>CAJZCY010000003.1:21650000-24375000 GCA_914969975.1 Anopheles atroparvus
AAGGTAAGGAATGGATGGTGTGAGGCGTGGAAAGCGTGTAAAAACTCATCTTCGCCATCCACCGCGTAATGTAAAGAAAATCGGCTCAGCTTGAAGCCGTTTGGAAGAGTTTTTATTTTTTTATTTAAACAACGCCAGGGTAAATTTTGTACGAAATCGAAACGGCACGGGTTTTGGAACGGCGCCAAACGACACCCCATGGGAACGGAGGAAACGAGATTGTTTAATGAAGATTTGTTACAAGTTCATCAGCGTTTGATTATGTCCGTGGCATGCTTTGGGGCGAGAAGAATGCAAAAGGCCCCCACTCCGCTACGTTTAATAGTTTAATTCAGCCAAACGTGGTTCGTTCGTTGGAAAATGAGCAATTTGGCAGGCATTTTGCAGTCGATTTTTAATGCCGTTGTGGATGCGGAAAATATGTTACAAATTACATCATTTCAATTGAGTGTGAGCTACTGCTTAACGTTTTAAAATGGCACTCCATGAAGTATGAGATCAAAATGAACAGCAAAATTGAAAAACTTATCAATTCCTGAGGCACGTTCTACTCTACCATCTGTTTTTGGTGCATCGAACAAGAAACACCACCACCAACCCCGTTATCACCACAAATATGAACGAACCATCACAACCAGCCAAGAGTGAGAAACTGGTTGTTGCATGCCGCCTGATGCCACCGGGAACGATCATAGAGCATATGTAAATTGCGGTTGGTAAACTGTATGTGTAAACGGCAGCATTGAAGTACGGCCAGAACGGTTCCCCTCGGAACTAAAGCCGTCGGGGGATGCGTTGTTATCATCAGCTGATAACGGTTCGCCGGTCTGGGCTTCCAGTGAATACAACTCTGGAACGAACCTACGGCATATGTTGGCGGGAAAGGCGTGGTAGTGCTGCGCTGGCGATTGGTGATTAGCACACATCCCGTGTTTCGGTCGGTTTCGTTGACCTTTCGCACTTTTGCTCGAGACGCAGCAAGCACCGCTCGACCGGAGAGGGAGGGCGCATCAAAACATCGAGAAGAACACGAGATGAGATAATCTGAATAAGAATGATTTCTTCTCTGGAACCCACAGGAACCATGCTGGTGCGATAAGAAAATGCAGCAGTGCGTAAAACCAATGCTTAAGGCTTCGCGATGCCTGTTCGCTATATCCTGTACACAACGCGTGTTGCGCAACTGGAACATCCAGGTCATGTAGAAGGTAGCGAGGAAAGAGGGTTCGAGGACTCTGACCCGAACGTTCATTAAGGAGGGCAAAATGATAATTTACCTTCACCTTCCGAAGGGGTGGTTCAATTTGCGTATTTGGAGCACGCTGTAACAACAACAAAGGCTCAACTGTTTCTTCCGTGCGACAACCTTTCCTTCCGTAGTTTGCTGACATTGACACTGACGATAGATAGGAACCGGAGGAAGCAACCGCAGTTCCAAGGTTTAGGGGGCGTTTTTTGCCCTCTATTGCCTCGTTTCACGGTGACGCATAGCGCTGATAACGATGTTGCATGAATCAGACGGAGTAGTACACACAAAAATGACAAATTCTATTTATTTTCCCCCCAACCGACTATGTATTCAATGGTTTAAATTATATACCATGCTGGATCGTGGAAAATCCTTAAATATCAGATACACATCTGTTGCTATAGTATAAACATACCGCATCATCTGTTTTGTTTTGAGTCACAAAAACATACTTACATCATAAAGAAGTGTGGGCCAAAACCGATCAACACGCACAGTGCGCCAAGTAAAATAAACAGATGCACTCCGCCGGAAAATAGCCTCCCACCGCGCGGAAAGTCCGGATTTCCAAGTCTATTTTCAGTCTAATCGCATTACCTTCGCGCTGGCGATGCACGGGAGATCTGCGAAGCCGAAAGAACGCAAATGTTTACCCAAAATACGCGAGCTCCACGGCGAGCGACGTCAAAGCGACGTCTTCTCTCGTGGGTCACACCACGCAACGCAACGCAGGAAGCAGAGTTGACGTGAGACTCTCGGGCGGCAATCGGTACCATCGCCCGACCGGTGTCTTCGGGCGGCAATCTCCGGACGTTCGGATGAATAAACGCGGGTATTACACGATTCACGGACCATAATTAGCCTAAGGAACTGAGCCCGGTACTGATGATAGCTCCTGCCAGTTTTGTTTGCGCGGTTGAAGCGAATGCAAAAATTAATCTTATTACATCACGTGCCCGGCAGCCATAAGCTCCAAAAAAGCAGATGCCAACCACGTGACATATTTCCAAAACTACGGTCGCGAGGAAATTGGATTTGCCAGTGCCGTTTTCCTGTGTCCGTCCCGGGTCCACCAATTTCAAAACCAATATTTCGTTGGCGGAAACCTTCGTAAAGCCTAAGCGTTTGCAGGTCGTTCATAACTCCAAAGGGCATTTGTACCCCGAAATATCGTCCTTGGAGCACACATCCGTTAATCTTTTTCCGCTACGTCAGGGTTCATCTTTTCGCGCTCCTGGTAAGTTCCTCGGACTGCAATGGTCTACGGCGGCCCAGCGGTTTACCGTCCATCCATCCTTCGAGACAATGGCAATAATTAAACCTTCCCTAGCTGCCTCTTCCCATAAGGAGTTCAATGATTCACTGCGAAGAAATGCATCGGGGAGAGCTCCAGTGGTGTCAACTGCCCAACGGGATTGGCCGCGAAACTTCAACTCCTTTCCTGTGCTCCATAGCTGTGGCAGTGAAAAGCAATCTGCACGACAGAGCTTGATTGCGGTGTGTGTGTACTTGTATGTCCAGTCCTTCTGTGGAAAGTTGTCCCTCCGTGTCCATATGTTGAATCTCGGCCGTAAATTCCGCACTCACATAAAGCGGTGCATTTCGTTTTTTCCTTCTCAACGTTTTATTTTTTTTGCCAACGGGTTTGGCTGATGCTTTTTCTGCAGCGTCCGTGCCGATCTGCGTGTTCCGTTGTGCGTGCCTTGTGTGTTCCAATCCGGAGAGTAATGACTTCTGTCATGTTTCCGTCTGTACGCGTCGCATTATTGTCCACTCTGCAAAACCCGTCCCTGAGGGGCGAGCGAACGATGCATTCTGACAAGGGACCTCCACTAATTCATCCGGTATGTCCTCTTTCTCCAGGCGAGAAGACCGAATCCGGCAAGGGATATTCCGCGAAGATGCTATCCGCTATTTATTTAAACAATCAATTATTTGGAAGTTAACAAATTAATGAAAAAAAAAAACAAAATTTACTATCTCAATAATTGGCTAAAGATGGCAACAAACGTTATCTTGCCTGTCAACTTTTCCACGCTGTCAGAGTTTGTAAAATTATGCATTCCGTTATCAGGTAAAGAAAAGCGTATTCCACTGAAGTTTCCAAGTTTCATATCAAAATCATAACATTTCTTCACCAGCAAGTTAATCTGTGGTCACTTTCCCCGTAAGCATACTCGAGGGGAAAAACCAATTAAATCAATCAATCAGCAATTCGTCTCTTGTGCGTACATCCTACAGCCAGCGTGGCATTGCTCGCATTGTAACGCGTCGTCTTAGAAACCCACTTTCTTATCGCGCGCCTCTCTTGCAAGGAGATAATCCTCCACAACGCGCACATCAAGGGATCGTCGTGCGCATTGGACAACTTAGCAAATCCCCCATTTCTTATCGGGCAAACGCTGGACTACGATGACGACGACGACGACGACGACGACAAGGACGACGACGACGACGAAAACAAACACGGGCAGCAGTGTCAAAGAAACGGTAATAAATTGCGTGCGTTTTCACTTTCGCAAAGGTTTCCTATTTTATTTTGCTTCTTGAAGTTTAACAGTGCGTGCTTGGTGACCACCACCACCACCATCACCATCATTATCGCGAGCCAGCAGAAGCATTTTTCTTCTTTTTAATTCCTTAGCCCACTGATAAGAAAGGTTGCCCAGCATTGTGTTGTTTGTGCTGCGGACGGAATGGAAACTGCAGAGGGCATAAAAGCCAGCCACGGTCACCGTGAATTACGCATTCCAAAACAATCTAACGTCCGCTGCGGCGTTACGGGGAAGGAGTTTTAATTCAGCTTGCGGTTTTGCGGATCCAAAGCCATGGAGTCCACAAACCATCGCGCACTTTGTGTCGCTTTGCCCTTTCCGAAAGACAACAGGTGCAACGGAACCACCGATCGCTTAGCGGAGATCTGCGAGACCGCGGTTCAAAAGACTACCTTGTTCATGCTTCAAAGTGGCGTTGCGTTCTACCAGAGAGCGCATTAAAATATATTTCCAATTCTATCGTAATGGTGCTAACCGGGAAGTGAAGCCAAGAGGCTCGGATGTTGTTAGCGGCTGCGCCCAGCATCGCACAACTGGTCTAACAGGTTCGACTGGATCCCGGAGCGACTGAAGCCCGGCGAGAACGGTAGACATTAACCTGTTCCCGACACGATCACGATAACGATCCGGCACGGGGGTCTTGCTTGGGTAAAGAATGCCAGTTGGAGAATACTTTTGTTCCGAGCGGGAGCTTAGCCGATCGCAGCTAAACTACACTCAAAATGTTTTGCTCTTCCCATCGCCAGCTATCTTAAATCTCGCATTTTGCTTGGAAAAACTCCACCCGTTTGCTCCAGGTTTATGTCGGATGGCAAACTATTTGAATAAACTATTGATAAGATAATGCTGATAATGCTGATTCTTCAGAAGGTACCACTCTACGCTACAAAAAAGGTGCGTCTAAGCCTTCAAAAAGTTTATCGAACATTGTAGATTAAAAGGTAAGCATAAAGCTTCATAAAACATACGCAAGGATTTTGGCGTTTCAAAACCAAACAAGGAAGTAAATTTCGATACGAATCCAAACATTAGACGAAAAGAAAAAAAGAAACGTGCCGAAACACAAAACAGAATATCATCGTTTTCCGAAATAGGAACTGGAGAATTATTGTATAAATATTATTCAGTTATATAAACAACTATGTTTAGTTTTTTTTTAAATTTTTTTAACTCCCAGGTCCAACGTCGAATTTCAATGAAAAAACAAGGACAAAAAAGTGTACTTCCTCAGTTTCATGGCAATGAATGATTGCTAATATTTAAATAACGAATGTAGAACAAAATGCTGAGTTTAAAACATCTCGCATTTTGCTGCCAAATGAACATTTATTCAAAATCGTTCGATTCAATTGGCAAGAGCTATTTACCGAGATGTTCTTATGCCACATTTGAATGTGTTTTGGGACACTAGATCTTGTCCTGGACATACGTCCACCGTTCCCGAAAATTTACAAAGAAACAGAGAGTCCGCTGAGGTCGATGTAAATCTTGAGCAGGATATTTATCCAAAAAGAACATTATATGCACAGAAACCACGTTTCCCCCGAAAACGCCGCGACGTGAATGGCGTTTCTATGTCTTCCGGCAAATGCCCACACGAGCAGGTTGTTTTCATCTCAGTAAACTGGCATTTCTGTGAACAACGAAACATCCTTCAGCGGGCTTCAGTTCAATTTAATTTTGCTTACCTGCTTTCGAGGTTCCTTTCTATTATAAAGTCGAGCCCAAATCCTGCGAACTGGCGTAAGAGGATGACCGATGGATCTTCTTGCTGTGTTTTACGTTCCGGATCTTTGAGGACGGGATGATTAAAATCGTGCCTGTGTGTGCGAGTGTGTGGCGGAAGAGGGAACCGAATTATGCTCGGTAACACGCACTACTATATTAGACGAAGCTCGGTCGAAGGACCTCCAAAAGGTCCTCTCCATCGACTTTCCAACACTTGTGCACTTTTTGATTTCTTTCAAACACTTTTTATGGACCAAATCACATTTTCACTTCACATTCCGATGCACCGTTTAAGAACCGCTTTTCACGACCATTTTCTTCCTATCGCCTTTTTCTTGACGATGCATACAAATTATATTTTTTGTTGAAATAAAAACCGCGCACTAAACGAAGCAATGTTAATAAGCTTCTCGATAGAACAGTCACTGCTTCCTAGAAATTACAGAAAAAAAAACCGTACATCCTATTAGCAAAGTGAAAAGGAAAAACGGGAAAAATGCTGGAATCTTTCTTGCACATTCCTCCACAGTTTTCCACCCTGCGGTAGGAATGAGACTGATAAATCACTTCTGCAAAAAATCGAAGAAGCACCAACACAAATTCATAACCGTTGACATGCTTTTCTATCGATTTTATTCTTATTCAATTTATTCTCCGAGGACGTATTTTTTTTTACTCTGCAGCCACGCTATTTTCCTTCGTTGCCAGCGCGTTTTTCCTCGCGCCCGGAGCGCAGCAGGCGCTTGCAGCGAAAGGTTCTCCACAACAAAACGAAAATGGTGGAAGTTCTATCGAGGCTCGCTGTCAAGAGACTGTCCCGTCTGAAAAAGCTTCCAGCAGCGCACGGTGGTTGATAGTAAGCTATTTTACTATTTTTGCTACAGAAAGCAGCGTTTGAGTCATGATGCGACTCAAAGAAACTCGAAATAACACAAAAAACTCTTAAACGTCTGCCACAAAGAACGAAAGACACTCCGAAGAACAATTGCAATACAGTGCAAAACAGCCAGGACGCGTCGCTAGCCCGGTGGAATGGGACACGTTTCGTCGAGGCGAGGTTACTTGCGCTTCCCAAATTTCGTTTGTACACCTACAGATGGATTTCTTTTTTCGACAGAAACGTTTCCACAACTATTGCACACTTATTCCAGTTATGTTGTGGCAAAATTTTCAATTCAAAGCACACACTAGTTTTAATCCCAGCCACAAAACGACGGACACCACGAACATCCGACCGAACCGACAAAACAACTAAAACTGACAGGAGCGAATAAAGACACAAAAATCCGTTGTCAATGAATCGTTTCCCGAAGTTCATCAAACGATCACAATTTCCGCGGAACTAGAATCATGTAATTCTCAAACTCGGAACGTTTTAAAATAACTCACAACAAAATGATATCGGTGAACGGCTTGATGAAAGTGTGGACCTCGCAGCACACTCCAGCATCTGAGGTCCACTAAAGATGAACATCGCACTACCCATAATCAAAACAAAAACTTATAAATTATAATCATCAGATGTAACAGAATGTAAACCAACAACACAAATTGAGGACCGGCTAAAACCACGAACCTAGTATCATAGTTCCGAGAGTCCAACACCAGTTTTCGCCCCATCATCAGGTGGTGTCAAAAAATACAGTGCTTGAAATTCCAATTCCATTCCCCCGTAGTTCGCTTGTATCCGTCTGGTTGGCGAATCGCTTAAGATTGGTTTGACATCGGAAACGGTTCTTAGCGGTTCAGCGTCGGATCGATAAAAACGATAAATCAAGTCATGTTTTGCCGATTTGGTAAGAAAAAATTTAAATTGTTTATGGATTTTAAAAATTCCAATTTTCCACAATATGTAACAAGCCATTTGTATGCAGCTTTACTAAAAGTGTCAACTCGATACGACGTTTAAAAACCAAGAATAAACGAAATAAAATACTGAAAAATGCAAATTCTCAACTATGAATTGACCTCATATCATTGATGTAAGCGGTATGAGTCGAAAAATGTAGGAAAAACATTTTTTTAACGGGTTATATACAATAGGAACAATAGGGTCATAGAGAAATAGTTGTTTTACTCCTATACGTCATTCAAAAGGTTTGCATATTCAATGACTTGTTGGTATGAAAACTAGTTTGGCGTTGTCTACGGGAAATTTGACCGTTAAATTAAAGACCGTTAAAAAGAATTTGAAAAAGAGATCAAAAAAGTTTTCATAGAATGGCCAATGCACAAAAATTGTTATGTTTAACGGCACATTCAACCAAATCGTTTCTTTCAGCGCGAGCTTTCAGCATCCAGCCCTTTTAGATTGATGGAGGTAGTTGAAGAAACTTTGTCGTTCTTCTTCGTCGATTACCACAGCCAGCGAAAGCTCCAAGCAAGGCTACGAAATCCAATCGCGCGGCCCAAGTCGGTGAAGATCGTGATCGCACATTCAGTCACTCGAGAGCTTCCAGGTGGAGAGGTTCGTCGTCTTGCTTAACGCTCAGCTCTTTCGTGCACGTTCCACGCGCGATCGCAACCGCTGTTCCTATCGCGAATGGTGTAGACTTGTTTTCTTCTTTTTTTTTGCCGTTCCATGTGGTGTGCAAGCCCAACTCAGGGCCACCGACGTTCCCTGTGACTTCCCTTCACCTCCACGGGTCCATCGATCGCGAAGCGACCCCGAGACAATCCGCGTTGTCCCCCGTGTGGTGATCTCGCGTGTACGGGTGGGTGCATGCCCGCTTGCGTCTGTTTGTGTGTGGCTGTGCGTGCGTGCGTGCCCGTGTGGACGTTTTTATTTGGGTAGCGCGGTCGTGTGCAATAAAGAAAATCGTTTCACCTGCTCCATCGCGGCTACGCGCACTGCTCGGCCCACCTTGAAGCGGTCGGGTTAGTAGTGGTCGTCGTAGCGATCCGCGGCGTACGGCACGAAATCGAAATTCCGCTGTGAGAAAGTTTTGTTATTTTTTTAAGCCCGCGCTATCACCCCGTCCCTTTTCCTCGCGTCTCCCTTGCCATCCCGTACCGATCGACTGGGACCGGACGATCAAACGAGCACCGAGCGGTGTGCAATTGCGCCCCCAAAATAAGCGAAGAAAAATTTATTTGGTGCCACCCCCCAACTCCCTCCTGTGCGAGAAACCGATAAAAAGTGTTATCAAAGTAGGCGAGTCAGTCAAAGTGGCAAGTGATTGATTTTCAACAGCTCGTTCCCTCCACCGGTTCAAGTGCTGTGCAAGAAATCGAAGAGGAAGGAAAAAAGAAATAAATCTCGTCCACCCGTGCAATCGGTAGTGCTCGTGTTTGTGTATCTGTATACGTGGTGGTGTCCTTGTTTTCGGGCAACCGGAGTAGCTTTTCAGGCCAAACCCCCCGGGGGCAGGTGAAAGGCCGCCTTTTTCCGAGGGGAAGGAAATGGTTTGAGCCATCGGCGTTGGCGTTGATTGCTGGACTGGCGATTTTCCGTGCGGCGAATTCGAACGCACACCAAGCAGGCGGAAGCCATCGTAGACGACCTGGCCGCGAGATGATGAAACGGGCACTAATTGGATTACGTGCGAGCCAGCAGTGGCCGCAGCCGCAGCAGCATGCTGCCCTGCTGATCCTGCTGGCATTTGGCGCAATTTCGTGTAAGTGGAGACCGCCGGCACATTAGTGTGAGATTTCGCGAACCGTGCGATTTACCTTAAACCGGGCAAGACAACTCACAAAACTGCTGCAATCGAGCACACGAAATCTCTCTCTTTCTCTTCGTCGATTCATGGGGCGCGCAACGTAATATTCACCCAAATCGCGACAGCATCCTCTACTCAATTTGCAATCGATTCAACGAAAGTGCGCGAAAAGTACGGGCCATCGAAAGGTCACCCGGACCCGGATTGAATGAACGACGAGCGAGGCACGTTCATCTCGTTTCTCGTCTTCGCTTATGACCTAATCCTTCCAGCACAACCCAAGCACCACGTGTTGTCCCGTCTCGTGGTGCGCAAAGGAAAAGGAAAACAGACTCTACCCTAAAGGGCCACATGATTGCGTGTGTGTGATTGCTGCATTTGCCTTCACCGTCGGGGTGCTTACGTGCGCATAGTAATGAAAATGAAAGGGGAAAAAATCTGCCCAGCAAACCTGTTTTCCCGGGTGTCTCGGAGTACCGGACACAAGGCGCGACGGAAATGCGAGCGAACGGCAAACGTAATTCATGCACCATTTTTTGCGTTTCCCTTCTCTCCAGTTTTATCTCATTGCTTCCATTTTTTCGCTGACAATTTAAATCACCTCAATGGAACCCGTTGCGTTGCGCGCAGTTGGAAAATGGCACTATGTATTTTCCGACGATTGCGACAACATGGTCAACGTGAGGAACGCCTCGCAGCGATCGCGTGCCATCGATAAGGATGGAAAGCGATCGATTTGTCTACGGCAGACATGTCAAACATACGGCCCGCGGGCCGGATCCGGCCCGCGAGATCTTTGAATCCGGCCCGCAAAGGAATAACGAGAACATCGATTTTTATCCGGCTTGGATTGAGGTCGAGCCCGAAAAATTGAACAATAAGTTGTATTTGTTGTGTATACTCTTTTTAAAGTTAACTCCAACTGTTGAGTTTCATTTCCTTCCGACTTCCCACGACTTTGCGCGCAAGCAGCTATCGACCTTTTTTTCTCTTCCTACGAATAACTCACCGTAGCATGTGTGATATCTATTCCGACAACCGAAATCGGCGCAGCTTGATCTATTATTTTAAGTCACGAAAAATGTCCAGGCTGGATTTATGTAAAGTAAATAGTCAGGCAGGTTTTGCAACACATATTTTTAGAGTTGGCCCGTAAGATCATTTTTGTTAGCAAACCGGCCCGCAAGCCAAAATGAGTTTGACATCACTGGTCTACGGCAATTAGTGACTTTTCTTTCCGGCGGGAAATGTCCGGAACGAGCTGCAAGAGCGGTGAAAAGCGGGCAAACGAAACAGAAGACCAAAGCACAAATAATTTCTTCAGCTCATGCAATAACGAGTGCGCACCAAACACTTGTGCACGATTGTGCAATGCGCGATAGTTATCTACTCATATTTGGTAGTGGAATTGCTGGGAAATCGGTGTAAGAAAAAGGGGGAAATGGGGACGAAGGGAAAATGAAATTTTATGCCATTTTAGGTTGATCGGTTATCGGTTAAACCGTTGATCTGCATTGCACAATTTGATCCAGTACTGAAAAAGGCTTTTTCGCTTTCTCATAATCAATGATCTACAATATTCTTTTTTTATTTTTACTCAATGGCATCTATTTGACTTTTAACTTGAAGCTGGTCCAGGATATTTGCATGGTTTGTAACAGTCGTTATTTATGTTGAACACAAGTCTGCCATGTTCTCAACAGGTGAAAAAAATTATTTGCAACGGCAAGATTATTTGAACACCTCACAAACATGTATTTCGTACATTATTTTTAACTGTTTTTCATAGGATATTATTTTAAGGGCAGGTTTGTCCTCCCCTGCATCTTTCAAAATGAAATTTTCGTTTAGCTGTCACAAATCCTGTCGGTACATTAAGAGATCAAAGCATTCTCCGCAATTAACAGCCCATAGTATCAATTAAGAAATCATCTTTCACTCCCATCGTGGACAACAAAAGATGAACAGCTACCAGCGCCGCAATACTTCACGAGTGTCTTGGACAATATTTTAACCTTTTATAATCCATCAGCACTTTGGTGTGTGATGTCGGTGAGTTTAATTTGATTAGCGCCCAGAGGCACCGTTGGCCGGCGTCCGTAAAACCTTCCCCGCCCCCCGGGAGCACCACCGACACGCAGATGGATGCCGTTTACCAATGCTAATACGTTTTCACTTTCACACAGCACGCCGGCCACGGCTGCCGCATCTTCGTAGCACGAAAAAGAAACCTTACCGGGGGTCGCCGACGGATGGCAGGCCATTTGATACACTTCGTGGTTGCCCAAAAGGCTCGGATGAAGCTCTGAAAAGCAAAGGGCATCGCAGAGGCCGACACCGGCTTGTTGTCGATCGTCTGGTCGGAGCGACGGTTGGGGAAGCTGTTCGTTGTTATCCACAGACGCACAATCGAGGAAGCCCGGCGATGGACGCATCGAATTAACCCTTAATGTTGTTGCCTAAACTCTGTCTGATTGATTAATGTCAATTTTTCTCCAATGCCGAACGATTGGTTAACAGTGGCGACTGGAGGAGGATTGTTGCTTTAGGTGCGTAATTTACATAACAGGTCGATCTGAACGGCCGGGAGGAAAGTTGTTAACCTCATCCGGTGATCGTTAATGGTTTATTTACAACACGAGACATCATTAGGGGAATTTCGGACAAGTCTATCGATAGTTAACATCTGTTGTTAGATATGTTGGAAAATTGGAGAAATTCATTAGGTAAATAGGACCTGTTTGAATTAGATTGTCAGCAATTGAAAACGCAATGGTTGAAACAAATTGAATACATTTAAGTTTAATGTGAAACATTTTTTTTTTAATCTGTGTAATCCGATGCATGTTAATGTACTCATGTTAGGCTGTGAGAAAGAGAGTCCATTGCCATTAGGTTTTATTGTGACGACAAGTTTCCCACCAAACCGTGAGCAAATGTTCATTCGCAATCAAACGAAACACATAAACGCATGCATCATGTATTAAGAAATGATTTTAATTCCTTCTCACTCAAACATAGTCACTAGACACGATTGACCCAACTGCATGGGGCTGGAGAAGATTGCGTGCGATCGTAGTAAAATGAAGACATAATGGAATAGCACAGACTTCGGATGCGAAGGAAGATCATGCGTACCGCCGTGTCTGCAGCCGTTGAACGTGTGAGAATGTGTAGAGTGAGTTAAATTACACGTGAAAAGGTGTACAGCTTTTATGTTCCCTACGCTTTACGATGCACCACTCCAGCTGGCCTTTCGGGAAACAATTTGGTTCAATAACACAACCCAACCGAACGACATTGACACCGTTCGCACGCAAGGGAAAAATTCGCGCCGCCCAGTTGGTGGATCGCCATGGCAGAGCATGGCCGCACGATGATGATCGTGGTGATAATCGTAATCATTACCGTCATCACCTCCACCATCATCATGGCGCTGGCCTCAACTTCGGCGAGGGTTCGGAGATGTAACCCCAATGCTGTTGGAGGATTTTTTTGGTTTTATTGTGCGTCTGTGTGGTGTGATCTGGTTTAAAAAAGTTTCCCATCGGTCGTTCATTATGAGGAAACGAGTGCGGTGAAAATTTAACAAAAAACGTTTCACAAGAAACACGGTCCAGCTTAGGTTACGAAAGGCGGGCGATTTTTACAAGGTCGATCTCGTGGGCTTGACCGCGTACCCTTTTGGCAAACGGGCAAAGCCGTGGCAAAGAAACGGTCGATGAACTAGGTATGGTGCGAATATTACAACAAGGGCATTCGAGCGGGTCTGTTTTTGTTGACTGTTTGCGGATTCATGAACTAAAAACACGGTAACAAATTCAACACACTATGTATATTTTAAACTACCCCTCCATAAAACCTTGGCTTGAAGAAGCTAGTCTTGCTGAATTATATAAAACTCATCAATATATTGCACTCTAGTGCTTTGCTGCTACTTATCTTCCTGCGACCTGGCTAATGGCTCAACATAAATCATGGCTCTTAAAGTCAAACCTTCTTTAGTAGCTTCGGTACTAAACGCAATATGCAAGATGGTAATGATGATGGTACGCTATTGCAAGCGGTTGACCCACTTTAGGTAAGTGCTGTTGAAGTGCAGGGACTTGGTGGGAGCATTTGCATAGAGCTTAAGTGTATTGGCGTGTGTTTGCTGATTGCACCAACGACTTCTTTGCTGCGGTATTGCATTAAGGTTTAGCAACGTCGGTGGCACTTGTTAATCTGTGCTTCATTTCGCCATCAACCATCAAGAAAACGGTGTGACGATCCATCGTCAAGATGAACTGTCTTAGAGTTGGTTTTAGATTAGCTATACTATTAAGAGTTCAGTAAATTGTTTCTAATAAATAGTAAATCTGTCGTTGAAAGCTTAATTTATTCATTTCAGACTGCAATTAACTAGGGAGATTTAATCATAAAGCAAGTTATATATGCATGAAAAAGATCTTCTCGGGTCAAACAATTTTTTAAATGCTTGTTGCAGCAGGGGACAACATAAGACTATAAAGGTTTATAAAATAGTATACCACCTACAGATGATTGTCTATTTTTATTTAAATTTTCCTAAGCCACAAGGTATAATTTTAAAGCGATGTTTGCAAACAATTATCCACCACTATTAACTGGTGTTCCTGAGGAAGGTAAATATCGTAAACGTTAGGTTGTCCACAACCCACTGCCAAAAAGCCACCCACTGCGTGGGCAAAATCAAATCAGTTTCGTAGCTAATCAATTGGTTTTCACTTTCGACCATTTCATTGTTGTGCACTTGGGGAAAAAGAAAACAACAAACAAGTTACCCCAACTAAGCGTTAAACGTACCTAAAGGCCGCTTGGATTCGGTGTACAATGCGTGCCTAGATGCTTTCGGAAGTGCTCCAAAACCAAGCGGAAAAACTGGCTTGTTATTGTTGGTGGAGGCAGAGAGAGCGAGCGCTGGTTCATGCACTGCATCGCGAAAATGTGAAGCGAATGTGTGCAGAGACTCGAAGCCAAAACAACCCCACCCGATACGTACGTTGGCGCCGCGAGTAAAGGCACACCCGAGACGGGTTCCTCGCCTGGCACCACTCTATCCGCTCATTGAAGTCTTTTGATATGCAGTCAACGCTGACCGCGGTCGGATCGGCAATGGATCGCGGCAACGACGAAGCCGACGAAGACAACGAGTTTCGAACGGGTTTGGCTTGACGTTCGCTCGCCAAGGTCTCTCAGTCGCATGGCAAATGAAACGATTTGCTTACGACGAACAGAAAGGGGGGCTGCAGACTGGAGCAGACGGCTGTTGCATCTCATTCTCTCGCTCTCGCTTTTTGGTATATCTCTTTGGTATATCAAGCCCTCTTTCTGTCTGCTGTCTCTCTCTCTCTCTTTCACTCTCTCTCTAGGGGCAGTGATGTGTGTCCTGTTCCATGCTTAATGCGTCAGGGTTGCTAGAAGAAACAGGTTTCTTTTCTTCAACCGGAGATCGCTTACGTAAACCAAAGAAGTAATAAGAAATATTACCTCCACTCGAGACTCCTTTGGTGAAGCTAGTTGATCATGGGAGGATTGCGATTGCCCCATTGTTCAGAACGGTTTTTATCGAAAGCTCAATTTTTTTTAGATCATCTTTTATAAACCCTACTACCGTTAGTTGGAGGAAAAAAATGGTTGATGAAGGAAACCAAAAAAAAAAAATAAAATTCACCCTAAAAGGAACCTACCTGCCTGCCGATTCAAACACTTGAATGGTGATAATTGGCGAAAACTGGTATAGGCATTACCGAATCTTTACAAACCATTAATTTTCACGCCGTCCAGACACTCCTGCCTTTCATCTAAAACGTCTCTCCTGTGGGCAACTTAACGTCATCATTAGTGGATGGGGATGATATTGTTGATTGTAGTGCTGAAGATGACGAGCATCTTTCAAGAGTCTGTTTAGGTTTTGGCCACAAGTAAAATTGAGAGATATGTCTCGAACAAAACTGGCTTGCAGGCATGCAAAAGAGTTGTTCGAGGGAATGAATTCAGGTTTGTTTCCAGAAATATGTTGACGAAACAAAATAAATTTTCATGTCTGACCCATTCCTGGATGATATGTTGTAAGTCTTATATTTAACATTTAATCAAACGGCAAGATGAGGTTGAAGGTTTTTCCACTTTATGCGGGCTGAGTAGCAAAGGCGTACTCAAGAATTATTTGGTAGTTTTAATAGCCAAGTGAATATTTTAATATTTACTTCAAACACCAGCGAATGTTTGGTAATGACATATACTTTACTATTACCGAATGATAACCATGCAGCTTTCCTTTCCAGTTCGTTTTGCATAGGGTTAAAATAAATGCCCTGCTGAATCTGGAAATGACCACCATAACCTAGACAAACACAAATTGGTAGCTTTCGTTGGCTCAACAAAATCGGAAATCTCCCAACTCGAAAAAAACCAACAAGAAAGCAAACAAAAAAACTCAAACTTCAATCAAACATTTGTGGAATAAACACAATGTAGCCGCACAGCAGGAAGCATTAGTGTGTTGTATAATTTAATCAAATCTTCCGTTTTCCTTCCCATATTTCCCACAACACGCATCATTTTCCGACCGCTCGTCCCAGCTCGTAACCCTTAAATCAACGACTAAAGCTCATCGGCGCGTACATAGCAATTCGTCCATTTGAAGCTACACTTATGTCTCCGTACGTAATTCCTCTATTGCTCATCTTTTTTCCTCTCTCTCTCTCTCTCTTCCTCTTTCTCTCACTCTCTCCCTTTCACCGGCTGCATGTGCCTTCCCTCGTGTCCGTGCCCGTCATCACGTCCAGTCACAAATGCGTTCATCGTGCCGGAGGAGCTACCATCGATACTTTCCCTGGTGTATTCCAACATTCCACAGATCAAGAAAGGTAAGTCGCCTTTGCGGAAGCCGGCCAGGGAAGTCGTGCGGGTCCGGTTTTTCGACCGGAATGCAAATATGCTGGGGCCACCGCAGCCAGTTGCCTAAATTATATAATTTTGATCAATGTCCATCAATCACTCGTTCTGTCCTGCTCGCTCGCACTACCTGCACATTTTGCTTCGTCTGCGGTTGGGATGAATCGGAAAGAAGCCCACAGGAATCAGGGTTAATGGGGGTTGTCCGGGGATCGAGCAGGAAACGAAGAACTAAGCTTAGGAAGGCGTTGGCGATCGATCAACCGATTCCGGTAGACCTTGCATCGATAACCCGTTATTCCGTTTGCGATGACCAGGTGCCCAATTTCGTAATCTCCAACAATCCTGAGATCCGAGGGGAATACATTCTGTGGCATCAGCTTCACTAAATCTCTGTATCCGGGTCAGTGAGACTTTTTCTTCCGCCGTCAGTTCCGCAAGGTTGTCGTGTATTGGTGTTTCAACGTACTCCCATTTACGCAACAACCGCGTGGGCTTGATTTTATTGATGGAGATTATAAAATATAAATAAATGTGACAGAAAGGAGTAATAGTGTTGATCTGTGTATTTTCTTAAAAATCAGACATGGATGGGCTTTATTTACAGGCCGGATGTGCAATCAGACATAAAGTAATAAATGTTTGCTTGCAAATACCAGGGAAGTTAAATGTTTACGAAGTCAGATCCTTTCAGGTCAGAATAGGTTATTTTCCTTGTTACAACAGCGGTTTAGCTTATGTCTTCGAAAGTTATACAAATGTGTTTTGACTTCCTAAAGCTACTCAACAACGAACTAACTAACAACAATATTTTCCCGTTTTGCGACTTATAAGTATGACTCACTCGGTAGTTTACGGTCGTGTGAGAGCTCCCTTTGTTTCGCAATGCAGAGTGTTCGCAGATCACAGCAAAGGAAACTTTCACCGACGTAGCGGATGAATGCAAATTACATCCCGCTCCAAGATGATCGCCCAAGAAGGTACAACTGAAATTAAATTAATTTAAATTATTAAACAAAATTATTCTTTCCGTAAAAGTTGTACAATGGTTGAGTTGAATTTGAAGAAGAATGCGAAAGATTTTTAGTATAAACATTCCGACGTAGCTTATTTGGACCTTTTAATATTCCATTGTGTTGCCTAATGTTTCCTAATAAATATTGATCAAAAGGAAGCAAATTGATGCAGATCAATGCAAATAGTTTATGCCAGCCTCTTTTGCATGCTCAACCTCTTTTGGTAATTGACAGATGAATCTGTTTGCCTCTGAAATAAAGAGGCAAACTGAACAAAAAAGCCTCTCCGTTGGCTCTGATGCACTCTAAAACACTCAACAAAATGCTAATCGCAACGGAGGGGTTAAGATTTTCCCCACTAATCTTTCGGCTTGGACCAGCTCAACAGCCTTGAGGGTGCAAATAGTGACCACAATCGACGATGACGAAGACGATCGGGACGATGAATGGCGCACCGAGGCATGGGACAACTTTCCCTTTCTGTTTGCATCCGCCGTCGCACATCCGGACGGCATCGCGTCCCCCCGACAGGGTGGATCAGGAGTGAAACGAGAGGAAAAGGTGACGGTAAAGAGGGGCCGATCCGTGTCGCGTGGGATAGGCAGAAGGAGGGAGGGTTGGCGACGCCAATAAACATCAATTGAGTTGCGCGGGTCGGCAGCGCATGCCGCATCGTGTAAACATTATTTACAGTCGAGTGCATGATAATAGCGGCACCGGCTGCATCGGTTCGCCGTTTGTGTTGTAGTAAGTGTTCGAGTGCTGTTAACACAAATTAGGCCTGGCATCGTACGATCAGTTGCGGGGTAAAATCTTTTCCGAGGGTGATTGTACAGGAGGACATTGTTTTCGACTGTCGGAGACGTTTCGCAAAGGAAAATGCTTATGCATGGATTTTAGTTTCGCTGAATTAGTGAGAAATGGAAAATGTATTAAAAATTTAAGAGAAGGAAGATTAAAATTTCAAAGCAATCCTCTGAAAATTGTACATAATAAAAAAGAAATCAGAGTGCCTTCAAGATTGAGATGCACCGGGCATGATGGTTGAGTTTTCGCACGGGTGCCACGCCATTTAAACATTGCGAAAATCATAACTGAACAACAAACGATCGTTTCGGGTTACGGCATCGTTGCCATCAAGTTCCAGACGCGCCTATGTTGTCTCCTTAATGGCTTCAAGCCATGATCGTGCCGAGTGATGCCATCTTCAGTACCGGCCAGGCAGGTGGAGGGGAAACCTACAATTGAGCTTAGCAGCACTTCCATGTTGAATGTTGCATCCACTCGTCTGCTCGTATCGATGAAAGTTTGGCGGTACTTACACTTCCTCCAGCAGTACTCAATAGATCGTGACGCTCGATTATCGTTGCCGGATGCCGCTCCGTCGATTAAATGGCATACGACGATGGCATTACACGCTTAGAAGGGTTAACTTAAGAGGCATAATCGAATACCCACCGAGACGAGTGGGTTTGCTCTATGCAGACCTCTTTCTGCCTTGGTAATCGAATTTGTTGAATTTTTTAGAGCAAAAGGTTTTTCGTAAAGTAAATCATCGATTCACTGATTGATTTGTTACCAAACAATGATAAAACTGAGCTCATCAAGTACAAGAAGGGTAATGAACAAAAGAACTATGATGATAGGAGAATTTGCTGTAATATTTGAAATGCTTTACATGTGCTAAACGTTAAAATACAGAAGTAGCATTTTTTTTAAACCAAATGTGCGACATAATCAAAGATAAAATTCTACTCAACCTTCCACCAAAGAATCAATCTTTTTTGTCTTGGTAACTACTTGACGAGAGGCAAAAGTTAACTTTCAATCTCTCATACTCTTAGCATTACTAGGCCGGACGCCGTTTCGCCATTAATTTCAAGGTTCCTCAGGGTTTATCCTTGATGGCGGTGATTTTGTTTTTTCATTCTGCATCAGCCACGACTAATTTCTTGTTACTTTTGCATCGTTATTCTTTTCTTAAGTTACGGGCGAAGGAATTGGGTGTCAACTGGTCGTCTCAAAGCACTTCTCAAAGCGGCCGGCTCGATTTCACTTCCGTTTACCACCTATTTAAACATTTTCCAACGCTTCGTCGTCACACCGGCCCCTCTACTAATGCGTTTTGTTTTGTTTTTTCCCCATTCACTTTCAGGAACCGACTCAAGGGTAGGTTTTGGCTTTCGGCTTGGTGAACATGCGGATTTTCAGGTGCAGCTTGAACTTGGACCGCAGCTCAACACGAGACCGATTGGTAAATATGGTTGTAGTATGAAGAAGATGAATATTTATAGTTTGCCTGCTTTCTTTCTCGTTCCAGGGGCTGCAGCTGGGAGCAGCAAACGATACGTGGACAATGAAGAGTACACCAACTCGATCAAGGTGAGCGGGGAAAGCTTCCTGCGGTTGCAGCCAAAGATCGTTGAATAATGTTTTCCCGATTTTCCAGAGTCCCACCCGCGGCGGAGGAAGTTCTTGGCTGCAGGCGTGGTCGAAGCAAACGAAACAGCGCCAACAGTTCAACAAGGACAAACTGCGGGACTCTCTGATGCCACCCGCACCGATCATGAACGAGGGTGCGTACAACCAGCTGCAGCAGCTGTACGAGATGAACAAGCAGCGCGAGTACGAAGATTCGATCGGAACGCTGCCGGCGGAAGTGCTGGAATCGCGCATTAACCAACTGAAGGCACTGCACGATGGTGGAGCAGTGACACCGTTCAAACCGATGCCGGGTAGTGAGCAGAGGACCGGTGGAGATGGGGCGAAATCCTACCCCGCAGACGTTGCCCCCTCGGCGGATCCAGCGGTTAGCTCCAGCACGAATGTGATCGTGGTAACGTCCATCCCGGAGCGAACGACGACCGTGCTGGCCACGTCCGTGCCGACTTCAGCGTCTTCACCGGCGGAAGGAGCGACGAAAGGAAGCGAACGGAAACCCTCCACTGGTACGTCGCCTGCTCCGACAACCGTCGATGGTGGTCGAAGGAATGTACGGCGACGAACCAATCGACCGGTGAGCCAGTGGGACAAGGAGCGAATCACGGCTCAGCTGTCCGATGTGTCGTTGGATTGAGAGTTCCGCGCCGTTCGGAAAGTGAATGCCACACGTGTATTATATTGTTGAAGCGACGCTGAAGAAACCAATATTCACTCGTTGAGTTAAAAAGAACGAGAGGTTGTAAATAGTTCCCGGTTTAGGTTGTGATATACTATTTATTTGCTGATGTTGATAATAGTCGGCACGCGAAAAACCGCATGCGCACTACAATCAGAAAGAACCAACACAAACAAAAAATTAGAAGAATTCCATGTGGATGAAACAAATCGCAAATTCAAAAAAACGCCGGCAGCAAACGAAACGGCGTACTTGTTTAAAAACGAATTGCATACAAAATGGATGAATTCTGACGAAAAAAAACAATCATCACGAAATAGCACTCATTCGGGGAGGGTTTATTTATTAGATGGAAGCAAATGATAGTTGTTAATAAAGCAAAGGGATCGATGAAGATAATCTATTGTCTGTTGATGCAGTGGATGATAATAATCATGAGAAAGTTCGGCTTATATTCATAATAAAACATTAACGTGGGTTTGTAAAACTAAGCAAAGATGCCACACCATTTCAAATCCCACCGAAAGTGCGAAACCAGCCGTACCAACGCCTAAAGGTAGGCAATGCTGGTAGGTTTGGGGCATTTTAAACTAACTGTTATACTGTTATACCATACTTTCTCTGCACTGTTACCAATTCCATTCAAACAAAAATAAATGAACGGTGAAATCGAGCGAAGTTTGGTTTTCAGGTTTTTATTTGTCTATTACATATTGGGTTCTGACCTTCGCCTCATCGACCGCAGCACACGGTGCACCACACTCATTTCATCTAACTCTAACATAATTAGCCATCTTCGAGTTTCTTGCACTGTGCCCTCCTCTCAGTCGCGTCTACGTAAACTACAGTATAATAACAAATTCGAAACAGCTACGGGGCCAACCCAGAACCTCGGCTCAGCTTCCAGCTCCCTTTCGTGGTCCGTTATCCGCCCTAGACCCAGCGCCGTAATACAGCTTAGTGTGTTGGTACGAGAACATCATACTGCGTCTAGCTGCAACGTGTTCCTGTCGGTTCAGATGTTTTTTTTTTTTCCCCATTTCATATGCCGTCGTATGTAAACTTAACGAAAAAAAACTGTGCATCTTACGGCCAGCTTACCCTGGCATCTGCATGCCGCTCGACCCATTGCTCTTCATTCGCTCACCTTCGTTTGCCTAGCTCAGTGTTGGTTTCCTCCCCAGTTTAGAATTATTTCGTTATTCGTTTCACTACAATTTGTTTTCTTACTTAAATACTTTACTGCTTTTATAATTGTTTACACCGTAGTTAAATCTACTTAGATTTCGCTTCTGCTTGGTGAGGGTTATACAGAAACCAAGTTTGAAAACTATGGCTTAAAACTGAAGGCGGTCGTTACTCACTCACAGAGCATTTTCCTCTCCAGTGTGTAGGTGTGTTGCATTTTTGTGTGTTTCCTCACCGTGGATTCTTGCCACTAGATGTTTACAAACGCCTATAAAAACCATTCCCCTTTCTGTAGCGTTGGATTTTGGTAAAAAATATATATATTTCATCTTTCGTTTCCTTATGATTTCCTTCCCTCCGCCAGCAGCTGCAGCTTTTGCTGCCGAATGCTGTGCTGAGGTGTTCCACTCCAAAAGTCTACGTTTTCACTCATGTTTACACCTTGTCGCTTCGGCCTCTCGGGAAGGTTTTTTTTTTGTCCATCTATCTACAAATTTACTACACAACACCGGGTTGCTGACAAGACTCCTTCCTCAGAGGGATTCGTTCCTGTTTCTTACTATGCTATAACGATGAAGGTTGCATTCAAATACCCTCTTGCTCGTACAAAAACATTCACGTAATCCTTCGTTTTTGACTATCTTCATCTCTAGTTTGAATAACATTTCTTTTTTTTTCCTACTACATATTCTCTTTTGCTGATTCGAACGATTCAAATTTTCCCGCTTTCATTTTCCTTCACCCGATCACTGGGTGCCCGTTCTTGGAATGTCTTTTGCATGTTGTGTGTTAGCTTTGTTTGCGTCGGTTGTTTTCCGCGTTTTTCATTGCGCTTCCGAATGAACTAGGGAGGGGTGTTGAGAGACTTCTGTTTGCCATGCAGAACTAAATTGAAACAATTTGAAGAAACATCAGGAACATTTGTTTCTTGACACTTACAAGAGCACAGGGCATGCTCAAGAATACGCACAAAAAAAAAACCATTGAGAAAAGCAATAAAGCAAGTTTGAAAAAGAGAAACTATATGAAATCCGCAATGTAGCCAATGCCTGGTGATGAAGGTTTTCTTAGCGTTTTATGTGATCCTCTACATGCACTATGGTGTATAACAATATAACATCATAAACATGTTCGGAGAATGCCCTACAGCATGGCCGGCCGACGATACTTGGTGTCGAAAGTATCCTTGCCGAGGTTATCACTCCCTTCCGACCCGTTCGCTCTCGTTCCTGCTGTGAACGCAGTTAAACCATCCGTAATGTTCCCCTTCTATTATAGCTGCTAGATAAATGATTCAATGGGTGCAAGTTGCTTAGTGGTAGTAGTATATTTTTGTTCCAAACAGTTTCAACTGTTATCCTAGAGTTCTTTTTTTTTACGCCTTCCAATAATCTTGCATATGCAGCCTGCGATATTCAAATTGACATACACTCCACTTGGGGCTGGAATTGGGAATTTTGATTGTTAGTGAGGATAGGAAACCAAATGCCTGCCTTTACAGCAAAATTACCTAGAATCTTTTTGTAGTTGTGCTGTAGTTTTCAATCCTCTACCGTTCTACTTAGCTATCTGCCCTCTTTTCATCTCTTTCGAGCTAAACTCTTCGGCTACAGTTTTTTATGATTGTACAGAAACGGGATACTCCAATAGAGACGGGGGTGTGGGGAGGGGGAGAGGATTACATAATTTGTTGGTAAAGTTTATCACATTATGGCTCGCAGCACGGTTGTGGCTGCTGCTCTCTACGGGGTTTCTTTTCTCACCCCACGCAGCAGGGTGAGTGCGATCTTGCGAAGCAGGGCCGCGTAATTGATCGTCGTTCATATTGCATCTGAAAAAACGGGAATCTCTTGCCCCTTTGCGGCGAACTAGAGGCTCTGATAATGGGCTATCGTCTGCTGTCGGGCTCTGGGCGGGAGACGAAAATGCTTTACCGGAACTATCACATAAATAACTGCGCGGTTTTGTCGGGGTCCCACCGCATAGCTCGGCACTTTCGTGCGCAAGCCGTGCACATCGTGGAACCCTGTAATGGCAACACTTTCCACACTGCACTGATGGCTCCCTTTTCCGTTCGCTACACTTAAATGCTACACTCAAGACACACAAGGGTTTTTGAGGGGGTTGACGTCGCGGTCCACGCAACCACCGCCCGGCGGATGGATCGACTTTAGTGCCAGGTGAAGACAACGTGCGCAAACATCAGGTAGATGGTGGACACGATGACACTGCCGACCATGACCGGGAAACCGACCCTAAGGGGAAAAAAGAGAGAGTGTGAAGTACAAGGTTAAATAAGGCAGCATACCAACGGAAGGGGGGACTGGGACCTACTTGAAGTATTCTATGAACGTAAATCTATAACCGTGCTGCTCAGCAACACCGGCGCATACAACGTTGGCGGACGCTCCGATCAGTGTACCGTTACCTGAAAGGGAAAGCAGATAGCGTATTTATAAGATGCAAATCGACTCAAAACGCCACCAAAACTAACCTCCTAGGCAAGCTCCTAGTGCAAGGGCCCAAACGAGCGGCTGCAGCGGGAGATCCAGCGTCTCGTTCTCGGCAAGTCCGATGGCAATCTTCACCATCATCGTGGTGAGTGGAATATTGTCAACAAAGGCGGATGCAAACGCGGATACCTACAAGAGAAGAGGCGTGTTAAAGAGAAACTATGAAGTACGCGCCACACGAGGCAGTGGCTCAACCTACCCAGAGAATGATCAGGATGGCCACGGCGAGCCGAGATTCCTCCGACACGGACAGGATCACATTCTCCGTCTGCTTGCCGATCCAATCGATCAGCCCCAGCTCGGCCAATGCCTCCATCAGGATGAACAAGGCGGCGAAGAACAGCAGTGTGGACCATTCGACGCGTGCGATAACCGATTCGATGTCTTCCCTGTTTGGAGGAATATAAAAGAAAGTTCGTTTCATATTCACAATCGTTCGGGCAGGGGGACATTTAGTCATTTTACCTATCCGCCAGGATTAGCAGCAGAAGCGCACCGAGCAGTGCGGTCCAGCCGAGGGACAGCTTCTGTATGTCCGGTGCGGAGTGCAGGAAGAAGAAAGTAATCACGAACGCCAGCGTGATGGCCGACTTCACCAGCAGGGTCTTGCTGCGGATTGGGTACTGCAAAAAGACAAGTGTAACACAGTAAGAGTCCGGATCGACTGGAAAACGCTTCCCGGGGATCTTACCTTCCGCTTCATCTCCTCTAGCGTGGCCGTGTAGCTCTCGACGGGCACCGAGCCGGAGACGAGCTTCTTCTTCAGCGAGCGCGACAATCGGTTCACCTTCTTGAGCAGCGTCTCGCGCACCAGATCTTCGTCCTTGGAGTACGAGGACAGAGAGGCGGCCGCACGCTGCCACACGGCAATCTCGTGCCGGATCTCCTGCACGTCCTGCGGCTCGCTGAACCGCAGGTCGTTGATGTTCTTGAACTTCATGCGCAGCTGGAAGTAGGTGGTGATCATCACGAAGAAGATCGGTATGGCCATGTGGAGCGTGAAGGTGGCAAAGTTGACTCCCTGTATTCGATAAAAGAACGAAAAGATGGTAAGTTTATGCGCATTCAGGACGCATTATGGTTGATAGCTGACTTACGTTCTTCGCGATGTGACTGTTGGACGCGATGATGACGTTCGGTGGGTCGCCGACCGGTGTCAGTGTGCCGCCGACGTTCGAGTAGATCACCATCGACATCAGCACCGGCACCGGATTGAGCTCCATCACCTCGCACAGTCGTATCGTTACCGGTGTCATGAGCAACACGGTGGTGACGTTGTCCAGGAACGAGGACAGCACCGCCGTGAAGATGCACAGACAGTTGACCAGTGGCCACACCTTGCCGTTGGTGACCTGGTACGCGTACACGGCCAGGTAGTCGAAGATGCCCGTCTCGGACAGGATCGCCACCAGGATCATCATTCCGAACAGGAGCAGCAGCGTCTCGACGTCGATCCACGAGATTAGCTTGGGCATACTGGGCCGCTCGTTCATGGCCGCCAGCACGCCAATGGCGAGCGTGGATGCAAGGATGGCCGCGAATGTGCGGTGCACGACCTCCCATATGATCAGCACGTACAGGCCGAGCAGAACAACCGCCGCGTAGATGACGCCCGTCTCCGTGTCCATCGGCGTCGGGTCGTAGGTGAACTTGGTCGGGAAGTCGCCCTCGAGGTTGGAGGCCATGCGCACGCGCACCACCGCCTTCCCACTCGCCACCTTCTGGTGCGCCACCGGTCCGATGTCGAACACGTGCTTGCGACTGATTTCATCCATCTGATCGATCGATTCGGGTGAGTTCGGTATCGGCACCATCCAGACGTTGGTGATGTTCTACAGACGGTGACAAGGTGACAGGGTATTAGACGCACGCGTGTCTACGCGATAAGCTTCGCTTACCTCCGTGTGCTCCTGCAGGAAGCTCGTGTTGGAGGCGTTGTTCGTTAGGTAGAGCAGTTGCAGATTGACGGAGACGTACGTGCTCGTGTTGTTGTGGTGCTGGTCGCTGAGAAAGGCCCCTCTCAGGTAGATTCCAATCCTGGAGAATGGCGGTGCTTCTGGCAATATGTACACTGTGGAAGAACAAGAACTCGGTATCAGTAAGGGCTCGGTCACTCTGTAGACGCATTTGCGCATGTTATGATCCTGTATCCTCGAGCAAGGAAATACTTACTCCGATTGTCTGCCTCCGGCACAGAAAGCTGCCGTGGCGTCAGTTCCTTCTCGTGCTTCGACATCAGGAAGCCGGTAAAGAGCAGCCAGACCACGAGCAGCGTGCCGACCTTGACGTAGCCGAACAGCTTGCCCTGGTGGTGGTGGGCGCCCATCGTAGTCTCGTGGCCATCATCGCCCTCACCGTCCGTCGTCGTGTTCTGGCCGTTCTTTTCGCTCTGCTCCACCGCCACCGTCTTGCCCTCATCGGCCGTCGAGTCCGGGTTGCTGACCTTGATTGTGATGAACTCCTTGCTGTTGCTATCGTCCCCGTCGTCGGCCGACACGTCCTCGTTCGGAAGCGGGTCTTCGTCGGGGCCTGGAACGATCGTGCAAGAAGATTCAACAGATTAGTTTTGTAGGTGGATATTTTTTTGCGAAACTTGTGAGTTAAATGTGGTACATCGTGTCAAACCTGGAGAATCAACAATGCTTATTCCAATTTACACACTTATTGGACCAAAGACGGCCATTAAACAGAGTTATTTGTCTTTTCAATAATCTGGCCTCGGCTCGGACAGCAAAATAAACCTTCCATCAAACTTGTCCACGTTATGGAACGATGGATAGAGGACGGTAGCAATCATGTCAATTGACAAGAGTCGAATGAACAATGAGCGCATTTGACGGCGTAGTTTTGCTTTGAGTGAGTCATTTTTTACGACCCAATGTAGCCGCAAGACTTTCTTACTAATTAACACCCACTGGCACTCGGTTCTTCAGAAGGTTAATTTAAGGTTCAAGTATTAATTCGAACAGTTTTACGGCCTGCCGTGTTTTACAAGTAGAAAAAAAAAAGTCAAACACTGTAGCAAACTGTAGCACCGATAAAGCGAACCTGCAAAACATCTTGTCTACATGGGGCGTACAGGTTCGCTACTAGCTCGTTGTTGTATGGTCTTACGTGAAGTATAAAAATAAATCAGCCAGGCACAATATGCCGGGCACTGTCCATCGGCACCGACCGTGACATGGAGACAGTCAACGGTGATAATGATGCAAAAAATTAAAAACATACTGAAAAGGAAAAAATTGGGTTGTCGGTCGATTAGATAAAATTCAGCATCGAGCTAGTGTTTTAATGTTTACACCATTTTCACATGTTTTATTTCAAGTTTTCATAACTTCCAAACAGGCCTTTAAAGAATTTTGCTAAAATTTTTAGAGTTAAATAAGTACCATGCGTCTCCATCAAACGAACTATCAGGCATAAGGATCCGCAATTAATTATAAACGCAGTAAGAGGACTCAATTACAGTTCGCTGATAAATTAAGTGCGATCAAACAGTCTCATTAATCCGTGTGCTGCGAATAGAATCACAAGCATCCTCCCCCGCACATGAGTCACCATGTTTTCATTCATAACATTCGCTCCGTTACTCGACAGATTGCATTATGCACAACGTAATCTGTTGTTATCTCATCGCTTTAGATTTCCGGGAACTAGTAAAAGATATTACGCTGGCATAATAGCGAGATTGATTTTTTGTTGTTGCTGTGACGGCATTGGAATGGCTCTTTTTTTATTTAGCATTAAATTTATAGCTTCAAGTACAGATCATTTCATCAGGAGATGTTTCGCAAGTATTCATTGCCAAACTAAATAAATAAAAGCGATCCATCGCAAGGTTAAATGGGGGATGGCAAGGTTGGGTGTTTTTGTTTTTTCCGCGACCGTTTAAGCAGCACACCATCGTCTAGTGGGACACATACAGCAACAGAAGCGTTACCAGTCATGTGTTGGATGGTCTGCTACGACCTTAGCAGAAAAAGTATCGTTTCATCTCCCGCTACGTTGCTGGACAAGCAATCAACAAAATCAACAGCATCCGAAACGATCCACTGTCATTCGACACACAGCTTGACGGACGACAGGAGGGTGAAGTTGATCCACGCCACCCCCCCCCCCCCCCCAGGGGGAAGACAGGAGGGGCAAGGGTACTATCGCTGAAACATCGCCGCTGTACCGTCAATGCGATAATGAGCGGAAATGTTTCATGCTTGAAAATTTACATAGAATAATTGAAAACAATCGACCGCGGTCCGGCTTCGGCAGCACGCTGCTCTCGCCTTGGCCAGCGCACGTTCGATAGAAAGACCGCCCTTTCAGGG
The DNA here is from genome assembly GCA_914969975.1 of Anopheles atroparvus. Lineage (NCBI taxonomy): Eukaryota > Metazoa > Arthropoda > Insecta > Diptera > Culicidae > Anopheles > Anopheles atroparvus. Next base: position 21,678,270 of record CAJZCY010000003.1, read on the forward strand.
GCATACGGAGGCCCATGGCCGTTGTTTTGTTTTCGGTAACGGCCGGTCCAGCTGGGATGATGGTGCGTCACGGGATGCGTTTCCTTAATTTGTTCCAGCTGCGCGGTTCTATGCGGGTTCCAATGTCTCAAAGTGCATCGCAGAGGACGGCGAGTGCAGTAAACACATCTAGTTCCACGTGAGCTTCACGATCGCTATGCATGCACCATGAATTGGCGCGGTTCGTGTCAGATAAATTAGAAAACTAGTTAAACAGTATTATTTTGTGTCTACATAACCAGCTTGATCCATTATTTATAACCTTCACATTACTATCAATGTTTCAACACCTAAGAAACTCTACAGTATCATCTGGCACACTAAGTTAGTTCCAGGCAACTCGCATGTGGTATTTTTCCATTCATCAGCGCCAATCAACATCCAACCATCCACTGCAACCAATTGGTGTGTTTGCATTTTCTTCCCATAAATCGGCACGACGCTGACGGGCGCATCCTTCAGGGGCACCCTTGCGACCGCAAGACGTTCGCAAATAAAACTAAGCCATAATTTCGCGCGGAAAAGCATCTCAAACAAACGGCTGGCCAACGCCGGCTTCCGTCGCACGAACTGACGGGCTCGTTTGATTTATGATGGCCACAATTGGCACCGCAAGACTTGCTCCAGCGACCCACAGAAATCCACTGGAGTCCGTTGGTTGGGTTGCGATTTGGGTTTTATGCTAATTAATTTCATGAGTTTACCTAGGATCCCGTCATCGCTGGGTGAAGGAGTCGTGTTTGCCAAATTACACGACACTTTGAGCAGGACGGATGGTCGAAGAAAAGCACGGCGCAGGACCGAAAAGGAACATTGTTGATTTATGGCCGCACTCAATTTAAAACGGCTTGATGTTTCCATCATGTTTGCATGCGGTTTATCATCAGACGGACAACGGGTGAACATCGTTGTATTCTCCCTTTTTTTGAAGACGCGCTTGTATTCAGGCCTTCTTTAGTACGGCCTCATTGAGCTCCTTGGGAGAAGCTACGGTGTCAAGGAGGGGTAGGGATTTATCAATTGGTGTGATACAATGTTTTACGTATTCATAACGAGCCACTAGCATTGACACTAATCGGGCGGAAAACGTGACCGTACTCAGCTCAATCCTTTGGTGCACGAGTTCTATCTTTTTCTTGAAGCAGGGAGAAGAGAATTGAAATAATATTGTCCCATAATCTGCTTACAAATTTGGCAAGTTAAAAAACACGTTATGTTAAGCCAGTTTGACAGTTATATTTAAAGTAAAACATTTCACAAAGGGCGATTGAAACTTTCATGCGTTAACAAGTCAATCATTTTTCGTTATCAAACTCACATCTTTTGCGTGTGGCCGGTTTTCTTCAAAATCACAAAAATAACAGAGGATTAAAAAAGATTGATTGTATCCGATACGAATACTTCCTTTTTTAATTTTAGCATTTATCACTAACAAGCTCAGCATAAAAAAAGAAACGCTCAGCAGTTGATGCGCTTGCGCTCATGCTAAAACCGAATGTCGGGTTTTATTTTTATTTCAACAAGAATTTCCTCTAGGTCACAGCAAGATTGGCGCATATAGGAACCGGCACCCCAGGGAGCCAAACACGAACCAGAAAAGAAACAACATTGAACAGCGCCGATCATCATATCTATTCACGGTCACTTTCAGTGCTGTTGCCATGGCGTGCAGCGGACACGAATTTATAACAAAAAATGTAGAGGATGAAAATGATTTCAGAGAAATTGGAAGCACTCCATCATAAGAATTATGTGTAAAATGATCTGGTGTATTTGTATCGCTTCGTATCTAAACCTTCCTTTTCCTTTTTGGACTGGACAAGCTAAGAAATTCCAAGGCACTAAACAGTCGTCTATTGTTATCCGTGCAAAAATTGATTCGTCTTTGTTTGACACATGTCACGGCACGCAGGGAGGTCAAGAAAAATAGGTTCTCGAAAATCGAATGGTGTCAAAATGGAAATGGAAGATACTCACCGTGTAATCGCTCGTGCTCCTGGCGGAACGAGGCCAAGCTGGGATCCTGCCGGATGGCGGCCGGAAGCGTGCGCCATATTTCCAGCGAAGCCTCCGTCACCTGACTGAGAGAAATGACAGAATAGTTAGGGCGAATCGTTTGCACCGTGACCGACGGGCGCCGGCCGTTGAGGCGGTCCAGCTCTTCCTCCTCCTCGCTGAGCTTGAGTATCTTGAACACGACATTCTTGCCCCTCGTCTTGGACATTCCCGGGGCGAAGGATTCGTTGTGTTGCGGAGGTGGCGGAGGTGTTGGTGCGTGTGTTGCTCGCTCTTGCTGTTAGTGTTTAGTGCTCAGTGGATTGCAGTTGGTTAGGAGTTAGATGTGGGTCTAGGTTTCGTGCAGCACTACTTTTCACAGGTGTTTTATGTTTCTGTATTCTTGGAACTTTTACCTTCTAGAAGGCTGGTGTTATTTTATAAGCTACAAAAACACACACTTTAGAGGTTAGATGTAGTCATAAGTTGTACAATGTCTCTCAATTAATATCAAACACTTTATCACACTTTGCTCCCTGTACTCGCACTTATTGTCTCAAGTTATCTATTGGGAGTACAAGGATGTAGCAATAGTGGGTTTTTTTCTTCTTCAAACCAGAGAACCATGCAATTAGATGACACTGTTTAGCTGGGGAAATTCAACGGGAAAGGAAAGAAGAAGAAAACAATGTAAACCATTCACAACCAATAAATTCCCACGTGCAACCAAGTTAGAGTAGTTAGTAGGTGAGGGGGTTTTATGCACTCCGTATCTACTCCAGAAGTAACAACATTCCACACCGTCGTGCGTTATTAGTTAAGGGGGGGAAAACTTGTGTATCCCATGGCTCGGCAGAGTTTGGAGTGCCGATCGATTCGCTGATTCACCTATGTGGGTCCATCGCGCTGGATGGCGTACCGCGCCTCGGTCAGACTAATGGGGAAATGGTGTAGTCTTTCACTTTCCAGCACGCAAACACGAACCGGTGACGCTGTGTGCCGGTGGCCAATCACATCCGCTATACTTTTCTCTCCGTATTTCACCAGTGTGGCATGTATGCCGAGGTGAATTTGTGAAAAAAACACACACTCACAAGCTTACAAGAATAGAACAGTCGGTGGTTTTAATTTGTTTGTTTTTTTTTGTTTTGTCTCCTATGGCAAACACTTCAGCGCGGGAGGTAGAACGTTATTTACAACTATACACAGGCGAAAATGGGGGGAAAATCTCCCATGGCCCCGCAAAATAGCACCGCGCAGAGTTCACCTTTCTGTCAACATACGCGAAGGCAGATCTGCCGATCGTGTGCGATTTTTTCCACCAATTTGTCCGCACACCATCAGTTGGGTATCGGTGGATTGGGGGGGGGGGATGGGAAATGAAAATCGGGGGAAAAAATACCACTACCAACCAAGCCCCAAACCCAACCAGACGTAACCGACGCCGTCCAAGCTCGCGTTCGGTGGTAGGAAGGCAATAAGTTTGCCGTTAATTTGACCGTTTCATTGTCAGCGACCGCCGGAATCACACTGTGGCATCCACGCCATCTCTTTCTCGTCTCACCCATCTTCTTCCCTCCCCCCAGGACTACATGTGTCCCTTTGTAACTTTTAATTCGTCAGTTTACTCGACATCCACCAAGGCATTGCGATCCGTCCGGACGGCTTTCGATCGATCGCAATTCGATCGGATGGAAGGGGTTCGTTTTTTTTTCCAATTGTCATTTTTATTGAATGCACGTATCCGCGAAGTTTGTGCGGCGATCGCTGTTTTACACGCGGACGACCTTGATCGCTTTATTTTCCTCTCTCTCTCTCTCTCTACCCATAATGCGATTGTCATGGTCACCATAGGTGTGACAGTGTTCGTGTGTGCTTACCGGTTGTGGGTGGATGGCAGCCAACCCACCGGAACGTGGCCAGTTGTTAGCGAACCGTACAACATATGGGCGCACACACAAGCATCGGCAGGCACGTCCCATCATCAGAGAGTGTGATCTCGTCATTTTGGCCAACTGACCGACTTCGGGAGCTGGACAACGCCGACCGGTCCGGCTAATCGAGTCCAATGACCGGATGGACCGTACATTTGTTCCAAAGTCCAAACAGTTCAAGTTTGGTAAGTTCTGGTTTTGGTCTATCTTCCAAAAGTGCCTTAAAACTTGTTCCCATATTTCCATACGTTTTGAACATTAAATAAATCATTAATAAAGATTGCATTTCAAAAAGCCAAGCCATTTTTTAAATGGATTTTTGTTTGTCATTTTCCAAATATGTAACTATGTGTCATTATACCTATCAGCACAGGCGGTGCTGAAAATACGGCGAATGCCGTCAAAATAAATTTAAATAAATTAAATAAATAACTATGTGTCGTCGGGTTTTTTTACCATACACTTCAAAATCATATGACAGAGGAAGCTTAAATCAAAACTTCATTATCGAATCTGTCTGTTTATCTGCTTACAATGTTGAAAATTATAAATTTCTCTATCAGAAACGTTCGGGAACACGAACGCGTGCCGTCATTCCTTAGAATTCGCCCACAGCCGGTTGGTAACCGGTAGGAAAGAACGGGTGAAAAGCTGTTTGCCAAGATGAACAGGAGGAGCACAAGAGTGGTCCAAAGCGCAGGCTGGCTTGCGTTCGACTTCAAAACGGACGAGAATTCAATCCTCGAATTGGTAAATATTGGGATCATGTTTGCCGTTTGGTAATCGCTCCGGTCAATAGGAAGCAGTCTCTTGAATGATGATAGCATAAAATGTGTTCTTATGTTTACTTCAAATGGAGTTCACGCCCAAAGACCTTCGTACGGGCGAGATATATTTCCGCTGGGCAGGGAATGGGGTTTGCTCGTGACGTATTTCGAGCAAGGTTGCTAACAAGTTCGATTACCGCAAGCGTGATGAGTACTTTAACGCAATTCCCTTGTCAGTCCCTTCACTTCGATTTTATTCCTTTTCGGATTGGATACTCAATTCAACAGGTTCACATGAATTGATCACAAAATGCCACTTCATATTTCACAAGATTGTCAAACCTCCATCACTGAATGATACTGGAGGAAACATCTTTTGAAAATTCCAAAAGGAAAAAAAAACAGTTTTTTATACTGACACTGAAAAGACGCTACCCGAAGCACCTGAAGAGGAATGTAGCGAAGAATGTTAATTTATTATCTGTATCCTTTTACAGAAGCCTCATTCTAACCCATCATCATCTCCCTTCGGTCCTTTTTCAATGGGAAAGGATGCCTTTTTGTGTAATTTAACAGCCAGTAGGAGAGCTAGCTAGTTTCTTGAGCACCTTCCAGGAAGCATCCCACAGTGGATACCAAAACACCCCCTTCTTCGGTCGGTAAATAAATGGTGCAAGTTTGGTCAAGGGAACGAAAGGTCTCCTGCAAGTGACATGAGAATAGGAACGGTTGCTCGCAAGTATCCACTCAATTTCGCATCATAATGTCCCCCAGGAATGGTGATACGAAACAGATTTGAAGAAGTCCGGCTCGTGCGGGAAGTGTGCTAGCGCTCTAGCACCGTCTTAGTGCGCAATGAAAGAACCCTTTAAAGGGGATGATATTGTTGCTCTTGTAGCCTTTTTTTCCATCTGTTACGTGAACCTCTTCTCCGAGTGACTCTCAGTAACGGGTGGCGTAACAGCAGATCCGTAACCGCATCTTTGTGCCACTTAATTGGCTAAATGATGCAAGCCGCAATGAACGATACAAACGGGGCAGGTCCGCAAAAATTGTACCGCGTTCGGAAGCGCCAGCATTCAGCGAAAACGTGAGCGTGTGTACGCTTAAGGGAAGCTCCCGTTATTTTGAAGCATGATAATAAAGCATAATGTTTTTTTAAGTCTGCTAAAGTAGCCGGTGGGGTTTAAATAATTGCCGGTTTCTTTCTAGTTCAATTAAATTGATCAACAACTCAAAGCGTATCAGTTCCATCGCCGGATCTTATCAGTTCCATCAGTGGCGTAAAAGTTTATAATCCCGCCTTTGAACTGACATCAAACTTCGCTGCGCCTATCGACGGAACTGCGGTAGCGAGGGACACCTTCTACAATCTATGCGTGTTTATGAGCTGATAATTACCACCGCTAATATTTGTGTTATGATTTATTACGTTTGGTGAAATGCCAAATGAAAAGAAACAAAAGTGTGTTTACACGTGAAAATATGAATGAAAAGTCATCGGCGCATCGATAGTCCAAAACCGACGGCGGTGACAACTTAATACGCGCGGGTGTTTCCCTGCATCGGTACACTTTGTGCTGCACAAAGATGGATGATTTGGCTGAAGTTGGCCGCAGTTCGAAGCCACTTATCAGGCGCACGTTAGACCGAAGCTGAGCGGCCGTTAATCGGAACCAGAAACGCCAGCTGATAACTCGGCCGCGGTTATCGGTGGATCCGGCCGAAACTGGGTTCGTCGTAAATCTCTCGCCAATTTGAGATGAAGGCATCGAAATTGAACAGGGTATCACAGTTCACGCGAGGGAGACCAAATAAACCACGTTTCTCTTTGTTATTCGCCGTTCGCGAGGCGTCAAAATCCGACGCTACTCACTCCAACAAAAGTTCGCGCGCTCGTGATAACTCTTCGGTCCAATATTTATTCGTTCGCGTTTCCTGAAGCACCGCGTTCCTCCGATCGAACAAGATGTCTTTATTTTCGGCTTTCAGGAGCCGTGCGGTAAACTCGAATGAACGGGGGTGGTTGTCAAGGAGCAAACACACGAGTCGACCATCATCATCATCATCATCATCATCGGTTTGTCTCGGGGTTGAGTGCCGTCTCAAAAGTGCCGTGACAGGGAAACGACCATGGCAAGGCGATGCTTAAAAGCAGGAGCAAAAGACCATCGGATAGCCATGCTTCCTTCACCATCATGATTGAAGAGGAAAGAACAAAAAAAAAAGTCTCACGAAGAAACAAAAACTGGTAGAGAAAACTCCGACCACCAGGCAAGAAAATTCGGACATTTTCGCATATGTCAGCAAAAAATAAAACGAGAAAAGCGAGAGCAAGCGAGAGGAAACAGCGAAATAGGAAAAGTAAAACCCATGCTTCCATCGCCGCTAATGTTTCGCCGGCACGGACGGTGGCCGAAAACGGTTTATAGATAGTTGTTGTGGATAAAATTATCCCTCGGTCATGGTGCACGTCTGTCCACCTTCTTTTTTTTTCTTGTCTAGCCAACGTGTGCGTGGGTACGTGCGACCCATTCAACTCTATTCGTCCTCGATGGATTCACGAAAGCGAATTATAATGCTCCGCATGACATGTGCCATCGATGGCACCTGCCAACTTTTTTTTTAGTATTCGTACAGGACCAACTAGCATCAGTTCCCTGTTTCCAAGGGAAGCTAAAAGGGGTTCGATGTGACCGCAAAACCTGCCACGCTCGTTGATGTAAATTTCCATATTGGAAGGGACAATTACGTGTATCACCATCGATTGCACATGTCAGTCTTATGAAGATACATTGTAGGAAAACAATCATTTCAACTTGAACGTTCAGGCATGTGGCATTGGTGTGGATTTATGTAGACCTTCTTAACCCCCCTCGTTGGCGCACTTTATCCTTGAATAACTCAACTCAAAGTTGTTTTTTTTTGTTCATATCATTGGAAGGAACACTGTATTGCTCCAATGTATGATCACTACACGGCACGACACTTGGGGGCGCGCACTGTCACGGATCAGGTGTTGAAATAACGAACTCAATGCACCACGAACGCAAACGGCGGTCTAAAAGCTTTCCACGACAAGGTTCAACCCTCACAGGCGCATGCGCACCATCCTTCGCCCGGTCGCCGATGGACCGCGTGGCGTAAAAGGATAACAACAGATAGCTGTTCGAGCCGTCCACTGGTTTACGGTAGCACTCGAGTGGGTGTCTGTCAGCGAAGGGGGGAAAACCCGCGTTGGGAAAACTCCAACAAGTGACATTCGCACTCCGGGCTGGTGGTGTGGCCGTTACCGTTGGACGAGCACGCGCGAACTACGCAGGCACACTGTGTAAGGCACCGTCCGTGGCGAGCGTTAGCGAAGGACTACGCACACTGTCCGGCAGGTCCGGCTCTTGTAGGGGAGAGCCGACAGCGAACCGAAGCTGATTGCAACCGCACCGCGGGGCGAAACGTCACCGGCTCGTCGGGGCGAGCGATAGAGATAGAGCGACACGGCGATGGCGATGTGGTGTTGGTGGCTATACTACCATGTTGGAAGATTTTCAGCCACCCCCGCCGCGCCGTTGTGCACTCTGACACCGCCACCTGACACATCTGCCTGCTTCGCTCGATTTGCCTTGACCGCTATGATCTCCACCGACAGGGGCCTGTTTTGTGGTGGTGCATGTGTGTTCTTTTAGTAATGTTTTGTTGCTTTTTTGTGAGAACCCGCGAACGGTTCCGCGGTTGCGAACAGATGAGCTCTTTGGAACGCCTGCCGCAGGATGAACCTCGCTGGGAGGCGCCAGAGGGGTCGATCGGGTGACGGGCAACAGGCGTCATCATCGTTCGTGAAACAACCGCCATGCTACGCACCCTGTAACACCCCCAACGGCCACCGAGTGGAGCAAGTAATGTGTTATGTTGCGACGAGGGTGAGTCTCCAAAAAGCGGAGAACCAACACTGACCACCTCTCGTGGGACAGTTTTGTCATGTGCCGCTGTTCGAGTCAACAACGGTCACTTGAAGAAAAATATTCCTGTAACAAAAATATATTCGTCATCGAACGTGCACCGGCTTCACCTTTAACGTCGCCTCACATGGTTGACACAGAACAACTAAAATAGGAGTAATCGTGTTTTTTAGGTTAGACTCTAATAATCAAATTCACCCTGTCCTTAGTGTTAAATCTTTTTATCCATTTAGTTTCATTATGGTCAACTCGGAATTCCAGACACCAAAAAACCCACAGCTGGTTTTTGCATAAAATTTATCGATAAGGATTTATCGAACCATTAATTCGTGAATTCTTCGCAGAATTTAGCTTAACTGAGAAGAAGTCCTACCAGGTCATCACAACTTTTAAGAGAACCATAATTTCTCCCGCACCATCCCCTTCCCAGCGAATCGCGCTTTCGTAAATGCTTCGTGGAATACCAATTCTGTTTTGCTTCCGATGTCCAGTGCAGCGTTAGGTCTACTGCCAGACGTTTGCGGCGTTTGGGGCGGCACAGTATGCACTGCGAAGCCGTCGACGAATGCACGGCGCACCAAGTGAAGTGGATCTTGATTGGAAGCATAATTTGGTGCTATATTTAGCCCCGGTGGGGCCGGCAAAGCCTTGACCACGCTTCAAGATGTGCTTGCGAGCGGATTTAAAAAGGAAGTGCTGGCGATGGGCCGAAACAATAGGATAATGTTGTCGTTGAAGTGCCGCGGCGATCATGCCGCGTTTAATGAGGATTGACAGTCGAAGAAGGAGAATTTGTTTGTTTACGCCCTCGAGAGACTGCACCATATGTTTGGTTTTGAAGCCAAACAGCTTCAATGTTATGAGGATTGTGAGTACACAATAATTGAAGCTTTCTTATGTCGTGAAAACATCAGGTTAAAATATTAAAACGTAAAACAGACACTCTAATATTATAAAAGATAATAAGTTTAATTAAAATCCCAGAATATTTTAAGCACTTCGACACATTCAATTGCAACATCTACTTACGAAAAATCCCTTCTAGCATTAGGTAGAAATTGAAATAAGTTTAAGAAATTTTAACTGCAAAAAACACACAGCTCCCTTGAACTGAGTTGCTGAATAAATAATACATTATCTAGAAAAGTGGACAACACCAACCGGTTTCAAACTCTATGAACAACCAACCCAACTCAACCGTTCGTCTTTCAGGTCAGCTGACCGTTGCTCGTAAAATTGTCCGCTCGATTAGCGCCCCGAACCGACTTTTTGCGGTCATTTAAAATCAAAAAGTCTCCCTCGAACAGGTTTCTGCTAATGAACTGACCATCCTCAACACACGGGACACTCGGAGGGATTGGCAAGGCAGAAACCACCCGTTCACCGTCAACTTGATCGCAGTCAGTTTTGATTTCATCGCTACGTTTTTGCCATCACACCACGCCATCTCTCGCCTTCCCCCACCAGCTTGCGAGGGAATTTTTGAACCAGATACACGAACGAGAAAGACAAATTATAATAAAAAAAGTGCAGTCCATCCGACGACATACCTCTTTCTCCATTCACCGTTGGCAAAGATGTATGTTACTTCCACTGGTGGCATAATACAATTAATCACTCGACCAACACTAGCCAGCTGATCTGCCGACACATACACCAACGGGTCCAAACAGGGGAGGGTACTTCGGGTGTTTCGGGTTGAGTCACTTGTTCACATTACCACGAACTGTATTAAAAGTAGATAGAATTTGCTCTACCAAGGGAAAAATGAAACGAATATGTAACGCAATCAATCACACTCTAGAGTCGAATGGGATGTGTGACAGGAACTAGCTCCGATAAGATTGCACCGACAACTGGCGGCAAAAAGAGCAGCATCGGACGAACGGAATTGCTAATGGACGATTATCTTTGCTGCGTTATCGAGGTAGCTTTTCTCAGCTTTGTTTCAATTCTTTCCGGTACGTGTGCTGCCAGTTGTGCATTTTCTTTACTCTTTTATTTTTTTCCAAGGATTAAAAATAAAGAAAAGAAAAAAATAAATCCAAATAATATACGAAAGGCTTTAGTGAAATTAGATTAGAATATGTTTTGCGTACGATGTTTCATAACAGATCGGTCATGATATCGGTCACGTGATTGGTACAACTATCGTTCGTCATTAACTTGTTTTTGCATTACAAATCTTCATTTGCGACAACTGTTTGGCTTACGACTTTTATGTCTATTCCTCACACAACCCCCAAGAGACACATGAGGCAGAATTCATTTTTCTCAATATCCCATTGATAATCCTTCAGTTAAACTGCTAGGTCTGATTGATAAGAGCCCTAAGGAGAAACGGATAATTCCTCGCGTCGGCCGACCATGATTGTGACTAGTCATGCACGTGCTACCAGTCTCAGACTCAGGCTTTTGAAACGACCATGAAAAAAATCATTATCTTAAGACAGTGGAGCAGAAAACATGACCCACGGAAGATAAGAAACCGTGTGCATCCATTCGGGGATTTACTCAGGGGCAGATGGCTTCAACATTATTTGTTTCCTCTTTCTTTTCTCTTTTTTTTTTTTTTTTGCAAAATGGTGCGTAGGTTCACGGGCAATGTACAAGTCGCGGTTGGAAGGGTTTCTAAATTTAGCCGGCCTTCTGACTCCACCCGGGAACGCTGGACGGGGCAGTGAGCTCCACAGTGGTGCAGAAAAGGATTCACAAGCATATCTATCCGATGGACTCGCGTGCCTTTGGCCAACAAAAGCGCCCTCGGGAGGATTTGGAGAGGGTGTTAAAGGCTGATAAATCGATTTACACCACCATTGCATCATGCTTGTTCCCTTGAGGGCGTCATAGAGAAGTCTTTTCCGACGTCATAGGCTTTCGGCGTATATTAAAGGTTCAGTTGTTTTGCTCAAGTTTGCAGAACCATGACACATATTGCGGTAGCTTATCGAATAACGCGGTAAACATTGCATTAAGTTTAGTCTTTGTCCGGGATTAACTACAGTTTAGGCAAAGGAGGATGGAATACATTTGAACGATAATGTGACTCATGTTCATCTATAAATTTTTAATGGTTTTGCCTCCATTTTAAAAATTTAATGAATTTTGTTTCGAACGAATGTTTTATTTGAACGACATTCCATTGACATCGTTATGATTAAACGCATTGATCTGAGTATAATTTGTTTGATATTGAAGGCATTAACTGTTGAAATGATATCCAGTATCATCCCGTGACAACATTGCGCTATATCAACGCCACAATCCACATTGCTACAAGTACTCTTGATTGCAAAATAAATTGAAATAACGAAAGAAAAAGAAAAACAAAGCTGCTCGATGGCGCTTGTGGAAATCAATAATTCTGTAACCAAGCTATGGCTGCATTACTTGACGTCACTTTACGTCATGCTCCAGGATACATGTTGCATGCGAAATGAGTTTACAAACGAACGATTCCGCAATGAATTCGTTCGCCCATTAATCAACGACATCCTGCACACGTTATGGCTCCATTTGTTAGATGCTATGGTTTATTGAAAAAAAAAAATGTCTTTAATGGAGGCGCCTAGTACGTGTCTCGATCATGCGCTTCGTCGAGCTCGCATGCTGCCATGATCACAGCTTCGGATCGCCAGCAGAGTAGCATGATTTTGTCGCGCTTATTGTCTACATGTAGGCGCTGACGACGAGCGCGTAGCGTCAAGGGCGGCAAGCGGCAAACGTGACGGCTTTTACTTTCCGCTTTCGTGCTTCGCGCAAAGTTGCCTGTCTTTCCGTGTTGGCGGCGAATGGCGGCCACGATACGAAGAAGAAAGGCCTGCTCAACGTGCCACTACGTAAGGCGCATCGTCGAAGCCCTTCCAGCTACCATCGCTGCCGCTAACGATTTTAACCGGTGACCTTCACACCAACACTTCTGTCTCCCGTGGGACAGGCAGAGGGGAGCAAACATAGGAACATCTAATAAACCATTCCCAACCCCTTGCTGTGGGTCCGTTGCTGCCGAGAAGTGAGTTTATTTTTATATATTCACCCTCACGCCTCCGACCAACCGACCGACGACCGCGTAGACCGTGTTCTCAGTCCGGGGTTTAGTCGAATCGTTCGAACCGGCAAAAATATCCGGTGGCCGTCAGGTCTTCGCGAGGAAGTACGTGGGGGAGGAACAGCCAGGAGACGTCGTGACTGTGTGGCGCCAAACGAAAGTGAAACGATGCTTACGCTATCGTAGACAACCCATCAACCTCTGGCGAACGGGGGAGGTTTGACGGTTTTGGCCGTGCCAGAAGCCGACCGAACGAAACACACACACCACCAGAAACCACAGTTCGGGAACGGTTCGGCTGTAGTCAAGGTCGGGATTTTCATCCCCTTTCTTACTCTCGTTTTCCTCAATTGCCCAATGACGTCACAGAGGAAAAGATTTCTTCGGGATAGCAGGAAGGGATGGAGTAAGAACGGCCCGTCGGTGGTGGAGGCATTTCCGTACAGACGTCGACGCTTGCCGCTAAACGCACATTAATTACGGTGGCACGCCCTAACGCGTGCCGGGTGCGAGACCGGTGGCCGATTGGAGGTGGAAAAATGGTAACGCATCGAAAGCCGTAAAAGCGATTAGGATATGACGATGAACTTTTATTAGGTTTTTGAACCGTCGCTGCACGGGGAAATGAGGAACGGCGAACCGAAGACGAACCCGGATCGACAAGCGAAAAACGAAACGGTGATGATGGGAGCGACCTCATTTTCGGAGTCAACCATCGCGAACGATCTGTTTGCCAAGTCGGAAGTAACAGTGACGGTTTTCTCAATTTTTGGCCGGTAAATATTGAAGCCGACGTCTCAGCACACGACACATAGACATAACGCATGAAGATTTATATATTTACGGCTTATGTTACTTTTACTTTAATTATGTAAACAAAAATGATAAATTTTGTTGACATTTCTTACCATAAGATGTTGCACTTGGTGCCAATAAATACTCCTCTTTTTTAAAACGAATGCTTATATGCCTAGATGTGATATAGGCAAATCACACACAACATCCACAAGGTCTTACATACGGTTCAGTCCGTCGAATGAGAGGCCAAAATAAAATCCACAAAGAGCAACAAAAAAGAAAGTGTTTTATTACCTCAATTTTTCCCTAAAAAACCACTTCAAACATTTGAAGTGACATCATAAGAAGCGCTCAATGTGTAGACTTGCTCTTGAGGCTCGACTGAGAAGGAGAGTTAATTGATCTTTGTAATTACACGTCTTCATAATCGTAAAAGACAGGCTGAAAGGAGTGCGAAATTGTTTGTGGACGCAGACAGTAAATTTAATGGTGTTCTTTGTTGAAAGTTAAATTGATTGCTGGTATGTAATACCAAATCTTTTTCAAAGAAACATAAAAGGAAAACAAAAACAAAACACGATTCGTACACATCATCCTCATTAAAAATAACGTGGTTGAAGAAGCGAAACTTTAATAATTCATGTTCCATGTTCTTCAAGTACTACGTACAACAAGAAACAAAGATCATACAAGTGTAATTTGCCAGTTCACGTGTACATTAGCGGAAAGCACGCTCCAGGATCAAGGTGATTTGGTCGGATAACTTTCATGCCCTTTGAAACTCAAGCTTCGTTTTTCATTTATCGCTCGAGGAAGCATAGCAAGATGTAAAACATGTGCATTAGGCTCCTTGGAACCCCTAGGCGGAATGAGGAATTGGGCGACAAGTGTAGCAAAATACCAACCGATGGCTGCCATGTGCCTTGTGAAGCACGTGTAGCACCTTCATAGGTGATCTCAGTCACCTGGAAATTATTCATGCACGCAATAAAACGACGGAAATTTATCGTATATTGCGGTTGCGGTGGTTTACTGATATTGAAATCATGCTCGTTATGATTGATACAGCCGTATTCATGTTTCATCTTCCTCAAGTTCCAGTCCTTGCCTCAAGTTACAATTAGTTAAAAAAACAAAAGAACAACCACAGTCGACACATTATGATTAACGTGACACGTGCGTCTACCAGCCTGTTCGAATGGAAGTAAGCGATAGGCGCGAGAAAGAAAAAACCGCATGACCCGTTGGAATACTTTCAATCAAAGCCAATCATTGTGCCGATAGCGATAGTTGCAATCGGTTAGCAAGCAAGCAAGCGAACGGTAGCGAAAACGACCCACCTACGCAAGTGGAGAAAAAGCACGCTGCCAATTGATCGCTCTTAGTCGGCATCGTCCGGCCCAATCGAGGGCACCATCAGCGATGCGTGGCTTGTGATTGTCACCAACCGCCAGCCCTTTCCTTAGCCTTGGCGCCCAAACCACGCACCGTCGGGGAGGACAACCGGCGAACACAGCAATGGCGAACCGATCAGGGTCAACCCGTCGGGGCTTCACCCCATTTGCATGCCGAACGGGTTTTGGGATGCATCATTTAATCAGCTCCGTATTCAGCGAATGCGTCTGCTCCATCTTCACTGAGAGGAAGGGTGTGGAATACGCATGTTTGTTTGGTTTTCTGTTTACTCGTCGGGGGTTTTTTTGTTTTACGGCAATATACAAGCGTGCGGAGATTTTACTGCCGATTTTGAGCTGAGCGAAAGTCCATCCACCAAAACCGAGTTCCGCAATCGAAGGTTTCACTCTCACACGAAGACGTAAACATGTGAAATTTTGCTTTTTTTATTTTGCTGCCACTGTTTTGCACATCGTTTGTATGGAAATAGTTAAGGATTTTTTTCTGCTGTATAACTTATATTCAAACCAATGTTAACCTGGTGTCTGCATTGCATTTTTCACTTAAACACTAAAGTTGTTGCTATATGTAAGCAAACACTTTTGACTTATACAAGTATTAGCATTTCACAACTAACAAAAAGCCTTAAAATTACATTTATCCTAAGCGAGCATAAGACAGAAAAAGAGCATTAGTGTGAAATGTTGTTTATTGTTGTCACATCATTCATCAAGCACCCTTTTTTGTCCGTACTTTTTGGAAATACAGAACTGATTTTCAGACCTTCACAAAAGTAAGAAAAAAAAAGCTTCATGGTCCATTCGCATTATCTCCTACATTGTCCCGTCTCCTTCGTCTATTTGGATTGAGCTTGTTGCCCACTTTTTGCCGTGGACTCCATAATTGGCTGAAAATGAGCGTCCATTTAATTTGTCCACTCAAATATCGTGCAGAAGCGAAATAGTTTGATTTATTTTCATTGTAACTGTGAACACGCTCACGCTCATCAGCTGTGCGTCAAACAACACAACGATGGATTAACTGTTCGCACGAACAAACATTCCGAAATGGATATTAAAAGTTTTTCCTCTCTTTGATTGTTAGGCTTTTGAAGTTTAGGGATTTTTCGTGAGCCTTTGGAATGGGGGAGGTAGTGGTACATGAAACCGCCTCTAGGCATTCAAGCCTATTGTCGTTATCATGCAACAAAAAATCCATCACAATGTTTAGAGAGCCATTGTTAACGGGCACGACGCGGTCGACTGTTGCTTGCCTGAGGATTTATGTTTATTAAAATTCTACCCAATGCAGAGAAAGTGAACTGGTGAAGCGATTTTGTTCTGAGTGTGTCAAGTTCGCGGTATGTCAAAACCTATTCTTAGCAGTGACATGGAAAATACAAACATAACAAATATCCACCAAGTCACGCAAAGTGTCATCTTCTACGCAACTCGGGGACGAAAGTACAAAAGCATGATAGAATGCACGCGACACAAATTCACTTATTCCGTTTAATCGTAGAAGGGGTAACTGCAGCACTGACAGAAATTGCACCATTCTGGCCGGCTTCCGTCCCCAACCAATTGGGGGTGGAGCAATTTTAAAGACCGGCCTCGCTTAAACCCCTTTTTGTTGGATCGATATCTGTTGTAGGTCCTTCCGTTCTGGGCGTGAATCCGGCACGAGGCCCTCGGCCGGACCGAGACGTTCCCATGATTATTGCTCCAAACCTTCACCTCGTTAAAATGCACTTTACGGGGCACCGTTCTTCTTCCTTCCTTCGTCCTGCTTCGTTGGCGGTTGTCAAAGTGTTCGGTGCGTGCCTTAAATTGCACACCCATTGCACAGTTTCGTGTGATGAGCACATTCTCGGAGCTTCACACGTCCAACGTGGAATGGCATTCCGGTTCATTATCAAAACTGACTCAGAACACCGTTCCTGCCGCATAGGACAATGGATGGTTGCATGCAAGATCGGCAAAGTTATCATTCTTTCATTTCCGCCTCCCGTCACAGCTGGCATGTGCAATCATACGCAATGTTATGAGCGGCATTCTGCATCAGATTGCAACAATGTTAGCACCAAAGCGTGTCCTCTTTCAAGGATGATCCTTGCATGGAAAAAAAGGTAACACAAAATCTACGAGGAATCGGTGGATGAAATAAAATTTCTTCGCAAGGCTTTCGGCTAACAAGCGCATGAAATCGCGTTGTTATTGCACTCAATTAAGATTATGTTGCAATAAAAGGCTACAACGGCAATAAACATTTTAAGTGCATTTACTTGAGGTAATTCTGTAGAAAAGGAAACTAGACACGTTAGCCATAAACATCCAGCCTTGTGAATTGAAAGTTTGCAGCAGAGGAAAAGAAACATTCCTTGAATAAGAAATTGAAAGTCTCCCCCTAAATATCTGAGATGGAACACCTGTGTCTTGTGGTGTTCAGTAAATGTCGGGTTTATAACCATTTAACGCGTACCGAAGCAAAAATCCCTGCGATAATTAATAGCTACAAGCGTGGACACTCCTGGCGCGTGCACCTCGCTTGCCCGGGTGGCGTAAATGTTCGCGAAATAATATTTAATTAGCACGATTTCGCGGAACAAAGCATAAAAAGTGCAGTCGGTCGTAAGGGGCCGAGTGACAGTGTCCCACTCCAGGCTTGGGCCGGTGTAAGCTATTAATTACTGCCACATTGCCCATTTGCAGCCCACATTTCCATAGCTGATTGTACGGTAATTGATTTTAATAGATGTCAAATGTGATAATAAACGTATCTAAGAAACATTTGGTCCACCAGCCAGTCGGTAGCGGGACAAGAAGCTTAAACTATTTCGAAAGGTATCATTTAGTGTTCCCTCATTCGGCGCGTTTTGGATGACGTCGAAGAGGCCCTGAAGCAGCTCAAACCTCGTGCAGGGAGAGTGTCTTGGAGGCATGGAGAGAGGCAGGGGGTTGAGCTGCACATAAACTGATGGATTATTAAAGATCGCCGAGAAAGAGACAAGCCACTTTCGAGTTTTAATTAAGGGGGAAGCGAACTAAGATTGAGCGTTTCGGATTGCTAAATCGTTGGGAAAACCCTTCACATTAACCGTGCAAGATTATCAAGGAATGTTACTGCTCAGGTCGAATACAGGATAAATTAATTAACAATTCCAAGGGTGGGTAGCAAAGGTTTTAATTAGAATATCCGAAAGAAAAAAAAATCAATGTGTTTGTCACAAATAAATTTCCTCTCCATTACCTTTGGTAGGGAATCGTTTAGTTTCATTTTTATGAAAGGTAAATAAAACACAATGGTGTTAAACTTCAATTTAAGTACATTTTTCCCACGTGTTTACTCTATCTGCATACAATTATTATTTGCATCATTGACAGTGGACGCCGACAGCAAAACTGGATCACTTCCCGATCAAGGAATCAGCATTCCCGATGAGTAATGCACTTTCAAACTCGTGCCACCAACCCACATCCACACCGGTCCGCTAAATCAATGACTAATCGCTCCGCCCGCGGTGTCTATGGTGGATGATTTACAATTCCCTACCGAAAACCGAACGCCCCGCAAATGACGCAATTTTCCGGGCATGGGCCGGCCGCGCGCGGGACATGCTGGCCGTGAAAATTGCAAGAAACCAACGTTTCGCTCGTTAGTCGATCGTTTTACAGAAAAACAGGCAGTGTTGAGGGGAGCAGGAGCGGTGCACATCACAACCTGGCTGACGAACGGGGGGTTTTATAAGAATGTACATGTAAATCAGTCTGCCTATCGCGGGCCGATCGTCATCTTCCGTCAGTCGCCGTTCCCCACGGCAGCGCGCCGTGTTGAATTGTTATTCTTGCATAATTAATGTCGGCCCAGGTGAAACCACGTTACGGGCGTAACGGACCGTTCCGGAGTGCCAAGTGTGATCATTAAGTGGCCAGGGCAGTGTGCGACAGACAGCTGGCGAACTGGCCTAGACGGTCGCTGACGGTGGTATAGTTCTGCGGGAGTCATAAACCCGGAGTGGGAACAATTTACATCAAGCCTGCTGCATTCCTCTATTGTGGTCGGAAGCCAATTCGGTCTGCGCGATGCAAGAATGCAAATATGTTCACGTAATAAATGAGATGACGTTGGCTGACGAGGAGATTTATTGTGTTCTAACACTCAACTCTTTGTTGAATTAACCGTAGTTGTTCTCCAGAACAACTCAAGGATCTTCCTGGATTCCTCATCGGTTTACTTTATACATCCATACAGAAAATTTGCCAACCGTTGTTCTGTGACATGATTTAATTAAAAAGCAGAAAAGACGCACTTCCAAGAGTCCCTTCAGTCAATACTCGAGGACAGCGTTACACATCGCCCACAATTGAGATTAACGCATTTTTAATTGAGTTTTATTCCTAGTCGCGAGACTTCTCCTTTCACGGGTTCGTAGGGTCAAAGTGTTGTGGTCGAGGCGTAGATGACGACCGTCGATCCTCATCGAAAACCCTTGACGATGACTAATGGCTCGACCTCCTACGGTTTCCATTCTCAATCCCCCGTTCGCAGTTAGTGTCACCCCGTACCGTTTATTGATCGTAATGGCCACAAAACTCAATGATCAACCTAGTCTCCGAATAGTCTCCGGAACGATCTAGGGGCGGATCGGGTCCCACCAAAGGGAGTCCGCGTAGGTCAGGACCTCGCGGCAACGATCGAAGATGGACTAGTTGTTGCTGATGGTTTTGTAATCGAATAAATGGTTGCCATTTTTCAGCCGCCGATCGTCGTGCCGGCAAGGTCTTTCGCTGGGTTTGCATTTCGCTGTTACACGATAGGCGAAGATAGGAAAGCGGTGTTGTTACAACGGCACCATAGAGTCCGCCTTTGAATGTTCATGATCCTATCGCACTCCTAAACAACAGGAATGATTGTGATACATCCCACAAGCTTGTATAAGAGTCCGTGTAACAGAGAAAGAGAGACAGAGTGAGCGACATAGTGAGAGTACACGACAGAGAAGGATCGGCAAAGAAATGATCGTTTTGCGCATTCCACGTTTAATTGATTTTTATGCCTACCGAAACAAATCCATCAACGCTAGTGCCGTCACGAGCAGCGCACATCCGATGGTCAATGTTGGTGGCAGTTGAGCATGATCGACATCGGGAGCGTACTCCGATATTGATGGCGGCTATTGTGACAGTTTTATTGCCGCCGTGAACAATTAGAGCCAAACGTTTAATTGTACGACGTGGTTATGCGGCACGGATCGGTTGGCCGCTGATTGGTGCGCTTATTAAATTTTATGACCGCTGCATCACATTTATTTGCTCCCAAAATTATGTGCCGTTGCTAAACATATGTGTTTCAATACATAGATGGATGTGAGCAATGAAAAAAAAAATTAAAATTACAAGACTTGCTTAATGATCAATTTATATTCAGATTTGTTGCAGCTTTGGAGCCTTGGAAAACTAACATAAAACTTGACTTAAGTTCATAAGACTCCGTTTTCAAAAATCTTATCGGTTCTGACTTGTTGGGTGCGGAATGAAAGTTAAGGTTAAGTTTCGAATGTTTTGTGTGAAAATGATAATGTCTTAGCACCACCAAGGTGAAGGTACCTTCAAGTATGTGTGATCCCTTGGTTTCATGTGCCAAATAAAACAAAGATCACCAAGTTGTGAATCAAGAAAAACAAAGAACGAGAAAAACAGCACCTTGCGGATGAGTTCCATCGTGCTCAATTTCCTCAATCGACTCTAATCGAAGGCGCCCGGTTTGGGCGGGTACCCTTCTTCTGGACTTTGGATCTGGGTCGATATTGATGATTGCACCCATTGAATCTATCTCTACGACTCTAAGTAATCAGACCAGCCGGCAAAGGATGCCCGGTAGCGGTTCGTACGACGGATCGCCTAGATCCATCGCTAATCTGCTTGATAGGACGGTCACATAAATTTCCATCAGCACCTTCTCGATGAGCCGCACGAAATGGCTATGATTTGGGGTCTTTGGCGAAATTGCGTACACCGTCGCCCAGGGAGGGGTGCGCGTGCCAGCCACACTGTTTCCCACAGCTCGTCTGCCTTGCGTCCCTTGCTGGCCCTAACGACACCAATTCGGGTCTAGGCTAACCCGCCGCGTTACGTTGCGTCACACTCGCGAATTGTTTTCGAGCAATATGACTAATTTGACATTTCAATTCCGTTTGCAATTACCATTGGCCGCGCCACGCTAGCATCTCGTTAGCTCGCGAGGTCCCGGTCAAGGAAATGAAGACATTTTACTCCTTCGTTACATCAAATTAAACAATCGACGGCATAACGAGTGGGATATGGCGAGGAGATGGAGATGGGTTAGGGTTTGGTGCTGTTTGCGCTAGGAATTAACACCCAATACAACGCTTTCGCTAATTGAGTGTCACTTTCGAGCGATGATTAACTGCGAGATGATTTACCACTCGGGATGACACGCGTGAATATCACGCAGAATTTCCTCCATTTTGTGCAAATTCAAAGGAGTAATATAATTGATCTTTCACAACACAAAAAAAAGCATTATAAGAGATTAAATTGAAACTTATATGCTAGAACAGGATCGACGACACCTTCTTTCGTGACAAGAAAGCGAACCGGAAACAACAAGGTGAACAGAAAAAAAATTAAAAGAAACAAAACTACATTCACTTTTCCCAATTGTAAGTATTTCTTTGTTCTAGTCTGGCTAGTACTGGTACATGACAGGAACTCAACAAATTCCAGGAGATAGTACTTAGCCGTCAGATGACCTTCCTTGTTTTCGACCCGGAAAAAAGCCGTTTGTAAAGCGTTCACCCCAGCGGAGCACGATTACACCTGCACCTGTTCGGGCCGGGCCTAGCCACACGATCGATAGCGTGCACTCCATCAGGAAGCTTTTAATCTGTCATCCTGTCAGCCATGGCATGGTGCTGCCCGTGCACGAGTCTGCTCGCTCCCTTTCGCGCGTGGAGGAGGGTGCAGAATGTAATAAAGTGGATTGGATGTGTCTGGTAGATCCGGGGCAAACCTGTTGGTGCCGTACCGAGCGGCTACGTTTACGGACGTCATCGCGTGTCGATGTACCCGGAGCCCCTTCACCGCACCTAACCGTACCTAAGAGACACAGGCGGGCTTTTGGCTTTTCGCTACGGTGTAGAACATGTTAGAAGCTGGATTACGTTTATTTTTATAAATCATTTCGTCCGTAAATGATTGTGTTTGTTAGCTTCAAACGAGGGAGGAAAAGCTCTGACCGTTAACCTGTGTGAACATTTCATGGAATGTGTGACACTACTAGCTCTAAGTTGTGGTACTGAATAATGAAACTGGTGCAACAATGTGCGTCTAACTTTTTGAAGGTGTCATTTAATTTGGCAAAAAACACTCACTTGGGCTTGGGATAGCTCTCCAGACTTTGCTTACTGACACGGCGCCGAAATATCCGCTTGGCCGGAGCTTTGACTTTCATCTCCAACGTTGGGCAGTGGCTGATCTTCCGGTTGCGAAAAAGCTTCACCAGCTGGCCGTGAGCCTCTGCGAAGGGTTCGAGAGCGTCGGTGGACGGAACGCGCGAATCAGGATCCGGAGGAGACCACGGTATAACGGGAAAGAATCGGAAACCAGCTCAGATCACGAGAAAACCGTTGAAGTGTCAGGAAAGGCACCGAGTCGAGGAAGGCTACTGGCTCTTTATCACTCTAGATTACTCTACTCTTTCTAACTGGTCGTTGAACTCCGGTTGCTTGTTTGACCCACTGATTTGGTGCTTTGCAATCCACCCAAAAATTTCGCCACTCACTTTCAACGCTTGCCGATCAGGACGACGCAGGGTGGGGATCGCACTTTCAAAAAATCAAAATTCATCACAAGCCAAAATTGTACTCCATCACTTGCGCGCGTACACAGGACATGCCGTGAATTCGGTCACCGACAGTCGGGAGCCTCGTCATGCCGGTTCCGGTTGCCGGCTGATAAACTCCCGCCTCGGATGATGATGATGATGATGATGATGGATGGTGCGCACGGTCCCGTTCAATGCCGCGTCTTTTCGGGCAGATACATAGGCGATCGCACAACGAAACCGTTCGATCGAATGGTGATGACGCGGGAAGCTTCCCTGTTTGGCAAACAAACAACGAAACTCAAACGTGACTCGGGCAGGGCGTCATTCCCGGGCAACTTCACGAGACCAAAACCGTTCTGACGCTTCTAGTCGCGGTGCGCTTCATGCAAACTGGAAACAAAAAGTCAAACACAACGATCAATTCCACCGTCGATGATGCGCGAATTTGTCCTACAAATAAGTATTCGTGTCCGTAGGCAAGCAGCAATTTGCAGCAATGTGCAGAGCGTGACCCTGGCGCCCTGCAGATGGTGCGCGATACGTGCACACTCGTGAATGGATGGCCGATAGTCGATCGAGGCGGGAAATAAAATCACTACGGGGTGTTACGTTTTGTTCCGGTTTGTTGTGGTGCCGATGCTGTGCTTCAATTGCAGTCTACTGTGATCTATTCCGAAAGCCGGTACGGTTGACAGGGCCAGCTGTCGAAAACTAATGCACGATGATAGCTTTCAATTGCTCAAGTGAGAAAGCATGAGGATGATCCGTGAAGGATTGGAACCGCGTGTAGAAGCGCTAGTGGCACTACATGGACAAGCGCTACTGGCACTATATGTGAACTTTTGAACTTGTAAATGACGCTTGAATTGATTGAGCAATACGGCGGTTGAATGAGAATGTCTCTGGAGCCTAACAGACTTCCACGCAATGTTACGATCGCTTTTGACTTTTTTTGATCTTTACGGAAGCACAGCAAACACTCAAAAGACTAGCGGTCTCCCCAGGGCCCGGCTATTCTTTCACATCTCTCGCCTCAAGTATAGCAAAGTCCTGATGCAAGACGATCCCGAGCGGTTCACTGACTTATGCCAAAACGTGCAACGAGGAAAGAAATGAAACCAGGGACACTGCGGCACCCAGATGACGATGCTGCGGAAGGTGCAAAACGGCACGAAATGCTTCCCGTAATCATCGGCGGTGTTCGAGCGACTGAGGCGACCGCAGAGAGTCGTCGTACCGTCGCGGTACGCTTGGCTGGTTCGCGCGCGTGTTTCGGCGCGATACACAACAACGAGTTTTGTGTGGTGAGATAAAAAGGAGAAGGAAGAAAAAGGTCCAGCATACCGACGTGCATGTGTGTGCCCAGCACCGGTCCCCGCGGCCACCAACCGGCTCGCCACCCTGCCCGGACATTCATTGAGAACCAGCTGCGAGCTTCCATGTTATGCCGCGAAGCCAAAGCCCCGGACAAGTGGGTACTTGATTTGCGAACGTGAACACATTCCGCCTCACGCTGGGCGCGCGTTCACTGAAGGAGTTCGTGAGACCGCTGCATGTCGCAGTTTGTCTCGTTCTCTCTTTCTCTCTCTCTCTCTATGGATATCTCCTCTTTTTTTCTTTTAGGTGGATGGTTTGAAGACAATCTAAATCCAATTTTAAGTTTCGCGATCATAAGGCCGGGTGACCAGTACGGTAGGATATTCTACAGGGCTATGAACTGTGCAGGCAGATCACCTATCAGCTACAGTTCTGGCGCTAGAACGAGAGCCAGCGAGGAAGAAGCCGGTCCAGTTTTGGATGAGAAAAGGTATTTTGCTAGGACAGCGATAGCAACGCTTCAAACATGTACAATCTCGAAGGAGTTTACGATCTCTTAACCAGTGGTTAAGGGCGCAGATGTTCGGGCCGCAGCAAGCACCTCGGCAAATGGCGTGTGACGATTTTCGCACATTCCAGCTCGAGTAGCTCGTTGATGATGGAGAAGATGGCCTTATTATCCTCTGCACGCCATGGATTGCTTCTCATTGACCAATTTGTCCACAGGACAGGGACAACGAACGACTCCACATAAGTCCGCCCGGCATTGGTCCGCCAACTTCACACCATTGTTGTGAACAAACAATTTGCGTAGTCAAATTAGATCGTAGCATTTGATGTTGTCTCTAAACAAGGCGCGACGTCATAAACTGGTTCTTTTTTTTTTTGCCGTAACTATTCCCGCATGGAGGAGAACGGCTCTACGACTAGCCGGTACGCCCTGCTAGGTCCGTATAGCGCGCGATAAGCAGTGATTTGAAAGTAGAATTTACTCTTATGGAATTCATTACTGGGGCGATCGGCATTAGTGAGGGTTCGAAACGGCCAGATGTCTTGAAACAAAAACTTTTTTTTCTGCTTTTGATAAATCTACCTAACAAATTATTAGTACACTTTTTTTTTGTCCACGGGGCAAGCATTCCAATCAAGATTGGTTCCAATAATTGTACAGTAACAAATCTCACGACTATGCCGCTCACCAGGGAGTCCACCGTCGACCCTACACCCTTTGGAAAGCATTTGGAATGTGCCGATGCAATAAAACGTTCAATCGGTTGAATTTGGAGGCGAATAAATGGCAGTTCATTTTGCAGCTGGAATTTTTAAGTTTGCTTTTTGCCCAATCTTTTTTTAATGAGTATCTCTTCCTGTCCGTGAAGTTCCAGGAACGACATCATTCTTTAGATTTGGCATCGTTTTTGTGTGTGTCAGAAACAGGTTTCTCACGGTACGCGCCACGACCCGCAAACGTTTTCAACACAGGCACACTGCACTTTTCTTTCACATCAAAAAAACATCATCCTTTCAGAACTTCACATGATCAGAGGCCTCGCGATCGTGAGTGGCGCACAAAGCCGCCATTATCGTAACTTAAATCATCAACTAAAATAATCCCGGTCGTGTGATGAAACTTGGTTACAGCAATCGTAAATGTAGTGAGACGAACGCGTCGAAAAAATCACCTTACATCAACTGCCCCAAACAATGGAGCACATCCAATAGACCGAAGAAACCCTGACCACAACCGACCACCAACACTTCCGTCCGGCAACGGGGGCTATTTCGTTTTACTATCAGCCCAGACGGAGCAGAGGTATATAGTGCGGAAAAAAAAGCGGGAAAACGGATAGGAAGGGTGAAAATTAGTATGCAACACAAGGTCTGCGAATGCACCGCACCGGAACCGGCTGGGAGTATCACTCGGGCCGCGACCAGTTGGGGCATCTAATCCGAATTTGCGTTACTCTCCCAGGTGGCGCATGGAGTCGGTTCCGGACAGCATCTTCTCTCGCCAACGGGAACGGAAACGCTAGAAGGTTGAACGTGACAGCCTCCCGAGCCGTCTGATGACGTTGTGTAATTTCTTTTTTGCACTCGTTGTAAGAACCTCACGACGGAAACAATGGGTTGAAAACAATGTTGCAAACATAAATTTCATCCAACCAAGTCAAGTTCAAGGATTTTGAAGCCGTTGAATGATAGGAAGAGTTGAGTCACAATAGAACATGAAAAAGACCGAAATAATTAAAATTCGCTTTTTGTGAATGCCATTAGATCGAATGCTCGTTGGTAGCGATCCGTGAAGGTCTGCAAATCTCAAGATCATCAAAGTGCTCACATAGTGCTCAACGATGGGAAAATAAGTTGTAAATTGACGATCCATGGATTATCATAAACCATCTCCAGAAAAACATACTGGGCGATTGAGTGGATCGGTTAAACCATAACCATAAAATTATCTTCCTTTTGCGCAAATGTACATAGCTCAGGAAATGTTTGTCCTCAAGGAGAGAATAATCTTTCAAGGCAACAGCCACCTTTACTGCATTTCTGTCGTAATTTGTGAGCCTCTTTATTGCACATATAAATTCTGCCGTCACCTTTTGCTTAAGAGCATCGACATCCAAGGGTTCACTGGGTGCTCCAACTCCTCTCCGGTGGAACCTCGCATTAATTTACGCCAATAGCGCAGCCGCAACTTTTATGTACCGCTACATTTCATTCGATTAAGATCTCTCACTACAGACGGGGGCTTGGTTGACGTTGGCCCTGTAAAAAACCCTGATGACACCGGGGCGAACACAGCCATATGCGGGTCCTCGCACCCTGGGTTGGGTTCAAAATAATCAAAAACCAACGAAAACAGATGCAAGCCAGCCTCGGTACCAAAACAAAACAATCCTTAGGACACTTATTTATTTTATGGCTCAACAAATTGAACATATATAGACGTTAATTAGTCCAAATTGAGTTCATTGATTTGTAAGACATCGGTTTTAGCGCCATCGCTCCACCACCCTTTCGGTTGCCAGCTGGAAACCATCTTAAAGTGGCACTTTTAAATGGCAGACGTGCGTCGATGGCAAGGGTTGATAAACATATCACTCGTTTCCCGTTACTGCTGACGGGCCATGTCAATCTGTGTACGGGACGGGACAGCAAGCTAATGGCTTCTTTTCCTTGATTGAGGAGTACCGCGAGGCGCTAGCCTTGCGAAAGCGTGGACGCTGCCCTATTCCATCACAGCGTGATAGGTTAACCAGAATTATCATTTGATTTGCACGTTCGTCTTCATTATAAATCTCAACTTCAAGGAATAGATTAACAGGAACTCAAAACGTATGGATGCAGCTATCTTCTGGTAAGTTTTCTTGAAGTTTTTTTTTTTATGACTTCATTAGATTTAGTTTTATTTAAGTAATTAGCAAAACATTTTCTACACTCCAACCACGAAAATGCCTTATCCCTACGATTCCAGAACAATTAACATTCAAGAAACCATTATCCAACGCCAAGATCGACGTCAACTGCTCGCTGGTTAATACGAGATGGAATTCACATTAACTATTTCGAGAACATTGTCTTCATCCATATTGAATTCGATCATTACTGCAGCCATTGGCGTACGAAAAGGCTTTCCATTTAATGTCTCGTCCTGCTAATTGCACACACTTTATGAAATTGCCTGTCTCGGCTCGGTCGTGCGGTCAGAGTTATTAGGTCCGTTTGCCTAGTCACGTGGGAGACTGTATACATTCACGCCGGAAGTGCATCAGCCACGATCAGTCCCGCGATCGAGTTGGGTTAATTTTTCCCATACCATTGCGGTGCGAACTCCACCGAGCTCCCATCGATCAATCGACGATGTTTCAGGAAGAACGTTTTCTTCGCTCACTCAAACCGTCTGCGAACACGGCTGAGTTGGCCTCCTCGGCCGGGGTTGGCCGTAAAACCGTGTGACGCAGGCGGCCATCATCTGACCGGCAACGACGGTATCGCCCACGTTGCGCGCCGGGGAACGTTTTTCATTTCGACTTCGAATCCTCCCCGCCGCAAGACGCACATCGCCGTCTGACCGTCTGCGTCGGATGAGATGGAAAATAGCTTCCACCACCAATACAGCGTGGAAAACTTGACGATGCGGCCTTTACTGTGGCCCTTCACCTTCCCTAAACGTGGGCAACGCAGACACAACTAACACCATCAGCGACAGAACCGGAACAAACGTACACGCACGGACGATCTTTTTTCACAGGCCAGGGGTTTTTCCGCCATCCACGCCTCGACCGAACGCAGCCGAACAACTTAAAATAGCACCAATAATCACAACGGGGGAAAGGGAAATGCACGAGCGGCTTGGGATGATTCGAACCTTTGGCCGGGATGAATTGAATGTGTGTCCCGGTTGGCTTGTCTTCAGTGGAAGGATAAGGAGACTCTTCCAATCAAATGGCATAATGACAAAATAAGATCTTCATCAATCACAAGAGTAATTCAATGCGTAACAAGGCAACACTTACACGAAAAGCGAACAACAAGGACACGATTAAAAAGGATCGATTCACTTCGAAGCCCAATGCTCCTCACGCACAGATCTAGCGTCACCGCAGGTGATCCTGTGACGCGCTACAGGAAAGCAGCAAATCGCGACGCTCGAGCAAACATAATAACGCCAAAAGTGATCTTCGGGGTCTCCCACAACCCTTAAAACCTGAACCGCGTACGCATCCAGCCGAGTGACAAAACTGGACTGAAGCGAAACCGTCACCGAGCAGCTCGAACCGGACTGACTAACCGACGCTGACGACTGACCGCTGCGGCCGACTGCGACGTCGCGCGTGCCGCGGTCCCACCCGATCCGCCCGGATGCCTCCCACCACCCCCGCCAAGACGTGCGGACGCGTTCGGCTGCTGGATGGACCGCTTGCGAGAGAGATGGGTGGCGTTGCGTCGCACACGCGGCGTTGCGCGTCAAACGTCTCTGCGAAGGCGAGCGTCGCGCATTCCCCGCCCCTGTTTGGGGGGATGAAGATAGTGGGAGGCAGTACCCCGGTGGGGGTGCTGGCGAAAACTGAAGATCCCACCGAGACGATGCATATGCCAGCGCAAAGCAGCGAGCCTGTGGGTTAACGGCAAAGTGTGTCTGTCGCTGCGGAAAGTTGAAAGAAGGTTAAGGAGGAGTGAATGTGTGGGGGGGGGGGGGGGGGGGGTAAATGACACCCAATTGCAGAAAGGCGAGCTCGAGCTCGTCGCGATCGAGGAGTTCGTTACGGCAAGTTGTGCGCCGCTGAAACAACTATTATTAGTGGGAATTATGTTGAAGCCCAAGTGAAAGAAGCGGGAGAACGCTCCGTGCGGACTGGAAGCTGGCGCGTGGAGTCCCTTTTGCGATGGTTTTCTTCGCCCCTCCGTTTCCCCTGCTTCTCCTGGGGCCAACTGGACATAGGAATCTTCCTTTTTTCTTCATCTCAAACCCTTCCATGGAGGTGGAGGACCTACGGCCGGGAAGGAAGCTCCCGGACGGCTGATCAGCACTTGTCTCACCCGGTGTCATTTGCAACGCAAGGTCCAGAGCACCGTTTGCGATCTTTTGCATTCGAATTGGCATGGAGTGAGCTGTGTAATTTGACGAGATGACATGATGTTTTGGTGATCAAAGCGTGTAATAAACTCCGTTCGAGACTCGGCGGTTTCTGGTGCTCCAATTGTGGGTTGAATGTCCACTCTGACCGCTTGAGCTGGGACTTTTTTTGTAGGATACAGTCTGCCTTTTTAAGGCCAGAAACATGTTTTTGCATAATGGCAGGTTTCACAAAAAAAACCCATTTACACAATGTTTGGGATTGAAAGACGGTTATTTTTTTCCTTCTCGCCATAAGTCATGGTAAATAATAACAAATAATATAAGTTGAAGATCGATATTTCAAACAAATTAACCTTCAATATTAACTGCGTCACTGTGTCGCTGTGTCGCTTTCAATGAGCTGCAGAAAAACGTAAATCACTACGCACCTACGCGAGTTCCCAAGGAAATGCTGACAAGTGGGGGATTTTGCCAAAACGCATACATCACACTTATGCAAATAGGTTATATGATAGATTGTTGGAAAACTAATTATCTACCCCTGTTGCCGTTCCCGCTGCTATTGGTTTTTCGCGCTGATGATTGGTACGCTGGTATGATTTATGGGCTGGTGGGATGAACCTTTCCATCGTTTGTTTGTTTTGAACCGTAATCATTTTCCACGCATGGGACTCGATCGTTGATTTGTTCGTGGCAGAATTTAACAATGTAAGGTTTTTCTTCCCGTTTTGTTTGGCTCACATTGGGGCTCCCGTGTTGACGATGTTTCGTAAAAATCAATCAGATTAAGCAAGATTTTCAAGTCAGATAAACGTATTCGGCGTTAATCACGAAACAAGGTTATGTAAGCACATCATTGCAAAGGATTGATGCAAATTCCGAATATCAGCCAAAATCAACCTTGTAGGAAATGTAAAATTGGAATTCTCGTTAACATTAATTAACCACAGGACGACAATCTGACGATGGCATACAAAATAAACCTCAATGATTTCCATTTCCTGAAGAAAAATAAAAACAACATGCATACAATTCTCGGTAACGAGGTCAAAACGCACCACAATCTCTCTGCCGCAGCCGGTGTGCTAAGGAAACAATGGCCAAAAATAAATACGAAATATGCCATCACTATTGCCGATGGGTCGGTATTATTAGAACACACTCTCCCCGTTCGACAACGGACTTCGATTCGTCCCGGCGCCGAAAGATGGACGGCGCTGCACCGCGGCGGCCGGTTTCAGTGAGAAGAACAACTTGACCGAAGCTCTCCCGCAAGTCGTGACGCGACGATCGATGGGAATCGAGCACGCAAGTATCCGGACACTGCAAGACACGCCACGACACACAGACACACCGTCGTATGTGGCCTTAAAAGGTGTTCTCTGGCACGCTGGCAATGTAGCGGGAGAGCAGCTTTTTCACGTTTTTAGAGGGCACGTTTGAAGACAAAAAAAAAAAAAACCAAATGCCTCTTCCATGCTCCTCGATCGTCAACATGCACCGATCGCCATCAGCGACACCAGACCAGACGGCACGCGAAGGTTGCGGTGAAAGGAATGCCAAGTGTGTGCACCTGAAGACGACTTCCAAGTGTCCCCCCGGAGATTGGCGACCTTCGCCGGAATTCGCGAATACATGCAACACGTGCAGTGTGGTGCTGTTTGGCGTCCGTCGAAACACGGCCAACTCCGAATACCCTCGGCCACGGAATGTGTGTGGTGCGAAGTTCGCAAATCTGAAAAACTGCACGAGTGTGAATGAGTGTGTGTTACTGTTTTATTATTATTCATAATTAAGATCGCTTTCAAACACCTCCGTAAGGACAAACGGGCCATAAATCCTACTATGGAAAGCCGTCACCATCGTCGCCATCGTCGCCATTGGGTCAAATTGCCACCGGAACCGTCACCGAGGGCCAGCGGGAGCAGGTAGTAACGACTCTGCACGGAGGACTTCTGCGAAAGGTGATCGCCGATCGAGCTCCCATCCCATCACCGCCGAGTAAACAACCAGGCAACAATGACTGCGGGCAAGTGAATTAAAGTCGTTTGGAGCGACTCACATCGGTTAAGGAGTGGGACAATGCTCTTCGATTGCATCCAACAGGAGTGCATCATCACCAACGAGTGAATAGAACTGAAAAAAACTTATACCGAGTAAACACCTTTAGCGTTAGATTTGTCAATGATCGTTCAGGAGCTAAAAGAGGCAAAAACAAACCGAAATGGCAAGCCCTTCAATCTGGGGCCGTACTCAAAGCCGGGCCTGCAAAATCCATCACCTCTATGCGATGGCCCTTGCTCGGAGTGATGCACCATCGATCGTAAATCTTCGACGAACTGGGGCTTCGCGATGCCAATGATGGATGGACGTCGGGACTTTGAGAATTGAATTTTACATTTGATAAATGCTCAACGCGACTCCGACGAATGAGACGGCTCGTGATGGACAAGGTTGGAGGCATGCGTGAGCAGAGTTTGATTAAATAATTATTCAGATTGCTACCAGTGAACATCGATGCCAATGAACACACACACATTCTGGGCTAGCCGTAAACTCAAAATGAGTAAAAGGAGACAATTCTGTCGCACCTTACATGCCAAATCTTGTAAGAGTATTTGAACACTAGAAGTCTAAAATTATTCCTTTAATCAAAATGCTTACCTACTTCTGAATGCTGATTCACATTTAAAGAACATGATACAAATGCATGTTCGCAATATGAATGACTCAATTGAAAAATTGATTATTTCCATTGACTTTGAAATGCTTTTCATGTTTGGTAATTTCATCAGACAAAAAACTCCCTCGGCTACGAAATCATTTTCTTAGTAATTGAAACGTTTCAATTCAAGTGTTTGCAGTATGCTTCGTCCAAGAAGCGATCCAATGCGTAAAGGAGCAATTGCTTTCATTTTCCCTTTCACGCCGACAGTTTGCGAAACGATTCAGGACGCTGATATAATCAATCGATTGTCGTCTTCGAAAAATTTCCTCATCAGTATCGATGAATGTAAAACAATACCGGTTAAATCACCGCCATTACTGCGCCATCCAGAAAGCGACGAAAAAGCAACGAGCAGCGATCTGCGTTCCGCTTTGATTCCCCATTCAGTACACTGGCTGCCGACAACTGGATTTCGTCACTTCGACAAATCCTCTTACGTCATTTCAGCATCAATCAGGCAGATGATAGTATCCGGAGGAAAATTGGTTCGGGGTGGCAAGCGGGATGAAGGTGGAATGACAAGGTCTTATACCAATCTTTATCGTGGTGTCTCCCGTTTCCAGTGAAGTGCGGGTTGAACAACCTTTTTGTCAGCTGCTGTATACTGAGAATGTTCTATTCACTTCCGAACATAAGGGAAAATAAAAAGTAGAAGAAAATTCTTCTACAGATCATCTATAAATAGCAGCATTTCTAATCCTTTTTCTTGTTGCTCTCTTGCAATGCATAGAAGTGCGCACATTTCCGTTGGGAAAACCAGAATAAGTTTCGCATGGAATATCTGAGCAAATCGACCAACTCTACCGAAACCTGCAAACGAGGGCCGGAAATTCGTTTCATCCTGCCTCAAAATTGCGTACTTGTTCGTAGCCCACTCTCGCCGTTGCAGATTTCAGTTAAGTGACAAATTACTTCTCCAGCTTTGCACGACAACGTAGTCCTTTTCCTTTTTCATCTCATGTACGCTCGAACTTACTTGTCAGTATGCGAGACGTTGAATGGAGCTACGGTTGGGAAAATAAAGATGTTTTCTTGTGTGCTACGCGCTCATGAGTCGTGTGCTACGCGCTCATGATTGCGTTAATGAGACATGCAATATTTTAGTCCCTTATATAGTCTGCCACCGTTTGCGTCGTAAAGGGCCAACGCATCCTACGAAACGGACCAAATGAACAGTACCGACGAATGACCATCGTTCTTGTCTGCGTTCCGTTATCCTGTTCCTTTTTCTGCCTCTGGTGATTGGGAAAAGGGGCGTGAAACAAATGGTTCGGTTGAGTTATGAGAGGAAAAATCGATAACCGAAACGCAGAGTGTTTATGTAGGAGCACACGGGCGCGTTGGTTGGAAGATCAGATAGGAAATAACTTTCACAAGCATAAGCCGCTTGAAGAATCATAATTTACCGCGCCAAGACAAATCAGCAAGAATTAAGTCAAAATAAATACTAAAACGAAAAGAACGAAAACTGGAGAATAAATTCGAAAATAATTGTATATTCTGGAGAAAAACACCCCAATGATATAAAGACGTCCTTTAAATGGTAAGGATTATCTAGGTCCAGTCCTCCCGACGGC
This sequence comes from Anopheles atroparvus, assembly GCA_914969975.1. NCBI lineage: Eukaryota > Metazoa > Arthropoda > Insecta > Diptera > Culicidae > Anopheles > Anopheles atroparvus. Next base: position 21,712,256 of record CAJZCY010000003.1, read on the forward strand.
CTTTTGTCCATGCGTCGACAAAGATAACGCCAGATTGGATCGATTTTTGCGCCCTCTGCCCTTTATATCCATTTTTATGGTGTTTATTCATTTCTACTCGTAGTGCAATAAGAAGAATAAGGACGACTATCATATCGTTTCATAATGGACCATCAAGACAGGAATGAGTTTGATGGAACAAAAAATCTTTCAACATTATTTGAAGCTGGGACAAAAACGAAACATGTTGGTCTGCAGGACACGGAGCGTCTCGGCCGGCAGTCGCGTCGATCTCGTGTCGGTTAGTGAGGCGAGATTAAATTCAATCGAGTTGATTGTTTGTAAACAGTAATGGCTGTTAAATTGATCGGCATACTGGATACTTCTCTGAAACTCTGGAGAGGCGGAGCAGAACAAGACGAAAAAAAAAATCGAAAAATCGTCACACTTTTTCCACACCAGACTGCTGCACGCTGGTTTGATTAATCGCATTCCGGGACGCTCCGACCGAAGCCAGTGGTGACCGGTGCTAACTTCTTCGTACAGAAAGAAGAACTACTTGTAGCAGAAGCACGCGCCACGAACAGCGATCCTGTCCCTCGTTGCCTGGATCGAACACGAGTGCTGAGCCAACGTGTCGCCACTTTTCTTTCGCAGCATCCATCGGGCTAGAGAAATACAGAGCAAAGAAAGCACCGAATGGGCTACCATATGACATTTTCTGGGAATAGATGAAAAGAAACCCATCTTCTGACGACACTGTCAATCGAATGAATGCCACGTCTACTTGTGGGGGAAAGGACTTTTTCCTGCACCTTGTTCTTGGTCTTTGTCCAAGTCATCTTTCTCCATCTACTCAAACGTTGACAGCGTGCGCATTTCAGACACCCTCAACTGGCAGGCACGTGTACCGTCGAAGTATACGCAGCAGAAAGTGGGGATAAAATCGGTAGCTTTCCTGTGCGGGGGACTCATGAATATATGTGTATCCTGTGATAGAACGTGCGTAACGACCACTTAAAAGTTTATGGAAATGGTTTGCTGCTTTACGCGTAAATATTTATCCTTCGTCAGATGGCATTGGTGGAAATGGTTTTGCATTTACTTGAATTTTGCATTTAAACTTGATCCATGGTGCCTGCCATGGCCGATTATTTAACGAAGAAAGCGAAATAAAAAGGACGAACATGACTATCAAGAACTAATTGAAAATGTGTTTCATGGTATGTACGAAATAGCGATTTGGAATCAGTGTTTAAATTATCTTAGTATTAATTATTCAGTCATTAACACAACATTGATACTGAAATTGAATAAACAAGCACAAGAAGATTTTTTATAAGTTTTTTCCGTTAATTCAATTTAAATTACAAATAAAATGCCATCGTTTCCATCTCCTTTGCTTCTGAAAATTTTAATCTTGGATCACATTAGCATTAAACTCAATGGATTCTTTCCAACGACGAGAATAAACTTTCTGGTAGTGGGAGAGAAAGTTCACTACTTTTTTCCACAAAAAAAAAAAATTGAAGATGGATTTGAGTTGAAGAATTCAATCACACTTTCATTGAAACACTTTGGATTGGGCTCCGGCAATTTCCTTCAATACACTTGTTCAGCTCGAGAACGTGGCAACTAGAACAACTAACGAACCGAACGGAAACGGTAATGGGGTTCCATGAATGGGAAAATTAACATGCATGGCACAACCGTAAGTTTCACGTGCCTGAAATCCAAACGCGATCATCCACGCTTTTACGGGCCGGATTGTAAAAGGAGCTTGTTTTTTCAGCTTTCACCTCTTTCTTTCCCGTAATTGAGACCCCGCGTGGTGATATCGGACGTAGCTTTTCCACGATTTCCCATCAGGTGGTTCGATTATCACTAATTACGATGGCCTCCATCGCGCAGTTCGTGACAACATGCACCGCACAAATTCAACCGTGTGCATTATTGATGGAGCAGCACGGTACCTGGCAGCAGCTTGGCTTGCCTGAACGTGAAAAATCTACCCGGCTAGAGCGTTTCATACTGACCGTTCTTCTCTCACCAAGCACACAGTTGGGATTTGAAGAAAAATTAACCACATTAAACCCGAAAAGGTTTGAGTTCAACGGAGCGTGGAAAATGAAAATTTAATGCCTCCAGGGCGGATTCAGGACTCAAGGACAAATGGCAGTCTGGGCGGGCAATGGTACGTACAGAACAGTGTGTCCTTGCATTTACCTTGGAGTTTGCAGGTGATGCCAGGTTTCCACACGCGGCCGCGCCGTTTGTTGGCGCCCTTTAACCACTCCGTCGAAAGAAGTAAAACACAACATGGAGCGTGTTGCATTAGGAACGCAATGCGGCTAACAACATAATTTACATAAGCCGTTCACTTAACGTGCTCCATTTTGTTGGCGAAAGTAAACTGTAAAAACGGCTGCGGTAAAGAATAGAAAAAATAGAAATAAAATAATGCACTAAAAAAAAGGGGATTTTGTTAAGAATACACATTGGTAACCTTTTTAAATTAACAAGTATCTATATGCCTAGAACTTAAAATACATCGGCACTTTGCATTCCGTATTTCTCTTCAACATTCAACGCTGAGACAGCTTTTATGCATTTGCAACCTCCCCATGAACACATGCTGGCATTTCCCGACGCCGAACAATCTGCCATTGTCGTCGCGATGTCTCGCTGGCATTGATCGAAAGTCAGTGAGACACTTCGGTTGCAACGGCACTGAACCATCTCGAGATCATCGGCAGCAGTTGCTCTTAACCTTGTCCTACGGGTTTCGAACGACTGTACCCGTCGCCCGTTATTGTTTCCCCTTCCATCCATAACTGCAGGCTACCGAATCTGGGCACCTGGAAGGGAAGCTCATGACAGTTGTGCTTCGTGCAAATTAGCATGTATTTTTACAGCTTATCTTACGCGAAAAATGCTGTTTTTGTTGCACTTCCACAAGCTCACGAAGGTTAGAGAACTCGCTCATGGCGTTGTACTCTTTGAAACCACCACGACCTTTTTTCCGGTAGAATCGTCTTTTTGCCGGTCTCGTCACTTGGAGAACATGCGCAATTGGAAGTAGTGTTACACGGGGTGGCAAATAGTGTACATCACGTCATGTTGGAAGGTTAAACGATTAAATATTGCGTTTGCAAAGCTAAAAGGTCGATTGAAATGATACGTCAGCGTAGGTCGTACCTTTGTAGATGATCTTGGCCTAGTATGATTCCAACAAAGTCATCTTAATAATTGCAACTGTTGCTCGATTTGTCCAGTAATGTGTCTTTCCTTTTGATGAATGCGATATTAGCTTAATTTTCACCAGCAAGCGTTATTAAAGAAAGCAACTTTCTGCAACACTTCTTTCGCAACGTATTCCCATTAATCAGTGTCTCCACGTGCTGCGCCTTCGGTGTAAACATAATAAAATATTCGAACGCGAAAAAGGTAACACGTGCACGATTCGCTGCAGTCCTAGGAAACGTGTTACCTGCACGTGAGGGAAAGCGCTTTTCGAGGGGAAGAATATTGCACCGTTGCTAAAATCATGGCTCTTCAACATGGAATTGCTGACGCACTGGGATCAAAGCATACACTTCAATTGCACTTTGTATGTGTGTGTGTGTGTGTGTGTGACCTCGACAACGGGTGGAAAAAGCAAAGTGCATCATAAATGGCGGTGTCACCTGCACCCGAGGGCTTCGACGGTCACGGTCGAACGGAAAAGTGATTGCTGCCGGTCCAATAACTTTTCATATTTTCCAGGCCCGGCCGTTTGGGAAAACAAGCAAGGGAGCAACTTTTTGCTAGCATCCATCAGCCCATTGTCCGAGCCGCAAGCTTGCTATTTATTGTTTGCCACGTTTTCCTGTAGAACTTTCCTTCCTTCGTTTTGTCTGGTTCCAGTGGCAGCGTAATGCACTTGAAAGACGTCCCAAAGGGCAGTTAGTGGTCTGAAGACTGAGCGCAAAATATAAGACATACAAATACATAGGACATGGCTTACATTTTCCTGCAGTGTTGTGCAGGATGGAAAATGTGTCAGAAAGCGCAGTGTCCATTGTCGCAAATCAATAAAAGGTTATGTGGTCTTCTTTGATATTTCTATTTGTTTTCGCTGTTTCTCTTTTAAGAAAAAATAGTTTAATTAGGGAAGGCGAAACTGAACGACGTAATTAAAATATTTAAATGTAATGACAGAGAAAGGCGGTCGAGAAAAAAAAAATTCTGCTTTTGATACTGAATTAGATTAAATAAATGGTTTCTTGAGCGGAAACGAATGATTCTGCCATCGAAGAAGAAATTTACCCAATGCTGTGCCTGATGGCTTGTTAGCTGCTTAAGTTAACCCTCATAATCGTGCGGCGGAAAATGGATCCTTTTCGTCAGATGAGCGTACACCATCTCGAAGAGGATTAACTTTATTATTTCCGAAAAATTAATCCCATCCAAACGGCTCCACTGTGCAGGAGAAACTTTTTCGCTGTCTGGCTTTTTAAGTCTTAATTTCCTCAAGAAAAAATATCGAATAACAGAGCAGAGAAGACTGAAACGCCAGCTCAGCGCCAATCCCAATTCGCGGCTCTAGTTGGGATGAGTTTTTTTTTCCCGGAGCTCAATTAATCACTTGTTCGCAAGGTTAACACTTACAAACGAATTTTGGCGGCGATATCGACGTCCGTTTCTTTTGCAAGGACAGGATCAGGTCTGCCGGAACGAAATAATAGCTATGTCTGATGCTGTGAATTGTGGTAAACGGTAATCCGCTGCACGTATTTCAAGTCAAGGTCAGATTAAAAATTACATTTCTATGTGTTATTTTTTATATTTATGCTTTCTGCAACGTTTTAGGGCTTACAATTTTTCCTTGGCGTGTATCCAAGACGCTTGCGTAAGAAAATTGTTCGCACGGTCGAGAAAAGCATGCTCTCTTAAACAACATAAATAATGGCCATATCTTTGTATTGAGTCTTTTCTTATTGAACAATCTTTGTGATTTGCAAAATATTCGATCATAAATCTGTTTGAAAATCGAATTGAAAATGCTTACATTTCATTTACAATTTTCTGGTTATCATATACTTTCCAGTGGAATTCCTTTTCGCCTTCTCTACTCACGACGGCAATGGGGCCGTGAATCATGCATTTTTGGATACTTTCATCAGCCATTTCCAAGTATTCAATCCCAGCCATTACACATATTTCATGTCATCTTACATTCCTGGAAAACCGACGCCACCGGATGAATTTCAGCAGTTCTTGGCTTTGGTTCAGGTTACAACAATCTCTCTACCAAAAACAGAATTGAAAAGAGCAGAGTCATCGTTGCGTACTGCATGACCGCGACTTTCAGTGAAAAACTATTCGATACTTCTAGGACATACGAGTGGATCGGATCTGAGAAAATGGATCCTGTCCAACAGCATCCTACAACTGTTTCCACATAGAGGGAAAAACATAACCACAAAAAACGGAACTGAAAGCACCAATTGAAGCACTTCCGAGAAAGTCGTCTCGAGAGAGTCCTGCAAATGTCAACCACCTTTGACAATTTGGGAAAACTGGAAAAACGTTCCTGCGGAGATTTGTCTTTCCGTTCGGTTTGGTTTTATTTTGCTTTGTCTTTGGGCGGAGTTCCGCTAAACGTTCGTTGATGGTTGGCATGCGTCCTATTCCATCGGTCGCTGGAATCCCAACAGCGTCGAATTTCCCAGAATTTTCTAGCAAAAATAAACCCACGTTCCTAGAGGAAAGCTTTTGACAACTTTCCGCGGTGACCTTTACGAAACATTTCCTCCATTTAAATTGGATTGGTGGGAAGGAAGCAGAGCCACCTGCGATGATTCAAGATGTGCTACCAATTTTGCCCTTCTGCCTGGTAGTTTAATATGCCACTTCGTAAACCGAAACGATTCATTGACAATATTCGGTGTTGTCCTGAGATGTTGTGGTGAGCAAATAGAGCAAAGGTTAAATCGCCATTGACCTTTTTGCTTTTGAAAGGGCAAAACGGGGACAAGGTTTGCGCTCATGAACATCTTCCGTTTGCAAGAGTCTGCCGTGAACCGATTTCCTAATCCAGTTCAATTTACGGTAGGTTTCGGTGGGAGGCGCTTTACTGTTTTTGTCGCAACTGAGAGTTCCTTTTATTCGCCCCAAGAAGCGCGGCGCAACTCTTAATATGCTCTAATTAAAGTTCATCATATCGAACGTTCTCGGTGTTGTGAAATAATTGTTGAACTTGGTAATTGGTGCAAGATGACGACTGCGCAATAGATGGTTGCCCTTTTACACAATGGAACAAGTTTACGAACCGTACTCTAATTAAACAAAAGTGCGAGCTATAAAAAACGGCTGTTTAACAAGTATTTTATTTCCTCGCTTAACTCACCCAAATGATTTTGGATTCTTTGCACATTGCAAAAATGCCAAATAAATTAAATGATCAACAGAATCGCTCATGGAAATTTTCCAGCAGCAAAGATCAAACGATGTTCACTAAAACAAACCGTTCATCCATCTATGCCTTCTTAGTCCCGGCACTACTTTGTTGCCTCACATTCCGGGGCGAGAGATGCAGGTGATTCATCATCCTCAAGCGACCATAAGATTGGCGGGGGTATGTGCCAACATAAACACACGCGCTCACCGTGATTGACCCCGTGACCCGCGAGACCACCGCCGAGACGACATGGACAAAACGCAACGAGATCAATTAATCATCACAATCATTCGCTTGTGGGTGGTTGCTGGGAAGAGTGAGAAGGTGGAAAGAGGGAAGGATTGTGGTTGAGTTACTCGACAGCACGAAACCCCAAGATTGCCCCACATCGTTGTGTTCCCTCGAAACGTTCTCCTGCTCTCCAGAATCCGAATGACCACCGTTTACCGTCAATCAACGGATCCATCCAGCCCAGTCTTGCACTCTGCTCTGCTGAAGTGAGTGTTCCGTAAAAACGTTTCAAATTTAGATCCATCACAACACGACAACAACCCTCGGCGCCGATCAAAGCGCAATCGAGAATGGGCCTTTGGTGCGTGATCGATCGCGATAGAAATCAATTAACGCCTGCACGCGAGATCTTCTCGACTCGGCGTGCTTCTGTGGGGTGAAAATCGATGATGGATTGGGAAAATGCCTAAGGGGACAAATTGAAGATTGTCCATCCGGATTCCTTCGTGCATTGTTCCGGAAAAGCATCTGGAAATACGCCTTCGAACGGCGAATTCAGAAATAAATGGAACGTGCCACGAAAGACGTGTTCGACTCGAAACATCCCATAATTATCTTTTATTTTTATATCGTTCGAATGTCCCGATTTATAGGTTGAAAACAGGTATATTGATTGCATGCGATGAAGAGATATAAGTAGAGCGATGAAAAATTAATATTCCATGGAAATTCCACGTCGGACTGACAGGATTGTTCTTCTAAGGACATTAACGAAAGCACAAACAGTTTAATGGTAGGGAAAAAATCTAACATAAAACTCACACACATACACAGAAACACGCACGTACATAGGGGAATCCCATCACAACGGTTGGAGTAAAAGGAAAAACAATACACCAGGAAGACATTCCATTCGGTAGTTTCAACAGCTAGATGTGGTGTAGATGTGTAAAATGTCAAGTTTAACTCACGGTTCCACTTCCTGGCTGTGGAGCGAGTCGTCCGATTCCGGCACCAGCCCAATGCGCCCGTACGCACTGCTCGACGTCGGTGGTCGCAGATTTTTCGGCATTTCCGCGCTTTTCTTCCTCCTGTCCGCCACCGTGACTTCGATCGTCAAAGTAGGGAACCGAGAGAGAGTGAGAGAAGATTTGGCTTTTTCCAAACCAAGCTAACCACCTCCGATCTGGATCTCTAGTTTGTTTATATTCCCTACGGTTTTGGCAGGTCAGTCTTTGTTTCAAACGGTCATGTACGTTTGTAGAATAGATTCCACAGGAAGGACCGGTTCGTTTCTAGTCTTCAAACGATTGCTTTAGATTACTGTTACTCGTCCTGAGATTGAGTTCACGCCCGGGTGGAAGTTCGAAAAAAGGGACCAAAAACGGTTCGAAGGCAACCACGGATGTGGACGACGTTCCTTTGGATGGTGGTGGAAAAATGTCTTGTGCGGCAGCAGCGACGATGGGTATGATAAGAGCAACACTACTAGATGATTGGTAATGATGGCGGCTGCAATGTCGGTGCTGTATGCCAGGTGCAACAATTGGCCTGGTGACCACTATGGCAACGGGAAGAAAATAGTCTAGGCGGTGCGAATGTTTGCTGGCAGGCGTCCGTGGGTGATGCAACAAGCGGTGCTTGAAAATCGGTATTGCGATCGGCCCGCATAAGTAAGGATGTGCCGTTGGTAAATACCGGTGTTCGCGCCCGTTATGATGATGATGATAGAAGGTGATGAAGTACTAATAATAAAGTACTGCTGAAAAAAAGAAAATTTTAAAAATACACTTTAAATACTGCAATTCTCTAATTAATTGTTCAGTTTGTATTTTTTGAGTGAGTTTTGTTGGTTAAATGTAAGCCTATGGATAACTTTTGAAACTAAATCAACTTAGTGTTGTAGCAATAAAAAGTGACACCTCCAAAACTTATTATAATAAACTATTTGACAGCTTTTTTCTAGGCCTACTGTTATACTAGCTATGATGCATCAACTATGCTTTCCAGAACAGCGTTGATCGCTTTGATCAAAATATTCATCAAAACCAGTGACACGCGAAGGGATGGAGTTGGTAGTAAATCAAACAAAACATCTTCAGGATCGTACAAAAACCAAGCACTTTTCTCTAAAGTACAAACAAAAACCTCGCAGCCCATCCGTCTCCCCCCGCCGGCTGACCATGGGTGGAACTTACTCTGGAGCAGATTTTCTGCCGTCATGGCTCGTCCGCTGGCTTGGCCCGGTTGAATATTATGTCCTTCGATGGAGCTGACTTTGTTTACGTTTCCCAGCGTGGTAAGTGGGAAAAGTCGTCACACATACACTAATGCACTTGGCGAGGACCACGGTGGACCGTGCTTCAACGCACTTGCTTACTTGGATACTAACGAACACTTGACTTTCAAAGCTCAATCTGAACTCGCGCGTGGATAAACGGAACGAGGAATTGACGTGATAGAAGCGACAGTGCACTTCTCAACTGGAGGCTGCAGGATCAAAGCACACAGAGTAGGAACGAAATGAAGATCACACGCAGCGATGAGGTATAAATCTTCGTGGCAGAGCGATTTCAATAGATACGCCCCTGAACGGGAATTATAGATGGAACACTTTTAACTGTTTGCCGAATGCAAAATGGCGGTAGACGTAGATTTATTCACCGACGACAAGCGTAGAACGAAAGGTCAGGAACATGTGCTATGACATAAGCATGGCGGCCAGATGGCTGTATTGTAGCCAGACTGCTGCACCCTTCTCAAAAGGAACGTACAAATACGACTCCGAGCACTTGTACACAAATTAACAAGGTAGGAAACAACCTACCTACGCACGGTGGTAAAATTTACGGGCACGTTCGAACATTACATTTTGTCACACGAATTTTTTTAACGCGACGCCCAACACTAAACGAAGCAGAAAGAAACCACCGACAGGAAAATCCACCGGGGAAATGCGTACCGTTCGGTCTGCTGTCCGGCGGAAAACTAATCGTCCGCAATCGATCGCCAGCCGGCTGGCCAGACGGTCCGATCGGTTTGGGTGTATGATTTTGCGCCGACCAAACGTATCCCGATTGGGATTTGAGATGAATTCTTTCTCTTTTCCTTTAACTACACGATCATGACGTCAGTGCGACGTTGGACTATCGAGTTACGATCGTATTCGCTTCTCTTTCCTCCGACGAGCGTATTGCTGGGTTACACGCACACTTACTCTTTGCTTCTGCTCCTTTTAGACGGGATGCTGGCACATACACCGTCGGTAGCTGATCTGGAAGAATGCGTGTTGAACCGACAACGAACGGAGGAGCTATAATATTGAAAAAAAAAAAACACAGAAAACAACTATGCATTAAATTATTATCACCATCGAAAGTGGAATATAAATGTACGCGAGACAGCGTTCCTCGCCTTCGGTGGTCGAGAGGAACAGTTGGAAATTAAGCGACAAGTTAACTCAAACAGAGCATCCAGAGAACACAGCTATCTGGAACAGATTATTCGGAGGTGCTGGCAAAAAATTATAGCCGAAATCTAACGTGACGAACGGAAACGAGCCACCAAATCTAACTCAATTCCCTTGGGTGACAAGCGATAAGCAGACGCTACACAATTGGCCCAGAATTTGTTTTTCGACGCCAGGCTACACATCCGGCGTCTCGGACTATTTGTGGGGGGAAAAAAAAGAATTAAATGAACTGAAGCCAGCGAGGCAGACGTTTATTTGTCATTTCATTAAACGCCTTTTTGTAAGCATGAAATTAAAACTAATTAAAATGGGTTTCGTTAATACTAACTTAGGCATTTTGGCAAGTTTTGAACAAACATGCACACTTTCATAGTTAAAGAATCTTCGGTTGGATTTATTATATGTACTACCTTGGGCGTGAATTATGTCCAAACTAATTTAACACACAATTCGGTAATGCACACCGCGCAGAATTCAGTTTCACTGGCACCGCCGCATATTGAATTCAGAAACTTCTAAGCGTGGCGTTGCTGAGAATAAATAGATTCACCGAGATGTCTGAAGAATCGTTCGGCTCAAGTAACGCATAAACCACACGGATATGACACGATGTTTGACTGCCCTCCGGCATGTGTTGGTGAAACGCTCGATGACACCGGGGTAAATCTTCTCTCGAGGTTTTGTAGCCCATCACATTTGGCATCTTCCACTCGTGACGGTTCGAATTGCTTTATTTTAAATGTGCTGGACTGGATCCAACACAGCCACGGCTCGAGAAGTGCGCATACTAATGAACAAAATTAGATCGCATGGCCGACTCACCATGCTCGTCGAAGCTAGTCGCTTTTATTAGTAGCGGTCCGAACATTCAGGCTACGGACTGTGGGTTTGTCAAAACATCAATTTACTGACTTGCCAAACGAAAATTCGAACTCGTCCTGTGTAAAACAAAGTATCATAATGTAGCACCAAATTTCAATTAGCGACATTGAGCACAAAACGACCGGATGATGTACATGTTGCGTTCAGATATTGTTTCTGGTCCTCCTCGTCCGTACCTGCTAGTTGATGACGCACTAGGCAATAGTCAAATATTTCCTTCTGTTCGAAATCGCTCATTTAGCACTCAACACTACACTGCCAAATATTGGCTCGGGCTCGAGATATGTTTGGTTCCATCAACTAGCAACCTTCCATCGCAGGTCTACTTTTCTGTTTGTGGTAAGCAAACCTTAATTGTCCGACCGGCAAAATCCGGACAAACCGAACGATAAAGTTTATCCCACGCTCAAGGGCGTCTGGACGAGCATTACAATAGAAACAAAAAGAACACCCTCACTCGACCGGTACATTATTACATGTTTATAACATCGAGGCAATAGAGGGATTTATTCAGTTATGCGAGCTAATCTATCGCGCCACCCTGCGGAATCGCTGTTGATGTGTTCACGTATCGATCGAGGCTAAATTTGGATCTCCGTTTGCTTCGTGGACCGCAGGTTTCTAGTACAGCTGCCACTGATCCGCTTTGCCTGTATTTTGCTTTGATTTTGTTCCACAATTGCGGAGGCAAACGAACGCATAAACATCATTGGCCACTAATGAGCTTCTTAAAAAAGGATCATTAGAAGTCCGGTCACGTTTGGATCCGTGGCAATAGAAATCCATCGGATGAGATTTTCTTGTTTTTTTTCAGCAGTAGAAAGAACACACCGACCTAAAGTCAGCATACAAAGGGATTGTATTACTGCTTAGTTCGGGGTCTCAGTTCTGAACAAATTTATCTGTATAGAATGCGTTTCTGAAGAAACTTCTTCACCATTGTGCGAGCCCTTGACTCACGTATGCCGAAAGGATAATGAAGGATGCAACCCTCGATGGTTGAGCAAGGAAAAGTTTTTCTCGCGTAAACTTTTGCCCTATAAGCCCTTGAACTGGTCCATTTCTCTGCAACAAAGGCAAACAGGCAGCAAACGATAAACGCCAACACATCCTGCCGGTTGGAAGATATAAAAGACACTGGAAATCTGAGCGAAAAAACGTTCTTTTCTTGCAATTGTTGAGTTTCCCGTTGTCTTAGAACGTTCGCTTTTTCAAATATCTATCGGATGTGAAGTTAGAGGCAAGGTTCAGTCATATGTACCAGCACGGTCGTACTCATGAACCTGCCCCACGAACGGATGAAGTAAACTGTCCCGACGTTGGCATGTCTAAAAATAGCGCTCCAAATTGACAGGCTACGGTGCATATGTAGGCCGTTCATCCCTCGGGAGCAACTGCATAGGCCACGAACGGTGGGACCAGGTCAGCGGGAGGTATTCCTTGCTCTTCCCCTTCTGTGAAGCGTTTGTCGCCTGCACCATTGTAGGAGGAAGCTTCCCATCTAGTTTTCCTCCGCTTCGGCTCAACACAACACTTTTCATCCCATCGTCCCATTCGTTGGATCTCTGGATTGCACATGCTGGAACGTGTGACACAGATTTCACTTGGCATATTCGCGTCAGCTGGATGCTCCTTCCCTTGGGGGAAATCTTTTCAAGCCGCACAAATGCACTCCACGATCGATGGGAGCAACGGAGCAGATGTTGGAAGGGCAACGGATTTGCCGGAGCTATCCTCCGAAGGCAGGATGCTGCCCGGTTTGGATGAACAAAAAGGATCTGTTCGCCCTTGGGTGGCAAAGATGCTTTTTGGAAGTACTGCAAGTTTATTCCACTCAATGTGTTCGTAAATACTCTATCCTTGTGTATTTCTGCACATATGGGGTCTTTTTTCCGTAGCTTTTAGAAACCTCCTCAAGGAATGGAAGGAGTCATACATGGTTGTGGCGGTAGTGGATGTTTACGTGCACGGAAATTACATTTCAGGCTTGTCTTCAAGTACCCGTTGACTTGATATGACGGTAGCTACGGTACCGCAGATGATGGAAAACTACTGGTTTTCTGCATATTGCTCGCATATTAATATCCGTTAGGTAGACACGACATAAAGGTAACCAAAGGACAAACTCTCCGGCGTTCAAGGGCAAACTGAGTTGAGAGCATAAGCGCGCGCCACTCTCGGATACGACTTTATAAAAGAGGTGTCAACGTCAATCAACGCAAAAGCGGTTGAAATACCCAGGCATGTCGACGAAATTGGCTGCAACTTTATTTGCTTCCTCGTCGCATCAAGTTTTCGACGAGATGGGACCGAAATCGTCAATCGAACTCTTTCAAAAAAGCCACGTCAATATTGTGACGGTTATAGATACAATTATTTTAAGCCACATAAACTTTGCTAGACGCCAGGAAGTTCGAAGTGCCATCGCCGTGTGCTCGTCGAGTCCACAAGACACAAGCCGATTATTCAAACGCCATTGAATTATTCATTAAACGAATAACTTGGAGATGGAGTATTGAGTGAAGTGTCACTTCACGTTCTCTTGTTTGCTTTCCATGGTACAAAATGTCGAGCGTGAGAAAAAAAAATGGAGGAAAGAAACGTTGACAGGCCACCCACTGCCTGCTTTCTTTTCCCTGGGGCATCGTTAATGATATAGCGTTAGCGAGGTCGGTCTAATGACTTTGTAACATTCAAGGCTCCAGCATTGATTCGACTTATACCAACAACGCCTATTATCTCTAACTCACTCCCCAAGAAAACTCGGACCACAGGTACTTAATTTCAAATGATTTTAAATTTTCAAACGCCTTTTTATTAACACAACAAACAACACACTCTGCTTGAAGTGTTGCAATCAAAATTTGTTCAAAGCCGCTCCCAGTGAAGCCGAAATGTCGAGCATCCAAAATGGAACAATCGATATTTTTCTCTTCGTTTCCGAAACACTTGGCCGGATTTTCCCGAAAGATGGAAACGTAGCACCCCGCATCATGGCATCCATAATTAATAACGCTTTCAATTTTGAAAGTTTTTATTAGGCCCACTCCCGCCCAACGTAGAGGATCCACGCACCGCTGGGAACGACGTTGGGTGTCCTCCGTCTGTTACGAGCACGCACTTTGCACCTCGGATTCTTGGTATAGTGAACACGATATGGTTAACAGAACTGCTATTACCAGCAGACCAGGGAGTAGGTTGCAAGATGAAATAATACTTTCCTCGAACCGTGATGGTGCTCGATTACTTTCTTTGAATCCTTATGTAAGCTACCCTTTTTGAAATGAAGAACATTTCCTCGAGCAAGAGCTGCAATTTAGCTTCAATCAATAACGCTTCAGAAATAATATCCATATTTTCTACGAATCCTTCAGCGAGAACAATTCCTTTGAATCGTCAGGACTGAGAATGTCCCGACATTTGTCGAAGAGGAGCACAAAGCTTCTCCGCTAACCACAATCCTGGCTCGGGTGCATGAAATTGCCTTGGTTTTCATTACCGACTTTCCAGGAAACCTTCAATTCAAGAACGATGAAGCGAAACATAGACGCAGCCTCGAAACTGTTCACGGAAGCGTTATTGATTATACCCAGGATATCCCGGTTACGTCAAGTTATCGAAGTTTAACCGAACCTGTTCGCCCCGGGTCTCGGCAGAACTTTTTTCAGTGTATTCCAGTCCTGGCTTGGATAAAACAGCCAGGGTCTAGCCAAAACAAGGCTAAAAGCAAACATACTCACATACACCGTCCAAGTTCTTGGTCCTTCAGTTCGAGCCCGACCTAAGCCTCGTTTTGCAGACGTTGACGACGTATGGGCCCAGTCTGCGCACGGCCATAACGGTGCTGCTGTTGGGCATATTTTTAGAACAATTTGCACTTGAAAAGCTCCCCCATGTTCGACCTCCACCGCACTGCGAGCTTCGACAAAACAGCGGGACGAATAAAAACAACAAAAAAAGAAGAACATGGAGCGAAACCCAAATCACAATAGCGCCATAACCCTCAAACGGCCGCCAATTGGCTGGCTGTTGGGTTGATAACGTCAACATGTCGGTGTCAAACTGTCGAACGTCAAAACCTTAACCCCTTTTGGTCAGTCAGTTTTCCACCGGCCCACCACCCGTCTCCACATCGGTGGAAAGGTGTTTTTTTCCGCGCTGCCACAACGAAGGGCATGGACGACGGAGGGTTCAGGCCGGTACGGGAGAAAATATGCTCCACAAGGCCTGAAACCTTATACCTTGACGCGTGGTGCACTTTACCCACGTAGCATTGCCATTATCGGTACATTTTTCCTGGAGGAAACAAAGGAGACAGACAAGGAGGCAGGCTGTTGGAGAAGATGGCATGTGCGAACATTGAGGGCTTATATTTCACGCGTGTTATTTCGGTGAAAATGTGGGCCCGAGAATATTATCATCTGGATTGATTACATTATTAAAGGTAATTTTTACAAGAAATTATAATTTGAATGTGGTGTGCCTGCATCATAGGTGATTCCAGTTAAATTGGCTGTAAATGTATGAACACCATCGATTTTCCTTTTGACATGCCACAGTAATTTTCCCGATCAGGGCAGTTTTGATGGGAGAAAAGGACACATTACGTGAGTAATGTTTTTTTTCTGATGTGCTGCCGTTATCGGCAGTCAGAAATCAATCATTATGGATAGGCGAGCCCCGCTTCTCTTCGACCAGGGTTTGTATTTACTTTTCGATGTACGATATCGTGACTAAAAATAGATGCACTTTCCCGATGGGACACATACACACTTTTTTATCAGACATGTTTTCCCGATTCAATTACTTACCCGTTAAAGCACTCGATACATATTAAGCAACCCGTCCAACTTTTTTCCTTCAGGAAAAACTGTGCTCCTCAAGGTAGTGTTTGCCAGCGGTTCGTTTGCACCGGAACAAAGTCACTTAAACGGACGTAGAATCAACATGCAATCCGAATGGAAAAGTTGTTTCACCCCGTTAAAGTCCTCAGTTTCTGGGATCGCTTCAATCGTGGCTGTTCGGAAAATGGGCGATGGTTTCCATTGGCTACATTTCCGCTTCACATCCAACAACCTTCCCCCTCGTCGTCCTCGCCGGCACCGATGGGGACACCGGCCGCACTTTGCTGCTGCGGACAAATGTCCTGGATCGACACTGAGCAGCACATTTTCACCACGACGCTCTTCTGTTTTATTGGAAGTTTTCCCTTTTTATTTCGCTCGATGGTTCAGGATTCTTGCTTGTAATTTTTGTTTTACTTTTTAAGTCCTGTTCGGTGACAAACGGCAAGTGTTTCGCCAAAAATCAACATCAATCATACGCACCAAACTGTTTGCATCGGTTGTACACTTTTCTCAGCCCACAAAGAGTTTGTCGAAATTACACACATTTGTCTCTCGTTAGCGAAACTTTCGTAGATACAGTACCAACGCCCACCATCGGCACAACAACTAGCACTGATTGACAGAGCACCGAAACGGAATTGGGAAGCTTTCCGGAGAAGATGAAAGGTTCCTTGCGTTCTGTTGCCTCCCCTTGCTTTCACGCGGGTGTGAAGATGTGAGGAAAACTGATTGCAAGACCCATCAAAGTAACGGGGCGGGTTTTTTTCCTTTTTTTTGGGAAGTGTACACAATTCGGCACTAATCAAATCACGCCTCTCGGACACTGGCGGATCGGCCGTACGAGACTGCGAACAGACCGGGAAACCATAGAAGGGAGGAAAATTGACACTTTTCACTGGCGAGCAACACAAAGAGCACCCGACTCACTTGCGAACTGGGGCTGCGGCAGCCCGGAGAAGAAATCACAGCCTAGACCGTGTAGTTAGCGTTGATCGCCCTGGGGAATGAAGGGGAACCTTGGAGGATCCTCGTTACTTCCACTTCATATAAATTAATATTCTGTCGGTCGTCGGCAGGACGATGGCGGTGTCCCACGGTCTGACCGGACGGTGGTCGTCTTCCAAGCTGTGGCAGATGTTGAAGTAGCGCACCAGGCAGAGCACAGACTCTTCATCAGGGCTTCACCGCCAAGGGGAATCTCGGAACTCACGGACCACGGGACCGTTAGACCGTCGAGAGAACTAACCGAACTGAAGCTCATCGGCCGCAACCGGAACGAGCGAAGGTGTGCACACTCGGTTCGGCGATATATCCTGGACGTGCTGACGGAGCCTACTCGGACGACACGCAGCCATGCACACCGCGCAGGGGACGCACACAAATACCCACGTCGTTTTTACCGCAACAGCGTACCAGAAAGAGCTAGGCAGAGAGTACGGCACTTGTTGACGGGTTGCTATGTGCGCCTGGCTGGACCCCGGTTGTCGGCAAACATTATCTCGTCCTTACCATCCAGCGACCCGGCGCATCCTTGTTTCCAAACGCTAGTTTTCCCCGGGTTTCCCGCCACGAGTACAACACCCCGCCGTCGGACGCAGCCGTAGCCTCTACGAACGAATTCTAGCGCGGAAACTCTCGTGTGTTTGCACTGGCGCACGGCTGCACGGACACTGATGTAGGAGTTTTCGGAGTTTCCACTCAAGCTTCGGGGAAAACTGTTTCGCCTCTCTCTCTCAGTCTCATTCTTCGCGGCGAGAGTGGAAAACTGGCTCACGAATGTAGTTTAAAGTGTGTGAAAAACGGGAAAGGAAACACCACAATCCAAGACGCCACGATGTGTGAGTGAGTGACTGGAAAGGTCCCCCACCCGCTGCTTCCTTCCTCACATATTGAATTCCAAAGAGTAGTGGAAAAGGTATGCTATTCTAATTATAGCTATTTCAGAAATAAATTATCCATTTCCATTTTTCACGTCAGATGGCGCTGACGGATTCGATGAAAATGCGATGGAAAATCCACGTTGAAACGATTTATACATTTTAATCGACATTTTAATTTTTTTATTTGTAACAGAATCTAGTCAATTAGTCCCTTTAGGGATGCGTTTTTATAACTGCCGCTGCATGCTCAGGGCTAAGAAAAATCATCAACGGCTTTAAAACTGTGGTCGATTGCTGCTAATTATATCGAACCAAATCAATCGTTCGTAGGTCACTCATTACTTCAAGCCTTTCAACGGTGTGTGTTAGTAAAGCTAGGTCAATATTACCGTCTCCAACGGCCATCAACGAGTTTGTGGTAATAATTCCTTCAACACCTCCGGCAGAACGGTTGCCCGATGGTACCGTTCTGTAGCTCTAGCATAAACATATTGCAGTTTTCCCATCATTTGCCAAAGTAAACAGCACGGAACGGCAACAGTTCCCAATTCTCAAAAAAAAAAACTCGACTACTTTGCTAAGACTCATAATCGAATACTGCATTGACGTCACGTTGGGCCATTTTCCTCCGGGAAAAGGAAGAAAAAGAAAAGAAGGGAAAAAGCACGCACACACGAACCGGTACTTACCAGGACCATTTCCATCATTTTCCACTCAATTAAAGAGAAAAAAAAGCAAACTACGGTAAACACACGCGCACCTTGGCTATGATTTAATTTTCCCCCGGATGAAGCGTTGGGCGCCTCCATTCTTCCTGTGGAGATAATTATAACGCAACATAACGCCATTGGAGGCTGGAAAAAACGGAACCGAGAACCAAGAAGAGGGTTTTCCTTAACCTGTATTTATTCGCATCTAAAAATGTGTTCACATTTTCGTATACAAATTACACAAGAAAAAAGAACTACAAATTAACACATTCATCGCAATCTCAATATTTTTCCTTTTGTCGGGTGCTTAGAGTAAAGGTGGAAAAATACGCTCTACATGATGGCCCCAGCGCGAGCTTGCTTTTTTGTTGATTTTAAATCAACGTTTTTTTTATTCTTCACTTTCTATAGACTTTCCTCAAAATGCTTCGTGAAGAACACGTTTTGAACGTTCCTGTTGTAAAGACGCACCGCACTTTAAGCACTGCGCTGTCTGGCGCTCGATCCAGTCCAGGGGTATTTTGGTGGACCATAGACTGGATTTTATGTTTTAGGACACAACAATGTGACGAGCGAACAACAAGTATATGTAACCCTCTCCTGGCAGCCATCTATCGTTGTTGTTGTCTTCCATGGCCATTTACATTGTCTCTGGTGTGAGATAGATAGATCCTTTCGACCTAATGCCAGGCAAAGACAACGTGGGCCATAATCAGGTACCCGGTTGTGACGATTACGCTGACCAGCATGATGGGGAATCCAAGTCTGCAATAGGGCACGAAAAATGAACATTTTTTTTTAGTGAGATTTGTGTGTATCCTCTATCCGGTTCGATTTAGTGGCGTTACGTACTTGAAGTAATCCATGAAGCTGAATCGATAGCCATGCTGCTCGGCAATACCGGCGCAAATAACATTGGCCGACGCACCGACTAGCGTTCCGTTGCCGCCAAGACAGGGGCCGAAGGCCAACGCCCACACCATCGGCTGCAGCGGGAGTCCCAGGTACGCCTTGCCCGATAGGGCCACGACGATCTTCACCATCATCGCCGTCACGGGGATGCTGTCGACGAAGGCGGACGTCAGCGCCGAAATCCAGAGAATGATCACGATTGCCACCGCAAGCCGTAGATCCTCCGACACCGACAGGATGATCGTCTCCGTCGCGTGCCCGATCCAGTCGATCAGCCCCATCCGCTCGACCGCTTCCATCAGCGTGAACATGGCGGCGAAAAACAGCAGCGTCGGCCACTCGACTCTCGACAGGACCGCGTCCATGTCGTTCTTGTCGGAGATGATCAACAGCAGCACGACGCCGAGCAGCGCGGCCCAGCCGGACGACAGACGGCGCAGCTCTGGGATCGACTCGATGAAGAACAGCGACACGATGAAGACGCACACCACGCCAGACTTGATCAACAGCGCGCGGTTCTTGATCGGGTGCTCCCGCTGCAGCTCCTCCAGCGTGGACCGGTAGATGTCCTCCGGTACCGTGCCCTTGGTCATCTTCTTTTTGTACTGGTGGCGCAACAGCTTCACCTTTTTCATCAGCGTCTCTCGCACGATGTTCGCATCCTTCGAGTACGGCGGGATCTTGCCGGCGGCCCGCTCCCACACCTTGATGTTACGCCGCAGCTCCTTCAGCTCCTTGGGCTCGTGCATGCGCAAGTGGTTGATGTTCTTGTAGATGATGCGCAGATGGATGTTGGTGGTGATGACCACGATGATCACGCCGACCAGCATGTGTGCGGTGAAGTTGAGAAAAGTTACTCCCTAGCGAAAAAAAAAAGTTTCATTTAAAAACAGAATACTTCAACAGAAACCAAAAGTCATCTCCGTCTTACGTGTTTCAAGATGTACTGGTTCGACGTAATGATAATGTTCGGCGGATCACCAACCGGTGTCGTGGTTCCACCGATGTTGGCGTGCACTGTGATTGCCATCAGTATGGGAACAGGATTCATATCCATGACCTCACAAAGTCTGTGATAATGAAAATAAAAGTACGTTATAGACGAAATTTCAACTTATGGTATCAATAAACCTACCGTATAGTAATAGGAGCCATCAGGAGGACAGTTGTGACGTTGTCCAAGAACGACGAAATCAACACCGTACATAAACAAAGACCATGTATGAGACTCCAAATCTTTCCGTTAGTTATCTGCAAGCGGAATAAATAATCGTTAATCGTAACGTGTTCAAATTTACCTTGGCCACCCCTGGCTTCACAGGCTTCATACAGACCTTATAGATGTACACCGAGAGAAAGTCAAAGATGCCCGTCTCTGCGAGGATCGCGACCAGGATCATCATCGAGAACAGTAGCAGTATTGTCTCGACATCGATCCAACCGATGATGTCCTCCATCGTGGGTCGATCGTTCAGCGCGGCCAGGATCGAGATGGCTAGCGTGGACGCGATGACGGCCGCGAACGTACGGTGCACGATCTCCCAGATGATCAGCACGTACAGGAAGATCAGCACAAACGCGGCGTAGATGACGCCCACATCCCGATTGACCGGGGACTGGTCGTAGCGAATTTCGACCGGCATGCTGGCCGGGATGTTGCTCCGGATCATCAGTCGCACCAGGCTCGGATGGTTGGCTTTATGCAAGTGTTCATAGTTGCTCTCGGCGATGTCGAACAGCCGTTGCTCCTTCACGATCGGCGCACTATCGAACAGGTACGGGTGTACGATCGGGATGTACCACGGTTCGCTGATGTTCTAGAACCATTTGAATACGCTTGTTTAAATTAATCCAGTTCGCATTCTAGTCCCAAAAAAACCCCCTACCTTTGCCGAGCTCGACTCGTACGGTTCGGAGAAGTTGGCTTCCAGCGTGGAGGACAGCATCTGCAGGTAAACGGTCAGGTAGTTTTCGGTGATGTTGTTGTACGGCTCGCTGAGGAACGTTCCCTCGAGCGTCACCTTGATCCGGGAGCTCTGCGGCAGGTGCGGCAAGATGTACGCCTTGGTTTTGAACGGCGATATCGAGAGATGCTTCGGCTCGACCAGCTTCTCGTCCTTCACCACCATGAACGCCATAATCATCAGCCACGTGATAAAGAGGCAGATGATTTTCGAGTACTTCCGGAACGGATGGTCCTCGTCCAGCTGGTTCTGCCCGGTGTCGTTCAGATCGTCGTGTTTCGGGGGCGTAATGTTGCCGATGTAATGACCGGCCAAGTGGTGCACGTGCGGTTTCGGAATTTCCCTACATTGTTCAAATTGTAGCAATTGTATTCATCCAAATTTTGCTGATTATCCTTTTCGATTATCCAACACAACGAGCGGTTAGGGCGGGGGTTCACTTACTTCTTCTCCTTCACGTGACCAATCTCCTTGTTTTGGCCCTCCTCGTTGGTGACGTTGATGGTGATGAACTCGTTCTCGTATTCTTCGTCATCCTCCTCTTCCTCCTCTTCGTCGTCTTCCTCAGCCCCGTCCTCCTCTAGTCCTTGAATTTCCGGAAACGAATCTTCGTGGCAGTCTCCTAGGCGTGGAAGGCACAAGTATTATCATTAACCGGACGCATGAATCAAGCTATTGATTTTAATGATAGACATTAAGAATTTCTTGAAAACCTGCGCTAACAAAATGACCTGGTCGCTTCAAAATGCCAACGACGTTCGGAACAGGCGAGTTACTTTGCGTTAGAGCAATAGACTAACCGCAAATCGTTCAATACTTTAACTTCACTTAACGATATCGCTTACAGCAGTAACCATATCGCGTGCGCGGCGTATCGAATAGCATTTAGAAGAATGTCTCAGGCCACCCGTCTTGCCCCGATTGTTGCTGGCTACTCGCACCGGTCATGTACGCCGACCACGGACTGTTGCGATCAATCATCAGCATGCTCTAAAGTTCATGCAGCCGATCAACATCTTATCTGGCATCGCCGTCAGCTGACCGATGGCAAATGTCAACGACGGTGAGGTTGATTTGGAAGAGAATTCGCGGAAAGAAATCCACCAGAGCAAGGGACGGGCACACTTTCGCTTTCGCTCCAGTTTGCGTCTGCCAAGAGGCGGACAATTCGAAGAGGGCAATTCGTTCTCTTCCGGATGAGTTCCGTTCACTGCAATTGGTGTCAATTAGGATTTGTATGTAGACAAAATTCAAGCAAATGCCTCAAGTGTAGCGCGCATCTTGGCCCCAATCGTCCTGCACACGCACATAATATTGCCTTTGTTAACCAATGAAATTCAATTAATCATTTTGTGCTGCTACACAATAGCTTTAACAGTTAAATAAAATAAAATAACCTCAACCTGGGCGTGGTGGATCAAATATGAGCATGCTGTTTATAATAAATGTAATCATCGTGGGACTATTTCGGATAATAGCGGAAAGAACCATTTAATTCTAGATAATTAAATCATCACTTCAAACGAGTGCTCTCGGTCCTAAACATCCGCTCTTGTATTACAGATTGTGAAAACATTATTGAGCCTATAAGCGCCGGCTATAAAATCGACTTACCGCAGTCTTAATTTGCGTCATTATTATTTATCCCCAGGAATAAATTAATCATAAAAAAGGGAAGGCCAGGATGATGCAAGGCAAGCAAATATTTTGACAAACGAAACATTCTGAATTCTTTTTTCAAAGCTCCATGTTTTCTCATTTGTGTTTCTTTTTTTTGTGCCCATTATAGTCACTGCTCGTACAAATGGCCCCTCTTTCTCACACGTCAATGGAAGAAAATGCAATTTTGCAGATTAGTGCCAACCGGTCATTGCTTGCACTTGAGCAGAAACCGCAACTACCATTTGTCCTACATTCAACCATTAGATTGCAGCTTGGAAGACAAACTCCACACATCCGGTCTACGTGTGTCGGTGATCTGTCGGTCAAGAGAGATCGTCCAATCGCATCTGGGTGGATTAGATTGCCCCATCAGGCGACACTTGTAATGCACCCTCGGTGCACGTTCCACAAACATCACACAGAACCAATCAGCTGCCACTATCATCAAGCCTCGGGTCGCAGTAATCGAAACCATAGTTTTGATGGATGAGGATATACAACGCATGCCGCTCGGTGGTTGCCCATTGTAAAGTTTCTGATGGAATTAGCACTTCATCTACAGACTGATCAACTGTTCTGTTCAACAATAATCGGTACATAATCTATAAGAACTATCAAAGGTGAAAGGAATATTATGGAAAAGAAGAAGGTCCTGGGAGATGCGATTCCTGGAATGGTGGGAAACTTTATCCGGGCTATTAACCATGCAAGGGAAGGAAGTAATCCCCTTGCAAGGCAAGAAGAAGTTCTTCAAGACTATTAGTCATAATAGTGCACCGTCAACCGAGGGATAGATGCAACAGCTGCAAGTGATACTATTGACCTACTTTTCGTCCTGGACTGTCATCTTCTTTCGTCTATAACATCATACCCCCTATAATCATTTCTGTTGTCCCCTGCAAGAAGCAGTTCCTTCGATTGTCCCACACCCCTTTGTGCGATTACGAGAAACCTTTCAAGTGTTGTGCCATGGCAAACCCAAAGGCTTGATTCGAAGAGTTTTTTTTTCCTTTTTAACTCGTGCTAAGTACTTACCGTGCAGTCGGGCGTGCTCCAGTTCGACCTGCTGGAAGGACACCATGCTCGGATCGTGGCGAATCTTCGGTGGCAGCGAGCGCCATAGCTCCAGCGATGCCTCGGTCACCTCGCTGATGGGAACAACGGAAACCGTACGTTTACGTCCCTTCTTGCGCTTTTTCTTGCGCTGGGGAGTGTTGCCATCATCGACGGCTGGCGCGGGAGCCACCGGTGGCGCCCGGGACGAGCTTCCGCCGTCGGTGAACGTCGTCGCCGGCGTGGCCGGTGACGAGACGGCCGATGACGAATCGGTGGACGAGGTGTTGCGACGCCGTTTGAAGACGTTCAGATTGCTTAAGTAGTTCATTGTGTGTAAGGTTGGCGCGGGTGCACACTCATCACAAAGTAATGGCGAAAGATTCGCTACTGACACTGGAGCTCGGGCGAACAAGGACCAGAAACGCTGACTCTATCAAGTGGGCTACAGGCTAACGGAGTTCATAAATGTGGTAAACATAAAATTACATCCCGCAGATAGACATCGTTGATAATATTCTCCTTCCCGTTGGCATAACATGAGCCACAGCAGGGAAGACGAACAGTTTGGGTTGGGCATCAGGAACACTTCGGTGGTTGGCAATAAAAATATGATGTCTCAGGAAATCATCCAACCAACTCCTTCCTTGCCTGAAGGGTTCCAATAGAGATGGCAAAATATCTTCATCGTATAGCTGAGGCCTAGTTAACCCCACAGCATAGGGAAACGGCTGTGTTTAAGGCATGGGGCAGGCCTTCTTTCTTTATCATTCCATTTCTTTTTACGCAGAAAAATGACGCTCTGGTGCGAGTCTGACGAAACGCCAATGGCAGAAATAAAACCACAATTATGGCTGTGGAATATTGTGTCCATCCGGAATCTTCGACGGTCGTTGTTCACATGGCAGGATTTTACTAGTTCCTACAATTTTAGTGCTCCTAGACAGCAAGGAAGGACACCACTATTGTGTTTATTCGAAGATAATCAATGATCGACCAGGTTCTGTAAACGACCGGAACGACTCGACCATTCCGTGCTATAGATCCAACAGTTCTAAGACAATATTGGCTAAGAAGAAATGGATCGTTCCGGTAAAAAGGAATGAAAATAGGACATCAATTGTTTGCTTTTCATCCATTTCCATCTAGCGCAAAGAATAGCACCATAAACCGTTCAATGTTGCCTGTTTGTACATTTCCACAATTTTATTTGAATTTCTCTTTGACCACAGTTTCGACTTTTACTGTTCGTGCCAGTCGAGTAGAAACAGAACCACAATCGTCCTGCGTGTTGCGTTTCTCAACAAATATCGAACATTAACGGCACGCGGTCACCACGGACAATAATGTCTTCATTTTTATGGAACACATAAAGCGCGGCAGAACTGTGGCCAACGAAGGAGCCCTCCCCACGTTCCCAACAAGTGTCGGGTAGCCATTTTTGTGCAACGTCTTCGGCGTAAGAAGGTTTTAATGCAATGCAGCCAATTGCAGACACAAAAGTACGTGAGAGACGTTTTTAATGGTGCTGAGAAATGTTTATTGTCAGTTTAATTTGTTGCCTCAGTGTCCGCGAGTCGCTCATGTAGGCCAGTGGCACGTGGGGAAGCAAGCGTTATTTTCGATTGCCAAAATAATCGGGAAGAATTGCTGTCGGGAATCATTCAATGTTACATTGAAATAGCAACGCACGTGCTCAAGCACCATTGCAAAATGATTGTTCATGACCTTCAGGTTTTTTGTTGCGATTTTGAGTTGAGGTTTTTAACAAATCATAATATGCGTTACACTTAACCGTCAGTTCGTTGGTGATTTTCAGATATTTGACGCTTCATGACACCAAAACACGTTATCCAACAATCCTGTCCTCCACCACCATCAAGTCCACCCACACAGAGTTGCATGTTGTGGATCGAGCCGGTTTCGAAGCGACCAGTTTAGCGATAGTTGTAAATTGTAAGCATTATTGAACAGCTGCCTGGTTGAAATGTCTCCCTGTAATAGTGGTCCCCTGCTTTGATAAACAGTACTATATTTCGCCTTTTTTCACTCGTCGATCGTTCACTTTTTATCTGTCTCTCTCTCTCTCGATCCGATCGTGCACACGTTTCTTTTAGTATCACATTGTTTTGTCCCGTACCTTCCCCTGGATCAGACACCCAGCCGCTCTGGCCATAACCTAGAAACGTTGTCTTTCGTTCCTCTCTTCCCCACCCAAAGTTCCCAAACTCGGGAAGGACATTCCCTTTAGCCAACCTTCACCTTCGTGCAGCCGCTTCTGTGGGGGCGTTTTCGGTGACGAGAGTGTCGTATGTGGACCGATAAAATCACTTAAAGCATAAATCCCTCCCGAAAGTGTGTTCCCTGGGCGAAGGTCAGCACGCGAAACTCGTCGTATTACGGCGGGCGAGATGGAAAGACAGAACGTCGACCAGGCGCACACACCGAACGGTGGGAAAAAGGAACACACACATCACGAGGCAGGACCGGCGACGGAACGGAAAGATGCCACTGCCGCCTCTCCGGTGCTATTAATAACAAAAAATGTGATTTTGAAAAAGAAATGTAAGTCAGGTTCTGACCACGGTGCAAAAGACAAAACGTGTTGAAGAAATGTTTTGTGCGAGTGCAAAAAAAAATCACCGGTTTACAGATTCGTTTGTGCAACCAACCACGACCATACATTGTCTGCGTGTGTTCGATCAGTGATGTTGTTGCTGGGGTCTTCTGCACAGCTCGTTGATAAGAAGAAGGAGAGGGAATATTTTTTGATAGAATTATTTTCCTTCATATTATTCTCATGTGTTTTCACTTTAAGATGGAATAATTAAAGATACATTTAAATACTGATAGAAGTTCACTTTCAACCAATTTAGGACTTTATCACCAAGGACACGTCGCAATATCGTTACACTCATCAACGAATACAGAAATACATCATTAAGTAAGAACGAAAAAAAATTGGCTGCGGCAATATTTCAACACCGTGCTCTTCTTTTTGCAGGATCTTTTCATATCTTCTCATAAAATCGTATTTTTTTTTTTACTTTTGTGTTCAAAAGTCCACAGCGCCTATCGTTTGTGCCCTTCTAACAGACCTAACGCGTGACACAAATGAACGCTCGCGCACGGCACAAAACGTTTTTCGCGAATCGTGAGCTGGAAAATTCGCTCGGTTCGCGGGCCCCCGTTCAGTACTCACACACGCACGCACGCGCACACACACACAAACAGCCAACCACGGAAACCACGGCGGCTCGGCGGCTGTGGAAAATTCGCGTGCGCTTCGACGAGCGCCTCAAGCGAAACTGAACGCGGTCCGAAGCTCGCCGTAAAAAAGGCCTCCGACTCTCCGGCTTGCGATCGTCTGCTGTGGCGACGGCGGCGCACATCATCGGTACACCACCAGCAGCAGCAGCACCACCACGACCACCACCAACGTCCAGTCGCAGACCAACACACTGATGCTGCCAGGTTCAGATAAACGCACTTTCGCACTAAGTGTCGGATGTGTTTAGTAGCACCGGTGAAGGTAATGGGCCGCATTTGCGGGGGAAGCTGCCCAGGGGAAGCGTCGAAACTTGTCCGTCCGAGTGATGGCGTTGTACTCTTCTCTGCGACACATACACGGATTGTTTTTTTTGGGAAGATTCTGTGATGTGGGCGAACGGGTGGAGGTACTTTGTCAACCAGGAGGAAGAGGTGCTGTCCATTACTACGGCTTGCACAGTTTACCATTACCTGGACCGTCCGGTGACTTTCCAACTCAGGAGATTTCTGCCGAGAACCCCCATGGAGGCAGGTGGACGTGAAAGGAAAACCGGAATCAAAGAAAGATAGAGCGAGACAGAGCGCCTGTCGATGTGTGACACGAATGTGCAGCAAATGTAAATGACCCCAGTAAGTTATGCTTCTTCTTTCCCTTTTGCTAGGCTGCCTAGGGTACTGGTTCAATCAAGTTAATTCATAAGAAGGATATTTTATCACATCCAAGGTGAATGGTGTCTTATGAAAAATGCAGTTGTAGTCATTAGTCAGTTGAGGGAGACTAGGCCTTTCATTTGCAGTATTCATTGATAAATCGATGCGTTTAATCATGATGGAGATCGCAACAAGAATCATATCACTCATAAAATTTCAAAATTGAGATAGGAGTACTACTTTGCTTTAGATGCCATTTAAATCTGTGTAAATAGTTAGCTGAGTAAAAGTGCAACCAATTTTATCCTTCTGTTGTTGTGATGTATGCTGCCACAGTAATTTTTTTTTTTTTGTAAATTAAGCTTGTTTGGCAAGCATTAATAATCGATAGACGTACAAGTTGCGGCAAGGATAACATGAATATTTCGTTATGACTTCAGATTACCATATAAATAAGCTCCGTAACGAACCATCCCGAAAGATATGATGAACGAACCATCCTTTCAGCGCGAACGGCGCTCAATCGAACCCATATCAATTCCAAACAAAATGAAAGGTCAGAAAGTTTGTTTTTGCAATGTTTGGATGTGTATGCTGAAAATTAATTTCATTGAGCTTCATCGGCGAACATCTTCATGGAAAAGGAGTTTCAAGAATTTCACCAGCAGCTAGCAGTACGAATGAAAATGGGAAGAGTTCGGAACGAACACTAGGGGCCACAAATGTCCAAAGCTCATTCCATCTGGCAGGGGTTGTTCAGGATTGTTGGACAGAACTGTTATTCCGTATTGCAGCTCGGTATGCGGGGATTGGTGTTAAATTAGCCGATGTAAATTGAGAATATCCAATTTGAAGCCAATTTGTAAGACCGTGTTTCGGGCCTCCCATCGTCTTCGCCCGTGTTTCGGTGGCCCAGCCCCAGGGCTTGGCCGTGCGTACTAATCACCGGTATTGTTTACAAAGCTACCGTGCGTAGGGATTTGGGTTAGAACGGACCAACGCTTCCTAGTAGTTCCGATGGCGAACAGGAGGAGATAATCTTACGGTGGTCTGCATTCGATCCTCGGCATGGTATAAGAATTGCTTAATCCCGCCTGGTCGAGGGGTCTTTTCTAGGCTACGATGAATAACCGAGTCAGGCACCAACATGGCCTCCTAGGCGTTTGAGCATCATTAGCTCGGTGTGCAATCGTTTGCTTCAAACGTTATCGCATTAGCTGCTATCGATTTTCCGCTTATCGTGCACCGTAGAACCACCATACTTCCCCTCGAACGCCACAGCCTGTGTAAGCGACGACAAATAGACTAATTTTCTGGCGCTTAAAAGCAACTGTTGTATCAGCTTGGCTCCATACCGCCGCAGCCTCTGGCTTCGTTACAATGGTTAATTTATCTCAATTCTGCTCCCTCACTATCCAGACCGGGGCTTCCCTCACAATTCAGATCATTTCCCACTAACTAGGTCTGGGGCATGGTTTCACCGATCCATGCGGCGCATATATGCTAATGAATTCGTCGCGTCTCGTTAAGGGACACTATTTATCACTCCTCGTCGGGACACGCCGTTGTTAGCTGATGAATTGTCAGTTCCCGTATTTAATGGATAAGTTATTTCTCCTGGACTGTTAACTGTGTCTAAAAATATGCATTCTTACGATTGAATTAAAATCCTTTACCCAATGATGGTGTGGATGGCTCCCATTAAAATCGGAAAGGCATACAGCCACGCTTAAACAAGGGACATTAAGTTTGACGTGTTTGTAAATATTATATTCTGTCAAATCAAAAAAATTGTTTATTCGCTAAGTCAGATTATTTTAACCTATCAGCTCTCATAAAATTGTTGCACAATAACTATTAACAAATCAGAAACTTGATAGGATAGAATTTATTTTGATTTGTGAATGTTTAATTTTCTTCTATCATCATATATTTCCATTGCAACGGCTGATGGCTGTTACGACACACTTTAGATTTTAGCAGATATGAAAAAAACTCACACTTCACTCACATGCATTAACATTTTCCATCAAACTGATTGCCATCTAGCAGTTTGCTGCTTCCATCACGTCACATCACGACGCAACAGTTTTAGTGGCAGCTCATAAATATAAATTGTGTCATATTGGACAATGAGTACTCAAATTACTTTATCCACTCCGCGCGAAAAACACCCGTCGTCCGTCCTTCGTTGACTGGAAATACAATGCCGCGGAAAAGCCCTTGCGCCGTTGATCATCCGTATCTTATCGTGGGGAAAATCTTTCTCCGCTTGCGATGGCATTTTGTTTCGCCGTGGCACCACCCCATGGCCGTAAAACCGTTAAACCGTTCGTTAGATTTGAACACAATGGAAACTTCGCGAAAAAAAAAACACCTCATTCGTCATCGGCAACACCTCGCACCATGCGCATCCATCGTCACCAAGGCACGCCGAAGCTCAGAACCGGTCGAACGAAATCGAAATGTTTTCCATTTCATTGAATCGGTGGGAGGGAAAGTCAACCCCCATGGTCTTACCTGGGCTGCGGAAAATCGGACGCCGTTTTCGATTTGTGGCGCCGAAAACTTTTCCGTGCGGTTTTCAGCCGCATTTTGATCGGTGACACGGTGGCCGCAATTTTGAAGCCGAGTTACGTTCTCCTGCTGGGCGAGTTGGGAGACTGTTGAAAGATATGTCTGTTTTCAAGAGGCAGCTGTTGTTTTCCTGAGTTTGCCTTGTGGCTCCAGTGTTTAAGTTTTCTTAAGCTGGAGAATCTATTCAATTGTAGTATTCTGGAAAAAAAATTAAACACATTAAGCGGTAGGTTACTGACAATATAATTCTTTTACAACAGTTCAAGCATGAACAACATTGTTTTATTTTAAATATCAAAGACAAATAGCAATAGCAAAGACAATGCATGATGACTCAATGCTAAACTCCTGTAAACACGACTTTCAGTTGGACCTTCCTCAACACCATTGCCCTAGGATGGATAGTTCGTCTACTAGAGCAACAACCCTGGCAACACATGTTAACAAGTTTATCCAATAAAAAAATGATCACGCGTTCGATTAATGACTCTTTGAACCATGTAGACAACATTGATGTCCCTCATTTATTATTGATTCTTTTCGCGGCATAAATACTATAATCGACGGGTAGACCGATGGTTTGTTCCTGTGGCGTCAGCGTAAGTGTCGGTGTTGGCTGAAGAAAGCCCCCTTTTTCCACACCAGCGCGCGGCCCATATCCGCGCCCCTATCCATTTCCGATCAATCAAACGCAACTCCTCGACGAACCCTTTTTGGGCTGGCGCCAGGCGGAAAATTGGTCTAAATATAGTCCGTCAACGTTTTCTCACCATACAGATCCTTCCATACGCTCGTTTAAACATATACACACGCTGTTTCACTTTAATCACAACGGATGTTGGTGTGAATTATCGTTACATGCGGGTATATCACACTTTTTCACACACTAAGAACGACTTTTTCTTCCGTTTATCATTGTTTAGAGGTAATGGAAAAGGGACTATTGAGATACAACCGAGATGGTAACGAAGCATCCTCATGATGTTTTGGGAATAGAACACAGTAAGTCATCACTATCCTTTATCCATTAACGGTCATGGTCCATTTGAGTCCGACGAAGTCCGAAAGGTAAAACTCTCATGCACACTACATCGAATACTTTGTAACAGCGTCCCTCGGGGGGATATCATCACAGGCGTTTATGGACATCCTGGCGCTGCCTTCCTTTTTTACTCCTTTTCCTTTGCTAATGAAAAAGCGCGGGATTTGCACGACTTAGGCCGGATTGACCCATAACAAGGGAAGTGCTTGGTTTTTCTCGCTCTGCGAGTAAACGGAAGAAAGAAACCAACCATGGCCGTAATCCTTCTTTGTGTTCAAACGATAAGAAGTTTTGGAGGAAGGTGAGAGTTTGCTGAAATAAAATCGACAAGTTAGGCAACAAATTTAGCACGGGCTCCTTTCTTGGAGTGTAGAGGATAATCCGGTGGCTGTAGCTGTAAGGATTCGCCTTATCGACCCGTTTTCCCCTGTGTACCGAGCGAATTTTACATGTGCACAAACATCACCAAGCTTCGCTCGTTTCACTTTTCGTTTATTTGTCCGACTCGACCCTACCCCTCCGTTTTCCGCAGTCGCGTAGGTCAGCGTTCGCTCGGTCGGGTTTTCCCCCCTTGCATCGTGGGGTAGCTATCAGGCTAGACTTACCATAAAATGCAAAGCGTTCTGCCGTTGCCCTGGTCCGCAGAGTAGTGAAGCTTGCGTGACACGAGGATAATAAATCCTCCCGATGAAGACGGCGTTGACGATGATGGGCGTTCCGTTTTTCAATAATTTGACAGCATTTCGTATGAACAATACGTTCTACGAAGTTGAATGAACCTATCGATATGGAAAAGCAGTGGGCTTACGACTAAGAATATCAATTCTCCCGCCTGAAACACACAAATTGCGGACAGCAAAAAATGCTCAAACACACACGAAAACCTCTCACGAGTCACAGATAAATTTCACGTTACTTAGCAACCCTCACCGATCCCCAACCCATAGACCCCGCAGCGAAGGAATAGGATTTCACTTCCGCAGAAATGAATCAAAAGACAGCGGCGACTGCGACACGATGGGCTCAAAACTGTCAACCGAAAACAGCGATCCGTCTGTGACAGTTGCCGAAAACCGACTGACGCTCGGGTCCGCAGCAAGCAACGGTCGTTGGCCGCCAGTGCGTTTCGTTGGGCTTCTCACATGCGTCCTGCTTAGCCGCTCCTTTATCATTCGTCTGCCCACGCGTACACTTCCGGAACGGCGAGGGGCCTCGTGGCGTTGGGCTCACCATTGGACCATTCGAGCGGCTGGTAGCTGGAATACGGTGTAATCGGAAATTTAATACCAAAAGCTCGACAACAAGACACATATACAGCCAGCCTGTCGAACGTTGGCTCGCCCTACAGTTCGCGAGTTACAAAAGACGGAAAAGGACTATATGGTTTGCTCTCCTAGTCTGTCTTTCTCTAATGTTACTTCCAGTTACTTGGAACAGTGAGTATCCCTTACCGCGCATGCCATACATTGGAACGCGTCCTCGTACAAGTGGGAAATTGTTTGAAATATGCTCAACTGCTCAAAATGAGGGAGTGGGATAGAGCGCATGAGGCGGGCTTGCCAAAAGAATCAACATGACTACAATATTTGCAAATAAAGTTGGACGTTTTGCAGTCCATAACAAGGCCATTGCTGAATCGAATTGATTTTGATCATGAAAAGCCATTTCCTGGTTTTGATTTGAAATCATTTTGTGAAGTAGTTTCCGAGTTTTATGCTAGATGTCGCTTATCGCAGAGCAGTGTGAGTTCAGTTGCATACCTTTAGGCGTGATATGCTGAAACGATAGGTTGCGAGTGGTTGAAAGAAATAAACTTCATAAGACCGATTTAACAGAAGCAGTTATATAACGTAAAGTAGTAGATAAATAATGTGAATTGCAAAGCCAGTCATGTTAACCATCACGAAATTAGAAAATACAAAATGATAAGAAAATAAAAACTAGCTTTAAAAGATGCGTACCATAATGCTTGCATATTACGTGCATCTTATATCTTCAACCGCTGGCAGAAGCGATTACAACCAGTCTCGATAACCGTAACGGAAGCAATTAATTTCCCCGAGAAATTATGACAAAAGATTTATGAAACACGGGTCGACAGAAAAGCGAACACGTTCCGGTGGAGGACGGTTCGTGGTGGATCGCGTCCACGATCCAGTTTCGCAATCGTTCCATCAGTACACGATCAATCTCTTATCGGGCGTGTTTAATCAACCGATGCGCTGAACGGTTCGTCGCGGTGAAGGAGAAAGGCGTACAGTTTATCGACATCGTAGACGAAACGAGATCTTCCCAACCGGTGCCTGATCGAACGGCTCCGGTGATGGTGTCGTGTTGGCCCAGTTCCATAACGCGAAGGTGTGTTCACCGCCGGCGGTAAGCTGGCGAGAACATTCCGCATAGATCCCGCTCCCTCTCAGCGGGATGACGTCGGAAGACGCGAGTACAATGAGTGAGCCAACACATCACGCCCCGAGCCTCGAGGGAGGCGCTTGATGGAAATCTTGGAACTAGTTCGTGGAACAACGCGGGAATAAAACCGCGCAAGACCCCAGCGAAGTCCCGGGTGGTATGTGGTTCTCTTCCTTTGAACCACCCGCTTTCACGGGGATACGTGGAAGAAGCGGGAAGAAAAAGAGGGTGATGGTACCCAGGGTCTCCCGCGTTGTTCTGAGACCTCCACCCGACACCCGGGAACAAGGCGCAGGCGATAGGAAATATAAAAGCCCACAACCATCCCGCTCGGTAAGGTTATTCGCCGTTGGAAGCGCAACTCGTACACATCACACTCCAGGCAGCAAGTGACGGTTACGATGAAGATCCTCCGCACGTCGGATCGTTGTTGGACGGTCGTTACGTTTATTTGCCTTGCCGGTGCCGTGTCGCTGGTGCAGTCGCAGATTCCCGGTTTCGGCACCTGTCCCGACTTCTCGCCAATCCTGCGCTTCAACCGGACACGCTTTCTCGGGACGTGGTACGAGATCGAGCGGTACTTCACCGTGACGGAAGTTGCCACCAAGTGCGTCTCGGTGACGTACGAGCAGCGAGCGGATGGGAAAACCTACGTTCGAAACGCGTACACCAATCGATTGTAAGTAGCCTCAAAATGTGCACGGCCTCGCCTGAAACTCTTCTTGACCGCTGCGCTCAACTTCCCTCAGCAATGGCGTCGAGCGGATCATCTCGGGCGTGATGGACAAGGGTGGAAAGTCGGCGAAGGATGGCCGGTATCAGATCGAGTACACCTCGTTTCCGTACAACTACAACGCGTCGGTGATGGTGCTGGACACGGACTACGACTCCTTTGCCGTGCTGTACTCGTGCAGTTCCTTCGGCCCGGTAGGCCATGCCGGTAAGTGCAGGGTAGTCAGGGGCGCGTGCACAGTTGTGCTAACCGTGGACTGCTCTCCCCTCCCATCTGTTTCAGTGTCAGCGTGGTTGATGGCCCGCGAGCGACTCCCCGCCGGGCCGGTTCTGCAGCGCGCGTATGGCGTGCTGGATAAGTACAAAATTTCGCGCACCTTCTTCCTGCGCACCAACCAGGAGGACTGCGTGACCCTAGCCCCGCCGGAGCCGGCCATCGACCCGACGGAACCGAGCACCGGGGCCGCCCGGAATGAGGGTGTGGTCGTGCGGAACGAGGATGACTTGCAGCAGCTGCGCAGCGAAATCTTTGCGGTTGCCCCGGCTCCAAATCCTCCCAGTGATTCCGAAGCTGAGTAATGCCTAAGATGATTTGGTGGAATGTTTCTTAATTTATTTCCTTATTTAACTCGTTTAATTACATTCATTAAACGTTATTTAATAAAGATCGTATACTTGTTCAAAAACTCATAAACCTGAAAACGTTGGGTTCGAAAGTAAATCGTAGCAGTCTAAAGCTTCGCCCCGGATGACAAATGTCTGCCACTCTGCGCCATCTCCCAAGACCCCATCATGGACGCCGTCTGTCACTCTGTCAAGTTCATGATCACCTTCGACTTTTGCCGTACGTCCATGTGGGTCGCGGCAACGTTCGAGCTCGTGCACTCTCCGTGCGGAAAATTGGGTCACTATACCACCAGGTGGTCTACACCCATCCGGCGCGTCCGGCTTCCGCTTTCCCCCGTACCGTGTGGCGTTGCGTTGAACTTTTCCTTTCGCACGCCCCGGCCCACGGCGGCGAGTGGATTGGCTCCCTGCCCACAGATGGGCGCGGGTGTAAACAAACCAGTTTCTTCGCTGCAGGCTTTGGCGTGGTGGGGCCTCCGAATGGCAAGACAGGCCCGGCGCGTGGAGGCTGCACAAAACGGCGGGCTCACGAGCGATTCGGGCTTCGAAAGAGAAACGGCTCGAAGCGATCGCGGTTTGCAGCGGAGTTCAATCACTCTCGTGTCACTGTGTCGTTGGTCTTGCTTGCTTTCTTGCCGCCGTTGTCTCGGGCGTGATTGATGCGAGTGAGAAATGATGGCAAAAAAACATCCAAAACACCTTATAGGATTTATGCACTTTGAGTTGAAATGATACTTGAGACATTCTCACGAACAGAACCTTGGATTGATCTTTCAAAAAAAGAATCGAGAAGTATTTGAATAAATTTTGAATTATTGCTAGATAAAAAGTTTACATAAATACGGCAAAAGGTATTTCTTCTATTTCGCTAAGCATAATTTTGTTTTCAATTTCCTGGCCAAACTAATCGTTTTAATTTTCTAGATGAAATCCCTGATTTTCACAAACGAAAAACGAGATTAGTTTGAATTTCGCTTTCATGCCTGCCCTTGTTTTTTCATGTTTGTTTTAAATGGTGTTTTTAATTATAATAAAATTTTCATAGACGATCTGCTTACGTCGGGCTATTAAAATCACCCTGCCGGTAATAAACAAACTTTCATCTTAAGCACCTGCACCAGAGGATAACGACAAAGAAACACAAATATGGGTCAGCCAGACCCAATGCGACTGGCGCACGCTTTCGATTGACATTTCTTTCACTGCCTAATTACAACAAACTCCCTCCCCGGGGAGAATCTCACTTCCAAGTCCACCGGTAGCAAAAAACCACCGTATGGAGTCTCACTTTGAACCGGTTTGGCCTTTGTGGCCGCAGCGCCGTTTAAAGTTTTTGGGTAATCTGGCCGGCCTCACATGCAACCGACATGGCTTCGTAGGGAAAAATAGCCTCACCAACGATCTACCTACGGGCCTAGGAGGGGGAAATGAACA
Organism: Anopheles atroparvus; assembly: GCA_914969975.1. NCBI lineage: Eukaryota > Metazoa > Arthropoda > Insecta > Diptera > Culicidae > Anopheles > Anopheles atroparvus. The sequence continues at coordinate 21,749,035 of CAJZCY010000003.1, forward strand.
AAATAACATTATCAACGGTACAATTTATAATTTTACACAACAACTAACCGGCTACGCGGGTCGCCAGCGCGGCTACAATGCCCGTTAGTGACCGCCAGCAACAAGAACTTGCGCAAAGTGACAAGCCTTATTTAGGCTATCGGATCATGCTAACCGCGTGCGGGTTGCTTGCGGGATGTAAGCTGGCATGAAGGTATTTTTGTTCGCCTTTCATTCAGGTTGGTTTAAGTTGTAGCACATTTGTGTTTTTTTTTTCTTCTTCTCTTAAACCGTTTTCGGCGCTAGTCCGAAAATTATCTGCTCGCAAGTCTGTCGCAAGAAATGTCGACGTGTGTATGGATGAGTGAACTCGTCTTGGAGCCATTTAGATGATGGAAAAGCAATTTGGAATGTAATTTTGTGAGCCACATCCAGCTTTTTGTGGTGAAATTAAAAGATTTCTCGTGTCGTCTCGAAAGGAGCACTCGGGCAGGGCTGGGTTTTAATCAAAAAAGATCCTTTTTTACCGTTAAACACTCAAACGGTGCAAGCAAGAAGCGAATATGGAGCGATTCACTCCGGTGGAGTCGAGCGTACCGAAATGAAACATCCTACGTACAGCCTACAGCCCAAAGCAGCCTACACTCACCCGGCACGTGCTTCCCAGACTGTCCCCACCGATCATCTCGCATATCCGCAGCTTCGCCGAGGCTTGCGATCGCGTGGCAGCAGCTAAATTCAGGCAGCAGCACGCGCAAGACGTTCATTCCCGTGCGCGGCGTCCACCGAAACGGACACATAACACAGTGGAAACCAATTCCCAGCCGTGAAGGAAGCTTTCACATTCGAACAGGGCCCACGCAGTGCGCTTGGTTGCTTCGTAGAAAAATCCAACCGTGTAACAACGCCATCGTGTAAGAAAAGCATCAGACGAAAGCAGAAGAAAACGAGTGACAAAATTTTGAGTGACAAGAGAAAAAAAAGAACAATCAGTGCATCCACCCAAAATTCGAGTAAAAAACAGTGTGTAACTCCGATCACGATCGTTACATCAACGTCGTTTGGCGTCGTCGTCAATTGTTGCTCCGCACGTGCGCCCGAGGAGCAAAGTGTCGATCATCGAGAATTTTCTTGACGAACTCAATCCCGCGTTTGTTTGACCTGATCCACGTCGATAATAGCACGCTTTGTGTGTGCGAAGTGTTCAAAGTACATCCAATTTGCGCCAGTGACGTCTGCCTTTTTCTTGGCGGCTTGTGAATCCCCGACATTGTCTGCAGTTCTGCCAACTTCTTCGACTCCGATCCATCCAGAACCGGATACAGAATGGCACCGAATAGGTATGTCATTAAAACAACCACCCTCAAGGTTAAGGTGGACCTGGAGATGGGTGCTTTTTTAAAGATTATTTGCGCCTTTGCGATGTCATCTACGACTCTCCGGTTGGGTAGACTGTGTTGTTTCTCTTTTCACAACACATTCATGCATAAAGACGTAAGAGCAGATGCTTTGATGGAGCTTTGATTTAAATACACAGGCTGGGAGTTGTTTGTGTTTATCTGGCAATCAGGGGCGAAGACTAAAGGTTATGGCCTTGGTAAGGGACGCTCGTGTGAACGAAAGGTGCGGTTCCCATTACCTTTGGTCATTATTTATCAATAAGTTAATGAGAATTTCTAACTGTTGCTCCTTTATGCACGTACCAAATGCAGCAAGTAACTAGTATAGGTAATTTTGGCTCCTGGGAATAGTTTAATATTGTGCTTTTTAAGCTCTAAACTTTTGTAACAAATCAAAGTTCGAATTGAACAACGAGATGTAAAACTCTTGACATAACCAAAAAGGAGAGGTTGTAACTAAATGTGTGCTTGCACGCACAGTCTGGGAACGAACGACATCTGAACAAGCACGTCAAATTGCGTAACGCTTTTCTCCCAAATTAACTGCCAACGCGCTCGATTGCACCCATCCAACGCAACCATCCAGTCCGACTCGGTGCATGTTTGATTTGATAAGATATTTGAAAATCATAAGCAAAACACACTCGCCCCTGCCGGTGCGTTGGGCGGGCTGCGTTACAACATCACGCCCCGCAGTCAACGAGCATATAATGCTCGGCCACCATCGCCTCGGCTCATCCGCTATCGCGTGCACCTCCTTCCGAGGCACCACTTTTCTCCCGCGGGGCGATGCACTCCGGAGGAAGAGCGAGACCCCCGAAAAAAAAAAAGAGCACACCAACAAAAGCCGTTGACCGAAAGAAGCTTTGAATTTCCTTCTTTTCCATTTCGTAACACTGCGGATCGCGGCGTTTTCTTCGCAGAGAAAACTGGGCACATCGTTCGATGTGCTCCCCCAACGTAACATACTTTTTCACCTTTCTATTTGGAGGAGTTATGCTCGATCATAGCTTTGATCGGATTGTCGAAGTGATCATCGATCGCCTACGCTTTCCTTTTGATTTATTGATGGCTTTCAAATGAATAAAACTGTCTCAGTAGGTTAGATGGATCGGTCTTTCCTTAATCATAAAATTAAATGATTCTCTGCTACGACAAATTGTACTAGTGGATATCAAATTACACTTCAAGGTATTGAAAAATCCATTTTTTTAATGACGCACGCAAACACATTATGCAATCGGTTTCTGATGGTCGATATTTGACCCAAAGACGCGTTGCATTTCGCGTCGGCCCTTTTCGACTGAAGGAAAAACATAATTTTCGAACGACCTTGCGCCAAGCTGTAAGTGTGTTTGTATTTTTTTCTCTTCTCTCGACATTAGATGCATGTTGGGGTAAACGTGACAAAGTTCACGTATGGAGCGTGTGGTTGTTTTTCCCTTCCTTTCTTCTACCACCGTAGTGAATTGAGCCTAATTTTTTCGTTTACAAAACAGATTGCTCAAGCGCGAAACCAATTTTAAACGAACGCGACTGAGTGATGGTGAAAAACAATCATCTTTTTTTTTCGGGCTCATCAGCGCGAGCCATCACCGGCGAACGGAAAGAGAGCAATCAATCCATTCGTCAACGAGCGAACCCTTCTCCGCAGATCGGCCAGATCAATCGTCTGTCTTTACGATGTAAAGTTACTTCGCCACATATATTAAGGTCATTAACGCAACGCACGGTGGATGACGCCGAGGCAAGCGCGTTCGTTACGAGAGCGCAATGTTATTGCACCGAGAGGATACGTACTTTCTCTATCATTTAGCGGGGTTTCATCCAACCATTTAACATTCATTGAGCCATGCATGGCGATGACATCGTGTGACAAAACGAGATGTTTTATCGCACGAGACCTAGTATTAATGACTCATTAAGATATCTACTTCGCATGCTATTATGTGCGCAATTGAAAACTCCCTTTCTTTACACCTTTACTTGTTCGTTTCAATTTCACCTTAGCATAAAATGGAGGACCTTGATTGGTGTCTGCTGTCTGCTCGGTCTGCTCCAGTGCTTCGGGCAGGTGGCTGCGCAGGTTCCCGGTTTCGGTCAGTGCCCGAAGGTGCCCGTGGTGGAAAATTTCGACACCTACGCCTACCTGGGCCGCTGGTACGAGCAGGAAAAGTATCCGTTCTTCTTCGAGCTCGGCGGACGGTGCATCACGGCCGACTACACGCTGAATACGGATGGCACGATTGGCGTACTGAATACGCAGAAAAATTCACTGTAAGTATATCAGGCTGGTCATCGGTTAGATGGTTAAAACGTTTCACCTTCGACGATTGTACAATTCCAGAACTGGCAATGAAAACTCAATCAGCGGATCGGCACGCATCGTTCAGTCGGCTAAGCTGGCGGTGAAATTCCCAAGCGCACCCTGTAAGTAAATGAAAATATTTTATGAATGAAAGCTATAGGCTAGCCAAATTTCATGGATTACATTTTTTGTAGTTAACGTTGAGGCTCCGTATTGGGTGATCGGTACGGACTACAAAACATTTGCCGTCGTGTACGCCTGTTCCGACCTCCGTGGGCTCATTAGTGCAAGTGAGTTTTCGTTGGCACAAACTCTCGCCGAGTCGTACAATGCATCTTCGCACGTCCATCATTTTGCCATTTCTTTCCTTTCCATCAGAGGTTGCATGGATTCTGACGCGAAAACGACACCCGGACATCGAAACGATGAAGAAGGCGTACGCCGTGCTGGACAGTGCCAAGATCTCCCGAGCGTACCTGACGCGAACCGACCAGAAGAACTGCGAGGAGGTGAAGAAAGTCACCAAAATATTCAAAAGTGCCTCCATCAAGGGATGAACGCGAACGGTAAAAGACGGTTAGGATGGAGATGCCCGCTTGATATGCGCATTGCCATCGTGATGGCCTAGTTTTAATATCTCATCTAGGATTAAGGAAATAAATTTATGAAAGTTAAAAAATTTAAAACGCGCGTTATTTCATCTGTTTGAAAATGAAATAAGCATTATCGAACACGTGTTATTCAAAATATCTTGTAATTTGTTCGCGCAGTGACATCTAGCGGTATTATTTGTAACTGCCGGCGTCAACAAACAGCTGGCTAGAACTGTCAGTGAAATCAATGTTATTTATTTATGTTTTCTTCAAAGTCTTCACGTAAAGTTTTCGTTTAAAAAGTACCTTCAAACATTCCGCCAACCAGCCGAGCACACAATGGATCCAGCCGAATATCGTACGCTGCACGAGAGCCAGATGGAAAACAACAATGGAACCACCGCACTGAACGTTTTCATGCACATCGCCCCACCGGTGTTCAGTGTCTTCCACACCGTGCAGCTACTCACCGTGGCCAGCGTGGCGCACATTCCGCTCCGGTTCTTGATAGAGTTTTCACTGATCGTGTTCCCGTTTGTCCTGCTCGTCACCGTACTGCACCAGCTGGCGTTAAAAATCACACTGGCGCTGGTAGTCGTGTCCGCAATCTCCGCCGTACATCAGATGCGCCACCGATTGCACCTGGTGCCGTTCGTACAGATTCCCGGGCGGTCACCACAGTTTCTCACGTGCGTCCGGGCACTGGTGAATCTTTCCACGGCCGTCTGCATCCTGGCGGTGGATTTCCATTGTTTTCCGCGCGAGCTCGCCAAAACGGAAACATTCGGCTTCGGGCTCATGGACATCGGCGTTGGGCTGTACGTGTTTAGCAATGGCATCGTCTACAAGGTGCGCCCGTCCGAAGAGCGAAGGGTCGATGCGGTGCGCCTAGGTCGGATTTTGACCGGAGCGGCACCGCTTTTTCTGCTCGGTTTCGCACGGTTCTTCCTCACGAATGAAATCGACTACCAGGTGCACGTGTCCGAGTACGGCGTGCACTGGAACTTCTTCATCACCCTCGCCTTCGTGAAAGTGTTCGGTACGATCATAATGGATCTGGTTCACAATCCGGAGGTGATCAAATTCGTCGCCATCTCGCTGCTCTGCTGCCACGAAATGATGCTCCACCTGGGCGTTTCTCGGTTTGTGATGAGTGCGGACACCGGCCGGGCGGACTTCATTTCGGCCAACCGGGAAGGGATCGTGTCGCTACCCGGCTACCTGGCCCTCTTCCTTGCGTCCGTCTACCTCGGCTGGGTCGTGCGGCCATCGGAGGATATTACGCTGGCAAAGAAATTCCTGCGCCGGGCGGCCAAGGTAGTGCTCATCGCGGTTGTCTGCTGGAAGATGATCTACGTGTGCGGGGACATGTTCGGCGTGTCGCGCCGGCTCGCCAACATGGGCTACTGCTTCTGGATTCTTGCCATTGGCAGCAGCGTGACGGCACTGTTTATGTTCTTCGAGCTTTTCATCTACTTCGTGCGGTTCGAGGAGCCAAAATCACCGGACCAGATAATGAAAACGGACGATTTCTGCATTCCCTACGTGCCGCTCATACTTCAGGCGATCAACAGCAACGGGCTGTTCTTTTTCCTCATCGCAAACGTGCTCACCGGGCTGGTGAACATCATGTTTCAGACTTTCCTGCTGGGCAATGCGGCCGCCCTCACCATTCTGGTGTACTACATGTTTATGCTGTGCGTGGCTGTGTCTTTCCTTAGCGTCAACAACGTTAAGCTAAAGATATGGTAAAAACCATCCATCTGGTGGATCGCTGTACAACAATTTCAATTCCGACCCGAACTCTTCTAGTCATCGATGCGACGGAGATGTCGACAATGTGGATTCAAAATTGAAACACAAAGAAGCTCCAAAGACACTGCTGGATAAATTTAACCGTAAGGAAGATGTAACGTCGATCGCGGCCATCGAACGCCTTGAATAAATCATTGAAGTTCAGTATTAACACTCTGTTTCATCTAATTTGCTCCTGATGCAGCGACAGTGTCTTTTATTCTCTTATTTGTCATATTTTTGGGATTTAAAATACTGTTGTCTTGACCCCAGACGTGTCCATATCGTTCTAAGCATTAATGTAGCTATTATCGATGTTTGTAGTAACTTTTAATAAGGTAAATAATCTCGAAGCGTTCAATAAGGTCCCGTAAACGAGCTTAAATTTAATCTCAGTTTTAAGTACGATTACTTTTGGCCCCGTTAGTTAAGCGTTAACCAACGCAAGAAGCTCATCATAAGGCAGGTTATAAAGGCGTGTAAAATGTTTTCTCCTGGCCATCAAAGATATTTGCAGGCTATCGTTTCGGCCAAAAATCGTGCTTCTAGTACCTTCACTGGCTAAATCGTTTTACTTATTGTAAGTCTCTTGGCCCACCCTTAAACAGTACTGGTAAAAAAATCACCGAAATGCTTTTCTGCAACATACTAAAGCCAACATTAAAGCTCTTCTTTCGTGCGCTGATTGTGGGATTGGCGCGCGCAAAACTTGCTATACTCTTCGTGCGCTTCCACCTGAGCGGCCGCTTTTGCCACCAATCTTTCGAATTCCGTCGCGTCGAACGCGTAGTTGGTGAACTTGGCGTGCCGTTCGTCGCGTTCCGGGTGCCGCCCTTCCCCCTCCGGGTAGACCAAGTGGTCCCGCTCCCATGTGATGTAGTGGACGCCCCGTAGGCGGGCCAGATCGCGATAGCAGTTCGGATCCTCGCAGTGGTACAGCTCGAACAGGGTGGCCCACTTGGGCAGGAACAGCAGATGCGTCAGGCCGGCACCGTGCATCCCGATGAAGATATCACTGTTGCGCGTGATCTTCAGTTGCTCGAGAAAGCTCAGCTCGTGCCCGAAGCTCACGCGCTGCACGGCATAGCTGGGATTGCTGGCAATCTTCGCTATCAGCTCGTCTTCGTTCAGCACCCGCCGATACCGTGTTTGACGGGAGAGAAACGTTACCCTCAGGCGACGGTCGGTTCGCGTGGACATGCGCACCTTCAGGCGGTGGAGGACATGCTCGGAAAATGCATGAAACAGACCGCTGTTTTCACAACCGTAAATCTGAAGCAAATAGGAATAATTGAACATTATACTCCAACGCAAAGAGACGATCGATTTTGTTGTTCTCATCTTACGATTGGTGTGTTGTAGTACAGGCCAAATATCATCCGCGGCAACAACGGTAGGACCACGTTCCGGAAGCACACCACCTTGCCGGCATAGGTCTTCAGGTCGGCGATCGGATTCCGCGTGAATACCTTGAACGTGTCGGCGAACGGCGAATGGTACGGAAACGACTCCCATATCAGTACGTGCGTATCCGTCGTAAAGCTGGCCGCATGCGACAGATTCACGTGCAGCGAAGCGTACAGGTTAAGGAAATCACAGAAATGGTGATACATATTGATGGCGGCATCGATCTTCATGACGAAAGCCGGCTTCTCTATCACCACATCGCACTGGTCGCTTTCGATCGGTGGTTTCGCGAGCCGCTCGAAGAACCGCAACTCCGGGCCCCACGACTGCAGCGGACTAATGTGCTGCAGCTCGTCCCGCAGCCGCTCGCCGTGCAGCTTGCAGTGGCCCCCGATCTGCCCCGCTCCGAGCACGTCCATCTTGTAGCGCAGCGGCTCGGTGCGGTGCGCCAGGTCGGTGAAGTTGATCATCAGATTGCGCCCACGGCAGAAGCGTAGATACTTCGAGCATTCGAGCGATGAATCGTGCGGAAACTGCGGTTCGCACATGATGCGCGTTTCGCGAATTTGATCCCGCACGAATCCTGCGAAAGGGGAGGACAGTGGACAATTAAAACACCGGAGTTTGTTTAATGGCGCGTACCGGTTTAATGGCCGCTCGACCGGTGACAAATAAGTTTTCAAAAATGCGTCCCGATTAGGGTGAAAAAAAAAGACTGTTTGTGGAATGCATGACTCAATCCACCACTATACGCCCATTAAACATGCGAACATACGAGAGGAGGATACGATCAGTATGCACATAAGAAACTGTAAGTTTCCCATTCAAGGCCACAATCCTCCCTCCCTGTTTGTTTGCGCTTATAGCGTCACGCTTCGTACCGAAGTCCGCCTGGCTGTAGAACGTATCCAGCTGGGCCTGTTTGCTTTTCACGTAACCGACGTGGCTCCCGGGGCAGCTATGGTTCGAGAAGCGTCCCTTCTCCGTACACGCGTCCTCGTAGCCCCAGCAGGCATCCTTTTGACTTTGGTAGCTGCTGCTCGCTAAAACTGTTCGGTAGGGACAATTTTCGTCCGCGGCACACTGCTTCTCCAGGGCCGGAAACCGCCGGAAGTACATCGGCAGGTGAGCTTTCGGCAGGTTAATGTACTGGTAATTATCACATGCCGCGTACGGTGGCCACTGCGCTATTAGCACGATCGTAGCAGTAATTGCCAACGCTACACCACGAGCGCATCCCATTCTACTACGCACGGCACGGGTAAGATTTAAACATTCGCCTGTTCACCACGTCCGCACAAGAACACTTAAAAGGTCGTACTGTTTATTTCCTTCGAGGCCGGGCAGGCGAAACACATATGGACCGCGAGTGGGATCGAGCAGAACTTGGCAGATATTACACAATCTTTTGAACACCTCCGCACTCCGAAAGTTTGCTCGCGTGGAGAGCGACCGACTCGCGCTGTGTGCTGAGTGACGCGCGGTGCTGCTGCACGCGATGAGCTAAGCCGGCAGCGTAATTACAAGCGCGAGCAAGCAGAACCACAACACAGCCGCGTACGCCGATCCGCGGATACGTATCCCCCACGAGTTTTATTTACTACCTCGATCCATTCGCTACGTCCGGTCCCTCCGCCTGCCCGTTTCGGCACCGATCCCGAACGACGCGCACGTTTTGTTTACTGTGGTGACTAGTGGTGGGCCAAAGGGTCGGGATCGGGTTCTGGGATTGGATTCTTCGGTCGGATCAATCTGGCCTCAATCTCAAACCTGTTTTCGGCCGGATTCCGAATCTTAATTCAAGACTCGAATGAAGCCAAGAGGATCAAAATCTCTGAAAACAAAACAAACAACAACGAACCTGGACTCTTCGGATCCGTCGCGATCGAGAACTGTCAAGATTCGTGGACACAGCTTGAAACCAGTTTGAAAAATTCTTTTCAATCCACGTATCGCCTTAAAAATACCTGTGACAGTAATGAACCACACGATTGTAAACGGAGCGTTGCCTCTTGGGTCGACATTGAAACGTCAAATTTGTCATTCAAGAACACCGAAACACGGAGGAGGTAGAAAATTACTCGTTGCGTACGCAGCGAGATATCGCGATTTTTTCGATAAATTCGGCAGCAGGGGTATAATAGTTGTGTAAATAATTCTGCTGCAAGAGCAGTGAACTGTTGCGATTGGTGCTGACCTCCGGAAACCGTGAAAAATGTCTACGATGGAACGCCGTTCGATGTGAGTGTTGATGAGCCTTTCGGCAGGCGGCAGATAGTTTCTCGTGTTTAATGTTTTTCATTTGATTTCTTTTTACAGGGGCAATGTGACGCCCGTCGCCCGCCAGCCAAGTCTGGACGACATGAATCTAGATCAGTTCCTTAAAATATCCAACTACGAAGACACGGTAAAGCAGCTGGATATTTACTACGGCATTGGTGAGTGGCAACGTCGCAGTGGAAGTAAAACAGGCCACTAATTGATCTGTCCTTGATCGAACTTCGAATGCCAATTTTCCCCTTCACAATGTTGCGTTTTATTTCGTTTGCCTTGATTTCATTTGCCTTGTTTTTTTTTTTTATTCCAGTTAAGCGACAACTTCTGCAGTTTCAAAGTCCAATAACGGGGCTGTTCCCGGTGCTCAGTACGGATCGCGAGGTGGGTAGCATACGGGATAGTGTCTACTGTGCCGCTGCCATTTGGAGCCTCTACCAGGCGTATCGCAGGATCGATGACGATCGAGGCAAAAGCTACGAGCTGGGCCAATCGGCCGTCAAGTGTATGCGGGGAATCTTGGAGTGTTGGATCAAGCAGGCGCACCGGGTGGAAAAGTTCAAATCCCGACAGTGCGCGGTGAACGCGCTCCACTGCAAGTTCCACCTGGACACGGGCGAGGAAATCTACTCCGACGAAAATTACAATCACCTGCAGATCGACGTGGTGTCAATCTACCTCATCTTTCTGGTGCAAATGATCACCTCCGGGTTGCAGATAATCTACACCCAGGATGAGGTCGCGTTCGTGCAGAACCTGGTGTACTATGTCGAGCGTGCGTATCGAACGCCAGACTTCGGTATGTGGGAACGTGGGTCGAAGTATAACGATGGCACGCCGGAGATTCACGCCTCGTCCATCGGTATGGCCAAGTCGGCCCTGGAGGCCATCAACGGGTGCAATCTGTTCGGCGAGAAAGGTGCTTCGTGGAGCGTCGTGTACGTAGACATCGACGCACACAATCGCAACCGAAGCATCTTCGAAACGATGCTACCTCGGGAGTCGAGCTCGAAAGGTGTCGATGCGTCCCTGATACCGACCCTTTCGTTTCCGGCGTTCGCCTCGCACGAGGAGCGACTGGTGGACATGAGCAAACTCAACGTGGTGCGCCGGTTAAAGGGCAAGAAAGGTTTCAAGCGGTTCAGCCGCGATGGCTACCTGTCGCGACTGGAGGACAAAACACGGCGCTACTACCACAAGGGAGAAATCAAAGACTTCGAAGGGTTCGAGTGCGAGTGGCCCATGTTCTACACGTACATGATCATCGATGGAGTCTTCAAGAACAACCTGGACCAGATCGAGGAGTATCAAATGGAGCTTCGGAAGTGCATGCACTCCGACAACAATGGAGGTGAGACTCCGCCACACAATCGGTGGCGTTCCGAAAGAACCGGAATCAACTGATGCGTATCGTTCAATCAACCGTTTGCAGATCCGGTTGTCTCGATGTGCTACGCCCCGGACGGTGATGGAATGTTCACCCGATCATCGTCGCAGTCGCTCTTCCTCTGGGGACAGTCAGTGTTTATCATCGCGCAGCTGCTGACGGCCGGTTTGCTGCACATTAACGAGCTGGATCCGATCCGGCGATATCTGCCATCGTACAATCGACCTCGCAAGGGTGGTCGCTATTCGGCGTTTCAGGTGAGTACAGACGGGCCAATGCGCGCCGGTATATCAAAACATCGCCGGAGTTACAAAATCTAACTAAACAACTGATCTGGGACATACAGAGGTTTATTTGAATATATGGTTAGGCTTTCAAAATTCGCTGTACAAAATTTGTAAGACACATTATGAAGACCCTTCTAACATGGATTTGGCTGGAATCATCTTTAAACTGGGCTTATACAAAAGATGGACATGCTTAAACACCGCGATACAGAGTACGCGTACAACAGTATTAATTTACTCACAAAATACTAAATACAGCAACAAGTTTAACAAACGATAACCCACGGATTCGGTGACTGCTCATCTTTCAGTGAGCTTTGAACGACACTTTCCGGGTAACCTTTACTTTCCTCCATTGGCAATGAAATGATAACATTTCAGGAGATGAAATGATAACACAATCTACACAGCTAATTCTCTGAGTTCTCTTACTTTTTTCTCCCCTTGTGGTATTGCCACGTCCAACGTTTCTTATTCTGTTTCCTTTTCTCTTTTGGGCACTACATGCAACCAAAGGCTAAACCGGGAATTGTAAGTAATCGCAAAGTAACCAAGTGGCCGAACTTACTAGCGCCCCTAGGAATAACTAGATTCGTTTCAATTTTTTAAATAACTTTTAGAATAGTGTTTCGGTCCATATTTTCTGTTGTTTGCCAATTAATGACTAACCGATAGTTGATTTGTCTTTTCGATCACAGAGACACGCATTCATATCATTTTTATCTACCGCGTAGTTACTGTGAGAATCGAAGGCGATTGATGATGAGCCTTTTGCTAACTAACGAAACTACATTTAGATTTAAAAAAATTATAGTTTGTTCGTTAATCTAGCGAAGTAGAAGCAGTGCAAACGAATGCAACTCGCCCAACAACATATCTTCTTCCGTCTTAGAATTTTCATTAGTTTTCACCTTATTTTTGATGCTACATTAATCATATCACGTATTTTTTTTATCCTTGTGAAGGACGGATTTTTTATCATTTTGATTAATCGAATTATAACCTGGTGTCACATTCTCTATCTTCCACCGTTTACGCTTTCCACTCGCACACTCGCAACAGCGTACCAAAATCGGAAGTGTAAGTATATGGAGAGGTCCTTGGGCACCGGTTGCCCTTGGCCGAATAGCCGGGAAAACTTAAGGCTCCCACAGAAACGAGCCAACAGTTTTCCAAGCGCATTAGCCTATTTCTTTTGCTTGCTTGTGCGCTGCGTGAACCGATGCGTATGCAAAGGAACAAACGAATTGAATCTTAACCATGCAACTGCAACAAAATTATGGACGAACCGTTTTACCACTAGTGCGCATTTTTGTATCTTTCACTGCCCTCCTTGGACGCTGCTCTGGGACTGCTCCGCTGAACTCGTACCCATCGACAATCGGATGTGCATCACTTGGATGTTCAAAAACGCAATCCCGCTCGATCGATCATCACATCATATTAAACAAAAAAACGCTTCCATCGCTACGCTTACCGCCTGTTGGAATTGCCGCACGTGAATGAACGTTTGGCATAACTTTTCACTTTTATTTTATCGATCAAAAACACACACACGCTCGTTATCACTGCTCGCGAAAAAATTTCTCCTTGGGGGGTGTCCCGCTTTTCCACCCGCGTTGTTGGATGTCGGGTTGGATGTTTCAATCTTGTCGTATGCGCCGTTTCCTCTTCAGGCACTAGCAATGCATCGGCCTGTAACGCCACCTCATATCGAAGCGCAGCACAGTCAGGATCAAATGTCGGACACGTCCTGCGAACCATCGCGCGTAAATATCGAATCCAGCTTTTCCTTTCCAGCACTGTTTCGTGGCTTTTCTACCTGAAGTTGTCCATCGTTTTGCTTCGCTAGGATACTTATTTCAGTTGCTCGTAGATAAATAGTTCTTTATTTTCCATGTGGGATGTTCGCATCGTGATGGGAATGATCTGTTCACCCTTATGACCTTATGTTTGTTTCCACCGGTGTTGTATTGTCCTCATGTCGAAAAAAGTAGGTTCTTGATGTGTGATCCTTATTGATTTTCAACAAACTAGCTACGATTATGTTGAAGGATGATTTTTTATTTTAATTTGGAGCATCCTTTTTTTTTTTTTTTTTTTGGACGTGAATTTTCTTTCACATGTCTCATCATTCTATTGCATCTTGCTTTCTTGCTAATCTCAAAAGTGATGGTTTAGTAACCTGAAGAAATCTGATGCACGCCTCTAACTACTATCACCTTCGAATAGAACATACGCCTGGGGAACCGCAATATTTTCCGCTTTGCTAACGTGCCTTTTTGTCATCCATTTCTCACCGTCCCTGTCCTAGGATGCTCGTCTATGTGACTTATCTTTTTTCCAATAAATCAATTTCTCTGTTGTCTTGTGGAATGCACTATCTATGCGCGAATTGTTTCGCTTAACTGTTTTCCGATTGTGCTGCCTGTGAACTAATCCTAGAATTTGATTTTATCGTCCTTCCCGATGCTTTCCGCCCATTCCCATTATCGGGCCCACAGGGGACGGCTACCGATTTGGTGGTGCAAATAGTGCTGATCGCTGAGTCGATGCGCCTGCAGGCGATGATGGCAACGTACGGTATTCAAACACAGACTCCTCATGAGGTAAGTTGAATGAATGTTGAAAACATTGTGTTTAAAACAACCAGTAGTAATGATGTGGTCTCGCTTTCTTCGTTAGGTTGAGCCAGTTCAAATATGGTCCTCTACGCAGCTGATCAACGTATACCAGCAGCTCGGTGTGAACGATAAGATCGGCCTGACCGGTCGGCCACCGCGCCCGGTGGGGTCGCTCGGAACGAGCAAGGTGTACCGCATTTGCGGTATGACCGTCCTCTGCTATCCGCTCATCTTCGAAGTGTCCGACTTCTACCTCTACCGCGACATGGCGCTCCTGATCGACGACATTAAGACGGAGCTGCAGTTCGTCGGCAAATACTGGCGTCTGTCGGGCCGCCCGACCGTGTGCCTTCTGATTCGCGAGGAGCACATGCGCGACCCACAGTTCAAGGAGATGATTGACCTGCTTGCCATGCTCAAGAAGGGCTACTGCGACGACATGAAGGTGCGCATCGGGCGACTTCAGAACCTCATCTCCAGCTCGTGTATCGAGCATCTCGACTTTATGTCCACCTCGGACCTGCCGGACGTTGGCGACACGGCGTTCGCGCAGATCCACCACGACTACATCGGCTACCAGAGCTTGACGGACGTGCCGCGGGCACAGTCGTACCGCGAGAAGAAGATCACGGCCGCCGAGTACGCGACCCGCTCGACACCGGACATCCTAGAGGCGCTGCGCAACACCGAGTCGATCTTCCTGCAGTGCCAGCTGCTCGGCATAATACTGCACCGCGAGGGGGCTCACTACGAGCTGGCCGGCGAGTCGGTACACGTGAAGCTGACGGACCTCTACTACCGGGCCGGCACGTTGCGATACTGGCGCGCGGTGCGATACTGCAGTTCACTGCTACGGCACATTGTCGATTCGATATCGCCGTTCATCACGACGCTGCTGGTCAACGGGAAGCAGATCACGGTCGGCGTGATTGGGCAGCGGGAAACGATCTTCGACAAGCCGATGACTCCATCCGAAATCCAGAACGTGATGTACTCGACCGTGCAACCATACGACGTGATTCACGCGGTGCTGCAGCAGGAGGTGGTGCTTTACTGTGGCCGGCTGATCGCGACCAATCCGGACATTTTCAAGGGAATTCTAAAAATTCGTGTCGGCTGGGTGCTGGAAGCCATGCGGCTCTACCTGACGATGAAGGGCGACGAGGGGGCGGACATCGAGAATCTGTCGCCGTTCCAGATTCGCCAACTCCTCCAGCGAGTGCTCACCGTAAGCCAGTGGGCCAACGATGACCAGTAAGTAACAATGGCTCTGCTGATAACGGCGAACTAGCTTCTGAATTTCCATTCTGATTCGTCCAGTTTCAGCACGTTGCAACGCCGCCAGCTGGAAGGCTGTCTGTGCCGGGTGCCGAGCTCGTTCTACAATCTAGTCTGGGACGTGCTGGAGCGTACGCCGCACGGCATTACGGTGCAGGGTCACAATCTGCCCGCCATGCCGACACTCACGAACAAGAGCCGCAGCGAGCTATCGTTCTCGTTGCAGGTCGAGGAGATGCTGCATCAAATCATCGAACCCGAGCGGCGCCAGATCGCGGTTGAGCTGCTGTGCATTGTGGCCACCATCCTGAGTCGCAATCCGGAGCTACGCTTCCAGCAGGTGCTTGATCTCGATATGCTGCTGGTGGACTCGTTCGCGATGTACTGCAAGGATCACAATCTGCAGGCAACCAACGACGTCACGCCACTGATCTCGCTCTCGTACTCCCAGACGACCGGGTACCTGGCCCGGGCAGCGGTCAACAGCGTGCTGAAGCGGTGCGCCCTGTCCACGGAAGATTTTGCCGACGACGTTGAAGACCATTGCCGTGTGCAGTAAGAGACTCAGTGTCTCGTCCGTCAAGCCGACAGAGGCAGAGGGAAGCAAGCTAGTTGTTTATAGTTTTGAGTTGAGTTTTGCTATAGTCATTTGTTGATGTTGTATCAAATAAACAAACGCAAAAGCATATGTAGAGCCAGCGGAGCAAATGCCGAGCAATATAGACGCCAAACGAATCCGTTTGAAAACGGGAGAGATTTTTTAATCTGTAATCTCTTGTTGTTGCATGACTTATAATGAAGCAATAAATTTTACGCAATCATGACAAAACAGCTGTTACGTAATCGATTTGTTTTGCATAAAAGGGATATTTTGGCGGAGATAAAAGAAATAATGTTGTGACGGCGCAATCAGCTGGTCTTGTCGAAATGAAAATAATCAGGTTGTTTATCGTTTGTTGATTTTTGTTTTCGTTAGCCGCTTCTCGCAGCACGTGCACCTTCGGGTTTTGGTTCATTTTCCGAAAGGAACGTTCATTCGTAAATTCACCTCATAATGAACACAAACATGAGGCCGGCTGATAAGATCACAAATATATTGGAGAATTTTTAAATACTGTTCTCGTTAGCTCGAAGGGCTGAAGCGTGTTTAATTTTTTTAACTTAATCACTGTGACCTGTCACAGTTTGTTCTGATAATAATTCCGTCTTTTTAGGCATGACTTTTTGATGGGGAACTTCAATTTGCAGAATAAACGGACTCGCAATATGCGGGGTTCAGCATCTGAACCTAGTTGGAACAGTTCCACAGGATACAAACAGATTTTTCGTTATGGAACGGATCGACTCTATGGGTGCTCTAAAGAGCTTTCAACACTAGATCATTCTAATGGCGGTAAAGTTGTTGATGCTCGAGCAAAACAAATGGCAGAGCTACAAAATTTGAACGAATTTATCTCGCAATACTCCAACACCGAACGTACGATCAAGTGTACTCCGGAGGGCATCAGTTTGGCATCATTTGCGGACATTTGTGATCTTGCTGGAGCACCAGAAGATGTGCGACAATCACTGCAATCGTCGGTGTCGGTGCTCCGTCGTAGTGTTTCGCCGGCCGACGACAACCAAACCATCGCATCCGCAATCAATTCGATTGTTTCAATTTTGATAGCAAATGCTGGTCGTTTTGTGACTGTGGAACAGTACGGTTGGTTGACAAGGACGACTGTTGCGATGGCGCTTCTGAATGGGTTACCGTGTAGTGGATCCAGCTTGGCGAAGCGTTTGCTTTCGTCCTTGGAGGAAATTGAGCTGGCGGAGTACAACTATTCCCCGTTGGTCGTAAGTATTATTTAAATATAATAGGCATGGTATAAACTTAATATGATATCCATGTTGGACTTTTTTTTTCAGATACACCTTGTGACAAAACATTTGATCGACGACATTCCACTTCAGGGCGTGTATCTACTGTACGTTATAAAAAAGCTGGCAATTACTAACTCGCGTATTCTCTACTACGTGGCTGTGGCGCTTGTTTTCGCCGGACTTGATGCGATAACGGGTTCCGGCAAATCGGAGTACCGCCTACACACTGTCGACGAATTCCTTCAATACTTGGACGTGCTTAATATGGAGCATCTACACCACCAGCGGCACAACTTGCAGGTTATCTATCAGCTACTGAAGCTGCTGAGCCTGTACGAAAATATGGTATTGGTGCGGCACGTCGAAAAGCTGGAGGAAGAACTAAAAGCAGATCACAAAAGCTATGCCAATTTTTTTCGCGTAAGTGCTCAGCAACTGAAGATTTTTCAGCTGTGGCTAGAAAAGTCCAGTACCCTGGTGCACCTGTTTGGAAACGAGGGAGATATAGATTACCTGATAGTGAGTTAATTGATTTTATGTAGAACGTCTTGCTTGCAAAACAAAAAACTGATTATTGCACACCTCTGTTTATATTTCAGCTGGCTGATTTGATTCAGGTGGACATGTTCCCACTGTTAGATGACCTGAGTAGCCCGGGTGACCTGTTGGGATGATTTTCACGATTGATTTCCAACAAAATTTAGGAGTCATTGCAGCTAAAGAACATATGAACTGAGTACGAAGAACAATTGATATATGGGCAATAAACTTAATTCAAATACCCGTTAGCAGTAGAAAGAAGTCTTATCTTACTCCGCACTTACCCTTTTTTGTGGGCGGCTGCAGACATTAGGCACACTTCCCAATCTAATCAAAGAGAAACAGAACACTTGCAAACATAACTTTTAATCTTTTAAAATTCCTAATCATGATTCCGCGAAATAGGTCTTTGAATTGCTGGGAAGGTCGCGCGTGGTTCAACAGCTGATTGCAGTGATGAAGGTGTTCAAATTCGAGGAACTAGACGCCACGGCAGGTTCGCGGACCAAGTTAATCCAATTGGACGTTCGCTGCGGTTAGAAGAAGCGGATCAACGATCCGTCCTCGACGATTGCTTTGGAGGGGGCTGAGTTTGCTTCGGAGATACACGAGCGTTCATTCTCGAGTGGACCGTCGTGCAGAGCGGACGTACGTCGTGTGTGCATCCATCACGGGCGTTCTCTGAGGTCAACGCGTTGACCGTACAACCGGGTGTTGGAGGAAACGCTCACCGGATTGGTGCGGTTACGGTCGAACGATCATCATCGGTGCCGGTACGTCGAGTGCGGAATCGGAGTCAAGCGGACCATCAAGATCGTACATGGCGGCATCTTGTTATCGTCGTTTGCTTGTGGTGTTTCGTGTCTGCCGTGTACTGTAAATATCCAGTGGATGGAAAAGCATACCACCGTCCAGACCACCATCGCCGGCACAAGAAGCTGCAGGGTTTACGTGTGTACCGACTTTTCGGTGCCATCGGAAAAGTGGAAGACGAAAAAGAATACAATCCGTTCGAATGTCGATGGCTGCCGGTCGATGATAGTTTTCTTTTGTTTCCGTCGTTTTGGCCATTCGAAGGAAATAAGCCGCGTAACCGTTCGGTGGCGGGGCGGTAGAACGTAGTATCGTGTTACCTTGAAAGTAGAGTCTGCCCTAGTGTTTTTATTTTGTGTGTGCCGCCTGTCGCACAACGGTGTTTGTTTGTGTGCTCTGTTAGTGTGTAGAAGGTGAGGGGCGCGGATAACAATCCCCAATCACGTTCATTCGCGTTTCGTCCGCGTACATATTTCTCCGTGTTTCCTCACCCGAATCGCGAATGTGTCACAAAACTATTGCCAGATTACGTGTTTTCACTTGCCTCGCGGTGCACTGATTTGACAGGTGAGAAACTGAAACGTTCCTCCATTTGCACGAAACGCGAAGGAAAAAGAAAAGAAACAAAAGCATCGCGCTAAAGTTGTGCTTCGTAGAGGGTAGACACCTCATCGGACCGCAAAGGGGCGCACGGTTGGTTGGTGGCGAGGCGATCCTCCGGATGATTCAACAAGGCCCAACACACGTGCGATAACACACTACACACGTTTACTCTCGCCACTACTGCACCGCGTTGCCACGACTACTCTGCGTTTAGCGTTTTTTTAGAACGCGCCTGCTATTCTCGACACGCATTCCTTGCCTAATTGTTTACGTGCACCTAACTCTTGCACCTCTCAACACTTCCCTTCAACTGCGAAGATCGAGCTGTCGTGCAGGTTTTATGCCATGCCGAAGTTTAATCACTTGACTGTAGTTGGTTTGGCATTAAAGAAACATTTTAAAAAAAAACTGTTTTTAAGTGATAGTAATCTTCCCGTTCGAAATTCAGAAGCAGTAGGATTGTTAAAAAAAGATGATGGTGGTTCTTAGAACTTTTCATCGAAGATGTTGAGGAATGGATTGATGTTGAAGGTGAACTTTTTTTTTTTTATGAACTTTTCTAACCCATCTTACGGAGGACTTGAGTGACGAACAGTGAGTCTTATTTTATTTTTAATCAATCCTCTCCGGATCATGACTTTGTGTACCAAATCCGAGGGTAAAGTAGTTTAGGAATCGAATCAATGTGAAAATACATTGTTCTGCGTGCGCGATACCGGCGTTCGAAAATTCACCGCAAGCCCTCCCGGTGAAGTGTGCGCGTTTTGTGTAGTTTGTTTGGATCAATTTCTGTTTAGTAAACATGCAAGACGTGTAGCTTCACCGGCTCTTTTCTTCCTCGTGTGTGCGGGGTGGGCGGAGGTTTGCGGACCAAGGGTCGATCTCGAAGGTCCCCGCGATGAAGGGTATCCCCTTGTCGGGCGGCCGGAGGTCGTCATTCCGCCGGAACGCGCAACCGTACGCGATCTCAACGTGCGTACTTGCGTAGATATCAATTCCCTTGCTGGAAAGCGCGTGTGTGCGTGTTCCTTTTTTCCTTGTGTACCATCATTGGCGGTAGAAACATGTTCTACGCCAAGCACGCAAAGTACGTGTACAAGCTAGAAGAAGCCACCTTAAACAATCTGCAGTAACATTGGCGCACTTGCAGGGAATCACTTCGCAGGGGGGTTTTATCACTAATCTTTTGGAATAAACCTACTTGTTTCCAAAAGCGCTGCGATCTCCCTTAATCCAAAGATAACGCATTAGACTACGGCATTGAAAATGAAACGCGATCTCTTGGCTTTACACCAATGCCTATTTGACCCGTTATCTAACACGGAAGATGTTGGTGTGCTCTTATCAAGAATCGCGATTAAAGTATTGTATAACTCATTCTAATCAATTCCCTGCGATAAGCAAAAAAAAAAAAGGGTTGGATGAATTAAATTTCGACGGCTTTTGACGTGTGTCGTACGCACAGGCTCGGCGAGGTACATTAATCATTTTAAAGGGGGAAGAAAAATAAGATTAGCATTAGGAAGTGTTGTCAACTGCCAACAAACGGCACATTGAACCTTCGGATTCGTAAAGATGGATTGGCCTGTAAACCGGGCGGCGTTTGAAAGTGGTCGTACTTGACCTAGGTTTAGGCTCGCTTTTAAAACGGCACTAAGGACGGCAGCAAAAATCAAGCAGTTGCTAAAACAAACATTGACCGTCTATGGACAGGAAGCACTGCTGGAAAATTAAATACCAACCCCTTGGCGCTGCCAAAAGTAAACTCAAATGCTGCAGAAATCTGTCGCGGAGAAGGTGGATGGGCGAGAATCGACTATCTCTCTCAGCCAAGGTCAGGGTCAATCCGTGATGATTCAGTGGACCATAGAATGGCGATTGTCATGATCCATGGGATCACCAATGGTTTGGTTTTATAAGAAATCTTTGTTTTAAGCTTTTTTCCTCGACTTTTATTACATACACCTTCCGAGGTCCGGAAAGGGCTAGCATGCACATTAAATTTTTTTTTGTAATCTGAAAATAACAATAAGCACATGTCGGCATGTTTCCTATGAACTTTAAAAGCGGTTAGTCGCCTGATTGGTTTTGGATGCCTAGAACTGTTGACTTAATTTGCCGCTAATCAACTTCAGCTGATTGTTGCTAATAAATCGTTGCATGAGAATGTTTTTTTTTTTTCGGGAAAACTAGAGATGATTTAATTAAAGAATATTGACAAACAAAATTAATTAGCCGGGCTGCACGTACAGAAGCGCAACAATCAATGACTCGTAATTGACTTCTATACTAGGGGCAATAGTTAATCGTTTTCTTAACGTCCGACAGGTATAAAGGAACGTGTACGATGCGAACGTCGAGCTGAGGAAGGTCGATAACGTTTGGCTTTACCTTACATTCCGCACAGATGATTGGGCTTCGGTGGCCGAACAGTAAAGACCGTACTGTAGTTTGATCGCGGCCGTCTTCTGTGTGCGAGGGGAAAGTCTAAAAGGAAAGAAGCCCGGACGGAAAATTGGTTACATCGTAGCGCACAACCGAAACGCGCCAGTGCAGTGTGGAGCTTACGTGATGCCATGTGGATGTGCTGGTAGTGCCTTTCCGGAGATGAGTTTTCCACGATTTGCCGTCGCGTGGAGAAGAGGTGAAAATCAGTTCGGAAACGAATGAAGCGGTGTACGTGTGCCTTCTCGCCGGGTGCGAATTGTTGGTTTTTTGCAAGCTGCATTTGCTCATTTGTGACAGTGGTGTAATTTGAACGACGGGTGCGTTGTTAAACTAAAAATCGTGGAGCATCCTCGACTAAACACCAAAAAGTGTAAGCTCCTTGGAGTGCAAACAAGAAAGTAAAAATCGATCCAAGCTTGCAATGATGAAAAAATCCACAAAAGTAGGCGGTGAAATTGAGTTCAGCAACAGATACAAATGCCAATTCCCATATAATCGTATGCCAAAGTTGGTGGTGCAGTAGCTTTCAATTACCCGGTGTAAAAAACTGTGACCGGTGTGTTAAGTTAAAGTTGTTGCCGGTTGCCTCAAAAAATATTTTCATTAAGTGAAGTGTTTCTTTAAAAAAATCAAACCTTCAAAAGGTAAAGAAACCCATTTATCGTTTTTGAAGAAGAGATGTGGAAAACGAGTGTTTGGTCGGTGAGAAAACTGCAAACAGCCACCATCGCGTCATCTGTTTAGATCCTGTGCTTCCTGCTAACCAAGGCAAACCCCGGAAGAAACAAACCTTGGCGAATGGATTAGTCACCAAAACATCATAACGAACTAAACGGCCTTTAGTTGTACTTATCTTAGGCTTATGAGTCATATCGAGGTAAGTGTACATTCATCGGTTCCCTTCGACATCAGAAACAGTAGTAGAATGTTTATGTAAAAGTGAAATTGTAATGAAATTATCTTAAGCGAAACAGAAGTTGCACAGCCGGATATAAATATTCTCGAATGCATTATTTGACGGACCTTTCTTTTCCTTTGCTGTAAATTGCAGCTATTGTTGAACAATGTCTACATAAGATAGTTCCTCCCAGAGCCAGCACACGCACCTCCTTGAACATTTGAACGTGCCCGGCGCGCGCTCTAATCGGCATCTCGTGGCTCCGGAGATGAAACGTGCACGGCAAACGATGCTCATCGGCCGTAAAACAGATCGCAAACGATCGTGAAAATGTGCGAGCGCCCCATCGCCATCTCCCCCCCTCCCCCCTCCCCCATTCGCAGCTTTTTTCCAACTGTTTATGTAAAGTTGTCCGAGGTATTTCTGTGTGCGATTGATTTTCCGGAAAATTTATGGCCATATTTTGATCGCTCAGCGGTCTAGGCGAAGGCGGCTGGCTGCCTTGAGGGTTGCCGGCCGCGCTTAAAAATTTTTATGATGTAAACGCACGCCGTCCGGACAACGTGGAGCAAAGATGGGATCGAAATTCTTAGCGTTCTGGCGAGAAGTTTGCTTTGCTGGAAGTGTGTATTTTTGGGGTTGTTTAAAAAGAAACACATTTCGCTGATGGTTTGCACGATGTTGTTCCATGTTTGATCGACGCAGTTTACAAATCAAAAATCAATCCCAAGAGGTTTATGGCCTAGGTCGATGGATAGAGCTGTCGAAAAAGTACTGAAGGAAGTTCGTTAGACCGATCCCTCGCGATCATGTGTACATAATTGAAATCAGTTTGTTGAAGGATCGATGTTCTAACATCGTTGCTCAGACATGTTTTGACTGCAGGAGAAAGGTTCTGGTGATCGTAATGCAACAGGAGCGGACCGTTCCCCACAAACGGCCAGCAACAGTTTCACGTACGTGTGATAAATGGAAAATCAAACGTGTTGCGTGTACGCCCGACCTTTTGACAGCCGACAGCGCGCCCCCGGCCGGCGGGAGTTTTCCCATGTCCGGTGGTCTGCCTTTTCTATGTTGTACTCCACTGTGCAACCGGTTGCTAATTTATAAATCATGCTGGACCTGCTTGCGGGTGGATGGCAGGACTCGGGTGTACCGTTTGACTTTCAGCCATCGATGGCAGAAGCTGTTGACCGGAACGGGTCTAATGGTCCTATTAACATTCTGGGCAGCTGACAAATCCAATTCCGAAAGTGTGTTTGTTCAACCGATTGGCAGACTATGATGCGTGCAGCCTTTTCCTCGTGAGGTGTTTTCCGATCTGGTAGATCACTTCGAGTAAGATAGCTTGTTGATAGAAATTAACTAACGAAGGTTTCGAGAGCTCTCGAAAGAATTTCCTACACCATAGATCATTTTCGGGACACGAGAATCAACCTTGCCTCGAAAAGAGTAGAGCATCGTAAATAACCGTTTCGAAAGTTGAAACATTTTCTTGCATGGGGATTATTCAACCCGGCAGCTTTATCGGACATAACGGCGACGCGATCCCTTTGTGACCCTGGCGGCATAATTGCGAGCATGAATGGCCGATGATGTCGGTATGTCCTGTATGCGTGTGTGTGTGTACGTGCCGTTGCAGCATGGCGTTTGCTTATGGTTGCGTTTTCCGTTTCTGCAGGCCAGGGAACCTATTTTTAAAACCGAAAACGAGAGTGACCTCATCTGACGGAGGGAGCAACTTGTTCGCCGCGACTCTCGGGCGGAGTTGGCACGTGGCTGACTATACAAACCCTCGGCGGGGAAACATGATGTCGCATTCGAAATAATAATATTTACAACCTTCTCGACTGCTTCTGCCTGGCGCGCTCGCTCTTTTGAGCGTGGTTAAAAGGTAACCTGTGTGTACTTGTCTGGTTTGTTGGTTGACTGACCGCTTTCGAAATAAGTCTTTTCACAATCAATTTATGATATCAAATCGGCGGATGAATTCGTGGAAAATTCGTGGGACAAATTATGTTGGTCTGATTTGATCAAATCATACGAAATCAACTTACGTTGTTCTTTATGTACAGGCATTTTTCCAAAGCTACTCTAAATTAAAATTTCTTAATTTCCCTAAACGGTTTCTACTTTCGAAAGGAATGAATGACCATTTCGAACGTTCAATCTGATCCATTTCCAACTGCCTGCACCGGCACTCCTCCTGGTCGTCTGCCCTTGGCGTGAATGGTTTTATGCTTCTGCTGCCGACGACTGGCAATGTAATGTCTCCACACCAAACTCCTTTCCGATGTGGCTCGCAACTGCCATAAACTGTCGCGACCTTGCCCCGGTGCGGTGCATCGGTGAAGTGCACGAACCGGATGACATTGCACGTCGGCAGCGTCGATTGCATGCTCCAGTGTCGCGACAGGCGTACGTCTGCGTGCGAACATCATCATCATCGTCACCCAACTGCAGCCGTCACTAATGACGCACCCTTTCGTTGTGAACTGCCTCCCCTACCCAGCAAATTGCATATCCAATCGTGTAGCGGTTGCCGTCGGGGGTTAACCGAAGGGCAGGAAAGTAATCTCTATTCTGGACGCACATTAGCGTTCCAACCGAATTTTCGCTGTTGTTTTGGATGCCAGGGTTTTATGGGCTACCGATGATACTTGAACAAAGAACAAGCCACAGCAAAGATTGATCTGATTTAACCGTGTTGAGTTTCGGTTAATGGTGGATCAATCACAACTTGTCGTAATGATCCGAAAAATACTTCAGGCTCATGCAAATGTAAAGAAACTGCTCCGAAAGAATGTAACAAACATATTGTTGTCCGTAGGACGCTGTTCGGCATACTTGAAAACGGAAGATGAAGACACAATGATGGATTGAAACCCGCTGATGAAAGAATTCGTTTGTCTTCGCCCAGCCATCCAGGTCATGTGCCGATTGCTGTAGGGTACAACTACAGAGAAGAAATGTCCATCGCAAACAATCTTGAGTAGTGATTACTAGTCGCTAAGACGCTTAGTCACGCAGCGGAACAATGTTTATAAGTAGTTAATTCATCCGTAAAAATGAGTTTTGCAAACGTCGCTTACACAACGGAAAGAGGTTCGTTTACATGTTGAAGTGCATTCGTTCCGCCTTAAATACGTGTTAACTGCTTGTAAGCATGTAAAGTTGTCACAAAATTAGCTTATCTTGATTGATTGCATTTACCTACAGTTTAAACGCTACCCCAAGGTAGGTTTGACGTGGGAGATAATTACGTTTGATTTCCAATTGAAGTTTAGATTCCACTTCCGACAGCGGTAATGAGATTATGTTATGTTTTAATTACCTCGTTCGTCTGTGGACACATTTGAGGCGCCAATTATTAGACAGCACGAGTAAGATCGATGTGGTTCTTTCAGGAGTGTCTATGCTTCAATTGTCCAACACGCGTGTGTGTCAAAACAATGTTGTCTCATGCATTAACATCTATTTTTTCCGTTTTTTGCTTTAGTTAATCACTTGTGCTAATTTTAAACTGAGCCTTTGGTTATGACACACGCTATATACGCAATTGTTGTTCCTTAATCCAGACCAGATGACCAGAAGTCAGTGCGTGTTGTGTAGTATCATTCACAGAAGGCGTCTGTGTTGTTCTTATCAGCAGCTGAATGTTCAACTCTAAAACCGGGTGCGAACTCAGCATGTTCCCGTTCGTTAGTCATAACGTAACATAAGAACCGTGGAGACGACTGTGTGGTACTGTTGGCTGAAAAGCCCATCATCCCTTTTTCTTGTGAAGACGCTATACAAATGTGCCAACGTTCACACCGCAATCGTGCATTATTAACCCATTTCTGCAATGAAACTGTCGTGCTTCAGCCGTCCGTCTGGTCCCATTGCGGTCCGAGCACGAAAACCCTCGGAAATGTATTGCACTTACATGCGGTGAAGATTTTTCAAATCGATAGTATTGATTTGCCACCAGTTCGGTTGGTTTGTTTCGATTCGATTGCAGTTACAATCGTTTCGTGTCAACGCGAAACGTGGCTTGACTTTTCACTACACATGGGGCGTTCCTTCACGGTGTGGTTGATTAATCGTTTTCAAAGTTATTTAATTGATTAGCATGTTTTTTGTCGGTTAAAACCACGATTGTAAGCATGATAATCTAACAAGGTTTTAAAGGTTCTATAGAAGAGCATTGCCTATGTTTCGTGGCAAAAGTATACTTTCATCATAGAACACAGAAAAAAAGCTATGAGATCATGCTTCGACGACCCGATTTAATGCCAGCCAAACCCCAATCAAACGCCGGGAGGTTAAGCTGAAATCAAACCCTTGATAACCTTCTTGAACCGATGGGGGAAGCGCTTCTGACCGTACCGGGTAAACTTTCTTCCAGCATTCTCAGTGTGGCCGAGCGAAGGAATTTCGGAGCTGCGGACTCCTTCCGTCACGTTCACACATCGTCATTGATTTGCATATACTACGGAATGGGAAAAAGTTGTGAACACTCGTTGGCATACATTTTTCATTCGCGACGCTCGACCGCCATTTCGCGTGCTGTGTGTGCCGTCTGGCAAGTCTTTCATTTCTTCGATTGGTTTGTGGTTGTGCGGTGGTTCTTGCCTGCCTACTTCCCGTGCGCCAGTTGCGGTCGACGACGCTGATGATGTCATCAGCTGATTAGTGGGATTATACTTCTTTTTAATACATAGTTTGCAGAGGCGAGCGAGTGTCCGTTCGACCGATGACAGACGAGGAGGCAAGGTGCGCCGGGCGCGACGATGGGCTTTCGGGTGGGCTGTACAATGCTGCTTTCGAACTGAGAACACACCAGCAATGGTGTTTTATGAGCCTGAGCCACGGAAGAGGCGTTTAAAGTCTCTACGGGGACCGCTCAAAGATGCTGTTTGTTAGAGATAGGTTTTCGTAAAGTAGTGATACAATTGTGGATTTCCAATGTTGGTCCAACTAAATTGTGTGTTCGCGTGAAAACTAGTCATAATTGACGACTTTTCTTAATCGAAAAGCCTATCACAGAACGATTACGAATGTTTTATTGATGACGCCTCTTTCAATCGCCCAGGTGCCCTTTGACGACTAAGTCCAGCTGAGATTACTGGAAGATAATGGAAGTCGGCTATTCCCACCTCCCCGCCAACGGCAACGCTCATTCGGTGGGCGAATAATTCGACCATGATGTCATGCGGTGCGCTCGCAACATGTCCCCCGAGAAGATGCGCCTTTCTGTGCAGTTCCGTTTTTTTTTTGCTATAATAATAAAATGTTTTCGTATTCGTCACAGCTGCTTGCTTGGCCTTGGCCACGTAGTCTGGAAGATGCGCAGGAAAATCTGACCGACACGGTGCGCGTTTCATTGATTCCCATACCGTTTGTTTACGCTATCCGTTTCTTTTTACCGCACCCTGTTTCACAGGGGGGGTGCGGGTTTTTTTTTCGGATTTTTGAATATTTTTATTTGCTTATTACTTTGCACCATTAGCTAATAGCAGACGGTATTTCGCAACGGTTTGCAAAACGGTCGGGAAACGGCGGGCCGCCATGAACCAGCAGGCTTTTTTCCACGAAATCTTCGTATGGCGTGCACTTTTTCGGGTAATAGGATTGAGATTCTTGCGAAGATCATGCCACCGAGTGTTTCACCTTTGCCATGGCCAATCCCGTTTTTAATCTGCGTCATATGAGCCCTCGCGATCACGCGACAGCTCTTCCCTCTGGCCGGGTTTTGCACCGAATGTCACCGGTGGTCAATTCCGGCAAATGGGAGTTTGATGTACATACATTGAAATCAGTCATCGCGTCCGCTGGCATGTTGTATTATGGGCGACACGAGGGCCATCGTTTCGTGAAGCAAATGGTCGTTGCTGTCGGTGGAACCGGTTAGCTCTGTCATCGTAGGGCTTCAGGGAGCGGATGGTGGGATGGACCGTTTCCAGGGAGCACGGAAGGGTGCGCACAACGGGAAAACTCGATGCGTTCAATGCTAGTTACACTCAAGATGAATGAAGCAATAAACCGAGGCACGGTGGAAAGAGAGGGCGATATAGAGATAACATAAAAAAAAAAATACGTATAGCTAAGCCACACCATAAAGCTGCTCAGCCAACTTCTCATTTGCCTCCTAATTACGCTAATGATATGCATGCCGATAGTTCATCAACTATCAGGCTCCCATTCGCGCCGGTTGTTGCCGGTATAGCGATTCCGGGTGAGGACGGGCGATAACTTCACGCCGGAAGATAGTGTGATACGGGTTGCGTGTGGCTTTGACGGACGGATGGACAACCTTTTGGACGCGGAATCATCTTGAATGTGGCAGCGTTGACGTTCATGAGCTTGGGGAAGGTTTTTTTTTCTCTCTATGGCTCATAGACTTTGTTACTTAGTTGACCAAATTAGGATTAAATTAATTGCTGTTTGCATGCTCGATGTTTCACATTAAAAAGGGGAGGATAATTTTTACAACCACAAAATCAAACAGCGCTTTTGCTGGATACAAAATTATGAATTTATTTATAAAAATCCATGTTGAACTTGACGAGTGTAGTTTTAATAGAATTTGGATGTGATCGTTTCATGTGATTTTTTCATGAATAACCAAATCTGAACGTGCGAAGTTCATCGTTTAATGCAAACCAGTACCAAACGTTGATAAGATCAGATATTAGGCTTGGCAAGGCTTTTTGCACCTTTATATTGCAGGAACCTAGAAACTGGCCTCTCATGGTATAGGACTTGCTGTCGGCTGGCTGGTGGCCATCCGTGTCGTGTGGAAGCGGATGAATATTTATGAAATAATTGAAAACGGAACTCATTTCCGTCACGTTTCACTTTACCACCCGAAAGAGAGGAACCGGCGTATGAGAATTTGTTTTCTTTGCAATAAACCGCGAATAGCATGAACCTGCTTCTACGCTGCTAAGAAGAGCATGGCGTGATTTCACTTTCACTCTAGTCTTGCCGTGCAATGACCTGACCTGTGGGGAATAATTAATTATAACGCGAGCCTTTTAGGCTTCATGATGGTGATGATTTTGATTCTTTGAATTTTTACTTATGTGAAAAGTATCAAATTTCATGTTCATTATCATTTGTCGATCACTTATCTAATAAAAAACTAACATAAAATAATCTGTACTAACACAGAAAATGGGTTTTTGATAAAACACTCTGGTTCCTAACATTTATGTTGTGTTTCTTTTTGTTTTGTTTTCAGGAGTGTTGGATGAGTTTCCAAAGTTGCTGAAACGAGGCCTCTCGTACGCGCGACCCGACGCAAAATCTTCCACTCGTCCATGATGGCCAACTACTTCCTGTGCCTTGTTGTCCAACGGTTGGTTCTGCCGCTCATTCTGGCAACATGTAAGTATGGCCGTTACGCTCATGCAGCTCCGGTCCTCTCTAGCATTCCGCAACTGGACCTGGTGGCGATTTCCTTTATTGAGTTGCGTTGATTTGCTTGCCTGCTGCCGGTGGAAAAACAATAAAGGTGTGGTAGAATCGATGCTTTCGGCTGCGGGGAGAGAAGGGATATGTTTTCCCTTTTCCTGTGTGGCAAAGGAATTTATCATTAATTTTAATTTACTACCCTTGCCCGGCGTTGTCGTAAAAGTGGTGTTTTCGGGAACAATAATCGTACAGGAAGTCCGGGCATGTCAGAAAACCCAGCTAGCGGGAAGCTTTAAGGCTGTATGCCTCTTCCAGCCCCCAAACGTGGGACGCTTTCCTCCGCACCTACAGAGAAAAACACCCGCCACGGGGAAATGTAATCGGAAAGGTCAGGAAATGGACGAGCCAAGGAGGGGCGACCGCTAGGGCCGCGATTTGGGCCGATAGCAAAGAAGAAAACCGGCCGTTAGTTAGAAAGAAAAAAAACTCCCTTCCCTAGTATTCCTTCCCCTTCGGGCTTGATGGAAACGAAAAGAAAATGATTAAAATGTCAGATAGAATGACAACGAACCAACGGTGGGTGGTAGGTGTTGCTGGTGTGGTTAGGATCCAGGTGAGCGGAGCAAAATGGTATCTTCCTGCCTTTTGCGCTCGTTGTTTTCCACCGGAAGTCGAAGTGATTCCGAATCCGGCGGGGCGGGTGAAAGGACGCCCTTTTATGGTGCGTTGTAGAGTTGTTTTTTTTGGCTAGCTATAATTTCTTATAGTCTTTTCTAATCACTATCAAATCGTTGTCATAAAAATCCCTGGATATGGTGTGTTTTCAAAGCATGCAAACTAAGGAATGCTTCAAATAGTGACAATGAAATCAGTATTATAGGTTACTTATTTCGTACTGCAGGACAAACATTTGGAAGATGTATGCAAAACCTGATCCTAGAAACGAAATAGTTCTTCCTGTCTTGCTTTAATCTATTGCATCAATATTTGTTACTGAAACGATTAACGTTTGAAATCACTGGGCATATCAACATTGCTTTCAATTTTTAAGGAATAGCTTACATCTTCGTTTCTTCGAAGTCCGAAAAAGAAGATTAATGCATAGCTCCCCCGACGACTTCCCGGACAGCGCCTTTGTCTGCCGCGTTTAGAAAGGCGCACGGTTTCATTTTCCTTTTCGATGGCTTTACGATACGATGTTTAACGCACTGTTACGCCAGTATTACAGCTTTCCTCAGCAGGAGAAAGTCAGTGAAAACCAGGCGCCTGTCAAAGAAATCACTATCGAAACGGAATCGATTGACCGGACGTGTCGTCCTGCCATCGACAATCCCTCCTACCAGTTCTACTTTTTTTTTTATTGAAACATGCACCTGAGTTCGAACGTGTTCTTCTGTTGGCGGATATCAACTTTCGTGTCTTTGTATCGACATTACGGTGTGAGTGTGGGTAGCCCGCGTCTTTCTTTCTTCCATCGATGAGTTGGTGCTCTTTCGCGTTACCGCGTATCCTATTGCGAGGAGTAGGGTTTCATTTTCCGCGACGAGCGACAAACGACGAGCATTTCCTTCATTGTTCGCTTGACGGTGAACAAAACTGGCGTCCATAAACCCCACGTCCGTCGAACAGTGGACAAACAAATCTGGCGCATCATCTATGATCGGATTTGTGGCTCTTGGAGTTCTTTGCACTTTTTAAAGGTGCAAAAAGCGGAGCAGGATGTATCAGAAAACGGCGCGTGGCTAGAATGTTGTTCGAAGTTTAACCCCTTGCACAGGATTCCCACCAGGATTTGACCTACTTTTGCCTTTTTTTTTCTCGCGGACAAGCCCCGAAATCGTGTCGTGTCGTTTTTGCGGGGTCAAGTTTACCAAATCGTGCCATACACCCATATCACTCGGAACTAACCTAAACGTGTGGCGCAAATGGAGCTCCAGAAAACCTACCTACATTCGGGAACGAAATAAAAGTTCTGGTGCGTTCCGCTGCCGTCCTAATTGATTGAGTCTGTCCAACCGTGGCGGGTGGTCTTTCGAGCAGAAAGAGGTCAGTGCTGGTTAATCCTCTGGCAAGAGGAGCAGCCCAGCATGGAGTCAAAGGAGGTGGAATAGATTGCGTTTCCTTTTGGCTAGCGTTCCGATGTCACAGGCAACGCGCCAGCCGGATTAAAAAGAACATAAATCATCCACCTCTAAGTGTCATGATCCTGCACGAACGGAGAAGAACGATGTCCGAAAGGGGGCCAACGCACGTTACTACTAAAGCACGTCCCATAAGCGTCATTAATGTGTGCACACAGTAACTGGGTACACTGGCTCGGACACCAAAGGACACCAGCGGCGTACTCCCCCGGGCTAAACTTGTATGCTAATTTTATTACACATTTTCCTTCCGCCCAACCGAGCTGCCATCCCGGCTCGCAGGCATCACACTCGGCGGCATAGTGCTTCCGTTTCCATTGCACTCCCATTTGGCGGATTTGCGGATTTCTCTATGTTACACTGCGTCCGCTGGGAGCTGGAAAAGACCTGCGAGTGGCGCTGGTCGGTAGTAAAAATTGCTACTTCCACCGTTGGACCGGGGCTGCTTCCGGGTGTACCGTTTGGGCTCGCCCTTTTCGTCCTTGTGCATGATTATGTCCATCATCTGTGTGGGGTGGTCCGTGACGCGGGGGGTTTTTTTTTCGTTTTCTCTAACCTACTGGCGTCCTTGCACCACCCCGCATACCAGGTGTGCCGGAAGAATTGGCACTACTACTGCCTCGTGACACGTGTGTTGATGGGCTGGAGCGTATTTAGAGCGTAGCATGAAGCAGTGCGTGTCGCGATTCTTCTACGGCATTTGGAGCACACTGTCTGTTTGAAGCCCAATTCAGATATGGAAGTGTAAAAACTAGAATTTTGTAGTTCTTTAGTACATTCTTCTTCGAGTTCGATTTTGTAAAATTTGGGTGTCAGAAGATAAATGGTCTATAATCACTTATGCCTCCCTGCTGAATGGTGGTGAAATGCCGTTTGTTTAATTATCTGTTTGCTTGCAGGTTTGCTGATGAGACCGGTAGGACTGGCCGTTCCGTATTTGATATTCCTACTAGTCTTACCGCACGTGCCTGTAGCCAACAAGAAGACCATCCTAGGTAGGAATTCCCACCTTTTGACAGTTGCTTCGTCGTGTGCTTATTGCTTGCACTCTTTCCTTTACTTTTTTTGTTGTAGGACCAACCGGGCTCTTCATGAAGCTGCTGATCCTGGTGACGATTCTCGTCCTAGCGGCCGTGATCACGTTCCAGCTGATTGTGATCGGCTTTCCAAGCAGCACGGTCGCGAGATGCGGGATGGGTGAGATCGTGCTCCGGCACATCGGGATCGTGTCGTTCACCGGGCTCGGCGCGTGGATGGTGGTGTACTGGTTGGCACCGGAAGTGATCCTGTTGATCGGTGCCGTCGTGGTGCACATTGCACTCCGCAAGCTTACCGGCGTGATAGTGCCCAGGCGACGGCGGGACCGAACGAACGCGGGCGCCACGGCGGACGACACCGAGCAGGGCACGGTCAGTTCGTCGGTGCAGGAGTCCGTGTCGGCCGCACCGGAGGAGGAACCGCAGCGTAGCCTCATCAGCCCTGAGCGGTTACCCTTTTTCACGAAGCTCGGCGTACTGCTGTCCATGTGCATGCTGTGCGTGACAGGCATCCTGCAACCGTCGGCACTGAGTAGCGTGTACTTTCTGGTCTTTCTCGGTGCCGCCTCTTGGTGGGCCTGCTACAAGCAGCTAGATAGGTAGACATTCTCCCCTCGGCGTGTGTTGGAAAGATAATGTCCCAAAACCCCATCTCCATTCCTCTTATCTGTATCTTCAGAGCATTTGGAGTAGTTTTAAAGATCACACTAGTGTTTCTAGTCATCCACATCGTGTTATTCCTGGCTTACCAAACACCCTGGCCGCAGGAAGCGCTGCCGTTCAGCGATACCGCAGCGCGTGTGCTGGCCCTGAAGCCCATCCTCTACTCTTCCTGCGACCTGAACGGGGCCGATATCCGGGATGTGCATTTCAACTCGGACCTGGACACCGACGTTTATCTAAATCCGATCTTCCTGTTCCTTTGCTACTACTGCATCACGCTGACTTCGTCGCTGCTGCTCCGGACAAGAGTAAGTACTGTGGCGTCGAAAATCGGGTCCTCTCGGTTGTACGATTTTACTTTATGATCTAAAGCATTGGCTATTGACTCACTAAATTAATACTTGAATCAACTCTCATCCCATCGCTAACGCAACTCTGTATTGGATTGTCTTGCATGGTACTGCAACTAAATCGCTCGCCGTCGCGTAAAACTCCAAATCCCGTTTGTTGATTGTCAACATCATAATATTGCTCCCTGCGCGCGCTCCCCGATTTGCTTATGGATTGCTCCCGGCGCAACAATAATTTTCCCCTAACATGCCAAATGCTCCGGAAATTCGAAATCCCCTTTCCGTATTGCTCCCATGCGCTACGGCTTTCGTGGCTTAACAATGCTGGAACAATTACGTGGACAACAACAAAATATGCATCGCATGGACTGACGAAATAAAAATTAAAATCTTTACATCAACTAAAACTGCATCACCGACGCACAAAATCACCGTATTGCGCACAGAGCGACGCCGAGAAGGATAAGAAAAGGCAGGACTTATCAAGCCAGCTCGAGAATGGCATAAGGCTGCAAAATCAAATCTCCTTTCGCATGCAGCGCAAGAACATCCTGCGCAAAACACTCACCAGCGATCGGTGGCGTGGTGCTGCACGGAAGGTGAAAGTAAGAGATAGTTTCTGTTTGTTCTCGAAGCGAATCTTGCTTTTGTTTACCTTTTGAACGATTGTTTTCTCCTTTGGTTGCGTCCATTGAGATGATTTGCTTGTTTAAAACGTGCGATGTTTGTTTACTGTAGGCAATCTTTTTACCGCAATAAGCACATTCTAGTAGCTAAGTTCTTTAAGGCTCAACGTTGTGTCTGATGGCGCCAAAGGTAGGTCAATTTGTCCACAGTATAGGTGCCCGGTCTCGTGCACGTTCTAGATGGTACAAAGTTGTTTTCTCATTGCTTCAAATTCATAGCCTCGTATGCTTACATACCAAAATTCATCGTGCAACTGCTTCGGTAATCAGCTAATTGACTAATAATTCGTCCCTGCAGCGAGTACAACTTTTGCTAACGTTTTATTCAGCGTGACTTCTGATGCTGACAGTTTTTCACTAAACTTATACAATATTTTCTGAACGTTATGCTTTAGGTTAACCTATTAATTGCATCTTCTGTAGCTCGATAAACTATGTTAATATTTTTCAGTAATTTATGTTTTATTGATTTTCGATTATTCTTCTAATTTTATACTCTTACAAGACCTTAATTGGTGATTCAGTAGAATTTTATTCTTTCTTTTTTTCCTTTTCTCTCTTTTTTCACTATTTCGCGGCCTAACTATACAAATCATGCAACGATGACAATCATTAATTTTTTCCCTTTTCTACCAACATGGATCACATTCTGGAACTTTTTTTCGATTGTATCCTTTCCTTTTTTTTTGCTCTATCTGTCTATGCGACTACCTATCGACGACATGCACTCACCATTCGTTTTTCACAATCTTTCTTTACAAAATCATCATCTCGTTTAATTCACCACCATCACCGTCAACAACATTTCATCATCATTATCGTCTTAATCGTGTGATCATCTAAATCCTCATCATGTGTATGTGTGGGCGTTTGTGGGGTTGCTTTGTGTGGGATTTCCTACAAAACAAAACCAAAAAACCAAAGGATCAAACGCACTACGGCCCGAGTGCCCGAGGATACTATACCTACGGTAGGTCGACGACTTACGGCACAGCAGGCAGCACCATTCTGGGTAATCGTGACGTTCCGGACGAGCGAACACCCGTACGTATTGCAAATGCACTTTTCCACCCCGTTATTACACGCCCCCCATTCAACCTCTTATCCAATTTCCTGCAGTAGAAAGGGCGAAAGGATGCCAGGAGGAAGGACTTAACGGACGAATTATGCAGCTTGAATATTGGCTGTGGATATGTTTATGTTTGCATTCAAAATTTAAGAAATTTTCGTCACGTCCTTATTTAACATACATGTATTCCTCATAGTGTTTAAAATCTGTGTGTTTTCTGTACCATACTGTGTGTCCCTAAGATGTTGTACCGCCGCCGAGTGTTTCGAAAACATGGTCTAATGATGGTTCCACTCATTCTCCTTCTTTCAGCTGATGCGTCGTGGAACGCATAGAATACGAGACGCTTCTGCCACCGACGGCAAAGAAAATGCTCAAACAGACCAGATAGCCTTAGAAACATTAGGTGAGTGGTGTGATATCTGCGACGTTTTCCGGCTATCGTGTATTTGTAGGTTCACGCCGAACAATGCTCATATGGTTTACAAACACTACATTGCACACTCATAGTTTGTTCGACGCGAAGCCAACCCTTTACGTATGAGAAACAGTAAATCAAGCCCGATTAAATTTAAAATGATAAAAAAACGATTGCAAAGATTGAGAATGAGATATGAAAGTTTTATCTTACACAAAGCGTTAATTTCATTTTTTTCATATTTTGTCATCTTTCATTATCCTTACTGAATTGTATATATGTTGACAGGAATTTAACTCGTTCTTTTATTCTTTGTTTTCTCATTTTCCCGTTTCGTTACCATTGGCAATACGTACACTGTCTGTGTTGTTCATGCTTTTCGGGCAAAACCACCCACCTCCACTTAAAACCAACATCTTTATGTGCCTGTGTATTTGCGCATCTGTAAATATGGTCCCGGGGGATGTCGGTGCCGTTATACTATTGGGCGTTTGGGTGAACTGCAACAATATACCAACACATGGCGTGCGTCACTGTTCGATGGATCAAAACCTACAAACTAAACATAAAACGACACGAAATTCATGTTTCGATTCTTCCCTATCCATCCACTCGGGTTGGCAAACTAATGAACTAAAGCATCGCATACCACCATTTCAGAAGAGGACGAACCATCCAGCTTCTTCGAGCAGGCTCTGTTGGC
Organism: Anopheles atroparvus; assembly: GCA_914969975.1. Classification (NCBI taxonomy): domain Eukaryota; kingdom Metazoa; phylum Arthropoda; class Insecta; order Diptera; family Culicidae; genus Anopheles; species Anopheles atroparvus. Next base: position 21,786,002 of record CAJZCY010000003.1, read on the forward strand.
CATTCGGAATGTGGCCACCTATATCTATAAGAATAGCTACATCTTCACTAACGTCATTATGATGGTGAGTTGATCGTTATCGTGAGAGAGAAAAACAAGTTTTATTTAACCGTGATCATGTTTATGTTTGTATTCTGTTTTAGGTTTGGAGTATAATGTATCACAGTTGGCTTACCTTCGTGCTGCTGATCTGGGCCAATTTGATCTGGATCCTGCCGAACCATCGAAAGAACATGCTGAACTCCAGTCCGTTCCTTGTGATATACGCCGAGTTGTTACTGTTGGCGCAGTACCTGTACGGGATGAACCTAACCGAGGATGAGCTGCCGACGGTATTTGAGGTAGGGAATTCTTCGATCGAGGGGTGGAATCCGACGAAGAGCGTCAGTGAATTGAGCCACATTTTCATCCACAGGGCTCTGGCATCAACCTGGAGGAGGTGGGGTTCGTGCGACGTCTGGAGCATCCGTGCGTGCCACTGCTGGTGAAGTCGCTGTTTACCACGATGTTCTGGATCTCGTTGCGCCAGCTGATCCAGGAAAAACACACGGAGCGACGTGAGTCGATGATCGCTAACATGGCGGCGCCTTTGCAGCTTCCGGTGGGGGCCGCTACGACGGCCGCCACCGGACCTCCACCCGCCCTCGATCGGTTGCAGGAAAAAAAGTCCTCCGCCATAGTGAACCGCATGGCGAAGTTCTTTAAGTCGTTCATGATCAAATTTTGGATCTGGGTGGTTGCACTGACGCTCTTCCTGTCAGCTATCATCGGCAACCGGATGACCGTGTTCCGTATTGTGTATATGGTGCTGTTTTTGTGCTTCGTACTTACATTCCAGGTGAGTGTGTCAAACCATCACGCGCTGTGGCAGAGATTTCAAGCACTGCTAACCAAAGCATGTTTTTTTACAGTTTTCCTTCCGAGTGTGGCGCAGAATTATGTGGGTGTTCTGGGTGACGGTGATCGTATACTCGATGGTTATTTTAGTGCTGGTGTATCTGCACCAATTCGAACAATTTCCACGATATTGGGCAGCCATAGGAATATCGAAAGAATTGTAAGCTTAATTTTTAAATTTTATCCAATGTTGTTCATGTTTCCTGTGTTTGAACAAAAAAACTCAACCTTTTCTTTCTTTTTACACAGGCAAGAAGATATAGGGCTGGAAATATTTAAGACCGGTCAGCTTTTCCTCCATTTGGTCAATCCAACACTGGTGGTCATCATCACCGTGATTCAGCTGCATTATTGCCATGAGCGGTTTTTAATTATAAGTGAAATTCCATCCGTGTAAGTATTGCGGAGGTGGGCCACAAGGTACATTCAACTTCTAACTGTACACACTTTTTAGCCCAACTGAACAAGAATCGGAGGAAGAGCCAGTTACATCCACCGGCGGCACCGCCGGGTACGGAACGTTTCCTGACAAAGAAACGAAAGCCGACGCGGAATCCATCTCTGAAACATCTCCTGCTACCACGGTTCAGGAACAGACACCAAAGCACGAACCTATCGCGACACCCAAGCCCAGGGACGATGACGACGAGGAGAGTGAAAAGATGGAAGATTTCCGATTCCGCAAACTGTCCCGACAGGAGATCAACAGTTATGCGCGGAGTGCGTGGCGTAAAACGCTACAGCTAGTGGAGCTCACTTGGTTGTTTTTCGAACTGCACATGCTGAAGATTGTGCTGATAGTGGCTTTCTCGTTGAGTGTGAACTCGGTCAACTTCCTGCACCTGCTGTACGTCGTGCTGTCCGTCTTCACCGTGAAGGCTCACACGACCGGAAAGCACTCGGTGATGCATGCTCGGCTGGTGAAGATCACTCGCATCATGTCACTCTTCTCGGCGATCATGCTTATCCTGACCATGATCTACCAGGTGAAATACATCAAGGAGGAGAACTTCCAGAGCAATTGCACTGATCGTATCGATCCGGAAACCAACCGGATGGACATGAACAATGCCAAGTGGTTCGGCATGCGGAAGGCCGGAGCGGGACAGACGCTGTCGGATTTGCTGCGACCGTATCTGGTGTACATTATCATCGTGACGGTGCACGCGGTAACCATCTTACGCCAGACGATCCACCGCATCCGCCTTGGGCAATCGCCTAAAACGCCGGCACTGATGTTCCCGGAAGTCGGACGCGCTGATGCGGATAAGAACATTCCGAAGATGATCATGTACCTGTTCAACTATGGATTCTACAAGTTTGGCGTTGAGATAACGCTCGTCGCACTGATTGTGGTGATCGGCAACCGGATGGACCTGCTGTCCATCTTCTACGCCGCCTGGCTCGGCGTGATGTTCCACATGACGCGCGAGGGACTGCAGCGCTTTTGGAAGTGGCTGACGTGGTTCATTGTGATCGGCCTTCCGATCCAGTATATCCTATTTGTCGGGCTGCCACCGTTCGCGTGCGTCCAATATCCGTGGGTTATCGAGCGGCTGGATAACTTCCGCATCTGGGCGATGCTGCCCGAGAACACGGCCGAGTTTCGCGCCGTTGCAAACAAGATGGTGTCGGATTTTGTACTGCTAATGTTCCTCTGCCGGCAGACGGTGGTGTTCCGGCTGGAGTCGAACCCTCCGGCTGGGTTTGCTGGCGGCAGCAATGGATCTGTGTTGGAAGACTTCAAAATACTCGACGAGGGTAACTTCCAGAATCCTACGCCAGACTTCATCACGAAAGTGCGCAACTGGTTGGACGTGCTGAAGCGCGGTCTGTTTTTGGTGTTCTTCTGGCTAACGCTGGCGGTTGTGTTTTTGTCCGGCTCGAGCCGGGTGAATCTGTTCTCGATTGGATACCTGATCGGGGCGTTCTTTTTCCTGTGGCAGGGAACCGATTTCTACCTCCACTCCATCGAATACATTTTGAAGCGGTAAGCTGAAACTTTCGTCCTTTCATTTTATTATTTGTCGCTCTTTTACTGAAATGGAAATTTTGCATTTTACAGATGGAACATTCTCATCTGCTACAATGTGTTCGTCATTGGGGCGAAAGCATTCTTGCAGATGTTCGGTTGCCTGTTTCTTGACCAGCTGATGAACAACTCCTGCTGGGTGATGCAACTGTTCGGCATTACCTGCCTCTCGACGACCCTACCATCGCCACCGCCCGGCACAGGAGAAGCAGGTGACCAACAGTGCAATCCACCCGATCCGTCCGACGCTGGGCTGTTTTGGGATGGCGTGTGCTTTGCCTTCCTGCTCCTGCAGCGGCGACTTTTCTCTAGTCACTACTTCTGTCACATCATCAACGAATCGAAAGCAAGCAAATATTTAGCATCAAGGTAGGAGAAAGAAAACGCAGAATGTGTCTGAATTGTGGAGAATTCTAACCATCGCGTGTGTTTCGTTTTCCTGCCTTATTTTCTCAGAGGTGCCGAATTGATTGAGGAGTTGCGGATCAAAGAAAGCACACTGGAAGCGGAACGTGAGCGACAAATTCTGGAGAAAATCAAAGCCAAGATGGACCGCATCAAGGCGACTCAGCAGAAGATATTGGAGGCGGTGCAAGACCCCGGCACCCATGCTATAGGTAAAACCCTTCGGGTCCTAGCTCGGCAGATGCTGCCCAGGCATTTGCTCCAGTAGCTGGCTTAACTTGACTTTGGTTTGCTAACTATACTTTAATCGATTCCAACGATCATCGTGGTTTTCCAAAGTGATAACGTGCCTTAGTTTGTATTTGTGCATCATTAGACTGCCTCCGCGCAGATCATCTCTGTCAAGTTCGAGTTATCTTATTATTCTTTTGAGCTCGCGGTATAGAGTATGGTACGACGATTTTGAATTCTGAAGGTTCGTTTGTCGTTTGTAGTTCGTCTACTCCGATATATGAATAATATGGATGAGTGGTGTTACAGAATAATAGTTTTGAAGAAGATATCCTAGTTATGTTTCGAAGTAAGTATTTATTTTTTATTTTTATCAATTTTTTTTAAAGTTATCCCTGCATCACATCGTATATTTTTTTCGGACATGCTACGGGATAGTGTTTGAGTGCTGAAGGATGTTGAAGGTTGTTTGGTTGTAGCTTTGTCAATTCAAACCAGCTTATCGGAAAACCGAAACTTTCATCACACCCATCAACGGCCTATTTAAACAAGGCACTCTGCATTGTAGATTTGTGTCGCACAGTCGCATTGTAGATTAGTGTTTGTAGCCAAACTTGGTAGAACAAGTCGGGCATCACTTGTAGTATTTTCAATGCAAAAATGTAGCATTTGCAAGCAACTGTGAGTTGCACGTAGTTGGTTGAAGCGGATCTCATAAGACAAGCTAACCCAATGAAGCGATGGTGTTTCGTTTTCTTTCTTTCTTTCTGGTTATCTTTCTTCTTCTTCCTTCTATCATATGGCATATGCGTGCGCGCGTCCTCTTCACCAATTCCTTTTCCGCTATTTATCGTAATTCGTTCGCCCCTGAAAGATGCTGAACGGCGTCAGCTTCAGGCGACTCATAGTTTGTCATCATATACAGGATACCACACACCGATAGAAGACGAGATAGCGGGCAATTCGATGTTCATCGAAGGCGAAGGTCTCTCGGAAATGCCATCAGACAACGGTGGCCTGACGGTGGGTCGAGGATCGTACCAAACGCAGGTTTGTTTCGGAATGTTTGATACGGGCCTAGGGTGCATGACTTGTCCAGCAAAAGTAGTCACTACCGTGATGTGTAAGTACAGGGTGGTTCATCGACGGCATAACTGTCCGAAAAAATGTTTAGGGAGCAGCAGGTACTTTCATTCCAAAACTGGATAATCCTTAATTCTAACCACCAACAATTTGATGACATGTTTTACGGAAACCTTGTCGCTCTCTATGGACCACCCCGGAACAGCTTGCCAATGAATAATCGTACAATCTTTTCAATCCGTAGGTACCATCACCAAGTTCCGCCCTTATGACCGTTTCGTTGGACGCGTACTTAGACCCGCAGCGGATGTCCTTTGATTCACCGAACGATTTGATGGCGCGCGTTTGTAGCCCCGACGACACATTTCCCGTATTTTCGCCACCTCCCTTCGAGAAGGATCAGCCACCCTTGTACACTAACGTTCCTCCGGTGGCTCCAACAGTTACCACAAACACCCTGATGCCGCCGGCTAAGCCAGCTCTGCAGAGCCGCCAGCATCGGCGGCAGTCGAGCTTGAATGCGGTATCCTGGCCGGCAAATCATGAGCTTACGATCAGTCCGAAGGTGCAACATCGTGCACTTCCTGCCTCTTATATGCCAATCGAAGTAATCACCTTTTGCTACGTTAATAGTCTCAACTTCGGGTCGAACAATCCTTTTTGTTCGAGTAGTTTAAAATTTAAAGGCGGCCTACATCAATTGACAACGATTGGAAATTGTCCCTGCTTTTAGGATGCTGCAGCAAACGGTCGGGAAAACGAACAGCAACATTCTCCGCGCTCGCCGCGCTCGCCGCGTTCGACCACCTTTGCCCCGAATCAACCTCGTCACCAGCGCCTGTCGAGCATGGGGTCCGGGTCGGGTATGCCGGATGAACTGGCCGGCGGTGAGGCGCTAGGTGGAGCTCGCCGTCGGTCCAGTTTCCTGGTGTCGCTGTTCGTAGATGACGATACCCGGTACGATGAGGTAACGACAACTGCGAACGGCGGCCCGACCTCGTCCCGAAGGAGATCACGCTCGCGCAGCTACTGGGGCCCGGTTGGGGAAGCAGGCCTGCGTGACTCGATCCGTTCCGCGCGGTCGCGTTCGCCCGTGTCCCACCACGAGTGTAATTATTCCTTTCTTATACTTGATCTTATACTTGATGTCCGTGTCCAAGTCTTAATTTTTTTGTCTTTTCGCCGCCTCAAAATTTTATTTTCATTTTTCTCTTTAAATTCAATTCCGTCTACTCAAATTAATCGCATCCGTGTCGCTTATGTGTTAGTTTATTGGACAGTCAGCTTATTCGATTATCTACACCCGCACAAGCCGCCGCTTTCGTCTCTTAGCCAGCACCTTTTTGTCTTCGGCCGCACTGCTCCTAGCCGAAGACATGTCTAGTTGCATTTTACAGCATATAACAGCATAAGCTACCAAAACATAAAATGACAATCGCTCTCTAGCCAACGTAAGGTAAGATGTACCGGCATTTTGTTATGTAGCAGAATTATAGAAACATGTGTACTTCAACAACAATAGTGTAAATAATGCAACAAATAAAACCAATTCCGCCACTGTTGCGTTTTTTCTTTCTATTTTTCCCTATGTTATATCCTGTCAATAAGTTTAATTGCGATAAAAATACTGATTCGTTGTGCAAAATGTTACCGATAGTATGACCCTTGGCAGCGTCCGTTTTTCGTCGTGCATGCAAAAACATAATCATCGTGATAATACGTGAAATGCTAGGGTACCTTCTCACTAGTGATTCTAACCGTTTGTACATATCTCTTAAGAGCATCGCAGTAAATAGCTTTTTCCTCGCGTCGAGTACTTTCACCAACCACCGGAAGTGCTCCTTTCCGGCTATTCTCCACAGGTTCCCGCAAAGAAGACTGGTTGAATGCCAAGTGTCCTCACACGTTTGCCTTTGTTCTGCCCATGATTTTCGTTTGATAATATAAATGCTTCCTTGATTCTAAACGCACGATTATCTACTACACTTTCACTCATCTACTACATTCTTTTGACTAAGTTGCCCTTTTCTACTGCCTTCTTCCTTACCTTTTCAACCATCGGTTTTGTTTTCTTTCTTTCTTGTTATAGATACTGTCGACCATAGGTCGAGTTTGAAGCGCAAAATATCGGAACACAGACCAACGGGTAACAGACGGACAGACGGGAGGATGGAAAACAGTTTCCACGTTTCCTCGCATCCGTAGTTTAACTACTCTGTTTCCCTGCCTTTCGCCCCACGTGATCATTGTCAGAGCATTGTTCCTTGTTTTCCTCGTTAGAGACACCGCTGGCTTCCTCTCCCTCAGAGTAGTCGATTGTCGACAACTGCTGCCAATTTCTAATGCTGTGCTCGTTTTTTCTTCTTCTTTTGCACTAAACAATGGTTGAGGCTAACTGTGGTCGGATGCAGGCTTCACACCCGCTACTAATAACTGGGGGAGAGATAACAGTCATTGTTCCGTGTATCAAAACAATGCTCGATTCGTGATCATTTGTGACTAAACCTTTTGGGCACTTCCTGTTGGTGGTCTGGTTAGGGTTTTTTCTGTCTTTTCCGATTTGTCATAAGTTAGACATGATATCGCTTCTGTTGTGTTCTTCTAACTATCTGAAGAACATTCTAACAACACTGCTCTTTTGCAAAATTTTATTGAATAATGCTTAATTAACGCTTCGGTATGTTTCTGTATCTTAAGCTGCACGGTAATTTTAAATAGATACAGTTTTCACCATTGAATCGTGTCTTAACAAGAAAGATAAAAGTTCTGCCTCGCGTCTCGATGTTCTAGTGCTGCGGTTATTCTATGTACGCAAGGGAATATGATTTAGATTATGATTTAAACTCTCCTTTCATTGGGGTTTAATTCGGCACAACATGCACATACACAACCGGCAAAATACTTCGCCAAACCTTCGATACACATAAGGTTTTGCACTACATTCTTCACTTAGAGCAAATACGATTTATATGGTCCGGTATTATTTGTACCTTTGGTTTCATCCTACCGATGGACCCTTCCATCGTTCGGGGGGTTGTCAATTTTTATGACTTAGCTCTTCGGGGTCAGGTTTAACATCATATAAATTGTTTCCATCATGCTCAATAAAATAATCTTAATTTTTTGTGTCTCAACGCACCCAAAGATCCGTTATCGTGCGAGAGGATCTTTGTTCACTGTCTTATACACTCCACGATATTTACTATATTGAAATGCTAAACAATCAGCATACTCGCTTTCTTCGTTCGAACGAGATTTGCGAAGGTTTGATTTGTTTTCTAATTTTTCTTCCATTTTTAACATCCCCACACCACCGGTGCTCTTTGCAGCGATACGTTCCGGAGATTACTACATGTTCGAAGAGGTCGAGCAAGAGTTCGAACTGGAGATGATTGAGCCGGGCGACTACGGGGACGATCTGGAGGAAACAACACCAAAGGCACGGCGACTCAGCCAGAGGCTGACGCTCGGACGGGTAAGCTTTCTCGGGTTGGGATGCAAAAACCATTTCATGATCTTCAGTTGGGGCTGAAGTTCTGGGTGATCGATGGGCTACGTCCTTGCACTTAGGATAGACATTGTCGAAGGACAAACCAGTACAAAAGAGGATTGGGTGTTTTTTCCACGGTCTTTCCACGGATTGGTACTTATTTTTCACCTTCTTCTCGCTGCACTTTGTTGTCAGTTTTAGTTCGAATAAGTGTTGTTGTCGTTTGGAATGATTAATTATCATATTAAAAGGTAAAACCAATTGCCGTAACTTGACGATTGTTTAACCAACCATGATTAAAAGTTAGATTTCTAGATTCCTAGTCTATGTTTCATTATTCGAGGATGTACCAAAGCACAGGATCGTAAATCGAAAATCAAGCTAGAATTTTTCAATTCTTCGTAAAAGTTCTTTTTGTTTTTGTCAACCTTTTTATAATCCTTTTGTTTTTCTGTTTTCTGATAATTTAACCTGACCTTTACTTCGAACTATGTTTGGTGCACCACCTTGTGGATTGTTTCCGTTCTTTTTGCCTGTAAAACAAACAAACTATCAACCGGTGGTTTTGTTCGTCGTGCGTCATTTAACCAACACTATGCTGATAAACTTGCACCGCGTCATTATGTTGCAAACACACACTGCAAAAACCAAAACGAAAACTCTGCCAAACATCTAATACGATGGCCGAAACACTGGCAGCTAGCAGCACAGTTACGCAAGCAAAAGCAGCGGGAAGCCTACGAGATTGCTTACGGAAAGCGCGATGGTAACGAGGACGAGGACACTACCGAAGCGGAGCCGGCGCCAAGCGCTGACGACAGATTGGAGCGATCCCAGAGGCGGCGGCTTTCGTCGCCGATCCTCACCCGGCGCGGTCTTAGCGTAGGGGAAGCGGGCCAGCTAGCCACGGCTGGGCCCGACGATAACGTACCGGAACGGTCCGCCATTTCCGACCCACTGCCCACTGGTCATGCTCATTCAGTGAGTTTTGCGTTATGTTTTTCGTTTTCCTTTCTCGCCGTAGAAGCTTTCTCATGTTTAATGTTTCAATTCATTATAACAGCTTTCATTTGGATTTGTATTATTCTTATAGTTCATCATATCGTTCATTCGATTCGACATGTAGCATTTGCCAAAGGCTGTCTGAATTTTTTTTAATTCATTGTTCATTTTTGTATTGTATTAGTTTCATTCATTCACCGTGTGCTTAACTGTGTTTGTTAGTTAAGTTAATTCTCGATTTTCTGTGTAGTAACCCTTAAGCTTTTCTTTTTTACTTATTTAATAATTGGCTGGTAAATCGTGCATAACCGCAACTTTATTATTGCCACAAAAGTTTTTGTCTTAAAAGCTTTGGATAAATGTGCATGTCCATTTCTGTGATTCGATGCTTGTGCATTCGGTACGATTGATTCATTGCGTTATTATATTTCACGTTTTGTTTTCGTTCCAAATGTGTTTCTACTTGTGTTCCAATGTTTAGCTTTAGCTAGTGCCATGTGATAATACGTGATAAATTGTTCTCTATTTGGATTGGGTTTATTTTAAGTTATACCTGTGAATGAATAAGACTAGCTGAATAAGTGGTTTTCTGTCAATTGATAAATCAATCATCATTACTCGCTCTTCATCATCTCTGCCCTGTTTATGGGTTCCCTCGAACGACTACTTGTATCTTTTTAATGTACACAAAATCAAAACGCATTCGTAACATCGCAACGTGTAATATACAACATAACCTCCATCGTCGTCTTGTGTCCGGCTTTTATCATCCGGGATGGACGGTTCAAAGCAGTGGGTTTTCATCGTGGATCCTCGTAGCCTTATGTTGGTTCTTCTGCGGCCCTTGAAATCTTTGAGTGTGTTTTGTTTTAGCTTTTACCGGTGCGCGAGTGGAACAACAACTCCGATTAAGAAGCAGCACTGTCCAGTACCAGGCTCTTCTAGTGGGATTCACATACAACATTGCACCTCCAAACTATCGCCTAACTGTTCTGTAACTCGCTTGTGTTTCCAATGCAACTCAAGATTTCTGACTTCCAGCTACACTCTTCTACAAACGCGGAAGCGTTAGCTGATACCGGTACTGACCGCGTGTGATCTTTGTTTTTAGGGTCCACGGTTGCGAAAACCGACTACCGCGTTGGACGAACCGGACGATCAGCAGGCGGGTCCCAGCAAACAACAAGGACACGGCAGGGACTCCATCTCGGACGAGGAAGTCCGCCTACTGAGCGATGAAGACGATGAGGTGGAGAGCAAGAAGACACCGCCCACCGAGGAGAAGAAGAGCAAATTTTCGCTCGCCGGTCTGGCGTTAATACCGGCGTTCTTGGCCGGCGCTGTCGGTTCGGTCACGTTACGATTGCATCGGGCCTCGCGCAACTACCGCTACGTGATGCGCGTACTGAGCCGAGAGAAGCAGGTGCTGAAGGAAACGCCCGGCTTCGGTGTTGGCATGCGCGACAAAGATGGTGTTTGGGCGCACTACATACCACGATCGGGCAGGTAGGTGTACAGCGGGAATGGTTCCTCCGCGCGTAGCTGATCTGGCTGCTAGAGCTTGCTTGGTAGAGTTTCAACCGGAAAGCCATACCGATTCGATTGTAAATAACCCAAATGGTGGTAATGGAGCATTTTAACCGTATTAACTGGGAAGAGGGTGAGAAGCCAAGTGGTACACGACGTGCCGTTGTTTTCTAGTGGATAATTGGCTTCATTAGAAATGGCTTTAGCTACCCTAGTGTTCTAGATTGTGCCGTGCTATTTCGTTTTGTTGAAAAAGAAAATGTTCCATGTTTTATTTGCCTGGCCGTATTAATTGCCTTAATTATTATGATTTTAACTTTACTTCCCACCCTTGTTTTAACACAGAAGTAGTATTGCGACAACACCGCGACAGTCCGGGGCGCCGAGTCCGGACGCGTGTAGCAGTAGTCAGTCGTTGTTCCGTCCCGATTCACCCTTACCCATCAGTAGGCATGCACACAGTAGTGACGCTAACCGCCATACCGACCAGCCGGAGCCGGAACCGGCCACGGTTCCGTCATCGTCAGCCATAACCGCCACCGACACGACGCAACCGAACACCACCGTCGCTGCCATCAGCGAACCGAAACCAAATACGTTACGCGACTCCCAGGACTGCTCTGCACTAGCACTGCAGAACGACCAAGGGTAATACCACACACCACTACCATCACCACCACTTTTTGATGATAACCTCAAAGTGATCTACGGCTTCGTTCCATCAGTCTTATTCTACATTGGAACTGGGCTTATAAAACAAAAAACTACGATTCAACACTTGTATTGTCTACGAATCATTGGCTTTTGAAGATACGCCTTCCTTCCGAGGATACCATTTCGAAAGATACGCTTAAACGATAGATACGCCTGTTCTTTTTCTGATTTTCTTCGTACCATATTAAACTTGAAATCATATGCTTTGCGCATTTATAGACAGTAGAATAGTGGTAGTACATTTGATGCTAACTTTACACAGGCTGTAAATATCTGTACATTCCTGTACATTGAACTGATGCGTGGTCCGTTTTTGATTTTTGGACACGGCAAACGGTACATGCTATGTACGGCGTGAACCTCTCAAAAACACCTCCGATACGTGGCCTAAATGTCTGACGCGATTCTTATCCCTCACCCCTCATGCTTCATCCAGACTGCACACAGTGAGTGGATTGGGTGCCGCGTTGGCAATGATCAGCCGTAAAGATCCGCTCAAGGATGAGTAAGTATCGATCGAGGATACGCAACGTTTCGGGCTGCCTGGCCGACGTGTGTCGTATGTAGCAGTATTTTGGTCGATGTGTTTATATTTTTCCTAGTGCATATACGATCGGCCACCGTTTGCACCTCTTTCGTTTCTTCTGTAAACTTTAGTGGTAGTTGCTGAACATTTTGCGACATGAAACTAGCCACTAGTTGTTGTTGTTCGATTTTGTTCTTCATTTATATCAATCGACTCTTGGCGATTGCTATCGTTCTCCTTTCATAGTATTCTTAGATATTTTGTTTTTTATTGAACATTTATCCCTTAAGTTAATTGGTTCAAGAAAAAAAAAGATAGACATTATGATTCTGTTCTTTGAAAACTAGTTACTAAAAGTTCGTTGCATATGAATTTATTCTGCACCTGTTGAAAAAACAAACCATGAATCATACATATCACCGTAGGCGCAGTACTAGTTTACTTCCTGAGATCCTCATCTCGGCACCGTCGCCCGAACGGGGGCTGTACGAGGATGGGATACCGTATCGATACTATTCCAATGACACACTGGACAGGTACATCCCTTCCGTTCGTGCAACAATCCGCCACAAACACCCACAGTGAACACAGGCTTGCATTGCTGGCTGGTACACTCGCAAACCCAAAACCCTCCCACCCGGCTCACACGAACCACAAGCAGATGCATCCTTTTATTTTGGTTTTTTCCGTCACTTCTCAAATACCACGAATATCCCGTCCCCTTTCTATCTTGCCGTGTGTACCCTTCTCTGGTGGTTTCTCTGGCACAGCGATGATTGGATTGGTATAAACAAAAATAAATCGGCGCACTTGTTTAAAATAATCTTTAATTTTTATTTGGTTTTGTTCGATGCACTTTGATTTGTTGAAATGTAGAGCACGCTAGCAACCTTGACTTACTAACTAAAAGTAATATAAATTACTCACAAAAATTGCAACCATAACACCATTCACATTTTTCATCTATTCACATGTACCTTCGACTGTTGAAAGTTTCTATGATATTTGCTAATGCATGGTTTATCTGCGGAATGGGCATCAGGCTCTTCAGAAATTAATATTTAAAAAAAACAAACAATTCAACCAAGGCATGAGGCATATCATAGAAATATTTGCATCCATTGTCTTTCTCGAATAAAGTTGCAAAACATTGTTGTTTCGATCATGATTTCGTTTAATGATTGTTATCCTCATTCGTTAGCAAAACCAATGCCAGTTCGACGGATGCAATCAGGCGTACGCTGGACGAAGTGAGCTCCGAAGAGGACTTCACGTCCCGCAAGCATTCGCTCATCGTGGAGCTTCTGCAGGCGGCATGGTACGCGATCATGTCCCATACCGACTTTATTTGCTTCTTTGTCGTATTCCTGAATCAGGTAAGTCTAGTTACGTCAAACTTCGTCCAGGAGTTTTATGATGAAGCCTAAATGTTCCCCTCTGTTCCAGGTAAATTCGGCCAGTTTACTTTCCCTTCCGCTGCCACTGATGGCGCTCCTGTGGGGCACGTTGACGTTCCCACGGCCCACGCAAACCTTCTGGACGATGCTGATCGCCTACACGCAGATGGTGGTGCTGATCAAGTGCATTGGGCAGTTCGAGATGTTCTGGTGGAACCAAACGCCGATCGCCTCGAACCAGCCGTTCCACGTGGCCCGGTTGTTCGGCATCGAGCGCATGGACGGCTACGCCACATACGATCTCATACTGTTGCTGATGCTGTACTGCCACCGGTTCATCCTGAAGTCGCTCGGCTTGTGGAAGGCAGATCCGACCGAGGAACCGGCACTTACGGAAGGCGTGTACCAGGTCGACCCGAACGATGAGCATGCCAAGGCGCTGATGGCGTTGGCGGATGAGAAGGAAAAGAAGTAAGTTCTTTTGTTGCTTTTATTTCGTTTCGTTTGTTCGTGTCCTTGGTTGCGTTGTTTAATCTTTCCTTTGCATGTGTCCTGTTTGTATGAAAGAAAACATCGGTTCAATTATTTGCGTCTGCTTCGTGACGCGCTTAGCAGTGAAACTCGCCTTCGTCAGATCGGTGGTAGGGAATGAAATGAATGTCATCTCTGTTGCATGTATCTCTTTAACCTTCGTTTTTGTGTTGCAAGGGCGAAGATCTCGAAGAGAAACGATCGTGGAGTTTGTCAAAGAGCGGATTATACGAAGATACTTCTCCCAAGAAGAGGTAGATGACGATGGCAGGATTCCTCCTCTCGAAAAAATTCCCTTCACTAAGATGAAAGTGGTTGTGCGACGCAATAGCCTGTGGTATATTGTACCCTTTTTTAACAACTAGCTAGGCTGGTTTGAGTTGTACAAAATAATTCTTATAAATCATCTGTTGCTGATACGACGGGAGTCCTTTTTTCTTATCGTGTGTGATTCTCAAGGCAGGAGACGCTCGAGATCCGCCAACCGGGCGAAATAACAGGTCTGTCGATGGTGAAAATCAACGAAAAAACTGGCACGATTGTGGAGGAACAGACGGACCGCACGGTTTCACCGGAGGAAGCGAATCAGCTGTGCGTTTCCATTCAGCCGGAATCGAAGCAACGCTACTTTGTGCAGATCGCAAAGCAATCGATCCTACGGTACTCGTCGTCCCTGAAGGCCTTCTTCGTCCAGCTGCTCGATCGGCAGTCGCGCAAAACGGCCGACGTGTACGGGTACATGTTTTTGTGTGATTTCATCAACTTTTTCGTCATTTTGTTCGGCTTTTCATCGTTTGGGGTAAGTGAAGGAATGCAAAAAAAAAGATATAGCCAAACATGGACCTAATATTTTTCCCATTTTTTCACAGACCCAAGAGGGAGACGGTGGCGTGCTGTCGTACTTTGAGGAAAACCGCGTCCCTATCACCTTCCTGCTGATGCTGATCATCCAGTTCTTCCTCATCGTGGTCGACCGGGCGCTGTATCTGCGCAAGAACATCACGGGCAAGATACTGTTTCAGTTTTTCCTCATCATCGGCCTGCACGTGTGGATGTTCTTCGTGCTGCCCGCTACGACGGAGCGCAGCTTTAACGCGACCACGCCACCGATTCTGTACTACATGATCAAGTGCTTTTACCTGCTGTTCTCGGCGTACCAGATCCGCTGCGGCTATCCCGCGCGCATCCTCGGCAACTTCCTCACAAAGGGCTTCTCGATGGCAAACTTTTCCGGCTTCAAGCTGTTCATGACCGTGCCGTTCCTGTTCGAGTTGCGCACGCTGATGGACTGGATATGGACGGACACCTCGATGACGCTGTTTGACTGGTTGAAGATGGAGGACATTTTCTCGAACGTGTATCAGCTGAAGTGCATGCGGCAGCTGGAGGAGGATCTACCTGCGCCACGCGGCCAAAAGAAAGGCTTGATGGCGAAGTATTTAATGGGTGGCGGCATGATGTTGGGTATCATCTTTCTCATCTGGTTCCCGCTAGCTCTGTTTGCGTTCAGCAATGCGGTCGGTGAGCCGAACATACCGTTCGATGTGTCGGTAACGCTTCGCATCGGACCGTATGAACCAGTTTACACAATGAGTGCCCAAAACAACAATATACACGGGTAAGTGTAACGCTTGTGCGATGTTTCCCGGTTGAGAAATACTAAGACAAGAAAATAACGGTCTTTTTTTTCTCAGACTAACGGAAGGCAATTGGAACAACTTTACGGCACCATTCGCATCCGAACGAACGGCCATGACGTTCCTCTCGAACTACGAACCGGCGGACGTTGCAGCCGTCAAGCTCGGCATCAGCTCCACGTCGATCTGGAACATTTCACCGCCCGACCGGCAGCGACTCATCGACGATTTGAAGGCGGGCACGAACCTAACCTGTCGCTTCCGGTACCATGTCGGCCGTGTGTCGAACTCGAAGGAAACCCCCGGCACGGTGTCGGCAGAGCAGGAGTACGAGCTTGGCTCCGGCCCGGCACGGACTGCGTTGATCGCAATGCTCGACAGTAACGACCTGTCTGTCGAAGCCACCCTGCCGTACCTGATGCCGAAGTTTTTGCGGGTCCAAAACAGTGGCTCCGTGAAACCGATCCCTCAGCTGGTGAAAACGGCTAACAGTAAGTAGCGCATGGAGACGTGGATGGTTGCGTGCATGGGCTGCAGGTCCGCACCGTAACAATTTGCACAAATTTGTGATAATTATATTTATCCTTCCAGCTGATATGGATCTGGAAAATTTCCGGAACTTGACGCTGCGTATACGGGGTGAGAACTCCTTGAGCTGGTGGGAGGTCCGGGAAGATTACAACGATACACTGTACGAGAAGTACTTCTCCCGCCTACCGTACGCCGACCGTGACTATCTGGTGATATACACGTTCAATGATAAGATATTCCCAAGTACCATCAGTTCCATCGCGGCCGGAGGGTAAGTTTTGGTTACTCAACCGTGTTGCATTGTCCTCGATTCAAGCACTGTTTGCGTTTTTTTATTGTATTTTTCTGTGTAGCATCATTGGTATTTACTCGACGTTGATCCTCGTGTTCTCACGCATGCTGCGTACCAGCATCTTCTCCGGGGCGAGCTCTAAGATCATGTTCGAGGATCTGCCGTACGTCGATCGTGTAGTGCAGCTCTGCCTTGACATCTATCTGGTGCGTGAGTCGTGCGAATTCACGTTGGAGGAGGACCTATTTGCCAAACTGCTCTTCCTCTACCGTTCGCCGGAAACGATGATCAAGTGGACGCGCCCGAAGAACGAACCCGGTGGCGACGACGAGACGGACACGATGGCCGACGTGGAGCACCCCAAGCAGGAATAAATGACCTCAGGAAACCCCTCACGATCATCCTCGCGCTATTGTTTCGGAAGCAGAAGACCGTTGTCTCGGAAACGACGACCACAAGATTTGATAAACGAGTCGTTTGACTCTAGAGGGATGGTTATTTTGTTGTAGGTAATTTTGCTGATGTTTGTTACGTATTGAAACGAAACGGAGATACATTCATGGCACAAGCAGTTTAAGCACTAAGCGAACGGCAGCATCATGCGTGCAAGAATGTAATTGTTGATAGACAATCGAAAAATTGGTTGATCAGTCGGTGTGCGGGCGCGAAAAGGAACTGAGTTAAAGCTATGCTTGGATGCATTTGTATTATTACCACGACACGGTTACGTGGGGACAAAAGAGGCGTCAATTGGAGATAAACGATCGACTCGAAAAACGACTTTGTGTACATACAAAAACAAACCAAATTTATTCCAAAATGGCACAACGTTTATGCGCCAGCGATGAGAAACGGCGAGAGTTTCGCATCCGACGAGCTGCCAGCGAGTAACGACAATTAGGATTTAATTCGAAAGCTAGTCGAGTGTGCCGCCCGGTCGGCTGGCCAATGACTTAAGAAGTCATTCGTTATTGTAAACATGATATATTCTTTTAAATTATTCACTACCATTTGCGCCACGATCAGTAACGTCGCTTCTTTCTTCGCTTCTTCCCGGGTTGTCCCGGGCCACGGTTATCACGTGTCGTGCGGGGCACACTTTTGTTAAATATTAACGCGAATGTAGCACGACGAACAAGACGGAAGAAAAAAACGCAAGAGAATCAAGAAAAAAAAGGTCCTGTTAAAACGTAATGATATTTTTCTTGCGGTCAACCATACATTTTTGTAATCGAATGGGTGAAGTTTCTACATTTTTATAGCGCGTAATTCAATCGAAATTTGTACCACCACTCTTGAAATAAAATCGATTACGTTTGATGCGAGAAAGAAAGTTGTAAATGAAAGCGTTTCGAATATTTTTCGCGTAATAATTTAGTCTACAAGTAAAGAGGTTAGAAGAAAGTTTTAAAGGCAGAAAAAAGGTACACGCCACATTCGCTTCACAGAGAACGTCCGTTTTATTCCATTTTTTTTCAAACTATAGTTTCTTGGATTTGCCGCCCAAAGCTTCGCTCGTTAACCCCGTACGAAGGAACGAAGGAGTTGTTCCGTTATATTAAAGTCTATGCAAACCACTGAACCTGCTGTCTCTGAGCCTGATGGCGTCGGTACGCAAAACAAATACACACTCACTGCTTATCGCCCGAACCGCATATGGCCGTAGTCATCAAACTGGTCACCCTCGCCGCCCCGCTTCCCGAAGCGCATATGGCCATAGTCATCGAAACGCTTCACAATGTCACCGTCACCGCCGTCATCGTCATCGTCCAGGAACGAGCCCCCGGTATCGGTCCGGTAGCCGGCGTGGAAGTAAATCCTCTGTTCCGCTTTACCACCGTCACCGACAACCGATGGTCCCTCGTCGGAGACGCTGGCTGGCGCTTGCTCTGCCGCTCCAGGTGGAAATGGTCCCATCCGTCGGTACGCCTGATATGCCTGGTTTCCGGGGAAACTGTTTCCGAACAGTCGGGTGGCTCGCTCGCGGTATCCTTTCGGCCGTCTCATCCGGACGCCCGACAGTTTGTCCAACCGGCCGTTGCCACTGGCACCAGTGGAGGAAGCAGCCGCGGAAGATGAACCGGTTCCGGATAAGCTGTCCGGCCCGGGGTTAAGCACCATCGAACCGACCGCTTGCGCGTCACTGGTGAGGGCGTAGTAGGCGAAGTACGCTACCACCGTTACCAGAAACGCAAGCGTTAACTTTGCCATGGTAACGCACCACGCGCTCTGCCGCTCTGGTCCTAATGTATACCGTTGCTGCAAGTGCTGCTAATGCCTGCCTGCTGCGTCCGGTGTGCAACTGTGCTCTGCTATCAGCTCATCGCGGTGCTGCACCTTTTATATCGTCGTGATCTTCAAAAAATGCTAATATTTTCTTTCTTTCACTATTCGAACGTAGGACGAGAGGAAATGTTTTGCACCCTGTCGAAAGCAATTCAATTACCCCTGGCATTGAGCAGACGAACGGGCGCAACAATAACAAATTACGCGGATCAAAGCATGCCTAGAGAAATTTTCCCAGTGATGCGCTGTCGGTTGTCTGTTAACGTCTTAATCTAATTGGCCAGCAGGGATATTGCCAGCGTAGACGATAATGTCGGTGCAACGGAAGGGAACACATTTTTAGGTAAATTTTTTTTTTCTATCTTTGCATAATGTTTTATTATTCCTGCAATTGCCTTGCCTCTTCAAAATGGACGCAGTTTGAATATGCAGTCGACGTTGGGTTAACACATTTTCATAGGAATTTGATGATGTTTCACTGCAGGATATACTGATAAACATTTTTTTTCATCGCACAGGCACGTCACAATGAATTTATGAATTTATCAAAACTGTCCATGTCCCGATCAGCTGTTATAAATACAACTTTATAATTTGACGATCACAACGAGCACGTACACGATTGTAAAGCTTTAGTGCTAAAACCACCAAGTACCAAATCAACAAAGTAAGATAAATTGGCACGAGCGTGAAGATTTGTTCGTCATGGAAGGGATATTCGTATGTTTCGAACACAAACGTTTGAAAGCTTAACATTAATTGACTCGACCAGGGATGAACAGCCCGGACGCGGATACTACACTTCGCTACAATTCTTGTCCCACTGCGCCTGGTATTTTCTGTCGTAGAACAAACCTTCTCGGTAGGTCAGTAGCACCGAGGAGCACACTATGTCGGCGGACGATTCCGGTCCGTTCGCAGCTCGCAGCACCACCCGCCTCGGGCTTTTCGTGTGCGTTTTTTTCCCTCGCCCGTTGACCGACGCTCCGTAGGACTTCCGTCGCTCCTGCACTTCTGCGCCGGTAACGATGTGTAGCTTCCGGGATCGATCCGGTTCGTCGCGGGTTGCAAGCGGGGACTCCGCATAGCCCGGCCGTGTGCGCTCGTACTTCTCGGACCAGTCCATCCGGTGGCGCTTCAGCGAGGCGGTCGATCCAAAGCCGGGCTGAAAGTGCCGATTGTCTTGCTCGTCGCTCGCCTCGACCACCACCACGTTCGACGGGAACATGGCCGACATGCGTTTGGGGAAGATCTTTGGCTTCAGCCGGCTGTAGCCGTGGTAGACGGTGAGGAACTTGTCCAGCTTGCAGGTGAACCGCTCCGTGTCCAGCGAGAGCAAACGTTGGCTCTTCTCTTTGGCGAGCTGCAGGACGCGCGTCGGTTGAATCATGGTTGAATCCTTCGGTTGTCGGTCCGTTTTTTCCTTCCTTCCCGAGGCTTGGGTGCACTGGTCGACCACTGTGGAAGTACTACCGGCAAGGCCCATCGTGGCAGAGTGTTTTATAACTACTATGCCCAGTCAAACACACCTGTTGGCTAACAGAAGGCTCAATTTGCAGCCGCTTCTATTTCCTACTGGTTGCATCGATTGAGTAATGCACACTCGATCCCTGCGAGTTTAGGGCACGGCACCGGACCGTTGGGTAATAGCATCCGCTCGAACTGGTGTGTTACGAACATTCGCTGCTATCGAGCGGAACTTTACGTCACGTCTGTCCGTTAAATAATCCCATTACGGGCGGATTGGCCACTACTGCCGTGCAGCTAATTAGCTGTGGAACTGCCGCGGAATTGTGCGAAACGGTGGAATCCAGACGAATGGTCTCTTGAGATCGCCACGCCTTGGTCTGTGTACTTTTTGTGTCCTGGACTTGGCGCGGTATTGATGGGTTTGCTTCACACCTTTCCTTGCCGGCTTCGAGATCGTATCCTTGGACAATGTCACCGGGGTACTGAACCCTTTTGTCGAGTACATTGTCCAGTACTTCAAAGGATTCCAGTTATTATTCTTCGATGGATGCGGCTAACAATGACGTCAAGTAAGGCCCAATTTGGGGCATTGAGAGAAGCAACAAAATTCAACAGCAACAGTGTGCCAAAAAAGAAAATTGGCTTTTACTTCCTTCGTAGACGTGTACTAACAATCGGAGGAATAAGCTGGACATATTTCTTTTAAACTAAACTTACCTCATTGTATGCGGTTTTATCGGAGACAAATATTTTCATGAAAAACGGCACGCGTCATCTTGTTATTTATTTAATTCGTTTTCTGTCTTTATTTTTATCTGGGAACTTCATCTTTTGGGTTTCTCTTTTCTCAAATTGATTTCTTCTTCAGTTAGCAGTTTTCTTTTAAGATTGTGGGTTATTTAGCTTATTTTGTTATCCGTAGCGAGTTGTAAATTACAAAATGCAACCTCCTACCGCATGCACATGCAAGCTTGTTCTCTCTTTCTCTCTCTCTCTCCTCTGCTTGCCTTTTCTCGATGCTATGAAACTGTTTGATTTTCAAACTCGAAATTGTTGTATCTTTGTTTGGTGTAACGTTTTCCTATTCGTATTTTTCCGCATACTCTCAGACAGACGATTCGTGTATTTTGGCCTTTGGCGTTTGGGTTTAGATTCATGTTTTATTTGTTTCGGGGTCTGGTATTATTTAAAGATGTTTTTCACAGGTTTTATTCTCGGCCAGCTCCCTTTGGTTGCTTTATTAAAAAAAAATCAAACGGACCAACGAATCAACAGTCATAAGAAAACCATTCATGTACGATTTGGGAATCGGCTCCATATACGATTTGTTTTACTATTTTCATGTTATACATTATACGTCCTTATAAGCCGTCTTTTCTTGCTGTGTTGAATCCCTTTCAGCTTTTTAGGATCTTTTTCGTACATAAAGACAAAATGTTGTTGAACACGGGTTTTCCTACGCTGCATTTTCTTACATGCCACACTGCAGATGTCCAATCAATTGAGCACTAACATTTTGTTAAACGTGTGATATTGGTGTAACATTTAACAAATATATGATCCCTGTTGTTGAACTTTAGAGCGGCAAAGATGCTAACACTATACGGCTCTTGCCGTCCGGGAAATAAGTAACAAACAACTTGTAGGATAAATTGGAACGCAAGGCCGCCGGAACTAAACGCAGTGACGGTGTTAATGGTAACAAACTTTGTAAACTGTATTTGTGTAAAACATTTTTTTATAGATTCTTCGAACATGCACAGTCTACTGTCATCATCTGTCCTGCTCCTGGTTTGATTCTATACTCCGCTAGCTTTCATTCTCTTTTGACTAAGATAAATCGCCTTTTATATCAAACTACTATGTAAGATGTGTGTGTGTGTGTGTTTGAGTAGGTAGTCCGAGGCCCTATGGCCGCTGTAATTTACTAAGTAGTAAACAACTATCATTTTTATTGTCACATTTAAAGCTACATTCTTGGAGTTTCGGTATGTCTTTCGATATTGACGAATTATTTCTTTGTTGCTGTTGTCTTGTTCTTTAGCGTCGGTTTATGGTACGTGTGTCCCTTTGCGTCCCTCGAACTTTCTATATACTCTTTCTCGTTGTAGAAAAAATTGATCTAAGTTCTATCATAATCGACATTCTACGCTAGAAGAAAGTCTAGTAAGATTCTTTGACTATTCATATTCATAATACGATTCTTGTTTTTTTGTATTAATTACTTTTGTAATTGAGTTTTAGAATGTTTGCATTTTCTTCTTTTTTCACACGAATAATTTGCTCCGTTTGTCTTTCTGCAAAGCACAAAACAAAAAAAGAAAAAAAGTTCTAGTAAATAAATAAGTGGAAAATGAATAAACGCACAGCCTGTAAATAGAACACAGAAAGACATAAAACAGCACTAAAGAAGAAGGACACATAAATGAAACAAAAGAAACAAACGAAGGTAGAATGCATTGTTTTCTATTTTTAAACCAGCTTAAATGATACAAAATATTAAAAATAATATAAACATTGCGTTACATTGCATTTCAATTGCCGCTTAGTACATAACATCATCGATTGGTTTTGCATAATTGATGAAGACTTGGTGAATAGGATAAGTACGTACTGCAGGATAATATCGAACGGAGTTGCTATGCATGCGTTCGCTCTGGGCACTAAGTACAGCGTAACATGCTATTGTTTCGATGGAAAAATGAGGCAAAGTCGGATCTACTTCGAACACACAGGCTAAGTCTCTTCCCTGACTGAAGGGAGAAGTTAACGAAAGTCGCTATGCTTCGATTGCAGATAGTTAGAATTGTAATTGTATGGATTAAAATCGTCTGTAATCTTTCTCTCATGCATTCGTTTGTCCCTTTCATTCTGCTTCACTCATTCTATTTAGTACTTTCTATCGCCCTTTTTCCCACACACAGTTTTACCGGTTGGCTATGAACGGAACGCTCCTAGTAGCAGTACACTTGGCGGTAAAAGTAAACTAAGCCCAGCTGAAGAAATATCCCGCCATGGGACGCCTCCGCAAAGGACAAAGCAACGATTTTCTTTACACATTAAATATACTCGAGCGTGTCCTCGGTAGACTTTATCGTATCGGCCTTTTGCAGTAAGGATTGCGTTACTTAGTAACGGTTAGGGTTTTTTTTTTTATTTCGTTTGGAGAATTGTAAATAGTGCCGCAACGGTCGTTTCCATCTATGAGGACATCTCCCCATTTCGTTCCCTCCACAGCAACCCCAACATATATTCCTCTTTCTATTTTGCATTAAAATGTTCTCCATCTTTCACATGAGCTAATCGTGAAAGCTATTCGATCGCTAGAGCTACCGGAACGCGTTTGCTAGTAAGTTAGTATAGAATCGATTACAAGTTCTGCCTTTCCAAGAACACCCGGCACGTGCTCCAGGTTGGCATCCTTTCGCACATTTCGGTCTTATTGTCGTAGCGCTTGACAGTGACAGTGGTTTCACCGGACATTTCCGGCAGTAAGCCTTGCGGGTTTTGCTTTGTTTTAATTCGTAAGCCATATATATATTTTTGTTGTTTAAATCTCTCCATAAGATTTTCTCCCTGAACACTCGGTTTCTTATTGTCACGTTTTCAGACGGGCTCCCCGTTGCACCGTGCGCCATCGATGTGTTTGATATTCGCTAAGGTTAGTAAGTTACAATTTTTTTTTTCATTAGTCAAAAGAAACGAAACATCTCATTCTATCCCAAATATATCTTGCCCCTTACAGGAGAATGTTTAGTGAAGGTTAGTTAGAACGACAACAACAGGGCAAAGAACGGGGCTAGGGGGAGGGAGGTGAGGAGGTTTCAAGTTTTTTTGTGTTTTTTTTGTACGATATGATTTTATAGTTTTGCGAGTGCTGATAGTTGATGCACAAGTAGGTATGTCTATGTACTTTTGGTCGATTTGGAGATTCAAGGGGTTCGTTCGAGGATCGGTTGGCCTACAAATACCGCCTGTACCTTTCGTTTTCTCTAAGAAAATAGTGTGTTTCAATATACTCTTAATAGTCCTCTGCGATAAATGTAGATCCTCTTTGAGCACGAACGCACAACCGGCGATCCTCTAACCGTCCCCTGCAACATGGAAATAGAACGATGCCCTAAAACGTGTACAGTTACTGATAACAAGTTTTTGTACTAATTGAAAATTGATATAAGAACCTCTTTGTCAATTCTACTACAGTAGGCGTACAGTGCGCGGGAAAGGATGCTTCCATATACTTTGCGATTTGTTTCATCAGGTAGATAGGTTTTAAGGGAGTAGATCTAGAGAGAGCGTGAGAGAGCGGAGGGTAGAAGGCTCGAAACTTAATAGTACGAGTATTGGAAGTACCAGATCAGTTCCTGGGGCAAGGAGGATAGTGAACAAAGATTGTACTTCAAGATAAACTGTGCCATCCAAAAAATCTCCATGTTTGATTGTTCTTTGGACAGGTTAGATACTGTGTTGGAAGATATGTCGATTTTTACGATTCGTTCGTTTCTTTTGTTTTGCCTACTAAATTCATCCCGTTTGGTCTGGATTCTATCTTTTCCTTCCCAAGTGAATGTTCACTGGTATGTGCAACCGTTTTCCAGTCTAAAACGTCGTTAGCGGCCGTTTAAACGCTATGAAAGCGAAAAAGTTTAAGGGGACTATCAACCGAAACGAAATTATTTTTCCCTACGGGAAAAAAAATCTGTATCGCACATTTCGTAGATGCTTGCAAATAATTGATCTTGTTTCATGTGTTTCTATCTGCCTTGTTTTCAAACTTTAGCAGTTTGTTTCATGTTAGGTTTTGCACAATTCTTTCTTCATTTATTTTAACTCTTTCAGACTAAGTTTTGTTACTAGTTGAAGCTTTGATTATAATTTAGCGTATTCTATGTTTTAATAATCTGTTGATCTGTTGTTTTTTTTTAAATCTGTTAATTCACTTGGCGCATTTTTTGAAAAATACTTTCTCCCGATTGCGACTCTTCGCCGCTTCCTTTCGATTCTGCATGTATATATGTATAATATAGAGTTCTGTATAATTTTACATCCCCTCGGGAAGCAGGATACGATCGCAACGGGGTTGGCAGCCAACGATCGGGTTTTAGTCAATGCTCTGTTTATTCACTAACAATTGTTTCCTCTAGTTCATAAATTATTGTCTCGCTTCTCGTTAACCGTCTAAGGACTCTGACAGTTTGCTCGACCGTGAACACACGCGCTGCACGCATCCGGGTGCTCGCTTTAGCCATCCTGTTGGCTGCAGCACCAGCTGCAGCGGCACACTTGCTTGGCAATGTTCCACTTTTGTACGCTGGTTTTAGATGATCCTTTTCTTGAACCCATTTTATCGATTGGACGAGTTGCTTCTTTACACTGCAGCACTGCACTGACGGTTTCTTTCCCCTTCTTCGCTTGAAGTTCTTCTCCCTCTATGCTACTGGCGTCGCTCGTCGAGAAAGCCTACGTTCCTCTCTAGTACTCTAGTAAGCGGATGACTTTGTCTAAAACTGAAAGCAGCCTAGCACAACAACTGAAATGGATCAATTTTAGGAACACCGGGTACGATCGGGCGGTTTACAAATTGGCCGTCGAAGGTTCTACGCGCTAATAAATGCTCTGCAACGTTCAGCCATGGGGAATTGGGATTTCTAGGATCGCCCGCCGAGGATCACGTTCATCCTCGTGCGTCCAGTCTTCGCTAATACTTGTGCGTCGAACGGATTTGTATGTACATCCGATAGGGTAGTCACCCTATAGACCATCGGAGGCTCGGTCCCAGCTACCAAGGAGGGGAAGAAAGCAGAAACGCGAGTCCAGTCCCTGTCCTGGCACTAGATTAGTTTCTTAATAGACAGAAACTTGCTCGCGTGTTCGAGACTTTCCAGCCCGTAAGCTTCCGCCGGAGGGCTCCAACAAGTCGCAGTCAGTTTACGTGACGATAGCTTGTTGCGCAGATGGCGAACGTCGGCAAAGCAGCGGTCCCTTAAATACTATACTAAATACTCTACGTGGGTTCCCATGTCTCATCGATTGATCGTCAGCGTTCGCACGTAGCGCGGGTCCATCTCCTCCAGGTCGCGACCCCTCGTCTCCGGCACGACCATGATGACGAAGAACAGGCCGACGCAGGATATGCACGCGTACAGCCAGAACGTCCCGTGCAGGCCGAGGAAGTTCTGAAACGGCAGTGATCGAAGTTAGAGGACTGTTTCTGCGGGATCGGCACACCATACCGCGGGAGGCTTTTGCTCACCTGGAAGTCCACGAACGTCTTGACGCTGAGAAATGCACAGAAGTAGCTGAAGCTCGTGGCGATGGAGCTCCCGATGGCCCGGTACTCTAGTGGAAAGAGCTCACCGACCAGCAGCCAGGAGATGGGCGATATACCCAGCGCGAACGCCACCGTGAAGACGAGCACGCACAGCAGCGGTATCCAGTCGTTCTGGCCGGACACTTCGCCCACGTCCGCGAGTAGCTTGTTCGCCTCGCCGTAGTACACGCACGAACCGAAGCCGGCCAGAGCGAGCGACATCAGGATGCTGCTCACGATCAGCAGCGGGATGCGGCCGACCGTGTCGATCAGCAGACCGGACAGCATCGAGGCGAGCAGCTGCACGAACCCGACGGCGATGGCCGCACCGTGCGGGTTCATGCCCGCGAACGTCTTCCGGAAGATGGTGACGGCGTAGAAGTTGAACGAGCTGGCACCTAAAAACAAATCCAATCGAACAGACGAAATGCATTAGAATGGGATGGTCCAGGTGAAAGTTTGCGTTTATTTACCCGTGAATCGTTGGAAAATCATCAACCCACACGTGATGAGGATTGGCTTGACTAGGCGAGCGTTGCGGAGAACCGACTTGACGTTCGAGACGATGGCCTCGAAGGAAACCATCTGCAGGTAGTAGCTGAAGCCACGGCGTTGCTCGCCGGTGATCGGGAGCGTCTGGGCGGTTCCGTTCTCCGCCGCGCCGGCACCAGTCCCTACCGCACCGTTGGCCCCGGCTGGCGTCGTCGTCGTCGTCGTACTCGAGGAGGTCATCCGGTTCAGGAGGTTCATCCTTGTCGTGCGCACGTTCGAGCGTATCGTGTCCAGCTCGAGCTCAACGTTCTTGTGTGGCCCCCGGAGCCATTGCAGGGAGCTGTACCCGAAAGAGAAAAAGAAAAAGCAGGTGGATAAAATAATGCACCTCAAGGGAGCTTGAGAAAGTTGAGAAGGAGCTACGTACCGGTGTGCTTCGTCGTCGCAACCTCTTAAGACTAGGAAGCTCGGTGTTTCCGGAATATAGATCACAGATATGAAGAGCATGATCGGGGCCGCCGCGATCAGCATTGCCAGCTGGCGCCAGTCGAGGTACGCCCCGAGCAGGTAGGAAATCAGCATACCGAAGTGGCCGGCGATCTTCTGGATGGCACTGAGGAACCCGCGGATGTCGGGCGACGCAATCTCGCTGACGTACACCTGCGCCACAGACGACACGATCGCGCAGCAGAACCCACCGACAAAGGCGGTGAAGAACATCGTCTCGACCGACTTGGCGAACATGGTCAGCACCCAGGAGATGGAGAACGGCAGCGACATCAGCGTGAGCACCCGCTTGCGGCCGTACTGCATCGCCAGCCCCCCGAACATGCCACCGAACAGGGCGCCGAGCAGGGACAGGCTCGCGATCCAGCT
Source organism: Anopheles atroparvus (assembly GCA_914969975.1). Classification (NCBI taxonomy): domain Eukaryota; kingdom Metazoa; phylum Arthropoda; class Insecta; order Diptera; family Culicidae; genus Anopheles; species Anopheles atroparvus. The sequence goes on from CAJZCY010000003.1 coordinate 21,813,731, forward strand.
GACCTGCTGGTCGTTGACGGAGAAGTGCGTGTAGTTGCCGCGCTTGACGTGCTGCAGCTCCTGCAGGTTGTCGATGGCCGGACTGGAGTAGCCCTTGCCAAGTCCCGCCGCCAGCGGACCGAGTGAAACCGCTAATGCTGCGATTATCTGAAGGAACAAGAGAAAAATGTGAAACAGTTTTACAATCGGTGCTCTGATCAAAGGACCGTTGCTCGAACGCGCCTGCAAGGTATACTATCCGCAATGCACCTCGCTGCCGGCGAGCGGGTTTTGATTATCATCGGAACAATTCAACCATTTGCTTTTTTCAGTGGAATCGTTAATCCTATGGCGCTATCCCCATTTTTGCTTTATTACTTCCATGGAACAATGAAACGTAATCATAGCAGTATTTTTCCAATAATCTTTTTTTTTTCGCATTGTGCATGGCGCTTTGAGGTGAAAACCGTTGGCGAAAGAAAGCTGTCATTATGGAAATGTGGGTGATCAATCAAACGTACAATTTTTATTCCCGCTGGCGCTCCGGTCGATTATGGTTTATGGATGCGACTCGATGCGTGCACCCAGACGAATGGTAATGAGTTCGCGGAAGAAGAAGAGCAAAAATGCACAGAAACCAACAGAACACCGCAATGGATGGAAAAGCAGCCACAATTCTATTGTTGACAGTGCAGTCCATTTTTTTTTTAGTGTGGCGGTGCATCAGAGCTGCAATTATGTGTGATTGCACTAATTTCACCGTGCCGAGGCATGTGGGAAGGCAGTGATGCTAATGGGGAGCCATTTGTACCGGATGCACAAACGATGGAAGGCTGTCGCAATGACGTTGGTGCTTAAAAGCTGTCATTTGAAATTACCGGCACGTTTTATAGCGCAATGGTTTATCGAAAGGTATGAGCATTTGTTTTAATCTATGTATTTATTGAGCTGAAGCTGTGTGCGTTCGAAAAAAAAGGAAGTTGTCTTTCCAGTGCATCGACCATAAACTGTTTAACGTCTTAAGCCTGCCATCGCTTCGTTGTCAGTATTTCAAATCCATACGAGAAACTGCACGTAAATTTGCTATTTTATGTTATGCCGTCGAAAAGCTTATTATCCTTCCCAGCACCAACATCCGCGCGCCCTGCCCGGTCCCCGTCGAACACCCCACTGCCAGTGACATAGGCCTACGCAAGGAGCGTGTGGGTCGCAAAATGAATGACAGTCAATTATGAAAAATACACAATTTCATCTTCATTGGAAAGCAGATTACCCAATCGCCGAAGGTGACGAGAAACAAGCGCGCGCCAACACCTCGATCAGGGTTAGATGTAATGTAAGCCGATAGGCTGCTCCGTGCAGTGGACTGGAGTGGCTTACGTCGAAATCAGCAGGATAAGGGTCTCGGTAAAGCTTATGTTGAAGTTTGCGGGGAAAAAGTGAGCTTGATTTATGCTCTAACACACGGTTGCTAGCGGAAGCAATTGGAATGGTGACGACATGTTTTCTTAATTTTATCCGATCGATGGAGCGTTGGAAGATAGATGATGTAGGAAACTAGTTTTTCCGTTATGTAAAGGAAAGATTTATTATGCTGCGTTTTGAGATACCTTTGGGGATCTTTGAGCAACGGGGAACGCTAAGACTTTCAGTACATGCACTTTTGAGCGCCTCAAACGATTTCATCGAATGATCGTTCGATTATTCATCCCTAATTAAACGTCGTTCGATTGATCTCATCGCTTAATTTTACCGTTCCTATAACATTGTTAAACGTGTTTTTTTTCTTTCTCAGGCTATAAAATTCCTGCTCCTTCCTTCTGTTTAAGCTGTTAAGTTGCTTCCGTGGCACCTAAAGCTATGAAATGATGATAATTGGTCCAGAAACTACTGAACGTTCAAGAAAAAAAGGAGAATAATACGTTTCTACTGAGAATGAAAGACTTTATGAAGCAGCTTTTGCCTAAGGACGACGCGACGAACACATCATTCCACATGGCGCAGAAGGCAAGAACCACACCATAAAATCACCTCATCAAGGATAGCAACCATCAGATACGTGATGCAGCAAAAAGAGGCTCCAGCGCCGAATGCTATCAGATAATCGGGATGTTTATGGCAAAAAGGCGACAAGGTGATAATTTGAATATTTATCGTCTTTTAATGTCTTTCTTTAAAAAAAAAAGAAAGATCATAAGCCTGCGACCCATAATGTGTTTTATTTAAGCAGGCTAGGGATTAGTTATAGGAAGTTCCTAGATGCAAGTAATAACATAACGTAATTGACTACTTTGCGATAAAACAAGGCGCGACTAAATTTGCGACATACTTAAGCGCAATTTATTTCCTCCATTGCATTCTTCCTAGAGTAGACTGAACTTCCAACGGGAATGTGTGAAACTGCCGACCTTCGTGGTTGTCTCAAATAACTCGCAAGATTGAATAACTAATCCCCTCGGATCAGAGGTACACGGATCGCGTATGTAAAAATTAGCGAAGTATGTCTGCGCAATGGTTCCAAGTGCTCTTCTTGTGTGCTGCGCCAGGCGGGTGGCATGGCGTGCTTGGCCAAGTGCATTCCTTGATCGGCCGTTTCTCTCCCCCCTCCGGCCGTTTCCCAACCCGCGACCAACGCTCTGCCAAGACGCGCAGGAAGCATACGTGCAGCGTCTGGTACGCGATCGATATGAACCTCCATTAAATATTAATTTGCTTTTCATAACTGGCCCCTCATGTCTATGTTTGTTCTGTACTGGAACTAGTGCTTCTGCTATTGCTGGATGCAGAAGGCGCCTGATACCGTGTACGTGTTGTGGCAGCGAACATGAAGCCCAGCCTACACATGGCAACTCGTCCAGCGGAGCCCTCCTGCACTGCATCTCCTTCGGCGAGGTTCGGCTCTAATTAGGCTCTACATCTCAATCCACGGTGGCACGTCGCGCGACACTCGAAGGCGACGAAAATTCTCGTGCGCTGTCAAATGGTGCTGGCTGCTCGACCAAGAGACCGCGGGCGAAGGAACCCCCAACGGAGCCCGATGGCAGACTGAATGCGACCGTTGAAAGCACCATCTAAAAATATGTGTCCAACTGGTGCCTATGTGTCCAACCAGTAGTGGTGGCTCGAGCTCTGTCGAGCTGCTGCAGAAGGTAGAAGGAGAACGACGCGGCCATGTCGGCCACGACGAGGGCGCGGAAGAAGAAACCCGATTGCATAAATTATATGCTCGGAATTTTATTGACCGTGGTCAGCAGCATCGCGGTGGTTTCTCACTGTGGCTCACAGATACGGGTGTGTTTGAGGAGGGAGAGAAGAAAAAACCAATCATGAATCTAGTTCCCACAAGTTGCTTCCAGTTTATTCCAGCGCACACTCAACCACGAACCGCGAAGTGTTTGCTAATTTTGTGAATTTATGGACCACCTTCCGTCACGCAGCAGGTTGTATCGTCCTCAAATGATCATTCCCTGAAAATCAGCCGTTTCTATTTATTGTCCCCTAAACGGTGCCAGTCATAAATAATATCCTGAGGATCTTCGCCGAAGTTTCGGGTAAGAAATAATCGGTTCTCCCTGCGAGGTGCGGCGTTCGAGCGGAGATTCGCATAGTCCTAATGGTATATGCTACTGCTAGCATATCAACAGTGCCATCTTTTTCGCCTTCGGGCCATCCGTCGCCACGTGTGGTTTGTCGATTGTGCTGTTGTCAGTCTATTAGTTATGGAGCTACCGAAAATGCGCCCTGCTGCCGTTGGATGCACGAGTAGCAAAGGCCAGGTGGCAGCGAGAGAAGGAAAAAAAAACGACTGACCCAACCGATCGGCACGGCATCGGAATTCGACGCGAAACTTTATTTATTGGACTGGCGCTGATTACGAAAACTCGCCATCGGACGGGTTTGGGTAGATAAATAGCATGCTGCCAACTGGTTCGGCACAAATGTCTTCGTCCACTCGAGGAACAGCGTTACCACCGTGCCCACGGATCTATACGAACATGATAGAAGAAGAAAAACCTCTCGGTGATTTTCTAATACCGGTTTGCTTCTTTCGCACGTCCACACATTGTGGACCACGATCGCTTTCGATGGCAGTAAGACACGCTTCTTTTTTTGCGAAGCTCCCATCGACTAGCGATCAATTTCAATTTTCAAGATCAATTTATGAGCGATTAAGGCGGAAATCTTGCCGCCGATGTTTGCACCGATTAGCAACCTATCGGAGCGTAGTGCAGTCGGTCGTCGCCACCGTCGCTTGGTGCGTTAATGCGTGATTTGAATTCAATTATGGCCGGTCGGTTCCGTCGTACCGGATCAAACGCTGGCACTGAGAGGCAATCGCGAAGAGAACACGGTTTCGTTTGCGGTGAGACGGACACTTCCTATCGCCTCCATTCCGACCCGGCCAGTTGTGCCGATTGGTAGAATGCAAGCACAAAACGCTAGGATATTGAAAACGCTATCGCCTCGTCGATGGAGTTTTATTTGACGGGTGGAACGACACTGCGAGAAGGCAAGGGCGGGCTTGTTGCAGTTGCTTGCAGGCTTCTGTGCGTGCTGTCCTGCAATGAAGCATGCACGCACGAGGACGTGCATTATCTCCTTTCCTTGTGCATGATTAAGCCTCTGGACCTTCCTTCCTCGAACACAGTGGATTGTAAAGGAGGGTTTTTGCATATTAGCTCGACCTGCCTGCCTGTCCGCTGGCCGCAGGATTATTTATCTCCGATTGTATTTCTGTCATTAGGTCAACCGGCTTACGGGGAAGAGTGTTGGTGTGACTTCTGTGTACTTCCTGATTTAGAAAAGCAAAATACTGCCGTGCACCGTAAATACGGACACATTTGATGGCATTGTGACTGTAACGACTGTAAGCTAGCTTTAGATCGACATGCCTGCTGTTTATGATAGCCGATGTTTCTTAACAATGTAACATGTGTTCATTATTTCTGAACAGGCAATGCTCTCTTCTACAAATATTTGTCTAATGTCTGCTGTGGTATTCTTAAATCAAATACATTTTGTATGCATTTAAACATGCTCAAATCTCCTCCACTCCACAGCACAAGTTGCGTAATTGAGTCTAATACAATTGCCTTTTAAAGTTTGAAACCGAAGTGAAACCGAAAGGAAAAACAAGGTTTTAAAATAATGATTTTAAATCAGTCACGCACGACGAATATTTTTAAAATTAATGAATTGCCGTTTTTCCAGACCATCTAATCCAACATAGATTTAATTTAAAAATTTCATTTAAAGTATAATGTGCAACCTATGTTTGTTGATTGTTTGATAAAGGTTCCTGAACCATAATCTAACTTTGTTTCGGCGTACCCAAATATAGAATGCAGAATTCTTCAAATAGGTTCAAAACCACTGCATGTCGAAGTTATAGCCTGGGACAGTGGAAATATTCGAAGTTGAGATAAACGCTGAGAGCTAACATCCCAGCCTGACCCACAATGGTGCTGAATGTGTTTGTGTGCTTTGCCATCCTCTCTATCTGGCCTTCCCGCCCAGTATTCTCTTTCAACTAACCTGCGTGAAATGATGGGCCTGCGTGAGCACACCGAACGCGCCCAGCCCTCGCCCACCGGCCGGAGCACCCGCCCGACGCTGGCCGGACTGTCCGGCCGGAAGTATGTTGGCACCCCGCAGCCCGCCCTCGCCGCCTATCAGTTGGCTCTGCTCGACGATGATCTCCTCGCGCTGCATCTTGCCGGTTGCGTACTCCTCCTGCTGGGCGAGCAGCTGCTTCTCGGTCAGTATGAGCCCCGGCGTTTTGCCACCAGACGTCGCTGATGGGTGGTGATGTTGTTGTTTCGCCTTCGTCTGCTGGTGCTGCTGCTTCTGCTGTTTCGACTGCTGCTTCTGACTCGGTCGAAATTGATCGTAATTGTAGGATGTACCGTTGTTGTGCTGCTTGTGGTCGAACTTGTCGTTCTGGCCGTTGGTGTTGTGGTGACCCTTGGGGTGGTGGTACGGTTCCGCCTCCCGGTGGTTGTAGTACTTCGGTCGCTCGCCGCAGTATCCGCCCGAAGGGGGCGCGTCCTGCTCGTACGGTGGCACCGCAACCCGTGGCCCGAGGTCCGGATGGAGCGGGGGCGAGATGAGGATGTTGTACTGATTTTTCGTAAAGTTCAGGCTATAGTTCACGTTGTACGCCGAGTTGCGCTCGACGCTGTTGGTGTTCTTGACGCTGAGCGGCGTGCGATAGTTGCGGGTGTCGCACGCGTTGTTGTAGTACTCATACTGCTTCAGATCGTAGATCAGCGGGTGCCGGTGGGCCGTCCCCGTCGAGGGTCTGCCGCCGTTGGAGGTGCTGATGTTGTTCTTCAGGATGCCGCCAACGAGCCCTCGACCGCGTCGCTGCTGCTGGTGCGCCTGGTCCTGCCCGGTGTACGCCGGCCCGTTGAAGCCTCCGTAGAGTGTGCTTCGTGGGCCGCGAACGTAGTCGTAGTTGTTCAACCGTTCGCCCTTGCTCGGGTGTAGCTGACCGCTGGACACGGCCGAAGCGTGGCGGAGCTGCTCGGGCTGGATTGCACCGCGGAGGGGCACCGTGCCGTAGCCGTAGTCGGCGTAGTAACCGGTTTGCGACGACGGGTTCGAGCCCGGGTCAAAGCGGAGCAAATTGTGGCCGTACCGTACGGCGTCGATGGTGTCGTAGGCGTCGCCCGGACCGCTCTGGTGCTGCTGGGGATAGTGATCCACCGGTTTCACCAGGTGCGGCAGCTGACCGTGCGGTTGCAGGTGCGATATCTGCAATTTGGCATGGAAAAGAAATAAAAAGAAGGAGATCTGTGTTACGAACGGCAGAACAACTTTGACACAAATGTAACTATTTCATCCTATCAGGAGCAGCATAATGCACTTTGCGTTGTGAAATTTAATTAACAATATTAACCAATAAAAATCACTTTTCCTACCAGATGAATAATTGGGTTGCGAAACATTAGAAGCATGTGACATTTATTCCTCAATTCACTTAATTGCAAGTCAGAGATAAATTGCAACGGCGGTCCCCGTCTTGAGATGCCACGTACAATAAATCACCCGAGTTCAAATGTCTATCTTGGGCTTTGAATGATAAATTCAACGAACCTCCCCCCGGATGTAGTGAACAATTTCACCTCCACAAGCTCTTCAGAGGTCAGAAGGGCGAAGAAAAGTAATTCCGCAAATCATTGGTGGGCGGTTGCAAAGTAGTACAGGTCGCATACCTCGTCGGGTCGGGTATGAAAAATTACACTTCACCCTATCAAATCATCCCGTAGCGCTGGGGACAAATTGTGATCCGCCATGATGTTTCGATGGACGGAGCATGACGGCCCAGAAAGACGTTCATGGTGGAAGTCGGCAGTTTTAAAATAGGTCAACAGTTCTCATGCTTTGAATTGAAACCATCGTGAAGGATTAGAATTCCTGCAGCTGTTGATACCCCGGAATGTATCCCAGCGAAGGTGGTCAACGAAATCACCATCCCGTCCTCAAGTACTCAACACCTACACCCTCTGGAGCTGGGACTGATGAGCTCGCCACCGCAACCGAAGGAATGTGATATATTTTCGATTGCCACTGAAGCTAACCACACTTCAGTACTCGACCGGGCACGTCTTCATTTACATCTACCACGAGGTGGAAGGACATGTGGAGGACTTGGGTGACTTTTGCCTTCTCCCACACCATTTGTCCTACTGCCCGGACCGTACCATTTAATTTCTGTTGTCTGCAATGTTGTCCTGCCGCTTGCAAGTGTGCTTCGGCTGGAAGAATGGGACTGTAGCTGGTTCTCGTCCCCACGGCCGTAGCAGAGACATTTATGTGTCGCTTTGCCTCTACGTGCTCGCCGCCATCTCGCCGCCAGTTGGTATGTCAAACTGCACCCGACATGAGCATGTCGCCCGTGTGTGGTGTGATTTATGCTCGGATGGGCATCCCCCGGTCAGCGTCAAGTGTCGCTTGGCGAGCGACTAGAACAGCTCGCTGCAGGGAATGCCATGTCCAGTAGAGAACGGCGAGCGGCGGGGTCGCTATCGCAAACAAATCGTCCTTCGTCGTTTCCTCGGCGGAATATGGCGCATGGGATAGGAATGGAGAAGATGCAGTGCACTTTAATCAATTGTCCTGTCCGTTTGAACTAGCTAACGGATGGCCAACAGGATTGCGGGGTGAGGCGTCTAGTTGTGCCGTGAAATTGGATACGAATGAACGAGCGACAGATTTTATTGGACACTGGACGTTCGAAACATATGACCGCTCTCCTGTGCCGGTGTTGTTTCATTTCTAAAAGATTTTTTTTTATTATAGTTGAAAGTTGAAGCTTTGTTATTCATCAGAGACATCGGACTGGGCAACACGGAAGATTAAATTGTGCCCGATAAATAAGAGAGCGCCAGGAATGCTGATTATATTAGCAAGTTCACTTAAAACTAGCCAACTCGGTTGATTAGATTATGTCTGATTAATAAGAGAGCGCCAGGAATGCTGATTATAACAGCAAATTCACTTAAAACTTTTCTAAGCAATGCAACAAGAGAAAGGCATTTTAAATATCTCTTATCTAATCGGTTCGTAAATCAGCACACCAGTGCTGAAAATCAGAACATAATAAACCTAGCGCACAGCAAATGCAGCATAAGCAACAATAAAAAAGCAGCGTCTAATTTTCGCGACACATTCCCACGACTCTCAACCCCGCTGCTCTTCTTCCCTTCCATCAAGCGATAAAGTGCTCCATCAGTTCGCCTCGTTACAGTTGCAATTTTCAACTTAAAGCGCGTTTGTCTTTTTTTCCTGTTTCCCTACACCATTCAATTAAACAATTCAAAGGCAGTAAGCCGGCCGATAATGTGATGGTAGGGAAGGCCGCGGATACGCGTATAAAGTGCCTGAAGTAAGCGCGTGTAGCGGACAAGAAATACGGAACGGTTAAGGGAAGATGCGCCCAAGTGCAAACCAGCAAACCAATTGAAACGAATTAAATCGTTTGCGAAAAGATCGGACCCGACGGGTAATGCGGCATAACAAAATTACGCTGGAGTTTCTTGCCGTCGGGAAATGGATATAGGAATGTTTCATAGAGCAGAACGCTTACTGTCACCATGGTTGGTAATTAAGGCGAGTTTTCAAGTTGAAAAAATGTTCTAAATAATCTTCAAAACTATGTTGAGATTCAAAATATGTTCGTTGTGAAGCAGCTGAGAAATATAAAGTGTTTTTATGTTTTCCTCATTTTGGTTCCGTTGGTTGAGAAAACCATAGTCAAGATAGAACATTTACTGCAACATGTTTACGGCACATCAAGAATGTTTCTAAATATTTTTTATTTTCTGTGAGGCAAACATACCTGTCGAGAAACTTGAAGAGTCTGGCTTGGTGCTAGGGAACTTTGTTATGTCATACTGTTTCGTGTTGTTTGTTTGTTTAAGGAAAGACAAAGCAGCAGCATCGAAAGTGTAACATATCACGTCTCTTAACTGTTGAACAAAACACGTCCGCCGTTTACTTTTGCAAAATGAGGCGTCAGATAAGAATGTTTTTGTTTTGAACGTTTCAAAGAATGTGTCGCACGAGACATTTATGGAGTTGAACGTACGCGAGGAATGCAATGAATGCATTTATAATACTTCGCCAGACAGCACAGCAAAGCGTTGATCATGTTACACGCGCACTTTCCTATAATGTTCACTCCCATATAAAATTTGCCATTTTTGACTTAGTGTGGTATCAATTGCTAAGCCTCGCTCTTTTCTCTTGTATGACATCGGTAGGTTTATTACAAGAATTCTTTTTCGTTTAGTAGGCTACAAAATGTATAGGTTTCAAACGTTCTGCCAAATTGAATTACGTTGGTGAAAATAAAATCGATTAATTTATTTTTTATTTTTATTTTATTTATTTAGACGGCCTGGCCGTATTGCACCGATTACTTTATTTATTCAAATTGAAACTCCTGTCGTAGAAACCTTGCACCCAATTCGTTACACATTTAATAAACAAATCGTAAGTCATCAAAAATGTGAAGGGAAAGTAAATTAGACACCGACGCATCGCGTCCAAGTGGTTAGGAGTTTTTCAAAAATGCACCAGGCATCGAAATGCGCACCCTTTGACGCTCTTGCGCCGCATTCCGCCTCCTCGCCTCCCTCCTAAAATGCGTCCCTTTGATGTCCCCTTCCGCAGAGTGTGGCCCTTCGTGTTCCTTGTTTCGATGCGCAGGCACACCTTTTTTTTCACCGAAAAACGAAACTGCGTCGCATTTATTTACGGTCGGTTGGGGTTTGGTGGAGTGGCTTTTACTTTGAGATTATAATTTCGAGGCACCGTCCCGTTGTCGGCCGCCGACTGGAAGCGGGAGTCCGGGTGAATTATGAATATTGTGCACCATGTAGCACATGGTGGAGGCCTCAGGGTTAGCTTGGATTTTTTGGGCGACTCTCCGCGTACCGTTCAATTTCGGCACCTGTGAAAGGGCGCACCGAATTAGAATCGGTGGGAGCAGGTTTATTTGTCTCCCCTTTTTGGACATAGGCCGGCGGTGAGCTTTTTTCTTCGGGCCAATCTTTACGTCCATCTTCGGCCGAATCTCGGTCGCAATCAAAGTGACTTATTTATGATACGATCCGCTGTGACATAAACGCTACCTAGACTAGACTTGAGTTTCAAGATCCGATGCCCTGATGCACGCCAACATGTGACGGTGAATCAAAAAGTGAGCAATGGTGGGCGTCGGAACCGGCGGTTCGAAAACTCGGTTAACAGTTCCTCGAAACACTGCGCTCGACCTTCGCCGTCCATTCCACCCTTTGTCTTTGGGTCGAAGGAACGGAACCGATTTTACATCGACGTCCAGCGGACCGCAGGAACCTTCTTACCACCGCGCGAAGGGCGCACTCGGGTCGGGAGCGAGCGGAATTACTAATTTATATATGTTGTCCAATTTGTGGTCATAAAACTGAGAAAAAAAAACTTAAAGAAAAAACAAACCCAAACCCAGGTGTGGTAACGTTGGGGTAAAATATATAAAAAGGAAAACGCCAAACACACTCCCGTCCACCTTCCCATCGAACCGCCAGCGTCCAACGTGAATGTATGCACATTAGACATGGGCGCAACATAAATCGTTCGGCTTGACAAACGATATCATCACCGTTTGCTTGGACTGGCGAGGGACAAGGCTAAATTGTGCTGAGACGCAGCAAAAAAAAAAAATATCGATAGGAAATCGATTTTGTTCACTTCACTTCAGTGGCCATGCACAAAGGGCCCGTTTGCCGTTTGGTTCGTTTTTTTTTATTTTTGGTTGGAGACGGTTAACCGATGAATCAATAATGTAGACATTACGAAATTTTGTTAAATTTGTAACTCCTTGGGGCTAATTTATGCATACAATATAAACTTATTTGATCCATACGTGAGGTGAACTTCTGATGTAATCGATAGAAATCGAGCGTTTGCTGAGCGTGACATGATGGCTGAAAGTTAGTTACATGATTGAACAAGTAAACAATAAGGATGGAAAGGGATGATCAAATAAGGATTTATTTCAGTTCTCAAGGCTTCGATTGAATTCGAAAAGTTATCGAAAATGGAGCTCAACGAACTTAAATTTGTAGTTATTGTAGCATCCACAGGCATGAAAAAGCATCGAAAATATGCTGTAAAATATTTCCCCTCCGGTGGCAATTATTGCTCCGGTGGATTGGGTTTGACTGCTTCACCGAGAACTCGCCCCGCCACCACCCCACGCATCGCCTAGCGTACGCTGGAAGCTGACGAAGAATGCCGCATTAAAATATGAACTCAAAAGCAGTATTTAGTATTTACTTTCCGAGCGTGCAAGCGGAGAACCCGTCGAAAGACCCGCTCGTCGCAACCGGTGGGAACGCAAAACGAGAAAATAAAAATTAAAGCTAAAAAATCCTCCCCGTGGGCCAACAAGCAGGCAGCCTCGAAGTCGCAGCCAATGTCGACCTCCTGAGCCAGTTACGCGACGCTGATGCTGGAAAGCGAACGTACGTTCCACGACGCAGCCGTGAAAAGTAAGGCAGCTCGTCGGCCGGAGGCGTCGGAGCAAGTGAAATCTAAACGACTTCTAAGCGTCATAAATCTCGCCTTGATTTATGACCTCTCGGAAGCCGGGTGCAGCACTGCGCGGTGGGACATGCCCGCATGCACGGGACAGAAGCGTCGCCGGGGCATTAAGGACACACATTGCCGGGAACCGGGGCAGCGTATGCACCGACGAAAACCATGGAACCAATGCAGTTTTGTGCAGTAGGCGAACTGCACCGAAATGGGTTCGTGCATTCGTTCGGCAGCTTCCGTATGATGGGCGACGAGTCTTCATAATTTACACGCAGACTGGTCAAGAAGCTCGGCTTTCACACGCAGAAGAAGAATTCTTCGTCCATGCTGTTCGGGTGTTGTGCTACGGCGGATCCTTTCTGCCCCCGGGAGGCGATGGATCTTGCGATACAGAAAATAATGGCAAACATCACCATCGATGAACACAAAAACATGAAAGAAAGCATGCACTCCTTCGGTCCGATCGATCGGCCGGCGGCGGCTGGTGCTAAATGAAGGGGAGCATAAACGTCTGCGCATATTTAATCATACATGTTTGACCCCACGATCTTCCACGCTTCCGCTTCTCGGAACCTCGTCGTGGAAAATAATAAGCGATTATTTATGGAAATAAATCACTATCATCAACATCACCGTTCAGCGCTGTGTTTGCTTACGTCTCACCCCAAAAGTGGGTTGATCCGGTGTTTTTTTTTTTTTTTTGGGTACTGCGATCGTTCCTTTGTGAAAATTGGGACATTCTGCACGATTTGCGATTAATATACAAAGGAAAAATTAAACAGAGGCATGCGTAGGATTGTAAAAACAGATTGAAGCCGATATTATGAAGTTGAACATATTTTATCCCGTATTCTTGCCGCAGGACGCACCGGTTGGTTTAGATACATGATACGATTGTTATAATGAACTAATAAAAAGATACATATAAAACAAGATTATAAACTTAGATAAGTAATATAGAGGTTATTGGTTCCACGCTGAATATAAATAGCCGAAGGTTTTATTTTTCCAAGTCTGGTAGCCCTGGAATTTAAAATCGTTTGCTTTATACTTCAGATTTTACGATAATCTTAATAAATTATTATACGTGGAAAATATATAATAAATTCATTCAACTTAATGGGTTGACGTTAAACGGGGTCTCTCAACTAATTAGCAATTCGAGAATGAGTTCTGTTCCCGAACATGCGCACCACTAATGAGTTAATCAACGTCTTCAAGGCGATCAATAGAAGGTTGAAAAGATTTACAGAAGACGGCAAATGTACATAAACCAATCGGCCCTGCCAAACAAACTAATTTCACTGGGCAGTTAATTACATCCCATCGGAAACGGTTTACCCGCGAGCTGTACGCGGGTTGTTTCTTGTTCCGCCATTATGGACAGTGCGCAAAATTCGGTCGGCTCAGTTTCCCAACGCCATCTCCGACTAGGGACCTCCTACGACGCTTCCAACAGCCGCCGCGTGCTGGCTGACTGCAATTCGGACCGATCGTCATTAGCCAAGCGGGCAGAGGAAATTATGGTGATTTTCTCTCTAGTTTTGCCGTTTTTTTTTCTTTCCTTCAAATGTCTGTGTTTGTTTGCCGACCGGCGCCCCGGGATTTGCCCCTCGAGGGATCAAACGGTCGGGTCCTTTTGAAGCATCCGTTGGGCGTAGGATGTTCGTTCTTTTTCCTTCCCCAAACCAGGCTTAGAAACGAATCACCACATCACATCTCTGTTTCAAATGTGTTTTTCTAGATTTTAGAGATTTTTTATGATTATAATTGCCGCGGATCTTTGAAGATAAATGCTAAAAATGAACGATAATATTCGGTCCGAGTCGCCATTAGCCATTTTTAACTGTTTTTAATATCTTCATCCGAACATTTATTTTTGAAACCGAATTCGGAGAACATCTAAAAGACAAAAGGATTCCGGAAGGAGTGTCACCGGAAATTTACTTCCCTTACTGAGGGATCATTCTCGGGTTTAAATGTTCCCTTTGGTATCTTTTTGAATCCCACTGTCTTCCGTTTGTTTTTGCTCTTTTGATCGCCAGGATAAACAGGATCCTTTTTTGGAAGAAGAACATCGGTTCCGCTGATAAACACACCCTCAGGGAGCAGTGTGAACCTAAAAAAGGCAACCAAAGGATGGATTTTCGTCCTAAGCTTCCACCGAGTTGCATCACTGTTCGAAGGGTGTTATTATTTTTAAGTTTTATTTGCATAATGTTCGATATTCCACTGCATCTGCAAGTAACCATCATGAATTCAAAATCCTAGCCTAAGGGCATACGTTTATTGAAGTTCAATCTGTGTCTCACACGCGTTGTAGTGGATAGGGAAATTTTGAGAAAAACATCAAAAGAGAGCGTGTGTGTTATTAAAAAGTACCTCATTGAACGAACGTGGAATTGAATGAACTATAAATAATCAAGTAAACCCTGTAGAACGGGATCGATTGCTGTCCTTTGGGTTGATAGTATTGGATTGCACTCGTTTTTCTTTTTCATGCTTGCAACATAATCAAGCATGGCCGAAAAAGGTCCACCGCAAGCCATTCTGTTCCACACGAATGACTTTATTTGGCCGGATCGATTGACTTTTGGGGAGGATAACTGAGCGAAAAACATGGAGGAAGATTTCGGGGACATCCTGAGGGCAAAATGAAGATTCGTTGTTTTTTCGCTTCGCTTTTTTTAACTGTTTCCACCATATCGATCGTTCATCGCACCGGTCGAGAAGGGCAGCGAAACCAAACGCATGGCCGTGCCGTAAAAAATGCATGAAAAATGTTAGCAGCTTCACAACGTATAATTTACAAAATCGACAACCGTATGTTTGATTTAAAATGTGCTTCAACTATGTGCGCTTGCGATAAGATCGTTGCTTTAGGAAGGTTCAAAGGGAGTATACACCTCATAAGAGTTGGACGTAACAAAACATGGCGTTTTGTGAAACGAGAGATGGTGTTAAATTATTTACCCGACCAACAGTTCCCTAAGTAAACAAAAAACACTGTTTACATCACTTTAAAACGGCGAAATCATCTCATTCGAATTTTTGCCCCAATGACTTAATTAATGTCATCCCAATCTTCCTGGGATGTGCCGTGATAATGAAAACATTTACTTTAACGATCGAACCGTACCAAGATAAAAAAAAACTCTATCACGAATTTTTTTTGTTGGCATTTGAAACATCGGAATTCCAACATAGGGAGGGCATCCTCCTCCTCCCACCCACGGAGTGAGAAATACTGTGCGGAGAAGTTTTTCTGTGCACCGACTTTGGTTACTACATGAAATGGACATTTGCTAACAGCGAAAAACTGGCATGGCGAAGGAAAAACTTTCGCTCAAACTCGATAACGGCGAGCCCATCATCTCGTCAACGGGACTGGTCTGTGTGTGTGTGTGTTTTTTTTTCGTTTTCCCTCGCCCACACGTCGAGTCGATTTTATGTTTGATAGTCCGTTTGGTTCTTTTTTGTTTGCCCTTCTCGGCTCTCTGGTCGAGGATCAGAAGGACCTGCGAAAGAGGCGTGATGTTTTTTTTGCTCCGTTGTTGCTTTCGTTAATTTTCCTCACTGTCCATTTCGATCCATTCCGTTTGCTTCCGTCCGTGCTGCACACACCAACCTTCTCCGCTGCTGGTCCGTTTCGCTTGCCACGATGTCGTTGTGCAGCCGGATGTGAACTCATTCGAATGGGAGCACTCTACCGACGCTGTAGCGGAAAAGTTTTCCGATCGATCAAAGCCTAGTGCGGGCAGGTTCCGTTATTTTTTCTCATGCCACCCATTCACTTCCCTCTCGATTGTAATCATTTTCGTCCCAGGAGTCCCTGAAAGGATTACCATGAGCGTTGACGATTCCATCGCGAGTGATTTGTGAAAGGCTACTCGAGGGCGGCTCCTTGCGGCTGGGGATCACCGCCTGCACTTCCGTTTTGCGCAGGCCCATTTCCTCGGTTGCTGATGCATTGCACTGGTGGTGATGTTTATCGGACATTTATTGGGTTATCGCAGTGTCGAGTGGCTTTTCCACTTTTCGCCGGGTTACAACGCCCGTCATCGGCGAGAACCTGGGTTGGTTTTTCGATATTTCCGACAGTCCGGAACCGTTCGCCCGAAAAAGGCGCCCAAGCCAGAAAAAGTTAGCCGAACCGGAGCAGTACCCGACAAAGAGATCCTTCACCCAGATGGTGTTATGAGCCGATGGAGTAAAAGTAACCCGGCGAATGGTGCGTGGTAAAAGTTTGCCCCTTGAAAAAAACCTTTCACCATTGCCCCATTACCATTGGTTGTGGAGGGAGGACATTGGGTAGTGACATGACACGCTGCATAGGAATTCTGCTGCAAGGTTGTTCTTATAACCTGCTTCTTCGCCAAGTTTTGGAAACACTTCCAACGGTTGTGACGAAAGGAAACATTTAGGCATTCTTGCACTTGATCAACTGAACTTGCGAACCTCCGAAAAAAGGAAAGTCTTCCTGCTGCAAGCAAAACATCAGCAAAGGCAAACGAATCCATAAACGGGAAGGGTTCTCGAATTCAGCCACGGCAAAGCGCGAGGCAAAATAAGAAAACCGATGCAGCTGGACTTTTATGGAATTTGATTGATTTTGATCAACTGGGTTAAATGGTTCAGCTGCTGGCGTTGAGCCAGTTTGGTAAACTACAGCAACATTGACTTTTCAATACAGAAGCAGACACATGCCATGATTGTCCTCCACGATATGCCCATGTAAAGAAATATAGCAAGGCATGAGAAGACAAGAATAATTTAAATTATAAAGTCGTGTTAATTGCTTCCACCGGTTTTTTTTCAAAAAGGATGCTCTTATATTCACAGCAAAAGTTTATAAAATAAACTGCTTTCTGAAGCAAACCAGACTTCGTTTCAGTGGCGCCACCATTCCTAACATCTGTGCAGTAGGATGTTCAAAATTTAGCACTTCCAAAATTCAGGAAGAATTAAATCAAACATCACAGAGTTCACTCTATCTACGATCAGCTGCTCCGCATTTTTATCAATTTCAACGGAAGCGTCCAACAGCGCCAAAGCATTTCTCACTCCTACCTTCCTCATGATCGGTTTATTGCATCGGGAGATTGTTTAACGTTTGTGTTTCCCCGTCTTAGGTATCGTTTACGACCTCTTCTCCGATCCGGTGCCGAGATTAAAGGGCAGGGCGAAGGTGTCGAAAAGACCTTTTTTTCTGTCTTTCTTTATCGATATCACAAAAATCCACAACGCGTCGGTATTCTTCAGAAGCGTGATCGAAACCGTCGGGTTTTTTGTATTGATGTTCAAGGAAACCCTTGGAAGCCTGTGATGTTTGAAGACCCCGGGTTTGTTGCTTTCTTAAGATTCTTTTTGAGGTATTCGGGAAGCGAGTATGAAAGTGTCATTCACGAAGGTTTTTTTGGAAAGGCTGTCCTCACGGTAACCTGATAGTTGAGCGGCATAAGAGATTGAGGAGTTTGATTATGCAACTGAATATTTTATAATATCACATCAATTGTAGAGAGCCAGTTTCTTGTTACGAGTTGCTATTCATCTTATGTCTTGTGTGATATCAATTGGTCATAATTTGTCTAACGTAATTTTGGTCAAGATTACCCTGGTCCTTTATTTTTTCCTGCTCCAATGAGTTAGATGAATGGGGAATTTCTACCATACAATAACGAATGGAACAATTAAAGGCTCTAGGAAGAAAGCTTTGTCGTATACTGAGGAATAGAAAGGATCATTCCTCGAAACTGGCCGACACGGTTGGCATTGAAGCGAATATAAAAACCTCCCAAGACACTGACGAAGCGCAACGGCACCGACACAACGGTGCCCTGAGAAGACGACGGTAGCATTCCGCGACTCGGTGTCTAGTGTGATGGCATATGGCGGCGCGAGCTTCTCTTGTCATCGTGTTAGTGTGCCTATGTACCCCTCGTTGACATACGCTACGCATACGTGCGTTATATAGCATTTTTTTCTATTTTTTGCTCGTATGCACTGTCTCCCGCACGTGACACGTTTTGTTTATGCGGCCCCGCGGGTTCTAGGCGCGTACGGGCCGCGTCACATGGCGGCGCAAATCAGCTGTGATTGATTGGGGAGGAAAACTCTATTCTTCCGTCCCGTCGGGACACAAAGCGTATGCATGGCGTGTCGTTGTACGCTTTTCCTTTGTTGAGATCCTTGAATTACGGTGCGTGGATGGGCCCGGTGGGGACAAACTGGAATCTCACCCGATGTTCCAAGGCATTTTTGTCGGTCATCAGTTATAGAATTGATTCGTTATGGCAGCCGTTCCCCGAATGTGGTCGTTTGTTGGGGCCGTGGGGAATTTTTCCTTTGGCCTTGAAATCACCAGCTGACCTTGTTTAACCCTTCGGCGGTCGATGGTTTCTTTCTAGTGCGTTTTCTTTTTGTCTTGCAAAACATGCCACCGGCGCTAAATTGAATTTTTATGGCACGATGATTAGTCGCCCCCGAGGCAGGGATGTAGAGTCATTTTCCGGTAGTTCAAAAAAAGCAAACGTCCCACCCGGTACCATATTACGAGCGGTAGTCGTTTATTTCACGCAAAGTGTTGCCAATTTTCCTCCGAATTGAGCCCACTTCATTCGCTGCCCCGGTTTGATTGATGGCATCGATTATGATAAGAGATCTGCCCAGGCCCGAGCGAACCCGTCCAGTAGGAGCAATTTTCTTTTCGGTCCGGTCCGGTTGCTGCTTTAAGGCTGCGGTAAGCCACCGAGAGCTCGAAGCCTGCCGCGAAAGGGTGGTGGGTAGAAACAATGGACGTGCTCTAAATCGCATCATTATCTTCATTACCGTTCATAATTCACGCCATATCACTATGCGGGGATCAGGACTATGCCAACACAGGGAAAACTATAACGGAGCAGGACGAACCTCCGTTTCTCCGTCGCTTCGTGCCTTCAATGTTCGTTTCATCATCTTCATCCAAGGGAAAAAGAACAGAAGAAGAACGAACCCATTGTGCCCTGGCTTTTGGCATTTGATGTCTGCATTGCCCAAAGGCATCGCTAGCTTCGGCTTTGTTTTTCGGCAGCGAGATGTCCATTCTATTGTAATGCCACCCGCCATGGGAGCACTGTGCGTGAAATTGTCATGGCTTCGACGTCCACATAATTGCCGACCGCATAGCATAGAATTGGACCTCTGGTGGCGATGTCGAGACATCGTCCAATCCATAGAGCACGAGAAATGACATCGCAAAAGTAACTCCACTCTGGCAAAGATAATGGAAACGCTTAGGTTAGTTTGATTCTCTGTGGCATGAGTGGGCATGTGCTGGACATTTCTGCACAAGAGAAAGGTTTCACTGTATATTCCATCGTTCTCTATGAGGAGCAAAACGAAAACCTCGTCTGCAGAGTATTGTTAAATTTGGTGGATATGATTTGCTGTGCAATTAAATCCCACATTCCACACGTGTGTAAACTTGTTTGCCAAAGTGTTCCATACAATTGTCTGGGCAAACGGAAAAGCAATCTAGTTGTACTTCCGTTCAGTGTAAGGGTTTTTCCCCAGAGAAGATTAATAACTACCGCTAATTGTTTCCTCCCAATCAAATAAATGGCGAATCGGAGACAGCGTGTGGGAAATAAATCGTTCACGTGCATCCATTTTCTTCTCGCACCTTTTCAAGGGATTTTCTTCCGAAGCACGAGCTCTCCTGTCCATGAGAGAGTCCTCCAAATCCTCCCCAAGCACAATCGCAAGTGCGCCGAAGTGGATGATCATGAAGATGATGATGATGATGATGATTATTTCCTTATTGTCTTACTTCCACTTGGGTAGTCTGGAGAAGAAAAGCCCGTCGTTGATGGTTCGTCACTCGTTAGCGGGGAAAAATGCAAAAGAAAAAAAAAACAAATTGAACGACGAAGAGAGGTAGAAAAGAAGATCCTCAATGGCACGAAGGACAATGAAGGTTTTCCACCTGCTGCTGCTGTTGCTTCTGCCGAGGGTGGTGAAAGGTTTTACTCCCTTCTGCCTCCCACCATCGTGTAGTAAGCCTTTGCCCGCTCAAAACTCAGTCCTTTTTTTTCTCCTTCGGACGCAAGCAACGGCAGCTTCCTCAGCAATGATAAATGGCTTAATAATATGAGGCATTATTTGTCACTCTATTTTCCCGTAGCGTAGATGCGCTCATATCCACCCATCGTATTGCTACCGGAGGGGTTCTGGTTCTGGAGGGAATGGTTGGGAAATGGAGGAAAAAGTTTCCTATCTTCAAGGGAATAAAACTACTCCAGCTTGATAAAAGAATCTTGCTCCGATTAAGTTTATATCACGGTGTAGAAACCAATTTTTCATTCCCTCCCGCGGTGTGAGGTCGCCTGGCGAGTGGGCAGATCCATTTGAAAAGTATCACGACACCTCCAAATGCGCCAAGCGCGGCGAGAGAAAAAAATGAAATCCCATTTGCTATGGAGCCTCCGGGTCTCCGTGACTCATGGAGCGAGTACTATGGGCCTTCCGAAACACCCTGGATGCAACCTGTCCCAGGCGGGGGGTCCTCAATGCCGATCAACCTATCAACCCGCGACTAATAGGTTAACGCGAGCGAAGTGGTAATTGAATTGTTGCCGCTAGGCGCTGGAGAATGCTATCCCTGGCGTGTGCGTTTCTCTGTTCCATTTCAGAGGCGACTAGAACCAGAATGAACGGAGCGCAATGGCGTGTCTGACAGAACGAACAAGTAGAAACTAGAGCCCATTCCCAAGCTTCGTCCGGGAAATAAAAAACGGGTCCAACGTTGTCCCGACAGTAATCATCATCCGGTTTTTCTGCCATTTGCTCCCGGTCCTGGTGCAGGTTGATCCCTAGAACGCACAAAGCTCGCGTGGAAAAAGGCCCAACACGGGTCCAGTCCAGGACACGATAGCTGAACGATGCCCGCAGGAGGAACCTCGCCGGAGTGATTTTATCACCCCCTTGGGCGTCCTCTGGGAGCTGACCGGGAAGGCTGGCGTTTGGGTGGTGGCAGTTTACAAATGGACCCACTACGAATGGCACTACACACCAAAACCCCTAGCTTGCCGGGCGTGCTGGGGTCGATAAGATACCACCGCGGTGCGGACCACCGCCTCGACCGGCAGAGGACCGGTAGACAACATGGTGCGCGTTTTCTCGAGTGGGCGCGATGGATTAGTGAAAACATGCTGGACAGATTGCTCTGCAAAAACCGGCCCTGTGCGTCGGTGAGGAAGGTTTACAGAGATCGAACCAGACGACTAGCTTTGATGCCGTGTCGCGCCATGCAGGAGACCGGAGTGTCCGACTTGCTGAGTTCGATTGGCGTTGGACCCGTTACATTTTGACCCGTTTTGCTCCCTGGCATAGCAGAATTGGCAACGGTAGGACATGGTCGGGTCTCGGTCGTTCCTCCATCGTCCCTCGAGCCTGATCCACAGCCCAGCGTCACCTCATGAGTTCGAGTACCGTTGGATTTCGCAGTGCGTGTTGCTCACACATGCGACCCGTGTGTGACGATGCAGTGGCGTTGTAAGAGTTAAGATAAATCGCCACTAAAATAAAGCCTGCGATCTGCGCTGGAGGTTCCGCGGGGGGTTTTGCCAGAGTCCTTTCCGATTCCGTGCAGCCCGTCACGCGCGTGGCCAAGGTGAAGCAATCGAAATGGGTGTCCGATGATTGAAACTCCCACCGGCAAATGCTCGGTCGCGTAGTCGTCGACGGAGAAAATCGTTGAAAAGCTAAGTGCCACGATGGTTGCATCCAGGCTGCTACAACACTCGCCCGTGTCCACCCTTCCGCCAGCGGCGAACTAATCGCGCCGTCCGTAGCGAAGTAATCGGATTTATGGCGGCGGTATTAATCTTCACTCGGCCAGCCGTTTTTCCGCTTCGATACTCCTCAGACGCCGGGCTGTTGGGTGGCACGGCACTCGCACCCATTCGAAGCGATGTGGCGCGGCTGCCATCTCCCGTGATTGACTTGCAGATTTTCCTCCCGCCCACCCGAATCCTCTAAACGGTACTGCAGACTTTGGGCTGGCGAAGAAAGGATTGAAATGATTTTCTGTCTCCCCTTCCACACTGAAGCCAATCGGCATACCGCTAGGCCTAAGTAGACGGTTATGATGTGCCGTATTTCGCCAAACGTCAACAGCCGCTAGCGCCCTCGGTTTCCAATTCAATACAATCGCGAACGTGAGCTGACGGTCTTCAAACTAGCAATTCAAATCAAACGATTAGCCTGACAGCGGCTCGAATGCGTTTGATTTTTACGCCGCCGTGCACACGTTGGAAGCTGAGAAAAAAAGCTATAAAATGGAGCTTAACTCTATAAGCGTCCTGCTGACAACTGGACGTTGTTGATCAGTAAATTAGATCATTATCCTTTCCTCGCTAGAGTAGGCGACAGATATTTGCATTGCAAAATGTACGCGGCAAAACAATATTGAATAATCTTCAATTCATTAATCTTAAATAATATTTCAATCGGATTATATAAATATCTGTCAACCGCATTGTTATTACGCAAATTAAATAAAAAAAGAGACAGGGCATATTTTAAAAGAACTTATTTTGAATGAAAAACCTTCCTTAAAGCTGCACAAGACCATGACTGCGCCAAAGCGGGCCATGTGAAACAAATTATCCCCCTCAGAGAAGACCCTCAGAAAGCTAACAAATCATTCGATTTTATCGTGGATTAGAGCTAAAAAATAAACACGTATAAAGGCATATTTGAAAGTATGATCAGTTGCCCGTAATTAGCTTTAGACATCTTCAAGTAACGTTCGAACATTAAGCTCGTGCCTTGCGACCGTCTGGCAAACCGGTGGTAATATGCCTTTTTTGCCTACATTTCCAGTTTGAATGCCACCTCTCGATTGGCTATCGATCCTTGGTTCGATCGCATCGGAAGCAAACGAAACCAGCAGTGTGGTGAAAATGGCTCCATTATGGACAGCGATGGTTTTTATATTTTCTTTTTTTTTCGACAGTGTACACATTTGTTCGTTTTTCGAGCTCCCCAACGGGGGAATTTCGGACGTTTCATACTTGCCTCTCGCTTTGTTCCGTATGCCGTCTCGCTTACGACCGTTATAACCCCCTGTGAGTTGTTTTTGCTTTCGCAGCAGTTCCAACCCACAATCGCTGTTGCTCGCTCGCACATGTATATCGCTTCGCTCCCACACCCGCAAGGTATTGATGGTCGAAAAGTGTGCCGCGCTTCGAACGCACGCCCCGGCTCGTTGTTTCTCGCTCGCACATGTATATCGCTTCGCTCACACACCCGCAAGGTATTGATGGTCGAAAAGTGTGCCGCGCTTCGAACGCACGCCCCGGCTCGTTGTTGCTCGCTCGCACATGTATATCGCTTCGCTCACACACCCGCAAGTGATTGATGGTCGAAAAGTGTGCCGCGCTACGAACGCACGCCCCGGCTCAGGCACGGTCTTTCTTTTGTATCGTCGTCCGTGCTGCTTCGAGGGGTTCTATGCATGGTACTGGGTCTTGGTGCCCGGCCGGGCATTTGAATGCGTTATCGTTTCTTAAGAACCATTAAATTTTATTTTTGCGTGCCGTGCTATACTCCACGGTCCGGGCTGTCTTTCGTTTTTTCTGCATGCATGTTCTTGGTGTCCGATATCGTCGAACACTAGCCGCGGGTATTTAAATGCTTTATTCTTTGTACTGGCGTGCCGTGCTGTGGAGTGCCGTACAACTTGGTTTTAATTGCTTTTCATAGATTTTGACCCACTCGTCCCCTCGATCGTATGGAGTTTTTTTCCTCACGCCCGTTACCGTTCTTCCGTATGTTCAACATTTGTGTTGTTCACGCGCTGATATATCGAGTGATCGATCAACGCAAACCGGCGCTAGCAATACAAAAATATTGCATTATGACGGCGCTTTAAATATCATGTTTTCCAGCCACGGTTGCCCTTGAAACAAAATGAGGTAATAGTAGCGCCAAATTTCAAGCATGTAGAAAAAACCATGGCAGCCTATGTTTTAATCTGCCTGTGCAGATTTATGGTACCGTAAAGGTCCCATCGTATAGCTACGGTCAAAAATTCGATCACGCATGCGTAGCTTCAACCAAGAGCCACGAGCGATACTGTGCTATTCCCATCGGATTCATACACCGTTTTTGACTCCACGCGGAGACAGGCCTCCTATGGCCTCGCGTGTAAAGCGACAGGGCAATTTCAAAAACTTTTCACGGCTAAAGAGCCAGCAGCTTAGCAAGCGCTAAAACTTCAATCCGATAATTTACTAGAGTCTAAAAATAGCTCAGAGCAACTGACCAAAAGTATAGGCAATCAAGGGGGTGCGGGTAGAACGAGGGAACAGAGAACGAGAAACAGACCAGACACCACCGGCAGGCACAGACTACGAGGGGGAACCAAGTACACATGTAGAAAAAACGATACACGGAAAACAAAAGCAAAAGCCATAAATCATACCAAGTACCCCCTCCCCTACCCCCCTGATCATTTTTTTGAACGGGTGGGCGGTGACTTTTTTATGGGCGGGGATAGCGCGCATGTCGAAACGCATGAATTTCGACAGACATTGCGGCTCACTTCTCGGAAACGGATAGTGCTTGAAAAGCAAACCGAAAGACCACGTGCTCGGGAAGTTGGGTCAAGCGCAGATCGGTGGAGGCCAAAGCGTCGGTAACTAACTTGAGTGGGGCACCGGGCATGTGCACCTAATGGCTGGCAGATGGGAGTCCCACCAGCGAACGCAACCGAGACACCATGCAGGCAAACCGAAACCGGGCGGCGGCGTTGGCGGCATGCCTGGAAAACGAAAGGAAAAGTCTTTCGGGCGTTGGTGCCATCGTTTATTGAGTTTTATTAGCGTTTATTAATGAACATGTCGGGGCAGGCGTTGCAGCAGTGCGTCGAACTTGCCGGTCGATATCTGGCAGGACAGTTGAGCAAAAAAATCTCGACTCCATTGTGTGCATCGCTATCGAAAGACTTTTATCGTCACGCAGAGCGAGAGTCACGGGCCTTGTTGAAAACGTTAAGCATCCATTGCAGCAAGAACAAAAAAACAAACATTCTAGCTGATGTGTTCAGAAATAAACGCGGGCATTGAAGAGTATCTGATCGTGCTCCAATGAAGCCATGTGGATCGATAGATACAGCTTTTGAAGTGCTTTGACTAACAACAACTCGTGAGCAAACATTATTGGAGTTTGTCGATGTAGAATCTTCGTTAATTTATATTCTTACGTTTCACGTAACATATTCACGTTCCTGTTTAAAAACACATTTTTTTAAAGGACCAACATCGTTCACAACGTCTTTACCCAAAATTACCCTATTTCTAGTTTCAAATCAGAGCTATTCAACGCAATTGGCAATGGACGAACCGCTGACGGCACACGGCTGTAAGATAAATACTTCGGGGTTAATTGAGGTCCCTCCTCTCGATTCCTCGGATTGGCCCTCCACGAGGTAACCTGAATCCACCTCTTTTACCGTAGTAATTGTCGTAAATTGCACCGAAACTCCAAACCGCTCCAGAGACCGCGCGGACCGGGACAATCCGAGACGGCCGTCAACCGGGACGCCAGTCTTCGTCGGCACGGAACTCCCACCGAGACCATATGCCGAGACCGGCTCCTTTCAAAGCCACTTGAAATCGAGCCGCACGCGATACCGCCACGCACTGTTCGATCTTCAGTCGGATAGTTTTCCGATACCACTAGCTGGGCTGCGATATTCTACGACATTCGAGCAGTAGAAAGACGATATGCAAAGAGTGTGTAGGGAGGAAGAGAGTGGATTGGAATTCGGAAACTCATTCCAGCAAACCCTTTCGTGGGCGCTGTTTACATGATTTACATTAATAAAGTTTTGCCCGATGGAAAGCGAAAAGCGGTTCCTTCCGACGAAAATAGGCATCGGGGATCTGGCCGGTCTGATTTAAATAGAATGTGCCGGGAGAAACTGGGGTGGTGATGGGGAACCAGTTTGGTTGTGAGATTGCGCTTCCAGAAAGAAGCTCTTGCCGCGCCGGAGATCACGCAGGGGCTTATGGGTTTCGGGTCGAAATATGAAACCGCGGACCCGCCACAGTGATATGATTCGATACGGTGGAGTCGCTTGCCCGGGAATGGGTGCCACTTTGAAGGAGGGTGTTTTTCCTAAACGTTAGCGTGCGAGATTATCAAAACGATTCCGTGAAACGGTTGCCCATCTACAAGCTAGGAACGAATTATCATAACTCCAAACAGGTACACTCCCTTCGAATGCTACCCGCAGCGACGGTGTGCTGGTATCAATGTTTGGATCAAATGTTTTACCTGGCCCAGTTAGCGATCTTAAGACAACCACGAGCAATTCCCATAAATCATCGTTATCAATTTTGAACCAGTTTTTGCCAATCGCTAGACCGAATCTTGCTAGCAAAGATTTATCTTGCAACGGCCAGCCATACGTCTCTGGGAGTAATACCACGCCGGGTTGATTACTTTTAATTAAAACCACCTGTTGGAACCACACCGGTCATTGGCACACTTTACCAGCTCCGAAGGGAAAGCATAGAGCCGAGGAGAGAAAAAGGTGGTTTGGAGAGAAGCAGCGAGCAAATTGATCTTCCTCCCCTTTCGGTATGTAAATTGAATTGCATTGCCATGCGACATTCTCGATCGGAGCCCGGATGCACACCGTGCGATTGCATCATTCCATTCATTTGAAACTACCACCACCACGTCAGCCCGACCGAGCTTATACGCATTTTTAACTTTCACTTCCAACTTCCGCGCAACCGTTCGGAATGGCGTGGGATGGCTGCGCGAAGGCTAATGGGGGTGAGCTGTTTGTTCATAAAATTTCAAATCTCCTGCATTAATGCGTCCCCTAGGCTTCTGGTAGAAAGTAACGTTCAATAAGTGAAACTAAAATAGGGAGGCTGAATGAAGAAATTTCATTCCGTTTCAATCTTAATGCCAAAGATATACAATGCGGGGCAAGAAACTGATTCTGGGAGTAGCGTTAATACAAAAAAGCCAATTAGAGGAGGTTGATAAAACCGATCGTTGATGTGCCTTTCCTCAGGCTCTTTCGCCACCGTTGGACGTTCTTAATCAAAACTTGCTCCGCGTGCTGGTCGAGAAGTTTGTTGCTCATCTTCCGAAGTGGATGTGCAGCATTTCCACTTTACTTCTTCTCCCTTCTTCCAACGAGTAGCTCGGACCGAGCGATGCAGTCTTGTTTATTTATTTATTCAAATTTTATTGCATCTAGATGACCGCCAAAGTGAGAGACTCTCGATCGGCTCGCTGTCTGTCATTGCTGCGTCGGGGCGATGGTCCATCAATGGTGGTTTTGCTCCGGTCCCGCCAAGGTGGCTATCTTCCACTCCAAACAAGCTCAAACCGTTCAGTGCTATCGTGGCGCCTCCGTCTATGAATGTGTGTTGGTCGAGCATATCACCCAGCATAAGCCAACAACGTCGCGGACACGCAGCACTTCCAAAGGAGGCTGACAAATGCAATCTACTCCAGTTGGAACGATGGCAAGCGAAGAAGTCGCCTATCAGTCTTCCTGCCCCTTTCCCTCTCTCTTTCTCTCTCTCTCTCTCTCTCTCTCTCTCTCTCTCTCTCTCTCTCTCTATCTCTCTTTATATCGGATTGGAGAAGCTGGACAACTTTTTATTTGCTTTCTCCGAAGTATGTGAGATTTAATTACTCACTTTTCCATCCTGTCCAGTCTCCGGGTGTCGCTGAGCTTGTCTCGCTAGCGGGAAGCAATTAAGATTAATGATTTATTTATTGACCTATCCGATGCTCTTTCTAGATTTTCCTTCCACATGCTAGCCTTAATGGAAACTGCATTGGGCCAAAAGGGAACTCTCGTTGGGCGTGCTACCGGTGCAAAGCTAGGTTTTGACCAAACAAAATGTAGACAAACTCGTACCTTGCTTTCCGCGCAAGGCAAAGTAAAAGCACCAAGCGCCGGAATGGAATGGAAATGGACACATTTCTCGAAACAGATCGAACCGATCGATCGATGCCATTGGAAAAGGCAGGGGAAGAAGAAAATGGCAGCTGGTTACACGTGCAACTGTTTGTGCAGTTTGTTGTAAGCACGGGTTTCTACGCCTTCCGTTTGTCCCGTGCGTTTTTCCGAAAGCGTGTCGAACAGATTATCTTGTTTTGCGTCTGGGTAGAAAACAGACATGTCCTTTTTTTCTTGTCACTGCTCAATACATCAATCAGTGCTGTCAAATGTTTGAAATCAGATAAATTGTTCCGGAGCAGAAGAACAAAACTATCCACTGGCGTCGTGCTGTCGTACGTGATTATGAGGATGAGGTTCTCTTGAAAGAAAGAAAGCGACAGATGGAAACAGAGAGGAGCTGTAGAAAATCCTATTGAAAAGGATCAAATGCATCGGAGGAAAAAGGGAAAAAGGATCACACAGATCATAATCCTCAATATTTACCCTGATGTATCCCTCCACAAGGACGGTTGTAGGCCGTATGCCCTTTCTTCATTGACTATCTGCTCCTCCGGCTGACACACGCGCGACGACATCTTAATGCTGCTGACAGTCGAAGGCAGTTGAAAGATTTATTATCAGTTCAGGCCAATGTTCGGCCGAGAGTGCCTCGCGCAGCTTGAGCTTGCTGGGTCGAATTTTCAGAGGCGGATAATCCCATTGTTAAGCCACACAACCCCAAGGGTTTAATTTCCTTCCAAACCCACCCAGGTAGCATCCCTCGGCCAAGATCAATGTAATCAAGTCGGCCCGGACGATTTGCGCGTGCGTACACGAGTTTTTGCGGGTTGCGAAAAGGCGGTAAGACGCTTCTTGGGAGGTTTTAAGCGGCTGCTAATGGATAGCTTCCCGGGATGTCGAAAAGATAAATAACGGGCGCGGTTCGAGGAGTGACTTCTGGAGAGAAAATATTGCCCCGGTGTCGCTTCACTGCGAACTGACCCCGACCGCAAAGGTTTTCTTTTTCGCACGGCCATGGTAAATAAATGCTGATAGAACAACATTAAACTAGGTCACGGATACAGATATATTTATGACGGATGTATGAATACGAATCTTTCCATTCGATCATGTACAGCCCTTGGCTGCCCCTTGGAAAAAAACTGTGTTTGTAATTAAAAAAGCTGGCCTACCAAATAACTTACTACTCTGCAAATAATTTTGTATAAATTGAATTATCCTCTTTTTCAACATTTCAAATACCTTGATTAGATCACAGTAAAAGCAGCAAAATAATTTCACGGTAAACGAAAGAAACCTATTGTGTAATGTTGCATGCTTGTATTCATTCACCATAAATCAAATGCCTTTCGTGCAAGCCTCTTTATAAATGATCGGTTAACAATATTTACGTTTCATCCCGCACGCGTTTCGTAGCCCTCACTTTTCCAGCCTTTTTGTTCGCCTGGCGCCAGTTTTATATTTGTTCAAAAATAAATATATATTTGTTCAGGAGCGGAACGGGACTGTGAAAACATATTTAAAACATCTTCCCAAGGCCAAATGTCGGCCCCAACAACACCGAAGGATTGAGAAGTATGGTAGAATGATAGCCATCTTCCTCATCCCATGGTCGAGCCTGGGTAGAAGTTTCGTCTACAGCGGTGCCCTCAGGCAGTCTGCTTTGGTTTTTCTGCTTGACGAAAGGGTGAAAAAAAAAACACGAACCATATGGTCATCATATTTGTATAATTTTTAACGCCGATCCGATGGAACGTTTTACCATCCGAATCATATGCATTTTACCGATGCTCTCTAGCCCGAGCCTGTCGGTCCATAGGACAAGCCGGTTAAAGTTTCGGCGTTGTTTAGTCATTATTCATCGAACCCTTCGCTCACTGAATCGCACCTAGCGCAATTAATCCCTTCCTCGATAATTAGGCAGCGTTCCTTCCCCGTTAAGCGCATACACCCTGAGGCACAGCATGGAGCTGATGGTCTGGGACCGTTTTCATGTCACCACACTAAATAAACAGATTCCCGCATGGCCGGGAAGATGAAACGGAACCGGCGGCACTAATCCGACCTGGTAAACAGGAAGAGAGCAGCCAACTGAAATCAATTGCAGTCGAATACGTAAGGTAAGTTCTCTTTTTTAAGGGGTTTTTTATTTATGTTCATCCGTAGCTCCGGGACCTCCACGTTCGGCGCATATTGAGTTCCTTGTTTCTTTTTTGTCTTCTTTCAACCCCGTTGCAATGCAACAGGGATTGCATCGACGTGGTGTCCCTCTAAAACTAAGCCCGGACGGCCGTTCAATCTGGGCTCGGAAATTCGAGGTGCACAGCGCAACGATGCAGCTGTAGGTTCGATGCACCGATAACGTAGTACCGCAACGGGGTTCGCGTGCACCCGTTTTACCCCAGCAACTGTTACAGTATCAATTACCAGCCAACGTAGACACCACCGCGACAACAACTACGATCTGGAGCGCTAGCGGGTTGCATACAAAAGGGGAAATCGCTACGGGGAAATGGAACGGTTGCCCTAAAATAAGACCTCGGCACGTCCTGCCTTGTTGCGTCGAGGGTGACAACAGCATGGAGGGATTAGATGCATCTCCATCAAGCTGCTGCCGAACCGTGGTCGGGAAATGAGTTCGAAGAAAAGCGCGACATGAAGCACACGAAAATAAAACACCAAACGTATCTCGTTTGGTCGCACTGAAAAGAATCAATAAATGGTGACACGGTAAAGGTGTGTCATGTTGATTGGGAAGGTTTGGTGAAATTCGATTAAATTCGATTGCGCGTTTTTTTATTATTCCACTTTTCATCGGCTGTTAGTTATGTCGGTCCAGATGAGAGTGAATTGTATGCATGCTTTAATGCGTTGAACCCGAATTGTAATCACTGATCGACTCAACGTTCGTCATGGAGCGCAGAGTGGACAAACATAGCTTTCGTTTGCTTTCGGTGGGAAAACGAATCTGCTAATCTTACTTCAACGATCGCATTTCAATACATAGACGCACAAACACATTGGATGAATGGGGATCGTCGTCATGGATTAGATTTTGGTGCAGAAAGCAGAACACGTTTTAGCCATTCGGAGCTGAAAGCTAGGAATGTTCCTGATCAATAGTTTGTCTCTGAATAGTTCAAATTCGGTACATTGTCGAACAGAAATTTATGTCCAAATACAGACGTGACAAAATGTGGAATTTGTCCATGTTGCTCGTTCGATACATTCCTCTGCAAAGTTTACACAGCTCAGTTGAATATTTAGGTCGGCTTTTAGGTGTTCCAATACGTACAACCTATCACATCAAGGAACTGTTCTTCTACGGTTTGTCGAGCAAATACAATGCAAGAAAAATCCCATGTTTGTTGAAAAATAAATTACAACCAACAACCTACTTCGGCACGCTAGTGGTATTTTCTTTTAAATTCTCAACGCATTAGAGTGAACATGCCGAAGCATTAGGATTCACAAAATACTGCTGTTTCCATTTACAAAATTAAGTGGTCCACGTTTCTGGCCGCATTCCTCGATCTCGCTGTATTATTCTGAGCTGTCACGCCAACGCCGGGCCCCTAAGCTGCCCCTGTCTGATGGATATCACATTGGATCGGTCCCTAGGATCTGAACATCGCCCAAAATGGTTGCGACATTGCGAGACAGTACGGGACAATTTCCACTATGCGTGTAGACATTTAAACTATTTCGTGTAAGCTATGTGTCCGTTAAACCTTTACCTCATCTGTCGACGGAATTCAAGTGCATAAATCGACGTCAACTGGCTCCACGGAGCAGCACTCTAGCCACCAGCGTTAAGCAGGGAGGATACAGCCTGCATCCGGTTCGATCGCCACGGATCGATACGGCTGCTCGAAAAGAGGTGCCTGGGTGGCAACACAACCGTAGCCAGCAATGTGCCTCACAACTCGTCTTCTTCCTATCGATCGATGTTCGAAAATGTTGCCCGAACATAAATAAATGGAACACTCGAGGACGCCCCGAGAAGTGTCCGGCATGTTTTCTGGAGGGAAGATAAAACATGCGCCAGAAGCCATCAGTGACGCGCGAGTGGCGCATGTTTGCGTTAAGACAAACACGTTTTGCCTGTGCGACGTTCTTCGGATCGACCAGTTTTAGGATGAACCGGTAAAGGTTCGCCTCGCGAACTGTTTCGCTGGCATCTTACTGATTTATGCGTCCTGTAAACGGTTGTTCACGGCCAACGAAGCCTGTCTGGTGGAAGCAACAGGTACGCTTGGACGTGAGCTACCCAAAATTATTCCAAGATGAAGTTGAACAAAAACGTTGGATTAAATTTGCATAACACACCCCGAACTACTAAATCACTAGTTGATTTCTATCAGTTAAACAAATACATATAATAACGACTCATTTGTAATCCAATATTTCGTCAACATGATCAGTGAAAAATTGAATGATTGAAAGAGATACGAAAAACCACTGTTAACAGAATATGATCTTGACATAAAAAAACACCTATTCAAATAACACATAGGTTTGGATTGGAAGCCATGAATTGTTGAACCATCCATGCAATCCAAAGCGCGTGGCTGATCTGATCTCCAACTTAGTTATTTCAAGCGATGCACGAACCGGCAAAGAGATGAGTCAGCATCTCAACCGTCTTGGGATTTACCCAGTCTATAAGGTAAGAAAACCTCCTCTGTGCTCCTTTTTCCGATTGGTACTGTGAATCCCCGTCGATCGTAAAGTGTTTCGGTTTTTTTATTTTTTAAATTAGCACAGAAAAAAAACCGCACATCCTATATAAGGGACTTTGGCGATGCCGAGAGCTTCAGTTGGAAAGGTACAGAGATCGCGAAACAATCTTCATCCGGGCACATTCGGACACTGGGGGATCTCTCAATTGAGTGTTAGTGAAGTTAAAGTTTAGTGATAAATAGGAAGTTTGTTGTTCTATTTGTCATCCCGTAAGCGAACATGTTCCTGCTCGGCCCTATTGCCCTCTTATCAGTGTTCGCATGCAGCCGAAGCCACGAACTGTTTACGGACACCGTCCCGAAAGACTTCTACCTACGCAAGGATCTCACAGACTGCAGTGCTCGCTTTCACAAGCACAAGATCTTCCAGCAGCAGTGTTTAGTTTTTGGTGGTGTACAGGCGAATCTAACCGAATTTCCTCATATGGCCGTCCTCGGCTGGCCGGAGCAGGGACAGAATGGCAGCAGTAGTGGGCAGATCCTGTGGCAGTGCGGGGGCTCACTGATAACGGAACGATTTGTGCTCACGGCAGCTCACTGCGCAGCCGATACGAACAACATCCCTCCACGTCTGGTGCGCCTGGGAGATGTGAATCTGGCGGCATCGGACGACGACGAGTACGCGCAGCAGTTCGAGATACGCCGAATCGTGCGCCATCCTGAGCATTGGTTCTCGCGGAAATACTTCGACCTAGCACTGGTGGAGCTGGACGGCGTTGCGAGGTAGGGACGACTCATTAGTCTAAGTTAACTTATGCCATCTTAGCTGCCTAGGAACGCCGAGCAAACAGCTATCTGGTGTCGGCATCTAAGCTAGCTTTTTGTTTTCTGTCTCCACGCACAAAGATTTACTGCCGGTGTCTGCCCGGCTTGTCTGTGGACGAAGCAGGCGCTACCGGCACAGATTTTCGAAACGGCCGGCTTCGGTGCGATCAGCTTCGGTGGTGCGCCGGTGCCAAACCTGCTCAAGACAACCCTGCGCACGATGAGCTCGACCGAGTGCACGAAGCTGTACAAAAACACGCGCGGCCTATCGGAAGGCATTGTGTCGGATCAGATGTGTGCCTTCGAGCTCGATGCCGACACCTGCCAGGGTGATTCCGGAGGTCCACTGCAGGTATCGCTACGGAGCTTCCGAAACACGCAACCGTTCGTGGTGGCCCTAACGTCGTTCGGGCGGGGCTGTGGAACAGGTTCCTCGGGAGTGTACCAACGCGTGGCGTCGCACATTCCCTGGATTGAGTCGGTGGTCAACGAAACTATGGATCCCGTGCGCTGCTCGGAGAAGTACGCCGCTTTCAGACACTTTAGCTTGCTGGCGCCCGAGTGTGCTATTCGCAACGCTTACATCAATCGCGTCCACCTGCTGTGGCCGGCCGAGGCAAAAGGCCCACCGATTCCGTGCGGTGGTACGTTCATCGACTACAACACGGTGGTGACTTCGGCGCGATGTGTTCACGATGCGGATGGTGTCAAACCGAACGCCATTGAACTGCTGGAAAGCTTAGATAAACCACGAGCAAAAATCGTAGAGATTCAGGTACATCCCGAGTTCGACGAAATATCGCTGCGGAATGATTTAGCGTTGATCAGGTTGGAAAGGTATCTTCAACCGGATATTCATGTGGCACCGAGCTGCATTCCTCTTCCCAAGCCGACAGAGATTTGCACCGATCGACAGACGCACGATCCGGTGACTTGTTGGGATCAATTGGCCGATACCACGAAAATGAATCTGCTCAATCCCATCTGCAGTCCAGAGAGTATCGAACGAAGTACGGTGAAGCTCGTTTGGTCGGAGGACAACGATAAGCCACCGTGTGTGGGAATGCTTATAAAAACGGACACCGTCATCACATCGATTCGCTGCATGAACAATCATAGCAGTAATCCCCCGGTAGAGATCGAGTTGACCGGATCCGAACAAGGAAAGCGAGTAAAGATCGCCAATATTCTTCGACATCCAGGATACAAAAAAGGAGCTCGTCGAGGGCGTGATACAGCGCTCCTGCTGCTTGCAGAGGACTTGATTGACATCAAGGATCTCGTCCCAAGATGTATCCAGGAAGCAGGAAACGAGCTGGTAAACCGTACACATATGTCGACCTACGACAAACACGCGAGAACATTTGCGCAAAGCCGTGTGAACCTCCCTTCTGGAAGGATGTGCAACGAGTCCATGATGCACAGCTTTACAGACCTATCGGGGAACAGTCTAGCCAATGGCTCGCGGTACACCTGCTGGGATACGGAGCAGAAAGTGGTCCCGGGTGCAGTTCCACTGGAGCCTGGTGCAGGCGTGCTGGACGAAACGCACCGGTTCATCCACGGTGTTGCCGCCTTCACCAACACCTACGGTTCGGTTGAGCCAGTCATCAGCACTAACCTTTCTGCGTACGCGGATTGGATAACTCGGTTTGTGCTCTATCGTCCACCGAAAGTGGAGCTAGTGTTCCGATCCGATGGAGACGACTTCGATTTCGGCAGCAAGTGCACCCTGAAGAATGGAACCGATGGAAACTGTATGCCAGATTACGCTTGCGAGAGGGAGATTGTGGCGCACAAAAACAAGAACGACATAGCCATATGTGGCTTCGAAGGAACTATTAGCTACGTATGCTGTCCACGGGGATATCAAGATTTCCCACTCTTGCCTGAATTAGAAATGCCTGGCTTTTTCGACCCTCTTCCACCGTTGCCGTATGAAAACTTAAAGCGATAAATCTCGCACTAAATTTTGAAGCGGTTTTAAGTACGTGGATGGCAATCGCTGTTATGTTCAAATTTTCTATTAAAATGACTGATAGTATTAAGATGACATACTGTATCCACCATATTTATGACGCCTCAGCTGAAATGAGCTGCAATGACATACCTGAAATGAAAGAAGTTGAAAAAAGAATTTTAGCCCAAGAAAATAAAACATCCTTTGTGTAATTCAAAGGTTGGAATCTTTCCTCATTCTCCATTCATACACGTATATCGATTTCTGACCTGAGTCGTTCGAATGTTTTATATATTTCTAATCATCCGAAGTTTTCCTCGTTTTGGTACACTCAAGATTGACCGTCTAGAAGAGAAAAGGGTGCTTCAACAATGAACAAAACACCAAAAGATGCTCGAACTTCGAACGACCAAAGACACCAGATTCGAGGATGACACGAAATTCCTTCCACCTTTGTTTTTCCTCTTTTTCCCTTCCGCTCGGCGTGCCGTTGTCTAGTTCACGGGTTTTCGTGAACAAATGTGCCATCGGCAAATGCCTTGATGCACCCAAAACGAAAGAAAAACACATCTGTGCGTGCGTGATGCTATATAGCCTTCTTTTTGGGCCCGTGCACATTCCGCACATAATCCGACGGCCAAGGAACGCAGACCGAGACAAATGAGAACCTTGGCATCAGTGCGATGTTACCACGCTCGTCCATGCTGGTGAGCAATGTTGGCCGAGAAGCAAGCTGGCGAACGTCACCGTTTCGCTGCAGCGGACGGACCGAACCGTCGGGAAAGCGAGCGGTGAATGTGTGCAAGGCGAGACTTCCCAAGAGGCGAGACTGGTCGTTCGGACGAGGGTGAATCTGTGGCCAACAAGTCTAGCACCGATTTGTGGACGGACACAAACCAACACGAACGGCGCTGACTGACTTCAAACCGTAAGATCCTGACGGTTATTTGCAGAGTCATCTTCGCTTGTTCCTCTTCCTCCTTGTTGTGATGCTTTCCCTGTTTCGAGTAATTTTAATTTTGAATTTTCCAATCTAAAATTTTTCTCACACCATTTTCTTTACTTGTTTCACACATTTCTCAACGTTTATAAGGAAATTCTCTCTGTCTAAATAGGAAATTTAATCTCTAAATCTACAAAATCTAAATCTTCATCATCTGTTTCATTCTAATCGAATATTTATTCGGTTTGCGCTTGCTCCTTTCTATTTGTATTTTTTTTTTCGTTTAGTTCCCTATGTTGCCTTTGAATCTCCGTTCTCTAGTGTTTCACGAGTCGTTTCGTGCACTCTGAAATTTCACGCACGAACGATGCTAAAATTGGGCACTTTGAGAAACGCATTTCTATCCTACCACCAATAGAATGATAGGGTGGAAGAGAAATTTACTCCGAGCAGATTTCCGAGTTCTGAAACTGATTCGATTTTTTATTACTATTTCTGTGCATTCCAACGAAATTCTTTCGCTGGTGTATGCGAAAAATGTGCAATATTGAGCGCTGTTTGGCTGGGGGAACGTTTTCCATTGTTTTTTTGGTGTTGTCAATGCCATGGAAATTGAGTAACAACTGGATGCCCCAGCTGTTTCAAAGCAGAGAACACATGTGAAAATGCAAGTCTTTTTTTCCCATCGTCTCAAGTTAAATGAGGCGCAGTCCGAGGCAGCTCATGAAAGGGTATGAAGCACACTGCAGGTGACATCATGAGGGACATCAAGAAGATGTCTCTTCGGTGACAGGGGGGATATTTGCATTTAATATAGTTGTCGTGCATGGGCTGGCAGTATTTTCTTTTTCATCCCTTCATGCGCTTCTGCATATGCACACAATCTGTGCGGCGCCCTGTCTCGGTCGGAGTGAATCTTTACGGCACTTGATACATGGCGCATGGAACGTTGGAAGATGATAAACTTGCTGACAGTGTGAAGGCAGCTCCAGTGGTGTTGTTTCTTGCCACGACGATGATGAGACTATGCATCTCCCAACTGCCCCAGTATCAGCTCTTTTTCATCTAATTTTTTCGCCTTTTACTACTTCCACAAATCTGACGGCTTGCTGCCCTTCGCTAAAACTGTTTAACCCGAGCCCCCCGCTAAAGTAATGAAGATATCAGGTTGTCACACTACGATGACGATAAGGAGAAGGATGACGATCGAATTTGTCAAAAGGTCAAATTGCCTCTCAGGCTTAGGTGCCAGGGTCGGTGTCAAATGGACACGTTGGAAATAGCGATAAATTTCGGGTTTAATGGATGTTAATCTGTCGGATACTTTGCTTTGAACTGTGCATATTTTTAACTTAGATTGCATGTGTATTTTAAGAACAAAACAACACACTCAATTTATAGTTTGCCTCTAGTCTTGGAATTTAGTACATCGTTGAACAATGTATCCCATCAGTAATGTTAAAGAAAAAACAACTTGTAAATCATACTCGAAAAGCTAAAATAAAACATAAAACACCCTCATAACGTGCCATTTCCGCACGCGTTAATAAATCCCAGGGGGCTACAGTAATTGTCCAATTTGCGTGATGTTTTGCTATACCAAATCTAGCTCTGAATCTCACGTAGTTGAAAGTAGCCCACCGTTTCTTAAATATCCGCATGGTCAGTGTGGTCATTTGAATTTCATTTTCTTCATGCTGAATAACATTAACAGCATTGGATTGCCACACCCTGTTCATCGTTGTTTTTTTTCTTTTCTTGCTATCGTTAAGCGGAAAGTGGTCGTCGAGCGCTAACCTAATCGGGTTCACCTTTGCGCGCCGGAATTCGGTGCGTGTTTTGCGGTTAAATAGCATTCAGCATGGGAATTGAAAAGAAAAATCCCACTGTTTAAACAAGACATCACGCTGGAATGGGCCGTGAAACCAGCAACTATGGAAGCGACAAAATAGCACCGAAAAGTTTTCCGTAAAATCGCCACCACAGAAACATGAAATAGCCATCGACGGAAGCTGTCGACCTACGTATTCCGAGCTTCAAAGATCGCTGATGTAAATGGAAAGGAAGTAGCACGGGGAGCATAAGTGCGCAAATAAAATTTAAAAAAAAAAACACACGCACAAACACACAGAGCTGTCCATCCATGGGCGATGGTGGCCCGTTTCGGGTGGAATCAATTCAACTCGACCTACGCGAGCTCACACAAGCCGCGAGCGAAGTGTCGCACCTTTCCGTGGATCGAGCAAAGTGTCGATGAGATTTCTTCTTAGCATTTTTTTATCATTCCCACTCTCTTAACTCGTAAGCCACCTGTCGCGGCGCCAAACATGTTTCGCCCTTCGGCACGCGGGACTCGGACGCGCGTCGTCACTTAATTAATGCGCCGCTTCCCCAGGAGGAAAGGCTGCGTGATCCAAGGAGGAGTGGGATTTTCGCGCAATTTGCGTTCCGCGCTGACCGATCGAGACCGGGCGGCCTCTGCTATGGGCTGCCGGTAGCCGCGACTCACTCACACCCTATCAACCGCTTCTTGGCCACCATCGTCTTCACCGCCTTCATCATTAACGGTGCGCAATGGGTGTACGGCTGTGCTCGGGTTCGCAAAAGGTTTAATTGAAAGGAATGCGTTTCATTTTAATGTTAAATTTGTTTGAACTGTTGTTCAGAACGATGACGCGCCGCACCGAAATAGCCCATCAATTCAACGTTGGCAATAAATGTTACATAGTTACCACTAAAAGCGAACAATGCACGGACGAATCTCGGTGGATGCTGTAGGTGAATGTCAAAGAGGCATGAACGAAAAATAGTCCTCTGTTTTATCAGCGGTTGTTGGTCAGGTTTTATTTTATTTTATTTTTTTTTCTTGAAAGGAAGTGGGTGATGTGAGAACGGCATGCAGAAGAGAAAAACAAATTCCTTCGGTATGTATAATGAAGCAAAAACAGCTACCATGAAGGAGAATGTTATTTATATTGCACCATTATTTAAATTTTTGTTCTCAAAAGATAAAGAAAACCAGTTTTCGAGCTCCAGCCGAAAACCTAACACAGCTCAAATTGAACCCCACTATTTAGTTATAACCCAAAAACCATTTCAAAAACACCGATGTTCAAACTTGCTGCTGACTTATTTGACACTTTGACACTTTCTCGCTGGTCGTGCGTGTCAGCACACGGTCCAACAAACATCCGCGTAACAATGCCAGGCATTAAATTGGTCAATATTGGGCCAGTTGAAAGCCGGAGGAGTGGGCAAACAGTCGCCTTCTGGTTGGTGGTGGTTCGAAATCGATACTTGTGCGCCTCACATTGATCACCTTCGGTGCCATCTCTTCGATTGTTTAAACAGTGTTAAACTTTTGTCGCCGCTGCCGCCGATAGGGGAAAAGCCACTTGGAGCCAAGTTGCTCGCATGATCATTTGGTCGCTTACGATTGCACCATACGGGGTAAGGATAACTAAACATGAAGAAAATCAAACCGTCTCGAAGCATACTGTGTGGTGCGCGTCGTTAAGATAGTTCAAACCGTTAAAAGCGTCGACGAAGTTCTTCCTGTTTGTCTGCCAGAGTCGCAAAACGAGGCCAAGCGGCTACCGTGTAACAAACCGATTGCGCTTGCGTTTAATTACCTCCGGTCGATGGTGGCTTCCAGGCCAAAGGGACACCACTCCGGTGTCGATCGTGTAGATCGCACTCGTCGCCAAGGGCCGCAGCCTTGGGCGTCTTT
This sequence comes from Anopheles atroparvus, assembly GCA_914969975.1. Classification (NCBI taxonomy): domain Eukaryota; kingdom Metazoa; phylum Arthropoda; class Insecta; order Diptera; family Culicidae; genus Anopheles; species Anopheles atroparvus. Next base: position 21,853,916 of record CAJZCY010000003.1, read on the forward strand.
CACCGAACATCACGAACGAAACACAGAACCACGTAGTGCACTGGAGATTTTCAATGGCACTTGGCTCAACTCAAACGAATTATTGCGCAATAGGGTTAAAAATGGTGAAACAGTGAATATTGAAACAGCGTTGCTTCGTTGCGCAATGGAATGGTCCGGGGAACTGGACGGACTAAAAGTCTTGGAAATGTCCTTCTAAGGACATCCGGTGACCTATTTGACGCTAGAGCAGAAAAACCAAGCTAAACTAACAACTAAAAAACACAAACTCATCAACCGCACGAATAGCCGAGGACGAGGGAAAACTATCTGCCCTCCGGTCCGATGGACGATTCGCGACTAACTGGGCAGGATTGGACCATCCCAGCGTCCAAGGACCGACGCGTGGTGGATGCGAAAAAAAAAGAAGTTCATCGAATTTTCTGGACCTTCTCCGGTCACATTCACTTTTCGGGTGCTCTTGGTCTGTGTGTGTCCGTTTCGTTTGCTTGTGTTTATTTGTTTTATGTAGTTTTGTTTTTCGCTTGGCGTTTTTCTTATGTTACCACTCTTCCACGTGGCCTACCGGGGAGGCTGAGATTTATGGTCGTCTTCGCCAGAGTTTACCATTTCGTCGCGTACGACGCGTGGCTAGAGCGGCAGGACCGTGGACGTGTGTGCTGCGAAACCGGCGTCCAAAGTTTCCTGTGAGAAGCCGTTTCAGTTGCTCGTATGCTTTCAGAGGTCTTTGAGATAAAAGTTTAGCTTTCCGCAAAGTTATGGTGGAGCTAGTGGTATGGGTCTGTTTTTTCTGCATCAGTTTTATCCAATGTCTTTTAGCTCGTCTTCGCCACCAAGACGCGAAGAATGCGGTCGGATTAGAGGGGTTGTCACGAAAGTCACCTCGTGGTGATGGTTTGATGTGATTAAAGCACATGTTAAGCGCAAAGTTCGTCCCCTTTTCAGCTGGATAATCCGCCAGTTAAATTATTATGCATTTTGCACACTCAAGACACATTATTGCTTGATTGAACGCCTGTTTTCATCGAACTAATGACCAAGACCGGTTTAAGCCGGTTCGATTGAGCAGAACAGTCGCGCAGCATAAGCTTGTTGCCCAGGAATCACCCAAAAACCGGCGGTGATGCACTTGATTACATGCCTCGCTACCGCGGTTGACAAGCCTCCTGTTTTTGGGTTGCTTTCATTTTAACCTCCAATCGCGACCAATGGACAGAGCCGATTTTTCCGCGATTGAAGACTGGTTTACGAACCCTTCGCCGGGGACAGGTTTAGCGTTCCTGTTCGCTCGTCGGGGGTGTCCTTCCTGGCGTTTCCTGTACAGCCTCTGTCGCTTTCAACTTGCGAATAATTTTGGTTTTTGCTTTTCGTGAAACCGTTCAAAAACAGGTTTGGATGCTGCAATTTCGACACATGCGCGTTAGGATGCGTCGGTTGTTTTGATCAAGCTAGCAGCACACAATCGGGAGACGCATTTAGTTGCAGCTCTGCAGTGGTTGATTTGAATAACTTGCTTTTTTAGAGAGGACTGTAACGAGAGATCGTTCTTGCTACCAGTTGCTTTGAGGCGACTTTCTCTAAATTAATGCTAACAAGCACGTTGCTCAATTCTCTCGCAACGGGGACATTCTTTGCCAAATTTACGATGCGCGCACAGTAATCGAATTTATTTATGGTCAATCTTCTGCTTGGAGACAACTTTGAATTTTTTTGGCAATGCAGAAAAGGGAAATAAATCACGTCAAGGCTCAAATAATGATTGTGTCCAATCAGTTCTGCAACGGAACACTCCCATGTCCTTTTATGTAACTTAAGCATGGCCTTTTTATGTCCAGGCGTTCCCTTGTATGAAAACTAGTGACGATGAATTTTATGAGTTAAAATATAAAAATATAATCTGCAAGATATATTTTAAGTCTCTTGAAATGACGACACGATGTAGATTTTAGCGCACTAATGGGTGAGGTCAGCAAATATGTCTTGGAAAGATTAATTAATAAAAATGTCTCAAAAAGATCCCGAAAAAGCATAAGTCCATATGCTGGTTATGCACCTATCTTCAAATGCGAAAGCATGCTTTTAAAATTTATTCATCGCTTTTCGATGGACTCCTAGCTCCACCAACATCGCACGCGTATCTTAACTCCTCACCATTATTCATTCAAGGCGCTGGTCGTCTCACCAAAAATCTACTCTATCGCCCGCGTTGTAGAGTCGTAAAATTTGCCTAAGCTTCCCTCGCACTCCGTCGGCTGGGAGACTCCATAATTGAAACGCCACGCAGGTTTACTGTGTTTCCCAGAACACCGCACGAAAAGCAGCGTCTTCGCCGATAGCGCGCTCATCCTACCGTCCAAGCAATGTCAACCCTCCTCCAAAGCTTCCGCGGAACGAACAAACTTGAACTTACAGCGACATCCCCCTGGTGCCACGTTGTGCGTTGGGCAAGGTTATGTTTGGAGAGGTTATTAAAAATAGGCCGATGTGGTGAGACTTGAAAAAAAAAGACACAAGACATCCAAAACCGGTTGTATACATAAATCCATCGAGCGTTGTAATTTAGATAGTAACACTTCGGCCGAGGTCCGGGTGCCTGCGTGCCTGGGTTTGCGGCAGACTGTCCACCGAAACAAACCTGTTTAAGTTTTGCATTGCAAAGATGGCGCAAAACTTTTCAAATTTGTCTTCTGTGCGTACGGTGGCGGACTTTGGCTCACCAGATTTTCCATCAAGATGGTTCCAGATGGATCGTGGGGTCGTCTGCTTTGCTGTGCAAAATCTCAAAGCTTTAGATGGGTGTATGACAGTGCACCGCGGGAAATTAGTTGTTGTAAACCACCACATTTAGTCATTCTATTTGTCATCATTTTAAAACTTACCTAAGGGCTGGTTTACTACTCATCAATGAAATGCGAAGAAACCGCTTCAAAGAACACCTCATTCAACCATTCACCGATCCCCAAGGTTGTATTAATAATCTTTAATTTACTAGCATTCTTTCGATTAGTCATGACCATATACAACGAAACCGAGCATTAATCTTGTCCCTTTCCGACCGAAAAAACAGTAAGGGATTTTTCGAAATTAATGGAACTTCCTATCGTGTGAATAATGTTAACCCTTCGCAATTCCTAAAAAACAAATAAGTTACCAACACCAAATTTGTCAATAAGTGCTGATACATTGGAAAAGAAATCCAACGAAGCCTAATCCCAGTTAAACGTTGAATAATAGATTCCTGTGGTAGCCGATTCCGATTAAATTTGAAAGAACCCAAAGGACACGGACGACATAACCTCGGGCCGAGCTTAGGTGAACTTTGATACATTCCCCCAGTTTTCAGAGGAAAGCCTAGGACGATCGAACGGCCGGACAGCCGGCATTATGGGTCCGCGTCGGAATGTCTCTCAGCGGCAGGCTCGCATTCGTTTCCCTAAATCCGAAATCCCAAGCCGGAAAATGCGTCAATTAGTAGCGTGGGCACGTCCGGCGGCCAGAAACGTATACGCACGCTTCGTTAGCACATCCACACACTCGGTTGCAGGTGACCACCGCCGGCTCTCTCACCTTCTTTCCACCCATGGTGACCCGGGTCCGGTGCCCGGCGAGAGTGAGGTTAGGTCACAGGATGGAGCACCCTTCACCCCGGGAGCTAAAGGTCATAGGAGCGAGACTTGCCCGCTCGAAACGACATCGGGTCCGTCCCGCGAGAGCCGTTAAACATCCGGAATTCGTGGTTCGTGCACGTGATAAGTTTCGTTAAGCAGGCTTCCACCGAGTGCCAAGAGGCATGGGTCAAACAGGGGCCGGTTGGACCGAGGGAAACGAAAGCAAGACAAACCCGGTAGCTGACAGCTGTCACCGGCAGAACATTTGGCGCCGGAGATAAGGTCCAGGAGCGTTGCTTTCGGTCCTATATTGATTTGTGTTGACAAAATGCGTTCAACCGTGTGTTCGCGTTTAGTAGAGGCAAGGTTCAGTCGGGAAATTCGGAAGGCACGTACGCAACACAAAATTAAGTGGCCATTTGCTGCAAATTGTTTGGTGGAAACTCAATCCGGATTTATTATATGCAAATAAAATGAAATTGGCAGCGGCAACATGCGTGATAGAGTGTATTACTCACTGCTATAGTATGATTGATAATTTGCTGCAAATTGAATGTGATTTCCCTTCTTTTAAAACATACTTACGGAAAACGAAAATTGAGTATGCTAATAGTGGCCTACTATTAATGTTAAAAACACCACTGCCTCCATTCATTTGCATTCGTTTTGGTATTTTTGGATGACAGAAGCTTTTCAACAACGTTGCAACACCCTTAGAAAGATCGAACTCTTGCCCACTCCTTTTTTCTTCGGTCTTTACTATTTTGTTTTCTTCGGTGTAACCTGATCTGAATTACTCCTGATGTTTCTCTCACCAAACAAACGTTAATAAGCTATCGGGAACCGGGGGGTCCGGGGAGAAGATACGCAAAGCGAACTGCTTCGTCGACCATCAATGCAAGGAAAACATGCGCTTGTTTTTTTTTTTTCATTTTCCATTCGGTAACGCACCGTCTGTGGCACGTGCGCCGATGGAGTTTCCCATTTCACGCAGAGAACCGATTTATGCTTTAGCATAAACCAATATTGCACAACACAATTCGATCTATACGCGGGTTTGAAATCATGGCGTATAGCATTCACTCGTCGGCGGTTGGCTCATGGGTCTTGGGCAACCGGGTTTCTTTTTCCACGCGGGAGAATAAGATAGACTGTGCTCCTGATCCTTCCGCTTCTGCTGGAGATATTTTCCGGGATGCTCGGTATTCACAAATTTTAATAAAATCCAAATCACTGGCAGACAAGGGCATGTAGTTCCATTCTTTTATCAGCGGGAGCACGGACTATCACGTTCGCGAGCTTATTTGTCGTTTCTCCTGCAAGATGACGATGATGATGATAATGTTCATGGGAGATTTGACCGACATCGCACAAAAAGCGGCAGATGTCAAGGGTATGTTTGGATGAGCGTTCGTTCCTCCGCTTCTTGTTCCAATCATAAACGTGAGATCGTGTAAGTGGGCACGAAAACGATGAAAGCACCCGATAAAAAAAGGAGAAAAAGCAAGACGCTCTTCTCCATGTCAAGAAGCTATCCCGGCCATTCAATCCAGAGCAGTGTCGATGGAAGAAAAACTAAAAACCGTTCCGGAATTCATTCAAATCGCGCGCGCAGGAGCGTAGGGGCTGCATGTGGGGGAGGTGCACGCCAAACCCAAGAACGCGTCAGCATAAATATGTTTATGCTGATGTGACTTGCATGTATGCGCACGTTTCTCGCTCTGTGTCGCTGCTCCAAGTCGGCGTTCGGTTCGTTGTGGTTCATGTTTTGTTTGTTTTCCCTTCGGTTGCCTTGTGGTTTTTCCCGCAGCTCTCACCCAGCACCCACCGGGTCAAAATACATTTAAAAAAAAAACAGTTTGTAAAATGGAAACCTACCGCCATCGGCGCCCGGGAGGCACAAAGAGGCGCACGGTTCCTTGGCGCATACGCGAACGGCGACATTCGTTTACTTGTCGCATCGATCGACAAGTGGTGTGGCGTTTACGTTTGCCTTTTCCCTTTCCTGTCGTCCATGTTTCCTTCTTCGCCGATGTGATACACACAACATAAAAAACGACGGAGAACGCGTTGAGAACGGTTATGATGAAGACGATATTTTGTGTGGGTTTATGATTCTGTACGTTGCATGCCGAAGCGGCACGAGGCAGCGGGGAAATGCAGCGGTGTGAAGAATTTTTTGAACGGCGTGTCCCAGCTCGCTTGCGAACGTTTGGTTTTGACAAACAAATTCACGGAAACGGATCGAAAACGATAGCTGCGCGGAGCAGAACCAGTATGCTGGCCTTGGCAATATCCTTCTTGTTTAATTTGGGGAGAGGAACTCCGAACATTGGCCTAAATTTATTTCTCCGATAAACGATTGCGAACACTCTGTTACATATTGCTTATTGATTTGATGGCAAGTGAACAACGGCCATCTCAATCTGTAGCATGTATCTTTATTAAGCTACGGAATAGATTAGCATGTTATTGCTTGATACGAGTTTGAATTATCTATTCAATCAAGTCAATTACCATTTCCATTGATTTGTACCAAGCGTATGTTTGTGGCAAGTAAGAAACTTGATTTGATGTAACTTGATCAGGAAAAAAAACATTTTGTTTTGTCCTACTGCAATTCTCTAGAAAGCTGCAATGAAAATCTTCTAAACAAAAACATGCGTTTTTTTTTCATTTCTCACGCCTTTCTGTAGAACCCTGGAACAGGAATGTATTTGCATGTACATGTTTGCATTATTTGTTGGCACGGTCTCTGTGAAATCTTGCTCCTGTCCCATTAGCTCCTTAGTGTCCTTGGTTTTGTGTGGCGGTGAGCCTGCAGCCTGGACATTCTGCGTGAACTGCAATCCACTGCAAATGTGCCTACCGTGGTTTGAACGATTTCCGGTGGACCTTCAACTCACTGCCTTACCCGGAGCTGTCATCGTTTCTGCGAGTGGTTGAACGTGCGATAAAAAGACAGCGCCATAGCGAACATGTTAACGTGCTGGGAACCGCAGCACACAATGGAGCGACACCCTGGAGCCAGCGTCTCCTAAGTAACATGGTTTACAATGGAACAGGTCTGTCATGAAGTCAACCACTAAGCGTTATGTTTTATGGCAATTGTTTGCAGTACGCATGAGACCGAATATGCTGTAAACCTTTTGTTCCGAAGGTTTTCAGAGACAAGTTTTTTCGTTAACGGTTGGCATTACTTTCATATGCAATCGTGATAAAAGGAAACCAAGCGTTGGGCAGAATTTAGGCACGGTAGATAATCGTTGTCGTTACCGGACACAAGAAGATGAGGATATTGCCACATCTAAGCATCCCGCCAAAACTGGATTGTACGAGCTGATGATATTATTTACGATGCGCTTGCGTTTCCACATCAAAGTTCTTATCACATTCGAAATGTTAACGCACTCTTCTGCTCTTGTTAACCGCTGTTTCAGCGCGTTGGCGTTGTTGCGAAGCGCGAGCGATCTGAGGGCGCAACCAAATGCGAAGCGTAAGATTTATGGCGATGCGCCGTAAACAAACCAATTTGTGGTAATAAACCTCCCAGTGGAAGTAGAAACCGGGCAATGATTTGTGCGCGTCGAAAAGACACATGACGATCGTAAGACGCGGGCGCACTTTCGGTGTTGGTATGGTTTACACTCATGCGCCAGCCATTCCCTGATCTACAAGCCCAGCTATCAAAATGGGTCACAAATCTAAACCGTGCTGCGTTTGCGCTTTAGACCATAATTGGATGCTTGATGTTGGACGTTATGGCCAAAGGCACGCAGGCTGAAGAGCAGAACAGAAGAACAGCTGTTAGTTTTCAAGTGTAGCAGTATATACGGCCGATTAGAAGATCATAAAATTTGAACTTGAAGCCGCGTGGATAGATGAGGGCTATAAACCGATGGAGTTACTAAAGCAAAGCTCACAAACATGGCCTACAATAAACACTTTATAAATTAACATCCATCCTTTTCCTTTTAGGTTAGCAATGCGTTCTCTTTCAGTATTCGGAATTCCGAATATGAGCGATTAAAGTAAAAAAAAGCTTTTTCAATTGACTTTTTTATTTCAGTCTAACAAATGTTGTTAATTGAAAAATCATGAGCACTCCAGTGGCAAAGGCAAACTGGCTGATTAGAGTTCGTGCGAATTAACCTGAAACAAGTTTCGTTCCTGCATCCAGTGATCCAGTTTAGTGATTAACATTATCCTGCTAATGACACGCGAAACTCGCCAGGGTATTGTTAAACCATGCAGACCGTAGCATAACCAGAGTGTGCTGTCCATTCATCCATCCAACACCACGAAATGAGCCAACGCAGCTCCAGCCTAATGTACAAATAATGGAAATCTAATTACAACCGGCCCGACCCTGGCGAACCTCCGGTGATGAAGATTTTCGAGCGAAATCTTGCGACCAATTTAGCATCCCTCCGATTATTGAATACTCTTGTTTCTTTTTCTTTTTCCTCTTCTTTTTTGTCTACTGTCCATTCGCCCCCAGCGGGAGTCCGGTGGTTCTTATCGCACAAAAATGTGACCCCATGCTCCTCCCGGACTGCACGGCGGATCGCGAACTATTACTGCCTGTGTGTAGCTGCGATTTTTTGTCATTAGATTGTGGTTTTTCTTTCTTTTTCCCCTCGCTCGTACTCACACAATTATGGCTGCATGCAAATATTTATCACTCTACCACAGCCACAGCAATCGGGTGGAAAAAAGCCAGTCCGAAACCCCGGCCGGCGAATTCGAACGGCTCGTAACGGAATATGCTGCGCTCGCCGGACGCAGCAGGGATGGAGCTATCTTTAGATGTCGACGGCTCCGGTTGCAAAGTGGAGCTGGAACCCGTCGCGATCCATTTGACGCGTCTCAAAGCGACCGAACGTTCTCTTTTCGCTATCAACTTTTTGTTTTGCTTTTGCTGCGTGCCACCGGACCCAAACATGCCGCAATTGAGCGGTGGCTTTAAAAGCTTGATTAATCCTATTATTTTAAACATTATGACCGTCGCATTTTGTTTACTCAGGGGGTAATCATAGTCGGGGCCGTATGCGAAATGCAAAGGAATGCAAAGACATAAATTGTGCGGAAAAAAAAGCTCTCTGTACATTTATCGCCATCCCACTCGCTAGTTGTCCTCGCATCCCACGAGTTGCAATGTCTAAAACAAGTATTTCCTTCAGACCTATAGGAAACCCGTTTCGAAGTTACAGCAATGTAGTGATAAAAGAGTCATCAATCTACACAGATGATCCGATAAACTGGCAACACCATCCATCCTTCGCAGACAACATCGAACCATCTCTCAGCGACGGCGATTACCATCGGCACGCCGCCGATTGCATTCGATGAGTTATGCGGTCCGTGAAATCGTGTCAAATTATGCGTCCACAGGGGGTTCACATAACTCCCTACGGCCCTCACCGCTGCTTTGGGAGAAGTCGTCGGGCGGGGAAACCCGGCAGACAGATTTGTAACGGTCCGCAATCGCGATGCATCATATTCGGAGGATGTTAATCAGGCACGGCAACTCCTAACGAGGGTGCAATGGGGTGCGTGGGCCGGAATCGGCCGTGTGGGCTCGACGATGGCGAACTCCGGACGAAGCGGAGGGGAAACACCGATGCTGCCGACTGCATGTTGCCGATGATGTTCTAACAGTGCCAGCGGTGGGTTGTAAATCTCATTCTCATTCATTTATTATTCAATCATAATGACGAATGGCGAGTGGTTGGCACGGCTTACGGTCGCAACTGGTAAAATATAGCCATTTGAATGGGACTTTATTTCCCGCGTGCTTGTTCGGGAGGGCCTGTCGGTCGTAGATTTTCGAGATAAGTTACCCATTTCTTAGAATAGCCCATTCGGAGATAATACCAATTAGACAACTCAATAAGATCGTGTCCTGAAAACCGAATGTGACTTATGATGCTTTCGGAAAGATGCACAAAACGTCAGATTTTCTTTTTTTTTTCATTAATCATAGACAAATAGTTACGACACGTTGCGTAAAGGTGTTCTTCATTGCGTTACGCAGACTGGTTTTAGAAATTTACATGTTTGGGCAATCTTTTCAGCTGAAAAAATTCCATCATCTCAAGCCACAACGTTTCGGGGAAATGAATCTCTCTCTTTCTCCCTTCGAAACGTCTTCAATCACACGCGGTAGGGTGCTACAAATTATTCTTTTATTCCATGTTCCAAACATGTTCGTGATTTGCCTAAATTAGTTTCCTTCCCTACCCAGATTGCCACTGCTTTCGCCTCTGTGCGTGTGTGACTTAATTTGAAGGCACTTTGCCAAAATAGCGACGGGCTCCGTGTGGTAACTGGCAGTGCGTGCGTTGCATGCCGAGAGCATAAATCGCACTTCATCACAAATGTTGTTATTTAGTTCTGCTTTATTGCTACCTTTCGTCCTGGTGCGTCGGAAGGATGCCGGGGCGCAGGATGGCTCGAAAAGGGGAATTCATTCACGGAAGCACACAACATGAAAAGAATCGTCATTCAGGACGCGCCACGACCATATGCACTTGGCCCTGTTGATCGCTTACTGTTATTCTCCGTGATGTGACCCAAGAATGTGAAATCAAACAATCTTATGTCAAGAATCTGTGAGGAAATTTATGGTTGCCAAATCCGTGTCCACAGCTGTCTGGCGTGGAATAAATTCTGAACCATAACACCGGTTCAACATGTTTCGTGAGGTGACGAACAAATGAAGGTTCGCTTCGTGTAAATATGAGACATTTCTTTGTCGAATAATTTATGAACAGCCTTGAGGGATCGCCGTGGTGTAATTGATGCTTCCATCAACCCAAAAAACATCGATAAAACGGCGATGGAAAAATAAATAATTACCTGCTAGCGATGGATTTTCAGCAAAATTAATATTCACAAAATTTCCGCTGCGGGAGACGCCGATGGTGTCCGGTCAATGGATGTGATGAAACGATCGAATTTATTGGCCCCCTTCGCACACATGCGTGGCGAACGGACGACGAATGGCACAACATAAAATTATCATTTGAATAGTATACAACCGCCAAATATTGACGATCATTTATAGCACACGAACAATCAAAAACCACCAAATCATCTGAAGGGGTTCACTGTCACCGGGCAGGAAAAAAAGATGTTTCAAAATATGCTAATGAGACACGCGAAACACCGCTGCTGCCACTAAATTTTACCGCTGATTGAAATTTTCCGCCTCCAAATCGCGACCACTTTTCGCCGATTTTGTTTCACAGATTGCTCACTTGAACTGGCACCAGGTAAAAGTTCACAGTCGCCGGAAATCGGGATGAAAGACCCACCGTAAAGCCGAATCACTTTACGCCAACATCCGGCACACAAATTCCACCACGTTATGAAATACACCTGAGTCACCTGAACGACCGCAGTTCGCCTTTGCGTTTATTACATTCTGAAACCGCCTGTTTGAAATCGAATAATTTATATTCAAAATTATAACCAAAAGCTATGAGACATTCCGTGAATTCTTCAGGATTCCCGGTAAAATGGGGTCATGTTTCATTGCCGGTTTCACCCGTCGCCTTGGATAAACACTTCTGCGCGAACCAAAACCGCGGGCGTACACTGACGGAATAATGATCGGTCTAACGCGCACGTAGAACTAAAATAGTAGTAACACAGCACGCACTGGCGGAACGACCGGCACAGATTGCAACCCTTACCGACCGTGGCACCTAATGCAACTGACGAGTGCACTTACGAAGTGCAGCATATTTAAATGAGCCGTGGGTCACCGCCATTCCTCCCGTGTGTGCCGACACCGTTCGGGAATGCTTCTTCGCAGCCGTGTGTGCGTCTGTTGCTGCAGCCAAGAGGTGCACGCGAAAAGCGAACTCTAACTCGTCGTTAGTTGCGCTCGAATCTAAACGCACCAACCCGACCGACGTCTCGAACGGAACTGAACCGCGTGCGCAGCAACACCGCGCACGTGCTTGTGCGCGCCACGGTAACTCACCGCGTTACTCGGAATAACGCGAAAAACATCGCCTGAGTTCCTCGCATATATGAATGAAACGACGCGGCGCAGTGCGCGTGATGCTGTGGCGATGTTTCCTTCCCTATTTCCCCTGACACCGTTGCTAACTCGCAGCCTGCTATCCTTTGCCCCGCTATTTCTCACATGGAGTTTTCCACGAGCCCTTCCCATTCAATGGCGGATCCGAACGGAAACAAAATGAACATTCCAATCAATCCCGTTCGCACGCCACACGGACGAACGATGGCAAATTGCACCACGGCAGGCAGGAGCGGCACCAGCAGTTCATCAATACGTGCTGCCAACTCGGCTTTTGTTTACAGGATCGCGATTGTTGTTTATTTTGAACTTCGCGTCTGTCTCGTTTCGCTTCACGCCGGCGTGTGGTCTGAGACGGCGGTGCGCACACGGAGTTTGACGCACGATTCACGCGATCGTGCCGGCATCACGGGACGGAAAAGCGGACGATGCGCGATGAGAGCGCGCGGACGGGAACTCAAACCCAGCAGCGATTGCCACTCAGCAGATGATCTCTCCGATAAACGCAGCGCAGCAGGACGACCACTTGACCGGTAGGGCTTTCCCTCTCTGGTGCACACTTCCCACTTGGGATGCTGCCGATTTTTGTCCCGCTTTTTACACGGTCCCTGCGTCGCTCGGGGTGTTTTGTTTATGTTTGCGTTTACATGGATGATGCGGTGTAGGGATTTTTTCCTCGTTTCTTTCATTGGTTCCTTTTTTACGCATGCATATTTGAAACTGACTGTAACGAATCGCTTCCAAACCACGTTACGCCAATGATGTTGAAAAAAAAAACTTAAATTAAGTGTCATATCTGATAGAGTAAACGAAAAAATCAGCAAAAACAAATAGTTCGTCAGAAAACACAACCGCGATCTGTGTTAACGGCTCAATAAAAAGCATCTCGCCGACACGCCGTGCTCTTAAAATGCTGACAAAAAGACGTCGTCGGCCCTCTGCCCGGTCGATCTTGTAAAAAATATTACATGTTTAACGTGTTACTCTTGCGCATCCCATCCAACGTCGACGCCATCCGCTTCCCTCAACCGACATCACTCAGTAGGGGAGGAAAAAAGGAAACCAACTCAACTCGCGCTGGCCCGTGACCTTGGGAAAAGGCCTAACGTTTTTCGCGATGTATCATCCCTTCCCTCCATCCCTCTCTCTTGCTCTGGACTTCCGATCTCCCGACAACACCGTTCGAGAGGGCGACCCTGTTTTAATCGTTCTAGCTCGAGCCGTTAACGAATTTTCTATGTTTTTATCGACCCCTTTCGCCCTCGTGTGTCCCGGCATAGACAGCAACCACCCCGGCGTCCACTTGTTTCCGGTGTTGGGGTTGAAATTTCCGCCGTCGAAGGGGGTGAGGGTGAACAAGATAAAAACCGGCTTTAAATAGACAGGGATGCACAAGGGACACTAAATGGGCGAAAAGGAAGAAAAAGCGAAAATAACCGGCCATCGCTGTGCCGAGTTCGACGGGCAGAGAGATTTAAATTCGCGAACGTTACAGCCAACGGTCAACGACACCCGCCATCGAACGGGGATGGGGTTAGGCACCGGGAGGAATTACCTTGTGTTAGCTTGTATTTTATATTATCGCTTGCTTGAACGCCGCCAACAACCGGCAGTAGCAACCGGCCGACCGAAAGGTGCACCACATTTAAATCGAAATCGTGTTGACCATTTAATTCGACCATAAATCATTCATTGGCGTTGCACATTAAAACGCGCGCGAACGATCTCGCATACGCAAGACTTCCCCGTCACCGGGTTGGATGTGGTGAAAATTTTTACTGCAAATTTTACTGCCACTCCCACTCCCGCACGTTCACACACATCAGTTCCGCAAGCGGTAATAAACCATGCGTCGAGCTCATAGCCACGATCATCTCTCATCTCCTGGAGATCGTTTTCCCGTGCTGGATTGAGGGCGCTCGACTCGTGGAGAAGCACTGCAAAACAAGGGCCAGGAAGGAGGGTTAAAAAACCAGGCAGTCACCGCAGGAAATCGTGAACTGTCAACACGCTCGGTGTCTGTCAAATTTCGATTCGCGATTCGCATCTCGTCGGCGGTAGCAACTTTTCCCATTTGTCGCCTGCTTAGAATTGTTGGGCAGAGGGCAAACACGAAAACAAATTATAAGGAAACTGGGAACGAAAATGAAACCGAAAGCCCGCAGACGACGGACTGGAAACGCCTCCACGCCGTGCCGCGTCGGCTTCTGGCGAGAGGTGAGGCTCGGGCTCTAGCTGCTCTATGACTGTCATGTAGTTAATTACAATTGTGTCACTCTCATGCGGTGGCAGCTGTTGCTGCCGGCGTACAATACGTGCTCCCTGTCGGCACCGTGACACCGGCATGTGTTGCGGTGTAATGGAAAACCGAAGGATCAACGCCCAGCCAGCATGCAGTGCCGCCGGCGATGAGGTTGATGAAAAGCCCGGAAGAACCCTTGAACGGTGGAGGCGTGCAGTGGGAAGGGGACGAGGGACGGCAGGAGTGGACAAGTATGCACATTATCGTTACACTATTTATTTATTACTTCCGCATTGTGCTAGATGCATATTGAGGCCATAGAGCTGGCTCCAGAGGCGGATTTTCATCGATACAAAGAAAGCGACAATAGAAACGAAATAGCTAAGCTATTTTTTTAAATCAGCTTTGAAAAGCGTCATACATAATTTTGAAGAATATTCAAATATGTATAACTACAACGGGCTAAAAAAACACGAACACTCCAATTACGTACAACAAATCAGGATGGCTGGAACGAAACAACGAATTTCAACGGGAAAAAAAGGTCGAGCTACAATTCGATTTGAAAATGCACATCCAATTTGTATCACGCGTCGGTCATAATTTCCCATTTCATCCCAAACCGGCCAGAACTTGTGAGACAGCATGGCGTTACGCATTAATTCCGTCCCCTGCACCTTCCGCTGCGCGATGCTCCACCCTCATCAGGTTGGCCATTCCCTTATTCCGGATCGATGGGACACGCTTTGACTGAGTGACGGGCCGACACATGCTCGTGACAAATTTTATTGCTATGCGTTAGCATTAATTTCCCTGCGGTTCGTTCCATTTCGATAAGAGGATTTTGATTTTTGTTTCAGGAGCTCGTCTGCTTCGCTGGGGGCGAAAGCGAAATTCAGCGGAGATGAAAACTTGACACGCGATGATCGAAGCCATGCAAAAGACCGAAGCCGGCGACGGAAATTTTGGTTGAGTGTTTCTGACAAAAGCTGCGGTCTGAAAAGGCAAGCGAATTATGTTTCTGTTTAATAATTTAATTCCATGCAAAAGACCGAAGCCGGTGACGGCCATTTCGGTTGACTTTTGCGAAAAAAAGCTGCGGTCTGAAAAGGCAATCGAATTACTTTCTCTTTAATAATTTAATTCCATTAGTCAGGTGCGTTTTCAAGATTCGTTTGGGAATTTTCGCCTTTGATCTAAAAGCAGTGGAAGCAAATGTATTTAAAAATTCACCCAAAAAAATTAAAATTGATAATTTAAAAAGTTTATTTGGCATTGAATTTAGGTATGCTACAAAATAAATGCTTCTGTTAACATTAACCTTCTGAAATGCCTCCGATGCACCTCAATTCCGACTGATCCCACCCAATATCCCTCGATAATTTGATTCGGGATAAAAAATCTCTCCAAACATTAGCTGTAAGTCAAATTATGTTGTACCAATGGTTACCCGCACACGGCAGAAGTAAACCTCATCACACAACACGTAAAGGTACAACAAAAATGTAAATCCTTTGTATCCCCCTTCGCTTGGAACCGGCTCCGGTGTGCCGAACGGAAGGAAAAGATTTTCCCACCGGCATTCATTCATCATTCGTCACTGACGGATGTATCCCCCACGTGTCGCTTGTGGGTGTGTAGGTGCACTCTTTTTTCCAGCATGGGAAATGGGTTGTTTTCGTTGCCATTGTCAACATGTGGGGAATGGTTTTCGGAAACAAATTATTCCGTAAAAAGTTGAATAGCAACCGGTCGGATCTCGTGGGTGGTGAACAAGAGGCGGCTGATGAAAGGGGCCCATACATTTTGAGTTGTGATACATGTTTAGCTGCATGGGGACCCAACTGACAAAAGGAAGAAAAAAAAACAACCCATTTCCACGTGCAGTCAGAAACAAGAACCCATGAAAAGTGATCTCGGATTAGAGCGCGCGCGTCAATGACGCGTGGAATAAATTGGGGGTCCGTCGGCCGTCGGCTGGCCAAAAATAGCATGCCCTTTCCACCTGCTTCGTCCCAGTGTCACTAAAAGCCATTACCACTTATGTGGTTTTCATCCGCTGCTTTCCGCTGCAGGCCGAGTTTCCAGCGTTCCTCCAGACGAACGCTGATGATGGTTTCCCTTTCTCCGTGCGTAATATTCTAAATTCGTTCGGTAAACACACCATAGAAGGCAACTCGCATAGTCCCAAATCATTCCCCTCAGAAGGCGGGGGCGAAAAAGGCAAACAAACTTGGTTTAAAAAATGAACCACCATACGCAGTGGAGCGAAGATCGCGGAGCGTAGGCAAAGTGCGTAATTGAAAATGCGCGAAGAAATAAGTAAAAGCATCATTCAAACAGGATCGACACCCAATGGACCGTCGCCGTTTTCTGTTGGACGTGCTAAAGCATGAGCGGTTGCGTTGCCAAGTGAAAAGGCAAGTCCTGGCGCTCGTCTTGACCAAACATCATCAATCACCGTGCCCGGCCGGCTCGATTCGGAATGGTGCAGGGCGCAAGCCCCACGTTTCCATCTTTCGTCCTTTCCTTTCGGATCTTTCCCCGCAGTCCCGCTTGCGTTGTTTCAAACCACTTCCCATTTCACCGAGGACCTGAAGAATGGCTCGGCCAGATCTTGACTAACGAGAGTTTGACAGGAAGGAGTGAAGGGAAAAAATAACATCTCCGCGTCCACCGACGCTAGGCGCGTGTGGCTCCGAGGTGGGTTAAATGGTGGGTTTCAGTTACAGCATTAATCCATTTGTTATTTCCAGTTTTAAAGTACACGATCCGGTTCGCGAAGGAATGCTTCCTCTATCGACTCGACACCGGGGCAGTGTTCTTACCGTAGCTCAAAGTCAAGCCGGCACGTCCACTTCAGTTCCCCGCGGTGCTTCACGGGGAAAATTTGGTTCACTCGCTCACCGCTCGGACTATCGAAGAGACCGAGCCCTCGGAAATGTTGCCTAGAACGGCGCCGTTCGCCAGCGAAGGATCGATGACGTCGCGATTTTATGCGCATGAATGAAGCTTTTGCCAGACGAGTTTGCTGCAGCCGGAGAGCAGTAAGACCTGGGGTTTGTGGCGTGGAGGCTGGCTGTCATCCGATGATTGGGTGTGTTTTCTTTTTCCTCCCCATCCGTCTCTTGCTGTTGGTTCTGACATCATAAAATCACTTATCACACAGCCGTCGCAATAATGGCATGCAAATCTTGGTCAAAGAAAATATAGAGTCCATGCAAAGAGAGGCCTTTTGGATCAGTTTCAAGAAGATCTCAGTTTAATGAATGTATATCAATTCCAACTGGAGGATAAATGTGTCATTTAAAGGTAGAGTTTACGGAACCTACCATTTTTCGCTTTTTAATAAAATGATTCAAGTGCTGATCAGGCGTAAACAATGCCATTTTATATTGCTTATGTATGTAATTTGAACAAGTGTACACTATGTATTCGTTGTACACCCTTTAACAAATATTTTCTTTCTCATACAATCTTTCTGCAGCATCGGAGGCCTCAAGGGATTAATCAATTTGCCTTGGATGTACGGTTCACATTTCCCTCAACCAACAACCAGCCCATTTAACATGACAAACTCCTGCCAGCCCTGATCGCAGACAGGCGATATCGCTCCATTCAACTGCCGGCTGTTTGTGGGGTCCGGTACACTCAAACCCCTTGCCCCCGGTGCGGTAAATGATGGCAAACATGATGAGTGCGTAGTGCGGATGAAGGACGGGTGAAAAGTGTTTAACCCTGCGTACCCTCGGGCGAAAAGGATAATCGCGGGCATCGCGTTGCTGCGCTCCGCGGTCCGGGAGTTACTTATCCAAACCCCGGCATCGGCTCAATCATTAATCTTTATTAAGTCAAGGTAGAATCATTCTGCGAAGGTTATCCGACCGCAGCAAGGAATTGCTTCGTGTGCGTTCGCGTTTGTGCAAGATAAGACGCACCTGGCAACGGCGATAACCGGCCTCAAGATTCACCGGAGCGTTCGTGAGACGAAACGAAAGTGAAACGAACTGATTTGCATACCCCAGATTCAAGTGTTTTATAAATTAATTGACCCGTACGAAAAATGCAAGCGTCCTGGCGCTACGGGTTCGCCTTTGTAATTTTGTAGTGATTTTTTTGTAGTGATTTTTTTTTTCTTCTGCTCTACCTGTATTCAACCGGATGTAGGCGTCGTAGCTCGAGTCCGGGTAACTTCCCGCCATCATAAAACACCGACGACGAATCCAACACGGACGGACGCGCGGGCACTGTGTGCGGTCGTAATGAGGCTCGTTTGAAAATGGAGGCGTTAGAACGTTTTACAGGCCATATTTCATGTTTTTACGGCTCTGTGCCTGAAGTCTTGAAAATCTATTCTGGCTTTTTATTGTGAGGCTCGCTTGGCACAATATTGTTTCCTTCATGATTCCATCGGGTCAACCGTTTTTCTGCTCTCGAGTCGCCAAAATTGTGAACGGAACAAAATTCATACCACGAAACTTATCTTCCCGGTGGCTTGTCCATAAAAGAATATAGTTTTTTTTAAAATTTTTAAAACTAAACTGAATTATTGATTTAAAAACGAATTGCATGGACGAATTCTACACGATGGTATGATTTTAGACATCAAACAGTCGAACAAAAGCTATTCCATTAGCCATAATTGAACATCCGAGCGATATCAGTAAAACAGATCCATTATTGACTTCTAACACACGAGCGAACACGACTTCGACTGCAGCAAGCATGAAGTGAAGCCAGTGTTGCTCTGCTCGGTCCAACCGTTCTTCACCGCCGTCCAGGCCTTTCCGATCAACACTGGCGCAAACCGCGAACCATATGGACCGTTTTTCCGAGCGCTCCGGGACGAGTGAAGAGGGCACTTGAGGAATCCCTAATGCCCGGTCGAAGTGCAGATCCGGCCGTGTCGGGTTCACCAGGGCAACCTCTCCGAGTGCAGCTTGAGTGCAACCGTCGACCAGAGACCGTACCAAGAGCGTAAGACTAGACAAGCCCTACAACCCAGCGCGAATAGGGAAGAAAAATCCCAACTCCATAAATTCTCCTTATCTCTGGCAGTTAATTTTTATGTATTTAGGTCAAACGCGCTCGGCGGTGTCCCTCGGGTCCGGTGGGAAGCTGTGGTGGTGCAGGCAGGCGCAATGCGCCGTAGCTTAGATGCTCTGGTGTGGTTATGCTTCATCTTCCTACGGTGGCAAACATGTACGCCCTGCTGCCGGAGCGACATAGAAATCCATTTCCTAGAACCTACCGACGGTGCATCCCCGTATCTTCTGTCCTCTCTCATGGGTGCACATATTTGAGATGATTCAATTTCAATATTCTCCACACAACAAAGGGACGCGGGAAAAACGCGGGCATGATTCCTCCGCGAACACTGATGAGTAGATGCCCTAGCGATGCAATTAATGCAATGCAAGCAAACCCTGAACGCACACTGCATTACGCGTCGGAAGGAAAGGGAATGCAAAAAACCATCGACTAGCTCGCGAGTGAAGAGTCGCGATTATTCTGATTCGCGCACTGGAAACGTGCTTTGATGGAGGATTAATATTGTGCAGCTTGGCGAGAGTCCTCGACCAGGGAAGGAACGGGACGTGCTAGAACCGTTGCAGAGCGGACAACGGATATGCGCACGCGATTGCATCAGAATTTTGATGAACCCATCGTCCTCATCGGCCATCAATCAATTAGTCAAATCTACTTTTCCATCCCAATCGGCGGCATCCTACTTGATTGAACAACGCCAAGCGCAACGTTATCCGCAAGGTTAACGAGATTTGAAGCACTGTTTCGAGACAGTTCTTTTTGCCTCCCTCTCCCTTGCTCACCCCAGCCTTCGGTCTGATGCATCATCGTCGTCCAGGGCAGTCCCAATTGCAACACACTGCAGCGCAACGACGTGCAATAGGCGCAATGTCAATCGTAATCAATTTAGTGTCTGAGGCTGGCCTGGGTCTTGCCGCACCCCCTTAAGCCACCGGACGTGAAGTTTTGCCCGGCAAATCAATCAACGCTCAGCATTACTCGCGTGGTTGCTTCGAGCCTAGAGTCTTCGCAATGCCGCAGAAGTTAATCATAAAATTCGCCATTCCGGCAAACCACCCACCATCGCCGGTGGCCAACTCGATTTGCGCGCCAGATGAGCATTCCCGGAGCCGATCGAAGGCCACTCGAAGACGTGCGCGAAAAACAGACGTCAATTGACACCGCGCCGCCAACGACGCCAAAGGTTGGTGCAGTACACGGTTCGGCGAAACGATCGTAAATCGCTGTACTTTCGACCGCCGACACCGACGGCAAGGCAAAATCGATGGCCACGGTTAGCTAAGGGGCATGGGTACCGTTACTAAAATAAATAATTTTTAATGGCCACTGCGTGCTACTGGGTGCGTGATTTACTGGACTGCAGAACGCACCAAACATGCAAACTATGGATGAGCTAATCCAAGCGGAAGAGGACCGAGACTATTCGCTTCGACGAAATATTATTCATCATGCCACTCTCAGCGATCGGTTGAAGACGAGATCGAGTGGACCAGCTGGAATGTGCGTTTCTAAATAAGATCGAACAATAATAAATCTGCGCAAATGTAGTCGTTATGTTAAACTTCTGCAGAACGCTCGGGCCCTTTCCCCCGCGCACGCTCGTTCTGTTCAGTTTCCTTTTCAAGGGCACTTCAGCCTTGGCTTCCAGCGGACTCCCAGGTCGCCCTCAGGGTGGGGCCGCATCGGAATCGTGAGAATCGATCTCCAATAACTTCACCGCCGCAGAATACGGTGCAGATCGTTGCAGGTCGGCGTAAGAGCATCGCCCACAGGGGGAATGGAAATTACAATTGCCGTAATACACGGTGTCGGGGTTCATTGGTTCGTGCCCGGAGATCTAGGATGATCCAGGGATCGCGAAAGAAGATCAACACGAACCTAGCTGATGACACGAGGCTCCCCGCTGAGCCTCGAGAAGACCATTGATGATCTGCCCTGAGCTACTAACCCCCGCTGCTGTTATCTACTCTTCAGCTTCCTCAACGAACAACTTCTCCTCCACTAGAGCATGGTTCTACCACCACTCCAGGGTCAAAGAATCTGCGAGCGTGATATTGTGACGCTAATGGTCATCAGTATGCCAGCTGCAACACCCAGCGACCCAGCCGCCCTCGTCGCCCCGATCAAGACAAATTGACCCAACCGATCGGCAGGGGAGCAGACAGGCGCACCAAATCGACAGATACTCTCCAGCCGATCGAGGCGAATGTTTATTTATGAACCACCTTCGGACCATTCGCGAACAGTGTGAAAAGTGTATCTGGCCCGGGCGCACAACGGCAACAAACTGCAATAAACTATGCAAATGCACCGCTGAAGATGGGGCAGTCTTAAGTTCGCACGAGTTACAAGCTGGTGCACTGCAGGGATGGGCAGAACAGAGCGGAATGTTGGCACCGAGGTTCTCTCCGTGGGCTCCAGGACCAAGGCTCGTGCGAGATAAATAAATTATCCTGTGACACCACCCGGCCCGGATCCTGACTGATTGCCTATGTCCGACAAGATGTTGTCCTGGGTGATTGCAGGGGTGCGCGTGTTTGTGTGTGCTCAATGATCATCCTTCTACATTCCTGCACCTTTCTGCGGCACGCTTCCTCGAGTCGCTTTTGATTATTCCATTGCAATGGTGGGTGCAATTTAATGTTGCACTATCAGATCTTCGGAGTGAGGTGGGGTCCCGCATCGCTGAACGAGTTTTGATTGCAATCGCAGGCGGTTCAGGAAGTGCATACAATTGATCCGTCTCCCTTTGGAACGGCGGCTCTCTGTCCGACCTGCCACCTGATTGCGTTCCAGTGCACAATAATTCATGGCGACGTTACATTGTTTCCGATTAGCTAGCAAATGGATTTGCAATTCATTATTATTTTTTAACGAAATCGATTACGGCAATATGTTTTTTGTGAGAGTACAAACAAACTCGTTTACATTAATTTTTTTTCCCATTCTGACCCCATAATAGTTAATTCTCTTTTCGACTATCTGGAGCATGTGCCAGAAAACTACGAATGGTGCGCGTTGCAGAAAAAAACCAGAGACTAGGACCTATATTTACCGCCAAAGGCAAGAAAGGACGATAAATTTTAACAGCATACAGTAATGAAGCACATTCCGTGTCTGCGTCCCATAAATCACCGACGCTGAAGCTCCCGAAGGCCGTCGTGCGTATAGGTTATAGAACTACTTTCGAGAGTTATGGTGTGTAGTTGTGGTTTTTTTTTTGTTTTTCAAGTGACCTGTCTGCCCAACATCCCATATAGATTTATGGAGACATCGTGATGTGTCACACATGCATTCTAGGAAAGCTGCACGGTCCGGTGACGTCCGCGGTAGAATAAGTCCGGCCCGGTTTGTTTATGAAGTGCGCATCATATTAGATCCCAACGCCGTGAGGGCTTTATTTTAGATCCCACTGGTCACGTACTTCATATGAATGTGATATTTAAATTTCTCATGTAGCACGAGGAATTACAAATAATTTATTCAAACCCATCGCACTCGTCCACGCGCAACATAACAGTTTGATCGAGCAAGCAACCATTCCGCTATGCAGTTATGCACAGGTGAAGCGACCGGTTCGGCAAACATGATCGCATAACCTGCCCCAATCGAAGTCGCCTTGCAACGACATGCTCTTCCTCCTCGATGAGCATGAATAACCAATTGACTGTGACAGGGCTCCTGAGTTCGAAGCCACCGTGGCTTACGACCGACACACGGAATTGATTTGTCGACGTCCTGGGAATGTGCCGGGACATCGACGTACGTTCCCTTATTGCACCACCAAAGCGCATGATTTATAGGAGCGTTTCCCAGCCCGCGCACCAACCTAGGGCCGGGGCGTGCACCCCAAAATACATACACACCGCTCGTCAGAAGCTCGAGGAAGTTCTGGTGCGGCGGATTGGCCACTTCGCGATCGGGACGACACAACACACGCTCTGCACGCAAACAGTTGTTGCTCCAATTGTTCTCGCCGGTCTACCCACCGCGGCACTACAACGGCAGCGTTGTCTGAAGGTTTGATGTCTTCAGTGCCGGGGCGCGGAACGAGACGCGATAAATATTTATTCCATCTCGCCCGTCGTTCCGATTCCGCACCCGACGTGCGATGAATTCATCTCGCAAGGATGTTTGCCGAGCGTGCGAGATGATGGCGCACATCCTTGGTGTCATTGACGGGTATAATTTATGTGGGTGGTTCTACTAGCCGACGGATTGCTCCTTGGTAGGAATTAATAATTCCGAGCCTCGAAAGCCAACAAACATTCGCGAAGTACTCCAGCCCAGTCTAATTGTCGGTTGATTAATCGTTTCGCACTCGAACCCGGTATGCGCCCAAATGGTGGCAAGGATGGAAAATAGTTCGCAAAACGCTTCCATCATCATCATTAACATAGTTTTCGTTTTTTTTTTAAGGCAGACATGTTCTATATTAACTATCAGCATCTCAATTAAACCGGGGGGATTATGAGCCATCGAAAACCTCGATTAGTAGATAATCTTTTAGTTTATTTTAAAAAAAATCTGACGTTAACCTTTTAATCCTAGAGGCAATCGAGCTCCGTGCAATCAGCTTGCCGTAAATGCCAACGCAGCCATATAGGGCATTCCCTGGCGGCACTTAACCGACGTAGAACAATCCAACGCATCCACCGCATCCCGAATGTGTCGAAAGACGACCCCCATGTGTCGTCTGCCGTCTGGAAACCGGCTCGGTGGTAATTGTCGAGAGTATAGTTCTACCCGCGCACCCCTTTCGGACGCATCCGATGGCGGGTTCTTTCGCACGCAACCGCAAATGGACACGCGCGTTCGTAATCAGCGCAACAAACGCATCGAGCAGAGCCGCGTGTCTAGGCGGCTCGCGTTTCTTGCGCCTCTGCAGCTCCGCGCCACTGTCGGACAGTGATCAATTGCGACTCTCTCTGCACGGGACGGACGCACGAGTCTCGAGACTGATCATTGCTGCATGCGTCTGACAAATCAGTTCTCCCCGGCGGAGGGTCGGTTGGAAGGTGGTGGTTTATAACAAAAACAAAAGGGAAACGAATGAATAATGATCTGCAGGAATTTTAAAGCTGAATTTGCAAGATATGCGCCACCAGAGAATGATTTATTGAATCCAGCAAGAGTCCTGCTCGGCACATGCCGTTCTTACGCGCTTTTGTCATAATTGAAGTCGAGTAACGCTTCGCCAGACGGTTGGTTTTTTGGAGGTTAAGAAATTAATTGTACTATTACACCTTTCGTCTGCTCCGCGAGGCACAGGGGACGCAGACGTCATCCAGCCGGTTTCTTCCACCGTTCATCTAGCCGTCATCAAGGACATAAATTCGAGGAATAGTGTGTGACAATTGTACGGACTGACACGCGCAGCAAGGCCTAATGGATTTATGGCGTTTCTTCGGGGGCCTTTCAGTGCCTTCTTGCCACGATCACCAACCAAATGGAACCCTTTGCAGGCTGCAAAAGACACGACTACCCACCCGGACAAGCCGAATCCTTCACTTGCTCGCTAGAAGGTAGCAAGCAGTGAATCGAAGCTGTCTCATCAACCCACGTGGAAGGAGAACAGGAAGTTTTAAGATAGGGTACCAAGATCATGATGTTCACGACAATCTGTTACGGGATTTTATTCGTAATTGCAATTGAAATGTGATGGTGCATGACTGTCTGAAGTTGTTGCAATGCGTGGCGCTGCAATTGTATGCTTAGTACATATTGGTTATTCAAAGGACAAACAGCAACATTGCTTCAAAAAAAAAATTTTTCCGTTCCTTGAGACACGTAGAAAATCCAACTTCATTCGTGGGTTTCATCAGCACATGCAAAGGGTCACATTTTATGGAATTTACTGCGAAAGATGTTTAACACACATTGCGTTTTTTTATAACTGACCAATTCAACAATTTAAAACTATTTTTTTTTTCACAAATGTCTAGAGCAATAGTTAAAGTAGAAATAATTTGAATTCTAAGCGGACTTGCACTTGAATTACGATCCAAAAATGTCAGTTTCGCAGTACATCTACTGTTCTCCTGCCGCACAAATTGTAGTGCCAAACGGTGCCTGTTTAGCAGCTGCCATTCATTCAAGTGCCTTTTAATGGGTTCCATCGTAGCATTCCGGTGGCGTTGATGGACCAGACTCGCCAGATACATCATCGCCCCTTCAACAACCAGCAAACAGTACCTACTCGCCTGCCGTTGATGACGAGCGATTAGTCCACGCGTTGAAAGCGTTCGGACGATTTTTGAAGCCAATTTGGGACCCTTTTGGGCGCGATGGAAACTAGACTACGCGGGAGCAGGCCTGCGATCTGTGAAACTGGAAGGAAAGGGAAGAAACTTTTCCATCGCAGGCGTGGAGCAGCAAAAGCGCCAATCATTTTGCAAATGATTTTCCAACCGTCAACATCGTCATTTCGCTCATCAACGGTAGCAGCAGCGTGGCGCCTAGACAGCGCTAGACTGGCGTTCGGACGCGCCAATCCTGGCATTTCGAGAGCTCAAGTGCTTTGAAATGCTGCTGGGAAAATGCCCTCCATCTCCAGCCCTCGGTCCACAGGACTTTCCTCCCTGAAGTGGGCCAGTGTTTATGATGCGATCTTTTCTGCGAAGCCTTTGATGGCGCCTCACTCAAATCCCACCTGTTCTCTTCCAAGCTTCCCTGGCAACAGCTGCTAACATCAGTCTCCCAGTCGGTCCGGCAAATTGCTCCGGAGAAATCATCCCGGCCAGTTAATGATGGCATATTTTAATTTACTTAATTAATCGAATGCCCTCGCTGGTTAATCTGGGGAAATAAGTTGCTTCCATCCGTTGAAAGGATATTTCGCTGCCGGATTCATCGATCAAACAATCTTGGGGAAATTTCTACACGTCAGTTTTGCGCTATGTGTAAAATTGATTTCTCATTTGGGACGGTTCATTCTCCACGTCATAGAAAAAATCGGATGTTTCATTCAGAGGAATTTTATTTACCTATGAAACTGGAAAACTGGTTGAAGAAACACTGCAATAGCTCAAACAAAATTTTAACGGACAAGTTATCTATAAATCTGTATATTAATGAACTTGATACAAATTCAGAGTTTAGAAATTAAATCTACCAAAGCACAGCCTAATTCCAGCGGATCTCTCAATCGTGGATACGATCCACGGGCTCAGTTTTCGCGTTATATTTTGAATGTGATGGAAAAAAACTCTACTTTCTCAATTCAAACTCTTTCCCAACATTTTCAACCACTTGAATCAGTATTTTCGCCCTGACCTACGCCATAGCAATGGAAGGAAACATAAATTTCCTTTCCTGTAAACTATCGCTCCATTTCGGCTGTTCGATCCTTTCTCCGTCCATTTCTCCACTCCCGTTCGTTCCGTGGCACACAATAAATAAACTTGCACCTCGAAGCTTGCCCGGCGAGTTGAATGAAACGGAGGAGAATAAATTATTCTGCCACCCTGGCAGCGAACACCCAAAAAAAAAAAGTTTCTTCCTGTGGGTCTTCGCCCCGGGCCGGGAGCACATCTACTCGAAGGATGTTCCAACTCGGTCTGGCAATTCATGCTTCTCGAGACACATAGGAGAGCACGAAAGCACTTTTCCCAGGATCCATCGCATAATTTGTTTAACCTCCTTGGAGGGCTGGCTTTTCCACTGCAAGGCTCTAAATATAGTGACGGTTAGTGTGTGTGTGTGTGTGTGTGTAGTTTACGACCTTGTAATTTAAGAGTAACAAAATCAACGGTTGCCTTGCGATCTTCCAGTACATCACAAACAAATGCATCGCATGCAGTAAGTGCATTCGTGCACGTTAGATGGCCACGCGTTTGAAACGTTGGGTTATTCTAACAGCGATCGAAGACGTGCTCTTGTCCACCGCCCGAAAGTACGAATAATTGAATCTCGTTCGTTCACGATGTTGGTTCAAACATTACGGAGCAAATTCGCTTACCGTATTTGTCTTGCGCGAGAGCACAGAAAGGAAGAAAATTGCATCGCATAGGTTTTCGCAGGTTTTAAAAGGAAAACTTTTCATCCGATTGTGTTGCAATTTATTCTAGACCAACCTCGTAACCCAACTTCCCTATTCTATAGACTAATTGCATTCTGGAAAGTGAGCTGACGAACCATTGGTTCTTGAACATACTTACACACTTACATTCAGCTTGATCTTTAGGAAATATTCAGACCTAGTGCAATTTCTGACGTCTCACCCTAAATTCTGCCAAATTCATAAAGGTTTCACTAAAATAGTATTCTTTAGAAGATTATTTTGAGAAAATAATAACGCAATGAACTTTCAGTTAAATATTGCAATAGTTTCTCTCTATGCGATGTATCATGCTATTGGGTTTTTGCGATCGCTTTACTACAAGGAAGCCAGTAAAGTTACTGGCCAAACTAATGAAGCAATTTCTCCTCCATAACATGCTGCGGCATAAACAGCATCCCCAGGTAAACTCGTTAGCAAAGGACTCTCGTCGAGCAAGACCATCGGAGTCCATCTTCCCTCCACTTAAAACTGCACCACGACACATCACCATCCCATCAGCACCCCACCGCTACTTCCGGTTCGTTTCGAGCCACCCAAATGGCATCATTATTTGAGTTAGAAAAAGAAAACCAACAGGAGCAAAGAAAACGATTCGTTTGGGGGAGAGAAAAAGGTGATTTTTAATTATGGAAGATAAATGCCCGCTCCGTTACGATGATACCAGTTGGTTTGAGAAAAAAAGGAATAAAAAAAGAAATGGTCGATGGCTAAACATAAAGGTATGCACATTTTTTGTATGCCCCCGTTTCGCGAAGTAACGTAAATTGTTTGACTTTGAGGAATGGCACGGTTATACGTTTGTGGCACCTCGCAATCCGCATAAGCATTTTCTGTCCATTTGTTTTTGTTTCTGGTTTTGCTGGCCAGCTTCGAACCGGATGCCCCACTGAGACACGATTTCGTTTGCTGACAGGTAACTAATTGTCACGCTGTTGCAGATCGAGGCGCACACGCTGTGGGCCAGCGTGCAAAATATCTTCGAGCTCCCGGTCGAAGCCCTGTGATGCAATTTCTTTTGACTCGCCTGCCCAAGCGCCCCCGGTGCTCGCCATCATAAATCATATTCGCACGTGCAAATCAGTGCCGTCGACGGTGCTAATCACTCAGACGGTCCATGTGCGCCGCCCCGTGCGACGAGGGTGGTCGGGCAACATGCGCAGCTGCGCGTCCGTTCTCACCACATTCCGGTGGGACGAGTTGCACGATGGCGGAACGGGGCTGGTCGGTTTGGTAAACGATCCTGTTTAGTATCGTTTTCAATTAAAACGTCCATTAACTTCGTTCGCACCTTCGGCAGAAGTGGGCAGCTATTTAGCAAGCGGAACGGCCAACTCAACACCGCAGTACGCCCGGGTTGGCAAGAGTTGAAGGAATTAAGAAGCAGTGAAGAGCTAGGCGAGCACACAAAACATGGCGAACAATGCAAAACAAGCAGAAGAGCTATGCCAAAACGACCATTCTTGGCGCTCCTTCCGAGACTGACTTCGCGGTGTGCACTTTATTTAAATCCGCAACAAAGCGTTGGACAGGCGCGATGCTATCTGCGAGACTATCCGTGTGAGTCTGGGTTTCGTTGCGTCGAAGTGACGCCCGTAAGAAGCTGTTTGTTTTATCCATTGTCAGGCCGTTTTACGGAAGTGATTCTCCAAGGGACGCTTCCTGGATATACGGCACGATGCAGGATAAATAATCTGTTGGTTAAATCACTGTTGGTATCGAGGATGACGGCGTGCATCCCGATGCGGAATGGAAAAAGAATTATTACCCTTTGGATATGGAGAAATTAAATGAAATTGTTCAAGGTTTCCCCTAAATCCCAGAACCATCAAAATTTTGTGAACTTGGTGTATTTTAAAATTATTTTTCTAATATTTTAAATTAAAACTCCAATTTATTAATAGACAAACAAACATGTGTCAAACTCTTTGTCGAAGCTGCCTTGATGGCGTCTTCATAAATAACTCCCACGCGTAAATGTGTATGATTTATTTCGATACTTTCCCCGTGCACCACAAACAGCCGATGCTCAATCAAAACGTCGGTGTCGGTCTTAAGAGGTTCCATTAATAAGGGCTGATTTATCGCGTCGTATCGCTTCAAATATCGGTAGCATTTACAGATCAGTACGACTCGTTGCGTCTCAGAAGCATCTTACTGCTCGACTCCCATCGAATAATGGCCAGCTGGTAATTATAATGCCATCTTCTGCTGGCTGGCACATGCCCAACAATTGGACGAACCAGTGGCAACCTCTCGTCGTTTAAACGGAAAATGAATGGAGCCACTTCGAACGAGTTGAAAAGCAAAGGTTCCTACACCGGACCCCCGCCATACGTAAAAAGATAACGATTCAATCGGAAATGGTTCTCTCGAGGAACGGAAGCAAGAACAGTTTATGTCTCTAAACTTTCGAATCTTATCATTCCCATTAACCCTCTTTAGCGGTGGAGAACGGAGTAATCGGACATTTGTTCGTACACTCCGGTACTCTTGTACCAGCTCGGATGCATTACAGAATCTCCAGAAACATATCCAAGCACTGCTCCTGTTGAAATAGCTCAGTTTGAATGCTTGGTTTTCTATGGCTCTAAAGAAAAGCACACAAAAATGGGAACAAACATCATCATACCAAGCGGGGCATCAGGAGGGTGCTGTAATTTTTTCACGCATAAACACACATAGTTCAAGCAGCTGAATGGAATGCACTCAACAGGCGAAAAATGGACAAAGGGCAAAACATAGCATGTTCTGCTGGTTTGCAAATGGAAACATTGCTGATTGGCGTGGTGATTGAGAAGAAGTTTTATTTTCACTAAATTCGGAAATCATATTTATTTGAAAAAGACAGACTTCGGACAGTTCGGACTAAAATTACTCTCGATAATTTTAAGGTTTGAGAGCTATGTTTTTACTTTACTTTTACTTAGTTTTTTCTATTACTGATTTTACTTAGTTTTTAAATTACTTTTAATGTTCAGTATTCTTTTTGATTTGAAATATGCACCTGCTTGCCTCGGCCCATTGTCCATGTCACGGACCATCTCAAGGAATCAAATTCTTTGAAATAAGTACAAGTGATTAATGTTATTGTCCCTGAGATCCGTATTTAATTAACGCTCCCGCACTTCGCTGTTGGTTCGCCATCTTATCGCTGATTTTGGAGTGGAGTTCACTACACTTGTCCGAATTGGGTAGACGACGGGCCCGCATTTGCCAAGCTTGTCTGCTCAGCCATCTGTCTAGAATGAGAAAACTTTTATCGCTGGTCTCACTGTCGAGATTTTCTACTACAAAAGGCCACAGATTGAACTTTACCAATCTTTATCTATCGAGCAACGGTGAAGCTATTCCGTTCCTATTGTTCTGGAGCTGTGGAGCATAGATGCATTTGAATGAGTCTGATCCGTTCGATGTTATTCATTGGTGAAAACATTAGGCTGGTCGGCAAAACATCGATATGTTTAGGACTACTGGTTCAAATGATAACCTCGTCAATCTCAATATCCCCTGCAGAAGTCTTTTTGATGAATCATCACGTCTATCAATCAGTAGAGAATACTTTTCCAAGCTAACTGTGCTGGAAAGCTTGCATCTAATCTGGATTATTTTATCAGACACGAACCTAATCATTCATCCCCACACATCGCATAAATTCCCTGCGCAAACCCCCTCCCCAAACAGGGAATCCTAAACAGCTTGCACCAAAACAGCCTTCCATCTATTGCGAACGACTGAGCAGGATCAGAGCCTCACACCGCGCACTCACGATACATTTTCGTAGTGGCGAGAAAATCTCATCAAATGGGTTTACCACCCCGACAGATTCTGACCGACAGGCCTTACGTCAGGTTGGCGGTCGGCTTATGATAATTTCGTTCGACTGTTTGCGTAAATTCCAACCTCCGACTGTCCAGGAACGCTTGCTACCCATTTTTAGATAGGCCAAAAGGCTCCACAAACAAACGAACACCGCCAGGAGAATGCGTTTCCTTTGGGGATTTCCATCGCAAAACCTGGCCCAATGAAGCTCACAGTTTCCCTTGCACTGAATGTCTGAAAATAGGACTGATGGAATTTGGTGAGAGCTGCTTCTTGCATCCTTGAAGAATCCTTCCGGGAACGTCGTATGCTGCGGCTCGTTGTACACTTCCAGCGTTGGCCGTTTTCACCAAGATCAAAATGCTCATGACAAGCCAAACACGGGACACCGGTGGTACTCTCGGAGCTACGTGTTGACCTTTTTCCAATGTCCATTCAAACATCAACGCCAGACCATCTGCCGGATATGCGTCAGGGAGCTGAAATTGCCACCTTTTCCTAGAATAACGTTCTTAATAGATTATTAAAGGATAAGGTACCAGCAGCTGTGGAGAATTTCCTGCTGGGCCTTTTCTCGGGTAAATCCTATGAACATGGGAAAATCTTCATTCAAACTTGACGCAAGATCAGTTCAAGATGCAAAGTTTCCTCTCCCGATTCGAAGGTGTCTGAAAGCATTTTTTTGCTTCTCGAAAATGTTTGATGGTAACGGGCCCTGACCATAAAGCCCCCTCTATCTCTGCAGATGTCAGCCTTCTATTTAAAACGTTTGCTTAATACTTTGCATAATTTAAGGAAAAGGGTTTGTTTGGAAGCCCTTCTAGCGAAACTAATACCGTCACACGCCTTGGAATTAAGTGACGAGAAACCGTACTGTAAAGAACAACATAAATTGCAAAACAGTTAAACAGTATTGTGCAACGAAGTGAAATTTAAATGTTTAGCACAACAAAAATTAACTTAAGCAAACTGTTACTACTAAATACTTCAGAATGTTAGTATGTATGCCTTAAGAGAATTAATAGCGCAGTAGAACTCTCGTAGATTCTAATACTTTGAAATGGCATAATTTTTAGCTTTCAACGAAAGAAACTTCGACTTCCATGAAATGCTATCGCACTTGTCCGCGGCAACCTTTTTGAACGTTTTTCTACACACCTCACTGGGCTGGGCAAATGGAATGGCACACCTGATAGATCTAACCCACAGTAGACCGATCCAACGCCAAGTCCTTGCGGGGTTTTATAACAACCATTTGTGTTGGTTCGTGTTGCGATAATTTATGTGACTTGATTACAACCAGAAAAAAGGGTAATTTATTAATTGGTGCGTCAATCGACTACCCTCCACGCGAGTTGAGCCCATGAATCCTACTTCCCGATGCTGTTGTTAGCCCGGGCGGGAGCCCGTGACGGTTGGATTTGGGGAAAGTGTTTTCTGCAACATGTGACGAAGTATAGTACTCAGCTAAGGTCGTTAGATGCTCACCCGTGGTCTGGGTGGCAGAAGCTGGACATGTCTCGGCTGCGAATAGCCACACCGAGAAGTGTTTGCGAAGAAATGGGCCCGTTTGTTCGATGTAATATTCAAAGATAATTTATGTCCCGTTGCATGCATGCAATACGATCACGCGGGGCGGCAAATCGACAGCATATCGGCTGGTGTGTACTAAACCTCCCATGCCACACGGAATTAGTAATCGGCGGGGGTATTGCTGCAGCCAGAAGACGCGGGAAGACGTGCTTTTTTTCCCTCTCGTTTAATCGAACCGATCGGGGAAGTATCGGATTTCACTGCCATTTTATCGTAAATCCTGTTCAGTTCATAGCAGTATTTAGTCTACATTGTACGCAATCGAAACACAGTGAAGTGCTGAAAAACTTTTTCTCTGTGTCGAAGTTCTTGAACTATAACAATTTTCAAAAAGCCCTATCTATTTTGCAGAGAGTTTAGTAGTAATATCAAATTTAAATTTGACAGTAAATGTGAAATTCCTTCGCGCAATTCAAATGACCAGCCAGTCTTTTAAAATCTGACTTAATTTGGCATTTCACCGGAGACACTAATCTGCTTAGACGAGATTCCACGAAATTTCCAGAGCTAATTAAAATACGCAATCAACTGTGCTTCATAAACGTTAAGCAATCGAAGTAAGCGAGGAAAAACAAATAAATAATCCACTTACCATAAATTTCCCACTCGCCGCCAGCGCTGCCATCGTGGTCGTGTCGAGGCCGTTGCCAACGTTGCGGTGCTTCTTCAGATTCAGGGCCTGCTCCGTCCCATCCATCATCGTGGCGCGTCGTTCCGCTATCGCCAGCGTAGCGGATGCAGCAAACATTGGTCCAGGCAGTCAGGGGAGAAAATAGGAATACTTGGAAACCGAGCCCGCCGCAAAAGGTGTCCCCCGTTTCCTTTCGTTGCACTGAATTTCACAACCTTTCGTTCAATGGAGGATACACGTAGAGTTAAAAAAAAAACTTTATCGACACTTTGGCAACGGAACGACGGACCAGTAAAAGTAACGTAAACTGGTAGGGAGGCTCTTTTTTTTACAGTACAAACGCTACCTATGGATGCTGCTGCACTGATTACGCATTACTTGCAGGGCAAATTTTCACAACATTTATCGCGCCCGGTTGTTGTTGACAGCTTGACGGATCGAGCGACTTCCTTTTTCCAGCCCGATGCACGCTGAGGCACGCTCCGGAGCAAATGGCGTGCTCCACCGAGGAAGCAGTTTTCCTTTTTCTTACCGGAAAAATTGAGTATACGCCCTATCATGCCGTGCGATCTGCGGTGGAGGCGGCGTCGTTAGCGATTCGGCAATGGCATCCGAAACGAATTACCAGTAGTGATCGGTTTATGTCGTTTCTGGAGCAAGATCAAGTTCTTCGGCGAGCGATGGTGCGGGTTTGCGCGCGCGGGGAACCATTGCGAGTTGACGGATGTAAGCAAATTTTACGAACGTGCACTATCGCTCGGGATGCATGGTACGTAAGGATATTCACTCACCGAGGTGGAAATTTGTGGCGGCAGTAAACTTCATCCGAAAGCGAACGGCATCGATAAGCGCGGCGCTTTGCGTTGGAGACTTCACCAACGGTAAGCGTCAGATGCATTGAGCCAGGAATTTTGATTTTTTTTATTTTTGTAGGTCCTTTGGTACTCACTTTGAACTTAAGTTCTCGAACTTTTTTCCAGTAAAACTATATCACATTTTCACAGCACAACGCCGTTACCACCGGGTGTTTTCATGAAGTTAAACCAAATTGATGCTGCCTGTCAGATACTTGATGTTGACTGGAAAATGAAATGCCTACTTAGATTAACAAGTTTAATGAAACAAAATGACGTATTGTCCATTGTTCCACACGACTGTCTAGCTATCACTCGGAATGCACTTCCAACATACTCCACATGGGCATCACCTATTTAACTACACAAATGAAATGCATAATTTTGTCAAGACACTTAAATTACTCCTATAGACGATCATTTTTTTTCAGCCAACATTATGGCAACCACATTTTCACATCGGAACGTTCAGTTTCTTTTGCAAACGATGTTGTAGTACACTCTTCGAGCACGTGAAAGTTGGTTTTTTGTACAGAAAAACGTGAAACACTGACAATCCCACTCGACTGACTGTTTCCGCGAGCGCTAGGCTAAAAATGACACGAAAAATGTAACAGACCAACCCGGAACCACGTGTTCCAGAAATGCTGTTAACGAAAACGAAGCGTGTTCTGCTTTATTTGTTTTTTTTTTTTTGGTCACAACGTCTTTGGCCGTTCACGAGAAGATACACATTTTTTAACCGTAAATTGCGCACTCGCGTGCCACCGCAGGCTCTGCTCTGTTGTTGAAATTCTGCGTCAAAATTTTCGACACGCTCCACTCGACACGGACAACGTCGTCCTTTGATGATGCCTGCTGCAAAATTGCCCGCTTGCCGCCTTCGGGCCACTGTCTAATTTCATGAGTATTGATTTTCACTCGGACATTGCGACACTTTCACCCGGCGCGAGTGGCTGTTATCGAATATTCGCCAAAGACGAACGCATCGATGTTGAAACCCTAACCGAACGGTGGGCTTGGGCAAGAATGTGAAGGCATGCAAAAGTACAAAGCAGGGGTTTTGCACGAGCAAACGAACGGAAAATACTTGGCTGTTCGCTCCTCTTTTTACCGGGGCATGTACTTGGAATTAGTTTCTCACTCTGCTGCCCTCTGGGTCCAGGCTTCTGGCCACATAAATACATCGTGAAGCCCTGCTAGTGTTGAAAAATATCTTTGCTTTTTTATCCACCCTCTGAAGCAGCTAGGAAGCCTCTGCGGAGTGTTATACACACAACCCCGTGCTCACATCTTTGCCCTGGAGCCGGTGGGCCAGGTTGTTTTAAACCAGTCGCATCCTCGAACGGTTTCAGTATTCTCCCCCAAGAGCCGCCCACCGTAGCAAGGCTTCAATCTCTAAACCGTCTAGCCACGTGGACTAGCTAAAAAACTATCTGATTTCTACCGTTCTTTCTTACTCTTGAGACTGAGGTTTCTCCCCGGTGTCGTGTGTTTCTTTCAAGACTGTTTTCATTTTAATTTTCCCTAGCTTTCGTCTGCCTCGATTTTGCGTGACTCCCGGCGACTGTCAAGGTCGGCCGAAGGTTAAAAATAGGTAAATCTTCATTAGCATCCAAATAGACCTTAGATCTTATCTGATCCTTTATCGCCCGTCCAGTCACTTCCAACCTCCAACCGACCTTCGCTTTCTTTAGCATCGGACCTCGGCAAACCGAAGGCTGTTTTTTTCGTAATGAAATGGATCGCATCAAAAGGACGCAGTGAAGGGTAGAAGAATTTTCCTTTTGAAATATTTTGCCATGCCTCCGGAAGGATAGTGATTACTTCTTACGGACTGGACCGAATTTTGTTTGATGTTTCTAGGCTGGCCAGACGGGAAACATTCATAATTCAGTCGTTGAAGGCAACGACTTCTTCCGTTCGGGATTGAACCATCTGGAGAATTGCTGAAAATAGATTGGCCAGTATTCTGCACAGCTTGTTTCCGTGAATGAATCACGATGAAGATGCGATGGTGGAGGGATTTAATAATCTATTTTCAAATGGCATTAAGAATAAAGAAAGGTTTTGATATTGATTCGATCGATCTTGTGGCCAGTTATGATAGGATATTATAATATCAAAGCATCTAAGAAATTGAATTTAGATATAAAGGAATTTTTCAATAAGTTACCCTCGATTATGGTAATTCAAAACCACCCGCTTCAACTTCCTCGGCGTCAATCGCTCGAACGAGTTTGTAATGAAAACAAGTTCGTGTTATAATTCAACATCCGATCGAGCTGCTCTCGCCGGCGTCTTTCGCAATTATCGATATAATTGAATCCTTCATTTTGGCGTCGACGAGCAGCTTCGTTAGTTATGGCATTCCACTGCACAACTTCCTCTGGTCCTCCGCTTATGGTAGGTTGGGTCAATCGCGAGCAAAGACTGCCTTTATCATCCCAACGGAATAGCCTTCCAGAGCAGTCACCCGGTAATATTTTAATTGCAACACCATATCTCGCTCCCTCCGGTGCATTACCGCTGCATTTAAGTCGCGCTCATTAGTTGCAGCTATTTTGTCGTACATTTTATTCCCTTAAACATCGACGGAAAACAATAAAATATTGTTCGGATTGAAGGCGAGCGCGAGTAATTTTTACGACACAATTTTACGCCACCGGTAAATCTGGTTAGAAATAGTTTCTTTTACGACTCCCCTGACCGCGTGCGATGGAAGGTTAATTTTTAACAATTCAATTAAACCCAAGAACAACAGGCATTTAACGTAAAGTTCAACTTGTTTCAAATTCATTTCATTAAGATACGACCAATTTTCATCCTACCAAATGTGGCTACACAGCCGTTTAATTAGCTTCGGATGAGGACGTCTGCTCGTACGGCATTCTTCCGTGGATAATTTAATAAATTGTACAATTTACTTAGAGAAAAACGTGTTTTCTATAATTTCCGGTTTCACAGAAACTGGTCTTAAACCGAGCAAAATTACTTTGCACCATAATGCAACAATGTTTCCGGGATGGTTTGCTAAACGAAAATCAAATCCAACTATAATTGCAATGATACCGCAATCGCATAATGATGTTAGCAGCCCGAGCAAAGGTGTGGAAAAACGGCTTCCCATAAAAACGCCCCATCGATTAGCGATTAACTGTACAAACGTGTCGAGCAAACGCGTCGCTACCATCGCACTTGGCGTGTCATTATGTAAAACCCCTAAGAAACGGCTCGCCGCTTGTTTGCATTACGCCATCTCGCCAACCAAAGGCCACCTCTAAGCGGGCGGGTGACTTTCCGCCTATCTTGGGATGCATTTCCTCCATGTGTGTGGCATTAAGGTGAATTAAAGCCGTATCGAAAACGTAAGCCGTGTAGGCAAGCACAGCCATTGATCATAAACGATCGGATCGGGCAAGGAGGTGCTGAACGGAAAGAAGCAAAGTTTATTTGCACACACACACACGGGCTGAGTCTGCGATCGGCCAAGGGGAGACATAAATAATAACAGCACCTCGTGGTTTCCTGTGGTTGCCCCACCAGCAGCACCCCATCGTTGAACCCATGCACCATTGCTGCCATTGGGCTTCTGGCAGCATCACGATCATGCCTCTTCGGAAGACATATCGACCGCGGCCTCCAACGAAAGATCGTACGCCCGAGTCGCTTGCCTCCCAGGGAGCGCGCGTAAACTTTTTTCCGCCCCCGATCGCAATTGATTTAAAATGGCTCTCGGTGGTTTTCTTGGAGGACGGTTGCAACCGAGAGTTTCATCACGCCGGATGCAAGGAGGTACCGCGAATTTGTTAACCGCAGGGCCAGAACCATAATCCAACCACTGATCTGGTTGGTCTTTTGAGCCGCCAAATTGTATTCATTTGCCACAAAGTAGCTGATCAATTTGCTCGGTGGTGAAGCCGGATTAACCTGGATTGGCGGGAAATGGCAGTGAAGAACGGTAGGTCATTTCGATAATTTGAAACGTTGGTTATTTTTCTTTGCAGCACCGATCGCCTGCGCTTGCTGGCTGCATAAAAGGCTTCCGGGATGGAAAATGGGAGCCGGTTTTTCGTGATTTATCAGTTGACACTGGCGTCAGTTGTAATAATCATTTCTCAGTGGCTTATGATTAGTAGGGCTTCCGAGGCGGGAAAGCTGTGCGTGTCTGGGCAGACAAATGATCTCTACCTCGATTTGTCGCTTTTTCTTGTACGCTCTGTGAGTTCAATCGACGCTTTATGATTATCAGTAGCCAAGGAATTAAATTAAATTGAATGCCTTTTGTAACTGTCGGGATGTGAGATATGCATAATGGTTGCAGAAGTAGCTCAAAGAAGCGTGCTTTGAAAGAACAGCGATTTTTGTTTCTGCACAAATCCCAATATTACACCGTTTGCATGAGACACAACAATTCAAAGCCTTGTGCGGCTTCAACGCGGTCCCAGAGTTTGCGCAAATAGAAAAGTAAGAATATGAATAACTAAGCAAGCGAAGACGCCATCTCCACGGACTCCAATCAATTTTACCGACACATGGCGAGGTTTTATTTTCCTTTTCCATTTATTTCATGCGTTGCTCGTGAAAGAAAACACTCAAACTTCCACCGCCACCAAAAGCGAACTTTTCTCCTTCGTCACACATTTATCAAATGTCTTTATTTGGCAGCTGTTATCCCCCTTCCGTGCTTCCGGTTAGAGCCAGGGTGTTCCAATGAAAA
This sequence comes from Anopheles atroparvus, assembly GCA_914969975.1. Lineage (NCBI taxonomy): Eukaryota > Metazoa > Arthropoda > Insecta > Diptera > Culicidae > Anopheles > Anopheles atroparvus. The sequence continues at coordinate 21,892,547 of CAJZCY010000003.1, forward strand.
TAATAAGAAAGGATGTGAGGAAGGTGGTAATATAATTTCAACAACCCGCTGTCCGCTGGATGATTGTTTTTTGTTTCTCTCTCCAGCGCCTTTTCCTTTCGATCTGCACCTGGGGAAGCGCAATTTGTTACGCGCTGGCTGGGAAATCCCGATGCCCGAAAGGATTGCGTCTGTCCAGATTTGGATATTTATTTTTATTCTCTACCCTTTTGATAACGCCAGACCGCTACGCGCACTTCTGCCGAGGGGAAAGTGTTTCCTAGGCCCGCTCGGGGCTTCTGTGGCAGTAGCCAGGAAGTAGCCGAAAATTTATGACACGCTCCCTCCTTCGTTCCTACTCGCTCCGCTGGCGTGGCGTTAAAGTTTGGTGCCCGAAACGGTGGGCAAAGGAAAGTTCTGGCAGTACAATCGTGCCGAGCTCACTTGCTAGAGCGTTTTCCACGGGAGAAAACTTTTTTTCCCACCGAACAGTAAACTTCTGCTCCCCCAGTTGTGGCGTGATGCTGCCGGGGAGTCACGGGGAGAAGACCGGGCACCGCATGGGAATACTGCCAGATTTGCCCCTTTCGCATGTGCGGCAGCGCAAACTAAATAAAAGCTCAGCTGTGTTTATGTTTCGTGTTGTCCTTCCGAGCAGCGCCATGGGGTCTCACTTCCGTAATCTGCCCTCTTTCCGATGCTTGTTTGCCTTGCGCCGCTGCCGCCACAAAACCGCAACCGCAACGTCTGTTTAATATTAGCATAAAGATAACGATCGCCCCCATCGAGCAGCGCAGACGAGGGATCTCGAGGGATTTCTTGCAGGTCTTCCTGGTGCGGGGGAAAAGCTTACGCTAGCTGCTAGATAGACCATTGTCGGTGCGGAAAAGCTGAAATGCCTAAGCCGAAGAGTAAACCAGCAATTTTTTTTCTTTTCTTCCAGGAACGAAACATTCTCCCTCTTGCCGTCGTCTTTAAAGCTCACATCCTTCCGATTGTGTTTCAGGACATCCGTATTTATGTCGGGCGATCGGATGGATCCTAGCAGCAGCAACAGCAGCTCCACTTCATCCTTAGCCTTCCGTGTGTTTTCTTTTCGCCTTTCCATTCCGCCTTTCCAGTTCCCTTTCCGTGCCTCTGGGAAGCGAACATTCCGAACCGCCGGGAAATCCTAACGAGGCTCGTAAAGTGGCTGTGTCATCGGCGCAGCAGACGATGGCAGCCCTGTTCCTATCGATCAACCTTGAAAGTTGATTGTTGGTGGCTCATTATTATTCGGCAATGGCAGCCACGAGACGAGGTCATTGACTATAATGGGTGTAATATTCGACGATGGGAAGATTGTCGAGAGCATATTTTAAAGAAGCTACCAAATCTCCAGACAATTTACTTTATGCAACGAGCATTATTTGTTATGGCAAATGGAAAGCGTTTCGGTGAACTTCAAATGTGCCAAGCATTCGAACATTTATTGTCTTCTAACGTTGAAAGGTTTACTTAACCGAGTATTCCATTAGCTCACAATATGTTTCTTTGCCTTAGTGTGATGAATATTATTCACCATCTGTATTAACAAATCGGTTTTTACTTTGAAAAGATGTTCGTTTAATGCTTCCAATCGAAACCATAACTCCCCACCTTTCTTTCATCAACGAACTCAACGTCCTTTGATTCATTTTTTCACCTTTCTGCAATAGCTCGCCTGATGGGGCATGGGACAGCCAGAAAGTACAAGGAATTGTAGTGCATGCGGATTGTGGACGGCCGAGAAAAAAGTAACAATCCGGAAGGTCGTGCATGCGTTACATTTCTTGTATTTATTTTCCCGATCGACTACCACCGATGTCGATTGGCGGAAAGAAAAACCATATCGTGCTTTTTCCCCAGAGCGGCCCCATTTCCTGCCACGCGTGCTCTCCACGCAAAACCGATACACTCGTTTCCGAGGCACAAAAAAAGCGACTCACTAAGAACTCAAAACACAGCCGTAATAGCGGAGGAAAAAACTTGCCATCGTCTTCCTTGCCATCGTCCCCAAGCGCTCGTTTTCGTGCTGCTCCCATGTGGCATTTTCCGAGTTACATCACGGGAACCGAGACCGGAAAAACATGGCCCACTGCTATTGGTTTGCACCGGCGATGGGCACAATGGGGCACAACTAACAAGCGAAACAGTAACGAACGAGGAAACGAGCAAACCAATGTACACACGACGGCAGCCAACACTCCCAGGGCGTAACGAAAAACCATCTAGTAAAAACCGAATGCTGCCCTTCGTCTGTGCCTTTCTGTTCGTGTGCTGTCTCCCGTACGCGTGTCCCTGCTTTTTAAAGGTTTAGTTCCCTTTTTTGCGCTTTCGGAACACCATCACACACGTCTACCTTTTGGTAGACCCGATGCTGCGATGCTCTCATTACACACTCAGAGATCCCTGTTCCTGTGTTCGGTGTGTGCGTGTGTGTGTTATTATCCACCTTTTGGTTACAGTTTCGTCCTTGAAATGGAAATGTACGGCCCAGTGCCAAGCGACTGATGGCGCAACCATCGTGCATGGTTGGCATCCGTTTCCATCCAAGGGAAATTTGCTCACATCTCCGCGGAGCTCTGTCCGAGGAAATGGGGTATGTGTTTTTTTTTTTTTCACTTAGAGCAGGGGAATAGTTGCCGGGAGTATGCAATATCGAGGCGACTAGCGATACATTCCGTTTTCCGGCACGCACACACACACCCTTGAGTGAAAACAAAGCATCCTCGAAGGAGGAAGCCTACATCCCGCTGTGTGAAAAGCTCTCGGAGCGATTTACGACTCATTGAAGGGGGCGGGCTTGCCATCGATGGAAACAAATTGCTATTGCCAGTGAGTTGTGGCGCTGGAGAGTTTCGTGGACAAATGTGTGTCCATCGAATTTCGGAAAACTGGAGCCGATGTTTTTGCTTGAGGCGATTTTGTTCTCGCTGTTTTTCTGCGAGATAATTGCAAACCACAACAAGGGGAAAACAAAACAAAATATAGAATACAAGGCTGATGGTTTTTGATACAATGATTGAAAAACAAATGTCCATTCCATCCATTCCAAAAATAGCAATATTTTCCACAATGACACCGTATGAAATCACAGTTATTTCGATTACTACTATTTAATTTTTGTTTCATCCTTTATTGTTTCTAAAGGAAATGATAAATCTTTTTTATCTTTTACTTCATACTTTTTACCCAAATTAATAAAAGCCAACATAACAGATGAATCTTCCAGCTTGCATATTTGCATTACAAACCAGTTACAGATAATCCTCCAAACCCAAAAACAAAAAACTTCCAAACCATACGTGTTTGAAGTGCTTGATGCGTATTTAATTTTCCGTCCATCCTAATGACTTTCCCAACCACAGTCAAGCCAAACTGAGCCAGATTCCGTTGGCCACGAGAGAAGACGAGTGCGATGATACTTTTTAGAAATGAAAAGTAAGCCAAAATGACAATCAATCCCGTGGAGAAACTCATTTGGAAAGAATTTCATGAGCCCGCCACTCCGCCAGCCGTTAGAGCGAAGGCTGGTATGTTTAGGGGGTGTGCAAATAAAAATCCACACACATGCTCACGTGGCATTCCGTGTGGGCATTCCATCTGGAATTACGAATCATAAACCACGTCGATGGCGTGGTGGAAAATGCCCATCGCATTTGGAGTCCCCGCGCGACATCCCACGTCGGGTGCGCAGGCGGGTCTTTCATCCGACGCCAAGGAAGTTTCCGTCCATCGTGAGGAAGGATGCCGGACCGTCGCGAAAAACCCCCAACACCCTGGGACTCCGGGAAGAATGCGCATTAAAAAGCGGGCAAAATGTTTTGCTTATTTATGGATATTAACTTTTCCGGGATGTTACACTGCATTCTGCGCACCGTCCTGCGCTCCACCGGAGCTTCACGGAATGCTGGGTGCTGTTTAATTTCCCTGCGATAAAACCTCCCCGAGGATTCCGGGACAAACAACACCCAGAGCAAGAACTAACCGAACACGCTACGCACCGCGTGGTGACGTTCGCAGGCGGAAAAGTGGGCCGGAAGTGCCTCCACGGTGACTCCGGAAGGTGAAACCGGCTGCCATACGGGATTTCGCATAGCGTGCTCATGTGGTGAATGAAACATAAATCCTCGCCCTGCCTTACGCTCGGGTTAGCACCGTGCTCGAGTGAAAACTGTGAAAACTGGAAGCGAAAAAACGAAAGGCCTACATCGTACAAGCCACAATGCGCCTCCATCGGTTGCGTGCCGACGCAGAGACGCAAATGCGCCGACGACGACGGCACAGGAAGGTCACTGATTAATTTCGCCACCCCAGCCAACGTTTCCTGCTGCACGCCATCAGGACGAAGCCGTAATGAAGCTCGGCTTTTCTCCAGCCACAGCCTCTTTTCTTCGGCGAAGAAGGAAAGGAAAAGGATTGCTCCGATGAAGCAAATCGACACCGGATACGGAGGAGCACTGGGTAACCAAGCCAAGGTCGACTGTGTGCTCAAGCGGAGCGGTATTCAAAGACGACGAACTTCGTAGACAAAAAAGACAACTCGCTTCTGCCCTTTGCTAGGCCGCACCGCTCCGTTCACTGCAAGAGCGAATGGTGACAATTGAGAAATTTAATAATGATTGCATCCGCCAGCAGGTTCATGCTTCGGAGTGGAAAACAGAGCCTCTGGAGGCTAAGTCCTGAGAGAGAAACTTTGTGGCTTGGTTGGTAGGAACGCTTCGCTTCTATTTCAGAACAAGTCAAAAACAAACCGGTTTTCGGGGAGGAAAGTTTGCACACATAATACGCACACGCAGACACACAAGCAACAATATTTGGTTTAATTAAAAAGCTTACGGTCACACGGGCGACTGCTGCATTGCGTCGCTGCTTTTCCAGGTAAATGTGTTGTGTTGTACATGAGCTTAAATAGGAAAACTTTCAAAGTGTTATTTAAGACTCGTACTGTATCTTGTGTGTGAATTTTGTGAACGTGGATTATAAGTTATTTTCTTTAATTTATCCCTTATGAATTAATCTATTGAATACTATATATGTTTGGTTTTACTCCGTGAGCTCAAGACGTAATGAGCTATCTTTTAACTGTTTTAGTTTTTGTACCAAACTTTGCAAGATGCTTTCCTCGTACTGCAACGTCAGGCTGTATCTTGTGTGTGAATTTTGTGAACGTGGATTATAAGTTATTTTCTTTAATTTATCCCTTATGAATTAATCTATTGAATACTATATATGTTTGGTTTTACTCCGTGAGCTCAAGACGTAATGAGCTATCTTTTAACTGTTTAAGTTTTTGTACCAAACTTTGCAAGACGCTTTCCTCGTACTGCAACGTCAGGCAATCGCACCTCGAGAATGATGTAAATTGACGCTAAGAAACGCAGCTGCAAATAGAAAGAATGTTCAAGGGTAAAGGACACTGAAGGCAACATTCAAGTAGTTTCAAGATAGAATGGCTTTGAATTATACATAGCTTGATTGCCTTGAAGTGGAAAATGAATTACTAAAACAGAACTTTTGAGCAACGGTTATGATCGTCTTACTAGTAAATTGTCCCATCATAATTTTTCAAACACTTTTCAGTAGGAAGTCCCTGCGGTCTAGCGCAAACTGCTTCTCCAAGGACAGCTTAAACGACAAACTTAATCCACGGTGTCCTGCGGGCGATACGATACCGTTGCTACGCTGTTGCAAGTTTCCAGAAACAGCACGGGTAATTTGTATAAAGTTTTCTAGCGGCTAGAAGTTGCTCTACGAAGGTATACATCCCAGCGTATCCCAAGAGGTGGTAGGCAAAAAAAAAAAAAAGAGCAACCACGAAGCGAAAGCACCAGCTTGAGGCAAACGTCCGGTGGCACTTGGATCACTTTAAATCGCCCCTTTGGTGGGTTAATGGTTTAATTTTACTCGGTATGTTTCGGAAAAGGGAATAGCCGTCGATGTTTGCCTGCAAGAAACAGATTTTATTTAAGCCAAAAAGAGATTTAATAAATATGGGTAAACGAGAACTATCAACTTTTTACGTTCATTGTTCAAATCTTGGAGCACAGAATCTCGAATTTGAAATACAATAAGCGACAGATGTATGTATTTTTATGTAACGAGCTTTTCCTCATGCATCGCCTCCAACCGACCTGTAATGATTTTCATTTCTCCCCCTTTTTGCGTCGTTTGTGTGTCCTACATTTCCATCCAACAAACCACAACAGTGCTCTATGAATCCTTCAGATAATCAACCAGCACAATAAGCCAACCCCATAAGATGAACCTTGATGAAACGGTGAAGGACAGCAATGCGACATCGAAGAAGTGCTTCGCTGCCAACGAAACGGGAAAAAGGATCAGCTGATAAATATGATTATCCTGACGAGGACGGTCGGATGAACCGTTCGTCCCATTTTCCTGACCTGGGCCACCAAATGGCCCGTCACGGGCCATTGGAGATCATTGCCATTCAAGAAATCCTCCCTGCGCCCACCGGAACGAGTCCCTCGCGGCGGCAGAAGCTTATCCCTTTTTCTATTCGCTCCATCCTTTGTGTTGGCGACGCTGCTTCGGTATCGCATGCCTGCAAACATGGTTTTGGGTTACGTCGCCGCGCTGCTCGAACTGTGAAGGATGCAATGTGTTTTATTTTCTTTTATTGTGCTAACTTTGGCTGGTATTTGAAGGATTCCGGAAGGGACTATCGGAATGGGCAAATTTATTTGCAAAACCCCACAAAACAAACCCCTTTCGTGAAGTACATCGCGGAGAACACCATTAAAGCAGACATTTGCGCACGTACCGAAAACGACCAAAACCTACGATTTAATAAAAATAACATCCCCATCCACCCGGGATGGAAGATAATCGAAGGACGTGGGCACACTGCAAAAAGGACCCCAAGGATGTCCGAAAACTTCGGACCGGATCCGTGCTGGCTGGTAGTTTTTGCCGGGCCAAAGAAAATCACTGTTCCGTTCGGTGATCTTGTCCATTGTGACCACTCGGAACCCCGGGTTCCCTTGGGACGGGGGAGAGAGAGATAAACAAAAGAATTCAAACCACCGACACTAATCTACCAACCCCTCGCCGGCCCACCAGAATCCGTCGGACGAAAAAAGAATCTACTAAAGGCACGGATAAAGAGACCAAATGTTCGCCGGTAGCAAAACTCAGCAAGAATTCAATTATTATTCCATTTTAAGTTCAACTTTTTGCTCTCCTCCATATCGGACCTTTTTCTTTAGATTTGCTCGTGAGGGAATTTATCTGGTTTTGGAAACTCATTCCCACGGGCTAGGAAAATCTATTAGACCCAAAATGAGAAAGAAATACACACACACACATACCCACATTGCATGGACCGAGGTTTTCCATTGGGAGGGGCTATGGATAGTTCAAAAGGTTGAGGAATTAATTTAAATTAAAATTGGTTTAGTTTCTCCAGCATAAAATCTTTCACCACGAAACGAGTAATGTTGGGAGCGATTTTAAAATCTCTTCAACAATGTTGATTTTGTTCGAAATTTTTATGGCAAACATGTCTATGGAGAAATGTCGAACCGTACTTGTCTGATCATAAATCATATTCGTCTGAGAACTGTGTGGAAATAGTTAAAGCTCAATTCAAGGTACAAAATGTCTATGGAAACATTTTCATTGTTTTTTTTTTAATTGGATTTGTTTTGTTGTAACATGTTTTAGAAGTTATATGTATTGTAATCGATTTAACGTAGCCACTTCTGAGCAGCATTCATTCGCCACAGGCATTTTTCTATATTCAACTATTTTATAACAATCTTTACCTACACAAATGCTGAACATGCAATAAGGCATAATTTGAATACATGGCTTAAGATGACTTCCTTACTTCTGAAACCAAAATCTCATTGTAGGTCAATTATCGAACTATACAACCCGAGAAATTGCTAAAAATCCTTTTTGAAGCTAACTTTAATTGTTGAAAAAAATGTGTAACGAATTACGTTCCCTATGATCGTCAACACATTTTCGAAAAAAAAAGAATGCGAGTGAATTAATGCGAGGTTCAAGTCTTAGGTCAAACTAATTCAATGATCAGGCCTGCCATTATGCTTCCACTAACCAACGAATCCTGCTAATCTTTGCCAACTGAATCAACACAAATCCGTGCACTGATTTGAGGCCTACCTAATACGTAACCCAGGCTAACCCTTCCGCAGGTGAGTGCTCCACTCCACCCGACGATAAATATCCTTGCCGAGCTGCTCCCGTGTGTATTTCAGCAGAACGACGCCAAACGACAACTGGCAGACCGGCTTCCTCCCCCTGGGCCATCGATTAAGCTTGGCGATTACGTTTTTATAGTCAGCAATTTGCGTCCAGGCTGCCCTCACGTGTACCGTGCTCCGAGGAGTGGAAAGGGTGGTCTTTTGGGGTCAGGGATCCCCGGGATCGTTACGGGTTTACTGCCACACCGGGACCCGTTGGACAATAACACGGGCTACACAATAACCCACCAAAACAGTCCCCTCGGGTGGGTGGAAGCCGAGGGCAATTGTGTCATTCTATTTATTGGTCCCAATTTGCCTATCCACACTCGCACTCTCTCTCTCTCTCTTTCCGTTATCCTGATGATGCCCCATCGGGTGGGGTTGGGGGAAAATTAATGATCGTCCCACGAGCCCGAGCAGCGTTCCAACATGTCTCCTCCCGGCGTTTAAATTTTACAGTCGGTTCTATTTTTAGTTACCGCACGAGGAAAGCATTACCGAAGCACTTTTCCCAAGCGCCTCCAACCACCACCATCGTGCTCGGGCTGTCATCAACGCTGACCAGCCCCACTGGGGAAGCGGGAAAACATCCCATCCCATCCTGCATCTTGGAAAAGCTCGGCGGGGTGAAATCCGATGGCACACGGGTGACAACAGCTAAAAAAAAATTGCCATTCCGTCCCGGAAGCAATAAACAAAACGAAATATTAATTTTTACCCGTGGGCACTCATTTTTCAACCGTTTTCCTTCGGCACCCGGGGGCAGGCGCGAGTCACCACCGTCACGATCGTCCGAAAGCAAACAACCAAGCGTCAGCGTTACGATGGCTTCCGCCTTCTCGGGCGCGTGAGCGTTTCCGACCGCGAAAAGTGGAATAATTTAACTGCTAATCTCCGTTGCTGGACTCCTTCCTCCAGCCCACCTCCTCCGTTCCTTTTCTCTGTCCTGCCGTGCATTTTCCCCGTCATTTTTTGCTTGTTGTCCCAGGAATGCTTTAAGCTTTCCGACACCGGGTTTCCCGCGCCGATCCCGCGAAAACTTTGATATTGATACGACTCGTTAAGTCCTGCGCGACAAAAAAAAAATGTCCCCAGCGTCAGGGAAGTGCTCATACATCGAGATTTTGGGAGGAAAAGTTTTACCGCCCCAAACCAACCAACCCACCAACCATACCCATCCATTGCTGGAAAACATTCTCCCCGGGTAGGATTTGGGAGCGATTTGTTTTTTAGTCAAACAGCGAACTTCTGGAGCCTAACTGCCTGCCTGGGCGTTAGCAATCAATAGCATATTTAAATTAGAAAACTTTTTGCCTCGCGCTGAAGGTCCCACCCTTCCCCTCGGAATCAGGCCGACTGCCGAAATGCGGGCGTTAACGCGTTGCTGCCTGAGCGCAGTCAGGCGGACATTTTTGCTGGCCGAGAAGGGAAAGCCGGAGGATGGGAAACAATGGGTGGTGGTCCAAGGTTTTCCCCCTGCTTTTCACCGAGCCGAGTGCCGAACGAAATTTTATGCTTCCCAAGAATGGCGTCGCTGCTGCTGCTGCTGTTGCTGCTTTTGCTGGCGATTCTACTGCTGTGCGAATTGTGAGTAATGGTGTGGAAGCAGCATAAAAATGCGAACGACGGATGCTGGGTGTGTGTTTGTACCTTTTTTTTTTTTGTTGATATTTTCCTTACGCCCCCCCGGGTGGTCGGGAGGTGTGGCAGCATCTTTTCGAGGACCCGGTGCAGTTTCGAAACGTTCGGGTTTGGACATTAGAATTTCACCAGCTCATTCAAATTGATCGTGGTCAACGTTTTGTACGATTTGAAACTTATCGTTTTCATTTCCCGCTAAAGTTTGCTGTGCTGCTTATAACAGAATGAATTTGGAAATTCTAAGGGTAAGATATTTAATTTAATATATAATAGGTATATCAATACTATGGCTTCTTAACCTTTCCACATCCTTATCAACGCATTACATCATCACATCCACATCAAATCGGCCAACACCTAGACGCCTTTGTGCTTTTCTCATCCCGCATGGTGTTTTTCCTCCATTTTGAGCACATTCAAATTCCAGTTAAATCCTACGGCTTACGGTTGACAGGAAACACCGCGAAAAACATGGGAAAACGCAACATAAAAGTGTTCAGTGATAAAACAAATCCCCGAACTTTAACACCTAGGGTTAGGTTCGAAGCTCCTGTTGAGCAAAGACACCTCAAACAGCAAATTCATAAATCGTTCCGTTCGTACCGGAAAGCCTTTGTCCAGCCGAAGGAACAACCGGGTAAATCCACCGGTAACCAGTGCTTCTCCGTTTTCGCAGCTCCGGACGGCCAGGCCAGCAGGACGAATGCATTCAGCCGTTCATTTCCATTTCCATCGTCAATCGACCGACGAATCTGTTCCAGCATTTCCACCAGTGTAGTCTTTATCAACGCTCGGTTAGGCAACCAGGGGAGCAGAGCAAAACACAAACACAAAAAAGGACTGGAATGATTCCTTTCATCCGAGAAGGATGTTTTTATTTCTCTCTCTTCCTTGAACACTGCGCTTCTCCACCGAAAGGGATTTCCGATGGAGTCCATGGTTCTTTTGAATGGTTTTCCCCCCTTTCGTAGGGCTATAAGTTAAAGACCAGAATGAATGCTTTAAAGATGCTAATAGAGGAAAGGGGGAAAATAGCATGCTTAAATTCATCCTGGCATAATCCACGCTGCACTTGCGGCATGTTTCTAGCGGGAAATGTAATCCCATTCCGTCATTTTCTCACATTAAAGGGCTCGAGGGTTCTTTAAAGGCTCGGGGCACAAGCACTGCACCTGTATGTGCCCAATCCAATACATCCGCACTCCGAATTCCGTGAATGGAATTATGCGCAGAGAAGATGCGAGCGTTACCACATGAGGGAAAAGTGGGGAAAAACCTCCTCTGTACGGTGGGAGCTTGAGTGGGAGGGAGTTAAACCAAAATTAGAGCATAACCGAGCAACCGAAGCCTCACAGTGCCCCGATACTCGCTCCCTCCCATAAAAAAGGGATACAAAACACAAAGCCTCCAAATCTAGGTTATTGGTGATCCTCCAAGCTTTGGCTTCGCGCGGCATGCAGAACGAAAGGAGAAGAGGGGGGAGGAGGAACCTAGAGCAAACTTCTCAAACCGGGCGCGAATCATCCGTCTGTGGCTTTGCTGGGGATTTTGGGAGGGAAGGGAGAGTTAAAAAAGCGTCCGGAAAGCCATACAGCCGTTTCCCGTGCGATGTGGGAAAATTTTTGATTTCATCGGTGTGGGCTCGACCAGAGTACAGCGTGGGTGGCGGTGGAGGCTCGTTTCCATTCTGTTTCGCGGTGGCCAGCCTCCGGACGACATGAGTGCATAAAACTGGCAAAACATTAAAAAATCAGCATTCAGTCGAAACTGAAACCGGGAGGGAACGAAACACATATTGCCGTTGCCTTCAGCTTCTCGAGCACACGACAACAAGGAGGGGAGGGGTGAGGACAACCAAAGGAGCACCAGAAGAAGCATCCCGGTATGTATCATCTCATTCGGTTTTTGGATATCGATTTCGTGTGTCGGGTGTCGAGCGGCCCGAAATCTCATTTCAGTCTGTTGTTTTTTGGCAAACGCCGCACGCTCGTCCTTATGCAAACTGCAGTTTCACACACGTACGGGCATGCAGGTTGGCGGGTTTTCCCCGGTGCAGGTGCCGAGCTGAGGCGGAGGTCTGCTAAAGGGCCCGGGCCTATATTTGCAGGTCATGAGGTAAATACGAGAACAATTGAAGATAACTTTTAGGTCAATATGGCAAACTGGTTCGTCTGGGAAATTCGTTTCCCAGAGTTTCGTTCCCAATTCCAATTTATTTTCATTTGCACTGGAATGTATTATGAAATCTCATCACACTTATAATCAAAGCAGTTTTCCCTTTGCTTAAGAATCATAACTAAAACCAAGTCTTAGACATCTCATTTCGGTTTGTCAACCTTTCTAACCATTCATTTGCAACGTGGATTAGATTCCGGGATCAGGCTCCAGGATTGACACGTCAAAACCTTTGAACAAGTCAAAGGTTATCGGGAGAAGAGTTTGCGTAGTAGTGGACAGTAGCTATAACCTACAGATGTTTTACTGTGTTACTTTTCGCGCGTGTGATCCAGATGGCAACTCAGGTGGACTCGCACACCTTCAGCGACGCGTGCCATTGAAACGTGAGCGATATGTTTTTCTACATTCCGCCACATTTTCCAACCCAACACGTACACACACACACACACCCCGGCCAGCTAAAAAACACACGAGGACATTGGCAGAACCACGCGCAGTCGGGGATTAGCACATGTGCCCAATCTACACACGGGAAGGTTACACTGCGGCGAAATAACAAACCATCACCACACCACCTCTGGAAATCTCCTGCAGCTTGGGGGACTTTTCCTTCCCATTTTCCCGTTCCACAAAAATTCATTCATCCATCGATCCGTGTATCCGTGTATTCTCCACGAGCGCTTGCACAAAACCGGCCATACACACACACACACCAATCGGACGCTCGGTGGGCTTTTCGGTGCCTCATGGTGGCAAGCCCCCCAACCCTCGGGAAAACCCAGCATCAAGCACGTTCAGCACAACAGCACCAGCAGGGGTCAGTTTTCCCATCCGTGGTACGCAACTGCCGCATCATCGGGAAAACGATAACATTTTTTTTTTTCCCTTCAACATGCTTGCCACTATTTTTTTCTTTTTCGCACGATTCAACGCCACGTTCTTTCGAACACACTGCTAGGCAAACTGGGGCATCGCGTTGAAAATTTGGAAAATTGTTGCTGCGGCTGTAGCAAAGGCAAATTCTGGCCACTCTCCCACAGGTCCGTAGCTGTCAGATTCCGGTCCAGAAGTCCATCTCGAATCGCATTAAACACAACACTTCTGTACTCCCTACATACTGTATGCTCCCACTGTACGCGACAATGACCCATTTCATGTTGCTAGTACTACTATTCGCAACATAAACACCACAGAACCACCACCAGGGATGCTGCACGGAACGGAAAATAATCCGAGAAAGAGTAAGACTGCAAAGCTTCCACGAACGAACCTTCAACGGACAAACGGACCACGCGCGCACGCCTGCACCGTATGCAACCCGCATTACAACTGAGCTGTGCGGCCGAGGAAAATTGCGTCCACACCGTGCGCGCCACCATCTCGCTTCGGCGATACCCCGTGGAGCACCCCCGTTTCCCGGCGCGGCAAGCCCGCGAGAGCATGGGATTCGCGTCCTCGGGAGCACGAGCCCCCCTTCGGAGTCCGGAAGGGGGTCAAAGTCGAGCAGAGCACAATGAACCAACGCAGGACGATCCAGCAGGATCCGGGAGAGAGATCATAACAACCGTTTCGTCCGCAGGCTGCTCGGAATCGGGAGAGAGAGAGAGTGCCAGTCTGCTGATATAGCGCTCCGCACAAAAAAGACACAGCGGATGTCTCGCTGGGTGCTAGAACGAAATGGAGAAACAACACAGCTCGGTCAGCCCCGCAAGGCAGCGTGGCTGTGCCTTCGGAAAATTGCGGCGCACGTGGGTCGGACACGGAAACACGGTTCGCTCACGGTAAGCTAATAAACAATGTTGTTCAAGCTTCACTGCAAAATTTTAACTCGATACGATACCTTCAAACAAAAGATGGATAGCAGTCGAAGACCAATCGTATTGACTCGAAATTTTTAGAATATTTAAAGTAATGTGTTTTTAATTGTTGTGTCACAAAAATAAATATGATTACTGTTGACTGCTCTAGACTAAATCAGCTCCAAAAGCTCCAACAGTTGGGAAAAGCTCATCGATATGATCCCTTGTAACGGAAAATTTTAAATGCATATGAATGTTACATGAAATGCTCCAAAACATAAAGTATGTAAATTGTTGTCAAAAATCTTACTGGCTGGAGTTTCGAATGTATAACACTAATAACACTGATAATGGGTATTCTTCCGGGACGTACCGATTTAAAAGTGTATTTCGAATGCAAAAATCCCTCACATCATTTGCCGCCGTAAAAAAGAAAATGTTCCATACTAAACCATGCTACTTACGCCTGTACGGAAACGCTCGGAGCAGCGGCGGGAACATTCTCGTAATCGCGCGGCGCAAAGAATACCTCGCGCTCGACTCCATCTTTCGTGATGACGCCGATACGGCAAACTCCACCCGAGCTACCGTCGTGGTACATCGCGTGGAAGACCGCTTTCTTCACAAACTCGACGCACTCGTTCCGCGCCATGCCCTCGCGGTAGTTCTCCCTCACGAAGCCGTAGATGTACGAGCTGCCGGAACCACCGATCGTAACGCTCTGCCGGATCTGCATGCCCCCAACGGGCACTGAGTAAACCTGGCCACCCTTCTTCGGATCCCAGCCGGCGACGATGATACCGGCCACCAGTGTTTCGCGGTAGTTGTAGCAATACTGGCGGAATTCGTTAGCCGCGTCCTCCACCAGCGGTTCCTCACCCGTCTGGTTCCTGATACGAGAAGAACGGGTAGATTATCGAAAAGGGAAAGCTATGGCAGGGTCACTTATGCGACTTACTCATGATAATTTAGCGAGTACGCGACAATGTCCGCAATCGCCTGCGTATCGGCAGCCGAACCCGAGCGGCAGCAGTAGATTTTGTCCGTCAACTTCGTCAGCTTGTCGGTGACGCGGTTGGCCACATAGGTTCCCGTGCTGGTACGCGAATCGGCACCAATGACCACTCCACCATCAAACTCTACCGCCATGATTGTTGTCTGCAAAAGAGCAAAAGGAGATCATTTTCAATGTTTCAACAATTTTACTTTACAACTTTACCGCAACAACCCCCGAACACGCAGGTTATGTTCGAGAGAAGCCAGCTGCAAAATGCAACAAAATGCAGCATAATACTTACTCCAGTGCTGTGATGAGCATTTCTCCAATCGTTAGAACAATCCATATCCATTTTGGTTGCTTAAAGTTGAGGTAAATCGCGGTTCACAACTAGATTCTTTTCCCCAAAATGAAATATCACGGTTCGACTGGATTCTGTTTGTGTTGCTGCAGGAATGACAATGCTAATACCAATCTTGACAGTTCTTCGGAAGTCTGTCAATTGCCGGTGAAAGATGAAACTCTTTCGTCAAGTTTTTTATGTTTATAGCAAACTTTGGATACTGCTGCTAAAAAAGGATATTGTTCATGGATTGACTTGATAAAGGTTGTTGCTTCGAAGAACCATATTACCTCGTTTAACTTTGGTTTAAGATAAAAATGCATTGAAACAAAACAATCACATGGAAATGAAATGGTACAGAAACCATAGATAAAGTACGCAGCCATTTTCCTTGGCTTCTGCTAGCAGCCACAAGGTGACAATGTGGCGTTGTTGTAGGTGAAATTATGGAGGAAATTGGAATTTGTTTCATTTTTCATTCAAAAACACATTCGGCGATGTAAAAACCATGATTATCATAGTTTAGCGAGCAGAACGAGTCAGTGTGTTAACATCAGTGGAATTCACCTTTTTCAGAATTAATAGAGAAAAAAAGAAAAATATACCGTTTCCCACATTTATCGTTTCCTATAGAAACGAAACAGCAAACTTGCCAGTAGCTTGGTATCTATACCTTGGTCCTTTCATGAAGATCGTGATATGAAAGAAAAAACAAAAGAATACACGATTGATCGTGAAATATCGGCTGCAAAGCAGTGCCCTGCAGAAACAGTTTATTACCGGTGCAGTTGTGCAGTTGGCACGTATAGCTTTCATAGTTTAGTAGTGCGAATTTCCAGCATCTTAAAAATATTCGAAGTGTGATCTAGCGGATTGAATTTCTACCTTTTCAAAAATGTGCGGTGGAGGATTGCTGATCACCGGTCGGAGCCTGATTTGGTTTCTGGTCACGCTTATCGCCTGCATGACGCTGCTGGCGGCGATTGTGCTTCCGAAATGGCTCATCGGTCCGGAGGAGATAAAAATCGACAGCTTGGAGGGCAACTTTAGCATCTATCGTCATCCGTCAGTTGGAATTTACAACAGGTATTGGCGATCCGAAGCTGGTGCACTTTTCTCGTAAATATCTCTAAGCGTTTTGTTGTTGTTGCTTTTACCATGTCTCGCTTGCAGGTGCAAACGCATGGGCCGATCGGAGTACAACTGCGGCAACTTTGATCTGTACGGGCTGGCCACGGACATCAGCATCTTCCCGTTTCAGTGGAAGATCACAATGTTTCTGATGTGTCTGGGCAATCTGCTGCTGGCATCTACGCTGGTGTGCATGCTGGTGACGTGCTGCCGGGTGCACTCCATCTTCGGCTTCAGCATGCACAAGCTGCTGGGCATTTTTCAGGGCATCGCCGCGATGATGGAGCTGTGCGGATACATGGCCTATCCGTTCGGTTGGGAGGAGCCGCGTGTGAAAACTCTGTGCGGCCTGGACGCCGAACCCTTCGCCCCGGCGGACTGTACCCTCGGTGTTTCGATCTACCTCGGCGCGATCGGGACCGTGCTGGCGTTCATCAGCGCCATGCTGAGCGCGAAGGCCGAGTCGGCGTACTACAGTTCCAAGGCGCAACGCTTCGTCGAGGAGGGCCAGGTGCTTGTCTGCGTGCCATGAAGTGTCGCGAGCAGTGCGACATCAACGCTCGAATCTCTTTTGCGAATCTCAATCAATCAAAAGCAGCTACATTTCCTCGTGGCAACTGTACTGTACGGTGTAAGTAAGGAAAGCCCTTCCTCTGGGTGCTTGAAGGAGCAGGGCAGGGGGGCATTCGCCAAATATGACATAATTATTCGAGTTCAATTTGAATTTGTTAATCTCTTCAAAATTATTAGAGCTAGGATATATGACCATTTCGTATAAGATCAACTCGTTTATCGGCCATTCCTGTCATCACAACGATCCAGTGAAGAACATAATTTAAGAAACTGCATTTATTTTACTCACCTTTGCTCTCTACACTTTCTTCTACTCGCGTTTACTCTGAGAAAAAGTATTTTACACGCCTTTGATAAGTCACTATCTTTTTCAATGATCAAATAAATATGTTCGTGTATTTTTTTTAATCAATGTATTTCGTTTGGTGCGGCTCCTACTTGTAAAGCTTATTTGCCTTTTCGTTTGACTTTCGTCCCTTCACCCTTTCCGCCGGTGGCCGCTTTTGACGCTTTCAGCTTATCTATGTACACACTGTGGCCTGTTTTCTTGAGATGATCGAACAGCTTGTTCTTCGAGGAGAACTTTTCTTTGCATGTCACACACGAATGGTCCGTCTGTTGGGGACCATCCTCGTCGGAAAGCGCTCCGACGTCTTTCAGTGAACCTTTCTTCGCTGCCGTCGTTTCCACTGGTTTCTGATCGATCTCCGCCTGCGGAGTCGTATTCGCTGGACCTTTAGCCTGTCCTTTAGTCTTCTGACCGGTTGTGCCTGGCTTGGCCTTTCCCTTTCGATTGGGCTTTTTGCTGCCGCTGGCCCAATCGTCATCGTCGTCACTATCGACGGCCGTCTTCCGCCCCAGGCGCAGGCCAGTCATTTCAAAGTCCTGCTGCTGGCCGTTCGTGGGATCCTCATCATCGGACGATTTTATCACAGGCGCGTTGTTCAGTGCTTTCTTTTTGCTTTTGTTCTTCTTCTGCTTGCTTTTGGACGACTTTTCCACCGTTTCACTCGGCTCCTCCTCGATGTCACTGCCATTTGGAGCAACGTCGTCCGACGGTGCATGCTTGTCGTTCGGCAGATCAGTTGCTTCCGCTTCGCCCGACACCGTTTCTTCCAGTTGGTCAAACTCCTGCGACTCTTCACGCATCTGCTTCCGCAACAGCTCCACATTCTGCTTGTGCTTCTTCGAGGATTCATGATTCTCGTACGAGCTTCGGTTCGAAAACATCTTATCACAGGCAACGCAGTAGAGATCATCCACGTAGAAGCTTTCCTCGCCGTTTTCGTTTTGACCAACGATCAACCCGACCATCGCGTCCTCGAGGCCGTTCAGCTCTACGCCATCTTCCCCATCGACGTCCGTTTCATCTTCCGTTGTTTCGGCCTCTAATTTTTTCCTACAAAAACCCAACATTTCATTAAATCTCACAGCTTTTCCATTCCATTTTTTCCCTTGATATCGTACCTCAACTGCTCCTCATACGCCTGGTCAAAAAGGTTCGAAGAGTTTCGCTGCTGCTCTTCAATTTCTAGCTGATTGCGGCGTATTTGCTCTAGTCGGTTCTGTTGCGACTTTAACCGATTCTGCGAGGCCTTATCCTCAAGCAGCTTCTTGTACGCCTGCACGCGCCTGTCGCGCTTCTTCACGAACAGCACCAAACTGCGAATTTCCTCGTTTCGCTCTTTACGTGCCTTCTGCTGGATTTTCTTGTTCTCCTTCTCGATCGCCTTCAGTATCCGCCGATCGCGTATCTCAGCCACGTTGTGCGGGTTGAGCCAGGCGTAGCTTTTCTTCGTACAGAAACCCTCCCAAAAGCCGTAGAACAACCGCACGACCGTTTCGTAGTCCGACTGCCCGTTGCCAAACTTCGGTATCGTTTCGCACTCTTCCTCCGTGTCGAGAAATTCTAACTCCTCCGCCGCGAGCGTGTCGAACACTTCGGCGTACACCGCGTAGAATCCGCCTGGATCGTCCCCGTAGCCCTTGTAGCACGAGGTGGTGAAGTAAGGGAACACATCGAGCGAGTTGTCCTCGTAGTCGGTGTGTCCTCCGCGCAGGATCTGCTCACGGTGGTTGTCGTACCTGTCGTAGGGAACGGATCAAATGAAGTAATCGAACGGATCGAGCTGAAAATCCTCCTTCCTTCATCCCTCACCATGCTCGTTCTTGTGGATCAGAGAGCACATCATACGCGGCCTGCACAAGCAGAAACTGTTGGTTCGCCTCCTCCGGGTTGTCGAGGTTCTTGTCCGGATGCCACCGGAGAGCGAGCTTGCGGTACGATTTCTTAATTTCATCGCCGTCGGCTGTGCGAGGTAACCCGAGCACTTCATAGTGGCACTTCATGCTGGTCAGGTTGGTCAACGCAACTGGTTGGTGGTACAAAATTTGCTTTGAAACGCTGCCGAAAGTGAAAATGTGCCAACGAGCACCCAAAATAAACGGACCCGTACGCGTGATATGAATGTAAACAAACAACTGACAGATTCAAGACGAGAGTGACACCTGTTTTCGAAAATCGATATTCTATTCGAAATGACGGTTTACCGGTTGCTGACCGGTTGATTCTTTTCGATGATTTTTTCTCCATAAGCTCTAATTTGATTTTTTATTACTAGCAATACATGTAAAAACACAGGAAAAATTTGTCATATTCAGTGAGGTACGTTACTACATAATTGAAGCCTGATGATGATTCCGTTTGTAATAAACACATAATTACCATCGATATTATTTCACAGGTAAAAACTTTAACAAGAAAATTTCAGTTCCATCTACACTGTCTGTCTGCTGTTGAAGTGTTACGGAAAACATTGCATTCTATAAACTCGTAAAAAAAAGGGAATGGCAAAAGGTTATTCCACACAACTAAGATCCGCCACAACCAAGTGGTTCGCCCCTACACGACTAGGACCTTTTATTCAACAGAAACTTTCATTTCGAAAGAGATTACCTCGGTTTTCAGCTGTTGAAACTTTCCCTATGAAGTCAGAGAGCAGGTGGAAATCAATGTCCAAAAGTACAACAGCTTGTGTTCTCCTGTGCAGTGCTTATAAAAGCGTAACATCAAAATCCTTTTGGAACACGTATTATCGATTGAATACAAAGTGGAACACGATCAATTGAACCGTCACTGCTGGTTTAGGGCGAGTGTGATGCTTGTGATCCATCTTATTCTTATATTATTTTTGTTGCTTTCCACACAGCACTTTGTTATGGAAAAGACTGGGGAAAAGACAAAACTGTCACATCTTTTGTTCAAATACATTTTGCATCGTTTTGAATTACACGAAAAAATAAACAATATTGATCTTCTTTTCTTCAGGTGAAATCCGAATGTTGAAACTGTTTAAAAGTGTTATTCATACTCAGGTGGTCGTCGGCAAGATCGCTATTCATGGGAAGTACATAAAGCAAAAATGGGTTTTCTTCTCCTTTTCAGGTCAATGTGATTATGATCTCAAGAGCTGCCGCACGAACGAGCATTGTCCTTTAATGTGTCGGTTCAATTCCTCCGGATAGTGCGGACAGTGCGAACACAGGTTTAAGTTTTGCCAGCATAATGCACCGAAAGCGTAGCCGAACGAAAAACGCACAAGCCGAATAAAAAGTACCACAGCGCACATCCGCCAGTGCGAGAGTGATCTCATTTCGGAAAATTGTCCCCAACCGCTTTCAACCGTCAACGGCATCAACAGCGCCATCATACTTGCCGTATGAAAGCTACTTGAAATGCCACAGGACTCTTTGTATCCAGCGTTCCTTTTCATGAGCTCTCGTTCGCCGGAGTCCTTTCGAGTGTTTTCGCTGTTGCACTCTGATCGGTGCGCTTTTTTCGCAATTCCGTTCGACTGCACCATTCTCAGCCATTTTCTTCGACTCGTTAGCTTGAGGTTTAAGGTTTCCAAAAGCCGACTATTTTGTTGTTCGGTTTTGCTTGCCTTTCATGAAGAAAAGAGCGTACGGTTTTCCTACCGTTTTCTTTTATTTCCTTTTTCAATTTTGCCAGACCGTAGTGCGACATTTCGGCCCAACGGGGTGGAGTGTTTTTTTTTTCGGCCGGTTTTGGGTGATATAACCAACACGAGAAAGAAAAAGAAGCCCCCCGAAGACCCAAAGAAGGGACACAAAAATGATACAAATATGATGTGAGCCACCCAACCGCCTCGCCGTAGCCACCTACCGCCCTTCCCCAACCGTTGCTGCTGATGAGATTCATTAGTTGATCTATGTTGCTTTGATGTAGAAAAAAAGAAGTCCGAAAAACAAGAAGCCCCATGCCGGTACCGGATGCTTCTATGCGGCAGTGCCGCAACCTTCGATATAAGCGAACCTTCTTACCTTGTCCGCGGTGAGGCATAGGAAAGGTAATGAAAAAAGAAGTAAGGACGCATTGGAACGAAAGTGCACCGCACAGATCTAATAATGTATCAATTTTTGAAAATGAACTTTTCCTCCGGAGCCTTTCGTTCGCCGGTCACGTCGGGCTTGGGAAACCTTTGGGAAGGAAAAGAAGTATTTTCGACTTTTGAGTGCAGCGATGCATTCTAACAGGCTCGCCTACCGTAAAAAGCGATGACCTAACGATCCCATGAAAAAATTCGGAAGTGGAACGGTTGCATTCGGTTTATTCGATCATAGTGCTTAACATTGTCAGTTCTAATAAAACGCTTTGCTAGGGTCTTAGTTACTCAAACACATTTCATTAGTCTGTAGGAAAAAAAGGTGTCTTCTAGAAATTTCGTACATCTACTACCCTTGTGAAAAACTTAAATGAAATAGATGTCTTGATTTGGTTTCATTTTAATTTAAGTTTAGTACAAACTAACGTAATGCACAACTACCGGGGAAATAAGAGAAAGCTCAGTGCATCAACTTCCTTTTTTCACTTTAGCCGACGAATTATGAGAGCAAAACTGTTGCAAAAAGTTTTCACCGTTAGTTAGTCAGCAGTTGCTTCTTGCTCTTGATAATCAGCCGTGGCTCAGAAGACCACTTCCTAACGAGCCAAGGGACGGCCTAGTTTCGCTGCAGCGAGCCGGAAAAACAACCTGCCCAATTGGCAAAACAGAACCCCGCCAGTTTACAAGAGGCGCGCCCATTCAACGACTTCCGCACGGAAGTTATGCTGTAAAATGGGAGCCGGAGGTGGAGCGGCAATTAAAATGGAAATTACGGAATGCAAAAATTAAAGAACTGCGCAACAAACACCATCGGGTTCGAGTGGCTCGCGGGCGAACTTTCCCAAGCGCAGACCAATGCACTTTCATAGGCTGGTTTGGTGAGCTGAGCTGAAGTTTATTGACGTGCATATAATCCTCAAACTTGGGCAAGTGTCGCTAACCTATTTGGATACCTTTCACTTCAGCGGACTTGGAGACGGAAGCCGGAAAGCAGAGACAAAGCAGAGTTTGGAATCATACCATAGATGTTCCATGGTTCCTCACATTCCGTCTCTAGGATTCATACGAAAACGAAATTACCGAAAGTGGCCAGAGCACACATTACAATAAATGATGGAGCAGCGCAACTGGTTGAAGAAAGGAAAAGGGCCCCACGGAACTCAGGTGTGCTCGTGCGCCAGGTGGAAGATTTATGACGACATTTCGGCGGTTTCGGGGAGCAATTTTCTGCTGACAATGTGCGTACCTTTTGAACCCTGCAGGTGCCTGCGCAGGAGCAGGGAGCTGCCGGAAACGACACGTAAATCAAGTTACGAGGATGCAGATCATTAGGATTCGACCTTTGCGTTCCGTTGGCTACGGGAATGAGTTTTATATCCTTTGATGATAGTCCGTTGAAAGGAGAAGTAGGAAAAGGGAGATAACGGGAAGGTGTCCCTATAAGACGTCCCACCCGTCAGGGAGAGCGAAAAAAAAAGTCCATTAAAAACAACCAAACAAATCGTGGATCAGCAATGGTAGCAACATTTTCGTAAGGACCAAAATGGACGCCCATGGCGTCGTTGGCGGCAGTTGGGAATCGCATGGGGGCGCCTGGCGGGATCTACCTGCCCCCTGTTCGCCCATCGCAAGGCAAAAGCAGGAATAAATTTTGTTCGAATTACCTTTTTTCCGCCGCCCGGCCACGGCCAGGACTTTCCGGCCGCAGACATCTTCCGAGGCGCTTTGAATGTGGCCATAAAACAAAGTTCTACGATCGAGGTTCGACTTTGCCTAGAAGAGGGGAGGAAGGCTGGTTGATTGGAGGAGTCGAGAGCTCGTTTCACATGTTTGTTTTTTCGCAGGCCGCATCACCGGGAGAACCCTCGGGAGCTTCGGTTGATTGAACGAATCTGTTTAGTCAGCGTTGGGTGGTTTTTCTTCGTTCTTTGTCGGGAAAGTGGGTGCGTGCAGGGAGGAGGAGAGGAGGAAATGGAGCCGGGCATAAATTTAGTCATCAAAGCATACATGATGGAACCCCGGGCAAGAAATAGTGTGCCATTTGCTGCTTTATGGACGTATTTTATCTAAAAATCGATAGAGAAAACAAACCAGGGAGAGATGCAACGAAGTCTCGATGCCCGTGGCGGGGGAAGGTTTCTAGTGAGTTGCTTCTGATATTCCAAGCATGTCGCAAAACCTGCGTTATCTTTTGATCGAAATTGCGATTCTCATCCACTGCCGGCCCACTGTCGAGCCGTCTCGGTCGTCGTCCGAGTACTTCCATCCATTTTGTGCAACATCTTTTCCAGTGGGCCGAACCCGGATTGATTAACCATGTTTAGTCGGTTCCCTTAAACGCTGACGAACGATGGTTTTTCATTGTGGCGTGCTTAGCATAAGTGCTTTGAAGTTACTCTGAAGCTACTCTGGCTGAACATGGGTTATTTTTTTGTTTAATTTAATTTCAAAAAGGCCATGATGGGACTAGAAATTTTTACAAAGGCGTTAAGAAGCACATCTTACCCAAAGAAAATAGTCATTTTTCGATGGGCATGAATGTTTTCCTCTTCCCATCCTTACTGCGAACTTTGTCAATCAACCTAAAGTCTACACAGGTCTTCGGGGCTTTATGGCGACAGTCATCAACGCACCACCGTCTTGAATGCGAAAGGAAAAAAAAGACGAAACGCAAATTTTTACTATCGTCAGATACCTTGAAAAAGCTCCACCGAAGTAAAGGCGCCCGCCCGTTGATGGCCCATAAATGCGTTGCGCTCGCAAAATTGATAGACGATTAGCGGAGGCCTGGCGAACGTCGCTGACAGAAATCAATTTCCCACCGGCGAAAGATAACAAAGTAGGCCAGGCCGAAGCGCCGACAAAGATAGAGGAAGAGAAAAAAAAATGTTGCAAAATCTCTTTAAAGAAATGAACGGAAAAAGTGGTGGAAAGGGGGGGGGGGCTGGATGGCTGGGAGGGGTTGGCAGGCGGAATCCCAAAACATTCTTCTCTTACATCCTCTGCAGCCACAGGATAATGTAGTCTGGGTGATGTTTACCACCTGACACCTTCGGCGCTTCGATAGCATCTGCCCAAAACCTCTGTTTTCCCTGGCCGGTGTGTGTGTATGTTTGTGTGCGTGAGTGTGGGGGGTGGGCACTGGGGCGTGTTATGAATATGGCGATTTGCGCGGGCGGAAAATGCTCAAGTGGGGCGATATTTTCTGCCTTACCCGTCCCTCGTCCTGAAAACCCCGAAAGCTGACGCGAAGAGGATCTCGAGGGTGCGACTATTATTCATGTGTAAATTTGGGTGGTCTATATTTTTCAGCTGCGAGCGTGAAGTGACTGGCGTCATTTTTTTTACTCCCCCCCCCCATTCTCTCCTGCCCTCTGCCGTTCTATCCACGGCATAAGGCGCGAGTCGCAACCGAACCATGACTGCAAACGCCATTTTTCCTTTGCCTCGTGGACGATCCGCCAAGGACGGTGTGAGTGCGTTTCTAAAATTACCTCTCAACATGATTGACAAGATCCAGGCGGAACAGGTTCAAGAATGTATCAGGTTTACACGAGCGAACCAAAAACAAAAAAACAATCGTTGGATCCCGCAGAAGGCCACAAGGACGAGCTTGATGAATCGCCAGCTCTGGAGGGAGTTGGCGAAGAATAAGAAAATGGACGAAATTGACGACGTGCCATTTTCAACTAGCCGCCCCATGATGGCGGTTAAATTGAATTTACGGGATCTCAACGAGTCGTTCATCATCGTCGAAAGGGAAAGCTACGCGCAATGGGATTTTTCTTTAAGTTCTCGAAATGCCAACAAAGGAAGCTCTAGCTCGTTAGGCATTGTAGGATTATCAGCGAGGTTTTTGAAAGTGGAGTCCTCCCATTGCATTGGTAATCGAAAGTTCAAAGGAAAAGTTTTACTCGACCCAAACAGATAAAATTCAAATGAGACTTAATTTGTGGCAGAATGCGTTTACCTTTACGTGATTGTGGCAGTTGTATTGTTTTCAAATTAAATCATAAATAGAGTTTAGGGACAACACAGAAATATTCACTTCGTTAATTGAACGGTTTTAATTTACTTTACTTTATTTGAACGAGATATTCAATCGATGGTGAAGCGCATCATCTGCGCTTGTTTGCGAACAATTCGGAATATTGCTTAAATTGCTTAAACATTTCCTGCGGCACAATGTAAACACAAAAGACTTTCCAATTTCAATAAAGCCGCAATGCCAATCGATAAAATCAATAACCCTCTTCCAATATCCAATAATGTAATCAACAGGTTTACTCATCAAACCATCAATTTATGGTTTCCAAATACACAAAGAGGTTTTCGTTATTCCAATATTTTAAAACAGATTGGTTGAAATGATATTGACAGAAAAACATATTTCATCAATCGCTTAGCTTGCGTTGTGGCCAAGGGCTTTCAATCAAATTAATATTTTTCCAACTAAAGACTTTTCTTCAACTTCACATCCACCACCAGCTGTCGATTGCATTGAATGTTTCAAACATTTCCCGTATTTATTTGGGAGTTGGAGTGTGGCTTCGGCCACCGTTGTATTTGCTGATTTTAAACAGATTAATCAGATGCGGTTTTCCCTGGAACTTGGAACTTTTCCATTGATGGACAACCGCAATAGGTTTGTTTAGCGATGTTGAAGAAAGCGTTTAATTGAGGCAGCGTATGGTTCAACTGCACATGTCTATTGAAGTAAAAGTTGGGCAGGATAATCTTAGGTCTGTTTTCATGTTTTTGGAAATGAGGCGGACAATACAATTAAGTTTGGTTTCAAAATTTCATATATCGTCCTTTTAAATTGGTCTAACTCATATTACAAAATGGAGGATTTTGTATGTTGCTGTGTGTCATTTTATTTTAATTCTAAATCGAAAACTCCTGGACGATGTCACGGACCGATCCTCACTATAGCAGCACCACTATTCAAACATACCGAACCGGACTCGTGCGAAACGTCCAACGGTTAGCGCTGCAACATGATGAAGCCAATCATTCGCGAGCTGATACACCCACTTTTCCCCCGGGAAAACAGCTTCTGTCGCCAATTTTCAGACCCATTCCTGGTCGTGCCGGGACGTGCTCGATGGGCGCAATGTAGCGCGAGCCGACACAATACGCGATATGATGGTAGGTAAAATTGAATCGTGAACAAAAAGCCACACATGGTACCGTGCAGGCAAACACAAAAGCCATCCGACAGGATAACATGTCAAACACCGCGAATGTCCTCGCTGACGACGAGGAAAAATCTTTCCGGCGCAGAATAAATTGAAACAAAACACCGGCCACCACCAAGACTGCCGCCTGCCCGTTCGATGCTAATACCTGCAAGAAGATGGGAGATTCAATTTCACAGGATATAGGTCCTGTCACGCACCGGGATAAGCTGAAAAAAACTACATCAAACCATCAGGGTTTGGGTTTTTTTATGTGACCGTTTTTTTGTTCTGGCAATGTCCTGCGTGTTTAGATGTGTGCCACTTTCAAGTCAAACAGCCGTCCTAGTAATTGCTCGGGAGCGTGAATGTAGGCTGTGTAACATTTCCATAGTGCCGGTAAAAATGCGTCCGAAAGTTGTTGCATCTTTCGTAAAAACAAACCCGATACGGTGGGACAGAGGGACACACTAAAAAAGAGACGTGAGCATCGTGTCAAAACCACATCATGGAAGTGAAGGGCGAATAGAAATCGCACGGGTGGAAACTACCGTTGGGAAATGCCACGCAAAACAATGTGGATATTGCAAGTTACTGGTAATTTTCTATGGGTTTTTCCCAACGTTCCCTCTTTGACGGTAAAAATGACCGTGAGGCATCGCTGGTTGGGCACAGGTGAAAATGCATGTGGCCGAGCAGTTTTTGGTGAAACACTATACAGCTAATCTGATCTGATGACTTGTTCCGCTTAGTCCTTTTTTAGGTTTACCAAGGAGCAACAATTAATGCATGTTGTTTGAAAATGAATCGGCTTGCATGTTGCTAACAATTTCGAGGTTTCTCACATAAGCCGTCGAGAAAACGCATAATTCTTGCTCAAAACCACAACCCCCCCGCTCTGGTAGGCTGACCATTTCCCCGGGAAATGTCCTGCCTATGAGAGATCGAAGAAAAAGTCAGTCGTCGACAACCGACCATCGTCGAGCATCACACGAGCAAAGGCTTAATTTGAACAAATTTAGCCAATTTGCAACTGCTGTCTTGCGGCTGGGCAGGCAATCCCAACGCCGGGCAGTTCGAAAGGATGTCGGTGTAACAGAACGCAACGGACATGGCGATGGTTGTGGATGTGCACTTCCCAACCGCTTGAAGCGAGTGGACAAAATAGTTTGCCTAAACTATTCCGATTCCCGATCCGGGCGGTGGCAGCAGCAGCAAGTAGTGGCCGAGGGTGGAAGTGCAAAAAAAAAGGGACCAGGAATCCCACTGGACCTGGGTTCGGAAAGGAGGAAACCAATCGTGTGACGCTTCCGATATGGTTCCGCTGGGAAGGAAGTGGAAGGATAAAGGGAACCACCATGCATAAGAGCTGGAAGCCGAAGCTGCACTTCCCATTTGCATTGGGTGCCGATTGCTGTTGGGATGCTTTACCCCCATTTGCTTTAATCTCAACAGCACATGCCTCAGCCTTTTTGCGGGCCCGTCTGACCGGGCAACTTGGGATGCGAGCCGGATGTACCGACCGCAGGACCAGCTGGACGAAAGGCAAAGAACTTTAATTGAACGGTAAAACTTTCACAGCAAATGAGCAGAATGTTGTGATTTTAATTTTCTAACAAAATAAAAACTCAGTGTGTGTGTCTGTGAGGGAAAGGACTACCCGGAGAAAGCGTGAACAAGCGGAGGAGTCCAGGATTCGGGAAGCTTAGCGAATAGTTTCCGTTGGCTCATCTGGAATCCCCTGGACCCGAACCGAAACACCGAGAGCCTCGAATGGCAGGGAAAGCAAATGCGTTTCCCAGCGTCACCCTGACGATGTACGTGTGTCGATTGCCGGGGGGGCAAACTTTCACTCTAAATACCCACCGCAGACCCGACGGGGAAATATGTCACATCGGGGATAGTTTTCTCGGCGGCCAAACTTGCTCCTTCCAGCTTCAACTCCGAGGGATCAAACCGGGGTCACTTTCTGTTCGTTCGCATGCTGGAAAATGGGAACGAAGACGCTTTAGCTAATATCAGATTACCGTAGGGTGGCAGTGGATTACCCTGAAGGCGTCCCGATCCTTTCCATGTGTCCGTTTGTCAAGCAACCAGGCGGTTCACAAACGTGATAAGGGTTTTAACTTAAGGAAAAACTCTCGAAAGCGGACAAAACGAAACATGATATTTTTAGTATTTTGTTTTGTTTTAGAACCATTTCTGCCAAAGGAATAGGGCTCGTTCGTGAACCTGCCTACAAACATGTATATTTTTATGTTGTTTTCTGCCTTCCACGCATTTCATCACATTTTATTTCAGTGGGTAGACTTTGACCATGCTTGAGCACCTTTATTGTCAAAGAGAATGAAGCTTTTTGAAGTTTGTTTCGTTTTAACTTCAATATCGTTATATGACTTTTGAAAGGAAATAGAAAAAAATGGAAGAATTCCGTCAAAATCATCTTCTATCCGGAATGTCTTTCACGTGGAAAGTTTAGCAGACCATGACCGGAGACGACTGCTACACCTGGCAGAAACTCATAAAACGAAAGGTTGATTAATGAGCGGATAAACTTTTTCCATTGGAAAATCTTTGACAGAAAAGGAAATTCGTTTTTTTGCTTCCGCCGAAAAATTCATCCCACCCTGCTCCGCCTTACCGTTTGATTTCCTCCGACACAGCACACATTTGCAACCGGTTCCGCCGAGTCGTACGGTAGCAACCGGTGAGTGATGCGCAAAAAAGCGTCTCCTTTCACCCCGCCAGTGGAGGCCAGAGAACTGCCAAGTACAAAGCGCACGAAGGCAAACATGAACGACATCCTCCCTCCAACTCCTTTTGCTCTGATGAACCTGCAAGCGAGATGGAAGAGATGTAGAAGACAAGAAGGCGGCGCGCAAAGCTTCAATCAAAACCCATCGATATCCGTTTTTACCTCCGGCGCGCATCTTGCACGCTTGCTTTCCCCGCTGGAATGTCCGGCCGGGGCCATTTCGTTGGACACGATTTCATCCCTTTCCCCGGCCCCGTCGGCAATCCTCATCGACATACCGTTCAATTATGGAGGCACGTTTTAACGTTCACAAGTTTTGAAATTCTTTCCATTTTTCAGAAACGCCCACCGGGACCGCGGGGAGTTAGGTGGGTGGTTCGGTTTGGGAATTGGGATCGTTTATGGTCCGTTTAACTCTGGAATGCTTGGCTCTAACTAGGCTCGGTCACAAAATGACTTTCAGTTGCAGAACTAGCCCTACGGAACCTGTCGAACGGGAAACGGTACGATGAAGAGAAAAGAACAGCGTCCCGATGCCTGTCCGATGGAGTTCGTTGCATTCTTCGGCACCAGAATCAACCAGGAATGTGTCGCTATTGACACGTTTTGAGATTGGAAATTCCACTGGCACGTTCCGAGCAGCCCGGCTGAATCCGTACGCTTCCTCGGGGACAGTTTAGCATGGCGCACCCTGCCAGAACTACGTTCCACTTCCGGAGATCCGGTTAGAGACACACGAAGAAAGAACTAAAAAAAAAACGAAAGAAGGAAGCTCGTGCAAAACGCTGTCACCGCACGCTTTAGCGACCGAAATCAACGACGTTCGCTGACGACACGGGCTTGTCATTGGGCCCTGCCCGTAGGCCGCCCGTAGTTTGAAGATGGTGAACGGTAAATTACAAAGAATCTCTCGGCGTCCATGGGTGAAGCGTGTCATCAGCGCGGACGACCGTAGGAAAGGGCTCCAGTGACAGATTGTGCACCACGGTTCACGTGCGCGAACGCTTCAGGAAGGTTTGAAGCATTCCTGGAATGCGCCATGTCTCCGTGATGGGTTGTCGGAAGATTGACGCTCGATCATGGTGGCGAATTGAGCGATTCCCGTTTCACCAAAGGAATGCAGCAGAGATTGTTGATTAATCCTAACATGGGTTGGCAACTGTTGGTGGAAGGTGCGCATGGTCTACAATAAGAAACGTTTTCGGAGGAGAATTCGATCTTGAAACAATTGGAAGAAGAAAGGAGCCCAATATTGTTGGCATATTTTTGCGAACCGGTGCAGGTATTCAACGAAAGGAAGTTGTTTTCATTCAGCAGAACGGCCTATACAGGATCGCACAGTCAAAACCGTATTTGTGTGTGTGAATACATTTAATTCCTTTTCTTGAAATACAATTTCTTGAATCTCAATGATCCGTCTAAATAAGAAAGGCAGGCTCCTGGAACGCCTGACAAAGATGTTTATTTATAGGCAATTGACTCATTATTGTTATGATTGCTGTCGTCACTTCGAGGACAAAGCCTCAGAAAACCATTCCTCATCCACACCAACGATACCGATGTACTGCCATTTTTGTTATGCCCTCCATAAAACGGGGAAAAGGAAAGGCACCGCTTTTATTTTACAGCACCGTAATATTGTCCCCCTTCCAGCGGTACAAATGCTTGCCATGTACAATATCGCAAACAAAGTCCCCTTTTCCCGGTGCATCAGTGAAGAACCCTGTGGAAGGAAAATGCCCTTTTCTCGGCGCAACATCTTGGAACGGTCGAGGCCGGTGGCAACACGCGCCATGCTGTTCAATTGTCACGACAACCCTTATCGCTAACGGGCCCATAAAATTGACATCCGCAACGGTGCGCCTAATTAGTTGCCGCATTGTGGGGGAAAGCTTTACCGTTTTTCTCGGTTTTCGCGGGTCCCGCGCTTGATAATAAAATGCTCTTCGATGGCGTCTTACCGGGAGGAGGGAGCATAAACTTGCTCCGTTTACGGTGGACCCTTTGTTCGAAAAGGCGGTGAAGAAGGAGGGCAAAAGACAAATAAGAGCGTTTCGCACAAGATCCTCCAGCAAGGGGTTTCTAAGTGCGCCATAAACGATCCCGTACCACGCAATATCATATGGTGTTAATTAAGGATAATAATTTTCCAATTACAAGCTGTGCGGTGCAGAAATGAAAGCTGATTTGTACGAGAGAATTCCTTTCTTTGAATTTGATTTTAAGATTCCGGGCCCCCCTAAAATACATCGTTGAGAATTTATTACGTTGGCTGCAGGAAAATGACACATGGTGTTTATATTTACCAAGTAACTTATGTTCATTAATTTTCCTCTCCCCGAAACCGTTAAGCAGCTGCCCGGCTTAGCAAACGCAAAGCGCATTGAGACAAAGTCCAGGCGGCAAGTTTATAAATATGCCCCCACTGACCGACAGTTGCAGTGAATAAATACTCATCTCCGGGAAGAAAGCTACAGCAGATGCTGAAATATATCTGCTCTATGTCGGATTACATTACCCCGATGCCGCTCCCACCGGGGCCACGCTTCGCCGTGGAGCAGAAAACATCTTTACGCCACGCGAGGGAAAACATGATTTATGTCCCAGCACTAAGGGGCTGCTTACTGAGCTTCTAGGAGGCACCATCCCCCCCCCTCCCCCTGTTGCGCCCGTCTGCTGCCTCCTTCGGTTTTCGAGGATGCAAGGATGCTGCACTCGCATTTGCATTAACGCGGGTGCACACTCTCCCCAGTTCCCACGGCAACAAGCAAAATGCAAATTATGCACCCCAGTGCCCGGAAGCGGAAATGGACGTCGGTGGCGGTGTCTGCCGCGCCACTCACACCGTTTGCCTCGCCCTCCCCCGCTGGACTGCGGATTGCGGAACGATTTGTGGCCGAGTTCTTGCTCTGCAGCTCGCTGCCCCTCCCCGGAAAATCGTCCGTTTTCCCATCGGGCAAACCAACAGGAAACCAACACCATCCTGACCGGTGAGTCTTACGCCCCAGCCCCGTGCCCTAGCCCCTGCTTCGGTGTAGGACGTGAGAATAAATCCACTTCACCGTCGACGCTCGATCGATGGATTTTCGTAATCAAACAACCGAACCTAACAAACCGCAACCGCCCGGTCCGGGGCAGATTGGGTTTGTGCAAACGCCGATAACATTATGGAAATGGAGTTGGCCCCGGCGATCCGCGATCTTGCGCGTATGATTAATGTGCCGCCTGCTTAATGTACCGATTGTGCGACCCCGCCCGCATTCGTGACGTTCCCTCCGGTTTCCGGTTGTCGGATGGCAACACTATTTACAATTGTCGACTTGTTGATAAACCATCCGGCACTTGTTTATCACCCTTTTGGAGCACCCGCACACTTTTGATGGACGGGCGGTTTGGGTTTAATTTATCACCGTCGGTGTGATTTTGGAATGTGTTTTCCAAACCTAGCTCCAGCGATTCCCCGGACGCACGGTTAAACGATGCGTCGCTACCGGGGCGCCATCGTGTGAAAGCTGAAAAGGGCCGGGCGAAATAATGTCCATTAAATCGGTACAATCGGTCGCAAGCGAGGCAAACTTCTTAATCTTGTTCGACGGACGCCAAGTGGAAACATTCTTTTGACGGTTCGTCTTCAAACACGCTCTTTTTTCTTCTTCGGCTAGTGACCGACCGTGTCAGACGGATGGAAACTTTTTCCATCGCAGAAACTGCATCATCCTTCCACCCGGCGTGCCTGCCCCCAGCTGCCCAGACGGTCCTTTCTGCGTTCCATATGTCCGCGCTAGGGGGACGCAGCCGTCGGATGGGCTGTGGGCGAGATGCACCCGGGCGAACCGGGTTCTTTGTGTCTGTTGGAATAATTTAAAAATTATCAGATTTGCTCCGGTGGTATTTGGATATTATGCTAATTCGCTAACCCTCGCACGCCCTCGCTGACCGGATCTAGCCGGCGGGAACGAGTGACACAAAAAAAAAGATGGTAAAAGGATAGAGAATTTGTAGAAACCCCTCCGTCTTCAAACTGGATTAAGCAAAATAGCGAGCAAATGTGGTGTGATAGTTGCAGCAGTGTGATTAAAGTAGATACGTTTTTTTCTGTTTTGCACGATCCTTTCGTCAACGAGAACTCATTATACTTTTACTTGAAGCCGTGGCCGCTGAAGAAAGCGAAGATGGGTTTTTGTGGCAGCTTTTAAGGCAACGACACTTTAACGGACAGTTTTTTATTTCCAGCTGTAGAAGAACAAACTAGTAGAATGTGGATCCACTTGCATAATAAGCACATGTTCCTTGGTCTCTTCAATACTTGAAGTGTATGCTAATCTTCCAACTTATTTACTAATTACTCAGCTTATTTACATGCAGTAAGATGATTTTGTTCCCACAAAATCCAGGCCCTTGAAAATGGCATTTTTTAATCAATTTACCATCGTTCAGTTTCATCACAGAAAGTTACTGTTGGAAACGGATCAAGTTCCAACGACAGCTGGACTAACGATCGCGTGATCACAAACGATAAGTTTCTAATATAAATAAGAACGCAAGCGATCATTTGACATATTCTGAAGAGAGAAAATAAAGTTTAAATTTTGGCCCGCCCTCTTTCACGAGCAAAGGAGCAGAAAATACTTTTCCTTTTGAATCAGAATTCTGTTGCAGTTCGCAACATTCCAAAATTTAAAACTTTCAAATCGCGATGGCCGAAAGTCAACGACCCCGCGGTCAGTGCACTGTTGGTGTTAACGTACAAGTGAACTCGCCAGAAGCGGAAAGGCAAGGAGGTGCCTCTGATTCGGCTGCCACGGACGGTGGCCTGTCGCCGGATCGACAGAGAAGATCCCTTGCACCCGCAAATCACCCGACGGAGAGCGGCATCCCTTCGGCTGCCGTAAATGGCCAGTCGCCGAAGCCGGTGCAACGCCGTCCGCCGTACGACAACCAGCAAGGAGAGTCCTCCGGTCCGGCTGCCACGGAACGTGGCCCGTCGCCGGATCCAACGAGGACAGCACCCGCGTCGGCTAGTACAAGCGACGTTTCATCGAACGGTTTTCACGGATACGCGTCTTACGAAGTCAACGCTCCAGCATCTTGGAAGCCGGACGATGCCGTGGCACCAGAGACGACCGGGAACGAGGACACGACGCGGATTATCGAAGCGCTGCGAAGGAAGCTAGCGCGAGGACAAGCGGAAAACGAGGAAATGCAACTGCAGTTGCGCGAATTAGAAGAAATGACCTCGGTGAGTAAAATGAAGAAAGCAGACGAGTGGTTAAAGAAAACAGATCGGTGCGGCGAAAGAAAAGTGCGCGAGAACGAACGATACGCGAACATAGAGACCGGGAACGCTCGTGAGAAGGACGAAGCGCGTGAGTTCAACGAAGGGTTACGCGCGATGGAGGCAGGAGTGAGATCGTCCGCGATGGCTGATCGCCATAGGATAGGAGAAGGGTACGCGATGGCGGATCGCCATAAGATAGGAGAGGGGTACGCGTCGGCACGAAACAGCGATTGGGCTCGAAACGTACCGCACTGGGCTCAAGGCAACGGAGGTTTTCCTACACATTTTCGCGATTATCACGACACATTGCCCCGTACGCACGCACACGACACCTTCACACGTACACACGATCACGACAATTTTGGGCACACACGTAACGCGTTCGGACTATCACACGCACAAGATAACGGCGGCCACTGGAATCGCACTTTCGGCCCGTCACACGGTCACAACAGTTACGGCCAAGCGAACGCGCATAACCGTTCGGGGGCGACTTGGCTTCTTAACCAGAGTCAAATTTCGGCGCGGCAAGTGACGAGCAAAGAATTGCCCATCTTCCACGGGTCTGTTGAAGAATGGCCAATATTCTTGGCCAATTTTGAGCACTCGACCGCCATTTGCGGTTATAGCGACGAAGAAAACCTTCTTCGTCTGCAAACGGCATTGAAGGGAGCGGCAAGGGAGACGGTAGGACATTTGCTACTGCTCCCTGCCGGGTTGAGCGAAGCAATGGCGACACTTAGGGCAAGGTATGGTCGCCCAGAGTTGATAGTGGAATCGATGATCGAGCAAGTCCGTCGGATGCCGGTTCCCAGGGCCGATAAGCTTGAGTCCCTTGTCGATTTCGGTTTCGCGGTGCGCCGTTTATGCGCTACAGTCCGAGCATCTGGAATGAGGGACTATATGTATAATGTTGCGCTACTGAGGGAGCTTACAAATAAATTGCCACCAACAACTTGCGTTGATTGGGCGAGATACAAAGGAACGCTTTCAAGCGTCACGCTGGAGGACTTTGGAAGGTGGATCGGACAGCTTGCGGAGGATGTAAGCGCGGTTATCCCGTGTTCTTCTAGCGCCACCTTAAGCCGGGTACCGGAGCGACAGCATGCGAACCGACCTCCTCGTGCCCCACAGTTCCAACCCTTCCGCCCAGACTCGAATTACGCCAATCGAAATCATCAGCAGCCTTTTAGAGCGGGACAGTTTCCGTCGTATGGGTCGAATCCGGGTCCGGCAAATGTAGCTCGCTTGAATACGCACACCGCTAGTAATGTTTCAAATCCGCTGCCAAGGTGCTCTTTGTGTAACGGCACGTGCAGAGCGCTTACGGAATGCACCAGTTTTCTCGAAACGTCCGTCGCTGAAAGAAGGGCATTCGTGAATAATCGAAAGCTGTGTAAGATGTGCCTAGAATACCACCGCACTAGATGTAACGTACCTGGGGTTTGTAATATTAATGGTTGCACCACCAGACACAACCGTTTACTGCATTGGTACGAGGCGCCGGCACCGGAGGAACAGCAATACCGCCGAAACAACAGCAACAATTCCTATTTGAATACACATTCAGGAGTTAATGAAGAGATACTGCTGAAATACATACCTGTCATCGTCCACGGGCCTCGTGGACGCGTAGAAACCTTTGCGTTCCTTGACGACGGTTCGACGTCGAGCTTTATGGAGCACGGGTTGCTCGAAGAGCTTGGGCTTACTGGAAAGCCTCAGCCGCTTTGTCTCCAATGGACGGGTCACGTCACTAGAGAAGAAAAGAATTCTGTTCGCTTGCCAGTGAACATATCAGGCGTCGGTGCCAGCGCTACAGTTTATCGACTCGCAGACGTTCGGACGGTTAGCGATTTGGCTCTTCCTTGTCAGTCGATTTCGGTGCCACGACTCGCTGATAGATATACTCACCTGAACGGTCTGCCAGTAATCTCGTACGCGTCAGCGGTACCGAGAATTCTTATTGGAGTCGACAACTGCACCGTGACACAGTCGCTAAAAAACATAGAAGGAAACAAAAATGAACCAATAGCCGCAGAAACACGTTTAGGATGGGTTATTTGTGGACCTTGTTCAGCGGCAACAACATCATCCGGGCCGACTCATCATTCCGTTCACGTTTGTACGTGCGACCAATTAACTGCTGCTGTAAAAGATTTTTTCACCCTCGAATCGGTTGGGGTTGAGAAGCCGACTACTCAGATGCGTTCGAGGGAAGACGAACGAGCGATGGAGATTCTCGAACGGGAAACCAGCGTCAAAGGCGAACGATACGTAACCGGGCTTCTGTGGAGGTACGATGTTGTGCGGCTACCGAGCAACAAGACACTCGCTCTAAAGCGATATGACTGTTTGAAGGCTAAAATGCGAAAAGATGCGGTGTTAGCTGAAGCCGTTAGCGCAAAGATGAAACATTACCTGGAGAACGGTTACATCAGGCGTCTGACAGCAGAAGAGTTGAGGGTAAAGCACGAACGAGATTGGTTTCTTCCGGTGTTCCCAGTAACGAATCCAAACAAGCCAGGGAAAATACGCTTGGTATTTGATGCGGCGGCTAAGGTGAGCGGGGTGAGCCTCAACACCTTTCTCTTGGCAGGACCTGATTTACTGGCCGGGCTTTTATCTGTGCTGTTGAAATTCCGAGAATTTCGAGTAGGCGTTGTGGGAGACATTTGTGAAATGTTTCACCGGGTAATGATGAAGCCGGAAGACCAGAGGAGCCAGATGATTTTCTGGGAGGGTGACGAACCAGATGGAGAGCCAGCAATATACGTCGTCACGGTGATGACGTTCGGTGCTGCGTGTTCTCCTACCAGCGCTCAATACGTCAAGAACCGCAACGCTGATCGATTCAGCGACGTATACCCTCGAGCAGTGGAGTGCATAAAGGACGAGCACTATGTGGACGACATGCTCGCCAGCGTGGAAACGCACGAAGAAGCTGTAAAATTAGCGAAGGAGGTTCGTTACATCCACGCATGTGGTGGGTTTAAAATACGCAATTGGGTTTCTAATTCGAGAGCAGTAGTGGAGCAGCTGCAAGAAGAAAATGAAGAAAAAAGTATAAATATGGGTTATGATCCGGTAACAGAAAAAGTCCTCGGCATGTGGTGGGACACAGCCTCCGACTGTTTTACCTTCCGGTTATCCCCGAAGCACGACGTGAATCTGTTATCCGGACGTAAACATGCAACGAAACGTGAAGTCCTCCGAACCCTGATGAGCGTCTACGACCCAATGGGATTGGTAGGGCAATTCCTCATGTTTTTGAAGGTGCTCATGCAGGAGATTTGGCGCGCCGGTTATGGTTGGGACCAAGAGCTTGACGGTAAGCTAGCGGAGAAGTGGATGTCGTGGCTTCGAGTGCTTCCAGATGTGGCGAAAGTGATGGTCCCGAGAAGCTTTCGCCAAGTTACCTCTACAAGAGCACACGCCGAACTTCACGTGTTCTGCGATGCGAGCGAGATCGGCATGGCTGCGGTGGCGTATATACGCTACGAAGAGGATGGCGTTGTAGAATGTGCGTTCGTGGGCTCGAAGACAAAGGTAGCGCCCATTAAATTCGTATCCATTCCCAGGCTGGAGCTGACTGCGGCAGTCATAGGTGCACGACTGGCAGATTTCATAACACGAAACATTAGATCACCGATCGCTCGTACTATTTTCTGGTCGGATTCAAGCAACGTGTTAAGCTGGTTGTCTTCTGACCACCGCCGCTACAACCAATACGTTGCTTGTCGGGTAGGTCAGCTGCTTGAGATTACCGACGTAGCGCAATGGCGATGGATTCCAACGAAGCTCAACGTCGCGGACGACGGGACGAAGTGGGCGAAATCACCGGATCTGTCCCCTGCGAGTCGTTGGTTTCATGGGCCGGATTTCTTGTGGGGACCAGAGTCTGCTTGGCCGGTTGCTGATATTCCTGCAAAAAATACAAAAGAAGAACTGCGAAAAAATTTACAACACCACCACGTATTGGAACCGCTGATTGAGTTTGAGAGATTTTCAAAGTGGAATAGATTGCTGAGAGCGCTAGCGTACGTCGTCCGATTTTCGAGAAACATACGACGCGGTGCACATCGCGAATCCGGACCACTAACACAACATGAACTTGCTGAGGGAGAACGCTTGCTATTCACGAGGATGCAAATGGAGAAGTACGCGTCAGAAATCCGTAGCTTGAAAAGCGGCGTAAAGAAACAGCATCCGTGGAGGCCACTCATCGAGAAGAACAGCAGTCTTTACCAGCTCACACCGATTCTTGACCGTAATGGAATTTTGAGGGTAGGAGGACGTCTTTCGGCTTGCGCCAGCGTGAACGAGTCGTTGCGTCAACCGATCATCCTACCACGCGACCACTACGCTACTGGTCTGCTGATACGAGGGTTACACGAGCGATTCAAGCACTGCAGCCACGGGGCGGTGATAAACGAAATACGTTCCCGATACTACATACCGCGACTGCTGAATGAATACAAAAGAGTTCGTAAGATGTGCCAGCAATGCAACAACGATAATGCCGTTCCCAAGCCTCCCTTGATGGGAAACGTACCCCGTCAAAGGGTTGCAGTTCACCAGCGTGCGTTTTCATACACAGGGATTGATTATTTTGGACCGATTCAGGTCGCGGTAGGTCGGAGAATCGAAAAGCGCTGGGGAGTCATCTTTACTTGTATGACAACCCGAGCAATCCACCTTGAAGTAGCGCACACACTCACCACCGCTTCCTGCATTATGGCGATCCGGAGATTTATCTCCAAGCGCGGATACCCCTTGGAGATGATCAGTGATAGGGGAACGAACTTCGTTGGAGCGTCTCGTGAGCTGCAAGAAGGCCTTGAAGAGGTAGACCGCGACACGCTAATGGAGGAATTCAGCAGCCCGAACATGAAGTGGACGTTCAACCCACCGGCGTCACCTCATTTCGGTGGGTGCTGGGAGCGTCTGGTACGCTCCGTGAAGCAGGTAATGGGCAAGTTCGCGTTGCCAAGACTACCAACCGATGAGATTCTCCAAACAACGTTGGCAGAAGTGGAGCTTATCGTGAATTCGCGACCGCTCACGTATGTTTCATTGGAGAGTGAGGAAGATACACCGTTGACGCCAAATCACTTCTTGTTTGGAAGCTCGAACGGGAGCAAACCGCCTGCTCCCTTTGTTGACAGTGCGATAGCACTGAAGTCCGCGTGGAAGATAGTGCAACAGAACGCAGATTTTTTTTGGGAAAAATGGGTGGCGGAGTATCTTCCAACACTTACGCGACGAACGAAATGGTTAGAACAAGTTAGACCGATAGCGGAAAATGACATTGTAATAATCGTAGATAAAAACTTACCACGAAATAGCTGGCCAAAGGGTCGAGTGATAGCAATAGCGCGTGCAAAAGACGGGCAAGTAAGGCAGGCGACTGTACAGACCGCGTGTGGAATCTACGTTAGACCTGCAAGTAAGATAGCCGTATTAGACGTGGGAATTACTAACCAGAATACTCACCAGAAAGCATGGAATATTGCAAGATGATTGGCCCGGTAACACGCACTGTACTAAGAAAACGAATTAGTGAACATAATACGTATGTAATGTAAGGATAATGTATTAATGTATTAGTGAGCATAATATCACGCGATCAAATTGACAGCTGTAATGGGAGTGGGGCAAAAGTTCACTGTTTGTCCCACTCGGGGAGGAGAATGTTGGAAACGGATCAAGTTCCAACGACAGCTGGACTAACGATCGCGTGATCACAAACGATAAGTTTCTAATATAAATAAGAACGCAAGCGATCATTTGACATATTCTGAAGAGAGAAAATAAAGTTTAAATTTTGGCCCGCCCTCTTTCACGAGCAAAGGAGCAGAAAATACTTTTCCTTTTGAATCAGAATTCTGTTGCAGTTCGCAACAGTTACATTGCTACAAATACTCGAAACAATTTCCTTCAGTTAGGGATTCATTAGAAAATTCTCCTATTGTTCCCAACTGTCTGTTTGGAAAGGCGAGACGGAAGTGTTCAACTAAAACCCCCGAGCATTACTTCCGTCAGTGCAGAACGCTGCTCGGCAATGTGAAGCGGAAAGAAATTACATTTTGTTGCCCTTCGACAAAACGAAATTCCGACGTACTCTCGTGCATGACGCAATTCGAACAATTTCACTCAGCGTCTTCTCAAACGAACTCCCGACTGTCGTCCGAGGCGGTATACACACTTACGTCCATTGTGCCGTTTGTTGGCGCCATTCCGATTTTCCCCCCTTACCTTTTTGTCCCGTTTCGTGCCTCGATCGTCGCAGCGCAATGCAAAACAGACCGACTCACCTTTTTCCAGTTAAATGGCAGAAAAATGCCTTTCAATTTCACCAAACCCAACGGTAACGCGCGGGTAGCATTTGCTGGCGCTGGTGTGTTCTGTGTTTGTGTGGATTTTCCCTCCTGTGTTCCCTTCCCCATCACCCCAGCCCTGCGCACTCAAGTCGTCAATATTATCAACATTTGGTAGAAATATGCTTTGAAGTTCGAAGTTCAAAAGGCGAACCTTGATCGTACGTTTCCGTGCTGCACTCTCGAGGCCTCGAGACGGAACGCTGCTTGACTGTTCGCATTCGTGTGTCATGCATGGCACAAAGGATAGCGATTTCTTACCAGCAGCCCTTACCAACCGGGTAGCCGACATGTGCGGCACTGGCAGCATAGTTCATTGGTTCCCCTGTCGGTGCTCAATTGAGCACACTTCAGTCGATCGGGATAGATGCAGTTACTGTCGAAAGGATGCTTGACATAAAAAGGTTCGATGATAGCAACGATGCATCGAACCATCGATAAGTAGCAATAGATGTAAAAAGATTTCTGATAACATATTTGTCCCTTGTAGCACAGCTCGATACAAATATCGGAAATGCAAATGCAACAGCAAAAGAAAGAAAATGAAGATAAGAAACAACAACATGCAATATTATTTTTTAAAATTTAAAATCTGTGATGCATTTCTAACATAATTGTTTTTTTTGAGTAAGTTTTATTTGAAAAAAAAAAGATTAAAAGCATAAGAAACCCTGCGATTGGAAATCCAACCTCGCAAAATTATTCTTAAAGCACAACTTAACACGCAATCTCCGTCTTACGCCCAGGTGAAGTAAAAGAGACGTTCCTTTATTTAATCTAACGCAACGCTGCTACCGAACATTATCACGCCCCATTGCACCCGAGCGTCACATGGACTAATTTTCATGCACCACTGCACTCCAATCCGTGCTTGCTTCTCTTGCTCTCGCTTCACTTTTTTTTTCGCAATTTACTTTCGAAAATCCTTCCACCGTAAGCCACGGAGGAAGTGTGCGAGAACACCTTTTCGGATTGACGGTGAATAATTGCTTCGTATTAACCTTTAATGCAAAGCACGTGGCGGCAGCCAGCAACCGCCGGCCCCTGTTCCACGTGCCAAAAGGGGCTTGCAACGCTGCAGGGACGGGCAAGGTATTTTTCTGCCATCTCCATCAGAGTCGGCTTTAATTTTATTCGTGGCAAACTCCCTACGCATGGCCGGCGGTGGAGCCGCTATTGGATTATACACTGTTTTCACCGCTTTGAAGCGGCTGAGGACGCTGTACAGCGAAGGAAACCGCCCCGGATTATCTGTCTCGCCACAGGTGAAATGTTAAATGCAATGGAAAATTACCTTACCACGAAACTCTTCATGTACCGGTATGGAAAGACTAGCAACCTTACTGAATTTCATAGGAGATAAATAAGTAATCTAACTAGTCAAGTAATTCATGGAATATTCACTATTTTACTTTATATATATGTACCATGTAGACCTGGCTTAAGCTGTTGTTCGCTTCCCACTTTAAAATATAATTATGAGATCAGATATTGGATTTGTTTTTACCAGGATCAGCCATCAGTGCAAGTGTTTGACAACATGCTAATGTTTCTTAATTTAAATAAAACCGAACAAACATCTTGCTCTAAACGGGTGTTTCTGTACATCTTTTAACGGCTTCATGATCTGAAGTGCGTTGCTGGGCAGCATATATTATTCATTCCACGACCTTTTCGATTAACATCTTCCCGCTGCTAGGAACTCGGTAACTTGACGATACCATCCAAGCTATCCTTTTCTACTCCTGACTCCTGGTGGGAAAACATGCAACGAGGGCAACTGCAAGATAATTCATTTAAGCCCTTATTGCTACTGTTGGCCCAATGAAAGCAAATCGAAGGAGCGGAACGAAAACAATGTTCAAAACGCACCGCGAGTAAAGAAATGTCCGTGATTTTCACATCGGTGGTGGTTGGTGGTGACTTGGACCAACGGGGTTGGGGTTGGTAAACGATAAGCGAGAATGGGCGGACTTCTTTTCGAACAGCTGACGTGGGCGAAACGGTTTCTCATACACCGAGCTCAGGTGATAAAGGGAGATTTATCGCGTCGACTAGGTAACCGTTTTGCTCACTTTCAGTTGCTTTCGTGCGCTTGTTTTTGACCACCTGAAGCTCCAGCGAACGGCTGCCAGATGTCATGATAAGAATCGGCCCCGAATGAACCCTGCTCACCCTACAACCCCAAAACCGGACAAAGAAAAGAAAAAAATAGAATGAAACGCTATGCTACGCAAAGATGATGATGTATTTGTTAGGACAAACCGATGGTACTGAGTTACAGAATAACAAAGAAGCATTCGCCCTCGCCGATAGTAGCGTAACGATAAGAACCTTCAGCGAACTGATGATGTATTCTTCGTTAAACCTTCGACGGAAGGCGGACGGTAACGGACTTGGTTTCCAGGTAGCCCTCGAGCGAGTGCTTGCCCAGCTCGCGTCCGATACCGGACTGCTTGTAGCCACCGAACGGAGCCTGGTTGGTGACCGCCAGGTACGTATTGACCCAGACCGATCCGGCCTCGACCGCGTGGCTGAACGTGAGCGCCTTGTTGATATCGTTCGTCACGATGCCGGCCGCCAGCCCGAAGGAGGTGTTGTTGGCGCGCTCGATCGCCTCATCCAGAGTGCTGAACTTGATGATGCTCTGGACCGGGCCGAAGATTTCCTCCTTCGCGATCGTCATGTCGTCGGTGACGTTGGCGAAGATCGTCGGCTCGATGAAGTAACCCTCGGTTCCGACTGGCTTGCCACCGGCCACCAGTTTGGCGCCCTCCTTCTGCCCAACCTCGATGTAGCCGAGGATCTTCTTGTACTGCGTATCGTCGATCTGCGGACCGTGCTCGATTCCCTCGGCGAACGGGTTGCCTACCTTGCGCGCCTTCGCCAGCTCCGTCGCCTTCTGCACGAACTTATCGTAGATGCTCTCGTGCACAAAGGTTCGCGTGGCCGCGACGCAGCACTGGCCCTGGTTCTCGAACACACCCATGTACGCAATCATCGCCGCATGATCGACTGAAAACGCACGAGAGTGATTGTTTAGAGGAATCGTTTGGAGAGTACCATTATGGGAAGGGTCAGTTGGGAGTACTTACTGTTGGCATCCTCGCAAATCACCAGCGGACTCTTGCCGCCAAGCTCGAGCGAAACCTTCTTCAGGTTGCTAGTGGCAGCCGCCGCCATGATGATCTTGCCGACCTCAACCGAACCGGTGAAGGCCACCTTGCGGATGTCCGGGTGTGTGCTGATGGCACCGCCCGCCGTTGGTCCGTAGCCCGGCACCACGTTGATCACACCGTCCGGAAAG
Organism: Anopheles atroparvus; assembly: GCA_914969975.1. Lineage (NCBI taxonomy): Eukaryota > Metazoa > Arthropoda > Insecta > Diptera > Culicidae > Anopheles > Anopheles atroparvus. Next base: position 21,936,752 of record CAJZCY010000003.1, read on the forward strand.
CCAGCTTCCTTCGACAGGGCCGCCATATACAGTGCCGTCAGTGGCGTCTGCTCGGCCGGCTTCATCACGACCGTGCAGCCGGCAGCCAGGGCAGGGCCCCACTTCCACGCCAGCATCGAAATAGGGTAGTTCCATGGGATAATCTGTCCCACCACGCCAACCGGCTCCCGGCGCGTGTAGGAGAAGTGCGGCCCATCCGAGGGAATGGTGTCGCCGCCGACCTTATCGGCCAAACCGGCGTAGTAGCGGAACGTTTTGATCGAACCCTGCACGTCGTACAGCGATCTCGGGAACGCCTTACCATTGTCCAGCGACTCGAGGGAAGACAGCACGTTCACATCGCGCTCCATCAGCGTGGACAGCTTATAAAGCAGCGCACCCCGAGCGGATGCGTCCATCTGGCGCCATACGGACGAACGCGCGAAGGCCGCCTTCGCTGCCTTTACTGCCAGATCGATATCGGCCTTGTCGCCCTCAGCAATGTCCGCCAGCTTCTTGCCCGTGGACGGGTTAACCGTGGGGAAGGTCTTTCCACTGACGGCATCAACGAACTGGTTGTTGATGAAGATCTGCAAAAACGAAACCGATCATTAACCAACGTTGTTCTTGAACGATGTGTGACGGCAAGCGGCAAATTCTTTCACGATCCACGCGGACAGTGCTAGAGGCACATTGGAACAGCGACGCCAGTACATACCTTGGTGTATTTGATTTCCTGATTTGGGTTTGCCATTTTATTTTTTTGTTGCTGTATTAGATTGCAAAGCCGTTCAAAACGAGCACCAAACACACACTCCACCAAAATCTGAACCGTTCAAGGTCAAACTGGAATCAGCTGGCAAAGAGCGACACAAACGAAACCGAAACGACCGGCGCCTGAGCGTAGACTAATAAAACCGTCCGCGGGACCGGCAGCTTCTTTCGACTTTTATAGACCACCACGCGGTGGGTAGTGTGCGTGCGCGCGATCGCGGGCCTGGCTGCATGCGGGCTATGGAGGCGAGATACGCCTGGGTGGAATGATGTCAACGCGGACGACGCAAAGGGCGGATCGCATAGAACTGAAAACAAATTAACTACACCGGAGATAATGCGGGCCCAGCACACACGCATGGACGCCGGCCGGTATCGCGGCATGAGAACGCGGATGGAATAAAAATTTCGATCCACCTCGGTGTGTGTGTGTGTTTTGGCGCTTTGCTACAGTGCATTACTTGCGTTTTAGCGCCCCTTCGAGATGTTTCGCGTTGTCCGATTGGAGATTAATTCGCAGAGAGCGACAATGAAGGCTGGCATTTGTGCTCTGCTGTCGCTGGTATGTAGCTGAGACAGATATTCATCATAGTCATTGTGGCATTGCTCCTCATTCGCTTCCTGATGCATGATTCAGAATTAATGCCTTTCAATTATCCTCCGATTACCTCAAAGTTTAACCTAATAAAATAATAATGATTACCTTCAACGCGTTTAGAACGTAATCGGGAAACAAGCGAACAAGTTTATTTTTCTACACTTTAACTGGTGCTAAAATTTGATAACCTCCTAACTGTCGTGTTGGTTTTATAAATAAATTCTGTGCAAGCACATCGACAATCGTTATCACCCATGTATAAAAAAGCGCTGACAATCATATGATTATGTATGAGTACAAACTACCTCACATCCACGGTTTTGTATCATCATTGGCTTAGCTTCAAAGATAACAACGCAGACGAGATAAGAACTCCGAATTCGTTTCAATTAGAAGACAGTGGAATATCCCTTTAGATATTACCAACTTGCATTATGTGCGACGAAATTCGGCGTCAAGTGCATTTAAACACCAGCGTGATTTAGTTACGGGATAAAGTTGAACTATATCAAGCTTTGGCTCTATGCGAGTCGAATGTCAGCAAACAAACAAAAAATTACATTGGAACCGTCTATAGCACCAATTTGTTAGATGAACCATTATCTACTTCTAATCGATTCCAACCCGTCCAGCTCGTTTTACATGGGGAAAGTGTTCAAGCCACCGCCTTTAAGCGGTATCAAATGAAGGCACGCACTGTCCACACCGTTTCCCTTTCGCGTCCGCTTGTGCGCTACGCTGGACAAATATTTATGGTCTCAGCAAAACAGTACACACCCACTTCCTGCATTCAAACTGGAATGGGAGCTATTCCGCTAGTGCTCCGTTGGCGTCAAACATCACCGTGCACTTCACCCGGTAGGTGTCCGGTTCAGTTTGCCAACGGTTATGTTTCTTCTGCTGCGTTGATAACGAATACAGTGATCGCTATTCTCATATGGATGAGAATAAATTTTCAACGAAAATGTGACTTGAATCACCTGTAACAGATTGATGTTCCTTCATGTAGAGCTCCAAGCAAAATAGTTCCATTTTTAAATGGATATTTTATTATTTTGTTTATTTTAAGTTAAATATCAAATATTTTGTAGTCCTATAAATGTACCCTTACCTGTACATTCTGTCATCTCGAACAAAGTGTTGTTTATTTTCAGAAGTAGTTACTCATCGTGGCCCTTCACGGTCGCCAGCACAACAAATAGTAGATAGAGGGTATACTCATCGAGTACAGCCAATAGTTCAGGTCAGTTCTACAGTTCACTCCACGGTGGATGTCCATTGTTGTACGATCGCCAACCGCGAAAGCTAGTGGAAAAGTTATTCGAAAGTGAGGCGGGTTGAAAAACAGACCAGAATGGCTCCACTTCGTTGGGGAATCGCTAGCGCGGGCAAGATCTCGCACGATTTTGCGACCGCCGTCGGCACGCTGCCGGCCGACGAGCATCGAATTGTAGCCGTGGCTGCCCGGAAGCTGACGGACGCGCAGAAATTTGCCACCCTGCACGACATCGGCACGGCTCACGAGGGCTACGAGGCACTGGCGAGGAACCCGAACGTTGGTGAGTAGCGTATCATGCGATGTTCGCCGCGTGCGGAATGACTGAACCGGCCCCGCATTTCGCAGATGTCGTTTACATTGGGGCGGTCAACAACGCGCACTACGAGATCGGACTGATGATGCTGGATCAGGGCAAGCATGTGCTGTGCGAGAAGCCACTCTGCATCAACGAGGGTCAGTCAAAGCGGCTGCTGCAGCGTGCGACCGAGCGGAAGCGCTTCCTCATGGAGGCAATCTGGTCGCGGTTCTTTCCGCACTACCGTCTACTTCGGGAGCGGATCGGGCGCGGAGAGCTGGGCGATGTGCGCGAGGTGGAGGTGGAGTTTGGCTTCGTCCTGTCCGACATCGATCGGCTGCGATTGAAGAGTCTCGGCGGTGGCACCGTGCTGGACCTCGGTGTATACACCATCCAGGTGTGCCTGTGGGCGTTCGGTGGAAAGGCTCCCACGAAGGTGCTGGCGTCCGGTGTCACCAACGACGAGGGCGTCGATTTGGAGATGACGGCGGAGATGCACTTCCCCGGTGGAGGCATCGCGCGAATGAAGACGAGTGCCCTGAAGGAGCTGAAAAATACGGCCACCATTAGGGGGAGCAAGGCCAGCATAACGGTAAGTGAAAGCAAAACTCATTACAAGGTACATACAATAACGTGAGGAAGATAAGAAAATACAAAACAAATTATGCAATTGATTATATTTAAACCGATTTATTTTTACGATAGATAATGCTTAAAGCTTTTATACACTCTATAACCTCCTTTGCATTGCTAGCTACACGACTTCTGGTCCCCGCTGAAGCTTACAGACACTGATAGTACGGTCCGGGAGGATACGCTGCCACCCGCACGCCATCCGTTCAACTTCAACAACAGTTGCGGCCTGCGGTACGAGGCGGAGGAAGTGCGCCAGTGCATCCAGGCCGGCCGGATGCAGTCGGAGTCCGTGTCGCATGCGGATAGTCTGCTGATTGCGCACATTCAGGACGAGATCCGGAAGCAGATCGGTGTCGAATTCCCGGAAGATGCCCAATTTGCACCGTAATGGCAGTCCGGAAGCGGGATAGGCGCTGTACGAGGTCTGAATCGCAACGCTGGGACAAACAGGTAGCGCACACGAAATCAACATTTTCCTCCATTAATCATGGCATGGTTTGATATGAATATAAAAGATTGCATCACATTGATTGGCACGATTCGAGAAAAAAAAATCTATGATGCACTTTGAAGGGCGCTGTGAAATTTTAGTAGAGAATTTTAATAAAAATACACAAAAGCCAAAAAGTTTCAAAAGTTTTCAAAATAAAAAAGGTAATGAAAATTTGCTTCTGTGCAATGTAAATTTTTCGTTGTCATAATCTTTAGAACCTGTATATAAAAACATAAATCATGCACACTATATATTATCAGCAGTCAGTCTTTGTGGGTGTTGTGAAACAACACATGTTCAAGCAATGCAGAGTGAAGCATTTAACTGCGACGCAACGAATGCAACTAAACATTATTAAAAATGTTTCCAGATGCCACGAAGATCAGCCTCTTCCATTCCATATTTTGTAAGGTTCTTTGCAGGGTAACTCATTTCCAAGGAACATCTAAAGAAAAGAGGGGTATTTCTTCTGCATTTCAATTGATAATTTGTCTCCCCTGTTATCATTTTTTTTATCTTGGGTGCTATACTCCTTACCAATCATCTATCACGCAAACCTGTTCAACAAAGGTTCGTGTGTTACAGTCCTGTTTTTGAATTCTTCTCACCAGCGCGGGAATAATTCTTTCATCACAAACACAATGAAGCAAAACATTCTGCACTACGTTTCGACAATGCAGATGTTACTGTGTCGTCCATTGTTCACTTGTTGATTTATTTCCGTTCCACACGTGATTTCATGGAAGCGATATTGCAAAAGTTTTGTGAAAAAATGTAGGAACGAAGGTAAAAACAGGTGAGGTTGCTGATCGAAAATTCAATTGAAAACAGGTTAAAAATATAATGATAATCATTATTTAAGAAATCCTTTCGTTAAGCTTAAAAACTCCACTAGAACCTTTTTACACGAAAACATTATCTTAAATCTTACAGTTTGTTTGATGATAAGAATTGGTTACGCTTGGGTGGAGTTTACTAGTGCCAATGGAGAGTGTGCTCAATCCTTTCACAATTTGTCTGGTTTGGATCCCTTTCATCGATAAGCGGCAGCGACGGGAAAGGCTGCCCTGAACTCCGGTGCCTGCAATAAATTGAACGCGGTTCAAACTCCAGTCAAACCCAATTCCCTCATGTTCATGCAAATGAAACAAGAGTGCCTGCAAGTGGCTTAATTTCAACCTACCTTTCGCCCAGAAGCGATCGCGAGCTGTTCCACTAGAAGCAAAACCCACGTCCGTCAAGTTGGCGTCTAGCTTCAAGTCGGAATGGAAGCTCAGTCCTTCTTTTTTCTTGCTACCTTGCGTCTTAAAATGAAGACGTTCCCTTTCGCCCGACTCCCAGCTAGAGACCAAATGGGGTGCGCAAACGGGAGGAAGGTTCGTTGGAAGCATTGACCCATCTCAGCCAGCCAGCGAACCGCGGTGTTTCCACCCACCCAAACACTCGCCTCAAACCACATCTCGTTCAGACTTACCAATCAACCACCCAGCATGGTATCAAGGTGCACCCCGCTAGCCGCTCCGAAGATTCGCCCGGACGACCATGGCCCACGATGAAGATATCGCTAACCGATCGCACGGGGCCTTTATCTGGGACTGCCATAAATTTATCCCCTAAGCACCGAGTGCCCTACTTTACCCTTTCTCCAGCACTCCACTGCAGAAGGACGTGGACGTTGGAGTAACTCCTTCACCTCAGCCCCGATGAAAATTAGATTGAAAGTGATAGCCTTTCCTCCATTTGGCATTTACCCGACGACGCTTACCGCTCCGGACACACGATAACACCACGCACCCCACGGGAGAATGGGTGTACCAGGTGTCTTTCGAGTGTGTGAGTATGAGGGCCCGACCCCAACATACGAGCATGAGCCTTGTTGCCACAGCGTCGCCCAAGCAAAACGAGGAACCTGGCCGAGGGTAACAATGTCCCATGGTTGCCCGGTAATGGCCATCCTCCGCCGACGGATGGGCCGTGTTAGAGCCACCCGGATGCACTACCCGCCGGTGATGGGCGTCGTTAGACGCGCACAAGAAAGCAAACGGCAAATTCAATCAACGCGATCAACCCTGGCACACACCCGGTGCTCCTTTGAGGCGACCTAGGAGCCAGCAGACGCTGGGAGTAGATGAACGGCAGGAAAGAAACAGTTTCGGTACATTGTAAGGCTCGTGAAATGGGACCGGGCCTCGGATTAGACCTATCTGAGGCTGCAGGCCGGGAGGGGACGAAATCTTCCTAATGAATGTTGATGATGATGATGATGGTGGTGGCGGTGGTTTGTGATGAAGCTTTTGTGCTTGGCAGCATCTTTGATGCCGTGTTTAGAAGGTTCTTGGGTTTCGTGGCGAATGTGCCAACAAAAGGAAGGCAATGGCATCGACCAAGAAGGTCCGGAACATACAGGCCGTGAAAGGACAGGCTCGTGTGAACAAAAAGTATGCATTATGCTGCTATTACTCTATCGAATGGGCAATTGGCGATATTTCAAACTAACTATATTTGGACACAACAAGATCGTGAATGCATTTTTTAGAAAAACAACATTTTAAACATTTCTTTACTTTAGATTCTGGTTGCAATAATCGTTGCTAGATCCAGTTCAGAGTTATGGGCTGCATCGAAAATCGAATATCCTCATTCTTCAACATTGGTTTGGTGGTTTTTTGGCCAACTTACCAACTTTTCGGAGACGCGTGCTCAACTTAATCTCATCTTGTAGAATTGGAAATCGTACACCGAAAAGCCCGACTATCTCAAACGTGGCACGCAGTGCTTTCAGTTTCACGACTTTGCTGGTAAAACTTTTCACTCACGTACCGCAGAGACGTACATTTGCTGACGCAATTGCTCGGTGCCGTTTTCACCTGACTCCGCACGGCGCACGGTGGCAACCGGAACCGGTTCGGCTGCCGCTACGAGCAGAAGAAATTTAACAAATTCAATTTCCGGCCTCGCACCCATCGCGGAGTGTTTGTGTGTCAAAGGTTTACCCCTCCCTTGCACTCCGTTGCCCCTTGAAGGTGGAAAACAATCCCACACAGTTTATACAGTGCTCAACGTAATGTTGTGTTTCCGTTTCACGCTTCCTGGGATCGCAAAGGTTCCGGCCGCGCATTCCTTCATCGCGAAACCGGCGTGAGGAAGTAGTTAGCTTACCTCATCCTTCTAGCAGCACCGGATGATCATTGTTGGCGGAGCACACACACACACACCGCGTGCGCGACCTACGATGGGTTACACTTTCCTTTGCGAAAGTTCATCTCGTGTGGTAGAAAACCCACCCATCCCTCAAGGAGGTTAAGATTGACTCGCAAAACTAGGAAAATAAGACACCCTGGAGGAGGCTTGAGAAACCCGTCCAACAAACGCACGAGCTCGACAAGGTGGTATGGTGGCTCGTCGAAGGAGAATAAGAGGTGGCGATGCTTTTAAATAAATTACTTCCACCAACCCACCCCAGAAACGTTATCCAGGGAGTGTCTTTTCAGTGCGTCTTTATGCGGAATGCGTTCCGTGCCGTCGCACGGAAGAAGTTGCGTCACTGCGTCAGTGTGTTTTTCGCTGATCTAACTTCGCTGAAGGCCTCCTTAGATCCATTTGCACCGAGCCTGCCGCTGGGCCACACCTCGATCCACCGGGCGCACTGGGCGGAAATGGATTTTAGGGGGTTCGCGAAAGTGGACGTTTTTCAATTTCAAAACTTCCGGAAAATCTCCTTCCGGAAACCTCTGGCGCACCTGAGCAGCAGGGCACCCTGATTAAACGTAATTAATTTTATCGCAATGCAGATTGTTTTGGGTGCAGTAATTCTCGCTCGTTCTTATTTCACTCAATGGAGGCGGAACAAGGAGAGAACGAGAGATTGCGAGGTGAAAAGATCTGTTGATAAATCTTTCGATCCGCTTGAGCCGCGACGGTATTTCTTCGGAGATGCCCGTTTGCCGCCTTCCGCCCGTCCACCCCAGGGCTGTGTTTCTCAATCCGCTAATGGCCTCTTTTTAGTTTCATCCTTTTTTTTTTTTTTGTTCGCCCCAATTTCACAGTGTCAGGCCATTTTCAATCAAATTAGAACGCATTCAAGTGCAATTATGTAGCGCACCGGCACGTCGCTTCATCCATTCGGAAGTTTTTCTCGAATAAAATCTGAAGGGAAAAGTTCCATTTGGCAACACGCAACCCTTTCCCAACAGCTTGATTTTGATTAAATTAAATTCAGAAAAGTACCACTTACTAAAACAAATTGCGAGAGGTCAACTTTTCTAGCTATTTTGTGAGTCTGTTCCGGTTGAAAGGAATCAATCAAAGGTTTATTATAGGAAATGTAGTTTTGGGAATTGCACTTTGTTGCAAAATTGATATGAGTAAGAAAGTAGAAACAGTTCAAGTCCTGTTTCACATGAAAAAAAATATAAAACTGTGAGTTCTTTACAGCTCTACGTTTATGTGTGTGATGGAGTATGAGTCGCCTGTTGGTCTTTCAGCAATATTCTTGCAAAAGAGTGTTCCCAATTTCTGCAAAGAGTAACGAACATTCAAGGAAATTGTCATCCGTACGATCTCGGTGCTCAACTTTTCACTCTTGGGCAAAGTTAGCAAGCAAAGTTGGTCACGAAAACTATAGAGATAAGTTGGCAGGAGTACTCTTAGCGCCGGAAAGGGACGTTCAGCACTCCGATTGGTCCGTGGCCCACACGGACGTACGTGTGGTAAGTGATCGAAACTAATTGACAGCAGAACTGTCGTGCATTGGTCCGGGGTGTGCATTTGCTCCCTTTGCTTCCATGACATTTTTTTTTCTGTGCGGATCTCTGGGAAACTCCCTTATTTCGCCGAATCGGAGGGGGAAATGGGGCTAGAAATTACGGCCAATAATTTGTTCATCCCCAGCACGTAGGCCGTGTGCCGAACGCCTCGGCAAATGGGAAAACTAATGTCTAATTTGGCACTCCCAAATTAGTGACAGTGTTATCGATGCCGACCTCGAACGCTCGAGTGCCAATCGTGTGAGGGAACATCGGTCAGCCGATCCTCCGTGTACAACGTCCACAGGCATTTGATTATTTTTTAATACGCATACCGGCTCGCTCGAACAGTAGAAGCAAGAATAATGAATACTATCACCGCTAATTTGGATTTCCATGGCCGCGCGGAATGATTTTCTCTCGCCGCACGTCACACCACCCAACTCACCGAACCGAGAATTCTTGCGTGAAGGACACCAGCGGTCACTCGGGGCGGCGATGTGCCGGCAAGTGATTAAAATTCAATTGCCAACACTGGCACGGAATCTCAATTTAATGTGCCTTTTAAGGATGGAAATCCGCCGTCGATTTGGATCCGCCAGGCGGTGTGCAACCTTCCTGCCACCGATCTGTCGCCGCCGCCACTGCCGTCGGTTTTCCAATCACACGAAAAGCGAAGCGAAGTGCAGTGCGAAATAAACGATAAATTTCCTCGGCCAGCGTGAAAAGCGCGGCAGCGGGATTGTTGAATTAATTCATTGCCGTGCCCTGAAACTGTGGAAATTAAATGGAAACTATCTCGGCACGGTCGCCTCCAGTATGCAGCAGCAGTTTTCGGCACTGAATCGTTCGGACGGCATTTGTTGAACTTTCACCGGCTTCTGGGCGGGTGGAAGTGAAGCGAAAGTGGTTCTATTTAAATTTGAAGCCGTTTCCTCCCCGCGCAAAGCAATCGGGCAACTGAATGGGCAGCCGGGAATGTTTGGCGCAAGTTTGTCGCCCGCTTCTTGATTAGCAATTCTTCGCCATTATGAAGGTCAACTCTGTAGCAGTTTAGTGTGAACGGAAAACTGCTTTTGAAAATTGAGGTGAACTGTTTAACGTAATACTCGAAACAACAAAAATTTTAATAAAAGAGACAATTAAAGTTATGGAAAACAAGAACATGTAACAGGGAGAATCTTTAAAAAAAAAAACAACAAAAAATAAACATAACATTTGAAGTATAAACTAAGCCCCTTAAGCTATAAAAAAGCAGCACTGACTTGTTCCAGATAAGGTTATAGATGAAAAGGAATAAAAATGAGCGAAAAAAAAAACAAGAATGTCAAAGCGACAACGGCAAACAGAATATGAAGAGTGGAGTTTAAAAGGAAATAGGGAAAGGGAGAAAGTTGGAAAGAAAGCGCGAGACTGAGTAGAAGAACAATGTGAGTTCTACGTTAGCCAGCTGCTGCTGCTGCTGCTGCTACACAGCAATGTGCAACGGAATTCAGCTGACAGGCTACAAGGACAAAACAAACAATCGGAAAGCTCGATAAAGTTGCTGGTGAACAAGCGTACCGGAAACTTTATCGACTGGGCATCGGGTGATGGTTTCATCGGTCGCTACCAACGGTGACGAGCGTACTGAGGCTACAGAATGTGGCAAAGTGCCTTCTGCCTAGTTTCATCTTATTCGTTCTCCAGGATGGGCCACCCGGCCCGGGAGAAAAAATGGGTGAAAAGCGGAAGGCGTCTTCCTAATGAAAACAAGGTAGAAACAGTATTTCAATGGGAAAGGGAAGAGGTAAATAGTTTCCTTTTAGAAGGGTCTCTTAGAGAGCTCAATTAATCTTAGATGTCGGAAGGATTTAAAGAAAACATAAGGATTATACTTTTTTTTCAATCATTTTATATAAAGTACTATGAAATTGACTAGCATTTTGCATTCTTCTAGCTCGACTGTATTCGATCTGGAAAATAGAAGATGTAAAATTCGGCACAGTGCGCACAGCGTCTTCTATGAATCATGAAGCACAGGATATAGTTTCAGATATGAACGATTTCCTACACCAGCTTCCTTGCTGTTGTTGATTCTGAAAGGTATCAATCATTCGATCAACGATTTACAGGGAAACCTTTTCATATCGAATCATTCTCCCCGATAGCTTGGACAGCCATGTTGACTAAGCAGCGTATCTGGATCGCGTCGGGGCCCGTAAAAAGTCGCGAATGGACGCGTTTTGGGGCTCGATTACATATTCATACGAATCGACATGCACGAATATTCTCTCGGGTAATAAATCTAATCGAAATTCCGCGCACATGTACTGCTAACAGTGCAAGGCTCCCGCCCGGACTCGTCCTCTGTGGAACTGAGGGGGGAAGTGGGCTAAGATGTTGGTGCGATGATGATTTATCGACACGCGCGCGTTTGTGGTTAGCGGACATTGTTCCATACCATTCGCGTGCCATTACTCGTCAGGTGCATGTGCGCCCCGGAAGCAAGAGAGGGCAGCTTTAATTTGACCGAAACAGCCGAAAGCTGGCTTTAGATTTATCATTACAGGGGCATCACTTTAAGACTTACAGGAATTAGGGATGTGAAACACAATGCGCTTGCTGAAAACATATTTGATTACTCAAAAAATGATACGGACATAGATAAATCATCAGAGTTTAACATTGACCAGTTCTTGCCGGTTAAATAGACAGTTTCGAGCCGGGGAAAAGTGGCTTTATTGACTAATTGTTTACCCGTTGACGATGATGGTATTATTTACTATGGAACTGGTACTTTTTATAATCATTTTGGGAGTTCTATTTCATTTTAACATTGGAGATTCACAAATGGCTGGAATTTCGTAGACCGCAGATTCGATTATGGAAACGTGACTGTTGTTTAATTTATGTATTAAAATTTCTATCCGATAGCCATTCCATACGGCATTGGGAACCTACACAACAAGCAACAATTTAAAGAGCTTAAAAGCCCAAGCACGAGGCTTATAATACGAACCGAAAATCGGCATGAGGTGTGCTGTTTTAAAAGGCTTTAACTTCACCGAAGCCATTAGTATCGCCCCTTTGCCTCAGGACTCACCTGTCCGGGAGCCGGCAGTGATCTGGTGGAAAGCGATTTTCATTTTAAGTGAAAAAGGATTTAGAACACACCCACGGCCGCACGATTATAACCTCTCGCCCGGAGGCATTTCCATTTAAATCCATGGAGAAAAAAAAGGAAACGCTATATGGGAAAGAATACAGGGGAAAATATTTTGTTTAAATCCTATCACCAGTATGGATCGAACAGATGGACGGATGAACAGTTCGAGTGCGTATGCCGCCTGCGGGTCGTGCCACTCGTTTTCGCATTGTCGTAACCTATTCCTGGCCCATCGATCAACTTCCCGTCAACCCTGTTGGGAATCTCACCAAAAACCAAATGGATGAAAACACAACAATAGGTAAGAAAATCTAAGAATAGATGCCACAAGAGGCAACGGGTAGCTTCGGTTCGTTCGTGCGGAAAGAAAAACCCTTTACTTGACTTGTGCGGATGAGTTGCTGAGTGAAAGCAGGACGAAAACAATGGGATCAGTGCGATCCTTTCCGCGAGGCATCGGACGGGCATTTTACACATTCCACGACCTTTCGCTTTCGCTTTTCCGACCCCCGCCCGAGGTGACCCAGATTTTCGCCGCGCTGTTGGAACAAAAGGATTGATTTCTGTCGGTGACTCCGATGCAGCCTGCAGGAAGGATTATCGCGCTCGTCACGTAAATCAGATTAAACAAACGCCACTGACATCGGTCTACTGAATTGAACAGGAAAAGCGAGTGTGCGTGTGTGGGAAAAATTAACCCTTCGTGTCAACGGAACCATGATGGGGGGTTACCCCCGACCGTCTCGCACGAGCATCTGGGTAACATGTGGTGGCTGTGGATTTGACATACAGCAGCCAGGAAAGTACGCTGCTGCCGGTGGTTTCTGCTGGAAATTCGCCACAAAAGATCGGTTTCCGATTGTCGGTGAAGACTACTACGACAGTGACAACGACGATGACGAGAAATCCAGGGTGCGACGACTGCGGCGATGACGACGATGATTAGAAGCGATCCTGTAACTTTGTCACGGTGCTGCAGGCTGTGCGACAATCCCGAATCTGCCGAACTCACAAACCGGATTCGGACAGAAAGAAAAGCGATCCCTCAGCGCCCCGGCTGGGGAACAACGAGAACAATCGTACCCTTCTGCCCGTCCGGCGCGACATTTCCGGGCGTGAATTGATGGCGGAGTGAAGGCGCTCCGAGCGATGGGCACGAGTGCCCCCGCCAACGGGACGACGTTTGATTGACTTACAATAACCGGTTCCGGTGGCGGTTGACATTTGCTGTGACAGTGGAAAACAGCAGCACGATGTTGCGATGGAGAAAGCCGAGCGTTGAGGTCGGCATTCGTTATTGGGTTCGTATCAATCAATCACGGCTCGGGTGCGGCTTTGGTGGCGAAGTTCTGTGGCACACGTCGAATAGAGAATAGCAACCCTTAATCAGGCAGCAATTGTCTTTCTGCCCCGCCCGGTTGTTCTATTGAGTGAATCGGTGGGTGAGGATTAGAGGACACCGTGAATGTAATGCTGTGTAATGATGCTTGTACATATAGCTATTGGCTTTTGCATTGACGAAATGTTGAAGGAATGAATTGATAGTGGAATTGAAACTTGACACATAATGGATTCTTTACGCTATGTTATTCTCTATGCTTGAGTTGGGTGATTCAACATTGTTGGTGAATTGATATGGAGCAAAAAAATTTCCATCGTGAACATTTTACTCCACAGAAACTCCAGAATAAGCACAAATTCTGTTGCATAAACTAAACTATAAAACAACACAAACTCCATGACAAGCACGCTTTTCTACAAAGTAATTTATTTATTTCTTCTATTGAAATCACCCTGTATGCTATTTAAACAAGTCGCTATCCACTCTTTACTACCAAATCCTTTGAGAGCTTTAAGAGCTTCATCTGGCCACGCTTCTTTTATGCCCTTTTTGCAAAAACCTAACAGGTCAACCCTGTTGATGGAAGGCTAAACGGCGCTTCCTAATCCATTGGAATCCCCCTTCAACTCCTCTCCCCCAAGTCAGGTGTCGGATTAAATCGTGCTCTGACCAACCCTTTTATTTCCACGCAAGCAAGATTACGGCCAGATATGTAATGTAGCACTTCATCCGACGCCGTCGAGGTACCGGAACCGCCTCAGTCAACCGGTAGAAGAGGGTAGGTATTCACCCTGCTGAATACACCATGTTGACGAATGAAAATGAAAAAGGAAAGTATTATCTTCATCCCCATTTCGGTCTGGATGTACTCGTGCTCGTGACGCTTGTTCTCCAGTTTGCTCCCTGTTGACCGATTTTACGCCGGATGATTTATGAACCAACTAATGGACGGAAACTACACAAATTAGCACATATCTTGGCATCACCGTTTCGCTTTCAAGCTTCTGCCTGCCTTCTGGGTTCCGTCACCTTTGTTGCAATTGAACCATTTCATGTTGATCGTTTTCACGTTTCGCATTCATCATTGCACGCGGAAAACGGAATCACGAATATTCCAGTCGGAAGAAGGACGGTCGGGAAAACAATCAAACACGGGACAGGAATTTTGCTTTTTCTCATCTTCGACCACAGCAGGAGGCAGCAGCAGTAGGGCCGATAACACGATCCATTTCTAATTTACGAAAAGTTCTATCCTGGCTCCCCAGTCAACGCGGCCGCCCCAGGACCAGGACCAAGAAAGGGCGTTGAATTGGGGCGAAATTAATTAATGTTTGCTGTCAGTCTGCCTAATGGTTTAAGCTAATTCCCAGGTTGTGACACACATTCCCGACTAGTGTGGTGTGAGCGAACCATATGCGAGGAAATTAATTTTATAAGTATGTTGTAATCTATTTCGTGCAAGGCTCAGTGTTTTTTTCGCCTCCTCGCTAGCAGTTTTCGGTCTCAGTTTTGTCTATGACATGCGGAAAAGGAGGATGTCAGGAAATTTGAAGACGATATGTCGATACTATCATATCGAAATATGTTGCTTTTCATGTAAACCTTTTCAACCCGTCATAACCTTAACAAAATAAGTAAAAACCTTCGAACTAAAGCTTTCGAAGGTTTCGTGGTACTGATTTTTATCATTCAAATCTTCAAACTCCAAACAAAATGATGATAAGTAATTATTTATCATTATTCAAATTATTTGACTTCAAAAATAAGAGTATCAATGTAGCGCGTGGTAAGAAGAGGATGCATTTCGTAGAAATTATATGTTACCATGTGCCAAAATTTTTAATGCTTGAACAAATTTCTGTCACAAAAAAAAACATAAACCTCTCACTGCGGGCTAAATTCGTTGCGAGATGAGTTTTACTGCAGTTTTGGGCACGGTCGGTTTCTCAATCTACCTCATGTCTCACTATTTCCCCTCGTGAAAAACTATGAGACACATTGTAGGGGAACTTTGTGAACCTTTATTCAGCTCACGTACATTTTCTCATCTCTGATCACTGTCTCAAGTAGCTATTCTCACGGTGAGTCTGAGAAGAAATTCAGCTCATTCTCCCACGTGAGCTCAGGTGCAGTGAGGTGAATCGTTTGTCTGGTGTTCTTCTCATTCCCGTGGAAAAGGTTGAAACCAACACGATGACAAGAAGTTGTTTACAACGCACACCAACGCGGCTCCAAGGATGCTGCTAGAGAGACGAGAAAATGTTTCAATGTTTTTTCCGAACAGAATGGCCCGCTCCGTTCTCATTGGAAAATATTCAAAGAGAAAGTGCGGCCGCTCGGCGTATCTCGCCGGTAACTCACTCCGCGTCCGAAAGGAATCTTCACAGTACACGAGGGTCGAATTTTCCGAGCCGGCCGTTTGCCCGAAACACTACGCCGTGCGCACGATGGAAATCAGTCACTCGCGGATGCTCCTCGCGGCAGGATTCGTGCGGTTCGTCCTGGTAAGCCGACCAGCGTCGCTTTCGGGGATCAAACTCACACCCTCGGTGCACACATTTCTTACGTGGAGCGTCACGCTAGCCAGCGCTGTTGAGTTGCGTTCAAACCAAGCAACAAACAGCAAATTTTCCTCCTCTGAGACGTTTTCCTGCCGTAGGGAATAGTGCCAGGATTTAACGGTTCGTCAAAGCCATCCTGTGCTAGTGAAAGTGTAACGTTCTGCAAACTTCTGGAGAAAACGTGAGTGAGCTCCACAATGTGTGCCGTTTTATCTTTCTCACTTGATAAAAGTTCGGGATAAAGGTTCATTTTGTCTGCAAAATAATCGGAACTCCCTGAACGTTCCGGATCGTGATGTATCCTGTGCAAGCAATGGTGGTTTATGTGTTTCCTTTTGTAATTCGTGAGAACCGTTTGCAAGAAGACACGAAAAGAAAAATTCGTCCATGCACGTCCGTGGAGAAAGCGTCAGGTTGCTTCACCATTCGTCGGTCGGCAAAGGAAAAATGAAACAGAAAGCTCACACAAATCCACATATTCACACATTACAATCAGCAAGATCGGCCTTCCTAGAGCTTCCACGCACGTGAAATCGGAAGTGGAAAAACTGAGGCACGAAAAGACAACACGGATAAAATTGTCCGTTTGATTTAGATCGCTCGCTTCCAGACATGCGATCTCTGTCATTGTGCTTGGCACCAGCAGCAAAGCGTGAGTTTGCGATTTTGTATGTGTGTGTGAGTGTGTGTGTGTGTGTTTGTGTGTATTTGTGAGGTTGTCTGTGTGCTGCCAGCGAGTATTTCGATAGGATTTCCCAATTTAAGGCCATCATCTTTGGGATGTTTTTGTTTCCGCGTTCGCCCTCCAGATCGAGCCGACGTTCCACCGCCCAGCTTAGAGGCTGGATTTTCGGCGACCGGAAGTGCCACTCCGTTGTGAGGCACTTAGCGGCCTTGTGGCCTCGGTTTCACGAAGGCACTGTGCGAAAGCGTATCCCGGCGTCGGTGGTGGTCGGTTTTTGGCGAATGGAATCTAATCGAATCTACGCTGCCACCACGGCTCCGGTGGCCTTGTGGAAATTCCAAAAAATTCAAAACCCGGCGTGGGAATCCCAGGACGGGCAAGGATCAGGCTCGCTCTGTTCTTTTTTTTTTTCGTCTGGGATTTTTGGTTCTCTTTGTCTTTCGGTTTTCCGATTTCGGCCCGCGCGTGACTCTACGAGCAGGAGCGAAATAAAACAAAACAAAAACCTAGCGGATCCCGCTGCGGAGTAGAAATGAATAAAACATCCCGTCCTGCGATGGCTCGGTGCTGCCATCGCCGGCAACATTCGCGTTCCCCGCGCGAAGTGAAGATTAAATGAAGACAGGCTAGCGTCAGCGAAAAATAGCGAACGAACGGCAAACGTCGGTCCTGCAAACGCGGGTGATTCGTGAAACCGAACGAAAACCGCCGCCATTCCGGAGGGAAGCCCCGCGGGTCGCGGGTGAGAAAGGGGTCCGGAGAAAGGACGCCAGCAAGCGACATTCCTGCGCGCTGTGTCCTTTGTGTCGTCAGTGATAGCTGTCCTTGCTGGGCGAATGTGAATGTGCGGCTTTTCCAGTGTGTACCTGCGTGTGCCTGTGCGGTTCTGTTTGCCGATGCTGGTGATGGAATGAAAACTGACGGTCCTGAAATGGATTTCAATTAACCCGGCTTAAGGCTGAGTGATAGGTGGGCGGCTCGTGGCAGAGTACGAAGGACTACTGGCAGGGAGGCTCAGGTGCAGAAATCCCTCAGCAAACCAGACGGATCGTACCCGAGCGGTAAGCAGGCGAAATAATTAAACATTAATTCGGTTCCTAGCTCTGATAACAATCCCACGTGGGGCGACTTTTTTGCCGTCTTACCAATTTTTTGCTGACTACATTTATTAAAAAGTAAAACCATTGTTCCTTTCCTGGGAACACGTGGGATTTTTTATAACAAACTTTTACGTTGCCCATTTGATGTTTCTGCGCTTTTAAACCATATTATTGTTTGCATACAAACCTCGTAATTTTAAACACGTTGTAACAAGATCACATGCAACCTTGGCCATGCTGAAATAGCAGACGACAAGCTCAGGTTTTGACATTGAATTTACACATGATGTTAGCAACATTAATCCGTAATTAATCTTAAAGCAACTTTAAACCGTGCAAAAACCATTGATTCAATTTTGTTCTCGAGCTAAACCTGAGCTCTTAAAGTAGGTATCAAACATAAAGTATTCCATTGAAAAAATTTTTCGGTTGTTCTTTTTTTTACATATACCACAAGCTTTAGGTGAAACTGTGTAGAGACGGATACATAAAAAGCTCTAAGGAAATCTGGTAGCGATGTGGTTGTTCAATTCTCCTTAAACTGCAATTCAATTTCTGACCCGCCGGATGGCGAATGACGTCACAGGCAGACGGTTCCTTACAGTGTTTAATGTTTTATGTTGTGTGTGTTTTTATTTCACATTAAAAACCGAATGTCCCCTTCGGAAAACGTTCTGCGACGTGCACGTGAATATCGGCGAATCCACTGCCGTTCGTTAGATTTACTGCCACTAAAAAGCCGACCGTGGCTTGATTTCGATCTGCCTTGACCCCTCTGTCTTGGATTGGGTCGGTTCGGGACGGAAGGACCTTTACGCTTCTTTGCTTTATTATGTGTCCCGCCGGATCGTTTTTGCCATTCGAAGCGCCACAAGGATGTTAATATTTTTTCGGTTCTCAGCTGGAAAGTCGTACGCAGCATACACAAATGTGTACACTTGTGTGGGTGAGTGGGTGTGAGCAAAGCTTTTGTGTTTGCCTCCATTAATCAACGATTTCGACCGTCCTTGATCACCTGGACGTATTACTTATAGGATTTTAAAAACCAGATGTTTCCAACAGCTTAATCTTGGCGTGGAAACTCCCTTGGATCACGGGCCAGGGTTGTGTTGATGTCCCTTTGGTGTTTTCCTTTTCATGTTGCCCTTATAAACATTTCAACACCATCGGCCCGGGGAATCCTTTCGATGCGTTTACAGCTTATGGACACAATTTATGGAGGATGGATGTGTGTATTTATGTTTCTTATATTGCTATCTTCTTCACCTGCCAATACGCCATGATGTGGCAACATAAATAACATATCAGCTGTACGTGCCTGCATTATCTAATTCATTCGTCATAAGTTTCCTAGTTTTTCCGCCCATTTTTCTCTCAAAACTCCCGCCTAGGTCACGCAATGAGTGGAAAAACTTTTTGCATTTGATTTTTCTTTCACTGATAGATGAGCGGCAACAATCAACAAATTCCGCACCTTCCGCACTCATTGGACTGACCCATAGGGGAATAACGAGGGAGGAACCCAAGAAGGAGACCGGAAACCCCTTATTACATCTCAATTTGTGTGTTATTCGTTTCCGATAATCATGTTACCTTTTTTATGTTCACGCCACGTACAGTCAAAGCTTTTCCTTTGGCGGAGGGCTTTCCCCGCCCAAAACGAGGCCAAACTTTCCCGTGGGCCATGATCGATCGATCCGGCGTGGACTCTCATTCTTTGTTCCGTTTACCATCGTTCTCTTACTGGGATCAGAAAAAGGGAAGAACAATCCCGCATTGATCTGATACATATTTGATCCCATCGTTCGCTAGAAGGCTCCGTGCCGTGGTCGGGCAGGAAATTACTGCCGCAAGAAAACCACAATTTTCTTCCCGCAAATGCGAATCGAGCGCAAAAAGATGAACGGGAGCAGGGAACGCGAGCGAAGGAAAACTGCCGGCGGGGGTGAATGATGGCTAGGAAATGGTCGATTGATTGGTTTTTGCTTTAAGTAAATCGTAAGGACAAATGTGCAACACCTAGCCCAACCTCCAATACCGTAAGGATAATCAATTCCGGGAGGGGCAAATGGAAATCCGCAGCAGATGGAGACGGAGAGACGAGGAATCAGACAAATAAAGATCACGCCACCGAAGATTTCCTGGTAACGATAATCAATGACAGAACCGTAAAATCAAGAGCACGAAAAACGAACCGATCCCGACGGATGATTGATTAAGCTAAATCACTCTGCTGTGCCTTATGATTTAATGGATTTCATAGGTTAGAAAATGGGTTTCTGTCGAGAACGAAACGGACACAAAAAGGCACACTGGCGACGGAATGCTACCCAAACAACGGTTGCCAGCTTTGTTGCCCTCGGAAAATGTACATTCGGAGCTAGGATTGGGGGGATAAACTTTAGCTGAACGATCTCTCAAAAAGAAAGGAAACTAACCTGAGGAAGCTACGGTTGATGATGATGCTGATGATGATGCGAGTGGATAAAACACAGCTCGGTAAAACGGACACATCCTTTTGTTTCCTCATGGAGAAGGATTCACTGGAAAACCTTTCTTGCCATGAACTAAATGACACAACAACAAATCAAAGACGCTGTACTACACGAGAAGGTTGAAGCGTGGCTAAAGGCTGGGAAGGGAACTGTCCACTGTTTTTGCAATAATAGATCCAGCAACATCGTGACAAATCATGGACTGGCGAGCGCACAGTATGCAGAAAACTTACCATAAATCATCCGTCATGGCTCCACAGCGAGAGGGCGTACCTTACGTAGGAGTCAGCTCGCTCTGGTGTCCTTAAGGCCAGTTGCTGGTACGTCCAAATCGGTTTCGTTAGTTGGACAGTTTTCAGAACTATTCGACAAAGGAATGCAAGGACGCAAATGATGCGCACCGCCGGTATTCGGTTCAGCCGGTAGCGAATATGATTGTCATCCGCCCAGGAAGCCCGAATAATCCGGCCACGGTTCGCCCTCTTCAGCAGGCAGCATCTCGCATCTGGGCTGCTCGCAGCCGTAGAGACACACTTGGTTCGCAAATAATTGATTCTTGGCACGTAGTCACTGCTACGGATTATTGTCATTCTTTATCCCTGCTCCACCCACCGACGTCCATTGTTGATCGATAGCATAGAACAGGGTAGCATTTTTTGTTTCGCCTACCCCGATTTCGTTGCACTCCCTTCTCTGCCTCTTGTCTTCGACTGCCTTCCGCGAAAGATGCAACCGAAAACACGCGCCTCGTTGAATAAGCGGAAAGTTTTCCATCCAGCCGGTGGAGCAAGAAGGAAACGGTGCAGAAACGCGATACCTCCCGGGCGTTATCCTGTTGCTAGTTTCGTGTGGCGGTGGTCTTCTTTTGCATTTATTTTTTTTTCTCCAACGCGTAACGAGTGCCAAGATAGGACCACAACACCACTCGATGCCTTCCTTTAGGTTGTTTTGTAGGTGCAAAACCTCCGTTACCCGGAACCTTCCGACAGAGCAGTGGAAACAGATACACTATCGAAATGGAGTGAAAGGGGGGGGGGGGGGGAGGTGAGGGCTTAGTATGCCGGGAGCGCTTAGGGCGCAAGATGGCGCACGGAAACTGCACGACTGCCAGCATCATTTATTCGCGTCAGCATAATGAGAAGGAGCAGCGATTCGACATTCATTACACGCCGCGCTCAACCATTGTTAGCGAGTTCGCGGGGGATGAGATTGGTGGGTGGTGCTTCTGTAGTGGTGGTTGAATGTGATATTAATGGTACATTACGGTAGTTTGTTCGCCACCCCTCCTTTCCCAACCCCCTGCAGAAAGTTTCCCTCATATCGGGAGGAAACGCGCGAAGGGACAACGCTACGAAAGCAGTTATGTTTTTTTAACCACCCCGTGTGGCGTCTTTCCTTTGCCTCTGTTTAGGCTTTGGAACTTCCATGCGCCACGATGGGCTGGACGAAGCAGCTCCAGTCGGTGTCATCGTTTTTCATGAGCTTCCACGAAGCCAAGATTTGTTGTCTTGCCCGACACCAAAGGTCTCGTCACAAATCTTCAAGCCCAGCTTTCGCGGGTATAGGATGGATGTTGGTGAAACTAATCGAATGTTGCCGGAGCGAGGTTATCACACTGCACTTCTTTGGCGAGTATAACTGACTGCGAGCCGTGCTGAAAGACTGAGTTGAAGAGTGATGACGTTGAATATCAATTATTTGTAAAATTTCACTGGATTGTTTGGAAATCATTTAATTAAAATATGTTTGCAAATCAAATGCCAATAACTGGAACGAACATTCTTCATCTCATCACAGAATGAAAGAGATGAAATTAATTAAATATGATTCTGCAAAAATTATAATAATTAACGTGAGATTTCAAGCTGACATTGTCTCGCTGAGTTTCAGTGCAATTAAATAAAAAGCATCTCGTAACGAATCATCAATGAAATAAAATCATTTTATCTGTAAATAAACCGAAAAGTCTGCAAATGAAACATGCGTGTAAATTATGTGGCTATGACTGGAACAAACAATGGTCCAGTTATTGTGATGAACAATTGTCTAGAGGTTAATCAGATTTGTTTTTACGATGCAATAACTATATTGAAAATTTCGCTCCATCATTACACTAATTTTTAATGAAATGATTTTCCTGGAACTACGATACAATAATTATCCTCTCATTATATTCAAACTCCTGCAAACGACGGCAGGCGGTCGTCATGGTAGTTAAAGCTCTTATCTATTTCACTTCCAACCGCCATGATTTTGCCTCGGAAAAAAAGAAGAACAACAAAAACCGCAGCACACCGTGGGAACGTCGGGGTACCTTTGCCTTTGCAACCTTTTATCTTGAAACTCTCCCCCAGTTGGCACCATTGGGGATTTCGGCGCAAGGACACACACCATTTCTCGGAACGCCCCATTAAGGACCTAATAATTGCACACCAAAAGCTTATCTGTCGCATTCCGGAACGTGTGCAGTGGGGCCAGCATCGGGCTGGTCACGTACCGGCAGCGACGTTATGCGACCACAACCAAGCGGATGGAATCCAGCAGCTGAGCGAATGTGTTATGCAACAGGAGATAAGTTAGGCGTTGGGAATATGTATTTGGAAAAAAAAAAACTATTACCAAGTTGGACTGCAGGAAAAAATACCAGGAAGAAACGAACATCTGTTTCCCTACTTCACGCAAGGCCTCGTTTAAAGTAACACATGATGTCGGGTCGTGAATTCCTTTTCCTCTTTACCCGGGAAACGAAGATTACCGTAAGCTGTTGCAGATTTTCCGCTTCTTTTTTTTCGCACCCGCTTGCTTACGGATGTTATAGACCCTTGTTTGCTTGACGCTGAGGTAACGAAGGAAGGCTACTGCGTTGCTTACCTTGGCAGAATCTTTCCAGACTATCGGGAGCCTCAAAACGCTGCACGTCCTCTGCGTCGTACTTGGCGTTGCAGCTCCAACAGACGCAATGAAGTTACGCTTGTCAGACGAACCCCGTATTGCTTTTGCCAGTAGTCACCATCGCAGCATCATCATCATCATCATCATCATCATCATCATCATCGCCAACAACAGCAAACTGCTGCACCGAAGATAGCAGCGGAAAGCAGACGCAGCCAGCTCTCGCTTGCGAGCCATCGTTCCGTTTAACAGGATCTCCTTACAGTGCATAGCATGATCCTGTTATTCCGGTGACGCTCACCACCAGCCCAGGCGAGCTCGAAAGTATTGCAGTACCAAAATCCGGAGCGCTCAGGATACAACACTGCAGCACTCCAACCGTTCGGACCGTTTTCGCCACCGGCAAAAGCAAAACGTTTCAATCATCCCGCCAGCCAGAAGCGCCAGGAAAATCCCGAAATGAAACAACACAGAACTGGCGTACACCAACCGAGCGCCGAATGGAGAAAGTTCACCGTAACTGGCAAGCCCGGGGGGAAGGTTGCAGTGGGCGGGAGCAAATATTTTAACCTCATGAGCAAACTTTGATATGATTTATGCATCCGTTTGCATTCGCCTTGCCCAGTTTGCCATTAAGTGAAGAACGGTGAAAAACACTTTCAATCAAACCCACGGTCGCTTTCGTGTGTGTGTGTGTGTGTGTGTGGGTGTTTGGCTTGTGGAAAAGAACGTCAAATGAAACCCGGGAACAGCAAGATTCTCGAGGGCGGGTGATGGAGCCTGCGAAAGAGTTGATTGAACGTCAGTGGATGCGAATGAGGCAAATTGGAGGGACCGGTTCGCATTCGCAACATACGCTCGACCCCAAGCTTCGTTCGCCGCCAGGCAAGATTCGTTTGGATAATTTATGAAACACCAACACGGCTTTTCCGGCCCACCCCCTCGGGGCGTTCGTAGTACACTTCCTTGCACTTCAACCATCCAGAAAACCGGAGAAAGGCTCCCTCGAAAAGGATTTGAATAAGAAGCTAATCCATACCAATTTGGCACAGCACCTCAATCAACCGTCAGGGGGCAGGAAATGTGGGTCGGGTCGGAAAACATTCCACCGATCGGCAGCTGCATGTGCAATTGTCGGATGAATTTACCAAAGTGTGGCGCAGAGCTACCTTTTGCCCCGGGACAGAGGAAGTTTTTGGCATGCCTCTGGAAGGCATTGCGATTGGGGAACGACACTGAAGGGAGCAGTTTTGTTCAACGACTGGTGCTGATTATAAGCAATCCCGTTTCCAGTAGATTGGCACCGGCAATCAAATGCTCAACGAGACTTTAGAGAGAGAGTTTCTCTCTTGAAGCCTGTTTTGTTTGTCTTTGCAGCCCGCACTATGTGCTTACCTATCCAAAAAGATGTAATATTAAATTAATCCTGTGTGTTTTCGTGGTCCTTCTACTTCTTCTTACTGCTTCTAATAGAGATCGGTTACGTTAATACGGAAAAGCTGGAGTAAAATGAACCTTACATATCAAAACAATCAGACATTGAACTTTTAATCCAAAAATATGTCTCTTCCACTTTGTTTGATATGTGAGACGTCGAAAATTATCAAATTTAGATCATTTGGCTTACGATCGATGGATAAGACCTATGGCTGGAGGAGGCAATAAAAAGGCGTTTAAGCGATAAGTTTCCCAACAAACAAGCAAATTGTTCAAGGGTTTTGGATATTATTGTATACATCCCACTGGCAGGGGGTTTAATAATGACCATTTAATAAACTGAGCTCAGTTTAAAGTGAAATAAATTTGATCGCGTTCTAACATTTAAGATACAATGACAGTATATCATTCCATTACACAAAAAAAAGAGCCATCTATCCATTTAAACTTTTCCGGCTTGCCCAAGCAAAAAAAAAAGCGCCACCTACCATCGTTAGCGGCGCTTTGTGCGCTCCGTGCGGATATTCATCTTAATTATGTGCACCATGTGAACCGTTACATTGAGCTTAAGGTTGACAAAGGCACGTGGAAAATGTTGCCAGAAAAAAAGTGAGGAAAACAGCAAAGCCCCACCCACCCCATCAATCGACACGGAGCCTTCCGCGTGACGCACGGGGCCCAGTGACGCGATCCTGTGCGATATCAAGCGAAACGAAATGTGCACGCGAACCTGCCGGGAGTTATCCTTTCGCGGCAACCGAACCGTGCCGAACAAAAGAAAGTCAATCACCGTCACCGTCGACGGCAGGCGAATTTCCACGCCAGCAGATCGATTCGCCGGTCGGTGAAACTTTTTCAAGTCGCGCTTCGTGGAAACTTCTCTCACTTGAATAATGATCACTTCCACAGCGAGCATCGTCCTCCGGGGCCATTGTGTGCCCCGCCTCAGCGTATGTTGCCTTGGATAATCCGGGCAACGAATCGGCAACCGGTCAAACGAGGGGGGAAAAAAGTCCCAACATTCATGCTGCTGAAAGCAGTCCGGGCACGCGTGAAGAAGCCGCACATTGCAATGGATATGCCCTGCCAACGGGGTTGTCTGGGCACAATAAAAATTCACACATCACCCAGCGCGACCCGGGCCCAACTCGAAATTCGAAGAAAATAGCACGGTGAAAAATATGGAAAAGGAAATTTCAGCTCTCCCTTCCCTTACACTGCCAACCAACTCGCACACGGGAATCGAACACCAAACGGTGATGTTCTTTTAACTTGAAAAAAAAAGGAAAACACCCACAAGGCCATCCAAAATATCAACATCGATGCTGGTGAATCCACTTGATTTTCCCTCCTTTGCTCCACCAGCTATCTCCCTCGCTCCCATGCTCCTTTGTACGTGTGTTGGCGTGGTGTGTGCGAGTAATGCAGGCACGCTTGGTTGCAGCTTCGGCTGAAAGCGACCGAAAACCAAAGCGAGCCGGCGGATATTGCTTGCGAGTTTTTGGGGTTGCAAGATAAGAGCTCGGCAGCGTTTTCCACGGTATTACAGCTTTGGGGATGGTTTATTCCGAGCGCCGAGATAAAGATGGTCGGGATCGTTTTCTTGCGAAGTTTCCGTTTGTTGTTACCAAAGCCGGTGGAAAGTACACGCCCCGCCATGGCTGCACCATCTCGACCATCCGATTCCACATTCACTCACTTTCTTAGCGAAGGCGTCCCGCTTTTCTTCTTCCCATTTTCGGGAGCCACTCTGTGGACCATGACTTGAAGTTTATTTCTCATGCCAGAGGAACCACATACACACAAGCACACACATAACGAATCTTGCATATCTCTGGTTCATCGTTGCGCTGCCAACCCCCTGCTGGTTCGAACAATTTTCAGTCGAATCTTTTCCTCGCCATTTTTTAAACCACCCGCCCCCCCCCCCCCCCCCCCCTGGTGGACCAGTTTTCCCGGGTGCAGTGGAGCCATCCTGGCAACAGCTCCTTTTACATTATTTTCTCCGTTTTGTGCATCGTAATGCCATTGCGCACCCATCGAAGAGAAACCATATTCAGCTCCTTTTCCTTCCAAAGCAACGCTCCATAGCGTGCCCCGCGACGCTGGTCGGCGTCGGGTGTAGGTTTATCTTTAACGGCCGTTATATTGAAAAGAAAAAGAAGCACTGTGTGGGACAACAAGAGTCAATGGTGTCGATGGCTGCCCGGGGGTCCGCGTATGAGATTGTAGGCAAATGTTTTACAATTCAATACCACCGGCAACAGACCATTGGGGGGGTGGCGATGATGGGCCGATTGTACCACGACTGACACGAGCATTATTTGCCATAAAATGTCGAAGATGGCCGGAGAGAAAATTTTCTGGGTGGTTGAGATGAAAACTGCGCATCGTAAAAAGGCATTGAATGACCATGAAAATAGTCGAACTCTTAATTTCTATTTAAAATTGAGCCTTTCATTCGGCGTATTAGTATTATAAAAATTAATTCTGTCTTCCACGTACGATTCCACTCGATGATAAACTTCAGCATGCGTCTTTAAATTGTAAGAATATGTAGGATTCTCATCCCAATCCATTGCCGATACCGGGGGAAACTTTTCGTTGAGCGCAGCTGCCAAGTCGAAATTCTTTCCTGTTCTACCATTATCCATCACTGTGACACTTGAGTAAACATTCAATTAAACATTTTCTTCTGAACCAGCCGGGGTGTGGGGACGACGTATGCTACTGTCAAACATGATTTCTTCTTCGAGGCGAAGCAAATTATTCCACCATGTTTTGATTCAGTTTGTTAAAGCGAAGTTTGTCACAAATTTTCCGCTCGGCAGCCGCTTTCGGTGGAACGCGGAGGCAGCCAGTCGCACAAGCCGTCACCGTGAAAGTCGAGAAAAAAGAGTTTCCCTGCGTACTGGCAATTTGAATCGGGTGGAGGGGGAGGGGGGAGGGGCAGGATAAAACTTTTCACATATCCATCTCGTTTGGTTTGAATTTACCTCGCATGAGACACGGACACGGTGATGGGAAGGGGAGCCGCATGCTATCCGGGGGATTCCCTTTGCCGATTCGTGGCTCTCGAATGTACTGTTTAAACTTTCTTCTTTGGGAGAGACTCCGTAAGCAGGGAGGTTGAACGAGAGTGAGACACACGGTAAATGTTGGAACGTGAAACAAAATCACGCGGTCTGTTGCTTCAATTTGAGATGCTTGAATGTTACTCGGCACGACGTTTGTCTTACGACCCCTTTATTCGCTGGGGCGAAGGGAGCGCTTCCGGCTAGGGGCAAATGTCTGCCAAACAATCCTTTAAAAAGCAACCGCCGAGACGAACGAGCAAACCGTGGGGCAAACTGCTTAGAATACTAAGCATCAACTTCCTTCGTCTCCCTCCGTCGTAGCACGCTGGCACAGCGGGACGGCAGCGACGATGGAAGCGAGCGTGCGTCTACGTGTGTAGTGTATATTTTCTTGACTTTTATTCCTTCCGTCTTCCGAACTCGACGCCACACGCCTCGGCTGAATAAGGCGGGGGTAGGCTCGATGTCAGGCATTCATTAAATTGTTGCTGAATTGTGCCGCATAAAAGATTAGAATAAATTTCCCAAGCCAAGGCTTTTCCGCTCGGCGGAGGATTCGACAAGCGCTCACAATCATACGTACAGTTTTGGCAGCTTGAGGTGTTTTTTTTTTACTTTAACTTGATTAAACACAATGTCAGCTCTATGTTGAACGCAATGCAATAGCAATTGGAAAAGATGAGAAACGCAGATTTGAGGAGGCTTAAATTTAGAATTTGTCGATTTGTTCGCACAGCAGTGTAATAACGGCTCATCTCCTCCAGGCAAAATGGAGCATCAAAATCTGATCTAATGCTACCGAAAGCATCATGTTAAGGTTCCCACTTGCAACCCTTGAGCCCCTCACGGGGAGTTAAATCAAGACGAACAATTTGCTCGTGTATCCAAGGCGTACCGAAAGTGATTTTCATGTGTAGGCTTTATCATCGAGATCCCAAGGAAGTACGTTTCGCAATGTTGTGAGTGTGCGCTCAAATTTGCGCACATTCTGCAGATTGTTGTGCCCGTGGGATGTACATTATATTTTAACAAGTTCCCTGGAACTGATGGAATTGAATGTCAGAGTATGTGAAATCCTTCGAGAGACGAGAATT
Organism: Anopheles atroparvus; assembly: GCA_914969975.1. Lineage (NCBI taxonomy): Eukaryota > Metazoa > Arthropoda > Insecta > Diptera > Culicidae > Anopheles > Anopheles atroparvus. The sequence goes on from CAJZCY010000003.1 coordinate 21,965,382, forward strand.
TCTGAGAAAATTCCCCGTTGTTTTTATTACAAAAAAAAAAAACCTGCATCATGTACATAGAAACGTTTGTCCTACAGCTTGATCCGTTGGCAGTCGAATCGCTTTTGTTAGGCTTATGTTTTGAGATGATATAACAGAACAGTGCTTTCTCTTATAATATCCGGAAAATGTCCACAACTTTATTTAGATAATTAAGTAAGCAAATAAGAGGGGATCAACTGGTTCCAAAAATATTTTCCCATTTTTAAGTATTCCGCAAGTATCTCACTTCTTAAAAGACGCCAGAACAAAATCTTCCCAAAACACCCTGCCCAATGACTCGTGCCGTCACGTTCCAATGACTTGCCTACTTCCGACCTTTCAGCAAACAAATGTTTCTTGCTTATTTTTTCACACCACGCAATCTAATCTAATTCGAGTTTTCTTCATTTTTGTAACCATTTTTCTCTTTCTGTGTTTTTTTTCAGCTGCCAACCGGAAACGCGCTAAACCAAGCCGAAAGCCCCAAATGAACCACGCAGTGAGCTGCGTCGTGGGTCATCGCACATACTTCAACCGACCGGAAGGGTCCCACCGCGACCCGCAGTGGTGGCCAGAGCATGCAAACCAGCCAACAAACAAACAAGCAAACAAACAACCAGACAAATCTAGTCGTAACCACCATCACGTGAATAATTCCTGCAGGAAAATGCCACTACAAAGCCTTGCGCAAGCGAGTCACGAGAAGGGGAAAAGGGAAAAAAGGGTATCCCACTCGACCGCAGACGAAAACGAAACGATGTAAAACCCGGGTGTACCTTAAAAAGCAAGTTCAAACAGTAAGCCATTTGGACGGTTACAGCAACCGCAAAGGCCAGCAAGGAAAGCACACGCCGAAAGCAAAAAAAAGTAACAAAATGCCCGCAAACATTCGGTGGTTTTAATTTATAATTTTCCTGCCACCACACCACCATCGGACGAACAATTTCCACGCGTACCTTTTATAGCATCCCATGAAACAAAACGCAGCAGCGTATTTTACTTTCCCACCCTCGCAAAACACCTTAACACTACGGTTTTGCATCCTGTTCCGGTCCCGGCCGGGCCAAACGTGCTCAATTTTTTCCGACATTCGTCAGACACGCCAAGGAACCTTGCTGGAGTGTGGCGCAAACAAATTAAATTGTAGTAGCACGCTGTGTCTGCAACTGTGAACCGAGCTGTTTGTGCAGGAAATACTTCCTGTCGCAAGTGCGTGGATGTGCCCTACTGTGCCTATAAGTGAGGTCAATGGATGCAGTAGTGGCGATTTTCGGCTAACCATGCTTCAACAATAATACAAACGTAGAAAATCCCACTTTCGCCTACCTTGAGCCTCCGAGAAGCTCCGGAATTCCAACGAAAAGGAACGGCCATTCCAGCGCACCCGAGGTTATTTTCCTCAGGATGATTCTCGTTCGTAAATCCCACCGACAAACAAATAAAACGACTAGAACTTGGAGTGCAGGGCGATTGACACGAGCTGGCAAGGAAACCATAGAGAAAAGCTCGGCAAAAAATCCCTCAGAAAACGCACAATCAGAACGACACGAACTGTCGACACCTTACGCTGGTCTCTGTGGCTCGGTAGGATTCCCTAACGCCTGGACGCAGGTCATTCCACAAGCACCGACCGCCTGACCATGTCTGAAGTCGAGCCAAAAAGTAAAATTGCTGCCCTCTTCGGCAACTGGTTGAGGCTCAGGTAGCTCTGGCATCTGGGCCCAAAAGTTTACCCCATCGGGACCACCAGGGTGTGCAACAACAGCTTCAACGCCATCACGCCCGACTGCACCGCAGCACAGGCGATCAACAAGCGTCGCAAAAGGTGCCTTCTGCACAATCAACCTGGCATAAGCTGCCGTGCAATTTTACCGGGCAACAAGCTAACAGGACACAGAAGCTCACCCTTACCGGCGTTGAGGTGGTTCCGGTTTTGGGTTCGCCTCACCACAGACTCCCAGGTCAAAGTGCACCGGCCGGGCTGCTGCTCCTTGTGCTTTGTTCTGCGCTCGAGTTCCCTTGGATTTGTGGTCAATTTTAAGAGGCGTTTTGTGAGAACTTTGTTTCTTTTTTTTGTTGCTTTTACCCGAACAATCCTTGTTTGCGACATGTGTGAAACGAAAAATCTACCTGCAAAGTGCTAGGTTTGGATTGTTTCTATGTCGGATGGACTTAGGTTTTGAATTCGATGTTGGGGTCCTGGGAGGTTCCCATTCCCCCAGATCACGACGCTTGTGTTTAAATTCACATTTTTTCCGTTTCTTTACACCGTACTGAACAGTCAAAACGACTGAAGAACCCAAAATCATTGCGGTCAAACAGGTTTGCAGCAGTGGCGCTAACTGCTGTGCTCAAAGGTATGCAGAGTACAACGTTGTAGACTATTGCACTTTTTTCACCGTGTCTAAGTATGTGTATCCGTGCAAACTGCAGCAGTGTGAGTGATTCGACCACTTGAGTGAAAAGGGAAAGTGGCATCCGCTAAAGGCAGAGCAACCGGAAGTGGAGAAAACACCGTCCCGCAACAAGAAGCTGGCGAGAAAGAAGCAGAGCACGGAGAACGTCGGGCTAGGCCCTTTGCGACGATGGGAACACTTCCGAGCGTAATGGATTTACGGCTTCCTATCCTGTGGTTGCTGCTGGCAGCAGGTACGTGACTTGACGGTTCACTTAAAATTGGTGCAATTTTTCGGCCTTCCTTACAGGTGCACCTGTTACGAAAGGCTTTCATTTCAATGTTGTACTATGTGAGGTACATCACAGTACATCTTCTGTGATTAAACGGTCTGTTCAAATAGTATAAATGAACGAAATATTAAAACTTATTTTTTTTATTTTAAAGTTAAATATTGTTAAGTAAATAGAATTATGTTGACAACATTTTTGTAACACCTACAAGTGATGATTTTATAGGGCTAATTAAAAAAATTATTTCCGTAAAAATCTATTGACCATAATTAGTTGGATGTTATATTATACAATGCGATCGCAACGTGATAACACAATATAATATTCGTGCTGCACATTCTCTTTGCCCTCAACGGTCCGCTATCAGAGAGTAATGAAAATTTCACACGGAAAGCAATTATTACCCGACTGTACAGCACCCACACACCTTCTCCTTCTTTTTTTTTACCTGCAGTACATTTGAGTTTGTTCAATCTGGTTGAAAGATGAAAAGTACGATATGAACAAACGGCGAATTTCTACCGTACCCTTTCTGTTCACCACACAAGCGGTGATTTTCCCCATTTTCCGGCTGCCACGAGAGTGAGAGAGCGTGAGTCAGTCGCCAAAAACGATCTAGAGAAAAACGAACGCAATTTTCTCGGACAATCCCGAACAAAGGAAAAGCGCCGGCTTCCTTTTGCTGCTCGTGCCTTAATGCGCAAACAACGGATTCGCGGCGTTATGCGTGGGAATTTTCAGGGCCCTTGCAACCGTAACGACGCGCTGAACGAACAGCAGGAACGAACAGGACGAGAAGAAATTTGGCGCATTCGCTCGGTAAGACACCGTAACACGATTGCAATTTTACTTCAGGTGTGAAAACACGGTTCCCTAATTGCCACAAGATTATATCATCCAGCTGACCTTTTGGGGAACCGCATGGTGGTGTTATCTTCGAAATGGGAAAAGCACTCGCGTGCATACGAATCTCTCAAAGGAGTTTTCGTTCATCGTGTGCGCGTGAATTTCTCTCTCGTGTATTACATGCACATTGCGGTGAAATTGTTCTGTAATATTTACGGTTTGATGCGATTTCTTTCCATTTTCCAAAACGAAACCAAAGCACAGAAAATGAGCATAAAGGTACGCAAAATGCCACCCAACCTTTTCACGTCCAATGACTCTATTTATTTATTTTATTCCTTACCTCTACAAAGTGAAAAGCATCTCGCTTCAACGAATTTGTGCCCGAGTCAGTCACCCTTGCGAGGACATCTTATTCTCTAATCGGACGTTCTGTCAACGCAAACATTCCTTCTCCCTCCTCGCCTATCGATGCACATCGGTGTTGCAGGCTGCCCACTGCACTGGTCGTTAGTTTTAATTTCCTTGATACGTTATGTAATTAACAATTTGCGCAGAACCACCGGACAAGGGAGCAAGGCTTTCATCGGATGCGGTTGCCGTTCATGCATCGTTCCGTCCCAAAACGAGCTCCGGCATCTAATAGCACGTTTTCCTGCCGTTTCGTGTTTGCTCAATCACGGCCAGGGCACTTTTCATGCTCAGCTCATGTTGATGACCTGCAGGGGTTGCAATGTGGTTGTGGCGTGTGCGTGTGTGTGTGTGTGTGTGTGTGTGTGTGTGTTTTACAGTGGTCCATTAGGGACCATCAAATGCTGGGGAATTAAACTCCAAGAAAAAGGAAACTCTCCCCCCCCCGGGATGCTGGGAAAAAAAACCCTCTTCCGCACCATTCCCACCTCAAAACCAAACCGAGCCGTTACCTGCTGGCCGGTTAGGTGGAAACCTGCAAACCATGGACACGCAACCATGGCCCGGGTTGGAAAAGCGGCACTGATCTGCTGCAGCATGGCAGCGCAGAAAACCTCCATGGAAAGAAAATGACCGCCTGTGACGCTGCCGGAACCGGTTGATATTGTGTTTCCGGTAGATGACGCCTCCAAACCGGCCACAAATGGCCAGCGGTAGGAGACTGGAGGACCTTGCAAAGAGCTGATTTCTGTGTATGCTTCCCGTTTAAAAGAGGGGAAGAATTTGCCGACTACAAAGTGTTCTACGGAGCTGGAAATGATTTTCGTTTCACATTGCCAACTTACTGCCCACCGAAAGTTCTCCCGACGCCCCACGTTGTTGTTAGGTTGGGTTTTGCATGCGTTTTTCCACCCAAACTCGGTGGCTTATGTTTACACTTTTAAAAAAAGGAACGCCCATGGAATGGTTCACGCGAAATTTTACTATAGAGTTCGAACAATATCGGTGACAATTTACCGAAACTAATTTCGCAATGCTTAAAAGTTTTAAAGTAAATGATCATAAGCGTTGTTGATAGATTTTCCGAAGAAACATTTTGCCGAGTGCTAGCATTTAATTTATAAATTTTTCAATCGTTTGCCGTATTTGTATGCAACCAGCAAATTAGACAATATTTCGCTACATTACACACATTACCAACGTTCATGCTTTGTTTATTGATTGTGCCTTAAAATTTTCGAGAATAAGTCAGCAAGTTAATGTTTCTCAACCAAGCAAAGGAAGTATTATAAATTTTGGTTTTGCCCTCCCATATGACGAAAAAGAGACCGTTAATAAATTTCAGCCCTTAATCGAGATACTTCTCTGTCTGTTGGTTTCATATGCATTCCACGAACCTTGATCTCATTAGGTTTGTCTACGTTTCGGTCGTACGAGATGGTTTGCAAGTGTTTGACAACATAATAGGTGTTGTAGCTAAGAATACTCAACGTTCCTCCAACTAGGCAGCAAACTACAACCGAACAGGCGATTCCGGGAAAACCTGAAGGCGAAACGAGGTGGTCGACTTTCTTTCCACACACAGTGCTTTAGGTGTGTGTGTATTTGATTATGCCCCTGGCGTTATGTTCGACGCAGACGTCCTCAAATTAAGCTTCCGATTCACGATCCCACTTGATGCCTTCCCTGTAGAAACTGCAAACGTTGCAAGGTTATGAGAACTAATGTTCTCGTCGTCGGCACTGAGCGGCAAGCAGTGGGCCGGGGTACGACGAATTTGTGTTCCTACTCGGCTACAGTGCTTCTTTGTTATCGTCCAGGATCAACATCAGCCCTTTCTGTGCACTTGACAGTTTCTAATAGGGTTGGGCCGAGCTCGAAACGACGGCGCGAAGTTCGTGGAACGCCAGCTAACACGTTGGCTACTATAAAGTATTGTTTCGCTTTGTACATTCACACCGGAGGGGATATAGTAAACTTTCTGCGCTCAAATATTCGTGAAAGTAACTACTGCTTGAATAGACACGGTTTCCAGCAATGTCAAGGAAAGGCACGAATTCAAAAACATAAACAGTTTATGTTTCTCTATGTTATCAAAGCCTCAACGTACCGAATCCTTTTAAGATTCACAGGCCTTCGAAAATGCAACTTTCGCTGTTCTAATTTATGGAGAACTTACTGATCATCAAAACGAAAGCTATCCTTTGCACAATACGAAAGAAACTACAATCACCTTATGATAAACGAATGGCATAACCTCATTGCATATGTCCTGCGGCTTTCCGTTTCTTATTTCCCACAAGGGCTTCCATTTTCCCCGATAATCGCCTCATAAGCACGATCGTATCGATCCTGTTCGACAACCTACGCGCCCATGTTTTTGCTCACCATCAGAAACTGACAATCGTTTTTCCGTTTGATTCGTTTAAGCTCACACTGCGGTCTACCTGTCTTCCAAAGCTGCGCTTTTCTTTGAATTGGCCAGGCCATCAAACGAACAGTGGTGCATATTCGTTCGGGCGCTTAAAGCTTTCAAAGGAAAACATCGTTCAGATCTGCGTTCTCTCGCTGACTGCCGCTTATCTTTCGCTGTTTCCCCGGCTGCATTTCATCATCCACCGGAGGGTTAATAGAATTCACACCATCAAAGTGAGAAATTTAATTTTCCCGCTCGTGCCCATCCTATCATTTCCACCCGCTGCATTGCCGAGCTGCTCGAAACAGTCAGATTGACCGGATTGGCTTGCATGTGGATGAGGTCGTGTTTTTCCTCCGTAGTTTTATTTCCCTCTGATGATCAACCGCTAACTATCTTCCGCCTGCCCGCAAGACACGGTTGTGGAAGGTCCAGCTATTATCGTGTGAAACGCGGAAAACGCTTGACTTCATCGGAAAAGCTATCATCATCGGTTTCACTGTCCGGGCTTACCAAGACAGTCGGCACACCGACGCGATAAGATTGACTGCCCTTGGTTCCTCATCCTGTCCAGAGAGAGTGAAAAAAAAACTCAAAGACTTTGATTAAAATGTTGAAATTCAATACTGACACTACTCGAGGTTGATGGCATTGTGGATTAATAAGTAGAAGGAAAATTGAAATGAATTTTGCTTAGCATAACCTGCAGATTACGTTTGATAATGTAATCAAAATCCCTGCGCTGTCTGTATAACTCTCGATATTCCGATGCTTTCCATCCTGTCGTTCGCTTTTTGATCAACTGATATAACGCTCTGTGCATTTCCACGAGCAAGCACTTCAAGCTTATCTTGGCCAGACCTAGCTGATGCACATGAATGGCCATCCTCGCTTATGACAAGGGTTTGCAAATGGAAAAATCGATACACATCCCATTTCCAGCGCCTCCGGCCACGAGTAAAATCTTCCCGTTCGACCATCCGCCGGGAAATCTTCAAAAGCGAGCTAATTTCTTCATGTTCTATGCGAAAGCAACAAGAGAACCAAGCCGTGGACGCGCTCAGAATGAAACGGATCAGCATACCAGAGCAGTTCCGGCGCTGGCTTGAACCAGCGAGACAGCGCTCCGCCCGGGCATCCCTACCGCATAGCAAAGATTGCCAATAAAAGCGAAATGGTTTCGCCGGCATGCCATTTCTTCGATTGCTTCTCGCCGAACGCACCGAGGATAAACTCAAGCGCTCTCCGTTGCCACCGGAGCTCGTCCGTCTTCCTGTTCCCACTTTCGCCAAGAACGACGCGCCGTTCCGTTCCGTCGAGCACAATGGAAACCTTTGTCGGATAAAAATTGCTAGGATTCCTTCGACTTCAGTAAATTGGTATTTTCCTCCCTAATTATCTCGTCGGATCGCCCACCTAGAAACGCGAGCTTCCCGGGAAAACTCGCCCTGGAGAGGCCACCCCCCGGTGGCAGACTTCCCGGAGGGTGTGTGCGTGTGTTTTTCATTCCAGTCGTTGGCGGTGCGACGGTTAGTTTTGTCTGCTTACGATCTCCGGGGTTCGTCTCGTTTGGTGGTTGCCTTTTTGTTTTGGAGGGAAACCCGAGATTGCGAAAATAATGTGGCTTCTCACGGCTGGAAGAGGAGGAGGAGTCTGTGCCGTCCATTTCCCTCGACCACGGGAAAGATGATCTTCTAATGATTCAACAATCTCGCTCCCTGGCATGGCGCCGGAGGGCCGGCTAGGGGTTGCTCGATAAACAAACAACATTAACCAGAAAAGCGGTACCACCGGCCACATCCGAATCTCGTCCAACTACAACTCGCCGACAGCAAGCGAATCGAAACTGGCTCCAGCCGACTCTTGATTGCTGTTCAATGTTTACCCATTCATTATACTCATCATCATCAGCAGCATCGTTCTCATCTATAGCTGCCGTTTCATGCGAAGGGAGATCCCTTCTCTTAAGTGTATTTTAACGGGGCGTCTTTGCTCTGTTTCATCGCATCGGCTGAAGCTTAGTGAAACGATTTCCTTGAAAACAGCACTCTTCAAGCGATTGAGTCGGCGACGAAACGACTTCTATACCATTTCCTGGACCGCATACCCCTCGGCCTCGTTCCCAAAGGACATGCGTTGGCAGAACACGCAAAGCGATCGCAACTTCAATGCTCACCATCGCTAATCCATTTTCCACGGGCAGCACATCCGATTAGAATCTCGATTAGAGATGTATTTCCGGTCGCTAGACATCGCAAAACCAAAGACGGGACATTCTAGAGGTTGGCGTAACACCCCCCTGCCGAAACGTTCTCGTACATCCCAGAACCCAGCCTTTAGTTGACTTTTAATGGCCGTTTGTGATCTGTCGTGCGTCGAGACATAATCAGGTCTTACCAACATCGTATCCGCCTCACTGATGAAAGCATCAATCGGAACCGGAAGCTTGTTTCATACAGAAGGGAAAAAGGGGATGGGGTGACAGAGAGGTCCTTCCACTACATTCCACATCCGACCGAGTTTTCCTTACCCGATCGGTTCGCAGCATGATGCCATGAAGCAAGCACGCCTCAGCCCATCGCAATCTTCTGCCGCTTGCTCGGAAATGTCGCCACGGGTTGCGCTTTCGGTCGGGCAATGTCTCAATGTGAAACGATTCAAACGCCAAGGGGCGGGTTGCCGGAAAGCTGGTGATGCTGGCGCGAGGGAAAGCAATTAAATGATTGATTGATTGGGTTTCGCTCGGTAGTCGATCGCACCGGGATTTCGACCGGTGGCACCGCGGGAGCCTAGGAGCGAACACATGGAACACCGGAAGAGCGTGAAATTATTATCGGGCGTCATGTGGAGCGCATGGAAATTATAATCACTGTCGTACAATTTAATAAAACAAACACTTTGCGGCCACCTGCTTTGTGTAGCGATAAAATCAATCAGGGCGCCATTGATTTCTGTTGGGAAAACGAGCTAACACAAGTACTATTATTCGCCGTTCGGATAAACTAGAATAGGGACGTTTTTGCGTACCTATTGCGATTTTGAGGATGCCTCAATTCGAGCAATGGTGGTTCGACAATTTAATATTTATATTCCAACAAAAAATTTTAAGGCCACACGCTGATAAAAAATTAATTGGAAAATATTTTAAATGAATACATGTAAATAGTTAGGGACGAATTTCAGTAATTCAAACAAACCATAATGATGCATTAAAAATAAACGAGTACATCGGAAAAAATCAACTATGCATTCAACTTCCACGTTTCTCGATACTGCTCCATCCGGCCACGTAATCAGTCTCGAAATCACTCCTGGTTGATTTTTGCCGTCCCAGCTGCGAGTTTTGATTATTTGCCGTATTAAAAACCAACAACCGTTCGGGAGTTTCATTTCGGAAGTGAAAAGAAAATATTGCGGAGAAAAAAAAAACCCCACTTCCAGTACGAAAATAAACGTACCGCGTCCACTTTCAGAGGAAAAGCTGTGAGTGATTTGGAGTCACTTTTTTATATTACTATTATTTCAAACCCGCTGCAACCTTTCCTTCCTTTTTTTCCCGCACACACCACCAGCGAGCCAGTACTCGAGGATTTAAAGTTTATTTTTTATTTCGTTCGCCGATTGCGCCAATGCTAGAAAAGGGATGCAGCGTCAGGATCAGTATCTGGGGGGGTGGTAAAAGAAATAAGGTGACAAGTTGGACCCGAACGGCGGCCCTGAGGCGAGAAGGACAGGAAAGATGGCCAGTGAAGGGGAGGCGACGCTGAAGAGAAAGGTAATGAAATAAAAACACCCACTCAGGACGAGGCGACCTTTTAAAACGAGATTATGCTGCCCAGACCTTTTCCCCCTTGTTACTCCCACCGCCAATTTCCCGTTCCCCCTTTGCAAAACAACTTGGCACGGAGCGTTGGGATCAGTATAATCTCCCCCTCGCTCCCCCTTCGCTCTTCTCTGTCGTGCAATCCTGAAACATGCACCGGCAGGAGACTCGGCTGCAAGGCTGGGGAAAGTCTCGCGTAAAGTTCGGAAACTCGGCGCACGACGCTCGGCTCGTTCGAACCCCGTCGTCTGCAATCTGGCTCAAGCCGGTGATAATAACTTTTTCCCTTTCGCGCTCCCTTTCGCTCCCACCTTTTACTACGTATAATCCTTCGCGGCTGTTTTAGACATATTTTTTCCACCACATATTTCGCTCCCGATTGACCAATCTTTTTTTTCCTCCTCTTTTCTACAAGTTTTCCGAGCACACGGAGCTTGAGGATCTCCCCAGCTCAGCCATGATGCAACCCTGATCGTTCTGTCACGCTGTGTGTTCTGCCGTCCCATGCCGCCTACATTCTTCTTATCGAATCTGCCGACCACGGGCGTTGAATATCAAATTGCTTTTTTTTTTAAATATTCTGTGGTATCTTATTTTTTCATGTACTCGCTGTCCATCGGCGAGGAAGCGTGGTGGTTTGTTTGAGTTTTGGATTAACTTTCACGAACCACTCACAGCCATCGTCGAAAAGATCCTCCTCTTCCCCGCATTTTTCCAACGCACACCATCTCATTAATGTGCGCACCGTTTGCGTAACACTGGTCGGAATTTTCGTACGGTTGGGTTGGTCGTTCTGGTTATTTTTGTTTTGCTTGAAGTTCAGAGAGTTTCTCTTTTATCGTTCCCACCCATTCACCATTTTTTTTCCTTGCTGGTGACATAGTTACATATTTTACATCATATTTTTACCAGCCACCACCGGCGAAGGTGCAACTATGACACCACCACCGGCAGACGTCCTTGCCCAAAGGAGCAAAAGATCAAAAAAGTGAACAAATGGCATAAATTATGATGATACACTGTTTGTGTGCTCCGGTGAGGATAGGAACGAATGGAAGGTTAAAGTTTTGGGCTGGGTGATAAAACATAACCACCGGAGTCATAACCCGGCGAACCGCGATGGTCATCGTTGATTCCCTTGCTTTCGTACAAGCGGGGGAGCATGTACTGGGAAAAGCTGGAAATAAAATAAAAGGCGTGGAAAGAAAGCAGCGAACGCAAGGAACACTCGAATAAGAGCAAGTCCTTGCAATCGTCAGAGGGTTTCCATTTTTTTTTTATTTTGCAACAAAAGTTCATCCCACCGCTTTCGCTTTCGAGTGGTACACAAATTTGAATATCGTCGGTTTCGAATTTATTATTACGACTGCTACTGATGCCACCGGAGCGCAGCATAAGAGCATCGTCGTCATCGGGGCGATGCTCGTGACGAGCTTTTTAACGCCCGATGATGTAGACGGAACGGCGTTGGCGCAGTTTGCTGGCATTCATTCGTCACCCGCAGGTTGCCTTGTTCCTCCAAGTGTCGTTTGTTTTGGACCGTTCTCGGCAAGCATGAGAAAGTGACGGTACCGGCTATTTATGTCCCGAAAGTTGCCATCTCATCGTGATGGTAACCGAAAAGTGGTGGCGTGGGTTGGGTGTAAGTGTGTTTCATTACATCAGAGCGGCTTAGCCGGTGACAGTGACAGTGAGGGTCATCGAAGTGGGTGCGTCGAGGGTGGGGCGTCGAGCGGATAAGTAGATGAAAGTGAGACCGAGCATCGAGGGGAGACAAATTGGTGGGCATCAAGTGTCGCGTTAAGCCGGTGTAAATATCGCCAGATAAACTCTTACGATATGAATGCGAATCGCTTTGACATCCACTAAAGTAATATATCTTACGATGCGCTAGGAGCGTTTGGGAGTTTGAATTATTGTAACCTCTTTGTATGTTATAGTTAAAGTACGCCAATTGAAGAAATCATTAGAGAACATGCCTTCCAAAAGCAACGTTGCTCACCTTCATACCACTTATCTATGTTCGTTTATCCATACAACCCTGCTATGTCGACAGTTAACTTCATTCAACTCCGAAATATCCAAATCGTTTATCAGTCGATCTAGTTTAAAATCTTGCTAGTAATTGAGTGCGAACGTGGGAAAGTTTATCGCCAATATATCTATATCAACACTTAAACATTTTTTATTTAGTCTATATGCTACGAAAAAAGACAGTTTTCGCTTTTTCACTTCTTTCCTGTTTGCGCTTCAGATAAACTAGTCTATATGGTTGGCGGACGGACTTTGAACATTAATAAACTCATCGTGAATGAAATTGTTTTTTTTTTCTCTCTTATTTACACAACAATTAGAAAAGAGCCAAAAAGCAACAATTATAATTCGGCTGCCAAAACATGAATAAATCCTGCTTTAACCTCTGCCCCTTCCATCAAAAATGCTGCTCTTTGCTTATTCATCGCTTAGGCCACTTAAACTGGGTCTGGTCCCCGGTAAAGGCAAACGAATGCGCATATTTTCACTCCCCTGTCTGTCGCTCAGCATGTTCGCTCTCATGGCCGGCAGCATTGGAAGTTGTGCTCGTTCGTTATCTGCCAGTCACCACACTCGGTAACTAAACTGATAAGCCTCGGCCGATAAGGCAAAAAGACTAGCTGGGAAGGCTAGTCCGTCGTCGGTGGCCAACCGAACGGCACAGTCTTATTTCACCTTTCGTGCGAAAAACGTAGCTCGCCGACGCGCCCCGGAAATAATCATGAGCCTAGTGTTCGGGCTGGTCGAGCCGCTGGTCTTCCAGGCGTACGCTTTCTGGGCGGCCATCCTCGGGCTGAAGATGCTCGCCATGTCCGTTCTCACCGGTCTGCAGCGGGGCTCCAAGAAGGTAACGATGAGTAAGAGGCGGGACCCAGGTGCTGGGCTCGGAAGAAATGTTAATTCCCCATTTCTGGGCCACCTCGCATGATCTTGCTCTTGCCGACGACGACGATGGCACTAAAAACCCGGCTGGTCGAAATCATTTCAGGTCTTCTCGAACCCGGAAGATGTTAAGCCCGGCGGTACGTTGGGGTACAACGATCCGGATGTGGAGCGTGTCCGACGGTATGTAACGTGCCCGTTTACGGTGCACGGGTTTTGTGGCATGCGAGCTATCGGAGACGAATATGGATTCGTATAACTTTGTCCCTCGTCGCCTCGCTCCTCGCAGCCATTTTGACCCCACAGAAATGGTTTCAAATTCCATTTTCGATACTTTCTGTGTGTATCCGTGTCATTGTTCTCATCCAAAACGTTACGGACTTTTTTCTTCCCTCCCTCGCAACCCTCTCCTGCGCAACAGTGCCCACCGGAACGATATGGAAAACATTCTTCCCTACTTCATCATCGGCTTCCTGTACATGTTCACCAGCCCGAGCGTGTTCGTCGCCACCAACCTCTTCCGGCTGTTCGCCGCCGTCCGCATCAGCCACACGGTGTTCCACGTCCTCGTGCCGGTGCACAAGTTCCGCGGACTCTCCTGGGCAGTCGGCTTCTTCTCCACCGCATTCATGGCCCTCCAGATCGTGCTACACTTCCTTTAAAATAAAGCGAAAATAAAACACACTGCCATGTTGAATAAAATGTGCTCTTGTGGCATCTGCGCTTTTACGGACGAGGAAGGTGGGATGGCACGTGTCAAAAACCTCCCCGCACGGACTTAAGTGCGCTTTAGGTCCATTCGTGGAGCATGTCGTCCCCCTCCAGGGAACACTTCTCCTGGGCGACGTGCGGACTGTGCGGTTTGTGTGTGTGCATATTGAAAGAAAAGTCATTACTATTCAGTGCACATTTTCTAAATCGACTCATAATAGCTTGGAAACGATCAGTTTTCAGTTTTCCAGCCCTCGCACTATGTTTCACGAACGCCCCACTCAGCGTCACACTCACTGCCCATGGCTGGTGCCGGTTTTTCCTAGCCGTGCTGAAGTACATACATTTTGCTTTTAAAGGAAATCCTCTCGGTGGCCCCTGCCCTGTTTTCCTCTAGTCTCATCTGAAACAAAAAAACTAAGGGTCGAAGGATGGAATGCATACGTTACAATGGCGTTGTTGCATCACGCCATTGTTCTGAGAGCGGCTAGTAAATATGGCAACAAAGACGAAAGAAAAACTGTGAAGAAACTAGGTTCGCCCTCCGGAAACAGATTCCCTCGGTGCCGCCATATCCCGGCATCTCAACTGTCAGCTTTGGACGGCCCGGTGAACGGAAAATCTAGACGATGGCAATCGCTTCAAACCTGTCGATGGTATTCGCTGCGAACGTTCGGCGAATAGAAAAGCGTGGTCGGGAAAAGGGCCAGCTCGGGAGCTCACGATAAAAAGCGTGCTAACGTGCTGTCGGGCGTAACGTGAAACTATGAAAACAATTGTTTTCTAATCTAGAACGTGACGTCTGAAGGCTCTAGAAAATGCTATGGGGGGATTTTCTTATGCAAACATGAGAACATGAGATGTTTTTCTTTCGCCTACTTGGAAAACGATTGCAAGTTGCTCTTGATGGTATGATGTAAAAAGCTTACGGAGCGTGGACAAAAGAACGCAAGAATTACTTACATGGACAAGGCATAAACGGAAATGGCAGTAAGAAGCAACTCTCAGTGCAGAGAATCGAATTAAAACCTCGCTTTGCAACGATTTCAAAAGTAATGACCAAGCGATCTAGGATGACTTAAGCCTTTTTTTGTATGTTTGCAAAAGTTTATGAAATAAGTATACTTGGAAGTATACAATACGGCCCGGCCTTGTCAATAAATCAATAATAATAAAAGTTTATGAAATGTGAAATGATGAGCTTTCCCTCAATATAAAGAAGTCAATAAAAATCTGCTTGGATGATGTTATGCAATCAGATTGGTATGCGCAGTTTTCAATGATGTATTACAATTAAGCAAGCTTACGTAAGAAGTTAAAAGTGACAGTGAAAGTTGCCTTTACCTTTCAAGAGATGAAAGAAGAAACTAATATTTGCTGTTACATCTATAAGCGGAAATAAAATCAAATTAAAACATTCGGAGCTAATACATTCGCTTTTTTCGTTTCAGTAGTTACTTTTTATAATTTTCAAAGTTTTGAATGAACTATGCGTAGTCATCATGTATGCCAACGCCTTTAAATGATTGACAGCTGATGCATGTTACCTTCTCGATGTTTTGAACTCGATCACTCATCACCAGGATGAACAGTTTCTTCCAACATGCGAAAGCACATTTCACAGTGTGCTAGCGCCAGTTTATTTATTATGGACTGCCCAAAAAAAAAGGTACAAAAAATCAATCCCATCGATAAGTCCGTTGATGCTCCGTTTCGTTGCGTCCACAAACATACATCTCGTAGGCGACCGAACCAGCACAATTCAAGTGCACCGTGTCGCCAGCCGCCGGAGACGGATTGAGTGTTACGATTGCATGTACGTTCGCATGTACATCCAGCGCACTCTCTATCCGATGCTGACGTGACGTTTAACATTTTATTGATTTGGCTTCTGGCCGTTTGATTGCCGCTCCCTCGATCGACGCGAGCTTTCGCCGTGTTCGCCCGTCCCACTTGACGGTATGCGAAAATCGATCGTGCCTTTTGGCGACCGAGTTCGGACGTCATGCAATCGATGTTTTTGACCTTCCCATTGGCCGGGTTGGAGTGTTGGTCAGCATCGCACCGAACGGCGGGCTTGGCTCGTAAGAATGGAAAGGTGGCATTGGCGAATGCTGGTATCCCACAGGAAGACCGATGGTATGCTCCAACCCGTGCGACCATCGTCGCTCTATGGCTTCTTTCATCTTGCAAACACTCTGCTACAACATTTTCCCCATGCTACGCCCAACTTATGCATCGAAGGGACCCGGAAGTGCTAGCCGAATGTCCGTTTTATAACTTCTGCGTTTCGAAGGACGGCTTCGGTTCATACATTTATTCAACGACACACAGACTGGGTATGAGCGATGGGCAATTATCGTATCAATTTTTCCCCTCGCAACCTACACAACTTGCTCACACTCGAACGAGGGTGCATATCCTGTGTGGGAAACTCTGTTCCCCAAGGACGTTCCAAGACGCGGGGCCAGGAAAAGCAAACGGGAAATCTTAGTTGGAATATTGTGGGGTGTTTAGAAACTCTACGAAAGTTATTTATGAAAGTTTGTTTTTAATTCACTTTATAGTTTTATCAAAAGAGATTTCAATATGCATAAAAATCGATGCTTAACTGACTATGAAGAAAGTTTCACCATTTTCAATTCAAACAACTTGACGGTCTCTTACACAGAAGTATATTCGTACCTAGATTAATGGCTTTAAATATAAAAATCCCAGCTAAACCTTCTCAGCCTCCCACAAGCGTTCTGTCCACCCTAAAGCCAAGTCGACAGCCACTTCGTCTAATCGTTAATCGTTAAACTTTGCCGCCCGAAGTAATTAACAACCGCTCCGGCACCGTCCAGCCAAATTTGGTGCTGTACAATTTATTTAATGCAAATTAGTCTCTCAATCCGGAGCAGTGCCAGAAAGAGTGTCCGACCGGTTGCCGTCTGGAGCGTACCGTAGCGCCAGACGATTAGTCCCTGCCCACGGGAGTTTTCCCGGCCTGCATTTTCCTCGGTTTTAGGACACCGCGCCCGTCCCCGGCAATGTTTTCGGCCAGATTGTCCCCGTCCGTTTTGTCGGCCGAAATGGGGAAAACGGAAGCGAACGTTCAACTGTCGATTCGTTGCAATCACACGACCGCTGCGGGCATGTATGCATCAATTAGGTAAATTTATGCGATTTATGCTGGCAAGCACGCCACGCGAGAGCGAAGCACCGGCATCGAAAAACGCTACCCTCGGGGGAGAGCTAAATATTTGACTGCACCGAGGCTGCACCCGGCGCACGCTTGCATGCATAACTGGCCAACATCCGCATGCCCCCTTCCTCTTGTACGGAGGCCATCCTAGGGCTGGCAATCAATGGAGGAAAGAATGCACCCGAAAAGGAACCGGAATGCGGGGGGTGGGACCGAAATTAGCCGGCTTATTTTCATAACATTTTAAATCATAGTCGCAACTAATTAAACGAAATGATTTATGCAATCGCTCCTGCCACCGCGGCGCGTCGGCCGAGTGATAATGGTGCTCGATTGTTGTAGCTTTGCGTTTGACCTGATTCGTTCACCCTCCCGCCCTGCCTCGAACGGTCAACGGATAGAAATTGCAAATTAGTACGACTGGATCACCCAGATTTACGCCCTTCTAAACCGCGTCAATACGCGCCAATTAGCACGGATTTGAAGCAATTTTATGGTTTAGTGGATTGATATCGATTATAAACAATGATGGGACAACGATTTGAAATCCAACATTGAACAAAAAAAAAAGTTATTAAAAATTACCCATGCAATAAGGCAACCCAGAATAAAATTTAAATGGCAGGAAAAAATCAAAATGTATGGTCCAAAAGCATGAATTACGTCTATAGTTTCCGATTGGAAGATCAATATATCATTGTGTTTTAGCTCATCAATATCTTTTCGAGTATATGTGCAAGGAGATAATTAATTTTTTTACTGTTTACAAATTATAATATTTATTTATTTATTTATTTAACAAGAAAAAAAAAACCCAACAGGTACCAAGACCTCAATGAGCATATCTTAACATATAACCTAATACTATGTACATAAACACTTACCTTACTTACCATTATACCTCATGCAGGTCATGTAGAGAAATTTTGTAAAAAACGAATGTGTTTGAAATGCTAATAATTTCCTCATTGTAACTATGTTTGTTAATAATGGTCATATGAGCTCGGGTCCACCAACACTGGGAAACTATTGAATTTTCCATTATTGGCTTTCACTCATTTTTCTCTTTGAGTTGTTTTAATCGATTGTAGCTCCGTCCCTTGTGTGTCGATTGTCGTAAAAAAAAGCAACCATTTTTGCACTGGTAATGATTATTTGACCATGTAAAACCAAACTGCGTGTACATTTAACACCCACAAATCAAGCCATTCATTTCTCCATAACTATCCGCGTTCCGTCGATTCATCTTCGTCAATGATGCCACACGCGCACCGCAAACCCATCGAAATTAAGCTTTAAACATTGTTTATTTAGCGATCGCTTTTCGATTGAAACCGCCCACCGGATCGGTGGACGGCTGACAACGGTGTTCTCCTAAATAAACAATCAATTTATATTCAATGTCAACAGCGTGGCCACCGGGAATGGAAAAGTCCACGACGGGAACGGATCAAGAGGATATGAAAAAGGACGAAGGAGAAAAAACATTCATTAATAATAATTACTTCCGTACGATGGCACGCCGGATTTTTATGAAACGATCCCGTTGCGAGGGCGGGAGGATGGAACATAAAAGGGCTAGAGACGGTCGGGGAACGGCTGGTGCGTCGGCCTGGCATCGAAGATGGAAAAGTTTTGATTGAATTTCCATCGGAAATCCACTGCATTGCGCCAACGAATCCGGCCGCCAAGGGCACCGGCTTCACGGGTGTCCAGTCCGGTGGAGGGAACACCCCATTTTTCCACCCCACGCCGGAAGCGATAGCGGAGGCCGAAACTGGGAGCCTGCTGGCCAAAAGAAAACACTCACTTCGCGTCTCCACCGCGTTTGCGTCGAGAGCATAATGCGAAACTTCGTCCGTTGTTCCGTTTCTTCTCTTTTTTTTTCTTTTAGAAAAATCTTTGAAACCATGACCAAGCAATCCTTCATCTCTTTTGGATCCAATTTTACAAACATCATCGAGGTCATCGTCGTCGTTGCCGCCGTCGTCGTAGCCGTCGTGAACAGCACCATCGTGGATAAGTACTTTTCTATTCTCGTCTTCTTCCTTTTCGGTGCCGAGTAGAACGCCGGAGAACAGTACGTCTTGATTTTGGGATTTTCGTGCCATCATTCCACCAGCGCCTCAGAGCTGAAGAAAGCGCGTCCAAGAGCTGGCCGAAATTCCACCGAAGCCGGAAACAAGACAACGCGGTTCGATTTTATTCCTGTTTAGTTTTTCTTTTCATTCTCTTTTCCCCATCCTCCGAATGCCATTGGCACGTAAATGGTTCTTTTCGTGCCGTTTTTTGATTGATGACGACTAGAATAACGATTTTTTCCCACCGTCATACCCCTCAGCTGTTGGGTGTGGAAATGCGAGAGCAACTTTTCCTCTCCCCTCCCTGGAAGGCTCTTGCCCCTCCAAACGGATTTATCCTCGTCCGGCGAGTGAGTTCCTCCCCGGAACGGCCGAAATGGAGCACGCTTGGCGAGTCGTTTTTCGTCAATCATCCGTGAAGCGAAAAGAAACACATTTTCAACACGCTGATCGTTTTGCGGACGCTGCAGGCAGGAGAAAAAAAAGGAAAACTTTGGCGTCGCCCGATAAAAGCCAGCTCAATTGTGAGCGACGTACAATGGTTGCAATAAAAGCGTCGGCTAGCTGATGATATGCATTTAAAATTGTTTCAATGACAATGAGGGAAAAAGAGAAAAATGGCTCCCGGTTCATACACTCATGAATTTGATCACAGTAAAACCATTTAAGCACATGGCGTATACAATACGAAGCCAATTCATTTTAAATCAAATTCATTTCCGACCGTATGTTCTTCCAAAAAAACAAGCTATGCCTTTCGTTATTTTAACTGTTTTTCCTTTTCTTTTCATTAACAAGCAAGATCTAACTTGATTTCCTTCTGTACTGTTTGATATATTTGCGAATCAGTAAGCCACATAAGTGATTTTCCTTGCAATATTCACAACCGTGGTCCTTAGATTTTCGACGAACGTGCTCAAGAATATTTAACACGTGTTATTCGCCAATGCAACGCGTGAATGGAATGGGAAAAAGGGGTGAAAATCCTTCCCTTTACGAAACCCTCGTAATCGTAATGGAAAACGTGCTCCGCCTTGTCGAGGGGAGATTTGTGCACGTTCACCTCAAATTGTGTCATAAATATTTAAATGTTTGCCATTTTAATCCTCCTCGCAAAGGTCACCGATGGAAGGGCTGCTTATTGAATTTATATTTTTCCCCAATTTTCCTGCCATTGCCCCGACGATCTACAGAAACATTTTCTCCCTCTTTCAGGTAATCCTTTCGGAGGGGTTAAAAAAAATTCGACACGTTCTGTAATTCCAATTTCCCTCCCCACAAGCAGGATGGAGATTTTTCATTGCACAAACAATAAATAACACAGGGTGGTGTGTTTGCCAGGAGGCGCTTGCGACATAAAAAGGGCCAGCCGAAAGGCGAAAATTAAATGCCTCTCAAGCACCTAATTTCCACCTCAAAAACTATCAATTCGAATTCAATTTCCGTGCGCGTGAAATCACTTGCGGTGGCAAAGTTTGAAGATTACCGGCTCCTTTTCCTTCTGGCCGCGGCCAGCTGCCCTTCGCCTTTCGAACGTACACGAATCGATTCCAATCACAATAATCTGTTTACCCAATTATTTTTGCGGCATTGCGGCCGGCCCTCAGGTTTTTGGCGCTTTCCTTGGAGCGTTGGTTTTTCTTTCCTTTCCCCTCCCTCTCTGGCCCGATCATGGCGCCTTCGATTGAGTCTTGCCGGTTCGGGCGGTTGGTCGGCGACGGATGGCAGCGGGTGCACCGGGGCTGGCATTTTGTGTGAAATTTAGTATCGGTTGTTGAAATTTTGATTAGACAATTTTGCCCGCCCGCCTCGTTTCTCCGGGCGAGGCACACGTCGCTTCGGACCTCGCTAGGTGCCAGCTGCGTAATCCGGAAAATGGAACAGCTCCGAGGCGGAAAAGCAGCCAACTTTCTAAACTCCTTCTTATTCGTATTCCGCCCACCTTCCTCCGCTTTCTCACTCACTCATTCGATTCGGTTGCGGTAGCAGTAGATTGAATTTTAACGAACTTGCCCGCCGGTTGCTTGCTGCTTTCAACTGAAGTTTTTTTTCTTCTTTTTTTTTACCGCACGTAGCCTTTGACCGTTTTTCCGTGCTCTATTTGGTGCGAGCGAGCCAGCGAGTGATAGGAAACCGATTGGAAAAACACTTCCTTCGCGAGGAAAAACAAGAAAACCATTCACCAGTATTTCACCTTCCGGCGGGGCCGGCAAAGCGGAAAGTGGAAAGGAAAGGCCTGTGTGGCTTCGTTCACACCGTAATCCTCCAATAAAGAAGTGTAATTTATTTGTTTATTTTGCGGTCTTCTAACCGAAGTACAGCCGTCGTGCCGTTTCGTGAAAGCATCCCCGTGGCGAGTGGACGGAGGTCGTCGGATCTTCAACGCCAACTGGACATCGACCGGAATGCGAAACGGAATCGTTAGCAAACGAACACCTCCGTGGAATGGAACCGCAACCAATCGGTCTCGAGCCCGAGGAAACCCGGAATGACAGGAATGGGCTTCCGTTGAAAGGCACGGGGGTGTGATCCCTTTTGGCTGTAAGCTGCTAGGAGGAGAGAAAAAAACAGCACTCCCCCAAGAAGTATGCTCCACGAAGGCATCCGGAATGGAATTGCGTTCGATTTACGCCGGTCGTAGCCAATCCGGGATTTCCGGGTGGGATGCAAACGGCTGTGAACCCCGGCTTCCAAAACTAACCGAAAGCCTTTTCTTTTCATTCCTCTTGTTGCTGTTGCGATCCTGTGATTTGCCTGCGTTGACATCGTTCGGAAGGATATCGGCAGCCTTGCTGGACCTGGTTAACGATTGGACAGTTGGTTGGAACTTGAACTAGAATGTCCCTTTTTGTGATCATTTTCAGGTTCGCTTTGCTGCTCCATTGGATCGGGAGTTTGATAAGACCGCATAAGCTGGAGAAAAGTAGTTGAGCAGCTTGCAATTTCAAAGTGGCATACATCGCAAATCCTGTTGGGAGTTCATAAGGATCGGCCTCTTCGATTCTATCATGTCAGAAAACAACAGACGCAAACTTGGCTTTGCATACCTTCATCAGGGAAAATGGATTGCCGTTTCAATGTTATTGAAATTGTTATCATGTTATTTTAAAATTTAAATGAAATGAATGGTGAAATTCAAATCCTTACATTTTGTTTGAATTGAAAAGTCCATTGAATAAAATTCATTAACAAACTACAACAAACTTATACCTTGTTCAAGGCATCCAAGTATGGGAGAAACATTAAGAAATTCACAACAAATTAATTTCACAAACAAGCTTTTAATTTTCCCCCTAGCCAGCGTTTTCAGCTCCAACCTGTCTCTGCACATTAGCACTCGAGTGTTTGCGGGTTTGAAACGTCTCGACTTACACGCCGTTACCTTCGAACCGTGCCAGGTTGTTCGGGAGCTAAATTATGCATGCAATAAGCATGCACACCTCCACCGTCGAATTGACACCTCTTGGCGCCGTTTATCCTGGCGCAAAACAGTTTCATTTCGCCGAACCGCTTCTCAATCCGCTCGATCCTGTTGCTGAACGAGACTGCGCCATAACAAACTGGCTTGCGAAAAAAAAGAAACACCTCGTAAGCGCCAAAAAGCTGCTTGCATAACCACTTTGCAAGTGTGCATTACGCAACGTGGAAAACTTTTCCACTGAACAGCAAGCAAACGGCGGCACTGTCAGCCCGAGACGTTGCACGGCGCTTGTTCGCTTTCGGTAGCGCTGACGAGGGGCGCATCGATGTCAAAACTTTCAAATTAAATTGGTCCCGGTGTCCCCACAGGGGATGGCCAAGCGTGCCGCACTTGGTGGAGCGCAAACCCATTTCCTCTCTATCGCACACCTTCATTCGCAACACCCACACAGAACCAACACCGTGCGGGACAACGGCTTCCGTCGGAGACAAACAACTTTCGAAAACTACCGACGGGGGATAAATCGACGGAAGCACCTTCCGGATGGTTGGCTGGATGGTTGGAAAAATTGTGCGCAGCCTTTCTGGCCGAGGGGAAAGACTTTGCACCGGGTAGAAGAAAGACTCTGCAGCACACCGTGGACGGACCGGACTTTTTACGACGCCGTAAACGTGGTGATGGTTGTTTGAAGTTGTATTCGTTTCACTGCGCCGGCCGGACTGCGAGCGACCCAAGCACACCCGGGCACACCCGGGAGAGTTATGATGCGACTTTTGGACCGAAGAATGCTTCTAGCACTGTCACAGAGTGTGACGGAACCGGCCGTCTTTCTGGACAAAGAAAACGTCGGACTCATCGTAATGCGCCTCTTGTTGAGCGCCCCTGAACCATCAGCCATCACCGGCACCAGCGCTGCAATCATTAGTATTGCTTCCTCCATCATAAAATGGTTATAATTTTATAGAACCCGGGACCATTAGGATGGTGGACGGCGTGGGAAAGATTAGGGCCAAAGTTTTAGTGCGTCAAGACCGATGGTGATCGTGACTGCAAAGTCCTGGCCGATTACGGCTCCAGTCTTGGGTTGCTAGAGTCTATCCATCAGGGTTGTTTAAAATATACAAACGAGCGATCCTACTCAGAAGATAAAACGCCGAGTTCCAGGGCAAACTGTTATCCTTTATGTTCATGCTTTTTATTTCTGGACCAAACCTTTGGCTCAAGAAACTTGTCAACAAGAAAACAAGCCATGAAACAAAAGGGTTTTACTAAACGGGTTCAACCAAAAGAATATTTGAGCAAAATAAAATATTATGCAAAAGAAAATCTACCATCGCACCGAAACCATCACCCTTCCTCTCACAAACGTTGCTGCCAGACGTCCTCCACCGCAACAACGGGATGCATAAATCTGAGCGAACCTGCAGGTGGAACTGGAGCGCTGTTAACTGACAATTTTTCTTCCGTCACCCAAAGGAAACCACCCGGTGGTGGCAAATGGGAAGTAATGCGTGGTCCCGGCACAAACCGGGGGTTACACTAAATTGATATTTATCGTGTCGTAAATTATGACACAAACAGCGGTCAACTTGCGGGAGCTCGACCGGGCAGGACCTTCCTGTTTACTTACACCTACGCCTTAAAGAGGTCCGGTAAAGAAAAGCAGCAGAAACCGGAACAATTTAGAGAAAGTATCAAGCCCAAACAGTGGGATTTTTGCAATCTTTGTGCTCATTTTAATGTTATGTAAAAAACTAATGAAGAACCTACTAAGATTTGCATTTGTGTGTTACAAATTTCATAATTTCTTGAAGAATAAAACCAAGCAAGAAGACTTGTAAAATTTTAAGAAAACGGGTCCAGATTACGTCAGTCAAAAACTACCTTTAAGGGCCAGAATAATTTAAAAATCAGACGTACAAACACGCTGGAAGTCGGAAAGACGTCCAAATGATGGACCTTTTGACCACATTTACTGACAGGTTGCTGACTAGGATGCGGATGTAAACCGTAGAGGAATTCAATGAACGGGGAGTCCGAAGGTGGGGTGACCTAATAGAAAATTATTATCTTATTTATAGAAGCACGCGGACTAAGTGGACTTTATATGGTTGCAAAGAAAGATTGCTTTTCTGCTTGAAAGGTCTTTAAGAAAATCACTAAGAAAGTGGTGTTATTAAACTGACCGACATCCAGCTACTGTTCGGTTGATGAATTTATTTAAGCCAATTCAGAATACACCAGTTTCCAAAGAATTCTAGGGAAAAGAACCCCAAAGGCTGATAAGTTAAACAATATTCTGCTTCCAACGGTTCACCAAACAAACAAACTGTGGGAGTGGCTTTTGGGTACTTCTTCTTAAATTTCTCAAAAGCGTTCCTAGATTTTACAAGCGTGGCTTAAAGTTTCCCGAACGTGGCCGCATTTCTTGCCAGTGGTGTGCAACCAAGAACATAACATATAGCTTCGTAATAGATTTCACTAGTTATAACGACTGACTGTTAATTTATCTCAAAATTCAAACCTAAACGAACTAAACATTCCAATGTAGAATCAACTTTAATGTTAGACAACGTTTGGTAGCGTAATTTTAAACTATGCAAACTTCCGAACAATGCAAACTTCTGTCAGCTTTTCAGAAAATTATGCCTTCCGTCTTATGAAGCTAAAATATTTAAAATGTTCATATAGATACTAACATATGTTATCTCTACTCTATTCCTATCCTCCATTTGGCGACCACTGAGCCACAGATCTGTGCAGGCGAAGGTTAAACCGTAAAAGTTCCGATCACAAAAGTGTCACGTTCGATAGTCTTTAATATGTAACAGAATCTTGCTAGTTTTTCAATAAGTGGATTAGCTTTTGCCGACCAAAACTCTCCGACTCACTCCCTCCGTAACCTGTTCCTCGCCCGGACAACCGAGAAAGTTTGCTCCACACCGAGCCCATCTGCTCAGCTGCTGGTCCCCGAAAACCTTATCCCGACGGGAACTGGAACTGGTTGAGTCGAGTGGCTGTAGTTTCCATACTTTTTGAAATTAGCTGCTCGGCTGTCCCCTCCTACCCCGGATGCGTCTTGCCGAAGGCCCCCGCAGCCGGGCCAGCTGGCTCGGCAGATGAAGTTCCCGCAGGACTGCCAAATTAACCCAATAATCTTGCCCGTATGCTTATGACGGGGACGAACTTGTTACACGAGCTGACACACCAGCCCTGCCTGCCTGCGCATCCTAGCTGCCGGTGGATGGGCGTGGGTGAGCTTCCCCTCCGTCCGTGCGACACCAATCCCGCCAACCCTGTGCCCTATTCCGTGGCCTTTGTGACCGAAAAAGATGCTAATGATAATCTCAAATCCCTCGGTGTGCGTCGTCTGCTCCTGATGGCACCGTGGAAGAGGCGGTCGGTTTCGGCGCCTGTCGGTTTGCCTGAGGGGCTTAGGATAAATGGAGTAAATTGCATTTCACTCACTTGCGAGCGGAGCGAACGATAGGCTTGCGAAGAGTGATCCCTTCGCTTGCAAGAGGTTTGAGAGTTTCACCTCGTTTTTTATGAGGCATTTTATGTTTTCTCGTTGAGAGGCAGAATGTCACGTACAGGCACGCTACAAAGTTATGAATTAATGTGTGGTGTGGATGTTCTCGTATGAACGAAACTTAAATTTTTAGAAACAAAGATTATTTTTATTCTTAGACATTCCAGACTTGTTTCACTCAACAGACAAACAATATGACTTACGAAGCTTCTTTAAGTCCTACTATATTTACCCTATGGCTCACAACTGGAAGTACAGTACATGGCTCTTTTTTGGCAAATGGGTTTCTCCCTTTAAAATTGTTCGTCTTTCTCGTAATGGAAAGGAATCCGTCATTCCCAGCTATGCACCTTAAAATAACGAGCATCCAAATCAAGCAAACGCCTTTGACAGTGTCAATAAAGTGACGAGTAAACATACCAAACCCGCAAAAACAACCTTTTGAAGCGCCGCGTGGGCCAATCAATTCTGGTTAGCGGACCTGCTTCCTAGCACATCCAGCGGTAATCAACCGGAAAGGTCAAGCGGGCGTAAATGGGCAAATAGCAAATTAATACCATTTCACTTCACCCGTCGAAGGTAACCTTCATCTAAAGCATACTTCCGAGAACGGCGGGTGACTGTTTTTTCTTCTTTTCGTTTGATCACGGTAAACATTAGCGGTAATAGAGAGGAAATGTTTGCTCTCAGCGTGGAACACTGACGATAAGTATGACTTGCAATGTTAATAATTTGCTGGTATGCTGAAGCTGAAGTAGACACTCCAAAATAAAATGACAACTTTATACCAAGATTGAACAAGTAGCATTTAATCCATGTGCCATAACATTACCCATAATTAATATGCATTGTTCAATTCTTTACAATCATTAACTAAGGGTTATATGTATTTAATTATTAATTTATTTATTTATTGAAAACAAAAAAAGCAGAAAAAAAAAAACTTAGATTTGAACCAGCATTCTTTTCTCTCGCTAACTGCCACTTGTGTGGACCATAGTTTTCCTTCAGCTACTTTCCCACGTTCCTCGCTCGGGACATCTCGCTCAATTTCCCTCTGGGGTGCGGTCTACTATTAGCAGGTGATACCAGCTAACCAGAGTGTACAAATGCCCGTTGTTGGTCTGTGGTGAAGAGAGGGCACGCTCTCGGCATTGGCGTATCCTTGTTTGAACTATTACCGATAGCCAACCAACGACGCCAGCATCGTGCAGTGTAAGCCACCCGGCGAACTCGCAAAGCTAATATTTGTTCGGTAATTTACGTGTAATGTTGATGACATCGAATTATGTTTTG
This sequence comes from Anopheles atroparvus, assembly GCA_914969975.1. Lineage (NCBI taxonomy): Eukaryota > Metazoa > Arthropoda > Insecta > Diptera > Culicidae > Anopheles > Anopheles atroparvus. The sequence goes on from CAJZCY010000003.1 coordinate 21,992,731, forward strand.
CCACACTTCGGTTTCGTAGTATCAGTCCACCCGGGTGGTGGTCGTGTGCATGATTGTGCGGATATGTTGCGGTGTGCGCTCGGCAAAGAGCGCACTGATGGGAGGGTATCGCAAAAGTTTTCACCATCCTCCCGTTCCACCAGCTGCCCAATGTGCTGCGACTTGTGGAATGTGTCCTTCAGACCGGGGGACAAAACGCAAAAGTTTTCCACCCCACAGCAATGGAGGAAAAAGACAATGGACGAGTTTCGAACCCAAATCGAGGGATGTAAAGGCGGAAATGGACCACAACAAACCGAGAGCGGGCTGCGGGGTGAAGGAAAAGCCATACGGATCGCCCGCGGCAGTTCGGTGAAAAGTTTGTCCCCATCCTGGAGGCAGCTGCTCGGTCGGTAGCTTCCGGTTGGCCAGACGAACGTCGGTCGGTGCAGTACGGGGAAATATATGTATTGGCAACACCTGACCGGCGCTCGACCGGGCGATTCCGACGATAGGAAATGCCACGACACGCAACCTACGGTAAATTTCCTCCAGATTTTCACCGCCGAGATGTTCGGTAATGGCAAAATTTCAGCCACAGGCTGCAGACGTGGGGTGGAAAAGTTCACTTCTTCCATTTTACAATGCGGTAGACTTTCAGGTGAGTTCGGTGGTGAAAAACGCGGCCGGACAAGAAGCTGATTTTCCTGCCGGATTGCGATGAAGACTCGCCCACAAAACGCTAGAGATAAAGCGAACGAGAGAGAGAGAGCCATCGAGTGGAAGAAAACCAGAGATCGAAAGCTGGCTGGACAATGGTGCAAAAACTCTGAAATCTCCCATTTTCCCCCCCGCCCATTTCAGGTCCTTCCACGCTGTATCGACCAAATCGAACGGACGCAAAGCTTTTTCAGAGCCGTTCAACTTACTGGCCAATGGGTTTTGCGATAGCATTGTGTTAAGTTTTTACTGAAAACTTTGCCCAACTTTTGTCATAACTTTCCGGCCACACATTTTTAGCCGACTTTCCTCCGACAAGGGCTCGGGTGCAAACGCTTTCAGGAACCATGGTGCAGGCAAGGGTGGTGGCTGAAGTGTGGCTTGACGTAAAGTAACGATACATAATGACGTGCAGATGACGGCGACCGTGGTCCGTTTGATGAGGAGCGATGGTTGGAGGAGGTGTTGTTATTTAGACGTTTTGGACTAAAGGCTGCCAATGCTTTCCTGGACCGAAACGGGATTGAGAGGGGGGAGGAAAACAGCAACAGGGGATTCATTTTCTTCGGAATGTTTTAAAAGATGATCAGATATTTTCCTAGAACAAAGGACTTCAACGGTAACAATGCGAGCTTTGTGTGAAACTTAAACGTTTTGTGCGCATGAAATAACCTATCCTTTCGGGCATTGAGTGGAAATCATTTTGCACCCAACGTACTATTGTTCTTAATGGGCACAGGGAGACCGGAGACAATTACGGTCGGTTCTAAAAGTGGTTCTTAAGTGGTGAAAATGTTCAACTTTTATCTCGCAATGGGAATGAAAATATGTTGACACAACGCGATCGTCCATCAAAAGGGTGGGCTGTTTGATTAACCTTTAAAATCTTTTATGTTTGTTAGCTTAGGCTCAACCTTGCGAAAGCAATCAGTAATTTTAGCTTTCCATTACCTGTTCGCAAATTAAGCCCTCACAACAAGACCCCCAAACACACTCACTTTCCGCCATGGTCTTTGGTTGAAATCCAATAAATCAATCGACTCTACTCTATTCATTACCTTAACGATAACCTTCTGCAAACTCGTGGCACACGAACCGGCGCCTTCTCGGAACAATCAACCAAATCACAAACTTTTTCGCGCCGACGTGATTCGGGTGAACGCGAACGGAAGAAATAGATTCACTAAAAAAATAAAAATGAATACCTTTTCGTTGGTACCACTGTGTTTTTATGCTTTTTTAAAGAGGCGTGGGCAACGAACCAATTCCGCTGAAGAAAAAGTATTTCACAAAAATAGCCGCCTAGAGGAAAAAATGGAAAAATAGAAGAAAAAAAAACTTCCACCCAAACATTGTACGGAAACAAACGGCGAAATTATTTGGAACAAAATCTCCGAACGCGAATAAAAAAACTCCAGAAGAAGCTACACCGCCCCCACCTCCCCCCAACCACCCTGGCTCCACACGGACACACCTTTCCGGAAAATCACTGGGAAAGCGTACAAAACAAACACCGAAACAACCGGTTCCGATGGAACATGCTTCGCAAGGTATGAGTGTGTGCGACAGTGGAGAGCAAACCGGAAGCAACCGAACCATACACATGGCTCCTGCCTTCGACCTTAGCTAACCACCCACCCTCTCTTCACCCCTTCTTATGCCGGAAATGTGCAGTGCTCTGAAAAATACCGTTCGAAAAGAAAATGGAAGCGATAAAATGGAAGGCAAACAAATTTCAAGTGCAAACACAAATCCTTTGACGGGAAGAAAGGGGAACCTGATAAAAGCAAAGCCACCGGAAACCGGTTCAAAGGGAAAAATAGGTAACTTGCTGGTGGTGGGGGAGAGGGTTGCTCGCTGAAACAACGGCGAACGCGAAAAACACACACACACACCATTAGAAAAAGTTACGGGACGCTCGGTTTGTGCCGTGGGAGGTTAATTTTTGTGTCAAAGAGCACAAAACCGTGAGGCTGAACACGCGGGCAAAGGCAAAAAGCGTTTTCCGACTCAACTCACGGACGAGGGAGGAAATTTTAAATTGAATTATACAATTTTAGCAAACAGAAGAACAGAAAACCCATTTTCACCAACGTTTCTGTCGGAGGAAGATTTGTGAAAAAAAACCAAACCAAGGAAAAAGAGGATTGTGTGCTCAAGCGAATTGCAAGTAGATATGATAATTTGTTGAATAATTGTGTGGACTTTTATTTAAAAAAAATAGAGGAGCTTTTTCACAAATCTTCCTTCCTTTTTCCAAAGCATTATTCGAAGCATAGAGCTGTTGCCATATGTTCATCAACTAACCAACTCTTAAGCCGTCCCCACTCCGTCGTGACGCGAAACTGCAACCAAATACCTCCTAATGGCACGTGCAGAGTGTCGCCTTCCAGTTCAGTGGCCACGAGCGTTAAGGATACGCCTAATTGAGTAGTAATCCTCTCGCCAAACCCCTAATCCTAGCGCTGTCGAAAGTGCTTCAATTCAAAGCCAACGCAGCAGCTGTTTATCTGTGTCACACTAGCGTGTCATTACCGCGCAACTTTTCCTACAGTCGCGGCCATTACGCGCCCCTCTGATCCATTATCGCCAGCAGGAATACCCTCCCCCGCACTTCACATTCTTCGAAAGGTGGTGCAAAAACTTCAGCGCATCGCACCGCCAAACCATCGGTGTGCACGCGTACTGCAATGGCGCCTCTCCGGAGAGTTTCATGTTTTTTACCCTCTTTTTCTTTGCTTACTTGAGGCACGATGTTGTCTCGGTGGAGACTCCAGGCCTCGAATTGGCCACCAGTGACGAGCTCACATTTCAAGGCGTGAGACCGAGGAAGACAATAAGGTAGAGAGATGGAGCCACTTTCACGACGACGAGCCCCACTGAAGCACCGCGCGGTAGTCGTAATGGCCAAACGCCGTGGGAAAGGCGAGGGAAAAGCCGGCAATAAAAATAACATAAAATAGACAGATCGGGCAAAAACAAATAACAATAAAACCAGATGGCGTGCAGCGCCATCGGTCCAACCCAGTGTATTTTGCTTTCAATCGCTAAGAGCCACCGACGCGCTCTCGCAATTTGTTCGCGATGGTGGATGCTGACAAAGCCAGCGCTGGTGAGGTATGATGCCGCATTTGCACGGGACCCAAAGCATACGCAACACCGTATATCGCGCGCGCAGAAGGGCCCTCCCAGCAGCATGGCAAAAATGGAATGGGGGGGGGGGGGGGGGAGCATGGTTATGGTTTTGCAAAAATATGTTGTTTTCTTTTTTGCTCACGGTTTTCCTTCGCAGGCAGCATTCGGCTCATCGGTAAGAAAAACAAACAGCGTACCCGACAAACAATCGCATACGCAAATAAACGTGAGAAAAAAAGCGCAGTTTCGCTCGCCGGAAGTCTGCGCATCTCCGGGTTCAGCTGTCGAACGTAGAGAACGTGCAGGGTGTTTTTTTTTTCTTTATTTCTCTTTCTTGCCCTTTGTGGCAGCTGCACCAACCGCTCTTTAATCTCGCGGAGCTCCGAGAGGCGTGTGGGATTTGTGTAGGCACCGTCGTTGTGATAATGACCGCAGCGTGCGAGAGCGGTTGGCGACGAAATGATGGGGCAACATTAATCCCCGCAGCGGAAGGGGTATAAGATTGCCGAAATAAAATAATCAACGAGCCACATGCTTCTCTGATGTATGCTCTCTAACGTGCCTGTGTGTGTGTATGTGTGTAAACATACGTCAGGAGAATCACATTTCATGCAAGACACTTTCAAATGTGATGGTTTTATTGCACCCCGAACGGTTGGTTGTTCCCCCTTCCCGCATTCAACCGAAATTGGCCTCACGATTTCGTTTTAATAGCATCCAAGCTCGAGCAGTGGCGTCGTGCGGTCCACTCAACGTCCACCAAATGGGAACAGTGATCATTCACTTCTCTTTGACGGGGGAAAAAGGGGCAGCACGCTCGCAGCTCGGTTTTCCCGGATAAACCTCGGCCACGCTGCACACTGTGAAACACCAGGCGCCTCCATCGCGCTCGTTTCGCAACAACCGAACCGGGGAGGAACGCTGGGGATAGTTGCGCTCCGGAAACGGCGAAATTGTGATTCACCCGTCGTTCTCATCGCTGTCGTTTGATGAGCCACCACTCTGTCCACTTCCTGTGACCCTGTGACGCGGCAGGCCCGGTAGAAAGGACGGAAGGCGCAGCATTTAGAAATGCCAGCGGATTAACGGAATGGAAATGGTTCCATTTGCTGTTCGCTTCAACCCGACGCTTCCCGACATCCTCTCCTCGACCTCTCGCTGTACCACTGGCGCTATCTCTTTCGTACTCATTTCTTTGAAAACCTATTATCCTACCAAAGGTGCAGCATTTTGAGGTCAGCTTGTGCCGAAATGAACCGCCTTCCATCTCTCGCTCGTTCGCAGTTCCAACGCAACCAACAACTCCCGGCGGAAAAACACGTTCCGGCCAGCGCGGGCAGCAGTATTTGCTATATTTGTTGACGAATGTCACGACATGGTTCGGTGCGGATAAGTACACACGTACTCGCCGAAAAACCCGTGCTTCGCGTATGACCCGCCGGCTCCGGGAGGAGCGCGGCAGGAGAGTCAAGTGAACTGTGGTGCGGTTTGCAGTCCCACGGTTTCGTTCTATTTCGCCAGTTTCACTCAGCATTGCCACCGCGGACGCTTGTACCAAATCCATCTTTTTGGCAAACAGGACCTAGTTTATTCGCTTGAATTTGAAGCCACACGCCACTCACGGCAAAACTTTGCAGATGAAGCATTCGTTATCACTGTACGGAAAGAGAGAGAGCGGTCGATGGATCCATTCGATGGACGTCTGACATTTTAATTGAAGCGACATGGGTATTAGATAAAATTTATTTTGCGCATACATTTTCTGTTAAACATCTAGAAATCAGCGCTAGATGTTCTTGCAATGCACAATTTTTAAGCAACCCTCGAAACGACAGCTAGGGTTACTTAAAATGTAATTAACATCTCGTATTTTTCCACCCTTTGCTGGAAACACTAAAAAACAGTATCACTACACCATGTTTCGGTCAAAAATCACATTTATTTCAAACCAAGAGTGATTCTCTTCCACGGCACTGCTAAACCTTGTTGCAATTAATCTTGCAAGCTTGCGAATGCCTGCTGCACCTCGTTTCACCCGACGATGCCTATCCGATGCTGGATTGAAAACATGCCATAATTCATGCGGTTCATGCGCTGCACTTTAGAAAATAGGTCAGAGAGCATGGCGGCAATGCCGTTCGAGTCTCTCCGTTCCGAACGGAAACGTTTCCGTCCACCAGCGACGAAACTCGAAAAAAAAGCTTCTTACGTTCGCAATCCTTCTCAAATGAACTGCAAATGCAGACGCGGCATGCTTTGATTACATTCGCTGCTTGCGCCTGATGATCACGAGATCATTAGTGGTGACAAAATTGAATTATTTTTTCACTTTAAAAAAGGGGTTAAAAATGATGAATGTTGCCATTGATCACATCAGCTGAAGTATGATAAATTTTTTGCAATCCCTGCGAGAGGTTTGAGGATCAATTTTGATTTAACCTATAGCAAAAATTTAAAGCATGTGAAAACTGGTTTTATTCTCAATGCTGTCTGCTATGTAGATTGATGTTTCTATTGTCGACGGTGTAACATGTTTTATTTTAATTTTCTAGAATTCCGGGTACACGCAGAATATGTATACGATTCACAAAAAAGCTGAAACAAATGTCAACAATATCATAAAACGCCGCTCCAAACGTACATAAAGGCAGAAACAATAACGATATAGAACAAAATTCCATGCATAGAAAGATAACATTCAAATATAAAAATCACTCTCCCTTCACAAACTGACTGAAAATGTGTAGGAAAAAAATGCCCCACGTTCCGCAAAAGGAAATATTGTATTCAGTAGCCAGCGCAGTATCAGACAGGAATAAATATAACGCATTTTTTCCTTCCATGCAGCACCCGCGCTCCCGTTTTTGTGACGGTTTAGGGGGAGGCTGTCCTACGGAAAACGGATTTTTTTTCCGTCCTACGGAAAACGGATTTTTAATTAAATTATCAAAGCTAAAGTTGTGCATCGTGCGAGCAAACATTGCCAGGAAAGAACGTTAAAAAATGCATCCGTGAGCTATCGCAAACAAAACCCTTCGCCCGAGTGCAACGGCCCTCGCGAGATGCGCAACGAAGATGTGCAAAAACAACGCACGAAATGCAATGGAAACAAAATATGAAAAAGTAATGAAAAACTACATCAACAAGGGCGAAAAAGAAAATCCGTAGCAACAATACTGCACTTCGCATCGCTAGATCATCGCACTGTGAAGAGGAAAAGCTATCAGCGGTGATGTTACTTTTAATTGTCAGCAGATGGCTCTTTTATATCGTTAAGCTAGAATTGGTGTGATTCCGGGAAGACAAATTGCTGGCCACTTGGTCTTGTTGCTGTGTGGAGACTGGAAAAGCTTGAGTTCATTCGAAAACTTGCACGGAGCGAAACCGAGCCATTTTGAAGAACGTTGAAAATGACCGCACGAAGACGAATGAAAAGGAAAGAAAATGCACATCTATTAAGCAGAAGGATTTATTTTTTTGAAACCCTATCCTATACCGTTTTAAAAACTAGCTACATTCGGACTTACTTATTTCAACTAATCGTCGGACTTAAGCTAATGGTTGCATTCGTCATGTATCCCACATTTTCTCTTCCCTTTCCCTAGAGCTTTCGGTGGGACTGCGCAACGTTCGGGTCACGGTGCCGACGGCCGTCCGAAGGGGCGATTCGGCACATCTGTACTGTGAGTACGAGCTGGAGGACAACGAACGGCTCTACTCGATCAAGTGGTACAAGGGCAAGCGGGAGTTCTTTCGCTACACCCCCCAGGTGCATCCTTCGGTGCAGGTGTTCAGCACCGTCAGTGGAATCGATGTTGAGGTAAGTCCCGCTTCGGGAGATTTTATTGGGAGCTGTTTTATTTTTGTTTGATTCTTTCTTGGAGCGATAATCGCTTGATAAGCTCCATTTCTTTGCTCTAGTTCCACATAGTTTAAGCTCCATTTCTACATCATTTAAAAAAAATTAATTTAATCTTCCGTACTCCCATTTTATCATTTTTTAAAGAAACTAAACTTTTACGGTCAGTTTAAAACGAATGATGACACCAAATTTAGCTTCTTTTAATAATAAAACAATAGTTCACCATTTTGAAATACCTAGAAATACGGAAACTATTCCTCGCTCGTTTAGATTGCCACCGGGTCAAAGAACATTTGAAAATAATATTTATGCATGCTCTAAAATCGTTCTGCTTGACACGACCTTTTAGTAGATATTATTTCGCATTTAACTTTCTAGCTACTTTTTCCATTTTTTAATTTTTTTGCCATCGTATGCCCTTTCATTTGGCTCATTTTTGTGTGCTCTCGTTACGTTACCACCACTTTTCCGTGATCTCTGTCGAACATGGCCGTTTTATTTTTTTCCCTCCTAGCACTCTGCCTATCGATGCCGTTTCTCGCGCCCGTTTGCTCGTTTGGATGACTTTTATTTTCTCCCTGCCCGCTGCAACATCCCCCTTGCCTGGCCCTCGCACACGCTGCTCCATGTGCGGAAAACTTTTGAACTTTACACTCATAAATCTGGTAAGCTGATGGGTTGAATTTTTGCTTGTACGGGCCGGCCAAACACTTGCCACTCCTACAGATGGAATTACAACACTTTACATGGCGTTTCGGTGGCCATAGCCACGGTTCGATGCGGTGCGAGAAAGTTGTAGATAGATTTCGCCCTGGCCGGCCGTTTTTTTTTGTTTTTTGCAGACCGTTGGGCTATAATTTTTTCCCACTATCGCCGCTTGTCGATTTACTTTCGGCCGGGGGTTGCGAGTTATGCTTCGATGTACGCTTCAATGATTTGTGCGGCAGTGTAATTTATTAATCCTTGTTTCCAACTTTGTCTTGCACTTGCACGTTAACGGAAGCGTCTTCTTGTGGAGTGTATTCCGTTTGTCGGAGTTTAGTACGGAGCCTGGAAATGGTACCAGGAACTATACATAAAGTTTTTTTTAAATAAAATTTGCTTCAAATGGCAGATTATCCAGCAGTAGAAATAACGACGAAAAATATGGGCTTCGAACAGAAAAACTGTGCCTCAGACAGCAGCGCAAAGCAAAGGCCGACGGTTTCACAATCGTCCTCGCGAGCAATAAATTGTTTACCGAGGCTAAAAGTCCTTCTGCGGGCTGTTTGTGCTTTCGTTCGCTTGCGTCTACCGATATTGAATTACTCCATTATTCAACGAAATCATTGCTCCCAACGGGTCACAGGGGACAGGAAAAATGGCTTTCCATTTGCTGAGACGCGTTGAAAAGCCGCGTGGGCGCCCAGAACGACGCAAAATGCTGCCGGGCCGGTTGTCGGCCACATTTTAACTGGTAGGGGGAATGCTTCATCTTTTTTTTTTGTATTCTTTGTTTAACGGAAACACTTGGGAAATCTTCCTTCCCTAGATCGGCGTGAGATACAAACGCTACTTTCGACGAGCGGACCCAGAAAAAAAATAAAGAACCAGTTGAAGGAGTGGATGTCGTAAAAGGGGGGAAGCAGGGCCGGTGTGGGAAATGAAAATGCCTGAAAACATGCTTTACATGATGACAAGTGAAGAAAAAGTGCCACCACAACCGAGGGCAAAAACGTACACAAGTCATGCAAAGCAGAAAACTGTGCGAATGAAGACACACGCACACACAAAAAGTAAACCTCTGCTTTGGGGGTTTTTTTTTCTTTTCTTCTTTGCCGTCAGGGTGACAAAAAGTGGCGTACACTGGACGAGCCCAGGCACGCCGGTGAGTTGGCGGTTAGAAAAAAAAAAGCTACACGAGCGGCAACGTCAGGGCTGGGCAAAAAGCTTAAGGGAGCAATTAAATTTTTTGCCCGGACCGGCACCATTTGAATGGAATGGCTTCCGGCGGAAAGTGACTAGATTCAAACGTTGCACGCCGGGGCCCGAGCGAGGTACGGCAACGGGGTGAGCGGAGGTACGGTGAAGGCAACAACGAAAAACACATTCCCGCCAGAGAACGAAGCGAAACAAATTTGATTAATGATACGCACCGACGTCCACCCGACGAGACGCAAACAACATTTAGTGAGACGAAACCGGCTGGCAAACGAGGGTACGAGGTTAAAACAGAGGCTGCAGTTGAGCAATGGGCGATTGCTGCTCGGATGCTAGATAGCATTTGCCACCCGGGGGAGGAACTGTAATATATGCGAGGCACAAGGATGCGCCAGGGTGAGTTTTTGATCCTCCTAGGACGAGTTTCATTGATCGAGAATCGTTCAAAATAAATGTTCCAGGCCGATTAGTAGAGCTTGCAAAAGTATGAAATAGAAACACTGTTATACTTAGAAGAATACTAACGAACTAAGATTCACGGCAGCAACATGCACGTCCATGTTAAGAGTATAAAAATCTCTTGATAAGCTTAGCAAAGCTCACGAATTGACCGTCCTTTAATGGATCTGTTTCATTGAGTTGTTGCACACGTCATGGTTATGTACGTTCCTGCATTCTTTTCAGGTCAAGAATTGTTTTGAAGGGAACTTCTTAACCTGTTGAATAAAAAAACTACTTAAATCTATCAAGTTCCTCGATCCAAGCTAACAAACTCTTCGCATAGTTGTGCTTTATCGCAACTCTAGCTATCGATTGCGTCCCACTTTCAAGGGTTCATTCGTGGAAAAGCAATTTTAATGGAAATCTTTTAACCAGCCACGTCGCAAAAGTTCCCCTCATTCCTTTTCCGCAGACTTTCACCCCGCACCGATCGGTTCGGCCTCAGCTGATTTCGGTGTCGCTCGCGGGAAAATCAGTGGACTTGGACATTCGAAAGCGTGAAACCACCAGACGCCCGAAACACACACCGACTGTGTGTATTGCGCTCGCTCGCACCGGATGTGACCGAACACTCACCGCAAAGCCCCATAAATCTCGAACGACGGCCACAAATCAATCTACGCCTGTGTGCGCGTGGCCAGGTTCCCTGGCTTCCCAGTGCCGGTCAGATAGTCCGTTTCCAGCGCCGCTCGCTCGGGATCGCCCTCTATCAGCCGTGGCCATCACTTCCGGTCGTTCACAGCGTGTGCTTTTGCGCCATACCGCGGGAGAGAATCGGGACGGCTAATGAAAATTCAAATCACCAATTCGCCGGGCGCCGGACCGAGTGGAAAGCTGTGGTTTCGTGGTGGAAACACTCAAAGAGCCACTGGGATTGAAAGGTCCTGTGTGGTTTCAAGTCCAAATGAGGAATTTCGCTCCGATCTAGCCCAAGCGCTTCATTCATGTTTAGCTCCGATAGTGTCGAAGTATCTTTCCGCCATTGTGGTTGGGCTTCCGATACGCCCGTACTTTACCATCCAACACGTCCCTCTCCTTCTGTTTGCTTCACCATTCTATCTCTCCGCCGTGTAGCCATGCGTATCCGGCACCCTTTCAAACAAAACAGGAACGTGGTGTAACAAAAAAGAAAAACCATCTCAACGCTTTTGCTCAAAAAGCCACGCAAGCGGAAGCGCGAAAGGGGAAATTGAGATTGTTTACGATCGTTCGGGGGGGTTTTGTTGTTGTTGTTCTGTTTTGCTCTTCTTTTTCCGGGGCACCAAATTTCTGTCGAATGTGTTTCATTTTGATTTCTTTCTGTTTCCGCTGCCGCCTTTCTGGGGCCTACTCGCCTACTATCCCGTCGATACTCCGGGTTCGTCACGCATCCGGGATCTTTAAAAAAAACACATCTACATGCCCGCCTTAGTGCTTATCGATGGAGCGTAAAGCAAGTGAAGCAGGGTCTGGTTTGGGGCGGAATCAAATCACGAAATCAACAATTTGTGACCAAGAGAGCTTTGGGAGGTGGTAACGAGTACGGCCTGGTACTGCTCCAAAAGGATGGTAGTTTTACAGAGTTTTGCCTTTCTTGTTTTATATTGCCCGGGATGTATTTCTTTTTCTGTTTTGTCGAGAAAGCTCGAGAAAGGCTCCAAAGTGTAATAAAAAAAAAAGATACCACCAAATATAGTTAACTTTTTTTTTTATTCCATGCGCCTGCTCTTCATGGGAGCACAAACGACCAGCCAACAATAAAACTGCCAATGCTTGGTGCGAATACGATCACGAGATGCGATGACGTGAGTTGGAAGCTTACCCGACGTCTTTACTATCGCAGAACGCACGGCAGAGTTGGTGCGGTGATGCGTGAATCGACGGTTTACGCGTCGGTGAAACATTTCACACTGATCGAAAAACTCATAACGTTGAAGGGAGCCGAGGAAACTAGCAGAGCAAGTCGGAGGACCAAAACATAAAAACGGCAAGACAACAAAATGTGTCCCCAAGGGGCGTATGCCGACGAAAGTCAATGCGTAATGGGGGGAAAAAGGCACTGGCAAGACAAAACGGGCTCTCGGTACGATGGCTGCTCCGTCTCCCGGGAGCGAGGCGTGAGGGTGACGCCACATAGATCACCTCTCATCCTTGGGGGATCCCGCCCGGGGAAACGGGCGAAAAACGAGCGTGCTGTTTTTCTTTTCCTTTGGGCGGAAATGGTTCCTTTTTTTTTTTTGACTGTGGGATTTGATTTCCCTTTTTGCCACAGCACACATCCGTCCGGCACACTATGTTCCTTCCAGTTTGTTCGCGTTGTTTTCTTTTCTGTCACGACGCAAACCTGCTCAAAAAGAATCATTCGCGGTAGCCAAATTCGACACTATCGAAAGTGTACTGTCCTCGGAGGCTTTTCCATCGTTCGGACGCGGATGAGCGATTTTGTCTCCTTTCCGGAGAGCCCTTTTTTTGCTTGTTTGTTGCTCTGGCCCTACTCCACTTAGCACTTGCTCGCTTGCCGCTTTGCCAGTCGCGTCCTACGATGGAGACACTGAATCGCGTCGAAAAAATCTCGACAATCGTATTGACCAACCGTCGCTTGTGGATATTGCCGCCACGGCGTGGTGTTCCGTCGGCACAAATCAGCCTTCACGTCCAGGAGACAAGACAAACTACGCCGCAAAATAGATAAGAAATAAATTGCCAGCGGTGTTTTTTTCCCTCCACCGAACTGTGGTGTTTTCCCTTTTTTCTTTGTATTTGGTTTTGTGTGTGGCCGCTTTCCGGTCGATAAACAACATCGATAACGGCCTCTCGGCACCAAATTGGAAATGTTTTCGTTGGTGGCTTTCGAAGGACTCTCCGATGTGCGCGCCGCTGATCCGCTTTGAAGGCTGCTGGCCTGTGGCTGCTCGAAGTGCTGCTTTTTTCCCACAGTAAGGCCGATTGGGCGGGATTTTTTTGTTATGTAATCAGTACTTGCCATGCTTCCAGGAAGGACGTAGGTCTCGGAGTGCTTTAGGTGAATGTAGTTCACTAGGGGGGTTCAAAAAAAGAGACCCGGAACCATTTCGCTCTGCAACGGTTTGTCGACATCGGAAAGCTCCAAATCAACTGGAGGCAACGCGGTCTGCGGTGCGAATTTTCCACCGAAGGCAAAAGATGACCTAATCGTATCCGGAGCGTGCTGTGGTTCGCTTTTGGGGCATGTTTGTTTTTGCCCCCGCCGTACGCTTCCGCTGACCAACGCGGGAGAGACTTTGCAGCAGAAAATATAAGCCCCCGGTCGGCCGGTGCTGTGCCGTCGTTTTCCCGTTGGGTGCTCATAAATCGGCGAGTCGAAACGTTGAACCGGCAGCGCCGGAACGAGCACCGATCTGTTCGCTCGGCTGACGCGGGCGGATTTTCCAATATGCTCGAAACAAGCAATTCGGCAGCGACTCCGAAATGCACAGAACGTGACAAGGTTAATGCGTACTCAATGCGCAAAGCAAGTCCATCGATGGCCAGTATCTGATGAGCTGCGATTCGGCTCATTTTTCAATCGGAGTCGTCGTCGATAAAAGGCACATTGCATGCGAACACGACGTGATGATGTTGGCGAGTTTCTTCTTCATATGCCATTTAAAAAAAAATCTGTCAATCCATCGACTGCAGTATACAGTATCAGTAAAAAAATCAGTTCTGAAAAAACGAGTACAATATACGGTTAAATGATGTCATATTTAAGAAAATTTTGCTTTTGTTTCCTAAGCACATTGTCCTAAGCGTCCTTTGCTATTGTTTCCACAGCAATCCTAAGACTTGATGAAATTTGAGAAAGTTTAACTGTCAAAAACGAGGAAACATAATTTCTATTATCGCTAGTGTAACTAAATATCTCATTGTTCTCTGATGGATATTGCACTTTCTAAACAAATACCGCATTTCTTGTTCGTCGAACGAAGCTGAACCCAATGGTGTTTGAAATAATGTCCCCATTACAAATGATTATCTCGTATTAACGAGACGCTCGAACAATAGACAAGCTTCATTATTGCGTTTCGGTAACACCACGCGGCACGTGGAGACAGATTTGTACCGCTTCGTTCTGTGTTTATATTTCCGGCAGCCAATTTTCACCTAATAATACGCCATTTTCCAACGCCCGAGCGGCATCGTTTGGTGCCGCGTCAGCAGAGCGCTGGGTGATTTTTCTTTTCCCTCTAAATTGCTGACACCCGAGGCGGCGTATCGTTAAGCCAGCCTCGCACAATAAAGCGAAACAAAAACCAAACCTCTCCTCAAAACACCAAAAGCGAACAAATAACTGCACGCCGGATGGTGATTGATAGTAGGGGATTAAGTGTTTTTTTTTTGGTTTGGTTTTCTGCTGCGTTTTTTTTTCGTTTCGATTTCACATCCTCGCTTACATACGTACTTCCTGGTGTTACGACGGCGCAGTGTCTTTGTGAGACAACGGAAAATCGCATAAAAACACCCCCAAGCAAGCTGGCTGACAGCTAATCAACAGCTGCGTCGTCGAGGCTCCGTCCCGCAGGATGTGCAGAATGTTGAGTTTTTTTTTTCTTCTTCGTGGTTGTGGTCAATCCCCCCTTCCTGTGGCATTTTTTTTTTCGCATGGTTTGGTTGTCAAATGCGTTTTCATTTTCCCGTCCTCGGTGGTTCGCTTTTTGACCGCCGAGAAGCCGCCGAGATGATTGGCCTTCTCTCCTTCCGACATCGGCACCATCCAATGGCGGTTCGGCCACCGGAGAAAGATAAATGTACTAATGTCCTGCTCATTTTTTCCCGCTTCTAACATTTCCCTTAATGATTCACCATTTGTGGCATCCTGGCTAGCTGTTAGGTTTCTTTTTCATTTCCCCCGTTCCCCGTTACTCTGTGTGGCGCCTTTTTTTTGTTGTTGTTGTCGCTCACCTAATTTTCCTTCATTCTCTCTTCCACATAACCGGGGTTTTTGCTGCGCTCCATCGCCATCCCCGCAACAGCGGTCACTTTCCAACGAAAGCCAAGTGGTCATGCGGGCGGTCGAGACGAACTACTCGGGAAAGTATAGCTGCGAAGTGTCCGCCGATGCGCCCTCCTTCCACACGATCATCGTCTCCGGGGACATGGAAGTGGTCGGTAAGTACCCGTTGTGATCGTTTCTCTCAGTCGTGGGCGCAAGTTCCATCCCCGTGCAATGTGTGGCAGGATAATTATTACATTCCACCCTCCGGTGGCATTAAATATTTGCTAGCCATTTTCGCTCCGCTCGATCATGAACGCGATTTCTTAGAAAATAAACGCCACCCTGTGGCGTCTGCAGTAATGCTAAGGTAAAGCATTTTCCAACCAAAATCATACCAACCATCAACATAAACCAACGTCCCTGTCGTCAGAAATTTTCATCGCACCATCGAACGGTGGTTTGGTGGTTCGTTGCTTCTTGGAAAGTAAAACATTACGAGCTCTTGAGGAATTGTTTTCAATTTATTAAGCCCTCAATAGAGTGGGCCAGCACCTACAAGGTAATTCCTCAGCCCAGCACGTTCGGGGATTTGAAAATTCATTCTGCAACGATTCCATTTATTGAAGATTCCAATGAATGTACTATGATAAAATATTTTCCTATCGTAAATAGTGTAGGTTTCGCCTCTTAAAGTGCTATGTTTTTTTAATAAAATAAATGAGGACGATGATTCACTCGAAACCTTATTTAAACACATTCGAAGCAGTATTATTATCATTATTATTAACTTATTTGGACGGTTGAGCCATATTGGATTTTGAGGTATATTTGCTCATTTAGTTTTTTTGAAAGTTATCTTAGGGCGAGTGTAGGCGAAACTAAAGCAAGATTTTCTTTAAAGGAGGTGATTTAAACAGTTTTCAAAATTACTTTTCAATAATTTAATATTCCATGAGCGCGTCGCTTTGAAACAAACCAAGCAAATCCACTTAACGATAGCAGCAAGAACCGAATCCAGGACGATCTCTCTACCAAGCAGCAGCAGAAGAACCCAGCAGCAACCTAGCGGCAACCAATGCGTGTTCGATTCGCCGTGAAGCATACAATTTAATATGTCCAATAAAAAATTATTAGCTTCTGATCCCGGCTCTGAAGCTGTGATCCGACAGAGTCAGCTACTGTCGCTTACTCGCTTTGAAACATTTGAGACATTGTCCCGTTTCTCCAATGCCTCGGTGCCGGAATCCGATACCCGCTGGCGCAAAACACTTGCACAAGGTCACTTCTCCATCATCGTCGTCTTCACTGCATCACCCCGATGTAGCCGATGATGTTTCCTTTCCGGGCGATGGTTCAATGATTTTTTATTGAATATCACCACTCCCGGCTCCCGGCCAAACGCAGAAAGCGTGAAGAAATTCGCCGTGCAATTTATTTATTCCGTGACATTTTGGACGTCCACGGGCGGTCGCCCGTTCCCTTTCTGCACTTCCTCTTGGCTGATCTTGCGAGTAGGGTGGCTCGGAGTATTGTTTTACAGTTTGCCCACAATCCCCCCCACCACTCTCTCTCTCTCGCTCTCCCTTTCCATTTCTCTGTATCTCCTTGAAATGTGTCCGGCTGCCTGGAGGTAATCGAGGGCTGCTCACCGAAGCACAGCCAGGGCATTTGCCGGGATCGCAATCGGTGACCGCATAAATGTCAGCCCGCAAGCGTAATGATGCTTCGAGTTAACGACGAACGGGCGACGTTCGAACGGCGAAGGAAACGGATGGCCGGTCGTTGAGGCGGGGGGAAATTGTAAAATTGAACTGCCAAGGGCTTTGACCCAGCTGGCAGGAACTGGGGTGCAACGGACGAACCAAAACGAAACGGAGAAGAAAACCGATAGCCGAATGGACGCATTAATCCAACGCCAACTGGAGCGGACCAATTTATGAAATGAGCGAATGGCAAGTTTGCCGCTATTTTGTTTTATTATTTCCATTTTTTATTTTTTGGAAATCGATACCGGATGGTGAAAAATGTCTTCCAGTGCGATAGCAAATTGGGCGATAAATGAGCTCGTTAGAATGTTTTCGCAAACAGGCTCCTAAACTTCAGTAATTTTTCCAAAGTATTGTCAGCTGTTTGATTTGAGGTTTGGAGTTTGGTTTCATACTTATTATCCTGATGGTTACATTCATATATTGCTTATCACGTGAAATCCAATGCGTGAAACATTTCAAAGGATTTATCTGATGATTTGTTTGATATTTGAGCAAACGTTCCAATGTTCCATCCAATATCGACACTGTGTATCAACTAAAATGCTATTCTAGAATTCAATCGATGAACGGTAGTGGAAAATATAATGGAAAACTCATCAACCAACACCACGTTTTTAATTACTTTGAACTCAGATAACGCGTTGTTACATAAAACTAATCATAACTAACCAACATCCCGGTGCAGCAGAGTCCTAGCTGTTTCCATTCCGTTTCTGCCCAAAAACCCCAACCCGAAGCGCTTAATGTGTGTGCACAAAATCACATATTCCATTACAAATCCCACGTATCGCTTCGCATCCCATTATGCCACTTAATAGGATTACAACCAGGCCCGTCCACCAGACCGCCACGCCGGCCCGCTTGTCGACGGCAGCTACCCGGTGTATTGATTACGCTGTAATCAAATGCAGCAAATGCGTCGTCCGATTTCTCCGGGCTGCATTAAATGCTTTTGCATCTAAAATTTATTATCTTCGAAACACAATCGTGCCACACCGCAGGCGTGCCGGGGAAGGGATGGCCATTTTGAAGACGAGGAACGACGAAGTTGAATGTACTGGTTTACGCGGTGCTTACGCTTGCAAACGCTGGAAAGCCTTATTTAATTACATATTAATTACATCAACCTCGGGGTAGGCAACCAGTCAGCTCTAAAGGGGGAGTGGTTGGGGCGGCTGAGGGTTTAAATGTGACGCAGCCACTGGGACGGGGGGCGCAAGGAGCCGTGGGAACGGTACCGGGCCTAGCGAAGGTGATCGCCGAGACAAGCGAGCCGACGATGGCCGGGAAAACCAGCCGTGCCCGTGTCGTCCTGGTGGTTCATTTTCACACGGCGAACGTTGGCCCGAGACCACGCTGATGAATAATGTATTAGTTGTAAAATCTTACTTATCATCACGATACAAGACACCGCAGGCGAGCACACAGTCGCACAACACCCACAACAGGAGCAATATCACTCTTGTGTCGGTTGTCCCCGTCGGTTGTCACACGACTCAAATTAATGATCCTTATGCCGTCGGCTCTCCGCTGCGGACCTCCGGAAAGCACCACCTGCAGCTTTTTCTTTTAAATTTCCCTAGGGCAGCACAATTCTCATCCGATGGAGACGCCCAGTGCCCTGCTATGTGTGTGTGTGTGTGTGTCCGGTAATGGCGTCCTTCGGGCTAATTCCTTCGATTCCGCGGCAAGCCAAACCGGTTCGGCGTGGTGCAATCGGTGCACACTGGCTCGATAAATCATCCCGTGTCATGGACCTCAGGTTCGGGCGGCAGCAGCACCACCACCAAGGCATCAATAAATCTAATGAACCGTTCGCAACCGAGGGGCAAAATTCCCGGACGTCGGGTTCGATGCGCTGTCGATGCGGGTTTTCCGAGCCAGCGCCAGTGCTTCCTAACGGAGACGTACCGCCGAAACGCTTCGTAATCTGTTCGGACGGAAATAATTTTTCCCAGCTTCCGGTCCGGGTGGCGCAGCCCTCCTTCACGGAGCAAGATCAGTTTTCTTAGCCCGGCACACCTCCGCTTGCACTTGATGCAACGGACAGCTAGAAAGTCTTGATGTCCGGAAACTACCCATACCAAACCCGGAAACCGGCAAGCAACAAGGCACCTTAGAAGTATTCAATCATTTTTCGATCCGCCCCACATAACAGCTTTCCTGTACCTAGAGATGGAGTGTGAGAAAGAGAGAGCAAGATGGAAATACCGGTGGGGATTGGGAAAATAGGGGGTTTGAAAATGAACTTCTTCAGTTGGCGTTAACGTCGGTGGTAATAATGATCCCGCTTCGTCTCAAAACACGCTCAACGGACGGGATGTTTCGTGTTTCATGTGCCTTTTAAACGATCCTTAAATATATTGCCTTCCGCTGCACGAAGGCTAAAGGGTCAAAACTCGTACCGCAGGTTGGGAAATAACACCAGCACAACCGGTGAGATTAGATTGATCGGCCTTTGCACCTTCGTGCGACACTACGTTTGATTCGGCTGTCTCAGTCATCGATGTTTCAGGGTATAATTTATGAGCTCACCTGCACCTTTCTCTGGTCTAACACTCGTATCACCTTTTTCTCTTTCTCCCTCTCTCTTGTTTCCCCTTCGACACGCCGAAACATCGACATCGCATGTTCGGATCCATTCATCGGATCGCACGGATCATCAATGATCGACGCCGCCACACCTGGGACTGTTGGGGGTTCCGGAATCCTTTTCTTCTCCTTCTTCTTCTTTTTCTCCTCCACACCCACAGATCCACCCATCGAACAGCCGTCGGTGACGGGACTCCAGGCGCGCTACCGACCGGGCGACATCCTGCGGGCCAACTGCACCTCGCATAATTCTAAACCGGCAGCAAATTTGACGTGGACGATTAATGATGTACCGGTAAGATTTATTGTTACGGCCAGCAGTCGGTAATGGGCGGGAAAAGGGTAGGCAATTGGGGATGGTGGAAGTGAAATAAATAAAATAAATTTCCCCAACCCCACGCGTTGCGGCCCCTTTTCCCACCTGCCTTTCTATTTCGGCTCCTGCAGAGAAAATATATGTTACCGCAGACACATATAAAAAAAAAACCCGATGGAAGGGGGAAAAACTGGAAACATTTCGTCACCCGTTTGGCTCACGACCAAATAGTGGTGGAATGTCGAACGGATCACTCACCGGTTTTGTCCTTCGGGATGGTAAACGGGAACAAATTGATGGAATGGCAAATGAAAAAAAAAAGTACGAAAATAAATAAATGGATGATAGACTTTTAGCTTCCGTTCCGTAGCAGAGTGACATGGTTTTCCCTCACCACGGCACGGTGCGTTTTTTCCGACGTTTTGCACACATCCCCTACACACACACTACCGACGCGTGTGCGCATCCCCACCGAAAGCCACCGGAATGAAATTAGATTTCCGGATTTGACAAACGGCCACACAAACGGAAAACGCAAGCCCCCTACACCGCAGCCAATCTTCGATGATGATTGGCGAAGGGTGGAAAGCGGTGGAATCTCCCTTCGCAGAAGAAAGATGTGAAACACCGACTTCCGCAACCGAATGGCTTCCACCACCACACACTCAGCACGCCCAGTGTTCCAATGATTCCATTTTCACGCCGCTTTTTTTCCGCCAGAGCGAAGAAAGCCGACATAGTAAAGTCGTTCGTTCTGCTCGAAAAACCATCAACGATCAGTTGCTTAGTGAATGGTTTTATTTTGGTCGAATTTGTGTACGTACGTTTGCGTTTGGCCCACTTCGGTTCGCAGCAGCAGCAGCAGTGAGTAAGGGAGGGAAAATGGAATTTTCCCTCTTTCTCGCTTTCCTTCTGCTGGCGTGGCGTCATCCATGACCGGCGATGGCGACAAGCGGCTGTGGCGTGCAGATGAATAGGAGTGCCGAACCGGAAATGTATCCTGTGGCCAAGGGATTTTTGAGGGATTCCGGCGGGGCAAACCAAACAGGATTTAAAAACCTATTTAAAACATAATTGAATTTACACTTCTCAATCAGGGATAATTTCACGCAAGACTGCCAGCGCGACTGGAAGCGTAAGGGAGAGGGAAAAGCAAATACAAGTAAAGAGTGGGAGAGAGAGAGAGAGAGAATCCGTGTGTGGTTGCCTTCGAGTGTGGAAGCGGATGTGTATTTCAATAGTCAGTAGAATCAAACGGAAACATGGGAAGTGGAGCACAAACGTGGCTTCATGCCGTTGCAGATTAAAATTCAGGGGGAAACTTATTGTACACTTGATCTAAAATTAAAAAAAAAACCCAGCCAGCTTGCATTTCATTAGTGAAAAGCGGCCGATGGCTACTTACTTCTGAAGCGATTTCGAATTTTAATTAACATTTCAGAGTGAATCATTGATTATATATTTTAATTACTTCATTTATGAAACCATCTTGGGTAGTTGACAATCTGACTCTATTCGGGCAAATCTCGTTAATTAGATGAATGAATAATGATGGACAAAAAACTTGCAAATGAATATTTTTGTCAACCTCAACACTTTACTTACCATTTAAAAATTGTTTTTGTTAATTTTTGTTCTCAATCCAAAATTCCTGTTAAACAATTCCAACACCTGCACAATCATTGTTTACAGGAACCTTTCTTCTGCTCCTCCATGGCGTTGTGGAATAATTTCAAAGTTTCTCACCCAATAGCAAAACTAATCAAAAATGTTTGTTCCAAAAATATCCTTTCTTCCCTTTCTGCCTCGCTTTCGCACCACACCGCACAGATCCCCCCGCAGTACGTGAAACTCTACCGACCGATAAAGGACAGCTACACCGGGCTGGAGACATCCATCCTCGGCGTGAACGTTATGGTGGCCCACGACCACTTCGTGCAAGGCAAACTGAAGGTAATTATTCACAGGGCAGCCGTTTTGCATGCAGCTTCTCGGTACGCCATGGAAACCCATTGTCAATCCATCCGGCGAACACCGACGCGCAACAGCACCCTTGTCGCTGGGCGGTTCAGACCTCGCCGGTCTGTCTCCGCTGGCCTTAATCAAAAACCGCATAATTCATCCTTGTCAATACGTGATTTTCTTTTCACTTTCACCGGGGCCACGAACCGTCCTGTCGTCCCCGCAGCCGCCATTGTATTTGTACGGCCGCACACGAAACAATCCCGCCGGTCAAAACAGTGCCCCTCCACGGAACACGGTGAATACAAATAACTAAATTTATTCCACACAAATCGGCCAAAGTTTGGCGCAAACCTCCCGGCTTCCGGCTCGCTTCGATCGGGGGGTTGGGTTTCCGTTTCGTGTATTGCGTGTCGGCACAAACTTTTCTCATCTCGATGCAAAATAATTTTCTGGTCGCCCGTTCCCTCCCCCATCAAACCGAAGCTCAACGATGCACCGGAAGGAGTGGCGGTAAGGGATGCCCCGGAGGATCCATGTTTTCCATCAGACACTCGTTATGAGCTCTGCTGCTCGAACAAAACCGGGGGAAAACATAGCCGACATTCTGTTTTCCCGTCGAGTGAACCTACCGGAACAGTTTGAAATTTTCTTTCATGCTATCCATTGTAACATGCTCGTGGAAATGGTAATGTGCACGAGCGGGAAGGGGGAAAGTAACGGGAAACCTTACGAAAAAAGGGTACATCGTCCGGGTCGAGATTAATGAAAAACATAACGAACATGTCAAAGCGAGCGGCACACTGATTGTGGATATCTCGTGCCCGATTCTCATTGTCCTTTGCCCCGGAAATGGGGTGCTGGTAACCCCGAAGCGAAAGACGCGGAGCGTGATTCACCTATTCAACACAGTACGGTCACCATTGGGTGAGTTTTTCCGGCCCGGTGCGTACGACAGGGCAAGAGGGAAATGTAAAACGATAGAAAACGGCAGCAAGTCAAGTTGAGGGTCCAAAGTTTAATTAATTAATTATAAATTTCCTAAAGCCAAATCTAACCGGAGGACGGCCCTAAGGTGAAAGGGATGAAAACGTATGACAAGTTACCGAGGTGTAAGTAAAGAAAATTCGTGCCGTACACTTCAGGTCACTTCGTGGCCGGTAAAGCAGTCGAACTCTACGGAGGCTCATTAGAACGGCGGTTTTATGCGATAAAGAAGTTCCACGAAAAGCAATGAAAGGATCCGACAACTTCAACGATCTGTTGCACAATAACGATTTATGAATATTTTATAAATTTCGAATAATGCTGCTCAGTGCCGGGAAAGTTAAACCAGCCTCCAACCCCGAAGTTCGGTTGGGGTCTCTTGCTTGGCTTGTTTTTATGTTGTTCATCCTTTCAAAAACCGACCATGGTGTATCGAAAGCGTCAGTAAACAATACATGATATTAATTAAAAGTTTAATTGATTCTAACGGCGTGCTAGTTTTGACACCAGCAAGTTTCCCTCCTTCGAACATCGTTCCCTGTGAGCTGGAGCGAATTGTTCTGCAATCTGGTGTTGTCTTGGTTTGGAATCGTTATCTGGCTCTTTTGTTTCAGGGGATTGTTTCATTAACACATTGATAATGGCTTTTAATTTCAAAGAAAGAGGCTGCAGAGAGAATGCATAAAGGGCAACTCTTATCAAATACTACATTTTTGTCATTTTTTTTTCCTGCATTTCTAACCTTTCTCATCATCCATTTTCCACAACCCTCTTGCGATGCAAATAACAGCTGAAATGCGCGGCCTCGATACATCAAATCTACCACGAAGTCATCGAGCAGTTCATCCCGGAAGATCGGCCCCGGATACTG
This sequence comes from Anopheles atroparvus, assembly GCA_914969975.1. Taxonomy (NCBI): domain Eukaryota; kingdom Metazoa; phylum Arthropoda; class Insecta; order Diptera; family Culicidae; genus Anopheles; species Anopheles atroparvus. Next base: position 22,016,278 of record CAJZCY010000003.1, read on the forward strand.
GCGACGGGCGTTTCGGCCAGCGGACACAGCATCAACCTCTACCAGGGCTCGGTGCATGAGAGTGAGCTGACGGATCAGTCCGACGCCTACCTGACGGTGAACGGATACAAAGGTAAGGGAGCGTCCAAAGGCCACGAGAAAAAAGCGACTCAAGTGTTTCAGTACGCTCATGTTCCGCTTAATGTGTGAAGCAATTAAAGTTAATGTAAATTTTATATTGCTTTTGCTCATCTTTCATTCCAATCTTCCAGTCACCAAAGTGCCTGAAGCTATGCAATTAAAATGTTTCAATAAGCAATCGCCAAATTAACCAGAAGGAACGAGGAGCTTCAGATAACTCTGTAATGAATTTCTGTTCATGGTAGTATTTGATGCATGAGCAAAATCAAATGAACTTCTGCACTAGCCTTCGACGAAGACGAATGTTCGGCGTAAACAGCCCAGGTGGCGATACGAAAAAGCCAACATTGCGGTATGATGCAGTGCTGGCCGGCCAAACTCTACACCGACACAGTAATTTCACAAGTTGCCGCTTATGAAACCACACACCGTTCCCCGAGGGGAACTGATAGTTTCTCGATGGCTTTCCCGTCCCTGTACCGTGTCGGTGTCTCAACGCCCATTCACCGAATCCAGACGATAGTTTCATATCGGCTTAAGGATGAATACATGCTTCCCGCGTGGCTATCGTATCTTCGCGTCATCCACCCGAAGCCGCATGGGACAACATTTTCCACACCACAAACTTTCAAAATGAGAAAAGCTATATGCCCGTCAGACGTGCCGGTATAAATCATCGCGCAAAATAGCTTCCTCCTCGGCACGGCTCTAGTCGTGTAGGTTCGTGGGAATCGTTCGTTGCCGTCCAAGAAAACAATTCTCCCGCCCTACATAAACACATGCAGCGTAGCAGAGCCCTCGGGATACCAACAGCTCTCCACAGTTTTCCACAGCGCGCGTGAAAGTATGCAGCACACCAAAGGCGCCACGAGAAAGTGGCCAAAAAGAGATTGGGGTTATTGTGCGATGGTGTGGACGTGTGAGAAATGGCTACGATAATTCATATCCTTTCGGTGTCTTTTGCTATTGCGGTGTGTGTGTGTATGGGATGGTGTGTGGTGAGAACAGTAAAATTTAAAACAACATGTACCAACCGCCACTTCCGTACCTCCACAAGCAACCGGATCGGCGACAAAATGGAAATGGAAATTTGTCCCAAAGAATTTCCTCTTCCCCCCCGGGGGTGGGTGGGGTCTCACTTTCTTGCAAACAACACGTCCAGGAAGGGGTGCTTGTTCGCATCAATTGTTCCAAGTGTGCCGGAGGGTTGAAAAGACATTCATTCCGTTCGAGAAGAATTAAAGCGATACACGTGCAAGAATGTCCCAACGGATGGTTCCGTTACAATGTGTTGGAACCCCTGCTACGATTCCTTTCGGTCGCGAAAAATGAGAAGCAGAATGAAGACTACTCTTAAACGCCTCCCAGGGACCATGGGAATGTTTGGGAAGGTTAAGAATATCAGAGCTCTGTGAGCGAGCAAAACCCGGCTCTGAGAGCTTGTGTTTAATTCCCCCTACCAGAAACGGACCTTTGGACACCCGCATCCGGGGCTGGACTTCACAAAAGAAAGTGCACCCACCGGGCATTTGAGCATAACTCCAAACTGCTACACTTCACGTACGGCAACAGTAGCCACCGGTTTCTTAGTCAATTTACAGATTTCTCCCCGTCGCCGCCAGCTCGAGTGCCAAGCACATCCACACGGGTGCTCGTAAATTGTGAACCTGCATGCTGGTCACTGCCTTATCCCTCGTCACCTTGCCCTGCGACGCAACCTCTACCGCGGTGACACTACCGGAGCTTTTGGGAAAATTTATACTTTCCTCAGATGTGCACGGAGCGGGCATAGTTTTATCATATTTTCCACTCCCGTCAGACCCAGACCGCTGGGAAAACGTTGGTTTTGTGAGTGCGCCTGCGAAGGAACAACCTGCCGGGATGCGGGTCTGGTTTCACTTCACGTTTTGATACTCGCACAGTTTTCCCCTTTTTTTCTTCTTCTTCTTCTTTTGCACAAGTGCACCCCAAGGGGCTCGGGAGTGCTAGAGGGTGCCAGACGAATGTTGAAGATGACAGCAATGTTTTATGAAAGGAAACACAACTTCTGCATCCACTCGCAGGATGTGCGCCGGTCGAAGTCTGGTACCGGGCAAAGCAAACAGTGTTGCGAAAAGTCGAGGTTCAGCGTTCGAGGTTCTCCTAGCCGACCGCGTGTCTCATTTGGCTGCACACTGGGACTCCGCACGGTGCGTCAGCATAACCCGGAGGTTGGTGATGTGCCGGCCGGAAACAGACGACACTGTGCAAATAGAGCTGTCGGTAGCACTTTACATCGCTACCAATCACGATGATGTCGTTGTCGGTTGGGAGAAAGGCCACTCTCGTCGAATGCACCATGTAGGGGCAGCCCCGGACCGGATTGTCGTATGTCATTGCAAGAACTTCCTACGGTGCATCGCTTCAGTGTTGTTTCTAACGCTGACCGACCAGGTCCGTGCTATGGCAAGAAAGTGCTCTCCCATTTCTTCCACAACATTATCGCACCGATCCAATGACCGGTTTCGCCCAACTTTGATGTTGTTTTTGGCGTCAGGTTACGCCATATGCACGCGAGAAAAGGGTGAGGACGAGAAAGAGAGCGAGAAAACCGAGTCCCGGGCCAAAGTTTCACAAACATTTGCTACAACGATTTGTGTGTAATATACATACTTGTTCCCTTGTGGGTTGCCACCCTCTGGTTTGATCCGATGGAACCAGGATCAGGCTGGCATCAACATCACCGATCGGAACGAGCAGATTCCCAACGGATCGAAATGGATACACTTCCATTTCTCAACCAATCACGAGTCCCGGTCCGGTTGAGGTTGGAGGACGCAGGGGAGTGGATTGATGAAAGTAAAACAATTTTGAAACCATACCGCACCGGTAAAATATGATCCGGACCTTCGGATTTCCGTTCTGCCATGCATCTCACATATGTAATACGGTATTTCTCCTGCCTTGAAGCATCGTAAAACTTCATGACATCATTTTTCCTTCGTTTCTCATGTCGATTTTATGAAGCAAATGCAAATGGTGACCCATACCCTTCCCTCTGTATTTGAAACATGTTCAGGCTCATAACGATGATTTGAGTATAGCTAGCCTACATTGTTGCTCAAATGAACTTGCTTTTTAAATGTATTTCTTCGCTTTAGAAACGGCAGTGAGTCATCTTTTTTTCTCTTTGCTGTCTTTTCAACACTTTCCAGCGGACAAGTCGTCACCACTGTCGTCCTCCTCCGGCAGCCTGCAGATCGACTCGTACGTCAAGGTGTGCTGGGTAACGTTCTACATCTGCATCATCTGCACCGTGATGGTCTACTCGATACGCTACCTGATGGTCACCTGACCCCAGCAGCGGGAGGCGAAGAGTGGCTCCGCCTCGGCTAACGTTTCGATGGCCGAGGCCACCACGCTCGAGCTGGACCCGCACTCCACCAGCTACCCGGTACCTCCACCGCCGGCTGCCACCATTTCCTCCGCCACCCTCAGCAACGTCGACAGCTGCGTCCTGTTCGTTCCGAGGTGATGCAACACGCTGCGAAAGGGCATGCTCCGGTCGGTACGCGCGTGGCTCGGCACGGCGACCGGGCAAACGATTCCGTCCGGCAACCGGGCCGGCAAAACCAAACGCCCCCAAAAGCAAGCATAAAGCAAGGACGCGAGAAAAGGGCGCACGCAACGCAAGCTAGTAAACAAAAACCAAAATCAAATACTTAAACATGTTGCTATCACCGTAACCGTATCGTCGTGAATGACACTACTCAACCTAAGCGTACCCTTTGGTTTGTTCTCCAACGTATACCATGTTTTCGACGAAAGGCTACCAGGCGCCTCCATCGCCATTTGCGGAGTGATGCTGCGAGCGACGGGATTTCGATGCGATTCGTGTGTTGACAGCCACAGTTTCCTTTCGCTCGCGAGCGAACAAAAGCTAGAGGGTGAAACGTTTGTTACACACACACACACACAAAAGCCAAGAAACACAACAACTGCTCTCCCTTCTCGTAGCTCTAGGCAACTCGTGTAAATAGCAAATTTTATCGGAAAGTGTACATAACAATATAGCCGTTCCTTCTCAATCCCCCACCTCCCTTTTCCCTGCGTTCCCCCCACCCACAACCCTTTGTCCAGTTTACAACTAATGAATTTTAATGTACTGTTACCGACCGTGAGCAACCGGAGCCGATCAGAAATCCATCGAACGTTAGACAATTTTTAGAAATGATGACTTGGGTCAGATTCCCTTCGCTGGATGTTTCCTGGGCAGGCATTCTTTTAAAGCAGCTAGGTTCTAGTGATTGCTAGAGTACTTAAACAGTGGAGAATACAGCAACAACAAAAAGGTAAAACAAAAAGGTAAAACAAAGTGAAACAGGTTAACCTAGCTAATAATGATTAAAACTTAAAGGACGGAAAACAAAATCCACTTGTACATAAATGAAAGCAAAAGGTAGCAAAATAATTAGCCGTGCCGAATAAATGTATGCTTTCCTGCGTTTGGTTGGGTAGAGCTCTTACCTCGGTTCCCGGTTTGGCTTGTCTTAACAGTAAGGAATACAGATGTATCAATTCGTTGTTCACTAAAACCAGAGGAAAACACAATGAGACAAATAAAATACCGAATGAAAGATCAAGCCTTCTGTTTCAGTGCTTCATTTCAAACCTTATCGCGCATTTTTGTTAAACGATATCCAAAAAAACTGGTTTTCGTGATGACATACAAACTTGCTAGAGCTGATAATAATCAAACATAATAAAATGTATTAATTAAGAACACAGCATAATCTTTAATCTACCTCTTTTCAGCGAAAAAGAACTGGAAGAATAATGAATTATTCAAGTTATAATTATATGGTTTGCAGAACACCATGGTAAGAGAAATTTCTCTTATTTATAATACTGTAGTCGGATTTCTAATGGATGGTTTGAATTTTCCAAAACCTTCAGCCGTATTCTATTAACACGACCACGCAGACAATTGAAACCCATATCAAATGAAGGATCAGTTGAACAAAATTGCAACATACAGAGGATCCTACGCAATGTAGCTACGCGTGGTAAAGCCCCGGTTTAGAGCCATTAGATAAATCGCCAGGTGAATGTTTTTCTTCAAATATTCATGGTTTCGCACGGTGAAAGCAAGCCTCCGCTTGCTAAACTCCGGCTAAACGGTGTTGAATTGCTACATCCACCCGGATACAGCCCACGGAACACGCGTTCTTCCGCGAAAATTCGTCATCTTTCTCTCTCCCTCTTTGTTCATCCAGCCTACCCCACGTCACACTACATTCAATCGCACAGCAATTTTCACTCAAACGATTCACGCTAGTTTTACCCTGTCGATGCGCGCCTAATTAAAACGGTTTAAATCTTTTATTCATAAGCAAACTCGTTATTCTGCTTTACATACCATACATTCCAGGTGGCTAAACGAGGGCCACCATTTTCCGAAGCGGATTAGAAATCCAACTCAGAACCGTTGAAAAGTGCTCCACCGAGGGGGGAGGCAATCTAAATTATGCTCAATCACACGAAAGAGAATCAATTATTTGCCATTCTTCGCAAGCGCAGGTGATTCCCCAATCGATACCGAACCAACCTGCGAAATCGAGTGGGCTGTAAGTTATGGAATTGATTAAAACGATAGGATTATCGGTAGCTGCCGTTCGTTGGTGGAGAAACGATCCGACCTGTTTGCTCGGCAATGCGAGCCATTTTAATTCGTTTAGTGCGAAATTGACTCCGGCTCGAGAGTAAATTATTTATGCAGATTATAGTTTAATAAAAATTTATTAGAATGAAACTCCAACCCATCAAATATCTACGCTTTCTAGTGGTCTCATTCCATGAGTTGCTTTTATCTTTGAAGGTGGTGTTATGGCGTCAGTCCGTTAAATGTTACAGATGCGTAACAGCAGCAATAAATCGATCTTGCACAATATTCCGATTAACTCCCATCCTTCCACGGTCAATCTTTTCACTGTACCGAGTTTTTAACAGAATTATTTTAACTCAAAGGAACGCTTGCGGAAAGGGATGCCACAATGCAGAATTCACGTCGCTGCACATCATTCCTGAACCGATGCTTCGGTGGAAAACCATACAGCTACCGGAAAGAGAAACAAGCGTCCCACGGTATGAATACGATTCGGATGTTACGCGCCTAAGATGTAGGTTTCACGTCTCGCTACGATGGTCTTTTTCCTCTTTCCACAATATGGTGTTTGCCAAGCAGACGAAGAACGTTGGTCAGTTTTCTAGTCTATTGTCGAGTTTTAACATGCAAATTTCCAAGTACAGATTCCAAACATTAACAGTAAGATTTTACAAAAAACAGTTCATTCTCAACTAAAAGCATATTATTTAAGAAAAAAAAATTTATATTACCAGAAGTCACAAGACAAGCATGAAACATATTTTTTTTTCAATACACTTTTAAGAGAAATGTTACAAACTCTGGACTTGCAAACTATTCAGAAGATCCCAAAGTAATTACAATCATTGCATAGTTAGAACCATATAAGAGACCAGTGAAAGTTCATGGACTCCTTCACCAGTTTTAGCTTAGCGCTAAATTTGAATAATCTTTCACCATTACAAGTGCATTTCATACAGCTGGTTCCAAATGAATGTTCGTTCCTTGCTACATTTACTTTTTTTAAATTCACTATAATCATCATCACTCCCATCACTTCGCATTGTTCTTGTTTTGGAAGAAAAACTTAACCAACCATCCGTCTTCTTTGGCGTCACGAGCTCATTCTTACACGCTGTGTTTAACTTCTGCAATACTTGAGTGTGAAGCTGATACGGAGGAAAAAGCAGCTATAAGAGAATCGAAGGGAAAAGAACCTCCAACGGTGATGCGTCGGTATGCCAGCGCCGGCTGAAGCGGAATGCTCGTTCACATGCACTTCGGTGCAGCGGCTAGAGAAAGGGATGAGCATGGGCGGAAAAAGGCATCCTCCGAAACCATCCGCCCGGAACGACAGGCGCACCCGTTGGGGCGTAAAAGCTGAAACACTAAGACCGGGTCGAGTGAAATAACAGACGTGGACATGGGCGAGTTTTCCTTCCGCTTCAGCTTGACCGAACTTTAACGAAGACTTTGGCGTCGATGGAAAGCTATCGCTGCGAAGGAGCGAGCCTAGGAAGAGAGTTGTAAGAGAGTCCTTGCACTAGGGCAAAATGTTTATCGGTACCTTTTAGCTTTCTAGGGGCACGAGCCTGAGCCGATGGATACAGCATCAACCACGAAACCCCTTTTCAATCCCTCCCCCCCCCCCCCCTTTTGCACGTTCAGCAGCATATTGCAGCAGCACGCTTCGGCCTGTAATCGGTTAGCCCTTTCTCGAAGGCGGACGTGCAGTGCTGTAAGTAGTTCTCTAATTAAATTTAAATTTAATCCTCCTTTTCCCTGAGGAAATTATGGTTTCCTTTCTTGTGGTTTCCGCATTCACAACTTACGGACGACGAATACGGTGCTGTGTGTGTGTGTATGTGTGCCGTTGTGTGTCAGAAGGGATAGGTTGAGGGTTCCTTTTCCTACCCATAAGCAACCGGGCAGACTGTCGGGACATGTAAATAGCAACAGCAACACTGTACTACACGTGAGCCATTGATCCTGCCGCCTGCTTCACCCCCTCGTGGGTGGTTTGGGAGGCCCTCTTACCGCAGCCACGATTCGGTTGTAATAGTTTAAAACTTAACCCAATATACTGTGGCCTACACGCGCCCAACCCGACTGCTGGAGTGGATTTTCAAAAACCCAGTAAAGATCTCGAGCATGATGCCAACATCCTGGCCGTACGAACCTATCGATAAGTAACGACAACGGCTCCGTATGCCTTGCCCGGTGATTGGGCGCAGCGTAGACTGCTTGTGGTCCCGATCAACGGGATGTTACGGTTCAATAAGCGAATATAATTTAATGAACAGACTACGAACGAGCTGAATGTGCTCTTCGTGTTGCTAATTTGTTTAAAATTACTAGGAAATGATTATTTATTTACTACGGTTTGGCAAAGTGCCTGCCTGCATGCATTAAGTATTACATTGAAATGAATGGACCAATTGAACGGGGGTGGAACATATCCACTAGAATCACTTCGTTGGGTAACATCGCTGGAACGTTTTTGGTTTATCGAGCTTGCGAAAGCTATGAAAGGATCTTTCAATAAATACATTTCACACTTAAAGAAGTAAGCTAGAGCGCTTGACTGAATAAGGCATTTTTTTCTTTATTACTTTAACATTTTAACACGTCGCATAACAGTTGTAAGTTACCGTGTTAATAACAATTTAAACCTTACGTCGCATGGATGCCATAGGAAATAAGAGAATGATTAAGTGTTACTCGGTTTCCATTTATTTAGATAGGAGTAAGCATTTCGATAATATTTTCGGAAAATACATCGTCACGTGATACCAGGGATCTATAAAATTAAATCGGAACACAATTTCATTAATTCCGGCAAATATTCTACCGTGACCGACAATATCGTAAGAGAAAAAAAACTCGTAACGCCGAAAATCGAACACTCCATTTTCGCGACCATCAATCATTATGAAAGCGTTTTTGAATGCACCAGAAAAGGGATTCGTGCAGGCTGCGCCCGTGCGGGAGGTGGAAGCAATAAACAAGCAGACGTAATACCAAAAAAATGCATGTTTTCATGCTTCAACGGAAAAGGGGCCCACCCCGTTGCAGCCCACCCGCCATCCACCAGTCCCGCCAATTTAATCGTCCGTGGATGAAAATACGAAAATTTACGTGCGAACAGGGGACGTCGAATGTCGAACGCTCGGGAAAGCGCACCCAGTTTGGTTCGCTGGCGCATTACGATGGCGGCACGAAAGCCCCGGCCCGGCCCGAGCATGCAGAACGAATGCAATTTCCGGCCCGTAACCATCCATCTACTTCGCGCTTGATTAATATCGGAAATTTACACCACACAAATAAGCGTTGCGTCGCGGTTATGCGTGGACAAAATTCGGACACCATCGCGACAGCACCGCGAAACGTACGCTCGTACCGGAATTTCCCGTTCCCCGTTTCCCATGCACCGACCGTACGGTGCGCGATCTCACAACGGAACTCGGATTCAAAGCCTCCGTAGTACCCGTGTTCGCTTGTTGCCGGGAGCAACCGAAAAGCCGGCATCCCCCGAACGCCTTCCGCCCGACAATGTGGCAGCATTCGGCCGGCATTTTCCGACGCGCGACGGGCCATGAAAACGGTTGCGTTCCAGTTTTACTGCGGCGACATTTTCGACGCTCGGCACGATCCGCTACCACCCTCGCTTCACTTGCGCCGCGCAGGATGTGTGATATTTGTCGGAAGGACGCACACGTTTGTCACGCCGCCGTTTTTCCATGGCTGACGGGCTCAATCAAACGGTGGGGTAATTTATTTTCCATTCACTTTCGCGCTTCGGGAGGGCCGCATACTGGTCCAGTGCTGCCGCGTTCGCTGGGTAATTGTAATAAGCTTAACGGAAGCTAGCAAAGCCTTTTTGGAACCAGCTTTTACCAGAACACTTTATTGCCCTGCAAGCGAGAAAGGGAGGCAATTGTATCGACCCTGGTTCATTTCCACGGAATTATCTTTATGTTCATATATGCAGTACAGTTCAATGCGATACCATCGACAAATTTTAACAACTTTACTAAATATATGTGTTTTAGTGAATCATCTTTAATTAACCATTTTTCACACTATCTTCTGTTGTGTTCAACTAGCAAAAAAATCCATATGAAAATACCCCCATGCCGGTACAGCTGCCAAGTAAAATCGGATAACTAATCACCAAACCGTTCTACAAATATCCTCGTCAGACGGTCCCTTGCACCCGGTGTTGTTTATTTGCTCTCCGATGACAGCGACCCTAAGTTAAATGGAACTAACAGCTTCGCCCGACTCCACACCATCCTGGCGGCCGGTGACATTCCCGGGTCATATCAACAGTTTAACCCTCGTTCGTTTTGCGAAAGCACACGGGGTCGTACGTACATAAATTCGTGCACCGTTGGCAATAAAACATATAAAACATCCATCGTGTGAATGTGTTCAAAGCTAGTGCTGCTTTTTTCTGAATCTCCTCTGTCCTTTCCCAGAACGGAGGGGGAAGGGGGGAACTCCAGCGCGCTTCGAGGTGCCGTACTCGATCCACTCCTCGGCGGGTTTTTAAGCGTCGAAAAGGGTCATTTTCGTGTAGCTCTCCCACAAAACTACGGCCCGGGCGCCATGCCAACCGAACGGGGTCGTTGAGTTTCGGGCGTTTCGGGTGGCGAATAATTTTTCACTCGTCTAAAACGCATAAGTTATCCGTACAAATTACATGCACATCAATCTTTCGCTGTGTATTCAAGGGCCAATCCGTTGGCCGGGATGGACGCAACGTGGAGTTTGTAAGCGGTACATGATGTAGGTCGTTGGGCGAATCGCAACGGCTGACCTTTCCTCCCACCAATCCGACTGCTTCCCCTTTCCCCCCCCCCCCCCCCCCCTTTCAAGCCATGGCGGTCACAGGAAGTCAGATAAACCGAACAATGAATGCTGCACGAAGATAAATTACCGGTGCGATCTCGGTTCACGCAAAACGTACGGATCAAACGTACGCCTGTGTGAACTATTTTTTCGTCATTTCCATTCGCTGGGAACCCGCTTGGTTTTGAAGCCGAAAACCCGGTGGTGCTTCACATTCGCAGCGTTCCATAGTCCGTTCGGGAATATATTAAAAGTGCATTAGGGTGACCATGTTTTTCAGAATCAAATGACCGGCTGGTCGTCGCCCATTGCCCTGCCTATGCAAAACTTAAAATGTGTACCCTGGAAAAGTGTAATCAGCAGCAGAATAGGAAAGCTATTAATTCCATTTCATGGGGAAGCCTTTCAGAAAAAAAATACTGTAAAATTAATGATAGTCAGGAAGATGCGTGGAGGAATCGTTTGGATCTCGCATCATTGCGATAATAAATCATGTCGTTTGTCCATTGATTCACATTTTAAGGTCTTGGACAAATAAAGATTAATAATATAATAGATAGAGCGACATTTTGAATACAACTTAAGACAACATATTCAGATTGATCGTCGTTTCGTTCTTGAAGAAAATTTTAATAAATTGTTTCAATTATGTTGTTAAGAACCATAAAAGAGACTCCTTGGAAGGAACTCATTCAAATCGATTAAATAATCTGACCAAGCCCCAGAGGGTCTTCCACAAATCATTGAAACAGAAAATGAGATGAGTGATTTTAAATACTGCTAGTAATATAAGCTTTCAATATGTAATTAAGCCGGAACGCGTACTATGCAATTCTAAGCCCGTCTACTCTTAGAAGCCAGCAGGCCTTCGTGCAGCTCCCAATTGGTCTTCGCGAGTCCATCACCATACGGTGTTGCACCGTAGCAGTTGCGCTTAGCGCCTGGTACTTATCGGCAATCACCGTCACATAATATTCCACGAGTTTCCGGCGCGAAATAACCTCCAGTGGAACGCTAAAGAGCGTGGATGGGCTCAAGCCTCGCCCAGCTGCACGCCCCACTGAAGGCGGGCAATCAGCGAAACAATAGATAATCGCGCTGTGCTGCAGCGGGACGTTGCTCTCGACGTATCTGCCGACGTCCGAGGTATTGTACAGCCGCACGCAGGTGGTGCCGTCGATTACCATTATTGGCCACTGGTGCTGCTGCTGCTGATGGCGCTGGCACTCCTGGCTGTGGGGACCCTGAATGGCTCGGGCACTTCCGGGTGATTGATAGTTTGACTCATTGGAAAACAATTTCCACCAATTTCCCGGAAGCTGCACCGGCACGCACGCTCGTCGGTGTGGCGTGGCGACTTTTCAATCGCATCCATTACTCGCATCGAATCGCGACCTGATCGTTTCTTCCCTCTCGGGACGTACCAGCGCGCGAGGAAGTTGATAAATTCAATATCACAAATGGATCCCTACGCAAGGTTCACCGGCGGGGGAAGCGTAATCACGCACCCATTACAACTTCTCCCGATGGCAGCGGGTGCGTGGACAAACACGCGTCAGCTCCTGAACCTCCCGTAGATGCCACGGATGCCGCCGTTGATAAATGACTCGCAAACAATTGCCACCGAGCCGACGAGCAGCGTTTCCCCAGTGAGCCGTATTGGTTCCGGGGCTGGGTGGGGTAGGATGTAGCGACTCTTCCTCTGCCCTCATGGGACGAGGCTCATAAAATCAGATTCACCGAAGCCGTCGATTGGCGGAGGACACGCACTGGCCAGCAGTGTTTGCACGCGACCGGTTCGGTTGTTTAACGGTTATTTAGCCGCCGGTATACACTCCGCCATCGCAGAATACTCGACGCCAAATATTTGCCTTTCACCGGATACAGGTTATCCAGACAATTTGTCTGTGCGTCTACCTTGCCTAGGAACAACGGAACACGGTACGCTCAGGAGCCATTCTAAAGGGCTAAATCTGCTTAAGTTACTTTGCTGTAGACACGAAGGATTTAACAAGGATTGACGGAGTACTATTGCTGTGTTCATAGTGTTTTGTGAAATGCTAACTAATCGCAATCGTGTGTTGTGAAGACATTCAACAGCAACATAATGAGTGGATAAAAAATGCGATATAAAGCGATAAAAAGATAGCACGAAGCTTTTTTTTTGTAGAAATACTATTCATAGAAATCCCATCAAAACGAAAAGGGTTTCAAACATTTAAATTCCGCTGTTATAAGTTTCTAGGGTCGCTCAAATAGATTTGACAGTAACACCGTTTGCAAAACAGATAAAACACACACGAAAAGTTTCCAAACCGATAAATTTAGCATTGCACCTACCCTTGGCTGAAATGGAACATCTTCACGCTTAAATTTATGGGCAGCGGGTATTCAAAGCGTCACCATAACCCGATTTACCACATTTTGTAACGACCGATCAAGTTGGAAGAACTGGAAAAAAGAGATCGCATCGATAATCGATCCCACACCACAGTCCCAGCACATCGAAACCTTTCGGCGAACGCCCGCATAAACACCGAAGCGCACATACATCATTCGATTCTATGAAGACATTACCCAGAACATCCAGATGTGCCGTGGCGCACCGGCTTTGGGCGCATCATAAGTACAAAAAATATCACGAAACAATCGTAACCGCTCCCGTCGACAGCCGCATACACATTCCGCGGGACGTGTAGTGCACGGAAACTTCCAACCAATAATCGTAAAGTCCACGGTTAAAGGTTACCGTAAACGAATCGACAGCGAAGCTCCCGGTACGACAAGCTGGGGGGATATAAATTGGCTTCGGTTTGTTTTTCCACCTCCTCACTTCAGAACGAATGAACTGGTACAATGAACTTTCACCAGCACCGTACCAGCGTACACTGGCGACTAAACCAATCACTTAACGGGGAAGAAAAGGAAAGTTATCTCGTTCCCCCTGATACGCCCGGACACGGCACGCGGGGAAAGAGATAAAGTGTCGCTCGACATGGTGGCGGGTCGTAAAATAAATTTTCACCTTTCTGGAAGAAAGTGTATGCCGCGGGAGTTTGAGTATTCGCAGACGCATAACCAAATTCTTAAATTAAAATGACTTCAACGATAAACTTTTGCGCGTTGCTGTGAAGCTGCTCGAAAGTGTGTTTTATGATCAAAATATATTTTCCATTTTTTTAATAAATCATAGTAAAGAAAAGGGGACGAACAGACTGATTCTCAATTATGGAATTAAAAATTTCCAAATTAATGAAAGGAGCACATTAAACCGATATCGACTATTCATACAATAAATATGAGCGAATTATGCTTGTCCATGCTTGTGTAATACATACGAAAGTGAATCCGATTTCTTGCGAAATTCATCTAAACCAGGTAAACATTTGTAAAACTCTCCACCCAAAGCAAAGAGCCAGTGAAGAGAGTATACGAGCCGAATAGCTTTTTCTAAATATAAAAATCCACACAGAATCACGTTTTGGCAAGCAAAAAAAAAAAAGCAAACGTACCGCGCCAGAACGTGCCCATCGTGCACCGGAAGTGATTCCGGAAGTAAAGGCAAACAAAACCCGAGGATTTCGAAATGGAGAATGCAAAATTTCGTACTGCACGGAAATGAAAGCGCACGGGAGGAAATGCCGCAAGGACAGAGGGACCGGTGAAATAAAATTCAACGCAAAGCCCCTTCCAACAAAGGGTTTCTAAAATGATAGAGACAAAATGCTCTCGTCTTGAAACATGCCAGTACTCGAAAACCGCAAACCCAAAACTCGAAGCTGAAATCAAAATCACAGTGCACGTAATAAACTCGACCGAACGCGAGCTATACGCTAGTTCTGAGCCGTAGAGAAGAAGGGATATTTTATTTCAAATCAACCATAACCTGCAACCAAGCGAAGCAATCTGAAATCATCCCTAGCTTCTAGAACGGATCATATGATCGGGGAAAAGACCGAGTTGCTGAGGGCGTCAAAAAAATAACCAAGTCGCCAGCAATTCACGAGATTGACAAGCGAAAGCGAACAATCGAAAGTATGGTTCCGCACGCTAAAAAAGTCATTTTGACTAAAAGTCTGATTTTTTTCCTGACCTCGTTGCGGGAATGATACCTTCAAATTCTTCAGTTCACCGGGTAAAAAGCCCAAAACTCCGGATACGGACGGAATACCTGCAGGAACACCAGACAGAGCCGTGGTACACAATCTTTCCCACGAAGGTTAGTATGGCTTTAAATGAGACGAAAGGTCTGCATGAATTTTTAAACCCATTTGAATATGGTGATAGAAGATTAAATTTGAGACTTCACCAATCTGACAAATGCAATGTTTAAATCCTACACAGGATAAATTAATAAATAAATAAATACGTTTTAGCGAAATTATGACTCTTCTGAGTTAATGGATAATTTTGCGATTTGCAACTGTTTAACATGGTACCAGGTGCCGTATTATCGCGTTTATTTATATTCATATTCGTACGAAAATATTCCTGGCATCCCTTTCCAAGTAAGATTAAATTTTAATTAAATTTCAACAAACATCTTTTTTTCCATCGAGCCTCGAATCCTCGGCAAAATGGCGATTTATGTGCATACTAATACCACCCGTTTCGTGTCGCGTCAAATTAGTGCTGTGCGTAGCGTAGAGCGTCATAATTACAGCGCTAATAGTGTCTGCACACACACACAGCTCTGCAGGAAATGTTTATTACAGCAAGCAACGTGTCCGATCAGTAAGACAGGGTGCCATTAAAACCCTTTGCATGAGCTATCGACCGAAGCTGCATCAATCATTGTAAACTTGAAATAAAATGTAAAGAATCATCATCAGTATTCGTGCATTAAAAACTAAGCACTTTCCAGCTGCATATGCTCCATCTATTTGAATCCACGTTGATTTTTTTTTAAATATAACATAAGTTTAAGTTTTTTGTCAAACCAGCATAGCCTGTGTTTATTTAGTCGGAATTGCTGAACGTATGTTGTTTGCCGAAAAATGTGCAACCCTTTTTACTCCATTATCTCAGGTCCGCCCTGTAGCCGCAACCCCGAAAATCGCTAACCACCTTTGTGCCTCCCGCACCCCATCGAGGTTGAACCAAATCGATTAATATTCATCAATATCCAAAAACCATCCATGTCACTCAGGACGCGCCGGGGAAAACCCGGCGGGGGGGAGGGGGTTGATGTAAATGAAGACGAGATTTTTCGCCCGCGCCATCAAACTTGTCGTCACCGGCACACCACGGTTCACTCCGTTTTGCGCGAAGTGGTTATTAGAGTCTGCTGAATAATTAACGCGCCAACCCGTCACTTCCGATCATTTTGAAACCAGTTTAATGCTGCCCGACGATCACACACCGCCACACCATAAATGCACGCATACACACCTACACACTTGCAGTTTGCATTCGCCGGGAGGGGGGGCACACTTCCGTTTTGGCACCTTCGGGTAACGCCCAGGGTGGAAGCTTGACGTGCGATAATAATGATGTTTGCTTATGCTTTATTAACCACCTCACCACGATCCTCTTCCGTTTTCACGTTTCCACCGATAGCAAATATCACACATGCACGCATCGAACTTCCCGTATCGTTTCGTTTTACTGTTATAACGCCTTTTTCCCAATCGAGCTCGCTCATCTCATCGACAGCGCGTTCGATTTTATTGACTTGTCGGCGTGGCGTTCCACCGCCAGCGTCATCGCAAGGAATGGAAGGTGTAAGCGCGCACACTTGAGGCACCCGTGTTGCCCCCACGCGATGGACACACACTGTTTACACTAAAATAAAACAATCAATAATGCAGAGTTATGATGAAAAATAACGATAAGCACAACCGAACCTGACAGATTGCTCGTTTCGTTAATTAATGCAATAAACTACACGCCACGCCCCGGCGCTGTTATAACGATCGCTTACGCGCGAATCGATCGGGGACGGGAAGACCGAAGGTGAAATCCGAGCAAACCAGCCCTTTTTCCAGCCCGCTTTCTTCCAGATGCATTCTGTTTCGTCTCGTCTCTCGTGCGTGCGTACACGTTCGATAGATTTTTGTCCGCGCGCGGCCGGTTGGCACCCAGCCGGGCGGAAAACTCCCTCCCTCCCGCGCCCCGGTGGATATAACTTTCCCAGCATTAATTATGCCGCACATCGTTTCGGGCGCCTTTTCGGTGGGGTATCCACTCGATACCCGACTGGGCGCAACAGGACACGGCTGCTCGGCATAAACCGGGGCAAGAACACCATGTGACAAAATGGATGCAAACCAGCAGCGTGCAGTGCCGCCCAACCTTCCGATGGGACGATGTACTCCGACTTCCTACAGTGACACAGGCGCAAGTTTTCACGCGATCCCCTGCCAGGAGCAGCAGCGTGGCAAAGGTTGTGTTAATGTCCTTCAAACACACCCACACACACGGGGCGTGCACCACAACAAGATCGTGAGAACCCGATAAGACTACAGCAGGAGCCCGAACGGAGCGAAGCGCGGACAGCAGTACGCAAAGGGAGCTAGCAACGGATGAGGAAATCCACAGGACCGACCCAGCGGTCCTGTGTGCGTCCCTTTGGGATTATTTTCAATAATTAACACAGGCTTTCGAGAATAAATTAATGCAAATACACACCGGTGAAAATGGCAAGTGCTTTTAGCTGTTTCCCTCTGGCAATTTATTTCCTCGGTGGTTTCTTTTTTTTTTTGCCGCTTTTCCTTATTTGTTACCACCCACCTTGCCCACATCTGGTGACTGGGATGGGATGGAAGAAAAAAAAAATCCCCGTCACAACTTTCGTAGCGGACTCCCGTGAATCCTGGGGTTTTTTTTATTCATATCTCCATATCTTCATTACTTTCAATATCCAGCTTTAATAGATGATTAAAGGCATGCATGCACGTGTGGGACACACCACAAGAGGGCAAAAAAAAGGCATCCAATGAAAATGAACATACATCCAGTGCGCCGGAAAAGCAAGTAATCAAGTTTACATCCCTTCGAGATGAACCGTTTTCACAACGCGGGCTCAAGCACTCTGCCCTTTCCGCTTCTTTTTTTTTCCTCTCTCCTACGATCAATCTGAAGCGAAGGTGCAAATTATTCTTTACATTTTTTGGACCGATTCAAAAGTGAGTTCACCGTCCCAGCGCATCCTCAGCGTGCGGACGGCAGCGCATCTGATTAATGAAATTATGCGTAATGCACCGGGGTCGATTTAATTATTCATTCACATGTGAAGTGCATTAAACGGAATGAAGTTTTGTAATTTTTCTGCTCGATATGATACCAATGATTAAAAGGAGGCAGAACGTGGGCGAGAGAAAGTTACCATGGGCTTTCATTTTACTTAAAAGCTTAAACCAACAGCCGCGCTGGGTCGTACTGGTTGCTTATATGTGTTTTTGTTTGTTTTGTTTTCAAAGGATAAACGAACGCACCGTTTCAGAAACAGTAGTGAAGGTTTTACATCGCAAATACTCCTGGTAATTCAGATGGGCTGTAAAGTTTGCTGTGGGCACACGCAAAAAAAAAATGGTGAAAATAGATTAATTCTTTTTTAATGAATATAATCCTCAATACATTATCTGGCGAAAAATCGATGGTACGGAAGTAGTCCTTTCATGAAAGACGAACAAAATAGCATTTTTTCAACGATTCGCATATTGTTGTACATTAGGAATGTTGTATATCAGGTTGTATTGTACGAAGACTTGCGTCTGAGCGTCTGTACAGCGATTGTCTCTGGCACACAAAGAAAGATCGAAAACGAAATAGTACCCGCTGATATGTCAAGGCAGCGGTTGCCACTAATGGAAAGTCACTTTCCCCAACAGTGGAGGCAGTAATTGAATGTTGAAAATCACTTTGCACCCTCTTCACGAAACTAATCCGTCATGTGGGGGCTACGAATTGGACGCGCAATGGATTTACGTTATAGTTTCAGCAAGATCGTCCCTCACACCTCACGCATACCGTCGCAAGTTCGATGCAAATGCAAGCGACCCATCCGTCGCACGTATCTGTGACTGGTCAGTCCGTCCCACCGATAATACCGTACAATCAAAAGCTGCGAAGCCAACCAGCCCGCGTAAGCGCACATTAAATGCTAATAACTACATTTCGCTAATTCGCTTTCGTCGTACGAGTTGGCGGGCGCAGGGTGGAGCGAAATCAGCACGGTTGGTGAACCCGGTGCAGCTGGAGGAAAGATGGAAAGTGCAATTGCACATAATTGCAGCTGCGTGTGAGCCGACAGCCGGGGACAACAATGCCAACGCTGCCGGGGAGTGAATTGACAAACAGCGACAAAACGTTACTACTACTGCTGCTCCTGCTGCTCCTGCTGCTCCTGCTGCTCCTGCAACAACGATTGCCAATGCACTGACGCTGTTCGTACGTTGGCTACCAGCTTTAGATATACCGTTTCCGATTTCCAATTCCATCAGTTCACTGTGAACGAGCCGAACGAGCACCTGGAGGAAGGCAGTCGGGACACAGAATGCCTGCCTGTCACTACGGTGCACACATAATGCACCCTGGTGATGACAGGCGGATGCATCCGGATTCCGAAGGTTCGTGTTTGTGCAAGTCAATTCTCCGTACTCCCCTCGTGTATGCCTGGGGCTCGCAATGGAATGCTATTTGTGTGTGTGTGTGTTTTTTTTTCATTCTTTTCATTTCCCCATCCCCTCCCGTCCCGTGATTCACCCGTTTGATTTGGTATTTTATTTGCCCGAGCTTTCAACACCTTCCACCGGACCTCCGGGGTGGCGCGGGGTGGACAGCTAATTTATGCACCATCATGGCATGTCGGAAAAACCATTACCCCCATTTGGCTCGCAGTTTCCGATGGCTTGCGGAAAATGCAGATTGTCGACCCACGCTCGACCTCCCCTTTGCTCCGCTCGATCGAATGAAGGCGAACGGTTGCAGCTTTTATGCACGCTCCTTCTGGTCGGAACCGCTGCCTTGCCGCTGCAACAGACTCGACTTTTCCACTCCGGGCGAGTGTTTACCGGCTAGCAGCTGACTTGCCACGCAGGTTGATGCAAATAAGGTGTGCCATAATTTTGTGCCATCCACTCAAACCCTCCTCCCAGTGCTGGTTCGTGTGCCTTTTGTCACCGGGTTCCGGGATACCTGCTAGCGGTGCAGAATTAATATCGATATGTTATCGGAATTATTACTGATCTTATTAGTGTGCATGATGTGCCATGGCCACCCCCCCGGGGCACGAGAACGACGAGCACAAACGGCACGTTTGCGTACAGCCGTTTCAACAAGCGAACGGGCTTTGGCCGAGCTTTTTGTAAGAACTCGGCCGGGAGGCCTAACTGTCACCTCTCGGGAACCATCTGTCCCGGGGCCGATATCGCCCTGGGGACCTTTCGGAGTCCCCTTGCAATGCGTTCAGTGCTCGGCCAGGTGTGGTCGGTACTTCTCCAGTACCGAAACCCTACCTGGCCCACCTGGCAACATCTGAGCTGGCTTCTTTATCATCATGGTAATTTGCAGGAATTCTGCATCCAATGGCAGCGTTCGTGCCGAATTGGAAAGGTGCAGTTGGTTCAAATTTTGCACCCACCCGTCCGATACTAGGTGCTAGACTATGAGCTGCCAGTTGCCGCAAGTGCATGTGTCGTTGGAAATAAATTAGACGTAGCTAGTTTAACGATGTGATTTGGTAAAAGTTTACACAGCATCGCCCCGGCTTACCGAAACATGTCGTTAGCCGGGTGGTGAAATTTATGAAATATATTCCTGGAACCAGGAAACTCAACTGCGGACAGCCGACATTCGTTTGCATTGTAAGAGTTCTTAATAACAAATACATGCTCAACATAAAACTTTACAAGGGTGCTATAAATGGTGAATGATCAAAACTGCACCCCAGTATCCACCACCCCTCAAAGTCGCAAACGAGAGGATTCATGTTAAGGATATATGAAACAATGCTGCAAGGGATACATAGATGTCACGCAATAATAGGCATAACCTCACAATGCACAATATGTTGTAGTAATTTTCTTTGTTAGCATTTACCCAGTAACGTTGTTGATACGTTATTCGCAACCAATGTCATCCCGGGGTTGTGTGAAACAGGGTTGGGGTATTCATGTTCGTACGGTGATATGATATCCCGTATCAATGCGGCTCTGCTCAATCCAGGTGCGCAATGGAAATCGGTAGTACATTTTTACCAGCGGTTGAAAGCTGTGGTTACGGTACAATTTATTGTATAATTGACTTTGATCAAAACGCACCACACAAAGAACGGCTTGGATGCATCGATCAACGCTGCCGCGCATCGGTGAGCGCTTTATTTCGGTTGGTTAGTTTTCCAAAGCTTCGTAGACACGGGAGAGTGGAAGAAAGGATGTGAGGTTTGAGGCCCACTTTATAAACTCACCATAATTTTCCCTCCCCTTCCGTGTGGCTTCAGCACAATAAACCAACGCATATTCAATTTTGCCAACACCGCTCCCCTCACGCAACGCCAAAGCGCCCACGCTTACTCAGTAAAGGCGGCGAAGAGCTCACAATGAAAAATAGTAGCTTTCACTGATTGATTAACAATTCATTAACTGTACCGTGGTGTTTGCGGTTTTTCCTTTCGAGGAAACCGACACCACAGCGTTCCAGTCGGTTTGACGAACTAAACTGGCCCACATGGATATTTAAGCCAAGCCCATAGCCCATTGAACAAAGCACACATTGAGCTGCAAAATAGGCGGCATGCAGTACTACATTCCTTATGCAACATTCATATCGAAATCCCTCTTTGGAACGCTTCTAATGGAGGCGCCCGGTGTTTGGTGTGAAAACTGAAAACAATGAAATGCTTTGCACACAAACATACACTAAGTATGACCCTCATAATGACCATCACTTACTTTTGAAAATAGAAAACAAGCTATTTGCGCTGAGCTACTTAATAAGGCATTACATTTTACATTTTTCTGCCTAACATGGAGGCGCCCAGTGTTTCACGATGTGTGTTTCATTCAGCATACCACTTAAAAGGTTGATGAGTGGACTAAGCGTCCTCACAATACAATATACAGCTCCCTGTTTATGAATTCACTGGTAAGTGTTTTAGCATCCTAACAAGCAATTGCAATCATTAAACAACTGGCACCCGATATTGATTGGTGTCTGCAGCTCTTCATTTGTTTACTTTTTTTTTCAATAACACGAATTGAACTGATTGAAACAATCAAGACTGACTGAATTTGAGTGGTGCTAAAGTGTGAAAAAAGCAGCGAAATTTCAACGCAAACATTCGCAAACGCTCGCATCGGACGGGTTCATAAGCGCGCCATGGTTCTGATATCCGGCAGACCTTCACACGCGAGCGTTCTCCACTCGACGACAAACAAAACGATAATCCGGATTACATCCCACTAGAAAATCGCTCTGACGTACCAAGCGGGCCAGGGCCCCGGTTGCCTCTTCCAACCGCACCGCGATTCATCGGTGAATGGATTTATAAGTGCCTGGTGGTGATGAAAATTGATGCATGCCCACGAATGGGGTAACGGTGGACGGACGCGGAAGCCACAGCCGTTCAAACCGACACCAGAATACACCATGAAACCATGGAAAATCGGATAATTCAATTGACGTCAAGCGAATGTCGCCCGACCGACACGTCGTTTCAAAGCATATTTTTTCTCCCGCGACAATACACTGTTGCCATGCACTGCCCCGATCTTCTGTTCACCTCTTTTTTCAATCATTATTTTTGTGCCGCTTTGTGTCGGCTTTTGTGTGGTTTTTAATATCGCATCCTGCCACCAGTCGGTCGCCAGTGGATTGGTGTACGTCTGTCAGCACTGGCAATGGCATGGAGTAGCCCATTATTATTATATGATTAGCGAAACGCACCGCCCAACCATAGTCATGTCCATGAGGTACATTTAATTTATGAAATGTGGCCACCGCCGCGTTCCATATGCATGCGGTATAGATGAGGGCAGGAAAAACTGGCAACGTGAAGCGTAAACACCGCAAAACAATTTTTCCCTTCCGTCAACAAGCATGATATATCGCCCCGTCATGTGGAAAGTAAATCATTCGTGGTATGCCCAGGCTTCCTTTATTAAGTTGCACCCGCGGAGCGGATCGGATGGGGCGCAATAATATTGCACCCGGGACAAGCAGCAGCAGCATATCCCGCGGCAGTAACGGGGGAGCATTATACTCGAACAAAACACCTTGAGAAGTGTACCCTTAACGCGAATGCGAAAGCTCCAATCCTTTCTTCCATGCACCTCCTAAAGGTCACAGCACGCAGTGCGCAGAGTCCCTGCAGTCAACCGAGAACCAACCGCGCGCAACCAAAAACAATTTCAGAACCTTTCAAGGCACCCGAATGGATGGGGGTTTTCTTTTTTTAATTTATACTCACATTCACATCCTCTTTCTTTTTAGCTCTAAAGTGGAGTTTTTTCACCGCTTTGCACAACAAGCAAAAAAGGTTACGGCGCAAAGAGTTTTTGCAAATTTGAGTGATAGTGGTTGCATTCAAATTACGACATAAATCACTCATAACTCCCGCACGGCGCAACAAACGAGAGTCTCCGCCAGAGCTAACGTGCAGGCTCTGGGGTTTCCCAGCGGTACCGAACGACATCCCCCCCATTGCCTTTGTCCTTCCGTTTGGGCCGTACGAGATCCGCGGCTGGGAACGGTGCGGATTGTTGAATAAACTCATGCGTCATTATTCTGGGAATAGAGCGTTTGTTTTTAAATCCACCCGGTATGCAAAGCTTTCGTGTGGCTCGGAAGAAAGGGGAAAAGCTGCGAAACAAAAATAAACACTTGTGTTTGCAGGTGCAACCACTCATATGAGGCTGCAGGATCACGTCTGGCTCATACGGACTGGATGCATAATCCACGGTGGTTGCACCTAACCTTGCTCATTCGCACTCACACACACACACACACACACACACAGACATCCTTTACCTTAGCACCCCGTTGCTATTCAAATGATTTTCTACAAGTGCAGCGCCAGAAAGTTGCGGTGCCCGGTTCGAGGGTAATTGACCATGGCGGCGCTGAATGCACGAGCGGAGACATAAAAAACACCAACCACGGCAACTATTTCCTGGGTGTGAAAAGTAAGCAGCGAAAACATACATCTCATAATGATGGGTTGCAAAATTAATGTCCTCGAACGCATTCAAATGTGTTGAGCGTCCGGCGGTCGTATTATTCCGGCGCTATGGGCGTTCAGAAAGTCTTTTATATTCATTTTAATGTACTGTGTACTTTGTTCATTGCTATTTTCATATTTCTTATTGTGAGCATTTACGATCGTTGGTTTTGTGAAAACAAGGGAACTGTAAAAAAAAAGTAGAAGGGTCTGTGCATTTGCGCACGAACGTATTCTTGATTACGTTAGGTTATTAAAACTTGGTTTGGAATTGTCTCTTTTTAAAACCCTTTTTTTTTTTAATCCATTAGTATTACGCAGCAAAAGGGTGAGATTTCGCGTAGTCCTATCCTCTGCCTTGAGCACGGAAATACAAGATCGGATGGAAAATGCGAGATCAAGTTAGTCTGAGAGCTGCGCAGCGAGAAGGCTGAAAAGGCAACTCAAATGTGGATGCTAGAAATCTGGAAATTACGTACTTACGAAATCTGGAGTACGTGAACTTGGAATGCAATTTATACGTTTCTAAACTATGTTGTATGCCATACCAAAAAAAGCTTCGATTGATGCTAAATGCTTGAAATTACAAATGTTCTACTGTTTCGCGCAGTTGGTTCTGCGTCAAAAAATATTAATATCACAAAATCTCCGGCATGAGAACATTTAAAAAAAGAACAATCATAAACGGAAACCGACTCTCCATAACATTTTTTTTTTCAGTCGTCTCTTGTAGACTCTTTGCAGGGTCCCACAATCAAGCGAGATTTAATTGTATGCAGTGCTCGATAGGCTTCAAGGAGCACCACCGCTTCCTTCCATCGTGGCAAGCACATCAAACGTTCAGCTTACAAGCGCCCACCAAACAAACGGAAACGAAACCTCGGAGTTGGGTGTCTCGCCCGGTATTACATTTATCTTGGCCTCAAATGTGCACGTACCGCAGTCCCGTACGTTTCCCCTTGGTCCTTACCCCGGGTCGAAAGCATAAGTTTTGCGCAGTTGGGTTTTGTATAAAAATAAAAACGGGGTGAAATAAATATGTTGCTCGAGTGTCGTATGCCAGCCGGTACCGATCTTACCACCTGCAGCGAAAGAGGAAGCTAGGGCCTCGCAAAGGGGAAAAAGATGGTATTTTCCATGCTACCTGGACCATAGTGTCGCAGACCCTGGAAAGGGCATGATGGAGTGACAACAGACAGCTCGACACAGACAACACACACAACCGGTTTGGGCCCCTACCCTTACAAGGAAGTTTGGGGTGTAAAGCATCTTCAAAGGTGAAGCCAGCGCATAGCCGGTTCGGTACTCGTTTTTCATCTGCCAGCAAAATTCCGTCGGCAGCATACCGTGCAGCAGCTACTCGGAAAAGCTCACCGAACGTTCCTCCCATCTCCCCCTCCCGAAGAGGTATGCATGCAAGCGTCGACTATCGGCGTGCGAATGTAGCGACACGTTCTCTTATCGAGCCGTTAGGAGCCCCGCGTGTGTGTGTGTGTCTGTTGTGTGTGTGTACTAAGGACCGTATGGGTTTCTTTTTCACTGTATCCATTGCAACCTCAACCCTACAATTCATTTTATGGCTCCCCGGAATGTGTATGTATGTTTGTCCTAATGTGCTCCTTTGTACTGTAGCGCACTTCCCTAGCCCGAGGACACTTACAGCACTCGTACCATCCATTACCGCCGGTGGGAGACGCGGCAGGCAGGGCGGATCGACCGACCATATTTGCATAATATCACTTTCATTTCATTATCATTCGCCACAGTTGGTCACAGACGGGGTGTGAACGACAACAGACCAACAGCAAAAAAGAAAAAGGCAACGGAACTCCAACAACGAGTCGGAGAGAAGGAGACAGAGGGGCATAACGAGCTCGTGGAAGAGAAAGAGAGAGAGAGAGGTTGTTCGTTTGCCGCGGAACAGGAAGAAGCTCACACATAATCAAGTGCCCGTCGGGCTTCCGCTTCATCTTTCCCGCTTTTCGTTCCCTTTCACCCGAGGCAAAACAAGACCCGGCGAACCTGGTGGGCCTGGTTCCTGGCGGGCGGATGTAGTTTTCTAATAAAGTATAATCCATTTTACCTACCACCGCACACAAATTACTTCAAATTATAATCAAGGACCGGCCTCACTGTCGTGGCTGGTTCGTTTGGGAGGTGTTTGGTGAAAACAGAAGCGCAAAAAAATAAGCACCAGTCCAGTCGCTGATTCCGTTCCGGTTCGCTTCCGGGTAAGTCACCGGTGCAGCGTACACTTTTCCGCTCCATCTGTGCAAATTCGGATGTTGTTGATGGAAAAGAGCAACCAAACATTCGCCTTTCCGGTGGCGGCATCGACATTACGACACCAAGTATTCACACCGTCTGGCGCATCGTCGCAACGATTGCAATTCAACCGCATCCCACCTACCGTTTTTCCGTTTTTTTCCGATGGGAGCTTCTAAAAGAATCACCAACCGGCTCCACCGACGACGTTTAAAAGGACACCGCTGCGAAGGTGGACAGCGTAGCGCAGGGCAAAACTGAAACCCTTTCAAGCACAGCCTGCAATAGCACACGGGAGGGCATGAAGAATTGGTAGAAAACAGTCAGAACGACTCCCTAAACGAATTGCAGTAAGCTTCGACGGTGTCCACTTTGTGCATTTCGTGCAGCAGTTCGTCTTTTGTGGAACTCCTTGACAGCCTTTTTTCCCTTGTCAAGAATGTCACTGAGTGTTTATAAAGGAAAGCTTGAATGATTGCCTCCTGTTTTTCGGTTCGGCTATGTTTAAAGAGACTATTGAGCGAGCATTAAATTTGTTGTGAAAATTGCTCAATTGTAAAGAGTAGTTTGCATAATAAATGAAACAAAAATGATGGACACGTATATAGGAACACAAAAGCTATTGAAAAATTGAATGTGTTAAACATCAAAATCACAAAAAAAAAAGATTTCATCCACCATTCCTCTCCGCTTGATCGCAAAAAGCTGTCGGGCGCATAAAATCGGACCCCCTCCAGTTTGCACGGACACAATTTAATAAGTCTCCACCTTCCACCACCTACCGGGGCAGGGGTTTGTCAATCAATGTGCGTCAATCAAATCGGGCTCCGGAGGCCGCGTTTGCCGCTAGCTCTACGAAATGGAGTGTCCCACCCGTCGCTGTTGACACTGGCGGCAGATTACGCCAGTCAGTTTGTTTGCTGAACCACCGCCCACCGGAAAATATAATTAATTCACCAAATTAATGCAGCTCTGCGAATCCGTGTAAGCTGGCAAGATTGTTCGGAGATCAAAGCGGCGTTTTTTATTTGGCCACGATTTTATTTGTATTGTTTCTTGTAAAGGGATGTTTTAGACAGTCGACGAAAGTGTACGTTTCAATCCGTGCAGCGAAGGCAGAAAGTAACTGGAGAAGGTACAGAAATTCGCAAAACTGAAGCTCGTTAATTCATGGCAGCGTCGTGGCCGTTTTCATTTGTGACATGTTGGAATTTTCTATTTGTGCAGGATTAAGCAGAGTCAGCATTTGAAATTATCTGAACGAAAAAATGGATGTCGGCAAATGTCCGAAAAAGCGTCCAAATTCATGACATTCTTCTTTGTTTCTATGTCATCTGAATGATTAGATAGACCCTTGGAGAGCGATGGCGGATATTGTGGAAAAATCGTACAAAAGCGAGAAGAACGAAATCTAGAAATCGTACCTTTTACCTCAGGATTTCTGTTGACTAATTGTTTTCTGAAGCCCATGAAACAATCCTTAAAATCAAGTGATATGAAATGTCAAGCGCTGAAAGTTGTAACAATTCAGTGCAGGCTAAAGATTTTTTTTCCTAATGAGCCAACATGGTGACATTAGCATAATTTGCGCCTTTGGCCTCATCGCCCGCAAACGCCTGGTGACAATTTCCAGTGCTGGCATTTTTCCTTCGGTTGGATGAGCTCTGCGACTTTGCAAAACATAGAAAGAAAAACCCTCCCACCGTTGAACAACAAAGACATCTCGCGTGCGACGGATTGACGGACCGAGAATAAGCTCTAGCAGCATCGCAGCTCGGTTCGTTTTGTGCTGGCGTGTGCCTTTCTTCCAGTGCGTCCCTGCGCGCGAGCCAACTTCCGGTGTGCTGCTCGGTTTGTGCAAACATTTTTCATTTCTAATCATCCGAGCGCACCGGGACGTGCCTTTGGGGCTCGGTCGCTTTTCTCAAAACCACAGGCAAACCCGTGGCAGCGGGGCTGGGAGGACCGGCACTGGGGCGCCGGGTTTTCATTCGTAAGCCAATGGCGTGCGAATAATTAATATTTGGTGCCCGCCAACCGGAAACATAAACAATTTAGATGTTAACGAGCGATTGCGCCCGACAATTACGCGCAACAATAAAAAAAAAAGAAAGAGAAAACCCCCCCGCACCGCAGCTCGCCGGCAGGGTTGGGTCGGTTGGGCTGCGAAGGAGGTGCCTTAAGCTGTTTGTCAAAGTCAACGTTTGTGTACCTTCCTGCTCTGCCGCACCAGGTAGAACATTGTCGCACGAGACGCTCGTCTTTGGGGTATTTCCTTCGAACAGCGGCAAATCGGTCCGTTGTGCGCGCACCGGGTATTTATACTGTGCGTGGTTCACGGTACGCGAATAGCTCCGAGGTGCCTGCAATAATGAACCATATTTGCACGAGCGATAAATGGTAATAGCGCATGTAATGCCAATTACAGTGAAGTTGGGCATGGGAGTAATAAACACGTTCGGTTGGAAGGGAAGACGATAAGGTATTTTTAAGCCAAAGCAATTGAGTGAATCTACCGAAAGCAAACACAATAAAGATATATTTGGCGATACATTTGTGATAGGAAAAACATTGTTTGTGATATGGTTTATTACCATTGCATTACATGAACGGTTTGTATCTATAATTTTATTATTTCAAATTCATAAGGTAGCTTATTAAGTATGATTCATTTAAAAGCTTCAGATTCTAAAATTTTGTATTCCAACGTACCCACTGTACCAGTCCTCCCATCCATGATGATCTTCACTTGAAACCAGTCCCTTGAAGTGATCGTTGGGACCGCAGGGAGACAGGATGGACAAAACTTTGCATGAAATTTGTCACTTTTGCTCATTTCCACATCAATGCCTGCGCAAAAGGCAACAGCGTGTGGGAAAAGCCCTTTGGCGCAAATACCGGAGACCAAACGGGAAAACGGACGGAACACGCAGTGAGGAGAAAACGAAGCAGCACGTGAAGAAGTTTTGGTTGAAAAAAGGTATCGTTTAATCCATCAGATAAGACACTTCTGCGACCGTTTGATCCATTCAACGTTAACTTTCTTGAGAATTTAATTTTCTGTGTGATTCGCTCGGGACAGGACCTTCTTTCTGTATTTTATTTTTTATTTTGTTGGCGGGACGGGATGGCTTTGCTCTTCTTTTACATTTTAAATTATTTCGCTCCCCGGCTGCTTTCATCCAAGTCTGTTCCTTTTTTTTTTGGGTACGTTTTGCCTCATTCCCTTTTCTTTTCATCGTTAGAGTCGTGACTGATGAAAGCTCTGCCTCTTTTCTGTTTCGATCCAGCCTTTGGTCGCTTGGTGCTCGAGTGTACTTCATGGTGAATGGCTGATAGGAGAAGTATGATGTATTTACATCGGGATTTTAGAAGTTCTGTGAAAGGCGCTGTGAAATAAACCTTCTCTTGCTGTTTAGGCGTTTTTATTTAATAACATTATTAATCGACATATTCATACCTTTGGATATAAGAATGATTTTAGAGAGCTCCAATAACATTTCACTTGATAATGCAGGGTTGAATGTAACAGTGCTCTGGTTTAGATCACACTTGCAAACGCGTGTTGGCCTCTTCATTGCTCTGCAGCCTTCCTCGGGTTTTTTTTGCCGATCCCCTGCACTTCTCAACCTTAATCTCCCTCCCATAAGAGCCACGGCATGAACGCAACGAAACTTAAAAGTGCCATCCATCCGTCCCAGGTTCGCTTTCCGTGCAGCTACACGCCGGTTCGTTATGCGACCCGCGGCTTCAAAGGCAGCAGACCGACAGACGACCGTGTGGACGGAAAACAGATATAAAACCCCTCGAGCACACATAAGGTACACACATTTTTTAAAAATTAAACAAGATAGAGAATGAGCATCAAAGGACTCGCTAACAGTACGGCGGTGCAATGTGTTGAAGCTGACGTACAGGGATGCTGGCGCCGAGGAACAGCTTGGGAAAGCTGGACCAGATGCTCTGGCGACAGGAGGCGCGGGGTGTAAGGCAAAAGTGGAAAGAAAAGCTTGGCAAGGGAAAGGCGCACCATTTTGATTTTGTGGTCGATGTTTTCGGCGCACGCTGGGAACAACAAGCGCGGGTCAACATTGGACATCATTTCTTCTTTTTTTAACTCTTCTCTGTGTGTGTGTGTGTATATGTGTGTGTGTTCTTTATACAGGTCCTGAGTGCAAATGGGACCGCTGCCCGGGGTTGGAAGGAAAAGGAATCACACTCCGACGGTTTCCCACGCGAATCGTCTCGCTGATCCGGACGAAAAGTAATATTCGGGTTTTAAGACTTTACTTCATCCTTTTTGCTGTGGTTTTTCATTTTTTTTCTCATTTGTTTTTTTTTGTTATTTCTTCTGGTTGATCCTTTTTCCTCATTTTTTATTTACTAAACCCGCTCGGGCAAGCAGCTCGTTCTAATTTCTCCTGCCCCAGGGCGCTGCTCGTGCTTTCATTTTTGCTTTTCCTGGCCATGTTTTTTTTTTTGTTGTACCTTTTGACATACTTCCGTTCGCTTTTTAATTTCCACTTACTTCTCGCAGCGGACGACCATCGTTCGCCGACAGGAGAGGGGAAATATTCCTGTTGACAGGACAATCGTCAAACATATTAACCCCTGGCTTTACGGTTCCGCTGGACTCACCTTATGACCATCCTAACCGCGAACCCCTTTTCTACCACCCCAAAGCTCCTCGTTCATTCGCCTACAAGCCATCGTTATCAGAACGTTTGTCTCTTGTTGAAGGGCGCGCGCCACCCGGCCATCATTTACCAACCTTTTATTAATGGGAAACGGACCGCAGAAGAAGAAAGGGTGAACCAAAACGAGTCGGAGGGGCACAAATTGGCCGGGGAAAAAATTACACTCGAACCATTTACCTCCCGACCCACCCCCTTTGGGTTGCCCCGATCCAGCGCCTTGACCCTCATTTTTCCTCGGGTCTAAATTTGGACATAATTGAAAATCTTTTACGGAACGATTTGCGGTATTCTTTTCCCTTTCTTTCGATGGCGTAGGTGGCGGTGAACGGCCAACATTTGCCGATCTCCGGTGGCCGGCAATGACGGATAATGGGGCGGATAATGGAGGATTATTATTATTTTCTTTTCTTCGGAGGTGCCTTCCATCCATCTGCTGCTAATCGAGGGCACCGAAGGCCACATCCGGTTGTGTGCGATAGGGTTGTTGCAAAATTTGATTGTATCCGGTTTTTATTGGCAAAATTTGTCATCCGCGTGGCTTACGGTGGCAAGAGAAAATTCAATAAGTAAATATTGAGCACCTACGCAGCTTTGTTCAGCCTGCCAAATAAAATTTAACAAAAATGGAGTGTAATTTTTCTATCATCAGGTTTGGGTTAAATAAAAAAAAGGTGGTTGTCGTTTGATACGAATAAGAAACCATAATACTTGAGATGGCTAGGTATTCATAAAATTTCACAACCTCACTGAGACGATTAAGATTTGAATGATGGTTTCATTCACCACCACGGCTCTATTCGCATCTAGTCAACAAACAGAGCATTTTCCTCACCGATCGCTACCGCACCGAGTCAATAAATTTTGGCGACAAATTATCCTCAAACAACGGCACCATTTGCTCCATTCACCATCGAACCGGGGGCCCCATTTACATTAGTGCACATTAAGCGTGGCCAAACCATCGAATCGAATCGAGCCGGCGGGGGGGGGAGGAATCCGTGGGAAAAATTATTAGCACAACTAAATAAACAGCCATTTTAAGCCTTGGCGATGGCGGTTATTAATTTAACGATAATTAGGCCATCAGGCGGAAGCAAGCGCGAGCGCCGGAAAAACCGGTTGCGTGTGAAACGGCTCGTCGGCGAAATGGGCAGGCCAAATCAAGCCGAAAATCCTTTTTGCGCACCACAGGCACGCGCACACACACACATACACCAACATACAGACACAAGCTTGGGGTGGCGGATTAAAAGCGACTGTTTCGGACGAAAACTTTATCGAATACTTGGCTCCGCTAATCCAACCGAAGGGGGGGGGGGGGGGGGGGGGTGGCAGGGAAAATGCGATCCAGTTTGGTGCTTTTTGGGTGAAAAGTGGCAAGTGGTGTTGAGTGAAACTGTTTAAACAGTCGTGGAAATGCTTGGAAGGAAAGAGTGTTTTCTTTCCTCGTCTTTTGTTAAGGCATGTGGAAAATTGGCAGTGAAAAGAAGAAACGGAGCTACATACGAGTAGGAATTGGACACTCCGGGAAAGCTCGTCACATAAACTAATCGTTAATCCTAAATTGAGCAACTTTTCACCGCCGAAAGGAAAGCGTAAACGTTCGTCCGTTCGCCGGTAGAGCAATAGACCTGGCGGCCAGGCGAAAACTCAAAATCCTGAAACGCGGTGCGCACGCCTGATGGGAAAGATGGGAAAATACGGTAATTGATTCTCGTTTACGTTTTACCACCGTCGCCGGCCAAAAAGCGTCCGCGACATGTGTGCGGCCGAAGCGGTTCCTGTGCCAGCAGAAAACCAATCATAATCCACTATTCTTCCACCTTCGGCCCGGCGCCACCACAGACCACACCGCCGGTAAACGCAAACCCGAGCCATTTATTCCCTTTCCCGCAGTTCCTGCTCGACTCCTTGCGAGTGTTGACTTTCCACATCAGCACTTGTCGCAAACCATGGGCCCCGGCCTGGCGCCAGCGACAAATACACTCTCGTAAGGACTTTTTTGTGACAAATCGATTGCCCGAATTGTCGACAGCTGTACCCGGGCAACCCCCACTGCATACGTCTTCCACGGAAACGTTCCCTTTTTCCTACGTGTTTTTGTTTTTTTTTTTTCGGAGAGCGATTCCCTTCGTGAAACGGATTCCCCAGCGTCGTTCTACGACTACCGGAGACGATTCGACGGGCGGATGATTTGATAAGGAGGGTGGCACAGAGATGGATGGAAAGGAATGAAAAAGAAAGGCCTCGGCGGTGGGCCAGTGTGGAGCAGTGGAGCATATGGAGTGGAACTTTATTTCTGTTCATATTTCAACACAATCTGGTTCGATGTTTACCGTATGGATTAGCATCATTGCCCAAACAGTCGTCGATAAACGGTAACGGCAGCGTACGGTGCTGTTACTGCTCCGGTGGACGGCTGGCAGGGAAGGTCGGGAGCCGCCTCCCTTCGGTTCGACGGAGAAGTGGCACTTGGCTTTTGCTTGTGTTTCCGTTTTCCGGCAGTGAGTATGTTTTCCACCCTCTTTCCCCACCGACCGCCGTTCGTTCGCCGGTGCGGGCGATCGAGAGGATGGGTGGGCTCGCATAAATGTTGCTTCGTAAACAAGTTCGACTCCCCCCCCCCCCCCCACACACACACACTTCTGGAAAAGGGAAGCGAAACTTTGGAGTCGATTTGTCGTAACTGAGTTCGGGGCCATGTCGGGGGCGCGTCGAAGGGCAAACGGGGAACGCCAGAACGGCTGAATCAAATAAACCTCAACCAGAACGTGAACGTTTGGGAAAAAAAAACTCTGGAAAGCGGTGAGAAAATGTAGGAAAAACACAACAGCAACAACAACGTCAGTTACATCTTTTTACGACTCGACTCCGGAGCGTGTTGGGCAAGGCTAAGAAAGTGCTGAAGAAGACGGAAACTCGTCAGTAAGGGGAATAAAAATCCAGAATAAACGGTACTAAGCTTGTCGCAGGTAGAACCACTCGAGTGTTCTAACGATGGCATATGTTGGAACATATTTGTAATATTTCGTATTGCAAACCTTTTTTTTTTCTTCTTGAAAACTCAACCCATCTGATGAATTGCGATAGGTTTCACATCTGCAATTCGCGGTTGAATGTGTTGCCCCATTGCATTACTTCTTGTCCTAGTCCCGAAGGGTGGAATAAACTATTCTCAGGTAATTATTTTAACAGCATTAAGGTAATTATTTTAACAGCATTAAGAAATCAAACATTATAAATTTCTAAAATAAAAATTGGAGACACTTGTAAATACAATTGATTTTTTTATTTTAATCTTCAATTAAGTCAATATTCTTGTTAACACAATGCAGCGTTAAGTAGGCAAAATGAACCTTTAAGAACCATCTCCTTCAAAACACAGCATATTGGACGAACACGATAAAATACGGAATTAAGTAAGGATCGCCGTTATGTTCCAAGCCGAGCGAAAATAAAGGGCAATAATTTTTAATACTCTGAACTATTTTACGTACTGTTTACATCGCTGCTTATCCGTTTGTCACGGTTTATGTTCCTCTGCTGCTGCAGGTGTTCCAGGGAGAACGTGAATAAGAGGTATAGAGAAGAAAAAAAAACACTTAAAATATGACTGCGTCTGGACTGTGCCCGTGCAGCCCGTAAATGCAACCACCGGAACCGTGTTTTTCTTTCCAGCCAAACCGCACCGTGTGGACGTGCTCAATTCGGAACACCCTGCGCCTGCCAGGGGATTTGGTTGTTTTATGTCTCGCTTACCCCATCGTCCACATCCAGCTCGTCCCGAAGCTCGTCCCATGGTTTGCAAATTTGTGGACGGTGGAGAAAAAAAAAAGTTGACGCAAAATAAAAACCGATTCCTCAAGACGTCGACTAGCCAATGTCTGCCACTTGCGTTCCGAGCGGACCACAATTTGAAAAATACGAGCCACCAGGTCCGCCTGAAAAACGTTACGCTATAAGTTTCGGTTTTCCATCGCCGGGAAATAAGCCATAGAAAAAAAAACGATGGAAATAAAAAGCAACGAACAACCATACGACCATAAATGGCTCAACTTTCGATGGCAGCTCAATCGGTCGGGCGGAGACAGGGCTAGAGGCTGTAGAAAAATACGGTCTGGGGCGCAGGATGTAAACCAATTTTCATAATCGTAAATACGAATAAACTCTAAATCCCAAAATTGTAATATAAAAACGAAGAAGTTATCACATTTTATCCGTGTCCCGCCGATTTCTCCCCGTGGGTTCGGCTGCGCGGAATGGGTGTTTGAAATGTTCCAATGTTTGAATGTTCGATGGCAACAGTTCCTTCGGCTGAGGAAACTTCTAGTTTCTTTTTTCTAGCTCGACTCTTGATCGAGGGGAAAAAAACGCACGAGCCCTAGGCATGCTCTCCCCTTTGGACCGCTGCTGGAAAAAGTGCGCCCGGAAGGATTGGATTTTGTTGCCCACGAAGAGATAAAAAAGGAACATAAAGAAGATGCAAAAACTAAATAGGAGAACGCGAGGAGGAAAGGGAGATGCGATACAGTTTTACACGCAAAAAAGCAGACAGTCTTAAGTTAGATAAACACGAACACCGCTTTCCACGGTGAACGGAAAACGAGTGCCATGGCGGCGGTGCTGTTTTCTTCTTCGCATTCATTTATCTGCACAGTTTCATTCCGTTCCCTTCCCATGATCGCGCGGACCAAAAAGGTTATTCCGCTGCTCGCTCCACGCTTATCGATACGATCGGGTAATCCTTGTTCCAATTGGACGTTACAAACGAAACCAATCCGAAATTGCAATACGCATCGAACCGAGTTGGGGGTGGGAGGGTGGTTGCCGGGGTACAAAGGGAGCTGGGGCGAGATGAGCCCTTTTTCACACAGTATCGCCACACGCCAAGTAGTCGTGGCTTCGCCTCAGCGGCTTAGCTACGCTCGCAGGCGGTGAAGCAAGGAGTTTACTTTACCGAGGAAAAACAACATATGTTGGCACCAGGCCGAATGGGTGAACCAGTGAAGGGGAGGGAGGGAGAGAGTAGCAAGCATCCGTTCATCACCTTCAGCCGAAGGGATGAAGACGGACGGGGTAGATGTTTCATTGTGTTGAGCCAGCGCTAACGCGAAGGACAAGAACATTGCAAGAAAGGATTCGAATAGCAATGGACGAATAGAAAAGGAGGGGGAAAAACACACCACGATTGCTTGCCGATAGTTTTGTCGCGACATACGACTGTCGTCGGGATGTAGCCGGCTATTTTTCTTTTCTTTTTTGAGGAAAGCAATATTGTTCGCTTCAGCGTCCTTGGGTCCCTTCATGGTCCTTCGGGGCGGCAGCCTTTTTTGGACGACCGAAACCGATCCCAACCACGAGCTGGGTGCTGGCTGTCGTTCCCACGAGCCTCCCACGAATTTCGATATCAATTGACTTTTCCTGCCAATATGTATCAAAAGCCCTGGCAAGGAGGTGAAAAACAACGTTTCTGATATGTTTCTTTCTTTACATCCATTTTGTCCTTCCCTTGGCCGGCCTTGCTCCTTCAATCGTCGTTTTCCCCGAAAGACCGTTTCCATTTTATTTTCCGAGCGCACCGAATCAAACGGAGCTGCTAAACCAGTTACTCCGGCCCGAGCGCTGGTCTCGGTGCTGAAAAATGTCCGCTCGTTTCCATTCGAAATCCAACCCATTTTCCGCCGGCAACTGCTTGCGCTCCTACTGCTGAATCGTATCAGTGAAAGTGTTTCCAATAATCGTTGGATCGAAGGATCGAAACAAATCCTTTACAGTGGCAGTGGTTCGGCCGCTTTGTGTCGCCGAAAGATTGCCGATGTCGAGCGAACGGTTTCTAATCATCTTAGCAATTCGACAGCCGGGTCTTTCCTTCGGGCTTTCGTCAACTTTCACTTCGGCCAACAAACCCATCACGGATCTAGGCAACACTGGTTCCAACGTCTCGTGTTCCGACGATGAGGATGAAGGTGATGATGGGGGAGGGATTCGTCGTAAAAGTCACTACATTATGGTACGCACGGACGACATGTAAAAATTAGATTGAAATTTATGCTCAATTCGTTTGTTGAGGCGTGTTTGGGCTAAGAAAGTATTGTAGGTTTTTTAAATTAATTTAATTTAAATGAGTTAAGTTCCTTTCTATTTACCGGCATTGAGTGATGGTCTTTTCAGGTGATTTGTTTTTTTGCTCCGGGATCTGCTTTTAATTTCCGGGATGCTGTGGACTGTCAGTAGACATCAATCAATTTTAAAACTGATCGATCGTGAACAGGGTCGAAAAAAATTCTCCATTAATTACAGCCCACGGTTTCGCTGGAACAAGAAATCTCTGCGCTCGGGCAAGCGCTTAAAAATGGCACCAACAACAAGCGGCAAAAACTGCATAATCCATGCCGCTGATCCGATCGAGTTCTATTAAGCCCCCCGCTTTCGCTTGTCGCCTACTGCAACGGCTGGCGGTTGTTAATTCAGCATTAAAAGATTAAAATTAAATCCTTCCCTGCGCACCACCACAATGTTGCCCCACTACAAACCATTTTTGCAGCCAGTAGACAAACGAAGTTCACAAAACGTGTAATCCCTGCTCGTCAACAGTGCGCTCGATTGACAGAAGTGCCTTAGCTGTCCCTCCAGCCTTGATGGGCATTTCGTCTCCAGTTGCCATTCTTTCGTTTCCTCATTCCAGGAGAATCCTCTAGGGTGAAGTTGGGCTAACGGAGAGCAACCCGATATTCGACATCAAACCGGCTGTTGCTACTGCCGCTTTCACTGTGTGTGCGCCATAATCTCTTAAGGCACCTCCGCAAATCGGCACCAATCACCCCGATCAACCCCCACACAGACCCACCCGCCCTACACAAATAAAATGTCCAGCGCACGCCAACGACTGCAGCCAAATCGCGGGGCCCTGCTAATAATAAACAACTCCTTGTTAATCTACGGCACGTAATTACCTCAATAAATCATCCCCGAAGCTGATTAAACTCGTCTCACACTCACCATGGGGAGGTGATGGAAGACGGGGGGGAATCATAGAGGAAGGAGAGAGCCACAGGGAGAGCAAGGAAAGAAAAGAAACGTCAGTGGCTCCAGAAGGGCCCCACCTTTTTCGAGGGGCTCGCTCTGCCGCCCTAATGCTAATACGGTTACGCTAATCAAAGACTCCCGGGATGGGGTGGGCCAGGGGTTTCCAGGGGCCCAGCTCCAGCATCTTCCGTACCACTGACCGTTGCCACTCTCTTCCCCCGTTCCGAGTTCGGGACTTGGCCATGACGGCACGATGGATGGATATCGCCAGGACGCGGATAAAGACGAATGTCCCAACGGAGACTCACCGACGCTATCAGATGGTGCCGCATGAACACGCCGGAACGATTTTACTTCGCCCTGCTGCAGCCCCTTCCCACCCAAACGGAAAACCCTCCACTATCCGCTGGGTTCCGGAGCCATCGAACGCGAAGAACCGAGGGCATAGGAACGCTCCGGACGGATAAATGGTGGTAATTGTTTTAATTTTGATTGAATCATCTTCCCGACGCTCGGTCTTGGAGAACAGATTAAGTCGAGGGCCGCGTGGTTCGATGCACTTCACTGTGAGAATGCGAAGAACGCTTCAGCTTCGGCCCGTGAAGTGTTAATTCCGTTCTGCGCCCTCGAGGTGCTGTGGTGTAAGCATCCGTGCAAGTTCTCGACGATTATGAGATAGCTTTCGGTGGAATCGTTCAAAGAATCTGGGAGAAGTGTCGAGCAGCAGCGATGCGCGGATTAAAACATACTTTAACTTTCAGTTTTCCTATCATTACGGTCGAAATCATGCGTGCGAAATATTACGAATAATATTAGTCGGTAAGGCTGCACAATGCAACAAATATGCTCGCAAAACTAATTAGTGAAAGCATTTAGTTCATGATGCAATACGTAAAACATTTAAGCTCCTGTGAAAATAGGCCCACGAAATGTTTCACTATGTTTAGAGGATTATCCGATTTTCGTTGCCAGTAAAATCGAACACGCCCTGTTTTTCCCATTCAAATGTAATAAATACCCTTCGTTTTAACCATTTTTTATATTCATTATAATTAAAATTCATTACGTTGGCAAATCAAATTTTTCTCTTCAATTGGGTGGAGTGTTCGTTTTACAGGAGAAAACAATTCAGAAACGAAAATGCCTGGAGCCACATTCCCCCGTCGGGAATCGGAAACCTTTTTCGTGATTTATTTGCCGCACACATGAATTCAATATTTTACAATCTGCTTTTCCCGTTCAGTGGGTGAGTGCTTTTTTCGAGGTATAATATCAATCAGTGTAAAGTGCACTTCTCGTCAATGGCGATCAAACGAGAAACGAAACTTCTCGCTCGCCCAGCTGTACTCCCGGAAAGTATGAATTACTCTTTTCGGTATGAAAAAGCCGCTTTCAATCTGGATGTGAACTCTGGTATAATTAACAATAATGTATACGTTTTATCGCCACTTCTCGATTGCTTGTAACCTTTTGGGCATTTCTTCGCTCGGCGGTCGTCGACAGAAATTCATTTGAGATTTGATAGCAGCAAATTTGTTTTTTGCACACACACAAAACCAGCGATTAAAAATGTGACCGTCATGTGAAAGAGGAAAAATACACGTTATCAATTGCATTAAAAATAATAATACTACATGAAGCTTTCAGCATGTTGCGACCACCGCGATTCGCTGTCAACATTATCAACCGAACGATTGGGTGTGAAACGTTGAATAAATTAAAGACTAAGCCACCCCCACGGTTATCGTTCAGTTACACAATCCACGCACAAATGTGTGCGTGTTAATGGGGTAGCACATTTGCTCGATTGTGCGAAAAACTATTCGCCTAACAACTCCGACCATCCTGCCAATACGCGAACGACACGTTGGCGTGGGTGCAGCATAAAATTCAATCTCTTTTTTTATGGTACGAATGCCGACCGTTACTAGTGTTATTGTTGAAATAGAAAAATTGGAATCGTGCTTCCCGGACCCTCCACCATGCGAATGGGTTGCGTGTTCCTTTTGGAAGGGACATTTTTTGATTGATCAACAATTCATTGAAAAAAATCGAGCCTGACAGACTCTGTCCATTTCCATTACCGTTTTGCATTCCGTTTATTATTTTCTGTTTTTACTATCATTATGCTTTATGAAAATTCGTCCCATGGCATGTTAGGCTTCATTAATCTTTTACAAAAAGACGAGAGATGCTTGACGGCTTTCATGAATATTTAAATATACGTTTTAAAGCTCTCCATCACCGATCGATTTGACCAAGTTGACCATATTTGCTTCAAATAATCAGTATTAATTGAGCTTATTAATCTCTCCATCATGGTCCATTAGCTCTCAGCCATTTAGACATTTATAAGTTGTGTTTGTAATTTGAAATGTAAATTAATACTGAGCTTTAATCTGTTAGTGTTTGCTCCTTTTACTGAAATGCCTGAGCACTGCAACCGGATTTGAACGAGCTCGGATTAAAAGGGTAAATTGGGAGACAACGCGAGTCATTCCAAACGAAGTAGAAGAAAAGAGGAAAACCGAATTAAAGGACCGAAGGTGAGGAAGAAAACTAATAAAATTATTCAAATTTACAAAAATTGACTGAACCTGGAAAAATGCATGTGTCGTTTACAAAAAAAATTTACGATTGTTTCATTTGCGAATGTTATGAAGTAAGTGTCCAGATTCAAAATCACTCCCCTTTTCACTTCTCGCATCTCTCTCTCACTGCGCAGGAGCAGAAATCTTAAAATCATTTATCAAAACAGCAAGAACAACCCATTTCCTCCGACATCCGATTGTTTTACGGTTCTTCCGTTTTGCTTGTCTGTTGAAGAGATCTACCTCGGTTGAGCGCCATAAAGCAACCCGTCCGGTAGGTTTTTGGCCACACCCCAGCCTAAAACGACCACCCGAAGAACCATCCGGTTTAGGCTAAACATTCTGCGAGCGAAGCGAAATCGACATCAATTTGTGAACGGATCCGAGCAAGAGAAAAAACGCTAATTCATAAATATACACTATCATCCAGCTCGCCTCTGGAAGCCACCGTTATCCTTTAAAATGTTTCTATCCTCTCTCTTTCCTTCCGTGCCCCCTTGCCCCGTTTAGCTACCGAAAACTTAGCGAGCGACTCTCAATAACTCGTTTAGACCCTACTCAAAACTTTCGCCAGTATCAATGACAAATGACAAAATTCCGATGCTATAACGGATTTCGCCGAGGAGGAACCAGGAAGCAGCCTTCCTCGGAAAGTGAAGAGAGTAGGCTGCGGTCGTTCCTTGATCCGCGAAGGATAAGGATAGGGTAATGGACCGGTGGGGCTGGGTGGTTCGGTGCCACTTTAGGCTGTCAATTTTAGCGCAAGAAAGGACTCTCACCGCCAGGGGTGAGACAAAATTACCTAACGCTCGAAACGCTGGAAGCATGGGAGGGAATCCTTCAAATCCTTTTACCTGAAGGAAGATTAAAGTGATACTCAAGGACAAGAGCGGCTTCACCTCCGAAAAGGATCTGGCCAAGGCGGATGCCGACATCGTTTAGATCGCCACCACATACGCATCGACCCACGCGTGTTTCCCAAGGGATCCCTTGGCTAGAAATTGATTCATCGTAAGTAATTTTGATGGAAACAAACCAGTGTTACAAATAAGCCGGCTTGGTGCTCGAATGTGGGCAGCAACAATACGCATGCAACAACTTAAGGAAATGAAATCGAGTCAATGAAAAATCACGGAATTCATGAAATTTTAAATGTGAACATTATAAACATAAGGTAACATAAGTTCTACAATTTATCCCTCTTGATCTTCCAAAACGCTGTTTGTCCCCAGGCGGGAAAGATAAAGTTCTGAACATTGTGCTTCTATTATTAATACAAAATGTTGACAGAGGATATTCTCCTACCACGAAATATCCCCTCATCTTGTTTGCCAACAAAAAAAAACACATGTGTGAAACACCTCAACTGAAAGATTCTTGGCGATGAGACCGAAATTTAAAAATTCTACACCTGCACGTTATACATGCTTTCCTTATTAGAGCATGTACAGTACATAGGTCCCACTCGGTTTTTACTTGCTTCCCTCGGGTAGCGGATAAGGAAAAAGAAACTGTTCGAGCACGTGCGCACTTTTTCACGTTTGTCATGTAGCAAAAAGGTCGATTAAGCGAAGAAAAACAAACTCACACAGCGATGATCCAAAAATAAAATTTATCGACGTTGCGCTTCCCCCTTTCCACCATCGTCGGCTTTTCATCAAAATCTTTTCAAAAAATCCCGCACACGTCCTACGGGCGCCCGATTCACCTCCCACAACTTGTGCCCTTCCTCTCCTGGCCGTCTACCAGTGTCTAGCTTTCCCTCGCGGCAGTTTCCAAAGTTCCCATCTTGTCGGTTCGTCCCAACCGAACCGAAAGGCCCAGAAACACCCGCAAGGCGTCTATCAAACTCTCATAAAACAATGTTCGATGTTAAATCAAATAAAAGTGGGTTTATAAATTTCTGAAAAATCATAAATACTTTCCGAAAGGAAGTACCACACCGCGTGACCTCCGACGCTCCGTTCCCTCCCCGTGAATGATTTCGAGAGAATGAGAATGGTATCTTGGGTAGCGGTTTTCCACTGCATTGTAGTTCGCCGGATTCGATGTGCCAGAGGAACCGGCAAGGCATTCCGACGGACTGGCTTCTTGTGGCGGAGATGAAGGCGCGCTGGAATCCTTCGCACTTGCGCCCTCTCTTTTCTTCTGCTTTCAGTATTGGCTTATTTAGAAATAGGGAAAGGATGGGGAAATCTTAAGAACAGAAAAGGGGTTTCGGTAATGCGGAAGAAAATTTTGAATTTTTCTTTTCCTCGCCAAAACACACGATCCTAGAAACATTGTATAGAAGCAAAAAATTAAAGAGGATGAGGTTTGATGAGAAAAAGTTGAGCATAAATTTCGACGATATCTTGTGCCACAGTCACATCGTAGGTAAATGGAGCAAAAAAGATGCTGTGGCAAAAAAATACAAAATTCTTCTCATAATTAATAACATCAAAGCGAACGCAAGTAGTAAAGCTGCTGTCAGTTTTTTCAGTGCTGCAACTTTTCATTGACCACACTTTCTACTGGAACTTTCATCACGCGAACCTAGATTCGATGAAAATACTGTGCCAGTATGAAACGGAAAATTCCTAATTTTGCACCAGTTATTTCCGATGGCATGATTGAAGAAATAATAACAACCTAACGATTGCTCAGAAAAGAAAACTATGCCGTAAACTTCATCGGTTTCCAATGAGCTTCCGCTCACTTTTAACTGTGAAAAGGAGAATTCATTTAACCATCGAAAAATGGAGCATGCGGTGGTTTTAAAATTGTTCAACCGCGCCAACGACAAGTGACTGCTCCGAAGCTATGCGAGATTTTCTTGGCGACCTGGACGGTCTGTTTAATGAAGGCGACCGGACGACCGACCGACAGACCGACCGACCATTCACGAAAACACGATAGTTTTCTCAGGTAGAAAAGTTTTTCTCCGGTTCTCGCTCCCTTCCATTGCCATCTTCCTGTTCTACCTTCATGATCCTGCGGAATAAAAAAAAGGTCCACACAAAATTTCTAACCCGCAGCACCTGCCCTGAAGCATAGTTCACAGTTTCCGGTTGGAATGGAATGTTGTTCGGGCATGCCTCTTTTATTTTTTATTTTATTTTTGTCCACCCCCTGCATTCTGTATCCTTTTGCAGCTTTATGCTTTGCTTCCCCTAGCCTGTAATATTCCGTAGCACGAATTTCATGGATTTTTCTCTCGTCACAATTCGCATCCATTTCATCACCAGGCACCTTTAGTGTTTGGTTGGTTGGTGGGTATAATTTTTTAGTTTTATTCCTTTACCGAAGCGTGTAGCGCCTGAATTCCACCGGAAATGAACCAAATATAAATGCCAGGCCGTGGATGGAATGGAATCACGCTTTGCCTTTGAGAATGTTG
The DNA here is from genome assembly GCA_914969975.1 of Anopheles atroparvus. Taxonomy (NCBI): domain Eukaryota; kingdom Metazoa; phylum Arthropoda; class Insecta; order Diptera; family Culicidae; genus Anopheles; species Anopheles atroparvus. The sequence goes on from CAJZCY010000003.1 coordinate 22,059,992, forward strand.
GTCTTGGTAATAACAACTATTCATGAGGAAGAATGTGTAAACAGATCGATTGGTACGTGCTAATTTTCTGTGTAGAAGCATAGATGAGATCAATGTTTAACTTCTCATTCATTCTTATCATTCTTCTAATTAAATGCATTAATTTCAGTGATGCATGAAAGTAAAAAAAATGTTAAATAAAAATAAAAACATCGATTAAAATAAATCTAAACATTGATAAAGAAAACTCGTAACCTTCACTTTATGTTGTGTTGTTCACGTAAAAATTATACGCGTAGTTGCATGTTGAGCGATTTGTTTTTCTTTTGGTCTTCTGCCCTTATTAGCTTCGATAATAAACATTTTTATTTGGTATTAAGCAATGATACTCTGTTTACTTCAAGTATCAACATGAATTTTATCCAACGGTTAATTCAAAGCCACCTTTCAAAACGGTTGACGTTTCGTAAACCTCATTCAGCAACGCTGACTGCTGAAGCAGTGGAATCATAACAACCGCCATTTTTTATTATCTCGTCCAACTATCGAGTTGCCTACCACCATCTCGTCGGCACGGTCGAAAAGCCACCAAAGGAAACCAGGGAAGCGTCCGCGGGCGTCAGTTCGGCTCGATTATCTTTCACTTGCCAATGCTTCAGAGTGTTGCGTTGCAGTGCGTGAGCTAGCACCAGCGGGTGCTATATAATTGGCTAGTTTCAGTGCTAGGATTCCGCCAAAGGAGTGTGCTCTTCATTTTTCATCCCGTTTGCCGCCCGCTTCGTGTCCCGTGATTGCACACAGCGGCACGCACACAAGCGCACCCGCGCATGTAGAAAGCGCGAGGGAGCAAGCGAGAGCAAACACAGCAGTACGCACGGCAACGGCAGTGACGCGCGCGGTCGTTTGCAACACACACCGTGTTGGGTGAAGCAGGCGGAATATATAGTGGTATCATCATTTTCGGACGCGTCGACATTTTGTGCGACTGCCGCGTGCATAATTAGGCGCCAGATCAGAAAATCGCTCCCCTGCGCTCGGCGGCGTCTGCTTATCGGGAACGGTTTAATTGGGTGCGTGTGTTCCTTGCATCGCGAGTGCGTACGTCGTTCGTTGTCGTCGTCGTGTCGGTACAATCGGTACAGTCGGTACTTGCCGGAGAGTCGGTGTAAAGTGGTCGTCGCTGCCGTGAAGCGCGTGAAGCAATCGAAGCAGTCTGCCGTCTCGGTCAAGCAGCATCAAGCGTAGTGCACATAGCGCAGCAAACAGCAGGAGGCTAAAGAAAAACAAAAATGTCTGACAGCAAGGGCTACGCAGTGAACGATCTCGTTTGGTAAGTTTTCCGGCGTGCAAGTTCCGGGAGTTCTTTGGTGCGAGCGTCGTTTTCCTGTAGCCTAACTCGACGTGATGTGAAAAATAATGCCAACTCGGAGGGGGCCCCGAAACTTTACTCCGTTTGCTGTATGCTGTGTGTGTGTGTTGACTGCATCTGCAATCGCTTGACGACGTCCGCGAAAGAAGCGGGAGAATAGGCAACATAACCTCAACCCGAGGGTGGTGTTGTTTTTCTTTCCACCTTCGATATCGTTTCCTAAAGCAACTTTTTTTTCTCTTTCACTTTCTTTTTCGGTTTCCTCTTCCGGACCTCATGCAGGGCGAAAATGAAGGGTTTCTCGCCCTGGCCGGGTCGCATTTCGGTCCCTCCGGCAGAGCTACGCCGGATCGCGGTGAAAAAGAACAACCCCGTGAAATGCATATTTTTTTTCGGCACCAACAACTAGTACGTCGAATATGGTTTGCGTTTGTCGTGTCGCATTTGGAACCTAATCAATTGTTCCGTGTCTTCCCCAACCAGTGCCTGGATCGAAGAGACGCAGATCAAACCGTACCAGGAATTCAAGGATAAACTGCTGAACTCTTGCAAAACGGCCCTGTTCAAAGAGGCCGTGCAGCAGATAGAGGAGTTTATGGTAAATCCGGAGGTAAACGGCGGCTCCTGCAGGCCCGTGGACGCACAGCTAACCGTCTTTTTGTTTTTCATCGTCGTTCCGCGCAAAACATGTAGAAATTCCAGCCCCTTTTCGTCGGAGAGAATGAGGCCGCCAACCGGCCCGATCCGGACGTGGAGTTTAACAAGCTCCGCGAGGGTGGCACTGGAAGTGGCACCGAGGAGAGCGGCCCGGAAGACTCGCCCACCGTGAACAACACGACGACCCCGGCCGCCCTGGAGACGGTGGTGGAGGACGGTGGCGCGTCGCCGATGGTGAAGAAGACCCCCGCCAAGAAGAAAGTACGTGCCTCGTTGCCAATCAAGTTGAACGTGGACAAAGTGGTGTGTCATCGTCCTTTTTTTTAAACTTTTCACTTCATCTATCGATATCGTTTGGACACTCCCAATCCATCTCCAAGTAGTAAAATAGTTCCGCTCCCCTTCCGGCAATCTTTCTAAACGAGTCCGAAGATTTTTGGCCCGGCGCGATATACTCATTAAATTTCCCTTCCGGTAGACATCCGCGACGAAGGTGCGCGCGATCGGCAACAAAGCGAAAGCAGCGTCCCTGCTCGATGACGTCTCGTCGGGACCCACACCGAAGCGCAAGAAGAAGCTGCTGGACGAAACCGGAGACCTATCCGCTCTGGACCTGGACGTGGACAGCTACACCAGCACGGTGCGGCGCAGTGCACCGATTTCGCACCTGCTCAACCGCCCCGTGACCGTCACCCGCCCCGACACACCCGAGATCGACATGTCGACCGTGTCGGACGCGGTCCAGTCGCGTAACATCCAGGCATCGCAGCTACGGTTCGGCTTCCTCGGCCTCGGCATCATGGGATGCGGGATTGTGAAAAACCTCATCAAATCGGGCCACTCGGTGGTGGTGTGGAACCGGAACGCGACCAAGTGCCGCAAGTTCGCCGCGGTGGGCGCCGAGGTGGCGGACACACCGTGCGACGTGGTCGAGCTGACGGACGTTACGTACTCGTGCGTGTCCGATCCGCAGGTGGCGAAAGATGTAAGTTGACCCCACGCTTCCCTTTATGTTCCACTGGATCTGCACTGTTCAGGGTTTAATGTGTTTCTCCGTTCTCGAATCTAATCGGGTGCCAGTTGGTGTTCGGCAACTGCGGTGTTATTCAAGCGTCGTTGACCAACAAGGGCTACGTAGAAATGACGGGCGTCGATCCGGAATCTTCGCAGGACATTGCCGAAGCGATCGTTCGCAAGGGAGGCCGTTATTTGGAGGCACAAGTGAGTGAAGTGTGCTATTCTCGCTATTTTAAGCAAACCTTAAATTCGTCGTTCTGCTGTTACCTTTCAGATACAAGGCTCGAAGAACCAGGCGGAAGAGGGCACGCTCATCATCCTGGCGAGCGGCGATCGGGTGCTCTTCGAGGACTGCCAAAGCTGCTTCGAGGCGATCTCGCGCAACTCCTTCTACCTCGGGGATGTGGGTAACGCGACCAAGATGAATCTGGTCCTGCAGATGATCTCCGGCATCGCACTGGCCGGTATTGCCGAGGCACTAGCTTTGGGTAAGTGAGCGTGTGCGAACTTTGCTTCGAGATTTGTTGGTGTGACTTTCTTCCTTTCCCTACTAGCGGATCGCGCTGGTCTCCAACAGAAGGACGTCCTCGAAGTGCTCGAGCTGACGAGCATGTCGTCGGAAATGCTTTTACAGAAAGGAAAAGGTAAAGGGGCACAATTGTCCAGCAATCAGTTACCCGCCACTGTCAAAAGCCTATTGCCAAAGATTACTCTTTTCTTCTTTCTGCGCTCACAGCCATCATCAAGGGTGAGTTCCCGACACATCATGCGTTGAAGTACATGCAGAAAGACCTAAAGCTGGCGCTCGGGTTGGCCGACGGGCTGGAGCAGTCCTCCCCGATCACGGCCGCCTCCAACGAGGTGTTCAAGCACGCCAAGCGTCTCGGGTACGGGTCGCATGATGCCAGCGCAGTTTACGTGAGGGCACGGTTTTAACAGCGACCGGACTATGCGAAGGAAGATGAAGACGATAACGACGACGACGACGACGAGTACGAGGACGACGATGGCACCGTGGAAACGTGTACGAAATTTCGCCGATAATAATAACGATGGCGAGGGTGAGGTGGCAAAACGAAACATAAAAAAAGAACATCCGTATCGTCCTAGTACCACCCTAACCATAAGATGCACCATTAGTGCACCCACTCTACCCGTTTATCATCATGATCCTCATCGTCACCATCACGAGGAAAGGGGGTTCAGGATGAAACAAGTAAGAAAGAGCTTTGAGCCGGTCGGTTGATAGACCGTCAGAAAAGATAGCAAAATTGATTAAAACTCACACATACACACACACACACACTTGCGTAGTGAGCAACGTATAAAGGTGAACATATTTCTAGTTTCAACTTTACGGACGATGCACCCCAGCATTTGTCTGCCCGTCGGGGAAGGGAGAGGAGGACACTTTAGTGTAGGCTTTATATTAATTTTGGAAGTTTTTAATTCTTTGCTTTGTACACGTTACTACTGACGCGTTAGAAACCAAATAGTGCAATGAACTATATGCGGACAGAAGAAACGTAGAATATGTTTTCGATGAAACTTTTGTACGTTTTGATTAACGTACGTTGCGTGGTTTTTTTTCTAGTTTTTTGTTTGTTTGTTGTTCACTGAACAAAACCAGCATTTTTACATTACAAAATATTATGTATGCTTGCTCCTCTCTTCGTGGCAACAAGATAACGGGCATAAATCGATTGAGCAGCGATCCTTCACGGCGTTTTTTTTTTATCCTAACAAATTAATTTACGTAAGCTACACTAGACAACTTCTTGGTTCATTTTACATGTGTATAGACACGAAAATAAAATAAATAGTAATGTGTTAAGTCTATTTCTCCCGGGTGTGCATTATTGTGGCAATACGGAGCGGGAGATAGAAAAGGAAGGATGATGCTGCATGATGATGATAGGATTAATGGTGATCAAGGGGTAGAGACGGCGGTGATGCTTAAGGTGGTCCGAAAGGCTCCGTCGACGCTGCAATAGTAGAATCCTGTCGAAGGGATTGTTTTATTATTTCTAAAGAATTAAATTTCTTCAGTTTTCCTTTTTACATGTTCAACAGATTTTTCTCCTAGATTAAGTGAAGCAAATAATCTTAGTGTAAACGGTAGACGTGTGTATAGTCTGCTGCCTGATAAGGCTATATTGGGTTGAACGAACGTAGATGTCCGACGAGGAGCGAGAGTGGGGTGCACAAGTTAGTAAGTCCAGGCAAAGTAATCCCCGGAATCGACACTATAGTACTACCTTCAGTAAGCAGAATGATGTAGAATCCAGGGACATGGAATAAAAGGATAGTGCGTACCGGCGTAATAATGTAGAGGCAATCTTCAAAGCTGTGCGCATCTTCTCTGTGCCCGTGAAACATTGCTCGTAGGGCAGCCTGAAGTCGGTTTTCCTCTTTTCTGATTTTCTTTTCTCATTTTAGTCAGATTTCATGATAGCACGAGTGAAACAAGGACCACAAGCCGGATTGTTGCACACATAGTTGCTTGGTTTAAGGGACGGGCAATGATTGTTTAGAGTGTACTCTGTGCTAAGGTTATCGGATTATTTTCATTTATTTTCACTAAACAACAAAATAACATCTGGTGCAAGTACAACTGGAAATCACGTATCACGAGCAGAGAATAAACAAATCGACTTACCACCCATTTGTGGTAGCGCATGAAACTACATACAGAAACATGATCGAAATAAATCGTGATCAGAATTTCCAATTTAGCACGAGAGAGGTTGGCAAAAATCAGAATAAAAAAGAATGCTGTATTTGGTAGAAGTATTTTTGGCTAAAGAATAATAAACTGCAAACTGGAAACGTGTCGACCGCGTATGATATGTAAATTATAACATATTAAAATCATGGTTAGTACGAAACATACTGAGCGATACAAGGTACGGATACATGGTATATTTGGAGATTAGAAAAAATAGTTTAAACCGTTCCAAGGGCAGCGAATTTGGAATTAATAATATTCGATTTTTCTTACGGGTCGAAACGTAACATTCTATTCGGGCGGTGAAAAAACTAACCAGATACATTGCAGAGACTGGCCACCGGCAACAAAGAAGCGAAAGAGTAAATAAATGTTGATTTACGTACCGGTACATGAATTGAGTGTTGCTTTTATGGCCTATTAAATCTGGTATCAAGCGACGGGGAAAAACTAATGAAAAACTAGTTCAATGGAGGTTGGAAAATTATGTTTTTTCCAACAATTTCGGGAATTTTTGACCGACTTGAAGTTAAACGGTGACAAAAATCTGCATATCGTCAAAAAGTGGCTTCATTTATGTTTTTTAGCGATCTGCCGTTGAACGGATCAAAACGATACAACCGATAACCGATTTGCGAACCGGGCAAGACGGGATTTTTCGGACAGACCCCTTCGTTTATATCGTTTCGGCGTTTTGAAGCCTTGCATATATGTGTTTGCGTCTATTTTATTCTTTCACGTTCTTTAAATGCTGAGAAACATTTACCATCAAATCATACGTGTCATTTGGTCCAACGTTTCTACAAGTCCATTCAATAATGCCGTAAAACGTTAAATTTTACTGTTCGAAAACATTCAGCAAAAACTTCACTTTCCCGCAAGCCAAATCGAAGTTTGCTGAGTAGCGGGTCTGCTGTCAAAAGTCACGGAAAAGTTGGAAACTTTCGATTTAAATAAAGAAGTCCTACGAGCTCACGAGTAAAAGCTGCAATGGCAATGTTTTCAACTATGAAGTTATCTAAACTTCAGCTATTGCGGTATCAATATCAATTCAATTGTGTCTGAATATTATCCACCATCAACGGCCGTTTCGTACGTTCCGGTAGCAGGAACCGTATGAACCTGTCGGAACTCATAACCTTTAAACTGACGGTTCGTGCGAAACACAATCGCTCGCAGCCAGCATCCTATTCTCATCGCTTGGTCTCGCTCTGGCGCACGCCTTCCCCTACCGTCGCGCGCAATGGCTTTTGCTCGTTGGTCGGCCGATTCGCGTGTGTGACTCCGGTGCGGTGTGCGAAGAGCGCAGCAACAGCAGTAGGCAATCAACCGACAGCACGACCAGTCGCGTACTTAGCCGGACAGTGTGTATGCGCGTTCGTCGCGATGTGCGCGCGCGCTAGAAAGAGACAAGGATAAGGCAGTGAGCGAGGTAAATGCGCGACCGTACGGCAGGCAGCAGTGCCAGCAGCAGCAGCAGCAGCAGCAGCAGCAGCAGAAAAAAAGACAAGCAATAAGAAAATAAAATGGCGATCTTTGCGTGTTGTACATTTTTCATTACGGCCGTTTAAGGTGATTTTCCGGCTGAAACTGACACGCGGTGGTACTCGACGGGTGCGAACGGGTCGCCGGAAGTGGTCAGCTAGTGGGACGAGCCGCAGTGCAGGCAATCCGGGCACATCCGGGGCCGGAAAAGTGGCCACAACTCGGTGTGAGCCTTTCGGAGGCCGTTCGAAACCGAATTTCGTGGGTCCAATTTGAGCGCACCACGGTCGTGTTGGATACGTCGTCGGTGAGGTGGATGTGGTGCTGTTGACGACGGTGGTGTCCGTCCGGATTTGTTGCGAGTGCGAGCGAGCAAGAGCGATTGAAGGGCTTGAGAGCGCGGCCGGTGCTGAAAGGAGAGCCTCGGCGAGCCTCGCGGTACCGTTCGGAGTAGACGGTGCGGTCGTGTACGGAGAAAACGTAGTAAGCGCAGCCCATCATAGTAGTGATCCCGCGAGTAGTGAACTCTCCTCCGTTGCCCGCGAGCCTTCCACCAACGTTTCGTCCCGTACGCCTCGTTGCGGTGTCTCGTTTTCCACGAACGGCATATTTTCGAATTAAATAAGCTCACACTCTAATCGACCGCTCGCGACGAGCGTAACCTCGTCGATCCAGTTGCGTGTACAGTGTGCCGTATCGTTTGTGTGCCTCCCTTTTTGCTGTATGTGTGCCAATTTGTAAGTGTTCCCGTTTGTTGCACATCATTCCATTTCGCCGGCAGGCCCCATCCTCGTCGAAAGGACAGAGCACATCACACATCACAACATTGTGTAGTTAAGAAAAGCCCAACTCGAACGAGTCCTTGTGCCGATTGACATTTCCCCCAACAGCCAAACTTTGTCGAAGCCAAAGTGTGTGTGTGTGTGTGTGTAACATTTGCTTGAAGTTAAATCTCTGCAATTTACAATTTCTCGGTAATCAAATCGAGGTTAAAAAGCGAGCAGGGTTTAAGGAAGGCCATAGGAGGAAAATTCGCATTTTTGAAGGATTGCGAAATATCGTTCGCGTAGCGCAGCTTTGTTTTGTTGGTTGTTGTACCGCTTCGCCCTTTCCAATCCGCTAACCTTCTCCCGTGAATGACTCGCGAATGTGAATGTGCCGACGTGACACTCTCGGATAGTGGATAGTGGTCCGCGTTTTTTTTTTTTTGTGTTGCCTATCCCTCCTCTGTGAAGATTGGTGAAAGCTGCCGAGGTTTGGCGAGCCGTGTGGCCGTCGGTGCCGTCGTAGCAAGATTGCGAGCAGAAGAGAAAGAAAACAAAAAATTAAAAAGGAAAACCGAATTTAAAGCAAGAAAATTACTCACCGTCAGGGAAAAACACAAAGCCGAAGCACCCACCGATGCAATCGCGACAAGGGACGGGGTCGTGGTAGTAGGTAGGTGCAGTATAGGAAAAGCGGTGGTAACGTGTGGGGAAAACATCCCTTTTAGAACCGATGGGTGGTATTAAAGGGGGGGGGGGGGGGGGGGGGGGGTGAACGGGAACAAACGCGCGGGGGAGTCTCGAACAAGTCGAGAAAGACGTCGACGACGGCGACGACGAACCGAGACGTTCATCAATGCTGCGGGTGGTGGTTACGGTATAGCAGAATGTTGGAGGGGGGGAGAGGGAGAGGGGGGGGGGTTTGGATGGGTGAAGATTTAAACGGAGTGTTGCAAGTGAGAAGTAAACTGTGGTTTGCGGTAGGAAAAAAAAAGTCGTCCACGAAGACGACTGGGCAGGCGGACGGTTCGGTTGGACGGTGTTGGATCACACACACACCGCACAGCAGGAGGAAAACGGGAGAAGGGTGAAGGTGGGGGGGGGGGAGCAAAAAAAAAATACTACGACAAGATAGAGCCAATTATAGAGCCCCAAGACTCTGCCCGCTCTGTGAACATCGATGTGGTGTGGCGCTGATCGCGAGTATCTATTGGGTGTGTGTGTGTGTGTATGTGTGGGTGTGTGGGGGGGGGGGGGGCTGTTCGGCGCGTTCATAAGTGTGTACTGTGTTGTGTTTCTCCACCATCGCTTGCGCTGTCTCGCGGGGAGCCGCGCGGAAGATTGTGACACGCGAGAGATCGAAGTAGGCCCCGCACAACAACACCTCGGCAACAGCAGCAGCATTGGCAGGCTGCTTTGCTTCGGCTCGGCCTGTGGTGAGTTTGAGCCGCCGCCGGTGAGCCCCAACGGCTCCGCGGACAGTGAAAAGTGAGTGTGAGAGAAGGGCGCACGAAGGGAAGGAGTATTGAACCACCAGAAAATGCCGTCTGTTTTCGTCGCCTTTCGGGTACCACGACTACCACATTCGCGCTGCGCTATCGGTGTGTGTGTACGATAGGGGAATGAAATGCAATTCCTTCTCGCCACAGGACGGCGACCGGCAAGGATATGCAGGGACTACGCAACAGTTCGCAAGCGAAATTCTTAGGCCCCACAGTTCAATCTACTTCCGACAGCGTTGAACAAACTCCTATGCACCACGTCAACAGCGGACGGAAGCAAAGCACACTGCCACACAGCATTTTGGAGAAATTCAAGCATAATTTGCAATCAAACGTAAACGGGTTCAAAATTCCTTTACACAGGTATATGAAGGGTGCTTAGGCAAAGGTAATGGAATCACTTTGCGAACGCGGCTTGCCTTCTCAAGGTTTAAAATCGTTTCAAAGCACTGCAAAGGACGGGTTGATTTTTCTTTACCTTTCCATTCATCCAAGAAAACTAGTGAAACGATCGAAAGCTATACATTTGTTCATGTTTACCAAATAATGTGAAATGAACCTCGTTTTGTAGTTTAGAAGCCTGTAAGTTTGGAACTCCATTAATTTTTCTAATTATCATTCTCCCCAAATCGATTTGCTGGCGGGTTTTCCCGCGAAAACAAAGTTTTGCGTGTCATAATTTTACACAATTGTTTGTGGGTAAACCAGACATTGAAGTGTCCTTAATTTTCGCCTTAAAAACGATTCACATTTCTTCGTATTGGTGACTTCGAGGAATACCTGAACTATTTCCAAGCAGGGTCCTGTGGACCACATAGTTCCAAGATAACAAATGCCGAATTGAAACCAAAACGAGCTCAGCGAAGGCTCTCAGTGGTAGCATCTTGGCGGTTGAAAGCCATTTGCACATAATGCAAAGACATTCTATTTGGCCGACGTCGACACATTGGGGATGAACGAATATCAGACAACATTGGTAATCAGGCGTATGGCAGTCTTATTCATTAAAGTGTGTTTGTGTTTTTTTTTTAATTTCAATTCCCATAGAATTGACGATGGCCTTTCGAGTGCGAGACAAAAAACTACCCATTTAAATCGCAACGTAAAACATTTGCATGAAACCATGCTTACGGGGGTTTTGTTTCTTCTGCTGTGGTTTCCTGCCTTCGTGCGTGAATGTATTGACCATTTTTTTTTGTTGCCCCCGTACCCTTCAAGGGTGCATGTATGTATGCACACCCATGAATTGTTGGCCTTATCTACCTCTTTCTCGTTCGCTCCTTCCTTCTTTTCCTACCTGGTTATGTTGATTCGAGAACTGTTTTCTTGCTGTTTGGTGTTTCACCTTTATCGTGTGTTCGGAATTGTCGTTTTATTGCACATCACCTCGGTGCGAAAAAGGATCCAGCAAACCTTGGCAGTGCAAAACAAAACGAATTCCTCCATCATTTAAAACTGACTGATTTTTTTTCCAAACGGTGACTGAGGTGATTAGGAGATCTAGAAGCGCCGCCCAAAAGGGGGGGGGGAAAGCAAATGGGGTGTTGCAGTAGAAAAAAAACCCCTTTCCTTAGTGTGTTTGCTGCACTTTTTCTTTCTTAAAGTTATCATTTACCACCACCGCTCGCTGCTGCTTTCCCTGTGATGGTAGGGTTCGATGGTTGATGGGGGGGTTGAAGCAAAGGGGTACAGCAGAAGGTTGCTGGTGAGCTTTTGGTGAGCTGCATCGCGCAGTGAGCCGTCGTGAGCCATGAGCATGAGGACGACGGCGGCGATGGTGATGGTAATGACGGATGATGATGATGATGATGATGATGTAAGTGAAGGAAGTGCTGCGTACTGCGAGTGAGTTGAAAGCTGCTTGCACAGAGCTGGCCTGCTGTGTGGCAGCGAACACTGCGTAGGAATTATATTTCGTTGTGTGCCTTGTGCTGCTGCAGCATCTTCGACGAAGGAGGCTGTGATCGCAGCCTGGCTCTTGTGTGCTGTGTTTAATATAAAAAGGCTTAGTACGGCTCTTGGCTGAAAATTGAATGCAAAACGGAAGTGCTCACTGTGCGAAAGGCAGCGAAAGAAAACTAGGTGGTTGTGTGTGCGTCTGTGTGTGTGTGTGTTTGTGTGGAAGAAATGCGCTGAACGCGATTGCATGAACGTTTTTTCTTCATTGGTTGGGAGGATCGGTTTCGAAAGCATGAAGCGACAGGAGAGAGCAGGCACTGGCAAGAAAAAGGGCAACTTCCCTTTTTGTAGGACGGGGGCAAATGCAGGACGGTCGAATGCATAAGAAGTAAAACATCGCCGTGCGCTGGCCTTCCACAGGCGTACGGTGTGCTGTGTGTTTGTGTGTGCGCTGTGTATTTGTGCGGGCCTGAAAACAAATTTCTAACGTCGTCGTGTCGTGGTAGCCCAGCAGAGTGGCTCGCAGTACGCAGAAGAAAAGATGACGGAACAGGGGGAAAAAGAGAAGAAAAGCTCCATCCGAGCTCCACACGGCTCCAAATAATAATCTCAACCGAGGCACAAACGCAATCGTCGTCATCAAACCGCGGTTACTCTGACGATTTGCTTGCGTGGTGGTGAAGGCTGCTTCACGAGGATGTTGTTTTCTTCGATGTGTGGTTGTGCAGTTATGTTGTGTGTTTGTTTGACGGGATGTGTATGTTGTGTTGTTCTCTTCCTCCTTGGGTCTTTTGTTTTTCTGGGGCTCCCCGTCCGAAGAGCAGTGCGCAATCGGAATTCGCGTATCATTCGCGTATCACCGAGATTAGCGCAGAACGGTTGCCCCCTTCGACCTGCCACTGCTCTTTTCTATGCGAAATTGAAAATATTGACACGCGTGTGCGTGTCGTTGTGTGTATGTGTGATCTTCGCGGCACTAATTGTGATAAGCGCAATCGCAATCAACCGAACGTGACTACCCATAATGTGCTGCGTATGCGCGGTGCGATGAGGCGTGAGCGTGAGCAATTGTGAGCTGCTGGTGAGCGCGAGTGAGTGTCGCGGACTGTGACGCAAACGGCAAAGAAAAAGCAACGAACGAATCGAGCCACGCAACCGCGAAGACGGCGCAACTTAAAACACACTACCAGCGAGGGCTTGAATCCGCGCAGTATTTTCCCCGTGCCGTTTGCAGACGGGATGCATAGCTGCGCATCGCGTATACACACACACACACACTCGCACAAACACTCATGCAGCCTCGCGCAGTGACACACACGCACCGGCACAGGCTAAAGCTCGCGTAACAAACAGCTGCTATTGCTGTTGGCGTTCGCGGGCGGCGTTGCGTGTGTGTGTGTGTATTGCGCGAGCCACCTAACGCAACACCTCCACCATCACAACTACCAACAGTCTTTGAAGCGGAAATCCCATCATCCAACATCCGATCATGGCAAACACCGTACACAACGGCAACAGCAAGTCAAGGTGAGTTAAAGTGAGTTTCTCATGAGCCTGTGCTCACCTGACCCTCGCAGGTACAAAAAAAACACACACAAAACCTGCCAAGGAAAAGGGTTTAGCGATCGCGTGTGAGACACGAATCTCAGCAGGTGAGAAGATCGTTGGTTCAAAGATAATCCAAAATGCAATCGTGGAAAAATAATTCTGCAATCATCTCACTGTTTTTGATTGAATTAAAATATTCCGGAATGGTCCTTTCCATTTAATAAGAATCCTTCACGCGATTTGAGATGATTTCAAAATTCGTTATGATTTTATAGTGATGATTTTTTTTTTCGATGGAATGAAAGGTAATGGAGGAATTCCACAGCAATACGCGAAAGCCATCATCCAAGGCGAACCGTTGTTCTTCGACGTAGCTTGTCCCTGGCCTTCCCTCCAAGCAATAGCATTCAATCAATCGTTCGATCCATTTATCAAATCAATCTCCCCAATTGACACAATCGTATGTGCTTAACTTGTGGTTTCGTGAGGGTCCAGGTTTGAAGCTTCACACTTTCCCTACTTGTGCTGGCAGGAAATGCAATAATAAGGTCCATCAATTCGTCCCATCGGTCCAGGATACGTTTGTAACAGTGTCGCTGCGGGATGATCCAGATGGTAAACCTTGGCGCACACACCTTCCGGTATGATGCATTCGGGTGCAGTTTAATGGAGCTGCAAAGCGCATAAAAACGGCATCGAAACCTCTTTGAAGCGCACACACATCAAACGATGGCGGTTTGCACGCGTCCCGTGCGTGTTTCTCGAGTCGAGTGTTACTTTTTTGTTGTTGCTATTTTTGGTGTTGTTCCCCCTTTTACACCCATCGCCCAACCCCATCGTCGTCTTGTAACGCATACCAACCAACCTTCGTCCGTGGTTCAATGAAGTGTGTAACATCGACTGCAGGTGCCTTTGTCGTTGCCTATCCGATGCGCATGTGTGGGTGAGGACGGGGGGAGTTGAACGATACGATAACATTACACCCCGTTTTTTAAGGGGGCCGCTCGAGGGGAGTGGGGCGGGGCAATTGTGGGTCACGGCAGTACCACCCAACCCGTCGCTCTCGTTTCTAGTCGTCGAAACTTGGTTTACGCTCGGAGGAGGGTGGGGGGGTAGGTGGTTTGTGGTAGTAGACCATGGTGACCATGAGACGGCCGTCTCCGGCTTGAGACAGAAGACAGATCCTCAAGTCGGCAAGACTCGTTTTGGTGAAACTCCACTTATTCGAATGTGAACCAAACGTGAACAATTGCATAAAGGATGTTGGTAGCATATTTTATTTAAACGTCTCACCAATGTGTTAGCTTCTGGCTTCTTTTTTAAGCGCTGTGTGATAAGGATATGTTACTAAAATGTATTAGAAAACATTAAGGTGCCTTTCGTGCTACAGGCTCAACAAATTCCGAATATCTCATCGTTGAAGCCCAGTTAAAGTTTTCTCACATATGCCATACAGATTTCATCCGAATTCCATGACTCATAGAGGTCTTCTGATTGATACCACGCCGCGACTCGAGAAATTCGCCCGTTGGAGTCAAAGGGGGAGAGAGTTTAATCGCGCGGATCAATGGATGCAAATGCGGTTCTCCTACTTGTGGGACTGCATTTATCAGCTCCGAAACTCCGTCATAATTGCGATGACACATCACATCGATGGTGTCGACGTTTACAGGACATGAAATGGCTGCTCATTTCGGTATTTACCCACCCCCGGCGGCGGAACCGTTAGGCTGAGTCAGGCATATCGGCTGGGAGAAAACAGAATCGAACATGTTCGCGGACTTGGAATGAATCATCCGTCATTTGCATTATTGCCTGTCTGTTCCGCTATCCTTGTCCAGGCAAACTTCCCGGTTAGGCGCACACGGCACACTCACCAAGACCATACGAGGACTTGGAAAAAGAGTTACACACCGCCAGGGTGCTTGATCTGGGTCAAGCGGAATGGACCTAAAAAATAGCAGTGACATTTTTCTGTACACCTGGCATTCGAAAATAATCGCTCGATTTTCTAACTTCATTATTTAATCCTACAACTCACAATAAGGTGAGAATGGAAAGCCGGTATGCTTCTTTCTGCATATTTCGTTGACTTCAAGGCCTATGCTATGATGCAGACCATGGCTATGATAAATATTGCTCCATCGTCTGTAATGTTTTCAACTAAAAAGTTGATGTGTGGGGAACGTTAATTCTGCACTTTAATTCCGTGAAGTATCCGAGCTATGCCGAAAACGTGCCTTTTGAAAGGGGTACATTGGGCTCAAAACCCATATTGGCGCGAGTTGGACAAACAAATTGTGCCGAGTTTTTACACGTGCTTGCCGATGACCTACCTCACCTTTTTTCCCGAACGTCAAGGCAACAAAGTTTTCATTCCGTTTTGCAATCGCAAGCAACAACCTGCATTCGGAAAAGTATTGCCTTTGAGCGTTTCGCAGAATGCTACGGATGCTACTCCCATGGAAACAGCTCATCTTGACCTTCTGAAGAATGTTTGCCAAGCTGCGCTACGTCTTGATCTTTAGGAGAGGTAAACTCCACAAACAAACGTAAAGAAAAATAAATTAAACTTCTTAAGGAAACCTTAACGGCAACGTGTGACGGGTGGGCGTTGAAGCGTCCCTATAAATAGCCTTCCTGGTGCTGCGGCGCCGCTCTTATCAGCATCATTTCTTTTTTGACATTAGCACTTCTTCCACGCGTAACGAGATTTGCTTTGTTAGCCCACCTGATTTTCGGCTGTTCAAAAATAACCCAATTCCGCGCGGGGAAAAAAGCAACATATCCCCGAATCCGGCTCCAAAAGATGGCAGCACACCCACACACGCCTGCGGAATCACACAAATACAGGTTTTATTTTCGCCACCATGCGGTTTCGGTGGGTAAAAGTAAAAGTCGCACTACTTGTATCTCGTCGGCTTGTGGCGTTGGCGCTTTGAGTAATAAAGATGTTTGTTTTCCTGTCGGGAAAGATGCGGCATTCTTCAACACTCTAGTGTCGTGGGAGCGTTTCCGCGAACTTCTTCCGACTTTTCTGGCCACCAAAATTAGTATCGCCTTAGCTGTCATTTTAAATATCTAAGTATTATCTAAGTCCTTGGAGTAAAAGTTTCCTCGTGGGTTAAGGAAAAACATGCAGCGTATCGTAGAAATCTGCGGAAAACACACAACTGCAACAAAAAAAAAAAAAAAAGGATGGAAGAATAGAGGAAGTAATGAAAACCCCCGCAACACCGGGGCGATGAAGAAAGCCGAGAAAATCCGTCTTTTCATGCACGTTTATTTATTTTTATATCAGCCCAACGCGAGCACTTCGCTACTGTTGCTGTTGGTGGCTGTGTGTTTGCGTGAAACGGTGGAAATGTAATGGGCTTGCGAGAGCGAGCTAAACGGAATGGGCGAGAGAAAGAGAGGAATCTAGCGAGAAAAATGGTCCATAGTGGCGGGAAAGCCGGGCAGGGCAAGGGCACCGAAGGTTTTCAGTCGACGCGTGCGTTATGCTAGACTGGGAAAATGCATGGACATGCTGCTGCTGCTTCTGCTGCCGCTGTAATTCTCCGCTCCCTTCGATTTTCACTCTTTTCCCTTCCCTTTTCCCGACCCACCCGTCAGCATTTTCTCCGCGGAGACCCATACTTTCTTTGTTATGATTTTGTTTTGGTGCGCCTCACTCTCGCTCTCACCGCGGGCTCGCAATGCCGGGCGCCTCGCTCACGTTCTCACGCGTGCACGGTTTTCCATTCCCGGAGGAAAATGATGCTCTCCCTTTCCTTCTGCTCCGGCGCTCGACAGTCGCTTTTCCCTTTTCCCCAGGCGTCCCAACGTGTCACAACCGTTCGAAGGTGCTTGTGTTGCGCCGATCGTGGCGAAGCGCTCTTACGAAATATTGTGGGCTTTCTCATCCCCTACACCCCCCTCCCACACCATCGCTCTCTCCTTCCAAACTTCGTCCTTATCCGCACGCACGGCATCGACGATACGGCTTTGTTGCTACATTGTTGCAGCCATCGCGAAGGGCCACACAATCGTCAATCGGGCCTTTTCCCTACGTTTCAACGTGTGCGGGTGGAGTTTTCGGGGAACTTAAAACTATAAAACTCTGCAGGACACGCGGATGGACATGACATGGTGTACTGTCTTTGGTTGGTTGTGCTGGCGGCTGAATGCGTGGAAATGCCGTGCAGTTCATGTTACCCGTCGCGGCTGGAGAAGCGTTTGGTAATCACACCGAACACATACTGCGCAGGACTAAATGTCATCCCCCAAGCAAGCCCCCCGTTCCTCCTTTTGGGTATTTTGGCATACCTCGTCCTCCTCCTGCCTTACGCCACTTACGCCCTTGTCGTTGCTCTCCCCGCTTCGGTGCGTCGTCGTAGCTTCTTTTACAGAGCTTTTCCTGAGGGAAAATTATTAACAAACGTGCTTTTTGCAACCCACACAGCATTCATAGTCCTTAATTCAGTACATTTTTTTTCATCATTTCACTTACGGGAGGAGATGGTTTTTTCTAAGTAGCTGAAGTACTTGCCAAAGGCTGACCTTTAACCTACCGGATCAATGTTGAACAACTTAAACCATACCCGAGGGTTGTCTTACCGGGGAACAGTTTTTTTTCCAAAACGTGCTCCAAAAATAAGAAATTCATTGTTCATTTACATTGTTACGGAAACCATTGCAGCGACGACGGACGGCTTTAATGTTGCCTCAAACCTGCGAAAAACAGAACCTGAAGGAAGTATCAAACTCCGTTTTGGTTCACCATACTTTTTCTCCCCCAGCTTTTGCTGTTTATCGGCGAGGTCAGCTGGGATTTGTACTCTTCGGAAGCCAAAAAGTATGGCTACAAACACCCCGTTTCTCCCTCGGAGTGCATTCTATAATCGGATCAATAATCGAATACATTTTAGCCTGCCTTTGCGCTTCGATTGCGTGCCGGTGGTCAATCCAATGGAGCGTTCTCGCGTGCCTTCCTCCGCACATCACGATGGCTTGGTCCTTGCGGGAATATGTCCCTGAGGCAAGCCGATCCACCATCCGCCCCGTGCATTTGGTGATTTTGCTTCGTGAGTAATTGTTTTTTCCTTTCCTCCTTCTTGACGGTTTCCGGTTTCGGGGTTGGTGCTGGTGGCGATCCAATGATGATACTCTTCTTCGTCACCGCCATCACAAGCTGCTAGATGCATTACATGCACATGGGGGACAAGCTGGAATGGCGAAAGTAAAACCTTGCAGGACGTTTTTCCTCCGTCGTCTGGTTTCGTTTCGCTAATCGAAATCATGTACATTACATACTTCAAAGAGTATTTTATTCGAGAAAATAAAGTTTAAAAACAACCAGCACGAAAAAAGCTGTGCCTACTTTGTTATTCGACAATCCAAACGGATGTGCTTGGCGGTTCCTCTACATCAAGGTAAATACAGAGTGTTCCAAATGTCGAAGGTCAAGATCGATACAACAGAAGCTAAATCGGTGGCATTTGCTTGCCGTCTCCGCTACCGTTCACTTCATCCCGCGGTTCTCTTCAATTTTTTTTCCACACCAAACGCATGGTCCGAGTTGTAACGTCTTTTTAACAATGTACAATGTAATGTGTGTCTTTCCTCAACAATGTTTACCTTGTTTATGGCCCAGGATGATGGGGATGTTTATGAATGAAAGGAAATTAGCTACGCTGCTTAAAGCTTCATCGTCGTGGAATCCGTCCTACTGCGAGCGGTGAAGCGACGGCAGAAGCAGCAGAGCAAGTACATTAAAATTTTATTTTCCTCGGGTTGGTCGGGTCCAATCCTCGGGCTGCACATTACCGAAGGACCACGGCTTATCCCGGGTGCGCGATGGAGGAGTATAATCACCGTGCACCGATGTCACTAGCGCAAGGGGAGGGCATGTCTTACCGTCTGCCTCGCCTGCGCACGACTCGATGAGTAGAAGGAAGGAAGGAAGGCACCAAGACGATTTTCTCTGATACATTGGTTGGTTGTCTACAAATCGCATCCGTTCGCCGCGAGATGCTCCGTCTTCTCCTCGGGCTGATTGCGTCTTCGTATGGATTCGATCTGAGAACCACCGCCGTCATTCGAGCGTGAAGCAATAAACATTTGAACAAACAGTCCATCCGTATGTGTGCACGGATGGGTGTGTACTGGCAGCTGTGTGTGTGTGAGCTGGTGGGTTTTGGATGCCGGCACACATGTGTGACATTTATTTTTAGTCATCCTCTTTCCCATTTTCCCCGGCAGCCTCGTGCAAACTCGCCCCGCCCGCTCCCTTTTGCTCCTTCGGTGGCAGCCGACGGTGCATCATATTTTACGGCCATTTAAATGCATTTCACTACGCCATGCGCTCTGCACCCTTCGCCGGCGTTCCCTCATCGATCGCTCACTGCAGTTATGGATTATTGGTTGCAACTTTGTTACACCGGAGGAACGGACACGATGTGAGAGCGTCGTTGCGCCGCTCCGTCTGAGCGTGTTAGATTTTGGAATTTTGCTTCAGCGTGTCTCTGTCTGTTTGTGTCTGTGTGCATGCATAATGAATGGTGCACCAGCCGTGTGCACGAATGTAAGGGAGAAGGGCACATAAGACGCTGCGGTCGTTTAATCGCTCGTAAAAACCATACCGTTTGCCCCGTCTTTGGTTACGATGATGTTCGATCGCGAAAAACGGATTGCCTCCTTCAAGAGGAGAGCAACAGTTGGTTTCGAGGGGAAATTGCAACGCGCGGTGGCACGATAAGGAGGAGAAGGACCGGTGTCGGAACCAATTGTCCCGGGATCGCCCATTTACTGCCGGCTCGACTCGTTACGTTCTTGTCTCGATTGCCTCTGGCCGCAAAAGGGGTGGAAAGGTAGAAACTGATTATGTTCGGACGGTGTGTTGCATGCGACTTTATACGTGCAATTGCAATCTGCCGACGGGTGCGATAAAATCCAATAACATTAAATAATTTGATTGCCACTTCAATGGGTTTAATGCGTGTTTTTCGATGACTTCAGATGAAAATTAACTACTTCGCAAAATTTCAAATACCACGTGGGTTTCTTCGCTGATTTGTATCACACTTTCGCTTACTTTCCGGAATTATTCTTTGGTTGCAACATGTTTTTGACACATTTTAATGACCTTTAACACGTTTAACGGGCGCCAGAATTTCTTCGAAAAGAAATGTGCTTCCAATGTTATGCCTCGTTGCCTCGTGAAAGTTTAGTACCGAGAACAGATGAAAGCCTTGCCTAAGCAAGTTCACCCGAACACGGAGCTGCTGATTTCGGGGAAGTTTAGATGTAAATCAACAGGCAGACTGGATACGAAGAATTCAAGTTCAACTGCAAACTTCGGCACATTATCAGGCGTTAGAAACGCCGATGAATGACTTTACAAGTTGCTGCTGCTGCGTTGCTGGGAAGGATATTTCTATGAAGTGTACCATCTTTATTATACAGCGTATCCTCCTGTGGATCGATGTCGGTGCAAAGCCGCCACCCAGCAACCGAACAATTCGGAGAACAATTTTCCACCCACGAACGAAAGGAAATTGACCTTTGCGGTGTTGGTGGTTTCGTTCGCAACGA
Organism: Anopheles atroparvus; assembly: GCA_914969975.1. NCBI lineage: Eukaryota > Metazoa > Arthropoda > Insecta > Diptera > Culicidae > Anopheles > Anopheles atroparvus. The sequence continues at coordinate 22,080,515 of CAJZCY010000003.1, forward strand.
AAACATCCTAAACCAATAAATAAAACAATTCGGTGAAATAATCAAGAACGATTATTTTTTTGTTTCCTCCCTTATTCTGTCAGCCGGAGGAAGCCAAATGTTGGAATGTTTTCCGGAGATCCGGTTTGAGTTTGAGTGCTCTTATTTCATCTTCCGTGAAGGTCGGGAGGATGTTTCGGACGCGAGCTAGGGAGAAACAAAAAAAAAATCTTATTTTCTCGGTAGTCTCCTCGGCTCACAAAAGGTTGTCCCGATGGCGTCGTCCACACGTCGTCTGTGCTTCTTTCGGCTTAATTTCCTGATCGCTTTGCTGCTTCGTTATCTTTCATTCGGGCGATTATTTTCAACCGTTGCTCCAGCGATCCATTGCGCTTCCCATTTCCTTCGATGGTCCTTTTTCTTCCGTTGCAGATTATGAGGGGACCTGCAGTGCACCTATAGCAATGGAGAATCCCAGAACCAAAAGCCGGTGTGATGTGTGTGATTGTGTGTTCGGAAAGGGGAAAACCAGGACCCCATCCCCAGCCGGAGGGGTTTACGGATGCAGCGGTTTCGCCTGTGTTTATTTGAGAACGGCTCGAGTTTCTGCTCGAGATTGAAGGAAAAACGCAGGGAGTCAGGTGTGCCGCACATGAGAGGGGTCTCGATGATCTCGCATCGATTTCACGAGCGTTTCACTTTCACAAACGCATCATCGTACATCGTTTGCCGTGGGGTGGTTGTCGTGTGTCTCCCATCATCCTAACGTGTGTGTTCAGTTCGGTTTTCCACCGTGCTTTCCAGCGCGACTTTGCACGCGTTCGGTTTCGCATTTGTCTCGAAATGTTGCCGCCTGCTTTTATTGTTGGTCAGATTATTTACTCCTGCGGTTTCTTCATGCACCACTGTACACCATCTGTTTAATGTTTTTCGTAGGGATACAATTTATTGTGTATCTAACGTCCCGGTTTTGGAGCACATTTATTTACTCAGATTAGTCAATGCCCTTAATCAAATCAAATTCTTTTTATTTTACTAATTTCACTAAGTTTTCTAGTTAACAACATTTTGGAATTCGTTTCTAGATTAACTGTTTCCGAGACTGTTTTCAAGTCTCATTCGAAAGGTATGTTACATGTAATGTCTCTTAAAGATTTTTTCTTCTTCACTTACAAAATTAATTGCCTGCGCTAGTTTTTCTTGCTGTGGGAAAGAGTTGATATTCTAAAATGTTCCTTCCCCTTCGTTTAATAGCATCCGTTCGTCTTCTTTCTGCTTTCTCTCTTTACCAAAAAGCAAAAAAAAAAGAAAAGAAATGACTCTCCTTGACGGGTTTATTTGCTTCACACCTGCAGAAATCTGCACTCCTTTCCACCCCCAGACGCAACCGAAGCCGACGGTGTCGAAGAAGAGGCCCGAGATTTTGAGTGCATTACTGTGCCACTTACATGCACCAATCGCAGTCTTCTTTCGCGGTGCCGGCGTACGTGGGCGTGTACGGCTGACCTACCCGGTCGCGTTTGGGATGGTTGTGCGTTCCCTTTGGCTCTCCCCCTCTCTTTCGCCGTGTCTAATGAGACTAATTTTGTCTGAAAGCGTGTTTATGGGAGCTGGTTGTGAAAATATGTGCTATTTTCGGTGCTGCTACACACCGCGAGAAGCGCGACTGTGGCGATCATTTTTACAACGAGACACCACAACGCAACGATAGAACAGTAATTAATTTGTGTGTTTATGGGGATTATTCGGTGCCGTGCGCGCTGCGAATCGAAAAAAGGAACGATCGTGCAAATGTGCTGTAGAAAATACCTTACCACAGGTCGCCCTTTTTCCCCGCAAATGCCGATGCAAATTGATAATAAGACGTGTAGAAAGGGGCTGCCAAAGGAAACACCGGTCCGAATGGCATTGAGCCGAAGCATCAAGCCCCGCAAAGTCCGGATAACAGGATAAACAAGTGGGATTATGCTGTCGTTATGCTCGTCCGGCATGAGGCAGGTAGATAGATGCCCGTGCTCGCAGCGGAGAGAAATGGCACGTAATCCAGTTATGGCAATATACGGACACGGAGAAATTTTGCCAAGGTCACAGCGTCTCGTCTTCTCTATCTGGGGTTTTGCATCATTCTATAAGCTGACTGGCTAGTGGATAGCAGATTGATTCTTTAGATCACACTCAACCGGATACATTACGCTTGTGTTGTTCGGGGCTTACATTTGTAAACGTTGTTCCGGTGTTTTAAATAATTTATTTACGAAGCTACACCACAACTTCATAAACAGCTACAACCGATCACTGTAGTGGTGTGGACTGTCATGTTGCTTTGCTTCCCTTTTAATAGATGATTTAGAGCCAAATCGTTTCTATTGACAGTTACTTTCACTCAAAGATCAGCTTCTTTCACCGGAAGGTTGTAATGGTGAAGAATAAATCGTCTCAATTGAATTACAGTTTCTTTCCCCGGTAGAAGGATTGCTTGGTTTTCGTTTGGATCAGAGATAAGATTATGAGCTTGGTGGGGATGGCCCCCAGTAGTTGTTGCCCTTAGTTGCGGTTACCTTACCTCTTGCAGACGGGAGTAAAAAAGTGATAATCTCTCCTCCCCAATCACTAGCTTCTGGTTAATTTTTATTCTAGGTGAAGTAAATCGTTCCTAATCGCACTCGCGCGCTCCACTTCTGTGCTTGGCGGAGGGTTGGCGATTTGACGTGCCGTTGGGGAAGCAAATCTGGAATGTGGCTTGCGGAGGTGAACCGTTACTTCTTATGCTGTTCGGTCGATCCGCGTATGGCGGTGGGCAGTCCAGTTGTTCCTAGCGCATCCCGTGCTCGAGCTGCCCTCGTGTACAGTTTGCCGTTCTCAATTGATATTTAAGCATCATTCTGTGGTGGCTTACCGGCAAGGTACCGGGGTCGCATACGGCTATTTCGAGTTTCCATCAGGTCCACCTTCTTCAAACGGTTGGTTTTGGTAGTCGATCGAAAATAGGCCGGTTTTCTCTCTTTCTCCTTCTTTCTTCGGTATGTTTCTTTTGTTTGAGAAGTAGCGTAATCCGTGGACACACCACCATAATGACGTCCGAAAATTGAAACCATCAAGAAGAGAGTTTCGTAAATGGGCGAGCTTTGGGAGGTTCATTCTTTCCTATCCAGTTTTTTTTTTATTGCTGGCTCTCGGTGCTTAACCGGTGGAAACTGAGCTACCGCAACCTACTTTCGGTTGGGCCAATGAACGCCAGCGCTGTCGGCATCAGCAGCATCACCACCTCGCATTTATTGTACTTCTTTTTTCGAACTTTCCGAAACTACTCCGTTGACGGTGCTGCACGGGGATGGTTGGTTGGATTTTTTGTTATCGCATGGAAGGATCTTATGATATTTGATAGAAGTTTTTCTAACTGTTTTTTTTTTTGTTACTGAGGTTAACTTTGGAGTTTCGCTCTCGGGCCCGAGTTTGCGGTCTATGTTTAGCGATGGCTTTTAATGTAGATACCTAGTTTCTATCTTTTTTACTTTTTCGGCTGCAACTTTAATGCTAAGATACTTTGAATGGTTTATCCAAGTGATTTTCCTCAACCGGGGTGTCAATACGATCAATGCAGAGGATGAAACCTACTACTACCACCTTTCACATAGAACTGCGGCGTACAGAAAAGCCTCGCTAATCTCCTGCCTCCCTCGGAAAGGAAAAGTCACTCGGATGAATGGGAATAGCGAGAAGCGGTGTGCTCCTACTTTTCCTAGGGAAATGTGATGCTCTCCAGCTACCTCCCCCGCGAGACCTGTTGCGTTCCGCTTCGGACGTGCAGCAATGCGAGGCGGACTCTCGGCCATTTCCCTAGCAGCTGGGCGGAAGTGTCATTGACGGTCGTTTCAAGTTTCCGTTCCGACGCGACGCGGCTATATCTTTCGCCCATCGTCGTCATCTTCGTCCTAGCGTTGGCTGGTGACGAAAAGGATAAAAATGTAGTTAAACAAGTCACCCATGGTGCTTCTCGCTTGGTGCGGAAAATTTAACGTGAACGAGAGAAATGAATGATGGACAACTTTATCGATTTACGGCTGTTTGATGCTATCAAAAGCGAACCATCGCCGCAGGAGCTCGCATTTGCTGAACATATTTAAATTGTGCAGTTCACTTGACGAATAAAACCCATCCGCCATCCTCTTCTTCGACACCTCGCAAGCACATTTTCTTTCTGCGGTCGTACCTTCCCGGCGCTGCCGGCAACAAATTGCTTCACCGTGAGCAACGGCTCTTGAGCACCGATGACAACCATATTTGACGGATGTCCGAGAAGCATCCGCTAGGAGCACGAACAGCGAAGCAGAAGGGGTGCGTTTGCTGGAGAGGTTAGCGTCTGAGCCGATTTTCTTAAAAGCTTTTCGCAGACGACGACGTCAACTTCACGACGGGCGAAGAGTTTCCTCCCGCTGAGTTTGATCTTCTTCGTTCTGGATGATTTGCTGCTTTTTCTCGAGATTCGAAGAAAAGAGCAACCTCTGAATTGAAAATAGACGAGAGGATAATTTTAGTAGCACGTCGAACCGCGTGGGAAGTCACTGGAGTTATTGGAGGACCATGCAGCGCGGGGGATTTTCCGCCGTCGTGATACATTTTGTTTCGACGCGAGTAATGAAATGGGCAAAGAATAGAACACTTAAGCTTGGGTTTTGCGTCGTTGGCTGCTTTGTGCCTCTGCCCCAAGAATGTCGCCAGCGCCATTCCAGCGACATCGTGACGATAATGATTTAAATTTCATATCATCCTCCTTCCCGTCGGTCGTTGCCGTTGTTGGTCTGGTGTCTAGCTCTATAAGTTGCGGCAAGGCTGTTCCTCGCTTCGACTGACGATGGTGCCCTACGGCCGTCCTCTTCGGTTGACCGTAGCGTGACGTTGGGCAATAGATGATGATAGTTTTCCACTCAACAGTGTAGCGTTTTGGGATGTGTAATTGCACTCAAGTGGATCTACTGAACTTGTTGGCGTTTGTTTGACGACATGGGAAAAGTTAAATACAAATCATCAGCAACATTGTGCTTCAGAAAAAGCAGGGACCGGGGCGATGATGTGACGGTTGTTTAATCGATTTAATTAAGGGGAAAAAAATACATTCGATTGTCTGTGTTGGTATATGCTTGGTACAAGTGTTGTACCAACCCTGGAGGACGGCACGGCAACAACCTAAACGAGCAGGGCAGGGAAATCACGTACAGTAAATAATACCCTGTAAACACTATCTCATCACGCTGAAGCTTGGCGGGTTTGGTAAAAGGGGAAAATTTTTCTACTTCTATCGTCTCGCTCGCCCTTTGCTTTGCTTGATGACGTAACAAGTAAGAAGTTTTCGGAGAAAAAGGAGGCTCCACTTAGGTAACATTCTGTCCTGGAACCTGCTGGAGTCCTGCCAACAGAAAATCATCGCCCAGCTGAACTCAACTGTTGAAACTCTTTTCATTTCTTTTTTCTTCCTTCTTCGTTCGGTTTGTTATCTTCTATATTCTCCGTTGCCGGAAGGGCGGATGCCTGGCATTGTTTTTAGATTAACTGGAATTAAAGGTCTTAGATGGGAAAGAAGGTCCTGACGCCGGTAGTAGGACTTCCCCGTTCCGGGAGGCAGTCTTGGAATAAAAGGGATGGTGGTAATAATAAAGTGATGAATCTGTTTCACCAGGTTGCGCTTGTGGTATATGAAGGAAAATGTTCCCGCACGTGTGAAACACTATGTTCTTGCCTGATCTGCTTATGTTTCATCCGTTTCGGGACGGTGTTCCTTCCTTTGCAACTCCATGATGTTTGTTACTATTTCTTCACGTCCACTCTGTGTCTAAATTACATTTTCATATTGTTCACGAGCGTAAATTAATTCAAATTTGTTTTTCGTTCTATATTTCTTGCAGATCCCAATTTCCACCTTCGAAGGCCTCAGCTGGGATGGAAGCGTTAAACATCAATTTTTAACATTTCGATGACTGATAACAAACAATTTTACACATACATAAAATTGCTGCAATTACACAGCCTCTAAGACTGTAAATGTTGTTGCTAATTCACAAAAGTTGTAATTTTTGTGAATTGTTTATTCTTCCTTTCTGCCGCAGGTGTTCTGTGTATTTGTGTTGTGTAAGTGTGCACGCTGGTGGTTGACGAGCAACACGAGCACTAACACACACGTGCCTGAATAAATAGTGCAACAACGTGCAACAGCAGCAGTCGGAGAAGTATAACTCGGTTGCAAACGGTGATTAAAATAGCAGTGCAAGTTGGAACGACTCCTTTTCCCCCATAACCATCGTGTTGTGCGTTCCGTTTTATGTGGTTGTCGGTCGGTAGTGCAAGCCGCCCCCCCCCTTAGGTGCCTCAACGGTGCATTACCGCTGCAACGAAAGAAGTGAGCGAAGAAGAAGGTCGCGCAAGTAGTAATGTGAAAAGAAAAGAAAAAGAAATGTAAAAAGAAGAAGAGAGCGTGTTAGAAAGAAGCTGCAAAAAGCTGGCGATTACCTCGGTTTTGCAATCGTAAGTGCAACAGAGTCAGTGAGTGGGTTGGAGGAATGTAACGGAAAAATCAATTTAAAAAAAATCAATTGGTTTAAGCAAAAGTAGGCGAATTCGGCGGTTTGGGTGTGCAAGTGCGTCCTTGTGCGGTGTGCGGGTGATAAGAAGCGTTGTATAAAATTTTTAAAGAAAAAAGGCAAATGCATTAGAAGCTGCGGGTGTATGGTGTAAATCTTTCCAGAGATCCGCCCGATGGCGGCGAATTGTGGAGTGTCCCTCTGGTGAAGCGAAAAGCTGAGGATAGTTCAGAATATCCAAGGAAGTGAAAAATAGTCCACGAAGCTTGAGTTTGCAAAGGAAGAGAAAGGTGGTTCGCGCGTAAGAATTACCTCTAACGTTCCGAGGAGCAAAGGTGAAGCAATAAAAGTAGGAAAAAATAGCCAACCACTTGCAATGGTCCCCGGCGTTGTGCCACAGCAGCATCGCTCGGTTGATGAAAACTGCGCCAAAGAGCTCGTTTAAGCCCTCCCTCCGTCTCGTTGCGCACCACCGAGTGCGATGAAAAGTGATAGTGGCGCAGCAAAGGAGGCCCTCCGTACCCCAACTGAGACAGTACCGAAGCCTTCGGTGACGCCGTGGCAGCCATTTTTCACCGGTCAAAATAGGCAACACCACCGCGAGCGCCGCCAGCAGCAACAGCAGCAGTAGCGTTGATCGGCTGATCGCACCTCCGTCTTCATCGGCACTGTCGTCCGCGTCGTCGCTCCCAGACGGCCGGCGTTGTCGGTGAATTGGACATGAAAAAAACGCAAAAACCAAGGTAGGTGTTGTCCTGTCTGTCACGCTAGTTACGGCTTTTCGAGAGCGTGGCAAATCACTGGTTAAACATATGGAAGCTCAACTTCACGCGATCGGGTTTGTAAAAAAAAACACAACAGCTGATAAGTCCGTATGAAAGACTACCTAAAGAGATAGATTAAGACCTAAAACAACACATTCAAAGCCAAATTTAGGCTTATTTATCATCAAAGTATTACAAAATATCTCTTCAATTGAACAAATCGTTTGGGAAAAACACTTTTTCCAGCAAGCATTGCTTTTGAGGATTGTGAACAAGATAATGTCACTAAGGGACAAACCTAGTGGATTTTCCGGGTTTAGGAGCACTTCGTACAGTAGTTCGTCGAATTTGGTAATGAAATCCATTGAATGACTGAGCATCATCACTGCCATTTCGAAAAGGGTTTCATTAATGCTCAAAATCATCGAACCAATAATTTTAAGCCGAAAAAGCAACTGAAGAGCGATAATCAACTCAAGATAGTGCTTGGAATAAATGATTTCGAATTCAAAAATGCGGTATCACTTAAATTGTTTTAACTTTTTTCCTCGATCAAAACGATATGAAAATTTAGGAGCTTAGGAAAAAGATAGTACTGATCAAAAATGTTATAGGTTTGTTAGTGGTCTAGTGGTCTTATCAGCTGATGTGTTATATTTCTATGGACATGTACTTAAAGCATTTGTCAGATGTAATTTAAAACGTGTTGGAAAGGACATTATGGGAGTCGCTGGTGTGTCGTAAGCTAGCGGATGTACCACTCCAAATGGTTGATCCTTTTCCGAAAACAAGGTCTCGGATTAGGCGACTTTATGCCGACCGTAGCCAAATTTAGCATGCTATCGATTCCAGCGAATTTCGCAGGAAATTCAACAGAAAAAGCTCGTCCACCACTTGTGTCTTCAAGGGAAGGCAAAGCAAGGGGATGGCCTGGTGTGCGCAGTCCAACGGACAGGCTTGTGCGGATTCCGGATAGCAATGGTGTCGCCGCTTTTTGTATTAATTAAATTTCCTTCTTCACCGTCCCGCAGTGTTTGCCGCTTAATCGGGCCCATCGCACTGCGAAAAGGACGAAGATGGCGTGTGTTGGTCGCCTCAAGCTTCCCGTCCTCCCGGCACTGTCAGTCGTGTCGTGCTGTGTGCGCACTTTGTGCAAGGATGCGGGGGGTTTTGCCAGGGACGGCAGAGGCCTTCATTTGAATATCGAGAGGGTGTTCCGAGGACTAGATGTTCCCAGAGGCACGCGGAATGGAGCCGCCGCCTTGACACATCTTTCGCAGCCTTTGGTTTCGGGGGACGGGGTTTCGGAGCTGGAATCGGAAAGTTCGTCGATTGAGATGCGATGCAAAGTTTTTTCTGCTGACTTGGCGCACCGGCCTTGGGTTGGGTGTTGCTGGCCGGCAGCGGAGATAGACGTAGAAAAATGCCTCCCGGGCGCCAACCCGTCCCGTTCGTCCTTGCTCCATCCTTCATCGCATCGCTCGCGCCACCTCGGGTGACCTCGAAGCTGTTGCTCAACAACTGCTCCACCGAGGCCAACAAACTCCGGGAAATGGCGACGAGAAACGGATGGATGGCTTTTCCGGGCACGTCCTTCCGAGCAGTGGGAATTTTAAACCATTTTCCAGTGTGTGTGTGTGACCCGAGTTCAGCAGAATCGGTGGCGCATCGTAAAAGTTCGTGGAACCGGTTGCTGGAACGTGTCATCCGTTTTCTCCTCGGGATTCGAGCGCGCAGACCTTCGACCGCTCCGTAGCATCGTACGGCCCGCGGGATGGCATTGATATTAATAGGATCAATAACAATCGGCGATAGCAAACCTCCTCCGACTCTGGTACGGCGGGGGGCACCCGCGATGCCGGGGGTGGGCCCTTCCATCGATGTATTCCGGGAGAAGCAAGCGGAATGAGAGGGACGAGCGATTCCAATGTCACGATGAACGGGCAAAGGTTTTACGATTGTTGCCCAGTAACCGTTGCGTAAAATCGTGAAATCGAAACGTGGAAAATGCTCAATTACGTACGCAGGGCGCAGGGCGAGAAAGAGGGAGTTGAGTGTCGAAGGTAAAGCTGTCGGCTTAATGAACCGCTCGCTTGGTCCTTTGGAGACAATTATAGCGACGGTTTACATCATTGACGTGACGCAGAATGAAATGCCGGGCATGAACAGCAACCTTTTTACAACGAGGGAAAGTGAGCGAAAAATTGGCTAGAATGGAATAAATGTCTCGGTATTAGAATTGATTTTACGCATGATTGAATTGGACCAAAGGTATTCCGTGGAGTTTTGGGAGCTATTCCTGGACAGTGTTTTCTTTGGGGAACCTTTTTTTTCGGCTAGCTCTTCTACGGTCTTTTGTTTGTTTTAGTATCCAATCATGTTTAAATTCATAAAACATGTAATCTATCATTACATCGATCAAATACTTCTGTAAACGAAAACAACGTTATAGGGAAAAACGTTATGCTTCTTCATTTTTTATGTTAAATTAATACGCACTCAACATCTAACTGGTGCGTCGTTTGTGCTACGGTGCAGAAAGGCTGTAATTGCTGTTCTCATTTTCTTTCTGGCTTATGAACCGGCACGATGATATGTGAACCATAGATAGATGCGCACACTCTCATGTCGCTCGGAAGCTCGCCCAGAAGTGACCATATGATAGATTACCTCTCGCGAATGTTCGTGAATGGTGATGTTTCTGTGTGGCACTTTCACCGTTGTACCACGAGAAAGATACACGCGCCTCGACCGCCTGGGTCAGTTATTTATAGTGACACCATATTTTTGTCAACGGTGTCATAAAAGACACAAGCGCGACGGCGAAAATGTGTATCTGGTGCAGCGGGAATTGAATACAATGAGAGATGGTGCGATGTTTCGAAGTTGTACCTATGTTGTGCTTTTTTGGAGTTTGCGCTTGGCGCTGATTTGATGGACCAATGGCATATTCGCATCAAATTGTGTTGGCTGCCGTTGTTTCCCCTTTAACAGGCTGCGTACCGGAATAAAGGAAATGTTATATGGTTCGATCGTGTCAAACGAGATTTGTTCTAACAACATTAAGTCCTTTTTTCGTTTGTTAAAAATATAACTTCTGGATTCTTAATTCGCGTTAAACAGATAATAGCTGGAAGCTATTCCGCATCACGCTTGTTTACAGTTGACGGTTTTTCTTGTCGGGAAGAAAAAACAAATCGTCGTCCATTAATCAACCCACCATCAGCCTCATCATCAGCTCCCTCCTGCTTCACCCCTCCCTCGTGATTCGCATCGTATCGGCCATTTGTGCAAACCGACCGTGTGCCGGATGAAGCTTCACGTCGCAGAAATTAGCTCAAATGGATATCAAAACAATCGCACGAACAAAAATGGCGACCCTCGCCATCCGGTAGGGAGGGAGGGGGGAGGGTCTACCATCGGAGGAGAGCCAGCTCGGGTGGGGTGAGGGCATCCCCTGCGCGGCTACGATGGCGGCGACTGTCGCTGTTGCGACGCGGTCGTGGCTTAAACAGTTGCGTCTAACGGGCCATGTGTGTCCGACGGTTGTGTTCGTTGGTGGAAGCGAAGGGGGGGCAGAGGGGTGTGGGTGGAAGGGTTCGCTGATGAGCTGGTGGTTGTGTGTCGTTTGGGGAGCGCGATGATAACGTGCGGAATGGGGTCCGTTTCAGTGTGTGCGCAAGTGACTGAATTGGAAGGGGGTCGCAGGCGCTTTTGACGATGGTGGTTCCGAAAAAGGGCGACGGGGGGGGGGGGGGGGGGGATGTTCCGATTAATCTAGGCTAGCGCACAGACCCACACAACTCGCCACTATTCGGGTCGCCCGTGCACGCACGCACGCACGCACGTACATCGAAACCGGGCGCCATACAGCAACCATCGCCATCGTGTGTTCTTCATCTACCACGCGAGAGAGTGAACGACGTTTCGACTGAGTTTTACGTAGACCGACGCGCGGAATGTTGCGAGAGTACTTCCACCACCTTCGGGTGGAGAAGCATGTAGATTCGACTGGCGGCTTTTTTTTTCAACCACGTGAACGTAGCAAGTAACAACAACAAACGGGCCTCATAAATCCGAGCGACATCAGCCATTGCAGTTCGATTGTATTGGACAAGGTTGATGTCGATGATGGCGGTTTGTTTGTCGGTCCGGTTTTGCGTCTCCTTTCGGCTGGCTTGTACGTGCGACGGGGTTTGGTCGTGGACTAAATTTTCATCAATATTTGCTGACCTGTATGTCGATGCTTCGTATTGCTTTCGTGCACTGTCCTGTCGTGGCGCTAGTTATGATTTGGCAGCGAAGTGTTAGGACAGGACTAATCGAGCACAACATGTTTTGAGGGTATCAAACGCTAATGACGGATCTATTTACATGCCCTTGGTCGTATTTAGGAGCACTGAAACAAGCTCATCACTCTCATGGTCAGTTTCTTTGTGTAACGTGGAACGCAACGCAACCGTCTTGGTTTATTCTTCATTCTTGTGTTATTGAGGCTGTAGGTTTTGTAAACGTCAAGCGGCTGGGACAAAAAATTGTTGAGCACCCAAAGAGTAATCGATCGATGAACAACAAACTGCGCAGAATGTCGTCACTAATACTGCACGTTTTGCATTCAATCATGACGTTGGAGAATGAAGCGGACGATATGATCCGCGTTCAAAATGTCGTCATCAGTCCAGAAGCTGCATAATTGAAATAGCTAGGCGCACTTGTCGTCTGTTGTCAAGGAAGAGAGTTTTGCACTAGCATTTCCATTTAAATTAATTAAAAGTAGAATGATGCAATAGTAAAGTGGATACACTGTTTTGCATCGAGGCCGAGAATCGAGTGTTGGATGAATTGCCCATGAACAAGTTTGAATGAATGAGAATCGATTTTCTTCTGTAAATCGGTAGAGCAAACTCCTTGCGTACAAACTCGAAAACAGTTGCAGTTTTATCGACTTTTAATCTCATGCAACCGACTGCTGCTTTTGCATAGAATAAGCGCCAATCAAACTCTGTGTTGGATTGGTATTTGTGCCTTTTTTTTTTGCTCCATTCGTTTCGTTTCAGTTCTGCACTTCATTTTGAGGTCAGGTTCTGAAAGTTTGCGCGAATGTTTTTCAACCCAAGAAAAAAAAAAGAAAAGAAAAAGGAAAGCTTCCCTAGCAGGGTAACATTTTCCAAGAGAATCGTCTACCGTTTTTTCTCTCTCTCCCCAATGTCTGGTTTTCTTCTTTTGTGTGTGCTTCCATTGCCAACTACATAATAACGACGCTGTTCGAGCTACCGAAGCGCAGCGGTTTGATTCGGTTCGAAAGTTGGCGATTTTCTACGGGTGCTCCCCGCTCTGTTCCCCGTGCTCGTGCCGTGCGGTCCACTTCCTACTGCTTTATTATGTGTGAAAGCATAATAGTATGTTTGCTCTAGCGGGATTTTTGGTGGGACAGAGATCGCGCTGGGTGTTAGAAACGAATGCCGAGCCTCGCCTGCTGCTATTTCCTTGCCCAAATGTGCGTTTCTTCATAGAGGTTGTTTTTTTCTTTCTCGAACGTACCAATAAACTTCCCCGTAACTTCGTTACCCCTTGCCTTGCTTATGTTTACTTCTTGCACTCTTTTTTGCCCGGCGAAAAAAAAAATGGGACGGGTTGGCAAAACCCGTTCAGGTCGACTAGTACGCAACTTCCAACTCAGTAATCCATTCCCATCGCAGATGTTACGATAAAACCTTCTCGCAAGCTCAAAATGGAAGAATAACGTTCAGTTTCTCAAGGGTGTATTCGCTGTTCGGAGCTTTCTGGAGCGGAATGAGGGCGAAGAGAGAGAGGGAACAATCGCAGGGTTTCCCATTGGTACATTTTTATAATCCCCGGAAGTTCAGTTCGCGCATTAATGCAAGCTTCAGTCGGTTTACGTTGCGTCAGCGCAGCGTCCTTGCTTTTTTGCCCTACTACCTTTTGTTGCACTTTTAATAACTTGGTTCATGGCGAATCATTGGGAGCTGGGCAATGCTAGAAGATACTGCAGACTGCTGCAAGTTTGTAAAACAAAAAAAAAACAAAAAGGGAGAGTTTTAATGGTTTTTACTTTCAAAAAACTTCAAACGAGAAAATTCAAACCACAAGCGGTAGTTTTTCTCACGAATGCCCCTAAAAAGTGCAGACGAAGTAGGATTCAGATTGAACTGCGAGCCGGAGGTTGAAAAAAAAACGTCGATGCATCATAATAAAGCCAGCTAGAAGTAAAAAAGTGGTTAATTTCTGAAGGGCAAATTCATCTGTGCCAGGTATAGGATGAATATTCCAAAAAGGTAATCTTCCAACTGCCGAGTGACACGAGAAAACTTTTTGTTAGAAAGTCCGGAAGTAAACCAATTCTTGGGCATACGGAAGCAAAATTAAGCCACCCACAATCGCTGCTGCTGCTCTTACACCTCTGAAGCTCGAGTTCGTTGATCGATTGCAAATTGCGGATGCAAACTCGCTCGGGCGATTCGGTGCGGTCAAGCAAAATATAAAATTACCGGCCGTTTTGCATAACGGATGCTGTGCAGTATATTATGTTGCGTTTAAAGGTCAAAGAGAAAGAGAGGGAGAGGAGCAGGAGAGAAAGAGGGCGGATCGCCTCAGTAGGGGATGATTGGAAAGTTAAGACGTACGGAAATACGTTCGTGAAAATGATGAACGGTGCTCGTATCTTTTTGCAATAAACCTTGCATGTATAGAATTTAACTATCAGTTGAAGATTGTTTACTCTGCTTAAAAGTTGATTGTGCGCCAAATCACTTTCGCCATGTCCAAAGCGTGAAAGTTATTAAAACGAAGTGTAATAAAGGTGGTATAACCTGCACGATTTATCCTTTTCTGTTTGGCACACCTGGCACACGCGGAAGGAGGCACGCTATGCAAAGAAAAACGCAATGGATCAGCAAAATGGCAAATTAATGAATAATAATCTGTTAAAAGAGCTCCGGTTGCGAGTTCGGCTGCAACCGGCTTTCCCCCGAAAATAGTTACCGTGCGAAAATAAACTCGTGTGCATACGAATCGAGCGGTTCATCATCATCAACAACAAGCATCATCATCATCGGTCGTCTCCCCGATTCGGCGAGGGACTGAAATTATCAGGAGCTGCAAGTTTTCTCCATAAACTTCGCCGGTTCCGGTCCTATTTTCGGACGGCCTTTTCCTCGGACGCCGTGTTTGGGAGTCGGGAAAACTGGCAGCATCACCCGATCGCCAGACGGGAGACGTGGTCGAACTCCGGGAAGGGCGCGGGGATGGTAATATTTCAATTAATTAGTGTCAGCTCGCGGTGGAGATGCACTCGCGCCTGCATAACGCGTGTGGTTGGCAGGGACAGGAGTCAGGGAGTGGGACGCATGGTGTGTGCGCGTGTGTGTGAAATGAGATGAAAACCTGCGCCATCGCGTCCCGCGGCTGCTTCTCTGGTCGTCGCGTTGGTCGATGCTTCGGAATGTTGCAACATTGCCGCAAAATGAATTCGTATACGGGACTTGATTTTTTGCTTCCGTTACAGTGCCTGTTTTCGTTCCCTGAAAAATCGGGGATATATTAATGGAAATTGCCTTCCGGTGCCTTCTTCACCGGATGGAAAGGGAGGATAAATGGCACCCAAAGCGACCGAACACCAGGACGGGAAGCAGGAGCGTGCGTGTGGGCGGAGGATGTGTTTGATCGAAATTATGCAGAGTTTAATTAACGGTAAAAGCAGCGTGTTATGTCACCTGATGTGTGTTTGCGAAAGAATGTGCCATTTTCCGGTGTTCGGCGACAAATTTATGGCGGTCAGGGTGTAAAAACAAAAAAAAAAAAACCTAATAATCATAAACGTCCGAAACAGGATCGAACTCGAATGGATTTACTTAAAAGTGTTCTTAGGGATGGAGCTAACCGAATGATACACCTTTTGATTAAGCGGTCTTTCGTTTCGATGGCTGTCAAAATCTTTCCGTAAATGTCAAAGTTGGCCTTAAATTAAACGGCAAGGAAGCAAAGATGGTGATGCTTGGGAATGGTTTTTTTGTTTCTTCTGCTCCACCCGGACCGGATCTAAACTCATTTCGAAATCCGTCAGCAGATACCGGCGTTTGTGTCGCGGATTCGGTAACCGGAATCGGACCCAGGTGAAAGTTGTTACTCGGTCGGCTCTCTACCCCCCTTTCCACTTCCCCTCACTTACCGTTAGCGGACCGGTTTGCGACCGGTTTCCTCCGATGGGATGTAATGTGGTAACACTTTTCCATCACGTTTCCGAAAGTGTGTGTGTGTGTGTGTGGAGAAATCCGGTGTAACAGGGCTTTAGAGGTGGCAGATTATGAGCGGCTAAGTGGCACAAGGAACGATAGGCAGCAGGGGGAGGAGCGTGCAAGGAATTTAAGTGAGACAGGTGAAGGTTGTCGCAAGGTTGCCGAGCACACACAGCACTGCTGGTGTGGTGGTTGTTGCTGCCGCTGGTTTTAAAGTAAACCCCAAACTAGTCTTTTACGGACGTGCTGTTTTCTGCGAGCCTGATATGTACTGCCAGTACATAGGTAATGGTGGGAAGCACTGATGCGGGAAGGGCAACCTCCTGGTTGGCGAGGAGTTGTCTGTAAACTTTGTCTTTCACCAAGGCTAAACGTTGAAAATGAATAAATAAACACATGTATCAACAGACGACACCACACTCCAGGTCGGTTGTTTTGTTTCTTTCGTATGTTGACCGCTCCAGAATTCGACACAAAGAAACAAAGACACAATCTCGCGGTGCACACGACGCAGATAAATTATGTTTTCGGTAGCATCGTGACATTAGCCTATTAAGGTGACTTGGAAAGTTTTCTAAATGAGAAGCATGATTTGAATGTTTTCCATGCAGGTTAGGTTTGTTGTAGGCTGTTTGAATTTGCTTGGAATATGGTTGAAATTTAATGATTTTGGTTTGTAAGCCACCATAGAGATTTAACAACACTTGGATAATGTACCTCTTCCATTACGAAACTCCTTCTGCCACCCATCGAACCCGGTCCCGGTTTCTCGCTCCACACGTTTCCCGAAAAAACACTGCAAAACCCTCGTCGAAAGAGAAAACCCGGAGAGAGTTACGATGCGCAGCGCTTGATAAGCCACGTGGTAATCAAATAATAAACCATCATATTTATCCACGCTGAGCGACGGTGCGCGGGCTATGCTTTGCCGCTTTTTTGTTTGCGTGTGGATTTTATTGTACTGCAGGGTGACTGGGTGGTGAAGGTGGTGAGTGATTGAAAACATTAAATCAGAGCGTCCCTCACATATGCTGGTCCTTCGCTTCCTGGCTGGTGCCGGCCGTCCTGGTTAGCTGGTCCGGGTCCGTCCGTTGACTTGGGCATGCGTGACTTCGGTACATCCTGCCAAGGGAAGGAGGGAGCGTTGCCAACAACTTTGCGTGTGCTGCGACGATTGCAAGGAGGAAGGTAAATTTTTCATCAGATGGATTAAATAATTCGACTGTATTTTACTGCCGTTTGCCTTTGCTGTTGGTCGCATCGGACACGTCTGTTGTATTATTTTGGGAATCTAGTATCCGTGATTCCGGTATTCTAAATTGTATAACATTGAACATTTAGTTTGATTGATCGCTTAAAATCCCCTGTGAAAACCCTCGTCTGAACAGTGCATAACTGTTAAGCACGAGCTACCGAAAGCAGCGATCGAACCATATACGTGTTTTTTTAAGCACTTTACAAATCAATAAACCCCTAACCGCAATTGGCCTTTCCGCAGTCGAGGGGTTGGCCGATGATATCGTCCGTGGGCAAGCATATGCGCTAAACTAGACTATGGCTCCCGTTTATTGGGTTAGCTTTCCTCTCGACATGGACCAAAATACCTATACGCACCGACTCGCCTCGGTCCCCTCTGCTTTAATGCTATTAGAAGCAGCAACGCAAAAGCGGAAGCCAGTAGGAAGCTTACATAGTGGGCGAAGCGTAGTTTCGAGGTACACCTTTTTTTTTTGTTAGCTTTTGTTTTTGTTCAAAACTTATGCCATCGATCTGACTTTAAATTGAACGCGTTCGCGGTTTTTTTTGCTGTTGCTTCTCTGGGGCTGCCAATTATGTTTCACTTTCCCGAGAGCGGAAAACTGTGTGCTGCTTTGAAGTCGATTTATTGGTTTTTAAGCGCCACCAGTGTGGGTCGCAAAATGCTTTAGATGGTCTTCGCCAAAGGATTACAACAGCCTGATCGAATGAGCGTTTGTATTTTACTACAGTTTTATTTAACTTCTTATTAGTTTTATTTAGTTTGACCTCATTTATTGTGCCATCATCGTTGACCAAAATGGCATGAGAATATGTGTATTATTAATCGCCGGTATCTCGCTGCTAACTCACATTGACCCTTTTTCTACTCCATTGATGCGATGTTGCGTGTTGTTGTGTGGGGAGCGCGATGCATGTAGTTGGTAATGCCTCAAGCATCACAGCGAACGCAATGAATCTGCTGTTGGCCATTGCCATGTTCGGTAAAACTGCGGGGCGTGCGCGTAAGAGAACACAATATGGCAGAGTGCTGCGGCGGAGTTTCTAGCCTGTGCCTACGTTCTGTCGACCGAAACCACCCGGAATGGAAGCGTTTCCTCCTCCCGGTAAGCGGATTACCATTTTGGCCGAAGGCGCAGACGGAGTTACGGTGGTCCGTGATATAGAGCAAAACGGGCGTGAAAAACAGGTTCGAAGAACATTTCGCAGGGACGCGGTTTAACTTCGGACAATTGCCAAAACGGCAGCAACTCTTTCCCCACCCCTTTCCCGTTCGATGGCGTCACAAGCAGCACCTAACCTGCATGGAGATGATGCTATTTGGCCCTAATTGAAGGATCGCATTGTCGCGGGTTGCGTTGGGTGGACACTGGAAAGACGATAATTTTCAATTAATTCGATTCCAACCTTGCAGTGCACAGTGCGTTCCCGGGTGTGCCACATCGGATGCATGACGTCACGGCGCATCCTCCACCCTCCTAGCCCTTGCTGCATACCCCTCCAAATTTCCGGTTTGGTACACAGCCAGTTTACGTTATAAAAGCGATGATTATTGGTTTTATTAAATTTCGGTCGTCGTTGGGGAAAGGTTGGTACGTTTCCCGTTGAGTGTTGGTTTTTTTTTGTCAGCCGAATTGCTACAAAATAGGGATACATCCAGCGTGTTTCGGTCGAAATAAGTTGCTAGTGGTAGATAAAATGGAAAATGGCTGTTTTAACCGGTTATTACAAGTTCGGTGGGAAATTCGACTGGCTTCGTGTAATTTGATTCGTCGCAATTATGCCATTTAATTTATCACCTACGGCAAAGGTAAGCTTTTCGATTGATGTCATTACAATTGCTTCGTTGTTTTGTGAACTAATTAGTTCTTTGTATAATTTACCCAACGCGTTCTCCTCTCGCGCAGTGATTATACATTTGCCATACAATTATCACTTTTGAGTGTGATGCTTTTTTCTGGAATATAAACGAATGCAAAGTCCGAAGGAAGCGCCAGAAAACATGTTTAGTTTAAGGAAGCATCATGTGGCTGCATCGGAGTGCATAATCTTGGGCATCATTTATGTATGTGGCTCTCCATTCTCTCGTTTAGTTGGCGAGTAGCAAACCCTGCAGCGACTGCTTCTTGGCAAGCCCTCTTCCAATGTGGGCAGTGCTACTGTAGAGCGGGAGAAGAAGGCAGCGCTACGTTTTCCTTTACATGATTTCTTCGTTTTCTGTTTGCTTTCGCCCCCTTGCTTGTCTGTAGATTTATGAGTAGTATGCGTTTTTAAATAAATATTACTCTTGCGTGTAAGTAACATCGAAAGTTTATTTGTCAGTTTTTTCGGAAAATATAATTTAATAGTGAGAGACATTTCGCTAAGGTTAGTTAATAGGAACACATCAATAGAAAAACATTTGACTGAAACATGTGCGTTATGTTACGAGTTTTCGTTATAATGAGTACTTAGCAGCGAAAAGCGATACGACGTTGGGGTCGTGTCAGGTTTAACAATTCACATCAACCACACATGTACACGCGCGCAGTCGGGCGCTTACATGGCGATGATGGTTCGTTAGCTTTTGATAACATAATCCAGCAAAACACAGTTTCTTTCCGTACATTCGCACCGAGTGCGCGGACCGTTCCCCGTGCCGTCGTAATTCACACACTTTGGCGGACCGTAACAACCTCCCTTCCTTGGTTGCTATTTTTGCGGTTTGCCGTCGTGCCCAGACTGAGCCTCGGTTCCGTCGAATGATATTTGTGGTCGTTCAGAGGCATACTCTGCTGTTGCTGCTGCTGCTGCTGCGGTGAAGAGATAACCAAACTCGAACCAGCAGCCAGGGTCGCTGTTTCTGCCGCTGCCTTTCTGCTGGCCCGGCTCTGGTCTCACCGAACGCTGAACTATCAATCATTGCTGATAAGCGTGTCGGTATTTTGTGGTCAAGTTCCGGGCACCACCACCGTGCGTACGCGTGTGTGCTTACGTCTCCCTAGCCGGGCCGTGCAAGGTGGCGCAGCTAACGGAAACGGATTAGGCTTGACTGCTGTCGGGAACAGTTACTTCGCGTCGGTAGCTGAGCGAACGGCAATTTTGTTTGCCCCAGTCTTCAATGCACTGGACGTGGCTCTTTCTACCTGGATATGTGTGGTTTAAATGTTATCGGTTGATCATTGACTTTGGTTTAGGAGTTTGTCGGGGAGTTTGTGGGAGGATTGTTAAACTCTGTAATATTGGTTTGAAAAGTTCAGATGCGAAACTCCACCGACAGATGGAAAATATCGAAAATCTCAACTTAACAATTGAAGTCAACAAAAGTAATTTGCAAGGTGTTTATATACAGCAAACAGGATCAAACATGTTCATGCTAACAAAGTTAACTATTCCATTTTTTTATATCTCTACGTAACTGTAAACTGAAAAAATAAGGTGTTTTCTACATTTGATAAACTGTAGTATAGTCAAAAAGACTTTACTTGCGAAGATTGTAAATTGACTCCCAAGCAGTGTCTTCATCATTGACACCATCACGCCCTTGTCCATTGGTTGGATTAGAGCAGTGAGTGTGACATTTCGGAAGGCAACCACTCTACAGTACAATTTTCATTTTCCGAATTTAAATATTCTCTTCGACGAGCAAAAAGGAAAGGGGGTTTGACAAGAAGTTCATCGGAGAGGAAAAATATTTTGTGGAGAGCTAAAATTTGTTGGGAAAACGTGCGAAGCATTGGCAGGAAATGAAATAAGTTCGGACATAAACACACCACTTCCATTGAGCTGAGGACCTATTGACGTAGCAATAGCTCTTCACACATGATTGGTTCGAGCAACACAGTCACATTTTTACCTGAAATGGCGTGTCTCATCTGAATGCTTCAACACAAGATATACAAATTTCGTCTGGAGGAAGATAAAATTCACTTTAACCATCACGTCGTTTTGCCGCTAGTGTGTAATTTTTTTTTATGCCGAACTTTATCAGTCAAGGAAAATCTTTCATGCAGGAGGTTGGTTTTTATTTTTTCCCTGTGGAAAAAATGTGTAAGCAAGAATCAGCAAAATGCAAAATGGAATAAAACAAAACGTCAAGCAATCATGCCGGAGAAAGGACATACTTTATATCCATCCTTAGCTGGGGCGAAAGCTTTGTGAACTCACTTACACACATACACGCACACGAGTTGAATATAAAGTTGTCCTGCGAACGATAAAGCATACCCTACGGAAGCTTACCCAATTCCCCGGATCTCCGAGCGAAGTTAGCGTCCTTTTGACTGTATTTTCCGACCTGCTTTGAATCTGCCATCGACCGAAACGGCGATGGGTCGTATGGTGGGTCCGTTTTAAGTATGCATGTGGCGCTACTGGTGCCTGGTGCTGCTACGACCCCAGCTGTTAGCAAGCATCGACGCCGGCCAACGAACGACGAAGAACGTGTACGTGTGCCATGTTGCGTAGAGTCGCCTGTACGTGTGCCGCTGCGTTGCGCGCTTCTTGGACCGACTTTCCGCATCCCACCGAGGAGAGACATTTTGTTCAGGGCTCGTTCCGCCGGAGCTGAAAATCAAAGCCTAGGAGCTGAGCTTCCCTGCATCCTTCGGCTTGCTGTCCGTCTCGATCTCTTCCTCTCTTTCCTGCCCACTTTAACTTTGAGCACGGGAAAAGCTGCCCCCAAGGGTGTCTACTACAAGCTGCAACCGTTTCTTTGCCGGATGCAAACTGACTGCAATGGAAATTGTGAAACGGGTTCAACGACGCTTTTGTGGAAAAATGTTCCTTCTGATTCGCAGGGAGAAAAGCAAACCGGTGGTGCGTGGGTACGAGCTGATAAATAAATTAGCATCGAAACTAGTAGACCCATCTAGAGCCTGTGAAGAGGGGGAGTTGCATCGAGGGAGAGCGTAGTGGAAATTCCAGCAGCGCCACGTCGTGGGAACATTTCCATCTTTCACTTTGAGGGCGGTGTAGTTTGCCAACTGGATTTTCACCCCGGTACATCGGTCGAGGAGCGAGCGCTGTTGAAGGTACATGGTTGGTATTTCCGTGGAACCCCGTTTTAGGCAGGCGAAACGTTGGAAAACGACTAGGCTGTGCCGCAGGGTCCTAGGATTGCCTAGTGTTTAATTGATTGTTTTTGCATCTGAATGCAAATCGCAATGCATGAGATGATGGGCCATTTCGAAGGACAGCCGGTGGGAAATACAATCAATGCTGAGGACGTTGATGAAACGCTCGCATAGACTAGGAGGATCCGTTGGGGTAGTGTCATTTTTCACCCGGCAGGCATCCAGTAATCGATTTCGACTGATAATTTGAAGTGTTTTTTTGGGCTATTAATGAGTGGTAGGGTATCATTTCATTGCAATTGAAGTATGTTGAACCAACCGGTACGGTGCGACCAGAAATTCCCACATTTTAAATACCTGTGATTAGTGAGATTAAAGTTTTGCTTACCATGTTTACCTCGATCGACCATGAGTATAAATTTCAATCACTTATGTGATTCGAGCGAAAGAAGTAGCACTGAACGAACTGAAAATGGAAAGGCAAACACACTTATTTTTCAGTAGAATTGATGCACTTTTTTGTCGTTTAACATCAGCCAGTAACTCGGTGTTGAGTGAAATAAATCTATTGTTGCACTTGCGCACAATTGAACGCATGCATTTGCGTCTATTTACGATTCCAGAAATATGCATGTGAGAGCAATCAGTTTCCTTGGAATGTTCCTAAGCTCACTAAGGCCGTACAGAATCCGGTTCCGGAGCGGTCAGAGCTGTGACTCGAGAGGCTGCTCCGTTGATAAACGCTTAAGGTGTTGCGGGAGGTTTTATTCATATGTCGTAACCATTGCAGAGCGTTTCCGTTCCGAATGGCGGCATTAAAAAACAGTTACCTATAGTGAAAAGAACACGTCTCCATCGTAACGCCACCGTTACTTCCGTCCCAGTGCCTCGACAGCGATAAACTGGACTCAAATGGTGCGGAGGGTTTCGCGCTAGACGACAATGGGGATGGTTTTGTTGTGCGATTGTTTCTTGCCCCGACCCGAATGCAAGGACTTTTATCGATCAGAGGCAGCGTGATTCCGACAGCAGCAGAGGAGATCTTTTCCCGTTCATTTCCATTTGGCTATGCTCCGATTTTTATTGCTTTATGATTGGCGGAAATGCGCGTGCGAACGTGGTGCCGCCGTCATATGTGGCCCTCCATAAAACGGCGCCGGTGTCGGCAGTAGTATTGGTGGTGCTGGTCGGAATGATTTGGATGATTTGATGGGAACAACGCGGGGTTGGGTCTTCTTTTTTTATTATTTTATGTCGCATTGTTGTTTGACCTCTGATCGA
Organism: Anopheles atroparvus; assembly: GCA_914969975.1. NCBI lineage: Eukaryota > Metazoa > Arthropoda > Insecta > Diptera > Culicidae > Anopheles > Anopheles atroparvus. Next base: position 22,103,677 of record CAJZCY010000003.1, read on the forward strand.
GATTGTAGTGAATTCCCTTTTCAACCATCCGTTACCGGTGGAAGGGCGTGGTTGATCGTAGTGACGACAGTCTACATGTGTATTGGCGCTGGGTAAATGTTGAACGGAGAATGATCAAATAACGTGCAAATTGAAGTGGAGTAAAACGACGACATTTAACGTTCTGACATTTAAATCATGATCTTCTTTCAACCATTCTTTTTTTTCCGCAGGCACGATGAGCATGATAGGATGGAGCGGAGAGAACGGGATAAACAGGCCCGTGCCCAGCTACAGGCCGAACGGGAGCCGGAACCAGCAGCGCCACTATTTGCCGCGCCGGTTAAAGTGGTAAGTCAGTCTCGCCACCGAACTCTCAAGCACCACCATGCGTTTGATTGATTTAATTGTGCGGAATTGTTGTGTTGAAAAAGCAAAAAAAAACAGCATCTTCCCCTGAAGGAAGCAACACGATAGTCTTGCCATCTCGGAGCTTTGTGAAGATAAAAGCAGTGGCTTGCACTCTGTACACCAATTACGCTGATCGCATAGCATAATTTTCGTAATTGATTCACCGAGACATCGAAGCTCGGCGTGGGAATTTAGGGATCGATGAATTAGGTAAATGAAAAGATTCTCCGAAGGGACGGGTGGCAGGTTGCAGCTCTCCAGCAGCATGAAGCGTTGCTGGTGCCGTTTGATCCACCCTTCGAGCATCCGGAAGGGCTTCCAAGTGGGACAACATGTACTACCACGGCCCTTCTGTGGGTGTTTGTTGGAGTAGAAACCTCTTACCAACGTTTATTGGTTTCCGGCCGTGGAGTTCTCTGCTGTGCAATATGCATACGTATATTCGGAATCGTGCTCTCTTGCTCGTGTGTCCTGTATGTTACTCAGTCCGGGATTGCCAGGGGCCGGAGGTACTTTGCAACTGGATCAACATTATCTAACTTTCTGGCTACGGTCATTTTGGATGATTGGACCAGCAGTATAGTTTGTTCCCCTCTTTCTCTCTCTCACTCTCTAGAAAAGTCAAGCCTTGTGCACACAACGCATGGGCACCGAGGCGATGCAGGGTGGAGTCAACATGCAAGCACGGGTGGAAAATAAGATTCGAAAGTTTGGCATTCTCGTGACGTCGTTCCTTTCCTAGTCTTTTGGGGTCATAGTGGCCGAAGATGCCTTGGGACGGATGAAGTCAAGTTTGGTCATGGAGTGGGAGTACACAGACACACACAAAAAAAGCTGCACACACATAAGTGGAGCTAGGTGGAAGCGCTAGCACTGTTGTATAGATGCACTGGAATCGCCGTACCATCGTTCACTCGTTGCCACAAAGGAGACGAAGAAGTTCAATGTTTATCCAACCGTGAATCCGCCCCCTGGTTAGAGGTTCGGTTGCCTCCGCCGGCCATCACATCTTCGGATGTGGCCCGGATGTGCTCGTTCTCAAATGAAACAGCTGCTAGTTGCAGTTACCCCGATTATCATCAGCATCATCGTCGTCGCCGTCAGCGGTACGGTCCGATAGTTTTTGAAGTATTTTCGATTGCATTAAAGATCTCGCTAATGCACGGTAGGCGCTAGGGTGTGGAGGGAAACCATGAGAATTCCTTTACTATCTTACAATACACCTTAGATATGTAGGAAACGTTACTGAATCATTGCAGGCAAGCTCAATGTGCTACAGCAAACACATAGGAATGGTTATCTCTAACAACATTTTATAGCTTAACAAAACAAATGTTTAAGGATATCCTCATATGAAATCCTCAGCGTTTGGGTCAAACACACATTTTCCAATCTAATCGTTTGATGAAGCTACTCACCTAGCAGAATGTTCGTTAATACGAACAATTCTAGTAACTTCTTCCATTCCCCATTAGTCTAGCCGTTGGGTGGCTGTTCCGGGCTCTGGTATTGCATTGTTTCTTTTTTGCATTACTTAGGAAACTGCCCTGCAAACGGTGTTACGAGTGCACCGGGCGTGACGAATACGTGAATGTCTTTTCCGGTGGGGTTTCCAACTACCTCTTGCTTTCTTGTTTGCTCTTGGCACGGTCCATACCGAGGTAGCTTATGTGAAGCTCTCATTTTATTTGCTGTATTTAAATTTTCATCTGCTCACTTTGAGCATAAGTTCTGGACCGATGGTACGATTGTGTACTACGCAAATAGTGTTGCTTTCCCTCATGATATCAGCATCTGACCGTAACGTATGCCGAGCATGTAGATTTGTGGTTTCGAGGTATAGCGTTTGCGCTCTCAGGTCCACCCGGATATGGCTTATTCCGAACGAAACTAGCAGCGAAGGTCCTACGATGATTCTACTAACGAACTTTTACCAGATGTTGCTAACACTTAAAAAAAAAGTTCAGTAACTCGACAAATATTCCCCCACTAGGTCGTAAACTTCGTTTGGTTGGCAGAATGGCCCACGGGATTTTGGTAAAGGCCATGGAGAGAAGTCGAGCGACGAGGAAAAGACGCATTTTCTCGATGCACTCGGTGGAGAAATTTGTTCCTTTCATTGACGAGAGTCGAGAATGCGTGCGGATTTGTATTAATGGGATTTGTATGAGAGGAACGTTCAGAAACGGACGGTACGGTACGTACGGTGGAAGTATTTCAGTAGAAATTTTCTGTCAAGAGCGCTGCTGTTTCGGATGGAGAAAATGGTGTTGTAGTTTGTCTCCTGGACAGTTACGGCAACCCCTAGTATGTGCTTCTGTTCCCTGACGATCTTTTGAGTTTGTGTGAAAGAAAGTAGAACAAAAATTGAAATTCTCAGCTCACTCACACTGCTCCTTACACTCTTCTCTGGTTCTCTTATCTTTGCTAAAGCACACATTTGGTTCTACAGCGTACGAAGAGCAAGTTGGTGGTTTCTTTTTCTTCTACCTAAGTTTGTTATTTTTCGCGTCAATTATGTGATGCAATCCGGGACATCAGGGTACATTTCGGCAGTACTAGACGAAGGAAACCATAGGTGGATGGTTTGAAAGGGCCCCATCGTGGGAAGGGATACACTTATTCGTCCTCATTTAAATGGAAAACTGAAAAATTGTAAAGTTTCTTTTCAGACTAGTTTAAAAAACTCATAAAACTTCGTAGAAGAATTTATGAACATGTTGAAACCGAAAAAGCTCTCTTAACGGCAGAAGCGTGAAAAGCATGAGTGTAAAGTATGCTTCACACATCCTGAACCCCCAGTGCATGTTCCGATTGTGGGAGTTTCTTTAGCAGAGCATTACCTCTCCTTTTCCACTTTTCACGCTCCTGTCGTCTAAGTAGGAGCATGATTTTCTATCCGTTTGTCGAAGCAAGGGATAAATTAGTACACAGCTGGAAATATTTCCACCGTTGGCATTTAACAGAACCTTTTAAATATCATTTTGGATAGGGAGGGAATGATTTACAGGGAAGGCTGTGTGGAAGGGAATGTCTTTAAATTAAAACACGAACTTTTAACTTAATTTTTTTTGTTTTTGCGTCGTATCTCGTTAAGTACAGCAAGAATATATCGTTTTGTAGGTCGTATTGCAAATAAACTACTTTTTCAATCCACATTTCACAGGTTTCACAACTGATGTTTCTTTTTATATCCCTTTACATATCTTACAGTGGTACTTACTGTATGTAAAAGCACACATCTTCCTCCGTATAGATTTCTCTCTTTGTCAATGCGCATTGGCGAAGGTGAGATCTGCTGTAAATGTATGCTCATTTCATATGCATAATTTGAGGCGAAAAATGCCATTTATTTTAAAAATGAATTCCGTACGCGTGATGTCGCGAGGATATGCCGTGGCAAATGAAATGCGAAGGAAGAGGCAAGGGGTAGATTTGCGAGCGTTTTAAATATGTAAAACAATCACGTACGCTCCGATTGTGTGCATCATGCATTAATTGCAGCCGGCTACACGTGTCCTGATATTGGAAGCAGGAGAAAAAACTGTATTGAAAAGGAAGGAAAACACATACAAACATACTTAAACTTATACGCCGCCGGGTGTGTGGTTAGCTCCGATGCTGGCCAACCTTCTTTTGCTCCAAGTGGATGCCGTTCAGGCTTCTTTGTAATCTTAGCCGTTTGTCCGTAGATGCTTCTGTAACGGGTAGGACAAGTCCTTCTTTTGCGAAGGTAAAGGAAGTCAGTCCGGGTAAAAAAAATGATAAGTATAATCAATATTCATTCCTTCTGTGCAGGTACTTGCATGTTAAAATAATGGCTAAACTTTATCCATTTTTCAACTTTGTTGCTGTCTGGAGTATTGATCACGGTTGCAAGCTGGTTCCGTCCTTTGGATGAATTGGGTTATAGATACTCTTTTAAAGATTTTTTGGAACATTTTGAAATGCGCGATTTATGATCCTTGACGACAGCTTGGTCCTGACCAAAATGAAGCGCTTCCCGATTGGATCGGTTGAAGCTTGTGGAAAAGAAAACCTTTTTTTTTTGTTCAGCTTATGTTGTCTTGCGAAACATTTTAGTGTCACTATTATCTGTCTATGTTATTCTTGGTCAAATTTATTTGTTGTTATTTAAACACTGATAACCTTGGTAAAGTTTTTAACGAGCTTGACTACTTTATCTCCCGATGACGCCACTGGTAAATGTTAACGAAGCGAATAAAACCATTCGGTGCGAAATGCCCTTGATTCGTGCGTACCACAAGCTTCAACCACATCCGTTTGCGAACATTGTCATCAGTTGCTTGTGATTTCCAACTACAGAAGGGCTACTGCTGCTACCGTTGCTTCTGCCAGGTCGGGGAAAAGTTTCGCTAGCGGGCCACAAACGCCGGAGGTTTCCGCTGACGGAGGTGTTTGTACCTGACAAAGCAAACACTAATTACCATAATTAGTCGCTGGAAATTGTTTCCAAAGCGCGGCGAAGCCGTGAAGCCAACCTGCGCGCCCGGGCAGCGAAATTGCGAGCGCTTCCGAATGTTGATGATGCTACAAAATGCGCGTCACTAGAGAGGGTCCCTTTTGCGAATGGATGAATGGGTGGTTGGGCGAAGCAAGGATTGCACGAATCGATATCGGGTTTGAAACGGGACAAAACCTTCCGAAGGGGAACAACTTGGCACTATCATTCTCCTCCGATCGAGCGTGGCCCCGGTGTGTGAGAAACATTTTGGACGCGTACGATATACGAATAGGCATAAGGAAAGAGATAGAAAGAAAGGGAGCATGAGATCGGAAGCACAAGCGCAAAAGTGTGTTTGTTTTTGCCAGTTAAATCCTGCCCGAGGTTTTCTGGGAGACACACGGTGTGAAGGTATTGTTTTGCTGATTTAGAACGCGCGCTTGGCAAGGATTCTGATGACGGAGATGAGATTGCTTTTTAATGAGACTGAAGCCACAATCGCGAAGTAGACGGGCATGATCGCCTTGTACCGTTTGCAACCGTTCATCCGTTTTGTTTTACCCGATCGGATTTTTCGGGGCTACATAGGGCGAAATCGGAACAGCTCCAGTCCTCGCAACTTTCACTGATGACTTGAGTGAAGTTGATTGAGCACTCGGAAGTCGCGGCTAATCGTCCTTCGTTCATTTGCAAAGGACAGCAGACGGTTTTGAATTCAACCTGAAAGAAAAATTGAAGTAGAGATAGAATGGAACAGTTCAATAAAATACTTGGTTTGTTAAATATCATTCTTGTTTAGCACAATCCTATAAAATCTTATAAAAATAATAATGTATGTATAACAATTACATCTCTTACATTTGTACTTTTTTGGATTTTGCAATTCTTCATTTTGTAATCTAGAATCTTCCAATTAAAAATGTATAATCTAGTAATTAACATTTTCACTAAATGATTCTAAAGTTTGACGAGTGCAAAGTAAAATCGTTTGGAAAGATTTTTGTTTTCTGCACTTAGCTAGGTTACTGTGCCCATTCGTTCATATCGCTTCGTGTTTCACCTTTGGCCTGCTGCCATTGGCTCTGCTAGGTGGTTTCAAATTTGCGATGGAAATTACACCAACTCACCCGCATTAGACGAACGAATCACCGTTTTTGCCATGGAAACGAGTGCTGATCGGGTTCGGTCGATGCATATAAATGGAAATAATTGATCCATAAAATATGAATGCCAGACAAATCTAATCACCGGCACTGGCGATTAAATTTTGCCATCGCAGTCGATGGGAAAAACGGGAGTACGAACTCCGACCTTTCCGTGCGAATCCAGCATCCATCCATCGTGAAGGTGATGAATCCGTGAGGACGAAGTGGCCGACACGGTCGGGTCGTCTGTGTTGATGAAGAAAATGCCGCCTGCCGCGTGGATGCATCGTTGGATCGTACTGAGCGGTCGGTGGCGTAACGATAGGTTGTCGCGCTAGGCCAGTGGGAGAGACTTATAAAATTTTTCGAACGCTGACTGACAGTCGTTTGGACGCGAGGATAGCAGAGAGCACCGCTGGTATGTCACGTTGCATTCCGTTAGAAGTTGGCAGAAAAAGCACAAAGCACCATGAGATTTGTGCTCGCATCTTTTTGTACCGTTTCAAATCCTCGATCCTCAAATGGTGATAGATTTCGTGTCGCAGTTTGCATTCTCTAATGTGCTGGAATCTATATTTGTACCTCAACACGCTTACAAATCTTTCCACAGAAAAGTTTCTAGCAAACTATAAATCACTGGATTAACCCAATGTATTCTTATTGAAAATTTTGTCAAAGACTCTTGAACGAATTCTACTTCGAGCTTGTTCTGCAATAAACTGTTGGTTTATCCTTAGAAAAGGGCAAGCCTTGGGCCAGAAATATTCTTCTAAAACAAAAAGGTACCTCACTGTTGCTCCATCTATCATGCCTACGGGGGTCTCGGTGCTCCAGGTCACAATCTGTGGGCATAATCAGTGTTTGTGGGCTTCGAACGGAACGACGATTCGTAGACCTGTGCTGCCGGTGGCCGGTGTGTGTATGGGTGGTTATGCAAATGTCACCTCGTGTGACGTACTTCCGCCCGACCTCAATTCCATCCCATCCCAGTTCGATGGAGTCAGCGCTCGGCTGTCTGGAATACGACCAGACCAGAGTCAGCCTCCACTACAATGTTATCGATGCCCAAACGATGTGGTAGAACACCGATGTTTCTGTCAGCCGCGTTTACCTTTGCATAAGCGTTCGCATCGTTTCCGCAGCCGAAAAATATCCAACCGTTGTGCGGGAGCTTGGAAATGCACGTCAAAAGCTGTCACAGCCAACGGCGAAGGAAGAAATGGAGCATCGTCGTCGGTGCCGGCGAGTAATCAACCCACGATGAGAACGATGCGAATGACGACGGACGACGATGACGATGACGGAAGGACCACCTATCGAAAGAGCAAATGATCCGGCTGTTGCAAGTTTAATTACACATCGTTCTCGGGCAGACGGGGGTTTGCGGGACGATAGAGAAATGGGGTTTTGTGCCTAGCGTTTATGTTTTCCTCTCCTGAAGGAAGGATCCAATGCCTTCGAGTTGGTGTCGAGTGCGGTACACAGTTTGCGGCCGGTAGACTCTGAGAATGAATCACTGGGACAGTGGTAGAGTAGAGTAAAAACGCTCATTTACGCAGACACACGCACACAAGCATAAAAAGGATCCTCTGCTAGAACTCATTCGATGTTGATGGTATGCAGAAATGCACCGCGCCTTGGTTGAAGTTTAGCATTATTTGAAACATTCGAAAACGAAAAGGGTCCACGGAGGCTCGGAGGCTGAAGATGGTGGGCCAAGGCTGCTTTGTTTCCCCCTCTTTGTTTCCCATTGGTTCAGAGCTGTGCTTCCTGGGAAGGAAAAAGTAAACGGCAAAAATAAAATTCATTTCGGCTCCTAAAATCATGCAATCGTAGTGGTTGCCAATGTATAACATCACTCTGCTCGCGATGGCAAGGGCAAGTGAAAGTAAAGGATTTCGCAAAAAGGAATAAAATAAAATCCCCACACATTGCCACAAAATATGGGAAAAGTGCATTGCTGTGGGAAATTTACATCACACAGTCACACAAGTGTACAGTGTACACACATGAAAAGCAACGTTCATAAATTACACGCTCGCCCCTCTCGGTCGCTTTGAAATGAACCACGCGGAGTGGGTTAGTTTTTTTTTTTTTCGTTTCAAACTTTAATTTAAAACTTCTCCTTTGCCAAGTAGAAAATAATGAAGCAAGACCGCCAACACCCCAAAACCCGTTCACTGAAACATAATTCGTCCAGGAATTGCCCAGGTCCTGGAGCCAGTATGCGAGATTTATTTGACGGTGGTTTTGTTCGTAGGAGATTTTAAAATTTTGGGCAAAAAATTATTTCATTTCACTTGGTTGCCTTCAGACAGGCTAGTGGATATGTACATTAAGAAAGGAAGTAAAAAGTGTTTTTTTTTTTTTAAATGAGCGAAACAAATGTTGAACAATAATGGAATAGCAAAGTAACAAACGAAACATGCTGCCCCACCACTTCAGGGGACTTACGGTGGTGAATATTGTTTTCATTTATGCGCAACAGTAAACCCGGTGTCAGTCGCAGACGTAGCGCCGTTGCATTTGCGAGTTATATGCGCACGGTTCCTCCCTACGAGCAATGACGCCGTGTGACGTGCCATGTTCCGCATCGGGATAGTGGAACACAGTCTGGATGCGACCGGGGACAAGCGATTTGGAGTGGAGAAGGACATATCACCAACAAAGTACAGCCCTGGGAAAAAGGAATCGTAATGAAACGGACGGATGATGGGTTGACTAAATCGCCGGCTGGAGTTGTGGTTCATAAAATGCAGTGATTTGTGCACGGTGGGGGAACAGTGTGGGGCGAGGAGCGGATACACGCACACACACAAACACACTACACGAGAATCGAAATTAAATGCACCGGGGGCCGGCTGGAGGGCATCATGGAAACATGCTTGCATGCGGGATTGTGTCGGGGGAGATTTTCGCGAATAAAACGAACGTTGGAAGCGGAAGAGGTCCCGAACTGTTCAACCTCAACCATCACGAGTTATGCATGGGGTTTTGTGTGGTGGCGGAATGACGCTCTGGTTTTTGCAGTTTTGGGTTTCCGCTTTTCCCGTGCGCCGGCGGGACAGACTCGCCCGAGCTTCCGGGGTCCTTTAGCCTTATACTAGCGTCGCGGTTGGTAATAAAATGGATGGTACACGACTCTTTCTGTTCTACTTTGTGCAGAGTCCTAGATTTCTGTTGATTATTGTAAACAAGATGCGATTTAGTTTAATGTGGACAGTTTGTACAAAGAATAATGCTTATATAATGCTTTCTGTGTTGGAAAGATGTTGGAAAAAATGTCTAATATACTCAAGGGTAGACAACTTTGCGGTCGCTACGATGCATGGAAATTATATTTGTTATTCTGACAATTTTGTAAAAGTATCATTGAATTTATTTCATTTATTACAAAGTGTTTATGTGTCATCTTGTGAAAGTAAAACGATTCTTTCTAAGTGTCTTAGGTGCGGAAGAATCGGAAATCTGTATAATTCATTACCGGCGATACAGGTTTTTTCAATGGATAGGATAAGCGTAAACGCGTTTAGCCGATGTGCAAAAATGGGCTATCAAAGTTGAAACCTGAACAAGCCATGTGTGAACCCATCAAGCCAAATGTCGTATTCATCAGCATAAACACACAATCGAACACCAGATATTTAAACCTCATTAACATAAAAGTCAGATTCGAGGCCGGTTTGTTTTGGTTTTCATAGATGCAAATTGTGTACACATACATATATATTCAACCATTTGAGCTTCAGTAGTAATCAAACATTATTCAATTTCCATAACAGGTATTAAATAATAATTGATTAATCTATTGATGCACAACGTGGACGTTAAATATGTGTAAACAGTAATTTTTTTTTCAAATGGTTGAATATATATATGTATGTGTACACAATTTGCATCTATGAAAACCAAAACAAACCGGCCTCGAATCTGACTTTTATGTTAATGAGGTTTAAATATCTGGTGTTCGATTGTGTGTTTATGCTGATGAATACGACATTTGGCTTGATGGGTTCACACATGGCTTGTTCAGGTTTCAACTTTGATAGCCCATTTTTGCACATCGGCTAAACGCGTTTACGCTTATCCTATCCATTGAAAAAACCTGTAAAGCGGAACGAATTACATTCAAGGGTTGTTCGTCTTTAGCCTTGAAGCTGACGGTTAAGACGGGGGACAAAAACAGGTAAAACGTGCAGAACATCGCATTTCCACTCGCAGAGGCCTCTTTCGAGCATTGCACAACTCGCATCTTCGATATCAGTTAGAATTAACTGGCAAAACCGGTGCGACTAAGGGAAATTGAAATTCAATTTTCCATTTTGCTCACGCTCTTCTGCACACAAACACGCACACGGCAACACTAACACACCCTCTTCCTACGTGCCGTGGAAGAGATAAGGAAAATCATTGTTGTCCTTCAGCATCCCGGGGGTTTTACAGCTACCGGCTTCCGTGAGGTTAGGTAAGGAGACGGTGCCCAAGGGAAGGGTGGTGTACGTGACAGAGCATGAACTTTGGAAGGTGGTGGTACGTTTTAAGCGCTTTTTTTTTGCTTCTGTTCCGAGCGGTGCAGCTGTGTTGTGAGGCGTCCTCGGTTTGCTGGTGGCTCGGGTGTGGAGAATTCTTTTTTTATATGCTAGCGAACCTACCCAGACTGAAAACGCCCGACCACAGTAAAGGATGAAGGGATCGGCCCAAGTGCACCACTGTACGTTTTCCGCACTTTTCCGAGCGGTGGGGGCACATGTTCGCGGCATGATCTCGCCTCGCCAGTGGGCGGAAGGTGGAATGATGCGCCTGGTGGATTTCGGTGACCTGTGTGTAATAAATTACAATTCAATGCTTTTCGAATGCGGCGGCGGCGAGGAAAGCGTACGTACCGCGGCCATCTTCAGCCGTTTGTAGCTTCGAGCCATTCGCTTTGTTTGCGGCTGGACGGCGAGCGCCGTCGAGCGTGCGCCCAGCCGAGTAAAGGACTATTTTCGCGTCTCCGTTATGCTGTTTGGATGGCCTATTTGAGGAAACTCTTTTTGCTGTCGCTTACAGCATTGTTATTAGCTGGAGTTTTTCGGGCGGAAGCTATACGGAGGGGAACAATGCAAACTATTTTTAATTGTTTTTGCGGTTGCGCTCTTACATCTGCTGTAAACAGATGTTCAAGTTCAATTAAGTAAATCCTTCTGGTTTTTTAAAGGAATGGCTTTTCAAACATTAAAAAAAAAACATTTTCAAAAGATTTTGAATGACATATACTCTCTTAGTAAAACGTGTTTCGAAATAATCTAAACTGCCTGTGGCAAACTGGGTGTTGGTAATTTGACCTTCCAAGCGGCATGAGAAATCACACTTTAAAGAACACAATTTTCTTAGAAGAAGCGCTGCCCCAAGTTCCAATTTGACAGCGTCCGCATTTCGTCTGCATTGTTTCGGTGAGTGGTTCCAAAACAAATTAGGCTTCGAATTTCAACTTGCCCACTCCTTCAGCTTTTGTGCTGTCTGGTTCTTCTACACTCGCTTCGCTTTCTCTCGCTCAGCGGATGTCAAAATCAGTCAGCTCAGCCCGGAGGGCATCTAGGGCGAGAATGACGGCTGAACGAACCCGCCCAACCCACCGAAGGATGAGGTTCGAAAAGAAAGCCTTAGCGCACCGTGCGTCCTTACCCAGCAACGGGCAGCGACGAGTGCAGAAGGTAGAAGGAAATTCTAGGCTAACGGTTTGCCTACATTTCGCCGTAACTCGGGTTTCGATTCAAGCGTGTGGTGCCACTTCCGGGAGCGGCGAACGCGAAACCCACGCGAAGATGCGGAAGGGTAATTGTATAATAGTCGAAAACATTTTGAAACTCCGGCGGTGGTAACACGTTTTCCGCGTGGGGATGAAAATTCGCTTTTTCTCTTTGTCTCTTTTTGGTGGGCTTTTTCCTTTCCCAGCTGCTTTGTGGTGGGCCCTAATGAGAGCAAGAATGCGAAGGAGAACTGTTACCATTTTGGATTATTAGAGTTTCTGGAGCGGGGCTCCGGAAAACGGTAGGTTCAGACGCCCCCTAGCGCCCCAATAGTGACTTGAAATAAAAGCTTTGCTGGATGGAACCGGGGGCGTTTATGATGATTTTTCCGTTCAGAATTGTACGGTCGTGTAATGTTCGCGTTACAATATAGTACGTTGAATTTTTGTTCCATCCGTGGCAGGTCGAGGATTTTTTATTATTTATTTACCTGTCATTGGCTTTAGTATTACTGTCGTTATTATGAGATGGTTAACGATGGTTTCACTGGATATCCTTTTCGTCCATTTTCAATGATTGGTTTTAATTTATTGTTCAAGATTTTATTTCATGTAACTCGTTTCGTTTGCTTATGTTATGTTATTTTCTTCATTATAAATGTTGATGAATGCAAATTTTGGTAGGAGATTTTGGAAAATTGTACGATTGAAGAACAGGGTATTTCCCCCGTTCATTTTCTCTTGTAAGAAGTTTATCTCCATTCTTCAATAGAAACAAGTCATAATGTAGCGACAGAAAAAAAAAAAAAATCAAGCACGGTGCATCGTCTCCTGCGGCTTTTGGATGTTTCGTGGAACAACATAAGTTTGCAAAGTAGTTGCAATTTGTTTCCTTCCGCGCGGCCAACGAAAGATGGTGTCCCTCTAGCTTCCAGTCGGCAAGCGTTGGTAATAAAACTCTTATCTTCGTTGTGCAGTGATGGTAATACTTTCTTTAAGTTAAAACAGCAAATAAATGAGACAGAAAATTAATTGAACGTACTTTTTGAATAAAACGCACTAGAATAGAGCTTGAATTAATTCGACTACAGATTGTGATACAGTTAAATCTTATTTATTGGACGTATTATAGATGATAATGAAATGTACTCGCTTAAAATTTAAAGCCATATTTGTACTTAATTTTAAATAGTTTTCGTTGCTTTAAAAAATCTATGGTGTATTCCATGTTATTCTCAACTATATTTCTGGCTTCTCTTTTTAATTTTTTAATTTCTATGAATCAACCTAAGTTACTAGTATCCTTAACATTCGACTACTTTTTATGGAAATGTAAACTTTAAACGAACCACGGTTGAGCAGACTGTAGCACCATCAATTAATGGTAATATCCTTAATAAAACGTGGCCAACCAACTTAGAAGTAGACAATGGCTGCTGATGCTTTCCATTTATTCTTTGATATTCAGCAATAATTCATCTGCCGCGCGCCGGCATCTAAAAGAAGGTTAATGCGCTCTCATCACTTTTTCACATGCATCACTTCTTTTACGCCATGCCAAAAGGGCGAATCCAGATGGAAGAAAGTTATTTCCAGGTCATAGACGAAGCGGTTCTTTTGTCAATCGTATGATGTAATGTTCCATGTTCGTGCAGTGTAAAAATGGAACTTTAATCAAACGTCTTGGTTTCGATGTTATTTGGATCAATTACGATGGTTGTTCGATTGTAGTGGTGCGTTCTGTGTTGAAGTTAAATAATTTCTTGTTGGAACCTGAAGCTTGCGGTTATTCTGCTTAGACACATTAAGGACGATTGTGATTGTTTGATCGCAATAACTGTTGTTCTTAGTGCTAGTGTGGTCACGCTCATCTTTACTACAATGCTGCGGAATAAAATTACCGCAAAGTAAATATTGTTCTGTATGCGTTTCGATAAAGTTGATTCATCATTGTCGCGTGTAAGAATGTAATACCTCGTTCAAGAGGTCCTTTGGATCGTGGAAGAGGTGTGCAAAGGATTGTGTTTCCTTCCATACAACTTTATTCGCTAGAAACAAGGCTACTATACTGCTGAATCCTTTTACCCCGCTTGTGATCACTCGTATCAAAAGTGAGCGAAAGTCAAGGTTTACAAAGTCAACGTACTTTCAGAATGATGAAGCATATTTATGGTATCGTACAATGCCCCAGTCTGGTACCTCTTTGAGAATGTTCAGCTCTTTGTTACCTTTCATTCGTAAAGATTGTAATTATGCTTATGCAACATTGCACAAAATGACTGAGAAGACCTGATATTTCTAAGATGAATTATATGTAAGTTTTCTTATGAGATGTCTTATTTATTCTTTAACAATTAGTAATTATGTAACATGTTTTTGCACGAGCAAAAAAAAAAAGCGCATTCATATAAATCATCCCTTATCGGTCGTCTGCCGTACATTTTCGAACGGTGCGCGGATCGAAGATGACCGGGCAGAAAAGTAAGTCACAAAATGACGCGGAAAAAATACGTGACTAAATGAACAGCCAAATTGAACGAGGACACGCGCGGGTTGGCTCAGGTCAAAATGATAGATGACGTCTAATGAGATGATTTTCCCTCATCGCGTGCTTCGCTGTACCGTCTTTCCGCTTGAACTTTTAGTTCTATTTCTCTTTGTTTCTGAAAACCGAAAATTCTTCGCGACCATCACAGATTAGAGGTCATCCGGTTTTCGACGTAACGTTGACCTTTTTGTGTGTAAATATTTTATGGATTAAATGACGATGCCACAAGGGAAATAAGGCTTTGGCGAAGCTTGCTGGTCGAAGATTTCCGCCTTCAAATTGGTACATTATTATCTTCAGCCACACACAACTTCTTGTAGTTGGCTGTCAACTTGACAACTTCCCCCGTATATACACCATTGTTTAACTTAGCCACCATACCATATGCACGACATGTCGCCAAATGGGTTTCTCGGGTGATTTCATGCACACCTGGTTTGCGCGATTACATTGCAGAATTGACACTTATTTAGTCGTAGCATCGTAAATTTGGCCGTGCAAAGCAAACTTCCTTGCGCCCCTTTATGTTGCATTTGCACCTTCAATGGTGGCAAGCCAGGTTGGGCCCCGTGCTAGGAAGTGTTTTGACTGCCTAATCATTGTTTATGTAACCGGTCGACCTGGCCGAGGGAGTGCGAATGAAGACGGGGCCCTAGACTTGGCATGGAAAGCGAAGAAAATCAATTTTCTTCATCACCTTCGGAGCGCACTGGAAGGCGGAGAGACGGTTTTGGTGGAATGGTTTGCACACCGGACCGTTCAAATGATGAATTTTCCCGCTTCAATGGAACGAACATAAGCGCGCACACTTGTGCCAGCGCGATGATGGCTTTCCCGGGGCTCATGCTTGTATTTTCCGTTCGTCCTTCATGAGGGCGGAGAGAGTACACGATAATGGCATCGCTATAAATCAAATACAAATAAATTTACGGCCACTAATCTCTTTTCGTCTCGCTATGTGTCTTCCGCTCGATGTGTTATTTTTCGCCCTCGCTCTTTGAGTATTTTGCATCGCATCGCCCTGGTTTGCCTTTGTTGCTTACTTTTGGTTTGTTGCTTACGTTGGACCTTTGATTTATCTCCCTAAGGACTGGCCTGGTTGGTGCGCGATTTCAGGAAAAACATTTTTGTGCTTGAAACTTGCGCTCTCGATCAGGCGATGATCGATGCGGTGCGATGGAAAGAGGAGAACCGTTGTGAGAAGATGTTCTGCACTGTAATACTTGTGCCATTGCAGAAGTTCGTCAAACGACATGCAAAATGTTCAAGCTATCACTACTGGATTGAATGCAACGTGGTTCCCTTGCAGTCATATTTGTAGCAAGAACATCCTACAATAATGCAAATAAGAGGGAAGAGTAACTCCCTTGGCTAGTTCTTGTGATGTGTTTTTTTTTTAAATTAATGGATCGTAAAGAAACATTGCAAGCTGCAGCTAGCTCCTCCCCCTACTCAGGCACAGGATCGATGGTCGGTCACCACAGGGAGTAAATGATTATAAAATGACCACAGAACAGGCATTAAAACTTGATAGTTCTTTTATGGTAGCAATTATTCGATTGTCGTGGATTAAGTGAAGCTGCTGCTGCCGTTTCTGCTGGCTGTTAGCTATTGCATCCCCCTCCGTTTACAAACTACCAGTGACAACTTCGGCGTGACTTTACTCGTTTGAGTGAAGAAGTTTGTTCGAAAACAGTAAAACCGTTCGATTGCAATTGCTACTTTTCAAAGCACACGAGAGCTGTAGGTCCCAGCCAATTGATCGATGTTTTATTTTAGCTACTTACAAACAGGTTTGATCCGAATTGGCAATAAATTCGAATGAGTGTTCGTAAAATCACAGTTAAATTGCAACCAGCTGTTAAGTGCTGCATTTTTGATCTGAATGTTTTTTTTTTCTGCGGAAGGCTAAGATCAATCGAATTTTAATCATGCTGTTGCCAAACCTTTTAAATGGCATACCGATGCATAATTGATAAATGAAATGTGTCCAATTTGTGCACGTAAACCAGTAATAAATCATGCTTCATAAGCCATTAATGCGGTTTGCATTTGTTTTCAAGCGGCTTCCCCTTTTTTTTTTTTTGTCGATGGTTTTGAGCAATGTTGTCCTTTTTTTTGTTATCGCTGTGACACCTTTTTCAATGAAGTATCATGCATATTTTGTAAAATATACTTGCTCATATTGAAATATGAAAAGTTTTTGAGTGACGAGCCAGCATTAGTGCTTGAATTGGTCCTTTGTTTTTCTTGAGGGCAAAAAGCAACCAAAAATCGACAAGGACAAGCCTTAGTCGTCATGCGGATACTTACATTCTGAACGTGACATTGCACTTGTCATAGTTCGCCTACCTAAGATGCTAGGAAGGTCAGGGCTTTCCTGGGATATCCAGTTCTGACTCTGACTTCCCTGGTCTCCCTTTCACTTGTCAAAATTTGCCGTGGGAAGTCAAATTAGTAGCTGAGCCAGTGTTTCTGCTTCTGTGTTAGTTAAATGCTGAAACAATTGTGTTGAAGTTGACCTACGGTTTCTCGCCGAGCAAATGTTTCTCTACTTTGTTGCTATCAATTTCTGAAGCGGATTTATTTCTCTTTGCCGTAATCCTCTTATTTTCCATGATGGATTAGTTGTAGAAAACCCTCCCTCGTCTGGTCAGTTGGGTTTCCGTGCGGTGTGAGGCTTCCACTCGTTTTTTCTCTTTGACCTTGTGCCTAAAGGGAGCCAATATTGTTGGGTTTGTTTTTTCTTTCTGACGAACCCTGTGTTCCGCAGTGTTTCCTTTGTTGTTGCTGCTGTCATTGCCGAAGTCAATGCTAAACCACCTCCCTGCCTACCTTTATGTTTTCTGTTTGGAGTTTCTGCTTCATTCCACAACCAGCACTAGAAGACAGGCAAGAATGTATGCCAAGGTCGTTGCGCTGACACAAGCCAGGTAATGCAACGGTGGTTTTGCGATGCGATGAAGGGGATAAATCGGCAAAGAAGACAAGGCAGAAGAGAAGTTATGCAAAAATGCGAACTTGAAATGCGACCTGGAAATAATCCGACAGGAAAGCGCGATAGATGGCCGAAGAAGCCGTGTGAAGGTACTGTGGTATAGTGGAGAGGACTGTGAACGGTTGTCGGGCCGAGTTGTTTTTCCACGGAACGGTCAATCCGAGCGCAGTGAGGTTGGAATCCTCCGGCGTTCACTAAAGCGACTGCGAGACAACGTTAATTAAACCTTCATCGTTAGTTAGCAGCCTATTTTTGCCCTCCATGTAAGCTCGTTGTCTCACTGCGCATATCGTCATAGTCCCGTGTTTCTGCGAACGCTTAATCGGTTTGATTTACATTGCCCGTGCCGTGGGCGGACCTTCTGTGACTCCGTGCAAATATGCCATTCACGATCCTTCGAGAGATTTTCTTATATTGCACTGAAGACGTGTAGTCCAACAAGGTGAAGGGTTTTATTTCATGGCTTCTCCATCAAAGGCGGTTAACTGTAGGATGTTAAATTCAAATTCTGGTGAAAATAGTTTCTTTGGGGTGCCTATACAAAATATGACGCATTATGCGCATTTTATTTAATATATGTTCCTTTTGCGAAACGTTATTCCGTCTTAGCTATTGCGGTCAGGATTAATTTTAATGTCTTCATGTAGTTACGAGGAGCAATGGATAATGGATGGCTTAAGTGATTAACCGTCTTGCTTCGAGAAAAGGGCAAGATTTATTATCATCGTCCCCTCTTCCCCCAGAAGTATGTGTGAAAGTGTATGGATGGAGTTAAATTCGAAACATGCACATACATAAAGTTCACCACTAGCATCGAGCGAGCAGCGTTGCACGCGCACGTACCATCCATATTTGTGGGCAGCATAAAACAACATTCTTTTCCTCTCGGGCACAAAAGCGACTGACTGGGCAACGGACTGACTCTGCTTGAGGGACCGGCATCTTGCCACTCTGATGATAATCACACCCATAAAACCGACGAGACGGAGCGGGACTGCGATTGCCGGTGGACGAACGGACGACAATCAGCGACGCCGCCTTCGTCGTCGCCGTCGTCTTCTCTTCATTATGCGTCGTGCGCTACACTCCGCCACGTCCCACGTGATCGTTCCCGAGGAAATGCCGATCCTGGCTAGACAATATGACAATTTCTCGACTGTCTCGGGCAGCCCTATCGTCTCCCGGTCGGTCCGCTTGGGTTTCCTGCATGCTTCATTATGACGATGTCGGCTGCCGCAACCGTCTCACCGGCGCAGAAGCAGTCGTTTCGACATTTGTCAGGCTCCTGTTGAGCTGCCGGGTGGCAGAACCCGGTGAGATGTCCTTTATTGTACGCTGCTTGTAAGTACTGGTGTGAGGCGGCGGCACACACATCGGCAGAAGTGTGGGTTATGTATAATGGGACCAGCACTTGTCGTCTCGAATCCGACTGCGGAATCGACCTGCCGGAGTGTATGGGAAAGCTTGCCGTCAGTAATGAACCTGAAGGGCGAACAAACACGGGGCTAGCAATTAGTGATCAACTGTTTAAAATAGGGACAATATTTTGCAGCGTTTAAAATACATGACATTTGGTTTTGTTAATATTATGCACATCCGATTGCAAAATAATAAATCGAAAACACTGAACAAATATCGTTGACGAGAACTCAAAAACGGCAAGGGGAATGATATTTTCGTGTAAGCTGTATTAAGTTTTTCCAGCGATTTCATAAAAGAGCTACAAAACTATACAAAGTTGTGTCCACGCCTTCAATTTACTGTTGCTCCCATATCTCTATCATTATTGAATTGTCCCATTTCATCAATCTCGCTGCTTGGTGTTTGTTCTGTAATTTGTTAATTGCTGGGAATCATTTAGTAGCGTGATGAGCTGATAAAATTTCATTTCGTTCCCATATGCACCCACTCCACAGCCTCCTACTACCACCCATGGACGGTTGCGGATGGGATGATTGTTTTCCAAAATCATCCCTTACGGTTTAAATTCACTCTTCCGCAAATGAGTGACAGAGGGTGTGGGGTGGGCATTTGTGTTGCTGTTGTGGCTGTCGAACAATTGGCTGGATTGTTTTTTAGTTCAATTTAATTACACTTATCTCTCTCTCTCCTATCCCCGGTCTTGTGTAGTGCACGTCTAATCCCTTGCTCCCTTGCTCCAGATTAAAATACCTGTCTGTAGGCAAGTTGCTGGTTGATGCTAAATGTGACACTATTTTTATACTGGATTGTTTTTCAATTTTATTATTTTACCATTGCCTAACCCAACAGCTCAAAGCCCTGTGTCACTGCTTGATAAGCTTGAAATAACGTTGTGAGATTACTTTACTTTTACACGTATGTTTTAAAGCTGTATGAAAACAACTGTTTTAAATAACGATATTTGTCAAGTGCGTTATGAAAAGAATTCATTTTATTACTTAAAAAGATTCTTAAAATTGTGGAGTCTTTGTATGATTGTTAATGAAACCACATTTCCGTCTTTTGCTTGCTTAACAATTCTAATAGTTTATTTTTATTTTTTTTATCTCATTTTAGGTAAGTTGAAAACAACACTACTTCAGGGAGTTATCTACACGTATGATATAGTTTTATAAAAGAAGATTTCAAGCTTATCCTTAAAACAAATTCCTAAGAATTCAGACGATTTTTCGACCACAGGTCTTTATTTTCAGTTCGAACGCTATTCAAAAACTTCGATTGGGTTTTGTTCATCATTTATACAACACTGACTCGGAAGGAAAACTCGTTAACTTGTATTTTATTTTCGCTATAGCCCTTCAAACATCGCACCAGCGAGGCAGAAACCAAAATCTTTGCCCCTGGCAATGGTACCGGGGCTGGCTTTCTCTTCTCGTTGATGCCGCTTGATGGTGAAGCTTCTTTCGAAATAGCGGAAACTTCTCTGCCCGTTATGCTATGTGTAGTGTGCAAGAAGTCCTTAAGGCTTCCATTACGCAAGTGAAAACTCAACGGCAAACCTAAGTGCCAAGTCCAAGATGACTCGTCCTGGCTAGTGCTGCACGTGATGCCGCCGAGCGTATGTTCAACTTGAGTGGTGGTTTAAAAAACATTGAAGTGCGTACGTACGTACGGTACATACCGGTAGGAATGCATTACAATTTAAAACTAAACAATCTTCTCGTGAATGAAGCTCTTCCGTCCGATGATGCTTCCGACTCTCCGTCGGCAGCGTGCAAGCACAACTTAGCATCCTCTAGGGTTGCGATTCGCAGGGCACGTAAAGATGATGTTGCTGTTTTATGTAAGGACATTACGTCGGAGAACGGTAAGGTTAAACGGACCCAGACTGTTTCGGAAATGAGTTGGTCGTTTTAACCGAACTGATGTAGAGTCCTTCGGTCTCTCTCTTCAAATGGAAACACAAGCGGAAAAGAAATTTCTGTACTGCAGCTGGAATGGATGGAGTACATTGAAAGTTCTAGAAGTGTTCTCAATTTGAAACACCTCCAACAGGACTGACATAAGGTAAATTACAATTACGACATTAAACTGCAAAACAATCCACGAGACATTGTAGGGCATAATTGTGTGGCGGACGAATGCTGTTGCTATGTCCGAGTTACGTCGTTCTTGAAAGCCAATTATAAGAATGTTTATGATCCAATAGTAAAAGAAAGGATAAAAGCAGAAGAAAAGATAACCAGATGCATTTTTTTAATTCAAGGAGAAGGATTGTCTTATTGCAACGAAATCTCATTCTCCAAGATGGTATGAATATGAAGTGAGAAATAACAAACTGTGCGTGAAATATAACGATTTACTTCGGCAATAGTAGGTGTTAAAAAATCGACAGGGAGAGTTTAAATCTCGTACCTATCAATACCAATCGTTCGTCTTATTGTAACCATTGCGTGGTGTGCTTTGGAGGAATCTTATTAGTTACTGCGGTTCCAGCGCAAGAAGAACTTTTTTAAGCGACCCGTGGTAATCGATTGTAAACTTATTTATAGCCCGGTCGGTGTGGGGGAAATTTGTTTTCCGCGTCACGTGCCTTAACGTAGAGATCCAACGTGGTTCAGCACGTGTCGGTGTACAATCGGGTGGGAGTAAATTCATCGCTAGGACGCACAGTGTCGCCACAAAACCACTCGCAGACTCGGGTGAAAAATTATTCATGTGCTTAATCGTTTCTCACCTGCTTCCGATGCTAATCGATTTTGGCTGATCCCGTTTCTTTGTTTTGCGGGGTTTGTTGATGCGCTGTCTACGTTCCCTTCGGAACTGCGCCTGTGTCTGATTGTCGTCAGGCAGTGGTTTTGTGACTGATTATGCGAATTAAATTACCATATTGTTGATTATCATAATGGTAAAATAATTGTTGGTTGAAGATGCGCTAACTCGTTTATCGTTGATTTGACCTGCTAAATAAAACTATAAAATTTGTTTTTATAGTAATGGTCAATATGTTTTACGTAGAAAATGTCTCTGTTGCTAGTAATAAACTTATTGTATTTAATCAAAATAGGTTAACAGTATTCATACCGAGCTTTGCAACGCCACAACGATCACCTCAGCAACATCTCTTCGGGCCCTTTGACTGTCATGGTGACGTTGCCTTTGCAATCAATCGCAAAGGTTCGATACGGCAACGAACAACCTGGCACACGCACATGTACCGCTGCACACCACCACCGTCGAAGGCCGTTCGGAAAATAAAACACAGCTGTTTCAAGAAGGCAGAGGGAGAAAACGCCTTAGACGCCAGTCGGAGCGACTTGCGTCATTGAGCTTTTGCGAGGTTTTATGTATATGTATGTGTGAGTATTTTTTTGTGTGGTGCAGTATTGGTGTGAGGGTAATTCTTCGCTCGCTGAAATAAGGGTTGTTGTTGTGGGATCGTACAGATCGCCTCACGCGGCGCACTGCGCCGTTGCTGCTTCGGTTTTTTTTAAATGATGGTTACTGGTTGAGCATCGTTTAAAGGACTTTTTTTTATTATAATTGCAATGTTTTAGCATTTAAGCAAGCACCCTTTGGCAGCGTATTTTATGTCATTGTCAACAAATACAATATCGGAATCGTCTCAGCGGCGAGTACAACATTTGTCGTCAAGCTGACCGTTTTTCCAGAAAATGTTTGCCTACCATTGCTTGACGTTATCGTTTTGTCAAAACAATGATTGACCAAGTAGGTACAGTAGGTCGTACGAAAGGAGGTTGGGATGTTGGAATAAAAAAAAAAAACGAACGTTTTAGGGTGCTAGCTGGCTCTTTCCATTTGAGAAGTACTTTTCGAGTATAGGACTTCTCAAAAAAGGACAAACATTTTCATCTTCTGAAAACGTGCAAAAAAGGCTTCGTAAAAGGTTGCGAGAAGAGACATTGCACCACCGTTGCACTTGTGAATTCATGGTCATCACCAACCACTCCACTACGGTAAAAAAGAGCCGTGAATGTGTGTGTGTGAAGTATTTTTTCCTTTATCTCACCTTCTGGTCATTACCATCACCCGTCGCCATTTAGATAGAGGCTCGTCGAGTGAATCGTTAGCAAATCGCTTTTGGTGTTTTTTTTTCTATGCTTCAAAACGAACAGGGTTTACAACTCTCAAGTGTTAGGTAGCGGTAGCGTTGAGAGGAAGGGTGGGTCAACGGGTGCCACAATCGGCCCAACCGGTTAGACTGTACGAAATTTAAATCCTTTAAAGTCTTTTATAGTTTGTAATGCAGTGCAGAGGACCTCCCCCTAAGAAATCTGCTTGTAAACTAATCTTTGGAAAAGTACAATAAGTCGTTTGTTGTAAAATCTTGGAAGCATCCAATGTTTTATTTTTTATAATGCAAAGTTCGTTGCTATCCGCTTGAAGTGCTCAATGCGATAAGTAACATATTTTAATTGCCATACAAAATCACAACTAGACGATAACCTTCGAGAAACTGCACTGTCTCTCAAGATGGTGTGCTTATTTTCGACTGATTGCTTACAACCACCACGACAAGGATTTTTTTTTTTGCCAGAACATCTCAAACCCTACGCACACACTTTACGAGTCAATTCAAACCCATTAGGATGACCTTTACAACCGAACCAAAGCCTGGCGTACAGTTTGCAATCAATCTTCCGAAAAACCTGTTTCAGTGCCAGCTGAAGAGAAGGTTTGAGATGTGGAAACGATGATATAATTTAAGGCAACATCTGCAAGATGCCAGTAGAGTCACAACAGGTGTGCCGAGGAGGCTTGGCAGCCATCACAGCATAAACTGAGGAACACGTAAGGAGGCTGGAGAAAGCGACCAGCTGGAAAGGCAACAGAAAGGAAAAGAGATTAATTGCCGTCACATTTCGCATGTTAGCATAATTTTACTGAAAGCGTTCTGTCAGCTTTTGTTTCGCCTCGTTTCGTTGGCGTTGCGCTGGCACAACATCTCAAGGGCAAACCGTGTCTCGCAAAATCGGAATTTGAAAGCATCCGAGTCGATCCGGGATCCGTGCAGTAACGCCATTTGTTGCGGGCTGTTGTATCTTCTGATCAAACTTGCCTTTTAAATGGTTTACCAGTAACACTATCAATATGCTGTTTCAATCTTCAAAAGATCGTGTCTGTAAGTGCGAAAAAAAAAAAACTGCAACGGTGCACCCTCAGTCAGGGCATAAGCACCCGACACTATTGATAACGTGAAAAGAAGCTCAGCTTATTTCCATGAAGGAAAGCACGTTGCAATCGCGATCAGTTCAGGTTCTATTTTTGGTTTCTGTTACTTAACCAACCAACGCCCGATAGTCCGTAGCTGTTGGCGGTGGAAGGACCTACAGTCGTGCACTTGAGTGGCTTCGAGGTTAAGTTTGATTGATATTTTTTGCCGGGCTCACCCCTTTTCTTAGTATGCGCGCTTACTGTTGCACACTTCAGCGAGGAGAAGTGTTTTTAAATTTTATTTTTCAACTCGTCCATCATAGTTCAGGAAAAAGCTTAACACGTGAGAGTTGACTGGGGCTGTTTGCGCACGATGCCACACGTGTTTTCCATCGCTGGATTCAAGTGGGAAAAAGTCACGTTTTTATTTATTAGAGAAAACGCGTATGATTTAAACATGACTACTTCTTTAAAAATCTACTGTTTGTCGATACTCCGACGAGACACATTTATTTCTGCGTTATTTTACATTTATTGATTTCGATATTTTCCTAAATGGATGAACTTCCGTTTGTAGTCAAAGAGGCGAAAAGCCACATCATTTGTCATGCCGGCCAGTCAGGCAATAGTAACAGGAGAACGATTTCGAAGAACTTTTAATAGCAGTGCATGTAGCACGTGTGGAACGAGCACACGTGCGCTTTGGGTTGAAGGATTCAAGTTCCTTCTTCTTGCACCGACAGACGGCCCTTCAGCACCGGCTTCGCATACAAAGAGCACGAGCTGGTGAGCTAAGCAGGGGCATCGTGGAGGATATTTAGCGCTCTGGATTCCAAGTAAAAAGAAACACACACACACACACTCCTTCGGTGACGACCCATTGCCAGAGAACCGATGAGGAGCACAACTGTTGTAATGGTTCCAACGTTTTTCGCGGAATCGAGAAAGTGAACATTTTCTTCTTGGGAAATGTTCTGCTCGGGATGTCGGGATTATCCGACGGAGGCGCCTGGTCTGCGTGAGGTTCACATACGGTAAAAGAAAAATAAAACTCACCGGTGCAATGTCCTTGATGCCGAAGGCCACACTTAGCACGGCGAGATGTGCTCCGAACGCTGGTGATGGGTTTTTCTCCGTTTGCTTTTCCCGGTGGCTCGTTGACATTCGTCGTTCGTGCGAGCAACACATGAAAAGACTCGACGAGAAAGTTTTCTCCCGTCGGCGTTTGCTTGTTCCTTGGAATAGTGGTTTGCTTTCTTTTTTTTTTCTTTTTACCAGATGCCTCGGTAAAACCCTAGAAGCGTAAGCCATCGGCAAGGGTTAAAAGTCAGTGTTCTCCGAACGCTGTGGACTTTCTTCCCATCTGGCAAACCCGAAAACTAATAAACCAACTTGAACCGCTCACGTAAATCAGTGTCACCTCACGTACGCGCAAACGTTTTCCGGGTTGATGTGGCCTGTTAAAGCGTTGCAGGGTTTTAAACAGATTGCAGAAAGGCAGGAAAAAAGTGGGCAAACATTTAGTCATGCAAAATTGCATTCACTTGCTTTGTTGCTAAGTGGATCTATGGTTGAGAATGGAAGCTTTAATATTGTCCAGTGGTATTTAAGGAGTGATAATCTTTCACGGAAATAATTGATATTTCTTCTTTCATTTCTCGCAAAGATGTCAGAAATGGTGCTGCCAAAATGTATACGTCGAACATGGAATATGGTGCACATCAATATTCGCTGCTGTCTTGTATCCACTCTAATCTACTTTTTCCCTCTTTCCGTACTCCAATCGGTTTCATTCATTCATCAATTTTATTTACAATGTGTGTTTCCATCATTCTCACCAACTCTCTACATACTGATCACATTTTTTTCACATGACAAACTGTTTGTCGATGTTGCGAACTTGCGTGGATATTTCAATACGTGCCGATTGTATTTCAATCGCATTGCAACCCTGCCACCCTTTGCAGTAAATTTACTATAGAAATCGATTGGCCCGATTCGGGAAAGCAACCATGTAAATAGGTCTCCCTTTTTCATCACGCGATGTTCGTGCTCGGGCACACATAAACTGTCGGTGCAATATTACTTTTCACACGCTCATGTTTTCCCGAGTTCGACGAAACTGTCCCGTGAACGAGGCAGCGAATGGGAGGGGGTGGGAGGAAATTGACCGGCTACGATATATATCAATGCGTATAATCGATCGATGACTCTTTTCCCGATGGCAATATTGCAACGAATCGTGGAAACGCGTCCCGCGCGTGAATCCGCAACTAATTGCCAGCGAAACGCGCCTCGAGTACCATTGATTGAAAGACTCACAAAACGGTGGGGGAGGAGGGGAGGGCGAACCGAGTGAAATAGTGGTGGTGAACGACAATCGGTTCCTTGTGAAAGGATAAAATACGTTTTATTTAATCTTCCCCGCTCTCTGCTGCGTTCGCGCTGTCCTCACCGTCCTCACGCGCAGTCACTTTCGTTTCAGCATCCTTTCTAGGACTCGGAACCGTTAGACACGCCAAGATAGGGAGAGGAGCAATTGATGTGTATTTGTTCAATCAACTAGGGAAACGCGCAGAGCTCGCTGATTCGTTTTGGAGCGACGTTTCTTCCTGCCCTGTGCGCTTTCACTTGTTGCACTCAATTAATCAGAAAACAGCCATCGAATGCTGTTCGCTGATGATATTTTTAAGTTATTCCGCCGAGTGAGAGTGGATTACTGTGAAAGACAAAATGTATGAACTCTGCTAGCGGTGGCAATAAAGTAATTAATTTCCAACCCCAAAATGCCGACAGATGGAATCGAATTTTATGATTGATTATTTTGCTCTGCACTGGAACAGTTTTTTTAAATGTTTCAAGTAATCAAATTACAGCACGATAAGGTTACAGCACGAACCCATTTTTTAAGCTGATGGATGTCCATAGCACGCCCGTCAACAGTTCAGTACAATTTCCATCCTTTCAAGTGCACCGTACCGTGGGAGCATTGAGCTTTTTATCGTCCAACACATATGTCGGGCGCACCCGATGTCCTTTCCCGGTTGGGATGGCCTCTCGTGGTGCGGGTTTGCTTCGGCGAACCCGGCGAATGTAATTGAATGTTTACCATTTCATCAGCTTGCCCGCCTACGTTCTCCAGCATGTCCCGTCCGTGTCGTCCCGTAGGAAAAAAGGGAGGTTACTCACCTCTCGCCTGGCAACATCCTGCTGCTGCTTTTGATGTGTGGTAGCTGCGGGATGCCTGGAGCATGTCTCACTCTATGTGCACATTTGCTCCATCCACTTGTGGTTTGTGCAAGTTTAAAATGATGTTCAATGTGCGAGGCGCCTCGCCCACGCACCCGATGGGAGAGTCTAGAGGTTTTCCGAGCTCGAAATGATAAAGGTTTTATTTTATTTTGTCCACTCCAGTGACCTCTTGGTATCGATGGAAAGAGGAGGCTGTAAAATCGGGTCCAGGCGAAACTTGTGTAGTTATACTTAGTAATAGTAGTGTAGTAACTGTCAAGTAATGTAATCACAATCAGCCATTTTGCGTGGATTTATGTTGGAAGGAACGCAACTAAGTTTGCGTTTACGATGACCGGGAAAATGTAAAAGTATATGTTTCAAACTTTTTTAACCGAAAGGCAATCAACCACTCCCCCCTGGGGGTCCAGAAAAGGTAAGATTCTTATCGGAGAACTACAATCACTGAAATTGTCATCAGTTTGTCGTGCGCCTGCGGTCCAGCATAGAAGAACGCTAACGACAGTCCGACAGTTGCCGTTCGTAGCTTTGATGAGCAGACGGCAATCAGATAAGTTTTACTTCATCATTCATTAAACGGCGCGGGCAAACGGGCTCTAGACCCGCTCGAAAGGTTGATGGTTGATGGTGTTTTTATGCTGTTGTTCCACTCATTACGGTGAAGAGTCTTGTGCCATCGTCCATTTGCCGAGTTGTCACAGTGTCCAATTGTGGCTTCACATGAAAAAAAACCCCGGCAAGCCAGCAAGGGTGTGGAAGCGAAAGAAGGTGAAGTTTTCATTCCCATCCGTCAATTTTCTTTGCCAGCGTTTGCCAGAGAGCTGGTCGGAAAAACAACACCAACGAAACGGTATCGATCACCGGTTGGGGGGTTTCCTGTCAGTTTGTTTGAGTATCCCCAAAACTGCCTTGATGCTCCGTGAACCTGGGAGGAAAGCTTTCCCACCTCAACTATGTGCCTTTTCCCACTCGCGTAGAGGACGCGTGACGGGGGTTTTTTTTTTTTTTTTTGCAGGCTTCAGTCCGGGATTCGCTTGCTCGAAACTTTTCACCGATTGTTGTCGACAGATTTATTTATCGTTCGGTTCAGTGAATCGTTGACCAAACAACGCGAGGGACGACACGCTGGAGGCAGCACTAGTTGGAGGTAGTCGAGGTGGATTCATTGGAGTATTTATTTTATGCTGCCACTTTTCACTATCCACCTCGCCCGGTTCGCCCTTCCTGCGCACGTGCGCACATAAATCGATATGCTTTTATGTGTATATGTGTTGGTGGTGGCGATTTGTGGCGGTGGTCAGCGTGTTAGGCGTGTGTTTTTGCCGCTTTCGGGGCAGGCTTCCATTTGTTGCTGCTAATTGAGTTGTTGACAACTGCACAAGGCGTAATTGTTTTACTTAACCCGCGGAGGCGGCTGCCGGTTGAACTTTATTGTGCCGCTAATTGATTTGATGAGAGCTTTTCCGTGCGATATGGTCGTCTGGTTGCGGGTCGCCAAAGCTGGTTGGAATGAGAGTCAGCAATAGATGGGAGGGAATAATTTAAATTTGTAGCGATATTAATAAAACGTTGAAGATATCGCGTCAACACTTTCTTCTATGAAATATTTCTTATCATTAAAATTGACGAAGCTACTCTTCGCAGCATCCAAAATAAGCGTCTCGTTCCCTGGTGATTACAGTTGTTACGAGTTACTTCGAAGTTAGTTTGTATTGAAAACATTCGACATCTACATTGGATATCAATTCGGTTTGACGCTAAATAGAAGCATCTTATCCGTTCCAGGATTCTTTTATGGACTCTGTAACGACGCTGTTTTCATATTTTCGACCCTACAACTTATTTGTCTCCGTTCCATCCTTTGCATCCGCTATGCCTCAAGAAGAAAGTGGAGACGTCGAAGGTCCCACGTAAGAGTTTTGCGTTGGACGAGCCTGGGAGC
This sequence comes from Anopheles atroparvus, assembly GCA_914969975.1. Taxonomy (NCBI): domain Eukaryota; kingdom Metazoa; phylum Arthropoda; class Insecta; order Diptera; family Culicidae; genus Anopheles; species Anopheles atroparvus. Next base: position 22,132,742 of record CAJZCY010000003.1, read on the forward strand.
ACCTGATTAGTCTTCTAATTAATTAAAATTCAATTTTCCTCATATCTTGTGCACGGTAGCATTACAAAGTTAGGCAGCAGAAGCACCGGGGCCAATATGGCAGAAGTACAAGCAGCAGCATAGTAGTGCACAGAACTTACGATAAAACTGTGCATCGCTTGCATCATCTTTCCTCCCCAGGAAAACCGTGAGGCGTTAGAAAATAAATTTGTGGTACCAGCAAAAACAGGGATGTCCGTCCTACCCCATTCGGTTGCCCAACGTTCACCGATGTTGCGTCCCCGTAGGAAAACTGCTACAGAGTGTGCGAGAAAAATCTGCTCATTGTACATCAATAAGGCCAATGGAAAACGTGCTCAGCTTGGGAAGGAACAAACAAGGCCGGTTTGCGCAACTGACACAAGGGGCGGAATGGGTGTGGACATTGCAATCGAAAGGATGCGATTGACCTGGAAAATGGGAAGAAAGGGAGAAAATTAACAAACAAAAAAAGCTTGCACAAAATGAACCAACTAGGGCTAGTTGAAACACGAAGGTGAAGGATGATGAGGTAGAGGGTGAGCAAGAGGGAACTGGAACAAGTTCCCGTAGTGCCGAGCATGAGATGGTCTGGCGCAAGTTGGTTATAGTCGAACCATTCCCACGCGCATCAGTATGCGGCGTGTTGAGAGGAGAATCCATTTCGGGGCCATTGTGCAACTGCTCCTTTTTTTTGTAGATGTTTTACTTCTTACTTTTTATGTCCCGGTACACATTCCTTGTACTATAATTTTACGAGCACAACCGGTGAGCAGGATATTTTCACCGGCTTCGGATCGGTGTGCCGGCGCACAGCACCAGCTGGTGCACGCGAAAAGTAAAGTGCATCCGTTGGAGTGTGCATCGGCAGCGCAAAACAGGACAACAGAGTGAACAGGGAAGAAGTCTCCCCCCGTCTCCCAGTGCACTTGCCACCCACCAAACTTTCCTTTTTTCCGTCGTCAACCGAAAGAGAGATTTTTGTTGCTACATCGCATGGAATTTTCTTTGTCCCCATTTGGAGGGGTGGAAAAAAAAAGATACCAGGAGCAAATAAAAGACAAAAAGTCTTCCTGGCCGAGGATAGGAGCGGGGAAGAGGACGAGTTAAATGCGAAAATAAGCTCCTGCGCTCGAGAGACACGAATGAAACCCAAACGACGCTCTAATGAACGACCTCTGGCTATATAGACACTTTTCTGGCTGCATCAGCTGGAAACTCGTTTGCCAACCAAAATGCAGTTGTTTATATTCCTGTAAATGGAAAAACAGAAGAAAAAACATCCCCCATTCACATTCCTTGTGGTGCACGGATGGATGCTTTTCCCTTCCCGACGATAGGAACGATTTTAATCGAAAGAAAATAAAACATGGCGCAATCACTTTTACTCTCAATGTTCCAATTTGTTTTCTTTATGTTCTGAGAGTTCGAGGGATGAAATCTTCCTCGCATGAACGGTACCTTCCCCCCTTTCTAGTCACGTTGGGATGAGGGTCACGTTTTTTTTTTCTTCAGTTTGCAATCGTCTACCTTCCTGTCAACCTTCCCATCGCTTTTCCAGAGCACTCGAGATAGATGGTGTTTCGTTTAATTGAATTCTGGACATTCCATTTATGTGGAGAAGAAAAAGGAGATGCTTCGGAACGCTGGTGAAAGCGAAGGATAGGAAAGAAGGCTGATTATTCCCCATGCGTTGCGGTGAAGCAACTATTCATTTATATTTTAAGCTTCATTGAAGATATTATTGATTGTTTTAATGCAACTTCATAGAAAGTTTGTGTACTGTGAAATAAGCTATCAAACAATTTTGCTTGGAAAAAGCTTGGGTACAAACGTTGCTCTAGGTTTATTGGAAACTATAAATTGCCTTCATTTACCCGGTGTGTACGGGAAAACAGGGAAAACAGCAACGAATTTCTCGCCTTTAAGCCAGATAAGTCAAACAGGCAAGATGGCCAGAGCCGGAGCTGCTATTTACACAGCCGGCTATCGTTGGCTTCCGTTACTCCACTGTGTACCTTCATTCGAACCCCTGGCTTGAACAACATTCGCAGCAACTCGCTTTAGGATAATATGCTTGTTTGATTTATGTTATTTTTTTTTATCGGTTTTTAAACATCATTTCTCTGTCAGGTAATCGCAAATACAAGGTACAACTCCAAACAGGCACATTGAAACTGTTAAACACCTGTACCATCCTCCTTTCGAAACTGACTCAATTGAGTAACTTACATCTTCCTCTTTCGAACGCCGGCGTTGATGCTTCGAATGGGTTTCCGGGTTAACTTCAATTCCCACTTTCACCACCGAAAGCCCCAAACCCGAAATAACCCTTTCCGGTAAAGGTATGAACACTGACCGGTGGCAATATCGCTCTCGACGGTAGGAAGGAAAAACACGTAATTTTCACGACCCAACAGGGGGTCGTCTTTGTCGATTGCCTTTATGGTTTTCCGCGCCCGCTTTTCCACCCTCACACTGTTGAACGTACGTCGGTTTTCGCTCATCATCCACCTTCCGGTACAGAAGAGAGCGTTCTTTTCATGAGGACATTTTTTTTTACAACTACTTTACTTTCGTTGGGGGGAAATTCCATACCCAGCCATGCGCCCCACTGGCAGGCAAAGGTGCAGCCGAAAGTCGGTAAGCCATTCTCCGGCGGCGCACGTGACACCAATGAAGAAGGGAACGCACGCGCGATTGCTTCGGCCTAGGACTTCGTCTTCTTGCCAGCACTTGTGGCTTGTACGTTGTTTCTTGAATCCTGGAGTTCATCTCCTACGTCCTTTTCGGCACACTTACTCGGTCAAAACACTATCACTCACATCCTTCGTCGGCATGGATCGACTGCAATATGAACGACTCCGTTCCACCGCTACCGACGGAGTGAAGTTTTATCGCTTTTATTTTATGCAACCCCCGCCATCACCCACTTTCCGATGGCAGTATTTTATCATTTTACTCAAATATCACTTGTGCTTGCTCGATGCTCGATGGCTGGCACCCCGGACTCGGAAGTCGTAAAGCAAGCGCAAGCTATCCGGCTTCGCTCGTGTTTAGTTTTCCCAACGTTTCACTCGTTCGTCCCTCTACGCCCTGCCCTGCTCTCGTCCCCGGGAAAATGGAAAATGGAACAATGTCACGGAGTGCTTGCTTTGGGCAATATTAAAAGCGCACATGTCAAACTCATTTGTGGAACTCGCTTCGTTCGTATATTCCATTGTGATATGATGGTACAAGTTAGAAGGAGGGCTTGGGTGCTGGCTTATGCTCAAAGCATATGGAGCTCATAGAGAGACATAGTATGCATTTTTCGTTGCCAGGCCCGTAGGCAAACGATACACATATTGTATTCGACGCATAAATCATCGGGACAGAACAGAAAGACGAGAATGGGCGGAACTTTCACCCTAGAGGACACGACGACGGTCCCGTTCGTCCTACACTCGAAACAATGTTGCGTATCCTAAACACATGAGAAGAAGCAGGTTCGGCCTTCGGTGGTGCGTGTGCTTGTGCTGTTACGATAGAAAAACGCGCTTAAAAATCGAACCCACATGGAAAGCTTGCTCCTCTTACCCATGCATCAAGGAACATGGCAGCCACGTTCGCTGGGCCGAAGTAGTAGCTGTACCATACACGAGGATCACGCAGCTTCCGCCTGTGTGTGTGTGGGACGTGGAGGAATTGATTTTAGCATAAATCACACCGTGTTGTCGAAAGGGCGGGAGGCTAATGGCGATTTTTCTACGGTATTTCTTCTGCTCGCGGCGTACGGAAGACATTTATTTGCAACCACCGCCATATAGTCTACTGCCTACGCCCTACGTATAAGCCAACGCACCGTTTTTCCGGCTTGCGTTGGACGCACATAACGCTTCGCCATTGTTTTCCGCTCGATCTCGGAGATTCATTCGTTTTTGGGTTGCTACAAATGTGCTATCGGCATGAGGTTTTGTATGTCCTTTCAGAAAGAGATAAAATAAAATCTAAAAAGCATTCAGTTGGTCCCAAAAGAGTACGTGGAAAACATCGACGTTGCGTGGATGGTGGAAATGGCGGGAAAAAATCCTTTACTTTCAGATCAAATCATTCTAGAAATTTCGTTCAATCGATCCCATTGAAATATGCCCCAACACACCATCGTGCCATCGTTCCATTAGTTGAACATTAAATAAGGGGGAAAAAAACACATCCGTACGCTCGCCAATTGGTTCCGTGTTTCAATCGATCCGTATCCTGAGACAGGCGTACCGTTTCACGATGCGTCGCCAACGCTTTGCCACGGTAGCTTTTGCTACAAATGGAACGAGCGAGTGGGATTTCCCGGGAAGGGGAATAAGAGTCGGCAGTCGGAGTTGGGGGGGCTACTGGCGGAAAAATGATCGCTCGCTCTCTCAATGTTCCCACTCAACCGTTTCTTTTCCACGTGCGTCCCTCCACGTGCAAACATAACCTCGTTTTCCACGGCCGGCATCAGCGTGGCAGTGTCAATGTCATTAACATTACGATCGTGGGGAGGGATCCTAGAAAAACTATGTCCGACTGGTGCTTGGGTTGTGGTTAACTCTACAACGTAACTTGCTGAAACGGAAAAGATGAAGTGCGCGCGCTCTCGTAGAAAACGCACGTTTGTTTGGTCGTTAGAACTTGCGAAGCGAATGACGAACTTTCGTGCAGCGTTTTAAAAGTATGCCTTTCCTTGCATATCATTTTGGGTTGGAGAGAAAAATAAAGAAACCACACAAGGGATAGGAACAGCGAAAATGGAATGAGAAGCTTCAAGTTAAGCTTTTGTTTTGCTCTAGCCTAACAAGAAACTTGAAATGAGCTTGCACGTGTCCGCGTATCCGATGGTACAACACTTGGCCGTTTGACCTACCGGCTTCTATTCTGGTTCCAATTTCTCCTTGAGAGCGATCTTGGGAGCCTTCAGGATAACTTTTTTAGATATACGAAGGTTCACTTAACGGAAATTTTACAACGGTTTAGATCATTCATGAATGCATGGAATGGCTCTTCCTAAGCGCACTGTAAGCGTTTGGTTAAAGTCCGTTTGGTTTGATCGGGGTTCGAACCACCTCGCCACCAAAAACCCTAATTGCTCCAATTCATTTGCCGCAGCTTCCGCATTCAAACCCGCGCAAATTCGCACTCGAGCCGCGCCTAACGTGTGTTACCTTTGTTTAGTGTTTATCCTTGTCGGCAGGGTAGTAAAACATCTTCAACGTGCAGCAGAGTTCACATTCACACGCACGAGCACCTGGGACACGACGACGACACGTCTGAACGGTAGGATTAGACAGAAGCTTAGTACGTCGCTTTGCACCTTTTTCGGTCGACGTTGCTCCTGTCTTGCTGTTTGTGGTTGCACTGATTCGATTTACGGGCCGGAAGTGGGAAGATCTGGAACCGTAGAGCATGTGCATCCTGTAGGAAGACAGTTGCAAAGGCAGCCATAGCAAGAGACGGGCTTGCCCTTCAGTTTGCCCTTATTCGACGATGCAGTCGACCGTCGTAAATCACCTGTTTACGTATGTGTTTTCTTTGTCCGTGTTGCGCTCGAAGGTTGTGCGGACCGCATCCAGCTGATGCATGCCGACGGTGCCAAGGCATCGTGCGTTCGGATGCAGTTTGAGTGCATTGCAATGTTTTGCCATAAGTAGCAGCATGATTGTGGTATAAAAGGAGAAGAAATAAGGTAACCAGCACCAACACCAAGAATTTTCCAGCGTAGAAGCAGATTTTATGTGTAGTCCAAAATGTTGAAACAATTGGCATTTGATACGTGGTTGGAATTTCATGTCGAGCCTTTACTCGTTGGTATTCATTTAATAGTATTAAGAAGACACCGTACATGCACCGAAGAATTAGGAGAGTAAGAGAGGAGTCAGCATCTTACCGTTGCCGTCGTCTCGAAAAGTGTGTTTGTTTTTTTTTTCGCAGTAGCGCGTGGTTCAATCGGTTTAGTTTTTCTTCTTCCAAGAAGTGGTAAGAAATCCCACCCTCGCCCCATTTCTGGCCGGGTGAACGCCTGTTTTCCCCCCGTGCTGGTTGTTGCAAGCATTTCTTAGCTGAGATTAGGCTTCCTATACTGTGTGTCTCACTTTTGTGTGCGTGTCTGCTTCTTCACTTTCCAACATTTTTACGCCTGTGCATCTTCCGTGCGGTGTTCGCTTTTGCTCGCTTGGTTGTTTAGTTGGTCGGTGTGGGTGGGGGCCATTTTCCGGCACCTGTTGCTTCACGCGGTGGCGATGTTGCGTCGCGAGTTGCTTTTGCTTTCCTTTTTTTGCGCTTTTCCGCCACAAAAATAGACAATAAGAGGACGCAGCGCGAACGCTTGTTACCATGTCTCATGGCGAGGAATTCGGATGCGACATCCGAATGCAAATTAGTCACTTTAGCGTTTTTTTTATTTTAAGTACATACGCAGAGGTTGTAGTAATAATCGATTTTGTGATTTTGCACCAAGTTTGTGGTATTATCCAGAAATGTATGTATGTTAAGTTAAGTTTTTTCTTCAAAACATCACGATCGCATCACTTTTAAAACGATTGAATTTCCACCGGCATGTGAAACACTGTTCGTTTTTCCTGTGTTTCCGTTCGGCTTTCCGTGAAAACACGCAGATATCCTCGTAAGGGTCATGCACTATTAGCAGAAGTATCAACATTTCCGCCACTTGTGGCTTTCGCAGTGCTCCATTCTCCGCGCAGTTCTATTTCCGACGAGTCAGCGGGAGTTCAAGGCCTCCCACTTTCCTAGAATCCGAGACCGGGAATTAACGACTGCATAACGATATCCTCCGCTGCTTCACTTTCCTCCTGGAAAATCGGTTGTAGGAGAGGAGCTGATAAGAGGATTTACGTACTGTCCATCGTATGCACGCTTCTGTAACGCCAACGCCCGTTCTAGGGCCATCCAAACTTTGAGGACGGGCCAGTAGCCTGCAATGGAACCCGTTCATTCAGAAGGAAGCCCCCAGCATACACCGCGTACTGTGCCGGGGGAAGCCAAGCATACGATAATCATTTAATGAAATAAAGCGAGCGATAATGATAAAAATTTAATTGATTTCATTGCATTGATTATTCAACGCGATATTTTGTTTCCTTGGCGTCGTTCGTGGCATCATCGCGGAATCGGCTGTTGGAGGATGGATAAAATAACACCGGAGGATGTTTAATTTGAATCGAATGTGACGGGTTGATGCTTGTGAATGAAAATGAATAATTGATGGAAATATGCTTGATACGCAAAGCACAGAATGGCCTGCCAGCCGGAAGGGAGGTTGGGTGATAAATACGATGCAATTATTTACTAGCTAGTTTTGGGAGCCTGGCGAACGCGTGAAATTCGAGATAATTGAACTATCTCGTGAGAAATGTGATGTTTTTGATTTCCGACTGATTTGGTGAGGAAATTCCTCCAGCTCTATTGCGTAACTTTCATTGATTTCTTGTATGTAGAGGATTGTCCAGATTTGCCAAGTTACTTGCACCGTAAAATGTACATTTCCATTTCTGCGTTAGATTTGGAACTCAAACTGTAACACATTCAAACGCAGTCGAATGCAAACACTTCACCTTACATTGTATATTATAGCATACATCCCATTTGCTTCAGTACGCATTATGTAACCAACCCTTTCCCTCTTTCACAGCAAAGTCCATCCGAGGGGGACATGCACATCACCCAGCGCCTCGGCAGTTTCGAGGTAGCCAGGAAGCACATCCTGGAACCGTCCGCATCGCATCATGTGATTGGCATCGCGCCCAGCCCCAACCCCTCGACGCCCCTGCGGCCCGGAAGTGTGTCCGTCGGCAACCACCACCGGTCGCTTCCGCCGAAACCCAATAGCAATAGCAGTAGCAACATTAGCAATAGCATTTCCAATTTCGTCAAGCCAGCCGACAATCGATCGCTCTTCAATGGCCGACCGTCGTCGTCGTCGTCGAGCGCCGGCCGGGCAGGACATTATTCGTTCTCCGATGTGGGATCGTTTAACAAACATGAGGTAAGGAAAAAAAAAAACAAACAAAATGTTCGACCGTTGGTGTGCCTTATGGAAACAACTAATGCTACTTGAAGCTACTCGTTTCCTCCATCAATTTTTTATCAATAGATTTGTTCTATTAACACGCATGTAAAATGTATTCAAAAAGGAAAGGTTTTTCATATTCAAAGCAACTTAATATTGAAGTCAAGAACTTTTGAAATGAATAGAACAAGCGAAACGAGTGCTTTTCAAGTTAAAGGATATTACTCGTAGCTTTTAGTTACTTCATCACGTGAACAAGAATTTGAAGTATATATGTTAAACTAAAACGGAAAAAAAAACAATTTACGGTGAATACGTCGACGGTGAACATTAGGTCCATTTGAATTCACTTCAGTTCCGACATCGATTCAATTCCAATTTGTAGCCGTAGCGCGGAATATATTTCCTTGCTCCGCGGTTTTAAAACGTGTTCATTTTTCACCCATTCCATTTTCCTTCATGTTCCAGGTGCACGGGTTCTCATCGAAAGGACCACCCGGGCCTATACCGACGCCCCTGATGAACGGCCGTGTTTCGTCCGGTGGCAGCAGCGTCGGAGGCAGTAACGGTGCGATGGGATCATCCGCCGGCGGTGGTGATAAGCTACCCTCGCAAATGCCCAACGGCCGACTGCCCCAGGTTGCAAACGCGAAAATGCCTAGAGTAGTTAGTTTTCCTCTTTTTTTATCTTTTATTTTACTCACATTTTGCGTCCACTCACTCATTTACCCACACACTTCACTTACTCACTCACTTTTACACCTACCCTTCCACGTACGTATTTGTTTCTCTTCTCGTTTTTGAAAAATAAACCACAAAAGGAGCATAATCGCTATTTGCGAGCCTCGCCAGCCATTGATCTTTGCATTAATGTTTGTTACGCTTCTGTCAGTTTTGGTTCGATCAGCCAGGCGGGACAGGGGTTGTGGATATTCAATTCCGATAATTGCCTGTTTATGGCTTCGTTGTAGAACACTCCCCCCCCCCCCCCCCCCCCTTCTACATTGGATAAAACCCCTCATGTAGAATATCATAATGGACGTTCGGATTTTCCACCCATCATACTTAACGAAGGCTCCAGCCGTTTTTATTATGGTCATCCATTAAAAATTACCCCAGAAAAGCTGGATAGTGTTTGTATGTGATGGCGGTAAGGAATACAAACATAAAACTAGAGCCCTTTAGTGGGATTTACTTTTGCTGCATGCCGATGGAGTTGTTCGTTCAGGACAACGTGTCCCTCAACTTACTTAATTAGAAGCAAGTGTATCGGAATTGTTGATTCTACAATGTACCGTCGGGTAGAAACTAATTTCAGCGCACTTCCTTTTGCCAGTTTCACATCTTTTTTTTCCAGTGTGATCACCCGTTTTGCCGTCAAAGTTTGTCGGAGGAAAATGGAAAGTGAGAAGGACGAATAGAATCCGATTGTATTAAGAGTTTTCTCGTTTGAGGACAACTTTTACACCGTCGAACATCTCGTTGGCTTGGCAATTCCTTTATCTGTTTCCCTTGTTTGTTTTTGCATGAAGTAATTTGTCACTAGATTTTATTGACTTTCGTAACTCGTGTGGCTTGTGTAATGCTGTTATTATCTACTTTGCTATGTTCTCCAGTTGGTTTTTCTTTTTTGCATTGGCACAGCCCGCATAGAAACCTTTGTTTCGATATTCTAATGCTTTCTTTTGCAATTATCTATTCACTCCCGCTCGTACGATGTTCGATTGACGCTTTACTTTCGTCCATCCGACTTGACCGGTTTCATCGTGCCGGCTTGCAACGGTGCAACATTCACATCACTGTCATCATTCGCTCACACCTAAACACACACTCACACACATACACTACGACCAACCAACGAAACAAACTCTACCCGCCAACGTAGAACTCAAGTGATATTTCAACCCCGCACAAACAGGGCAGCAACGTGGAGAAGATTCTGCATGAGATGAAAATCAACGTGATGACGCCGCTGACGGAGATCGGGGCCACGCCGCGTAAGGAGCTGGAGTCAAAGTTCAGTTTCAGCAACCCGAACGCGATGCCGAAGCACGTCTACGCCACCCTGCCGCCCATCCTGGGACCGCTGAAGCCGCTTTCAGCGTCATCCGGTCCCGCAAAATCTTCCTGTAAGTATCTGTGGAGCTACAGTGGAGGGGTTTTTACTGATTTCCACCGTGTGCTTTCCCCTTGGTCTCCTTAAACGACCGAAGGGAACAATGGGGAGATAGTGTTCGATAATTAGTGTTGAGGTTTCCCATGTGCGGACAAATACATCGGCAGCATTTATCGAGCACTAATTGAGCTTATGGTCGATTGGTCGCGCTGCTGCTGGATCTTTGGCCAATTCTAGTTCATAACTCATGAATCAATACAATTTTGCTCACATTTTAACCCACGAAAAGATAGTGGGAAGTGTTCACTAAATTTGATGCTAAAATATGTTGTGACGAATTGGTTGCGTAAAATCTTTCCAATTAAAACGACGATTATGCTTCAGCACAATCATATCAGGGAGAACAGTAACATTAAAACGTGATATAGAATTTCTTTGCATTTAAATGATAGATGATGGTTGTTTGTCTGGCGAACAATCTCGTCGCCAGGACGTGTTTGCCTTAGCGACCACCTCCGTCCTGTTGACACTTTGCCGAGGATCTCCCCCGTCTCACTTTTCCCCACTGTGGTCGCTACCATTTCACCTTTTTGGCGAGTTGCCCTGGGCACAACCAGCATTGTTGCTGCTCCACTTCCATCATCGTTGAATTATTGATTTGAACGTTTTTAATCGATACCTTTCTTATTCTCTTTCTATGCTCATCGCTTCCGTTGCATCCTTACGCTGCCTTGCCTTCCTGCGCTGTGACAAAATGCTACAAAATGTATGTCATGTCCCTGGTTTATCCTGCCCTGACATTCGCAAACCGGCACCATTTTGCCGATGTCGTCCGCCGTGCGATGCGATGATCGATTGCTGCCGTTCGGAACGACTGTCATTTCAACGTCAACCTCTTCGTTGTCCTTGTCTTGGCGGTGGGATTTTTCATTTACTTCCGTGCGCGGCGACCCGGTGGCAATACAGTTTCCGGATTGGTGATGCCTCGTCCACTAGGGTAAGTTTTCACGCGAATCGATTCACTTGCCTGGTAGATGATGTTCCGTTCTAAATGAAGGGAGAATAAATTAAATTTGCATTTGTATTCTGGTTTGTTTTATTTTAGTCCAAACTTGGAGGATGATACTCACAACAACGCTTCCGACAGTGACGACGGCGGGGACGGTGGGTCCAAGAAGCGAAACTCTAGTGATACCTCATCGAACGAAAGTGCGGACGAGTCGTCGAGTGAAGATTCCAACGTCGGTAACAAACTGGGAAGCGGGATGCCCATCGCCGGCGGTCCGATTGGATCGGATCTCATCGCAAACGGCGGGGTGGGGGGAATGGGAGGTGGTTTGGCCGGTTCTGGAACTGGAGCGACCGGGGGCGGAAGTGTAGCCGGTGGAGGCAGCCCCATCCGCCGACCAATGGATTGGTCGCTGCTGAACTTCCTCAAACAACCTACGAACAGTAGTCAACAAGTGCCAAGCGAAAGTGCCCCCCACCGTGGAACCGGTGGTGCCGGTGCCATGGTCGGGAGTGACCGGCATCACCATCTCGCCAGCATGCACCACCACGCGCACGAGGAAAATTCCATTTCCTCGCCCTTGCGGCCGCTCAGGATAGGCTCCGTTGGGGACGGCATTGCATCGCCCGCCGTCTCCGACCGGTCCTCGTCCGGTGCGGCTATCAAAAACGAACCCTTGCCCCCACTGACGGACGATGACCACCTGTCGAATGCGAGCAGTAACGCGAGCAATGGCGATGGGCCGATGACGGCCATCTCAGGCGGGGGTGGTGGTCGCTCGACCTCGGCCCACTCCCTGAAGCAGGAGCCGTATCCCAGCGAAAACAGTGCCTCATCGCCGCCGCCCGGCATAAAAAACGAGCTGAAGGACGACCCGACCGACCGATTGTCGTCACTGTTGAGTCCGGCAAAAAGTCCGGACGCCTATTCGATCGGCGGGAACTACCGCAAACACAATTCTTACCATCACCAGCAACAACGTTTGTTCAATGATGTCGAGCAGGAGGATGTGATAAGTGCCCTACAGGAAGCCAAAGAGTTTAGCCTGATCAAACCCATCTCGAGCATGTCGGATAGCGACTCCGACGACCCGAATGCTCTCCCCCCGTCGACGGCCGTCGGCGACATCGAAACGCATCGACTGAATGTGCATCACGTGACGAGCAGCCCGGTGCTGGTGGCGACAACTGCGAACGGGGTAGCACCTGCTACGGCCCTTGCGGCGGTGGCTAAGAAGAAGAAGCGAAAGCGCAAGCTCTTGGGAGGATCGGGCAATGAGCGGGAATCGCGGGACAGTTCCACGAGCAGCAGCGAGGACGAACGGTACGATGCCCGCCGAAGCCGGTCGCAGTCGTTCGAGAAGGACAAGACGACCCTGAAGGTTCGGGGCCGGCCGAGAAAGGCAACTAGCGGCAGCAATACTCAAGGCGGTGGTGACGGCACAACAAGTGCCGCATCGAGCGCTCGCTACTCGGACGCGGATTCGGTGGCAAGTGGGCGCGGTGCCTGTAGTGGTGGGCGCAGGTCGGGCAAGACGGCCTCGCTCGGCTCGACACCGACGAAGAAGTCTTCGTTGTCCAGCTCCTCCGCCATCCCGGCATACGCAACCGGCGGAGCTGGTGCTGGGGTTGGTGGTGAAATAGGCGGCATCATGAGCCCCCCGATCAGCATACCGTCGGTGGATGGAATAGGCGTTTCAAAAAAGTCAACCTCCCGCAAGTCGCGCACGGCGAAGATTCTCAGCAGCGAGACGGTGATCTCCAGCGCAAGCAGCTCGTCCTCGTCCGGTCTGTCGGAACCCCCGTCGGCATCGTCGGCCGAGTCGGATTTTGCCAACGAAAGTCCGGCGCCAGTCGAGATCGAGCCGCCGACGATACCAACGGTCGTGGTGCCGGAGAAGACGAAGAAGCAAAAGTTGAAAAAGAAGCTCGAAAAAGTGGTTGTGCCTGCTGTGGTATTGCCGGGTAAGGCGGGACCGAGGGTCGACGGGAGCGAGTTGGCCGCAAAAAGTAGTAGCGCTAACGGGGGAGTGAGCAATCGCGGAAACACTAGCAGTCGGAGTAGCAACACCTTTCACCTGCATAATCTTTCCTCAGATAGCAATGACGAGTAAGTGTATTTTCATTTTCAAAACATCTATCTACTGTCCTGTCCACGTTTGAATTTTTTTTTAAATAAGTGAAAAATAGAGGGTAAACGTTGCCCTGATAATCTCTTTACTTGGAATAGTGCCATCTGTCGGTCGCTAGGCAAGCTCATTTTGATGTCCTTTTTAATTGGTTTTTCCCCTCGTCTTTCAGAAGGCCTTCAATTATTTCACCCCCATTTCCAACGAATGGTGCGCGATCCGAAGAACTGGTAATCAATGCGCTTGATGCCAAGAAGCATAAAAAGAAGAAAAGTCGCAAAAGTTCGACGGCGTCAGCGCTGGGCTCGGTCGACGACGAGAATGACAACCGAATTCCGAATGCCAACAACGTCGGCGATGACGACGACGATGATGATGACGATGACGATCGATCCGAGAGTAACAGTGACAGTGACAGCGACGCTCCGGCAAAGAAGGAGAAGGTTTGTATCCCCGGTTGCACGAGACGAGTTAGAGCATCGTGGAAAAGTATAATAATTCCCGTCTTGTTTCTTCGTTCCTTTTTTTATCTCCTTTCTCCTGCGCGGTATGTTTAGAAGCAGAGTAAAAACAAGAAAGCTGCCCTGTTCGCTCGCGTTTTCATCAACACGGCCGCCGTCAGCGGAGGCAAGGGCAAGGGTGGCAAAGGCAAAGGCGGCAAGGGTAAAGGACAGGTGTACATTGATCACGTGGACGAGCTGCATGTTGCCAAAAATCAAGCTGCCACCACACCGAACTCCAGTTCCACTAATGCCTCAAGTGTGGTCACGACGGCAGTAACAATCGCCGCCCCAACGACGGATGCAAGACGACCCTCGTCCCGACAGCATCTAACCGTGCCGGGGCTTGTGGCCGGAAGTGTCTCGAATCCCGCCACCGGGGACAGTGGTCGTCCGAGCAGCCGAGGGATAGCCCCAACAAAGTCGGTGTCGCCCGCGGCTGCGATCAACAAGCAGATGCTTTTCTCACCCGCCCGAGGTGCCTTAAGCCACAGTGATTGTTCGCTTCTCTGCCGGATCGATCTGTCTCGGCTGCTAAAGATCCCACCGCCACCCGGCCAGCTGAGCAATGGTGGCGGTGGGTTCGTCTCCCGGCAACAGCAGCGGCCTAATGAAAGCTACAGTGCCCAGCGCAGTGCCTCTGCTCGCCAGAAGAGCAAAAGTCCGTATGATCAGCAGCTGCACAGCGGCAAGCGAAGAAGAAGCTCCGTCGGCCAGCAGCAGCAACAGCAGCAGCAACAACAACAACAAGACCATGACAGGAGCGGCAGTTCGGTGCACAGCTCCTCGTCCACGCCGCGGCTACTGGACGATCGGATGTCGTACGGTGCTGGTGGACGATTGCTACCCGATGGTCTGCTTGATTCTTCCCCGCTAGAGAATGGATCCGGCCCGGTGCGCCATCGGAGCAACTCGATCAATAGCGATCACAGTGGTGCGGCGCAGAAGGCTCGTGATTATCGTGCCGGGCTCGACGGCGTTTACGAGAACAACTCTCCCTTGATGCATCATCGAGGCCACCACTACCAGGGAGCGTTTCATCCTGCTAATCTTGCCGGCCAGCCTGGGGACCCCGGCTCGAAAACATTGACAGCGTTGGGTGGCGCAAAGGCGTACGACGAGAAAATGCTCACGAAGTCAGAGAAGCTCGGCTACGGTGAGCAGCAGCGCCTGAAGGAAGATAAATCGTCCGTGCTGTACGGTGGGGGAAATAGCGGTGGCAAATACTCCAACTACGGTGTTATCAAGCAGGAAAGCAATTCCGTACAGTCAATCATCAAGCAAGAGTACGGAGGAGGCGGTGCCGTCGTCGGCGGTGATCTGATGATGGTGGACAGTAAGCTGGGAAAGATGACCCACGCCGGTGCTTCCACAATCGTAACCAATGGAACGGTTGGTGGAGAGGGTGATGCGCCAGTAGGTGCATCGGGGGGAAGAATGCGCAAACGTTCTAATAGCTCGGGAAGCAACAATACGTACAAGGAAAAGCGCCGGAAAAAAGATAAATCTACCAACTCACAGGTGAACTTCATCGGGGCAATCACGTTGGCGGAATGATCATTAATTCCTGTTTCCAATTCGATATTTTCCTTATTTCTGTCTTTCTAGACTGATCAACTCGACCAACTTCCGCCTACTAATCACGATCGGTTAAGCGACTGCCAGTCGGGGACAACGACGGGAGGAGCTTCCGCATTGGTGGTCGCTTCGAATGCGGCAGCTGCAGAGAGAACGGCGGGCATGCAACATCCGACTCTTCATATCAGCGGTAACCACCATCACGCGCAGCAGCAACAGCAACAGTTGGCCAGCAGCGTGGGATCAATGGGAACCGCCGGTGTGGTGACCGAAATCATCAGCGTGCCACCGGTACTGGAAGTCGCTCCGGCGACAGTGCAGATCAAGAAGGTGTACGTGTCGTACTTCGAGCGGACCGACGACGAGGTGCCGGAGATCCGCGACCAGAATCGGTTCCTGTCGGAGGCGAAGCGGTTGAAGCATGCCGCAGACCGCGAACTGGACCATTTGAAGCAAGCGATGCTGTACCTGGAAGCCGTACTGTTCTTCCTGCTCACCGGGGACACAATGGAGCGGGATCCGATCACCGAGAAAGCTGCCTTCACGATGTACAAAGATACGCTTTGTTTGATCAAGTGAGTTCGATTTGAAAGAAGAAAGAAGCCGTCGACGAGAGCCATCCTGCAAAGCCAGCCAGAAAGAGATGCTCCAGGACAACTATTAAATGCTAATATACTGTTTCAATCTCGTTTTAGATTCATTTCGTCGAAATTTCGTAGTCAACTACAGTACCCAACGGTGCAGGGCAACATTCACACCAAGGTGGCCATTCTGAGGTAAAATAAAGACACAAGTGGCAAAATTTGCTCGTATGTATTACAGCATGCTTAACCTTCCCCTTCTTCGTCTACACGCGCAGCTTACGATGTCAATCGCTGATCTATCTGAAGCTCTACAAAATGCGACGCGTGGATATGAAGGAGACGGCAAAAACGATCGGCGAGTTCAATCACAAAACAAGCATTGTACCAGCCCCGACTCCGGAGTTGATCAACGGTAACACACCGTCGCCGCTCTCGCCAACGTCGGTCACGTCGCAGGTAAACGCAAATGCCTCCACAAAACAACCATGTAGGGGAAGAATCCTGGTGAATGTTTAACAGCTCACACTTTGTTCCACTTTCTTTAAATTTTTCCCCGGAATAAAACAGAGCTCGGGATATAGTTCCGGACAGAATAATCAGGTTGGCGGGATGCCACCGATGAGCTCCTCACCTGCCCAGTGCGTTATAATGCCCATGAATGTAAGTAAACGGTTTTATTTGTTAATTGTTGTCTGCATTTTGAAGGTCACAAACTAAGTCGATAGGAGTTACCTTATATTTAAAATATGTTTTTAACATAGTGTAGATAATAGACAAATTTAAACAAAAAACAATTATTTCCAAAAGTTACACTGAACCGTTATTTATTGTTTCCGCAGGTTCACAGCGCGTATCAGAAACAAACCACCCTATTTACGCACCTCTCAACCTGTTTGGATCTCTGGGAACAGGCAGATAGTTTAGTACTGCGGGGGAACCATATCGGTAAGAATCGGCGTCATAATTTCCGTGTTCCTCCTCGTCGATCGAGCCTATATCATTGCGTTTGTTGTTGCAGAATTTTTCATCGACCTAGACCACGAAAATGGACCCATGACGTTGCACAGCTCGCTGTACAACGTCGTCAAGTACGTACAGGCCGGTATACAAAAGCTGCGGCGTATGTAACATTGGACGCTCCCGGTGGAGCCACCGTCGCAGCACCCGCTAGAACCGTTCTAGCTTTCATTGGTGACAATAATAAGCAATTACGAGAGACGGGAAGAGAACAGCAACGTGCGCCTCTCCCATCCCCCGGCTGGTGTCTTGAGGACCATCACGTTTCGCTCGAAGGCGAATCGCAAACGAGTATCCAAAAGCAATGGGTATGATGCAATTCAACTGTACTGCTGGAAACGAGCGGAAAGGGCGAGCGTATCCTTTTTCGGTTACTTTAACGAATTGGGAAACTCTGGGCCGACTACTCAGTCAGCCACTCCGTGCCAGCGGTTCTATCTTGCAATCAATCAACAATCAATCAAACAAGCAAACACGTGGGAACATGAAGCGAACGCAGGAGGTTTTAAGGATGGACGGAGGGACAGAAATATGATAACAATCAGCAAAATCGTGATCAATTTTAAAAACCGAACGGCTACATTTTTCTATTTCTTCGCGCCATTGCAAAACCCGTGAAGCAGCAGTATAAGATTTTCAATTTCCTTAGCTAAACTACCATGGATCTGCATCCACTGTGGCGATCGAACAACTAAAACACTTCCTGTACTTTTGTCAAATACTAATTTTATAATGTCAGCTCAACAATATCCATAATCCTTGTTATTGACTAAACACTAGGTTTCCACGGGTTCGCTTAGTTTTTGTTTTTATTTTAAAGCATCCCAGAAAAGAATCGGACACCGACGGTTCCTAATAAAAATCGGAATGAACAATTCCTAAATTCACAAGTTCAGCACGATACATAGCAATAATAGGTCGGGAAAGGGAACCAGCTAATCTTGATCAATTGAAGCTGATGTCCTCCTTTAGACGGCAACCTCAAAAATCGAAAAACTCGCCAACTATAGGCAGGGACAAAGAACATGGAATTCGGCATTGCAATAGTTGTCCCGCTTCAACAAAATAACCGCCACAAGACTTCCTCACAGGCGACGGAAGGAGTGTAGAGATAATGAAAAAGGCTATTTTATGTATTGTTTATTTTTCTTTGATTAACGTGCTTAATGCTCACACAAGATAAGTCAACAGAGTGGTGCGGAAAAGACTTAAGGGACAGACAAAAAAAAGGAAAGATAAAACGAAGACTTGCGCCACATTTCGAAAGGTTAATGGCAAAACAATGTGCGCCTCAAACGCAATGGAAGGGTTAAACATAGAGCATAAGAGGATATAAACACTAGCATAATTTATTGAACACAGTTTTACGTAGCAATAGCGGCAGCGCATTGGTGGCAAAGCAGATGGTGGCTGCCATCAAAGATTAAGTAGTTAAAGTTTAGTCAAACGAGAGTGCGATAGATCGTGATGTCGACTGTCCGCGGTCGGCATGTTGGCTGAACCGTGCAGTATGGGAACCGACGCAGTGTGTAGGAAAGGTTAGCTATTAATTTTGCCAATTTGTTTTTGTTTCTATCTCTAATTTACTACTCTTCTCATTATTTGTTGAATGCTTAAAACAAAAATATATATATCCACGTATAATTTAGTCGCATACCAATTTCCTCTCTTTCTTTTATTGTACGCTCTGATTTTGTTTATACACTTTTGAAAATTCTACCTGCTTTTCATTGTTGTTTCTGCTATACGTACCCAAAAGATTTGAAGGAAAACTCTGTCACTCCAATCATGCTCAGTCGCCAGTTGTTTGTTTCTATTGGTAAAGGTTTGATGTGGTATTGCATTGCAATTGGAGAGAAGAACATTTTTTGAAACATACTCTACGAACTATGAGGCAACGAAGACAGCAGTAAGAGTAATAAGCAAGCTCATGTAGTGTTAAGCCACAAGGATAATAATGTTGACTCGCACGGTGTAACTAGGCATTTTTTTTTTCAGAGTTTAACCATTCGCAGAATTCCAGGCTTTTGTGTGTGGTAATTTTTTTTCTTTTGCTTTGGTTATTTTCCTTTATGAAATGTTACTATTATTGGCTCTAATGGGTCGTAATAGCGTATACAATTTTATTACGTTTTTTTCGTGAGTTTTGGTTGTGATGCAAAGCGTTTTGTTTTTGTTTAAACCATGGGCGTTTTTTAAACGTTACCCACACAAAGATGTCTCCCGCCGGGCAATGGTGTATGTTTCTTTATGCGGACCAATGGTTTCATATCAACAGGACTCCTCCCTAGAAGCCTTCTCTTCCTTATCATGCTCGATCAATGCATCCATCATACTAGCCCAAGGAGTTGATTTGTAGAAATAGATTAAGAAACAGAAGTGCTCATTCGATAAGCATAGACCATAGCTTTGGTTGATAAATGTCCAACCCTTCGGCAATTAAACGCCTGTTTATGACCGGAAGGAAAAGGGCGGTGACAAGTAGTGGGCCAATTTCAATTCTTTCGCATCAACGATCCACATAATGCTTAAAAGGAGATAACCCTTGAACCTATACGCTAACTATCCCGAAAGATGATGGAGCGGTTGATGTCTTGAGCTGAAACTCACAAAAAAAATCTACTAAAACCTAGCAATGAAGTAATGGAACCGAAAAGGAATCAAATTCTCAATCACATACACGGAAGAGAGTGGTTCAAAGCAGCAGCGGCACGACCACCCAAGATAAAAGCCGAGGATTGTTGAAACAAAATTAAACCAAACACCTATAAATATTCACAAAGTGCATCTCAACTCAACACAAAAGCAACACCTATTCATAATGTAAGCAACGCGAAGAACGGGAGAAGAATATAACATTGTTTGGAACAGAAAACCTGCAGCACATGTTGCAGTTTACTTAACGGAAGGAGCAACAAATTGAAAGCATTATAAACTGAAAGACTATAGTAATAAGCGGAATCGAACGCACGCCATTTGGACCGGTAGAAAGAGCAATGACAATTTGTTTTATCTCGATGTTCTCTTAAGACGTGCTACCACACGGGAAAAGAACAGAAGATAGCTAATTAATGGAAAGTCACACGTACACACCAACACGTGCTCACAGAATACACCAGTAAAATATGAAGCATGAATTCCGAAAATAACATCTTCGATCTCGAACACGATTAAAGAAACTGTCGAGAACAGTTCAAAGAACAAGTAGCAAGGATCGTAAGAGTCAACATGG
Organism: Anopheles atroparvus; assembly: GCA_914969975.1. Classification (NCBI taxonomy): domain Eukaryota; kingdom Metazoa; phylum Arthropoda; class Insecta; order Diptera; family Culicidae; genus Anopheles; species Anopheles atroparvus. The sequence continues at coordinate 22,152,965 of CAJZCY010000003.1, forward strand.
AAGGTTATAAGGATCTTAAGCGTAAAGTGTATTGTGAGATATTATATAGTGCTATACATCTCTCTCTATATATATTGTATACAGAGTAGACAAGGGGTGGCAGAGAAAACAAACCTACAACTAGAATGAGTAGCATTGTAGGGAATCAAAATTACCAAATACGAAAATAACAATAGGAGAATGAACAAAAAAAAAAGCTACTACCAAGCAGGAGGAGAACCACCGCCAGCAACTGCATTTAAAGCAGCCACGGCAAATGGGCATAAAGTACAGCAACACAAAACTATCCCGGATAACGGGATTCGGGTAAAGAAAACGTAACAACAGCACATAAAACAACAACAATTAAATTAGTGTAACTATATATAAACGGAAACCTAGCAGCAATGAACGAAACGTGTAATAAACAAAAGAAGAACCTACTCCTAAGTAAAACCAACAAGCAAAGCAAGACAAGAAACAAAACAAAACAGCAACCGAGCGGCGGCAACTGGAAAACATCAAGAATTACTAACTAGAATCCTATTTGTTGCACGATTTTGCAACAGTCTCATGAATGACGAACATCAACAACTAAAATAGAATCGTACGACTTGAGGGGAGGGAACAGTATATTTATGGTGATAGGTGATTAATAATTATTGCAGCAAGAAAACTAACAGAAAAACACCGGGAGGGTATCATCGTGACTGCAGATGGATCATCGATGTGTAATATAAAAAAATCAACAAGGAACAGAAAATCATAACAAAGGAGAGGTGTAAATAAATTCTATATACACAATATTAATATATACCATTAATATTGCTATTATTATTAATATAATTATTATATTATTATATTAAAATTGATTGAAGTTATGTAGAACTTTTAGAATAAAAAGTGAAAAAATGATTCATAATTAATGGCTAACGTGTATCGATTTGATTTTCCTTGAATTTAATGGGGCTGTACTGTACCACTTGATATGGTAAATCTTGTATCTTTTCAAACCCTATTTTAATAACAATTTCGAACGAATGAATAATAGCGCATTAAACTGTCATTTCAAAGTTTCCTCGCGGTAGAACCCTACAACAGTTGCCGCAGGCATTGCTGTCATGTCGCGTATTTTGATAGATGACCCGATAGGTGTAGACAAATGGGTGACAGCTGTTTTGGATGTGCTGCAAGGTGTCGCTGGTTTTAGTGAATTATTTTACTGATTCTCCTTTGCTTGGCGATAACGGCGGTCGAATCTGATGTGTTGATGAACGCCATAAGCAACAAGAATCTCCTCCGTATTGCGTTTGCGTTGTTTAGTGGCCCTTCAATAATTTGTTTTGGCTGCCGGCCGTGTCGACGAAGGTAGTGCAGTTTCGTTATCGTGCTTGAACGGAGTGTTTGTGGGTGTTCGTTCACCGCAATTTGCGGGACGGGTAGCCAAAGTGCGCAAGTGGTGTGCGAATGCTGCCGTAGAGGTGTACGTTAAGTGTTTTTAATTTTCCCTCGCTTTCGCCAGAACGTTTGGAAGTGCGCCACAGGTCGATTCCGCTGAAGCCAATCCGTGAAACGATTTGTAACAATTTATTGGAAAATTATTCAAAGGAATTTTATACGATCCGTAGTTCATACAAGTGTAACGCATTGTAAATGGTAAGTTTCATAAAAACATTTTATAAATTATTCGTCCGCATGAATTATTTGAAAACTGCAATAAGGTAAAACATAAAAATCGATCAAGAATTCAATATAAATATTTCACAATAATATTTGACATTATGACATAACATTAAATTATGCCCCTTAGCTACATTGTACCCACGTTGATTTTTGCCAATCAATCTTCTTAATATAAGCATGTCTTTGAAGCCAACTTCATTTTAACCGATCTGCTTTTGAATGGATCTAGCCACACTCCCTTCTGTATTTATGTCTGGCTGTGTCTGTGTTTTATTACCAAGCTTTTGCTATGATTCCTCCTTTCGAAGGTACTGGGTCACGGCAAGGGTTATAGGCACTAACAAGCTTGGGAGATAATTTGTCTTCCCTAGAAGGGTGATGCCGTACGTAGTAAAACCAAAATCCTTGTCAATCATCAGCAGGCATACTCCGTCAAAAGTTCGCCCAATGTTATCATATGAAGCTTCAACAGCCCCCACAGCTATGTGATGTGGTTAGTAGCATACTCACGACACTGGAAACTCTTTAACTCTATAACACGTTAGCTCCTATTCACTTTAACCGATAGAGACTGCGAGGGTTTGACGGAACTTTGAGGGGAGCTGCGGTTGGCGGTTTTCTGGCCTTTCCCCTGTTGGGCGGTAATTGGAAGGAACTAATCCTTGAAACCACCCGGCACGAAAACCCCGGAGACAACGGTAGGACCTTTTCGTGGTTGTTCGTCGTTTGCGATGCGAACAATGACGTTGGATGATGATATGTTGCGGTCTCCTTGTGTTCTCTTGTCCTGTGTTAAGCCTCCCCTTTCGCAGCAGGACGAAGGATCGAATGAGAGTGGGGAAACGGGATCTGGCCACCGGCTTCATTAACGTCATGCATAAAGTTGAAATTAATCGAGACGAAACAACGCCTCACAACGCGTCCGGATGTCCTTTGAGGCTGGGAGACCGAACAACGCTGTGTAGAGGCATGCGTCTGGGATATGATTGCCCGGGCACAAGTCCTTCGGTTGAATGGGTGGTTTTTTTTTTTCTCCTCTACCAAATGTTATCTCATTCTGTGCGTGTATTCTTCCAGTCTGCCTGATAGGGATGTGGGGGGCGGCCGCCATCGGAGAAATGCTTCCGATCCCGGAGGGAAAGGTCTGTTTCCTTTCGATGCCTTCACTGCATGAGAAAACTCCGACGGTTGGTTGCTGGCTTTACGAGCAAAAGGTTACGATCTGGTCTAAAGGTGTGTTTTTCAAATGTTTTGCTTCTTTTTGTATATTAATTAGGCTGGTTGAAGGACTCTTAGCAGTTTTGCTGGAGTTCCGTAGTTTAGCCAAGATTTTGTGTCTAAACATGTAATAGAATTTTTTTTTGAATATTGTGAATTACGTTTAAATAACTATTTATTTGTTGCAGTACTGTTCTGCTTTTAATGCATTTATGCGACGTCGAAAAAGTTGATGGAGTAGAGAAAATACATTTTCTCCGAATTATAAAAAAAGGTGTTAAAAATCTCCTTAAATTATTAAGGTGTAAAAAATCCTTACCGTTTTGCAGAGATTTTACATGCGACTCAACATTAATACCTGGCCTGGCGGCGATAGTAATGAATGCGTTATACATGTTATAATTAATCTAGTTTTTATTGAAATAATCGATCGAAAATATCAAGAAATTTGCTATTACGTAGTGTGTACAACGACCCTCCGCCCTTTTGACCTGTTTTACCTTTGCTTTTTTTTCTTACTCCAAAAGTAAAACGCGAAAAGCAGGATGTGATTTGTAAAAATCCCCTTTCCCAAGCGCCCTTTCCTACTACCTGGTTCCGCGAGCCAACTCGCGATGAGTGCTGCTTCATTGACTGCGCTCGAGTGCTGGATGTGGAAGCCGTCGTCGGGTCCTTAAGCTCCGGTCCGCGAAAGTGGCTAACTACCAGCACCATTTAGTCGAACGAGACCACCAGCCTGGCGTCCGTTTGCTGCTGTTGTTGTTGTTTTCTTGCTAGTGCTTTCGGGCGTGGACAAGACAACAAAAGCATGCAAGGAAAATCTCGCACGTTCACGAGCGGCAGTTGTGTTTCTCTTTTCCTTGTTCTATTTTGTCGTGTCTTTCCGCGAGCTGGAAAGTCGGTCAAGTGTCCCGTGTCCGCCCGCTTCCACCTTCGGCTTGCTCGTGTCCGGGTGACGAAGGGCAGCTTTCAGCGGATAGGGACTACGGCCAGGACACGGGACTAAAGTGGCTGATAGATGCACAACCCGATGCACCGCGAACTAGAGAGCCAGCGGAGCCAGAAAGAGAAGGATCATGTGTTTGTCTATGTCCTGGTCCATCGTTGAACGGGACTCAGGCCGAGCCGTCTGCCGCGTTCCGGAGTCCATCGGAATGTGGCATGCTCCCGCGTCCAGTTGGAAGAGAATGTTCGTGCGGATATGGTGTATGCGCATGCTCGTTCGCCCTTTTCGACGGCGAGTACGAAGGTCCCGGCAGAAGCGAACCTAGCACGGATGTCCTGCCCGTTCATTCGAAACACACCCGCGTGGGCTTTGACGAATGTGGGCCAAAGGTCGGCTGTCTCGCCGTGAGTAGCCCCACGAACACGAGACCTGCTACTAGGTGGGGTTTCTGAGAGTGCTGATGATAACCAGCATCCTGTTGGAGGTATACATTTGAATTTGTCGGGATGTTTTATGTTTATTTCTTTGTTTTGTTAAGGGATTCACATTTCCTGTACTAAGCCAATAGACATAAAATATTGGGTTTTGTGTCCTTATTGCTGTTTCTTAAGACCTCTATTTCGTGGTATTTTTGAGATGCTCATGTTCACCAGTATCATCAGTTGTTCCTGTGTGGAGGAATTCGCTGTCGCAGCATCCTTCGTCGGAATGAGACAGCTTTCCAAGCTGTCACTCACTGCCGCTGAGTCCTTGCTGGGGCTCATTCATAGGACACACTTGCGTTCTCGCTGAGCGCTACCAGCTGCTGGTCTGGTTCGAAGCAAGGAATGCTGAAGCCTCAATGTCTGCGAAGCTGGAGGCTGCGGGAAGAGATTTAAGCTCTCATTCTCAGCTTTCCCGTGTGTGTGTGTGGTTTTCTGTTTTCTCGGACAGCTTTCCCATCGGTTGTTCTCTCCGGTGTCTCTCCGCGCGGCTGAGATGATAACAAACTCGCTCGCGCGCGAGATTTTGGGCCCATCGACGACGCTGCATCCCGCTCGCTACCGAAACGGGAGCCACCCGGGGGTTTTGTTATGCGTCCCCGGCATCCCTTCCCTTTGCCACGGGAAAAGCTTCGACCCCGAGCAGACTCCGCGGAGGCTGACTGCTGGTTCGCGAACCGTTCCGATCTGCACCGTCGTCATTTAGTTGCCGCACTCAATCGAATCAAGTTGTGTCCGTTTTTATCTCTCTGTCTCTGTACCGCCACCGCCGTCGTCGCCGCCGTCGTCACCGCCGCTGCTGCTGCCGTCGCCGTCGTCGTCGTCGTCATCACCATCCTGTACCGTCATCATCACCGGAGTATCCTCAGCAGCGACACGCCGAATTGCATCCCGGCGTTGATCGATTCACACCACACCGTGGACAGGCTTGGGCTCCGGAAAACGGTTCGCGTGCGTGTTCCTGTGTGTGCGTGTGTGTGTGTGCGCGCGACTGTGTCGGTGTTGGAAAATGTGCAGCAGCCATACACGGTAGTGCATCCTTGTTTACGGCATCAGTATTCGGACGAGAAGAATTCCTCCTGTCCTTTGCCGTAAGAACTCAGCCAAATCCCATAGTGCACCCACGCATTCACACCTTAGGACGTTTTCTTATCAATCAATGCCGTCACAACAGGAGTGTCGTGTACTTTTCCAGGTCCCTTTGGTTTTGTAGGAACATTCTTCCGTCGAGTTGTTTTCCCCATTCCAGGAAACATTTAAACAATTGTTTTTGGATCATCTTCGATCAAGTTTTCACAAAACCAACTCCTTGTTAAGTCCATGCCTTGTGGTGTATGGGTGTGTGCTTATACGTGTGTTTGTGTGTGTGTGCTTGTGGGAGGAAGGGCGTGCGTAAATGCTGCCCAATTTTAGGTCAAACACAATCGGCGCCGTCCAATTGCACAATGGTGCGGTGTGCCTGGATCTAGGCCTCGCCCCTCAAACTTTTGCCGGTTGTTTTACGTTAGTTCTTCCACTCGTTTTTCCATGGTGGAAATCAAACAGAAACGAAAACACTTACCAAAAGCGGTAAGGACAACTCCCACAAGAATAGTAGTAGAAGCGTTTTCAAGAATCTCCTAGAAGACAGTGGAGCTGTATTTCAGGAAAGACGAACGACTGTACGCCTTTGTGTGAGTGTGCGATTCATTCATATCGCTTGTGCAGGAACTGGGTGGGTCCGTTGTTCGAACGCGGATAACAGACACAATAGTAATTAAACATTATGTCTGGTGTGTTTCATTTGCTTCCCCTATTTTGTGTGTGGTCAAAACAGTCCCAAGGATCATCCCAATACGTGTATTTGATGTGGTCGTGAACAACCCTTCTTTAGGAGGTTAAAGTAAACTCGTCAGGTGAACTTCTGCGCCGATTTGCGTTCTACGTTTGCCAATAAGTGACATTTTCTGTGCTTCCAGTGGGAAACATTTTAACGAGTTTATTCAACTGTTTCAGTTGACCGTATCTATAGTCAGGTGAGCAATCCAACTTCTTATTTTTATAATGGTCCTTTTGTGCTGGATAGTATTCTTGGTCAAATTCTTTTAAATCATTCATCTTGATCACAAACAAATCATACAAGCTGGACAGCATTAGGGGTTTATATTTATGTTTTTTTGTTAAGTGGCTCGATACATCGAACTCATCCCAGATCGTCATGATCAGAAGTTTATTGTGTACATCAACTCATCCCTCGTATGTTGTTTGTTGTCCCTTGCATCATCGATGAAGGCCTCAATCAAGGGGAACGGCATTTCCCGATGATAGAATTCCCAAACAAGTATTCTTTCGAAAACAGTTCCTCAGTTAGTTCCGGAAATTGGTATAAAAAAAACTTCATGTTAATGCTGCGCGTTTTGGTCTCACCTCACCCACGTGCCTTTCAAATAGGGCGGATCCCTTTTGCTGAATTGAAGGTGGAATTTTCCTTTTTCGAACGCCTCCACCAGTTTTCATATTTCTATTCTTCCACGATCGGAAGGAAAATCTTTGACGCGAGTGACGCCAAGCGTGGTTTGTGGCTGTGGCGCAATTCTTCATCCGAATTGCTGGTGATTTTGACATTTCAATCGGTGAACAATAACGGTACCAGGCGGTGCCCACGCTGTTGTCGTTTTCGGGACGGAAAGTTTAATTGACCGTGCTTCGGGGTTGCTACATTTATTTATGGACTTTATACATTTTCGGAATCGTGAGAAAGCAATTAGGATTTTTTCTATTTTTCGTTTCATTTTGTCATTTTTCGAGTTGCGCAATCGAACACGAATACTTGAACTTCGTCTTATAACGGCGGTAGAAAACCATGCGCCTCCATTAAACAAAACCCTATGAGTATCACTTCAAAACAATGTCTTTTCAGGCTTCATCTAATTTATTTTAGACCCCAAACTTAATGTTTAAAAGTTCAAGTGTTTCTTCCGTGAAGTATACTGAACTAATGTGTTTGGAATCAATCCCCTTTCGAATTAGTTCACGCTGGGTTTTTTTTCTTTTTTTTTTTGCCGCTGAATTTTTTGCTTTGAATTGAGTTTTACTACATCGTGCTTTCTTGAGCCCGAGATTAGGTGTCATTTCCCCGGGTGGTTGGTGGTACGACCGGAAGCATCAAGGACCCTTCCAGCATCCTGTTCCGAGGCTTTTGGCTTGCTAATAATGCATAAATTTAAATTAATCCTCTCGCAAAGCTTTTTTTCTCTTGCGCCCTAGGGCTCCCGGCAATGCATCCTCCAAGGGTTGAGCAAAAACTGCGAGGGCTTTAGTACGCTCCTACCTTTGAATCAAATTTGTTTACTTCGTTCCTTCGCTACAAATTCTCATCGCAGCGTTTTAAACGCAGTTTCGTTTGCCTCATCGTTTGCCTTGGAAAAAAGAAGGGCGCTGTATGGTTTTTACTACAAACAAATAGGCTGGAAAGCGTCGTAAAAGCGACAAATTCAATTTCGGCTGATTTCGAGAGATTTGAAAGCATTATTGAATCACTACCGGATGGGTCTTCCATAAAAAAGAAGTGAATGAAACTAAAGGGCTGGTGCGCACGTCATTGCACTCATATTCATATCTTGATTCAATCTTTCATCTTATTTTAAACGGTGTATTGATTATTTATTTCATTCCATGCTTTGGAGCTCTTAACCTACGCTTCTATACGTTCTTTATTCCTGGTTTTTTTTTTAGTAAAGGAACTACAACATTGTTAGATTCAAGTAAAAGATGAGTCAGGCAAACAAAGAACCTTTTATTTATGCTAAGATAGAATATGTATAGATGAAGCAGCAATTTGATTTCATAAAATGTTCAAATAATTTGTTTGTTTGATAAGCGAATTATCGTCGTGCCAATAAATCAGAAACAATGAAAAGGAAAATTCCAAATGGCACCTAAACTTTATTGAAGAGGTTGCACGTAACACTGTTACGCTTATGACGTCCCATGAAAGATTAAGGATGATCGGGAAAACAAACTGGCGCCATTTGTGACGACTGAACGAAGCTTTCTTCGACTGGAATGCCAGAACCTCTTATCCGACAGTCAATATCCATCGTTAGTCAGACGAATCTAACCTCAAGCATCTCATTGAGGTTACAAAATGTTATGCCCCTAAGTGAAATGTTTCTGCTCGTCTCAAGATGATGATCCAGGGGAAAACGGGCCTCTCAAAACATTATGCCGCTCGTGGGCTTCCAACGGTAAGGCTGCATCAGCGCCAGGTTCTTGGGGATTTGGGAGGGTTTTTTTGTTGTTGTTGTTGCTGTTATGGTGCCCTCCCTATCTATCGGCTTTCCGCTCGGTGGACTTTTCCAACGCCTTTTCGGTGGCCAAGCAAACGCCATAAATCTCTGCCGATGGCTGGCTTTAGTTCGCTCAATGTTTCGTCTGGATGGTAATTTTATGCTTTTGCTGGTGTTGTCTATTTTGCCTCTGCTCCTCATGGTTCCTTGCTATTCTATGCTTCGTAGGCTTTTGCCTTCGCTGCCAGTTGTAAATTTTTTATGGTATGGTATTTCTTTACGCTTGCTGGATAAGATGGACCTAGCGAGATCGGTCCCGGGTTGTGTCCTTGTGGCTGGGTGATTGCTGGATGGTGTTTTGTCTAGCCATTCGTGGCACCTCCTGCTCACACCAGCATACTTGTGTGCACGCAAAAAAACAGACTCCGGCCATCGATGGTACAGAAGACGTTTTAATACATCACGGACTATGAACAGAAAAACGGGCACTGGAAAATATTGAACAGCTCCTGGAAAAATCGGGAAAATGGTGTGAGTTGAATTGTTCTCCGCTCGTTGTGTCCTGTCTTTGCCACGAGCAAACCTGAGCAGTATATAGTGTGGAAACCCACGAGGTTTTTCAATAATACACTTCTCGTTGCTAACGAAATGTCGTTGGAATAAACGGAGAGGTCAAATAGGAAAAAAATCGTATAAGGGATTCCATTTACTTTATGTGCGTGAATTTGGTTGCTCACTACCGCAGTCCCCCATACTCTTATGCCCCGGTAAGCGCGCGGAGGTGCACACAAAAAAGAACACAAATGAGAGGCATTTGTTCTCGCCAACGCATGGAAAGCACTTTGCAAACGCGGATATAAGATGTTCTTAAGGGCACTGGAAGAAGAAAATCATGAAAATAGGTTGGAAAAAACCTGAACAAAATGGATGCGAAGCTTTCAAACCGTTTGCCATTCTGCACTGTTTGCTTTCACGTGGGTGATTCTTTTTACCGCGGGTGTACTTAGGTAACATTCTGTCTTGTTTGTTAGCAGACATTTGTTTTGTGACAAATATGAACTTGTTCTACTTATGACCATGAAAATGTCAATGCAATTTTAAATAAGCATAAAAAATCCATTTTTTTTATTTCTCAGTGTTTTAAATTCTGGTTAATGAGGTAGAAGTCAAAGCAAGACTTTAATCCTATGCATTTGCATTGAAGGAAAAGGATACGATACGAATAATGCAACATCCTAACCTGCAAAGAAAAAATTAATGAATCTTCCGTCGAGTTTCCCCGGTCCTCTGAGGGAAGAATAAGATAACGAATAAAACGAACTTGTGTTGCTGGTGTGTGTGGGATTGATCGGCCGTGAAGCGCACTTCGTCTGAGAGGTATGACCTGAATTGGCCTGCATGTAGACCTAGAAGGGCATAAAAAGTACAGGTCGTTCCTTCGTCACTTGTACTCTGATTGTCATTTTGCGGAACCTATCGCTACATGGTCTCGTTAGCATTCATCAGAGTGCATGGACGTATTGGTAAAGTGGAAGAACTGGAATTTGAAAATACTAACCATTTTTTCCACCAATGTGTGTAGGCCAAATTTAGCTAGCATCAATTGCCGTCGGTGGCAATTTGTCTGCTTCCCAGGCTGCACGAAGCATCCCCTCATGCATCATAACGCCTTTCTTGATGGTTATTTGTGCGTACGCTAGTAAGGAAAAACGATAAGAATCGATTACAATCGCTTATCCGTGAGTGCGCGGAACGAGCTTATTCTTCATCCTCCGAACTGGCACGGGGTCCTTTGTTTCTCTTCAGCGTATCTTCTACTTCCGGGGTCAGGCGTAGATAGATTGCGCCTAGAGGAAGAGACGGCGAGGGCAAAGTGGGATCTTATCTTTGACTCCATCTCCGGCGCGCGTATCCGGTTTCTTTGCAAGGATAACGGTAAACCCCTCACGAGAAATAAACGGTCCGCGGAAGTGGCTTTCTCGTTTCATCCTTTCGCTGTCCTTCCATTCTTTTGTTCGCTCTTTGTTTTGTTTTCTCAATTAAATAAGTTCTTCTCCTGTCGTTAACGTTTGGACATTCTTACGGGCAAAAAAAAAACGTAGCCTTTCCAGCTGGATGGCCTTTGTTTGGTTATGTGGCAGGATCAACAGAACTTGAGAATCTTCTTGAAAACGTCAATAATGGCAGCAAGGAATAGTTAACAGTAACATTCCTCAACAAAAAGAAGGGAAACAATGACAGTTTTGTGTTGTTGTTTGATATCGCTTTTGTTTCTTTCCAAGCAAATTCTTCGCAAACATAAATATTTTATTTCAAATTGAACCATTAACAATTCATTCATGTCTTCATTTTAAACGAGCTTTAAAGCTGTGTAGAATTATTTTTCAGATTAATCTGAAGGCAATGTCGAACTTTTGCTGCGATGTATATGCTATTGTTTCCCGATTCTGGGTGACATTCTCTGAGAAGCCAACGAGATATTTGCCATCCATGGCGTACTCATTCTAGAATTCTCCTGCAGAACTGCCATGGTTCCGTGAAAAAGCTTGGATTTCGATTGCTCGTCTCAGCACCATAGCTCGAATACTGTAAGACCTTGTAATGAATTGCCCAATAACACTTATGAGTCGTCCGTCCCACTGCGCAAGGAGGAGATCGGTTTTCATCATCGATAGCGAGTGAACGAGCCTTTGGAACACCAACACTAAACTGCGTTAGCCGTGGCAAATGTTCGGAAATCGAATTTCTAATTGCACAGAATCCCTCTCCGGTGAGTGTGTGCGGTTTTTGAGAATGGTGTTGAAGAGCTGAACTCAACGGCAGGTGGATTTAATTAGTTGTCGACACGATTTGACGCGTTCCTGGAACGAGCAGCAAACAGGCAGCGAGTTAACCTCTAACCTGCCGACTGGAAAAGCGAGGTTAAAATGGCTTTCCAGTCGTGATTGTGCCCTCGATTGACGTAAATTAATCTGGAGGGTAAAGCGGCTCGTCCGCTCGTTCTCCGTGGTTTGCCGATCGGTTCTTGCAATCCCAAGAATATTGTGCCATCGATAGCATCCGACAGGAGACTTGCGATTGGGGTGATATTAGTTTTCCCAGTTTTCCGACGTTTATTAGTTTTCCCACGGCTTGCCCCGACGACACGTACATAAAATACATCCTTAGTGTCACCTTGACGTCGTCAGGCTTCTATGCATTTAACGGGGGTGCGATGAGTGATTCTTTAGTTGCATGCCTCCTTATTTCTCCTTGTCTTTATGTCGAAAGCTATATTGAGTCGAGAGATGGCTAAATTCAGGCATCTCTAGTACCGACATTCTAATTCTTTTCCCCATATCAATTCTCCTTTTCTTGTGCAATTTTCGCTGTTTTAGCCCGGAATAAACATAAGTTTTTCTATAAATTGATCGCTTCCCTGCAAAGGTAAAACCAAATCCATGAAGCAGACCCTTCACCAGATACAAGTGGAACGTTTTAATCCTTAAACCAAAGTGGAGCAAACGAAAACGAGTCCTTTCACTTGAAATTGGGCGCAGCGCACGCTACGGGACGATGCGGCCTCGCCGCTTGTAGCGTCGTATGTACTGCATTTGACATATGCTGCATTAGGATACAAGTGGTACCTCAGAGCGAGGAGTGCAATACACACACACACACACACACACACACAATAATAGAACTGGCGAAAAAATAGCACCAGAAGTCCTTCGTGGCGCATCCGTGATGTGCTGTACGTCCTGTACTCAGCTGTTCCGCCGTGAAAAAGGATGGAAAGTGGCATCCTGCATGCGTTCAGCCATGAAGTTTCGTCGTAATGCACCATGCTGAACTAGGGGGTATCCTTTTTTTCTCCCTTTCCGTAACGGAATGGCGCACGGTTACTCGACAGGGCTGGCAGCGAAAGGGGCTGTTAACGCTTTCGGCAGCAGAGTCACACATTCCAAGTGACTGTCGAGTGGGCTGGAAGTGAAGTCCTTGCAGTAAAATGGTGCATTTCGGAGAGTGTGCGCATGTTAGATGATGGTTGAAGAAGTGGAAGTAGAAAGTGGGATGGATGGACATTTTCTATAAATGGAATTGAGGTATGATTGTCTTATATGAGTAGAGCAGTGTGTTCGATATCCGTAAGATTTAAAAATCGTTCAAGATTTGTCATTTTGAATGTTATTAAACAAAAATCTTTGGCATGGAAAACTGAACTTGAAGAGATGTGAGTAGAGACTAGTTATGCTCGAATATGTTTGAAGACAAATGTTACCTATCTCAAGAAGATTTCGCTCTTTGTCGAATACAACTCGTTCGGTTAGTTCCGAACCATAACACAGATGGTTGTTCGTCCATGATACACTGTCATGCCTTGGACAGAAAATGTATTACCCCACTCTCCAAAACCTTCCCATCCACCCATTGGATGGACAGTATAGCAGAGTGAAAAGAGCGTTTTCCAGAGCGTTAGACGTGGCGAAATCCTTATCTTCACACTTCACCTTCACACAGACAGACACGCCACGCTTCGTGCATTTTCTTCGCACCTGACCCTCTGACGCTCTGACAGAAGCGAAATTTGTCATGGGAAAATAAATGATTCTTACGGACGAAGAACAAAAGAGGAGGCACTTTTCAACTGACTGTCAGCAACCATTTGCGCGGTCATGCTGCGTGAAAATGTGCTCACTACGAGCTGCAAGAAGAACTGTTAACCAAGATTGTTCGGTTGAAGGGATGGTATTTTAAAGTAGAAGTAGTAAAACCACTCAATTTATGTTAAGGTTTATTTATGTGACAGAATTTTATGTATATCAATAAAGTTGAATGGAAAATAATGTACCAAGTTTCACGGTTTTTGACCACAGCATGGCACATATTTAGCACATTCGAATAACAGAAACTCGATGATCCGTTGAACATTCTAAACCGTTTCATTGCACAAAAGGCAAGCGCTCCATTGCGTGGCTATTGCTGTAGTCCGCCCCGAATTTGCAATAGCATTACAACCCCGGAAACCACTCTGACAAAAAAGGGGACTGCAGCTGGCAGGTTAAATCAACCAATTGGCAGCAAAATGGTCGATCCTGCTGCTGGCCTGCCATTTTGGTAATTCGATTCCGGAAACTGCTCCTCGGTGACTGCGATGAAACCCGAAAAATCAATTTTCTGCCCCACAAATCGCATTCGATGCTCTCTGTTCGACCTCGGTGAACCAGCTTGACCAGCTGGGGGAGAGTTTGCCGGCTGGCGTTTCGCAGTTGCTGAATTTGCAACACCATTTCCCAGTTCGACCCGGGGTACAGGCGGCGGGGTTGGGATTAGTCTCTATCCTTTTGTCGGTGGGAAGAAACGGTTCCCCGTTTAGCTGGAATTTGGTTATGCTTTATTGGTCTCGAAAATAGTCAGCAATTATTGAGTCCACAGAAAGCAAATAAAAAACTTTCTCCGGGACAGGATTATCTCTGCGGGATTTGGTTTCGTTCCATTGTTTTTCGTTGCCGGGTAATAAATGTCGGGATGCTGCTAATAGGAAAATAATTGTTGGCGTTATTTTTAGCCCTCGTTGAATATTTATAACGCTTTTTGGGTTCTGCCATTGAATATTCAATCAATTTCGTGCTTCCCTGGTTTGTTGATGCTTTTTCCATGCTGATGGTTATGTACGAATGTATGTATCGACATTGAATAAATACTTTTCCTCTTCTGATTCTCCAATGTTGCTTCGAAAAACCTTTGAAAGTTCGATTTCGATTGAATATTTCCATTTAAAAAAAAATCAGTAGCTGACAAATCCTTTGAAGAAAGCCCGGAATTCAATGAGGAAATCCTGATTTCATTAAAAAAGTTCCCACCCTTTTTCTTTTTCAATGTCTTTTCAATTCGTGGTTCTTTTATGGGAGGAAAAACTGCAAATCTGATTTCAAGACATTGGCGCACAATTCAATTAGTTTTCAAATTAAAAATCGTTGACTACCGCCCGCAATTCGACAGCTTGCCCTCCGGAAAGCTACCCAGCGCCTGCCATCGGCTACATGAAGAAAATTCTGCCAACATTCTGGTCACCAACCATTTATCCTATCCGGCCGGGGCGACGGTTGCATGGAAACCCATTCGATTCCGGAGCTCATCGAAATGCTTCGAGAGGTTCGCTGGCGAATGGCCAAACCTGATTAAATACCACTTGCCACCCCGTGTCGTGTCCGCCGGTGTTTCCTACCCCCGGCACCGAGCTCCGCGCGCCCGATCGGTTCACGGTGACAGGAATGTGGAAAGCATCATGTTTTCCGGTGGCACGGGTCCAAAAAAGTGATCGGTAATGAAAGTCTAAATAATTGAGCACTTTTAAATCCGTCGAGCCTGGCCGTCGCATCGCCCATGGCTGGCGTTTGTACTGGTCGGTCCATTCCAACCAGTTGCGGCAGCTTGTGCGCCATCCGGGAAGTCTCGATTGGTCGACGGAATGCAATGGATACAGTGCACCGCTGTGCCCTGTGGAAATATTGATGAGCTTTCAAGGGAACATCAACGCCACGGCGTCCTCGGGCGGAAACGGTGGTTGGAAGAATAAATCTCACACCCCCCGTCCTCTCGTCGATGACCATACAGTTCGAACGTCAGTGATCTTTTGGGATCCTAGCGGGAACGGGACTATGTGTCACCCCCGGGACTATGCGTCTCCATATTCTCGACATCATCACCATTCGGCATCAGATGCGGATCGGTTCGGTAACATCATTATGAAAATTGCCCCACCCCAGCGGCAAGTGGAGTCTTTTGCGCAAAACAGTTCCACACTTCCGGTGCGGCAATGGGCGAACGTTGTCACCGGGAGCGCCATGAGCAGATAATGACTTTTCCATGTGGTCCATCATTGCATTGGAAAAGTTGTGGTTTTTTTTTTTTAACTTTTTGGTTCCGTTTCCGGCAACTGGTTGTGGAGTGCCAAACGTGACCCACATATTGAATTTAGGATCCGCCGGCCGGAGTTGGGGGAAAGAAATAAAATTTTCGCCTCGTTGTCATCATGGGGTTAGGTTTCTTTTTTCTACACTGGACATTCCGCCCTATTCGCTCACATCTTCCTATTTTCGAGCCAGTTCGTTTGCAACATATGAAAATTGCATTCAGCATAATCATGATTATGCTGCCCTCCCGTTTCATTTTTCATGCAGTGCATGTTCGGTGCTAGTTTGCTGTATGCATTTGTCATAATAAGCTGGGGTGCAAAGCCTTTATGGTGTCAAACAAAAAACCAAAATGAAGAAAATTCAAATAAAGCATTTCGCTTACGTTTCGTGGTTCAGTAATAACTGTTTTCTTCTTCCATATCCTAAACCTGCTTGAATAATGAATTGGAATGAACCGACAACGACTAAAAAGAAACAAAATTTGAATTATCAAAACGGTTCAAATGCGTTCCAACCACTAACCAAAATTTCAATAATTCGGCATCGAAACATGTTGCTAACTATAGAAGTTGTGTCCCAATATTTCTTTTCATGTCTAGTCGGTAGGTTTCGACTGCACTGGAAGATGCCTTGTGGTTTCACCGTAACCAAAGTGTTCGATGTTCAATTACACCTTTTCATCTAAAGACTCTACTTCACCGGTTGATTCTATGGACGATATCTCGTAATTCTACCAGCCGAAATAAATAATAACACATTGCGTGTGTGTATGTGCCAGACATCGGCATGCTCGGATTAATTGCATTTTCCGGTGTGTAAACCGATCTCTTTGAAGTTGCAGACAGCATTGTGATCTGTAGCCGAGTGTTGCACAGCCATTGTCGCACCTGAACTGCTGCTGTGCTCCGGACCGATTCTGTAGGTCGAGAACTCTGCAGGGAGGAAAGCATCGAAAGCCACCGAAAGCAGGAAATGCAATCTAATTTTCTATCATTGGACGTTGAATTATTGCAGCGAAATTGAATAACGGTCCTCCTTTGTTGATGCGGAAGCACACGAAAACAAAAACCGACGGGTTTGCAGGAAGGCGAGGAAAACCGATCGCTGGCGCACGGGGTTTTCCAACAGCCTGAGGAAAGTGTCGGCGTCGGCTGTGACCAGTTTTCCGCCTACCTCAGGTGGTCCGAACCCACCCCTGTATGTGTTCCGGCTGTGAAAATGTCGTTTAGGTTTCAAACACGTCCTCTTGGGCTTTAACCGAATCTCACCGGATTCTCGTACACCTGCTCCATTCCGGTGGTGCGGTTCGTCCTGCTTCAGATTTCAGTGCTCAACGGAAACGACCGGAAAAGCAAGCGGAGAACGGGCGTTTGGCGTCCTCTTCTGCGCCGTTCGATGTATCAATAACGGGCGGAAAATCAAACTCAATTATAAATATCCCGAGGCCTAGATCGAACTTTCGTGTCCCGACTTCGACCCCTTTGTTGCCCGTCCCATGCTTGTGGTGCTATTTGCCGGGCCGTGGACACGAGGATCTTCTGGTGGTCGGCTGGTAAAATTGCGAAAATCATTCTATCTAGCGCAAAAAGGCGCACCAAGTCGTGAAGGAAAACAGATGTGCAAACCTGGCCACTGTGACTTCACAGCAACACTGGGACCATGCAGCAGACTAATCCTCTCAACAGTGACCCACCACGCTCGTATGAAAAGCGTCGTTCGTTGAAAGCACCTGCGCAACGTTAGGGAAGCCGTGCTTCGGTTGGCTTATTTCATGCCGATGGTTGGCCGTTATCTTTTTAACAAGCGCATTAAGTTTGAATTGTTCTGCGAATTCTGATGAACTTAGGTACCTAACAATGTTTATTTTCGTAAAGCATTTTATCTTATGAATATGGTGTGTATGTTGAGTATAAATCCTTCGTTATTTAACATCTAAATTTACCTGGATCAAATGAGCACATGGTACTGTGCTTCAAATAAATTGAATTGCAAAGGAAAAAACTTGTTTAAATCTTTCATCGTTTTCTTTCTTTCCTCCATTGTGATATGCTTAACCATTCTTATCCCGATCGGGACACTTTAATCATTCTTTCTTCGTTTCTAGGACACGTTATCCTAACCGATTCTAGCGGCAGCAACCGTTGTTCGCTTAAACCGTCCGGGCAGGATACCACATTATTTACATATTATTGGATCCTATCAATTGCTTTCCCTTCTGCGGTTCAATTGATAGAAGAATAAAAAAAAGAAGTCATTCTTGCTACACAGCAAGTTGTTATCTTGCTGGTGTGCGTCGCAAGGTTTTCAATAACCTGCCTTTTTACAACCTTCCATATCCTCAACGTCCCAGCAGGGTCGGAAGGATCGTATTTTATTGTGGTTTCTCGCTGCAGGTTGACAGGTTGCGTCAGAGGGATGAATTTACGCAAATATTAACATGGCGAAGATTTCCCATTCGGTTTTGTGATCCCGGGCTGAAGCGTTGAGGCAGTTCAAGAGCATCCTCGAGACCTACTCTGCCATGGAATTCCTACGGTACTAACCGTTTTCAATTACGTCGCCCTGATACGTAGGGCCGACAGATCGCATCGGGAAATTCGATTTCGAAATCTATTTGCTTTGGTAATCGTTTTTCGGTCGCTCAAAGCTTTATAAAACATCAAATCAATCAAAAATATTTGTTCCAGTTAAATGGTTACCTGTTATAAACCTTAAATAAGTTGTTAGTTTCTTTGACATGCTGGCAATATTATTCCCATTCTTTAATGTTCTTTTCCCTCTTTAATTTTACCTCTTTTCAAATGGTTTACATGTAAGGATGATGTTGTTTGAAAAATCCTTTTTAAATTGCTTATTTTTAATTGTGCAAACTAACAAATATATTACTGATTTATTTCCTCCTGCAGATCTCTGGACGTTTTTGGGAGCCTTATTGATGCTGTAAGTATTCTTCTCGCAATGGTTAAGATCCGTTCCGCAGCTTTCAGTTCCACCTAACACACTCTGTGGTGTGCATTTCGCAAACACATTTTAACATTGCTTTTACCGTTCAAAACTTTTTCGATATATTCACTCTTGCCCAGAGCGTTGCGAGAATGTGGTTACAAGTATAATGAGTTAAACTGTTCACTTCCACTATGCCAAAGCAAGTTGCTGAACAGTTTTTTATCGATCCTAAGTAAAAGGGTAGTTTCCGGTTGCATCATCCCGTGCGGTGCTACCGTCGAATATTCGAAAACTTTCTTATCGTGCGCATAGATAAATTGTAGTTGCGCTGTACATCGGCAGTGGTTTCTGTTCGCTGCTTCATGAGCTGAAAAGGCGCTAGTGTTTTTGAACAATAGTGTGGTAATTTTCTCGACTGGGGTTTGTGAAAAGAAGGGGGGGGGGGGGGGTAATATGCATATTCTTATTATTACCCCGGGCATCCTGTTATGCACATGATTTTCGTGCGAGTGCATATCGCCTTAGGAGCACGAAACATGTCCCGACCGGAGCAATGCCTTTTTTGGGGACTGGCAACATACAATTTCTGTGTTTGTAACTTGGCGCAAAGGAAAACGAGGAAATGACAACGGTTGCTGGAACAGTAGGAACGAAAACAGGGGAGCAGGAAGGAAAAGAAAATCAAATATACAACCGAGCTTCTGGCAGGAAAATGCGATGAGAAAAAGCTATCCGTTCGTTTCGAAGCTGGCTAACTTTTCGCACCAACCATCATCATCATCACGGTCATCGCCAGGATCGTTTTATGGGCGAGAGTGCGGCTCCCCGCGGTGGCAAAGGGAAAGCGCCCACGTGACCGAAGCGAGCGAGGAAAAATGGCAGCCGGTTGGGGCTTCGAGTTGAAAGTTTGCCAGGGTAAATTGCACAACTTTCCTGGCCATTCTGGCCGAGCGGCCCCCGGAATGGGTGGCTGGGGCACGTTTTTCTTTTCTCTCCAGGGTTGGCAGCAGATAGGCGTGGTCGGGCTTCTAGGGGTTTCTACCGCTTTTATGTTTTTCCTTGTTCCTCGCTGTCTTCGTAGCCAGATGCAAGAGTGTGCAAAATCGAACGAATCCCCGGAGGCTGGGCTTTGTGTGAACGAACGCCGGAGGGTGCTCGTTAGCGAGTGAAAATACAGGCTGAGCCGTAGTGCAATTGCATTCCCGTGCTTTGGCTATATGCTGCTGTGCAGTTTAACCGAGGCTGCACTCCTTTCGGTCCCGTGAGAAATGCTTTCTTGGGGTGCTGCTGCTCTATTCTTAGCAGCGTTTTTGGCAGCGGTTTTTCGACACGCTTCTCGCTGCCGCTGTTCCAGCCATTCCAGCGGAAAGCTGCCAAGCCCTCGGCCACCATTCGGAACCCGTGTGGCAGTGGGCCAACAGTCTTGCGGACTCCGACCGTGTCCAGGCGCTGGCAGTGACGGGTTTTGGTTTCGGACATTGTCGTTGACAAAAGTCGGACCACCGGAGGAACAGCAAATCGTTTTAGATTGGAGTCGGCCGGCTCGGACGTGGCATTTACTGTGCATTTCTGTGAACCGAGGAAACACAGCTCGTAATTTTGTGTTTCTGCAATTGTATTTGTGCCGTTTTGTGCAATATGTTTTTTGCTTTTGGGCAAATCTTTTTCCCGGAAATGGAAGGCTTGCAGGCCGTTGACGAACAAGGTAATGTGTCCCTAATGGCTTCTGGTGCAGCTGAGAAGAATGCGGAATGAATGGAAGATAATTTATCTACAATATTATTACCATTTTCGGTTCGATGTATTTTCCGTCGTTACATATGAAGAATTTTTCATTGCTGTTCTCATCTCAAGCGTGTTGTTTATTCTTCATTAAAGATAATTTAAATGTTTAGTTCTTAAATAATGCAGTTCTTAAATAATTTCCATGGGCAATTTATTCAACTTTCAGCTTAGGTTGGCTATTCGAGCCGTAAATTAAAATAAATCAAATTATTTAAAAATTAAACAAGGAATATGTTTAATATTGAATAATTTTGACATTCTACTTGCATGTGCACAGGCTTTTTCTCTTACATTACTTTTTTTTTATTGATTTGTCCATCATGTTATAACTAAAATGGTTTACGAATTGCTCCTTATTGCTTTGAATAAAACGCGAGGGTTGTATTTTTTATTTATTACACTGTGTCTGTGTTTTTTTTTAATTCGTGTGCGCGAAAACAGTCAATAGCATACCATGAACGCCACATTTCACTGTATGTGTCTTTCTAGTTAGAGGTTTCCTGATTAACTAGTTTTGCTGTATTATTTTTTAAATCATTTGCATATCATTTCATCCCTCAATTTCTAGCTGGTGCAACAATTTGAAAAGTTTCAATCGCGTTGTCCCAGACAGTGCATTTCTATGTCTTTAAAACGAAGATAATGGCAAACCCTGGCAATCGGTCGATAATGCTTTTCGTAATAGTGTTCCGACTTACAAATGCGAGTACAAGAAAACAACATCCCCATTTGTATTACCACCGACTACGTACCGTGCCGGGCACGTTTCATTCCGTTTCGTAATCTTAAATGAATCACGTGTGGTCAGTTAAACCTGCCGGTCCAGGTCCGGAACAGGACCGAGCATCGTTGCGAATATCAATTCCCCCCTCCCTCCCCCACGTCCTCCCACCACTGCTCACGGAAGCAGCCAGAAGCCGGAAGGCTGCATAACCGACCTGTCGAGCAGTGCACTTTATTGCCACTGCCGGGGCCGTTGGATGGGAAGTGCCGGACGGGTTGGGCATTGGCGTTGCGCACACTTCGGTCATATCCATAAAATTGACGATTCACCTCGGGACCGAGCGACCGAGGGGTTGAGTAGTGGGAGAAGCAAAAAGTGCCCTTCTCTGTCGAGGCAATAAAGTGACTGCGGCTGGGTGGACTCTTGTGCGGCTGAGCTGCAGTCCTCGAACCCTTCGGACGAGCGCGGGCAGGTGCAGCGTGCATATAAACATGTCGCCCCAGTGGAAAACGCCCCGACACGCATACACACACGCGCACGCACACACAAGCTCTGTTATGCTCGCCGGCTTATCTGCCCACACACTTCGACTGGACAGGGACGGGAAAATAGTATCAAGTGTCCGTATTCTCGTAAGCCGCTCGGTGACGCATCTGAAATGGGAAAACGGGGAGCTTTTTGGTTGAACACCGCTAAGGGCCGCATTTACGGCCCGGGTTGGAAAATTCGGACCGTCCCCGGTGTGGTAATAATATTTATTTGTTGTAGCTGCACGCACGTCCGCTTACGGTTCGGCTGTTTTTGTTTTTGGTCCCTACCGGTCCGGCCTTATTTCTTCCAGGGCTCCGTTGGCTCCTCGTTAGCCGATCGGTCAAGGGATCAATAAACAACTATTCACTCCTACGCCAGCAGAAGGGGGGCTTTAAGTATCGATAACGGGGCCCAAACGAGCGCATTTCCTGTTCTTTTGTGCCTCCAGTGGCACAAACGAACTTCCCGGTAAATGTAGCCGAAAACTCCCAACCGAAACAAACAAAGTTTCTCCCTTGAAACATGAATACGAAACATTCATTTGAAGTATTGTTGGGGCTTCTCATCAAAAACTTTCTTTCCTTCTTTTTCCTGGTGGTACGCAGCTGGAAAACGGCTTCTCGACGCCAAGCTTCGCCTTTTGCTGGATCGTCATGATTATGTGCTAACGTTGACTTCCCGACTTCACTCCATGTGGCCCTGGTGCTACACGTGTCCGTGCGTTTCAGGAAGGGCTTCCATTGGGGGTTTGCCCTTTGCTGGACCTGGACGGATTAAAGGGCAGCCTGGGATGGGCCGGCGGACCCATTTTGCCTGTGTCAGGTCATTAACCGGTGAGCGTTGGGCCATACGCTGGTGACGCTCGTATGCAGATGGTGGTTGCTTTCAACTCCCCCGTCCCATTGTGCGCACTCTAATTGAGCTTCCCGTTGGCTTGGGTGCGGCCCGTTAATTACGCCGGTAGGCGGTAATTCCTCGAGGCCTAGCGAGGCCACACGATTAAGACCCGCTTCCGCGAGGCAGGACGATGGGTCTCCATCTGGTACGCGGGCTAATAATAAGCCAACCGGAGCGTCACGTGGCAGGAACGGCGCCGTCTAACGAGTGATCTATTTTTCACCACGCCGTTTACCGGTAATGGACTGACAACTGCGGTGTTACGTTCGGAGCGTGTTAATTGTGAGTGTGTGGAGAAAGCTGCGGGATAATGTTGGATTTGTCGAAGTGGAAATTGGATTATTACGAAAGGATTTATCCTTCCCTCACGAGGAGGACAAGTGTTGCGAGGACAAGTGTCAACATAGTATAGGTACTTTACAAGTTGCTTTTTTGTTCTATTTGACCCCGTCTCTTGTGTCGCACTGTGATGTTTTATAACTCCCTAGTTGTACTTTTCTAATACGACTTGTAGAACCTATTTGCTTTCCCCAAAAATTATAATTCATTGAGGACTCACAAAAAGACAGGTAGACAGAGGTATTTCAATAATTAAAGAAGACATCCCCCATTTCATGAAACGATCCTCTTCTGTTACTCACCACGAGGCAGGGGAAAAACTCACCACTGCTCTCCCACACTATTACGCACACTAATTCTAGTGCGATTGCAATCGGTTGTCCCCCTCCCAAACCGCTTCGATTTAGCCGTCACAGTCTCTTCCACTGACTTCCTTTCTAACGCTCGTGTAACGCGTGCACCCATCGGAGCTGGTCGGGTTAGGTTGTGTGCGTGCCAGGGTGGTTTCACCGGTGGCGCAACTTGCCGGCGGTCCGTGGACACCGCCATCGGCTTCGCGGCCAGCTCAGTTTCACGGTAACCGTCAAGGGTTGCAGATTGCGCTGCGTGGTGCTGCGTTAGTCGTTTTTTTCCCAACCGGACCCGCCGGCTGGTTTTTCGTTTTTCCTTTCCGTTTCTCTCTCTTTTTCTCTCTTTCTGTCTGTCTCTTCGTTCCGTTTCGTTCCGGTTTCCGTTTCGTTCCGTAAGCGTGCTAGGCTGTGCCGGGTGGATTTCTTGCGCCGCGTTTCGGTTTGGTTTTCCGTTCCGGTGAAGTTTTCGGACGCTCGCCAGGACGGCGAACACTGCTTGTATCGCCCGTTTTCCCACGATCGTTGTGGTGCTGTTAGATCGTTAGATTTTAGGTAAATTTTAAAACCTCATCTACTGCGACATGGACTGTGGTTTGCTGTGCAAAAAAAGCAACGTAGCTTCCACTCAATAAATTAAAACAGTTGCAGCTTGTCGTCTCAGTTTGATCTAAAGTTGTATTAAGTGTAAAATTCTCAACTAACACGTGGTGGTGGTGTTTCGATTCAGTGGAGGCAAACGTGTCGTTGATGCATATCGCTCGTGAAAACTTAATCTAGGCCGTGAAATGGTTCATGAAACGTCTCGCTAACAGCCTAAAGGAAACATCCGTGTGGAAGTAGAGAAAACAATCTCGTTACATAATCACCACACAGATGGATTTTCCGCCAGTAAAGTGTTTGTTTCTGCAGCGAGCGCACGCACGCATATTGGATGAAAAACGGTTCCGGGGGTGGGTGGAAACAAACTGCCAAGTAGAACCTTCATGAGGCGATCGTGCGTTGGAGGCGATAAGAACGAAACTAAATGAAATACGAGTGTGGATATTTTCTCGTCGATTTTTCCTCCGCCACGCTCTTTCCGGACTTGGAGAATAATTTCCCAGCATCAACCGGCTAAATATAGTACCGGTGCCAGTACAGTTCGCTTATATTTATTCAATTATTATTAATACCCGACGCAGCGTGACGTGACGGCGAGGGGTTCCCGCCAGGTTTGGGCCGGAAAAAAGGAAAATCCCGGAACGGCTCGCTCGCTCGCGGTCGCAAGGCGCTTTTGTTGGGTGGAATTTTTCCTCGCCTTCGCCATTCGCCGCCGACGATCGCACCCACAGGGTTACCAGCAGGAGGATCCCTTACTAGCCGACATATTTAGCGTATCGTCAGCGTCGTCATCATCATCATCATCATCATCATCCTGCATATATTTATTATTATAGGTAAGGTTTTGCGCTCTCTCGCACTCGGTTGCGTGCTTTATTTTTATCTTTTCCCTTTCCACGCGGCGGGAAAAATTAGGTGGTTTGCTTTGGGGTGTTGTTGCGTTTTCCCTGCTCATCGGTAGGAGCGCAGAGGAGCATGGGCCGGTGCAGTGGTGGCTCAGGAGGCAACGAACGGGTCGGTGCGCTTTTTCTCTCCACCGCTTGTTGAATGTGCTTGGTAGCAACAATATTTCACCGAAGTGATCTGTTTATATTTACACTTCTTTTCTAAGTGCGCCTTCGAAAACACCTACCGGTTGAGGGGAAACATCGAGCAATTGAGATACAATTTGTTCGCGTCGGTTTAGTTAAGTATTTTCTTTGAAAAAAAAAACACCCTCACTTTAGGCATAAAATAATTTTATGCCAATTTGAAAGCCAACTCGTGCCTCGACTATTGGGATAACATTTCTTGCACATTACCATCAGCTGAAGTTCGCTCGGCTTAAGTGATGTCTAGTGCACTGGAAGAAATAGTGACGGGCTTCATCGCTACTATCCCGCCATCGGGGTGGACATTATTTTGGTATAATTTACTGTTATTACCCATTTAACGAGCGTTCCACGCTTTAAACGATTTGACCCATTTTGATAGATGGATTGTGCCCGAAGCTCCGGCGGCAAAGTTGGGAACTTCAGTGCAACCCTTCGGTGGCCTGCGATGCACCAACGCGAATGTGCCCTTATATCGATACCTACCGTTTTCAGCATGGATGAGATGCGATGCTCCTAAGCGGCTAGCCGGTTTTGCATCCAATCCCGATCGAACGGGGGGAAATTTTGCTGGATGGTTTGCTGCTGCAGCAGATAATCGATCGTTTGCCGATTTTCGGGCTAGAAGGCAGGGGGCGCTCATTAATGTTCCATCGGAAATTTATGGACGCTATAAAATTAGCGAAACATTATATACAACCCAGCGCCCCGAGCGTGGCGTAGCGTTGGCGAGCTTCTTTCCCTTGTGTGTGTGTGTGTTTTTTTTTTGCAATTGGGTTTCTTCCAATTGGCTACAGGCGTTCGAAAGGGGATTAAATTACCATTAAGGATTGTTTCGGGGCTGGTTTTGCTGTGGTTTTGCGTGGAACGAGGCGAATCGAATGAGCTAAGCCGGTGAACGGAAAGGCAGCGAATGGACAAAAAAAAAAGAACAGCTTGGCCAGCAAAATCGATCCTAAAGGATTAAGTGGGATGGCGGTTTGATTATGGTGAGTGGGCTTCTGGCTGGATTAGTTTCAATTGTAATCCTACGCTATACACGACAATCGAGTGCCCGATGACCTGAAAATGATCAATTAAAGCCGGTTTTATGGTACGAGAAATTAATTTAAAACAGGAACTTTATCACCTCCTCCGAAATTTATGATGCATCACCTTGTTAATCCTTGTTAAATGATTGCCCTAGCGGTGAGTTGAAGAAAAAGGTACATTTATCGTTCTTACTTTATGAAAATTCATTGCATTCCAATTTGTGATGAGATGAGTTTCTTAGACTACAGGAAACTCTTCAGAAAGCAATGCAAACAATTTTGAAGCTCGTATTTTTTTTGTGTTGCATAAAACTGCCGGTGGTAATTAATTTAATCGTGAAGCTTTTAAACCCCGCAATATTTCTCTCCTCCATTTCCCAACCTCGTTGAATTTTAATAAAGAATATAACGAGGGGTTGCGCAAAATATGCAATCTACATTCCGCAGCGTGAACTATGCCATTGTTTTCAAGCATTTAATGTCATGTGTGGTCCTTCCCTGGGCCGAGGGAAGAGGGCAGCCAGAAAGTATGAACAAACATTTTTGTCTTTCACATACATTCTGATGCGTACTTTTCTGTGTCTCTTTTAAGCTTTTTTTTGCTCATTTCGTTCCATGACTTTTCCACGGTGCGCTCCAGTTCCGCCATAAAATTGAACATTTGTGTTGCTGGTGTTTGGTTTTGGTGACAAAAAAGGTGCGAGCAGCGGTGAATACGGTTTACAGTTCCGCATCCGCATGTCGTAGGAGAAAGATGTAATGGGTGGCTATAATTAATCCCGATGCAAACACCTTTGATATGTGTCAATTAATTCAATTAAAGACCCGTTGAACTGTGAACCCTGTCCCGTGGAAGCCTACTAAACATCGGAAGGGGATTTTATAATATGTTGGCTTCCATGGACGCTTCTTGCGTTGGTTGTCGGTAGGTAGGTGTGTTCAATGCTCGTGAAAAATCACACTCTGCACCAAGCCAAGCCAAATGAAACCGAAGCAACCACCGCTCGCGTTCGACCGGCGATCATATAGACCGACGCCGCCCGATGACGATGGCAATGATGGTGATGACGGCGGCTGCTCGACCGGTCTGGCGTGCGCGATTGGGAGTTTACCAATTTTCAAAAATAGAAATTTTGAATAGCCGAGAATCTATTTTCGGGTCGTTCTCAAAATTCGACCATAAACACTCTCTTTCTGTAGCCAGCTCTACCGTTCCATTGCTCTTTGCCATGCGCTTTCGAGCATTTCCACGCGGCGGATGAAAATTCGCCCCCGTAACTCCTTCGCCTCCTTCGTCTGCTGTCCGCGTGGCGGGTCTTTCCAGCACCACAGCATCGCGATTCGGCGCGTGTGAGATCGTTGCCCGTCGGAGTATTCTAGGCGAAACAAAACACTACTTCGCACCCGGTTTGCGTGCAGTTTATTGTAAACTTTTCACATTTCCCCTTGGCAACAACATATTCTTGTCGAGGAACGGGAAAACTGTTGATTTCATTAAAGCACGCAATCAGACGGAGTAAACCGATTGCGTTTATCTTTCACCGTTGGGTGGGAGGAAATGGGCGAGAAACGAATGCGCGAACTAGAACTGAAAAGACCCACAGAAATCAACCTTTCGGAGGCAAACAACGGTGACGAATTGCTGGATGGATTGAAAAAGTTCCCATTGCTTGCAGAAACAAAAAGAAAAATCTGCCTGATCGTCAGCCACCATGATGTCAACAGGAAATGCAAAGCTCTCGAACCCTCAAGACTTTCCGACCAGCTGGAAATGACGTGGACGTGCGAGTTTTGCCTGCATTTGATTGCGAGTGGATTCGAGATCGGGCCCTGTCACTTCCGCCGGTCGGCAAGGTGTCTTCGTTGGCGTGAAAACTTGTCAGCACCAACCATTGCACATCCTTCAACTCTGAAGAAACACCCGTGGCCCATCGTGAGACACTCTCGAGCTGGGACGAAGCTCCGCGGATGAAAGTTTCCCAAAATGCACTTGGGCTACGGAATGAACTGCGGAAAAGTTTTTAGCTCAAACCAACAAAAACCAGTGCCGGGGAAAAACTTGGTTCGTTACCGGGAGCAAATTGGCAGGACTGGGTTCAACTGGGCCGATGCGACGTTGGCTCCCGACGAACAGGAAATGATGATTTGCAGACCAGCAGTTGGCAGGATGCAAAAAAAAAAAAACAAAAAGGAAAAACAAATAACCCGAAACACAATCGCAGAAATTAATCATACCAAACCCCTGGAACGGGTTCCTCAGTGCCAGATTGCACTCGTTTGTTTCTTTTATTTGGTCCGCTTTCCGGTTCTGAACCGTTGTTTGTCTCTACTGGCCGGCGTGGCTGATGTGCCTTTTGAGGAATACTTGTTCCCTTCAGAGGAAAACTGATGGGGGTAGCAGAAACTCCTGTGGTTCTGTGGATCATTTGCCCACGGTGTGACAGTGCAGTTCCTTGCCTATGGAGGATTTTGCATCCGCTTTGACGAAAAAAGTCGTGTCTTTGCATAGTTTGTCTTTGCGTCCTTCCTCTTCATCATACTGCTAGGAAGAAAGTAGCAGCTGAGGAAAAAATGCAAACGAAAAGTACGAATGAGAGTTGTCAACTCCTTGCAACTGGAAGGAACAAGCTTCGGATTATATGCTTCTTATTCGAACATGCAAAGCGCATCCCTCAAAGCATCCGAGGAAACGCTCAGACTTTCCACGGAAGGCAAGGCACAAGAAAATTGTTTATTTTTGTAATTTAAAATTAAGATGCACTTTCGACGCGACTGGCCCCCGGCATGCAGGCGAAGCCGACCCAGCAGATGCAGATGTCCTCGTCCCGGATCTTTGCGCTGGTGTTGTTGTTCCAGCACGTTGGCCCAATTTAAAGCCGCCGGACTGAGGCGGCATTTGATGTTGGTGCTTCGTCTTTCTTTTCCTCGTTCACTTCCTCCGTGTACTACTTCCTTCTCGTGATCCATAGCGAGAGTCCTCAGCCTTTGGACTTGTGGCCAGCTAGCTTGTTCAGAGGACTGATAAACCGTCGGGACGGCGGGAGTCGGTACTAGAGCGACGAGCGTGTGTTTCGGTAGCCTTTTGAGTGTCCCGGGATACATCCTTCCGCGCTTATGCAAATGTACACCAGCGCGTCCCCGACCCGACCCGATCCGCCGGTTCCGCCGGAATGGTATGGAAATGAGGCCAGAAATGTTGCGCTCTCGGCTAGTTTGGAGTATGCATAAATGATGAATTTTATGGCACCATTCCACCGTCGCATGTGTGCCTTCTATACGTTAGTGTACGTGTGTGTGCGCATGTGTGCGCCTGGAGTCGTATGATAAAAAGTGATGAATTGTGTTGCGGCACTGCCGTACCATCGTACGATAAGGGGGGAGTAAAAACTCGGGCGGATCCTCCATTTTCCCACGTACTCGTGCAGCTTACCACGACGTCCTTACCACGGCCAACCTGTAGGCTCCACTCCTGGTGACGGTACTTGCATTTTGCGACTGTCACTCTTCCGGCAATGTCCGTGTCCATTACGCACCTTTCGGGGGAGATTTATTGCGTGCGTAAATCTTCGTCGCCCCTGATGAGCGCATCACTTTTTTCCGAACGATAAGGTGGCCAGGTGCGCCGTTGTTGATGTTCCATGTCCCAGAGCTGTTTGCTGGGATAGTTTCGATGGTTTTTATTTTGTGTTCTACCCATATTTTATGTTTGTTACCTGCAGGAGAATTTCTTTCCGAAGATGGAAGCCTCCAACCAAGTGGTGAACATTCTCCAGCAGTATACACATGCTGGAGATGGTTTCGGCAATTCGAAAGGTGGTGATTTCGATCATCCTTGTGGGGCAAATCGGCTTGAATTGCAGGAGTTTTTGTATGCATACCCAACCCATTCGCTGAATGTGTCCCGAGAGGCGATATTCAAACGTTTAAAAGCTATGAAAAAAATGCAGAAGGTCGGAAAATGGGTGAGAAACGTTACCATCCCTGCTGCATTCTTCAGACCTTGCCCGGTGAGATTATGACCTGTTTTCATCAATGGGGCATGAACTTCCTGAACAGTGCCTTTCCGTATATGAAGAAGCCGAAAAATGAGCCGGTGAACTGTTTTTCTCAAAACTGAAACTTTCGATAGAAACAAAACCTCAATTTGCCTGATAAATGGGTAAAATATGTAGAATCATTTGTGAATTACCTCGCATTAAAATATTTGAAGTTCTTTTGAATTGTTTTCCTTCATCGAAAAAACACAAATAATTTATTTTCTACTCATTGCACTTATCAATGATATTTGTAGGGAAATAATGAATCACCAGAGCTTCCAGTCTCGGCGAAGACACGCCGGCAAACAGATATTGGAAAGATAATTTCACGCCTGAACAACCCGAATAATCCGATACGAAACTGACACCGCGAGGATTGTGCATTGAGTAGGAGAAAGGATATCAAATTACATCCTTCTCAAAAACGTTGCACGACAATGCACTTCTACGGCCCTTCATGGTTCCGGGGCTATTGATCCCAACTATTGATGCATTGATGATGTCGTACTCGAGGGAAGCCGAAACAACCGTAGCGATAAACGAGACAGAAAGAGGAACTGGGAGAGCGAATGAAAGACAAACATTAGGGACAACATTTGACAGAGCAGAATAGGAAGTACATATTTGCGTACCACACAAGTGCTCCATGTTTTTCCACCGACACCGGTTCAACGTTGGAAACCCAGAAACCCCCCGTTGTATGTACGCGTCTGCTGGAATAATGTTTGGTGTCACTTTCCAAATAAATGTCCTCTCCCTGTAAATCGTTCATGCTTGTCCCTCGATCCTCACTCAGCTGTTTTTAACGACCGTGCCACCGGAGGGATTGATTGATTTTCTGTCTATTTAAAGTTAAATGCCGTTTACGTTACAACACTAAGCGCTTCGAGTCTACGAATAGCACGCCTTTGCGACTTGACTCCATAGAATAAAATATACATTTTTTTTTACGTCAAAAAAGTGTATGGACTTATGGAATATTGGAAGAAATTTTAAATGTATCCCTATCCGTTCACCGTATGGCAAATGATTTATTGAACTCGATTCTGATTAGTGTCTTTGTTTGTTTTTTTTTTTCGATGTCCCTTTGCACATCTTCGGTTTTTCACAACATTCAATAACACTTTTATTGCGCATTTTATCAAAGCAATTAACGTGTTGCCATCTGGCACTGATATCGACCAGATAAGGCACGGATCGATAAAGAAACACACGACGAGGTGCTGGAAAAACAAACTGCATTCGGGTTTTTGTGTGTACACGTGCGGTGATTATAGTTTTAGAAAAATATTGATTTATCGCTGGGAAGAGAAAATAAAACGATGTATATCAAAAAAAGTTGCTCCCGAATGCCCGGCGCAAGGGTGATAATTAATTTAGTAATCAAGCGGGTTTTTCATTGCTCTTGCGAAACCAGCCGGATGCGGATGTTTATGTTCCACGTCGCTCTCAGATCAGCTGAACACAAAAACCCGGTGGAATATTAAGGGATTTGCATATGCATAGTGAACGGTTGTGTTTCGGAGTATATGTTCCTTATTTTTTAAGAGGCTCAATTGTGAGCATTTTCGGGAATACGTAAATTAATTAAAAGGATTTGCCTGCGTGTGTGCGCGAGTGTTTGTTGGATGATTGAAATTTTATTCCATTCCATTTGTCGCTCTAGAGTGGCCCGAAAGCCTCCCCGGAAAAGCCTCCCCGAATGATTAACAGCGGAGGATCTGGTTTGTTTGTTTTATGCAAATCGTGCCACTAAAGTTTGGATTTAATTATTCGCAAAATCTTGCAAATGCCGCATGGCCTTATTTCGCGTATGTGGTTTGGTGTTGGTGTTTGGCGGGACAGTTACGTGTACTCAAATCCTGCGCCACACGGTAGATGCGCATGTTGGAAGTGGGCATCCTTTTCCGGCACATCCTTCGTGACATCGCCCGGAAGTGGAATGGTGCTTAGGAAAATGGAGCCGCAGCAAGGTGCCGGCGCGTTAAGTTGAACCAGTTGCAGGCATTGTAGCCGAAAATTAGAACAAACGCCACACATGCCCTGCCAGACGACACGGACGGACGGCTTGAGCCACGGAATCCACTCATAAATCATTCCACGCCCTTGCCGTGCCCCGATGACGAGCTGACGCTTGTGGATTGTCATGTGGGCTCAAATTTAAGCACGTTGCCTGCGAGCGAACGCATAAGCCAAGCGCAGGGTCGGTTCGGTGAAAGGAACGGAGAACGACGAAGGGTCGCTAATCAGTGGAGCCATTTTCCAGCCGGGTGGATTTTGTCAGCCCGGGCCGTGATAACTGTCGGAAAGCAGACAACTGAACGAGGGATAAAATTTCGAGCCCGTGCTAGAAACTTTTCCGGAAATACTCAAACGGTGAACGGTTGCCCGTACCTTCATTGCGTCACACGGGCTCGGTGCTTTCCACGCAGCGATAGATAGGAGAGCTAAATGCTAATGGTTCGAGTGTTTCCTATCGATCGGGGTGTTATCGGAAAATCGAAACTCGCCTCGCCTCAACCGTTTCCTCGTTCCGGCTGTGATGAGAATGGGACCACTCGCGTTAATTTATCCAGTAGTGAAGTTTCGATGATGATTTGCGCTTCGATAGCAGATATTTAAGTTCCTTCCACGTTTGCTCGCATCTGCCTTTGCAAAAGATTCCAACTCACCCACTGCTCGGTGGTGTTCCGATGTCGAAATGCAAACGAGCACTCCCTTCAGGTGCTCGTAAGCGCATATGCACCGTACGCCCCACCGGGAAAATGGACTCCACCGCAACACGTAAATTAATCCCCCTGGTATGGGGCGGAAGGGTGAGGACAGCGCTGCGGTCGGCCATCAATAATTTATCATTGAAATCTCATCGAAAGCTCATAAGCGCTGAAGAGAGAGAGAGAGAAAGAGCGAAAGGGAGAGCGAAAGCTGAACCAAAACCGAAGCGGTGTTGCTTTCGTCGTTGGCGCAACACAAACGATAAGGGGGGAAAACATGCACCAAACAAGGATTTTATCGTGACCGAACCCTCTCATCTGGGTTATAAGGGGAGGCTCGAAAATGAGGCCCCAAATAGGCTGAGCCCTGTTGTTTTCTCTTTCTTTCTACCCTGCCCTGTGCAACGGGAGTATTCGTGCCATAAAAAAAAAGACCGCGTCGGCCGGTTCGATCTGTTTGCTGCCGAGCCTATTTCCATTCGTTCGATTCATTTGCTAGTTATTTGCCCAAATCCCGCATAATTCCCGGACTAAATCTATATTTGGCCCGGGAGCAGCACGCCGCTGCTGCTGCGGTTGGCACAATATTTGCACGTGGCCGGAAAATGGGAAAAACATTCGCCGACGAAAGCAATAATCACCGGGCAAGACACCGACCGGTCGGTGACGGGATGGATTCATTAGGGATGTTCGAGTTTTCCGATCCGGAACGCTTTACCAACCGTCGTTTGTTTTGTTGGCGTTTTGTTTGTAATTGCATTTATGTAGCATGGGAAGATGACCAGAGAAAAAACAATACAATCAGACTATGCTACAAAAATACGTTCTTCTACGAACAGAGGCTCACGGACGAAGATTAAAATTGGATTAAAAAAGAACAAGCTTCTGGGGAAAATTGATCCGAAACCAACAATAATACTATCGTAGCATAATTGTCCGACCGAAATGCTTTTCCTGTTGCTTGTCGCTAACAGATGGCAATGGTTAGGGGAAAGAAAATCAACAGGACAAGCGTTTGCATAGAAGGATGCTTCGAGTGATTTTTTATGTGAGTTTAATTTGCCTCGGGTTTTCTTTGTGCACGGAGCAGTTTGCTCAAAGTTTGAATTGTTCACACGCGTGGCAATCGTTCGTCTTTAAAACTTTTCATTGAAACAAATATTGAATGAACGTTAATGCGGGCATGAGATAAATTTCCACCGTTATGGTCCAGTAAAAATGTCATCAAAACCACCCAAATTGGGCTCATTTCGGGCCCCAGAACTCTGCCCGTTCGCGTGGGCTGGTCGGAAGGCCTTGAGGATGGAAACTTTTAATTTGCTTTTATCATTCTAAACCCTGGAAAAAAAACTTCGCGACCGTGAAGCGCGGAAAAGCTGGGAGTCCTGTTGTATGATCCAAATTAAAAAAAGGAAACGCCACCTACGCACCAATCGTCCCGCTTGGTACGCAACCATTTAGCAGGACAATTCGAAACGGCACATTCCTCCAACAACTCCTCTGTACCGGGGGAAGATTTTTTCACGCCTGACCTGACGGTTGGTCGTCGCTCTCTCGTTTCCTCCCCCACGACACCGTTCATCATTCATTTTTATGTCGTTCATTATGGCGGTGTAATGTGGTTTTGAAATTGGCACATTATTACCGAATACAATTCCGTCTGGCAAATGCCGTGCTTGTGTTTCGGGGCGGTGTATCAAAATTGTGACAAAAGCTTCGATATGGAACAGGGAACAGGTCGAAGGAAAATGCTTTTCGCAGCAGGGAAGGGCGGTGAGGGGGTTGCAGGGGTTTAGGATGCTCAACATGGAATTAAAGTCGTAAAGAAAGTCGTAATGAACAGAACGATAAAGATGACTGTGGTGCCAATTTTGCTCGGGTTTTGGCTTGAGGATAATTTGCCACAAGAAAAAACATCTTTCACTGAGCATGGCAGTTAACATTTTGAGATAAGCTTTCCACATTATGTCCCCCCTTTTTGAATGCGCTATGCCGACTTTAAAGAAAATATTGGTCGATGAAAGAACTTGTCGAATAAAATATCAAATACAAGTCAAGCAACGTTACCGAAAAGCGTAGCCATTCATTTGATATTACATGCCGTGATTTATTAAATGACTTTCAAGTGTCAATGTGACATTTGTGCACTCATTTTGTGCAGCATCCTTCAGCATTCCGTTGCCAACAGACGCCCATTGCGCTTTGCCGATTGGCTTTATGATTAATTGAAACGTCATGTGCGAACCTGGCAGTCGCACGAACCGCACGGAAAGCAATAGATCAATCGTTTGACTGATGCATCTGATGCGCGAACTTTTCACGCCAGCCGTCACCTGCGCCCCACCCGGGACCGGCACAGGAAGCGGTCGGACGACGGGCAGGCGGTTAGGGTAGGTTAAGAGAGATAAAATGATCCATTTGTTCTACTTCTGTCACTCGCAGACACTACGCCCGGTTTGCGTCGCGGGAGGAGCAGCGACCGGAGGATTTGTGATGCCATTTTTCACCGGCAAATGCTTCCCAATCTATCACCCGAGTGGAGTAATACGGTGCAATGGGCCTGCCCGCCTGGATCGGTCGGCTGCATCCGGTTGGGGTTCGTCTGCTTCACTTTGCACTCAGCAGCACTACCGGGGTCGAAAAGACAAAGCCCAAATGCCGCACGGTTGGAAAGGGTTCGTGGGAAAACTAGAGCCTAGGATGTTTGGATTTGCCATCGTGCTCGTCAATTTGTCTGCGATGCTCATCGCCCCTTTCCACACCTCACGGAACGGAAGAGAACTGGGTGGAAAATCCAACCGAACCTCCAAATCATGACGCCGAAACGGTGTGTGGATGTTGCAAAATTGATGCACACCGGCCAATCGTTACTGTGCTTTGGTGCGTGTTTTTCCTCGGTGCCGATGATGCAAAGGGCTGTAGATTTATTGTCCAGCCAGATTGGACGGACCAGAGTCCTGGCCAGTTGGCTTCGGCGGTACTCGCTTTAGCGGGCAACGATGTTTGAACTTGCCTCCGAAAAGTAGGTCCTCGGAGCAGGTTGCATGTTTATCTTTCCGTGCACTAAACGGGAAAATGCTTTCCCAAAACAAGCGGGGATTGATGTGCCACAAAGTAGCGTACGAAATCAATAGCTGATATGGTGGAAATGGCAGGGCAGAATCTCTCCCTTTTTCGGCACAAGTGCACAGCAACGCTGCTGGAAGGAATTGGGCGGGACCGAACTGCATGTTGCTTCTGCTGCTGCGTAGTTGGCAGGTTTTCCTCCAGCACTTGTACCTCAATCTTTGATCGAAGGGAAAACATCGGCACGAGTGCTAGTGCCTTTACCGGAGCTCATCATGGCCATGTTATGGCTCCCTGGGATGCGGTAAACGACCCGAACGATAAAACGTCTCGAGCTTCCAAGGACAGTGGTAGGAAATGTCTGCCACGAGGTCGTTTCTGCTTCCCAAAGTCGCCTCTCTGCTGCTGCCGTGCTGAAAAGTGGGAAAATGTCGGAAACCAATGAACTGTTGTTTGAGCGAAAAACATCCCATCGTACGCTAGAGAGGCGTACGACTTGTTTGGAAAATGTTTCGCTCCGAGCTTTATGGCACGAAACTTTGTCAATATTGACCATTACAACATCCAACATTCGCTACGATAGGGAAGCTTGATCAAATAACGGAAATAAATTGCTTGCAAATACAGATTTCGCTCGGGGATATATTTATGTGCAATGGTATAAGTTTTGTTTGTTCAAAGCATAATTTGTCCTAGGATGTTATATCTTTCTGGTTTTTTTACCAACTCAACATAAACTATGATGCACAAGTATGAGAGCACAAAGGAATCGATTCCGCAATAAATGTATCGTTGTTGCTCTAAAAAAACAATTTAAAAAGTCCTTCAAAGGCGGGATGATGTTAGATGTACAAACGTTAAACAAGGGCTGGATAAAGAAGAGGTTTTCTTATTTCGGTTTCATATACGTAGTACTTTCCGCGCCATCGTATGAATAATTTGCCACAAATGTGGAGTAAAAACAACATAAAACAAACGACCCTATCCCACAGCAACAAAAAAGCTTTTCCTATCCATAAAACATCTTTCACTCGGTGCCCGCAGCCTTCGGTTCGGTCAGCGAAGATCGCACTAGGAAATGTGGAAAACTGGTTTTTCTGGCGTTTTCTAAAGCGCCACGGGTAGAAAAAAACCGCTGGAAACGGTCGGATTCAATTAAACTTGGCGGGCGAGATTTTCCATTGACCACCGAAGCCACCGAACGGCACAAGACGGGTGCTCATCAATTCAGAGGGAAATCGGAAAGCATTTTCCTTGCACTCGTTGGACGGAAAATGTTTTGGCGTGCGATGGCCGCACCCGTAATTGCAAACTTTGCCTCGTCAGATTTTGGCTGATCTTTGCCACGGTCCGGCTCCGGGCGGAGGATGAATGGACACAAAAGCAACTACATCATGCTCATCAACAGCTCGAGGATAACCGATTCGAGAAGAAATGGATTGGGACCTTCTTTTTGTTTGCTGCATCGAGACAAAACTGCAGGGAAACTTTAAGCCGTGGCACACACACACTAAATTCATCCCATCTAGCACGGTTTAGTGGAACTAACCATTTACCAAAGGCGTCCCATAAGTTCAAAGGCGGAGCCGTAGATTGCCAGCGGTGGCTAAACATTTGCCTAGCGAAGACGTTCATCAAGACACGTTCATTATATGGTCCGGTGCACTCGCAACCGGGCGAAACAAATGCGGGCTTATGCTGCACACAAGCTCGCCATTGATTATCCTTGATGAGAAACATCTCGACACTAAACAGTGTACTTTTGGGGTAGTGTCTTTCGTCTAATTAAGTTTTCCGCCGAGCAACACAATCAGCGTGTTTGTATGTGCTTTATAAGTAGCCCTTTTTTTTCCTTCTTTCACTCTCTTTGCAGATAAACAATCTGAAGGAATCTTCCATTTTCACGACATATTCTTTTCTCGAATGTGCGGCGCTTTTCTAGTCCAAGAAAGAATTCAGTGGAAGCTGCTCTACAGTTAGCAACAAGCTGAGGGCATAAACAAACGAAACGGGTGGTAAGAATTCCAACACATCTCCACCATTCACTACACAAAACTAAAAATCCCTTTAGGAAATCACATCTTTAAATTGATCCACTTTCTGGTATCTAGTTATATTTTCCTTTCCCAGAATTCTCTCCTTGCGTATTCAGGACCGTTTTTGCCGGTTTGGTTTATGATGCTTTTCGTTGAAGTTTATTTGGTTTCCACGCTTGCGTTCGTGTTAAGCAATTTGTTCCAGCTCCCCGATATCCAAATTGCCACTAAAACAAAGGCAAGATAAAAAAAAAATGTGAAAGCTGCATAAGCCCATTTTGAGAATTTATTCAGTGAAGAATAACTAAATGCTTGATCGGTTGGGATCAGTACAATCTCAATTTCATTTTTGGGCCGCGTTTTGGTTGGTTGCTGTGTCGTGAAAATTGGTAAAGAGTAAAGGAAGACTAGCGGTATTTTTTCTGCTGTGCAATGACAAATTGTTCAATAAGATATCGTTGCGTTAAAGAAAGCTTGCGCATTTTGTTTTTTTAAGCACTCATTTTCCTCTTTTGTCCGTTAGAATTCTATGCAAGATAATTCGTTCTATTGGAAAAGGTTCTACATATGTCTAGTAGAAGATAAAGTCATTGGAACAAGCATGCAAAAACAAACCTTCGCCAGAAAACCAGTACATCATTGTCGTGTGTCAGTGTTTGCAACTCAATCAAATGCAAATTGAAAATCCTTTTCCAACATCTCCAGCTTCCTCCGCCCTAAGACTTCAGATCGATAAAATATCAAAGTAAATTGTCACGAATCCGAAAAGGTTGTCGATTTTTTCTTGTGTGTGCTGTTCACACTTTTTGATCCAAAGTAGCCTATAAAGAAAAGGTCTAAAAAAACAAAGGAGAGCAACTAAGCGGGTAGGCGAAACTGATCAGTTACAATTTTCGATGGGCGCTCCAAGGCGTTCCTAATCCAATAAGCTGCTTCTTCCGGTCAGTCGGTCAGCACTTTGAAACCCTTTTTTTTTTTTTGGTCTCCGTTGCAGGAAAAGATGTTGAGCCAATAAGCACAACATACCTCACCACCCAAAATGTTGTCGTCAAGCAATGAATCCATGGAGAAGGTTTATGAAGTTATCCGCTTTCTTTTTATTTGGATTTTTAAATCTCCTCACATGGGCCTGTGGACCTGCCCGTTTGTAGGAGATTGGTTTGTCCAACCCAACCGTTGGAATTGGTCAACTCGAAGTCGGCTGAACTGGGGTTATTCTGGTGATGATGACGGTGGACATAGAAAACCGAACGATGACGATGAAATGGAACCATAAAACGATAGAGAAATCGATCGGATTAAAATTCATTCATCTGGAGAGGGCCTCAGCGATCGGCAAGTGTCCTCTCCTTCCTGCGCCCCTTCACTACATTCCGATGGGTGATGGAGACGCCTGGTGATGGAGGTGCCTGGTAGTTTGTACCGGTTGACCATGCGAAATTGGGTTCGATGATTCGATTGATCCATGGCTGTCATCTCGTGAACCGCGTCTTTCTAGTCTCACAATGGTTGCGTTTTCTGCTGAAAGATTTTTTTTTTCAATATTTAATACTGTACTTCTTGGAAGCGCTCGTGGAACGGAAATATCATTGACTAAGTTACAAGGAACAAGCTTCGACGGCGTTTAGGAGTGTGCGAAATGATAAGAAAATATAATTTCATCGTGTAAAAGCATGGACTCCTGTTTCTCTCGCTTTGTTAACCCATATATGCGTTCCTTGCAAAGATAAAAACACAAAAAATACACGTTACGCTGGGCGGCAACGTTCAGCGTGAGTCTGAGGCGATATCGTTAATGTGAATCTCATTTTTTCGGATCACTGGGAAATGGATTTTCCTTCCGCTGCATTCTCTCCGTGGACTTCCCCTTTATTTTCGCTGTTGTAATGCTCCCAGCGCGCTTTCGTATTTTCTTGCTCATTTCCGACGATTTTCACTGCACAACGTTGGATAACAGCCCTCCTGCACATATGTCCCTGAAGCTGCACGAAAGTGTCGGTTGTAAATTACGTTTCCGCACTGAAATAGAAGCAACTGAGGTTGAAAAGAATTTGAAAAAAAAACATAAAGAACCCCCTCACCATCACGGGAACGGTGGATTAATGTGGGCTAATTTATCTCTCTTCTCTTATTTTCTATTTCCATCCTGCAAAAATTGGACGCGTCGCACGCTGAAGATAAAGATTTATTCATCGCTGCACATCCGATCTAGTCAGTTGCATTAAGTTAATGTGCCGCAAGCAGAGAACCTGCAGGAACGGCGACCGGTCTAGGCACCGATAACGGATCCGAGGACGCAGCGAGCCTGTGCAAACACTTTAGCGCTGCATTCGTTTTCAATCCGGCGCGAAACGGAGTGAAGGATAATTTTGCCGTCGTGGTAAAACACTTTCCGGCTGTCGGTGCTACCCGGAACATCATCAGTATTACTGCTACTAGCATCTTGTCCCGTGTTCGGGTTCTGTGCAGAACGACGACGGCGAAAGTGTGTGAAGAAAGGTGAAAGCGCCAGAAATACGACATCCAATAAATTTCCTGTCTAAACTGTAAGGGAAAGCTTCTGTCGTCGTCGCATAAAAAGCGCCTCTCTGGAAGCCCTCGCCATTGGTTGGACACAGTTTCTGCCGATCATTACTACCGTTTACGGAGGTTCCACGCTGACACTTCCATTATAGAACGCAGCGTCGACGGGAAGCTAAACTATAGCCTAGGGCCTAGCGACGCAACACATCGAACGAGCGGAGCAGAAGGCCATACCGGCAGCTTACCAACCCGTGCCCGGTCCAAACACAAGCGGCTGCTCTCTTTGTTCCACTCGATTGTAAAGCGCACTGGTTACTGGTTACCGTGTCATGATGACGAACGGAATCGCTGACGCGCAACAAAATGGCGGCGGCCAGGAGGACTCGAAGACCAATCTTATCGTCAATTATTTACCACAGCAGATGACCCAGGAGGAGATACGGTCGCTGTTCTCCAGCATCGGCGAGGTGGAGAGCTGCAAGCTGATCCGCGACAAGGTGACCGGTAGGTGGAGCGGCGCAAAATGTGTGTCACTGGAACGGTGTTTCATTCATCCTATCCATCCCGTCCCTATTGCTGTTTGCTTTTCCAGGGCAAAGTCTCGGCTACGGGTTCGTAAACTATCAACGCGCGGAAGATGCGAGCAAAGCGATCAACACACTGAACGGCCTACGGTTGCAGAACAAGCAAATAAAGGTTCGTCAGCCGCGGGGAAGCGCCAGTTCGAGGGAAGTTGTGTCACAGCGGCCCATTTTCTTGCTTCGTTTCAGGTGTCATTTGCACGACCAAGTTCCGAGGCAATAAAGGGCGCGAATCTGTACGTGTCCGGCCTGCCGAAGAACATGCTGCAGGCGGACCTGGAAGCGCTGTTCAGCCCATTCGGGCGCATCATTACGTCCCGCATACTCTGTGACAATATTACTGGTAAGAGATTCAGGACAGAAGCTTCTGCTTGTTGCAGTTTCTTTCGAGTAATATTTCGCTTGATAAGTACACACGCAGAAACAGATACTTATTAACTACCAAACACTTTCATGAACGTACATATTAAATGTGAAATAAATTCATCCCTGGACTGTCGTGTTTTATTTCATTCCTTTCGTTTCCTTCCTTCCATTTAAATTGTTTTCAAACAAAAAAAA
The DNA here is from genome assembly GCA_914969975.1 of Anopheles atroparvus. Classification (NCBI taxonomy): domain Eukaryota; kingdom Metazoa; phylum Arthropoda; class Insecta; order Diptera; family Culicidae; genus Anopheles; species Anopheles atroparvus. The sequence continues at coordinate 22,194,252 of CAJZCY010000003.1, forward strand.
ATTGTGTGTACCCGTTACAATTTTTATAAATTCGAAACTTCGTAGGGAGGATCCTTGTCAATTGTTCAAAAGCATATTTTTTTCCATAATTGATTTTTTTCGTTTTATTTTCATTTTTCTTTTCTTTGGTTCACCGATTTGATTTCGTCCAATAAAGCACGACAGTACAGCTCGCCTACCGGTGAAAATGGCAATGGTACGTATCGAATTGACTTCGGAATCATCGTCCTAGCAAAAGTAGCCGTATGGAAATAAATTTACATCGCACATCACAACATTACAAATTATGAAATACATTTCCAACGATTCATAAAAAAAAAATACTTCATGTTTGGTTAGGATTTGTCCTTTTTGGATTTTTCCCTTCAGTGTCGTATAGGGAGGATAATTGCAGAATTTGAATAATGAGTTCAACTGTGTTCTTGTATTCCCAACACAAGGTCTTTCCAAGGGCGTCGGGTTCATCCGCTTCGATCAGCGCATGGAGGCGGAAAAGGCAATCAAGGAGCTGAACGGAACGGTGCCGAAGGGTTCGACGGAGCCGATCACCGTCAAGTTCGCCAACAACCCGAGCAGCACGAAGACGGTACCGCCGCTGGCGGCCTACCTGGGTCCGCAGGCCGCCCGCCGCTTCCCGGGACCGATCCATCATCCGACCGGAAGATTTAGGTATGTCACTTTACTGCTGGCCGGTAAAGGTAGAACCCGTCCACCATGACCGGCTGCACTCGATACAAGCCTTAACCTGTTCGTTTGTTTTCTCCTCCCCCCGCCTCCTCGACCGTCAACGTTGCCACCATGCAGCAGTGCCATTCCAAACTATCGATACTCGCCACTGGCCGGAGACTTGCTGGCGAACTCAATGATTCCTACCAACGCCATCGCGAACGGCTCCGGATGGTGCATTTTCGTCTACAACCTCGCCCCGGAAACGGAAGAGAACGTCCTGTGGCAGCTGTTCGGTCCGTTCGGTGCCGTCCAATCAGTCAAGGTAGCGGCGTACTGTTCCTGACAGTTTGACAGATTTACTGCCGTAGGCGATAGGTCGTTCTTAGCTTTTGTCTTATTTTCCTTCATTTATTTATATCACTTCTGCTTTAGTTTCCGTTCATGTAGTTTGGATATCGTGGATTCTTATTAATATGATTACGTTTCGTATTCTCATTTCTTGCACCCTTTAACGACTCACTGTTTCGCTGTTGCATAGTTTCTTTGTATGTTTGGCGATGATTGATTTCTAATATGCTCCCTTCGTGTCGCCCGCCACTCACAGGTCATCAAAGATTTGCAGACGAACAAGTGCAAAGGCTTCGGCTTCGTGACGATGACCAACTACGACGAGGCGGTGGTTGCCATCCAGTCCCTGAACGGTTACACGCTCGGCAACCGCGTGCTGCAGGTCAGCTTCAAGACGAACAAATCAAAGAATGCGTAAAATCAGCCGAACGTGCCACCGGAACTGCTTGCCCACTGGCTGGCGCAGCTGTCGATCGTAGCAACGGCGACAACGGCGGCGGCCCGAGGAGGCGGCAGCGGTGAGCAAGAGGAGGCGCTCCGGCGGAAGGCGATGGCGGACGAGCGACACCAACGGCACCGGGACGCCGCACGCACTCGTCGTGCGGCGGAGCTCGGCCTCGACGTGCTGGTGGGACAGCAGCAGCATCGACGGCGCTCGCTCGGCGCATGGACCGGCGCTTTGAGCGAGCTACTGGCGCGTCCACTAAGATAAAACAGAAGCTAGTAAATAGAAAATCTCTCGTCTACCCGCCGGCTCGTCATCACATTCACTTCAAACCAACCAACTTCGTGTCAAGTTTCGCTCGGGGGCCGCTTTACGTTCTCCTTTTCTCATCGGACTCAGGGCGGACTCGGCAGACGATGCTGCACGGGCTAAAACAAAAAATCAACCAAATAGAGGGAAGGCAGGCAGGCTAAGCTAAGAAACAGCACCCGCGCAACGGGCCGGGTGACCACAGTATGGACACATTTTAACAGAATCCCAAGCAAAGAGGCGCAGATATCCGGTAGGGCAAAGCATACCGAAGGAAGTACAGTTACACAAACAATCATAATTCCACAAATTTGTTCTATATTTATCAAGAATGCTTTAAGGGTTTCTTGTGTATTTTTTTTCTTCCTTATTGTTTCTAATCCTTATGCAAAAATTATGTGCATCGTAAGATTTGCCGACAGAAGCAAAGAACGGGAGGCTAAAAAGGCATACGAATATCAAAACAACCAGCAAGCTTTCATGCGAAAAGCGAGCGGAAAGCGTGCAACGACAACATGATAGCTGGAAAGGAGAGCAAGAGCAAAACGATGGAAGCTAGTCGAGGCCATTTAGTCAGGCCGAATGGGGGGAAACAAATAAGTAAATAAAAGAGGTGATGTCTATAGTGCTGCTGACGAATACGCGTAGCGGAAAAGGAGCGATGATGCGCCCGTTATCGAACCGACATGTCCCCAGTAAGGCAGCGGCAATCCATCATCAACCGCGTTAGGTCCAGTCCCCAAAGGGGGCCTAAACCTGTGTGTTAAATGGAGAGCACCCAAAAACGTTGGTGTCGTCTGGTGCTAGCTCATGGTAACGGTCAGCGCGCAAGGAGCGAAGAAACACTTTTTTAGAGGATTTTTACACGAGGTTTTACACGCAAGTCAAATGTATGAGTCAAAATGGGAATAGCAAAAGGAATAAAAAAAGAACTGAAGGTGGCAAAAAAAAGGTATGTGAGGGAAATCGAAAAGCAAAGAATGCGAGTTGTGCTATAAGCAGGTACACGCGATTGGACATCTAAGACAGTTTGTGCTGGCACGGGGAAGTGGTACGCGGAGGAAAGCGTCACTTAGGTAGAGCAATTTTTACAGGAACGAGTGTGTGGTTCTTTCCTCATGCGGACACACTTTTCCCGGGGGTGTGACAGGTGATGTGTATGCTGGATCCGTTCAGTGAAGTTCGACGATTCGATGAGTTTAGTTAACTTTTTAATTTAGTCAATTTTCATCTCTTTTTCGTGGTTTGTGTTAACGTTCAATAGGTGTTTTTTATATGTTTCGGAACATTTAAATACAAGTTTTTTCACACGCAATTTACTTCACATTATGCTTGGTTGTAGTTGTACTTTTTGGTTGTCATACCAGTCAATGTGTTTAGATGAATGAATTTAAAAAAACGTAAACGAGAAAACTTTTATTAAAAAAAAAAGATTATGTTAATGTCGTTTCTCGCAGATCCGTTTTGTTTGATGATTTTGTTTGGTTACTTTTACGTGCACGCGAGGTATACGCCAGCGTGTGCAAAACAACTGCAAGCGCTTAAACAGTGTTTTTAAGTTTTGTTTAAACTATTTATTCACCGACCGGGTGCTCTAGAATAGGCTTTCGATAAAAATTACATTCGTTTCTTCGCAAAGGCACTATGTTAAATGTAGTCATGTTACTTACGTATCTTGATTTAGCTCTGATTCTTTTCTTTAAAAAAAAAAATCTAATCTTCTCATATCTAAGCACGCGTTTCAGTTTCTGTACCGTCTGGTATACCACATGCATGCGTTTTATTCTTTAACGATTATTGTTTCGTCCGATTCATTTCTCGTATTTATCTATGTAAAACTAGATTGAGGGAAAATCGAATGAGTGTATGAACGAATCATTGTAAGGTGGAAAACATGAAATCCAAAAAAAAAGGAAAAAAATGTATTGAAAACAACCTTAATTTGTGTTTATTTCTTCTGTTTTTTTCATATCCGCGATTAGTTTTTCAATAATTTATTATTCATTTAGCTTATTTTACAACGCACACTAGAACTCCGATATGTTCAAGAAAATTCCTACGAAAATCCACATTAGTCGCGGCACACAGTTCATTGTCCTTCCGCAGTCACAGACACACACACACACACATACAAAACCCGATCGACAACTCCCACCCTATTGTTGCGTAGACGAAATGAACGCCAATGTTGGGACCATTACCAGTAGTGAAGCGTACTAGCGTTCGATCAAACTATGGTAGAATTCTAGAGAAACAATTCTACCCTCCCGCTCGGAAGCAAAGTTGTATAAGAACGTTTGATTTTCCACTAAAGGACCAGCACGTCGGCGAACGTTTGTGTCCATTGTGCAAACTACTGTCTGCATTCCGCCCAGGATCGTATCTAACTTACATATATACACTGTGTAGGAAGTTTTCCCCATTCCACCCAATATCAATAGCAAGAAAAAAAACTATATGCGTAATATTAAAAGCGCTCTCACTAGCACGGAAGCGGTCTTGCCCTATGCTGATCGAGTAATTGCATGAATAGACACATTTATTTCATAATTTGTATTACCTATTACCATCTCTATGCATCTTACACTTTTCACAGTAAAGATTGATTTCGATAATAGGAAAACGAAACGAAAACGCAACTATCCAGAGCTGTTTCCAAACTTCCCCATGGTTCGCCATTTTACGCAGAAGTTTACAGGCGACCATAAGGCGATCGATTTTAATTTGAACCATGAACCATTAGGAGGGTACCGTTTGCTTCATAGGATTAAACCACATCACAGGACCCCAAAAGCGAAGCAAAATATACAGTACATTTACTCTCCAAACGACGATCTGTGTGCTCAACCTAAGGAAATGATTAAAATAAACAAATAGTGGTTGTGCTAGTCGATACGATACGAAGAAACATAGCTAGCAGGTACTCGAAAGCAAAAGCAAATGAGACATATATTGCAAAACAACTCCACATCCACAAACGGCAAAAGCTGCGCCCGGGAATCGTCTCCCACAGCCGTATTCGCACATTCTGTCGATAAGGCAAAAACTCATGCAGTATCAGTGTTTGCTAGAAACCGAAGAAAAAAACATCAACCAGCAACTTCAGCACAACACTGAAGCACCTTGTGCTAGGAGTAAATCGAAGAAAATGGCGCCCGTTAAACATAACGCGAAAGAAACGAAAGAAAAGCGAGTACGAACGCGACGATATTTATATATCTATACACATATAGTGAATACTTTATGACGCTGTACAAGGAAGTAAGTAATTATATTTATTGCTGCCAACAGTCGAAAGGATTCGAAAGGGAAGGAAACGTGTAGAGTAGAAGGGAAACAGACACGGCAACATGCTAGAACAACAACAAAAACAACTATTATCGAAACTATTACTATCGTTTATTGCTACCAGAATTAACGAAAAGAAAGCAGAAGAAAACACACATACCAGGAAAGTAATAATTATAATACTGAATAGTCTAATAGAAGCATATAATTGAATATTTACATTCTCAGATAGGAAAATTGAAGCATAATCGAAACGAAAGGAGAAGAAAAACAATCCCCTGCAAACCAAATCAAACCAAAAACGATGTGAAAACCCATGTGCTAGAGAAATTCACGGTTCACCCTCTTGGCCGGGCCGGGTCGGCAATAGCGGGAGGTTCGAGGAAATACAATGCTCTTTATGCTGATTGTCCATCTTTATCATATTCACACTGTATTCATTTGATGTTGTTTGAAGCTATATGCATAGTTACGTAACGCAGATTTTACCGTAAATCATAACTGTATAGAGCATGCGTGCGAACGGCACGCCGGGACGAAAAAAAGAACCACCATCTTCTTTCCTGCTGTCCGTTCCCGGGAAGCCGGCTGGATCTGTCCCTGCGTGCCGGCACGTGCCCGAACGGGTGAAAGCGAAACCAAAACCGAATCAGTATTACAGCAACAGGATGTACGTCAGCTTTTCGTACGGTGGAGGTACACCTGGTACAGAGGTGGCGATGGCGAGAAAAAACTAGAAAATCTGTCCCAGCAGCTGGTGGGGCGTGGAGGGTGATGTGAAGGATAATTTAGTGGCAAGCACGAAACGAGAAGATTATACCTTAATAGCTATAAATGTTCGTATTATTCAGCCTATTCGATTATGTGTCCACTATTCTCATTATAACACCTCTCTTCGTACCTCTCTCGCGTTTCTATTGATAATCTTTCTCTCTCTCTCTAATCTAATTTACATGATAACTACCGTTGGAAAACACCCCTTTATCGATAAAGTAACACGTAGGAAAGTAAACCGTCTTGAGGCGGACACACCGTTGCGTTAATTCACTTTGCGCCCGAAGAAGGTAATGATGATTCCATTTTCCGACATCTTCCTTCCCGCCGGCGTCGGCGAGGAACACACAGGCAGTGTAACGCGGAATAATAATGCGTTTCGGCCATCTCAGTTGTCGCTTGGTTTTCTTCTGCACGTTTCAGTACTTCACCGGTGGCCCCACGTGGCGGCCAGAGCAGCACAAGTGATAGAGGCAACTGCTCAAAATAATACACGGCAAAAGCAAAGTAGACACCAGGTTAACTGGTGCAAAACGAGCAAACGAAAACGAAAACACACAACAACAACAAAATAAAAAATGGTAACAAACACGATAGATAATGAAAGAGAGAAAGATGCAGTAGCTTGTAGGTATAATAGAAAATTTTGCCGAAAGAATAGAACGTTATGGAAGATAATCTATTATACATGTTTAACAACCAAATTTGCTAGGTATATAAAGATAGAGACCGACGGCGAAGGGAACGAAAAATTAATTTAAAAAAATAAAATCATCACAAAAAAAACTTATAAAAGAAAAAGAAAATCCTACCAATTGGACGATTGAGAGCAGCAGGCAGACGAAAATCAAACCAAGTATTGTATCGAGTTTATCGATAGAAAAAAATGTGATCCCACCAATGTAAAACCAAGAAAAGCAACTGTGTAAACCAGAACAGCAACATCAAGAACAAACAAGCAAACAATCTATAATAAACTATAATGAGTGTATAGAACGGCAAACACATTTTAGCAAACGCCAAACGAGAAAACGAAACCTAAAACGCAGCTAGGGGACCCTCCCCGGCCGCGTAACTCCTTCCTTACCCCCCAACGAACGATCCTGTTGACCGCGACTGAACCTGCAGCGACAGGTGCTGAAATGCCCGCTCAAATCGCTATCAATGAGAAGGACAGTTCATCGAGTGACTAGGAAAGGGAGATAGAGTAATGTAAGTGAAGAGCCAGCAGAAAAGCAAGCAATTCCCAGTAATGCGTATAACGCAACAAGCAGACAACACCGCGGGTGGTGAAACAGATGAACACCGAACATCAAGTATAGGGCAATAATCGGCAACAGCAACTATTTAAAAAAACAAACAAACAAGAAAGTAATCATCAACAAAAATGTTAACATTTTTGATATTAAACTGTAAGCAGAGACATTACGAAGGGACAGCTAGAGAAAATAGGGTCGAATGCCAACGTTTACCCATTTACACGACGAAAAAAAAAACTTGGCAAACAAATACGTGTAATAAGTGTAAGCGATATTGGAGAAATTTTTAACTAAAACCAGAAAACTGAAATAGAAAAATAATACTCACATAAGACAGCGCCCTAAAAGGGCGCTATATTTGAGGGCGAAGCGGAAGGTTATAGAGGGTAAAAAAAAATCGAAACGTATTAGACAATTTAATACCAACGACGTGTGGGGAGTGTAAAACCTGCAATTACAACAAAAAAAGAATCTTGCGTATGAAGTGAGATAAGATTATCAATGGTACGTTATTACACATTATGTCATAATCTTTCCCAGTTTAGTCATTTTTGGTGTGTAGTGAAGCTAAGAAAAAAAGCAAATATACGGATTACCGAAATTAAAGGAAAAGCACAAAAAAAAAACACGTTGTTCAATGCAAACTATCCTCGTTACGCACCGTTTCATTGTATCAATGTTTTTCCGTCATTACGTCCGTTTAGTGTGTTTGCGCTAGGTTTATAATCCTAAGGCACAGAAATGTTCTATCAAGTTTAATCAAATTATGGAAACCGATTACGCCGACCGGCGCATGGCCGGCTGGCAAAAACTACTTATTTCACTGTACTAATTGCGTAGACTCTTAACACTCTCCGACCTTATAAAACCAGCAGAGTATGCGCAACAAAAGCAATAGCATGTCGAACAAAGATGGTTATCAGTTGAAAAGCATATATAGATCTGTATGAGCACGGCGCGAGAAATGCATCCGCCCCGTTGCATTGCCCACAGCCAAACTCGTCGTAACGAAACAATCCCAACAGTAAGCAATAAAATATCACAAAGAAGGTGAGGTCGGAAGAGGCGCGAATACAAGATGTGTACTATTTTAATCTAATCACGGTCGAGCCCGGCAGCAAAAGAAAAAAATTAAATAAATAGGTGTACATGTTCGGTGTGTGGCCGACGTTTATTAGTCGGGGCCTGAGGCATGGCGTCCCGGGTGGTATGGTTTTATCGCGTACGAAGCGCATGATTTAGGAGGCATATAAATTTGAAGGTAAAATACAAATAAAGATCTGTTCCAACAACCAGCACATCCGACTCGATTCTAATGCTGCTCGCATGCTGCAACTACTTAATTTATTCGAATAACTAGCTTTAGTTAATCCGTAGCCGTAAGACATATCGTAATGCATTAAATTCAATTGTATTGTTATCCCTGTTTATCGAAATTAAGAAAATAATTAAATGTTTGCAGGAAAAGGCTTCCGCTAAAAAAACAACAAACACATTACTGAAGAAAGCAGTTCAATGTAAACGGTCAAGTTAAAATAAAAAGAACAACCTATATTCAAAACCGCGCAAAAGAACCAAAGCAGCACCGTACCAAGAAATGGGAAACCAGAAAAGTCAAACACCGAAATACACACTGTGAGAAAACAACGATAACCGATTTCATGCGAATCGAACCAGTCAAGAGAGGAACAAATCTTTACACGGCCGCACGTTCCCTTAACGGGAGAGTGCGGGTGCGGGGTTCGGGAAGTGGCAAATAAAAAGGATAACGTTTTCATGGAATACAAATAAAACAGAACACGCAAGCAAAACAAGAAGCCATGTGTACTGAGGAGCATATTAATCGAGCCGAAAAACTTTAACCTGATCTTTGATATAAATATATTTCCTTCAAAAAAACAGTCGGGTGAAAGAAATCTTAAAGAAAGTTATAATAATGCGATTAATATAAGTAACATAAAACCATTGATAATTTATGTGAAATTTACGTTAAACGTGAAATTTACGTTAAACGTATGGAAAATAAATGTCGAAGATTATAATGATAAAACAAAATCCTGTCCGTAGCTTCTTATTTAAAATATTGCAAGGCTCTTTTCAGAATTGCTTAAGAATTGGAATAATTTTAAATATAAGCTAAATCGATAATGAGAAAATAGAAGAATCAAACATTTCTTGCCATAAAATACGAAACTCCTTCGCCTCTTTGCCTCACCTGAGTCTTTCTCTCCCATTGATTGTTTCTATTTTTCTGTGAGCCGGCATATTATTATGGCTAACTCATAATTGCAGGAAGGATTCACCGTCTATCCCTCTACCGAAATATTTTCCTACATCTATTCTTGACAAAAATCCGTTAGTAACTCCTATGAATGTAGTTCTTTTTGAGCTGCTCTGACGTACGCTTATAATCTTGCCATTAGAGCACAATACATATTATCTGAGTTTGTGAAACTAAGATTAGACCGGCAAGAGATGCAGCCCATCCAATAAACTTAAATAAAAGTACAGTAGAACCATCTACTAGAAAGTTTCGTCTATCTATTTATGTAGCTTCCTTACAATAGTTGTGCAGAATAAATTGATAGAAGAATGAAACAAGGCACTAATAAAATGAAGAAAAGAAAACTTCTAGGTGAAAACTAGCACAAAACAGGAAAAACTGTTACAGTAGCAAATGAAGTCTGACGGATGCTAGGAAACTGGTTAAACCTGTAGTAGAAACTGTCTTTATAAAAACAAAATCACTCCGCTGCTCATGAGATGAAAAAAAGGAGAAGACAAGCTTGTCGTAGACGTGTAAAATTACCTAATAAATGTTTTTGCTGTGTACGTTTCCTAAAAAATTATTATTCAATTGATATGACGGTGGTTTATAGCGTAAATTTGACACTCTGATGTTTTATTCAAAAGTAACCAAATCAGTATTTCTTACCAGTACTTTATGAAACTCTATAATATATACAAAAATACCGAATGATAGTCCATGGAGTATGGCAGGAGAGGGAGATAATTTTGCGAAAATCCTCTGCGAAGATTAGTTTATAGTGTTCGTTCAATGTAACATCTCATGTTAGTAAATCCAGTTTAAAAATGTCCACCATAGTGAAACCGTTCAGCAAATAGTATGCGGGAAAATAGCAGAAAGACACACATACATTTATACACGTACACCAGATGAACACAAGGCTTTGTGTAAGCCATCGCTAATATTTGCCTGCGTTAGGATGTGTTGGAATTAGTTTTCTTTTGTTCTAGTTTTTGAATTAATGGTGAAAATTTATCTTTTCTTCAACCAAAACCAACTAAAGAAAAGCTCAGAAAACTAAATGACACCAAGCACAAGGAAAGAATGAAGTAAGATAAGAGGCGTATGAAAGTTTAGGTAATAAAGGAAGGAGAGAAAGTATGGAATGAAGAAAACAGTGAAGAAACATTACTGGTGATTCCATTACAACTAGCGAAATTGACTTGATTTTCTTACGAATATTGCTCGAATTTTCTTACGAACTTTTTCTCAATTTTTTAGCTCGATATTTCCGATCATTCGATTTCCTCGATCATGAGTGAACATCACTGGCAAAAAAAAAAAAACAAAACAAAACTTTCATTGCAAACGTCATCTCCTTAATGAAATAGTCCTATACAGAGCATAACAATTCATCAAAGTTTGTTTTTAGCAGATTTTCAGAGTAAGGACTTATTGTAAAACAAATGTTCAACCTTGATCTAATTATTTGCCCTTAACCATTTCATGGATAAGATTTATTATGGGACACTTTTTCCACACATTTCCCCAATCAATTTCTTGGCAACTCAATATTGAGACTGAATAGCTCTTCCTCAACAATGGAATGTTGAAAAGGGTACAGAATTTTTCATTTTCTTATACCATCCATAACTTCAGTTGCAATTCCTAGTGGATGCTGAGAAGCTGCTTAAATATGAACATTTTTGCACCTGCTCACCGCAAGCGTATAGCTCTTTAAAAGGATGGAAAACAATTTTATCTGCTAAAAGAAACTTGAAAAACTTTTCTAACAGAGTTCACTGTTCGATACGTAATAGAGTATAGGAGACGAACGAAAAGCGAATGATTCCTGCCAAATGTGATAAACAATGAACATAAATAAAAGAATAAAATCATAACGTGGTTACCGGCGAATGCAAGAAGTAAAGTGGAGCAAATAAAGTAGTTAAAATTTTTAAACAACCCCACGAGAAAGGAACTGTCAATCTTAAATATGTTGAAACGAATATCTGAAGGATGTGGTGGGAAGGTGGGAATTACGAGAGACCGAATACTAGAGCGAACAACATGCAAACTGAAGGACATGGGATGCTGCTTTGGGACATGCTACAGAAATAGATTCAGATATACGTACGAACGGGTAGTCTCTACAAACACCAATCGAATGCAAGAAGTTACAGTAAAGCAACCGAGAATTGCAATAACAACCGAAAGGTATTGTTCGGAATGGCATCATATATGACACGAAGACGCAAGCATAGTAATTAACGCGGTGAGCACACCAAATGGGCCAAACATTTACACGATTGTAGTACTATACAAACTGGAGCACCCTGCGGAAGAAGCACACTCGGGGGCGGATTGTCGAAAAGATAAATTTATTCTATTGCACTTCCTTTCGCCTGCAGCAGTCAGGATTCTTTCCGTTCTCGGCCCTTTCTTGTCCGCCAGCCAGTTCGTGTATGAGCAAACGTTAAACCAGTGTTCTCTCTTCCCGAGACTTCTGTTCTGAAAACCTGTGTTGCTTTCGTTTTCCCATAGTTGATCATGTCAGCATTTCAGTCAGAGAAAGTCAAGACCCGCAATGGATTTCCAGTAAGTTTTCCAAACAATTGTTTAAGAGGGAAAAAACGAACTTATGCGGTACGAAATGAGTGATTGTTTGTGCGTTGGGTGTGGATGTGAGGAAAAAAGGAAACGTGTGCGTATGTGTGTGTACTGTACCTGAAACCGAAAGTACAAACGAAAGTTTTTTACGTGGAAATTGGGAAAATGTTTGTCTTGGGTTTAGGCCGCTTTAGACGATAACACTTCCTTTAAAATATTATTTTTAATGTTTAAACCGTAAAAACTTAAAACTTTAATCTTGAACTCTGCTTAAGCTTCGCTTGACAAGAAAGCCCCGATCAGAAGGCATCCGAACCCACCGTCCAACGTTTGCTTTTCCGTTCCGGCTGGTGACAACGAAGGGTGCGTTTAAAACAAAATCATTGTTTATTTTAACACCCCTTGGTTGCGATAAAATTAGCGACATTTCGAAAACTAGTGCAACAGTAGATCACACAATTTGTTCACACCTGCGCTCCACCAAATCACAAGAAACGCTAAACACAATCGAACGGCAGAAGAGCAGCAAACACACTTGCCGAAAACATTTTCGAACACATGTATGGGAGAAAACAAAACAGAAGCAATAGATATAAAACGACATGCAATGTGAAACAGTGACGGGAAAATAAATAAAATATCGAATCATTTAACACCAACCAGAGAAGCCGAGGCATCGTGCTGCTATTCCGGACGATGTAGACGAAACATGGGAAAAAAAATAATCAATCACTACATACAACACTGATGGGTAAAGGAAAACTGCATGCCATGTTATGAGCATTACTCTACGAACCGTTAGCCGAAAGCTAAAAGGTAATTACAAAAACGATGAAAACTAGGAAAACGGATTGAAGAAAAAAAAATGACTCGTAAATGTTTTATTGTGTTTCTGTACCCGATATATTTATACATGAATATATTAAATTGAATTACTACCCGAATTATAATTATTAAATAAAAAAGCAATTTAAAAAAAACCCCGGGCATCCACTTTAAACAATTGAAAGAAACTAATTTTAATTTTTTAATAACAATTTATAACATTTATAAATGTTCCGTAAATCGATATCAAGTTTTACGATTTTTTAAGGTCAAGTTTCGGGTAAATCTGTGGTTTTTATGGCTTCCGACAGCAATCGATTGTCTGTTTCTTTCTGGAGCCTTCCCTGTTTCTGTTTTACCGCAACTTTACCAGCTGGCAAAACTTGGTGCGTTGGTGTCCTCAAATGTCTTTAAGGGGAAAGGAAATCGTAGAAGTTTTGTTCGCCACGCGAGCTTATTCAATTAACCGTCCGGTTGAACAGGCCAAACCAGCGAAAGAGAGGGAGTAAAACAGCTGTCCGGTTGTTGGTTTTGTAATAGTTTTCCATATGAGCTACTGGTTACTTGCTACCGCAAAACCAAACCAGACCACACAAACTCGAACGGCTTGCGGTTCCTCCAGCGCTAGTCTGCCCCACCTGTTCGGGCAATCATTTTTTGTGCTGCGGAAAAAATAGACAAGGATCCGGGTGTGGGGGGGCTGTCGTCCGGTGTAACGGACAATACCAGAGGCCTAGCGTGCACTTAGTTCACAGGCACTCTGGGCCATTTTTGCAGCTAATTCAATAGAGAAAATCGAATTTCCTGCTTCACTTAGCATGCTCACTGCGCTTTCACACGTGTGCTGTGGAAAATGCAGTAGGCAGGGTGGAAAGCAATACAGCAGAGAGGGAAAAAAACACGAAGGCAGTCAAACTACAACGAATCAATCCCGTGGCTGGTTTAAACATCGTGCTGTGAGAGTTGGTACGTTTCATCTCAACATCAATCGCTTTAATGGATCGAAAAATCTTTTCGTAAGAATATTTTTAGATCACTTTGAAAATCTAACGAACGGTAAACCCGAATCAAACCACTGAAGTCGGTCAACAACGCGGTGCAGCATACAGGGAGTGCAGTTTTGCCTTTTTGGCGCACAACACACTTCTTCGCCTTCGCCTACCGCTTTGCGAGGCTGCGCTCCCGTGACGGTCGGAGAAACTGTTCTCTTCTGTCGGAAAAATACGTCCGCTGCTGCAGATCGGCTGCTTCGCCTTGCTGAGTGCCGTCCTTCGTAGTTCGAATCGGGCGAAGCCACCACGCTCTCCGAATGCACGTGCACGTACCCATGTCCTTGTTGCGTGGAAAGAAAACCCACCTGTTTACCGAGGCGGGGAGGAAACAGCTGCAGGAATCGAATGGGGTATGCGAAGGTCTACGAAGGTGGTCTTTAAAAATCGAAGAACGAAACTGTGGTACCTGCTCCGGGGACACCGAGTGCATGTGCTGCTAGTCGATGGTCGGTCCGTTTCATGAAAAATCTCTAGAAAAATAAAAACCATTGGTTTTTTTAATGGTCGACAAATTACTCCATTCGCCTTTAACCAGCAAGGAAGAAAGGCAGTCCTATCGTCAACGGGTGTATTGCATGGAGCTGGTCAGTTGAAAGAATGAGTCGTGTAGGGCGGGGGATCCGTTTCCCAAGATTTTCACTACAACTCTCTGTTAGAAGCGACCTAAATAGGTTGGGAAACCGGGCTCCCGCTGCCCAGGTTTGGGTAATGTGAGTGAAAGCATGTGCACCCGCAACGTATCGGGCAGATATTAGAATCGTATGCTTAGAGACTACCAGGTTCGCAGCAAACCCGACAGGATGCGCAGGAAAAACTGGCAACACACGAGACACCGAGCACACACGAACGAGACGGACGACTTGCGACGGACATACACTACTTTCTGCAGCGTCCGAGAAAACCCGGAGGGGGGTGGCGCCCAAGGCGGGCATATCGTGTGAGTGTGGGTGCGAGTGAGTGCAATTCTCGCGGGAAACATCACTCCAGAACGACAGTGAGGCACAAGGGCTACACGGGAGAGCCGAGTTTCCTCGCAGCGGAATGGCCAGTTCGGACGAAGACAAAAAAAAAAGCGCCGGATAGTAAGAGGTGAAGCCATTGTCGGCGAAACCGTACATGCATGCATGCGCTTTTGGTGATGCAACTCTCCAGGGCTTCTTGGCGTGGAGGAAGTGTTCCAAAATCGTTTGGGAACCGAACGCCAACACGAGACCGGGAGCGCGTGGAACCGGAGTAAACTAATAACATTAAAACACTTTGATAAAATGGCACATTTTACGATCGTAATTCGCGCATATCGACAGAAGAAGGAACAAGATTTCTTTTTTGAAAAGCCTTTTGAATTTTAACTTCAATTCAAATAATTAAATTAAAACTATTTCGAAAACAAAAGCAAGTGTGCACTGATCGTTGGACAAGTTTTGGACAGACGATTGGACAACCAATTTTCTTAATTTATTTATTTATTATAATTCGTAATGACTGAATGAAAACTACTCCAGAAAGTGAAATGTTTTATTAGTCAGCTGGTTGTGAGTGAAACTTGGAATGACCTTAAACCTAGAATGTCTATTGATATGTTGAATTTAAACCCACTTTCTACTAGGATATTACCCTTTTGTTCATTATAATAATATTCAATAATGTTTAATCCTTTTTTATTTATATTGCTTCTATTAATCGTCTTCCACTTCATTGAATCGACATTAAAATAATGCTTGTTCAATCAATAATTTTACGCGCAAGTGTACCTCACACGGATATTGAAACGTGTCGTTTGCTTCCGAATTAGATCAATTTCAAACCGATCGGCCGGTGTTCGCCCTTACCGCACCAACAAACCAACAGCAACGAACACCTGCAACGGACGGACGTAAAGTTGCACGTGTGAAGCAAACGGTTACATCAACATTTGTGTGTGAGTGCCCCGTTTGGTGTCCGGCCGGTCTGTTCAATTGCGGAAAGTGCCTGTCCAGGTGCTGTGAGACATCGTGGGGCTCGACACGACCGGACCACCGAACTGCAGACAGTAGAGGCCTTTTTTTTCCTGGTTGCTAGGAAGCACCTGATCGACTCACCTGGGCTGATAAAGTGCTTCCAAGGGCCAGCCAGGACAGTCGCTAAACGCTGCCCGTCGCGAACGGTTCCCGAAGCCGGAGCAACGCAACGTCGAACGGAGGGCTTCATCTGGTGAAGAGCGATTGCTTCGTGTAGCAGCTGAATATTTGGTCAACCAGACCTCTTGGGTTTTCTACAGCTGGAATACAAAGTGCACTGCGCAGTCACATTAACAGGCGAGTTATCTCGGAGCTGTTACACGACAGTCCGGAACTGGGAAGGCGTGTGAAGTGGAGATAAGAAATCGGGTTGATCGAGATAAGGGCAGTGGGTAGCGTTGCAGTGCTAACAACCGTCTTACCAGAACAGGCCCAGAGTCCAGCACAGTGCATACAGTGTTTCTTTTTCATATTTAGATACTGTGCCTCAAACTGATCATTGATGATGTAGAAATTCAATACCGGGTTTGTTGTGAATTCAAAGAGGTCAATTGATGGCTCAGTTCCTGACATGCCTGTTGTCTTTCGTTCGATGTTAGTGCGATGATCAAGTGCGATGCGCCTCACGGGCATAATCAATTTTCCTACACTTGTTTCCACTATAAATAAAACACATCCGTCTCACCGGCTGCCAATGCTTGCGAATATGCAAATCCAAGTGTGCAAATGTCACGGTGAAGATCCGTCGTCATGATTTTCGCTTCGGCAAGATCAACCGCTCCACGGTAAACCTCGCGATTTGCCGAGCTATTACCTAATTGATGTCATCCGTCACGAAACTCCCGGTCGGACGTTCGCTACACCGCAGGCAATCCCCCTTGTACCTCGGTCTCTCACCCTTCCTTTATAATCACGCTACGGAGAAGCTAATCATTCCCTTCCCGACAAACGATGGGATGTGAAGGTCTTGCGCGTAGTAAGAACGAACGAATCTCCAATTTGCCGAAACCTCAACCCGGCCTTTGGCGAATGAGGTGAACGCGGGTGATAGATCACGTTGCGAGCAGCCGTGAGCAATCGGTGAGAACGCCAGTGAGCGTAGGCAGTGTGAGGCGTGGAGCAGCCTGGTGAAAGATCAACACAAACGCACGAGATGAGTATCGAACGGCTCGCCAACGACGTTGGAGATGTATCTACACCGTCCCCATAGCTTCCTCTACTCCCCTGGGAGCCCTTCCGATGAGATGATCGTTGTTTGTTCGGTGATCTCTGGTATTGATTTTACCTTGACACGACCATTCGAGGCCCTTCTCACTCTGGGCCGTGTGTCGTTCAGACTCGCTGCTCGATCGAATTGCATTCACAGCTTCTTTCAGTGAGGATACCGACCTGGTTTTGACACTGGTTTGCTGGTGGGAAATCACATTTTTGTTTTCGTTTATCACCTCCGCTCTAATTAGCCTGTTTGAAGCGTGATCCACAAAGTGCCGTTTGTGACGGAACGAGCTAACACATTCGATGGAGCGAGAAATAAATTGCACCAGGCGAGGTGAGACGAAAAATAGCGCAAAATTACCCTCGCCCCGTTTGGAAACGATCAGTTCCTCGTTGCGATGGTTGTTTACGAAGCTCGCAAACGGTCTTATCAGAACCTCACGTCAAGTTTATCAGCACGATAACATTACCCAGTCGTGCAATATCAATCACCACACCTCGCAACTTTTTTTTTGTTGGTCGAGGTTTACGAAATGTTCTTTGGGTGAAGAGAGTACAAAATGTCGCAATAAGTACGCGTTGTGCAACGGCTTCGCCACAACTTACCGGAGTGGTCGATAAGGTTTGTTTTTTCTCCAAGCCTTTTTTAGCCAATTTTGTCTCCCGTTATGTTGCAGCGTTGTGTGAAAATACCTGAAATGAAAGCATGTGCTTAAGTAACCTCCAAACAGTAAAATAAAATTGAATCATGTTTGATGACGATTTACTAAACTCGTCAAACTCAAGCAGAGCAACTTGATGACCGAACCGACTACTTGTAGTTGAGGGAAATTAACGGCCATTTCAAATGAAATCCTTTTTCGCGTCAATATCGCAAGCAAACTTTTCCAACCACTACTTTTCATCGACTTTCTTCTGCGCATGTGTTCGAGGGGAAACCATGACTACCGGAGCCACGATGCGGTGCGAGGGTATGCAGCATCACGTTCACAGCATGTGCTACCGATGGACTAAGCACACGCTAGTGTATGTGTGAGTGTGAAAATCCAACCCCTTGTCAAAATTGTATCCCCCCGATCAAACGCTTCCTTCCATCGCGTTGGCCATTGCGATTCGTGGGGCATGCGCACTTTGGCGAATTTTCCAGGATGATTTAAAAAGTAAACACGACAAAGCAATGATGATAAAACAGGTTGATGATTGTCTCAAGTAAAATTCGAACCTACGAAATCGATTTTGTAGATTTTTTTTTTACACAAACTCTTATGGCTAAATAGTAAGGGGTTTGCGTATCCCCTGTTTCCGGACCTGTTTGAAACTGCTATTTTAAACAGTCCAGTCAGTATTGCAAAACCGTTAAAATTTCCCCCCATCGGGCAACTCAATCTGCCTCCAATGGAAAACGAAAGGATAAGCAGGCTTCAACAAGCGGGGCACAGGTTTTCCCCAATTTACCCCGTCGTTTTTACGAGCAGTTTCACGCGTACCGACGCACCCGAGAAAAAACCAACCCCTGCAGATGGTGGCAGCATGCACGCACACCGACGCACCCGGGCCCCGACTAACATCTCGCTCACCGTTACCTTCCAGGCACGATGGATCCCAGTATTCTAGCAACCATGGACCGTGACGCACTGAAAAAGCAGATCGAAAACATGAAGTACCAGGCCTCGATGGAGCGGTGGCCATTGTCGAAGAGTATCGCAGCGTAAGTACCGAAAAACCCACCCAGCCCCGCCCCACCCATCACGTCCCACGTTCCACTGTGAGGTGATCTAGTGTTTCCCGCGTTTGTTTAGTTTTAGAATTTGCCTTGTGAACCTGATTTAAGCTTTCTTTATTTTTTGAGACGAATCGACGAAACCGATCAAGGATGGAGTACCATTAGCGCACCTTTTTCTTCTGAATTAGTCGAAAACCCTTCCGAGACGGCCCTCTTCAGTTTGGCACGGTATAATGAGTCAGCGTGAGAACGGTTACTGCTGCTGCTGCTGCCAGTGGCTCCTTTCCTAGTGGCAATAGGGGAAAGGGGGTACGACATTGGGGATTGAAAGGAACAGAGCGAGGATTCGCCCCGAGCCAGTCGATATTTTCGGGGTGTGTATTGGATAATGAGAAGCGGTCAGCAAAAAAAAAAAAAACAAAGTGACAAGTGACTGCGGCAATTTATGACCCGTGCCGATGAGGGACGGTGCACCTGACCGAGTGATCAATGTGAGTGTGCGTGTATGTGTGTGTGTGTGTGTGCGGGGAAGCAATAGAAGTTTAGCTTACCGGAAAACACGCAAGGGAAAAAAAGATCCCACCGAAAAGAGAACTTTCCGATGCAGGCCACTCAAGCATTCTATTCTTTTGTGCTCGAACGGAAACGAGCTAAGCGAACGGAAACGGAACGCATAGCAAGACCACCTCGACGACGACGACGACGACGACGACGACGGCGGATGTGGACGGAAAAATCGATATATCTAACTCTCGCGCGCGTCACGGTGGAAGCACGGGCCGAAGAAAGGAAACATCCCGGAAAAGGGACTCCGGGGGGGGGGGGGGGGATGGTGAGGAGAGGGAGCTCGGTGCCACGTAAGCTAGTATTGGTGCGATCCGGCTGATTCCCCCTGTCCAAAAGAACAACGGAGAGGGAAGTCAAGTAACGTGAGGGTGCGATGAAGTGCAGTGGCGTGAAGATGGAGTTTTTCCAGACCCATTGGAAAGGGTGGGCGGGAAGGGGGGAGGGGTGGTGGTTTGAGGAGGAAGAGGCAAACTTTTCGGGGCCAAAGTGAGGAATTAAATGCCACAGCAATGTACACAACCGCCCGAACAAAAAGTATGCGGACGCACCACTTGCGTATAGGGGATGATTACTCGAATGGAGCCGACGGCGGATGCGAGTGTACGTTCCGGTGTGCCTACCTTTGTGGGTGTGTGTGTGTGTGAGTTTGTTGGCCACACGCCACACACAGTGCGATGGGTATTGTGGCACACAGCGGGTGGCATTGGCTCGGCGGGCTCAAGGGGGGGAAGCATTATCCACGAGCTCCATCGACGGCTCAATCGTTCTTATCTTACGATACGTTTTTCCTTTCTTTTTTGCTCTCCTTCCCCAACTCACAAAGCGCCATTGTGCTCGGGTATGTCTCGGTGTGTGCCATCACTTGCTGGGGCTGGAGATGAGATGTAAAGATGGGAAAAAAAGGAAAAACACTTCGATAACAGTGCCAAGGTGTAGACCAAGGTTTGTACAGCACGCGTCCGGCGTGGTCCCGCACGTTTCGGTGCGTGGGAAAAAAAAAGAAACAGCGAGATGGCCAACAATCCAGCCAAGGGCTCGAAGGCGATAGAGATCTTCGCGTTTGCCCTTCGCCCTTCCCTCCTATCATAATTACCGCTGGTTCGCCGGTGGCTGGTGAAACCCTCAGGCTTTGCTACCTTGCCCGCATCGCCGCTTCACCCCAACGGCTGGAGGTTATTAATTACCGCTGATGGTTGGGGGGCGGGTGGATCGACAACGAGAATAGCGCCCACGGTTGAAGGAAAGTGTTCTCGGGTGTGTCGGAGAGTGCGTTTGATGTGTGGAGCGAATCGGAGCCGAGTTTTGCAAGGGCAGGGGAAGCGGGCGCTGACGAAGGGTTGAACCATCCTCGTGGAAAAGGTGAAAGGAGCATGGACAGCCTCCGGGCTAGGTGTCAGAAACGGACACCAGGTGCCTCCATTGGTTTAACAATACACGTTATGGTTTGGGGTGGATACGAAATGGGATGTACTGATGTGAATTCCAACCATTCTTTTCTAACGTTCAGGACAGATGAATATTTTGTGTTTTAATGCATTTTAAAACATCTTTCGCAAGTTGATGCGTTTCTAAGTTGTGCTTTAGGAAATTTCACAAATGCGAATTGAATGATATGATTTTTGGTTTGAACGATATTGAATTGTTTGTGTTGAGGGTCAGCAAAAGAGAATCGGTCTTCTCTTCGAAACATCGAACCACCAGCTTGATGCGAATGCCAAAATGTTCATCCTTTCTGCTTGTATGATTTCCCACGATGATTCACCAGAAAATTTGTGCTCTGCAATGAGATAACACCATCCGGCCTGGGCTTTTCCTAGGCCAGCTGGACCTGGTTTTTTTGGTTGTGGATTAACGAACTGTCATCCTAATTTTAATCGCATCCGACATCCAGCCACTTCTTTTCTCGAGGGACTGGCCGCCGCCGAGGGACAATCTTAGTTTCGCTCCACAATCGAGCCTACGGCCAATTGCTGGACGACGTTTAATCATTCGGTCTTAACAACGATTCTATTCTGCCGCGTTATCAGAGGAAAGGAAACCACTTGGGCAATAGGTGGAAATAGCGTATATAAGGAAAGCCACCGTCGGCATGTGAAAATGTATAATGACTTTCTCACAATCAAAGTTTTTCCTGAAAAAACACCATCATATGTCATTCATCGAAATTTCATTAAATAATTTACTTGATGTTTTGAGTAAAACGGAGCTTTTCTTGTCTACAGAACAACGAAGTTCACTGAAAGTCAGCCTTCACTGCTCGTTAGCGAGAAAGCCTACAGGGAACCACTTATCCTTAACGATGCTCTAATAATGTCCCCGTGCTCCATCATCTGTGTGCGGAACGCTGACGGAACGCCCGTGGCTAGATTTCCCGCCGTCCTTAGCTCGTTCAGAATTAAAAGTAAAACGATAAAAAGTGGACAGGGATCACAAACCGGGTATGCGAGACCAAACCGGGCCCCTCGGAGTCGCTTGTGGTCAAAAGACACGAACAAGTTTTTCCATCAACAGTAAAAGAACGTAGGAGTGGGGTCGGAAAAACTTATCCCTACCCTCCGGGGGAGCTTGCCGCTCCGCGGGATTTTGTTTTTCCAGATGTAGAGAAGAGCAATGCTATGTTTTTGGGGAGACAGCGGGGGAAAAAATCAACAGATAAGAAAAGGGAACATGTTCGCGCAAGTGGTTCACAGGAACATTGCAAAAGAGAACCTCCGGAAGCCATTTTCTCGCGCAGCGTGATGAAACTGTTAATTTCAATATTGAAAGGCTTCATTGTTCCGTCGGGCGCTCTGCTGTATCTTCTCCTGAGTCCTGCTGTTGCCGTTTCTCTGCTGGTTCGTTGGTGCGAATTCTATCACTCTTATTTGCGAGTTGCATGTTGAAAATGGCACCGCCTGTGGTGCATCGAGTTGCCCGGGAAATCTAGAACGCGGCTGGGCTTGTGGCGACGAAGGTTAGGAGAATGATCGATTACATTGTGTGGGATTTATTCGCACCGATGAGCTCGGATCGGGTGTACAAGGTCTTACGGTAAGAATGGAGGGCAGTTTAATTACAGGAATTGTTGAACTGCAACGCAACGTAGTCGGAAAATTCTTGTAAATGAATTAACGCATCGGATGATAAGTTTGCGGGAAGACAACTAAACAACAACTGTTGCCAAAATGTAACTTTAACTATCAACAGAGCTTTCCTCAACTGTCATGCAATAGGTACAACGCCTCTACAACATTTCGATGCGTTAATAAAAACGAGCCATGACAAATGAAATAAACATATTCCTAGGATATCTTCAGGGTGTTCCGTTAAGAGAGTAAAAAAAAGCATAAGTCAGTTAAAATGTTGGCGTGAATAGTGTTTTTTTTCGAGCACATGATTTCCAATAAATGATATCAAAGTCACGAAAGATACGTTACTATTACTACAATTTTTTTGTAATATTCGGAATGAAATAAAAATTGACCACATGCCCAGTTTGAAAGTACGAAAGCTTGTCAGCCATCCTACGGACTTATCAACCGATGTGTTAAGATATCAATGGAACACATCCAGCCTTGCTCGGTAGGAAGATAACCGTGAGGTGAAACTAGCCATAAGAAATCAACTAACAAACTTACCAAACAAACTTACTAACCTTCACTAACCATTCTAACACCTGCATGCAATACTAACCAGTTAGTTCGTAGAAGACCTGGCCGCATATAACTGACACTTTCTAACCTAATGAAATAAACAACTAAACTCCCCTAACACCTTCACTAACCTGTGTGCGCGTAACGGCGGAAAACGAGAATTTTGTCGGGAGAAAATTCGTCACCGGAAACAGCGTGGGCCGCCCCGATTTGTAACGATCTTCCCGCTGCACAAACAGCCCGAAGCGCGGCCCGTGATTGAATGTTTAATGAAAAGTAATCATACCCGAGGTACTTAGCGAAACAAACACACCGAGCAAGTGGAAGCTGCGAGAAAAGGCGTCAGAAAACTCCTATGCCGGGTAGGTACGGGTAACTTGGCCCGGGCGGGGAAGAAAGGATTCGAGTCGGGGCAGTGTTTCTCAAGTCAGGGCGGGTTTGACAATGGCTTACGTTTCCCGCGGCACGTGACGAGAGCACGGCCTTGTTATACCCGGGAAGCCAGCTCGTGCAGGCTTGAAATACCTTTGCTAGCTAGCGGAAGGAACAACACTTTTTTTAATGGCCTATTAAAACGGATGGCCCGACTGGGCTCTGTTGTAGTGGAAAAAGTCGATGGAAAATAGTTCAGGCAGCTGAATGTCGCTCATCTGGAAGAACGCTGGCGTGCCCCGTTGGCGTCCGATACTAATTGGATTTTCAATTAGAAAGCTTTTCCCCCGCCATCGCCCCTGCTGGGAAATGGGTGGGCAAAACTTTCGCAAACCGAGTCTTTCGCTTCGATGTAACAGGATTATCATGGGGAATTGATTTTTTCCCTCCCTCCCGCCAACCGCCGGACGTAAAATGTGACCGATCGAATGTGTCGAACGTGCAAAAAAGATATTTCTTCTGTTGTATCAATTATGATGTCGAGCCTGATTGCCGAACAAGAGATGCATTTCCTATTCGTTAAATTCGTGCAACGTCCATTAATCCAACGGAAAGACAAAGCGAACCGACGGTCGTTTTTCTGTTTTCCAGGAACTTTTCCTTCACGTTGATAAGGGATTCCCTGAGCATTGATACTTAATCAAACACATTTATTTCGCATTGAATCGAATTTAAGTGTTCCGTAAACAAACCTCATGCAGTTTTCGTAGATTATTTTAAGAAATACCCTTCATAAAATAGATGGATGAAATATCAAAACGATAGGCATCGTAAAATTCCATAATGTGAAGCTAATATGAGACATGACTGACGATGGAAAAATTTGATCACGGAGCACTCGCCCCCCCCCCCCCCCTCGTTCCACCACCTTCCACCAGTTGATTGATCGGTAGGAGAGCATTTCCCATAATGCTCGTTCTTTCGCTTCACTTTAGGCTTCCTTTTTTAGCGTTTCTCAGAAACGTTAGAATACACCGCACACACTTGATTAGTTTTCGGAAATGGCTAATTTGTTTCCTCCACCGAGCAATTTTCCTTGCGATGATGTTTTTCCTTTTGGGAAATAGCTGTCTCTACAGAGTGCCAGAAAGACATTTAATTACTGCGAGAGACGAGAGAGTTTTCCTTTTTCTTCTCCCTCCCCCCGGTTATCCCAAACGGTAACCAGGTTACGCATTCACGCATGGCGTGGAAAAACCATGGAGCCACGAACTGGCGCCATCAATCATGCATGTGACAGTCCTCACGCAGATGTCTATGTTTCGGTAATGCTATCGTACATAATGGATTCTAGAACAGCAGTTCGGTGCATGCAGAACATACCCCCGAAGGTGGTGCCTCGTATTTCGAATGGTTTTCCTTGCTTTTTTCCCAAGAAATCATCTCCTCCTTCAACCATAGCGCACATCAAAGATCGCTGCAAAGCATCTCGCGCCAACAGAAATAATAAACCCCGCAGGCGGAGCTGGTGAAGCTGCAGCAACAACTCTTGAACTGTTTGCCGAAACTGAGTGAACCACGAAGGAAGGCATAATTTTTATTACCTTCATTCAAGCTACACATTTTTCCGTTTCGCTGACTCAAATCTTTGTGGTTTTTTTGTTATATTTTTCCCCATTTCAAACGATGTACGATGGCAAAAGGGCAAGAGGAAGCGGGTTTATAGCCACAGATTCATATATTTTTTCGTTTTGGTTTCGTTATTGCGTGCGGAATAAAATTCCAGCATCCATGAAAAGGGTCAACGGCGAAGGCGTGGGAATGAAAACTCTGCGAACGCATTTTATCGAAGCTCGGATTTTCACGGCAGCTCAAATGAATATTGAAATGGTGTATTTTCGACCGGAAAAGTCTGCGGATTGGAGCCACATCGGTACGGAACGTTCGTTTACGCATAGCTACGCAATGGGCAAACGAGTTGAGGGTATGAAATCATCATGGAATTTTTCGAAAGACCTACCTTTTTTTCCATTGGTCCATTTCCATTGGTGATGCTGTAATGTAAATCTTATTTCGATGAAAATGTTTGCATGTCCGCATTGCTGGGACACGAACACACGTTTTTTCATTTTTATCATGAAAAGAATTATGTTTTGGAAAAACGTGTTTACTTTCGAAAAATACTGCTCAATTTCCTGGACCACCATCCAACAGCATACCTTTCTTTTTACTTTCTGTTCCGAAAGCCTAATTCCTGTGCCGGCCACAGTTGTCTCGGCTCCGATGCCGGCCTTCGGAGCCGCCCGAAAGAGCCAGCGGCTGTTTGGGGGACGATGGAAGACTAATTAAATTTCGCGCCCGTTTGCTCGTCGTAGGCAATCCACTTCCGGAGGCCCCATTTCCGGGCGGTGCGGTTCGGGGACCAACCGCTACTTACCGCTGGCGGCGACTGATCACGGCAAATAGTTGCACAAGTTGACAAACTTCCGGAGCTGGCTTCCACCGCAGTTCTGCGGCGTTTCATAAATCAATTTCTGCGTCGCTCGTTTCCGGTGGTGGGACGAGAGATTGGGGAGCTTTAGTTTAGGAAAGGTAAGCCGATGATTTCCTCGGTGCACTGGTAAAGCCACTACTCGAGAGGCCACGACGGATAGGAAATCTTCTAACTTTATTATGCTTCTCAATATTGTGTTTTTGAGGGTTAAGGTATGAACAATTTTCAACAACGAACTTCAACGGATCGCAAAGCGTGCGGGAGCTCCTTTTTGTGGATCATGTCACGAAACCCCACGTACACGACGAAGCATTCGCAATTTCCGCTCACTTCCCGGTTTGGTAGCGTCTAGATCATGCATATTATATGTGCATAAGCAAACATGCTCCCGTTGTTTGACGGAGCGAAACCAACATGTACTCTATGCATATGCAAACATGTTGTTCAACATCCAATCAGCGCGCCCGGGAAAAGTTTTGTCGTAGGCAGACGAAAAGGCTACAAAGAACGATCGATTGAGCTGTTTCCGCTGGCTGCTAATGTCAGAATTTCATCCGAATGTCAGAGTTTTTCCTCTCTCTACTCGCTCTCTCTCCATCTCTTGGTCGAGGTGTTGGGTGTAAAGAAACTTTCATCAGTGATACTTTATTTCCAGCATGCTACCAGAAATACTTTTGATTACTTTTCGGATGTTTTGAATGTTCATCTGGGCATGGGCATGGTTTGCAAATTAATCATCAACTTTTTGAATAATCTATAGATGTTCTACTCAGAATAAATAGATCGTTTTACCGTTAAAAATATGGAAGTCATGTGAAGGAAAAGATTCAAATGACAAAATTGCGATATTGCGGTTTCAAAAACTTAAATTTTATAAATTATTTTATGAATAGTTTTACATTACTGGCAAACATACAAAATTTGCTCTGAAGATGTAAAGGCGTAAAAGGTGACCCGAAATGCCAAAAGTTTGCCTACAAGATCTATAACTTGAAAAAAATATTATGTCTGCTTCATTAATTCATACAATTTCATAATTTTTCATATGAATATCCTGTAAAAACGAACGCTACCAAAGTTTCTAAACGTTAAGCACATTCCACATTTTGAAAATAGAGAGTGGACATTTGTATAACATTAAAGCTCCTCAGTTCAACCTGACACTCAAGAAACTCATTCGCATCGTTGCGGCAAACGGTGGTTAAATAAAGTCGAGTGATTACCTCACACACGCAGTTCGTTGATTACGAGTCACACAATCCTCCCACGCATTCATCACAAAGCTCTCGAAACCTCAATTCTGTAGCTTTGCGTGATAAGAGCATGAGTCACATGTCCTTTCCCTCCGCTGTGTCAGTCGTACGTTTTCCACCGTCGGAAAAACCAATTGCGGAAGCTTAAGACGAACGGCTAGCAATATAGAAAAAGAAGGGGAGAAAATAGTATTGCGGTAGGAGTATACGTGATACGGCACTTCCCGATCCAGACCCATCCCTATGTAAGCCATGGGATCGGCCATCTTTTCACCGACTGTGACGCATCGAAATAAAATTCCGTCTTCCGCTCCGCACCAATCATCGTCACTTTCGCACCCATCCATCCGGTGTTACTTGATGCGACAAGGTTTTCCGAAGTGCGAATGAAAGCGAAGTGTGATTTATTATATTTCCCAGCCGCAAAACCCTGCTCGACAGTGTCACTCGCTTGGATGAACCAGATTTTCGATGATTACCCGTGAAGATGAGGAACATCGGTAGAAAGGAAAAATTGCATTTACGGCCTGCGGGAGAATGATTGTTCGAAATTGTGAAGATCCAACGATGGGATAATGGGCCCGAACAAAAGAGGGATATTGAATAAACGCGAGATTTCGAAGACATGGCAAAAGAAATTGAACATCTTACAGCTCGTTGAAATTGTTTTAATTTTAAGAAAGTTCATTTTTCCTAAATGTTTCATTAAATCACTTGCCTCAACGAACATCGGCCCATAAGGTGCATGTTTTATATTCCATTTCACTTGCCGTTTCGAAATTGGGCAGACTGAATTATTATTTTCACGCAAAGCTAACTTCATCCCGATGGCGGCGTAGATCTGTCTCATGGTGATTGCCATCTGCCAAAGCGTTGGATAGACTCGTGTCCTTCCCGGAAAAGTTTCCTCCGTTGCCTTGCACCAGTTGAAAAAACATCAAATAGAAGGTTGTTAGCTACGGCATCAGTGAACGGGAAAATGGAGTATTACCCCATGATGCTTAATATTTGATTGACTGGGTCAGTCGTGAATTCAGAATGCTCAATTTAAGAAGCAGGATCCTAAGCGACATCTACAATTTGTTATTCTAATGAATTATTGAACAGAAGCACAAAGGGATGCAAAGCAGATTCGACAGCTCTTTGCTACGCTTACATTTTATTCATTCTTCTAACAAGAAGAGCACAACCTGGCACCTGGGTTTTTGATGAATGTAACTTTGCTTCTTTAATTTGCTGCTGTTAAATATTCTTCCGATGTTTTTTTAGCAACAAATATAATTTATTCGCTGCTTACAGAATAGAAAACAAAACCGCGGGAATAACAACCATCCCTTTTTAAGTGCCTCGACCAGGATGAAAGTATCTCGACATCTTTCGCAAAATAAAAGGCAACAAAGCTGCTCGATTCTGGGGATGATTTTTTCCAACCGAACCTTTCCGAGCCTTCTGGTTGCTTGCTACATGACCCAATATAAGACCAAAAAGAAGCAGAAAACCCTGCAAATCTTAACAAATAGCTCCTAGCAACCAGCCCAGTCAGGCAAGCGAGACGTATCGAAACAACTTGAAACTGCCATGGAAATGGCAGCATTGAAACTCCAAGAGCAGGGGAGGGAGGGTTCAGTCCTTAGCCGCTCCCACGCTTCCAGCTGGCTCAGATTTGGCAAAGCCTGTAGGCGCCCAGTTCAAAGAGAATCACTTCTAAATACCATAAATGCTTACGATCCTTTCGGGCCTTGTCGGAATGCTGGGAGGGGGGGTTTTAGTAAACCCGTTTTAAATTTTGCAAGAATTAATGGTCCGTCCCGAAGAAATTTGATGTTTGAAGGAACGGAACTTTTCCGTTGAGTTGGAAAGTCGCACACAAAGAAAAAACGCACAATTTATTTACCAATTGGACGATAAATGGGAAAAAACCATGACATTCTTTTATTTGGTGACTTTGAATAAGCGAGGATTGAATTGCATTCCACAGAAACTTGAAATTATAAAATATTGTGTATACCTTTTTGTTTATTATTAGCATTATTTTCACTAACTGATATAGTTATTTATTTGTGTAACATTTTCCTATAGGACTAGTTTCACCTCTGATCAACTTTTCTAGAACCAACTAACAACTTTATATACCTCTTTTCCAGCATGCGAGAATACGTGGAGGAAAACGAAAAGAATGATCCGCTGATTCACGCACCGGACAAGAAGAATAATCCTTGGGCCGAGAAGGGCAAATGTGTCATCATGTAAATAGCGTCCTATCTTCTACCAATACTACTAATTGTCCTTCTACTACTACTACCACTACTACTACCACTACTAGTACTTCTACCACAACTGCTTCTACATCTACCAAAAACCGACTACCACTTCTTCCTCACCATCACTACAACAAAATCACTTTTAGTAGAGCAGCCTGTTGCTTCTTCTGCCACGACTACGGCTACCATAGAACAGTACCACTTTTGGCCACTGTTGTTCCAATCAGCAAGAACTAGAAGGCAAGAAAAAACCGAACCATCGAACCGAACCAAGCCGTTGGCTCCGTTTCAAGTGCTGCCCTTCCTATCCCCTTGCCACTCACTCTACCGCCTTCCCTTTCGTCGGCAACGGGATGTAACGTTTTATAAAGTTTCCTTTCCTAGCGAGAACAAACACTTTCTTATCGAATACTCAATAACTTGGACCATTCGCGGCAAGTGAAACAAAACAAACAAAACAAGGAGGAAAGGCTTAAGGACGAAAACCGAAACAACCAAATCAAACAAAAGCGAAAATTCAATCAAAGAACATTAGATCATCGCGAACTAGAGTAATCGAAGCCGGCGAAAAGGCGTTATAAGATTGCTTCGAAAATTGAAGAACGGCTCAGTTTATTCGTTCGATACTCTCTATTCATAAAACAAATGATGAGATCTGCTTGTTTGAAGGGAAATTATCTTTTTCGTTGTGCGTATGGTTTATTATAGTTACAATCTTTTTTTCTTGAGTGTATATTATGTGATTTGTTAGCAGTTTATGTTTTACATTCTTTCCTTTTTCAAACATGTTATATTATAAATTAAATTCCCTCCACGGGAGATGCAACACATAAGTAGTTTGTTCTCTCGTTTGAAATTAGTTTGCACCGCTTCTGTACTTTTTTAAACTTTCGCTACACAATAAAGTTTAAAAAAGTACAGAAGCGGTGCAAACTAATTTCAAACGAGAGAACACAGTTATTTTTTTGTTTCTATTGCCAACGCATTGCGCCTCGAAGCATTTGGTTTATTTTTCCTTTCCTTAAATATGTAAAAATCAATAGCTGTCAAAGATGAAA
The DNA here is from genome assembly GCA_914969975.1 of Anopheles atroparvus. NCBI lineage: Eukaryota > Metazoa > Arthropoda > Insecta > Diptera > Culicidae > Anopheles > Anopheles atroparvus. The sequence continues at coordinate 22,224,651 of CAJZCY010000003.1, forward strand.
ACAGAGCAGAGTGAAAAAGAAAGCAACAGGCAACCGAAAAACTAACTCAAGCGATGGTGTTAGGCAAGTCGAGTGAATGCTAGTCTAAATCTAATTTTCATCTCGTTTAGATCTGCTGTTATTTAAGTTGTAATCGAAGGGCTGAGTGTAATATGTTTAGTTCGTGATTAAATTTGCTCGATCCACGAGCCATGCTAAAAGACGAGAACGAGATTGTAGGCGCGCGCGTGAGAACAGAAGTAAAAAAACACGTATGAGAACAAAAAAAAAAGCGAATGGACCCGAATGTGCAAATTGTGCAAAACCTGAAATGGTGATGATGATTAAAGAGCGTTAGCGTGAACAGCTAACGGATATCTATCAACAAACAACAGGCTGTTTAAATCATTCTTCAAACAAGGAACGCCACCAAACATCACTCGAAACTATCACACTAGTCGACGAATGAATAGATGGAAAAGAAAACACCTTTACGAAGACACACTTTAACATACCTTGCATTGGAACGAAACAAAACTTTGCCTCTTCAGTTTATTTGTGTGTACAGGACGGGTTGGTGTTATGTGTCATTGCTGGAATAAATCGTACGTTGCATGTCTAGTACTGTTTTTCTGTGTTGTCTTGTGTTGATGTTTCTTTCGTCGTTGTTCAGTTGTTGTTTTTTCATATGTGTCGTTCCGTTCTCGTGAAGTTTCCTTTTTTCCTTTTCTTTAAGTTTTCAATGTTAGACGAATTGGTTTGTACTTGTTTTCTGTTTTCATTGTACATATTATGTCACTGTGTTATCGATGGTTCCGTTTATTACGACAAATTCTGTCAATACTTTCCGTACCGAATGAAAAATGAAATAAATTTAAATTTTTTAATGAATTCTATAAAACTCATAACGGTACGGACAGTTGGCAATGTACATACAACGACAAAGCATTCCGCGGCAGTGTCATACGTTTCTTCAACAATTCACCAAGTGATACGCTTTGCAAATGACGCAGACAACACTCGCTGCCATGACTATTGCCTTTTGGCCGACCTGTTCTGCATGCCGACCTGTTTTGCCCCACGATGATTGCCGGAATCCTTCACTAAGGCCTTGTGTGTCTTTGGTTCTCTTCTCGACAGATAAAACGGAACGTTGTCTTCACCAGTTAGCTATGCTGCCTCGTGCCATAAAGAGAGGGATAAAGGAAGAGCGAGAGAGAGGGAGATACAGAGAGATGAGAAAACAACATATAGATAAGGGAAGGTGAACGATGTAGGAGGGAGAAAGTCGAGCGAAGATAGAGGGCATTTACTTTTTCGGCGGGATTTTCAACGAAACCATCGGTCCTGCTTCGAATCGATCGGAATCAGATGGAAGCCCAAGGAAGAAAATCTTGGATCATCGACCCAACATCGGCATCGTCACCTTCTGCATCATAAGCATCATCATCATCATCATTCTCACCATCACTTCATCAACAGCGCCAGCGCCATGGAGCAGACGACCAGTGAAGCAAGTGAATGCCCCCGGTCGCACGGTTGACAGCTTTCCACCAGTTTTCACCAGCTGAAGGAAGCCGCGAACTACAAAACATTGAACAAGATTCTAGTCCTCGTACACGTAGTCCAGCAGCTAGACAGTGGAAAAGTTAACAGGCTAGTTATTTGGCATTTTTGGAGAACAGGACAGGAACCTCGGCAGGAGGATTAACGGGCAACTTGGTTCAACTCCACCAAACATGCATCTGTGTTGAACTTTCTGCCGGAGTGTATTTTAAAGATTTTCCACGAAAGATTCATTGTGTGTTTAGCATTTAATGGAAAAGCGCAACTTCGACCAGAGTGAACGTTCTGTTTTTCCTACGCATTTTTCCCCTGCTTGCCTGCTGCAGCCGACACGCCAATATCAATTCCTCATCAACGTATTTTATACTCAGTAGATTTCCACGAAAATCAGGTTGCGAAACGCGATTGTGCAGCTTCTCTTCCACCGTGTTCCAAAAGCAAACTTACCTCGGGCAGTGGAATGTTAGGGAAATGTTATCATTTATTCGCTCCAGGCAGCAACACGGAGCAAGCCATTTACCATGTGAAACAGAACACAAGATATAGTAAGGTAATTTGGCGTCGAATATGCATACCGCCGTTTAGCTATCCTCATCGTTTCTTTGGAATGAAATACAATTAGTTGCAAAGGAAATCGTGACTTGTCAACAACATTCCGGTCTTGAAAAAGTCTCCCGGGAGGAATACGAACGTCCGCCCGCGACACAGGAAGTTCCGGTATGTTCCACGGTTTGTGCGCACGTACCTTTGTGTCAGAGAATGAACACACCTTCAGCTGCCGCAGACCTGTCGGAGCAGAGAAGTGGATCTCCTTTTGATTTCAACACTGCCTGTTAAAAATTCCATGCAACTCGCAAACATTTAAAGTAAATCATTACCACGAAATGCTATTTAAACGAACATAATTCACTTTTCTTAGAAACATAATAAACGATTGCGAAAATTATAAAACACGCGTTGTCAATGGAAAGCTAGAGAACCTTTAAGCACAAATATATTTGCTAGACTTTGTCCTAATTGATTTGAACCTTCTGCGCTATATTGCGTATGTCTTGAACCTATTACGTATGCAACAGAATATTTCTTAGCTAAACTGTTCTTACAACGGTTCATGAGTATTTTTTCGATTTTTGGAATGTGATTTTAAATTTGAATCTGTATCAATATGATCTAAACTTAATGCTGTCGAACATAGCTAGGACTACAACCTCTTAATTGTAACATTTTCTGGTTAGAGTGTTTGTCTTAGCTAAAAGCTGTTTTCTTGTGAAGCGTTTTTATGTTTCTAAGCGTTTTTGTGTGCAAAGCGTTTTTCATACAACCGAACCAGTCCGGAATAGTCGCTATTTTTCGCTTTTCCAGGATGGTTCCCGAGCTTCGCCGACAGCCAAAAATGCTGTACATTTTCCGTGCGTTGATAATTCATCCGTACAACCACGATTATTTTCAGGACCGGTATAAATTTGGCCTGAAGAATTTGAGCATTGCTGACGAAGCGTAAGTTTTCGTTAATTCTTTGGCATATTACGTGTTTCTTCTAATCTGCTGTTTCCCGCAAGTTTTATGTCTTGCCAGATAATTTGTCCAGGGGCACTTATTCGCGATTTTTACAAATGTGCTGGAGCTAAAAACGATTGCTTCAAATAAAATTTAGAACCCAAACGGATTAGTTTACATTTTTTCCAATCATTACAAACATTTCTTCTCTCATATGTTTTTCAAAACGAGTTATTAGTGTGATAGAATTCTCCTCCCTAAAAGTGAGACATGCGCAAAGAATTTCTACACCCTGTTTTCCCCAGGCGTTACGCGTCCATTACCCGTGACGTGTAACGGCTAACAACTGATCGAATCTAAACTGACAAAACCTAAACCAACCAGTTGGAAGATGGCCTCGGAAAAGGCACTTGCCACGAAACACCCGTCCCGGGTCCGGTCCAGGAATTTCCCAAGGTACTTGTATGCGTGTTTGTATGTGTTTGCTGGCAGCCGTCTGCGTCTCGTGAATACTATCGAAGCATAGATTTTTAATTTTGAAACAATATAATTTATACCTTGGCGTTCATTTGCCTCCTTTGTGGTTGTGTCGGAGAGTCTGCAAGTCCTTTAGTATTGGTATGTTTTGTGTGTGTGTATTGGGGTTTGTGTATTGTTTTGTTACCGTGTTCCTTGCTTCCCTTGAAAATTACCGTTTTTTGTGCCCTTCGTCTTGCTTGAGGGTAGTGTTAGGTTTTTTTTATCTGCTTCCCCTCGTGCGATTCTTCCGACGAGGGGTGCAAAAAACATTAGGGGTAGCTGATGAGTGTGACGCTGATAGGGATGCTAGATCAGGGAGCACCATAAAAAAAAAACGTCCTCGCTAGCGTTGAGCTCGGTTTCTACAGCAGTGAAGGACACCGCAGGGTGGCGGAAGGCAAAGAATGATGATAAAAAATGAAGACCACCAAAAACGAACGGCAGCAAATGGGAAGAATTGGTGGGGCAGAAAGGTTTTTTGGCATTTCAAACGTAAGGGTGGAACTGTTGTCTTATTTTTATTGCATTAGGCGGCGGAAACTAAGGCAAGGACATTATTTTCATTTCGCTTCTTTGACAACGTTCTTTCGGGGGGGAGATGTTTCTAGTCTGCTTGCCGTTTCTATTTTTCCGTCGCCCAGCCGGGATCGGAAACATCCTTTCGCGAATATTGAGATTTTTAATTTCATTCAGATTCTGAAAGAAACGTGTTCCTCTGGTCACCTCGCCCCCCTCCCCCCCTCCACATTCTGCCAGGGGTTTCATCTCATCTCAATGCTAATGACGAGTTTTTCACAATAGCAACGGGAAGAGAAAAAACCGGGAGGGTAATTTTGTGTGTGTCGTTGCTATAGTGAATGGGAAAAGAATGGGTCCTTCTCACCGTAGGATTTCGAAGGACACTGTTCATTAGCATAACTACAATGTGGGCTGCTTTGATGAATCCCGTTAATCAGTTGCTATTGGAAATGGTTGTAGTGTGAAAAGAAAGAAATGGAAAAAGGAAAAATACCGAAAAGATGCATTGCGGACGTACATAATTATACAAATTGAATAATAAAAATGTGCTGCTAGTGAAAAATCGTGTCATGCTTAAGTAATTTTCCTGATTGATTTGACTATCCGAAAAGGCACCTCAAAAATTAGCCTAATGACAAATAACAAACAAATAACCAAGCTCCAAATTTAATCAAGGAGTGAAGGAAAATTCAGCAAAGTAGAATTAAATTAATTAAAAATAAAATTTAATCTATGTATAAAGCACAAAATTGTGCCTTAGTAACAGTTTAAGTGTTAACTTGATTAAATAAAAAAACTGGTACAAAACCTAACATTCAACGAATACTTAAAGACAAGGACAACTATCCGAAAATTAAAACAAGCTCATGCCATCACATCTTCATATCTAATTCTACTATTACCTACAATGCAATTGGTACAATAAGCACAGAAAACTCAACTGCAATTTAACGCATCCTAAGAAACTTCTTTTCTCTTCAATATTTCGCTTGCACCAACGAATGCAAATTCGTGCATTTGGCATGAAGTGCAGAAATCCTGCTAAAGCGACCGAATCGACGCGTAATAAAACATGAGAAGGGAGGCTCATCAGCAGAGCAAAACAAAAAAGATAAAGTAACAAAAAAAAAAAAAAGGTTACCCCTCACATTAACGCACACCCCGAAGGGTTGATCGCACGGGAAGGCAGAGTAAAATTGTGAACCGCGGGCGAGGGACGTCTCGACTAAAAAAAAAAAAAGATTTACGAAGCGACTAAAAAAGGACTCGATTTGTTGCACTTGCGCACGCAACAACATCGTCCTTTTTAGCTGTGTGAGTTGAAGATTTGGTGTTGGCATCATGCTTGAAGCATGCTTTATTTTTCCTCGTTCATTCTATGAGCAGTTTTGTTGTCAGATGTCTGTTCCATGCATTCACACTGCTCAACATGAGCATTGCTTTTCATCGGTGAGCCACAGAGCACCTGCAAGTCCAGGTGCCTCCTTGTAGCTCCATGCATTTGAACGCCGTCACCTGCAGCCAGCTTCTCGCTCTCTCGATGGAAACCGCTACACAGGAGTCCCGAGTTGAGCTTCATCACCATCCCATTCTCAGGTCCCAGGTCTGTTCCCGATTCGTTCGGCGCGCAAGGATTACCATAAAGGCGATGGCGGAAATTAATTGTACCGGAGGTTTTCTTTTCGCCAACCGAAACCTCCCCGCGCGCGCAAAGCTTGGAAACGGATGCACTCGTGCGTGATACCACCGGGAAAATCGCGTCCCGAAAAGGGAGGAGCGTGCGCCCGATTGGAGCAGTGAGAAAACGAAGTTAATTAAGCTCATTATCATTAACTTCCCCCCTTTGCTGGCCGGACGGTCGGGGCATTTATGTAATGACCACACGAGGCTGCTTAAATACTTGGCTACGCGATGCTGTGCGCAAAAGCATCACCCGGCGAAAGGGCGCCGGATGGAGTGGTAAGATTTTATGCCACCTCCCAAGACAAGAGGAGGAAGCAATAGAGAGAAAAAAAAAAGAACGTACAGACCCAGTGGCTTATACATATTTGCAATTTTTCGCACTTGGCAACACCCACAAATCAGCGCCGAACGACGACGGTTTTCCATCCGCGGGCCCCCGGCAGCTCCCTGACGTCAAAGATTTTTCCCGCTCGCTAATGGGAGATGCTTCGGCGGTTTCACAGAGGCTGCGGGTTTAAATGAAAGAGCATAAAAGAGACACCCTGTGCGTGGGTTGAAAAGAGACGCTACGAAAGAGAGAGTGAGTGAGAGACGCGCGCCCTTTCGGCCGTCTGCAACGGCTTCTGCGTCAGGACGTTTCGAGAGGGACGAAAGCGAGAGAGAAAAATTAAATAATTATTCCCATTGTTTCTCGGCTCCCGCCGCTCGGCTTCCGGGGGCTTTCCAGCCGAACAGCCGAAGTAGCAATAATTACGAGCCCGTGCTCGTATTTATCGCGCGTTCTTCGGTGGCACAATGTTGTCGGAGAGAAAAACGTGAGAAAGGGAGAGGGAAAACAGTGGCAAAAAAAAACACATTCGCAGGACGAACGCGCTTCGGGAAATCGCTTTTCCGGAAGACATAAGGAGTGGGAGTATAGTTCGCGTTTCTCGTCCGCACGCAAAAGTCCTTTCTCGATGCAGAAGTCCTAAGCACGAAGCATCCTCACCACAAGCTCATGCTGTCCTTCGTGTGTGTGGGGTTTTGCGCAGGTGCGTTCCACCAAGCCTGCCTGGGGAAATTCATTTCGTCGAACACCACCGTCGAGGGGGGTCGAAGGGTGTTGGGCGAATGGCTGTTACTTGGGGGTAGAAAAACTATATACATACGTGCATACATACACACCGCTCATTAGCCAATGAACAAACGCGCTTCTAATTTTACACAAATGAGAAAAATCAGCCACTCCACTTGCAATGTGTGGCGGGGGGTGGGAGGAGGGGGGGGGGGGGGTTGGAATCGTTCGAGGTGGCACAGAGCGAGAAAGAATTATAAAGGCCACCACACTAGCACACGATGCACTTACACGCACACACCCCCCTAGGGAAGAAAAAGGAAGAGCGACGACTTTCAAGTAGCTCCTGAGTTTTCTCCTCTTTTGGCACGGTCGGAAAAGTGCACTTGCGTGTATGTGAGTGCGGCGGACGAGGGAGCGCGCAGGAGTTTAGCAGCGTGTCGTCTCATTGTGCCCTCATCAGCATAGGATTCGCGCGACATCGTTCATTTCTTAAGATATGATGGGTATCGGATCTCGCGGCCGGGATGCCAGATTGAATCCGAACTTATCCTTTTTCATTTAAAAGGAGGTTTCTTTTCGAATTTATTGTTTTGAAATAAATGAAAGTAAATAATGGTGGTCCTGTAAATGAAATTAATGAACTTATTATAAACTAAATAAATTTAATAATCTGTTTCTTTTGCTTAAGCTTCCAAACCAACAGTTTTTCAGTTAAAAAAGGGGTTTATTTTCCTCCCGTGCATTATTTAATTCAAAGTATAGTTCTCAGCGCAAGAAACAAGCATTATCAGCTATTTTAATTATGTAATGAACTGAGATAATTACCCTAAACATATTTAAAGATAATTACTCTACTTTTACAATTTGTAATACAGCGTATAAAATTTGCGAGCAGTTAAAACGTGTTAAAAATTCTTAATTTGTGTTTTGCTCGAATAAGTTCTAAATAATTTAAATTGCTCATATAAAACGCTGCCAACACTGCCTAATTCCCCCGAGCAAGGGGCTCAAATGAGCGGAGAGAAGTAACAACGAAATAGGAAGACAAAAAAAAAGTACAGTAAATAAAACTCACCCCTATCGCGCTCGTGTCGTCCGGGCCAGCGCGGGACGCAGAAAATCAAGAAAAGTCTAACTCCCGAGCGCGCTCGGGCGTTTGTTTACCTTTTCCACGTACGCCCGGTGCCGTCTCGCTCGCACAGCGTGCCATCTCGCAATATTTCCACGCGATTTCCACGCGACACACATTTACGACTACAATTAAAAGGCAACCCTCTTAAATACGGACGACAATAAGAGCGAAAGAAGGGCACCAGAGAGAGAGAGAGAGAGGGCGAGTGAGGGAGAAGGATTGAAATGCGATGAGCGAGAGGGCAAACCGTTCACTTTCCCCTCATCGGTACGCACGCAAACACACGCGGTAAGAAGGACCAAAGGACGCTCGGGAAAATCAACAACCCTTCGGGCCGCACGTGGGGAAGGAAGCGTGTACTAACACACGCAAAGACGCAGCACCGCCGGAGGAAAACGGATGGAAAAACGGCACCCCCTTCGCCCAACGCTGCCCCGTCCTGAAGGGTAGGGTATTTAATCGGGCCGCATTTGTCCCGCTCTTTCGCGCACGGCACACATTAACACACGACTCGGTACCGCTCCGCTCCTTGCCTGCTTTTGTATGTATATTTACTACCGTGCACCCGCTGCCTCCCACTCCCCCTCGTTCCACCCCAGCGACACTGGTGCACACTGGTGTTGGTGCGGTCCGCTATCACGCTGCATGCGCGAGAGCGAGACGGGCGGCGCTTAATTTGCATATATTTGCTATATATGAAATAATTTTTCCTTTTAATATTTCCACTCGGTGATAACTTCATTCTGGTGTGAAATAATTGCTCCGCGGTAACCGTTTTTACATCATTACGCCAGTCCACTTTGTTTATGCATGCATACGCGTAGCAGGCGGCGTCGGCAGCAGACGGTTCCCGGCAGCGCTGCTGGTGCTGCTGCTGCTGCTGCTGCTGCTGCTTGCTGCAGCAGCAGCAGCAAGGCAACACTAGCCGGAACACGGCCAGCAGTCGGGATGTGACATTAGTTGTTGCCGCCGTGTGCTGGCGCTGCTGCTGGTGCAGCGGCCGGTTTTGCGTTCGCCCTGGCAACACCGTGTTTCGCCATCGGGTTTGGTGCATCGCCCTCGCAACAGTTGCTAGCAACTCCAACTGGCACACTCGTGGCGGGCAGCACCACTGGTCAGCAGTTCGTCAGCGCAGTGAAAACCAGAGCACGATGCGCGTGTGTGTGTTCGTGTGTGTGTGTGTGTGTGTGTGATCCGAAGGGTCGAGCAGGTTGCGGCAGTGCAGAACAACCGGCCAGTTTCCAGCCCTTTTCCTTGACCGTTGGTGCGTTCGTTGCGTGAGCAAAGCGTCGGTCAGCATTGTGGTCTTCTCATGAGTTACGTCAAAGAAGTCAGCACAAACAACAACAACAACAGGAGAGAGGAACAACCACCAAGCCTCTGTACCGAAACCGGATCCTTGCCATGAAGGTGCGTGCTTTAGAAAAAACGCGTTTGCGAGCGCCTGATCCGCAATTCCTTGTGCTGTGCGATGTGTCATTTTTTTTTTGTGTTTGTTTACTACTGCCCGAAGTGACCACCAGCCCGTGACCGGTGGGGAAAAAAAAGTAAACACGCACGTCACGCTGACAGTTGACGGCAAGTGATGGAGCAGCTTTGTGAGCTCTCTGGGAAACGATCGCAGCAACCGATCGTGGAGAATAGTTCCTGTTTCGTTAGTTTTGTCGTCGGCCCATAAGATGCTTTTCGGTTGAATGAAAACGTACACATGTGTTCCTCGATCTGCCGCAGTGTTCTAGCAGGTTGTGAATGGTCAAATCGTTTGAAGTATCCTTCAGTAATCCTTCCAACAACCCATGCAAGAAATGTTGACTAAAACCCGTCTAGTGACTCTTGCTCTCGGTTAGTGCTTAAGTTGGTCAGAGAATCTGGAAATCTCGAGAAATTGCCATAAATGCATCAGTTCGATCTCTTCGGTTCAAAAACGTAAACAAACGTGTCCAGCATGATTTCGGCAGCGATGTTCTGAAAGCAATCATCCTGCACCACCACAACCGCACCGGGCTCCAGCGTAGCTTTCAAGGATAACATGGGCACAACCTCCGCATTTGGGCATTTGGTAATCGTAAAGGCAAAATGAAAGCTTCCCAGCTGGTCACCGGAAGTGAAACCATCTCAACGCCAGTGAGCATTCGCCAGCTTTTTGTGCAATTGCTTCCATGCATCATGACCGGGATGGACATATCCCGGTTAGGACATGCCACTCGGACTAAAGGTGCTTCCTGTTGTGACCGTTTGGTGTGAACGATTTGTCCGAAAATACGTGCGTGTGCCCGGTTATCTGGGAAAAATGATCCTATCAGGAACTGTTTCGGTTATCGGTGAGATCCGTTTGCTGACATTCGTGTTGTTCGAAAATGCGAGACTACCCATTAAGGGAATCTTATATGCGAAAAAGCCCGACAATGCTAACGCACTCAGTTCGTTTCGGTAAGTGAATTTATCAATACTTTAACGGGTTTAGAATAGCCTATATAGGAAAGGAACGTAGAAGTCCGTCAAACAAATTCGTTTATCGAGAGTGCAAAATAATGTACGGCAAATTTGTTTATAGTAATTATCCTGTTAAACTATCGATTAAACAATGTTCCTCCACGGCTCGAATGGTCCCGAAACGTGTGGGCAAGCGAAACGCAGTGCCGGTTCATTGAACCATCGAGAGGAAAACCGCTCGGGAAAACTCCACTCAACGCCGCGTCCGGCACGCTACTGTGTGTGGCGGTTGCGGTGCGTACGACGGACACTTGCGTACTGTTAGCACGCTCTCCGCTTCGTTGGTCCAGGGCGTTATGGGGTGGTCGGTTCGCGAAAAGCGATCATCGTGTTTGGACGTGTTGCATTGAACCTGTTGTCGTCGGTTAGGGAAAACTTTTCCGCCTGCAAGTACGTCCGCGGTTTTTCGAACGATAACTTTAAACTGAAGGGAACATTAAAATGTCAGTAAAACTTTTATGGAAGGTTAAATTAATTCCTAGCAAAACATTTTATGTCCAATTTATTCCATTCACTTGACAGATTCATTTAAAAACATCCGAGCATTGAAAACAATCTTATTTTGATCTTATATTCCATTGCAAATTTCAGCAAGCGAAGATTGAGTAGCTCAGATTGTTACATGAATTTTCTTTCACCGAGGCAAACTTTCTGAGTAAATGTTGTTTTAAACATTATTATACCCTCTATAAAAAGGACGATAACAATAACCAGAACAATGAAAAATAATTAGTTAACTAGTTTATAGTTGATATGTTAATGACGAATGATTGCACGTTTGTTACGATAGTAATAATCAATTATTTGCTTGCGTTAAAATTTACAGCAAACATTGGACGATGAAGCTGTACGTCTACTTGAATGCCGACCCAGCACCATCTCCTATAAGAACCTGCGTTACGACCGACATATACGCGCACGAACATCAAGGTAAGAAATTTATGAAGAGTCATTAATTTTTTGAAATGCCGAATGAATTGACGCAAACTATTCAAATGGCATCTACATTTCAAAAGAGAATCTTAAGAATCAAAGATTTATATGTTTCTCCTCTTTTTATTTCAATGTATTGCATAACCTTGGCCTTAAATTGTTTATCACGATTAACAAATGTGAAACGATTAAGAACAACCACGCATTTAAACTGCAACATGTATGGTTTCGATAAAATCATATTTTTTGTCTAAATTGGTATATACTGTTTATTCAATGCAGTGTTACTAAATTACGCTACTATTTTGCTATCTTCAACAATCTTTATCGCTAGCCAAATCTAATTTATTCAAAAGGTGTCAGGAGAGCCAGGACATTTCAAAAGCCTACATCAGGAAACTTTTTCCTCAAGATTTGTTATTTGCCTGACTTCCTGAAAATTGTATAAACCAAGAACCTTGGCCAAAAAGTGACCGAAGATCTATTTCCACCTGACCACCACAAAAAAAGGCTTCTAAACGGTTCGACATGGGGCTACTGTTGAAGAGAATCGGTTGATGATGACGGGAAAATAAAACAGCAAAAAGAATCCTGAGAATGCACGCCGAAGGTCAAGGTTTGATGTTTGAAGCATTTGGGCAGCGAGCTCATATTGGAAACGTCATCGTCTGTGCGTCGGTTTTTTCGGCGTCATCATCGTCGTAAGGAAACCCAGACGCGTGTCCATCGAGAAAAAAGCACGCCATGATAAACGAAATGGGAGCAAAATGACAACAAACGTACCGGGCAGTGCCTATGGATCTGGGAACCCTATTTTCGGGCATATCAAACTTTTGAACAAATTCACACTTGAAAGACAAGTCGTTAAATGGATTTTAATTTTATTTAGCTCGTGGTTTTGTGGTATCTTTTGATCTCCTTCAATCGTCTAAGAAGTTGACTCCAAACATCCCCTGCAAATTCTTGCCGCACGATTCTCCGACACATGTGTAATTGAATCATCTATCCTAAAATATTCCCGTCGATTCACTGGAATTAATGGAAATTAAATCGAGTTAAGGATCGTTTTCCTCCATCCGTGTCCATGCGATGCTGCGAGCACATGAGAGACGCCTTCTCATTAACGAAATTGGAAACCAGATCCTCCAATCGCAACAGCAAACCCCTTCCGGTGCTTCGGTTACGCCCTAGCAGGCAAAAAGGAAGTGGATAGCACAGTTTTGTCCTTTATTTTTTCGCAAATAAGACGGAAGACGAAACTCATATGTGTCCCATGGCCCGACCATGTGTGTCTGTGTGTGTGTGTGTCCAACACCTTGGAAACCGTTCGGATAAGCTTTTTCGGATCTTCGCATCCGACCAACTCCACAAAATTGTTCCTCGCGGGGACAAACATTCGTGGAATCCAACGTGCGCTGGAGAGCAAAGCGGTTGGATTTTAGCATAATTTCATTCCACGTCTCTTCTATCTCTCTCTCCGCCTTCCACGCCCCACGTACTCTGCACTTCGGGGGCCCAGGGGGAGGTCTCTTGCTTCAGCAGAACTAGTTACGGCCATCCTTAATCTCTCCCGACTTATCTTCTCTTTTCCCTTCTTTTCTTACCGCCACAAAGCGCCACATCCAGTACGAGAGTTTCAGGATGTGCTTGGAGGAAGGAAAAAAGGAAAACCGAACGTGGAAAGAAATAAGAACGCACATAAAACCCTTCGGAAAGCCATCTCGCAATATCCAGCGTCGTCTCGGTGCCATTGTCGTCGTCTTCGGTATCCATCGGAATCCACTCATTTTCTCCACGTCGTAGCGCCTTCCCTTCGACCTTCCCGATCCCTGCACCATCCCCTCTTCTATTTATCTCTTTCACTTCAGTTCAACTTCTTCTCGCTCTCTCTTGCACGACAAGGGTGCTCCTCCAAGGCTGCTCATCATTAACATTTTCCAATTCCAATTTCACTTCACCACCCGTGGCACCTTCCCCCATCCATTCCTCTTTCTCCACCTTTCGGGGCCATCCGTGGGAGACAATATACATAAATTCATATATGCTATTTTCTGTAAGCGCGCGCGCGAAATCGTCCCACGATATGTGTCGTCGTCCGTTCGCCCTTCTTTCCGTGCATGCTAATGTGATCGTGTGGGGCAAGGGGCGCGGGCGGAGACGAGCGAAGGCTTAGCCTATAAGCATATTCCTCGTTCGTTGTGCGCCTTCAGACCCGAGGCGCACCACCCATTAAGATCGTGTAAACGTGAACCCGCCGTTTGCTCGACGTTGGCTTAGAGGCAAGCACACGTACGTAACTGAGCACCGCGTGTACGTGTGACATCCTCGAGAAGGGGTGAGGGACTGGGAAATGGGGGCGATACTTTCCTTCTCCCGTCTGCTGAAGGTAGCGCAACGAACGTGTAAGGAGAGATGAAAACACTTCCACCGAGAAAGCGCTGAAGAAAATCAACATGCCCTTCGCTGGTTTTCCTCGATGTATGCTTTCTTTTTCTTTTCTTTTTTTTTTTGTTATACGAACCACTTGCCCGCCCTTTTTCATTTCCGCCAAAGGAGCGGGAAGCGAGAGGGAAAAGAGGTGAGCGAGGGAAAAAAGGAAAACACAAACAGCGCAAACACGTTTCCTTCGGGGTTGGTACTTTTTCTCAATTTTCTTCGCTGCCACCGTAGTTAGCTCACATATGTACACCAGCCGTCACCACCACTTCCCTGCCGCGAATACTCCCTGCTATGTCCTTATGGCATGTGTGGGTGTTCTTACTCCCATCCCTTCCCCCCGCTTGAAGGCACATCCTTGCTAATGCTCTCTCTCGGTCTTATTAATAAATTCAGGCGTTCACAAATCGCGCGGGCGAAAAAAAGTGGAAAAACGCGAGGATTCAGACTGCCACTTCTGCCTGTTTGCATATGGCGAAGAGAGATAGGGAGTGAGAAAGAGAGATGGAGAGGGAGAGAGAGAGAGAGAGAGGACCGGTTTGGAGAAATTAAGAAAGGAGCGTCGGAGAAAATGAATGGATGGAGCCGAAAACTGCCATCCGAAATTCAGCACCTTTCCCCGCACAAGGATGCCCTCTACATATGAGTTTTTTTTCCTTTTCATCTGCATCTTATTCCTTTTTCTTCTGTTTAGTTTATTTTTTACAGTCACCCACCACACTCCCCGGCAGCACCTCACCCCTCGCAGCATCCATCGATTGCGCAGCGTCTTCCCGTCCTAGTCTTGCCCAACGTCGTTAGAAATATCAAACACCGTTCCGACCTGCGCTTCCTCCTCTACACCCCCATTCGCACATACACACACACACACACATACTCGCACACGGTAAGCTCCCGCCACGTATCTACATCTCGTCTCATTCATCAGCCAATCGCTTGCTCTCTTTCGCTCGCCTTGTTAGCGTCGTCGGTAGGATGCATGGGAGCCTGCTTTTTTCTTCTTCTGGGAGCCGTTCGTTAGTAAAATACATTAGCGCAAAAAAAAAAGGAACGAAGCTGTGTGCTGGCTGGAGAGCGAGGGCAGAAGCTAGGATGTGGAGGGTGGAAAATGCAAAAAAAATTACACATGCACACTCACACTGGCACGCCAATGGAAGGCGGGTGGGACACTTGTACGAAACTTTTCTCTTGATTTTGTTTCGCCCCTCATCACCACAACGATTGGCTTCGAAACGCCGTAGGAAAACGGGAGCAACAAAATCAGCATCCCTCGGGGGAAGGTGGCGGTGGAGACTGTTAAAATGCGCAAAAAAAAAACCTTAAGGAAATCTCCCGCTTGATGAAGGGAAACCTTCAAGATGCATGCTGTGCGATTTATGAACCCTTGGGGAAGGATGCAGGGGGAAATGCCGATGGGAGTTGTTTCGTGCCGGAGAAAATGAGAAAATCTTGTGGCTGGAGATTTGAAAAAGAAAAATTACATACAAAAAAAAAACAGGGTCGCCCTCCAGCACACACTTGCAAGCGGTGCGAATGTGGACGAATGTTGCCTGATCCATCCATCGCTTGTCGCATTTGCATCCAGCGATTTTTGTGTACGTTGGGTGTGTGTGTGTGTCTGTTGCAGGGATGAAAATCGTACGTTCGTTCGTTTTGTTTTTTCTTTCCTCGTCGGGGGGACGAATGCGCTTCCGGTGGATGGGAAAACTGGGAACTCCTAAGAAGGATCGCTAGAAATGTGCTGTGGAAATGGACGGTAATGGGAAAGTGTGAGTGCTCGATGGCGTATCGAAACACCGGCTCACCTCGTGCACGAGAGGACGAGAAAGCTGTGTATGACAAAATATGTGATTTGCATTTAACTAGATTGAATATGCCAATCCGTACCGTGAGAGGGATATGACTGATAGTCGGACAATTCGGTAAAGGGTGAAGAAATAAAGCGGCGATCAGCGGTGAAAATGAAACGATATTTGACTCTATATTTCCATGGAGTATTGGAAACCTAACTTATCAAAACTGCAGTGAAATTAGCAAATATTTTCATTGGTCAATCATTGTGAAATATATTCAATCATTGGTGGATTTATAAAATATTGGTAGTCTTGGTTGAAATGAAAGTTTAAATGAATCAATCTCTAGCTCTTTAGCTTATATAGTTTAACGCGACATTTAGCCAATAATAAATCCACCTTCCAGTATGCAAACAAAGTTGGAAAAGCTATAAACCGACCATTTCCTTTTTCACCATCTAAACTAAAAGGTAACAGTACCTAAAAGCTTTTCCTTTTGTCCGATTCTTTTCGCATAAATATTCCACCGGACGAAAGTTTTCCTTTTGCTTCTGCTGTTGCAGAAAAAGTTCGCCTTGCATAAATGCAAAAATTAAGCACAGGAAAACTGCAAAGCAATGTGCATGTGCAAGTAAACGCAGGAGCGGAGTAAGAATGCGACACCGAGAGCCGAAAACGGTGAAAACTCCTTCTGGTGAAGCATTTTTGATTCCTTTTCCGCCTCGCGTGTGTATGTTTGTTTGTTGTTTTTCTTTCTGTTCGTGTATTTCTCATTTCCTTGAAACCCTTCGTGCGCTCGGCGATGATTGGGGTTTTCCCCATCGGTGTTTTCCCCAACATACTTTGCTGCAGGCCATGCACAAACAAACACACTGACATGAGATGGCAAGAGAATGAAAGAAGAACCCAAAAATGAGGGGAAACGGCACGTTACGATAAGCACACAGTGAAAAGCCGAAGCAACAAAAAAAAAAAGATCCCCACACACATTGTGCAACGGGGAAAGCGCGAGTCCGTTCGAGAGAAAGGTTTGTGTGCATTAGTGAGAATAAAGAAAAAGAAGAAGGAGGAGAGAGAGAGAGATAGATAGAGAAAGAGAGAGAGAGAGAGAGAGAGGAAAAAGAGAAAGAGGGAGCTGAGCCTGAGGGAGCCCAACGGTGGAAATGAGCTCTGGAGCATCAAATGAGAATATAAAAACAAAAAAAGTACTATCCGACGATGCGACAGGTTTCGGAAAATATAAAATCCACCACCACAACCGTAGTTGCAGCATTCGGTTAAATACCATCGTGGCCCCACTCATACGCGATGTAATCATAATTACATAAACAATCTTGAGCTTATCATTGGTGTTTATTACAATCCTTCGTGGTGCTGGTGACGTCGTCGGCGCAGTGTTGGTTGATAGCAGCCTTCGAAGTAAATGAACGGAATGTGTAGACGCGGGGGAAAGCGGGGGGAAAACGCGTGTGCGGTCGGCACATGAGACGGTACTCTTCACGCCAACGGATGCAGGCATTTTCCTCCTGTGTGTGAAAGCGTATACCACTTTTCTTTTCTTTCGGTTTTTTTTTTGCGTTCTTCGTTCGCGAAATTTGATTTCGCAAAATATGAAAATCAGGCCACATACGACGACAACGTTGCCGCGCGTTGTAATTGGTTGCTCGTAACGAACTGGCGTACGTGCCGGCGCTAAAGGACGACAGTTGGAATGCTTGGTTGGTTGACGGGACGGAAGGCGATGGAGCCGTGCGAACACGCTTACCTTCGAGTGTGTGCGAGGCGATGATTGCGCTAGTCTCACAAGGAACCGAAAGCGAGCGTCGCCGAAGGAGCTATTGAGATGTTTTTTTAAGAAGATTTTATTTTTGAGCAGTAAAAAGGTTTTTTAAGGCTTGTAGGTTTACTAAACAAAGTGAAATCTGACTCTGCCTCTCGGCTCAGAAGTTATATCATTTAATGAGATCAGCATAAAATTTTCTTTCATTAAGCATTAATTATAATAATGTTTTATTTTGGAAAAGATTTGTATAATTCAACAATACTCAACAAACCAAAGTCTCTGTTAAAAATCTTTTTTTACCAAGTTTTTAAATCATAATTTCAATGGGTTTGTCTCATACATGGTTGAATATCCGCTTTGCAGAGATCAGCCCTTAATATTTCTTTCGATTCGATCGATAATCTTGCTCCGTTGGTATTTGTAATTGCTCCTCGTCGAGACAATGTAGCTACCTACGCCATATATTTTATATATTTTCGCAATCCGGTGAAGTAAAAAAAAAAAATACAACACTTCGCGAATTTATGCTTGCCAAATTTGTATTCCCCCTTTTAGCAGCTAGAATTGACAGCGCCGTCACTTCACCCCGTCCGCCGGCCAGGCGTTTCCTATTTTTCATCTTCGATTCCTTGGGACTGCGAATTTTCCAACCCTCCACCCATCCAGCATCCGCGCGCGGGAAGTGGAAGCACGTAGTGGGATTTTCTTGTAGCTCACCACCCCACGGAAATGTTTTTTTTCCTTCGTTCCTTTTTTTGCCCATCGCAAAATAGAAAGCACGGAAGGAAGAAAACAACGCACAGATCTGCCAACTTTTCCTCAGCCCCCGCGCCCGTCATCCAACGAGGCCAACGCCGGGCCGTAATTTATTGCATATATAATGTGACTGTGCGAGTGTTCGCGTCGTGCCCTACCCTGAGGGGGGGGTGGGGGGGTATCGGTATCGGGGCGAGAAACGAAACACACACACAAGAAAAAAAAATCCCACCGATCTGCAAAAAGGACTCTCCACGAGCAACGGCACGACGCGGTATGAACACAAAAAAATATCCTTAAAAAAATAAGACAAGGGCTCTGCGAAAGATGCTGGCAAATGGATGAAATTTAATGGGGTGAGTCGCTGCCGGCGATGGCTGAGAAAATGAGCCAGCCAGGACGGTGTGAACAGGATAGGGAGAGAATGAGAGGGAGAAGTGCAACCCGAAAGAGACCACACAAACGGGAGCGAGTGAAACGGCAGAGGGAACCAAAATGAAATGAGGAAAAAAATTGCAACCACGGATGGCAAGGACGGTGGGTAGGAAAACGGGAGAAGGAAAGAAAAAAATAACGGGACGGTAAAAATCGATAACACGGGCTGGCGGGGGTTAAAAAACAGGAAAAACTCACCCCATCGCGGGATGAATGAAAGGGAACGGGAACGGAACTGACGGGTGGAAGAGATACCGGGCGATCGTGTGTATGTGTGTGTGTGTGTGTGTGTGTGTATTGGTGAAAGAAAGTGTGTACCAAGGGAGTGAACGAGAGCGTACACAACCGGCACGATGAGGAAAATTGGAGGTCCTTGTGGAAAAGAGCAATAACGTTAGAAGAAAGGGAAGGAGAATAGAAGCTATACAAGGATAGAAGGAGAGAGCGTGAGCAGCGGCAATGTGTGCTGGGAAGTGTGGAACAGTGGAAGAAAATTCAACGAGACTTAAGAAAAACTTTGCCCGATGGGCAACGGCGAAGGCATGGGAATAGAAAGCAGTAAAGTTTAATAAGGGACCGCTATTCGAGGAATCGAGAGGCAACTGCACCTTCGGGCCGCGGGAACGGGGAGGTTGCAGCGATGCGAGGGCAGGTTGGATGTTTTTCCTGTTCCACCCGCATACGAGCGCCCCGCGGTGCCCTGCATACATACACTGTTTTAAAGGAAATACATACTTTATCGCTCTACGCTGCACGGAGAGAGGGGAAAGTGGAAAAGCGCGCTCATCACAATTCTCCTAAGCATTCGTTGGCACAACTTTTCCGTTCTTTTTGTTCTTACTTTCACGTTCCACTTTCTCATTTCAAACATTCTCCACTTTGCTTTAGGCGACACAAGAAAAATCAGAGAACATTTGGAAAAACTGCAGAAGAAAGTGTGAAATATGAAACGTCGAAATTTGATATGTTTAAATGGCATACATTCTTCTTAACGAAAACACTGTGTTTTTCATGAAACTTTGCGTGTCATGCTTCTAAAAAGCCGGTAGCTTCACTTTTGTGAAATGTCGAAAAATGTGATTTAGTTAGTTAATTCAGACATTCAAATGAAAAATTTGCACTAAAAAATATGGAGGGCCTGGGTCACGGAGTACTGAGTCTTTTAGAGAAAGTAGAACTTAATATAGGCTTAAGAAAAAGTAACGTAAACCTCTTGAAATTCAGACAGCTGATTGTCGTAAAAATGTACGGCATTCAAAACCCAAAACCGAGGACAATCGGCTTCGGCAGGGGCTTTTCGGTTCGGCGAGGATTGATAAGACCGGAGATCGGCACCGGTAACAACAAACCGCCGACCCCTCCAACCCCGGAAAGGTGGAAACCCCGAAATGCATGAATGAAATTGCGATGGTCAGGATGGGCTATCGCGTGGCTTCGGGTCGGTCGTCCTATTTTCCACCACCGAAGGTTTTTCCTCGCCATCCTAGCAACCTGCCTACCTTTCGGATGGAACGGAACGTCGCAAAAGACATTCATCGAAACACCGCGGCTGTTTGGGATTGTAAAGATGTTGTTCATGTTCAAGCTGGATTTTGGGCTGATGCTTTTGAACGGACCTTAACTTGAAGCAAGGTTGAGGAAACTTATTTTATACTCAATTCCAAGTCCATGGGTTGCTACTAACTTAAACAGAAATATGTTGGACTACCCTTAAGTTCAACTATGGCTGAACATTATCAAGCAGGTTAAATAGAAGCAACAATACCCCTTTTCTAAATAGAACACGTTCTCGCATTATTCCATTCAACAGAAACCCCTCTATCAGGTGCTAGTATCACCGTAGCATATTTCACACCTCGTAATCGCTACATTTCCACCGTATGCCCTGGCCGCCTCTCGTTGAGATATGCTTTACAACGTTATAATTGTTGTTGATAGGCGAACACATAAACGCTTCACCTTCACTCCCCACAGAACTCGAAGTGACCAGCGTGATAAAGATAACGAACACGCAAAGTTCCTATCCCGAAGCGACAAGTAGGAGATGGAACAGAAGAGGCGGGCGAAAGCGGGGGTGAGAGAGAGCGAGAAAGGGACCGCCGGAGAGTGGACTAGGTTTTCCGTTTTTGTTTTGGTTTGGTTTGATTCCGGGCGTTTGTTTGCCGCTCGATCCTGCAACCTCGCACCGGCATGTTTTTCCCAGGACCGTTTTCGGACGCACGCTTTTTTTTCCTCTCCACTTTCCAGCGTTTTCGCCTGCGGTACGTTGTTTTTCCATTGACTTTTCCTGCAGTGCGTGACCGACCGCCACGCCACAATCTTGTGCCTTCTTGGTGGTGGTCGGCGTTTTCGTTTTCTTTCTCCCTCCCCTCGAGCGTCTTTTTCCAGGCTCAAACAACAGCTGGACGCACTGGACAAAACGTTCATTTCCCCCGTCCAAGCCGTGTTCTGTGCTTTCCAATGGGACGCAGCAAACCGGGTGGTCCTTGAAGTGATTTTCCGTGTTGTTATTTTGGCTGCGTCCGGCTGGCTCGCCCCGTCTTTCCACGGGAGGGTGGTTTTCCCGCCCAGCACAGCGCTGGACGCAACATCCGAAAATAAAACCACGTGACAAGCACGAACGAACAGATAAACGTCGGCCCTCGCGTGAGGAAAGCGCCAGCCTCCTCGTGCCTCCTTTCTCCTTCCGCCAACGCCTTTGCAGTTTCGGACACTCGGACTCTTGAGCTTCGAGGGGTTTTCCTAGAGGTTTTGTTTGGGTTTTGCGGCGATGTGGGTGCGTGTTCTTTCTTTTCTTTGCTCCGGTTTTGCTTTTCGGTTTGTGTTTTTCTGGAGCTCCAGTTCTCGTTCTTGCCATCAACTGTCTTCAGGCGCTCGATGCCGGGCGCCGAAAGGTTTCTCGGGTGTCTTCCGTTCGGGACAGACAAAACGTTGCGGCTTTCAAACACGCCCGCCCGTTCAATGGCGCCTTTGAACCCTCGTGGCGCCCTCGTGTTGACGTCTGGCATGCTTCTGTGTTGACCTGTTCTCGGTTGGGCTGATCTGTTCCATATCGGACGAAAAAGAAAAAAAACCACCTCTCGTGTTTGTCTTGACACCCGGAACCCAAACAGCATCCTGTGGTCATTCTTTGGTCAGTGAAGTAACATCACCTACGCTTCGTTGGCGAGAGGTTTTACACTCCACCGATTTTCCTACCTGGTTCCAAAAAACATTTGATAGCAAATCGAGGTTCATTCCTTACTGCCCTTACTTATTTATCTCTTCAGTGAAATTCGGAACGTCAAGGAATCTGTTGAGCTGATTCAACTAACTAAGAAGTGTTAATCGCGACAAGCTTATAAACCCTTCCCGAATGCAGAGTGATTTGACTCCACAATGCAATGAAATACACCATCAACAAGGACTTACATTCATCGCCCTTTTTTTTCTCTTGCTGACCATTCAAGGGTGTTTGTTGTGCCGCGTGGCGCCTAAACAAGCTCGACACCGTGAAGAAGGCGTTACGCATGCATAAATATGATTCTAATTAAAATAATATTTCAACCTCACCCGAAACAAACCGTCGGCTCCGTTCCGTTCGTTGATCAACCCCTCAGGCAATATGCTCATTTACCCTTAGTAGCAAATAATCACCCAATGGTCGAAAGGGCCGTACGCAGAGTAGCCTGAAGGTTGCTTTCAATCAGGAACTTCACCACGGGAGGATTCCCTTTCTTTCTAATGAGTGAGGAAATCTTACCACTAATCACGATCCCTTTTCTTTGCGAACGCACTGATCCCAACCTGCAACTTCTCGAGGAGCCAACCCTTTCTCACCGAGCGCCGAAAAGGGGTGAAGGAAATTACACACAATTAATATTCCTGTTCAAGCCCATCCCTCGCCCAGACCGGACAGGGCGTGAGGGAGAACTTCATCGTTGCAGGCCACGCGAATCTCCCAAGGGGGTTCTTTGCCACCAGCGAAAGGGGTTTTGCAAAGATCTTCCCGTTGAAAAAGGGGTTAATAAGGCTGGACGATTAAACGGAAGTGCGGAGGGCCAAGCAGAACGGCGCTGATGGTCATGAATAAATTATCGACCATGTCGCTCCGGTAACGAATCTTTGTTAGGAAAACCCACTGAAAATCTGAACCATGGATCATGGCCCAAATCTGTGGTGTAATTTGTAAATCTGTTTAAACAGACGCTTGACGGGTCACTTTTTGTTGTAGAAGCGAATTAAAATGAAGGGTTTCCATTTGCGGTTGCCTTTCCCATTCATCTCTGCGTTTGCTTCGGACGATGGAATCGTCATCTTCGGTTTGCTCTTTTTTCGTGTCACTTAAAAGTATGTTATTATAAGGGACATTTATGATGTATTTTGTTCATCCAACTGATTTGCATTTGGAATAACGTTGTATATCAAAATTTATATGGACATTTGTTTCTATTTTCATTCTATTTAAATTTGTTTCTATTTACTGTCATACCTAAAATTAATTAAATACATTAAGTCATCCAAATAAAACATTGTAGCACATTTTCTACGAATGCTCCCCCTCTTGCAAGTTTCCGAATGCCATTAGCATCCAAACGGCGGACCGAAAGGTCGTAACCACATCCAATTTCGTGTCACCACCGTCAGGCGGGGCAGTTAGCGCACAAATGGCAAATGTAAAACACTGCCCCGACCCCCCCGGAAAACTATCGCTAGTAAGTTTCCTCATCTGCAAAAACGTAAAACTTTCTATGGAGCTAGCAAAAACAAAACAAAAAAAAACGAGCCGGGCATCGAGGCGAGTCATAGCCCCGGAAAAACCCCGGAATGCCATTTACACTCCGTTTGCATCGCCAGCTCGTCTGGTGCTGCTGTGCTGTTGCTGCCCGATTCCGTCGTCGCCGCAATGGCATTTTCATCAAAGTCGAAAAATCCAATTTCGATGCCCCTTTTTAGCAGACGAACAACCGCGCCGCGTCCCCTTCCCACCGCTCTCGGGTGCCGGAAAACTCGGTACACTGCACCGGGAGTGCCACCGGAGGCGGATCGCCTTTTTTGGGTCGCAGCGCGTGTTGTTTCTACAGTTTGCCTCTTTTTCTGTAGTTTTCCTAGCGCGTTCGAATTTTCGCAACCAGAGAAAGTAATAATAAATAGAATACTGCTTGTTCCCTGCCTTGGGGCCGCTCGGGGTGGGGATTGAAGGATTCGATGTCGTTTCGCTTTGTTTTTCGAAAGCGACGGATCTTTTCCAGTTGCATTGTACGAAAGGAAATTCGAACGAAACGAGACCACGGCGAATGCAACATTCGAGTGCAAGGATTCCTTCTTGGGTTCCGCTTATTCAGGTATCGATTCATATGCTTCTTTT
The DNA here is from genome assembly GCA_914969975.1 of Anopheles atroparvus. Taxonomy (NCBI): domain Eukaryota; kingdom Metazoa; phylum Arthropoda; class Insecta; order Diptera; family Culicidae; genus Anopheles; species Anopheles atroparvus. Next base: position 22,248,579 of record CAJZCY010000003.1, read on the forward strand.
CTGTGCTGTACCCGTTAGCGTGAAAATCGTCTTCTTTTCTTAATTTTGGGAGATTTGTTTTTGTGTGTTTTAATTTCCTCGATCGCTTCCGTGCGAAAACTATGTGACAGTGAAGAAAATTCCCATTCCGAGCATATTCCGCAGCAGTTCTCGTTAGAAACCAGCACGGCACGATGTGGAAATCCTCACCTTTCGCTCCGGGCGGCCTTCCGTTGGAAAACCAATCGTGTTCGCGAACCGTGGAAAGGATAATTTATTACATTTTATTTATTTTATTTGCCCTAACCTCCATCACTCTCTTGCGCTGAAGTTTTCACTCTCCCTCTCTCTTTCCTTCTTTTGCGTTTTCCCTACTTATCCTTCCTACCTCGATTGCACCCGTTTAGTTTGCAAATCCATCGCTAAAGTTGGTCGTGCTGCAAGTTGTTGGTTTTCCCTTCCCTTTCCCTCAATCGATGCATAGCCTGGCGCTACACCGCCTCTCAGCACCATGCCATTTCTTCTACGACGTGCGATTACATTGCATTTCTCAACCATTCAAAATCGCTCGTCTCCACGCTCCATTCCCTCCCCCCGATATGGAAAAGTTGCGTTCCTTACGGATGTTCCGATGATTGCAATCGGTGCGAGTCCCTTTGATTACTGCATTTCGAATTTTCGGACGTGGAAAACGCGCCGCCCGCACCGTGTTTCTTTGTCTTGCAACGCGTCCGACGCTTTCCATCATACCAGCGCCCGTGCTGTCGGGAAAGTTGCAGTCGGGCGGGCTCCGTACATGCCATGCAAGCATGCATGCATACGTGAAAGTGCATAATAAGCGTTTCAACCCCCTTTCCCCTTCCTTCCACCCTATCGCCTTGACGGTCAATGTTTATGCAAGGAAATAATGCAGGATTATTATTACCCTTTTATTATTACACGTATCGCGAGAAAGCCGAGGATGCATCGAGGTGGATGGGTGGTTGGCGGATCGTAATGCACACAACCACACGGCCAGCTCGCTTGTTGGGCCTTGTAAACAGAGGCTTCCAGTTTTCAGACAGATACCCGCCCCCGAACGATGCACCAGCGATGCACCAACGATGCAGGAATGCACCAACTGCTTGCTTTATGACGAGTAATTTACTTTCTAAACACCCGCGACGGTTGAAATCGAGCCGGGAGCGGGCGAGGAGCGCGGTAAGGGGGGGGGGTGAATCAGGATCATTTGGTTTCCTTGTTGCATCATAATCCACCCCCTCTCCCTCCCAACAGGCGTCTCTTGTCCGTTGGCCAACAGTTGGGGGGGGGAGCGTTGGTAAACGATGGAAATCGATACGCTTTTTGATAGAAATCTAAATGAACTGCATACATTCGATGCATTTTCCCTCCCAATAACCCCCCCCCCTACCTTCCACCCACTTTCACGGTGTGCCCTTCGCCCCGTTCGATCCTGTTCCCTCATTCCCAGCAATACAAAGGGTATTCCACGAAACGGGTCGTACAGGATACATTGAAGTGATGTGTGCTAAATTTGTTCGTTTGTTATTATTTTGTGTGTGTCAGGATTTTCGGGGGCTGGCGTTACCCGTTATTCCCGCCCACGGATATGGAATGGTAGGATTTGGATTTTGATTTTTTTTCCCCCGTGGCTTCTTGGCGTTTCGCGGAAGCCCCAAACCTGGCTGGGCCAGAAGAAGCATCGCATAAATTGATGTTATTTATGTCAGTCATTTTTATTCCACCGCATCCAATTCGGTGACTGCAGCGGGAGTTTGGTCCTCATTCGCATGCAGCAAATGTGCACTAAACTAACCGGTTTCTGTTTTCTTCCATGCATATCCCTTAACTGCACTGGGAAAGGTGGAATAAGTTTTTTGGCTTTGTTTCTGCACCGTGTTTTAAAGGTGCTGGTTGTGTTTGCGCGCCTTAAGGGAGAGTGCTTAAGTGTTTGCTGCCTGCACGTTGGTGGATAAGGTGGACACGTTGGGCAAACACGTAGACGATGGTTCGAACACCTTCGGGAAGGTCACTTATGACGCTCATTCGCTCAAGAAGGTTCGCAGTCAATCATTTTTTCCAGCGTTGCACTACAGTACGGTGGGCAGTGATTTAGAAGTGGTTAGTGCTTCCCGCAGCCTTTTTTTTCTAAGCGGAATGTGTATGAGAACTACCGCTAACCACTTTTACTCCTTTATATCAACCTTCCCAAGCGACTTAAATCAATTTCAATCAAGGTGAAATGTATTTTCATTCATGTGGAAGCTTCATACTCCTTGTTACACCAACAAATTTATCTCACATCTTTACATCTTAGATGTGGTTTGTTGCTTGTTCTGCTGAAACAACCTGCATAATTAAGACACGTACCTATACCGTCCGTCGAACGTCGGGTTTTGTATTGTATTAACGTATCTCGGGCTCGGGCAAATAAACCCAAACTGCAAGCAACCCCCAGCGTCTCACACGTGTGCTGTGCGTCGCGTAAATCCAATTAAAAATTATTTATGGATTATGAGCCGCCATAAAAGTAGGCCATAAAATCGTCGGGCCCCCATCGGCCCGGGTCGACCGGAATCCAGGCAAGGGTAGGCATGGGCGACCAGAAGTAGCCTGATGAGATATAATTCTGATGGCGAATAGGGAACATGGACGAGAGAAATTTCATCAAAATGGCCCCTTTCGGAAGCGATAAAAAACAATAACGGAACGTGCACTCGGAACGTACTCCAATTAGGCGCAATTTCTGATGATGCCAGCAGTTGCCGCCTCGTGCTTTGAGCCCTGGCCGCCCTTTCCTCCCCCGGGAGATGTTTTGTTTCGTCTTGCCAAACGGCGCTGGCAGGAAGAGGAGAAGATTTTTTCTGCGACTCTTCATGCGGTTTCTTCTCCATTTTCCGCTGATGATGCACACTCTGCCATCTCTGCGTCGAAGGAATCACAAGCCAGGAAAAGCGAACACCGGCCGTGGTCGCACGAGTTTTCCCAATGGCGGTAACGAACTTTTGTCAAATGTAAGGCGCCGATGCGGTTTGCCGGTAGAATATGAAAGTGCCATCTCGTCCTACGCTATCCGTTCGCCGTCCTTCCCTCCGTAATGCCGTAATCATATCGGTAAAATGAACTGGAAAAGGCACACACGTATCATTTTCATTTGCGAAGATGTAATGAGATATTTGCTCCCTTTCGCTCGCCGTTCATTGGCCATTCAAAGGGAAGGACAACAAAAAACCACATACTCACGCAAACAAAATACCTTCATTTGATGGACTTTGTTCATTCGGTGGATGTGAATTTGGTGGATTTTTTTGTTCTTCAATTTTTTTTTCTGTAGCCAACAGGCAGCAACATACAAATGTGGGTGGCTCACGGGTGGGTGAGTTTGAATTGAACGAAAATTTGAATATGATGGCGAGCTTGGATCCCTTTCGGTGGCTTGATTTTTAGAATGGAGGTTGGTGTTTTTGCTCTTTTTTGCTACAGTTTTATTTCCACAAGCGAGAAATGTTCAAAATACATTAACTTAAAACCAGTCAGTTTGAAAATGCATTGATGTGCCGGGTGTTGTGCTATTTGATCGTGTAATTTGAGCATTCGTGCTTCAAAAACTTTACGCTGTAACGAGTATTAATTATTCCAAAAACCATTTGCAGACTCCTTTTTTGTGTTTGTTAAATCCACATTACATCATACGCACTTTTTTTTTTAAAGAAACGACGTAGTATAATCAACATTTTGTGCAGAATTTCAATGCGTTCGGTATGCTTCGGGTGTACATGTTTCCTAATACGCAAACAGTCCCGGTAAAAGTGTATTGACCCTTGCAGATAGACATTCGATCAATATTGAAAACTGGAAACACGATGCTCACACATTTTCGACAACATGGGTCCAATTATAGAGGCAGTATTTTCGTTTTGCTTTGTTGAGAGGAAAATTGGGTTTGGCGATTTCCTCGCACACACAATCATACGCACCCTTTGAGAAAACAAACAGGAAAAAAGTTGCAGCTTGTTGTAAGGGAAAACATGTGAGGGGAACACAACGCCAGAATCATTCATACTTCATCAGGAAAATGTCATTTGCAAAATACGAGTGTATGTTGCAACAGATGCCGATGTTTTCTAACTTTGAAGGCTTAGGGTATTAGAGATGTTGTATTAAGTTTAAAAAATCATTTCTTTCTGCATTCTCATATTTAGTTTGTTAATCAAACTCGAAACATATGAGAAATCTAATCGTTAAGTTAACAATTCACAAAGCTGCTTCCGATAGCAGTTCGATTTAATCAATACAGTACTGGAATCATCTATCCTTACCGATGAAAACCCCCCGAGATAATTCCTGCTACTCATTACAGCTGCCAACACTCTGCTGGTGAAGTGCCCCAACCAATCTCGAGCATTACCCTGGGATTACATAAGCGTGACCACAGCCAAACAATTCGCTCTAATTTTGCGCATTCTAATCAACGGGTTTCATCCTAAATTTGATTACCCTTTATATATTTATGAGCCAAGCGTCTTCGTTACGCCGCCTGACGGTGAGGGACCGAGGCAGGTTAGCTCTCCAAAACTGACGAATTTGTATGCCATCGATTTCGGACTCCGCCGGGCAACGGTTTAAGCAAGTGCCTCACACTATCTCCCTGGCAAATATCGTCTAGGTGCTGGGGGTAAATGAAAGAGCCACAAGACGAGAGAAAAAAAAACTCCGAAACAGTAAAGTAACTTGGTCAAACAAGAAAGCGTTGGACAGAAACGAAAACTCCCTGGCAAACGGACCAACGGGCATACCCTTGGGCTACAAAGGAATGTATCCCTTTGGCCACTCGAAAACGCCGACGCCCGGCAGGGCAGCTTTTCGAGGGAAAAATAAAAGGACAATCAAAGGATGTACAGTTCCGAGGAAGCAACGGAAAATAATACAATATTAATTCGGTTTTATTAGAACAAATTGGACGGGTTGGGGAGAAGGATTCATTACTTCGAAGACGGGAAACCCTAGAAAAAGGGATTCTGAAATGAAAGGTTGTTTTTTTTTTGTAATCGATAAAACGAATTAAATTATGCTACCAATGGCAGAACAAGACCACTGGGTTATTTTTCAAGCTTACGTTTCTTTTCTTAATCACAAATTGAAACAAATATTTCTGTAAAACATCTTTATGTAGATAAAAAACTTGTTTCTAAATTAGTTTTGTTTTCAATTAAATTTTTTAAATTTTGATTCATAAAGTTTAAATCACTAAAACATAATTTTATTTCTTTACAGGTAATTTACAAAAGATCTGAAAAATCACAGATGAATTGGGTAAGCCTCTTGTTCTAGTAAATTCGAAAAAAGTTTTTTCATCTTTTCCTGTAAGTTTGCTTCTAATAATAATTCGCTTCTGGGATTTCAAACTATCCTAGCTGATCTCTAGCTCTTTCAAGCATCCTTATCCTCACTCAAAGTAAAACTTTTAACTTTTTTTACTGTTTAAACTATGTTAAATGCTGCTTGGATATCAAATATCTAAAATAACCTGTAAACATTGTTCTGACGAAACGGATTGTCTTACCCCGAGAAAAACCCATTTCCTTTACCTCCTTTTTTTTGGAAATTACAATTTCGTGCTCGTTAGATTCGTCGAATCAAACGCGCGGCGCCAGCTTCCTGCCGCCGAGCGTAAGAAATGCTTTCGAATTAAACGACAATTACGGGACTCAATCGAGGGTGAAAATTGCCATTGCGACAAAGAACCGTAGCCACCAGCCGGCAGCACCACGATCCCCGGAAGTGCAGCCGCTTACAGCTATCGATTTCGGTCTAGCTCTCTTCCGGGACGTGCTCGCGTAAAACTGGATAGTTTGCCCACGAAAAGACACAAGTCACCGCACCGTCCGAAGTCAGCCGGCGGGGTGTGAGCGGGCGTAAGGCATAAAATCGATGACTTTGACGGGCCGTCGAACACAATGCCACCGTTGCGCCAGTGAAAGGACTCCGAAACAAAGGGACAGTGGCCGGGATGAGCCCGGACTCCCTTTCGGGTGGAAGGAGATCTGACATCAAAAGCGAGCGAAGATGAGCATCGGCGAGGGAAAATGTACGTGAGATTTTCCGCCCGAGATCAACAGCAAGGCAATCTGACGAGGAAGAGAACCTAGGCGGGAGAAGAAAATCTCTACCGAAGCGAAGGATTTGTTTACATTTCATCCATCATTGAGCCGGTAAGGACGCAATGCAGGAAGAACGAAAGCACGAAAAAAAAACCATTGGATGACAACAGCAACCATTTTGCAGGACGGGAACGGCGAGGAAGAGAACATAATCGCAGATTTCGTGTGCAGAAAATGGTTTTAATTGTTGTTGATTCTTGGGAAAATGCACCGTAATGCCGTCCTGGATCGGGCCAAATGTCTGCCGTAATCTGTCTTTTGTTTGACTGCGATGAGCGAAATCGTACCGTCGGCTCTCGAAAGAAAAAGAATGAACCACTCGACCGACGAATCTGGCAGACAATTGGGGGACAGCCATCTTATCGGTGGCCAAAATCAAAGAAAGTTACCATCCTTTGTGGCTTTGATTGAACAATGAAAAAGGAAATTGATCCATCTCGAGCTAATCCGTCGTTTGAAGGATGAGGTTGCGTCTGGTGGTTGTTTGAATCGTGCGATGCTGATATCAAATAATCAAGATTTAATATAACTGCTCAAATGTTTCCTAGTTTATTTTCGAGAATTATTGCTCAGAAGAATCGTACATTTTAACGGTTCAAGCAACCCAGAGCAATTCCGCTCACAAATGTGGATCGTTCCTAGTGCCAACCACTTTCCGAACCATCAAACAGTGCCGGCAAAAGCGTCACATGTGTGCGGGCGTATGCAAAGTACTACCACCCTACATGAAAAAAGGACATAAAATGAAATAAAACATTTGACCTGCAAGGAGGCATGTCGGTGGGGTGAAAATTTTTACTTCTTGCAAGTGAGACTAGGGATGGCAGAGTATATAAAATGAGTCGATGTACGGCAGGAACAAAAAAAGAACACAGCGACTCAAGCAGTAACGACACCCCGAGAATCGAACGAACGAGTGAACCTATTTCCAATCGAACGGGAACATCTAACAACAGCAAAAAACGGGAGAAAGGAGAACGTGATGACGACATCCGGCGCAGTCAGGAGGTGCTTACTTCTCCTCGCGATTCGACGCTTCCAAAACATCTCCCGGGTTTGCCTTAGTTACACACACACACACACATGCATGCCCCGTCTTGGCCTCCCGTTTCCCGATTATCGAAGGATCTTTATGTATTTTCATTAAAATACAATATATGCTAACGTGCTCCCGTCCGTTCGTTCCATTCGCCTCGATGCGCACGAATCAGCGAACCGAACTTTCTCTGCTTCGACTTCCCGGCACGGAGAAAGTGGGCAAGTGACAAGCCAGCAAGGATATGCGAGGATACGCTTTAATACATATGCGTCTTGCCAGGACGAGCCGATTTTTTTTAGCTTGTCGATTCTTTCGAACCAAGTGTATGAAGGTTTGGTTTCCTCTTGGGCGTCAATTATTCTGTTTTCAGAGGAAAGCCAATACCAGAAAACTCACGAAAAGTGTTACATTTCTTGCCCACCTTTTGTGTAGGTGGCACCAACTTCTCGCGCTACAATACTTAAGTGTGCAAATTTAAATTAAACAAATCCTCCGTGTTCCAATATGAGCGATCCGTTAATAGCACAGTGCCTTTCTGATAACATATTGGACAAAGGTCAAATACTTTGCATAGTCGAAACATAAAAACTGAAAATGGATCGAGATGCAAGATCCAGCAAAAACTGGCAACGACAATTTTACGCCCCAGCATCCCATTTTCAACAAAAAGAATCAAACAAAACGTCGGAAGAGGAAGCGATGTGGAAGGATGCCATCTTGAGTGTTCGTTCCCCAAGACGCAGCAGAGATGGAGCATAGCAAAGATCCTGGAAGGAGAGTTTTTTCTTCACCCATTTCCTCCATTCATTCTTCACTGCAGCTGTCGCTGCTGTTTTATTTTCTTTTCCTCATTTGCGTTCCTCGCGTCCTTCTTGGAACAAACGGGGGGAAAAGAGCTTTCCATCGCCACAGGAACCACGATCACGGGCGGTCGGTGGGAAATTGGAGGAGCAGCTGGAGAGTTTGGGGCTGCATGCTATGTGTGAGGCGGTTGATATGTAAATGGCACATACCATCGCACTTACACATACTCCCTTCACCCTCCCCCCCACCCTCCCCCTCGACAGCACTGCTTTGCAAGTGTGTTTGTCTCCGTGCACATAACGGAGGAAAGTTATTTGCGTTTTAAATCCTGCTTTCATTCTCTTATCGGGCGCGTTCCTGATGGGTGGAAGTCTTGATTTTCTCCTTCTCTGCGTTTTCTTATGCGCCATTCGAGCCTTTGGTTCGTTTTTGTTGTTCCTGATGGAACGCGGATAAGAAAACTGCTTTCGGTTCCGTTTCTGAGTCGCTGCTTCTCGGGTGCTGCAATATTCTCTTAATTCCTCACGTTACTCAATGGAGATGGTGATCTTGCATCGTGCGGGACAGCACATATTCTACATATCAGGGATTTCTGATCTTCCCTCATGTGCTGTCCTTGGTGTAGCTTCAATAACATAACCCTTCTGACAGTTCGCGGGCTTATAAATGCTTTCAAATGGAGGATTCACCTAGCCACTGAGATTTTTGAAGATCAATTGCATAGATCAAACCTCTCGTAATATTTATAATTTAAGAAAATCATACAATCGGTACAGCTCATAGTTAACAAACTTATTACAAAACACCTATGACATGAACTTAAGATCTGTAAAAACTGAAATAAATCACTAATTTATTCTGTTTAATTCTTCTGAATTGATAGAAATCGCACAATTGAAAACGGTCAACGTGCATGGTAATTTATTATTCACTATTCTTTTTGTGCAATAGATTTTGCAGACATATCTCTTGAACTACCGCTGGCGCCTTGTTATATTACTTTTTCAAATGGGATACATATTTAACTCCTTCTTATTGAATCTTTCGGCACGTGTTTCCACTGTCACCATCGGAGGATTTCTCCCACTCTCTTTCCTGTTTTACATCGCCAAATGACAATACCTAACCAATATGTTCTACCCGCTTCAAGTCATCTTGATCTACTCCCGGCCCCTCAACGCAGAAAAGGCGTGAATTGAATGCTGGAAAAAGAAAACTTTGACGATCGGAAATGAAACGTAAAAACGAGGAAACCAAACAGCACTGGCGGTATGTATGTCGCGAAATCTAATATATCGCCCAGCCAGTTTCTGCACTTGTTACAAAAAGCAAATTTACATACGGGAGAAAATAAATAGCGAAAACTGCTCCCATGGGAAAGCCCGGTCTAGCACACAGTAGATGCTTTTTCTCGCGTTGAACACTTCGCCACGCATGGTGTGAGTCGGTTGATGGACAAACAAATGCGACGCGTCTGGAAATTGAAACAAAACAAAACAAAAACCTGTACGAAAACATGTTCTCCCACCCACCCACAAAAACACCCCCTTCGTGTTTTTCCAACAGTCGTATATTTATCATTGCTAGTCCGGGGTAACACATGCGATACGTTGCTCCGGCAGTATGAGTGCGCGTGTTCTCATTGCGAACTTTCAGGACGCGAATTGTTTTACAAAACGCGTGAGCGTAAGCTTCTGGAAACTCACGAGTAGGAAAATGAAAGAGAAAACATATTGCAAACCAGGGACAAACTCACACGGAATCGCTTTATCTCGTGGTGTGACATTTGTCCCGCGTCTTCCGGTTAGTGGAAACAGTAAAACCTGCATTCAGACATGACTAATGAGGAGAGCAAACTTCCATTAATCTTTTCGTACACGAATCTCCTCAAGAGTGATCGTTTTTGTTTTTCAAGAAAGAAAGTGATATTTAAATAATGAAAATTAATATCCAACCAGGACGAATGAAAATGACAAATTTATACAAGTATCATACATGGATTTTCACAAATGTCTATTTTTATTTTACACGTCAGTGATATCTCCTGCCACAACTCGTGGAAATATCACTTTCCAAAAATATTCCCTTGCTTTATTTATTGTCCAACCGGAAAAAAACCCAACGAGATGTAACGTAGAGCTTCCAAAGATCCCGATCGGCACCATTAGGGACGTAATATAATTTACGGGATCCATTAGGTCGCACTAATTCCCAAATAAATTGCATCCACTACTGGAACCAAACCCCACTCGGGCATATCCTGTATCGCAATCCAATCCATCTTGCGCGCAAGAGATATTAAAACTGTCCCAAGTTCGCTGCCCGTCGAGGGATTTTCTCTCTTCCCATTGAGCCATTATGGTTGGTTGGTGGCAGTATTATAGTACAATTAAGATTAACTTCTTTCTCTATTGCTTCGAATCCTCACAACTCTAGATACATACTCTTAGAGGAAGCAGTGTCTATGAACCAGCTGTGACGCATCATAAAAGAGTGTGTCCTTCGAAGCATATCTTAATCAAAGCTCTTTCGCGAGAGTTGTCCGCTTCATCTTCCCTCTTAGTGTTATCTGGCTCCATGCTTTACGTTTCGCTTTGCTTCAGCTCAGAGGACATACATAATTCGTTTTGGCAGTATCCACTAATAAATGGGAACACTCGCCCCTCCGCTGACTTCCCGGATCCACTGTCCGTAATGTGTGCGCACAGAAATAAATTTTCATATCACATTTCCCACCTTCGCTTGCATGTGGTAACCTTATCCTATCACGCTTGTAAAAAACGAACATCAAAAGGGTCCTTCTCTTCTTAAGTCAGCTTCATGTAAGGAAAAGCAAACATACACGCATGTGTTTGTGTGAGTTAATGTAGGTGTGATTAGTTTATTTCGTTTTCGACCAACAGTGGCGTCCTGAATGTCCAGGAGTTTTATGTTTTTTACCACTCCACCTCCCCCCCGCCCACCCTTTCATCAGATGAAACCGTGCCTCGTTACCTCATTCAGCGTCTCGCTCTTAACTTCAGTGTGTTTTTCCACCAAAATCTCTTTCTTCCCTTCCATAACCCGTGTCTGCGTAAAGACTGGGGGATGATGGACGACAAAAGCAAACAATGTTTGCTCCAACTAACTCGCAAAAAAACACTCGTGTGTGTGCGTGGGATAACATTAAAGGTGATGGAGGAAGGATGTTGTGAGCCTGTGGTACGGGCAAAAATAAAGCACAACCTCTCTCACACACATACTCCTGCCCTGACGTAATGAATCGTAGCTCACAATCGCTGAACGCGGCCGAACCAAAAGGCTGTTGACTCCTGCGTGAAACATAAGATATCGCGTGTAATATCCATTATGATCCCGTTTCAGTTTTATCCCCACAACAAAACCGGAGCCATCCTTCGCCGGACTCATGCGCGGAGCTATGAGGACGACGAGCGTAAACAAAGAAATACATACAACAAAGGGAAAAAGAAACTGCCCATACCGTTCGGAAATATAATTAAAATAATATATTTTGTTCCCTCCCATGGTTCCTTGTGTGCTTCCCTGATGTGGAGAGTTCCACTGACGACTAAAAAAGAAAAAAAAACCACACCATAGGATGAAAACTGAAACCGTTAAAGGTTTTTTTTTTTGTTTTTTGCTTCCACTGCCATCTCACCCGGCAGTCCTTCTTGCCATTCCCTTCCGTCCGCCTCGAGATGTACACCGACCACCCTCGGAAACATGCCGTTTTTTGCTGCGATGTTTGGCAACGTTGATGCCATTACCCATTATCAAATCCCACTAAGCTTCTCGTGCACGGCGACGAATGTGATTTGAGGTTGGGTCCCGTTGGTTGCTGGAAAGAAGTTCAAATCCTACAGCAGCAGCACGACCGATGGTCTGACTACCGGTTGAGAAAATGGCAACCTAAAAAAAAACCTGGAAAACTGGACGGTTTAGATCGGGTGGTAAATGGGAAAATTGTTATCCAACCCAACCAACTTCATACTATGGATCAAACATAAATATAATAAGTCAAAACTGATAAACTCACATAAGGGGACGGAATGTTTGAAATTTGTTTTCGCTTTTCCGGAGACATCTTTTCACTTCACAGACACTCATCTGAGAGTGAAGTTTGAGATTCACCGCTCATATACACGTGACCCATACATCATACATGGCGCAAGTGACACCGGGGACATCCTTGGGAGGAAAAAGGACTCCCCCACTTGCGATAAACTTTCTTTTTCGCTTTCTTGCAACGGGGAATACGGGAAAATATGAACCATTCCACCCTGTAGCCCTCTTTCCACGCATCCACTAGCTCGTTTCTAACTCTTCTTTGCGCTCCATAAAAAGAAGGAATCTTCCGGGCCTTCCTGCTCCTTTTTAAATGTCTTGGGTTAAGATAATCTTTTCAAAGGTTTTTTTTACTCCTTCGCATCTTTCTGAAATTACTGGGGAAAGAAAATGGAAGCACACATACGCTCTGCAATAATATTGCATACGCTCTGCAAAAATAGAATTCAAATTGAAACTTGAAATAAGCGCAGAAAACAATGGACTTTTGAAAGAAACGAAAATTATGAAAGTAAAATCAGTAAGCCGCATTTATCAAATCAAATATCTAATCAATGAATATCCATTAACGTATATGAATATAGTTTAAATTAAAATTTACACCAGAAGAAAATATTGCCACCATTTTACCCAGAAGAAAGTATTGCCACCATAAGCAGTGTGCAATAATTCCACCTTAAATATAATCCGTCGGCCATGGCATGGCAAACGTTTGAATAGTCCGACGTGTCGTTTCATATTCATAACCCTCATACGTTGTTCGCTGATAGATTGTCCGCGTACTTTTTTCCCTTAATCTGCACTGAACCCTCACACTCGCCCATCCTCCTGCATCACTTCAATTCGCGGATCCTCCGGCAGTCCGGTAAAGTGACACAAGAATTTCCATTAGAGCGCCAGCAGCATATATGAAAATTTGATTCAAACACCTCACACCCCGCACGAGTTTGTTGCCGGACGGTATTGTCGTTTTATTTCCCTCTGTAGAACAAACTTTCCCCATTCCAGCACCAGCAAAAGGCACACACGCAAACACACCCACTTCGGGGGAGCACACGTACACACATACGCATGCAGCGTCGTCTTGGCGTTCGTGCAATCCGATCCAAAACCATCCATCAGCGCTGTCCGTTCTCCGGGTCCGTCTCTCCGGTGGCCAAAGTATACACAATTTCTTAATTGTGTTATTTCAAACAAAGAAGGCGAAAGAAAGGATAAACATTCATCCGCCCTTGCTCACCCGCGTTTGTCCACTACCGCCATCCTCGGTAAGGCACGAAACCTTTTTTTTCTTATTTTGTTCTTCTCAAAAAACACTTTCCTCCCACGTTCTATCCCTACTCCATCTGGGGTTTCTGCGTTGTGGGTTCGTTGGGGGCCGGGAAAATGAAAAATACTTCTTTCTTCTTCGAATGTGCTTTCCCGCCCTCTCCCATCATCAACTCGTCCCAACCGACGGGCGGAACAACACATCAAGGACTCCCAAATGTCCCCATGTATGTATGTAGAAAGGCTAACAGCGCCATCGCACTGACTGGATGATGATGATGATGATGATGATGGTGGTGGTGGTGGAGGTGCTGCCCTCACGAAGGAACCAGCCAGCATGGCAAATGAATGTGTTTGCGCTTTCGTAAGAATAAATGTGCGCGTCTTTCTGTATGATAAGCAGCAGCAACAGCGAAACCTCCAAAAAGGCAGCATCCTCTCCGTTTCGTTTTCGTTTCGGAAAATGTGGTAGCAAAAGTGGCACATCAGGATAGAAGAAAAAAAAACTCCAACCAGTACCAAGCAAGCTGCATGGTAGGCCCTGTCATTGCTTTTATCTTTGTTTCCTTTTCCCTCCGGCTTCACTCACGTTCTGCAACGTCTCGAGTAGTGTGGAAAATGAAGCAAAAATGATGGAAAAATATTTTCCAAACCATTACAGTCCACCGCGACGAGTGTGGAGCTGGAGCGAGAAACGGATGGATTTTCCTCCCGCAAAAACACTCATACGCCCTTCGTTCGGCCTTCCGTGTCTAATGTTCATTTTTTGTTCATTTGGGCGTTTTATTTATTTTTTCCTTCCATGGCTCTTTTTGTTCCTCGCATCTCACCGTTGCTACACTCCATATTGTGTTCCGACACATGGTCGAAAGGAAAACACAGCCCACTGGGAGTCCACAGCATCGTTAGAGGGCGGTGAAAAACTTGCACGGAAGAGCAAGAGGGAAAAAAACTCCTATCATTATTGTCGGACGATGTGCGGGAAGAAAAAGCCCCGGCACGCACACAAAACCAACTTTTGGCCATTGCACCCATCGTGAGAAGATTCCACGTATGTTTCGTCCGTTTTTATTTTCATTTTTTTGTTATCTCGTCCCGTGCCGTTCCTTAAATTGGCAAGGGGTTGGTTGGTGGATCTTTTTATTCCCCCCTCTTTCTCTCTCTCTCTCCTTGCGCAACCATCCTCCCGGAAGCCGCTGAACCTCTCTTTTTTAATTACGATCAACGGCATCTCCGGCGACCCATTCGACCCAGCAAGCAGCAAGAAAGAAAAGAGAAAAAAAACCGCCCCGACGACGAAAGGGATGATGAAAATTCCCTGCGGACACTCGGCGAAAGTAGCCCCGACCCCTATCCACTCCACCGCCGCCACCCGGCGCCACGAGCGGGAGAAGGGAAAATCAAAATCGACCCTTCGAACGGTTCGGTTCAATCCGCGGGAAGGATGCGACGCAGCCGCGGGCAGAAAGGAAGGAGCGAAAGACTTACCCTGTAACAAAAAACAAAAAATTGCTCGAACGAACATCTTTCGGGTGGGCTGTTCGGTGGAGCGGTTGGGATGGAGAGGGATTAGGAGGGCATCGAGAAAAGTAATAAATTATAAATAAGCAATATGGATGCGGAAGAGATCGATCGCTGCGTGGGAGCGCGCTCGGGCGAGGAGAGTACGGGTGGCGAAGGGAAGTTATTTTATTTTCTTTCTGATTTCTGTCGGTTTCCTGGTGGGGGCAGGGGAGAAATTGGAAGATGAAGCGTTTTTAGATGCTGTTTTTTTTTTGTAAAATCAAGAACGCAAAATATGTTTGCGGCAAGAATTCTTAATTTTGTGACGCAAACATAGTACAATTTAGAATTCATGGAATGTATGCTTACCGGAAGACATTGCTGTATTATAAATATTAAAAACATCATTTGTGTGAAATTCAAAATATCATGTACAGAGTTCGTTTGAAAGCAATTGTGTTAGTGCTATACGATCAAAATACATGTGAAGATGTGTGCAAACAGAGAATGGGACGAGAAAATTATGACGATTAGATGATTATCTTCCTACTTCTAAAACCTGTTTCTTTCACCTCAATATTTTTCCACTTTTTAAATCTTCGGCCAACACCAACACACAACCGACGCCGTAAAACTGTCGAATCATCGGCTCAAAAATCGTAGACACATAAACCCCGGCCCCGAACCGAATCGCCGACCGACGAAAAGGAGGAAATCGGAAAGAAAAGCACGTTCGGGGTTTGAAAAATGTTGAAAATTGAAAGATAACCAACAACCATTGCCGTTCCCTTCGAGTGGTAGGTGTGTTGGTGCGGCGGGCTGCAGGAAAAAATCAATAAAGATTATTTGCTAAGATCAACCCTCACCGAGCGAAACGGGGGGTCGAATATCGACGAGGATGGGCGAAAATGAATCTGGATCGAACCGGTGCGCGAAAGGCGAGAGGCAGGGAGAGATATGAATGAGGGAGGGGAGTGGTAGGGAAAACAAAAAAAACGAAGGAAATGCTTCACTTGGGAGTCTGGATCGTAAGCAGCGCCACATTCAATCATCTAATTTCTTGATTACACCTAATCGAACCGACGGCGCAGAAAGGACTCCCCTTGGCAGGTGGAAGCGGCCAGCAACCTGCGTTCGATCGGAGCATTTTCGAGCGGAAAACCCATTTCTCCCTTCGCTGGATTTCCCGCGGGAGAACGAGTGGAAAATGCTGCCGATGGCGACGGGATGAAGAAAGCCGAAAAAGAGATGAAGATGAAAATTATGAGCCTCATAATGCTGTCGTCCTGTGGCGCGCGCTGCACGGTACGGGAAACCGGACGCGGGTTTTTAGCATTTCCCTGGCCCTGGTGGTCTGGCTTTTCCTTCCACCGTCCCTACCACCGCCGGGCAGCCATCCGTCCGTCCGTCCTTTGGTTTTGAGCTTATCTTCAAACGAGAATAATTTTGCACCGGTGTGCAGCAGCGTGGAGGCAGCATAAAGCATAACGTTTTCTCTGACCCGGCCCCTTCCCTCCACTCCTTCTCACTTACCACCCCCACTCAGTCCACCATCACCGGTGTTTGGGGTGCTGGAAATAATAACATAATTCTGTTTACGTGCATAATTTGACCGGGGAGTTTATTGGAAGCTGTACGTGTTATTCCTTTTCTTTTTTTTTCGCGCACGTCCTTCCTGCCGTCCTATAGCTTGCTGTCGGGAAATTTTGGCTTCTAATTTTGCTCCATCCTGGCCGGTACTGGCTTACCTTTTTTCCCTAAATCGTCCGTCAGCGCCAGGTCCGGGAAAGGTTACCGCTGATCCTTACAAGGAGTTTTCGGTACGATTCGCCCGGGTTTTTTTGTTGGCATGAGCAAAAACGGACACGGCCACGATTCGTACACTGCGTCTACTACGAGCCATTTCTCGTCGTTGCCTCCCACTGAGACAGGAGAGAAGATTTCATCTTGCTGTGAGCTCCCTTAGGTAGCAGACGGCAAGATGCTGTATTTGAACCATTTACCATGGAAAACAGCAGCTAATAATTCCATCGACAAAATGAAGGCAAAAAATGAATTTGCAAAACAGCTACCCGTGGTTCGTACCGAGACGTCAAGCGGGTTTCGGTTCATTCCGGCGTTATTTTGTATCTTGTTTGCCTCATTACGGATGCATAAAAGCGAGTTGCGGATGGGGAGGAGTGGCGTGCAGCAGCGAGGGGCCGGTTATGAGAAATTATGTCTTGATCTGTATAGATTAGGTAGGCAATCAAGGTACCGAGGGTTTTGTTCTTTTTCCCCTGTTTCTTCTTGGGCAATTCGTTGAACGTCGACGACCGATCGATCGAAAAATATTTGTTCTTGGAAAAAAGCGGTTGATTGAAGCTAAGAACTCTCTTTGCAGTCCATAAAACCTAACAGAATTGTTATAGAAATGAATGAAAATTTTAAATCGAAGGTTCATTGATTGCATAGAACAAATCAGTAAAATCTGTTTACTCAAATATTCTTGGAATGGAATGCATAAAACTGCAAACCTACAAAAGAAAGCGATCCCTAATTACTCCAACAGTTTGTTCACTTCAATGTCAAGCAAACGAAAGCTATAAAACAAATTTCCCTCCAACAGCATCCCCTACTAGCCATTGCACGGGAACAATTCCCACCGAATCGGCGTTATTTTCCCACGGGGATTGATTCTCCAACCTCTCCATGCAGCCTCCAACACTTGACGCCATGCTTCGGAGCGGGAGGTGACAATAGTCTTTTAACACCCCTATCCCTAACGAAAAACTCTCCCACAGCGAAAGGGTTGTGTTTAATTAACCTGTTGCGCTCTACCCTCTCCAGATGCCGGCAATTAATTAAGCGAGCAATTTGCGGCTGTTTAACACCAGCTTCATCGACATCGGCGTCCTTCTCGGGGTTTGCTTTAGCGTATCCACCCTTTGCTAAATATCTCAAGTGTTCTTGCTGGTCCCATTCATTAGGATGCAAGGAGCAGGAGAGACAAGGCCATGCGACGGGAGACGAGAGTTGTTTGCTTTACGTGCTGAAGAATGCTGCAGCCAGTTTCATTAGGGAGTTTTATGGGGGGGAAAACTGCTGCGCGCCACCATCTCGCAGGGATGGCTTAGCATGGTACAAATTACTGAGGGGTTGTTGGGCAACAGTCGTTGTCGTTCGACAGGGATGATTATGACACAAGTCGTGGCTCGTGAGAACAACTTCAATGACATGTGTTGTTGTTTTATTTGTTTTCTGGTAAATATGTTAATAAAATCAAGTGTGATAGAACGTAATTCGTTTCACAGATGTATAAATCGGGTGCTACTAACTCAGGCAACTCAATGCATAGACCTTATTTGAAATAGAAAACAATTTTTTGGCTCATGTATTTACCGAAACTAAGCCAAAGAGTCCCCTATTAATAGGAAATAAACTTACTTTCCTCTTTAAGAATGACAATATAAGTGTATGTTACATAGTAAATTGTAAAATAACTAAAGTTATCATGCATTTAATTCAATTCAATGTTGAAGGCATGGAAAATTCTCAACTGCATCCACAATGTAAGTTTTTATCCATGAGTTGTATCTTCTTTTAGTTCTTTTGAATATTCCATCTCCGAAAAAAAAATAAATCTATTCCCTTGTTGCCTCATTTCGGTAGCACTCGAGCAGATGCATGATTGATGATCGCTCGTGGAAATCATAAGTCGCCGTTTGCACCATTCACATTCCGTTCATTTCCATCTATCCTTCCACACACACACACTTACACCTCGAGAACCACCTTGGGAAATCGTTCGGACCGCGTTGCTATTGTTTCGTGTTGGTAAACCTACGAAGTGGAGTGGAAACCCCACCCGCAACTGGGGAAAATCGATAGTACGTGGCAAAAGTAATTAAGCTTCTCGCCTGTCTCGTTAGCGTTCGAGCGGTGGTGTACGAGTGTTCCTCCGTTTGCCACCGCTTGCCACCCGGGAAAGTTGTGGAGGCCCATCCAGTTTCCGCCAGGCATTCCTCCATCCTCGAGTTCCATTTCCCGATTGTTCGCATTGCGGCCGCAAGGCAACCTGACACACTAATCACTCCGTGGCATAAATTATAAATCAAATCATCATTCATCATAATGATTATCTTCGCACGTTCGCACCGCATGGGGTTCCCTTTCGTCCATTGCCTCGTGCCAGCATTTTGTTCCTCGGGAAATGAGAGAAATTATCGTTTGCCTCGAGGTTCGGAGGTGAGATGCCTTCGGTCAAATTACGCCTTCCCTTTGGACGTGGCTCTAGCCGTCCAAAGCCGTGAGGTGTGAGAAGTTCATGCATAATTATGCAAAACTTATGATCCCCGTAACCCACCTTACGCTTGCCCGCTTCTTCAGGAGCGTTACACGGACAATGAAACGGGTCTCTCGTCTTTTCCGAGGCTAGGGCAGAGAGGTTGAAACCGTTCGGCTGTTGTTAATCGTAAAATAACTGAGTAATGAATTCCGCACTAACGATTCCTAATGATTCATCCACAATCAGACGCAGCGCAGTGATTTCCGAAGCCGAGGCAAGGATGGTAGGAATGTGCGAATTTTGTTTCATCATTTCCAGCAGTTTGAAGCATGGCTTCGAAATCCGTTCTGTCGTTTCACTCGTCAAACGTCAGTCACAGTTCACCAGTTATTGTTTCGCCAAGCACCGTGCTCTACATCGAATGACATCGCAACCGACGTGGACGAACGAAGCGGAAGCGACGAACCCTTTTTTCGAGTCCCATTCCATCCAAATCAAAATCCCCTTGCCGTCGGGCGTAAATGATGGTGGTACGCAAGTCGGAGGGATTGATATCGTCATCAAGTCTCGGGGACGAACAGTGGACCAACAAACGAATGCATACTAATGAGTCGCCGTGGATGGGCAGTAATAATGACCACGACAACGGCAATGGACTCGCAATGGGATGGGGAAAAAGTGTGTGGCGAGCGGGAGACAAAGCAAACGGGACCGAAACGGGGCGGGAGGGACTGTCTGTCGTTGCATAATGTACATCATAACGGACAAATGAGTGATGTAATGATCAATTATTACGTCCCGAGGCGTATGGGGATACGCTGTCATACACACTGTACGGATTCTAAATGGTTCTGGACGGTTTCGGCTCGTTAAGGAAACAAATTGGACCTAATGAGCTGAAGAAGAGTTATCCATCATTTTCGGATTGCTACACCAAGTAGCGTTTAGTTTTTAAGTGGTTTGAACGCATAAAACCCTTTTAAACGGGTCCAGTACACGAACAACATTATACAAATGTTATCTATACGTATAGTAGTCGCTATTATCTTACGACGTCTGTTAAATCTTCTTCTATATTCTTTGTGAAGTCTACTGTTTATCAGTCGTTATGCAATTTTAACCATCTTTGGTTCAAATTGTTCATCATTTAATACCATTTACAATGTCAAGATGAAATGACATTAAATGACATTAATGAATTGCTTATAAAATCCCATCCCTATGAATTTCGCATTAGATCTTTCCCGCAACACGATTAGGATTTCTGCTTTCTTTCACTACACCTAATCCTTAAACACTCCGACAGCGATCGTTCTCATGTCTAATCAAATCGCACCATTTCCCCGGTCGATTATCGTTTTCCCACGCAATCCAATTGCTCATTGCACACCCGAACACCGTTCCGTTTCGAGTTGCATTTGATTGTCCGAATCCCGGATGAGGTGCAGATTGTGATACTTTGGCTCCTGTTTGTGGCAATGTCCTTCAAAAAGAAACAACCTAATTGATCCAATTAGTTTCGGGGGAAAAGCCGGTAGCATCGTAGACGATGAGGTTCGATTACACGCTCCAACACTTACCCTCCGGAAACCGGGCGACACGCAGGTCTTAATCGAACGCAGTCGTGGAATGGCTGCTCGAGATTAGCAAAAGTTCACAAGCGTGTGTCCGTTCCAGTTCCCCACGCCGGAAAGTGAACCAAGGACATTCGGAGGGGCCAGTCCAACACTCGGCCCTAAAAACACTCAAAGATGCTGCGCCTTCCTTCACCGGACAAACGAAGGATGTCTTCACGTGCTGACTTCCGGCGGCTAATTGAAGTGCACACACGTCACCCTCACACTCCGTTCGGACAGCGAAGGAAAAACAACAGACCGACGGGAAACTTTCTCCCCGTTTTCAATTATCGTTGAAACCTTGCAACCTTTTGGACGGGATAGGTAGACCGCTGGCACATTTTCCCCTCGATGGAAACTTCGTCGGGAACTCGGATCGAGCGTTGGTGATTGTTTTTTGGTACCCAGTGAACGGTCCATCGCAGGCAAGCCACAGCATCCGACTCGCCTGACAAGACGCCAACATCAATAACAACTACTTTCGTCTTAATTTCGCTCGAAACGCTGGCAGGCGCGTGAGTGCGTATCCTCCCGGTTCGACTCGTCGTTTCGCCTTCGCCCGGTGGAAGATTATTTGCGAAACGGTTGTTATTTTTACTCCTCGTTGAACGCACAGCATAACAACGCCGAAGAAAAGAAGCGTTCCACAGTGAGAGGCTGCGTCCAGCGTGGTCTGTAATTTGAGCAACGTCCTGTCATCAGCAGGACTGGCCAGCTTGACCACCCCAAAGGAGATGGCATCGCTTGCCGTGTCTCTGCCTTCAGTCTTTGCGATAACATCAGCAAACCTTCACGGCTCAGCCAAGAAGTCAACAGTTGCTTGCAAACCGTCTCTCGGGTGGGAGGAAGATTATATGGTGCGTGAATGTGTGTCGAAGAGGAAACTTCCTCGCGAAGGGTGTTGCCTTGCTGGAACTTCTAGCCGGCTGTGCTTCCTTCTAATTATCTTTCGGTTCGGGCAAACACCAGGTCCCGTAACAAGTTTTGCTTCCAAGAAGGAGCAAAGAAGGACGCACCACCAGGATGGGGAGGGAGTTCGTAGAAGCAAGGACACGACCAGGTTAATTTATGTCGTGGCCAGTTTCCGGCTTTGCGCTTCGGGTACATGATTACTACATTACGGCAGAGTGTCCGGTTCCAACCCGAACGGGCCGAACTCAGCGCCGTGGAGTCGGGGTGGTAATTTACGAGCAATTTAGATGACGGAAAACATTGTCCCATCCAGGGGAGCTGAGGACAGCGGAATCAGGCCCGGGCGAAGATTGCTTCCCGATGATAAGCCAAAGCTGCTCGTATGATACACATGTACGGCGCGCGCGATGCGCTTCCGGTAGAGGCGGACATAATTTATGTGCGTATGGAGGAGGCTCCCGCCCTGGAACCATATGGTCAAAGCAGGGGTTTGGTGGAGGAGGTGTGTGGGATGACAGAGGAGGCAGACGTGCCGGAAACCGGGGAAATCCTGTTCTGAAACGTGCGCGCATTTGCGGCCAGTTAATGAAATGATTTATCGGTTCTCGAGTGATTTAATTAAGTCATCTTGTTTTTTTTTCCTCCCTTTTCCCCGTTGGTTTGCTCTTATCAGGTCACAACCTGATATATGGAACGATAAAACGGAGAACAGAAGAAAAAAAAAACAAATCAATGCCACTAATGAGCACCGTTACCATAAGCTCCCCGTGCCTGACGTTAAGAGCTCATCATAGTCGTTTGCTGCTGAATCACGACCGTTAATGAATTTGTAGCATATGTTTGTGCTCTACGGCAAGTGTGCGGTAGTTTCCTGGAGGTGCTGGAGAAGGGGTGATGACAGCATTTAAGTAGCTTAAGAAAGATATAATGACATAGGAGAAGGGACGAGGGGAATCGGTTCATGTAAAACCCATTTACGAGTCGTACCGTATTGCAGCTAGCAGATTAGGTGCTGGTACGTGATGGTGAAGGAAAATTAAGTTTTATTAACCTTTTTGCAAGCGTGTTCCTGTTGTGACTAAACGATTGTTTTTATTACTTTCGCCTAGTGCGGCGATGTTTAAAAAGAATACGTAATAAATGTACTTAAAGTGATAAATTCTTAATAATGGTAAAGTTTATGGGTTTAAATCGAAACCAGTTGAATTCGTACGATATTATACCTAATTGGATAGACTAACTCGCTGCAAACCATTTGGCAGAATACATTTATACACATCTCAAGAGTGTTATTGCCAACTACTTACATCCATTGCACTTCGTTAACAGGCAAAGGAAGCAAACACGCTACTCAATACGGAGAGGTCAATTACGAATGGATTTTTCGCCTCCTCCTCTCATACACACGTACTAGAGCAACATACCGCCCGGATGCGGCTCCGAAAGCTTCAAAGTATAATCCGGACCCGCGATTCCATCGTCAGGAAGCCGTTTGATGAACCACTCTCCGTTGGCTGTGAAGAGTTATGTCCAACACGGACGGAGAGAGCAACGTATTTCTGCTTCGTCCAGAAGTCGTGTTGCAAGTTCTTAAATTAAAGCTTGTTAGCCGAGAACCATGGGCCAATTCCCGAGGGAGAGGGAGTGGAGGGCATAGCCCCGTTGACAAATCCTTCGCCCGGAAAATCCATCATCCGTAAGTTCAAAGTCCATGGTTTGGAGTGTACTCTTGCCTTTAGGATTGCTTGCTTCGCCCCCGGGCGAAACTTTATCGAAAATTAACTTTCGTTACGTTACCCAAAGTACCCAAAAGTGCCTTCATCTTCTGCATGAAAATCTTCACATGTTCCTTGGAACGGGAAGGCGGCTGTTAGTTGAGTTTATTAAAAATTGTTTTCTTCTCATATGTACCGAGCCGGGCCGTATATTGCAATTTCTCGGTAATCCGCAAAACTTATTATTACACCCCGCCCACCTAGCCAGATTTCACCAACACGCTCACAATCCTTATTCCTTCCTTCGGCGCTGGCTATGCGATAGCAGGAGTTCAGCGAAGCCTTCCCAAGGACGGTGCATCCTTTCCTCCCGAACGAATCCTTTTTTTCTCCTCCGCCAACCTAATCTTTTACTTCATCAAAACCACGCGTGTGGGTCTGTGTGATCCAGGCTTCAAAAAGTCCCTAAATTCTTCGTTCGTATCGCACACGCCGCTCGTCCTGTGCCTCATTCGCCCTCCGCACGGTGTGAGAGCTTATTTCTGTGCCGTTACACCATTGCAGTCTGAGCTGCATTTGCATACATCATTATTCCGGTGTGCGGTGGAATTGAGCCTTTCGCTTCTTTCGCACCCAGCCACTTGGCTTTGACTGAATGTTCTTTTCTGTGTTTGCTGAGCCGAACCCGGGTACGGAAAGTTCCTGGGAAGTCACATTTTTCATCATGCGCATTCACTCGCTCAGCTGGTGCACAAACATGTAGTTGAATTCGAGGCAGCTTGCATGTGCGAGACCGTTTGCTTCTAACTACAATTTTCCACTTAGCTCTTCCCTTTTGTAAAGGTCCTTTGAGGTGAACTCTGCCGACATTTTTGCACTGATCAATGGCAATCTTCGCGCTATCACATTTCTCCGTAGATTATATTTTCGAAAAAGTGCCAGTACCAGAACAAGTTTATATCAGAATTTGTTCATTTCTACACCTACTCTTGGTGCCCAATGCGCAAAGTTATTGGCAATTGACATCTATTAAGTTTAACGTTATGAACGAATTAAAATTTAACTTGAAAGAAAACAAATATTTATCATCAATAAAACCTGTTTAGTAAAAATGAAATTATAAATCCCTTATTTTCTCATTTTAGGTAAGAAAGCATCGGAATTTTCCTGCTATTAGTGGGTAAGAATACCTTTTATTGAAAGTTCATTTCTACCATTTAATGCTTCTACCATTTAATTAAAATATATTATCTATCATTTGCAAAATGTTCAGCCGATTTTTTCATAGCCAAGCTATTCTCCAACAAACAAATAAAACACGTTACGGTATAAACAAACATACCCCAAAATTCGGCACGAATGGGATCAGCTTTGGGACTATGATTGACTTTTGGCTATTCGAATCGAAAAGCAAACCCAAAGCAACCCTACGTAACATTTAACCATCGGAAGGCTAAATGAAGCCTCTTAAAAGGTGGTAAGAAAAAACAAGTAACAGACCACCCTTCTGTGTGCGACCGGTGACGGTCGGAGCGACGGGCAACGAATGCTGTAAGGATAATAAAGAGCCCTGAGAGAGGGAGAAGGGTGGGCGGGGAACGATACCCTTACCGGCATGCCACAAAAACCACAAAAATCAATCAAACTTCCTCACCATTTCTTATGCACACGCTTCGAAGCATCGCACCAGACCCGGTATAAAACGCAACCGAGAGGCCTCCGGTCGGAAGCGTATAAAAGAATAAAACAAGGCAAAACACTCTCCTGTCCCCCCACGCTCAACCTCCTCCACCTGCGTCCTGCCGTGGACTCGCGGATTTGCCGGCGTACGTACACGTTCCGGGTTCCTGTTTGTCATTTACGTAAATAAATTAAAACGACGACCTAGAAACGAAAATCAAAGCTCATAAACCAATCGCTGTCACGATGCGATTTGCTTTGCCCTGGGCCCTGGGCCTTCATCGCCGTGTATCAGGCAACCGTATAAATTTCGGGGGACAGTTCAAGTTTCTTCGATAGTTTTTTGTGGTTGTTATTGTCTTATCCTTCCTTTCTTTTTTGCCGCTGAAATGGGCACGCGGGAAGGGGGCTTGTTAGAAGCGCTCGATGGTAGTAATGATGGAAAGTGATTCCCGCAAGGAAAATCCGTGGCAAGGGCGCGAGACTCGTCAAGCGTTCGGTTCCTCGCGGCTTCAAGTCTGGCCCATTTCAGGTCGGTGTATCCTTTTTCGGTGGTAAAAGAAGGACTCATTGAGAACCTAGCATTGGAAGATATCTTTTTCACTTCGCGGAGTTGGAAAATGTGAATTTTATGCGAATAGATTATGCTGTGTTTGGCATTTACTCACACAAGTGGGCATAGAAAGTTGATTAAACGAAAATAGGACCAGCTGAAGCCATTCTGTCTTGCGAGCAAGAAACTTGCCACCGCAGCTAAATCTCGCACCGACAGGCAAGGAAACAAAAAAAAAAACCCACCACTTAATGCTTTGTAAATATCATTCATCCTTCCACTAGAAGCTCGTTTCCACATTGCTCGGAGGTTCCTGAACGTCCCAAACGGAGCAGACGACGCCCAGGTTGCCGCAACTGTCATCGTCGAGTGTCTTGTGGCTTTTTTATGACGCCACGGGGTTTTTACACCACGTGATTTCATGTTTACGAGCGACTTGTTTGTGCCATTCTCCGTCTTCTTTTTTTTTTTTTTCTTTGCTGTTGCCTCCAGCTGCCTCCCGGCGTGTAGGAATGAAGGGAGAACGAAAGGAGCGCTTCCAACACTTGGAAACCACACAAATCGAGAATACGATGTATAATAACAGCATGTATAATCGATCAATATGCTTCTCCTCGGGTTCCCCGTTCACCCTGTTTCCTCCGTTTCCTCGAGGCGCCCCGGACCACACGCCATTGTCATCGAACGTCTCGTACAGGACGCACGCGTCCTTTCGCCCTGCCCGTGTCTTTTCTTCTTGCGACCGCTCAAACCTGGGCTAAAGATGCGGACAAACCTGAAATCGTCGCTAGTCGCTAGCTCATTCGCCCGCCTTCAATTGTAACAAACGAATCCGAAGTCGCCTTACGTCGCCTCGCTTCCTCCGCACTCCCATTCAACACCCGGTCCAGCCTTTCTTCTAATAAATACCCGCAAACAAGGACGACAGTTCCCCGACGGTTCGTTCGATGGTTTTCCGATTCGTTCGGTTGTGCATGCGATAATCAACGAATTTCCGCTCGCCTCCCATCACCTCATCACCGCACAAAGGCGGAAATGAACGGGAAAAGAGTGTGTCATAATTATTCGCTCCGTGCCCGGCGCCGGAGTCGAGTTTTTTTCCCCCCACTGGAAGGACATCAATTATTCATGTCGTTCCTGGGGGGCCGTTGGGGCGGGGTAGGGTTAGCTTGACGACAGAAGGGTTTTACTAGCCGCCCGGAAGGACTGTATGGTGCTATAAAAAAAGGGAAGCCCACCATTCAGGTTACGTCACAATGAGTCCATTTGAAATGATAAACAAAGTGTGACGCAAGCCTGGGAGGTAAAGGTTCGAACAGCCGTTTCGAACTGCTTCATGACATTTTTAGTTCTATTTTTTAAGTGCCCAATAATTTCAACGTCGTATTTAGATTTTTTAAATCCAAACACGATGAAAAATTTCCATGCTGTTGAAACTTTTCAACGAGTCAACACTATTTAGAAATAATAAATTCTAATATTAAACTTAATTACAATCAATTAAGAATAAGAGAGCTAGTTTTGATTCAAAATAATCTTAAATGTTCGTACATTTCTTTCCACATTGAATCTCTTATGAGCAACTTTAGCTTATATATGGACAGAAGCTGTCAGTAAAGCTACAAAAGAAATTTCATACTGTAATATTAAGAAATTTATTTTACACGCATTCGATGTTTATCCTGCGCTATATCGCAACTGTATTTCATGCAGGAAATAGCTCGATTGCTTCGAACATTCGAAGCAATAATGAATTATACACTTGTTGACAAACGGAATTTTATGTTGCCGAAAAGAAAAAGAATCCCAAATAACACGGGTTTGAAATTGACGAGAAAAACAATTTTCCATCCCCCGCACCAAGCCCCGTTTCTTTTTTCTTGTTTGGACCATTTCCAAGTTCCTCTTGCATCCTTTCAAGTGGATCGGTGAAGGTGGCGTTTTCCCACACAGATATGTGACTGTGTGTTGGAGCGTGTGTTTCTTCCTTTTTCTTTCCTCTCGCAAATATATCGCACTTTGCCCTCGCACAATAATTCTCGGGCATGGCAACGGGAGATTGCCAACTTTTATTCTGGCGAAACGGAAAAAGAGAAAAAAACCAATTTTCATATTGAGAAAACTGACTCTTGAGATTTCAATTATGCGCGCACATACATACGCGGTCAGCACGACGCCACCTAGCATACTCGAGGCACACCATACACGGGGCTTCCCGCCTCTTACCGCCGGTACATTTTCCCGCTAGCAGCAAGTGTCCCCCGAAAACGGGCGCGTCCGTTGTCGTTGAATGAATAATGACGAAACTTTCCACTTCTTACCGAGGGAACGGAGAGTCCTTGGTGGAAAATTCAAGAAGGAAGGTGTAGGTTTGGGGGTTGGTTGATCGGGGACGCGGTTCTCGCGTATGTACACCTTCGCAAGGAAGCGCAACTTTCACCGAAGCCTTCATAATATGTTCATATTTATGCTTGCCGTCACCTTTCCTTTTTCCGCCTCCTCCGCAGCCCGGCCGGCATGCTAAACCTTTTTCCATGTCGGAGCACTTACAAGCTACCTGTTTCGCTCTTGCTCTTAGGCCCCACCCGCGGTTTGGCTTCCGATCACAGGCACAGGAATTGGCTTGCTTGCTGGGAAATGTTCCGCTGCTTACCGGCACTTTTCAGCACCTTTCGCACACATTGGCGCAGAGAGAAGAAAAAAGTCGCCGCCTGAGCGCATTCGTGAAGGTTGATACTCGTTTCACATTTTTCTTTCCCCTGACGTCCTGACGCCCCGCACTGCCGATCAACCTCAACCCTCGAACTAAACACCTCCTCCAATCGAGCTGCTGCCAGAGCCCGGATGAAATCTCTCGTCTTTTTCTTTATTTCCACCCATCGCACACTAATTTCACACATTCGCTGGGAGGCGGGATGAAAATGGTTCCATCGTGTTGGCCACCAAGGAAGGACGAAAGGTGGGGGGGGGGGGGGGTTAGTAACCGGCACAAGGAAGGGCAGCGGGACGAAAGTCGACGTCGCCGTAACTCGTTCGAACGATGGCAAAATCTGTCGCCCATATTTTATTATTATGCTCCACGGGACTCCTGTGACTTCTTGCGACGGGGGGAAAGGGGTTGCAGAGGCATCAAACCTACCTTCCCCCCCTCCCTCCCTGCCTGGCACTCGCTGGTCGGGGCTGGTCCATTCCTTCCCTCCGTTGCTGTTTTTTCATTGTTGGTTCTCGCATCTTCACGCTCTTTGTACATAGGTTGAGAGCATATGTGGAGGTAATGGACGCGGAAGGGTCCCTGGAAGGAATGAAATATTTTTTATTGTTTCCACGAGCTAACTTATTCTGTGCAGGAGGATTTCTTTCATCTACTCACCATTGTAGTACTCCACGCTCATTTCTGGCCGACATTCGTAGCGTTCTTGAAAAAAAGTACAGCTTTCCACAAGAATTTCAAATAATCAAATTAATCCATTTCTTAAGGTTAGCGTATTCTTCCTGTGCGCTGTTAATATTGGTTTAACTACCCTTATTTCTTTCGTTTTCCCGGTTTTGATCTTCAAAGTGCTTTATTTGTTTCGGAATGTTATCTCAAACTGTTGCCTATTGGCTTTAACAAATCAATTGCGTTGAAGTTTACTTGAAGCGTTCGTAAATCATTTTTTAAACTACACTTTCAACAAAAGAGCTGAATTACACTATACTTAAATCAACTGCTTTCCCAGTACATATTCAAACAGAAACATAATCCATTTTATATTTAAAGCAGTGCCATAGTTTTCTGTAATTTTCAATACTGGTAACACGACTTTCACCCCGTTTCATTCTTCACAATCGTACCGGATCGTGCAAAAAGGCAATTCATATACGTGCCAATGCACAGAAGGCATACCATACAGACGTAAGCTGGGGCAAAGCCAAATTTAAATTAAATTCACATATACATATTAAAACCTCCCCATCTGAAGCACCATCCCTCGTTTCCCAGCGCAAGGAAACAAAGATAAATAGGGTCGAATAAAACGGCGGTAGTCAGTTCTTGAAAATTCCAACCCGAACGTCTCCCTGTACCCCAAACGAAAGAAAATACAAAGTGGAAATCCAGTAGGAAGACAAAGCCAAACGCCATCGCCAGCAGATGGAAAACTGCAATGGTTTTTTGTTGGTAGAAGCAGATGCCTTCAGGGAGCGACAGCTTCAACTATGTTCGTTCATATTTGCCTTTTTTTCTTTTTTTATCCTCGCCAACGGCAAGTTTCTTGACACCGGTGCACGTAAACTTGTCCACGAATGCCTCCCCTGTACGAAACGGAGGATGCTGTAGTTATTCGGCAACGAATTTCTCGTGCGCGGATGGTGTGAAACTTCCAAGAAAAAAACTCTTATTTTGCCTCGAAATGAAAAATGTGTTTTGCACGAGGTGCTGGAAAAGACGATGGATAAACAAGAGCATAACTTCTACTAATGTTTAATACTGCTCCCAAGATCGTGAGTTCACAAATGGTGCTTCCTTAGTTTTTTTTTTTAAGTTTTCATTTCCCGTTTTTCTAGTATTCGCACGGACTGGTCATTACCACAAAATACATAAAGGCTGGATAAGCAAAGTAAGAGTTTTAACTTAGAAAAACACTCTTTCGTTAAATTTCTTTAACCATCGTATAATGTTCATCCAATTTTAAAAGCTGCTAAAATGGCTGGTGTATAATTTATTTACCAGCAAAACCCCTTTCTTTACACCACACCAGCAACGACGGCGTTCTTGGACCTCGGTCCATTTGTTCAAACTCGCTTTGAAAGAAAGGAGGTGGAGAACTTCGCCTAGAACCCATTGGACCATCCATTTTCGTACAACCTTTCCTCCAACCCACCGTACTACCCTGGCGGGAATGCAAACTTTGGACAGGATGCAGTTTTTATCGTTTATCATTGTTATTAATGATGTCGGGTGAAGATCATAAAGTTGTTGTGGAAACAGCGCTACCCGGTGGGATAAACTTTTACACCTCTTTGTTTTAGAGGACTGCCATCCTCTCGGGTAAAGGCTGCTGGATAATTATGACAACGAAACCCAATTCCTCTGAGTCATATTTACGATAGAAAATGATTTAGGGAATGGAGTTACGAAAGGTTCTCTGTGATCTTTTTTAAATGTTTGCTTTCAACTATTTCCAGAAAAGCCAAACCAATCAAACAGGAATTCATAACATTATAATAACTAATTTGCTGTTTCCTGCAACCGTGAATTCAACTCCTTCAATGTTATGATTTGCAGACTGATGGACTTGCAGCACCATTGCATGGTATCGATCGCAAACGAAGGCTGGTAAACCAGGTCTGAGTTCCCGATGGCATTCACTGATGTCCACTTTCCGTCGGAAAACGCTCCGGCCAGTAAAGGGAAATCGTGGCCGGGAAAAAAAACCCAGGCCCACGAACCGACACGAAGTCGGCACTTCGCTGGCGGGCAAGGAAAAGTTCACCGTGTAAAACTCATTGTGAAAGTCCGCACGTAAGCCGGTATTTAATTTTAATGACGGGGTCCGAAAGTCAATTAATGTAATTTTTCGACCTCGCCTCCGCGACCCACTGCGAGACATTATGTTGTGTCGTCCGACCGTCCGTGGCTCAGGTTCCCATCTCTCATGGCCGCAGTGGGCGCGATGGAAAGGAAAACTAATTATATTTATTGAATTGATTTCTCCAGCTGTTCGCGTTCGAAGGAGGGCTTAGCTTACGGTGCAGGGCACTGCAGGAGCTTCGTCGACCGTCGAAGAGATAGTGGAGAGCCCCGTCGGGAAAGGGCAATTGTGATGGGAGGAAAATTGTAAAAATGATTACCAGACCTTTTGCAGTACGGTCCAGCGCGGTACAATTTATTTTCCCGCCACCGTTGACGTCATCTGCGTGGCAATGCCACTGAAGTAAAAAGTAATTATTTTAAGGTGAAGTTAGAAGGGTTAGATAAATGGAATGGGAATGATATTTAGTTACACATGAAGTCAAGAATCGTCACTTTTTCTGTAAACAATGACGAATTGCACATGTTCAATTCTGTGCAATCATTAGCAAAACATCGTTTTATTAAATGATGTATCCAACCATTTCAATAAATTTTCAATTTCAATTTTTCAATAAATTTTTTTATAAACAAATTATGTTTAATTCAATATTAATTTCACCCGCCAGCCAGTCCCTCAGCAAGAGTTATCGGAATGTAAAAAATATGAAAATTGATTCAATATCATTTCCCACACAAATCACGCAAACATACATAGTTCAACAAACCCACCAACTGCGCACCACGGCACTTCTTGGTTTATCCCCGGCAGCTAGCTACCCGTTCTTCGATTGCCGACTCGCAGCCAATGCCAACCGATTAGTAGCGATGAAATCGAAATCGATATCAAGATAAGAAGGGACAGTTCACTTTGTAAAACTGAACCACCGCCCGGCAAAGGAGTAACAGGATAGCTTTCGAGCGCCGTTTACCGTCCTCCGGGGAAGTGGGAACTCGACCGTCCATCCTGATCGTCACTTCCGGTTCCGGGGCACTCTCGGTGATTAATCGTTCTTTTATCAGAGATCTCCACCCGGAGCAGTGTTTCAGAACAAGGGACCGACAGGAAAAAAAAGGGGGGGGGAGAGTTCAATTCGCTTACCGGTACAGTTTCGATTTCGGAAAGATTTATTCCATGTTTTGCGCAACCTTTCCCCGTCCTCTCGCATGTCAAAGGATTCTACCCCTAAATTCAAAGCTGCGCTCCTTATTCTGTCGTTTGTAGATGTAGCAGTACCGGGAAGCGGTATCTGGTGTCTTTGGATCCACTTTCGATTTCTTGAAATTTAACATGCACCATTATTTCAACAAACCAGGCACTCCCTTTTCGTTTGCCGTGCCTGCGTTGGCTCCGTGACATTTACAATCACGCAGCTTTTCCTTCCCGACGGGGGCAACGAAAGTGGAGGGGGAAAACGAACGCCAGACGGGAGCGTGATTTCGGTCGAATTCAATTAATTTTACTTCACTTCACAACACGGCCGCCCACGCGGACGGCAAGCAGACAATCACCTGCACATGTGAGCGGAAGGACACGTCCAGCCGGGTGGATCGGCAGAGTTGCGACTTGCCGTTCCTGTGATTACATCCAACAGAGAAAGAGCGCTAGATTTTCTTTCCTGTCCCTTATTTGGCTTATAGTAAAGCGGCGCGGACGAAGGATTAGTAATCGTGCAGGGCGGTGAAGGAAAAATCCACGCCGGTCTGCAAATGTCAAGTCGTCCCCGATGGTTCCTTGCGACCAGCAGGGTAAGAAACAGTTTTCTGCGCTCGTGCTTGAACGGATTGTGTACACAAGGAGTTGAAGCGAATCTATCGGCCATGTTTGGATATGTAGATTACATTCGCATCCGAGCGTGTCCCAACTCCCGTCGTCCTCGTTCGCCCAGGCATTGAACGGCGTCAAGTTGCCACAGAGGGATTTGTGTTTCTCCTACAGCGCAATACTCGTACGTGGGTGAGCTTTTGAAAGGTAAAAGACAATCTCGTTATTGCTAGTTGCTGTCGATTCTACTTTATTTTACTTGTACTTCAAGGTTTTTTTTTTCCAGCCTGTGTTCTAACATCCTTTTTTGCACTCCACTTCAAACGTCTTTTTCGCCAGCGGAAAGGCTTATCTGCGTATGGCAACGAGAGGATCGTTTTTTGGAGGAACTTTATGTCGTAGTATTCTTGTGGAAATTCTGTAAATGGTGCGATGTGTTGCATGCTTCAAGCGCTCGAATCTACTCAGTTTACGTGGTCACAGTACTGTAGTGTCCATCTGCAGCAGATATTCCTACGCCACACACACACACATATACCATCCGTTCTGTTCGAAGCCACCGAAAGCAGCTCCTCTGAAGAGTGTATTATTCCTCATTGTTGTAGCACTGATATGATTGTTATTTTATTTCGCTTGCCAAAAGTAACGTCGAACTGTTGCTCTTCAAGCGCAAGTCGTACTCGGGAAAGTGAAATCCAACATGTGGCGATTTTCATTTCACGGACAACAGGATCAAAGGGCACAGAGCTTTGGCATGCGCGCTTTGAACGGGTTTTATTCCAGTTCGTGCCATCGTGACAGAAGAACTGAGATGGGACAATGTCGAATGTTGTTAATCAAGCAAATTGCATTAGTTGATGTTAGTTTCGTATAGAAATCAACTCTCGAAAGTTGTACAATCGCCATATTCGTTCGTTCGTAAAATGAGACAAAAATCAATCTAAAAAAAAAGCTAGTAAGATGTACACGTCGACACGGCCATCTCAAACCAAGCTAGTCCATTGTAGAGTCTTAAGTTTTCCATTAGAATCTAACAAGAAAATCAGATTGGCGAAATTCTCCGGTGCGAAATGCTCCTGTCTAGTCTAATGGCATGGCTTAAGCAATTCCTGTAAAAGATTAAACCACTTGAAGCAAACTTAAATTTCTCCATCGACAAAGTGGAAAAGGAAAATAATGAACTTTTCGTTCCGATGAAGCGACTTACGGCTTACCGAGAAATACCCCGTAAAAACATCAAACCACTTCGCGTAGCATCTTCGACGAGTTTTTATAATATCACGGGATAGCGAAATGGAAAAAGGAATGGAAAATCCTCCACTCTCCCACCCCGAAAGGGCTTTCCATGAATGGATCGTATTGCAATTCTTGTGTTTTTTCTTGAATATATTTTGAAGAAAAAAAAAACACCCTCAGAGAACAAACCCGGAGGTGGTAATGGTGGAAAACTCGAGTCGATCTCATTAAAAATCCAATTAAGAAAATGTAGGATAGGAAAAAAAACGCGTATCCTGCCGTGCTGAAGCACGCCTCAATGCGTCGCCTCGCCGGCGGGATGGAGAATGAAAAGCGAAGCGTCACGAGGGAAAGTGAACGACGAAAAAAAGTATCTAAAATTCAAATTACATTGGAAGGCAAACTCCTTCCACTTGCACTACGATTTGCGAACTTTTTCACAACTTCCATCGTCCATCGTGGAGTAGCGTTTTCTTGGAAAGCAAAAAAGGGAAAATCGCACACTCTACCGCTACACTCCAATGCTGCAAAGTGCAAAGGGGATGAAGAAAAAAAAGGAGGAAAATCTGTCGAACGGAAGATGTGATGTGCCAGACGGGAGAAATGTCGGAAAAGAAAAAAAAAATCTGCAAACCCATAAAGACTACGACAACACAGGAAAGAAAAAATAGAACTGAGAATTCAACGATCCGCGCCATAATCAAGAACACCCCATTCAATTTAATTATATACTGAGTGAATCAGAAAAGAAACAGAGAAGGACGCATACAAAGTTTATGCTTGCTTTCTTCGATTTCCGTCACTGCCTCTCTGTGTCTCTCTCTCTGGCATTCTTATTATTATATTCCCTCTTTCGCCTCTCTGCACGTCGCAAAACCATGCGAACGATCTCTTCCATATCATTTGTACGATTGGCTTCCCTTTTTAGTCATTTCATCCATTTGTCGTCCTGTCAGCGTCCTGCGCGCGGATGCGGTTATAAAGTGATATTAAAAACATCGGTGGAAAAAGAGAAGGAATAGGAGAGGGAAAGGGGAAAACAATAAAAGGAAAAAAATAATTGCCACCTAGTCGCACCACGCGCTGATGGTGCTGATGAGAAAGAAAAAACCCAGCACAAGACAACGAATGGGGGCGACTCCAGCCGGCCGGGAAAGCTTTCCGCTTCGGTCACCGTGTGGAACAGCGGCGGAAATTAATATTGCATGAACCGACGGCCAACGGGAAGGAGGAAATGGCACCGGGCACTGGGGAAGACCCGAGGTCAAATCAAAGTGGCGGCATTTTGTTTTTAAAACGTAGTCCTTCGCTGGCGACGCAATTAAATTCCATTGCCACCATTCCGGGGGGTGTTTTTTTTATTTTTTATTTTCGCTCGCTCTTTCCGGTGGAAATGACCTACGCGTTTGCTGCGGACAGTGTCTTTCGCAATCGTCTCCGAGAGGGGGAAAGGAGCGAGGAAATTACTTTCATTATGGCTTCCATCTGATTGCTTCGCCGGTTTATTATTATTTCCTAGACTTTTTTTTCTTTTATTTACTTGCTCTGGCTTAATACTTCACGATTAATGCGGGGCACATTTGCAAAGGCCGACACCAGGGGAAAAGAATGGAAAGGTGGCTGGGAAACAAAGTGTCCTAGCGAAATGTAATCAATGCTGATGGCGTTCGGGATCGACTTTTAATGTATTCATAAGCTTTTCCGATAATGACTGTTTTTAAATTTGCCGTTACCAATTTAACTTCAATGCATTTAATGAAGGCTCACATGCTGACACAAATTTAAGAACATTTTTTGAACGATTTTCCACCATAAAACATAACAGTTGACTCCCTTTTAGTTTGAAGTTGCATCGAATTCGAATGGAAGTTACATCTATCATTATCAACAGAGGTTTGTGCTATGACAATCTGAACATTGTGTAAAACATGTTAAATGCAGGCAAACCTGTGTTAAACTATGTTTGTCCGCTATCCACACCTCAAGTCATACGAGCAAGCTTCATTCCGATACTTCGTACGTTCAGTTCAAAATCCGTCCACCAGTTGAACCGACCGGAAATGGCAACCATTTCTTTCCGGTATGTCCGAAGCTAACTCCACCACCGACGCCTGTTGAGTCCGACTGCAATCATTGGTTTGTGGCTCCACAGGCTCCACAGGAAAAACGATAAGTGAGAAGCAGGGGAGAGGTTCACTGATTCCTGGGGGGAAAAGCACCGGAAGCTTTTGTCTGGTCAGCAGACAGGCCGAGGAGCGAAACTGCGAATGCTTCCTATCCGCTTCCTTCCTGCAACTGCGAATGCTTCCTATCCGTTCCGTTTTAAGATGTTGTGTTGTTAAAGTCATGGCTTTACGACGTTAAAGTAAGGTTTTTCACGAGATGGTTTTGGTTAAAGGACGTTTACCTATCGTCAATGCGAGCTATGCGCTTTAAAGAAACGGGTTTTACAGCAGCTCCAAGGAGCTGCGGTATCTTTTGCTTTCATAAAGACATCATCGATCGAAATAAAAATCCTCGAGAGCATAAAAAAAAGGACACTGTCATTCAGCGTGCTTCTCTTGGGATGCTCCACAAGTAACGTTCTCTCCCAGTCACGACGCAAACGACCGGGGCCGCCCCTGCGAACTGCGGGAAAAGGTGCAAGCGTATGGGCAATGGGAGGGGAAAACATATGTTCAAATGTCTCCCAACAGACACAGGGGGCTCGGACCGCTGACCGGTGTAGTCTGCAGTTCGGCCTTTTTGCCTCCATAATCTTCCATCCCTTCCACCAACCGAGCAGCGTTGGCAGCAAAACGTTAAAGCGCTTCCTTTTGAGCACCTTCAATTTTTCCTTTCGCGAATAAAAAAAAAGGCCGATCTTTGTATCCCCCCTCTCCATACCCGCAGTTACCGAGGCAAAGGATTTTGGATTTTGGCGTCGGGAGAGCGCGCTGCGTACGTTTGCCGTGGAAAAACTCCGAGGAACCAGGGAGGCACGTCACGGATAGTGCCGAAGACTGCCAAAGGTTAACCGCTGCGCTTGCGAAACGGCAAAACGGAGGCCTTCTTCTCCTGCTTCCCGCAAACGCTGCCTTGAACTTTGTTCATGGATGTGTATGTTTGTATGTGATTGTCGACGCCTTCCAGGAAACCAACCCCCCCCCCCTGCCTTCGGCTCCTTGGGGAAACGAGCAAAGTCCCGGCACGCAGCATGACTTTGAACAATCTTCCATGACACAGATGATGCTACCGACCGACGGAGCGATAAGGAGCCCGGGAAGACGTCCTTGATCTGACAGTTCTCGATTGAGGTCAGCACCTGTCTCTGTGGCTGTGGCGCTGGCAGTACGTGCGCCCGCTGCTCCCCGCAGTCCAGCTGCACAGTCTCAAACAAAATATTCCCACAAACTTGTCGGGGAATACACACGCACACAAACTGGGTCGACTCCCGTGACTGCGGCCGTCGTAAAACATCCGTTTATGCCGTGCCATTTCCAGGAAGGTCAAGCGCCGAAGTGCTTGGAAAGTGTTTAAAGTATCCTTCGATGGCTTTATCGTGGGGCGTCCGCTCTATTGGCAGACGTTGGTAATGCTTTAAAAACGAAATCGTTAAACGTTCTGATTCCAGCATCCCGACTTTTATGACGACTCTTCTTTAGGGCCCAACCGTTTTATACGGGCTCTAAAGGTTTGCGTTAAGCTTGCTAAACGTATTGCAAAAGACGAGACTTTCACTTACGGTTGGAAATTTGAATATAAATAACCGTCATACAATGTGCATCCCCAATTGTTAGTAGTTTTTGTTTATGCTTTTAACTTGCATTGAATTGATGAATGCATTTTTAAATGATAACCCTTCTAACAGTCTTTACTCTATGTTGTAGTTCCTCTCAATTCAATTATTCGTTATAGGCTTTGAAAAAATCAAACCCACGTCTTGTGCTTTCCTGGCTCTGGGCCTAATCATTTGTGGAGCTCACTCGAAGTAAACCGTTTAAAAATTTGCTTTCCTTCAGATCTCCGTGTGCAGAACAGCGCCGCACACACACTCAAAGCGCGACCCAACACGACCCAGCGGCGGTAACAAGATTTCGCTTCAAATCACTCGTATTTCAATCGACTCGTTTGCGATATTGCCTCGTTACCGCGCAGGCAGAATCCGTTTATTGGTTCGCTTTTCAATTTTGCAAATTTTCAGCCCGCCGAAGCTGCGAGTCATTTCCCGACGCGGAGGGAAACGCAAGACGCTGGGTGCGCGCGCGATTGGTTACGCCGACGACTGCCATTTGCAATCAAAACCTCAACTTAAGGAAGGGAAAATAAACGACCGCCAACCGAAAACCGAAAGCAACCAAAGCTCCGGTTTTTGGCACATGTACGTGACATTGTTGGGAGGGGCGGTGGTGGAAGGATGAGAGTCTTCTCTGCTCTTTTTCCTTTTTTTTCCTGTTTGTCAGCAAGTACGCCACATACATCTCCCGGTGTCAACTTCAGTCATCCACGCGCGCCCCGGTGCGAGCTCTATATATTCGTCAACTCTTGCGCCTTCCATCTGCCGAAAAACACCCCGCATCCGCACGCTCACGGTCTCCACCCCCGCCGCGCAAGCCAACGTCATTAAAATAATGGAAAGCCGTCGGCAATTTCCATCTTCACTCGCACGGTGTGTGACATGAGAAAGCTCTTTATTGCTCCGAGCGGCACGGGGCTTCTCGGCGAATCAACGGGCTTCTTTGATGGTGGTGGTGGTGGTGGTGATTGTGTAGGTTGAATTTTCATCCCCGTTACCATGGAAAACGGAGCGGAGGATGAGACTGGGGAAAACTGCGCGGCGCGACCGGAGGAAACCGTACTCCTTTGCCCTCCTTTCTTTTCAGCAGCAACCAAAGGCGGTGGGTGCCAGCGAATTGGATTCGCGTGTGCAAATTTTTCCTCTCCATCTTCCCCTTCCTCACCCTCACCGCGGGACGTTCGCGTTGCTATGCGCGTGTGGAAATTGGGTGGGTGTAAAGTGCGCGTCAGTTCCTTTTATTTCGCTCTTGCTTCTCAAATTTTCATCAACCACCAGCGTCGCGGAAGATTTGGCTGGTGCACACACACACACACACACACACGCGCGCACGTGAAACTCCGAGGCGCAATTTCCACACGAGCATCGATTGGGGTGGGTGGGGAAACTTGCCTCCTTCCCGGCTGCCTGCTCCTGGCGCGCTAAGTAACGGACCGAAATGGTAAATGGACAGCGTTTTCTTTCTTCCTTCCATTTCTCCTCTTCAAAACTTCACCACACGTGTGCGGAATGAAAAAGAAAAAAATATCCCTCTTCCCAGCTCGCGGAAAGCAGAAAGGGCTGTGGTGGAAATGTGTCCCCCTGCTACTTCACCCCTCAGCTCGAGGAAAGGTGGAAAGTAAATTGATTTTTATTCAACTTTTTCTTCAATTTCATTTTATTTATTTACGTCCTCTGCACTCTTGTTTCTTCACACCTCGGGCGCCCCCGTCTCAGCGAACGTGCTTTTCCACCGGTTTTATCCAAAGCAACACCTCCCATTTCCACACACTCCTTGTGTGGCCTGGCGCTGCTTCGATCAAGGTTCGCGAAAATGAGTTTGATGTATGAGGGATGAACGAAAAAAAAAACAGAAAAGGATAAAGTTGCACAAATCAAATGTGAAGTACACGAGCACGTGGTTGGCGCTTTTCTGGCATCCGTCGCGAACGATCGTGTCTCCTTGCGCATACCATTTTCCCTTGAGCTCGTGAGAAAAGGGAAAGGTGTCAGGTTCAATGATCGTACCTGGAAACGCCGTTAGCAACGCGAATGTTTTCGAACGCATCAAGTAGGCAGAGCTGTTATGACATTTGCATGCGTGAAACCGAACACGGAACCCTACACGCTTCCGCTAGCCTTCCTCACGTTGGATTAAAAGGAATATGCGAACCCGGTTACGTATTCCCAACTCCATCATGTGAAGCGTTACGATGGCAAAAAAGCATTTTCCACCGCCGAGCCACGCGATTACGCATTCGTTTCCAAAGGTAACGCTCATCTACATAAGACATACAACATCGTTTAAGGTTTGCACTGGCCCACTTCATCTAAAACCTCACGTATCCAAGTTTTATTTGCTAACGATGGCGGAGGGACGAACAAAGAAGCAGCCCGCCTAATCGCACTCGCATGGCTGGGAACGTTGGGAATGTAAAAGCGAGCACTCGAGTGCCCGGACCGCAAGAAAAGACGAACATTTTCTACACTTGTTTGCTTTTCTTTTATCAGCATCCAAAGACCGAGCGATGAAATCGAATGAAGAAATTGTACTTCACCAAAGCTGAACCCAATTGCTGTGGCAGTGGAAGAAGAAGGGCAAATTCGAACCGGAAACCGGGACTTGTGTGTGTGTGTGGGTGTGTGTGCGAGTGGGTAAGGGGGCAATGGTAGGCAATGGAACCGGAAATTCATGAGCCCGGGCCCATTTGGGAGGGGACCAACGGGGGGAAAACCGCGCGCAGAAAAATCGAACGCGACGAATGGCAGAATTTCATTACATCGCTAACGAACGACGGCTGGATGCTGCTCGAAAGGGAAGGAAGAGAAGGGGGTGGCGAGTTGGGAGGAGAGTGGTTGAAGGTGGTCCATTGGGAGGGAAGCGGAGAAGGCAATGAAGCTCCCATATGCATGTAGGAATGGCTGTTTCCAACCGATAACGATGCCGAATGAAGCAGCAGCCTAGGGATTATTGAACGGGGACGCTTCGCGGAATGGAAAGAGCCGCGGAAGGGGTACACGGAAGTGGGTCAAAGGGCAACCGCAAAGGGATGAAGGGTGTGGAGGGAACTTTCAAACGCAAATTCACGTCCGGAAGTGGTCCTCGATGGTGCTTCTAAGACGATTTCACACTCGACGAACAAGCAGCAGAGGAGAACAAGTTAGAAAAAGGAAAAGCCCTGGGAGATGGACTTTGGAGTATAACTAGCTAACGACGAGGTTGCCGCCGAGAAACGTGTCCGTTAATGATGCCCACTGCGATTGAAATTGGGGACAAGCAAAGCAACTACACGTGTTATATCGTAACCATAACACCACTAATTGAACTCAACATGATTCATCGTTTCAAAAACAGAATGATAAATAAAATGCTAAAGTAATTGCAAACGCTGAACAAAATTACAGCGCTTCCAAGTATCGCATTAATCCCAAAATATGGATCCAATTAAAATTGTAAACTGATCCTCATGGCAAAAGTTTTGTTTCCATACGAAAACTTCGTGTCCCCCAGCAGTCGCCGTTGAAAGTGTCTCCGCAGAGAAGCCACTCCAAACTTTTAATGGGTCCATTTGAACCAGATTTTTTGTGTCCGGTTTTTTTCGGACACCGGGCAAGTGAAACCCGGGATCCTACATTGAACTGCTCTAAACTGACCTCTCTCACAAGGCTGCGGATTTCTTTTTCACTCACCCATCTGCTGTGCGTATTGTATTTCGAAGATTTCGAGATTTTCTACCTACATCGAGGGAAGCAATGGACGACAACTCGGGTTGTCCATTTAATGGGCAGCTTGGTACTTATTTCGTGTTCCATACTTCATTATCAAGTTTCGAAGCTGATTACTTTTTTTCTATTTTGAATCTTAATCACTTTTTTTTTGTTATTTTATTTTAAAACTAATGGGATTAATTATTTTCCGTCAGAATAAGTTTCCAATGGCATGATAGGCCTTGTTCGACAAAATTGTTCAAAACATATAAACTCATCTTATTAAAGAGCAATGGAGCACATTTGCGGTGTATTTTTCTGTGTGTAATCGCATCAAAAATCGTGCATAAATGGAATGGAATGGAAAACTAATCGCACAGCACTGAATCTAACATCACGTCGGTGCCGTGCGGTGGGAAATCCGGTCCGCCAGTTTCCGTCGGGTTAAAAATGTAAATTTAAACATTACATGACAGCGTGAATTAACCTAAACCGATACCAGATCGTTGCACACACACGGTGCTGGATTCAATCCCCCTCCAGTCGCGGCATCCTAATCCCGACCCTCCCGGCAACCAACCGCAAAGCAATTCTTTTTCCGTTGTTGATGCTAACTGATTCACTTTTAAGCGCATCGCACGTTCATTATTCGGTCAGCCACAAATCGGCGGCAGGCCGTAGGGCCGTGTGGTCAATAATTGAATTTATGCAAAATCGCTCCCACTTTCCGAATGGCGGTGCGAAGCGTTAGGTTGGAAATTAAATTTACCACAGCCGATCAATGATGAGTTACCGCAAAAGGGGCGCATGGAGCTGTCCATAATTTCTAGCTAATGCTGCCGAAGGTTTCCGGTTGGTTTAGTGTGGTTCGGCATAAAACCACCGACCGGTCTCGTGCTGCTGTGAAATACGAGCTACAGATGCATTATAAATTATAAATTACAATAATTTCGCCATATCCAAGCTCGTTCGTCCGTGGAGGCTGGTGTTATTATTGCCACGGCAGGGCGAACGTTGCTGCAGGTTGTGCAAGGCACGGGGATTGCATAATGACGCGCTTCTAAAAGGCTCCAAATCACCACCAGACAACGATGTGCGAGGCGTCGAGTGGATCGGCGAAAATTTGTACGCCCTGCCAAAAACGACGACGAGATATTCTACACACAAAATACAAGCCAATGGTATGGGAGTTGGCCCAAGCGAATCCCTGCTTTACTAAGCCAAAAGTCATTCGGTGTTAAAATGTGCGAAAAGCATTTCATTTTCATCTGAAAATGAACGATCCCTCAAATGATTCGGAGACGGAGCACCTCCGCATCGTGCCGGGTGCCATTTTTGCAGGCGCTTTTCCGGCTCGGCGTTCGCCAAGGGCGTTTTGGGTCCAAATTCGAATGTTCTTTTATGTAAATTCGCTCCACTCCTACCAGCCGACGTTTCCCCCCGTGGCCAACCAGGCGTTCGCCATGAGTACGTTAAAGTTAAATGATCCATTCTCTGAATCCTTGCAGTCCAACAACCAAGGCTCGTAGCAGTGCATCCATTGTTCGGTGCAGGCCTTTTCCAGGCCGAGCCCGAAGCACATTAGCACCTACACGGAAGTCCTTTCCCAGCGCAGCGAACTTGCCCTCCGCACCAACGACCGGGCGCCTCCACCAAAATCGGGCCGAAATAAAGCAATCTCTTTGCGCTCCCGGGTGGCTTGGTAGTTTTTGTTCCACCGGTCGCGTACGATGTTTTCGATTCCAACGCGCCACATGAAACGGAGCATCACCGGACGGAGCATGTTCATTCATATTTAATCTATTGATGAATATGAAAACTTTCAACATTTTCAATTATACTCATTCGTTTGCGAGCGTCCGTTTGCGGTCCAGCTCGACGACGACGACGACGATGACGATGACGACGACGTTGCTGCTTCTGTTCTTTCACCATTGTGGAGGGCCCTTCCGGTCGGTGCCTGCAGTATTCATGAGGTTATGAAATTTTGAATGACTAATGG
The DNA here is from genome assembly GCA_914969975.1 of Anopheles atroparvus. Taxonomy (NCBI): domain Eukaryota; kingdom Metazoa; phylum Arthropoda; class Insecta; order Diptera; family Culicidae; genus Anopheles; species Anopheles atroparvus. The sequence continues at coordinate 22,292,158 of CAJZCY010000003.1, forward strand.
ACTAATGGTCGAAAAGATCGCAGCAGCAGCAGCAGGAGGAGGGAAGGTAAAACGGTGGAGCCGTAATCTCCAGCAACATCAAGCGGGATCGATGCGTCCGGAAGAGAAGCACTGGAAAACCGAAACGAGAAACGCGCAACGGGCAAAAGTCTGACAATCAGTTGCTGCTTCATTTCGGCATGCTGCAGAGGCCGGCATGGTCATCAGGCGCACTTTGGGAAAATTGGAAAAACGGGGCTGGGACGCCATCGGATTGGGAAGCTTGGCTTCGTGCGCATAAATGACGGAAGGTGGCGAATGCGATTATCTGCTGCAAGAAACGTTCATTATGCGCCCGGGGCAGCCTGCATCGGCGTCTGATAATCACTCTGTCGCATCGACGGCTCGACGGTGTCTTCGTATGACGCATTGCTTTTGATTGATTTTATTATTTTGCGAAACCAGTTGTAGTTCGTTGCAAAAGATGGCCGATACAAAAAATTGAACGAACGTGTGTTAATGTCTTAAATTTATCTAGATAAAAATGTAAAGACCATTGAAGAATTAATCTTCATATAAGTAACAATTTAAAAAATTATAACACCGAGTTAAAGGTGTTCAAACTGGTAGATGTCTTATAAACCACCTTAATTAATAACCGGTATGGAATCTTTAGCAGGATATGGAATTTTGCAGCCATTTTGTTTCCGCCGTCTGTTTCCTCCGGCAATCTTACTACGTAATGATTTTAACAAATTATATACTACCTCCCACTTCGCCATCTTACCTACACCTCATTCTTTCTCGCTTCCTCGCATTGCACTCTCTGACAAGTCGCCCGAAAAGGATGCAGTCAACCAATTATTCTCGCCGGTTCTCATCTGTCTCTCGCCTGTTATCTACATCAGCTCCTTCTCGTGAACGCCCTTTTTTCGATCTCAACGACAAATTAAACCCCTTTTCCCAACGCTGGCGCGAGAAAAAGGGCTCTCCTTCCGAGGCACTAATTAGTACATAGCAGGTTTAGTGCGTCGTCTGTGGTTCCGTCTTATCAAACAACGCTGCCCAATTATGCTGCGCGAGTGCGCCAGCACACGAACTAATACCATCATAGACTAGGGCCAGGGAAATAATCGCTCCATCGTCCCTGTTTTCTTTTCCCTCCGTACCGTATTCATCTCATTATATACTTCACACATTAGCGCACGTACGGGTTGACGGCCGAAGGAAATAAATGGCCAGCTCCTTCCGGGCCCTTTATCCTCCACCGTCTCTCGCATACTTACACACACAAACAAAGAGCTTCCTTACCACCCACCACCAAAACATCAACCTCGACTCCGACGCTTTCCCGAAGATGTTCTGTTTGTCGCGCACGATCCCTTTACGGTGGGGATGCTGGCTTCCCGGCATCCTCTCGTTCCCCTTTAGCGTACGCTATGGGTTTTGTTTCACACTTGCCCACTGAAGAATAAACACACACACACATATACACCTATTTGTGTGCTCCATTTTTCTCTAACGCCATTATTCTACGCGCGGTCGTCGCTAAACGGAGCGAGGAGAATGAAAATGAAAATGGGTGGACCATGCATCTTTCTTCCTCTTTCGCTCGGGCGAACCTTTCGCCGTCGTGTCTCCGTCCTTCCCAGCCTCGCCTCAGGTTGTTTGATTCATTTATTTTATTTTATTTCCCCCATCCGGTGCGAGCATTAGCAAACCCCCTTGGCTCGGCTCGCCGGGATGCTTGGTTTTGCTCGAGTGGAGGATTTGATGCTGACTCGCTCCCATTAGTCCCCGCTACCGCACAACTACCAATAAAAGACGCAGCAGCAGCAGCTCGCTTTCTCTTTCTTTCCGGCCCGGAGGCCAGCTTCCATCGCACGAGAGCGATGGGGTAGCATTTAATTTGTTGCTTTAATTAGGAGTGCCGATGATAGCAGAGTGTTTCTCGCTTGCTCCTGCTCTCCGCCGAGCCCGAAAGCCCCCTAATGGATACGACAGCATTAGCGCATAGTCAGCAGCGTTTATGCCTCACCCTCCCTTCCCCACCCATGAACGGAAGCCATTTTGTTGGCGCGATTTTGCTGAACCTACGAGTTTCGTCTGCCAACCCACTCTCCCCCGACCCTGCCTCCCTCTACCGCTCTGTTGTCATTGTTTTCCTGCCATTACATTATCTAATTTTATTGAACAGCTACTTCCGGCGTCTTTCGGAAGAAACCTTACGTCGGCATGTTTTTCGCTCATTTTCTAATGAACCTTTTTCGCTTGTATTTTTCTTTTCCACAGACGAATTTCTCAAGCGGTACGCCATGATGCCATCAACCAGTTTTTTATGTATAATTTCAATGGTAAGTTTAAGAATCTATAGAATTGGTTTCCATATGGTTCGATTAATTTTCTTGTTTCTTTTCTTTCTCTTATTCAACGGTTTTTAGAAACATTAACTTGCGATAATTTCGGCACCCCTTCGATCGTAGAATTTGATTTCATACAATCGCATGACTGAATTTCCCCCGGCTTTAAATTAACCGGTAGGTTTCCTTCACCGGAAACAGCTGTGCAAGGGAATGTGGATGCCAGAACAGAGACACGGCACAACATCTTGTAAAGAGCACTCAAAGCTAAACAAACTCGCCATGCCAACGAACGCAACAACGACCAATGTGGACAGAAGCTGTGCCATATCACGAAGCAGGAAAGGCACACCATGTGATGCGCTGCAACAATGCAAAGCAGAGATCAACGCCAAAACGAAAATTGAAACGACACACAGACACATCTGCACAGCACCAACGCAACAAATCGAAACATGATTAAAAAGTCCGCATTGAAAAGAAAAAAAGATTCATTAAGACGACAAAGAACGTTCGAAGGAAACCAATGCTGGAAAAGAAGCAACGATGCACACAGAAAAAGAAGCACACTGCAAGAACGAAAGAAGGTGGAAAAACAGGGCCAAAAGGGCATACCCGGAAGACGAAGAAGTAAAAACACAGACACAGAAGAAATGCAACAATTAAGTTCCTACTCTAAAATAAAGAAAAAATGAAATGAAACATAGATAAAAATATACGTTATAAACGAGAGTGTAGTAATTGTACTATTTAGGCGCATGAATTTATCCCAACCGGATTGTTCGATGTTTTTTGGGAGTGAAAAGTGGGCGAAGTGGAAGAAGCTTAAAGAAAACTAAACATAAACAGAACACAGACACACGCAGAGGGAAAGATGGTGATGGAAGTTGAATAAAGATAATACCCGTGAACGTGACGCATGAAAACAAATGTAAAGTTACTAGAGACTGAACGTTTTCCGTGGTGCTGTCAGTGTTGATGGTTGTTCGGCATTGGCGGGTGGATTTTGGTAGACGAAATGAAACTGAGGGCACACGTCTTCTCAGCTCAGCATGGAAGCACATTGGAGGGATTGACGTCGGTTGCGTAAGAGAGCATGCAGCTAAATGCAACATTTTCGGCTTGAGAATGAAGTCCCTTGAAACACGTGCAGCCTGTCGTAGCAGTTCTTCGCTAACGGAACCAACGAGCTGGTATCCGGACTGTTCTGCGCAAGAAATGTGCGACAGGACTGCGCGTCAAAGGTAAATTCTCAAATAAACATCGAAAGGATGCATTTTCCAGCCTGCCTTCCCCTACCGCATCGCGTCAGTTAAGCCGAACGTGTTTCTGAGCCGAGTTGAGATGCAAAGGTCTTCCGATTCGTGACTTCTAGAAAGTCCATCACCAAGCCGATTGCCCAAACTCCGGCGCACCCGGCAGGCAGAACAGTTTTTGCACCTCGCTTGCTCTCATCTCTGGATTCTTGGAGATGAGAACTAGAATTCTACTAACTATAATACATAGCGCTAAGAAGAGGGAGACCGACGAAAGGAGTAAACATTCGTTTAAAGGAATAGAAAGCAAGGAAGGACGATGATTTTGAAGGAAGGACGATGAGCCAGAGGGAGAAACTATCTGTAAGGAAAATTGATGAACTATTGTATAAAGTAAAGTGAGTTTTAGATGAAGAAAGGGGGTGAGAAAAAAAAAACACTTGCATAAACGATGAAACTCTGCAGACTTCATGGGTCGAAGTTGACGAATCACCATATAGAGTGTGTGTGTGTGTTTAGTTCCAAAATGTACAAGACACGAAGGAAACGAACAAACAGTTGAATCAGCTTAAACATTTTCCAGACACAAATAAATCCCGTACACGTGTGGAATAGACTTGTTAAACTTCTGATACACAGTGATTTTCTTTCATTTTAAACACCGCCAGAAACTGTTACGAAAGCCAGGTCAGGTCGAACAGCAGAAACCGGAAGCGTTCGCTCCTCGCACGTTAACCATTTGATGCGGGCGATTTTCGAACTATTGCGCCAAACATTACCATCCCAGGGCTGCATTGCTGCTTGGTCCGTAAAACAACACCAACCAACCGTTCCGAAATGCACTAGAAGGGTGCGTCCAAATCCGTGACCATGACAATGATATTACGATGATACTTAACATGTAGAGTTGGCTTATTATACATAGAAATATTTTAGAAAATCAAGAAAAAAACGCAAAAAAAAAACCATAAAAAGCACAAAATCTAACAAAAAAAACTTATTATTACAGAGTGCATATTAGATGGGAGTAGAATATTTGAAAAGATAATCGAATATCCTCCCCCAGAACATAAACTCCACCTTTCGCAGCAAGCGGTGTGCTCGAACCGCACCGCAATGATGTTATAGGCTGCTTGTAACTATAATAATGATAAATATGTATGTTAAAAGACAAACCACGTGCAATGTAATGATTTATGTACTAATTTTGTGGAGGCCGCCGAGATCCAAGCATATTAACGGCAAAGTTAAAGCGAATTATCAACGGTCGGATCAGGAGCAGGAGGAGAAGGGAATTGGGCTAACAATGCGAGGATGCACAACGACCTTCTCCCCCCCCAAAAAGGCGAACGGTGAAAACTTCAATCCGATCTCTTGAAGTCGACAGGAGAGCGAATTCAAGTTTTGTGCCATTTATTCAAGAAACATTACTATAGCGTAGGACGATACGGAAGGCGTACGATCTATGAAGATGATGATGATGATGAAGAGACAAGTGATTACTAAAAACATTATCTAACCGATCGCTAACGATATGAGTAGATGGATGGAAAGGTTGATGGTGGGTGAACAACAAGCACTACTAATGAAAAGTTCCTAAAATGCATTCCCAAACCACCGAGCACCTGTAAGCAAGGGTGCCTCGGAAGGGGAGGGTTTGCGACAATTTGCATTAAAATTACCGATACACACGCATAAGGATACCGTATCTATTATAACTAATCGTAATTATTAATGGTAGAGTTAGCTTGGGTTAGATTTTTTTTAAACATGATTGAATCGGTTAGTGTGTAGGAAGGAAAGTAAAGCTAGCGAAAGGAAGGCGTAGATAACATTGATTATGCTACCGATAAACACGGAAACCCGGAACGGACGGTCCAAGCAGACGGACGGCAAGGTGCAATGTAGTTACGAGGAAGGGTGATGTTGCCGAACAACAATGAACTTTCACAATTTTTCACCATCCCGTGCGGGGAGCGAGTTGAAACTTCGGCAAAACTGTACTGACCCATAAACATCCCGCTGGCCAACCTATGTAGAACGAAGTGTAGCAAACCCACACACTTACACACACACACACACCCAAAATGCGTACTATCGTAAGAACAATCACTGAGGGCATTTTCTAAAATCGAGCAAACGCATGAGAATGTTCAACTTTTGTTTTCTACTTCAAATCCAATCAAACAAGAGAGAATGGGAAGATAATTTCTTTGGGGAAAATAGACACACACACGTACATACCCGGAACTCGTCTCAATGCACTCCAAAAATGCGCCAAGAAATGACTAGCACGTCATAAGAAGCACACAAGTTAAATTTACAAACAAAACAAAATAATGTGGAATCGGAAAAGATACTCGCGAGAACAACAATAATAGTTTAGTAGGTCGAATTCGTAAAAAGGGGTGAATGATTGTCAAAAAGGAAAGAAAAGAAACAGTAAAACAGACGTAAATCGAAATCAAATAACTTTAAAAGAAACTTATTTTGTTCCTATTTGAGGGAAGAAAAAGGGGAAAGGAAATGAGAAAAGACGAGAAGAGATAGCACAACAAAAAATTACAATAGAACAACAACATGAGCGCAAACATTATCAACACGAAACTCAAAACGATAAAGATTTGAAAGATAAAGAAAACAACACACTTAAAAAAATCTGACGCAGCATCAGCAAGGAGCCAACAAATGACTAAACGAAATTTAGAAGAGACTCGACATATCATGAACGAATACTTTTGTCCTCGCATTGGAAAAGGGAACCGATTTTAGAAGACGAAACATTCAGCGGAGATTCTTTCACGTGTCAAATTGTCAGCCCAGCACAACGCATCCGTGAGCTGGTCCCTGCTGGCTCACCCGATAGACCCGAGTTACTGTAAGGCATTCGACACTTTACGCATCTTTTACCCTTCGAGAGTTGTGATCTATCCGGGTTGAGCTTCTTAGAGCGCGAAGGCGGCAAGAAGCGACAACCCACTACTACAAAGTTCCTGTTCCCGTTGCCCGTTGCCAGATCCCAGAGGAATGATCGGTACTCAAAGGGAAACTTGGTTATTTATTTATTTAATTTGGTTGATTGCTTGACAAAGAAAAGTCAGCCCATGACTAAAAGGTCCCGGAAATTGATTCGCAAAGAAGGAGATAGTCAAACAACAGAAACAGTGGCATAGAGGAATGATAATTTGAAAGCATTTCCAGTTTCATCTGGTATCGAAAACGGTTGGCCATAGTGCAGGCATACGATGGGGAAAATTCGATCGAACAGTCCAAACGGCTACCGGAGGACACTGAGCTAATGAAAGTAAAGTGTTGTTCCTTCCTGCTGAAGGTAGCCGTTTGGTTTGTTCCGAATTTTCGCGGTCGCCTGTGCCGAACAGCTTCCGCTTGCATCCAATACCAAAGTAAAACTCACGTTGCTGTGATCCTTGTGGAAATGCTGCACGATTTCCTTCTGTTCGAACGAGACTACGCGAACAACATATTCGCTTCAGTGCGAATTCCACCGAACCGGGGCGGAGAATGTGTTGCTCGAGGTCACTATGTTGAGGGTACTTACAGAAGAAAAAAAAAAACTAACCAACAATGTCGTTAGTGACATCGACCAAACACTACCAATTCTTCCGGACCATGTTGAGCAAAAAACAACCTAACGAAAATGGTAAAAAGAGTTCCTACTAATTAGTACACTAACAAAATACCCTCGCTATTTATTGTACGATCCGAAGTTTAAACTTGAGTTGAAATTCGCAGCCACCGACCTGGCAAATCATTCTGTTTCGAGCTATTTTTATATTGAGTAAGATATCTTTCGTTTTCCCTTTTGTTTAACCATTGTTTGTTTTTGTTAACCATTTTGATTTGTTGTTTTCCCACTCCGGGCATCGTAGAAGACATTCGGTGTCCAGGTACTACTACAACGTTAGTTTGAGGTTATATTTATTACCCTTGCCATGTACAGAGCGTTGTGGCAAGGTTTATTTTTATGCAAAATTGTAAGAAAAAAAACAAATGGTGAAAAGTAACTATTAGCTGTAGGGTTGAACAAAGCGAAGCGAAGGGGCGCATTAACCAATGCCGAAAGGAAATGGTCTTCTACTGTGTATTTCAAACGCCTCCAAACAGAGCAGTCGAAAGTATTTTACTTTTCCATAAAGTATCGATTAAAGCAAAACCTGCAATCAAACTTTGAGAAAGTGTGAAACGTACTTACAGTCGAGGTGTCAAGCACATTCCATACAAGCAACAGAAAAAAGACACATTACAGTATGGCAGCAAAAGAATTCGAATGAAGAAAAACGGACCCTTAAACAGGAATACCAAACTTATTTAGCGTAACAACATGTGAACTGTAGCCGAAGCATTCAAGTAAGCAAAGATCACCAGTGTCTACTTATTGGTTGGGAAGTAAAAGCAAACATCAATACTTACTATTACTACCTACCCCCACTCCTCCATAACCCTCATGCCCCCTGAACACTAACTACAACTAATTAAATAACAACAGCAAGAAGAAAGTCACTTAAAACCTAAACTTACTATGCTAACTATTCGAACGAATTCAAAGGTACGCAAAGTAACAAACACACGTGATGTGAAGAAGGAGAAAAACACACACACGCAGAAAAAAATCTACTTACATTGTATAAGATATATTGTCAGATGTAAAAGAAGAAAAATAAACTTATTTGGTAGTCAAGAAAATGGTGTTCGTATCGCATGATCTTTTGTGGTACATTAACTCAATGATTGAAAATAAAAGAAAGAATGGCGAATGTAAATGCAATCACGTTGTACGTTCGAAAGTCAACGGTTTCTTGCGTGCAATTTTCTACTTCCTCTTTCACATCGAGCACAAGCTCGTCTTGAAGCGCGCCAACCCAATATTCCCTTTTTTCATTCATAATCGAAACGTCAAAATAAAGCTGACACACCATGGTTCATGCAACAATGCTACGCTTCGTTCTGTGAACCTTGTCCAAAAGGTGTAGCGATGCAAAATGCATTTGAGAACCGCGGAACATGGAAAATAGCTGAATCCAATTAAATAGGTTCGTTTCCTTATACTAAATGGGTTGATCTCTGAAATTTAATCGGTTCTGTTTAGTGCTGATGCTATGTGGGCTGGAATATTAGGTTGTCTTGTGGAGAAACAAAAATGTTTCCATCTTGCTAATCCACACAACGCTGCCTGGATTCATCTCTTGGGCTAGGAACGGACCGATCCTGATAGGTGCCTGATAGATTTTCCAACACTAGTTGCGACTTCGGAGAGTTGCGGAGAAGCAGTCATCGAACGCACGTTCGCTCCTCCGCGGTCCGTGGAAAAGTCAATCAACCAGTTTGCAACGTATTCCGAATGATTCCGCTGTAGACCGTATCGCTCCGAGGCGCAAGAAGAAAAGTGCAGTGTCCGGATAGGAAAAGAAACAAGCGCGATAAAAAGAAACGACTGCTGCGCGTGTTTCGTCGCCGCCGTCATCTTCACCGTGGTCGTCGTCGTCGCCGCACCGTCCTGTGTTTGGTAAAATGTTTTCATTCAACTGCAGCGGATGTCGGCGAAAGAATGACGGACTCGTATCCGCTGCATGAGTGCGTCTTCAACGGTGATACCCGTAGGCTTTCGTCACTGCTGAGAACGCACGAAATAGCTGAAAAAGACAAACATGGTAAGTGCGATCGGCAGCAGCAGACCGCTTTCAGCTCCATTCCACCGCTGCCGGGCTTGAAAAATTCGCTTCTTCCAAACCCATTTTTGCCAGCAGTCACTTCCCGGGGGTTTGTGAGCATAACACCCGAAGGTGATTCCCGGGGAGAGTTGCTCATGTTTATGCATCGCTAAGTATATTAGCTCTAGCCTTCGAATGGTTTTGCAACTCTTCACCTTCGGCGAAGGGGCGAAGGAAATTATATTGATTTCTTTTCTTTTCCAATCGCATCTTCGAGCCAACCGAAGCAAGCCCGGACAATCCGGAACAGCTATCCTTCTTGAGTTGAGTTGTCGGGCTTTATTTTGCCTAAAAAAGGAAGGACACTTGTGTCTACCAAACAATCCTTGGCCCAAATGTTTCTTTTGTGAGAACGTCACGCTATCCTCGATCGAAATCAACAAGCGAGTGGAATTGGGGGGAGTCTTCTGTTGCCTGTTTGTAAATAGATGTAACAACGCTGAAGGTTCCTCGAGTGTTCTGTTGTTCACAATCCAACTCTTTGTGTTTCCGTTTCGTTTTAGGCAACACACCACTGCACCTGGCGGTTATGCTGGGAAAGAAAGGTAAATCGACGTTCATTCAGGGTGGGAAAAAGACGAGTTCGGACGCTACGCCGGCCATCACGAACAAACCTGCTTTCGTTGGCCATAATGCTGAAAGATGAATCTGTCGAATGCGTAACCCCCCTACGTGCACGTGTGATAGTTATTTGGAAGCCATCCGTCCGTTCGTGAAAGCACCAACGTTACACCGGTATTAATATTTAATGCGACGCCCGGTTCAGCTTGATACCACGTTTCCGCTTGAACCCCAGTCCCAAAGATAGCAGGAAGCAGGCACATAAATTTGCAGATTTCATTCGGACGAGAGTGAAATGGTAATATAATCACCCACCGATGTGAAGAGCGAAGATGAAAGTGAACCGAGCCAAAGCGCTTTCCGTTTCACTTCCCAGTGGTCGCAAGCGGTGGTACGCTAATCAGTGAATCCCCGCGGGTGGAGGACGTTACGTTTCGATGGACGTTTGGCGTCCATTCCTTTATCGAGCAGAGTCCGACCCTTCCAAGTGGTTCGCAATAGACTTTATCTTCCAGCTCCGGTAGCCCCACGGATTTGTTATTTATCTTTCGATGCGGTGCAACACATATGTGTACGCCGCATTGATAAGCAGACGGATACATCTTCAGCATCCCACTTGTTGGCCTGGGCCTAGTTCCACCCTATACTTACAGTGCGACGGCACGATCGCGATACCGCGGATATCGCCGAGTAGCAACTGGAATACTTTACATCCCGTGCAAACAAGTAATTTCAATTGGATCGATTTTTAATGAACTTCCCCTGTTCAGAGTGGCCTCCCGGCCTTATCACAAAGATACGAGTGGCACGGTGGGGGTGTTTGTGGTGGCATCGATTTGTAGATTGGCAAATGTGGTGTGTCCCATTTTGCGATAAGATTAAACCCCATTCCCACTCCGCGCAGACGAATGCGTAAAGAATGCGTTTCCTGCTGAGTCAGCAGATGTAGGGAGACGGGAGGGAGGGAGGTTGCACTGCCGGCAAAAGATAAAGCGGGTGGATTTATATTTATTTTTAAAGCATCCACTTCATTAGATAATGTAGTACAAATGAATCATGGTGAATCGGTAATTTTGCAGCAATTGTATGCTTTCATGATTTGCAAACATGGTTATTAGCCGCTTTACCTTAATCAAGATTTACTTAATTAAAAAAGAATCATGCTTCTAACTGGATGGAAAAGAAAGCGAAATGCACTTGGCTAGAACGTAAAACAAAGCTGCTAAATCCACCTGCTCTAATGATTCCTTTCCTCTCATATGCATCTTTTATTCAAAGATAAATCACTTGGTTATGAGATTACGATCAATTTCTTATTGCTAGCTTCTTCCTAGCTACGATCTGCTCAATTCAAATCCTTGTTGAGTGTTTTCTACTCTCTCTCTCTCTCTCTCTCTCTCTCTCTCTCTCTCTCTCTCTCTCTCTCTCACACTCTCTCTTTCTCCCTCTCTCTCTCCCTCTTTCTTATACACTAAGCCCTCTTAATTGCCATTTGCACCAAAGGAACGAATCGAAAAGTTCCTGCCGTCTGCTTCAATCACACAGGCTCGTAACCTTGATATCGTGTCCCGTACCCGTATTGCTTTGCTCTAGAACTTATCTACCAAGGGATGCGTCCGTCGTCGGCAGCCGAAAGGAAGTCCTCCCTCCCTTCAGACCCGTTACATTTCTTCTCCCGTCAAGGTTTTTTTTTCTACCTGTTTTGTTCCTTATTGATTATATTCTAGCCTCGCTAGCTTCACTTCCTTCGGCGGTCGTTTCATTTCGTTTCGTTCACCGCCTGAATCAACATTTCCCTCCCAACCTCCCACCCACCCGATGTCGCAACTTTGTTTCCCACCCTTAGCTTTCCTTCTACCTTTGACGTTCCATTGCGTTCGGTTATTTATAGTCACGCAACGGAGAACGCTTTATTTCCTGAACTGGAAAGGAAGCTTCCACTTCCTACTCGGCCCAACCCGGGGGCGCAACGCAAAACGCACGAACGTTTCATTTGCGGTGTCCTTTTATGCGTCCTTTCGCGATGCTCCAATGGCCGCCCACCAACAGCTCCGTTCGCGTCCGCATCGCGCAATGTTTTAATCTCTCCCCGGGGATTTCGTACGCGGTGGACGCTCGGCTAGCGAGATGGAGCATTTTCTTTTCCGCTTGATAGGCTCTTTTAAAAATAAAAGCAAACGCGAGCCACGTGCAGCTTGATGTCGTCTGAAAGCGTGTCCTCAATAGTTGTGTTGGGGCATGGGCTCACAACACAACACAACAAAAATGGGAAGATAACACAATTTCATCACTCACCTCTAATCCCTGCCTAACGTGTCGCCTTGTTTGACCCATCCGCCGTCCTGAACGGCGACGAATTTTGTTCGGAGGGTTTTTCGTAACGATCCTGTACAAACACACACAAAAACCCTTCGATTATCATCTACTTCTCGATGGTTCGCTCGTGCGTGAATAATACAGCCATCCTATTGTGTTTGTTTTTTATCTTTTCAATAATCACGCGGACGCGGTATGGTTTCCGGCTTCGCAAAGCTTTTTACGGCATAATTAATCATTTGTCACACATGCGTTGGTTTCCGTTCCTTTCCTTCGGTTTCACTCTCGCGCTCGATACGACTATCGGATACGTAGTAGCTTCCCTTCGCCTGAGGGTTATCTTATTGATAACCGGATGGCGAAAAACAGCCTAGCGAAAAATTGCTATCGATTTTGTATGAAATTATACCCATGATAACGTCTTCTTTAAACTGTGGGAGGGAATCTGTTTAATGCATCTATTAAACTTAACCCTGTTTATTTTAGAATGCACCTTCCTATTGCTTGCACACGGCGCACCGGTTAAAGTAAAAAACTCACAAGGATGGTCCCCGCTAGCCGAAGCGATCTCCTACGGAGATCGACAGATAAGTAAGAAATAGTGTTCAATTTACAGTTTTTACGATGCCACAGGTGAAATGTAGTTACTAATGATGTGTTTATCATGTCCCCATGCAGTCAGCTCACTGTTGCGCAAACTGAAGCAGCAGGCACGCGAGCAGATGGAGCAGCGCCGCCCGAACCTGGTGAAGGCGCTCAAGCAGATGGGTGACTTCTACATGGAGCTAAAGTGGGACTTCCACTCGTGGGTCCCGCTGATCTCGCGCATTCTGCCCTCGGACGTGTGCAAAATCCACAAGTCCGGCTGCTCGATTCGGCTCGACACGACGCTGGTCGACTTTTCCGACATGCGCTGGGAGCGGGGCGACATCTCGTTCATCTTCAAGGGCGACAACCCGCCGAAGGACTCGCTGACGGCGCTCGACAACGAATGCCGCTGCTACCAGCACGTGCGCCACGAGGAGACGGAGCTGGAGATCGAGGACGAGGTGGACATCCTCATGTCGAGCGACATCCTCGCGGCGCAGATGTCCACCAAGGGTATTAGTTTTACGAAAGCACAATCCGGCTGGATCTTCCGCGAGGACCGGCGAGAAACGGTGGCCGGGCAGTACGACAGTGATCTCTACACGATAAACGGGCTGACGCTGGACCAGCGCAAACGGCGCGAGCACCTGTCCCGGGACGATCTACAGAAGAATAAGGCGCTAATGGAGTCGCTGACGAAGGGCGGCCAGGCGGGCCAGCCGGGCACGATCGATCAGAATGGGGAAATTTTTCGGCGAGCCTCCCTGCAGCCCCCGCCGAGCAGCGGGATCCGATGGGAGGACTACATTTCCGCCGAGCCGGGACAGTACCCGCACTTGGGCCGGGAACTAGTTTATAAGGAATCGAGTAAAAATTTTAAAGCAACAGTAGCTATGGTGAGTGGTGATGATGTGGAAAGGAAGAGTTTTAGTTTTAGACCGACCAACCGTGAATTTTTCTGGTGTTTTTTTTTCAGAGCAAAGACTTTCCCCTGAGCGTGGACATGCTGCTGAACGTGCTGGAGGTGATAGCGCCGTTCAAGCACTTCAGCAAGCTGCGCGAGTTTGTTACGCTGAAGCTGCCCAGTGGCTTCCCGGTGAAGATCGACATCCCCATCCTGCCGACCGTGTCGGCCAAAATTACCTTCCAGAAGTTCGAGTTCCGAGACGACATCTCGCCCGACCTGTTCGTCATACCCGATGACTACAAGGAGGACACGATGAGGTAATGCACCGCCGCCGCCCGTCGCTCCCTCTACGTTTCCTCGTTCCATCTAATGCGCTGCTCACTCTCTCTCTTTCTCTTCTCTTTCTTTTTTCCCTCCATCGTGTCCTTCATCATCCCTTTATCGTTCTTTAACGTGTGCCTTCCCGTCTACGTCTACACCAAACTTTCACAATAACCTTCACACCCCCTCTTCCCAACCAATGTAATATGCAACCCCATGCGCACACGTCACCGTTGTCTCGCTCTCTGCACCTGCACCTTGCGCAAGCATGGCTAATCCACCGCTGAACACATGGTAACTAACGCGCCCAGGTTTCTCATCTATTTTATAGATTTCCTGATTTATGACCTTTCGATTTCGACCGACTGAATTTATGCACGACGAAGACGTTGCCGGCCAGCGCAGATCAACAGGCGCCCCTAGAAGCGTACCTGAAAGTGTGGGAGTATCATCATCCTGGTCGCTCCCGTCTAGTGGGGGAGCAGCCACCGTCGGGACCCGTCGGAAGATCATCGTTCGTTCATTCCCTTACACCTTTGTTGTGCTGCTGAGAGAAAAAGTGGCCGTTCGCCGTTGTGTGTGTGTGTGTTTGTGTCCTCATTACCACTGCAACGGCTGGACAAGGTATTTTAACCTCGGAGGAGAAGCATAAGCAGCAGAATGACTGAGGTATGCTGATCCCGATTGTGGCCTAGCTACACTCAAGTATTTCAAACTTTGCGGTTGTATGAATGTGCCCACCCCTGCCCCCCCGAGTGGGGTCCATGTCTTATTTGCTGTCCGTAAAAGGCAAACGGGGGGCCCTTTGCCCTTTGGTATGATGGACCTGTTAGAGTAACGTCTGGAGCTTTCGAAGCCTTGGTGTTATCCTATTTCCCGTCGCCTCCCCTTTGTCCCACGATTTGGATCTCGTCTTACTACTACTGTTTGAGCAGAAAAAACATTGGCTCGAGGGGAGAAGTTTATGCCCCCACTAAAGAAGGGTAAGCAGCATGAAAGGTTATTTTTCTTGTCTAAATTATTCTAACCTAAATGAAGTTAAAATCATCAGCTAACCACAAACACAAATGAGAAACAAAAACAAAGACATAAGCAATGAACTACTCTTAAAGAACACAGGATAATCGTAAGGAGAGAACCCTGAAATTAATTGTGAAGTTTATTGATTGCAATCGTAAGATATCATTTTATATAAGCAACAGGAGTGAACATACACTTGAAAAAGCATCGCAGAAATTTGGACGTTTGGTATACAAAACATATGATGGATAAATTTGGTACGGTAGGATGGAAAAACAAAAGTGAATATTGAATTGAACTATAACACGGGAATGACGACATATGCAAATAAAAAAGGTGACCGTGAGAAGATGTAACAAATTTTACCCGAAACACACGCAAATCAACATTTAAAAACTAACTATCGACGTCTAGTGCGAGGAAAAGTAAACAAGTGTGTATGTTCGGGCAAGCCCGCGCCCGACGGACGCTTGCGGTAGGTCATTGTCTTACAGGGAACCCCAGAAAATCATCCAACAAATCCCATCCATTCGCGTCTATTATTACACTGTTTCTGTACTGTGCTGCGAAAGGTTTCGGAAAGGAGAGAGTGTAAGGCGGCTTTTTCAAAGTGGCAGCATTGCCATTTCGTTCTCGTTCCCTCGCCCCGTGCACTGTGTCCCACTGAAACTGTGTTCATGTGCCCCGCACGGATGTAGCGCTCATTTCCTTGTGGGTGCGTTGGAAAGCCGATGAATGATAAAACTAGAAGAATTAGGTTGGAAGGATGTGTTGTGAAGCAGAAATGCAAGAACGGACAGACGAAAGAACCCAAATGTGGACGCTTGCTAACCAACAGAAATGTATATCAGTAAACCAAAATCGGCAATTTGTAAGATGTTTCTTATGTGAAAAGCGGAGACCTTAAGATGAAAAATAAGATGAATCTACAAACAGATTGCAGAGCTTTTCTAATTGAACGATTAAAACAAGTGAAAGAAAAAGAAAACAAAACGAAAGGGTAAGTAATCGATCGTGAACCAAGAATAGTTATTACTTCCAATAAGAAAGCTCATATTAGAACAAGTGTTAATAAACTATTTCTTCTTTCAGCAACGCAGAGAACAACTACAAACTATCCTTCGTTCCGTAAAAAATACACTACACTCGTGCCAATGGGGAGCCATCTGCGTCGGACCACCGTAGTTTACAAAATCAAATACAACCACGCAGTGAGTACATTCCTGACGGTGAGTTAATCAGCGCCAAACACTGCCCACACCACGACCTGTACAATTAAAGATGGATTATAATTCTGGCACCATGCGTCGGAATTCAGCTAATTACGAATGTTAATGATACCGACGTGGGGTTTCGCGTCGGTTGCCAAATCGTTATCCGGCTGCGCAGAATGTAGGAAAACAAATGTTACGATTCATTGCATTCCTACAATTCAGAAAGTCCATTCGGTTGCCAGCAATTCGATTACTTTTCGTCCTTTTTGTATATTTCAGAGCATATTTTACATTGTACAATTTATTCATACCACGTAACTTATTGTAACTCCCTTATAAGGCTAAGAAAGCTTGAATGGGCTTAAAATCTACTCGTACCTAAACATCGACTTGATGGCCAAGAGAGAGAGCGATCCCGACTCCCGAGATTGAGGTTCGCTAGTCGCAACATTTATCCTCCCTAGTGGTGCTTGCTCCAGCCCGGAGGTGGCTTCGGAATGGGCACCCACTCGCTCACCTGCACCGGGCCCCAGACGCGCTTCCAGACGCCGACGTACACCTTCTTCTCCTGCCAGCTCTTCACCCAGCGCGGTTTCCAGACGAGCTTCTTTTTCCAGAAGCCGGTCGGCTGCGGCTGCGTCACTACCACATCGTGATGCACATGGTGCACGTCGTGATGATGCACATCGTGGTGGTGCAGTGTATCATGGTGTAGCGCATCGTGGTGCAATGCATCGTGGTGTAGTGCGTCGTGGTGCAGATCGTGATGAAGAAGCGCGGTGGCCGCGGCAGACGCGGCGGAGTGATGGTGAAGATCGGTACTGGCTAGGCTGTGCAGCAGAGCCTCGGAATGATGCGCCAACTCGTCATGGTGGTGATGGGCGAGCGCTTCGCTGGCCGCATAGCTGGTAAAAGATAAAGGAGACTCAATGAATTGTCGAAAACGCGCATTAAGATGATTGTGTTGAGTTAAGCCAAGTTCTGATTTGTTCAAATCACAGCTAAGGTTAAGCAAATGATCAAAGGCATTTAAACGATTTGTAATCAACATCATCAAACGAATGAAATTTGGCTAGCCTCCAATAATGGTCAACTGGTCTCGGTAACGAACGGCCGACTATCATGTGTTTGCGGAATAACAACAGATTCCATCCCGTGCATTGGCCAGTGGAGTATATGCGACGGAGAGGTATTTTACCGTCAGAAAGCAAAATCCCCACTTCAACACCAAAGCACTTGTAACGAGTGTGGAATGAAGGTGCAGGCAGGGAGGGGTGCATCTTTAAATCACGCGTAATCTTAAATCCCGGTAATTGCGGTCCGGCTTGATAATGGAAAATTGCCAATTTCCATTTCCCAAAATTAGCCTCCCGATCGTATTTTACGTGAGATTAAAAGGAAAATGGCAGAAGAAACCAATAATCTTTTTCTCGCTCGCTCGTTTGTTGTGTTGAACCTCCTCACCCTGGAAAGCGGCACCCTGCACACGGCGGACTCCAAATTACAGGGAAATTGCAAACTAATCGATTTCCGTCGGTCGCTCAACGCTGTTTACTCAACCCCAAGGGAAGCGACGGTCCGAAGTGGATCGGTTTTCGATTGTTTTGGCAGATGGTTAGTGTGTTTCGCGCGCGTACCGTATGTTTGCTTTTCCTCCCGCGAAAGCTTTTGGACAAGGATGGTGGGATTTGCGCCACGCGGAAGGAAAAACATTGGCTCAATAATCCGCTCCATACGGAAGAAAACCCGTACCCCGATGGGTGTCCGGTTTTCGACACCGCACTGTTTATGTGTACGGGTTGGGGGCGATGGTGGTTGCTCGCAGCCGAGGAAAATTAGACGGCGATAGAACGTTGAGATCGATCGAGCTAGATCAGACTTAGCTTGAGCGTACGCAAACAAGGCAAAGGCACAACATGTCGATCAGTAGCCCCGGCAGTTTGCCATGACGTTTGACGCATTTCCATCCCAACTACGCTCACTCACAATAACGAAACGATTGATTTACAAACTAACACACTTAAAATCGATTGCGATGGTTAAACACGTGGGGAATTACCTTTCTAAGTCACTAGCCCTGGAGAGCGGCAGATTCGGTAGCCCAATGGCCAGCGATGCGAGAATTAATACTACCTGTAAATGTAGAGAAAGAAACGTGTTTCTTGAAACCTCAATCACAATATGTTTTATTAAACTCAAGTTAGATGTTAGATGGAGACGCCTGGTGAATCACGCTTTTTTAAATTATCCAGTTGTATCGAATCATTGATGTTTCTATTTACCGTTATTTTAAGAGTTATTAATTAATGGTTATATTCCTTATTGATAACTGGACTCATTTTTGGGTATGATATTACAACTTTACTAGCGATTGACCTGTTCTCTTTTTCTTGCCAAAAGATACGATCGTCTGAGCCAAGTCTAAAATTTTATTTTTAATCAATTTTGCTCTCGATTGCGTGCCACCTGCGTTGCCAATACCCAGGAACAACATAAGCTTCACTATTGTGATACAAAGACGCTCTATCAATCGTAGTTCTGCTTATCCGTTAAACACTCACTTTCATCGCCATTGCGAATAATTTCTTGGTTCACTTTTCTCGACCAAACTGTAGCGATCTACTTCCAGCTTGCGCCTCACGACTGACCCAACGAAGCCAGTGCGGGCTGGTTTTAAATAAAAGCCTAAACGATCGAGCCCCAAACGAACGACGATCCGATTACGGCACACCACTAATCATTTTCCGTTTCCACCCACCATCGGTGGGCTTTTTGGGGGAACGTACTGCATTCATTTTTCTCTCTTTCCCACAGCTGCCTCGCTTAACGCACTTATCAGTGGTTTGTGCAGGCAGAAAATGTCCAAAATTCAATACTGCTTCCAACCCGGGGACTGCCAGTGCAGCGGAAGTAAAGTCCAGCAAATGTTTGGTAGTTTTCAGGCGTTTCCAGCGCAGCGCGCACACTGTTTTATCGATGCTTACAGTGCGGGACAATATTTTCACTACAAACATTTTGGGCCATTAAGTATAAATTGAATCGCAAATTGTCTTTCGATATTTTTTCCAATGAAATGTGAATTCAGTTTATGTTTAAAACTAAAACCAGAACTTCGAAACAGTACGTTTTAGAATGAGTTGCTCATCAACCAACGTCCGTCACTGTAGTTTAGTGTGAACATCCCGATTGTTGTCGTGATAGTTCAAGACGCCTGCACTCTATTGATACTCTGCCCACTTTTTTCCCATACCTCTTTCTTTTTCACAACGCGCGTGAGCGCCATCGCTTGCCGGCTACATAATTCCCACTTAGTATGCAGTATCCGTTCACCGTCGCTGGCCATCTCCCCGTCCACCGGGGGACTCGATCGTGCAGCCCGGTTGCCAATCGTAAAACTCCGTACACAAGCTGAATTTCTTATCCCCAGCGACGCTGAAGATGGGGACATAATTCGATTCCATTCCCCCACCAGAAGAAAGAGGTCGCTCGAAGCGAAAGTAAATCGTAGCCGCCGTGTACCGCCGAAGCGCAGAGATAGTAAAACCTTCCCCTCGCGATACCTCCTACATGGAACCACCATTATCGAAAGTGTCATCGGGTACTCTCTTTCCCCTTTCAGAGAGAGTCATAACTCAATCAATAATGTCTGCACTTGCCATCAAACAGCGAAGGCAGTTCAACGGACGGTGCATGCCAAGTTTGGTATTACATTTGTAGATTATGTCACCGATTATGGGATACAGATGCAGTTGAAATAAATGGACAGAGCTCGATTTAAATCAATCCAATCGATGACTCCACTTTTTGCGCGCGATCGTGTGCCCTACTGGTACAATTTAACTGTAATTTCTTCGGCACACTGATGGATATTTTCTTTTTCTCTTTGAATAATGGCATATAGTGGCGCGAACCATATTTCCATTTGAGCTGGATTTATTGCAGAATTACAGCATCTCATAAATGATAGAATTTTATTTCAAATGGATCATTAGTCCATGCTTAAATTTCAACTGTTCGTCATTGTCTAATTCCTGTCGGTACATAGTACTGTATTACAAAAAAAAACAAAACACGCTCTTCTAATTAATAAATAACGTTAAAATATTGTGGATAAAACGCGTGGATCGAACGTGACCAATGAGGATTTGCAAATCAACGCAACCCATCAGTAAATTACGCCGAGGATCACGTTCCAATCCGAAATTCGACCAACGACAAACTGGAAGAAAACTAAAAGCCCCGAAAAGTGGAGAGCAAAAACACGCACACACACACACGCCTCAAGCAACAACGCCTAATGATGTGCCAAAAGCAACACCTCACCTTCCGCCGCCCATTGGTAGGGTGTGTACGCGTCTACCAATTTCACCAGGGCCACTAAATTTGAAACCGATTGCCAAAAGCCTGGTCAAAGTACGGGCGCGCCGAACACGATCGAAAACGATCGCTGTCCAGACTATAAATAACGCCTGGCTAGTTTCGGGGGAATCTTTGGGGATGGGAAGAAGAAAAGAAGAAGGCGATAAACAAGAAATCTTTAGAAATTAAATTAAACCATACGATCGGCTTTGCCCAGTGCGCTTTTGCTGGCCGACCTGTTGCTTACCACAGTTACCAGAACATGACTTCCGAAGGCTGCGACCTCATGTTGAGCATGTTGATTTATAGCTCCCTTTTGCCCAATACTTTGGCGTTTCATCAAAGCGGAAAAGCAAAGATGCAAATGTTCTGGATACCATCCAAGCTATGCAGCACGAGCTTATGCCACCATACCTTTTTATTTGTGCGTGATTGCGCACACCTTTTTTCCCCCGGAACGAACTCCAATCGGATCGGTTCGGTTCGGAATGCCAAATCGATGGAAAAACAGCTACCCTTTTTCCTTCCCCCTGTAACCAATCTGAAGATTGTTTATTTGTTTAGCATTTTTGGCACCCTGCAAGGTTGGTTCACGTCCGGCTGCAACAGGTTTTCCCCACGTTTCAGCCCCATAGTTTAGGCTGAAAAGGGGAACGATATGGCTGGTGATTATGTTGAGTGTTGTTTGGAAAAATTCGATACAAAGTGGGAGCATTCAGTAATCACGCTACGAACGCTACAGTTTATTTATCTTTCCTTTTGGAAGCTTTTTTTTAAATATTCTACAGGGAAGGGAAATGCGGAGTTCATCTGCCAGAGGCATCCGGGAAGTAATTTGGAACTGTAAATCAGCATTTCTAAGAGAAAGAAAGAGATCTGTGGTTTGCTGTACGCATTGTAATTAATGTTTAAACTGAAAGTTTATGATTTTCGTTGCTTTCTATCGTGCAGCGTTGGAAATAAATTAAACATTGTTTTACCAACCCTGGCAAACGTTGCTCAACTGTTTTGCTGATACTATACTATACACATGTTTATACACTTAAAACTAATCAATAGTTGTAAACTAAATGCATGTTCTTACATCGCATTTGCCGTATTTTCGCTTTTATAACAACCCCGTTTTTTCCGAACATTATCAAAGTTTGAACTACAAATTGGAAGAATGGTATGAATTGTTTTAAAATGTGTAGAGTTTTAAATAAAACATTACATCTAGATAAAGAGCACTTTTAACAATCTTTAATTGCAGTATGAAATTTACACCCTAAAAACTCAAACTCTATTTGAACTCTATTAATAAACTGAAAAAGAACCTTCCTCAACAAAGGAACTCTGGTCGACCTGCTTTTCCCTCTACAAGGTCTCGGTTCTGTCATCATATCTTTCAAGAGTATAAGTTAACACATCAGCAGACGAGGCGCCCCCGACTGACTTAACGCTTCCATCCTGAACGGAACTTGCAAAACTTCCGGCCCCCTTGCACTCCATCCTCGACAGTACCGATGAAAGGCACGGCTCACAACGACGCGACCTCGCGTGCCCGTGTCCCCGGGGCTGGCAAATTGGACTGCCCCCATCATTCCATTAACCCACTTTATCCCGGGAAAATCCATCCCCCCGGTCCACCCGGAGAGAGTGGTCATAAATAGCCGATGCTCGGAAGAGCGTGTGGCCAACATCCCGAGCGCCATGTTTTATTCGGCCCAAATTAAATCACTCCACCGGCGGGGAGACCATGACCGTTTCAAATGACCGGATGACCGGTTCTCGCCCTATTTCTGATTCGTTTTTCCTGAAATTTTCATCGTTTCTTAACCGATTAAGAGTCGTTGAACTTGTCAAGAGTTTCCACATTCCCATGAATTGGTGTCTTATTGAATTTGAATGTAACAATCAGGTGCAACCACAGGTGTATAATAGTGTCATTGAATGTGCATATGCCTTAAAATAAAATGTATATTATAGTGAGCAATTATTAGTTCACATGCATGTATAACGTATCACCGAAAAGGGTTAAATTAAGTTTTAAAAAATGTAATAAAAAAGCCGCACAACTCAAAGGACACGGGAAGGAAGATTTTCCCATCCAAATTACACGGGCCAGTCGCGCACGAGAGGAGCATAAATTACTGCTGGCAAATAGTGTGTCCACTCGTAAAAATATCTACTTGTCAGGTTTGCCTCGCCGCTCTCCCGCGTCTAGTCAAATGTGTACGTCCCTTTACGCCGCTTTTATAAAATGGTGACAAACTTCTTTTCCGTTTACTCTTGCCGTATGGGACTAGACATTCCTTACAAAGCGGCGTAATATAGAGTTCTTTGAGTAAAAGTACTCCTGCGAGCCAAGCAGATAAATGAATGAATATTGGACCTCGAACTGGCAACGATCAACATTAACAAACGGCGAGAAATACTGTCAACGCCTGAGGAGGAATCTAAGGTGGAAAACAATCTTCAAGTAGGTGGGAATCCTGTGTAACCTAAAGGAGAACGTCTGAGTTGGTTCGAGGGCGGTGCGTGTACGTTCGGTAGCGTCGATTTATCACGCCACAAACGAGGGTACTGTCGAGCAAGTGGAAAACAACATGAATGTCGGAAGCAAGGAAAAACAGCATTTGCGTGGCGTGCAAAAGAAATTCTCGAAAACTACGCACCACGAAACGCGTGTGTACGGGCGAGCCATTTGTTTGCGCTGTCCGCCAACGAACCACGGGCGATGTGAGTTATTCTTGAAGAAATACTGCCGACGGTGACTAACTAGCAGAATGAATGGCGCGGAATCACTACAAATCGGGAAATTCGATTCCAATCCATCAATTCCGCACCCCGACCGGTGGGAAAAAGCTGTCTAATTTGACAGGCGACCGTCACAACAGGAACATTTTTACCAAATCCCCAGGGTAGAGCGATCGGAAATGGGCGGGATGGGAGGACTGCAAGGCAAGTTATTCAAACCAACAGTAGCCCCTTGGAAAAACCAACCCCATTAAGAAGCCGTTTGACCAATTTGTGCAAACCATTTAAAAAACAGCGTGTCGCTTCGTCTTCGCATCTGATCATCCAGTTGATCTTCTTCACGAAAATACACAAACGCCTGGCAGTAGATCATGTTTGCCAAGAGTAGATCACCATCGATCATGCGAAAATCGAGTTCCGGCCAGCTGACGGTGCGGGACGGATGGATGGATTTGTTTTGCTAAAGATCCGCAGCAGCGCAAGCAAAATTAAACCCGACAGCGGATAAAGAAACGTTGTTTTCCCGCATGTCAGCCCGAGGGGTGAGTGCGATGGTGTTTGCTTTGAGCGGCATTTTTTGGCACCGGAGCATGTACATGAGGCGGCCGGCTATTCGGGTCATTTGCAGCTCAAGCGAAGTCCGCCGCAGGCAAATCTGTTGAGACTATTAAGTGTCGGGGGTTTAGTTCGAACACGCTAACGACCTGGAACCGTTTTTGAAAATGGAAAAGGAAGGAGAGGGGGGGGGTAGGGGAGGAATGATGGTGAACAGCTTTAAAAATGGATGAGCGCTAAAGCCTTGTGATCACGCGCTTCGTTTTTCGAACTTCATTTATTTTGTAATCCACTTAATGTTGAAAGCATGAGCGCATAGCACACCAGCGTGTTGGGAAGTAGTTTCTCGTAAAGATGGATTCATGCATGGAAAATTGCATGAGTTCTAACTGATTTCCTATTTTTGCGTCAGATTTATGCCTTTAGAGTCCGATATCATATATATATATATATTCAAATCCATTCGCTAGGGCGCACAAGGTCTTATAGTTTAAGTTATTTTCTATTCAGTGTGAGTCTATACAAATAATGAGGGAAAGAAAAATTAATCGTTTTAATTACTTTGACACGTCTCTACGCAAATGGGAACCAACAAAAGTTAGTTAATTTGATAGCGATTACTTCTTCTAATTGATGCCTGAAAAATTAAGATAAAAGATTGCCTAGTTCACTTAATGAGAAGCTGAAATGGGCAAAATTACCCAAAAATACGGAAACGATTTATCTTTTCTCAATTGTTTTTCTATCAAACCTAACACCAATATGATGATTTGAAAAAAAGGGTTGCATCATCAAGCTGTTTAACTACACAATTTTGCATAAAAGTTAAACTACTAAAGTCAAGCAAAGTATAGTTTAATATTACCTGATTGACATAAAGTTCTAAAATCTCTCATTTATTTTCTATCGTTCGCGTTCTTTTGCTAATCTCATCTCCACGGGGAAACATAGAACTATTTTCACCGACGATGCAATCAGCGACGCCGTGACCGATTGATTTATGTGCCACGTTTATCCCATAAACCTTCCGCGATGGTCTTTGCGACTTACCCGCGCTTTCTTTTCGCGCCCGTGTTTAGCCCCCATTGATCTCCCATTTAGCCGAGCTGTCGGGTTTATAACATCCCCGAAATATGACGACTAATTTCCACCGGTCGTCGGCGAAAGGCGTGGGAGAGTAAGCAAGTGAAAGCGAAGCAGCGACGCAATGCGTGGAAACTGCGTGTGACGAGAAGGCCCCCGTGCCAATTGTTACGCCTGCAGTAGTAGGAGGTGGGTATGGGGGCCGGGAGTGGGCGAATGTTTACTATTCCTTGTGGTCCCCGCTTTCCTTCTGACCCGTCGCCTACTCCTCGGAATCCGCGGCACATAAACAAAAACGAATGTCCCATGTTCCATGTTCTGTTCATTGCTGCTCGTAACATCATTTAGTCGATTGGTCCCCCAGCTCTAATCTCTGGCTACGGCGCGACTTATTCTGAGCAGCAGAAAAAAAGGCCACTCCCGTAAAAATAGCTCCCGGCGGGACAGAGCAAAATCGCGATCGCGTCCTCCCGCCATCATAAATCAATCGGAAGGAAATGTTGCACTTACCTGACATTTTACTACAACGTAAACATAAACCCGCGGGGCCACGGCGTCCCGCGTCGCTCAGACGAACGTCGAATCGATGTCGTCCCGCTGGCCGAGGTGGCTGAGGCGCACCTGAAGCTGTCGCAGCTGGCCGCACTGTTGCTCGTACCGGTGCTCCAGCTGCTCGTAGAGCGTGGCCTGGGCCGCCGTGAGCTTCTGAAGCATTTCCACCTGTTTGGCTTCGCTCGTGGCCAGCTTCCGCTGCAGGTCCACCACGAGATCGGTCAGATCCTGCAGTTTGCGCGTAAAGTCATCCTCGAGGGCCTTCAACCGTGCGTCCTGATACTCGCCACCCGGGGAACGCTGGCGCTCCAGCTGACACAATTTCTGCTCCAGTGCGGCCAGCCGGTCCGTCTGGCGCGTGGCCAGCTGATCGATCTGGACTTCCGCCGCGATGATGCGACTCTCGAGACTCAAGGCCGCCGCATCGCTCGGCCCGCTCGCGGAAGCTCCCAGGGGCGCCTTGCCAGACTTGGCTGTCTTCTTGCCCAGCTCACTGCATGCCACCTTCAGTGCTGCGATCTGCTTCGTCAGCTCGTTCCGGCAGCTAGCCAGATCACTCTTGACGCACTTGATCTCCTCCGATTGCTCCTTGAGGCGCTTCTCAGCCGCCTTCGGTAGGCCGGCGGAGGCGCCCCTGCCGGTGGCCATGACGCGCTGCTCGTACTCGTCGCTCGCGCGCTGCTGCTCCTGTAGGCTCTTGAGGGCCTTCAGCTCGCTGCTCAGCTCGCCGTACGCGTACTGCGTGGCGGTCAGGTTCTTGCGCACGTTGTTCAGCTCGTTGCTGATCTTGTGGATGTCGGACGCGGTGTACGTGGTCTTGTGCCGGCTGAAGTACGACAGCCAGCCCGTGTTTTCGTACTCTTCCGGTTGCATGTTACTCATCGTCGGTCTGGTGATGTGATCGTCTGCTGCTTCAAGGAAAAATTTAAATCGCTTTCAACTCGGGAAGAGTCGATCTCAGTTCACCTGATGTATATATCTATTATACCACCACACTCCTGCTGAACAGGCAGACGGTTCAATAAATTTACTCTCTAATACCGCAAACAATCATTATCACATTCTTCACCAGACATTCTGGCTAACCTGGCACGTTCCAACAGACACTTTCCTCTCGAGGAGGATCACGGACAGAGAAACGATGCTCACTATCCCAAACGCATGCCCCGACAGACAGAACCAGACTGCCAGATGAGCATATGGTAAAGACGATCGGGGTCGGCAATCGCTGGTCGGACGCTTAAAAATAAATCGGTCCTCTCGGGTCGGCTGAACATATGGGACCACGTAGCGGAGAACCGAATAAAACGGTGGAAAACTCCTGCTTCTGTCCCATTCTCACATTGTTACACAGCATTCGTGCCGACCGATGGAAACGGGTACTACAAAGTATGTCGCTACAGAGAATTACAGTAGTTTATCATATTGCAAGATAATACAAGAATTGCTTCGTTTCACTTACAAATTTACGAACAGTTAAAGGCGAAAATGAACCTTTATAATATTTATTTTATTAACGCAACTAAATACTTGACATTTCACACAATCTCATATCTTAACACTATTTCTTTTGACATTGTAAGAAAAAAGGTCTAGTGAAATAAAATAGCAATAGAAACAGTCTAGTGCGAAGTTGTAGAAAACAAAATGAATTCTTATAGAAAAATTAACAGTTTTCTCCTGTGATGAGGTTTGTCTTACTAAGGTAGCAGCATTGTGGCGGAAATATTGATAAAATGAGCGTCACACTTTTTTTGGGTTTTGGCTTACCCTAACAAATCGTAATGGCCCTATGGGAACTCTAGGAAATAATTTAAGAAACTCTTTGGAAACTGCATCCTGCCGTCGGTTCGGAGTAAACTTTCCTCGTCAGCGGTAGAAGACATTTCTGGCAACGTCGTACGCCTTGCGTACAATGGACCGCTTGCGCGTCAGCAGATCGACGACCTGCTCAAATTTGTCCTCGTTCCGCGCGAAGTACATCGCCGTGTCTCGCTCGAGCTGGGCGAGCTTCTCCGGGCGCACTTCGACCATCGATAGGAACTCCTGCAGGTACGGATTGAAGCGAAAGTACCGCCCCGGTGGCAGCAGGTCGCTCAGCACCGTATGGGCCGCCTCGGTGTCGGTGGCCGAGTCGAGGATGCGCAAGAACTTTGTCTTCCACGAGCTGGACAGGGACGCCTGGTCCAGCATGTTTTGGCTGATGATTTTCTGGCCATCGTTCGACTTGTTGCGCGTTCGGCCCGTCCCGAACGAAACGACGCACTGAATTTTCTCGTTCGGCCATAGACATTTCGCCTCGTGGATGGCCACCGCGGTCGGATTGTTGTACAGTATGCCTCCGTCCTGGTGCAGCTTACCATTTAACGGGAAATCGCCGAAGTAGGCCGGAGCAGCGGATGAAGCCCTGACCACCTCCCACAGGCGGGCCGTGTGGCATCCGGCGTATACCGATTGCACGTTTCGCGGAAATGTGTAGTTCCGGAACACGTGCGCATCGATATACTCATCGCATACCGTTGTGGAAATGCAGCAGAACTGTAGCCCACCACCAGGATGCAAGAGAAAGATCAAAGGAAACTCATTATAAGGCTGAAGTTTCCGCGCCGTGTGCCATTTTTTACCCATGGTTCTTCATCCCACCTTCGGCACATTGGGCAGCATCACCGTGTCGATGATCCGTCGATGACCGATGTGACGTTTTAGCAGAGATTCCCACAGATCGATATCGTAGTAGGCGTGTGACGACACTAGCCGCGATGCGCCCGAAAGCATATCGAACGTCGACGGGCGGTGGAAAATTTTGTAGGCAATTTTTTTGTACAGATGGATTCCCTCGGTAAGCGTGAGATTTTTTTCCGACGCTAAAATGTTCGACTTTTTAAGGATATCCCATACCAGTGCTGGATGCCACACTTACCCAATGCACACACCAATATTGCTCCTGTCGACACACCGCACACTAGATCGAAAAGATCGAAGATCCTGCGGTTCGTGAGACGTTCGAGCTTACGTAGCAGCTCCATCACGATTATGCCCCGTATACCGCCTCCGTCGATGCTAAGGATACGGATTCCCTCGCCCGGCAGAGGCGCAACGTAGCCGAGCAGGGCCAGTCCCAGCTTGGCATGCTCGGTGATGGCCGGATCAGTCGAGTATTCCAATTCCTTCAGCAGCTCGATCGCACCCTCCTCGACTGCAAACGACTTCTCCTGGGGATACTTCTCGAATTTTTCCACCAGCTCGTACAGCACCTGGCGCTGACGATCCACTGGTATCGCCTTGCGCCTCAGGTCGAGCAGAGCGTGGCGGGTTTGTGATTGATTGTGGCGCTGCAATCGAAGGCAGAGTGTGCAGTTAGATAAAGCGAACATCAGTGGGCGCAGTAGCGCGGATTACTTTTGGCTGCTCGAAGCTCCATTGCTGACGCACTGCTCGAGACAGCTTTCCACTGGCGAGTATCGGTGTAGCGATACCTGCAGAAGGGAAAGATAAAAAAAATCATTCAATGCACTATTTTCTATAATTTTTTAAGGATAAACACCTACAAGCAGTCCGCCAGCTGGACATTCTTTCTCGAATCTGCAATCAAAACAACATTTCACCACACACACACACAAGCACGATTCCTAAACAATTGTATAACTGAAACGTCATCGTAATGTTTGTATCACAGCTGCGCATCAAAGATATCCGTTGCTACGCAACATGTTCCGCGGAGCCGCATTGGATACTCGCCTCAATTTGAAATGTTTAAAAAGACGTTGATTTCGGTTGGCTATGGTACACGTTGTGAATTTAAAACTCTTGAAAAAATCTATCAACATTGTCTGATAAACCGATAAGTGATGTGTAAAGTTATATTTGTCATGGCATGTAAGGGGAAATACTCGAATTTCTACATCTAAAATATAGATCTACGACCAGAGCGCAAATTTACCTGTGCACCGAATCAAATCTAAAAGCGAAGAAGAATTATGTTTCACTTTTCCTTGCACTTCGTCTCGGCAGACCCAGCGCACGCGTGCGAGATGGTGCACCTTCCACAGCAGCAGTTTCCGTTGGGACTGCCTCAAGTACGTGACCGATACCATTCGTCTCCTCCAGCACTCTCTTATTGATCTTCGGTATAGGACCTTTCTTTTTCGTTGTTTTTGCTTTCTTGCTAGCCACCACCGGGACCCCCGTTTCTGACTCCGTGTTTTCGATGGAACGCTTTTTAGCTGCCTTTCGCGTACGCTCGTTCAACCGGGCCAAATTCTTCAGTGCCATCGCTTCCGCACTCATTGTCGACGTACTGGTGCCGCTTTTCCTCTTTGAAACGATAACTTCCGATCGATTCGAGCATGCCGTCCGATCCATGTTCTCCTCCTCCTCGTCGTCATCATCGTCCTCATTCGGGTCCAACTGAGGTTCCGGTTCGTCCCCGTTGGCCGCCTCCTCAACGTGCGATATGCCATCGGCCACCGTTTTCTGGATGGCTTCGACCAACGCGGAAGTTTTAATGCGAAAATCGCGAACCGTCCCCAGATGAAGAAGGTATGTTAAATCTTTCTTCGTTTTTTTGCTAAGCTGCATCACGATTTTGTTGAACGTTTCGATTCGAAACACCAGCTTGGGAATGAGCTTCGTCTGTCGCAGCACCTTGTCGCGGTTGGATTTCGCCTTAGCCTCGTCGCCCTCGTCCTGGCCAATGATGTTTTCTTCAATGAACGGTATAAGGTCGTAGACCCGGGACGCTAGAGGTTTCGACGATTTAACCACCAAGTTAAACCTAGGTACAAATGTAACGATTAATTCTAACTGTCCCACAAATCGATCGCTGGAGTAACTTACTTTGTAACCTCGTACGAAACCGAAACGATGGCATGGCGTGCCAAAAAGTGTCGACTTAAATTGGCAAGACATGCGTACATCGACAGAAGCAGCTTGATGTAGGCATCCATCGTTGAGCCTAGCGGGAGATTCGCGTTGCAGAGGTGCGTCAGGGTAGCCAGGATGTGTACCAGCTGGGAGCAGATTGATCGTTCGATAGATTTCAACAGTTGGGATGCTAAAGAAACGATGGGAAAAATAAGCTTACAACCCACTTATATTATCTAATGGTCCCGGTCCCTTCCTTACTTTCATCGGTGTCGTTCAGTCCGAACACTTTCAACCGTCCCATCAGACTGTTCGTGCGCAGGATCAGATGCTCTATTTCCTCAATCTGCGTCCGAATGACCGCACACAGACAGTGAAACGTGGGCTCCGCCGTGGCGGAAGTAATCGATTTGAAATGGAAGAGTGGGTTCGTTTCTTCTGCCGCGATCTGTCCGAACTTTAACTCCAACCGCATCGCGACCGAATCAAAGTAGGCTCCAGTTTGCGTGCGGAGGCGCAGATCGAACAGAATGCGGTGAACGATCGCGAATGATTTCAGCTTCAGCTTGGTGTTGATGCAAAAATTCTGCAACCAATCGTACGCCAGCGTTAGGTATTCCTGCGTCATGACAGGTGATTTGTACAGCAGCTCGAGGCACTGCAGAAGCCCCACGACGATTTTCTCCCCAATCGGTTCCGGCTCGGACCCATCACCAAAGTACTCATCGACGATTGTCTGCAGCTGCTCCAGTAGTTCCTTCTTGAAGGACATTCCCATGGTGCAAGCTGCAAAACACATAAACCGACAGCAAGTGAAGGGTGATACAATTCATCCAATATGGTCCATCCTTAGCCGTGAACGTACAAATTAATTGTAAAAAGTCGTTAAACTTTCGCTCGTACAGCTCCAAAGCGGTAGTGAGTCCCTGGCGAAAACTTTCGACGGCCGCCTGAGCCACCAGCAGTCCCCCGTTGCCGAGCAGTTCCGTCGTTTTCTTCACGCACCGATCGTACACCAGCTTGGTGCACTCGCACAAATGGCTAAATATGCGCTTGCTGTGGTTCACCTGCCAGTAGTCGGGTAGCATGCGTAAGGATTCCAGCTTGTGGCAAGCGATCTTCAGCACGTGCTGCTGAAGGTCCCTGTTCGAGCGGAATGCTTTAAGATCCTCGTCCTTAGCGTATGCCGTGGAAGTGCTTGACGAAAAGAAGAAAAATAAGATAAAAATGGTGCTACCAAATCCAAGTAGCCACGCTTTATACTCACTCCAGCATGATTCGCAACACTCTTTCCATGGTGGCCAAGTCCCAGATATTATCGGGTTTGAATAAGCCTCCAGTCTTCGCTGAGCCTTGCATAGCGGTGGTAGTATTCATAGTGTTTTGAGTAGGCAGCTTTTTGTTGCTTTTTTTAGGTTCCATTTTCTACGACAGTGAAGCAAAAAAAAAACTATTACTAAACAAACTACAACTTGCCGAAACAAGATCCATTGGATAGTATTGTACCTTGAACTTGTCAAAGCAATGCTGGTGATGCTTAAACAATCGTATAAAACTCCTCAGCAAAACATTGTCGGAGTTTGCCTTCCACGCACAGTAGGCCATGGCAGCATCGAGCATATTTAAGTACTGCATGGCAACCACCGCACTCTTTGCATCCATCGTTCCAGTCTGTTGACAAAAAATTAAAAAAAAAATCATTTTAAATTGTACTATGACTTCCCGACCGCTCCGAGGAAAGACTCACAAGCCCCAAGTCTGGCAAGCTAAGGTTATCGATCTGATCAACAACCAGCTGTAGCGTGCTTTTGACCGCACTCGTTTCATGCTGAACTTCGTGCTGATCGCAAAGCACCACGCAGTGCACCATGAACGCCGTCAAGCGTCCGACATGGTCGTACACAACTATCGGCCGCAGCTCATCCGTCACATCGTCGTCCTCCAGTGCACGCTTGTACCGGACGCACTTGTCGAAATCTACCTTAAACGCTTCGGTCGGATTTTCACCGAAAAAGCTCTCAAAGTGCCAATCGATGAACTGCAGTACGTGCGGCAGCAGCTGAGTGTTAAATTCGACCGCACGACCCAATGCTTCGTAAAGCATTTCGCGTACCTCCACCGTTTGGGTGAAGCATCTGGAAAGAAGAGGAAAGTTTTTATATAAACTGTTAACGTTAACGAAATCTTTTTTTTTTCACAAAAACATACTTCCGCAGTATTCCCATAATTTCTAGCGTTAGCATGTCGAAATGTACATTCGGGTTGTTCGCTGAACCGTAGGCTGCTTGCGAAAGCAGCGACATACCGGAGATCGTCATTTGGGTGTAGCTCCCACCGCCGGTGCCCAGAATAGAACGGCGGGAATTGTTATTCTTGAGCTGTTTCAACAGCGAACAAAAGCCAAAAACTCCCATAATCCGTGTTGAAGTTTCCCTGCCGTAAGAGAGAAGATTGGTTTAAATATCAACTTCCAGATTTGCAATTTTGTTTTTGGCTTCTCTTACCCATTGTACATCGCCTTTCTGAGCACCTCTATATAACGATCACGGATCGTATGCGAAACTCTGAGTAGAGGAAAAATAAAGGCCATGAACCGCATAGCGTGGGCCCCGTTGATCTGTTGAAGAAATGGTAGACAATCCTATCAATGTTTCAGAAACCATTGAAGATCCCCCTTGCACACCTACCAGCAGTAAATAATCCATGATAAAGTGTATTGTGTTCGTGCATTCCGACACGGTCAGCGTATTGGTCAAACTGAGCGTCGTTAGGCAAAGATTAAACTGCGTTTCCTCCAGATCGGCGAACAGGTACTTTTTGATTTTCGCTAAGATCCCGTTGCCGAAGATAAATCTTCGTTTGATAAAAACCTGAAAGAAATTGATCGCAATACTGTGCAGCTTCGTTTGCCGCTTCGCAAGCAGCAGCGCGAACGCAAAATGGATGATGCCCGGTGTGACCACCTCTTTGCCTTCCTGGCTGTTGTCCGTCAGTACACCGAACAGTTGATCAATCCGCGACGCCGCGGTCATGTCGATGCGACCTCGGCACCACGCCGACTGTGCACACATGTCCCGCTCCTTCTCGCTGATGGCGATTAGCTTGATGAGAAACGCCATTATCGGGGAGGACACCACGTCGGACGTGTCGGGCATGCGATTGATGCGACTCATGGCAAGCAGTGCACCGACGAAGAACGGGGTCAACAGTACTTCCGGGTTGTTCTGGAATGGTTTAAACATGGACACGATTTGCGCCTCGTCCACTCTGAATTCGGTAACGTTTGAAAGATGATACAGGATCGTCTCTTCAGCCTCGCGGATCTCCGAATCGGAGTATCGATCTGCAAAGAAAATCGAAAACATTTGAATGGAACGGGGGATGATGTAGCTGCGCAGCGTAGAAAAGGTAATCCTCACCAATGCTATCGAAGTCCGTGGTGTCGCTATTTTCGTTCGACAGCACCTTTTTGTAGTAATTCTTGTGGAAGTATCTCTGTAGCGCCATCAATGGTATCACCAACAAACTGGAATGTTTCAGGCACACGTGAAACAGCTGACAGACCAACGGTGGCAATTCCAGTGGTTCGATCTGCCGGATGCTATCGGATATCTTTGTGACAAAGATACTAGTTTCGTCTCGCAGTAAGCTCAGGTCACGAAACATCCCACACAGCGGCGTTAGGATAGCCGGCTGTAGCTTCATTTTGAAAATCTCCTCGAGCACCTTTTGGCGATATTCGACACCGGTTAGGTGAAGCCCGTTCGCGTTGAAGCGTCCAACGCTTCCACCCAGCTGCACCAGCGTCTGCGGTAACAGATACTTCCAGCTGAGACACTTGGGGTCACCGGCGCGAATCGATTCGACGCACAGCTCACACATTTCCACCAGCTGCTCCGCGGTCATCGAAGGCAAATCCGTCAACAGGCGAGCGATCAGATCGAACATTTGCTTCGTCGGGAGCTCCACCTCGTTCATATGTCGCAGGAAGGCCATGATCAGCTCGAACCGCTTTTCAGTGCACTTTTCCGAGA
Source organism: Anopheles atroparvus (assembly GCA_914969975.1). Classification (NCBI taxonomy): domain Eukaryota; kingdom Metazoa; phylum Arthropoda; class Insecta; order Diptera; family Culicidae; genus Anopheles; species Anopheles atroparvus. Next base: position 22,326,594 of record CAJZCY010000003.1, read on the forward strand.
AGGCCAAGCCGATCAGCGTGAAGTGCCACAAGGTGTAGCCGTCGATCGATGCAATATTCGAGACGATCATATCTATGAGCTGAAAGGGAAGAACGGTAACATTGAATTATGGAGAGAAAACAAGTTTGCGAACCTTCCACCTACTTGTGCCGGCTTGATCTTTTCCAACAATTCTTTAAGATCATCATTTTTACGCTTCTGCCCTAGCTCAATTATTGTCGCCACGAGATTCGGAGGCATATTTACGCACAAAAACACACAATATATCAACAGTATCAACAGTATAAAAATATAGACCGTACACCGACGCTGCGAAAACACGAATATTCCTGACTTGTATGTAAACAATGTTCCCGCGCACTTTGTTTTCAAGGTGAATTCTGATCAAGCTGAACCTACAATCCAAGGTTCATACATAACGTGAATCGATGGAGATCATCAACTACTCTGCGGATCCTGCCTACTCGAGTTTCGATAGGAAAATACCAAAAAAGGAGCTCTGAAATCCGATTGTAGGCAAGTATACTTACCCCTTCAACAGCCTATTCATCAACGAAAACTTAAAATAAAAAATGATCATCAATTGGTGTCATTTATTTGCCCTATTTCTTTTCGATATGCCTCGAACACACCCAAACAGCTGTGACTGCATAAACATGTTGTTATGTATTTTAGCCGCGACGCGTCTCATTCCTATGTTCTGATGTGTGCACAGCATTTTTATGCTTTTTCTATGTGATTCCCCACAGTCAGCAAAAATACTGCATTACCTGGACGGTTCATACGTGCCGCAGGTTGTGCTCCATTTGCATCTGCTGGTTGGAAACGAGCTGAACTTTTCGCCTACTTCACCATGAGGAGCACGCAGTATGCTATAACGATCTAACGAAAAACAAACATCGGAATACGCTGCAGTGCACCCTACCCTTTCGAGAGCATGGGCTCCATGCGCGAGCGAACGGTGTGCTGTTATCAGTAAAGTTTCCTATCTACGGTGTGCTTGTGTGTTTGCTCATTTGTCGTACGGAGGGGGGGACCTAGACATTCTTTCAACACTCAGTTTACCGCGCAGTGCACGCAGTTGAAACAGTGACGCTAACGCATCCACCATGAAGGCCCTGGAAAAAGTTGATGGATGGACCAAGAAATGGATAAAGATCTTCCTCTGCATGCTGTGCACAATTCTCTGCGTATGCACCGGTGTACCGTGCATGATCAGTGAGCCCTTCTAATCGCTTTTGTTTTTTGCTTACAGTATCTTGCCGTGCTGGTGCTTACAATCAGTACGGTTAGCAAGCTGCAGTACGAACAGCTGGACGTGTTCATGGACATCCGGATGTACCGTCTGGTCCTTTTCTTGATGTTCGTCGGTGCATTGTCTCTTACGCTAGCGTTCATAGGATTCCTCGGAACGTGGCGAGAAAACCAGCCAGTCCTATACACGGTAGGATGTCATTGTACAGCGACGCGTACCAATTATCTCCTATGATCGTACTGTTCTCTTTCCCGCAGTTCTGTTCACTTCTGGTGGTATTTTCACTCATGGAAGGCACGGTTGCATTCATTGGATACACCCAACGGCACAACATGGAAACGGATATGGATTCGAACCTCTGGTTCTCGATAAATCAGTATCCAATGGATATCAGCTTGCAGCCATATGTGGATACCCTGCAGACGCAGGTTTGTGAAAGCACCATCTTCTGCTTCATCATGAGCAACATTAAATCAGCATTTATTTACTGTGCGTACATTTCATTGTAGCTTAAATGTTGCGGGGTCCAAAACTATACCGATTGGCTCATGGCTATGCCCCCAGAGGAAGCTACAACCGATGATGAGGAATTGATTTCACAGCTCATTCCACTATCGTGCTGTGATCCACTGGATAACGTCCAATGTACAGTGTTTGCGACCGGATGCCACAGTCGGCTGTATGACATATTTTACGAAACCGGAAAAACGGTATATATGAACACACTTGTGGCGGTTGTAGTTCAGGTAATTTAGTAGATTAGATTATACGAGCAGTTGAGCGCAGTGGTTAACCCTTTGTTTTATCTTGCAGCTATTCGGAGCGATGCTCACATTCTACCTGCTGCCTAAGCTAAGACTATTCGACGTCTACCGTGACGAAGAGATACATGAATGCGGTCATCATCAATTCGGCTATTCTAAAATGCAAAGCATAGAAGGATCAACTGAAAAGGTGTAAAAGTGTAAAATGCTGACAACTTTCCCTCAAAGTCCCCTGCCCCTGATTTGCCTTCAAATGCTGCCAGTGCCAAACAGTACTGCAATGCGTATCATCTTATCAATAACAGCGATTGATAAGACGATATGATAGCACCAGACTGATGTGCGGTATTCGTACCATGTGTTTCACCCTTTCATTTATGAAAGCCGCAAAAGTGTGTGCACTATACAAATATCATTAGCAATCAATGTAAAAAGCACATTTTAAAGAATATATCATTGATTCTCAAATATTTAGCCATTTGGATAAATTGTTGAAGATGCAAGCGTTCCTCATCATATTTGTAGGGTCTGTTCATGTATGTTTTTAAGATATTAAAATAATTTATGATTTTATCAAACAGCTAATTGTGAATAAGAGAAAAATTATAATTATTTATACAATTTTTAAAAATTTAAATTTTTTTAACGGTTTGCTATTTCTGCAATATGCATGAACCTCGTACGTGACAAATATTCAAAAATATGTCGTGCAACAATACATTTTCAGTATCTACAAGGTGCATAGAACAACAAACCCCACCGTGACTTATGAACCTCGATTATTTGACAGCGTTATGCAACGACGTATTGACAGTTCCTCTGAAACCTGTTTTCTTCGAACGAATAAAAACATCCTCAGGAAGCAGCCGTTCCGAGATTCTGTATTTTCCGGTTTAAAACTCACTTAAATACTAGCCATGGGCACCCCGGCCAAGTTGCAGGACCTTCCACCGAAGGGAGGATACCAGAGCATTCCCTTCGCGCGGGTGCCGGCGAAAACCTACTTCAAAGGTAAAGATTTTTCCCTTTATTATGATTATGTCACTTGATGGAAACTATCACAAGAGAATTTGATATAAACTTACGAACTCTTTCCATCTGAATGCAATTTCAGGATGGCAAATGATCGCTGGTTACGCCGGTATTTCCACCTTTGGCTTGTTCTTGTACTGGCTGAATGTGAAGGAGAACCATCGGAATGAGATCGAGATGCGGTCCGCACGGAATGTCATGTATCCGCTGCTACTGGCAGAGCGTGATCGCGAGTACTTGAAGCAACTGCGACGAAACCGCGACGAAGAAGCTGAACTGATGAAGAATGTCGAGGGATGGGAGGTAAGCCTTCCAAAGGGAGAGTTTTTTGGAAGCTGAATTTTCGTCACATCTTTGCTCACATTTTTTGCAGGTTGGTACCTGGTACGGTGAGCCGGTCTTCAAGACGCTTCCGAAGGACAAGCTGATCGAACCGACCTTCCAAGAATTCTACGTCCACACCGATTACAAGCATATGGCCAACCGTGCTGATGTGAAGCTAATGAATTAAACATTCAGGGAAAGCGTCAGTGGAAAATTGTAGTTGTACATTGAAGGTGGAAACAATAAAAACCACACTCTCGTGAACATCTGTGAGTGATACTTGTGATATACGGAAAAACAATCTTTCAACAGAGATCATTTTCGCCTAGGACTACTGACCTACAAAGTGGACCGTTAAATATTCATGCATCCATCCCAAACGGTCGATTCACACGCTAGCATTCGAAACAGTGACGTGCTGTGATTTAATCAATAATTGATATTGAAAACATTGTCATTATGATTATCTCAGGATTTTATTAACGACCTTACGTGCCATCCTATGGACGATATACTGTTATCAAATTCAACCATAGCTAGTTCTACTCAATCGTGGGATCTGCAATTGCCCCTAATAGGTGGAGACTCCCTGCAATTTGATTTGCTTGGCCAAGTAACAAGCGAAGAGTATACCAAAGAACTGAAAAAAGAATGTTTGCGTTAATGAACCTGATATAGCCGATGCAATGGCTCTATGGAAAATCCCTACCTGTATCACAGCAAGGGCGATGCCGGCAGCACCTAGACTAACTGCGTGAGCCTTAATAAAGTCTCCAAACGAATCGACGCAGCCAGTTTTGCGCAGAGTATTACTGCTGGCATCTGGGCACGATACCGAACCTACGGCACCTGTTGATGAAGTAAAAATTTGAATTAATAACAGTTTAAAAAAAAAAAACAACAGGAAATACTCAAACTGACCCGTTTGCGGGCGGCAACAGGTCATCGGAAGGAACGTTTCATTAAAGACAGCCGAGTTTGCACGCCCCCAATCTGAACTGTTGTAAACTCCACAACAATCGAACTAAAAGATGCAATATTTATCATTTGAAACAAATTTTTCTTACCATACCTCCCTTGCCGAAACACTTACGTCAACCTGAATCTCATCCCAAATCAGGGTAATATCTCCGCTGTTATTTGTACCGTAGCTCTTCATGGACGAGTTAAGAGCATTGCTGACGAGTTCCCGGGTGTCGTTACGGAGCACATAGCCACTGATTCCTGCCGCAAGCTCCAGAATGAAAATAAGAATCAACAGCACCGAGAACTGCGCAGCGGTTGGAAGAAAGTGGAGGAAAGATGTGTCACTTATTTAAAGTCCTTTTTTTCTTTTGAATGGCCACGCCAAGCGGTATACTCACAGTGAGAGTCATACAATAGTTTTCCTTGTACGCGCCGCAGCAGCCGAAAAAGGCAATGAAGAAAATGAAGGAACCAATCACCACCAGAAAAGTGGGAACGGTAAAGAACTTGGCATCCAGTACGTCCCGGAAGCCGTGGTACGCTCCCTGGACGGTTAATCCAACTGCCATTATAATCACACCGGTGATCTGGAACGGAAAAAGATGGTTAATGGTGAAGTGAAAGATTTTCCCAACCAATTTTCTGTTGCACTTACCACAAAGAAAAAGTTGAAGAGAAACAGCAGATATTTAATGAAATTGGCGCTCGTTGTAAGAGCCATCTTGATAGGATTTTAAGAGATCTGGGGAAATGAAGAAAAAAAAGTTAGATTCCAGCACAAACATAACATGGCAATATCGAGTACGTTGAAACGGGGAACCCGCTGGGAAGCTGAATGAATGAATTATACAAAATCGTTTGATTATGTCTATGTTCTATGAATTGCATCTGCATAAAGGGCTTGCCCTCTTCCACGAAGGCTGTTGTCCGTCATCAATTTAGCGACTTATTCCGTGATCGACAAGGAGATTCAATGGAACAGAGTAACTTATCAGGGTGTAGGGCCACCCATCAGCGTCACAAGTAGTACATTTGGATTGTTCCCTTACGAAAATGAAAACCAATTCCGTTTTGTGCCTTTGCGAAAATGTTCCGAGGCAACTGTCGCGCAAGGGCTTTTTTGATAAGATAAGCATTTATCGTACTTTCGCAAGATTACTTCCTGAGACACTCAAAACTTGGTATTACATTGAATGAAAAAGAAATGAAATGGATTATTATTGAATAAACCAACAAACTCAGTCAAACCCTCGCACGCTCGCCGTGTGCCATGAAAAAGAAAAAACAAAAATTAGTGACGATTTTTACAGCTAACAGCGCAATGGTGGTATTATCACGCCATAAGGGGTTAGAAAAATTAGCACCCGTTTTATCGCCTGCGCTACACTGCATGTGTTTCCCGTACGGTGGCGAGCTGTGAGGGGGTTTTGAGAATCGCATCCAGATTTCAATGGCTCAAGGTTAAAAAAATCTTTTTTTGCCGAGTCGCAGTCACGCAAGTCAGGTTCAATTTCAGGTCAGTAATGTGAATGCGCCAGCATCGCAAAAGCTGGCATGGGGGAAATGTCCTTGTTATCTCTACAAGACAGCTTTCGATCTCGTTTATCAACAACCGGTTTCTGCTTTCAGCACGAATCGACTTCATTTTCTTCTTAGCCTAAATTTGAACTGAAGGTGGATAAAACTGTTCGTTCTTACGCTGGCGTCCGTGATGAACGTTTTGCCATGGGGAAATTTTCTTTACATGTTCGTCGCCTATACATAGTCATTACAACGTAATAGCCACCCGCCACCACCAACTAACCTACACAGGAACGCGCGGCAAGGCAAATTTGGTTGTGTTCATTGGACGATAATGTGTGCATAACGCTCGCCATCCAAACGCCGATATTCAGGTGAGCCCCCTGCGTCCGTCTTACAAGTAAGCGCTGCCATTGTGGTGGAAGGTAATTTTTTTCCCCGTTTCATTTCGTAACACCTGTAAATTGATCTGCTTTCCATAACAGATGCCGGTACAGTTTAGCTGCCTCACTACGTTCGTTCCATTTTCTCTCGCCTTTCGGCGACGCAGCATGCCCCGCGCAACCGATTCAGACTGTGTGCTTTGATCGGAAGAAAAACAACCCAAAAGTTTCAAGCTGGTCCAAATGCTGACCATCAAATAAAACTACCAACGTGGCCTAACGCGACATGTGCGAGGAAAATGTTATGGTTGCCTTTTATGTTCGTTTTACATGCACACGACGCATTGCGATGGCTCACTTCTTTCCCTTGTATTAGCCACATTGTTAGTAACAACTTGTAATAACTATTCTTTAACGAGTTTTCTGTAAGTAAGATTCAGTGCCATATCTAAACCGTTTCACAAAAAGCACTTTTCTTATCTTGTACGAACACTCACTCACAAGCACTGGTTTTTTTTTTTATTGGAGTACTGCAGGGTTTTCTTCACCAGCAGGGAAGTTCCTACTGATAAGTCGCGAGTCGATTCGCACACGCGTGGGTGTACGTAGCGTGGTGTGCGCGTTTCCGCTGCCGGGCGATGACGAGTTAGCTCACCTGTTACCGATAAAATTTCCTTTATGTGGTATAGATGGCCAACTTTCCACCAAACGAGAAGGAATTCCTCTTGAATTCTGCGAATAACAATCTTGATAGTACGGATTTGATTTACTGATCGCTTCACCGATAAGAATGGTCCAAATACTGACCGGCCGCGAAATGACCTACGCAGCTCGAACGATAATATGCGACTGATTGAAACTCACACGCAGCGAGCCGCACCAAAACAAACTGAAATGCACTCGGGCTTGTAGTAACGTCGACGTCAGCTTTCCCATACTGCCATCCAACGGAGAAGTGCTAGTGCGGTATTGATCTTTCGTGCCCGCTGACGAATAGTAGCTTTAAATAGTACATGTGGGGCGAAGGTGGCTTGGTGCTGGTGGCAGTGCGATGCTAACATCAATCAATCTAGACGATACTAATTTTTAATGATGCAGCCCCTACCGCGTTCTGTTTAACCGGCTTGCGTGACATTTACAATGATTTCGTTGTTCTAGAAACTGGCGCCACCATCCGGCATTCTCTTATTGATTTTTGTGTTCGGCATGTTGCTACTTGTTAACAGCCACTTCTGAATACCAAGTGCATGGTATGATGAAACAATCCATATTTTGTGTGCGGCACTGCCACTAGGATAATGTTAACTAAATGCGAGTGAAGTCCCCAACTAGCAACAAAAGAAGTTTGATTGAAAACTCATAAACTTTCAGTTACAACTCCGCTCTGCTTTTTCATGTGCATGTTCAGCTTACATTTTGTCTCAGCTTGCTTTTGTAAAGAATTTATGTTCTGCATAACGTTGAGCTGCAATCGTTTGAGAACCCCTGGTGGCCGCCATTTCTACGAACTGGGTTCGCATAATTCCAATACCGGGAACGACACGAACGTGCGAACACCCAACACTACCTCGTTGTTTGTTTGTCAATAAAACTATTTAGTTGATTTGGGACGCCGCATCAAAATCCAGCGTATTTTCCAAGGGTTGTAAATACTAGCGTTCTTTTAGGATGAATATTTCTACAGATTTTGGCCCAGACTCCGGTGGAAGGGTTAAGGTTCGTCGGCATGATCTCGATAACCGCAGTTTTAAAGCAATGTGTGGTGCCATTTTTCTTCTAGGGGCTGACGATTGTAAAACCTGTTGTGTACGGTAACATTGCCCGATCGTTTGGCAAAAAACGCGAAGAGGACGGCCATACCCATCAGTGGACGGTGTACGTGAAGCCCTACAAAAACGAGGATATGCAGACGTACGTGAAAAAGATACACTTTAAGCTGCACGAAAGCTACGCCAACCCGAACCGGATCCTCACTAAGCCGCCGTACGAGGTGACCGAAACCGGGTGGGGCGAGTTCGAGATAGTGATCAAGATACACTTCCACGATCCGACCGAGCGGCCAGTTACGATGTACCACATACTGAAGCTCTTTCAGTCGCCCATCCTGGATGGCGAGGTATCGACGCAGATCGAGGGCAAGAAAGGGCTGGTTTCCGAGCAGTATGAGGAAATTGTGTTCCAAGAGCCAACCCAACTGATGCAGCAGCTACTGACCAATGTACAGCCGATCACCTCCGGCAACTGGAAGCATGATACCGATTGTAGGCTCCGTTCCAATGGCCAACATTTCTCACAATGCTCTGGGAGTAAATTTTCACTTTCTCTATCATTTCAGTTGAAGAGAAAAAAGTGCACGCGTTGGAGAACATCATCGAGATGAAGTTTAAAGTGATATCCGAAATAGCACAGCTGAAAGAGAAGCTTAAGCTAGCCCGAGAAACGATCGCTAAGTTTAAAACGGAAATGACGAAAGTGCAAGGACAACAACCGGCAGCGTAGAGATCGAAGCTTTGGCAGACTTGGTTAAGATTTTTGGCCAAAAAACAGTGAAATAAATGCGTTAAGACTAAAACGTTAAGATTTTTATTCACAGCGAGTTTATTTCATTTTTGGGCAATAAAGTCTAGTTCGATTGATTGTATAATATGCAAGCGGGTGAATACGCCATGCAGTTTATTGAAGGTGGACAAGGAGTATGGCAAGAGAATGATGATTTGTTTAGATTTATTTGCGAATCGTACCACACACTGCTACAATTTTTGCTTTCTTTCGATGCGTACGCATATGTTCTCGAGATAATTTTGTCGTTTTATGTCTATGTTCCGATTAATTGTTCAGTTTCCACTATAAGTTAGACAAGTTTTTCAGCCTAATTCTCCTTAAGTACAAGGCGATTTTAAAATAATGTTTTATTCAACCTGGCAGTTTCGAAATGCAGCTATTGAAGTTTACAAAAGTATTGGTGAGTTTGTTTCTTCTTTCTCCTTAAATAAATGCTTAATTTTGGGTTTTCTTTCTGTTCCCACTATTTAACGCATATTTGAAATGTGCGCCAAATTAGAAAAAAGGGGGCTTGCTTTTGGTTTACAGTTAAAACGCAAATGGTTTACAGTTAAAAAAAAAAAAATTGACATCGATTAGTTTGCTTATGTTTGCCTAAATCATCGGTTGATATTTTTAAATTTAAAAACTCATGTGCAGCAGGTTTGCACCGTCTGCTCTCTGCTGGTTTGCTGTTGCAAACAGAAATATAACATTTTCTTAACTAAGTTTTTCTAACCATAAGTACCACTGGTTTTGGTAATAGTAGAGAGTTCTGCATGATCGACAGGGGCAGAGCAGGGAAAATTCCCCTGCTGCATCCACTGTCCACTGGTGGCTGTAACGGGATCGGACGGTCCCACACGGGGGCTTCGTTTACTGCTCCTGCCCATTGTAGTTCTGCTTCGGTTCCTTTGCGTTCAGCGGTGTCGCTTCGGCCTCGGCTGCCTCAATCGAGCTGGCCGGTTTGTCGCCCTTGTTCCACGGTTGCTCCTCGCCCGACGCCAGCAGCAGATAGGCGATAATTTCCACCACGTAGAGCACGATCGTTACGAAGAAAATCACACGCCAAGCTCCAATGGTTTGCTGTAAGGAAGGTGGATGGAAATTAAATTAGACCTGTTACCGGTGGTTGTCGATAGGCACTCGTGCGACTTACATTTCCGTGCGTAATCTGTCCGACGAAGATCGGCACAATGATGCCGGAAAGTGTGGCGGCGGTGTTCGTGATGGCCATCAGCGTGCCAGCGTAGTTCGGTGCGATGTCGATGTGGTTGGAGAGCAGCCCGCAGAACATGCCACCGATTGCCGTAATGCCGATAGTCATCAACGTCACCGCTAGGCCACGCTGGCAACCGATGTAGCAGAGGGCCAGCAGGCACACCATCGGCACGGCGGACGCGATGAAGGTGGCCGTCTTGCGGGCGATGGTGGTGGTAATCTTGCCGCGCGTCCGCAGCGCGTCCAGCGTCTTGCTCAGCGCCATGCTGAAGAACCACATCGTGAGGAAGGGGATGGCGGTTACGACGGCGTTCTCTTTGATGTTGAACTGCAGCACCTGCTTCATGTAGAACGGCAGCTCGATCAGCAGCATGTACCAGCCCCAGTTGTTGCACACGTGCGCGATCAGGATGCCGTAGAACGGACCGGAGGTGAACACCTTACGCCACGGCACCGGCGGCTTCGGCTCGTTGTGTCCGCTGGCCGAGCCGGAGCCGAGCGACGAGGTGATAAAGTCACGCTCCTCCTGACTGATCAGCGCCTGCTTGCTCGGCGTGTCCTGCACCAGCCACAGCCACAGCACCATCCACAGACAGCTCAGGCCGCCCATCACATAAAAGACCGACTCCCAGCCGAGCGTGCCGGCCAGCACGCCCGCCATCAGCATCGAGATGACCGTGCCGAGGGCCGTGCCGGCGTACACGATGGCCGACATAACGCTGCGCTCGTTCGGTGGTGCCCAGGAGGCCAGCATCACGTGCATGGCGGGGAAGGTGACGCCGCCCCCGATTCCCTCGCCGATGCGCATCACGATCATCGCGACGTAGTGCATCTTGGCGGCGACCGGCGTCAGCAGCGTGCAGACGACGTTGATCAGCACCGAGAAGAACATGACCCAGCGCGCGGAGAAGGATTCGGCCACGCGCGCCCCGGGCACCTGTGACACCAGGTAGCCCCAGAAGTAGCAGCTCAGGATCATGCCCTGCACCGGTTCGCTCCAGATAAATGGTCCATCCTGTTGGAAGCCAAACACAAGCGAGAAAACAGGTATTTTAGCAATTTGAAGACTCACGTCGCCAAGATGAAATTATATTAAATTTCAAACTAAACTTTGCATCAAATCCGAAAAAGAGAGGAGAGAGGAGAGTCCTCATGAAGCCGTTGGGCAAATAGTACTACCGAACTCAAAATTAGGATGAATAAATAGGAGGAAGATACCAGAGAGTATAAGTAGTTATCCTTATGGGTTAGTTTAGGATTTAAATTCACTCCAAAGTCACACAACTTTATTTAATTGTCTTTATAAGCTTTGTATTAAATCTTTTCTTCGAGCTCTATGAATTGCTCACTATGCATTCGTTTATTACAAGACATGATTAAACATTCGACAAATGTTTGAAAATAATCCTTATCTGACAAAAGTATACCCTTCTTAAACTTCCATCAGCAATCCATGCTCCTTTCAATTGTATCCCCATTCTCCTTTCCACCAGGTCGTTGCGCTGGGGTGAAATGAGAACATTTTCAAGACAAAAAAAAAAAATCAAACCACATGCCATTTGCATTCCATTCCTCATCAAAAAGTAATATTTGCAGAATAAAACCATTCACTTTCATTCCGCCTTGATCAGTGAACATCCGATCTTCCTCTCTCTTTTTCTCCGTCATCGCTAATTTTGCGAAATTGAAACCGATGAAAGTGAAACCAATTGAGGAGAAGCTGGAGCTCGAAAATAACGGTTCCCATCATGGAGCACACAAACCCCAACCGCGGGATCATTAACATCATCTGTGCGGGATGGCGTCAAGAAGTAAAACATGCTGTTCGCGATATCTTATTCTCTCTCTCTCTTTCTCTCTCCCTGTCCCTGTCCTGCCGGTTCTTGATGGCCTCACTCGCGCTTTAAAGAAAGAATGGCTCGCGATTTCTTCAAGCACGCGCCGCTGGCGGATCGCCGAACCGAACGGGCGGTTTACTACGGTCATCGTTCTAATTCCGACCATAGTCCGTGACCTTCCTCGCTTCCACACATCCGCCACTTCTCCAACGGGCGATTATTATTATTATTTATTTTCGGCGCGGCGAAGAGGCTGCCAATTTTTCTGCGTGCCGTTTGCTTTCTTTCGGCTAGTTCTTGATTGAAATGTGACGCCGCAATATAAATTGCCTCCGAGTGACGCGGAATCCGGAATTTTTTCGAACGATGTTCGATTCGCGCAAGTGGCCAGCGCAAGAGGACAGTCGTTTCAAGTGGTTGCCATGGGGTGGAAATGTTATTTTGTGTGTTTTTTTGTTGGGTTGATTCGCTGGTTGGCGCTATCAGGTTGTAAATTGATTGTTCCTTCGATAGATTGGTTAACCGACACCCAACCGTACGCGACCGTGTGACATAAATTGGACCATAACTCAAAAATGGCTACGGTCCAGCTTGTCTGTGCCATTATCGGAAACAGCTTAGGCGTGTTCCAACGGAGAAAATCAACGAAAAGATCAGCCATCGAAATCAATTTATCTCCAACAATAGTCCTCTATTATTGATAAAGCATTTTAATGTTAATTCAATTTGTAGCATTTTGAAAAGTAGATTTTGCCTGTACTGTGTGTTTGGTTTTGGTAAAGGATTTTAAATGGCCCATCCAGTGTTTGAAAAAATTAACTTTGCTTTTAAGTAGCAAAGAAAGGGTAAGTATAAATATTTCAAGAGACACCTAAACATTGAGTTGAATTAAAAATGATATTATATTCATCGTGGTTTATACAAGCGGACTTTGGCTTACTTATTCAGGGCGTTTCAGTTTGGAAGCGGATACAAAGAACCTAATCGTCGGGGGGACATTCAAGGGGCTGGAGCATCGCTTTCTTCGAGGTACGTGCTGGAAACTTACCTCGACCGCTTCGGTTGAATTGCTGCCCTGGCAGACGGGTTCGGCGTTGACGTGCTCCTTAGCCTCGGCCGGCGACGAGCTGTGGGCGGCGAGGGCGGAATGGTTCAGCATCGCGACCATCGCCACGCTCAGGTTCACCTTCAGCCCGTAGATGATGGCCATCGCGATCGACCCGAGTACGGCCAGCACGTACCGGGCGGGGACGAGGGCTGCAACGGGGGAGAAGGAGAAACAAAGTCAGTAACATAAGCTGGAGGGCGGGAGAGTGTCGTCGTGTAGGGAAATCGTCCATCCTCCCTCACCATCGAGGGCAATTAAATTTTCCAACGGTTTGTTTGTGTCACTCGTCTTTCTCCGTGGGCCATTTTCGGGGCCCCGTCTCACGATATAGACACAATACGTATGTAAATCAGTCACACATTGTTTCGTACACAGACGCGCATAAAAATCCCGCCGAATGAAACAATGGAGCTTCGGACGGGTTGCATGTGCATCGAGCCATAACATCGGAATCGGTGACTGCATCTTCCGTTGTGTATTTGATTTTGTTTTTCGCTCCCCCGATGGTTTTCCGATCGGTGTGAGGTGGTCGAAGGGGGAAGTGAGGCAAAATGTTACATCCGGCCAACGTTAAAACCATCGTAGCCAACCCCCCCCCCCCCCCCCCTCCCCACTTCAATTTTCTCAAGCCTTCCACAGCGCAAAGCGAGAATGAAATGCAAAAATTCCTCAAAGCGAATCACCAAAAACAGAAGCTTTGCTGTCAACTTTCGCAAAGAGATGTCCAAGGCAATATTCCGGCAGTCTTTGTGGACAATTCTTCCGGTCTCGGTCAAGGAGTGGCCCGGTATGGGGACTGATTGGTTTTCCTTAGGGCCTCCGTTTCGTGGAACTTTAAACGTTCGGTTGGGTAATTATTTACTGGAATATACTGTTATGCTTCATTAGTGGCAGATACGAGCGAAAGATAATTTATGATCCCCTTTTCCCGTTGATTGCACTTTTCCGCGTGACCAACGATAGAAGATTTTAATTTAAATTCGAGGAAGGGAAGCAAAGATAATGTCCCTTATTGTTCCACGTTTTTCATGATTTTATAGAGCTGTCGTCTGTTCTTTAGAAAGCATTTAAAATGGAATTTGAAGAGCGGTCTCGTTTATCGTTTAATATGTTCTCATTTATTCTTGTTTCTTAAAAATGTAAAATATGAATTCCATGTTAAAGAATCTTCTCCTCCCTTGCATATTTATCGACCATCTGCCTGAAGATTAAAAACTACATTCAGTTGAAAATATTCACACCATCAATCACCGTATCAATCCATTCTCCAGTGCTGTCGGACGTTAGGACGTTCGGAAACGACAGAAAAACTATCGCAACCGTCACTACAAAACGTGGGAAGGGTACAAGCGTTTCCAGACGACGATGACGACATAGGCACACTTTTTGATCCATTCCGATCGCCGGGTTTTCACTTCAAAACAACAGTTTCCCGCCAAAAAACAATCATATGGGTTTATGTGAAGCCCCCCTGGCGCTTTGCTCGCTCTCTTTGAAGGGCATGTTTTTGTACCGCTTTCCACCTGTTGTTAGGTCTTTTCGGTTGAATTTCAAAACAGTGGTGTGCGTACGCGAGAAAACGCTCTCATTTTACACTTCGTGCACGCCACGATTGGGCGAACGAAGGAATTGTGGGTCAGCAAAAATGGGAGAACACACGAATATGCTCTCGCAAACGACTCACTCGTGAAAAACGCGCGGTCTCGGTGGCAGAAAATCCACCCACGTGCTTCGAAGGATATCTCAATGTCAAAATCATGTCCTCTCGTGTGCACCGTCTCTTCCTCTCCTTGTGTGCGGTGTCCTTTCCGAGAGAAATCGAAAGTACTTCCAATCTGTTGACATAATTTCAATGCGGGTGAATCATTGTTAGGAAATGTATTTGCACATAGTGTTTTGCTTGTGACCTTAAATCCAAGATGTGGAAGGCTCGTAAACACAACTCAACAGTTCCTCAGCGGATTGGCACGCATAATTCCGGAAGGTTACGTTCCGTTTGCGTCAGATGCGCTTCGGTTTGGTCGGGTGTCCTCTAATTGACCTTTTCTGCCGGTCGGTCGGGCGCCGGGAGTGGATGGTTGGGCGATGTTCGAAAGTGTAATACCAACCCAGGATGGCGAGGGGCATCAGGGACCATCAAGGGTGGGTGGAATGGCGCAAAGCTCTCGAGATGTTTAAACGTAAATGATATTCTGACAGGTACCGAAGGAATTGCATCAACAATGTAATATCTTCAAACCTCTTTCATGGGCCAAAGAAAATTATTTTACTCTACCATCCTCGATTAATCTTCTGATCTTAAGAGTAAGTAACAAAAATTCGAGGTTTCACAATGTTGATCTTTTTCACATGTGTTTTTTATAAATAAAACACAATTTTTAAAAACCAACACAATCGTTTGTTTCCTACCGCACGATCTTAATTATCGGTTTTCATCCATCAACCGCACAGAACAAACGGTTGAAATAAATTGAGGCGAAACCTCCTCCTCTTTACCGCACTTGAAAACGGTTTCACAGACGAATAAATCGTTCGATCTCGCACTTGAACAAAGGGTGGTAGACGAATCGGTGTTTGCTTGTTCTGCGCCAGGTTTTGACGGCTGTTTGACAAAATCTCGTACCGGCGAACAAACAAACATTCCACTGCGGCCAGATTTCTGTCTTGGGGGTTTGGCAATGCCGATCGAACAGCTTTACGATTCACTCAAAACCGGAGCGGACCAAGCAACCTGCGCGTTGCAACATGTGTGTGGATTGCTTTGATGGGACGTTCAAGAAAACAATTTGTTAAGATGCAAGAGTCCAACTCCGTTCTCGGTCATTCGTGACCTTTTTCTTAAGTCCTACCTCTCCAGCCCGACCCAACGGGCGAGCTTAGGAATGCCACTGGTGGTTCATTGTTCTTGACTATTCCGTTTTCGTCTGTCCTTCCGTCTTTGGTCTCCAAAAGGAGCTGGATGGTTTCGTTCTTTTTCATAACATGTCGTATCTACAAATCGAATGGAGAAGCATAAATTAACCCCTTCTGTGGGTGATGAAATCATCCTCGTCCCGGAGTCTTTATTTCGCTAACGTGCGATAAGCCGCACTGCGAAGGAATCCGGAGGCCACAAGACGATTGTGTGTCGTCGAGGTTCTGATAGACAAATAGCACACCAAAAAGATGGAGATTTAAAGCGGCCAAGAAGCAAGCGATAGAATCGACGTGGGAATCGAGCAGGCCGAACGGCAGTGGAAATGGATTCAAATGGGGTCGTCAGAATATATTCCACGGTGGTTTAATTTTAGTTCATCCGAAACCTGAACGGCACGCACCAAGAAATCGTCCGAGGGAGGGTGTGTGTGTGTGTTTGGCGTGCCGACGACGGAAACGTCGGCGAAGAAAGGGGGCAGGAAACCAAACCGTCTGCGGCCGTGGTTGCGTGGGACCGAATGTGGGATGGAAAAGCGTCCGATACGCCTTCGCACACCCTTCTCCGTACAGTGTGGGACAGGATGAGCAGGGGCATTCGATTGCACCGAAGGAAAACGGGGACATTGACCGCGAAGGGTTTTTTCAGAGCACGGGATGCTGCAGCGAAGAAAGCGATAGCAAATTTCAACTCAATCGAATCCCAAGCAAGGTGGTGGGTGTTGTTTTCTTTTCGATCTGAAACGAATGACCTTTCAAGATGACCTCGGCCTCAGTGTGCTCCTCGGGAAGTTTCTTTTCTTCCCTCGAGTTTCATTTTTCACCTAACCAACATGCTCACTGCGGTTTTCGTTTTCTACGTTCGTCCCAGCCATATGGTTCCGGTCGTATCGGCCCTCGTGGCCAGTGGCGATAACAGAGATTCCCTTCCGTCTTGACTTACATCCCAACACGTTGCCCTTCGCTGGCACAGTTTGATCAACCATGGTGACGGGGGTATTCTTCTGGATCTACCGAACGATTTCCAAGCCTTCTTCGATTCGCGCACTTTTTCCTGCCTCTCGACAGTCTCGACACAAACGCGCACGGCACTTTACACTTCACTGGTACGAGAGAAGAAGCGACTTCCTTAGCACATTGCGTTCCACCGAGCACCGCGGCGTATGTTTTTCCCGCTTCCGCTGTCCTGCACTTTTCTGCCTCGACACGGCGGGGATGTTTTTCCTTTCGATCCTATATTGCTCCACTGCAAGCGGTGACCCACGCGCGGTTCCGTGCTTCGCTCGTTCGATCCGATTTTCTTCGCGTTCGGCGAAAGAATGACTCCGGCACGCCGCATCCGCGCAATACGAACACGACGCACACGCGTTCACATCGCGGTTTGGCGAGAACGAGTTTTTGACTCTCCTTCCCGACTGCGCACACGCATACACCTGGGCGGCAGGGAGGCCTACAAGACACACGCACACACACATGGACACACCTGCTCTTCGCGAGTAGCCGTCACAACAAGAACCGCCGGTGCGAACGCGTGTTTATTCTTAACGGCGGTTGGCTATGTAATATTTCTTTGAAGAACCAAGGAAAACATCATGATAAAACTACACCAGAGCCAATAGGATTTTGGAGTCTTCCCCTTCTCAGAAGAAAATGCTTGGCCACGACTGCTTGGATTATTCTCATTCTAATGTACGCCATTACACTTCCCTTGTTCAACCCTTTTCGAGCAGCCTTGTTTCTATTGCTGTGAAGGACTCCACTTTTGCCGGCTTTTTCTTCAAAGTTACGCGAGCTGCGATGGTTCGCCGGCTTGTTGCCCGTTGGTGTGCGTGTTCCCGTGCCTCCCGTCACGTCCGCCCGTTCAAGGGTCTGCAAGGCCCTTTCGTTCGCTTTGTCAAACACGACATTTACCACTACTGCGAACTCCACCGGCAACAGGCAGTTTTTTTTTTAAAAATTTCGATATTTATCTTGTTCGTTACGGGTGTGCAGTGAATTGTTAATGTCCCGCAAATTGGTCTCCACCCATACGGGGGATAATGCTTTCTAAATGAAGCTTAAGAACTGTGGTCTATGGATAGGAGAATCTGGTTTGAACTAGCGTGTGAAACCTTTCAGTCAATATGTATGTCATCATTCACAAATGTGTTTAATGCACTTCTACCTTTTCTGGTTGCATCATGCACGAGCATGCGTTTGGGCTGACCATATAGCGGTCAATAATCGATGTATTGTGTTTACTACTGACACAATTTTTACGTTGCTTGCTTCGTATCAGAAAAAGGCATTGCTCTGAACCGTGCTGGTGCATGCAATATACTGGAAAATATCTATAAAAAGCCAAAGGGACAGAGATAATTC
Organism: Anopheles atroparvus; assembly: GCA_914969975.1. Classification (NCBI taxonomy): domain Eukaryota; kingdom Metazoa; phylum Arthropoda; class Insecta; order Diptera; family Culicidae; genus Anopheles; species Anopheles atroparvus. The sequence continues at coordinate 22,344,821 of CAJZCY010000003.1, forward strand.
GAACACGTCCAACGGAACGCCGCTGGCGCTGACGATAAGCTACGATAAACTTGTTTATTGGAGCTAGCATTTTCTAATCGATCCCACCTGATAAATGCAGCTCGTGTAAGAGTGTGATTATTGTTAAATACAAATATTGATTTTTCTATCTTTACACCAAGAAAGTCACACATCACAGGAGCACACCTTCTTGGCACCTTGGAAGTGACTTCTTGGTTGATCGGAATGATGAAAAAACGCGCGAAGTTGGAGCAAACTTTGTGCTGCTGCAATGTGATGAAATGGGCCGGCATCATAGGCTCTTTCTATAGCGCACGCAACGAACGGGGTAGTATTTATTTTGCATATTTTATTTACATAGCAGTGTGGATCTTTTTGAATCTACATTCTTACGGTGTTATTGTTTTTTTTTAATCAGCAAAATCATTTAATTCGTTCAAATTTGTGAATAATTTTATTTTCATCACATAATGTCTTGAAAAACTTGAGTATCTGTAGTTTTAATCGCTGCTTGATCGCTTGAAACGCTGCTTGATCGTGCTTCCTCGACATCTTGGTTATGTTTTAAAGGCCATCAATCGTAATCATTTTTTTCATCAAAAGTTTCCTAAGGATAATAACGAGAAAAACAATTTCAGTTATTACTGTTCCAACAGCTTTCCTGAAACTGCTTAAAAAATGTGAACGAGTGCCTCAAACCTTTCAAGATGAGCTTTCAAGCTTTTCTTACTTTTTCATGCTTCTCAGTAAGTTTTATGGCTCTATTTTTTCTGTATGTCATTTAAACTTTTACATCTTTCTTTTATCGTTTCATTTAGAAATATTTGTTCAACTTACTTTCTAATTCGTGTACGAGACTCCGAGTTACAGTTACGAGCGATGATGGCGATGACAGCGTTCCCGTCGTGAGTATTTTCGTGGGGAAGGCGAGCGGCTTTCGCAAAACAACAGACGAAATGGAGTTTTAATCACTTATGTGACGGCGATATTGCACGTTATTTCCTATAATGCTCACCTTTTTTCTCTTCGACCCATGTAGGTGCCAGGGGTGGGAGGATGGGGCTGCTCAGTGATAGAATAGTCCACCCGGATTCGACGGCCGTTTAACTCTAACCCATTGCAGTTTTTACGTGCCAAGGAGGCCTCAAGTACGGTTTGGAAATACACAAACCCGAACCCTCGCGACTGTCTGGTCTTTGCGTCGTAGACTACAAACACTTTCTCCACGGTTCCGTACTGGCAAAAGATGTCCTTTAGGAACGGCTCGGTAGTGTAGACGCTTAGCCCAAACACTCCCAGGCATCGACTAGGTTTTGGTGAGTCAACTCGAATCTTGGCACCGTACGAAACTGATGTTCTGCGGCTTGAGTGTCCACGATCGGGAGAACGAGATGCTGAGCTGTATCGGTACCGGTCGGAAGAATCGGAGCGACTACGACGGTTCCGGCGGATACGGTGGTACCGCTCAGCACGGGAACGTCGAGAGCCATCTTCATGCCGGGACGATTTACGGTGCGACGAGGTCTATGGAAGTAGATTTATCTTACCGTCAGAAAACTGCAAATGGGATGTAACCACAAACGGTTAAATTCTTGCTACTTGCCATCGATTTCGCTGCACAAGATACCTAACTTCAGCGTATAAGGTCTGCGGAAAGAATGAATTGTCCGGGGTAGTTCAGGGTCAGTATGAAAATCGTTGCCCATGGTAACGGCAGAGAAAACTAGATATCTGATCTGTAAAACGTCAGAAGGCTATCTTCATGCACGGCAATTGTGGGCAACACCTTGGCAATATTTAATATACTATTGAAAAATATTGATATTTTTTTAAATATAGCCAATAGCTAATAGATAATATGACCATAATAATTTACAACTTAAAATTCAATGAAAATAGTAGCAACTGTAGTTTCTGTTTTGAATGATAGTTTAAAAATCAAAGGCAGCGTACGTATTATTTTTCTTGTTTGGCTGCGTGCGTGAAACGCACGGACTGACAGCGCTTGACACTGACAGCAAACTTACAGCACCGTCAAAAACAACAGTCGCTTCGCAAACGACGGCGTCAAAATCAACATCGCTTTTGTTTGAATTTCATTCTTTATTCGCTGAACAAGTCCAACCCGCGTTTGTTAAGTTTTGTTTTCATGTTGAAGACGTATTATTGTGCCGAGCTGAATGTGTTTCTAGGTCCATTCCTCAACCAATCGGTAGTCCATTTTACTTGAAATCCGAGTTTGTCGAACATTCTTCTGGACGGTTCATTCGGAGCGATAACACTGGCATAGCAATTGTGTCCCAGTTCGCCTAGTTTACGGGCGAAGCCAAGTGCCATTATCGACCCATAACCTCGCCTTGGATATGCCACCCCCAGCATACCCATGGCGCCGTGCTGCACCCGCATGCACCAAGCCATCAGTTTCCCGCTCGCGTCGAAGAGGCCCAAGTTAACGTTTCTCCTTATTAAACGTTCAACGAACGCTTCACTTCCTGGATACTTGTGGGGCCATTCGCTGTTGATGAAGACGGCATCGACGGGTTCTAGGGGAGCAAACTTGAAGCCGGCCGGAAGCACAACATCCAGCTTTCGCGCATCCTCGTGCGGTACGTAGTAAATGAAGGTGTGCTTATCGAAGACAATGTCCAAGTTAAACATTTGGTAAATTTCAATCACCAGCGAGCGGTAAAGACCCATGTTGACCAGATAGCTGCGGGTCCAATCAACGAGCATCAGTAAACGACGCAAGCGTGCTAAGGTACTGTCTAGTGAGTACATGAACATTTCACTGCGATCCTGTGCGATAGAGTTTCAATTAGAACTTGTAATTCGAAACAAAGTAAACGCTTCTCACAGACGTACGATTAAAATATATGTTCCATCCTTTGCCCATTCACCGTTGAGACTATAGGCAACTACCTCCTTCAAGTCGACACCATGTCCCATCCAGTCAATGTAGTTTTGTATCAAATTGTAGGACACCTCATGCCGGGGCCAATCCGTTTTGTAGAGATCACGCCACTCTTTCCAGTCTCTTGGTGATATTTCCAAAAGCTGGTCCACCATCATAACGTCCGGTTCAGCGTCCGAATGCGTCCTGCAGCAACGACACAGCTTAACTGGTTCGGTAGTGTCGCCGATCCTGGGAGGTTTTTTGCAGATAAGATTAGACCATCAACACATTTTCAAGATGCGTCAATACTTGTGAGAGTGAATGCTATCAGCAGTTTGTATTTGGGCAAAAAGAGCTGCGGCAACGTTTAACATAACGTAACGTTTACATAACGTTTTACATAATGTGTAAATGGAAGATGGTATCAGCTTTTTTAAACATATTACATGACCGACGTGCCGGTAGAACGAAAAGTTGAGTACCTTTGATATTGAACGTGTATGACATGTTCTGTAGATTTTTCACATTCTCAGGACACTAAGTAGAGTCTTATATCTTATATCTGCGAAGGCGCACAAATTTCGAAATTGCTGTGGAAAGCTGCAAGGAAGCAAACAATTCTTGTCTATCATTAATTATGCTCTTCATAAATATTTGTTACACGATCCTACTAGGTGGCACTATCCAATATATCACATCTAATATTTGAACAAACATGTACATTCATATAGAAAATTATGAAATTCTTTCGTGAAATACATATTACGCAGATATTTTTTTTCAAAAATTATCCCTCTGTGTAAGACGAAAGAGCTAGAATGTTTGTAGAATAATATTAGAGAATAGACATTTTCCAAATTCAGTCCACTGAGAAGATTTGTAGTAGATGTAGAGGAGTTAAATGTTTAACACAAGTGAAGGCGCATAAGACTTGCTGAGATATTTTAAGCTGCCAGAGTGCAGACAAATGGTTTTTTATCATTATACTTTTGGTAATATTGTCTCCTTCTTGGTGGTACTACTTCTGATATTTGAGCAAACATGTACATTGATGAAGAGATAACGAAATTAACGTGCCACGAATTCGTTATCCTTTCTGTTGGTACATATCACGACAATTACTTTTCAAAAATTACTCCATAGTGTAACACGAAACGATCGTTTGTTTCAGCTTTTGAGTTCCTTTTTAAGCTCAAGTCCTATGTCACAAAGGAAACGGGCCTCTTGAAAATCGATTGGGAAATCCAATGGCGTATGAGTCAGTATCATTGATCTGCAATAAAAGTGCATCTCATCAATGAATCTTACCCTTGACCAACGCCTTATGGAGCGCAAGAACCCAATTCGCTATAAAATCAATCAACCACTAACATGCAACAATAACAAAAAAAAACGCTGAAAACTAATTCATGTGTTTCATTTTATCTTATCGGCTGCTTCCGGTATTCGCTGTTATCGAAGGCGCCTATTTGGCTGATCAATCGATGGTGTATAAAAAGGAGTAGCCGGCTTGTTAGACATCAGTCACCTAGCTCAATTTTGTCAGGAATACACCAAGCAACGTTCTAAAACAAATATGGCAAAGTACGTAGTGTCTTGTGTTTTTGCCGCCGTTCTCCTGTTCGGTTTGATCCACGCTTCGGACCTGATCCTGGGCAACATTGTCTCTGGCGATCGCATTTTGTACTCGTAAGTAGCGCAGCGTTCAACAACTCATTACTCAGAAACGTGATTAGAGGCGCGATGGTAAACGGTCGATCACACTTTGCAGACAAGTTGCATTCGCCCCCGGCATCCCCGGAGGACTCGCGAACCGTGCGGTTAACTACACCGGCGTCTACAACATCACCGCGATCCGTGCCTACGATCGGACGTTCAATCGTACCGGACAGGCGCACGTTACCGGCGGTGGACTGTACCAGCGTTACGTTAATTTGGCCCTGCAGACCCGTTTCATCGGCAATCCCCTCGACTACTTGGTGGAGATTTACGGGCGATAAGGAAAATATGGTTTAAAAATATACTACAGCAAAAGAGCAACAATCGGTTACATTTGTTTTGTAGATGTGGAGAAAAAAAAAAACCTTGAGATACGGATTATGCTTAATAGTGTTTTCAATTCGCCTGGAAATGGTGATTTTGCATAGTTTTTACAATACCCAATAACAGGGCATTCAGCTGTTGTTGATGTATGTTTCTTTATTGTTTTGATTTCCTTATCTCCTAGATTAAGTGTAGACTGGGGCAAAAAGATTGCAAAAACGCGTTATTTAGTGAGATTGATTGTACCATGAAAAAAAAAAAGATTAACCCGACTGCTTTTGTTGAGGTGTTATTCAACAGTAATGAATTGAAACCTATAAAGCTTCGTGTAAAGAAAACGTACTTCAGCATGAAAAGCTTTGAAAAGCGGCTAAGCAAGGTTGAGGCGAGAGTTATCTTCAAAAATGTTTAAATAGCAATGTAGATTGCTGATGATAGTAGGGGAGTTACGCCCTGACGGTGTTGATGTGTGCCGAAGCATTTTGTCGTCTACCGCAGGAAAGTTTAGAAAATCTTACCAGACAGTGTTGTTCAAGCCTCCTACTACTTCGCATTTTACATTCGACCCGGAAATCATGGTGACAACCTGCTTCCTTCAGCGAATGCACCTGGATGGGCTTACGGAACTGCGCGATCTCTACCAAGTGGACTGGCCAAAGTATGCCTTCACATTTTACACGTTGGATACTTTCGTACGCTGGCACAAATGGTTTCTTAATGACGAGGTGCAACTTTACACCGATCTAAGGCACGATTGGAGAGTATCAGGTACATTCGTTGCCAAGGTGATTTATCCATTATCGAAATTTGCCGATTCGGCGCTTCACTAAGTAACTTTTCCTAATTGCTAGGATCATAACGAACTATTTTTCGACACTCTGATGGAAACGACCAGTGGCTTAAAGGAACTTTTAACTACGATCGTGCAAATTTGTGGGTCAAAGCTCAGTGTAGTGTGCAGTTCGCGTTTCCGGGAGATGCTGATAGCAACCACCTACGACGCTTCGTACCGCAAAACTAGCGATGATCGGATGATATGCTACCGACAGTGCGTGCCTCCTCAGATCGGTGATAAAAGTGACCTGCCTTACGGATACCGTTGCTGTCCAGTACGGCTTGCAGACACTGATTTTGTATCAAAGCAATGGGTTCACAATGAGCCAATGTTTGCCAACCTTCCCGGTCGACTGATCGATCGTAATCCTTCGCTTGGTGTATACGATGAAAAAGATCAGCTAGTCGCATGGTGTTTAATGTGAGTAACTCAACTGGAACTAGTCGGTGCAAGTGAGAAGTAAAACTGATCTCGAATTTCTTTTTCCTTTTCTTCCAGTGATCAAACGGGATCGTTGGCGCTTTTCCAAACGGTCGTCTTACACCAAAGGAAAGGTTTGGGCCGTGCAATTATTGACCACTTTGCTCGGCAACTGCACAAAGAAGGCATCCTTCCACAGGCACTTATCGTGGAATGCAATCAGGGCTCTAGAAGTTTGTTTGAAAAGCTGGGATTCGAAGTAGTCAATCAGTGGTGTTGGATAAAGTTTGAACAACAAAGAACTCAATGAACGATTAAATGGATAAAAAAACAAACCCTCAAATGACACCAAACTGAAATAGAAATCGCCTTTCTTCACAAAACTAATCCAGCTCGATTAAGATTTTATTGCCTTCCGTAACTCTGCACCATCACACCTGCTGCGCATGTTTTTCAGCCAACTTGCTTCGCCAACCACTCGGAAGCCTATCTTTTCGAACAGCTTCCTCGAGGGCTCGTTAGTACGCCGAACGCTAACATACGTGCTGTGTCCCTGCTCAGCAAGGTGCCGTGCCATTGCCATAATTACCAGCGAGCCGTAGCCCTTCCGCTGTGCGACGACCCCCAGCAGCCCGACGGCGCCGTTCTCTGTCCGAATGCACCATGCCAACGGTTCTCGCACGCCGTCCACGAACAACCCCATCGAATCGTTCCACCGGAGCATCCGCTCGATGAAGTACTCGGTGCCGGCGGCCTTGTTCAGCCACTGGTTGTAGATGAACCGCGCGAACTCTGGTGCCACGCGCTTCAGCGTCATGCCTAACGGGAGCTCGAAACGGAAACTGCGCGCCAACGGCTGCGAAATGTGATAGATGACATCGGCACTGTCAAAGTCGACGGCCAGGTGATTCAATCGGTACACCTCCAGCACCGTCTCACGGTAGAAGCACATGTTCATAAGATAACTATGTTGCCAGTCGAGCAGCAGCAGCATCCGCTTGAGCGTGTGCTCCGAAGCGTCTAGCGTGTACATGAACACATTCGTGTGATCCTGAAAGTGCGGACCAGCCAAAAGAAAGAAGAAAGCAAAATATTATAAAAACAGACTCCATCAACCGACTATTCCGATGGTGCAGCTTAGCGTACATGAATACTCACAATGATAATGTAGGTGCCATTTTCCCTCCAGGTGTCATTTAAGCTATACACAACGAGGGTGGCAATATTCTGCGGATCCTGCTCCGTCCAGCGTATATAATTCTGCAAGTTATTGTACGCAATCTCGTGCCGGGGCCAGTGGTGGATGAACAGATCCCTCAGCTGTTCCCAGGCGCTCGGCGGGATCCGGACGAGCGTATCGTGCTGCATGGTTGATTTGTTTGTACACTACTAAATCATCCCGGAGGTTCGCAGCGACGAGTGAAAGACGAACACGGAGTGTACGATCGATGTATGCGTGGTACACCACCACATACCGCTTTATTTGACGGAGCTCTAAACTTGCCCGATGATAAGATTAATCAATCAGTGTCGGGAACTTTACCCAACGAAAACAAAAATACATACAATCCGACACGCGGTGGGTAACTCAGCAGATCATCGCGCACATCGTGGCACCTAGTGATCCCCCTCGAGGAGTTTCCGCGCTACGCTACGAGCAAAGATGAAGATGCCGACTTTCCGGAACCCCAGCTTGTCAAACATCGCTCTGGAAACCTCGTTCGAGGTTAAGATGTACGCGTACGAATTGAAGCCCATCTTGGCGATCTTTTTGGCCATAGCCTTGGCGACGAGCGTTCCGTAGCCCTTGCGGCTGTGCTCGACAGGAACTTGGAGGATGCCGTGTGCTCCGGTCTGGAAGCGTAGGCACCAGGCAAGCAGCTCGTTCGAAGTTTCGTCGCACAAGGCAACGGTGAGGTTCCACGAGATGAGGCGTTTCACAAAAAACTCCGATCCAACGTAAGCGTTAGGCCACTGGGAGTTTACAGATGCCGCTTGTTCGCCCGACAGTGTACGCAGATGAACACCGGCCGGAAGTTCGAGATCGAGTTCGAGGGCTTGCTCTTTGCCCATATAAAACACTTCGGTAAAGTTGATGAACTGCAGCTCCACATTGTGTCTCTTCAGCACTTCCTGAACCGCTGGCCACTTTTTTGGGGAGCAGGCAGAGATCTTCCACGAATAGTCCCAGTTGACCAGGTCCAGTGCGCGCCAAAGTGAACAGTTGGTGTCTTCGAGCGAAAAGAAGAACAGTTGATCGCGATCCTGCATTCGTAAGGAGGGAACGTGCTATTATTTTCCACGTGGTTCTGTTGGTAGCGTCACTGTGAAACTAATTGTTCTCACCTCTAAAACAAAGGTTCCATTCTTACGCCACGTTCCGTTGAGCGAGAAAATGGCTAAGTCCTTCAGCTTACGGTCAATCTTAATCCAGTCGATGTAGTTCTGGAGCAGACCGTACGCAGTCTCGTGCTCTGGGCTTTCCAGACTGTACAAATGCTGTAGTTCTTCCAAGTCTTCAACTGATATGGGAGTGAGTTCGTCTCTGGGCATCTTTGTGAACAAACCGATAGGGACGATAACAACCACTCAATGTAGCTCTGGAGCAAACCGTACGCAGTCTCGTGCCCTGGGCTTTCTAGACTGTACAAATGCTTTTGTTAAAAATCTAACGCGCGCCGTACGAGGTGGGCCATAGGAAGTGAGAAGGCGGCTGCTGAGATGACCGAGCAGTGAGAAGCCGAGATGCGCGCCACGGATTTAGCTCTTTTTGAAAAACACTTCAGCCATGGGAGACACGGTAAAATAAACTAATTTGTGGCCTTCTTAAACGACGCACCGACAATTTCAACCAACGTCCGGCTGAGTTGCGCTATTCGCAACAGCAGTATTTCTATCAAATCCTCAACTGATATGGAAGTGAGTTCGTCTCTGGGCATCTTTGTGAACAAACCGATAGTGAAGGCAAACAATTCAGCCCATTGTGTGTGTGTGGAGTGTCTCTCCACAGCAACATTGAAAAAATCTGTTGGAAAGAGGAAATGGAACGAGATCCAACACGCAAATTGTGTCAACATCGGGTGGTTCAGTAACTTCTTCTCTCATGGCGTAACGATAAATTTGGCCATGCCTACACAGTTTTAGGGCATACGAGACTTTTTCCCCTTCAATGTTCGTGGATAGTCAATCCTTCGTACCGGGAGAGGTCCACCGGTCTGGATTTGAACCCACGCGCCATTGTGGGTCATGTTCGAGCCGGCGTACGCGCTCCGCGATCCCGGACCTCTGGTTCAGTAACAAGAATAAACTCCTAAAACGCTAGTATGTTCGCCGTGTTGCAAATAATGCAATTTGCATCCATCCCACAATCGCCTTTCGGTAAACTCTGCTTCTTTATTACATCATTTTTTATCGACGTTATTAAAAAAAATCAATGGAAGTCCAGCTTCGCCCCCGAGCTCCACTCTACAAATTTTCGTTCACAATTACGTACCCAGTTGACCCGTCCGATTGCCTTGAACCCAACGCTTTCAAACAACGCTTTCGATGGTTCATTGTCAACCAGAACACTCGCGTACGAATTATGTCCCAATTCGGCCAACTTCTTTGCGAAAGCCTTCACCACCAGCGTCCCGTAGCCCTTGCGACGCTCGGCCACACCAAGCGAGGCCATAGCCCCCTTCTGCATGAGCACACACCAGCCGAGCAGCGTCCCACCCTCTCGATCGTCGAACAGCCCCATCGATACGTTCCAGCGTATAAATCGCTCCAGATAAAACTCGGATCCCGTCTCCCGATGTGGCCACAGGTCGTTGATGAATTTGGCATGTGACGGTAGTAGTGGGCCAAGCCGAAGCCCTTCCGGCACCTGCCAGCTAAGCGTGAGGGCTTTCTCTTTCGCCAGGAAGTACATCGTGTTTGGTCGAGCGTTAAAAACCATCACGTCAAGCTTTTCGAATGTTTCAAAAAGCAGCTTGTCGTACTGGCACATCACGGCGACGTAGTAATAGTCCCAGTCCACCAGGTGCAAAGCTCGCCGCAGAGTGTCCGTAGACTCCTCCAGCGTGTCCATGTAAAGATCAATGCGGTCCTAGGAAAATAAAAACGATCTACAATAGTAACAAGAACAAATAAAAGCAGAAACACCAACAGAAAAAATGGGCACGAACGATTATTATGTACGTTCCGTTCTCACGCCAGCTTCCATTGAGGCTGTAAATCGCCAGGTCCTTGATCTTCGGATCGCGTTTCGACCAGTTGATGTAGTTTTGCACCGTATTGTAGGACAGTTCGTAGCGCGGCCAGTCCCGGAGGTACAAGTCGCGCCATTCTTCCCAGTCGCACCGTGGGATCTTCTCCAGTCGATCATTCGCCATGGCCGCCGGACGTTTACTGTCCAGAAATTGCCTATTAATCGAGTGTAGCGTTGAGCACGAGTTGCATAAGATTAGATAAGGTGACCCAGCCTTATCGCTATTCGCAAACTTTATACCAGCTTTATTTGACCTGACAACCGAAAAAATCGCGAAAGCGAAGAACAATATTTGCACAACGTCCGCGTGTGCTTCCTATGGTTCAGTCTATTCGTGCGCTGTTCTTCAAGTAGTCCACCTCGTGCGTTTCCGCAAATCCCACCTTTATGAACAGCGCCCTCGAGGCCTCGTTGTCCGTGAGAATGCAGGCGTAAGCATTCAGGCCACGTTCTGCTAAATGCAGCGCAAACGCTTTTATCACCATCGAGCCATATCCTTTGCGTTTCGTCGCCACGCCCAGCATCGAGAGGGCTCCATTCTCGCCCCGAATGCACCAGCCCTCCAGTTGTCCCCGCGCGTCGTACAGGCCCATGGAGAGGTTCCGCTGGAGCAGATGTTTGATCATCGCCTCCGACCCGGCGCCTTTGTGTGGCCAGCGATCATTGATGAAGGAAGCATGCTGGGGATCTATTTTCCCGGTGGTGAATCCTTCCGGTAGCTCCAAAGTAAGCTGTGCCGCCTGGTCACGCGGTAAGTAGTAGAACATGTTCGGTATAATAAACACCGTTTCCAGGCGCAGTGTGCGAAAAACGTCTAGCACTAACGAGCGGAAGCGAGTCATGGCGACTATATACGGTTGATGCCAGCTAAACGCTAACAGTGTTTGGCGGAGTGTTGCGAGTGTTTCGTCCAAGGTGTAAATGAACAGATATTCGTCGCTCTAAAAAAAAAAAAAAGGATCCCACATCTTGAAACATAAATTCTATTCAATGCAAATTTGTTCATTTTCTTACCACAATGATAACCGTACCATCCGTGCGCCATGCTCCTGGCAAACTGTAGATCGTCACTCCCAGCGGCGGATGCTGCTGACGGGACCAATCGATGTAATTCTGCACCGTATTGAAGGCGACCTCGTACCGCGGCCAGTCGCATAGGTAAAGATCGCGTAACTCTGCCCAATCGCTGGACGCAACAACCGTCAGCTCTTGCTCGTTGGTCATCGTCATCGATGTAGGGCGCGCGGTCGACTGACGATGGATTGAGATTCTACACTGCAGTCAACAACTCGTGGAGCATTATCTTATCTTTTGAAACACTAGTATACGTAGGAGGGCTGAAAGTCTACTCGGTGAGCCATGACTGGTAGACAAATGAATCGATTTGACAAGATCGTACATAGTGTATAGTGTTGCATTTCTCAACTTTCCGTCTCTGCTGTTTAACCCAGTACTATATATCATCCCACACTGGGTGTGCTCGTAGCATCATTCACGATAGTGTCCGTAAGTAGTTGCTTTATTTATATACAATAAAGAAGCAGGTCGCTGTACAAACGCCAAAGGGAATTAACGAATATACTTCTTTTTTCTCAACCCAACTCTGAAGCACCCCTTTTCGAAGTGTGATACGCGCATTGCGTCTTCTCACAGTGCTCACAGTGCGATGTCCTCCATGTCGTCCGTCGGTGGTGGTGCCGTCTGCGGTAGCGGCGCCGTGGGAATCTGTGTGCGAATTAGGTTTGCGATCGGATAAGTCTCGACTCTCGAAGTCTCGATCGATCACATGCGACCAAACATGCTGGTTGGCCTTTTGCTTGCGCGCGTCCTATCGATGGCGATCCCTACACTGCCAATGGTGAATGTTGCATGCTGCCCTGGCTACTCGTTTTCCGGGTTAAAGTGAGAGCTTTCGGGAGGGATTCCTTAGAAGCTTAGTAAGGGCTTGTCGTGTGGTGCAATCTTCGCAACGAGTTAGAGAGTATTTGTTGGTGTTGGATTTGTTCATTGATTGATTGCATTTTGGTTTTTGCACAAATAGTAGTAGTAGTATAGAGAGTAATTATGAACGGAAAGAAATCGGATAATATATCGTATTAGTTTTTGCAGGACTTAAAAAATTACTAGTTGCTCTACCACGAAACAGGAACGCTCTCGACGGGAAGGGGGGACGGCGGACAAGGGACACATACAAAGGGCTAAAATCTAAGGGCTAAAGTCTACAAAACATAACAAACACGGCACCATGCGACGAGTATCTAGTAGGTTATTTGTAAGCACCGCGGAGCCAATGGCGAATATAGCATAACACAAATATGGCCTACCGTTAAGACTATCGTAAATTGATCGTTTGTTACTGTTGATCATCTTCTCCGTTACACACGTCGACACTCTACACGGGAAAAAGGGACACAACACAGTGCTGGAAGGGATGGGAGTTGGTTCAGTGGGCGGTTTTTTTTTCTTCCCATCATACGGCAGGACCATTCGGGGTATGCCAATGCTGACCTGGAATGGTCTGGTAGGTGTGTTTCTAAGGGTTGTAGTTTCGGTTTTGATTTTGAACAGTTAGGAGAAGGGATTCTGGCACTGGTTTAACGCTATGCGTCTAATAGCGCTACTGCACTACTTCAGTTTTCTTTGGCTCTGGTTAGGATGATCATTGTTAGGGTAGCTACCGTTACGGTTTACGTCTAGCCGGGTGTTAGTAGTTGGGGTAGGCCTGCGGGCGTCCGGTCTTACTTTGAAGCAGCGGATCCGGAAGTGGTGACACATCTCCCGCACAACACCGGCACCGTAGTGGAGGTGCGCTATCGTCACACAGGCGGCCAGCGCGTACAGCAGATATCGCTCCAGTTCGACGCTTAGCTCTGGCAGTCCGATGGCGGGGTAGGGGAGAATGGCGAGGACTGCAGCGACGCACAGCAGATTCAGAAGCCCGTTCCAAAGGTCGGCCCGAGTGTCGGACATTTGTGAGACGATTAGGCGACACTAAAAAGTTTGAATTTGACGCACTACCCGTTACATTGCATGTCTTCTTCTTCTCATTCGGTTTTGTCTTGGGAGAACTTACACAAATATTCGAAAACAGTGTGCCGCACATTATGAAGTACAAGCGAGGTTCCATGTCGATGATTCCGTTCCGGGAGAAGAGCACCCAAAGCGTGCACAGGATGAAAAGACTGCTGAGCGGTACCAGGGGCCGTACCGCCTCGGTGAACGATCGCATTTTGCCCGTCTTGTCTCGGTAAGATCTGCAACGAAGCATAGGGGAAAGTCACATAAATGAAACGATTCTTGCGATCCACGGTGAATAACATTTACTTGTAAATATTGTGTATAATAATAGGATGACTAGTAATGACTGCCGACACGTAGAGTGTGATCTCAAAGATGTGGCAAGGCTTTATTCCAAAGATTGGGATCTGCCAAAACTCCGCTCCGAATATCCCCGTGATTGCTAGCGTTATCGAGACGCCCTGAAACGAAGCCAAAGCAAAAAGGGTAAAATTAAAGATTCTAGGACAAAAGGTATTTTTGGGAAATACTAACCCACATTACGAAATCATAGCCCCACGGTAGGAACATCACGCCGGTGATATATTTCTCCACGTGCGGTAGGTAGAAATTCATGAACACATTAAGCGTTATGAAGTACATCCGCACCGGAGGCAGATCGGCGGCACCGAATATACTGAACACGTAGATCGGTATGAGAACGGCCGAGTACGAATCTAGCCCATGGTCGAACAGCTCACCCAGCGGTCCACTGGTGCCGGTCCTTCGCGCCTGTTTGCCATCGATGCCGTCTGCAAAGGAAGTGCATGAGAGCCAAAGAAACATCTTCACATCAGCAGGAAGCGGTCATCGAACGTGTGACAGGGACTCACCAAGGGTATACGCGACGAAAAGGTTAATTGCGGCCGCAATCCACACCCAGTCCGGTACCGGTATGGGGGAGTGCGTGGCAGCCCGGAAGTCCGGGTCGTAGTATCCGATCAGGAAAAAGTTTACCACCGTTAACAGGAACCCGGAGAAGGTCAGCAGATTCGGGGCGATCCAACGTGGGCAGAATAGGACCACTTTGTTCCAGAATGGGTGCATAACGTATACGCTAAGTATACTATTATCTACACAGTTGTACTATTTGTTAAGAAATTTGAAGAAAAGAAAAAAATCCATATTAGTTATCTATCAGGTATTAATCAGATTGGTTGCATATGCAAAAGTTACGTTAGTTACACTTAGGTTCTAAAATCTGCCTCTACAGTTTCTACTCTACCTTTGGACCCCATGCCTATCATTTTAAATTCCCGCGGTAGGTCAAACCACCGCAAACGATTGTAAATGCCACTTGATTTATTCATAACTCCGGGCCTTTGGGTTTTTTTAGCTTTACGACGAATCAATACAACGTCCCATTCGTTTGTTTGCTTTTTGCTATCAGACACAACCAAAGATTGGCATTTGTGGTTCCGCTGCGGATTGACGATTGTGGAGTACACTTACATCGTGTTAAACACCGCCAATGTCGCGTGTTAACAGAGCTACGTGTATGTTCCTGGCTCGGCTTCGCGATCGATCAATCCAAGCTTTGGGCTGCCCGTCCGTGTTCCATCATCATCATCAGAGACCGAACCTAGGGGCTACAATAGCAAACGCATCGATAGGAATGATTACTTCCCCGGTACAGGAATATTTTTCACTTGTTTTGTTTGCCCGCCGGAACATGTGGCGCCACCGCTATCAACTGGACATAAAAGGGGTTAAACCCGAGAGGGAGAAGGGACGCTAGAGGCCACAGGTCATCGTTGGGAGTCATACCATGTGTTCTGATTGGTTGGAAGGGCGCATGAGAAATATCACTGAGCAGAATTTGAATTTTCAGCTGTGGAACCTTGGCTTAAACCTAACACTAGTGTCATGCTTTTACAAAGTTTTTCGCTGCTGTATGTATATGTTACAAGAAAAGACGTTCTTCATCTTTGCCCCAGAGATAGCCCACGGCGTCAATGTATGTAAGTTCTTGCCATTTGCTGGTACATTTTACTGCTTATGCTATGGGACATATTTAGGTTGAGAACCTATTAGGGGAAAGAGCTTTAAATCTTAAATGAAAATTGTTTAATTAAATATTTTAACCGCGGACGCATCGAGCATTACATCCACCATTTAACTACGTGTTTTCACCATATCATATCATGCTCGTCTCTTTGAGACAAGAAATGCTCTTTTATGCAAATACTTGCGATCCTCAGCCTTTTCCCCCCTTCCCAGTTCGGGATGGCTCAGACCGGCCTCAAACTAGATCGCACTGAACATATTTCGAGCGCACGATCATCAGTTTTCTCTCCCTCCAAACAAACTGCGGCCAGCGATAAGGTCAATCGTAACTCCTTCACAGCCATCGTATGTTTCGAAATGGAAAGTGACTAGCCGTCGGAGTGTATAGAATCGGGCTGGTAGAATGAGGTCGCGCGCTAGCCAAACAGTTGAGCCGATTGTTTCACACCGTGTACGTGGGGCAAAGCGGGCGGTAAACAAGTTACGGGCTTGGCAATTTTCTTTTTCTTACTTGTTCCGGCTTTAGTTTCACTCGATCTTCGCCGTTTGCGGATTGTGTTGATGTGTTTTTTACTTTCCAAGGTGCAAAAAGCAACTACTCAACACGTGGGATTGCGAGAAAAAAAAAAGAGTTAAAAAGATTTAATCGTAACATTTTATAACCCCCGGTTGAGTGTTCATGAAGCCGTTTGGTTGTGGCAGTTTTATCATTAGTCATTGCACTTAAGTAGCAAACGTTGAAAACGAGTACCGTGTGTGCAATTAGCGTTCTGAGCGTGACTTGGTGGAACTTGTTCATGTTTTGTTTTGGAAAATAAGATTGTTGTGTTCGTACAATCACGTGTTGAATAGTTTAAAAAAATTAAACAAAACGCATTTTTCAATTTCAACAAAACAAATGATTTTTAAATTTCCGAGAGGAAAAGACATAGAAAAGGGTCCATAACAGCTACCGGCAGGCTATAAATAACGCAATTTCAATCGAAATAATTGTGACGCAACCCTATCGAACCTGTTCGAGAAGAAGGGATCACGCAAACCTTAATCGTTGCGCCACAAACCATCAAATCGCTTATCGGGCACAATTGTGCTGATACAATTAAGCTACTGTGTATGTAGCACCGTATATATCTAACGATAGAGCTCGGATGGTGGATATTCCCCAGGCCCGATAAGACGGGCTTATCGGACGGTACGACGTTTTGCGTAATCATATTCAATCACGCCAGCGCCTTCCGCCCAAGGCCATAGTTGCAGTGGATTATTATGAATTCGTCTGCGAGATCTCGCGCATCCAGAGCGACACATCACCATGGGCCACCTTCAACACACATGCATGGACCGCGGGCGGTACAGAATCTCTTTGCAAATGAGCTGCACGTCCGCCCCAATCTAGCAGGGCCACTTATCACATTGAGTGAATGAAAAAAAAGAAAGAAAAAAAAAACAAATGTAGGCGATCGAAACACCCGCGCACAGATCGCCCTGCAGGGATGTGCGAAGCCGTCGTCGATGTTGTGATTTTACCGGTTGCCGGTTGCGCTTACCTTGTACTTTTCGAACCCCTTCAGGTGGGCATCGTTGAGATACTTTATCCCGATCATGGCTGTGGGTTTTTTTTATTCGCTTTTACGACTAAGACCTGAATTTACACTGTAACGCGAAACACGTACACACACTGGTCGGTAATGCGAGGCAACCTGGATTTCGGAGGTTCAGCGGTCAGTGAGAAGCAGTCCGTGGACGCGGTTCCGCGTTCGCGAAACGTAACGAGATGCGTGCGATGCGCAAGCCGAGCGACAATATTCTCGTCCGGTGCGCGCCTCGACGGCCACTGTCAGACTAATTACCGCGCCCCGGGAAAGTGTGGTATCATCGCGTTGTTCGCGCACACCGAGACAGCAGTGGCGCGGTTCTTAATCAAACCCGTTCCCGCGGCTGGAGATTAAGGGCGCACACACGTTCGCTGGGAAACGCTCTCCGGGGATCAGCCAGCTTCTGCAGCCGGCTGAGAGGGTTTTAGTGAGATGAGCTGCGGGATATTATTGTGTGTGATGTGTAGTGTTAAATCCACCGTTGTGACTCGCGCAACCCGTGCGACGACCGTTGGCGGGGGGTTCGCGTTGATAAGAGCACCGAGGGTTTCGTTAGCGCGGACGATTGCGTTCCACACGCAGACTGCAGGCTCCACCGCGCACCGACAAGATCGCGCGCACACGCAGGCACAATTGCACACCGAAAGACGAAAAGTGCTCACCAGCCAGCCTACTGAGCCGATTACACTGTACGCGGTACGTCAATCGCGTGTCATCGGTGTCAACGCGGCATGCGGGTTGCTTTGGTCGGTATATCGCTCCGCGCCGCCCGGTGCGAAGGTCACTGCCTGCCGATCGGGTTCGCTGTGTGTTATCGCAATTCCGGGTGCAGGACCTTGCGGCGATTGCCCGAGCTTAGCGCGGTGATTGTACCAGGTTCAGTGGAGGCCGATCTATGGCCGGCGGGCTATAGCGCACCTCCTGATGGAGTAATCCCGCCCTTGCCCGGATAACTGCTACACGTGCGAATGAGTTTGCGTAAAGCTTCCACCACGGATTCTTCACTGCGGCACCACACACCAACCGGTTGTTTAAATTTGTCTTTTTATATCTTGTGCACTTTTTTTTAGCTCGCGCGGTCGTTTACCACCACCTCCCACCTTTAACAAGTTTAATTCACGTAGAGGGCTTTGTGTGGCTTCTTCACCTCCAGCACTGCAGGTTTCGCAAAAGGCAAACTCCTAAAGCACCGACGGGGGCACCGGATGCTTCCGTTCCACTCGGCGGTTCGCTAACGACTGGCTCGTCAGAACGGAACCGACCGGATCGTACGTCGAATAAATGGCGTGACGCACACATTCGTTCGCCTTCGAGGCCGCGCATGCAGTTACACGTCGAGTGAATCGTCGCTCGTTCTAACGGCCAAATGAACCCTGTGAGGCCGCTTGCCGCCGCACAAGGCTGATAAGAATCGAGAGGATTTTAAAGGGATTTTAACAACGGATGAACACATTCCCCTACGACGGAATCGACCAGGTCAGTTAGTTGTTGTTCGAGGGGTCGTGCATTCTACCGGATGCACGGCTCCACCGTTGCACAGTGGTTAGGGCTTGGAAGAGTGTAGTAATTAGCATACATCAGCTTGAACTAGTTCAACAGCCATCGTACATCATAAGGCCGACATCCGATACAGCCTAGCGAAGTAACGAGCTCCGTACAAATCGAATCGATACTGCAACATTCAACAATTATCACATTTCGGGTTACTAAGATATAAAAATTAAAACTAAGAATTGATTCACCAGATAACTTTTTTCACTTTATTTAAAAATACGTTAAAAATACGCATAATAAACCGATTTATGTACGAATGCCACCATGTACGTGTCGTCCTTTCCATTCCGACGCTTGAGCGTCGAAACCAATCGATAACAGTCCGAATGGCACGCAGTCCTTCCCATTTGCATCCTCGTTTAAAGCATTTTCGTTGTGGTCGTTGCAGTCAGTCCTTCCTGTTCCAGGCGGGCCAGCATGGGCCGATAGATATCGGCTGAGAAGGGCAGCACAACGCCACGCTGCTGAATTTCTCCTGCAGGAAGAAAGGGAGAAATAAGCAACAAAAAAAAAGAAGGTTTTACATCAAGAAATCGTCAGTTAATGGATAGCAGAGTTACTCCCCGCTCCGTTCTACCTACCATCGATAATCATTTTGGCCGCAATGGCAGCTGGAAATCCGACCGTTTTCGCCATCGCGGAATGTCCACCCTGCGAGGCCGGCTGGCCGTACACGACGAAGTTGATGCCCCGTTCCTCACGGCGCCCGTCGTTCCAGCGAATGCCAACGTCATGTCGCAGGACGACCAGATCCCGCTCGGTGTCGGCTAGAAGAGAAACGGACGGTTAGGGAACGATCACACGGCTGTTGGATTCGTTGGCAACCGCACTTACCGAAGGCAAGCTTCTGCGACAAGTAGTAGCTGAGCGTGTCCAGCGGCGATCCCATCTTGACGACGGGCGTATTCTCCAGCAGGCCCAGCTCCTCCAGGCCCTCGATCGTGCCGACGCGCTCCGCCAGCTTGTACTTGAGATTTTCGATGAAGATGTCGGTGTCGGCCAGGCCGAGCATGTTCACGATCAGCTGGCGCCAGGTGAGCTCCGGACCGTGCGGATGCAGCAACGGGTGCGGATTCGGATCGATCAGCCCGATCAGCTGCATCGGCTTGATCGTGTCCGAGAAGCCCTTGTAGCGGATCGTGCCGCGTAGCAGCGTGTTGATGTTGGTCAGCCCGTAAAGCGCCTGGTACTTGGTCGAGTCCCGGTTGGGGAAGCCCTCAAGCGCGAAGCCGGGCAGGAACTCGAGGTCACGCGGTGCCGACATCAGCTCGCCGCCGCCCGTAATCTCCACCACCTGGCCCTTGCTGAGGTACTTGGCGGCGGACAGCGTGTTCAGCAGAACGCCCCGTGGCGACCAGGAGAACTTGTAGCGCAGCGGGTTGTCGGAGTGCTCGGGCGCCGGCAGGCCACCGCAGAAGCTGACGAAAGACTCGACGACGCCGCCGTTCTCCTGCACGTCCTGGATACACTCGAGCGCCAGCAGATGGTCGATGCCCGGATCGAGCCCGACCTCGTTCATGATGGTCACGCCAGCCTCGCGGGCCGCCCCGTGCAGCTCGTTGATCTCGTCGTTCACGTAGCTCGCCGTGACCAGGTGCGTCCGACCGGCGATGCAGTGCTTCGCGATCACGCTGTGCAGCGAGTAGGGCAGGAGCGACACAACCAAGTCGCTCTCCTCGCACAGGTTCTGCAGGGCGGCACTCTCGTCCTGCACGTTCACGTACACCGACTCGACGCCCTGGTAACGGTGGGCGAGCCGGTCCGCTTCTTCCTTGTACTGCGACGCCACCTTGATGCTAACGTTCGACTCGCGGTGCAGGTACTCGACGAGCGGCGCCGACACGAAGCCGGCCCCCAGCACCAGCACGCGCTTCTTGCCCACGTACGAGCCCTCGGTCTTGTGGCGCGAGCGGTGGTTGGACTCGCGCAGCTCGTTGATGTACTCGTAGGCCGGCGTGAGCCGTCCGTTGCTGCAGATGATGGCACCCTCCACCGGCTGACAGAAGCTGTGCTCCTCCAGGGGCCGCGAGGCGTCACTCTGCAGGATGTCGAGCGCGTACGGGTACAGCAGGTCACCGAAGAAGTCGGTCGATTCGCGAGGCAGCTGCGTGGGCATGTTGTCAATCGAGCAGACCAGCACCCCCGGGCCCTTGAAGCTCTTCTGGTCCTTGTTCCGGTCGGCGTCGTACAGGCAGAACGGGGTGTCGATCGTCGTGCACTCGTTCATGAACTCGATCGAACCGCCGGGATCGGCGGAGATGTCGCAGATGGCCAGCATGCGATGGGGAAGGGCTGGCGCCCCGCGGCTCGTCGGCAGCCAGGGTGTGTTCGCCGGCCGGAGCAGGTTCTTTGCGTCCGGGATGGTGATCAGCTTCGGCGCTCCCACCGCCCAGTAGATGCCGTTCACGATGACCGACGCGTACGGGGCGATGTGGTTGCTGAACGTGGAGGTGTACCGCTCCGGGAACTGGTCGTACTCGACCGGATCAAAGCGACCGCCTTCGCGGCGCTCAAGGTGATCCGAACGGCTAACCTCGCACCCGTACAGCTTGTTGGTGGAACCGTGCTCGGCCACCTTGCGCAGCATCTCCGGCGGCACGAACTCCACCGGCAGCTCCTGAAATACCTCCTGGGCTCCCTGCGACACGTTGCCCGAGCCGGTGAAGATGAACGTCAGCGGGCCGATCGATTTTGGCATCATGCCGAGCGAAATTTCGTACCCACAGTCACGCACGGCCTGTCGGGCCATAGATGAGTTGCGGTAGTTGTGTGCTGGTCCCACGTGCTACGCGAAAAGTAAAAAAATGAAAAGAAATATGTTATTTGGTTCTTTTTGTAAATACTTTTGCCCACCACAAAGCCTATACACATACGGACTAACTCTAACGGTCCAAAACTTTCCAAATGACGAAGTTTAATGAACTAGATAGTTAAGGACGAAGAAGTTTCAGCCAGGAATGTAAGTAAAAACAAATTGTAAAGCAGGACCCATCAAACAAATTGGAGTTTAATATTAATTATTTGGTGGAGGACAGTGCCTTAGAAACGTAGCATGGAGATAGCAGATAATGCTTTTTGAACAAATAATCTATAAATTTTACGTACCATAAACGGCGTGTGGTGTCCAAGGGCGAGCAATCGAAGGCCAAGTCCGTGCAGGATGTTCACCATGCCAGCCACCCCGGCGTACTTGCCGAACGCGACCAGCCGCTGCCCGTTGCGATCCATCAGTTTCTCGTAGTCGACCAGTCGGATGTTCTTCTCCAGACAGGCGTCCAGCAGCGGCATGTTCGACTCCTGTGCCTTGATCGTGTGCGAGAAGAAGCAGTAGGTTTTTTGCGGGATCAGCGCGTCGACCGGGACCTGCTTGACGCCGAAGATAACCGACGCCTCGCTGATGTCCTCCTGGACGGTGGCGCCAGCGTTTAGATATGCCTGGAATGATTACGACGTAAAGATGTTTTTTATTGGTCGAATTAATGTGGATTGGATTTAAACAATATTTCGTATGTGCGTATGCAGAAAGATTTACACATTAGACGAAAATGAAAGATGCGTAGTTAGACCGTATTGCATTAGTGATTTAATAGGACACTACGCCATTCACTTTGCATAACACCTTGTTTGTTTAGGTTCCCGTTTCCTGGCTTTACACTATCAGCGATCGTTATTTTATTATTATTTTCGCAGTTCCAGCAATATCGCAACCGTCGTCAACCAGCCAGCTGACACTTACTCGTACGCCACGTGGACGACAATAATCGCAACGATGACGCCTCTTCCCGACAGCATTGTTATTGAATGGACAATTCATTCAAGACAGCGACAAGACATTACAGACGTTAGCGAAGGGCTTGGATGTTGGAGAATGCAGGAACATGAAGCGAAGAAAACAAAGATTTACTAAGGAGGTGTGTACAGCGCCATCGACAAACGTGTTATCAGGGTTTAAGGCGTCCACGGTTTCGACCGTCCACTTGTCGGAGTGGGTGCCCCCGCGTTGCCTTTCCCAACCCCTGATGGCCTGACTAGAGGGCCTATCGACAAGCGCCATATAATGTCTTATCACAGGCCGTGCGATATCGGTCATAATCAAATGGCAACAACAAACGGCTTCAAACGGATAGGAAGTAATGCCGCTGTCAAGTGGCAATCTGCAGGGGGCGGTGTCGATTTCCGATAGGAGGAGAAAAGAAAGAATGGAATTACGAGGAAGGGCTGTGGCAAGGACAGATTCGCTGAAAAGCATCCACTGCCCACTGCAATCGGCATCACGTGCTGTGGTGCGGCTTAATGAGCCTGTGTCGAAAGTTGATCTGCTTACCACAAAGTGCGTCCAGTGAAGTCACAAAAAAAATCCATTGCACTCTGGCTTTGGCGACGTTGCACATGCACCGACTGCTGCATTAACATATCACTCGACGCGCATATCACGGACGGGCAAGTAAACACAACCAGTGCAACGGAAAAGAGAAAAAAATCCTACGGTCGCAAGAGCTTATCGGGATCCCAAAGCGAGGACCACTTCAACGGGACAAGGTAGACGAGTCTTCGGCCACCCGTCTACCACCAAGACCGCCACCAAGCGGAGTGGAAGAAGAAAAAGATTCTTCCGCCGTATGTACCATTATCGCGCTACGAACAGCATGTGCCCGAGATGCCTCGGAGCTCTCGAAGCCCCGGACCGATAAGACAGTTCGAATAATACCAAAACTGCCAGCGGTGCCCGGAGTGGAAAAGTTTTGCGGCACGGTGTGCGGCCCATGTGGGCATTCAATAAGTTGTTCGACTGGTTTTCCAGGGTGCCGCTGAACTTCACGACGATCTTCTGTCGCGATACGGTTCCTCTATCGTGCACTGTACTCGAGGGAGAGAGGTTTCGAATCGCGGTTGCTCAATCGAAAGTGATAGTGGCACGCGTTCGCGTTGACGACGGACGAGTGCACTAAATGCGACGCCCAGGATCTATCCTTGGCAACAAGGCCGCATGCGGGGAGGGGAGAAGTGGCTGAAGATCCGCTTATCGGAGCACTCGAGATTTGCGTAGCATTTGAAGATAGTTGACACACTTACCTGCATCGGATAGGCCCTTCGGTTGGACGGCTGCACTATCACTTTGACGCCCTGCTTGATGAGCTTCTT
This sequence comes from Anopheles atroparvus, assembly GCA_914969975.1. Classification (NCBI taxonomy): domain Eukaryota; kingdom Metazoa; phylum Arthropoda; class Insecta; order Diptera; family Culicidae; genus Anopheles; species Anopheles atroparvus. The sequence goes on from CAJZCY010000003.1 coordinate 22,368,619, forward strand.
CACCATCGTGGGCGAAAAGGAGGCTCGCCGTTCCCATACCGACTGATCCTCGCGTCGCAAAGCGATCACCTTCCCGGTCTGTAAGCCAGTTAGAGAAAAAAAAAACACATTAGCATCAAATCAGGCTGCCCCAGGGTTTGCTACACAAAATTCACGGCCAACAATTCATGTCCATCCACTATTACGACACAAAAACAAATCTCCGCGAATCGCTTTTCGAAGGCTCGACCGGATGGGCCGGGACGAGAAACCCCCGTCGACAAGGGGTGCTTACATGTTTGCCACGGGTAAAGTGCCGCGCTGATAAGTGTTCACTACATTTTACAAGCCGAAACATCTTGGCGGTTCGGCGGCTGGAGCAAGACTGACCGACCCAGTGGACCTGTTTCCAGCCGTCGGCTATGGGGCATGAGCCAGTCGTCACGGCCACTCGTGGTGTATCAGCCCGCGTGTGATAGCTGGTTGGCTGACGACAAAATGATAGTGGCGCGCGAAACGCGTTCTTTCCCGCGTTGAACTTGAAAATGCAATTGCGTGCGCGATCGTGGGCGATGATGATGATGGTGGTAGTGGTGGCAGTGAAAGGATTAGTAATGCACTGATAAGTGAAATTGTACGAGGAAATGCACTTTAGTTTGGAACCGATAGAAACAGATTTTTTTTCTGTGGGATTTTTATTCAAATAAAAAGAGTTCTTTACAAGAACGAAACAAATTCGTTTAATTTCCCTATTAATTCAGAATCAAGACACAATATTGAAATTACGAATGTTTAACATCTATTGCGGCAGTAATTTTTGAAGACATGGATTCCATTCAGCCTTGGTGCTCTGACTCTAAATAAATCATTGCTCAATGTACGATGGAAGACAGTTTTCCATAAATGCTTATGCATCGAAAAGAATAATATTAATTATTACCGAAACAGATAAGACAAATCCTATGAAGGAATTTTCCTGAAAACTGAAATGATAGTTTATCTTTTGAAAAAACACGTGGTGTACAAATAATTTTAGATGGCTTTCAACGGCTCTCTTTAATTTTAAAACTGCCACGGTTCGTACTGTAAAGCTATTCCTTTTGGTGATTGTCAAGAATGGCTGCTGCTCCAGACTCACCCTATTATATGCTACCTTGACCGAATCTCTCGAATTCGGTACATTTGTTTACGTTTTGTTCGGGACGGGCAGCGTAGAAAGTGTTTCTCGATCTGCTAAAATAGAATAGAAATTAAGGGCGTTGTAAAGCGTTTAAAATGGATCTGTCGCGTGCTCCAAACGAAAGAAAGTTGTATCTATGCAAATGGTACTTCAAAGGTGGGTTGAATTGTGTAAGAAAGGAAGAGGAGTGATGCATTATCAGCTCACTTACCGTTTGCCTGCGTTTTTTTCCCTTTCGGTTGTTGTTTTTAGCTGGTTTCGCGCTGCTACCGTTTCTGTGGTCCATCAACTCGATCTGGTTCTTCAACGAAGCATTCCGCAAACCCGCTTACGAGGAGCAGAAGGAGATCAAAAAATGTAACGTAGAATAATCTCCGACGTGAAAAAAAAATCCGCGATGACTAATCATCATTCATTTGCTCTGCTCATTTGCTTTGCTTTCAGACGTGATATTTTCGCTGGTGGGAACGTTAGCATGGATCGTCGCCATCGTGGCGTGGGTAGTGACTTTCCAGCTAAAACGCACTGATTGGGGCGAATTTGCGGATAATATAAGTTTCATTGTACCTCTGGGCCGGGCGTAGTTCTGAAACCAGCAGTATCGCCTGTGATACTCACCAACTTTACTTTAAGCTTTGTATCAGGGCCAAAAAGGCAAAAGTTTTTGAAATGAATAAGAACATTCGTTTCACGTCCATTCATTCGACACTTATGATTCCTAACCCTCTTTCAAAAATGTGCGATAACCTTTGAATGAAAAAGCTAGGGACAAAATAGGCTTAATCTCTTGCACCCTAAATACATTTATTATTAAAACTGGAAGTAATGTGTATGTTTCTCGTAAAACATCATCCAACCTTTTCATCATGCTACTACCAGAGAAATTAAAGCAAAAATTAATGAAACAGACGGATACTACCTGTTGCTGTGTTACATACCAACACCAGTTTATCTAGTCACCATCGACACCGGGTAGCTTGGTTACCGCTTTACGACTCGTCATTCCTGGCAACTTTGTTTGCGTTCTGACCTACAATAGCGATTTTCTTCGCACTTCAGAATTGGGTTGTTCGTTTTGAAAGTGTTTCATACTTCCGTAGCAGGTTCGCTTTTTAAACATTTATAAAAGATAAAGTTTGTCTACGAACTGCCGCCGTCATGGAGAAACCCAACCGATCCAAGCAGATTTCGATCGTTCCGAAGAATGCGTACGGTCTCCGGACGGACATCCTCGGGAACGTGCACTTTACACTGAAGCAGGAAATCATCTACCCGGTGGCAGGTGTGCTGACCATCCATGACTATACTACCAATAAGCAGAAGTTTTTAAGGTAAGAGCTAGTTTAAAATGCGCACGATCACTTTAAGTAGATGTCTTCGATCCACTTTACAGATTCCCGCAAAATTCCCACCCGGAACGGATCGTTATAAGCCCCAACCGGAAGTTCATAGCCGTCGCGGAAAGAACGCACGATAAGTAACTGCTGGAGCGTGACACCTGGTGGAAACGATGTCGTATTTAAATGCTTTTCTTCTTTCGTTCCTCAACTCTACTCCGGCAGCAAATCGATGGTCAACATTTACGAGATCGAAACGCTACGGAAAAGGAAAACGCTCCAGCTGCCCCCGGACTGCCCCAACACGCAGATCGGTAACATCTGCTTCACGCATGACTCCCGCGGAGTGGCGGTATTGTCGGTCGAGCCGGACGCATTCCTCTCGATCTTCTCGTTCGACAAGAACGACTCGCTCATCATTGGGCGCGCGTCCAACTCGAGCCAGCAGGGCCAGGCGATCTACCTGTCCTGCAATCCGAGCGACGCCACGATCGTCGCCGTCGGCGGCTTCTACATGCTCAAGATCATGAACCGCACCGACAAGGGCTTCGGCCAGATCGGCACGATCAAGGGCGACGATCTGCTGATCACGTCCATGACCTGGCTGTCGTCGGAGGTACTGGCAGCCGGGACGGCCGAGAGCGAGATCATCTTCGTCGAGTCGGGCGAGCTGAAGATCAAGCAACGGGCGGACGAGATCGAGACGGTCGATCTGTCCGGCGAGGGCGACCCGAACCTGGTGACCACTCCGGCGGAAGTTGCAGGGCTGAAGCACGATCACCACGATGTCCTGTGTTTGACGCAGTTCGAGAAGGGCTTCCTTTACGCGATCCACAACGTGGTGCACGTGTTCGAGCGCGAGACGAACTACAACTTCCGCAAAAAGTCCGTCATTCGCATACCGATCACGCTGTACGAGGAGGAGCTGTACAAAATCGAAAACGTGGCGGTCAACCACGAGCAGGACACGATCGTTGTGGCGACGAAGCACTCCCAGCTGTACATCGGCATGCTGATCGTGCCGGAGACGCTCAAGATAAGTGAGCTGGTGTTTCAGCACCTTGGTGAACCGTTGCACATCAGCGGCATCATTGGGATGGCAGTGTGCTCCTGGAAATCGATCGTTATGACGGCTTGTAAGCAAAGGAGGAATTGAAGGTTCTCCTCAAAATCCCCTAAAATGGAACCTTTTCTTTCTCTACTTTCTATTCAAGCCCGCGACTTGACGATCCGCGTGTGGAACTACGAAACGATGAAGGTTGAGCTGGTCAAAAAGTACCAGATCGAAATTGGTGTGATCGCCCTACACCCGTCCGGCTTTTTCGCCGCCGTCGGGTTCATCGATCTGCTCCGCCTGCTTCAGATTCAGCTGGATGATCTGAAGGAAACGAAAAGCTTCAACCTGGCCAACTGCACGCAGCTGCAGTTCTCGAACCAGGGGCACCTGCTGGCCGCTGCCCACGGTAAGTCGATCACGCTCATCTGTATCTTCACGTTCGAGGTGGTGCAGACGCTCCGGGGACATAACGGCAGCATACTGAGTCTGTCCTGGTCGACGGATGATGCAATCCTGGCGTCCGGCGGAAACGACGGTGCTATTTACAAGTGGAACGTGGTGACCGGCGAGCGACTGGAGGAGGTTGTACAGAAGGGGATCCACTATCGGTCGCTCGCACTGACCGCCGATGCACACTCGGTGTACTCCATCACTAATACGGGACTGATCCGCGAGGTGGCCAAGTCGGATATTGTAAGTATGCGAGAGCATGGTGAAAGCAATTGTAACAAATGATGCGTTTATAACACTTTTTGTGTAGGCCCGCGAGTTTAAAATCCCCGAACTGACGCCCCTCACCGACATGGCGCTGGCCCGTTCCGATGCGATCCTGTTCGTGGGCAGCGTGAAGGGCCACCTGTACAACGTGCAGGTGCCGCTGGTCGACACCAGCAGCGGTAACTGCACGAACTTTCGCTTCTTCAACACGAAAGTGACAAAGATTTGCATCACGTACGACGACTGCACGCTCATCACGGCGGCCGACGACGGCACGCTGATCGTGTGGCACATTCTGAACAACGAGGGCAAAACGGCACGGCACGCGCCGGAGCTGGGCCGCTGCGCGGACGTCCTAATCGCCCGGCAGGAGCTGATCGAGAAGAACGACTCGATCAGCACGCTCGAGATGCGCATCCAGCAGCAGAGCATGGAATTTCAGTACAAGATGAAGCAGGGCGATGCGTTCCATTCTGAGCAGATGCGTGACATCCACAAGGACTACTGTGCCGCGATCGAGAATCTCAAGGTAGCTGCACCGAGCAGTAATGATCCATGCTGTCGATGAGATAACATTTGTGTTCGTTAGCTGGTCTGACTGCTAGCTGGTTTTCATAACATTTGTAATGTAGGAAAGTGATTGTAATTTTCTAAAAATTCTCCCAAAACGATAGAAAAAAAATATCGAAATGGAGCAAGCACACACGGAGGAGTTCAACCTAATCACGGCGAGCATCGCGCAGGGCAAGGAGGAACACCAGAAGGAGATGATGGACTTTGAGGCGCAGTTCCACGAGAAGATCATCCTGGAGTACGACAAATTGTCTAGCATGAAGAGCAAGATGGACACGATGCGGGAGGAGTACGAGGTGAAGCTGCGCCGTTCGGCCGGCTGCTTGCAGGACACCATTGGTAAGGGGGAGGAACAGATGAGGTGCAATTGGAATATACCCTACATTGTCCTATGTTTCACACCACAGAATCGATGGAAGCGGATCAGAAAAGAATGCTGAGCGAAAAACAGGAGATCATCGACAACCTCCTGAAGGACATGGATCGGAAGCGGGCCGAGTTCGACGAGTACTGCCGTCAGGTGGACGTCGACAACGACCGACACAAGGTGGAGCTGCAGCTGCAGTACGAGAGGAAGCTCCAGGAGGAGGAAGAAAACTCGATCAAGTGGCGGGGCGAGGCGGGCGTGCTGAAGAAGAAGTTCTCCACGCTGAGCCGCGAGTCGGAAGCGTACCGGAAAGAGATCGAAACGATGCAGGCGCAACACGGCAAGTTCCAGCAGAGCATCCGGGCGCACCAGCGCGACATCGAGGCGCTCCGACGGGAGGTGGCCGAGCGGGATGGGACGATTCGCGAGAAGGATCGCAAGGTGTACGAACTTGGCAAGAAGACGGCCGAGCTGGACAAGTATAAGCAGGTGCTCTCGATGAAGATCACCGAGCTGCGGGCGCAGATCGAACCGAAGGATCGGGAGATCAAGGAGCGCAAGGAGTTCATCCTTGAGATGGAGAAGAAGCTGGAGGAGCTGCAGCAGCACAACAAGCAGTACGAGCTGCAGCTGCAGGAGCTGCGCGATAAGTACGCCGGTGTCGATCTGGAGCTGCGCCGCGAGCGCAACCGGTTCCGCAGTGCCAAGGCGCAGTACCAGCGGGTGTGCGGCGAGATCTACCACGTGTCCGGGCTGATACAGCGGCCGGAGGAGCTGAAGCGGAGCGTGAAGGAGCTCTGCCATCGGTACGGCGACGACAAGGAGCTCCAGCGGTCGCTCGCCCTCGACGAGGACGTGCAGAACGAGTTCCTGCGGCAGCGCGAGTACCTCGAGCGTATGACCAAGAGCGCCAAGCAAAAGGCCAGCGGGCAGCGGAAGGACGCCGGGGGGTCGCTGAAACTGATGAAGGAAAACATGGAACTGCTGGCCGAGTTGAACAAGCTCCGGGAATTGCTGAACGAGAAGCAGCGAGCGTGCACGAGGATGGAAGCACTACTGGGGCTTTCCAGCAAAGCGATTTCACCGCGAGAGGCAAAGGAAAAGCTGGAAAAGGCCGTTGCGGTAAGTACTGTCACGTACGCAGATTTTAAATCTTGTTTTAATGGTCATATTTCGTAAAACATTTACAATCTTCGAAAAAGAGACAAAGGGGATGCACAATTAAGAGATTTCTAAGGAGTAGCAGTGGAAGTCGATTCGTCTTGCTCGTACAATCGCTGGCAAGCGTTGTTATCGTCGTGTTCCGTGCGCACAACGGCACAGAGTGCGTCGCGCAGACACGTTCCGGTGCATCCTTCCTGTAGCAGCGGATCGGAGTACTTTTGCTTTGCCCGCCAATACCTGGCGAGCTGTTCTTCGGACCGGGCAAGCCTTCGCACGAGCGAGTCCAGGGACGTGAGGCTTAGGTCTTGCAGCTCGTAGTATTGCTTGAAGGAGTACAGCTTGTACCAGGAAGGTTTTTGGTCGGGTGTTTGATTGGCAGCCGTTAGATTGTAGATCCACGTGTCTTGCTCAAGGGGTTGCTGAAAGAGAAAAGGAATGTTGGGTTATCTATAAATATAAAAGAGACTCGAGAACGGATGGACCGAATTGACCGCGGTTTTTGGTTTGTTGTATTAACAATCCAAGGCAGGTTAGTTGTTAAAAAATCTCGCCTACTACGGCACTGAAAACATCTTTTCCACTGAACTTCGCCTACTACGGTTGTAGCGAATGAAGTAATCAAATCTGTTCGACCGTCTATCGCTCCGTTTCCGTAGTCAACGTCATTGCAGGGAACTTAAGAACATGGCAAAAGTCGTTCAAATTTCAAAAAGCCGCTCGTATCGCAATAAGCCTCACTTACCCCCGGGCACAGCCGGTCAAAATGCTAGTTTAAAATAAAACGTATACGTACGAAGGTAACCGGATCGAACTGGAACACCTTGTAGTTGGGATTGAGCTTAGTGAACGTGGTGGTCGACCCACCGTTCCACGCCACCGCCACCGGAACGGACGGATCGTCCCGTCGGTAGTACAGATTGAACTCATCGACGTGCGAGTGCCCGTTGAACTGGGCCACGATGATGTGCGCAAAGCGCTCCACAATCTTACGGTACTCGCGCGTCCACCCGATGAAGCACGAGTCATCGTAGGATGGGACGTGCGCCAGGATGTGCACCCGCTCGTTGGCCCGTTCTGCGGCGAGCAGCGTGTCGTGCAGCCACTGGAGCTGCGGCAGGAAGTAGTCGAGGCTATAGAACAGCCAGAAGTTGTGCACGAAGCACGGGTTGTTATTAATGCCGATGATGCGCAGGCCGAACGGTGTCAGGACCGTATAGTAGCCACCTTCCGTAAGGCTTTCGCGCACCCGCTCCATCGGCAACCAGTCGGCCCACTGGTCGACGATGAAGTTGTACAGATAGTCCGTCCGGTACGATTCCTCTACCGTGTGTGGAGCAAAGCTAAAGGGAAGAAACCAACGAAAACATGTATTTTGAAGGACGACCTAATAAGTGGTCTTTAACAATTGCTTACATGTTGGCTGGATGGGACTCGTGATTGCCGAGGATCGGATAGATGGGCACGCCAGGGAAGGTGCGCTTCATCAGCCCGAACACCTGCCGCATCGCGTCCTCGTTCGTTTCGTGCGTCGTGTTCCAGGTGAAGTGATGCACTATGTCCCCGGTGAAGTAGATCGCGTCGATCTGCTCATGCTGCCGTCGCACGTGCTCTAGCACGTCCACCACCGCATGCCAGGGCGTATCGCAGTCCCGATAGTCACCCCAGTACCCGGCGGCGTTCGCTTCCGTCGCGGGCGCCAGATCAGGCAGCACGCGACAGCACGCCTCCGCCTTACAGTCCGCGTTCACGCCAACCACATACTCCGGATCGTAGTGAATGTCTGAGAGGTGAACGATCGTCAACGGGCGTCCTGCTTGCCCTTTTCGTTCCAGATCCTGCCGGGAGCACGATTCACCATCGACCGTACGCGCCCCGACCGATGGGTTTGAGTTTGCTGCGAAAAAGGAGTTTCCCGGGGGCGTGATGACGACCGCACGGTAAAGATCCTCCGCGGTGATGCTGTGTCCGTCGCGCACGCAGTCCTGCTCCTGCAGGAACACCTGGCAGATGTCGTCCGGCTCGGGAAACGGCACCCGCTTCCGCAGCACGTACTCAATCACGATCCAGTTCAGGCCAACGATACCTTCGCACAGGTACGGCTTGAACCCGAGAAGTCGGCAGATACGTTCCGCGATCGTGCGCATCCGTTCCGTGTTGCCCCGCTCGGCCACGACCGTTTCGTTGTACAGGCTGAGGAATAGGTACGAGGTGGTCAGGCACGTGAGGCAGCGGGCGGAGTCGCGCGCCCGCCCAAACCCATCGAGCAGGAAGTTGCCACTCAGCCGATCACGATAGTCGGGCAGCAGCTCGAACAGGGGGACTGGCTCGTCCGGCAGTTGGGTTGCTTCGATGTACGCCCGGACACGCGGCAGGAGTGCTTTATTGTACTGCGCTGCAGAGGAGAGAGGGGAGCCAAGGAATGATCAATCCACGATGCGTGAACTTGCCGGACTTAACCTCACCTAGATCGATCCTGTACGGTTCACCGCGTGCGTAACTCGGCGAACTTTCTCCGGAGCCAACGGTTACCAACGAAAGCACGCAGATAAGCAGCCGTAGCAGCAGCACCACGGGTGTGGCCATTTCACTATCAGCCAAAACGAAACACCTTTACGATCGCAACCGGACTTTCGACCGTTCGGCAACACAATCTACCACGTTCTGATTAGCCTCCGGCACGGAACGATCGATCCAGTGCCAGATCGCAGCCACGGGGAAGGTAAGGGAACACAAACACTCCATCGTTAGGTACCTTCGGGCAATACAAACAAGTACGAAGGTCGTGATGGCTTCCTCCCGGACGAATATACTCTCTCCCTTTCGCTCGCTTTTTCGAGAGGTGGTGATTAGGGCCGATTCCCTGACACGGTCGGGGCTTGCAAAGGTTAACTCTGTGGGTATGGTAATCTAATGAATTCATGTTTGTTTTCTTGATGAGCGTATTAAGACATTCTCACCCGTTCAAGGTGGTTTAGTAGATCATTTACTGCAAGTGGTTGTCCATTTGTTAAACCTTTTTTTTTCATTTGTTTCATTGTTATGGCCATCGGCAAGGCGCCAACGGTGAATCAATTATGAACCGATTTAAAAACTACCGAGGCTTGGCTCGAGAATTTAAATTTACTAGGTATACTACCTCCACGGGGACATATGTGTGTGTTTGTTTGTGTCTGTATTTAAACTGTAGTATCATTTAATAAATCATGCATTTCGAACTCAGGTTACTGGATATTTTTTTAGGATACTCTCTAACTAATCTAGTTTTCATTTGCATTTCTAACTGCTACATCTTGGCTTGCTACTGCAGGTCCAATCTGACTTGATCTTGTTTTTTTCCTTTTTTTTTTTTGAAAAATCGAAGCTAACGCGATGCAAAACCATTGCTGGATTTTTAATTTATACTCAAAATTTATTTAATCATTTAATTTATACGTCAAAAAAGTAATAACAGTCGCTACCATAACGACTAAAGCGGGACGGATAACCCTTCGCTGAGGGTATTAGGGGGCCCTTATTTCCGCCAGCGTTAATGATAGATTTTTGCTGATAACTCAAATTTAAAAATAGGAATAAACAATCATCTGCTTGGACCGGCAACAATTTTGTTTAAACGTTTACCCACCAACTTGATGCCAGCAGCAAACGGACGGAAGCTCAAGTTCGTTATCATAATGATCCACCGAGCATATGGGTATCGAAAAAGTATGATTGAAGTAAAGATTGGTTCATGTTCCGAGCACCGCAATCAAACTGCTGCCTTCACTAATTGATGGTTTCTCCGATTGAACATGCAAGCAAACGGTTGGTTTCACGCTACTAATTATGTATTTTCCCACCGCAGAAAACCAACATGCATCATGGTTGGAACAGTGCAGCAGAGACGATCTGCGATTTCCCAATCTTCCTCCTCACCGTCCACCTCGTCCATTGAGGTGTAATGGATGCACTTATGCAAATGCAAAAGAGCCGTGAATAATTGCCGTAAGGTGCAGGCATTTTAATAGGCAGCCCATGATCGATCTGCTTTACAAGTTCTACGTGAACATTATGGGTTTCCGTTTCGATTCAGCGCAGGGTTTACCAACGAACTTGACCCATTTTTTCCTAACTAGTGCCTGGCCTTCACCTTTTTTTTTCAACCGATTTTCGTCCCCTTCCAGGATCGCGACGCGCTTGAGGCGCAACATCGGGAACAGGTCGCCAAGCTGGAGGAGCTGATCCGGACACTCTCGGGCGAGAACCAAACGCTGCGGGCGGAAATGATTGCTCAAAACACACGAAAACATCCTACCACTGGTAGTGCTGCTGCTGCTGCTGCTGGAGTTAGCAAGTAAACGATTCAAGTTCTTGATCCACCATCTCGATACCCTCAAGCGTAGAGAAACTTTCTTTCAACCTAACCCCGGAAGAGAAAGGACAACAGCCTTCGGTGGCGTTAGCGCTATGGCAAAATCTTCTTTGTGACGATAAATATAATTTATTTTCTTTTTGTTGCTGATTCTTTGAATGCGTGCGTGTGTGTGTGCACAACAAACTCGACGTACAATATTCGTACGGAAGGCAAAACACAAAAAGGCGTACACACGATGAAGATACATAAACGATACCGGCAAATGAACGAACAATGGCTTAGATAAAAACGATAGATGGAAGATAAAGCTTAGAAAATATGGTTTGATTTGTTGGATCTATGACTGTTGCTTTTTTTTCTTCTAATAGCTCAACAATAAACCTAGCGAACTGAATAACAACACACGAGTTTGTGGACGGTTGACAAATTAGTGGCTAAAATAAATAACTTTCTTGTCGTTCGCATTGTAAAAAGAATAACTAGGGAAAGATTGTAAATATTTGTACTCTCCTCCTCCTCCTCCTACTCCCCCTCACAGGACACCCAGGAGAATGTAAAAAAGGTCCGAAAAGGTGTTCGGCTGCCGCTGAAAGTCTCCAAACGGGGTCAGGCCGGCCATTGTTGTTCGCGTAAGGCAATACACTTAGTTAATAGTAGAAACAAATAAATAGGTCAATAGTGGTGTAAAGAAAACAGTAGAAAAAAAAAAACAAATACTCGCTCTGTACGACTCTGCTGCTCGGAACAAAAACCTCTGCTGGGCGTGCCAACCGAAAAAAAACATGGTGGCAACGCGCAACGAGGAAAATGCGGCGAGCGTCGTCATCGTACGGCTCCGGTTTAAAAGTAACCGGTATGATTAATACTGGGATCGGCCCGGATGGCCGAGACGGACGCGATGCGGGCTGCAGCATTCGCGAGCACGTTCGCCTTCTGGTTCGTCGGCGACTCGGTGGAGATGGCGACCGTCGTCCAGCAGCGGTCGCTGCTCGACTTGCGTATCGCGTCGAGGACGGCCTGCACGTACAACCCGTCCTCGAAGGTGGCGGCCGCCTGGACCGGCTCCTTGATCCACCCGGCGCTCTCCCTGTTCGGGTGGAAGGCATCGCGCAGGGCGCCCACCAGCTTGCAGAGGCCTTTCACGTAGGGGCGCGGCAGGGCCGTGTCGGAGGTGGAAAACTGTAGGTCCTGCACGTCCACGTACAGCATCTCCTCCTTGATCGCGCCCGTTTCCGGGTTGAGCCGATGTCCGACGAGGTCCCCGCCGCGGACGGTCAGATGGCCCGCCGGTCCGTACACGACGACCTCCTGCTGGAACGCATTGTTCGACTCGTGGCAGTTGATGCTGACCGTCACCAGTGTCGGCGTGTTGCCCTCGCCCTCGAGCTCCATCTGGAAGGTGCACACGTCCGGTGCCGCCACCCGCCGGATGCCGGTGTGCGCGTGCGAGGCGTACATGGCGTACGTGCGCACCGTACCGTGCACCCGGAGCGCCTTCCGCTCGGTGAGGAACTTCACCAGGTCGATCACGTGGCTGCCGACGAGGTTTAGCGCCCCGCCGCCCATCGACTCGTCGCACAGCCAGTCGTACCGCTTGCGGTTGAAGAGCGGCCCCATGCGCACCTTAACGTCGATCAGCGTTTGGTCGAGGCAGGCGCCAGCCGCCCCAATGTAGCCCTCCTGGAGCGCTCGCTTCATGTGCGCGATCGCGGGCAGAAAGCGCAACGAGTGGTTCACGATCGAGATGAGGGTCGGGTAGTACTGGCTCGCGCGCACCATCTTGACCGCGTCCGCCTGCATCAACGTCATCGGTTTGTCGCACACGACGTGCTTCCCGATGCCGAGCGCCTTCACGGAGATCTGCGAGTGCAGGAACGGCGGGCAGGTGATGAACACCAGGTCGACGTCCTTCCGCAGCAGCACGTCGTCGATTTTGGCCGTGTGAAACGGGATCTTCAGCTCAACGGCCGCCTGCTCCGCCTCTTTGCCCGTCCGTCCCCAGATGGCCACGATGTTGAAGCCCTTGTCGCGCAGTATCGGCACCAGTACGTGGGTCACCTCGCCCGTTCCGAACATTCCGATACCGGGCAACATTTCGATTGCTTCACGGCACACACACACACGCAATTTCACACTTCCGGGCCGCCGCACTCGATCGTACGCACACGCAATAAACACATAAAACACGTAAACGGACTACGCCACCGATTCGAAGCGTTAAAATGCGACACCCGAGCCTACTACGCGGTGCCTGGAAGGAATGTATTTTTTTTTTTCTTCTTTCCCCTTGCTCCAGCAATTAATTGTAAACAAATCGACGCATTTGACAAATGTGCATAGTGTGGAGAAGTCCGTGGCGCACCTACTCAGGTCGATCCGTTCCTTGAGAAGACCCACAGTTCCGAGTCTAGCGTGCTTGGCAACGAAAACAAAACGCTGTCTCAACAGCTGCTACTGCAGAAGCACATATTCGCAACTTCGTAAATGGTTTTTGAAAATGTGAAATGATTTAAGTTAAGGAACACTTAGTACTTCAACGACAGGACTTCACAAAACGCAATATAAATTCCCAACACGACACGGATTCTTTGGATGGTTCACGTGTACAATATAAGGTGGGTCAATGCAGTCATTTGACAATCTGCAAAAAACAAAATCAAGAAATAGTGTCACAAACTAGTACATACCTTGGTTTGAACGAATCAATTTTCTTTAGCTAAGACTCGCACCCAAATGATAATAAAGATAAACTAAGCGGAAGTTAATTATTCTAAATAACGGACATGGTATGTAGATTCATTCGGCTTCTCTTTTAGAAACGTAGCAACAAACACATTTTCATGTATTGCTTTCATTTGCAGATTATTCATCTTTTTTCACTCTGTGTATGTGTTTTTATTTGTTCAAAATCGCTTCCGATGTCCACCGAAACTCCGCCCCTCTGCCTCCATCGGAGGATCATCATCGGTTTCACCTTCGTCCCTTCCATTATCGGTAGCAGTTGAAGAGCAGCTTTGATCTTTAAGACTATCGTCACTGTCGGGTTTTTGTTCATTCATTCATCGTCTAGTTTGGAGTAAGCGCATCATTTAATGCTCCCAGTCCCTTCTCACCATCAACTCATCATCGTCAGCATTATCATCACCCATGGTTAACCGTGCTTGCTAGCAGCAGATATATGTATTTAGATCTGTTTAGTTATGTGTCTGGCTTTCATATTTTAATGTTCAACCTCATCATCTTGAGTTCAGCATCATAGGCGGAATATGTTTGTTGTAATTTCATCTTTAGCAGCGTTTCCGATTCGTTCATTTTGAAAGTGTACATTTCTGTTCAGGGATACATGTTTCCCCCCTTGTCCGACGCACTGTGTTCAGATAAATTAATTCTTGATTTTTAGAACCTTCCAGCGTTTACGTGCGACGGAGTAGTTGTTGTTTCTTCTTACCGTTTTCCCATCTTTCTTCGATTCCATTAATAGCATTGATATGCAAGACAGTGAAAAGTAAGAGAAATTGTGTTGCGCGCGACAGCCGAATAGAACCGCATAATTATAACAAAGTGATGAAACGCATACGCAAGACTGGTAATGGCTCAAATGATCAAATCATTAGCCGTAAAATTCATTTCTCTTCAATTGTTTCAGTTCGTAATATACCACCATATTTTAATAACGCAATTAAAACATAAAAATAAAAGTTATAAAGGGATTAGATCATTCGTTGTGGGAAGAAACAAAAATACGACGATAAAAGTAAGTATATTGAAGCAAAAAAAGATGAAAAAACCAAATAAAAGAATGTGGCGGAGCTATGCCAATGTAAAGAAAACTAAAGAGATAATAAAAAGGGCAAAAAAACGAGAAATCGAGTGGCGAATAAGTAAATGTGCAAACGTTGAACGGCAAGTGTTGTACCATTTGAACGAATTATGTAATTTTTTAATCCAATCCTGATGAGGGTTGCTCATATTCGATTCATCAGACGCGGGTGTGGCTGCGAGCCTCTAACTGGGCCTTTAATTAAAACAAGCAATTTGAAACTAATTGCCTAAGCTCAGCGCAAAATTCATTCACTTGCAACCGGCGGTTCATGCTTTCTAGCATAGCCTTCTATATGTTAAAATCATTAAAAGTTTGGAAAAGAGAGAACAAAATAGTTCACCGGCAGGGTAGAAGCCTTAGATGGCAAGAAGCGACTATCCATGATCAAATTCAGACCGGTCAAATTCACACCGGTAAGGTGAAAAAGCAACATCCGTCGTGAGCCATCACCGTTTCCTTCAATCCATCAGTTTGTCGCGGTTTTACTTCTTCTTCGCTGCTTCCGTCGTTGCCCAGGGATCATTGTTGCTGGCCGAAGCCCAGATTGAACCAAGCTGGAAAGGGTCGTACGCTGGCATAGACGAAGAAGCCGTGGAATTGCCCGACGAGCCGACGGACGACGATGCGGACGATCCACCAGTCGATGAACCAGAGGATGACGGTGCCCCGGTCCCCGTTGGTGCCGGCCCAGCTGCAGGGGACGCTGATGATGCGGTGGGAGAAGAGGGTCCTCCGGAGGAAACACCCGGACTGACGGCGTTCGCCGCCAGGTGGAGCTCTTCGGCCGCCAGTTGACGCATCTGCTGTTGCTGCTGCTGCTGCTGCTGATGATGCTGTAGAAACAACTGATAGTGTTGCTGCAACTGCTGATGCTGGTCCGCGTGCAACATGTGCTGCTGGGTGGGAATCAGGCCAATGTTGGCATGCGCTCCTACTGGCATGACGTTAGTGAATCCGGGTGGAGGACCAACGGTGCTCGCGGTCGACGCCGTGTACCAGCCATCGGACATTCTCGAGGAATGACCCATGCCAACGTCGGAAACAACGGCCGGTTGCTGTGGCTGAAGTGGGCAGCTCACAGGAATCTGTCCGGCTGCGGCTGCCGCTGCTGCTAACTGCGACTGGAAGTGAGAATATGCCATTTGTTGCTGTTGCTGTTGCTGCTGTTGCTGCTGTTGTTGCTGCTGCTGCTGCTGCTGCTGCTGCTGTTGCTGATGTTGCTGTTGCTGATGCTGCTGGTAGTGATGAGGCTGGGAGCTGAGATTGTTCCACAGATCGGAAGCGTTGCCCCACTCCAGATCCATTCCGACTGTCGAGTGCGCCGTGGTGGCCGGTTTGTTCGAGGCCATGGGCCAATGGAGCCCCGAATCGACAGAACTATTCCATTCGTGCATCGGCTGCTGTTGACGCATAGAGTGTACGCGGGAACCGTCGGTGAAATTGTTGCCCATGACCAGGCCACCATTGGGCAGCTGATCGGTGAAAGCATGCCCTCCGCCAGCACTGGTATTGTGATGCAAGAGGGAGGACACTGGCGTTGCGTTCGGTCCGTTCGTACTCCCGCCTGCCATCGAAGCAATGGTCCGGAACTGATCGTTCGATCGGTGATGAAAATCGGTAAACGATTGCGAAAAGAAACTGTCCGAGTGGTGGTGGTGGTGGTGGCCGATCTTTCCGTTGTTGGCCGTCTCACTAGGACCACTGGCGGCAAGATGGGTCGGGTTGTGTATGACATGTCCTCCAAACGGTTCCCAGCACCTTGTCACGTTTCCACCGCCATTTCGACCGCCACCGGTGGTACGCCCAAAGCTATCGTTTTCTCCACCATCGCCACCCTCTCCGTTGGTGGCACCGGTGGGAGATTTCTTCGACGTTCCGATCGGTCCCAGGTCCGGTGATATGCTGGTGGCCACAAACGGTGCGGACGATTCACGCTCTCCGGAGCTGAGATAGCTGTCGTCCTTCGACTTCGATTCGCGACGAGCCGACGACGTGGACTCTTGCTTCCGATGAAGCCCGCTCCCGCCGGACGACGACGTCGGGGGGTTTTTGATGCCGATAAGTTCTCCTCCACTGAAGCCGCCGCTAGCAAGCGAACAAGGCTGTGCCGCTGATGGGTCCGAGTTGCGATTGTCGGCGGAATGCGCAGACAGTCCGAGGAGCAATTCCATGCCAAGTAGTGTGGACGACTGGCCGGACTGGCCGGACGACTTGGAGGAGGTGGACGTTTGTGCAACGACATCGCTGAAGCGTGCGCAGTTTTCGCCCCAAACCGAACCCGTTCCGCCCGGCAGCGAGAGCGAGGTCGAAACGGGAATGGACGCGTTCTGTAGGATTGTGCCGAGGGTTGTCGATTTGTGCTGCTGTTGCTGCTGCTGGCCTCCGAGCGAGTTGAACTGCAGTGCGGTACCCTTATAGTGTTGTGCGCTGGTCGTACCGCCCTTTCCGTTCGTACCCTTCTTGGTGCCCTGGTTAGGCTTTCGCTCGCGGCCCGGAGTTTTACTGAACTTTTTCGAAGGCTGCTGCTGCACTTGTTGTGAAAGTTCGGTCTAAAATACAAACAAACAAAAATGACAACCATTAGCATAAAATCACCCTTTTCAATTTAATCTCTAGACACGTCAACTAGCAGAACATTTGCGACGCATATTCTACGGGAAGTTCCTACATGTCACCTAGCACAAGAGTCCCATCGTCAACAAGCGTTAGCGTGACAGCTTACAACATCGCAACGCAGATTACGCTTCGACATGATTTAATTTTATCAAAGTACAAAGATCTTTCCTCTCCCAAATCGCGGGAGCAACAAACCTACGTTGATAACAAACACCAGAAAAAAGTCTTTATTTAGACCCAATCATCACGCACTTGGAAGTAGTAAACATTCTGCTATCGCATCGAACCCGTCGATTCATCGTCTCATCGGAGCAAGGAAACAAGCCCTGTTTTGCCAAAGCAAATGCATTGCCCAAGTCACGGCCAACAAAAAAAAACACACACGCACACACACACACATCATCTGCCAACGCTTACCCCCGTCGAAAAAGGACATAAAATGTAAACTCTCGGTCGAACTCTACGCAAACAGAGAGAAAACAAACCCGCGTGTTCATCGATGTTGGCCAGAGAATCGAAAAGCAAAAGAAGTGACACAATCTATCATTCAAGCCCTAGTCAAAATGTTCCCATCGGTCTCTTTCATCAAGCAGCAAACAAGCAAGCGTAGCATCGGTGGTTAAAGCCACCATCAGCAATACAAAGACTTCCAAAGTTGCAGTGTTTGTTTTAGGTTCTAAATTAAATACAAACATCCCTAGTGCGCATATAGACCCCGACCGCCTTCCCGGCCGTTTCGTGTGTAGAGCGGAGCTCCGATTTCCTGCAATGTGGGTATTGATAAGATTTGCGTCGTTCTATCATGCGGCTCGGATTTCGAGGAAACAACAAGGACTGCAGCATTGCCCACAATGGATGGAAGCGATCGTTGAAGCGCGTGGGTATGTCTCTGTTTCGACCATTCTAAAGGATGGTGCTTATAAACACGCAACACGCGCTTGCTTCGATCAAACTAGCCAAGAAAGGGCTCTATTCTTCGCTGCTAGTGCGAGACATCTTTGCGATAATATACGATAGCGAGCACGCAGCACATTCCTTTTAGCGGTAGCACGGTCGCTCGGTGACGTGTGCACAATCGTAAAGCACGATCACACACGATCGTCGTCCGGGGGCATGGCGGTGCCGCGGAAGCAGGGGTAACTCACTCACGTGCGGAGACGCACGAGCGTTCCGTAAGATGCGCGCATGCGTCCACTAGAATGCGACATAGTTGCGCGAGACACAAGCAAAAAAAAAAACCAAAGCATTTCAACAGTCGAATCGGATTGGAAAGAGTGCAGGGCGGACGATCATGTGTGTACAAACGACGCACGCACTTCTTAAGCCTTCAAAATAGTGTACTGAGGGTCATTGATCGTTGCTACGCCAACGTTCATCGTGCAGACGACGGTAGCAAATCTACTTTCCGACATCCAATATTGTGATCTAGTCCATCTCAGAGCGACCATTAAACTGCTAACGACGACTACCGTTCATACCCATTTCAAGCAAGTTACACCTACCTGGCTGGATTTTTCGAAGATAATGTTGCCAACGGAACTGTTTTCCTTGCCGAGGCTGTCGCCGAAAGGCTTCGCTCCAGTAATAGCCGAATCCGCTGGGTTCTCCTTGAAATATTTTGTTCCTTGCACGCCAAAACCACCGCTGCCGATGGTCGTTGCGGGTTGATACTTCATTGTGCTGCTGCCGGATCCACTACCACCGTTCGATGAGAATGACAATGGCGGCTTTGCTTCCTTATTTACCATCGCCTCCTTGGATGCGGTGACGACAGTTACTCCGTTGTTTCCTCCATTGGCGTGACCACCGTTTCGCAGCTTGCTTTGATTTTCCGTATTCAGTTGCGGCTCTTTAGTGGCCTGCTGCATTTCTCCGGAGACGGCAAATAACGTGGACGACGATGATAATGATGATGTGGCCACCAGGGAGGAAGCTGCCGATGCGGCTGACGTTGACGTTTGACTAGAGTGCGTCGACGAGGGGGTGAACACCGAAGAGTTGGTGGCGGCGAACACACTGGCCAACGAAACCACCACCGATTCGTAGCTGACCGGTAAGCTTTTCGTTTTCTTAACGTTCATCTTGGCCGCCGTTGGCGCAAAATTGTCTGCTGCAGATTGATGCTTCTGATGCGTCTGCTGCTTATGCTTTGTCGCAGGCGCAGGGGACGAAGAGGACGATGAGGAGAGCGACGAGGAGCCCGACGCCGATGTGATGCTTCGCTCTTCATTACCACCCGTTGACAATTCTTCCGCTCCCGATGACGAGGACGACGACGAGGACGACGACGACGATGATGAAGATGATGAAGAGTGATGGTGTTGATGT
Source organism: Anopheles atroparvus (assembly GCA_914969975.1). Lineage (NCBI taxonomy): Eukaryota > Metazoa > Arthropoda > Insecta > Diptera > Culicidae > Anopheles > Anopheles atroparvus. Next base: position 22,388,111 of record CAJZCY010000003.1, read on the forward strand.
TTGGCGGCTGAATTTGATTCAATCGCGCCCGTTAAGTCACTAGCAGAGGAGGAGGAGCCGGATGTCGATTTCGCGGCCAATGCTGGTCCATTTCTCGACGCCAGGTGCGCTCCATTGCCCGTCCGGGTGTTGCTTTCCGCCACCGGCGAAGAGGAGCCCCCTGCTGGTTTCGTTCGGTCTTTGGCGGTTAAGCTCCCACTGTTGCTACTGCTGGCCGTTTGTACAGTTTCCGGTGGTGCAACGATGGTTTGGATCTTCTCCTTGGGAGGTGTAGCCGAACGACGACTCTTAGAGCCCTGCGAGGATGGTTTGCTTCCGCCTTCCGACGCCGACGAGGACGTCGGCGAAGCGTTCGAGCCCGATGGGGAGGAAGTAAAGCAGTACGCAGCCGGCACTGGTGTTGGCTGCTTTCCGCCGCCACTTCCGTTCGCGGATGGCTGCTTTGCGGTTCCGGACGATCCTCCTCCACTACCCCCCAGTTTGGACGTGAACTCCGTCCAGCTGCGACTGAACTGCCTTGGGGCGGACTCTGCCCCCGACGGAGCATTTCCGTTTTGCAGACCGACTCCCTTCGCGTGCGTTCCACCATTTCGACGGTCCGACTTCCGATTGCCGCGCGTCACCACTAGCGGCGACGAGCCGACGTTCCCGTTGCTCGGTCCGTGTTTCCCGCTGCCACCACCAGCATCGACCAGCGTGCCTGTGCTGGACGCCGTGTGCTGGAGCGCAATCTGGCGCAGGTCAAGCGGCGGCTGCACGGGACCCTTCTCGCGCGTGAGACTTAAAAAATGGAGCCGCAGCACGCGGTTCGCATCGATCATGGCCGCGACGAGCGTGCCGATGAGCGCGGTCGGTAGCACCACGAGCAGCAGCTTGCGGAACCACGGCTCGTACCAGGGCCGCGGGTGACCCAGGTAGCAGAGCTCCAGTCGGTGCATCGGTATCGTCCCGAGCAGCGTGAAGTTCACCGGGAAGTGGTTGATGTTCGTGTCGAAGTGCAGCATGCGCACGACGCGCGCCAGGGTGAAGTCGGGCGCGAACGCGATCTCGATCTTGCGGCTCGCGTTAGGCGCCAGCTCGAACGGCGTGCAATCCAGCACCTTGAAGCCGTATCCTTCGCACGGCAGGTCCTCGATTCGGAGACCGGAAATCACGATCGGAACCTCGCCGTAGTTGCGCGCCGTAAACGTGCGCCTTGTTTCCAACCCCAGCTGCTCCTCCCCGTCGGTTGCCGTCGATGTCGGCTCGTCGGTCTCGCGCTGCTGCTCGGCCAGCTCCTGGGGGTTTGCGCGCCGCTGCAGCTGGCTGAGGTAGCGGGTGCCGCACAGCTGCACGTGCTTATCGGTGACCTCGAACTGAAGCGCGGTTGGCGAGCCTGGCCGCCGGTTGCCGAACTTGAACTGGGGCACGACGGCCCGCGCCTGTATCCAGGCCGCGTCGACCAGCGTCAGGTTGTTGCGCATGTACAGGACGGTCGAGTAGGTGCCGGGCTGGCGCGCGCTAAACTTGACCGCGATCCGCAGGAACGACTGCGGCTTCACGTAGTTGACGTAGATGTCGTCATTGTCGAACAGGAAGAACGAAAACACGCTCTCCTCGCTCAGGCTGCAGTTGGCGCAGCCGGTCAGCACCTCGGGCGGCAGCTGCTGCGTCCCACCGCCGCCCCCACCTACCGCCGGCGCCCGCCCGTGCACGGCCACATCGTGCAGCACCAGGTGCACGAAGAGGATCTGGTCCGACGGGTTGTTGATCGTGATCAGCTTGACCGCCTCCTGCTCGACCTGCAGCGTCGGGAAGAAGACGTTCTCGTCCAGCAGCTTCGGCCACACCAGGTCGACGCTCGCGTTAAACTCGAACTTCCGGCTCGACTCGGCCAGCACCTGGAAGTGTACGCTCGTCAGCCGCTGCCGCATCTCGGCGTAGCGCTGCAGCTGCTGCAGCAGCTTGTCGCTGTCCAGCCGCCGGTACTGCTCGTAGCTGTCCAGCGTCGCCATCCACTTGACGCCGAACGGTTTCGACAGCAGATCGAAGCTGCTGTAGCAGTCGGGGCCACAGTGCGCCCGCGGGTCGAAGGTCAGCCGGCCGATGCTGGTGACCGCGTCCGGGTAGAGCACCACCGGCTGGCTCGGCGGCAGCGGGCGCTGCTTCTCCGGCGACAGGAACTCGTAGCCGAGACCGGCCACGTCCGTGTAGATGCTCTCGATCTGGACCTTGCTCGGAAAGGTGGACGCCGCCAGCAGCGACAGGGAACACAGTTTCCCCTGCAAAAGAGAGATGGAGAGGAGCGAGAAGGAAAGCGTCAAGAAGAAATCACACCAACAAAGCCCAAACCAGTTTAAGGTAACAAAAGTGAAAGCGCTGCACTCGGGGTGAGGTGAGAGAGAGAGTGTGAGAGTATTTGCATATTGCGATTTATTTACTTAATTTTTTGCTTTATTAGGCAGGGAAGCAGGCTTTATTATTTTTCCTGTCATTTCGGTGGGCTTTTTTTTTGTGTTGGTCTCCCGTTAATGTTCGCGTTTCGAAAAGAGAAAGAAAAAAGAACATTACAAATTCGGTGCAAACGCAAAACACAAAAAACCGGTGCTGGTGATGACTAAGGACTGTACAAAGAAAGGAGCATAAAAAATACATCTGAACATTTAAATGACCGTCCATTCGGGCGACACGCGAAGCAAAGCCGCCAACGTGTTTGTCACGAATCTCCGAGCCCGCGGTCCTAAGCCGTTCGAAAGTGGGCAATATAATATTGTGCCAGTTGTGTCTCCGTTCCTCCGTGCGGATGTAGAGTTCGTGTTTTCCATCCGCGCCAATCATTAATCGGAATCGATCGAAGCAGAGACAGGAACTTGCAATTATTTTCACCCGTCAATACCCCCCCCCCCCCCCCCCCGCTCACTTCTTCGGTACAGCACCAACCCGCAGTACATATATTTCCCCTGGTTGACCTAATACTCCCTCCCGAGCTCTTCCCCAGGACTCGCACCGTCCTAATCTATCCCTATCTGCCCTCGAAAGGGAACATGGATTAATCAACATCGGATGGGAGCAAAGCAGCACATCACACAAACTCGTCGCTTCCATCTGCTCCAGCTTTGGGCACGACTTGCAATGTGCCTTTAAAGGAGGCGCTTCGACGTAGGGGCCACTGATGACCCTGCAACCTTGGGAGCCGGAAAATAAGAATATTTAAAAAAAAACTAGCCAACTACATACTTCCTGGACCCGCTACTGGAAGGGTTTTTTTTTTCGCGCCTCACGCTTCCAAACATTGTAACACTGCCTCCCTCCAGTCCAATTCCAATCCTGGGACGTGATAGCTGACTCGGCTGGCTGTTTCGGCTACACATGCGATGGCGCCTGCCCGCTTTATGATGATAATCACACCGCTGTTATCGATTGTTGACGACGATTTCATCCTTTTTTTTCATTTTGCCGTCCCCGTTGGTTATTCTGCAGCAATATATATATAGGCCGGCCGAACGTGTTGCTACGGCTTTGCGGCAACAACTGTACGGAATCACACGTGGGCGCACGTCCAGGGCCGACGGTGGGTGACGTTGTTTAGCCAACATCATGCTGTCCCCTTTCCCCATAATGCCACCTCTGGCTCTGCATATGCTTCAAGTCAAGTGTGTGCTCTCATTAGCAGTTTCGCCGCCTCGAGACACAGCATCCCGTGATCGATCCCCTCAGTCGAGAGGGGGCGTGCTGGAGGAGATCGGATGGCGCGTCGATTGGTTTGGCTCCTCCGTAAATCGCGCTCGTTATCATCAGCTGATTCTACCCTTTCCCCGCAGTACATACCTCCTCTCTGCTTTCCTACGGGGAGGACGAGAAGGTTACAAAACCGAAACCACAAATGATCGTTTTCTCACGCTAGCAGAAGGGCGAACGTGAACAGGGCGGACACATTCACACAATCCATTTCCTATCATCACAAGAAACCGCACCTCGATCGTTCGGTGCCCTTCTTCACCATCCGCGTGTCCGGATGCTTCTGGAGCTGATAATCATCAGTTCAAACAAAACGTGCATCGGGGGAAGAGAGGCGCTACCTCCTGGTCTGTGCGATTGAAATTGTGAATTGTTAAAAATTATCTTCACCACAGAGCGATACACAGATGGGAACGCACGAAACCGCACATCCAAACCAACGTCAAAAAGCCACAGAACACATCTCGCCGGCGGGTTTTCCTAAAGCCTAGCTTGAACAGCTGTTAACGAGACTGAAGCAGCCAAACGGGAGGGCAGCAGGGAGGTCGAGGCCCCCAACCCAGTAGTTAACAACTGACAACAACGGACTCTAGTGTGTAAACCGATAACGTGCGCTTATCGGGCCTTCCACATACGATAACGTCGCGTGCGGCGTCGTACCTCCACCGCACGAAGAGAACCACACAGATCCGATGCCCCTGAACCCCGCGGACGAAAGGCCAACAACCGCCCGCCGGTGGTGCAGGTTTTCTTGTCGACAACGACGGCCCGAGGACATCGGGCCGGAGCGGTTGCACATGGTGCACACAGTGGTGTCTCTTCCGATTGCGGAACGACGTACAACCCACGCGACCAACGACCGACTTTCTTATCGCGTGTGCGTCGGAAACCAAAGTCGGAAAGTTCGATAAAAATAAAAACGTGTAAACTGTCACATACAACCCGGTGTTCTTGTTGTCTGAAGGCTGCCCGATTATTCCCGTTTAAATTAATCGAATTCATCGTTGTAAAGTTTCCCAGATAAAGCTCATAGAAAATCCAAATGTGTCAGTGGGAGAGCTGGGCTTCGGTACAAAGATGTCTTGATCAAATCGTAATGTCCATTAGTGGAGTTGACCAACGATATATGTTGCCCGTCCTTAACAAATGGGTTCCATATAAAGGGGAATGATCACCCAAGGACTCATCGAAGGAATACCATTAAATAATTACATTTGATTTGTTCTTCAAGTGACGGCCCATTTATCAATCCTCAACATCTCACAACTTTACTCTCATCGACATGAGATATGCTTAATTTTATTATTTTAAAAAGTTTCCAATTATCGCAAAAAGAAGGCTGCTGAAATTGTTCAACTCACTGCTGGAAAATAACATAGTTCAAAGGTCAAAGGAATAGCTATTAAAAAAACTTCCAAACTAGCGTCTGATCATCGTTCTTACCGTCCGATTACGATGCTATCTTGCATAAGGAAACTAATGGAAAAAAATATCCTTTGCAGACTAGCTGTATGGGACGCGACCAACAGCTCGCATTCTGACCCACGGTATGGCTTCCGGAAAAGGAAAGGAACAAACGATTGTTTAGCGTTACTTTCATCAGATATACAGCTGGCGTTAGCGCACACGGAACAACTGCCCTCGGATTTCTTGGACATCAAAGGGGCTTTCGACTCGGTTTCCATAGCAATACTCTCGGACCATTGACACAGTATTGGACTCCGCAACAATACTTAAAAACTTCTAACAAAGTCTAACAAGTCTGGAACAAGTCAAATGGGTCTACCCCCAGGTTCGTGCCCCAGCCCGATACGTAACAGCTTTTACGTTAAGGAAATTAGTTGAGCGGCTGATTTTTGCAAGAGTTCCAATTGGTCCGTCACCTAGCTAACCATAAAAAGTTAAAATGTTAACTAAGCCATAAATTAGATTGACGTGTATTAACGAAAACCACGCGATTGCGGTAGAACATTTGTATGCGTCTATTCTCTCCTGGCAATCTAGCGTGTACTTAACCATTAATTTCCTTAAACTTTACTTACGATTATCATCAACAGGACCGAGTCTCCCGAGAACTCTGGAGTTGGAGTTAGTTTATTTCTGCATTAAATCTTATGTCCAACTATCCTCTGAATGTGAAAAGGTACTCCATTGCTTATCCTCGGAAGTATCTCTTTCCTGAAACCAGATAGGATTAGAACCAACAGCCAACACGGCTCGGATCAACCGCAAGTCACCCGTGAGATCGCCAAAGGACTAACTGTTCGCGATTGGAGATTTATTACCGAATATCAAACAGCAGGTGTGTAAACTCCCAAGAGCCACTTCCCCGGTAAAAAAAATTAATAATAATAAAACCTCACACACAACGCAGACGTCAAACTGCGCCACCGGATTTCTCGCGCATCGATATGTCTCCATTAGGCCACTTGAAAACGACGGAAATTATCGCCTCTTCAAAACTGTAATCTACCAGCATCGAATCATCCCGTTCGAGTGCGAGTTTGGTGGAGTGCGTGTTTGTTTTTTATTTCTTCTTCTCGTTTCCCCTTCGCGACGGCCGCTTATCGCTCACGTGAGCCGTGCGGGCCGGCCTTCTATTTCGCTATCTGGCGCGGAATGATGTGGAATTGCGCGTTGAAAAGTTGTCCTCAAACGTGTTCCAGGACGGCCCCAAGAACGGGCGCACATGTGCGCAGAGGACGGGGGCAAACAAACGAAAGAAGAAACGCATTTTTTTCCCCCTCAAAACAAGGTCTTTCCAGCCTAACGATCGAGTTTCGCTGCTGATGCATGGCGATCAAGAATAGCGATTTGCAGCAGAGCGTCTCTCTATCGATCACAAACACCTGATCGGGAGAGGGGCTCAAGGATAAATAAGCCAGCTCTACCCAATGGCCGACTAATTTGCATGCCTCGCACAGCCTGTCCCGTCCCGGCCAACTCTCCTGCAGTGCAGGTACCATTGGGGAAGGGGGTGAGGCGAGATCATTTGATGCGATAAACATAATAATGCCCATTCCGGTGCGTGTCGCAAAATATCCTAGCACCAGTTGTCCCCCAATGTGTCGGCCGGGCGTGCAACTTTCCAACAGTGGTTTCATCGTTTCCGGAAAATGTTCAAACATCTTTCGTCATTATAAATATTAATGAAGCGACTTTGGAAAAAAAAACCCCCCCGATGCCTACCGGTTTTTTGCGTCTTGCTCGTAACGAATAAAACCACTTCATCGAAGCACCACCATCGCCACATCGTCCAGAACGATTATCATTTTCTAATTCCAGTTTTTGTTGATCCTTTTCTTCCCCAAAATAGACAGCTTGCACAACGTGCTCCGTTCATGATGGCCCCCGTCATTAGTTCCGGATCATGGACATCGAGAATCTGCTCGAATCAAAAAGCTAACTTCGTTCGGGAAGTTAATGAGCGAGAGGCGCATTCGGAGTATCCTACCGTTCATTGTTTCGGATTCTGTGCAGCGTTTACAAGCGATAAAGGCGCAAATGTGGTATCGGTCACTTCGGTTAGGGGCTCAACATGGTTCGCCTCCTCCAATGGGTCTTGTCACCTCCAAAACCGCCCAAAAACAGCGAATGAGCGACAACATTGATATAAAGATTTGGCATTTTATCGCTTCGAAAAGCGCTCGCTTCATTTGGAGGGAGAGGAGGAAAAGAAAACCACCATCCATTACGGGCCATTTCTTTGGGACATTGTGACTACAGTGTGAAACACTACTACAGTACGCCGACCACAAACCGCAGAGGAAGCATAACAAGAAACGCCATCATTACTGTGGGAAAAAGGAGACTGTTTAGTTTGGGCTTTTTTTTTCTCTTCGCTTATCAGTACTACTGAGCTAATATTGGTTCAGTTTAGTTTGTTTCTCCTTTTCTACACACATAAATAACAACATTTGCTCTTGACTAGCGTCGCACAATTTCAACGGGCCCCCAGAGTAAGAGGAATAATTCAAAGAAAGTGGCGTGATACGGTACAAGACAAACATATGGCTACGATTTCTGATAGCTGATAAGCGACAGGTATCATATCAGCGATACTAGCCCGAAATTTCTTCGGAAAAGTATCTACTCAACATTAAAATATACACACACAAAAAAGTGAACGTTTCGCACCCAGGGCTCGGTATGTCGCCAAAATTCACGGTTTTGAAAACAAATCCTCTCCTTTTGGACAACCCTCGCCTTCGTGAGCTCTCCGGCCAAATTTAGGCGCTTTCTTGTTTCGCAGCCTTTCATCGATTACGAACGAACCGCACACCCGAAATCCAGCTCCATTTATGGAGATCTTGTCGCGGGGGTCAGCACCACTTCTTCTCCTTTTATTTTGTACGAAACCGTTCCGTTTCTTGTTTGTGGGGTAAATTTTTTTTTACAACTTTCACTGAGCAGAACGAACACAGGAAGGAAGGATGAAATTAGAGGTTCGGGCACGTACAATAACCCCCCATCGCCGTTATTTCTGTGTTATATTACTGGCAATGCGATAGGATGGTCGAGATGGTCCGAGAACCGAGGATCAAGAACCAAACCAAGACACATTCATTGCATTCACCCATTGCTTACTCATGCGCTCATACCATAGACATCGTTCAAGGCTATGATTCATCGAACCGAAATAAAAAAGAATGAATTTTACAATCAGTTGACTAACCTTGTGTCTTGGCACAGACCCGTATATAAGCTTTTTTTTCTTTTTATAGATGTTTCTAAGAAGCATGATAAATCAAAGTTTGATCTTGTCGAAGAAGTATTGCTTACATCCCAATCATTTAGATGAACATGCTTAATTTATCAATGCATTTATACGAAAACGAAAACAGTTTGCCCTAAAGTTCTATCGCCAACGTTACGCTACGACTAGTTTATGTCGTGGAATTGTATGCATTGACTACGTTATACATCCGACCAAAGAAAAACATCGCGAAAAAACGGCTCCTTTTTTAATGACTGTTAATTGTTAAGAGACCTGCAATCAGTTGCTTATCAGAAACATTATGAACTGACCGCCGAAACGGGACTCTATTATTAAGATAACATTACTGTCTTTATATCAAGACATAGTTGATATATAATCCCGATTTTTTTTTTGCCAAAAAGTTGTTTCAGTTGCTTTCCTATAGACTTATCAGCTGATGTATTGAGACCTCATGGTAAGGCTATACCGAATTACTGCGACCGTGCCTTCTGCATGACTACAAATTCTCTCGTTGCCTCTCGCACTCGTGACTCATTTCGAGACGCCGCCTACCAGCGGGATGGGAAGAGGAAAATGCGAAGTGAAGTGGCTACTCACCGGAAAACAGTCGGCGAAGCGTAACCGCTCCCGCACCAGGTGCAGCTCACCGACGGCAGTGGTGAAGCGGAGCGGCGTCACGATCTCCTCGTAGTCCGTCTTGACCGTGAAGCGGCCCTGGTAGCGATCGATCGTGCCGCTCTGCACGCTGATCTGGTAGACGATCCATTCGCCCGGCTGCACCGTGTGGCAGAAGACGAGCCCGTCTAGGCGGCGCGGTCCGCACCCGCGCAGGATGACCGTGATCGTGGGCGCACCGACGGCCGTATCCGACGTGATGGCGCCCTTCCAGTGGATGATCGGGATGGGCACCGGGTTGGGGTTGACGAACGCAACGAGCGCCTCGCCGAGTGTGCCGATCGGCAGGACGCCTAAGTCGAGCAGCTCCTCCGCTTCATCCGGGGAGTCCGGCAGCGCCGTCAGCATCGATGCGTCGCGCACCGTGGCCGAGAGAAGGCGCCGTAGCTTCCCACTGTAGCCGAGCACCGGCAGCTCATAGTCGCTGATGTTCGTCGCCAGCCGGATGTGGGTGGCGATGGAGCTGTAACTGGTCGTCCTGGACGCCAGCCCGATGCGCAGGAGCGTCCATTCGTCACCCGGCTGCAGCACCACCGGCCGGAAGTCCTCGAGCGTAAAAAGACGCGAGCAGTTTTCAGGTACGCTGGCGTTCGTGATCGACAATGGCACGTTGAAGTGGTTCCGGATTACCAGCGGCCTCAGAGGGGCCGGATCGGCGGGGGTTGCCGTGTTTCCACCGTGTCCTTTCTCCGGCACGTGGGGGTGGTCGGGCTCGAGAAGAAATCGGAGCGCCTCCTCGTTGTACTGTATGCTTCCCTTGAGCACTTCGCCGGCGAACGGTATCGAGTAGATGCTCGCAATCACCGTGCCTCCCTCTAGCCCCTCCTCCACTCCGTCGTCCGTCGTCCGGGAAGCGAGCGTATCCACGTCCTCCACCGCCGCTCGTCCCCTTTCGACCGACGGGTCGTCGTCGCTGTCGTTCTGGCCCGCGTCCCCCGTCGTCTGTATCCGTTCGAGGTTGAGCAAGATCCGTCCGCTGATGTGCCGCTTGTCGCTCGCCAGCTTCGACCAGTCGAACTCGACGTGCAGCGTGCGCTCCTCGGCCACCAGGACGTGCATGCACAGCACCGCCTCGATGTCGTCCGCCTGGATGCCCCAGCTTTTCACCCGCACCGGTTGACTGCCGGAGTTGAGCAGGTCCAGACTCAACCGCGTCACGTTCCGGCCGCTGCGCACACTCAGCCCCGACTCGCCCGTCGAGCTGACCGGGACGGCCACCGCTGACGCGGCCACGGCCACCTCCTCCGCCGAGGTAACGCCCAGCTCCAGGAACGGGATGCGCGAGTACAGGCCCGTCTCCTTGAAGATCTCCACCTCGATCGGCACGACGAGCATCTTGTCGACGAGCGTCGGCTGGGCGCTTCCGCCCGACACCTTGATGCGCACGTACGCGACGTGGCTGCCGGGGGTGCGCGCCAGAAAGCGCACCCGTATGACCGTGCGCGTACTGTGCGGCGGGATCTCCCACAGCGCCTGCGGACCCTCCTGGGCGCCGCTCGGCAGCTCCAGCAGAAAGTTGCCCCCGCTGCTGTAGATCTCCAAGATCTGGAGCGGCGTGTCGTGCGGGTTGTACAGCGTGATCTCGGGCGACAGGGTCGCGTTCAGGGGCGCCTGGAGACCCACGAGCGGCCGCAACCGGTACGGGCATTCGATGCCCTCGCCCTGCACCTGGTAGCGCAGCATGCCGAACGAGGTGTGCACCAGCAGGGAGCCGTCGACTGGGCCGAGCCGGCGGGGCAGGAACACCACGTTGAAGCTGGTGTTGCCGCCGGGCGCGATCACCTTCTCCTTGAAGTACGAGCTGGAGAACTCGGCCGTGCTGCCCGAGATCGAGCCGAGGTAGACGCTCCGGTTCTTGTGCCGGTTGTAGAGCACCACCATCTGGTTGTGCGGATCGCCGATCGAGCGCTCGGCGAAGTTGAGGACGCCGGGCGGCTCGAACTGCAGGTGCAGGGCCGCCTCCTCGCTCAGCGTCTGCTGGCCCGACGCCAGCAGCACCCCTTCCTCGTCGAGGATGATGCCATCCATCAGCGAGGAGGATCCGTCGGCCGACGCAGATGATGACGAGGAGGACGACGAGGCGCCACCGGTCTCCGACGCAACAGAGGCTTCACTGTAAAGTCCATCCTGCCCCGCCGATGCCGCCGCCGCCGCCGCCGCTGATTGCGAGAGCACCTGCTGCACCTCCAGCTGCAGCAGAATCAACAGCAGGCTGAAGATCCTTGCCGTCCACCGTTGCCTGGCGCTTCTGCCATGTCTTCGTCTACTGCAGATGCTACCGTGACCGCTACTACTACTTCTACTACTACTACTGTAGTTTCCGCCTACTACTGTGAACATAGTGTCGTCGTCCGCTGGTTGTCTGTGGTGATATTGCCGAAGCCAGGATTCCGGTTTCCGGTTTTCGCGGAAACAAAAAAAAACAATCAAAAGCTCTGCAAATCGTGCACAAATGCGTTTTCACGCCACTCGCTCGAAACGCTCCTCTTCTTAGCACGAGATGTTTCACGACGGATATATCTTCGCTTCTTTCGATCGATCGCGCGCTCCGTGTCACCGCACACTAGGACGAGTAAGCGAGAAAAGCAGCTGCTACCGCAACCGGCTGCTGCTGCTGCTGCTATTGCTAGCGGAGGCCTACTTTGCCAAGGATATCTTTCTGCTTCGGCGTTCCTTTTTCTTTTCTTCTGTTTCACTTCCCCTACAACACTGGTACTTTCTTCACTTCTAGCGACGCGTTTCGCTCGCACGGTTGTTTTTCTTTTTCTTGTTTGCTTTCCGTTGCCCTACACTTTCGTTCGCGGCCTTACTTGCCCCTTCCCTGCGTCGGTCGTCCCGTCGACGGTGGCGATCCTTCTTTGCTCTCCCGCAGCGACTTCTTCGCCGCCGAGCCGATGCAGCTGAGCCTCCGCAAAGACGACGACGAGGAGGTTCGCCGCTGCTGCATCCGGCAGAAGATGGTTGACGATGGCGCTGTGGTCGTTGGCGTTCGGCACCGACGAGACAACGGGAGTTTCATATTTAACCAACCTAACCGCCAAAAAACCGATGGACCGCGTGCTCCGGCGAAACGTTGTGCCTGAAAACGGACGAAGAATGAAAACAGGACCAAATGGTCAAACTGGAGAATGGAGGGCGCCACCGAGAAACATCACAAGCACACGAGGTTGAGCACACACACACACACACACACATATGCAAGCACACGCACGCACGCACGTAATAAGACCTCCAAAAAAAAAAAGCCGCGTGGTGTACCGTGGAGCCGTGCTCCTTCTTCCTATGGAGAAGCGCCGGAGGCAGCGGGCAATTTCTCGCACCAGTTGCCCCGACCGCTGACAGACCAAACACACACACAAACACAAATACGATACAGCGGCGCGGCGAATCGCGGACCGACCTCTGAATCTACACCACGACGCACTCGCACACACCGCACCGCACAAGGCGTCGCGCAGCCTATTCCGTTTTGAGAAAAACACGCGTTTTGAGACACACTTACCCCTTCTCTCCCTACCCCCAACCGGTCTACACTAGCCTAGGACTATAGTTGCCTTCTAATTTTCTGTGTCACTCTAACGCCCCCTCTCCCTCTCCCTCTTGCTCGCTCTGCCTTGCCCGCAGTTCGCCTTCTCGGGCGCCACCGTGTGTTTTCGAGCCGTAAAAAGCAACAAAGCTGTGCGCGGTGCGGTGCTGTGTGTCCTTCCGTTCTCGGGCGATGAAGATATCTGTCAACCGCGCGGCTGCACCGTTCGGCACGACGGTCACGACTGGTGGCGCGAGAGATGACGATAGATGTGACGGACGCGGGATGTTTTCTGTTTTTTTCCCCTCTCTCTCTCGCGCTGGCTAAGCAATCTTCTACGGCGGCGAACTGCACAACTGCACAGCATCGACCCGCACACTGCACACCGATTGCGTTCTTTCGTCCCTCGGATTGATACCCTCGCAGCGGGTACGTGATGTGTGATAGGGCTGCCAAAAGCGAAAACCCGACGCCCGCTGCGGGGGGGTTGGTATTGTATATTTCCGTAAATAATTTCTCGCGACAGACGTAGGACAAATCTCGGGGCGATTGGGACGACTGTATGGTGATAGCGTGCACCGACGTGCTAATCACGAAACCGCACACGGACACGGCGATGGTGCGCTTTACCGCGACAGACTCTCTAGCGTAATCGCCAGAGGGTCCACCAGGTCGGCGGCTGGACGGTGGCCTCCGCTGGGGCTAGCGCCTCATCCCTGTTATGCACGATATGCTTCCCGTGACACTTCAACTTTCCTCCCGTCGCTGTGGTTGACTGTTTCCCTACCTCGCGAACTCGCCTACTGCTGTTACGGATTGCAGCCCGACTCTTGCTGCTTGTTAGTTTACGCCCCCGTGGTCGTTCGTGAACTCGCGGAAGGATGACAAGCAGCAGCAAAACCTTTTCTTCCCGTCCGTTCGACCGTTCGGTTCCACAAGATGTGTGTTGCGTTTTTTTTCGCTACCAGCTCACTCTCGCATGCAAGCAAAACTCGTCCGTGTGGATCACGTCTAGTGTTGCGAGTGTCGTCATGCACCTACCGATCCGTTCTGAAAAAGGGCGGTGCGGAGCGCCTAGTTCCGCGCTATTGGAGGACCACTGGTTCTTTAAAACGAAAACAAAACTTCCATCTCAACAGCGCCAGTAGTAAACATCAACACGCCAAATCAAGTGTGCAATACATCATTTATCTTGTGTCCTGGTGCCCGTCTTCGGGAGAAGCTGATTGGGCCGTACATTTGACTGGCTGAAAACCCAGCTCCACGAGTCCGTTCACCAGTAGCACCGCGAGTCGCGAGCGATGTCGCATTGTAATCGCTTGCACTTCGCCTGCGATTTGCATGCGCTGGTGCTTTTATACGTGACAGAGCAGTCATTTGCGATCGCACTCAAGTTCGAACTGAAAAATAAAAAAAAGGCAGAGTTTCGAAACTGGATTCGAAAAAGTAGATATTACACCCTATTCGCTTTGCTTTGTGTTTGTGTTGGTGCTCTTTTATTCCGGTTCGCTTCGCTGTAGCTGCGCGCTGTTGGGGAACTGTACGTATATGTTAGTGTATTTTTACATAGAAAGTGTCTTACCTTTTGAATTGGGGACTTCTGAACCGGCACTCCATCGACGAACACGCTAAGCCATAATCGTTCTCGTGTAGATGGTGATAGGAAATGGGTTTTAATGATAATATTTTGCTTCCATTTATAGTCATGAATCTTCCTGAACAGGAAAACTAATCATCAACCGAACATGGCGAAATGCAAAAGGTTGTTATGGATTAAAATAACCGTAATCTTCCTTTGCTTTTAATTTTGTAGGGTGACGGTGTCAATTACGGTAGTTATCTTTTTGCTATTTTTTATTGTACCAGCTTTTCTTTGTTTTATTTTTTCAGGGAATAAGTTAACCAGTTCAAGAGAGGATTATCTTTAATTCGTTAGAAATCAGGTTTTTTTCAATTTATACATTTCTTTATTGCATATATCGCAGGGCGTAGTTCCATCAAACGACCGGCAAAAGAGTTTCGTTTTTATTCTGCATGCAGGTGCTTCAGCCCACGGGCGAGGCAGTCAAATTCATTGTAGCTCCCGCCACGTTTCATCCATTGAAAAATCTGCATTTCACAACACACACCATAAACAACCGCCGTCGCTGCCAGAAGCAAGAGAAGAGGAACACGCTGCGCTATCCGGGAGGAGATTTCGTGGCAAGAGAATTGCAGTAGCCATTTCTGCGCATTATGCTCACTTGACTTTTTTTACTCTATTGTATTGTGCACACGGAGCTGAAATGAAATTCATACTTAATTTACTTCACGCTCATACCAGACCAGGATTATTCATGCCAGAAAACATAATGATCATTATTGAATACATACTTTGCAGCTCAAATGCTGGTACCTCATCCACTACGCTCTACAGCTGTTCATCTACCGCCATCAATCGCGCAGCTCGCCGGTATAGAATTCCAGACTTGCAAATATCGGTTTTTGCAATTTCGGGGTGACAACGGTTGTTTTGACTGAATAATTATCTAGAATCTGTATGGGAATAACATTTTAACCCGTTTTAAATCTGTTACCATACTGAACCAAAACATACACTTCGTCACTTCGGCGTTTTGTTTTGACGACTTTCCCCGCACTCCTATGTAGTGAGAAAGAAAGAGAAAGCACTTGCTTCGACTAGACTGCGCCGGTGGACAAAGGACAGTATTACAAAGCACAACCATTCTGTAGCGTCCTCTAGCGGCATGCATGGGTAACCACGGCCATTCATCAGTCGATTTTCATTTTGACATAGCCCTGGCCTGGAGTTCCACTGCCAGAGTCGCAGAACCCAGTTGCGGTGCCACTAGTGTTACTATTGCAAAAGAACGCAGTTCCGAACCGTACCTGATAAATACACAAAGTCCCAACACTACACGTCTTTAGGACTCCCGTGTTTGTGGGGCTGTCAAACGCAACGTGACCAGCGATGAACAGGAGGTTGTCTCATATTTCACCAACAGTAAACAGTTGCGTCGAAAACTGCAGAAGGATCAGGACAGAAAACACAATTTCACGCGTTGTATATCATCGCTTCTTTGTTTGTTAACACCCCTGTTCTACAAACTGGAATTTATTATCTGAAAATTTGATTTATGTGATTATTGTAACTGAAAATCCAGCGGTGTAACAAAACTCTGTCGCAAATATTTGCTGGAATATTACCCTGCAGCAAAAAAATGCTGTCAACCAGTGGGGGTGCAGGGAGAAAATGTTTCAAAACAATGTTTTGACACGTCGTTCACAGTTGTCAATAGAAGCGAAAGGCAAAAATCGGTTTGGTACGACTTTCGCAGTCGATTCCATATGGTGTATGTTTTGTATGTAAAAAAGTGATTTGTTTCACAGCGTGACTATCCTCCTACTGCCCACGATGGTTGATGATGGAACCCGCAAAGCCCTGAGCAGCATTCCGCTGCTCAAGACGAAAGCAGGACCGAGAGAAAAGGATCTTTGGGTTCAACGGTTGAAAGAGGAATACCAGGCGCTAATCAAAGTACGAATTAGAAAGTATGGAAACGGAACGTCCTATCGATGCTGATGATTTTCCACGTTTCATTGCAGTATGTGCAAAATAACAAAGCTTCCGACATGGACTGGTTCCGGTTAGAATCGAACAAGGAGGGTACGAAATGGTTCGGCAAGTGCTGGTACATGCACAATCTGCACAAATACGAGTTCGACGTGGAGTTTGATGTAAGTGAAATAGCAGAGGGTGTAAACGGTTGTATCAATGCAATGACCCCTCAAATATGTCGATAGATTCCAATCACCTATCCAGGGACTGCACCTGAAATAGCCCTCCCGGAGCTCGATGGCAAGACCGCAAAAATGTACCGGGGTGGAAAGATTTGTCTGACCGATCACTTCAAGCCACTGTGGGCGAGAAATGTGCCCAAGTTTGGTATTGCCCATGCAATGGCATTGGGGGTGAGTGTAACAGAGGCGTAAGGTAAATAAGCGTTGATCTATAAAATATCCCGTTTCCTTCCAGTTGGCACCTTGGCTTGCCGTGGAGATACCGGACTTGATAGAGAAGGGTGTGATATCGTACAAGGAAAAGGGCGAAGTATCTGGCTAAAAGGGGTCCACGTTCAAACAAATGCAACTTCTACTGATATTCACTGTTAGATAAATACAATTGTGAAATATTTTCGTTTTAATTTTGCTAATTTCCATTGCAACTTGTTACACGGTAATAAAAAAAGCAGAGCAATTATATTTTATCAGCAAATCAATTACTTACCCCCATCAATCAAACGATCGAATGAACAATGCCAGTTAGTGTTGGTACATTTTTAAATATTTTCCACTTTTATTTCAGCTACACTCTGCTACTTACTTGGTTGCTCTTTGTTGGTTCAGTTAATGTTAATTAATTAATAATTAATAGTTTTTCTTTAATGATAGTAATCTTTTCACTAATGCACCTATCCTGTACAGAGATATATTTATAAACGAACCCATCGCATCGACCGGCGTTGGTTGTATCTCCCTTTCACGTCCCACAAATTCTTCCTTCGCTAGCTTTCCTCTGCCGTTCACCCGACTCCCGGTACTCGGTACATTGATAATACTTTCATCGAACACGTTCAACACCCCCTTCTGTCGGGATATTAAAGATGTCCCAAAAAAAAAAAAAAAAAAACCTTGGTAAAAAAAATCAAAACCTCTACAGGTTATCATGAGTATATTGCAGGCTAAGAATTCCGCCAAACTTCTTCCTTCCGCGGCTGCGGAAGGTTGGCTTGTTAAAAGTGTACGTTGTATGATTTTCTATTTCCGCTTCTATTCAAGATGGAAGATTTGTATATGTTCACAGTACTTCTATTGACAGCCTTTTTCTAAGATGTGGTTGTTGATATACTTGTCCTATCCTAAGTTTCAAAGGTTTTGTGTCGATATCGTCCACCCACCACTCGGAGGGAGCGGTGGGTGGGCAAGTCGTAACCATCCATCCACGTGATTATTGTAAGTGCATTTTTTTTTTATTAACGCTTTTTTATATCTATCGCAAGGAGAGATTTAAACATGCAACACGTTAAGCCAACACAGCTAAGAACATCAACTTTTTGTTTTAAAACTTCTTCATATCGGGTTTGTGTGATGGGTTTTAAGTGGTTCAGTGATTAAATAGCAGTAAATGGTAAAGAACCTGTACTCTAAATGTCAAGTCGCTGCTCGTAGTTGTAATTTGCGTGCCTGTTTTCCATTTTTTTTTGCGACTGAAACTACGGAAGGTTTCCTGCGAGCAGCTCAATGGCATTCGAATTTATTTATGCTTTTTTTGTGATCGCTTTTGTCGCAATCTACATTTCCTGGTTCTGGTTTAAACTGATAAATTTTGGATTTGGTTAATTTAGACTGATTGCAGTACTTTCTGCTTCATTGCCAACACTTTGATTTTACATGTCCACTGCTATCGGCGTGTTACATTCCGTCGCCATAATTCCGTAAGCTCGTCTGTGCTGGCAAAGAAGGAAAGCGACAGCCTTATTTTTGGAACTGCTTGATACACTTTCTGTGCTCGTAATCCTATGCTTGTAACATAGCGCTGCAAGAAAGCGGAAAACAGTCAGGTGCTGCATACATCTTATACAATAACTTGCTTCTGTTTTGCCAAATTTTCCCATTTACCTCAACGGAAACATCTTTCGAAATTGCTGCAGAAAATCCAATTGTAATGTTCCAAAAATGTACAGCGTAAAAAAAACCTACAACCAAATTTTGAAAACTTCTGAAAGCAAAAACGCGGATCCAGGTTAAAATCCTTCATGAAAATTTGCTATAATACAAAGAAAATCTGCTTTTATTCCGTGAGGTTAAACTAAACTTTACCGCATAGCCCTCGCCGCTTGTTTGCCTCCCACCTTTCTCCTTCCCTTCTTCGCGATCATGCCCACCCCGCATTGCTTTTGTGTGTTTAAAACTCTTTTCCCCCGCATAAAACGACAAACCAAAAAAGCCAACCAGGAACCAGGGATGCTCGACCGAGCAAGTAAGAAACAAAAACACATCCCACAATGCCATGGAAGAGGTATGCCAGTCTTTTAGAACAAGAGCTGCATCGTTGATCCCGATCCCAGTACCCTTTCCACCGTATCCTGCGTCATGTAAAAAAAAAAAAAATCGCCATCGGACCTCGCCCCCGCTGCTCGGAGGGTGGATGTTTCGGTTTTCGATTCGCTTTTCAATAAATAAGTATAATAAATACAACGTCATAAACGTATCCGATTCTTGCGGTGCGCGGAGATTGTTTCGAGGATACATAAACGGTGGAACTTGTCCCCTTGTTGGTTTCTCCATGCAGCGCTTTTCTTGTTGTTGCTTCGAATGTCCTTTGGAAGGACGATAAAAGAATAAAATATGCCGGACACACGCTCTGTTTCTCTGTGTGTTTATGAGAGTTCGTGTGTGCTCTTGTGTGTTGCCGGATCTCGGATCTCGTATCTTCGCAGGAGCGTGCACCTTACTTTATTTATACACCGGTGAGATGTCGAGGGTCAGATGGCGCAGCACCTGGTTGCGAGCCGTGGTTCGGGTTTGTCGCGAGGATCGTATGATTTCCAGCACCAGGCTGCGACAATCGTTGCAGACGGCCATCAGCTCCCCGGTGAGCCGCTCCTTCTGGGGATCGAGGCCACCCCCCTGTCCGCCGGCAGCCGTCAGGGTAAATGCTTTCGCGAAGCGATTTCTACAAAATCAAAGAAATTATGTTAGTGAGGTGTTGGATCGAACCGATGGCGGGCCACTGGCTAGTCGCATTACTTTCTATCCAGCGTGCTGCAGTTCGAGTGTGGCCGGGCGGGGCTCTGCGGTGGAAGGCTATTCGGGCCCTCCATGCTGCGCGACATGAGGGAGCAGCGCTGTGCTGCCGCGACGGCAGCTGCGGCAGTGGTAGTAGCGGTTCCGTTCGCCGCGGTCGCATCTTTGGCGGCGTTTGCACCGGCTACGTGGTGCGACAGGGACAGCGAAAGCGTCTCGGTGCCGTGCAGGCTGCTGCCCGGCGTGCTCGACGCGGAACGTTGATTCTTTGGTGACGATGGAGCGCTTCCGACCGTGTTACGAGTCTGCAGGAGGAAGGAGAAGAAAAACGTTCTCTTAGTAACGCGTTTGAATCGCTGGGTGGCACCGAGGGCGACGAGTACCTTCCGGTCTAACTCAGGCCGTAACAGTCGCTCCATCAGGGATCGCGGGAAGGATTCGTCGACCATGCTGGTCGGCCCGGAGCCGGTGCCGTGCGCGTGGTGGCTCGGCGAGGGCGTGTTTGAGGTGCAGGGGCTGTTCATTAGCGAAGGGGACAGTAGCACCACGGGAACATTGCGGAAATGTTCGGTAGGTATTCGCATCTGCACCAAAAAGAGAGGAGAGACAGTATTTGAGTGAATTCAATTTTCCACCAGGAGCAGCAGCTAGGAGAACTAGACTAGACTTACCTTCGTATTGCATTTATTGCAAACCGTCCGTTGGCAGAGCTTGCAGAGGATGCCGCGGGCGAACAGGGTGAAGCGGGTGCGCAGGCACAGGAAGCACACCTTCCGCTTCTCGACGTCCTCCTTGATGTGCACATCGACCGGCAGGCCCTCGAGCTCGGCCTTTGTCATCACCGAGCGGATATGTACGATCTCCTCCAGCGTCAGCGACAGCCGGTCGTTCAGATTGAACGTGTCCTTCCACTGGTGCTCGTCGAGCGAGTTTTTGGTCCAGGTGTCCAGCGACGATAGGTTGCTGCCGGTCGCCCCAAACTCGCCCCCGATCGGTGCCGGCCTCGGAGCGGCTCCGTTGACGACGTGCGGCGTGACCATGGCCGAGGGTTTTTCCTTCGTCAGCGTTGCTGTGGCCGTGCCCGTCGCCGAGGGAAGCGTCGTGGGGGCTGCGGTTGCTTCTGGGCGCGGCACCGGATGCTGGTCCGTGCGGGAGGCGGGTCGCGACGGGGGCATCGAGTGGCTCGCCAGCGGATCGAGCTTGTAGTTTTGGTTGCAGCCGATGATGGTGTGCCGGCGCATAGACGCTCGTCGCGATTCGCACTGCGTTGCCAGATCGTATGCTGGATTTTTTGGGAAGCAAGTGGAACGAAACGATGTTAAATGGATTGGCGATGAATTGGGAATCGTTTAACAAAAGGAAAAAGTGCGCACACTCTAAAAAACCAACCGTGCTGAAGCAAAAACTTATTTAAATGGTACCTATATTTTTTAACCATTGATCAACTCCATTTGTGGATTTTATATCGGCAAAAAATCAGCCAATCAAAAAAGATAAACTTATGGGACAACTAGCAACAATTCATACATTGTTTCGGGTTTAGAAAGTTTTTTGAAAATAGTGATGGTAAAAACATTGCATAAAAAAATCCTTGACATTTCACACATGATCAAGTAATGTCAAGGCCACGGACATTTCACACATGATCACACATGGAACTAGTTAATCAATTCAAATAACGATGATAAAGACGGAGTCAGCGTGAAAATTGAACCTGAAACTGAACCATATTCACGATTCCGTTATGCAACATCGGTTGATGGTTAAACTAAACTTATTCTTTGAGTGAACAATGGTACGGAGAAACGTGACTTTTCGGGCCAAAAGCGAAGCACAAATCCCAAAAAATTACGACGCTGTAAAACTGGCTTGGTAGGAAAATTACATAAATGGGAAGAATGGAAAAATGAAACCGTAAAACAGGCAAAACGCGATCAGCAGAAGCTCTTAGTGCCAACAACACACAAACAAAAGCCACACAGAAATCAATGCATGATCCAAAAAATAAACAGCGTTGCTTCTACGTGGTACGTGACTCCAAAAAGTAAACCATTTATTCGCAAAGTGCTCAAATCAAATTCAATGAATGTGAACGGCAGCGTTTTATGGTTTGAAATGAGTTATTATTATTTAACACTTTTGAATCCCATATTTATGTTTTGTTACCTAGAATCATGTAAGTTTTTCTTTAAAAAACATAAAACAACAGCAACATATTATATGATAAGCGAGCAAAAACCAAAACGCAATAGAAAAAAAAAAAAAAATCAACACACAACACATGGGGGAATAGTTACTTTCAAGAGCTTTATCACAGAACCGATGGTACTCGTCGTGCGTGATGATGTTTTCTGTGAGATTGAGGCCATCATTCAGGGGTGCAAAAGTAGAGTAAGAAGTAAGATGTTATGTTATAGGTGAATATTTTAAACGAACACAGACGAGGCCGCACGGTCTCGTTAGATGAGCAAGGAGGGAAAGTTTGGCGAAGAAGAAGAAAATGAAACAGAGAGCAACAATTTGAAAGGACCTTCGTTTTTTCCTTAAGGCAATTGCTGTAAAATTAAGGCTATTGAAATTCACTTCTCTTCATCTTACAAATGGTAGTAAAGTTTAGCTGGTACACCTCCAAATTTTGGTTTGAGGAATGGAGATCTTTTTTATGAATTTAGAACGATGGTGATTTTTAGGAAATTCTGAATGCACATCTTAGACTTACTTGTTCGCCGCAGCACTGTGTTGATGTTGTTCTGATTGTTTTCGTTGTTGACGATCATCAGACGATTTGTACTGTCGGCGGTGCGATCGTCGGTGCTGCTGCGCTTTCCCCCTGCGACACCGGCCACCACCGCCACACCGCCAGACGATATCCGGTGGCCACCGTTCTGCTGCAGCCTCTGTCCACTGGGTGCACCGCATGTGCCGGAGTCTGCGCTGTCGCGCGCTGTTTCATCAATGAAGTCATCATCCTGGATGGAAGAAGGGAAGCATCGTAAGTCGTGTTCCAAGTATTGCGCAATTCAAATTCGAAAACATTAATCCCAGCCAAATGGTCTCACATAGCGTTGCGAGAGGTTCACGGAACGCCAAACAAATACGTGTCGATTTTCGTAAAACATAAATCCAACCCTGAAGGTCAGTAAGTGGCCCAGCTGTTGGGATATCTGGTCGTGAGTCTGGCGACCAATTCCCGCTTGAAACATGAGTATCGTTGCAGAAAAAAAAGCAAATCTGGGAGCTGCAATTGCATGGGAAAGAATGCACCCCCCTCATTCGTGGATCGTTGGCTGTTCAGGGCTTATGCTTCGTTTTGCAGAATATGCGGTCACGCATTTTGAAAGCTTAAACCAGCTCAACGGTGGGCTTTTCCCCCACTGTCGAGTTGTTCGCAAGAGGTCAGCAAATAGAAAAAAAAAACACGAGAACACGCTGCAGAGCAAGTTGCCGGTTGGTGGTACATTATGAAACCATGATTTTCTTCTCTTTCTCCGCCACATTGCTGCCTCTTGAGAACGCGCACTGCAACGGTGCTGGTACCGTTTGGCGTTAAAAAGGTTAAAACACTATCATTTCGCAGCCCATCATGCCTCCTGAAATCGCTGCCAGTTTTGGTTTTTGTTGAGCGGCTTGTAGCACTACCGGATTTCCACCGGACCAACAATTGGCACCTTTTAACATTTGCTTCGGCGCAGCTCGGAAGTAACGTTGAACATTCAGAACACAGCGCATACGGACGTGTGAAAATGTTGCGCATGAAGAATAGATTTTACGTTCGGAAATTGTGCTGGAGGGCAGAAATAGAACAACCAACTCCATTGCAAAGTTCAAAAGCATTAACGAGCCGGCCGCGAGTGGAATGCATAATCGGTGCTTATTTATGTCTTGCAACAAGAAGAAACTTTAGTTTGAGTTAAATCGCTGTCTTCTGAAATACACAGACCTTGCTTTTCTCTCTCAAGTTCTCCCTCTCGGAAACAGTGACCAAGATTTGAATTTGTTTTGACATTGCGATCCTGTCGAGACCATTTTTTGAATTGTTCACACAATGAGAAAACGGTTCTTGGACTCGCGCCGGGTGATCCCTTCACTTGCTGTGAATCACCTTTCAACGATCGAGTTCCCGGAGCGGTTTCGGTCCCGCAACCTTGGCGTCGTAATCCAGTTTCATTCCAGCTAGCCGAAACACCCTCCACAAGCTCCAACCGCTACACCGATCCGCGGTCGAGCTGTGCAACACAATATTTGCGACAGAATCGCGTTATGCAAACCACCCACCAACCCGTGGGGCCAGCGGTTTCTGTAACGCATAGGATGAATGCTGAGAGAATCGTGCCCACAGCGTCGTTGGGTGCAAGAGATCGGATTGTTTTTTTGCTCTACACTTCTTTTTTTAACTCTTCATCTCATGTTTCAGTCATCGCGAATGGAAGGGTAGCAAGCGCCGAGAAGTTGGCCCGCTCGGCATTGCTCCACAATTTGTACAATTCGACCCGCATTAATGCTATCGCTCCGTTCGGCATTGTCCGTTCGCCACGCTTCCGACAATGGGGCGCTCATTAGCATTCAAAAAGGAGGGCGAAAGGGCGAAGGGTCCATCGTCGTCGACATTCGACGGACTCGGCCGTGTCCGTCAGCATAATTGGATTAGCCACGAGTGTGCTACCGGCCAGCGTAATTGAGGTCCATCCATGCTCCGAAAGGATTCATTTGAGGCTGCGAGTGACAGATCAGTCCATCTACATTCTTCCAACGATCGGATACGCCAGCCCCGGGATCAATGACTCCAGAGACCAGTGATTACCGTTAGCCCCTAGGAGACAACTTCCTAGGTCGGGGAGTTATCTAACCAACATCTCCAGACTGTGAACCCCCGTCATCCCTCAAGAAGCAGGGGGAACTTACGTTGAACAGCGAAAAGTCCACTGGTATCAGTCTTAGGGTGTTCCGGGGCGTGCTGCCGGTGTGCGCAAATGTTGGCCGGCCCAGCGTCATCGTCTTGCTGCTTGTGCTGGTGTGATGGTGGATGAAGCTGGGACCACCGGTACTGCCGTTGCTGCCGTTGCTGCTGCTGCTGCAGCTGACCCCGTCGAGGCTGTGGGCGCCGCTGGAGTCGATGTCGTCATCACATGATTTCTGTACGCTATCTAGTTGTGTTGTTGTAGGTAAAACTGAAAGTAAACCGGCGTGAAGCGAACAGAGATGGAACGTTAGATTGGGGATAAACCTACAGCGAATCTCCATTGGCAATAGCTAGACTTTTGCAACAAACAAAACCATGAACGGATACAAGAAACTCGGTAACAAACTAAAGAAAACATGCATTAATCGAAGGCTCTAGACACACACGCCTTTCACCGCTAAACACCCGCTAGAACTACACCATAAACGTTTAAGCACAGTTTTATCACCTCCCGTAGAACCATGTTCGCACGTTAGTTGAATACGATCGTACGGCCTTGGTTTCATGACGGGGCGGGAAAAACTTAGAACGCACTCATCAATAAATGTCGCAAACCAACCATTGGAGTTGGTTTATCACCACGTTGACATGACACTGTTTCCCTTCCATAGTGCGACGTTATCTAGACAGCTCCACCACTTCGAAGTCACGGGATTTTTGAACCGCGTTGCGTCAACCACGACTCGATGACTTTAGCCCTGGCCCAGAACAAGAACAAGTGTATCCGTAGCAGTACTGTATGGGAGATAGAAGGTCAACCGGTGGTGTGGCGTCTATGGACGCAGTTTTGTAACGTGACCTTAAACCGACAGTCGCTTCTTTCGGTTTTAGACAACCGACGCGTTGAAAAATGGCTTCCTTTGGAGTGCCCCGGGAAGGGTTTGTGGTTCGTTGAATGGCTACCGTCAGACCCTCGAACAAAGTTCTCCCATCGAAAGGTTTCCTGACTGACCTTTAACAGAGCCGATTCGGCAACAAGTGGAAGAAGGGGGACCAAGCGACATTAAGCGTGGGCGTTGATGGTAGTCTCGTTCTTCAAGGTTACGCCAAACGGAAATGATGCATTACTTAACGGCTACGGCAAACACAATGAGTCGTTTGTCAACACGGTAATGCCCTAAAACGAGCTGCGAACAGGGGTCCCGCACCAAGTTTCGTAAGCTGAGCTTCCAGCAAAGGCTTCGAGAGTGCTACCGTCTTCTTAGACGCCTTAGGCAGATTTAAGGTTTTGGTCGACAGTCCTGCAATGGCCATACAAGCGAATTTACGATTCTGGCCACAAGTACACTTCTGGTGCACTACATCCACCGTCTAAGACGATGGTATTCTTAGAAACGCCTCCGCCCGGTTGACTACATTGGACCATAGCGTCCGGGGAATCGTAAATTCGGTTTTGGATGCAAACGGGATATAGGAAACAAGAAAAGCCCCGGCTCAACGAGACAAACCATCATATAGTGAAACATATAAAGGTGCAATGCAACCGTCAGCTAAGCTAAAGGAAAATGTGGGGGAGACTATAAAAAAGCATCATCATATGTCGCTCACACAAACCAGCTTCCTCCCCTTGGAGGCGATGGTTTGGGCAAGTGGTTTTAGGTCGATTACATTTACGAATTCATGAGTTGGCCTAAGGTGGAGATGGAGAGGTCGTACGAGTGAGGTTTTTCTTCTCGGAAGAGTAACGCGAGCCAGCGTATCATCTCTCGGGCACAGAGGAGGCACGTTCGAACGACTGTACATCTCGTGAAGCACCCAGGAAGTTCCAAGGAATGGTCCGCTTCCTCTAAGCTCCCGTCGTTACAGAGGAGAGTTTACGAGGATTCTCGAGGATGTAGGATTACAACGGAGTGGTGGTCTCTAATGGGTTACATTTTTATGAAGTTGCATTTTTCACTGGTGGGCGAGAGTAATTTCATTTACGCTCCGTTGCAGAGTTGCAGCGAGCGCGTGCTTCCGTTGGGGAAACTTTTGCTACACGGTGGAGTACGTGATGTCTAAATGAATTTTAAAGTTACACTTTGAAGTCCGATGTCCTGGCAAGTCTTCTTGGTAAAGAAAAAACGTCGGACACCACTGCTACCAGCTGTCCAAAAGCTCACTCACTGTTACAAATTCAATTCGACGTTTTATTTTTCCTGCCATTGGTTCAAATTGCCGCAGTTCGAAAATATTTACCATCCTGTTGGACAAAAGTGTCTCCATCCTGCTGGACCGTGGCCAACACAAATTCAACAAATCGATCCCGATGGAGAAGGTACAGCACATAAATCGGAATCTTTATTTCCTCCGGCCATATGGTGTGTTTCGAACGCTTGCTTGTTAGTTTCCGTGAGCAACAGCTATCGTCGTGTGCTCTTAGCCTTTCTGCACAATACGTTTCCGTTTTCCCACCGCATCGGCCCGGGGCGAGGATGGTTTCCACTCAGCCGGCCTCTCTGGACCCTGTGCGTCAACAAGTCTATGCAAGTGCCCCGAGGGTGGAGCATCCTTGCGGCAAGCAAGGGCCGTCGTAGTCCTTGGTGCTCGTTTATCTGTTTTTTCCTCGGGCGTTGGAACGGGTCTCTGCCTCTGCGGTATCATTACGCTCATCCATAACTGTCCATTATATCATCATATTCATTATCGTTTCTTTTCCGAGGCAGACGAACGGCAGGCGAAGTTGTTGTACTAGAACGAAATACTAGCCGATTCTCTGGTCTGCTAAGCTATCTAATTCGCTCCGGACACTCGAGACGAGTTCGACGATCAATAAGTAGCAGAATAAACATGACCTCGTTCCGTGTTGACATTCCGTTCGAATAAACATCCATTTTTTTCGCACGATGCTGTGAAATTTTTGGCATTCGAACTTTGGAAGATAATGAAGCGGAAGATGGAGTGGAGTATGCCCTTCCTGCAATGTTGATGTCCGCTCGATGGAATATTCCAGCAACGCATTGATGATTCACGCGTGACTTGATTCCAAGCTGAACACTTGCATGTATATTTAATGCCCGCACTTTTGCCGAGCAAAACCAATTCAACGACACAATCGCAACCATTCTCTCAAACTGCGACGTATACCTAATTCTTCTCCAGGGCGAATCACGCTGGCAAACGTGACAGACTCTGCCGAATGCGGATGATTTGTCGCAGAGCGGTTTTCGTAGCTTAAGCGGCATTGTTTGGCAGACGCGAAGTTTGGTGAACTTCAACGCCCAGCTATTACCAAACAAGACACGTTTTATGATTTGCCGTCACCGTTCTCTGTTGGACGCGTTTTTCGTAATCTGTTCCGTCGTGATTTTCTTGAGCAAAACCGTAACCTCAACGGTGGGAGTGAGTTAGCATAGCACGTTGGTCAAAGAGGTTGTCGAACTTGGGCGGCATCCTACAAATTGCTTTAACTCTTTGCGCTTGAGAAGACTTTTGATTAGCGCACGGCGCTTCCATATGGGGCCACGCTCGGGGGCGTGAAGCTGACAAGGTATGCGCTATCTAATTTAGAGCCGAACAGCGAAAAAATACGAAGAATTCAAGAAAACTCCGGTCATCGTTCTTAAGATAAAAGCTATAAATCAAATGTACTGACATTTCAAATTCAAAAAATTGAAATGAATTTTACAGCCTTAAACCATAGACCCAATGATCCATATGGTTGGTAGTTATTTCGTATTTGCCATCTTCACACGAAACACGTTGCTTCACTTCGTGTTCGAAAGCTTCCTTTGTAGTTACTGGACAATTTGATGGTACAGAGCCGTGAATTCGAATTTTCTTATTGATGCGCAGCTTGTTTTCAAATCGGAGGCTTATATAAATTCTTCCTCACCGTTTTGGCCGTTTTCCCTTAACACAAAAACGAATGTCCGAGGAAGACCATCGCTCTAAATCTCCTGTTTCGTTTGAGGTGTGGCCTCCGAACAGTCGTTTTGTTCGCCGTGAAATTTAGTGTTTGTGAGCTATTAATGGTAATTGCTCATGCTGTTTACTAATTCCGTTAAATCATCGTGACAAGAGGCAAAAATACACGACTACTATTCAATGTTTCATAAGCATTTGTAAATGAAGTCATATACATTTATCATGAACTTGTAGAAATTGTATATTGGATGATAAAATAAAACTATTTTGCCTTTTAGAAGAAGTAAAACGTAATCAACTAGAAACCAACGAAAACATCCGTGCAGAAACATGAACAAAACTGGTTTAAAAAATGAATCGAAAGGAAACACGTTAAACTCGGTAATGCGAAGCAGCTGTATGCGGTTTCGGGACTGATTGAAGTGATTTTGGTAGAACTTTTCACTCACAAAACGACAGAATACCTGATCTCGGCTTTGGCGTCGGCGGCTGCGTCGTGCGGGGGGCCGCCTTCGGGGCTCGATTGATCGGCGGCAGGCCGACCGGGATGCCGTTCTTGCTGGCCGGGGTCGGCGGTTTGCGGGGCGAGGGCGCAACCGGCTCTGCCGCGGGGAAATTGTCCGGCGGACAGTAGGCCAGATCGCGGACCACGTCAACGCACGGATCGTCGTCCGGTGACTCACCAGAGTCTGCTGTCGCCGTGACGAACATAGTTTTTAAATGTCTTTTACGGTTCGTTTGAATTGGGGATTAATCTTTGCTATAACTATGTTTGCGCGATAACTTTTCACATCGAATTAAGCACGAATCATACCGAACGTATAGTCACATATGTCACATAGGGCTTTTTATTAGAGAGCAGCACATTTTATATTGCATCTATAATGCACGATCAACTGTGACAGACGGAACATATTTATTGAAAAATCCCTTTGCAGAACACACCTTTGCAGAACTGAACCGATCCAGACCGAGTCAAGGCGGAACTGACGATGACATCATCGTAGCCAACCGCCGAAGCAGGAAGGGCCGGGTCCTTCGTCTGGAGTTCCCCTTAAACAAACTACCCATGAGGACACCATGGGAGTTTCCCTCCCCCCATTGCCTTGTGTGAGGCGATGTTTGAGCCAGGTTCCAGTGCTGAGGGAGGAGTGTTGTGGTCTTCCCTGATCGCCCGTGCGGCGAGCATCACCACTACAAGCTCAGCACACAAATTGCCTTGTGTTGGGCGGTTGCATAAAGCATGCAGGCATGGACAAGCGCACACACTACCGCACGCAGGACATGTATCCTCTCTTTTGCAGCTCCCCTTGGTAGGAAAGATTTTTCTTTTTTCTTTTCAATTCCTTACGGTTGAGATGGGCTAAGGAGAGAAAAACACCAGGTTGGCAACGGAATATCCTTTCCCGTTCATATGGAACACATTTATGCACATGCAACCGTGCGCATCCTTTGTTTCCATCGGGGGATAAATGTACGAAGCGAATTTGCCATCGTACCTTTTTGCGTCCTCCTCAACACAAGGATTCGGGAAGGGGGAGTCAGCTGAGCGAAACAGCAAGGATATGCTGTCTTGGTTCGGTCGCTTCAATAAAAACAGCCCCACTCTCAACGGGGACACACATTTATCCTTGGGGACCTCATAAAAAAACGTACACAGCAGTGCGGTTCCCCTCACAAGGACAACACACGCTCAAACGCATACACACACAAACACATCAGGAAAACCTTGGCTCACACTGACACTAACACACGTGCGCGCACGCAGAATGCAGTCTTCCCGTTTAAACATTTTTCCTTTTGGCCACGTGAGACGGCTGGAAGGCAAAGTAGGGAAGGTCGGTCCCGACACTGAGAGCTGACGGCTTGTGGCGTATGGAAAACCCACTGAACCGAACTAACCCACTTATCGATTAATCAAAAGTTAGTCTTGGGTGACTCCGATGCGAGACAGGGGCCCAAAATAGCCTTTTATTTTTTCCCTCCCACTCAGTTTTCCTCTAAACCATTGACGACTTCCCGACGCCAATGGAGCAATGAAGGAGGAAAAGTATCTGGCTTTTCTTCGGGTTTCGAAAGGAAGCACACGTAATATCGACCTGGTTTGTTTGCTCATAAATCCACCGTACACTTTTCTTTTCGCACGGCAAAGTTCAATTTGAAACTATTTACGACGGCAACGCACGATACCTTTACGTACACGGACTTTTTGCGAAAACAAACGGTGCCTGTATAGGAGGCTGTATAAGGGCGAACTATAGATTACGCCAGCCTATCGAAGCACAGAAAACGCACACGCGGTTCCGTTCGTGATGGCTCGCGAGGCTGAAGCGAACTCAGAACCAGCTAACTAAACATCAAATGCTTCGAACGGAAGACATTGCAACAGTCCTCCTCCTCACATCGCGTTGGAAGCTGAGCTGCCGTGTACGTCGTCACGAGCAAACGCCATTGTAGCAAGTCGCACACTTTGGAGGGGTTGAATAAAAAAGCAATGGACCCGCGAGACCACCTCGTGGACCTCGGCAATGTTCGCGCCGTTAACGTTCTACGAAGACTGACGGTGAGCGAGTTCTCTTCGGACGATGGAGACACAAATTGTCGTGGTTTAGTAACCCCCCGTTTTTTATCTTTCCCATGGAGAGCGTAGGGGAACTCGGGGCACAATACGGGCTTAGACTGATTGTTTTATTTCATGAGTAGCTCAATATAGCTTTGAGTGGAAAGATTGTTTGGTTGCCATTGTTTTACACGATGGGTAACATGTAGTTCCTGTAGGGAAGCGGTAATCCCTCATGAAGAATAAGTTATTTAAATTATTTTAAATCCTTATTTAACTTTTTTTTTTGCACTGCACACTGATCAATTGTTCTCAAATCATTCTTCATTCCGAATGATGAGTTTTCCATTTTCCCTCGAGCCAGACGAGAAAAGGACTGTTGAGGTGCCTTCAGACGATACAAATCTTTTAATGGTGAATCTGAAACAACCAACATTGAGGGCTGTTAAAAAATGTTTCACAAATGAAAATGCCGGTCAAACATTACGAATCGATTCGTAATTCGAGATTTTTTTGACAGCCTGAAAGGAAAGCAATTCAAGAATCTCACTTTTCCGGTCATTTATGGTACGGGATTCATACTGCCCTTGCTTCCCCTACTTAGGCTAGAGCTAACAGGCAGATAGGGGTTGCTACTTTGAAAGCGCGTGCGCGGCTACTACCTTCATCCCTTTCACCCGCGAAGCATACAGGAAACGGTACTATAGTTACCACCACTTGGATTGTGGTGGTGGTAAGCATGGTGACAATTTTTCTCCCATGGCTCTCTCCCTTCCACCCACGACCGACCTCTCACTACAAAAGCTGAACATAAACAAAACATATCGCTGTCAGTGCGCGCAATTTTGTCAGCATTTGTGTATTCGTGTGCATACAGTGCAAGATGCGGCGCCGGCGCTTACTAACTACACTAGGTGACGATTATTTGTCACTAGAGAGATCTGCGATCGTGTACCATAAATAACCTTACTTGTGTAGCTCCTTTTCTTTCCTTTCATTCTGCATTCTAAGAGATTACCTTAGATGTTTGTCACGCAAAATATTTCCGAATATATGTTATAGATTCTTAACTCTGTAGCAGGTACAAAACTAAGCAGATTTTAAAGCCAAGAGACTTTGCCACATTTGAATATATTGGTTCTTGATTTTTTTCGAAACCCACGAAAAAGCCTTTTATTTGTACGCAAAAATTGTAACCACATTTGGCGCATCTTAGGCGTGTCTCCGCTTCATATCTACTTCCGCTGATTCTCTTTCATCGCACGACATTTTTGATGATAATGGAGAAGCTGTAGAGTGTAATCGATAACCATAATTGGCACAAAACTTGCTACTTTCGAGTGCTGAGCAGAAAGATGTGTTATGTTATCTTGTGCCGATCAAACTTGTTATCTGCCCCGTCCATACACCTCAAGCTCTTGCGTTCGTCTGCCATGCTTTCGATCAACCGACATTTCTCGGTGTACTTGGGTCGACGATCTACGACGGGGCTTAACGTGATGCTTGTTTCTATGGGTGTAACGGGCTGGATGATCTTGCGGTGAGTTGGATGGTTGTTTTGGAAGGGGTTGTGATGTGTTTAATGCAAGAGATGGAGTCGTGGAAACCAATGTTCCATTCCAACCTGGAGTTGTTAAATTGTGAGGTGACTCAGTCCAGTTCAATGAAGGAGATGGGGCCGTCGGAATATATGTTGCATTCCAAGCCGGGACCGTCCAGTTCTGAGCAGGATCGGTGAAGATGGGCGTAGATCCTGTTGGATTGATGGTTCCATTCCAGCCTGGAGACGTCGAGTTTTGAGAAGGCTCGGTCCAGTTTAGACCAGGAGGCCAAGCTGTTGGCAGTGCGGTTCCATTCCAATCCGGGACCGTCCAGTTCTGAGCAGGAACGGTGAAGATGGGCGTAGATCCTGTTGGATTGATGGTTCCATTCCAGCCTGGAGACGTAGAGTTTTGAGAAGGCTCAGTCCAGTTTAGACCAGGAGGCCAAGCTGTTGGCAGTGCGGTTCCGTTCCAATCCGGGACCGTCCAGTTCTGAGCAGGATCGGTGAAGATGGGCGTAGATTCTGTTGGATTGATTGTTCCATTCCAGCCTGGAGACGTCAGGTTTTGAGACGGCTCAGTCCAATTCAATGCAGGAGGTGAGGCCGTCGAGGCCACGGTTCCATTCCAATCCGGGACCGTCCAGTTCTGAGCAGGATCGGTGAAGATGGGCGTAGATCCTGTTGGATTGATGGTTCCATTCCAGCCTGGAGACGTCAGGTTTTGAGACGGCTCAGTCCAATTCAATGCAGGAGGGGAGGCCGTCGAGGCCACGGTTCCATTCCAATCCGGGACCGTCCAGTTCTGAGCAGGATCGGTGAAGATGGGCGTAGATCCTGTTGGATTGATGGTTCCATTCCAGCCTGGAGACGTCAGGTTTTGAGACGGCTCAGTCCAGTTTAGACCAGGAGGCCAAGCTGTTGGCAGTGCGGTTCCGTTCCAATCCGGGATTGTCCAGTTCTGAGCAGGATCGGTGAAGATGGGCGTAGATCCTGTTGGATTGATGGTTCCATTCCAGCCTGGAGTCGTTAAATTGTGAGGTGGCTCAGTCCAATTTAATGAAGGAGATGGGGCCGTCGGAATAAATGTTGCATTCCAAGCCGGGACCGTCCAGTTCTGAGCAGGATCGGTGAAGATGGGTGTCGATACTGTTGGATTGATGGTTCCATTCCAGCCTGGAGAAGTCAGGTTTTGAGACGGCTCAGTCCAATTCAATGCAGGAGGTGAGGCCGTCGAGGCCACGGTTCCATTCCAATCCGGGACCGTCCAGTTCTGAGCAGGATCGGTGAAGATGGGCGTAGATCCTGTTGGATTGATTGTTCCATTCCAGCCTGGAGACGTCAGGTTTTGAGACGGCTCAGTCCAATTCAATGCAGGAGGTGAGGCCGTCGAGGCCACGGTTCCATTCCAATCCGGGACCGTCCAGTTCTGAGCAGGATCGGTGAAGATGGGCGTAGATCCTGTTGGATTGATGGTTCCATTCCAGCCTGGAGACGTAGAGTTTTGAGAAGGCTCAGTCCAGTTTAGACCAGGAGGCCAAGCTGTTGGCAGTGCGGTTCCGTTCCAATCCGGGATTGTCCAGTTCAAGGAAGGAGTTGTGCTCAACGTTGGTACCGTGCCATCTGTTGTTAGAGTAACGTTCGCTTGCTCTTCAGCATTGATGATGCTCGCCTGACATAAGAGTCCCAACAGTAGGAGCACACTTAAACAACACTTGGCTGCCCGACTGGAAGGCGTCATCGTAGACCGTATCTTTCTCTTCAGGCAACAATCAACGAAGCTATACGTCCAGGGTAGATGCTTCATCGCTTTATATATACCTGCACGAGTGTTATCTACAGGAAGTTAACTGATATATCATGCCTACGTTATCAGCCCCTATCATGATTGCTTTTAACTAACGAACAATATGAGTTGCATACTCCTCGTCCTCTGGTGGGTTAACTGACCTAACCAAATGAGTGTTGGACGCGAAGTGATGCACATCGATCTGTATAATAGCACTATTAAACACATCAGGATTCAGATTCAGTATTTCACGAGGCATTCGGTGCAAACAATCAAAGTAAGAATACGTGTACTGTACTGTAAATACTGAAAACTTTCAAAAATAACTATCAACTCGTAACGAAATCAAAATATCTCGTCTCTAGCCGACGTCATCAACTAATGCTCTGACGTCACAGAAGTGAGTGTATGCTATGCAAATAAGGCACACCAACGAAAGGTAAAAGCTTTCTGCGCACACAATGATAGCGTGGCAGCATAGGGATGCGATTTTTGCGCCACGAAGTTCACAGCGTAGTACATGACCTTGACATTCGGATGCAAACGGTTGCAGTGGAGATGCACGGTTGCCAAATTGTGCTTCTCTGTTACTCCCTCACAAATAGTGTTTTGCCGCACATTCCTCCCATGTACTCCTTCTTTCCGTTCTCGTTTCCTGAACTGGAAAATCAATTTTAATGTTGGTGTGGTTACGGAAGCTGATTCGCTGCGGATTGTGACAATATTGTTCATTATGGAAGAAGACACGAGAGTAAAGTAACGGCACATTTCATGATGGAATCGCGCGAGTGACACTAGCATTAAATATTCATCTCTCTAAGTAGGGCAGGTAAGGTAGATGTTGTCCAAGTGAACTACTGATGATGCATAATTGAGTGATAACATATGGCAACGTATAATAGAACTTTTTTTGTTATTACCAACCGGACTGGTTGTTTGCTCACATATTCAGCGTTAGAAAAACTGTTAATTCATAATTCAAGCAAACCCGAGATGTTGCTTTAGATGACTCAAGACGGTTATCAATGTCCGGTCAAAGGAAGCCAGCCAGACCGCCTGTTGATACTGAGTGAGAATTGCTGTTATCAGTACGTATGCCTTACCCAGTGATGGGGCAAATAGCTACAATATACATGGATCCATTCTACTCCATCCGGTATTTCCCACTGATTTGACCCGATAATTGGCGAAAAAAATCGATAATACTGGCGAAAATGTGGATTTATTTCTTTATATCTTTAAAAAACAATTGGAACATCTTCGTAATGTTGCAGTTCAGCGTAGTGAACAATTTTAATTAATTTTTGATAATTTTATTTGTTTGCTTAGTTGCGTCACATTTCAAGTTTTCAAGGAGGCCCTAAGAGGACTGAGCCAACACAAAATCATAAACATTCAGTGCGGACGCTCACATATTAAACAATCACCAAAAACGCCCTTTCGGTTTCGAATCGGTATGGGAGAAAGTTTTTACCGGTTTCTTGAATATTTTCTGTCGTGTTTATTGCTATCTGGTTGGCTTTAACGAAGGGTACGCTGTTGTTTGGGGTACAATTCTCGACCTGCAAACGGATACCAATTTATAATCCTGCGTGTCTGGGACTGAGCGACCCTTCGTAAGGTATTCGGTGAAGGTTTATATCGGATGGGATCGTTTCCATTTCGATGTGTGAACGCGAGAAATCCATCCAAAATCCAATCGATATTTAATTACACACAATATTTATCCTTGAAGGAGAGGTTTTTTTTGCCAAGTATTTTAAGCTCTCTTACCAACCCAATTCTACCAGACAATATAAACAGGCAGATAACCGTGTGATTCATAAAAAGTGCGAAAAAATGCATTCAGCATCGGCAAACAAAATGCTGATGATAGTTAGAGTTTCATTGCTCTATTGCATTCATTCTCTATTGCAATAAAACCTAGTCATCCAAACCACTTAGAACAAAAACAAACAGTTCACGTTTTTAGATCATGGAGGGGCAACCTTACAATTTTGATTTGTTCAGCAGCACCTGTGGGCCCTTTTATGCATCGGTGGTGAATCATTCCCATCGCGTTATCGACATCCTCCCAGGTGAAGTTGACGTGATACTTTCCCCAATCAATCATACCAAGGCGATAGCTGTGACACTACCGTTCGTAAATTGACCGATTGGATAGAGTGTAACAATTCATTGACAAGTGTGACATTAACCCAACGAAAGCGTAGCGTAATGGAACGGAAACGATGAGACTCTGGTTGAAGTTCATCGAAAGGCATCCAGTTAGACAGCCTGGAGTGGTTTGGATTGTGGCTCGGAGAAGGTAGTCGATTGGAAACATCGCACTGGAGGCGAATAAAACAAGAGGATCCGTCATCTCGAACAAAACATTGTGATATCTGCCAACAGGAAAACAAGTTTATCCACCTTCTCGCGGCCATCGACCACGAGCGGATCAGAAGCGCACCGAAACACGTGCCACCAACTCCGCTATGCCTCGCAACTACTTGTGCCACCAAAAAAGAAGTGAAAACGGACGGAAAGAAGAAGGAATAGACGCTCCCGAGGTTTTTGCAATGCGCCCAAGAATTCCAAACATAACCCACTCGTCAGGAGACTTTCACTCCGGATTGGAGAGCCACATGACCTCGGGGCAGAGTGTATTTTTTTGTTTGTTGTTGATTTGGAATGGAAGCTGCAAAATCTGAAAATTTGTCTCTTTTTTCTCTCTTCCTTGATGCATATTTGCTTTATCTTCAGTGTTGTGGACAGCAACGATCACGATGGCGCCCTCCGGGGGCATTAGGAGGTCTTTTACGGGCTTCCCATCGGTTATTCCCAGCGTGATTCTGATCTGCTCCGTCCATTTTCAAGCGGACAAGAGTGAAAGGTGATGAACCTCCCAAAAAGCGTTTTGGAAGGAATAGCCAAGAAAACGAAAAAGAAAAACCGAAAAACGCTTCTATCGGTGAATGAAAACGGTTGGGACACCTTAGGCGACCCAATTGGTATCTTCTCAAGGTTCGCTCGAGCTGAAAACCTTTTGAAAACCTAGCCTCAACCTGCACACACTTCCTTCGCGTTCGGCACACGGTGCAGCAGGAATGGCCTTCGTTGGATTCTTCCGTTTGTTGGTTGCACGTAACGGCTGCTTCCTATCGCATCCACTCGGAAGCGAACGTATTTTCACGTGACATTTAAGCTGCTTAAATCTTCCATGCGCTACGATAGGTTCATTTCTTCCGCGCCGGCCACTATCGACCGGCTCAACAAGAGGACCGCGAAGGTGATATGGATGGCATTACCTGTCATTCCCATGGCCAGCTGGCGCAGTTTAGCGTTCAGGTTTATGTAATCCATCGAGCTGCAGTCGGAAGAGGGCGGGAGCACTTTTATTGCACTGTTTCGTTAACGTCTTCCCGTGGTTGTGGAAGACAAATTTTCACACCTTTGCAACATCACAAGACCCTCGTGTGTATGTGTGTGTAGTTTCAAGCGTCTTTTAGGAAAAGTTTTTATGTCACATATTTTTGAGATGGTTTCGTCAACTTTTTCAGGTTTGTTTTCACTTCATTGCGAGATTACACACAGTTTACACTCTCTGGGCCATATTCAAAAGTTGCTCACAACATTCCATGCACTTGCCAAAGTTGAATTCTCCGTTCTATTCTTTGCACTTCACAGACGAAAGATTAACGTACATTCCTTTAGAAATGAATCGAACGAAACAACAGCGCTCCAAGCGCGCGAACGAACAAACGAACGACCGCACGCCGTCCAAATCTCAGCGCCTACTAAAGCCCTAACGTCACCGGGGTTGCTGCGGGCAGCATAAATTCCTTTCTCCCCCAGGCTTCCCTCCCTGAAGCATGTGTATATGCATGCTCTTGTGGATGGGCGGCTAAAACCGATGGATGTGCCCATCGTGGTAGTGGTGGAGCCAGTGCAATAAACACAATAAACGAAACGGAATCAGCCGGTCGATGCCGTGCGCGTGGTTCCAACTTCCATGTCGAAAGCTTGCCACATGTTTGGATGATGGGAAAATGCAAAAGCTTTCGAGCAGTTTGTGAAACCCTTTCGAGCTGTGTTGCTTGTTGAGTGGTTGAACTATAACCACGATTGGGGTATTATTAGACCAAACAAATCATGAAATATGGTACGCAAAGTTTTCCCCATGTATGGGTTGCTTGGTTCTGCAAATCATGCCATCTTTTTTTTTTTTAGATTGGCATCACCGCGAAGGACTCTAGAAGCATGTTGAGCACAAAAGTCCCGCGCCAGCACTTCGTTCCCAATCTGCCAATCAAATTTTGTTTTTGGCGTAGGCGGTGTGGGTCGCACAAATCATGAGTCGATTGTATGCTTGGTGGCTTGCGGAGTACGGTGGTGGCTACGTTCGATGGAATCCTTCCTTCCCATCCCTCCCTATTTTTACTCATTTTACCACGCTTTCATTCGATATGCGCAACACGGAAAGCCAATTTGACGGAAGGGTCGGCCGAAGCTAGAGAAGGCGAATAATTTATTCGCTTCGTTGATGTGGTTATCCTGTAATGCTCGGCTTCTTGCCGACCGCAACCAAACCAATCCGTGCCGGCGGTTCAAGCTTCGCAATAATCCTGGCTGGCGCGTTAATCCAATGAGCGTTACGTACGGAAAGATTAAGGATACGCCGAACCGTGACACAAAAGCAGCGTGTAGGCAAGAGGATAATTGAATTTTACGGTCACTAAGTCGGCGAGATGGACCTGGTCCATCATTGAGTTGAATATCTACCTAGATGTAATTATTTGTAAGCCCTTTTTCGGTAAATCCTATGACCTAGATGAGATAAGAAAATTTAGACTGCTATTGGTTGCTCAACATTTGACGTGATAATAAAAAGATTATCGATTAAAATCATGAAAATTAAAACGTATTGTATTCCATGGTTGTTTTCAAATCGAACTGAATGGTTAATACATAAATTAAACGATTTATCAATTAATCCATATTCGTTTTACAAACAACTAGGCGTTTGCTTTCCTGGGAAAAGCTCAAAGCTTTTGCCCACAAAACATTTTGGTTCGAGTGACGACCGCTGGCGGCGCTAGCGAAGCAAGAGAGATATTTGAAGCCAGCTTTTTCCACTTTGCAATTCCTCTTTGTCATGGCCGTAAAAATGTTTGCACAATCTCAAAGCGTAGCAAAAAGGGAACTGGGGAAACTAGTTAGAAAATTAAGGGATTATCGTGTCAGTTTCGTTTTTCAGCGCTTTTCCAGCTCGGTGGAGTGAAAGCAAGTACGAACAGACTTGGCTTATCGTCAACGTTTAACCCGACGTAAAGACGACGGCATTGTCCCGCGTGCCCAATCCTTCATTACCGTTTGCCAATTTCCCACCCATAACTTAGCGACTTAGGACCCTCTGCCCTTCGCCGCTACTTGGCATTCGTTTGTTTGCGGTAACCGGTTGGAATTAAAATATCCTACCGAACCAAATTGGCCGGTTAGCATCTAATTTGCGTTCATTGGAGATGGCCGGATTGAATTTCCCTTTCGCTTGCGGAGTTTGTCGGGTTTGCCGGGTGCGCTTCTGCGGCTGTCAGCATCGAGCTACAGTACATCCGCTTTGAAGAAGGGAGCACACGCAAACACACAACAGCCTTTACTATAACGAAGGGCAGCAATCCGACGCATCCAAACCCCTTGAAAGCCCATGACATCCATCGGCAACGGGCGGACAAGTCATTGACATGTTTATGAGACATTGTTCCCGCCCGCTCCCGCCGCAGACAAATACAACACGGAGCAAAACATCTGTAAAGTTTTGCAACCGATAGGCATGAGCAATAAAATGTAACCGACGAGAGCAAACAGAAGGATCCAGCCGCAATCTTTGATAACGGACGACTCTGACGGAAGCGTGGAGCGGGTGAATTCCCAGTCAACCACCTATCCGAAGCATAAAAGGGAAAAGACAGAAGGTTTCGTAACATTTCCGTTAAATCGCGATGACACTTTTTCCCCAAGATGGATGGAATGGCGGCAGCGGACTCAGCGAGCGCAATTAGTTTTTATATAGATGAAAAAAAAAAAACTGACAAAAATTTAAGCAAACTTCCCGAAGAACGCATATCCGCTGCAGCAGCAGCCTTCGGGCCATTATCGTTATAGGGTTTTCTCGGGACGAACGGCATTAAACACACGCTGTGTTCGAGAGAATGGGACAATTTCGGACGCACTAGCCCCACCATTCGTCATGATGGTCCGCGTGTGATAATGCTTCTCGGAGAGGCCGTCTGATGCCGCCTTGTTGCCAATGAAAAAGTCAGAATTTGCATACCGTTGCTAAGAGAAGAGCCTAATGACAGAAAAATTAATTTAGTTGTTCGTATTATAACATTATTTTTTCTCGATTTCTTCAACATTGTCCTCGAACGCTCCTCATTATTACTTTTTCTTGATCCTCAACCCCAGCTTTCCCAGAACTGAGCCTAACCGCATAATTTTCCTGCCCTGTCTGACGATACACTGCAGTCTAATTTAATTTAATAATCAAAAACCCCGCCCAACCTGGACGAATCCGGTGAATCCAAACGCGGTGCTACGATTGTGAGGAACTGTGACGAATGAAGAAAATAAAATGTGTCTTCATAAAAATCCAAGTCTATGATTTTTATGATAAAGAAACCGAAATGTCCAGCGAGAGTACCGCCCACCTGACCGCTCCTGGCCACGCGAGTTGTCGTTATCGCCTTTTCGATGGACTTTCCGTGAGCATAGGGTAAAGATTTTCGAAGGTCAAGTTACGGGAGACAATCTGAAGCACATGAAAAAAAAAGAAATAAAACGGCTGTCAATCGATGGTCGTAAAAATTTGAGCCCATTGAGTTTTTATGTCCTTTTAGCTCGACACATCGAATCGGAGGGAATCGGGGTTTGCTCCGGAAGAAATATTCCGAAAATTGTTAAGAGTGAGAATTAAATTATGAAGCTCGTAAATGTGTGTGACACGAAATGTGACGGGTTGGAAAATGTTGGCAGGAAAATACTATATCTTACAATCGCAATGAAAAAAGTTAAATGCTATCAAAAGAAGCATACTATGCCAGCGGTGCATTCGGGGTGCAGTTTAATGTGTTTTTTCTGTTTTATAGCTTCAACCTACGATTAACTGTAATTTATATTTTTTTCTGAAATCAATGTGGACTAAAATAAGTTCAATGAGATATCAAAAACGAAAAGAACATGTAACAAACACCATTCTATAGAAATATTCTTGAATAGAAAAAAAAGTGCAATCCGAATTGGCCGAGTAAATGATAGCACTAACAGCCTTCAGAAAAGTGAAAGCCTGTAGGGTTGCAATTACTCTTTGAATTGAACAAGTGATCACAGATTAATTTCTTATCACCAGGCCTGTAAATCTATGCATGTTTGCGTTGGCTCGAGTCGGGACGGCCGGATGTAGCAGTCTCCGGATCGGCAGAGTCGGTGAGATTGCGCATGGACCCCGGTGTACGGAGAGAAATGCATGGACATCATCTTCCATTGAGCTTGAGCAGTGTGATTGCCGATTTGTGGTGTTCAAAACAATCGATAAGCACGGTCAACGCTGATATTTTGCTACACCATACGCCAGTTCGATTTTAGTGATGGAACTTGTCAGAATAGTGTGTTGCCTTTCTGTGGCGATTTTCGCAGCTCCTTCTATGGGGCGTGAGCTTCCTATAGGTGCGATCGTAGATACACCAACAATCCACCATAACGTTCACTATACGGCTGGACACCAGAGGCCGTATCCCAAGTCGTGTCGGGACGTCACGCATCGAGTGTCCGGTGTACATCGCATTCAACCGGAGTGGCCATTCCAAGAACCGATGCTGGTGTACTGTGACCAGGAGTTTGAGAGCGGTGGCTGGACGGTGATACAGCGTCGCATTGACGGATCCGTCGACTTCGAACGCGACTATGTGGACTATGACAAAGGTTTCGGAAACATTGACGCGGAGTTTTGGCTAGGCCTGGAAAACATCTATCGACTGGCAAAGTCTGCCCCACATGAGCTTGTTGTGTTGCTGGAAGATTTCGCTGGCAACACATCATACGCCAAATATGCTGCCTGGGATGTGGCAAAACGCAATGACAACTACAGTTTCAAGAAATTGGATTCTTACTCCGGTTCTGCTAGTGATGCATTCGAAGGAAATAATCATGATATCAGTTTCGTATATTCAAACACAGGCGGGGTTTGGACCCGTTTCAGTTATGGTGAAACATGGTTTGTTATAAGTATTAACAGAGCAATAGATCACAGCCCAGTAAATATACAGCAAGTATTACGCTATAGGAATACTATAATTTTTCATTGCAGCAATCTGAATGGAAAATACGTGCCACACAATAATGGTGACCGTACGGACGGAACTGTATCGGGATTGCACTGG
The DNA here is from genome assembly GCA_914969975.1 of Anopheles atroparvus. Lineage (NCBI taxonomy): Eukaryota > Metazoa > Arthropoda > Insecta > Diptera > Culicidae > Anopheles > Anopheles atroparvus. The sequence goes on from CAJZCY010000003.1 coordinate 22,430,668, forward strand.
GGAAACTTTAAAGCAGGATCTATCAAAGCCACCAAGATGATGGTCCGAGTCACAAAGCCACTGGAATAGTTCCCGCGTGAAGCTACTTCCCACGTGAAGGATCAATTATTCCATTTGCTGACCTATGCGATTGATCGATTTCAATTGTAGCGGCGAAGAAACAAAATGAGGCACAACTCTTAAGAAAAAAAAATCGGAATAACATCCAGTACAATAAAACATTTAGAAACTGGCATTGGATAGATCTGTTATATACTGTCTAAATATAAGCAGGTATGTACGACCGGGTTTTTTCCCGGTATGATCGACATGTCGTTTGGGAAACGGCAAGTGTCTCCGGAAGTGCAATCCGTGTCCGCCATCGATCGTTATTGAATGGTGAAAGTTGTTCTACCTCTGCTGCAAACCCTCAAACTCGTACCGGAGAGATCACAAATTGAGACATCTGCAACGCGACGCGGGGGAACATTTCATCTCTCATGCCGATCCGTGGAAAACCGAGCGAATAATGGGAGACACAGGCGAATCATCTCGGCTCGCAATAATTAATTACCGCCCTGCGGCGTGTCGGTATTTTGCAGCCCGTTTAATTAGCAGTATCGGGTGTCGGCGAGAATGTTGTACGGTATCACCTTCCGGCGAGGGAGCAAGGGAAAAACAGACAAGACATTCCCCAATTCCGCGAGTGTCGTCCTCCGTGCCGACGGGTTTGGTCGGCCGGCGGATCGCTTTCTTTTCCGGACGGAGAAATTGCCCGCAAATGGCTATCATCGATCAAAGACGATTCTTCTTTTCTGCTTCGCGCAATTGCGCAACGAGCGCCGTTCTTCCTTGCCGCCTAACGACATGATACGCAGCGCTTATGGGAATCATCGTCGCGGGTTTCCCGTGCTTCAGGAGGAGTCCATCAGTTCATCTCAGATGTGTGATGGAAGGCTCAATAGAACGAAGCGGGATCGGGCAGCACACGGTGATTGTGATTGACAAGCGCTTAGGAGGGAACGCTTGTGAAACGTATGGAGGAGCAAAAGGAGTGGAAGGCAAATGGTGAGACCCGTGTAAGGAATTTGTAGGAAAATGTACAGATCAAAAGAAAGCTGATTGTGCAACATTGTTGCTGCCCCGGGGAGAAAAAAAAAGAAGACGAACATTGTGAAAACAGAGATTACAGCAATCTTTTGGTGTTCATTGTAGAGATCCCCATCTGTATAAATTATGTATAAGACTTTGACGGTCTTGGCCAAGAACGTCACATTAGAATATAACCTTCACCTCAATCCAACCCACACCGCGCCGAACTGAAGCTGCTAATCTGATAATCATCATTTCCTGTGCATGTAAATCATCGCCCCGGAGAGCCAGCATGATTAACATACCAGAGTGAAGAAACGAGATCGAAATGAAGTCATTTCTAGCCACGATCAGCACGGAAACCGCGAACGATCTTAACGACGAGGCAGACAAGGGAAGCAAGTCAAATAGACGACATCGTCGAACCCGAAACACCACATTGCTCCGTTCGACACATTGGGCATTCATTTCAGGGCAAGCCGGCGCCTGGCATCCCGCTAACGCGTGGACGAAATATTGGCCTCGATAAGGGCATACTGATGAGATCGCGAACGAGATGCTACGACAGCTCGCAAGGGGTGGTCTACCTACATCCCTGCGCTGCGCCAATTAGCAACCCGCGGTGGAGCGGTCGCGACATTGATCAGATTAGCATGCCGGTTTACAGTACAGGGAGCAGACGACTCCTCTTGCTGGCACGGTAAAGAAACTCGCGGGGGAAGAAAAACATGCCCTTGCGATTCCCTTTTTCTAATAATCTAATTTTACCCTTTTTCTAATAACTTCACTGAGCCGGAATGGAATAGGGCATCAACAGAGTGGCATCATAGGCGCGTGGCATAAATTGAGGCTCCAAATCCAAACTAGACCCTCTCGGAGGGAATTGTCATCCATGGAAAAAAAGGCGCTCGTTAGAAGTGTGTTAGTCCAATGAAGTCAATCGGCCAGCACAAAACTTCCAAATTCCCGGCACGAGGAACGAAGGATGGAACCGATCCAGAGGAATTCAATTCTGTTATGATCAATAATTCCAGATAAAATTATTAGCTGTAAACAAAACAGAAAGAAACGGGCGATCCTCGCGTCGTCGATGGAGGGAAACGGAAAAGAAATGGCTCTTGGGTGGGTTTTCATCCCGTGGCGCGGCAACAAATTGAGGTTGGGCTCGACGGTCTCGCAAGGGCATCATCTCCGAGCGGGAACACGACCTACGCGCCCCCCCCGAGAGAGCAATACGAGGTAGAGAGAGAGAACGGGGCTCGAGGTCGAATCGTCAGATTCCTCCTCCTCTCCATCCCCACGTGATTGATCTTATCGCCCGGGCGAGTCCTACAGACCCACTAACACAATGTCGAAAGCGAGAGCGTGATATTGGGCCGGGAGTGGTTTTCGGTGCAATTTTCAGCCGGGAGAATACACCGGGAACGGGTTTGAAGGTGAACAGCATGCGTCCGTAGCAGGGGGAAGACCAAACAGCATCATCATTAGCGACGGTGTTTATGGTAATGACGTTGTCGACGGTTGGGAATCCAATGTGGTGTTCGTGGATGGGATCACAGCGCACGCAAGAACGCATTGATTACGGAATTGATTATGCTGCAGATGCATTCACCGAAGCCATCTTTCGCAGCAACCCCTTTGTCGTGGCAATCACAAAACCTCATTTTGGATCGCTTTTCGAAAATAAGACAAAAAAAGATGTTTACCACCGCCGATGGCAACCTGCAAACCTTTGCAGACCTCTGCCATCGGTAAGTCGGTGGGTTTATGTGTGCAGGTGTAATCGTATGCACCTGCAGCTTCGAAGCAAGAAAAAAAAAACACAAGAAAAACAAGGGATGAACAAGAAGGGATGTAAGGTTGGAATTATCGGTAACCTTCATTTCCCTTTGCCTCGTTAACAATTTCGCGTCAATTTTCGCGTTCCCGAGTGAGCTTTACCATGGGTGTAAAATTGGCCAAGGCGAGCACACGGTGTGCCTGGGAGTGGACGCATCACTCTTTTATAGAAGAAAGTATATGGAAAACCTATAGAAAATAAAGATGAATTATGACTTGAATACAAAGCATCACATTTAACAAAATAAAATAAAAATAATGACAATCTGTCTAATTGTGTTTTTAGTAACAGTGAATATCTATGACAATAAAGAGGATGATTGATCGATGCTGGAGACTGGGCAAATCAAACAAAAAACACCCACCGGACAGTTCTTCCAAACGTAAGGTAGTGCACCGGCAAAAGGTTTCCTGCAATCAACCAGTTCCACATGTCATGATCGGGTCCCTTCTTCGGGAGGTGTTCGCTCAACGTCGTCCACAACTGACGGAAAATCGATAGGCTGAGTCAGGAATGCATTGCTACATAGGTATGGTAAGGTAAGGCAGCATCATGCATGCACCAAGACCTCATGGACGAAGGGCGCGAAATAGTGAAGGCAAGGAATACGAAAAAGGTGATAGAAAGAGGATGGCAGAAGAGCACCCACCCCAGTTGATAATGAATCATAACCACACCATCATCCAACGATGGGGAAGGGGTGGCCTCTACACGCGGAAGGAATAAATACGTTTGCGGAACCGTGCGTGCGTGTGTACGTCTTTGTGTTGGACGGCATCATCAACAACAAACCATAATCCTTTGCCTTTCTTTGCTGGTTTTCTTTGTCTCCTTCGGCTTCAACTTCACCCTGAGCCACACTCAACCGCGCCAGGGAAAAAGATGACACCAAAATCTAGGTTAGTCGTGTCGCCTCACGAAGCCTGTAATAGTTTCCACAGATGCCAACGGACGCATGTGTCGCTCTTGTGTGTGTCGGCATATGCACTTATGCATACCCCGGCCTGATGGGCGCATGCATGGTGCATCGATTGACCTCTCCCCAATCGTGGCGTACTTGTGTGGGTTGATTCCTGGAGTGGTTCGAACAGGCGTGAGACACTATGCACAGTGAATACCAATTTTCGTCGAGTTGGTAACAACTTTCAGCTTCCGGGTTTATTAGGAGCGAAAATACACGAAAGGTCTTGATGATCGAAACATTTAAATTTTAAATTGAAAGAGAATTTCCTGCCTTGAGAGTCCAGAAAATACCTCTTTTTCGTTACATTTCATAATGTTTCCCCTATCAACTTAAAATCGGTGATACAATGAAGTTAAAAAACTCTTTTTCGATTTGGATGCTGAGGTGTGTTCAAAGGGAAGAGATAAAAAACATATGCAATGAATAATAAGTTAGTTTCAGCTGCAAAAACCGGAACCGCTATGCTTATTTTAAAAAGAGATTTCAGTCAAAGAAATCTTTACCTTCTGAGCAAATATCGTTTCACCTCACGAATAATATTAGCATATTCCTCTTAAACATATTTATATTAAGAATAATATTTTATTACACTGGAAGATCATTCCAAAATATGACACTCACTGTTTTTATTGATCCCTCGAGATTTTTTAAGAGATGACAAGAGAAGGTGCTCGGTCAAAACGTATTTTTTCTCTATGAAAACCGCATCGCTCAATCCACACGCGGTATGGACGACACGTTACACGCGGAACACCAAAGGCGGCTTTTGGGGCTTTCGTTTCCAGCGTTGTGCCGCCGCCCGTTAGCTGCGTTCGCGTCTGATCGCACTTTCGACGCGTGTTAAAAGTACATTTTTATGCTAATCGAACCGACCGGGCTCGGCATAATCGGGGCACCGCCGTGATTGCGCATCATCGTGCGCCCCAGACAAGGTGCGTGAAAGCGGGACTCCTTCGAGAGGACTCCGGGCCTCCCGCGCACCAATCCGAAACGAACTTGACCGTAAGGGCTCAATTCTGGTCATCTGGGAAAGGGAAGCTTACATAAAGCGATACCGAAGCGTCTAATCTGCATGCAAACGACCATCGCGGCGAAAAGACGTCCTAATTCTACCCGATTGAAATGGGTGAAGGAGGCAAAACAAAACAAGGGCCGGCATTTTTCCGTCGCATATCATCCGCAAACTGGACTGGCGGTTAGGCAACGAGTAGCAAGAGGGCCGGCTAGCTAAGGCATCAAAGCTTTTCGAAAGGGAACGCGCGTGGCAATGTCGTTAGGAAAATGATGCGCCATAGTTTTCAATTTGTCGTGTTGATTTTTTGTTGTTGTTATGTGTGTGCGTATATTTGGCCCTTCGCTTTCGTTTTTACGAGAGGAAAAACACGAAAATTAATTACCGTAATCAACAACGTCCGCACAGAAGGTGCCTTCGATTAGCCGTTGATGCCTTCACTTTGGTTCGACCGAAGCGAAGAGGAATGTCGTGCCCCTTGGATGGACGCCAGTTTACGAACGACCTGTGCCGTGACTTCACTACCCGCAAGATGGATGCGTTTCAATAACGATGACGAAAAATTCACCCCGCCTCTCGACGTCGGAATGGCGAGTGACAAGAAAATTACGAAGCATATCTCGCTCACCACATTCCCAAAATCAGAAAACAAAAAAGAAATAGTCACTCGAGCAGCGGAAAAACACATAACATAGGAAAAATTATGATACCTTTCCGCGCAACGAGCTCAAACGAACGAACGATGCTGTCCCCGGACCGGTTTCGCCGTAGGAGTCAACCTAAACTATGATCTTTATGCGAAGCTTTTCGGCTGGCTTAATGAATGGGTGGAATGCTGCAAAAACCTAACGCGAGCAAAAAGGAAAAATGAAGACGAAGCATATTAAGTGATCTTAAGAGACCTCAACGAACGGCAGGCGATGAACAGCGCGTGTCGTTTCATTTGGTAAATAAATAAGTTTTTTCTCTGAAGCCGTTCGATGCGCAACTTAATTGTGAATGTTTTAATTAAAAGCCATCACCAGCAAGGAAGATTGGAAGCATCGGTGCCAATTCTGCTGCAAAAAGTGCCCATCAAAATGATGCTATCGTCATCTGCATTCCGATCCAGTTCATTGACCGCCCGTCATGGGACCGGCTATCGTTTAATAAATTATGGTTTTTGGACACGCGGGTTTTTTCGTCTGTTTTAAGATCACGTCAATTTCTTTTGTGAAGCAAACATTTTTATTACTTTTTCAAACAACAAAACACTCATTGAGTTTGATTTTGAGTCACGCAAGCAAGCACGTTGTTCGTCTGTTCAATTTTCCATTTATGTAAACTGCAATTATGCAGAGGAGAAGAGGAAGAAGCAGAAAAACAAACGGTCAAACATCAAAGCACCCGAAACGAATTCGCATTTCCCCACTGCGAAGGCCGTGGAAAACGTTCCAATAGCGCACGGAACGGAACAAAAAGCGTCCAGTGAAAGAGAAGATTCCTGAGAAAATGAATTTAATAATTGTAATCATTATTCCTGACCAACGTGCGCGTCGACTGCCAGTTACACCTTGCTCGTTCCTATCTCCTCCTTCTGCGTCATTTCTTTTCATTCTGTTGATTGATAATTTCCTCGCGAATAACATTACTCGTCTTTCGTTCCATTGGGGCTCTCCCATACCGAGCTTACATAAGGTCTTCGTCGTCGTCGTCGTCGTCGTGAGCAGCATCCGTCAACCTTGGCGCATGTTAAAAAAAAATTGCCAGTAAACGTCACCGGAGCCCTTGGGGAGCACCTCCACAGCAGGAAAGAATAAAAGCTTCGACGTGCAAACAGAAAGAAAGGCCGACCAGCTAGAGAAGGAAGAAACGGGAGCGGAGCGGTGCTTTGTCGGCAGGAGCGGCAAACAACCGGGGTAATTTGCGATAAGTTTTTCCCACAGTTCCCAAATCCCGACTCCGGCACTCTTTTCCTTTTCTGGAGGCAAAAGGGAGCAAGAAGACACCAGCAAGAAGCTGGTAACCAGAACAATCTTACATCATCTCCACAGAAAGGCAGAAGACCCCGGCCGGTCGGTGGCACCGATAGCGATCACGACGCCTTTGCGGCACCCACTGACCTAGACTAGAGCCGGCGGACAAAAATGGGCAGCGCAAAACGAATAAAAAGAAAAATCCATTGCGAACACATTTTTCTCCTTCTAGTTGTGCGGTTGTCAGAGGAGGCAGCCATCCAAATCCGCGCTGCACGCTACACGGTAGACAGTGAGGAACCGGGACGTTGTCGGCACGTTGTTGCATGGGAGTCACAATGAAGCGTCTTTCCCGGAGCCGCGCGAAAGGCTGTGAACATCGTCTCGGCCCGTCGGAAGCCAACCCGGAAAACTTGTTTATTTTCAGAGGAGGAGTTTTTTTTAAATGCTTGAGGTTTTATTCCCTCTGCAAGACACAAAACACAAAAGAGCCCCGCTTAACAATGTTGTTACACTTGACGAACGATCTCCCCGCTTCTTACGTCCCTTCCCAAGCACGATCGGTTGTTAAAACCATCGGATCGATATTGGCGATCCGTGAGAGATTGTTGCCGTTCGCCCCGCCGACTCTAATGAGTCCCCTCGCCTTCCTACGGTTCCATGGTCGACGGCGAATAAGCTGGAATGCTCTTACCTTCCTTCTCCGGCCAACAAACACGCTCCTTCTCTCTCTTAAGAAAAAGATAAAACCTTAAGACAAGCAGTTGCCTTCAGTGTCATGACTCCGAGTGATTAAGCTCTGCACGGGACGGGACGGCATGTCCACCGAAGCAGTTGACTGGCGGTATTTAGTGCCCGAGAAATATGGCATACCTTCGGTGCTTTCCCCACTCCAACGTCCGGCGGTAGGGGACTGCTGTCTTGTAGCCCTTCGATTGGCAGAGAAATGTCCGATCGACACACGGACACAACACTCGACACCGACCGGTAACAGACCCAATGAGCAGCACATTTTCATCGTGACTTCCTGCGGCGGGATTCCACTTCGCTCTTCCGGATACTTGCGTCGGCGCCGAGAGCCTCTTTCTCTCACGCGGTTCCAAAGCGACGATAATTAATCTTCGATGCTCCCGATGCGCTCTGGGGCTTCTTGGCCGAGACGATGGGGCGGGGAAATGGAAAATCGGCCAGGAACGGATCACCTTCCGTCAATTTGGACGGTCAATTTCTGTGCGCACCCGGAAGCGGGCGATGAGAGGAGGCTTAGCACCGGAAGAAGATTGTTGTTCGACGTATGTCTCATTTTATTTCCCTCATCCTCCCTTTCGAGATCGTGAAGGCGAAGCGTAAGCCGAAATGGAATGTTACCGTGTCTCGACTGGTTTGCACTTGCGTGCCCTATAATCGATTCGTTCGAGTGAGGGGATGCTTCCAAGCAAGCCAGGGCACAAACGCCGAGTGGCTCGTGGAAAACCGATGCTCAACAACTACCAGAGGGTTGGAACATCGGCCAGCTCGACCTTGGAAGGACCGTTCGAAACAAACGGTCGCAGAAGAGACAAAGAATCGTCGCGCATTGGTTGACAACACGACGGTGTATTTGCATACCTTCGCAGTAATTATTCCCGCTGAAAACAAGGTGTGTATGAGTGCTCTCGATTGGTTACGCAACGGAACACTGTACAATAGAAAAACACCGCCGTACTGACTCGGTCGCTAGGTACATACAGGCGACCCCTGGAAACCTGCACCTTCAACACATCGGGTGCTGACAGGTAGGTTCACCGCGTCCGCAAATCACATCAAACTGGGTCACCCTTGTGTGGCCCGGCTGAATGCGGCTGAACGACATTCGATGTCAAAGTCATCACAGCGACGATTGAACCATCGGGTCTGACCGCCAGCGTCCCACACGTGGATAAATCCCAACGGACCCCCGGGGCAGGTTCTTCGAACACCTGGGGCACTTCGTTGGAACCGATTGAGACAATTTTTCCATGCTTCGAATGGAAACAGTCAGCACCGGTTGGATCGTGATGGCGAGAGCATATTGACGCGAAAGAACGACGATAGATCGGAGATAACCGCCTTCTGGCATGTGTGTAGACACATAACAAGGATCTACTGCTACTTATTGGACAATTGGACACGTTAGCAATGACGAAACAAACCAACAAACAGTGCAATTGCACGACTAACCACCAGAGCCTACAAAACATGTAACATGTGGGCACTGAACTGTGCGTGACAAAACGACAAATACAAATCCTAGCGGCCTACTGAATGGATACTTACTGATATCGATGTACTGAAATGGATGAAGTGGAATATTGATGGAAAATGTTAGGAAGCCGCACCCTGGATGGAAGATGATAGAATGAAGTGGTGAATGATGAATGCAAATGGTTTGTGTGCTTCTTTTGTGGCAAATAAAGTGTCAGCAATGAAGTGGGTCCTTCAGATTTTGTGTAGACTTTATTTTACCATCGGTTGATAAAGTTTACGCGCACAATTTGCAGTGCAGTATCATAATTCAAAACATTATCTATTATGCTGGAGATGCTGAATGCCCAACAAAGAATGATTTATCATATGCGGTAATGCAAAACCTTAAGCCAGGAACCCTTTTTCCTGCCAGAAAACTTTTTCCTGTTTGCGCACTTTGTGTGTGACTTGTTTACCTAAGACTGAAAACACAATCACTGCTTGTCTGCGAGAGGGAAAATCAAAATTCCAAAATGTATGCAAATGAGTGGAAAAAACTCAACCCTCCCCAGTGCGTAAAACGAATCAACGCGTATGAAAAGAAATATGCAAATAACGATCTCATCGACTGCATCGCATAACCACGACTGGATGATGGCATGATCGGGAAATGTGCTGAGGGAATGGAGAAATTATGGGAGGACAGCTTAATGAAGCCATTACGTGGTTGTGAGGCCGACACTTTAGTTCGAAGGAGGCTGCTTCGCTTCGCTGTTTATGATGCTCCGATGCGCGCGGATAAATGTAAGCGCCAAGCGCAAGTGCTTACGAAGAAAAAGAGGAAGGTGAAAGAGGCTTGATCGCGTGTGGCCAGAGTTCTCGACGGTCTGGTCTACAAATATCTTTTCGATCGGTCTCAACGTCGACGCAATCACACCGCGCACGAGTTGTGATTAGCTAATGTGCAACAATGTTACCAACGGGCCATCATCGCATCCGACAGTAACATCATCATCATCAGCATCAACATCACCATAACCATTAACCAGTGAGGGTAACAACAACATTCTTCAGTTCTTTCGGACGAGAGAGAGCTCCGATGGGATCTCCCCGGTACTTTCCTTTCTCCGCACTCATATGCACTTTTCTGCATTAATTTTTCCCACACATTCGATGCAAGGGAAACCCGTTCCCCCACGATCACCTTTCTATCCCTACTGAAGATATGTCCCGCCCATCTTGCCGGGTGCGTTAACAATTTGCCATTTTACTGCTGAGAAAAAGAAAACACCCGAAATGCCCTTCAAGCGGGAAGAGAACGAAAAGAGTCTGCCTTCGATGCACTCTTTCCTCATTCAACGCACGTGCCCATAAGCTTCTACGCGCAAATTGGAGTTCCAAACCCTCCCCACGTGGTAAGTAGAAAGTGCAAGTGAAGGTTTATTGCAAGTGCAACTGCAACGCGAGCACGCACAAGGGTGTGTGTTTGAGTGTGGATATAGACAGGAAGGGATGACGGTGGCATCTCCTACGCCATGTCTGGGAACGACACCGCGCATAAACAAGTGCGGCGTAATGTATGGTGCTTTTTTTTTATCAATGTGTTACTGAGGATTTTTGTTTAAAATTTCGCTCCCACAAGATTAACATCAAAACATCGTAACCCACCAAAATGAACGGGAGTTAGAAGGAGTCAAGAGAAAGTGTGGCATTCGTTGATGTGTAACTATCTAATCAAACCCAGTTTTCCTAAACTGAATGGCAGACGGCGTTGCAAAAAAAAAAAAAAGAAGATAATGATAAGGTAGCAGGTTGAAACTGTCCATACACAAGTTTCCCTTCTACTTAGCTGAATGCGGTTGCCTGTAAGAAATTGAAGTTTATCTATGAAACTCGCAACGCACGTCGAGCAGGCTAACAAACCCTGCCAAAAAGCCGCCCTACTGACCGTTCGCTCTCAGCCAATTGCTTCTTTCCATCGTGAATCGAACGGGAAGGAAGTCCGCGCCTTCTCCTCTCGCACCAACGGGAAATCAATAATAATCGCAACATAACGTTATCGGACATTAATTGCCCCCAGTGCCATGACTCCCCTCATATAATACCATGCGCGCACGCGCCTTCGCACGCTGTTCACCGTTCGTAACATTCGGCCGACGGAGCACAAAAGATTTCAACGGCCGATGGTGCGACGAACCAAGCGACACGTTACTAAACAAGCTAGGCATCTTTTTCCGTCAGCGTGGCCGAGAGTTGCCAACGGGTCTAGGATTAGCAAACTGTGAAATGCTTTGCGAAGAAAATCCTCGACGTCAAAAAGACGAACGAAAAAGGAAATGAAAAAAAAAAAATCGGGTGCAATAGGTTTTTGGGCTGGGGAAAGGCCAGTGATTGGAGATTGTGTGAAACGTGCGTCGGAGCGTTGAGGAGCGGTGGATGGAAAACGGAAAACAAGTTCCCAGTGCGGCTGCTAAGTGACCGGCGACCAATTACCCTGCGGCGCACTGGCCAGTGGTGTAAAGTTACTTGATCAGGAAGGGTGAAGTGATCATGCAAAAAAAAAAAAAAGAAACAAAATCACTCCGAAAAAAACAGACACACACCGACGAGAAGAAAACTGGTTCCTTTGCGTTCAACAACCTGCCACAAACTGGCGGCATCGAACGGTACCTTTGCCTTGGCGGTAACTGGATTTTAGCCAGCACCACCAACCGGCACCAACCTTTCTATCCAGGCCCACAACGCACCCAGCTCACCAGCAAGGTGAGATAAAGTGAGACAATTAATCATCGGGGAATTGTTGACGGTTCGCTATTAATTTAATAAATCCCTGTCTGCGCAACTCGACCACGTGCGTGCGGACGCGCGTATCTCTTAAGCGTGCGTGCGTGCCGTGATTGACACATTCGATGGGTGCGTGTCCTGCATTGATGACTGCATACTGCTGCCAACAGAGACGAGGCGCCATATGAGGCGCGTACAAGAAGAAATGCTGGCCAGCTTCAACGGGGATCTTACTGGTGGGAGGAAATGCCGAGACGAGGCTACTAATGCACTTTCCGTTGGAACCTGTTTGTTCACCACGCCCTTGGACCACGGTGAAGTGTGGGTGAGGCGGTGATAGCGTGATGGAATTGAACTATTAAACTTCAATTAAGATCGAACTTCCATGCGAAGGGCGCGACCGGTAGGCACATTATTCGTAATTAGTCATTCAATTTAACATTCATAAACAACCGTGTGAACGTTTCCTTTTCCTGCATTTCCAATGCAGTAGCTTACTCGCTTCGTCGTATTAAGCAATGTGGACAACAAAATGTTATACGGAAGAAAAGTTCGTGGTTTGAATTTCATTCAAACGTGAGTCGTTCATCTCGAGGATCATTAATTCAAAATCATTTTAGCGAAAGTAAATCGTTATTAGTACGTACGTCTTGACTTGAGCTTCGGATGAACCGGCTTCAGCACGCGTCCCTTCCTAATCGAGTCCAGCAGCTGCTCCCGGGGGCAGAACACGCGCTTGAGCGGTGCGGGCGCGAGCTTCCTTTCCGATGCCTGCAATAGTGAAGCGATTAGAAGCTGAAGGTAGTAACTATCCAAAGGCATGCACTGAATTGGATTGTGCGAGAGAACTGACACGGTGTGTGAGTGTGCCTGAACGTACCTTTCGTAGGGGTGGCCTCGACCGGATGAACTCTAGTATGACTGCGTGTGCGTCCTTCTTGACCCGCGGCGGAATGTCGCCGTTCACCATCACCTTGCGCAGATTGTACTTTCTGTAACGGGAGAGGAGGAAGACGCTCGTTAGTCGTTCGGTTTCCCGGGCATTTCGAAGGTTGGAGAATTCGGATTTGAAAGGGTCGCCGGCAATGTCGGTCGAATGCAACGGTCCGGCACAGCCGATGCGATTATCTTGCGATCGTGCACGTCGTGAGCGAGTCGCAGGAATGCGCAATGCTGTCCCGGGACAAACGGGAGAAAGGAATTGGAAGATTGAAGGCTGTCCACGAGCCGAGGGGCGGGAGAAACCTTTTCAAGGTTGGACTAATCAAACCCGCCCCCGTTTTGTCGGGCGATGGTCAGCTTTGGAGGGTAGATCTTGACCTCTGACTTGTCCGCCATCTGCCAACAACCCCATCACCGGCCCTGCATCGTCTCTTACCTGGAGCGGATGTCCTCCATCAGGATTTCGTAGGGTGTCAACTCGTACTCGATCGGCGTGCGCGAGAAGTTGATCTTTTTTAGCCGCACGCCACGCCGCAGCTCGTCCACTACCTGCATCCAGAAGCGGGCCTAGGATGGGAAAAAATGGGTTAAATGAAGTATGTTTCCTTTCGTCGATCATTTAAAGAATTAAAAGATACAAAATCATAAAGCATGACAAGCATTAACTGAAAAAGTGCAACGAAATCATAACCATCCAACAAACTAAGCGATCGATCGACGCTGGCCGGCAGCACGCGCCTTCCCGCGGTGACAGAGGGTGGCGCCTAACCGCATAGCCCGGACTCATGTTTCATTGGGTGCGCGCATAGTACAATTCCCAGGAATGCGTAACGAAACGAAACGTCCATCACGACGCGCCGGACGGCGACCAACGCCGATCGGTTGACCAACTTTGCCACAATCGTGGCGAAAGAAACGAAGGGAGCGCCGGGAGACCAGATCGACACGGATCGATCGAGTATCAGAATTTATGGAATTCATGATAGTTATGAAACCACCACCGGCGTGCCGAAGGGTGCATTTTACCTCCATCGCAGTGGTGACAAATCGAAGTGGACGGACGGAGATATTCGACCAAATGGGAGCATGTGGTCGCGTCGATGCATGGGTGAAAAATAATGGTGTAAGCCGCACCAGCCTGCTGCAACCATTGTTTTCTTTCATCAACTTTCATCTCTGAGATTGTTTGGATCGATCGATTCAGGTTTTCTAGCGAGGCGCAATAGCGATAAAAAAACAGTGCAATTCAGGTAATCACTCTGTTCAAAACTGAAAAAAACTCAGATTTCTGTTAGTCTGTTGCGAAAATGTTGTAATTTATTTTTTTGTATCTCCAAAAATAACTATTCTACTAGGTTTCAACTATTTAAGGCAATTTCACTTTGGCCATTTTTTTGGCCATTTTTGCAACACAAAAATTCAACATGTTACAATTCTTCGACTTTGTAAAGAATCGAACCATCAATGCATATTTTTCTTATGACTCTTATTCACTCGTGTGAAACTGAGATTAAATTCTACAATGTTGACGTTCATATCAACGAATGTTCTTTAAACGGAAATCCAGTAAAAAAAAAATCCTAGTTCTGTCTTCTTGTCACAAATTTAAGAAACATCCGTTTTCCAAAGCTTCCTTTTTCCAAACGTCTAACCTTCAAAAGTTGGTTGCACGATAACTCACGACTAGAACAGCGCTTCCGATCGTTGCAATATTTCACAACGGTAATCTGCATGAATCATCAGAAAGACAAAAAATAAGTGACCGAACAAGAAACGCCGACCCGTTGCGCAAACTTGCGTCCCATTCACAAATCTAGCCGCCGGTTCCCATGTTTCTTGGGCAACAGAACGGACCGACCCAGCAAAAGAACATATCAAACCGCTTTCGGGAGGCTCCAAGTGAACGTAATTTAGAACCCGGCACGCATTCGAATGCTGGAGCGGCGAGCAGCCGCCAACCAGAGGCGACAAGTTACTCAACTCACGTGGCCCGTGGCTTGAGTTTCCGAAAACGAGTGAACAAACACGACCGTGCCTTTCGCCTCACCAGCAGCTGGAAAGGTAAAGTGTCGCTGGCACAGCAAAGTGCCGCTCGTCTAAGCCGCTTAGGCAAAGCATTAGAGCAGGGTCTTACGCCTTATTGTCTGCTGCCATCAGCGATTGATCAAACTAAAGCAACCGACCGGCGCATTGGGCATCGGTGGGGACTTCAACGGTAGCCGCCAAGAATGGATAGCGTGCAAGAAAAGCAAGCAAGAGAACCGTGCTAGAAATATGGCATTCACCTTAACCGGGAGTCTATGATTTATTGGTGGAAGGAAGGGTTTCCGATTGTCGTATTCGCTTTTATGTTGTACCTTTTCTTATGCCTCATTAATAAGCGAGGAGTAGAAAGGAAGCCGACAGAAGCTGGAGCTCGCAATTTGTTCTGCGAGAACATTTTTCCCCTCGAATCGGAGGATTTAAACTCGTTCATTGCACCAGGATATAGCCACCAGTCATTGCGCGATAAAACTGTTTCCCTCCGGTCGTTTCAAGCATCGACGTACCGGCCTAATCCGACCGGTAATTCATTTATTTACTACCCATCATCGTCACATCTCACGCCGGGGTGTATGATCTTCATCCGGTGGCGATGGAGATCAAAGTAAAGTGTGACTCTGTGGCTTCGCTCCCTAAGCCGCGCAAGTGGGTCGATCGCAAAGAACCGTTTCTCAGGGTGGAACCTTGCTCACACAACCATAATCCATCTTTTCCTGAGCATCGGGCTCGATAAACCGAACGTAAACCCATCGGAATCGGTTCGTCTGCTTGAGGATCAATCCATCACCACGTGCAGAGGAAACGGAAATAGATTACTTGTCATCCATACCCTTCTCGCTGTCTCCCCTCCTCTTTACATTCTTCAACGGACCAGGAGGGTTTCCCTGAGCATCGGCAGCTCCGGCAGAATCGTCTCATCACCGATGTCATTTTTTAACGAAACAGAAAAAAAAAATGCATAACCAACCCGATAGATGCAGCAATAAATAAATAAATTACTCCTCGCAAAGGCCAAGGGAAAGGGCACCGGTTCCGTGTAGCTCCAGGCGGCCACCGGCATCTCCTTTCGCTCGTCTTCTCGCGGATATGCTGGGGGGAAGGTTCATCGTCCAGCAAAAGGAAATTGCACCATCTTAGAGCACCGATGATGAATGTCGTAGCGGATACGAGTCCGGCGTTGAAAAAAGAAGGCACCATAATTACAAGGAAAAGCTAAGGAAAATTAACTCGACATGCGTAATAAAGTAAATTTCAACTAAATGATACGCAAAACGGAAAGATTTCAATGGCAAGTTTGTTTGTGTGGTACATTTAACTTCGAACCGATAAGATTCATACTTGCAGCGCCTGCCAGATTCGCTGATCATCCGACTGTTCGGCTTGCTGTCGATGTTATTGGAAAAGATGTACCACGGTCAAGGTGGAACAGCGGGCAAATCGGAAGAAAGGTAAAGACACAGGCGACCCGAATGATCGTCGACGCGTTTGTTGAGCGCACAATTCGGTCCATTTTGACGATGATACGGCAGTCAGGCCGGGACAGATCATTATGACCACCAAGCAGCACAGCGTTATGCAGCAGAAGCCACAGCGTTCAACAGGTTGGCAGCATTCCGGGGGAAAAAGATTAGGATAAAGAAGAAGGAATTGCTTAAAAACGCGACAACGAGGAAAACACACACACATCACATCGGTTGATTTTTAACGATCTGCGCCCCTTTCGGGGGTCTTAAGGCAGGCCGGGCGACGACAAACGAGAGGAAACTGAAAAGTGCATCACCGTATAGGGGGACTGTGGGAAGATGAGTGGCGGGAAGTGCACGGGAGCAAATGAACAAATGGGAATGGAAAAAAAACTGCCCAAGATGTATTATTCGAAGATTAATGAAAGTACATTCTTTCGCGTCATTTCGCCATTTCGGCCGGCACCTTATCGTTTGCGCAGTTCGGTGCAGTCTCCGGTAGTTTCAGGATTGTCTGTTTCTTCCACCCCCCTTCTTCTTCTTTTACCTCGACCGTTTCGTGTCTCGTTATCGACGGAGAACGGGACAGGAGCATAAAAGAGTCGTCTGGAAGTCGTTTCCGTCGTCTGCGGTTCCTGCTGGCTGAGGGCAACCAACAAGTGGACGGGTTAACGGCAGAAGTTTTCTTTGCAATTGCTATTCTTTTTCCCCAATTGCTTTTTAACTTTTTTTTCTCCATTTAAATGCATTCATTTGCGGTGGACAAGTTTTCCACCGAAAGTTCCTCACACGTCTGTTTGGTCTCCTTCCGCCTCGCTCGCCCTCGGTTGCACTTTCACAGTCGTAACCACCAAAATCCTTTAATTACCAGATGCTGCAACTTTGCAACGTCGAACGCTGGCGCAGAAATGGAACCTGGACTTTCACCTTCACCCGCGTCCAGCGGCAAGCCATCAGACAAGTACATGTACAACCGTTCGTACGTTTCGACTTTTCGGTTGCAGTTCGTCTCTTTACGCAACGGCCACCCTTCTTTCAGCAAATTGAAATGTGTCGCACTGCGTTTCGTGGCCAATCGACAGGAGAATGGCCTACCGGAGCAGACCGAGCCCGCGAAAGAAACAGCACTCCCGCGGCCGACGGATGCCACAAACCGGAACGTAATCGGAACGAATGGTGAAATTGTTGTGATGCGGATCCCTTTTTCTTGTCAAGTTCCTAAAAAAAAAAAAGCAGCAGCTGAAGGATACGGTGCAACAGTGAATCACAACCCCGCTGAGCGTGGTATAAAAGGAAATGGAAAGTAGAAGAGAATCAAGTTTTTATTCCCGCGCTCTGTCTTCCCCCTCTCGCACTGCAACCTCCTGACGAATGTATTTTCATTCAATAAGGCCTTAATTTATGCCAATCGCTCGCCGAGACAACTGACAACGATATCATGGCCTCGCGAACTGCAAGAAGGTTCCGGAAGGGAATAGCAGGTTCGTCTCGTGCCTTTTGCTTTATGTTGAAGTCTTTTGTTGCGGAAATCGTTGTTATAGTTTTTTTTTATCAAAATTTAACTGTGTTCCAAATCCAAATGCACAAGCACTCCAACTCTCATTACACTCTCAGGTTGCAAATGACACGAGCATCCGCGAACGCTACAGTTTTCTTTCATCATTAGTTCCCTTCCCGAATCATCTTCGTCAAAGTGGATGGTTGTAAAAACCGTGCAGTTAAATTTAAATACCAGTCTCGCCAGTGTGCGGCCAACAAACAGCGACAAAATACCCACTCAGGCAAGCAGCGCAAAGAAAGATCAGTACAATCATTTTTGTGACGCTTTCCACGGTAATTGAGCATAATGCTGCCAAACTGACGGTGCTCACCAGACGCATGGTTTTTCTTCCGCAACATTTCCGCGCTTTCTAGGCGCGACCATCGCTCTCTGAAGGGCCCGCGCCCGCCTGGACAAGGCAAGCGGAAATTATTAGCAAAATTGCTCCCTCACTCTCGCCGTATGCCATCTTCCTGCCCCACTATGGTTGCTCCCTCCTATTCGTGGCGCGTCAGCATCATTTTGGGCGTCTTTATCGGGCGAAACGATCGTTTAGAAAGAGTAAAGGAAAGAGGGGCGGCGAGAGCCGATATGTCTGCTGTACCTTTCCGTTGCTCCTGACCTTCCTAGAGAAAGACCTTTCTTCTTTCTTCTTTTTTTTTCAACTCGCGGGAGGGCAATCGGAGCAATCATATGTCGGTAGCTAGGCAAAGACCTTCAAAAATTGGTCCCGGGGCTCAGCATAATGAGATGCAGTCAAACACACACCGCGCTACGCAAAATTAACCACAAAATCTCCTCCGATAGGCATGATGCTTTTTGGTTTGCTTCCAGCTCATTTCGTCGTTCATTTTCCGCCGATGTTGGTTCGAGGTTTCAACCCGCGGCTTTGCGGAAGAAATTGTACCCTTTTCGCATTCACCACCCACCTCCATGCCTCCAGTTATGCTTCGGGATTATTTGAACCCAGCATATGGAACGCTACCACGAAAGTTTTGAACGACGGTAAAAGCATCCAAGTGGTTGGACTAGCGGTTAATCATCATCGCCGCCTGCTTAACATATGGAAATCGCGACAAACTGGTGCAGAAAACAGACGTTAAAAAAGATACCCGAAACAAGGTTGACTATCGTGGTGGGGATAGAGTTTATTTTACCAATTTTGCTCACATTTCTAAAAATTACAATTTAAATAAGCTCCACGTCGAGCGAGTTTACGATCGAGCATCCCTCGCCACATTTTCCAGCTATCTTCGCCCGATCTTAACTCGGGACAGACGGTTCATTTCTTTCTTTCTTTTGCTACGATCACAGTCGAACGTGTGCGAAAAAAGTGTGCATAATTTTATGATTCGTTTTAAGGCGGCCCAAAATGAATTGATGAACATCACACGGCGATAGTGATGGTTTTATGTGTCTCGTGCCGGTGCGATTTAGCTATGCTCCACTGGTCGCACCTCGGGTGGACAAAGGCTTCGGACGAACGCGGCCTCGGGAGCAGCGCGGGCGAAAGGGCGCAGAAAAGGGGCAACATCTTTACATTATACGTTCCCTCGTCTCAGGGATTGTTGCAAACAATTCCAACCGAACACCTTTCTCTCTTTCTCCCCCTCTTTCCCCTCCGTCTGTTTGTTTCATTTTTTTCCTTTCGGATTTGCCTTTGGGCCATGGAAATGGAGCCCTGTGGTGTCATTATTGTCATTTTTTAAGCATTTCCCTCAAATTTCCATTCGTTGACTAAACAAACAAAACATCAAAGAGAAGAAGGCAAATAAAAGTAAAACGAATGTGTGTGCGGGTTATACCCAAAAATATAATTTCATGGACACATTTGTATCGACCGAACGTATGCTTCTTTTTTCAAATCCACCTGCCGCAAACAACTTCTATGTTGTGCAGTAGAGCGAACTTACTACGAAGGGAGTGGAATTTATAATCAGGCCTCACGTAATCAACTCCTTGCACCTTCTCTACGTTGCTCCAACTTTCCAAGCCCCACTTTTCACAATTTTGGTCAAAAACGTAACATTTTGAATGCGTCCCAAAATGGGTTTCGCTTCACGATAATATGTATGCTTTGGTTTTGGTGAACATGCACCAAACGCCACCAACAACCGCTCGAGTGGTTACAGTTTTCCGCTATTACTATTCGACTGTTTCGCGCACGCTACGGGCTTGATGCCATTTTGCACCGATGAGGAAACAAAGGTGCGAACAGAGGATAGTTTTAATTGCAAAGCACGAGTCCACCAGGTCCCCGTCTTCATGTGGCTTATGTTATTTAACTTTTCGCTCACCGATTGTGTCTTTTTTCAGGGTGTTAAAGTTTAAAAAGGCTTTACGAAGGAACTGTTCGCTGGAAAAGAATATTTCAAGACATCAAGTTCGAGCGCTACTTGGAAGTAACGAAAATCTCGATCAAATCCGACTAACTATTTGTGAAACTGTTCAATTACTCCATGTGAAAATTAGCCCAACTGTCGTTGTCGAAAGATTCGCGTGCAATTTGCATGTACCGAAAGAAAGAGCGGCTAAATGTTTCGATATCTCTCCGTTGATGGCCGCGGTTGCAATCGATGACGACATGGGCCATCGGTAAGAGCCAATGCCTTCGGAGGGCACCGAAAACGGACACCTTTTTAATCATCACCGGTCGAGGCTGGCTCGATCGAACCGATTATCTCGCACAGCTTGCAGCGCCGAAGCTCGAGCCGGGCTGAGCAATTAAAGTAATTGAATTGAATTAAATTAATCAAAATACAACCACCCTTTGAGGGTTGCTGTTCCGAACCGAAGGGAAAGGCCATCAAACGTGGCGGGAAAATGAATGAAAATTCCCCCAATCCGACTGTGCAATCAAACGATTTCGTGGCGTTTTCCCAACCGATCACCCCGAAAGACGCCAGCCCAGTTAGCTGAGGTTCCGCCTCGTAAGGTATCAATTTAACGTTTTCTCATTTCCATATCCACCCGGGGATGATGATGTGAGCCGTCCGTTTTCCTCGATCGTTTGAACAGCTTCTCCGCCGAACGATCATCAATTGGATCGGATAATTCAATTAAACGAAGACGTGTATCAACCAAATTAAATTGTTGGAAAATTGCAAATCGATGAGCGTTGGTCATGTTGGGTTGCCAATTTCCTTCAACCGCAATCACAAGCAATGCTTTCCATATGATTTTCGTGCTGCCAAAATTGCTGTTCTTTAAAATGTGTACCCTTGATTGCTTAACAGTAACAATCTTGAATTTCACGTTCGTGTAAGCATAGGCCTGAGCTCTGGAAGCAAACTTTTTGTAGGTTCGGAACAACAGAAAGTAAATGCCCAACTGCTTGTACCATTTTTTTAAAATTGATGTTTTGTAAGTGAAAACTGAACATTGCGTTCGGGGTAGTTTTAGTTTGGTTACGTATGTGCTGAAAATAAAGTTAATATCTGGAAAAGAAGCTGCAGATCAATTCACACGAAATCACCAGAATGAAACCTTTTCGACGTCGCTGTAACTTGTTTAATGCATGACATACAAATAAAAACGAGAACTAAGAACTCACCCAATCGTTGAAATGGATCTTCTCCAGCTCCTTGCCGGTCGTTTCCGCCTGCGCCTTTAACCGCAGCACCTCCGCCTCGCCCTGGCATACCCGCTGCAGGAACGTCCGCAGCTCGAGCGTTTCCGTCACCAGCGCCCGGCAGACCGCCCGGTAGTGATCCTCCGGCTTCGAGGGCGACACTCGCGTGGAGCAGTACTGAAAATGTGTGAGAACGATTGTTGAACGTTAAAAATAAAATCCGAAACGAAACGGAAAACGAGTGTGTGGCAGTTAATGGAGGGTTTTATGCCGATGCCGTGTCGCGAGATAGGGTCATACATTTTATTCCGCCACGAGTTGAAACCGAACGGGGGAGCAATTAGCGTTTCAAAATGTAAACCACACGAATGACCTCCGCTAGTAGGTCCTTAAAGAAGTCCAATTTCCACAGGAAGCAGTATCAATTTCAGCCCCGATTAAGCAAAAACGAAACCAACGACGAATGCAGTGGAGTGAACACGCAACTGACAAGAAATTGAAAGTACGAAGGGAAAATGGTGCTTCATTGCAGCGCGAAACACATCAAATGGAAATTTATTTCAGTTTTTTGTCAACAAGCACGATCAACACAAAATGAAATCAGACTACAACGGTCCGGCTTGTTGAAGACATGTGCATCACTAAACTTCCGGATGTGCGAACGAAACAAAAAAGCACGACGATTTACAATTAAAAGTCCAGGCACTTTTTCCGTAGCTTGCGGAAGTAGACTCCCTCCCCTCCTGGTTTGTTTATCTTCACTATGTCTTTTTCTCGTCCCTCATTAATGCTTCATCTCATCATGGATCCATCAGGCGTTCAGCTCATCGAATGACAATCTATTTTATGAACATCTTTCCTTCAACAACGATCAAAATCAACAACTTCCCTCACGATCCGTTTATCTTCTTTTTTGTTCCTTAATCAGTCACTTCTCGCTCTGCGATCAGCTTGTTGCTTTCAGGGGTGTCTTCTTAATTTCTGCCTGCCTTCTCAGCCGTTCCTTCGATAGGGCTTTCGCCCTACAGTAATCGAAAACCTTCTGGAATGGGGTGAGCCGGTAGGAGTAAGCCCACTTAAGAAGCTCATTTTCACGCATTTCACGGGAGGTCGTGTCACATCGGCACCAAGTCCGCTTGTCGCTTGGTAACACGATCCTTCGAGTTGATTTTTGTGTTTGTCCAGCTGGTCTGAAAGATCTGTGTCGTGGGTCGCGAGTGACAAAATCCGCTGCCCTTATCGTAAACCACACCGAACACAAAACGTCAGTGAAAACAACGCACTGGATGGGAAAGAGGCATCAAGGGTTGCACGATTTTGTCGCTTCCATCCCGATGAGGTGGTTGATGAAGGGAAATTAGTTTAACGACTCCATTTTACGACAGTGAGGTTTGATTCTCAAAAAGGGATTGTACGATTTGGGACGGTGAAAGACTATCCCAGTAACCTTGGCGTGGCCTTCCCGAACCAATGCTCCAGGCAAACATTTGAAAAAAGTTTGTTGTTTAAGTGCCAGGCTATTTCCGATGGTATTTATCTACGAAAACGGGATCACTGCATTTTGAAAGCAGACTGGTGCTAGATAAGATTTTACAGAATCCTACACGAACGACCAATGCACTCGCTGCCTGGCTGTCAACTTGATGCAACCGTTTTTTTTTTTTCTGTAGCAAAGTAGGTTAGAGTTTATTCGGCTGAACTGTTTTTTGTTTTCCTGAAGTGAAGAAGGTCATTGCCTTTAAGGCGATTTGGTTCGGGACGTTGTTGGCCGTAAAACTTTAATACCCGCCCCGTAAACACGCCTCCCGACCGTAAAAGGAAGAAACTAAACATCCACGCCAGCCTGAAACCGAAAGCAACACGCCAGTGCATCCGTCGCCGTCTTGAATGTCTCCATTTCGGCGCGGGGAAATCCGAAACCGTGGACGAAATTGTTTTGATAAGCCAACACATCGGGCATCGTGTTAAGATCCGCGTGGAGCGCATAAAATGACTGCATATAAGATGCATCGTAATAAACTCCAGTTGGCGCCCGGAGAAAAGTGAAAACGAAGGTATATTGTGGAGGGTGAACAAATCGGCGTCATTTCATTACCAAGGCCAAAGCTAGTAAGTTGCTCTAACAAGATCGTGCGAGCACGCGGAGATGGTGTCGTTATTTGGGCGAAGCAATAAAATTAAGTTGGTTGGAAAATAGGAAGGCAACGTTAAGCGTATAATGAAAACTGATGAGTATGCTGATTTATTACGGAAAAAAATCTTTCAAGTAAACACGCTGCATTATCACTTCGATAGTAAACAAGTGCTATAAATCAAAGATTATTTTTGGTCACAAACAAACAAGGCGGTAAATTTTAATTGGAAAATGAATGATTTTGTACTTGCAAGAGCAATGTAAATATTCATGGCAGGAGGAGTGTGGCCTTCAACTACTTTACTGTAATTGAAAGAACTATTAAGTTCGAAAAATATCAAGGCACAATGCATTAATTACAAGCTTAAATGAAAAATTAAATACATGAGGAGAGCCAACGAAGCCACATCTCGATGCAGTCACATTCTTACAAACATTGTAAACATTGTATACAACGTCACACAACACCTTGAATGAATTCGAATGTTCAGAAACCTTCAAGCGGAGTTAATCTGTTAAACATTCATACAGCAGCAGCCGCTCGATATGGGAGATTGTGTTCCATGGGATGCCATTTATTTAAACCTTAAGTTTCATATTAAACGACAGTACCACACTTGGGGAATTCCATAAAAAGTAGCCATAAGGCTGCGTAAAATATTATGCTATAATTCTATATAGCCGCGATCATGCGTCGATCACGTTGCGTTGTTCCAATTTCCAAGCAAACCTCAAGTGAATGGATAGATTGCAGGATAAGGGTCACAACTTGTAGTTTACACATAGGTCAATATCATGAACTGCTCGATTATCTCGGTTGTACTAATTAATTCAAGGCAAGTCAAATTTTTTTAAACTAGTTCTTAAGTCTAGATGAAGAAGGATGACTGCAAATTCCAACCATCTGGACGATCCATCCAGCTCACAGAACATTGTTTTAGTCACCACATCAAACAGCTGTAGCACCTCGTCATGTTCATCCCCATTTGCTAACGCTTTCATCATCACCCGAGAAACGACAACCGAATCGAGGTTTGTCGCAGAAAAATAAAGTGCCAGCGCCAAGGAATGTTTTCCTCTAGGGATGGCGTAATATGCCTACCGTTATGTAGCGTTTCATCTGGTGTAAACCGCTAAGAGAGAAAATTGTTGGAAACTTTATCACTCCAAGCATGCAACCCGAACTGACTGATCAACTAAAATTGAATATTCTCTGGAGTTTTTCAAACTGACCTAAACATGTTTGATAAAAACCATTTTGATTTCAACAACATTCACACTGCTAAACATAATTATTTCCTTACGTGAAGGTGCGAAACAGACTGTATCCCTTCGTATGCGTTGGGGATTATCGAACACCTTCGCCCGCCCTCGAAAAGACAATTTTGTCTACTATTTAGGGATGTTTTTTTTGCTGTCTACTGTAGGGCATTAGGTTATGAAACTGGTGTCCAAAGTATCGGTGGAGGAGGACAATAAAAAAAAAAAAAAGCAACCAACACCGACAATCTTTGCTCGCGACCTCGCTAGGTCGAATTCCTTCGGCATAGTTTTCGGTTTTTAGCTGATGACGCCTATTTTTTTGTTTTGTGTGTGCTTCCTCCCTTCGGTGCCGGTATGCTCTGGCGGATTATGAAGGTGGACACGGCGACCCTTTTTCGGGCGACAGCGCCGAGGGATTGCCACGCAGATGTCCGAAATATGTCACGTGTGCGGTGTGGAGGTTATGTCAGCAGACACAGTTTCGTTGCTGGTCGTGTGGCCTGGTGTTGCCCGCGAAAGTAAACGCGAAAGCGAAAAGCAAATAAAATACAAGGAAAGACACAGGGAAACGTCAGCAGGATAAAAAAAAACACTCTAAAAACACCCCGAAAAGCACACTGTCACCAGAAATATCAGGCACAGCTCCCCAAAACGGGGCGTCTCCTAGTACGGTAGGGCGCCTTCGTGAACTATAGAGGCAACGGACGGCATAGAAAGCATCGACTGGCGGGGCCACGGCAAAAAAGGCCCTTGAGGTAGTGCCGTTTGGTTTTGTTTTGACTGGACGATAGGGTGCCCCCCTTGGGGTTCCAAATTATGTTACCGCGATCGCACTGGATCAGCTGAGGCAGCCCCGGCAGGAAATGGCCATCATATTTCACAGCCTTCCACCTCCAGGCTGTCGCCTGACGGCGCCTGGTTGCAAAAGAGGTACGTTTCGAGCATAATTTCCCCTCCCTCGAGGGCTCAAGGGGAATTCGGCTTAGCTAATCGCCTTTTTAGCTGCTGTTGGGTTTGATAATCCCGAGGCAGGATTGCAATTTTCCCCCGAAAAAAAACATTCGCTTTCTCATCAAATCGGGTTAAACCTACCGATAAAGTTGCAGACACAGAAATATTGTGGAATTATGGTCCTATTGTGTACATTTCTTCTCACCATTTTTATACTTATTTATGTCTTCATAAAAACTTCAACCAGAAAAATTGTATTGTAACTTGTAGGAAGGCGTAACGAAAAGTGTTCACTACTTTTCGATCAAATAATGAAGAAAAGATCAATCATGTGAAAAAAAAGTGTTGATCAAGTCATAATACTGTGTAACTCAATTGTTTGCGTCCGACTGGCCGTGGAAATGTTGAACAGGGCCAACAATGAAAAACCATGCGAAGAACAATGATATTCAAATACACAGCCGTCTAGGCGTTTTTGCTCAAATTGTTTTCTTTTTCTGCGCCGCAAAGTACAAAAAGAACGTTTTGCTTGAGTAATTTACTTCGGCGTTGCCTTTATTCTTTTGAATCCAGCATCCATTGTGACACAAATACGCCAGTAAACCGTTACACCACAGTGTTCAGAGCATTTGGAGCTTCTTAGAAAGAGAGGAAAAAAAAAGAGACATTAAAAACATACAAATTACAGGCAGTTGCAAACAAAACGATTCCGCTCGATGAAACAAAGTACCACTCTTGAGGTCAGGCGCCGCCAACACCTCCGCACAACGGCAAACGTGTGATTGCAACAGGCCGGTCACAAAACCGCCAATCAAACCACATCAATGACCGGAGCCGAAAATCACTCGCCCAGAACTTTGAGCCGCAAGACCACCGCTAGGAAGAAACAAAAGCAAAACCGCCGAGCCACCCAAGAAAATGCCCAAAAACGGTACCCGTCGTCTGAGGTCGGGAGCGTTTTAAATTACAGTTCACCCGCTCCATTCCAAGACAATCGCGTAGGAGATCCCAAGGGGAAGGAGAGGGTCGGCAGTGGAGAACGCCGGGTGACGACGCGAGGCAGTGAAGTAGTGGCGATCGTCAATGGTGGTGCAAAGCAAACGCGCCGCAGCTGCGTGGCCACGCGTGAACCGGAACGCCCGGCGCAACGACACTCCAGGAAGTGCACACAGAAGTTGGCTTTTCGTCGCTATTTTCCCCCCACTCGTCTTTCTGGGCTATGGCTGCGCCAAAAGACCTTGAATTAAATGCCCACCACCCTACCTAACGCCCACCGTCTAGGGTCGTCGGGAATGGAACCGGGTTTTTTTAGGGTGTTGGCGTTTCGATGATTGTGTTCCTCGTTCCCCAATTGGGGCGTCTTCCTCGTCGGTGAAAAATGGAGGGAGAGGTTGCGCGTGGGAGGGTGCCGTCCGCGGAACGATTGAGTAATTTAAATCAAACCCAGGTAATTTTCTATTTTCGGTTACGTTTGCTGCGGCGGCGCACGAGCCATGCCGTTTGGAGAACCGTTTGGAAAACCAACACAAGCGGACAAGAAATCCCCAGAAAAGTAACGCGAAAAATAAAAACTCCCCATTATTTGATCACTTCTTTCCGCACCTGGCAACGCAGGCTGTGGGGTTTAGCAAACCGAAACCGAAGATGGAGGCGCCACACTCTGCGTTTCTTGTTTTTTTTTTGTCCGCACGGAAAGCAAACGGAATTTTCGGCAAAATTATCTCCGTCGGAAAAAAGTACTCAGACGCGTCATTCACGACACTGAAGTTCGTCACACGGTGGACGATATCGGAATGGAACCGAAACGATTCTTTCAATTTATTTTTGGAGAAAACTTGATTTCCGTTTGGTGGGAAAATTGTTTGCGCTCCCAACGTTACACCGTTATGAAATACTTGTTTCATGCAAAGCAGCACTCGATAGACAGTAGAAAAAAGTCGGCGGAAGTGCCCGAAAGGAAATGAAGCGATATAGTGAAATTTTGTGACACAATTTTCAGAGTCAGAGGAGTGCGCTTTTCATTGCTTTTAGTAAGTTGTGCATGAAATTGCTTCATGACTAAACGAAAACGAGCATACAAAACCGATTTGATTAAATGAAGCTATTGAAAAAGGGGGCTCCCTTTGCAAAATACGGTGCATGCAATTCCAGCTTTCAGATTATGAATATATTTTTGAGGCAAGAAGGAATTTGCCAAACACTGAACACATAAATACTTAAGGGTATTCCACACGTCGACTGTACATGCTATAAACATCTGCTCTCACCTTGAAACACATCGAAAATTTTATCGAACTTAATCTGATCGCTTTGATTAATATTTGTCTCGTTAGTGTATCCGGTCGGGGAAAGAGGAACCAAAAAAGAAGACCTCCAAAATACCACGGAAGACAAATTTCCATAAATATGAAAATCCTCCAATCGCACAGTGCCAGCAGCCAGCGCAGCTTTGTTCCGACATCAAAGTCCAAACGTCCATGGCTACCGGCACGGCTAGCCTACCACACAGCGTAAATCCGCCGGTAAGTAGCCGGTTGTGTCATGTTTTTTTTTGTGATCAACTTAACCGCCAAAAAATAGAAGACACATCCAGAAGGCTGTGGAATTCCTCAACGAACGCTCGAAGGTATGGTTCGGTGTGGCTCGCAACTCATCTCGCCGAAGATCACCCGAGACGGGAATGGAGAGGCGACCGTAAATCTTCCGAAAATAACTCCCGACACGGATGAAAGCAATTTAATAAATTAAAAATAAAAACTTGAACCGAAACTCTCCCAAACCATGCCTAAACAGCCCAGCTTCATGTTTCTTGCGTCCGGTCGATCCAGTTGCTTACAGCGCAGGCTGCCGGAGACCTCTCTCGCGTGGCGTGGCGAGATTTTGGCCAGCCTTGAGCCTGCCGCGCCTGGGTGCGATCATTAAATTATGCTAATTTTAAATTATTACCCATAAAAATCCGATCCGATCAGCTACCGGACTTTTCTCCCATTTGCTGGCTCCCAAGTACGCGCCGGTGAAGCCATGCCAGTGAAGCAATGCATACTGTTTGAGGTGCATTCGTGAGAAAGGGCCTCCGCCCGCGTTGGAACTAGATTTGGGGCCTTCCATCCGCTCCACTCCACTAAAGGGCAGATAATCCTACTCAACCCGCTGACCTGTAGGAAAACATAATTTCCCCTCTTCGACTACGAGAACGTGTTCTACTTTTAAGGCGCAGCAGTTTGAAGATATCTTCATTAGGTGAGCGTCAGAGTGTGTGTCTGTGTGCCAAATCGCCCCACCTAATGAGCCATACAATATTCCGGCAAAGACGCTCGATGGAGCTGTAGCCGGCCGGGGCAGACCTCCGGGCCCGCGGTGGGACCTATTTCTGATCGTTCATCCATCATCGTTCGATGAAGTGAAATCTGCGCAACCGGCTGCCGCCGATCGGTGTGCGATCGAATTAGGGGAAAGTTTATGACTTAATCTTCCGGCGAAGCAGAACCTGACCCCTGCGGCAGGCACAACATACATTTCTCTCCCTGCTGGGCAGTGACTTGCCGGGAAGAATTTGCAACAATCTAACGCAACAGCTGAACAACGTGGACGTCTCCAGCAGTAGAGGAGCCGGGGCAGCCGTTCAAATTGTGGGTCAACTAGTGCGCAATCGCTCGGTCAAAAGGTGGCTAATAGTTTCGATAGGGTATTTAACCTACTTCTCGGGCAATACACAACGCACCGGAAGAGTAAGCTGATTCCGTAGCAATTAATATCACTTTGGAATAGAATGAAGAGGCAAGTTTGGCATCTGAAACGAACCGTGAACGAGCAGCAGTCAAGCAGGAGGAGGTCAACACACGCTTACGCTAAGCATGATCGGTGCACCGATGGGAAATTTATGAGTAATTTGTTCTCATTAAGCACTTAAGCCGGCTCGGCATCTACATGGAATCTTTTGATGGAACTCCTGAAGCACGCGGCATCACTTTGGCCCTTGTCCCAAAGAGGTGGGGAGTTTGAAGATAGCTGGTTCTATCGCTGTGGCCCTCGATCATTAGAATGATTGAATTTTCCCCTACGGCTTTCTCCGTGCGGTAAAATCGCTATCATCGACGGGGGAAATGCAAAACCTTCCTCATAGGCCACAGCAAACGTTTCTTTGACGACTCAATTGCTGCATATTGGTGCCGAAGGTCACAGCTGCACACAAGTGGGTCAGCAATTTATGTTTTGCTGAAAGTGCATTTGACGTTAGATGAGGGAGAAGGTAAAAAATGGCATATGGCATATGGAGATGCACTGTTAGGTTTCCTACTCGTCTTCGCAGTATCAATTTTCCTGGCCAAATATGTAGAAATTGTGTCTGTTATTAGCCTAGCAATATGAAAGCAATTTATTGAATTCTTTCCATCAATACAAAATAGAAAGTAAGTTCCCATTGGCCGGCCTGAGTCAAGTGCAGTGGCGACACGGTAAATCACTGCCAAGATTTCCAACACAATTTCCGCATACCAAGAATAATCATAACCGATACAACTATCGGCCATGTTAGAACTTCGTCCACCACGGTTCTCTATCGGCGGCGGTCCAATTGGCGCCGCACTCAGAGGCTCACCTTCCCTTCGGCACACGGCTTCACGGGACCATCGTTACGAGTGGACGCGCCGCCATTCACGTCATGCACCAAGGAGTGGTAGCGGGCTAGCTGCCGAGACTGTGCGCAGCGGCTGTAATTAATACACTTTCAAAACCCAGTCCCAACTGACCTCTGTGGCCTGATCCACATTTATTGCAACGACTTGCGGTTGGGAACGAGATGTTGATCACCAACTAGCGAAGTTGTTCCTAACACCAACCTTGTTTTATGAAGGAAACAATCTTGGATCAATCTTCCCGACAGTGCGAAATCGTCAAGAGAGCCGTTAGCAATGTGACGCATTTATCAAGTTCACAATTTTTCGTACTGAGTATTCTAGAAAAGAATCACACTGGCACCGGAATGTAGGTCTAGCAGACCTGGATACATATTCCTTCTTGGCACTCGCGCAAAGAAGCACATTTGAGACGCTTGCAACAAGAGGACGGGGTCGGGTAGTTAGTATTGGGAACATCTAAATCAACAGCACGCCCGAGGTGGAAGTACAACTGCAAACAACCGCATCGTTCCACGCATGGTTGCGGATCGAAATCCGAGGCACCCGAGGTAGCAGCGGTCCGGGGACGTCGGGAACAATTGCAACCCGCCGCAAGGCTTACCCCCAATCGTTCTTCTCACCCGGCCAGTGTAAAACCCGGCATCCGGCGCTCCAAAGTTAGCTGGCACCACCAAGTTCCAGGTACTGCTTCGCCCACCGCTTCCTACCAAGAAGAATTCGACCGACTAGTGGTGTCACCGCGGTGTCATAATAAACAATGCGTACCCATACGGTACTTTTTCCGCTGCTGGGAAGCTGGCCACAACACAACTCAGCACACATCGGGGGAGAAGAACTGAGTTCTGCAAAAATTCTTCGTCATCTGGAGGACGCCCCCGGAGTCGCAGGGACCGTTGGAAACAAATGAACAAAAGCGAGCGAACGCCTTCGTCGTACGCGCGAGACCAAATGGAACGATCTGAAGCCACCTTCGCATCGAGGCGAACTGATGGCAGCACTCTAGGGCCAGTTTTCAAATGAGTAATTTTATGTCATTTCTTTTTTTCCAATCTGTGTACGGTTCAAGGCCACAACGCCGCATCGGAAGTGATCGCCTGTTTTCGCTGACGTAACCTGGCCGAACGTTCGCCGTTTTAAAAAGGAAGTGAAACAGTGATGCCAACACAATAGCGTGTCTGAAGATGCCGCTCGGAAATTGTAAAAGGGTTTGAAATAGTAGTATTAATATACCTATTTCTCTCCACAGCCAGCTGCTAACGCTCATCATCCGAGACCGACGGAGCAACATAGAAGAACCGAAAAAATTGCGGAATTTTCACTTTCACTTTTTCCATCGAGCAGCGGAGCCGAACCGAAAAAGGCAGCTGGTATGATGGCATTGTTATGTGGTAGACGAAAGGATCCAAGATCCGCCTTTGACAGGGTGGCGGTTCATTATCAGAGTTTTCGGTTTCGGTTTCCGTACAGCATCACCGCTAAGCAGTTGAAAGGGCATTTTATGTGATGCTGCTGCGCGGTAGCTCCCGCCCAGTGAAAGAAAGAAAGAATGAAAAGAATATTGCAGCCTCGATCACCGGTCTTCCACGGTTCCGCTCCAGCGTCTTTGCCTTCATTAATACCCTACGAATCATCGCAGAGGTGTTTTTCCTTCTTACACATCCACGCAGCATCGTTCGATTGTTTGCACGCGTATTGCATAAAATACTTGCGCTAGCCGGTGCGGGCTCTATACTGGTCATTAGCATAAAGGCATAATCTGGTCGAGGATTGTGTTGTGTAGTCCCATCAAGTCGAAAAACGAGCTGTGGCACAGCATTAGGGCACCTATCTGCTCTTTTCTTCTGCGGTTGGTGGTACGCTATCCATTGGACGGAAGCTTGAACTTGAAGAGCTGCTGTACGAGATAGACATGTGAAGCAGCTTAATCGTAGCTCAAGAAACCTCAACGCCGCATTTGGCAATTGGATGAAACTGCAGAGCAAACCGTCAGGCAAGTCTCCTTAGAGGCAAGTCATTTAGAAAAATAAATTAATCTATTCCGAACACAGTACTGAAAACAAGGCATTGTTCATCGTCAAGTCACGGGCTTCCACTTCCCTCGCACCGAGACCTCTTCCTTGCTGTGTTCGTTCAGCTGAAACATATCCACAACGATCGTACAATATTTTTCCGCACATTAACTCTAGGTTCATTTGGTTTGCATACTCCAAACAGTGTTGCGTGATACTCTTTGCGCCTTGAGGATTGGTAGGAATTGTCACAAACATCATTAAGTGCCCGCTTCTGTTGCGCTCAAGGTGACCGTCGGCTGAAAACATACAGACAAAATCATACGGCCAATGGCGCCTTACTTAGCCTTGCGCAAGAGATGCAAACGAGGCCGAACGATTACGATCAAAAAGGAGTTTCAAGGAGCTTTACCAGTTTAAGAGGACATGTATTTGCTTATTCTATCATTATCCTCAATATGGCAACACAGAAATATGGCAAATCATAGCATTGTTTGGACGAAATCTACAAAGCAAGTTTGAAAATCGCGGCTTTTAGGCCTATGGTTCGGATAATGTTCGGATGATAACGTTTCGGATTTTTTGACACGTCTTACTCACTCGATGGTACGTGGTAAAAGAAATTAGCTAAACACTTTTACACTACAGGAATTATAAACTAAAGGGAGGCGATTGATCACGAACGAAACTTACTAGCGGCTCACGTGCAAAGATGGAAAAGAAAATAATTAGACTGACAACCTATCGGAGGATGTGGGGATTCTCTTGCGCGAAAGCAGTTGCCACTCGCATTTCATGTGAGAAGATTTCAAGAGCCCACCTTTTCCACCAAAGGGAGGAAAAATTTGTTGATGGAACTTAAACTGAACCTCATGCATGGCTGGTACAGCCACCTTACTTTGCCTGCAACCCGCCATTCTCAGCTGCCCGGAAACCATTTACGTTTCCTCTGGCTGTCCACCCCTCCCAGGTGGCGGGTAGCGTGCGGAAAAAGCGTTTTTTAGAAATGGAAACTTTGTCGACCGTCGGGGACGATCCCGTCACGGTTAAGACAAACGGAGCCTAAACCCTACCTTCGCGTCGACAGCAGAAAACCAATTAGCTGTCTAGGCGAAACGTGGCCGTCGAAAAAGAAGGACTCGTTCCTAGAGTTGCAGTCTCCGCTGCTTTTCGCACCCCTATACTTCTCCCTCCACATGGTGATGGGCTGAGAAAATGGGGCTTCGTGAAGCGACACGCGGGAAGAAGTGAAAAAACAACGTTAACCGACTGAGAAACTGATTTTAATCACTTCCGTGGCAACTTTACTACTTGGACGAATGGAGCCCACAAAAACGCCTCCCTTAAAACACATTCACGCACATACATACATGCACTAGCGACAACAAAACGAGGCGCGGGATCGAACGCAAAAACTGTTTTCCACGCCACGGTTTTTCCTGATCGATAGTGCAGGGCTTTTTTTTTTCTTCCTATGGTGCTGTCAATTGATGAGACGACTGAGTGATCGTAAAATCATCGCGTCGGAACCGATCGTCGTTAGGGTGCTCCCCTTTCGCTCCGTTTTTCACAGAAGCTAATGAGAGAACTTTAGCCCGAGGTTACAAACAAGCAGTGAAGTTTTTTTTTTTTTGTATGATTCCAATCTAAACTTTCGTTTGAAAAAGGCAACGGCATTTCACAGCCCATTAATTTCTATTCGTTATCAGTGATTCAGTTTAACGGTTTCGTTCGAAACAAGTGAAAATGTAGTTGATGATTTTAATTCGGAAGGACATTCAACAGCATTTAGATGAACAATCAAACGACGGTCCAAGTGTTTTTTTTCTAAATACCTGAGACAAAAAAAAAAAAAGAAATAATTGTGCCACTATTTGTTTTTTGAAAAGATCAGATAATGAGATAAATCAGCGATTTTATGTATCGCCAAAAACATAGGCTACATTATTTCAAGCAAGCTCTGCTAACTTCATCGAGGCTCATACTGCAACGGCCCACCATATAATCAAATTGAGTTATCTTACATCCTCATGGAAGAGAATAAAGAGTAAGATAGAGCATCTTTGAGTTTTTTGTTATTTGCTATTGGAAATTATCCTTTGATCATGGTCACGTGATCGAGAATGATGGAACGCCTTTGATTCCCGACTCCCACTCTCGGATATTAAGTTTCACTTCACGAACCCAACCTAAAAAGATAAAAGATTCTATTGAAAACGAAACTAAATCGAAACTCCACGTGTTCACAACTCCATCTAAGAGGAAATGAAAGACACCGTCTTCTTCCATTAACTCGACTCCAACAAGAATCAGTCTACGAAGAGACGAAATCAGGAGTAAAAATGATAAAGCCGCATAAAAAATCATATTCCTAAGAGCAAACTGGGAGGATATGCTTAGTTTCATAATCAGATTAGACTGCGATGGAAGTCGAAACTAAAGAGCAAACAAAACAAGCAGACACACACGAACACAGCCCAGAAGAGTTTTGGGGATGGACTTCCGCGAGGTAGAAGGAATCGACTCTATGGTACGTTTTACATGTAATTAATCGTACATACCGACACGTCTGGAATCGGAATGAGGCGTAATGGTAGAGAAAGGAAAAAAGACCCGCTGCAGAAAAACAAGAAAACACTTTCCTTTCCGACTAAGAGACCACTCTGCAGACATCGGCACGGTACTCCAGTGACTAGGCTTTCACCGGCATCACTCAATGTGCTCTCCTCGGACGCGCGCCCAATTTCCATTTGGAGCGCTCCTTTTGTGTCCACCTTCGCGCGAATGCGCATGGTTCCATTCTACAATCCTGGGGAGATGTATCAAACATCTCCTCCCCCCGTAACCAACCTGTCGATAACAAAAGGGAGCTGAAACGTCACGGAGAAAGGCATTCCCAATCAGTCGTACGGAGTGAAGTAGGATGAGAAAAAAAAACAGAACACACTCTCACAAATACTCGTTCCATCTTTCCCTTCCGGGCGGATAGATCCCCTTCTGGCACGGTTAGGGTGTCAGGCTCAGATGAAGAAATCCGGACGCAGATGATGATGATGGTGATGAAGATGAAATTGATGGAGCCAGAGCCGGGTCGCAGACTTACCTCCAGCACGTGATCCAGTTCTTTGGTTTCGAGATGCTTTCGCTTGCCGCCGCAACCGTTCGCGGACACGCTTACAGCATCCATGGACGTCCGCACGCCACCGTCGTCGCCGTCCACCGCCACCAGATCTTCCTCGATTTCCTCCGAGTCACGCTCGATGCCTTCGTCATCGTTGTCTAGAAGAACCGCAAAAGAACGAGAAAGGTATAAGCCACGGAAAAGTTCAGAGCAATTGACGGACAGACGCGCGCACTAGGATAAAGGGCGAGTGATTTGTTAAGCTTGATCACAAGTTAAAGATCTCAATTGAGGACACCATGCTTCGATCGACAACTGCCATGCCTCAGAAACGATACAACAGCATTGATATCTATTGTTCAATGATCAACTAGTTCTACGATGGAAACTGCTGCAATTCAACGCACTTCCCCGAATTAACAAAGACTCCAACAGCAGCATCACTTTTTTTTTGTGTCGAGATAATCGATGAAGATAATGTTTCGGCCAAGTCGAACTGGTAATGATTAATCGTTCACCTTAGGAAATTCTAGTGCACTTCAGTTGGTTAGTTTAGATGAGATGTGTGTTAAGCACTAGTATATTTGAAATTGTTATTCCAGAGTCGCACATGGCCGACTAGCGTCCCCATACCGGAGAAAAAGAAGACGATTTTATTCCAGTAATACTAAAACTAATCACGCACGCAGTGTGCAACAAAATAAAGATTCGGTTTTAGCAACCGAAGGTTTTGACTGAAACAATCCAAAGTTCAAGACTTTTTTTATACATAGGCGCACAGATTTGCCAAGCCAAGCTTCGACGGATTTTGTTATTTCATACTCACAACCTGTCTAGATGAAACCAGCCCATTATCGTCATCATCACCTTCATTTATTTTCTTCAAGGATAAGAATTGTCGCAAGAGAAAAACAACAGCCTTCGAGGGAAACATTATACAGTGCATGGCTTTTGGCTAACTGTTCGCGTTTTATCGCCGCGTAACGATCGCTAATGTCGCTTTTATTGGTTGGAGTAGATCGAATTTATTATCCGGTAGAAAGAACATGACGTGAAGAAAACTGCTCACCCGCAGCACTGCTGCATCCCGACGCCAAGCGAAGGTGGGTCCCGGTGCAGGTTGCAAATAGATACGAGCTCCGCCAAACAACCCCCCACAGCCCCGTTACGTAGAAAGAGCAAAAACCTAAGCACAACGCTGGCTAAAGAGGAAACCGTTTTTCACCGCGTCTCGAGGGCGATAATGTTAATAAATGATCCCATATTTTGTGTCATGAAGCGCATGCTGCTCGCTATACGGAGCGCATTATACGTTGCCTATCACCATTGACCGTTGGTCGTTGATTTGAAAATAGCCAGATAAACGACTACGCGTAGCATTCCGGTCGGACTGTGGTGTTCTGGAGCGTAGTGAATGGACGGAAGGGGATTAGAAATTGCTACGAAAAATTTCTTGATGGCCATGAGTGCGCCCTCGGATTGGTTGGTTTTCCCCACCCTGCTTCTTTATTTTGAGTCTTTCTCAAACGCAACGCATGCTGCGCAGTTTTTTTGGGGAGTCCAATTGCTCTGGTGAAGGCTGGAGCACGAGTATGAGCTAACAGCACTAATGCATTATTTATGTTACACAGCGCACGGAGCGGTCGACGATGGGCACGATTGCAAACTAAAACCAAACAGGAGGCAAATGGTGAACAAAACAAAAAAAAGCTGGCAAACATGCCCACCGAACAAACTCACCTTGAACTAACGAGAGACAAATGCACACACTATCGCGGGGCGGCATTAATAAGCGCACGTTAAATTTAATCAACAGTTGAAATATTTTCCACCTCACGATTCTATAGACAAAGGGAAAGCAGTTTTGAAACATCCCTGCGGAGGTAGAACACGCCAGCTAATGCGATTCAACCTGTTCCTGCACAGTTAGGCAGCTGGCTTTTCCTCTTTTCTGCTCCATTCGGTGGAAAGAGATATTTGTAAGCCTCCCCCAACCGGCCATAAGTGCAACTATCGACACTAACCAGACCGAAGGTACAGTTGAATGCTTTTCAAATAAGAGATTACATAGATGCCGGACCATGATTACGCGAAGCATGAGAGACCCGGGAAGAATTTCAAAGCACCCATTGGGGTGATTTAAAAAAAAACAAGCGAGAAAAACAATTGACTCCATAAATAAGAACATTAAAGAACGTGGGGCTTTTAACGAGGGGATGTATAAATTGCTATCTAAAATCTAACGGAGGCGTTTGTATCGTATCGGAGGGATCATTTTCGACTCAACTATGGAGCACTTAAGATATGATATCGCTTGCAAAGAGATATTCTGCTTGTTAATTGAAAGAAATATGTGCCTTGGAATTTCTAAATTACTCCTTCTGTAGGCCAATCAGACTTTTATCTATTGTGGCTAATGCAGCAGTCAACAGATGCTCAAGCATCATTAACGCAAATATAATACACAATCCCTGTGAATGTTCTGGTAAGAGGTATGTTTTTTCGCATAATAATATTTAATTTAATAATATCAATGATGCGGACACATTAGCGGAATTTAATATCAAAAATATGTTTCAATAAACCACGTGGAATCAACGATCAGAATAACAACGTCGCTGGATCAAACATAAAAGCCATTAAAAGGGTCTATTTGACGCGAATTACGAATAATAGACGCCGTGCAATTATGGCACACAATATCTTTCAATTACTATGCTGTATTTAATAATAATTGCCACAATAAACCCCTCCCCAGATTCTCTAGACGACCGTAGAGCTGCGCCGCGTTAAGGTGTTTCTTTCTGCTCGTGTTTATAGCCCACTATTAAATGATCAATCAATCGCCCTCCTACACCACGAAGGGCGAGAAGAAACGCGACGCCTAGGCCAGCGAGATGGAAACGGCGTCTTGCGACACAGACTGGGAGACCATTATCATTCGGCGCACGACACGTTCTTGTCTTGTTCAACAGAACCTGCCAAAAACTATAAATCTTTCGCGTGCTAGCACACGTATACAGACAGCAGGCAGATAGAGAGGGATGGTACGTTCTACCAGGCTGGCCTCTCAACCTCCATGGTTTCATTCAACTTTTATTTTCATGTTCTACCGACACCCTCGAACGGTGCAAGAGCATTTAGCACAGCGAAATGTGGTGTGTTGTGCAATGTATGCAAATTGTCATCAAAGCCACGCTCCAAATTCCGGTGAATCATAGTCGGGTCCACGCGGGCACCCGTCCAACGCCTTGAGGCCACCGACACGGAGAGAATGGGACATGTTCTCCGCGGCTGGGTTCAGTAACCCTTGGGAAAACTCGTATTGGTTGCTCGTGGCGTGACGGGCACTAGACGACACGCGAAAAACAGCTCACCCTGCACATGCGCCCAGTTTGGTCTCTTGCTTCAGCAAGCCCCCATCAACTCATTCATAAAACGCCATCCGCAGAAAAGCTACGCAGTGAAGGAAAAACGGGCCCCAGCAGGAGAGCGCACACATTTAACTGATATACTTTTCGTTCATTCGTCTGAATCTCGTCGCTTACAGCGCACGACCGGTTGCAGTTACCACAGACAGGGAAAGACTTCAACGCCAGTATGAGAAAGGAACGTTCAAACCCAGTTGGAATTGCACTGGAGAAGCAACAGCAGCAGAAGTTTCCCATTCAGCCGTTTCGCTGCACTCCGCTTAAAGTCAGTTTTAGTTTTTTTTTAGCATAGAACATTTACGTTAAGTGAGCCACACCGTTTCACCCTGGGACGTTGCGTTCTAAACCATACGGCACGCAAAATGCAGGGCGAAACTGCAACGGCTGCACATTTCTTCTACCGGCCCAAAGCACGGCAACTGCAAGGGAAAACACTCGCACGCTTTTCCATTCGCCTCCGATGCCGTTGGTGCCCTTGTGCTGGGCGGTAATGTGCAACCTGCAACCTCCGTGTAGACACTGCGATGGGCTTGCCGTCCCGTGCACGGTTCACCGTGCAGCCGGAACGCGATGCAGTGGAATATTTATTTCTCGGTCAGTCAGTCAGTCAGCATGATGTATTTATTATTGTTACCATTTACATCGCTTGTTTTTTTCTGCATCCAGTCCCCGTTCTGAAGCAACACTGTTGGAAGCCGTACTGCACCTTAAGAAGATTTTTTCACTTTCCGGTCGCGTGCATGTCATTGCATGTCACTTGCACCGGCACAATGCAGCCATGTGTTTTGTGATTTTTTTACCATGCCTCGTCACACCTTTTTTCATCATTCATCTGGACTTTGCGCATAATTTGAATGACGCAAATGCGCGTTACAACCTTTTTTCATATTCGAAAGTAGAAATATAACTCAAAGGTTAGATTCAGAGACAGTTACAAAATAAACGCCTCTATGGAAGTAGCCAAAAGGTTATCTCCGGTATCTATCGATACCGCCAGTCACAGTTCTTAGACAAATTGCTACCCTTGCACTGTAGTTATAAGCTAATTGTGTAATATATCAGTAGCACATGCGGAAGAAATAACATTATCCAAATAAGGCATCGGTCTCACAAGGAAACTCGGTGTCTGAAATATCGATCTTACCCTGAGGGTTCCATTACTCGTGAAGGCTAGCTCAATTTATTTTTGTTTTTTTGTTTTTTTTTTTGCTGCCCAAACGTGCATACAAGGCACCCAACGGGGTCGCTTATTAGTCGCGCCACGAAAGTGTGAAATTATTCCTCTTAAACCGACCCAATGCTAAGCCGGTAGATAAGCGGCAACTTCGCCAAGGTAAGGAGGCCGCACCCAAAGACTATATAAAAAGGACGCAGAAATAGTCAAGCTTGCCTACCTAACCCAGTGCCGGGTTCAGTGTCAAAAGATCGTGACCATCGATGGCATTCCTTCCTCGTCAATTCGGCTTGTTCCCTGCAGTGCACTTCGACGGCTGTATTACCGAATCCACTGGAACAGGTATATCGGACCCGATCGCAAAGTCGACCCAGTGGGTCGAGCGACATTTTGAAAATGTGAGCATACACGGATCAAACGCGACGCTCACGTCAAACATTGACCGAGCGGCAGTAAAGCTCCTTCAAATTATGTGCGCAGAAAACCCTAACGGACTGTGGAGATCATTTCTTCCTCGCGTGTGTGTTTGCGCTCAGCATCTGTGCTCCCTCATTTCCGAACTGTTAAAATATGCATACTCCAACCACCCCCCTCCCCCTCTCCATATCATGAACAAACTTCCTCTTCTTCTTGCCTAGTGTTGAGGGGAAAAGTCACTCAGCTCCAGATGAAGCCAATGATTGAAGGCCAACGGGTTGCCTGTGGTAAGGCATTGTTTGCCACTACATCGATTTCGATACGAGTTAATGGCGTTATTTTGTGTATAGGGCTTTGAACCTACGTACAGTACAGTTCAATTACCAGCACGTTAGTAGTAAGAATAAAAACGATAGTAATATAAAACAGCGATGTTACTCAAAAGTAATGATAGAATACAAAAGTTATGAAGAGTAACAAAATTATGAGTAGGTTTAAGGCTATGAAACATCCATATAATTCATGAATATGCAGGAGTTCGCTCTTGCTGAGCAAGCCAAGTATTTGGTTATGAATATTTTCTGAATAATATTCTTTATTTTGGAAAACTATTTCATAACGGCTTAAAAGAAACATGAAAAAGATGCCAGAGGCAAGGTTTTTTTTAAATTCGGTACAAAAACACACAAGGGCACTAACCTTAGCGACGAATGTTGGCAGAACTTTTCACTTGCCATGAAAACTCCATACCAGCCATTGACGGCAGCGTTTCTCCGGAGCGTTGGCATTGAAATTCACGCCCGCACCATCACCGTGGGAGGTGTTTACAGGTTACCGGTCGAAATCGTAGCTATGATGCAAATGCAGCAGCACGCAGAAAATTTACGGAGATTATGGAAAACTTCATGGAACCTTCAAGCTGTCAAACAAAGCGTGCGTCAAACATTGAAACACGTCGAATGGAATTTAAAGTAAAACAGAATGATGTATCCACGCAACGCTTCCTGTGGAAAAGCGAAAAAAATGCGCACGAATCTCACACGCAGCCCGGGAGACGGCGCATTAATTAAGTTTACCTAAAGTGCGCGGTTCTGTAACAAAGAAATTGAAGCCCAAACGAATGATTTCGAAACAAAACTTTCGCCCACCAGTTCACCGTTTGGCTGTCGTCGTTCATTTGAAATCAACTTCGAATCTGTTGTATGTGGGAATTCAATTATTTTCCAACAGTTGTCTCTTGTCTGAGCAAAGAATAGACGACAGCCACACGCACCCGCGTCTGCTGTCATCGCGTATGAAAAACGCCTTGACTGTTATCTATGAGCTGCGGAAAATATGTATCACATTCCAACACCTTCACGAACTGCGGAATGGTCGAAAAGTTGCACATCGCGTGCCACTTGAACAGAACCACCAGCTGAGCCAGTCCGTTCGAGCGTCATTCGACATTTTCGCACAGCTGATGACGCGTTTCGGAACACTGATCACAGAGGAGCGGCATCGACAATAATGTGGCCTCGCTCAGCAAACTCGCCATATGAGCACGCACACATCCCAGCCACGAGATCGGAGTTTTCCCACGATTTTTGCACGAAATATGAGCGCTAGCTCAAACACAGCTCGCACGAAGAAGCGTACAGGCGTACGACAAAGAAATCACGCGAGCGAAACACAAACGCACGAAGGCGACGAACCTAGCCCGGGCGTGCGGAAAGAAAAGATTGGAAAAAGCAGCGCATTCTTCGCTACACCGTAATCATTTTCATCATGTTGCTCATTAACAAAAATAAATATGTCTTGCGCCGCTGGCGCATCCCTCTTTTCGTTCGTCTGAACCGTCTCCTCCCTTGGCAGGATGCACGAAAGCCGGAGAAGAAAGAATTACTCCAGGGGTCGTTCCGGACCTCCACCAACGGCTCATGACAAGCATTTGGTGTTCTCAGCATCCCAGCACCTTTCGCATGGAAACAACGGTACCGTACGACTATACAGATTCCAACAGGCAATAAAAGATACACCACTTTCTTGGGACGATTTTGTGGTTTATCGCAAACCAATGCTTGGAGCGAGGCTCAGATTAGCTTAACGTAGACGTTTCGTTGCTTCTCACCTATCGTCTGAAGCTCAGTTAAGATGTCTTGAAAGATCTCATGTCACATCATATATTAACTGCCTTACAATCTGTAGAGTACTTCTCAACCACTTAAGACGCAAGTATTCTGCCAAAAGGCCTCAATGATTTCGGCTTGGAAATCAGGAGCCATCAGCGGTCACCATAATAAGGTCATCGCGGGACATCCATTGGCTGAATGTGCTCCCGACACGCGCGCCCCATCGCGCCTTACCTTCGGACGTCATGAAGTCGATCAGCTCCTCCAGCTCATGCGAGATGTGGCAGTCTTCGCTCGTTGGCAGGTTATAGTCCAGGGCCCGATACACGACGATGCCCAGTTTGAGCAGAATCTGGAAGTAGAGCGAAAAGAGAGCGGGTAAAATGTTTATTGGAGGTACAGGCAAAAAAACGCGGTGATAAACAAACTCCACCAGTGCCCGTTCGGTGGCTCTGTGGGTCAGTGAGCATTAACAGCAACGGTATGACTGATCGGAGTGTAGAATATCGGACACATACAGAAACATCTACTACAACTACAAGCCCTTCGGATTCCGTGGGCAGTAAGCAAGGAGAGAGAGATAGTGAGTGCTTAGACATAACAGCAAACAGGTGAAAGCGTATCGTCAAGTTCAAGGAAAGTGTTAAGGCAATTTTTCGTGAGCGTTATTCTTTTTTCTTTTCTTTGCCGACTTATCCAGCATCTTTTCCGATTCGGCACCATGGCGTCCGAAAAAATGGTGTTTCGCCCCTTCTTTACCAAACCGGCAAAGTTCAGTGGGGAAAACGAACCCACGCTGTATTAGCTGCGTATCGGGAGCGCGCAGTTTGTTGTTGGCGATTTAATTTGCGTTCATTGCTCGTTGGAAGTTGATCAGTGAAAATTCGGTGTTTAAATAGAACGAAACCGGGGCCGAGAAATTAGACCCATATGTTTTTTAAAGGAGCGCGTAAGATTGTAAAAGCTCGTAAGGTTGATCGAATTGAACATGAGATTAAGATTCACATTAGAAGGGGTCATACTGAATATCAAGCTATCCTTCTTCAATTTAAGATTGTGAGAACACACCATTGATGCTTGAGAAGCAGCCACTTCACGCCTAACCTTGAAATAATTTGAAAGAAAACAGTTTCCATTTCAGTAGCTTCCCAACGGTACCGAAAAAGGCGTAAACAAAACCACTTGGTGAATACGATGCATTTATATTCTCGACGTTTCTTCTAGGAATAAAACACACACTATAATCTAAACAAAACCTCAACCAACTGCAAGGCATTTCATGTTGACCTCTACGAACGTGGATCAGCAGCACCCTTCTCAAATTATGCTAGACGCATTTTAACGATATCATTAGCGCCGCGAAAAAAAAATCAAGTGGAAAAGTTCGTTAGGCTTTTCCATCATCTTAATAGGGCTTAAAATAGCTCATGTGTTTTTCGTAAGATTTCCCACCCGGGTGGAGAGAAATCAAAGCCAGTTGGTTGGAAATTGAAAACAAATGCGAAAGCAAAAAAAGAATGTTCCCCAATAGAAAAGCAAAAGATATCAAAAACAGATACATGAACAGATGAATGAAAGATGCACAACCACCTGGGAAATATGGGTATCTTCAATGATGAATGTTCCACACAATGTTCCTCCAGAAACCAAAACCCACCCCGTGTGAGGTGAAGATTGATCTCTTTTGTTTACAGTTCATTGCAAATTTGGCAACGATTCGTTGACCCTTCGTTTCTTTGGGAGGTTGGAATACAAAATGAAGGAAAGCGGGAACCAGCACTCCCGGTGTTTGTTTAAATGGTTTTAGGTGGGAATCTCTCTAAGGGAATCCACATGGGATGATGTTTTTTTTTACTCCCTTGATGAGCGAAAAGTACATGCATATCTTCAAGAGAATACTTT
Organism: Anopheles atroparvus; assembly: GCA_914969975.1. Classification (NCBI taxonomy): domain Eukaryota; kingdom Metazoa; phylum Arthropoda; class Insecta; order Diptera; family Culicidae; genus Anopheles; species Anopheles atroparvus. The sequence goes on from CAJZCY010000003.1 coordinate 22,475,208, forward strand.
TTTGCGTGTAATGTGCTATACAGCAGACACGAACACATTCTTATGTGAACACCCTAATCGCTTGGTGGTTAGTTCCCCGTGGCTAAGAAGGCAGATTTTTCCAACGAGAAATAGGGTGCGTTGGTAAATAAACATTCGCTCCAACGGAGAACAGTAATAAATTCTTGAAAACCTCAAGGGTGACTACTCTTCGTACGAGCAATATTTCCAGCACAAGTTGAAAGTTCCGAGAAGTCTCAAGCGAAGGGTACAAGCGGAAAGAAAACAAATCTCCACCGAGCAACACCGGCGATGATCTGTCTAACAAGTTCTGCCCGGCTGGATGGCTGGCTGATGGATTAACTTCCGATGGAATTTGAAAAATGAGCCAGCCCGAAGCGGGAAAGAAGGACACGGCGCTACTGAGCGTGGTGTGCTGAACGGAATCGCGTGCCCGGGAAGGTGTAAAACAAGAAGCGAACCAGTCGATCGACGACGACTGATTACTGGCTGATGGATGAACACGATCAAAGGCAAAGATAAAACCAACACGCCGTGAGCCAGCGTCAGCGCCAAGCCCTCAATCCGGGAATGTTCTGCGTTCGGGGAGTGGTCGGATGAGGTTTGAGCCGACACATCCGTGATGAAAAGTTCTTGATGTCGCAAGAATTTCATGCGTCGATATAGCTAAATGGTACGTCGTAATCGTTCGCGTAAGTAGGTGCAAATAGTCAAATCAAACCAAAAGAGGTTGATTGATTACAGTCTTCCTGCGTGTGCAGAAAAAGAAAATGTTCCCATGCGATTTTGTGTTGAACTAGGTGAAACTACAGTTACACTTTTCATCACACCAAGCTTCACGGCAAGCATAGGAAAGCAACCAAGTAAATGATATCAATTAGGGTACACTGCCGAACAAATCGTAAAAGTGTAGCACATACTTTACTGCGCTAATGTACCCATCGTAAAAAGTTAAAAACCTCGTGCGTACAGTAATCGCTACCATCATCTTTCACCTTCTTCATAACCTCGATCGTTGCGACCTTTAGGAGCTTTTATGCTGCTTTCGCAGAGAAAGGAGGGCTGTACCTACTGTTACCGTTAAATTACTGAAGCATAGAGTAAACCCTGCCACACACTTGCGATGATTGACCTTTTTCCGTCCCCTTTACTGTGGGGCAGAGATTCAGGATCCTGAAAAATCGTACGCTGATTGATAAACAGCAAACTCACAGTGAGTTAGAAACGGTTATCATTCTCTAAGGCTCGCTTATAGTCAAGAATTGAAAAGAAATTGTTATAACAAGGAAACAATAACACGTCACCCGTTGCATGACGCATTCATTTTATTCTAAACGTTAACATGCTTGCGCACGAAATTTGCCCCATGTTTCCAGAGCGATAGATATCGTGCGCACCGGAGATCATATGCGCGAACAATAATGGCGCTTCAACAAACAAAAAAACCCTCTCGACCTGGCGTTAAATTATCCAATGCTGCGAACGAACGCGGCGGCACCCGCCGATGTCTATTATTACGCAATCAAGAATTCTTTCGGGGCAGGCAGATCGGCCGTGTGTAGACTAAAGAATACACCATGCAGGAACAACATGAGAAGGAACGCGCAAATTGGGGATCATTTCCTACGCGACTCGGAAATTATGGGATCTCTCGTGTTCGGGGTCCACCGGCAGCGAAGGCACAAGTAAAGTAAGTATGTGTTTGAGCAAAAAGCAAAAAACAACACAACTTAAGGCAGGCTTTGGTTGGCTTAGCGAGCGAAAAATAAATCTGGCAACGTGTCAGTTTGACCCACAAACAATTTACAGTTGAACCGAAAACCGAAACTGTTATAAAAGTTCCATTTTCAAACACCCCGGGCAGGCTCTGGATGCAACCGATACCGGAGAGGACCGGTGGGAATATTCAAATCCAGTTCGTTACGAAATTCTTGAGGAAGTCTAATGACAACCCGCTTTTCTCGGCAGGAGAAGGCAGGAAAACGCGTTGCAAAACACCAGTATCGCAGCAAAGAATCGCCTGGCTCCGCTAAGTTGTCCCGTCCGGGATCAAGTCTAATCCTTCGACTGGCGTAGATGAGTGTGCTGTTGCCCTTTGCTTTACCACAGCATTGAACTTGATTGCCACTGGAAAAACCTCCCCAGCCCGGTCTAGGGGTTGTTTTCCGCCGCTTAACGGTCATGTGGAATGTGGAAAGATTTATTGATTTACGGTCGAAGCGTTTAAACGCTAATGAACCACTGCGCCGGTAAATCGAACAGCGCCATCCTCGAGCAGACGGGCGCGGTTCCGCGCGGGTTAGGCAATAGCTGCCGTGGAACGATCAATTAACGGTTTACATCTTTGTGACTCAATTAGCACCCATGATGATGTGCTCTAGAGGCGGTCAAGATCAAGCTAGAATCGCTATTGTAACTAAGAAGTAAGATGCTAAGAACTCGGCTCAATTTACATCGCATTTCAAAATATTTAGTACAAGCAAAATATATATAATGGTCTGTACATGCTATAGCTCCCTCATATATGTGCTTGACAATTATTGAGCAATAGTTTATCTGGAACGAATAACGAGAACTAGAGTGAACTAGTGAGAGATTCTATTGAAAGTTTAAAATTTCATAAAACACCGGAAAATCGAAAAAAAAAATCAATATTTTAATGATAGTGAAATTAAAAGCTCTAGTGAACTCTAGTGAGATAAATCTGATTTTGTGTTTCCAAACATTAACTGAATAGAGCCCTAGTTATTCATGTACACATATTGTGCTTTAAATCCTTTATACAATTTAGAATCTTAGAGACGTACTTTTGCGAGATTTATTGTTACAAGCTAGCATACAAGATTTTTTGCAAGAGCAATTTGCAACCCATTGATGCTCCTTTCGCCAAACGCTCGTCTTTTCCGACCCGAAACGCCCTTACGGGAGCAACACTTTGAATGGTTGGACAATGGCATTTAAAAGATTAACATCTCCCCGATTGACCGCTCTAGTAGGCACCGGCTCAGGGCCCATTTGCAAACCGCGCCGGACACTTTCGCCTGCCGCTTCCTTTTCGGTACATCGCGCGCGATCCTGTGCGCTCCAATAATTTTGCACGCTCATCATTGCAACAGTCCGCAACAATGGCCATAGGCAACTGCGATAAGCAACCTATGCTAGCAACATTCCGCACCTTCACCGTAGTTCGAGAAAAACATGCCGAGCTTTGTCCTTCAACTAAAGCCAACGGGGGGAAATGTTGCAAACCCTTTTCTAACAACACCAACCGAAAAAAGAGACAGAGACGAAGACTTGGTGCCCCAAACACGGCGGATGCACCATTGCGCCACCGAAACAATCGTGGCGCAGCGTTAATCCGATTCTTTTTTTCCTTCCACGTCCGTCCGGAGAGTCAATCCATCCTTCCCGGCGGTTGGTTTTGCTGATGGACCTTTTTACAGTCGAGCAATTTCTCCGCGCGACAGAGCAGCCGCATCTATCGGATGTATCAATCTGCCACCGCAATATCACCTCGTCGATCCTATCCGCCACCGATTGCCAACCTCGCGAGTGTCGCCATTTACCGGGTGCTTGTTTGATGCGACCATTCGATCGTACCAAGCATGTGTGTTTGTGTCCCGTTTATGAATGGAATGGATGGGATTGGCCTTTGACCGGCGCTGTAACCGAGCAGAGGCTCCTTGGTTACTCCAACGCGCGTGGCCATTGCTGCCAACTTTCACAATCTGCTGCGCTGCCACTCCATCGCACAGGGGGTTAAGTGCGAGATCTACTCGGGAAATGATGCACACACGCGCACCCACCCATCTTCCATTCGTACCGGTGGCAGTCCACCCCTGCCGACAGCTCAGAGGACAAGTTGCCAAAACAACACAATTCCACGAAACTCCACGCAATCTAGTCGCGATTGTTCGCAGGATACATTTCACCGGCATAAATCTTGATGTGCTGAAGGGGGACTCTTTAAGCTTTGATGAAGCATAAAACTTGCAACGAGAGAAAAACGAGGGTGTAAGTAGCGGAGTAGCGCTGGAGGTTGCCACCGTCCAGGGTATCCCAAAATACCGGAGAAGAGGGTCGGTAAATCGTTGCCTTCAGCTCATCCTCCTTTCCCCTTTCTGGCGTGCTATTCGGAGAAGGTAGTGTGTATAGTGAAATGGCCTTCCCTTCGTTTTCGCGGCTTCCTGGCAAATGTGGCACCGCACGGAAGGTGAATGGCGCACCGTGACAAAACCCGTGCGCCCATGAAAGGCCCCAACAAACAGACCATACGATGGTAATTGGATGCGCGCTTCTTACACGCCGGTGTCGTCGTCATCGTCGTCGTCGTGGTCTTAGTCCGTGCTGTAGGAGTTCAACCGATGCCTCCCGTGGCCAGTGACATACGACGACCATTAACCCTACACGACGGCCGGCGCAACTCCACTGTGCAGCTTTCAGGCTCCTGCGTTAGGCAGCGGAAAAGTGGAAGTTTTTGCACAACGGAACCAACATGGACCCCTGCAGGGAAGATGGCGTATTGTGGAGTGTAGACTACCCCTATCATCGATACCAGTAGGACCGATCGAAAGAAAGTGTTGTATTACGAATTTCACCACCCTTCGGCAGAGACTTAGGAAAAACCTCGACGATTGCCTTGACCGCAGTTTTGACTATCCGAAACTCTATGCAACAGACTAGGTGTCAGATGCTTTATATCCTACACCTAGCTAGTCAACGGAATGGTATCAGAAATTAATACCGTTACCCCCGGGCGCTTTCGGCAAACTTCGTTGCCTTCGCATAATCGACGATCCATCATCAACGCGACCGCTTCCTGATGCGGCCCGTTTCCCAATTGAGCTATATCGATTGCTCAAGCACCCACAACGCTTCGTCCCAATCGGGGTCAAGCTGCAAAACGGTCGGTCGATCGGTCGTTAGCACACACCCCGTCGACTACGGCGCAGTCTCGCAATTTTTGTCTTACTCCCAAAAAGGTCGAAAGGTTAGCGCCACGGCGCTAGGGCTTTAAATAAATAAATCTAAATCAAGACCGACCGACCTCCGTGGCTGGACCATAGCAAATGGTACCCTTTTGCTAACCACCGTCTCTTACCAAAGCACACCGCTTGCAGCAACGTTGTACTTGTCAAAAAAAAAAAGCTCTAACTAGAACCAGCATTGGCGGATCATAACTCTAATGCTTGGGGGTGTACTCAGCTCAAGACTGAACAAATCGTGTCCCAACCCGCGAGTCGACGACAAAGTGGTGTAATGCCAAAATCTTAGGTTCAATTTAGCCTTTTCAATTCATTCTGGTTATATTTTTTCCCCTTCTGCATCCGCACCAGCCACCTTCCGTCACAGGACAGACGTTAGATTTTTCGTTAGCGAACGATCGCCGTATATATTTATCTCCCGCAAAGATAGCACTCGGCGAGTTCGCGCTTCAACTATATGAAGGAGTACCTCAGAAAATCGACAAGACCGTAGCAGGCAGTCTGGCACACGATGAACAATAAACTCACGGCGACCCAATCGTGATAATTTATGATCGTATCGCGGGCGACTTTTTCAGGCCACCCATTTTTTTTTTTTTTCAAGCTGGCGACGATTATTTGTGACCATAATTTCAGTAAAATATTTCTTTGGCCAATAGATAGTCCTTCTCAGCGCTCAATTACGCCGAACTGCCGTTCTGATTACTGGGGAGATTCCAACGTTAACTAGTTGGGATCGGATGGGGGTCACAAGGAAAATGATTTAGAAAAAAAAAACCGGACTAGGACCCCTCGATGGGTCACTGGGACGCATTGTCTAGGTCTGTGGGCCAAACATTTTCGATCGGATTCCGGTGACGGATGCCTCTACGTCGTGCACCACCTGGACCACACCAGAGGGACCCACTCCTTCGGCCCTTAATCGATTATCCCGGTCACCAGAAATCGTGAGTTCACAAATGTCACGCCTGGTCCCACAATTTGCGTGCCGTGGTCGGCGCGACCTGACTCTTCCGTCGCAACGCAACGCGCGCCCGTCATGCTTGCTAACGACGCCGCAGGGGTTAATTGGCAGCGGAGTGCGCGGTGCGTTTTAGGGGCCAGTGTGGCCAGTTTCGGTGTCAAAGCCACCCCCAACCGAAACGAAGATTATAGGCCAGTCTGGCACACACCCGTACCCGTGTACTCCCATCGGGTTGACATTGACATTTGCCTGTCGTACGCTGACCACAACAAGGAACGGCAAATCGATAAACATTTGCCCTAAACGAGGCAAACAGTCGTCATCTTCGCCGAGCGGCACACACAGCTCCAGTTGTGTCAATCAATCGATAGCGAGGCGCGCGTCGCGTGTACTGTGAGGCGAACAGACGCACATTAACTAAAACCCCACCATAACGGACGTCTAATGACAGGCTGTCATTTCGAAGGTCTACGGTTCCATATATCAGACTTGGATCCTCTCCAATTGTTGATCGAATGTGTGCACCAAATCGTGACGCGTCCCAAAGGGTCGCAGCGGAAACAGAGGTGCCGAAATCGATAGAACCGTTGATAAAAACCATACGAAACATGCCGGCCTGGTGATATCTCCTGTGCCCTAAAGAGACAAACCAGCTGGCGGAACTAAGTGGTCGATCGAGTTTGACCATCGCTATCTCGTGTTTCTGTACCCATCGTCATACTAACTGGGATGGGGAAATTCCAGCAACTGTTTCCAGCATGGCATCATCGTTATCACCACGTGTGGACAGTTGCTTGAAAACATGGTTTTCTTATAACGATTTGCACGCTTCTAGTCGTTTTTATCTTGCTTTTTTGTTTTTTTATTTTATCATACGACTTTACTTTACTATTGACTTTAGATGTCGTTTTGTTTTTTTTTTTTATTCCATGAATGATGATTGATTGGTTTTCAATAAACAACAACAAAAATCGACGACATTCCGTTTAATAGGAAGTGTTGTTTCCAGGAACTGTGTCTTTCGGCAAAGCTTCTGCTCATACGGTACATATGAGTATCAATACCGCCAACACGAGATGAACATTAAAAACATTAGGATACTTCTATTATAAGGTCAACATTTTGACTGGAATTCCATGATTGATGCCATCACTTTTATAAATAAAACAGTCTTCCATATTATCTATTAATTTTATAACTTCATTATGCGTCTGCGAAGAATTATCATGATTTAAATGAATACAAGTAATGTCAAGTAAATGCTCGAACGGATGAGTGTTAGTGACGTTTCGCAATTCCAAAATACAAGTATGGCAACACCAAACAAGAAAAATCTGTGGGTTGAATTTAACCGTGTCATACATTGTGCTTAGGAAGATTTACGACATCCGGTGGAGAATCATTTTTAAGAATTTATCATTACAGTACCTTCTTTTTTTTTCTTTTTTCCAATTTAATATCCAGTTCTAGCCATCTTTCGGAATTGATTCGCGCAAAATAAACAAACGTCTAGAACACCTTCAGCATGCAATTATCTGGCGTCCGTCGCTGAAAAGTCCATTAAGCTTTCCAAATGATGAAGAGACAGGGCAAGCTGGAATTTTCATCAAGCCCAGCGAAACGGGAAGGAAATACGGGAGACGAACGGTAATAACATAGAAAGAAAGAAAAGCGGAGCGGTTGTTCAGAACCATTCATTTTCTATTTCCTCAAAGTCAAGCTATGGTACGATGAACCGCGCTCGAACTTGGTGGAGAGTCTTCGGGAAAGAAAAGAAATGACCATTTGGTGTGCAACCGAACCGCTCTAGAGTCGAAACGAAATAACAATTTTATGTGCTTCCAAATAGATCTAAGTCATACCATACCGTGCGCCATACGAGCGATCTAGAAGGGTCGATTGCTGGAGAACATGTAAATGGGTTCGTTGAGCTTTCTGTATCTGTATGACCAACCCGCGCTACCCGGCGCTCAATCCCACAGCCTTTCATCTCACGCCACAGAATCTATTTTGCACAAACAGACCAAATGAAAACGTTCTGCGCCGCAAACCGGCGCAGAGGAGAAGAAAGGGACACGGTTTCGACTACAGCAAGAACCCCGAACCCGACCACATACGGGGAGAATGATTCATGCCGAAGCTATTAAAGTGTTCCCCCGCCGTACACGGTCATGTACGGCGCAATGCTCTTCAAGACAAACTGGGTGCTGTGGCGTAATCGCTCTGCGCCAGCTAGAAGCATTCCATTACCCGAGAGGCGCACCAAAAATTTGCGCAAAATAAAACTTCCTTTCTTGAAGAATATTTACCGTCATTGGAGGGTTCGAGCGGCTGGGTCCTAAGATCCCATCTGAAGGTGCTGTGGCATTAATCACTTCCCGAATAAACGCAGTTAAAGTGCCCAGTGACTTTCATTACCGAGATAAGCAGGCAACCAGGACAGTTAGGCAACCAGGACAGAATTAATTACGGCATGTATGACACAACATCTACCAGGAACTTTAAATCGGTGCGGACTCTCAAGATTCCCTCGTAGCCATATTCTCGGCAAAGTTCACTCATCTTCTTCGGCAAAAGCCCAGAAAGGGGTTAAGTAACACCGGTCTCTGTCGGTGATTATTCCCTGCACGATTCGGGACGGCCCACACTCGCAATCTGTACCGTTGTCGTGCGCGTTTGCGCAAATCTTGCGGCCACCCTCCCGCAGGAGCATCCGTCGGTACCGGTAGCAGTTCAAAGCGAACATTACACACGCCACTGACAAGCGCAGGCGCATCCCACCGATACCCGGGACGTCGCCTACCGACAGAAACACAATGTTTTGGTCCGGTAATGAACAGGTATTGCTGCACGAATTTGCTATTTAATTGCAAATGCATCGCATGTGGGGGAAGCGGCGTACAAAGTACACCGGACCACTGTCAAACATTTCTCCAGCCCGAAGACAACGTCCAGGAATGGGAGTCCGGTTCCCGGCAGTTTATGCGCGTCCGTGCTGGCCCGAAGGGGCTTTTGTTTTTTGCCCGAGCACGAAGGAAGGATCCTAGAGGAGAAGGCAGGGGGACAAATTGCATAACACAAAGAACGATAAGTCGCGTTTTCCGAAAACGGCGTCATAGCCACGACGACAAACGAAAGTGGGAGTCGCCACCAGGCAAGTTTGCATCCGCCAACCCAAAAGACCGGACCGTTGGGGGGCCTGATGCGGATCCTCGCCTCGTCTCCACTCGCGAGGAATGACGCTAGTGCTGTGAGCAAACAGAGTGCAATCCACCCGGTGGTGGACAGCTGTGACGACAACCGAAATGCATAAATTTCCACACCTTCTCGCTTGGTCCGCGGTTTCGTGCACTCTCACGATCGCGGTAGGCCAGATCCCCTGGCGACGGAAGGGTTTTGGAACGTGACCCAGCAGTCCGTTCTTCTCGAGGGAAAAATGAAAGAGGACTCAACTGCGGACGAGGTCCCCCGGGAGAGAAGTATTGTTTATGCTGCTGATTTCTAATGCAACCGACCGACGCTAACGAGGCGGTGTTTCCTCGCGTGTGACTTGACTCCGGATCTACCGTGAGTCGCGAGGAAGGGAAAGGAGATACTTATGGGTTTCTACACCACCGGGTACTAGGCTTGCACTCCGGTAAGGCTCCACGGGTCGGCTGGAACTTTATCTTTATCAGGGTGCCTGAATCGCCTGGTGACAATTTTGGCGCCAGCTTTCGCAACTGGAAACCCAAGCTGAGAACCCTTGGGAAGCCGCTGCGGTGGGCAGACCCGTGAAGCAAGGCTAGGCTACTCTAAAGGTCACCCGGTAGCGCTACCCGCAGCGCGGTTTAGTGGCGACATGGCGACGGAGCAGACCGTTGGAGTGGCGATCGCTGGCGCCAAACGGTCGATCGTCTAACCGAGCCCCTCGAGTGAATCATGAAGTTGTTGCTCACGAAATGAATTCATCATCCAGTCCTCGACGGTTCTGGCAATGCCCGTGGCACGATGTTAACGTTTCCGACAAAACTACGACCGGCCAACGGACGGGGTGAATGAGATTCTCATCGAATTCACATTCCATCAACAGCGAAAACTTTTAAAGAGCGTACAAGAATGTGATTTGGCTTCGAGAAGTCTTCTGATAACGTCCAGAAAACATTTCGCTGGACTTATCCGGAAGCATTTGGAAGTGATCAATCATTGTAGTGCTTCGTAACGGCATCCGCACTTTGATGACTGTCTTAAAAAAATGGCATGAAAAACAGATTATCTCTTCTGCTGGCATTTTCTTATCAAAATAATGAGTGGCAGAAACTGTGATAAGAAACGTGGTTAACGCAACTTTCGGTCTGCTGTTATTTTATACATGAAACTTAATACGAAAAGTAAGCATGCTGAATTGGAATCCCATAACACTTCCAACGGGGGAGCACTCCAAATGGTTTTGAGCTTTTCCTTTTCTCTAAGAAACACTCCACGGCGAAACTAGTTCAAATATTTCCAAGATTCCAACGCCCCTCGCATCCATGCGACTATTTTGGTACACAAAACAGCTTGTTTGTTGGCTTTCGGAATTAGCTCTCGGTATTAAAAATAAATTTGTTACCCGCGGCTAATCGAACATCGGTCGAACATCGTCGGGTTGCCTAGCACGTTGAGCGTAGGGAGGGATCCAGAAATAAACCACCTATCCTCTGCAAACACCGCGGAACCACGGACCACCTTCTGGTGCCTTGCGATACGACACTCTTCCAATTTGGTTCCGAGCTCAAGATCTTGCTAGTTTTACCGATTGTTGGTTACGATGTATTTTGGACGGTTTTTGAAGACGTTTCTGCCCTATTGAGAATAAACGAGCTATTTCTGGAACTTGATAAATAGTGCATCGATCAGAGCTACACAAAGTAGATTGAAGGGGCGTTTATCAGCCTTTCCCCAAACACCTTTAGCTGCAGTGACTAAATAATGGCTAGCCTTTCTTCACAACCAAAAACATAAAATGAAGTTTGAAAGATTCCAGTATTAAGTCAGTTGGAAAAAGTTACATGGATCAAATTTCGTGACTTATGAAACCAATTCCGAGACTATACCGGCCAGTTTGATTTAATTGGCACTGAACGTAAGTGAGATATATTCCCCTTTTTGATCATTCATCGCGATTGATCCAGTTTTTTTCTCCCATCATATCCATAAATCAACTCGAACAAAAGCAGTCGCTATCGGCCGTACCATGTTGCGTAGCTGCAGAGCGGATACTTTTGCGAATTGATGGAAATTCAAATAGTCAGCGCAACAAAAGAAAGAAAAAAAAACCACTACAGCCTAAAGGCAGTATCCCTTTCGTCATTGACGCCGTCAAGCCCCTGACAGTTTCAAATCTTGTTACGCCGAAGAACTTCGAACAGCAAGCCTGCCGAAAGCTACTGAAAAATCGTGTGGCCTACAGCACTTTTCCCCCATTCGCGCGTGACGGAGAAAACTGCGCGTCTACCAGCTATCTTTCCCCTTTGGCCTGCTACGAACCTTAACGACGATGCCCTGTTCGCCTTGAACAAGCTTCCCATCCTCTTCGTGCGGATTCTGGACTTGCGGGCAGACTTACCAGACCGGCTCAAACCAAACGAGAGGGACCGCATTGAACGATGCATGTTTAGCGACACTTAAGGGAAGTGTACCGCCGCAAGAAACCTTCGATCGTGGCGGCCGTGAGAAACTTTGTTACCGCCAGGACCCAACAGCGAGGCAAAACCGAGAGGACGGTTCCCAGTGGATCAATAATATTAGGCCACAAACATTGGGGCAACCCTCGCGCGGAAGCCAGTTTTGCAAACATAATTCTTTTCTTTCTTCATAATATTTTTTTGCCACAAAGAAGGTGGACCTTTGGGACGGGATCAAAAGACGACGGTGTTGGTTCGACGCCTTTGGCGCAGTGCAACCAAAATAGCAGCAGCCATCAATCGGCGGCACCAGTTTTGAAGGCGCGCGCGAGCGTTTTGAAACGGTAACGCTTTTCACTGTTTACCTAAGGAAAACCGCTCGGTCGGTTACCGCACACTCCGGCGGGGATGATTACGATCGGAAAGGGAGCAAGGGTGCTGCTGTGCCATAACGCCAGCTTACCTATAGCCCACCAATCCACGGAGGAACGGTCATCCGAAATCGCGAATTCCCCAACCCAAGTTCGCTGGCCCAAGCGCCGCCGGGCTGAAAATCGAAAGTGCACGATTTTAATTGTCGTGATCAATTAAACTTCAAACTCGCCAATATCCTCCCATCTTTTTTCACCTCTCCCATTCAGCCGTCTCCAATGAAGCCTTGCCGAAGCAAAGGTCGTATTGGGGGTGTTTCGCAGCGTTTGCCAAATTGATACCATGCCATTGATGCTTGTGTGGAAACGTGGAGTTTTCTTTGCGTCCGACCAACACGAGGGAGGAGTCGCGAACGGAACAGTAAACGCGCAAACCGTTGCGTAGCATCCGCGGCAAATGCCAGGGCGTACGGAAATACGTCTGTTTTGCTGATTTTGTGGCTACGTGGGACGAAACGTGTGTTAGCCCCCATTACCGTGCCATACCGGAAAAAGGGTAAGTTACGCGTTCCGAACGCACGTGTTACGATCCGCTCCGGTATTGAACTTTCTATTTCATCCTCAACTGCAGACGTGCTGGTATTGCTAGAGGACGAGAAGGGCGTTAAGAAAAATAAAGAGAAAAAGAACGCAAGTCCATCGAGCTCGCCGCAAAGGAAAGGGGTTGTGATTATTGCTAAAAACCACGGAAAATTGCCCTCATCCAACGTCTGATGTGTGTGCGCGCGACGCGGCAGCAGGCTCGAATGAGCCGGTAAACCCAATCTTCTGCACCGCACGTGAATGGATGCCCAACCGATTTCTTGGGTTGCGCAAGGAGCCAACAGCAACTGCCTGTTTCCAGAAGTTGTTGCCGCTGATTCCCCTAGTTGAAAATGAAAGTGAACTTGAGTTGGTTTATCAGCTGGTGCCGCTGGTCCTAGGCCTACCTTGGCCTCCAAACCAGCAACAAAAAGCAAACGAAACGGTAAAAAGACGCGCGGTGTATGACAAGTAATGTGCACCCTTGAAATTATCGGAGACGGGGAGGCATGAACGGGCATCAACCACCAGTCACCAGTTGATATGTTGACCGTCCGCGCATTGATTGTCCGGGCGAGTTCATTCAATCATGTCGGTCCATTATCGTGGATTGGCGAGGAAGTAAATCAAAGGCGGGCGTAAGCGATTCGCCAGAGACCACACCGTTCGAGGGCTTCGTCAAAATTACACCATTCCCGATGGAGTAAGAGGCTAGGAGTACATCGACGGACAACATCGAAGCGTAGTTCACTAAACACTTGCTGAACTTTCGCCCGCAGTTCCGATCAACCCAATGGTGTGCGCAGTGCTCCGACATGTGCAATTACCTTGCTCGCGACCCTATGGGTCGTCACGGAGTATCAAATCCACACGCACTGAAAGTTCGATTCTGCCTAATAGCCGGGTGCGGCCCCTGGCTATCTGAAGCGTTCATAGTTTCTGTGCAGTAAAGGCCTCCATGTGGTAATTCAGCAATGAGATAATCATACACACTGACGACGTGGTGCTCTCCTGTTGCTACTGCTGCTGCAATCGGTATCGCCTCAGGTTCACCCTGACCTATCCTTTCTTGTATGCTGCTGACAGTGCGGGCGCACTCTACTATGGTGGGCTGGACCGTAGGCCTCCGTTGATTATTATATTACATTCACACACAAGTGTTTTGTAGGCGCCTGGACCTAGACAATACGCGATACGTTGACGCGATATTGCTACCCCTCTTTTTGCAATCGGCACCAGCAAAACGAGCAGCGCTCGAAGTGTGGAGAATATGTGCACAAATAATCATTAATCATAGCCATTTTCATGGTAGGTTCAAGCAGCCTTGCGACCATCGTATTTTATGGTTGAGGTTGAACATGAGGTCTAGGGACGAAATCTACAAAGTATGGGTTACTAAGTACATGCATCTAATTATCAATGTCAACTGCGCAAAGGAAAGCATTCGATCAAATGCATCGTAGGATTGCACTATTTGTCTTGCCCTACCTTTAGTTCTCACGTCAAAGCGTCTTAATTATATTCCATCCCATGTTGCTGGCTACTGAAAAGCACATCTTAAGTATATCGCCAGTGAAAGGATGCCTTTTCGTGTTTGCCTAGCTCGCCCTGTCAGTCAAACTCCCTCCAACATACTCATTATCCCAACACTTCACTTTTCTTTTCAAACGATCAAGTGTGTGCGCCTAGCGGCCGTGCCTGTGCTACCTGTTGGCCCTTGTTCTGTCAGGGGCAAAGAATTGGACCAGTGATCGATCGCAAGTGAGGGGAGATTGTTCTCCCTGGTGCGCGCTACCGGTAAAAGCACCACTCCGCCGGAATTCCTGACTAATTGCCGCACTCCACCGGTATCGGAGATGCTGTTTTGTGATGTCGGACGGCTAGCTGACTGGCTGGCGTCATGTTGCTATACGGCCACTGAGACCGGGCACTCCCGTGAATTTTTGCCTTTCCTTACTGATTGGTGCGAACTTGCATGCAAAGTTGGTGACCGTGAACTTTCGCCTACCCGACACGACAAGCGCACACAATTCAATTGCTCTATGCGCGTTGTCAACTCACGCACATCGACGGCATGTGCATGCAGCGGGAACAGAGAACCATCAGCCATACACTGGCTCCAGCCAGGGTTGATTGATTTTTCCTTCGTCTTTCAGCACCCTTCCAATTCCAACCAAGGAACGGCTACTGCAACAGCACATTCACATGCTTCCGCTGATCGAAACCTAGGGTGCGATTTTGGAAGGGAGAAGGAAAAATATATGTGTGCAAACACACATTCCAGAGCTGGGCGCTCGTTTTCGTCGTACACGCGCGGGTCAATGAAATCCTATCCCCACGTCCCGGGAGGAGGATAAAGAAATCGGAAAAACTGTGCCATCAGTGAACGTGCATCTAGAAATTCATGTCGTCGTAGACGTCGTTGGGGACCGGGGAAGTAACGCTCCCCGGAAACTTTCGCTCTCGGGGAAAAATGGGAAAAGTAGATTTACTGCTTTGGCCAACGGGTACAAGGGGGAATTCTGTGCAACGGTGCCAACACACGGTTCGATGCAGATGATGCAGTGAAGTGCAACGAAAACGTTTCAAAGATCCACGATATGAGGAAAACGATAGCATTAAACGAAGCACATCACACGCTGCCTAACGCAAACTTAACTAATATAAATTTAAATTCTTGTTTAAAATAACTTTGATTCAACTACATTTTATTGAAGACAGGCTTTATTTATAGTTCGTATAGTCGCTTTAGGAAAACATGAATTGAAATGATTGTAAAAAACGATCTTAGCGAACTTCAAAAGCGATCTGCCAACAAAAATGTTGTTCATAAATTCCTACCTCACATAAAATCAAACAATCTATGGTCATGACCAAAACTAATAACAAGGCTTGTTTTCGCACCAAACAACGTCAAATCCTTCCCTTGCAGCAAAGCAACGCAGGAAGGCACTGCTTAGCATACAATCACAAACGACTTCACCCCTCGGGCACGATTACGCTATCTAATGCGATGGCCATATTGAACCACGGCACCATTTTTCCAATGCACCATCCTCCAAAATAGGTCATAAACACGGGCATTAGGGCCGATAAAAATAAGCCTGCCCGCCGTGACACGGAAAGCCGCACCAGCATTCGTTCACCCGGCGGAGGTCGTCCCGGTGCCATCGCGGTGACGTGGGAGACCGGGCTGAACTTGACGGGCCACCCCGTACGGCACGGTGCCATTTCATCTAATCAACCATTGTGCCAGTGAGAGAGTCCTGCGTCCCGTCTCCTTGCCCCAGATCGATTCTGCCCTCTATCCCCAGTTAATCGTGATCGAGCAGGCCAGGCGCGAACCCCCCGGAATATGGGTCAAAAGTATCTTTATTCTCACGCCCCCGAAGAGTGCATTCGGGGGACGGAGAAATTATCTTTCTCACCCAACCCGACGATTGGACGGGTGGAGGTTGGCCTTTCCTCGGCACACATATTTGGATGGCGGCGATAGAGCAATATCATGAATTTCACCGCAGCATAGGCTGCGTGACCATGGGGCCGCATTTCACATCATCTGAAGCCTCTGGCCATATGGCAAAAAAAAACATACACGTAACCAAGCCAAACCTTTTGGCATCTCTTTCCTGCGCTACGGAAACCTTTACAATCTTAGATTTCGAGGCCTTCTGCTCCTGGGGCATTTCCTTGTTTGTGTCTTCGAATCGTAAAGTCAAGAAGACCACACCAACCAACTCCGAACAGTACAACACTTTCCAGTACTGTTCAATAGATTTCCTAACTCTCGCGAACCGGCGCCTACCACAGGGGAATATGGAAATGAACGAGCACCGGGCAAACACACAGATATTGCCATCGCTTCGGGTACAGAAAGTGGCTGATTCCCATGACTACAGCGAGCAGTCGCCTAACCTAATCCAACCTTGGCTGCTCCGCCATACATCAAATTGGGAACCGCTGCGGAGTGGTTCGTCCGTAAGTCGATTCGTATCGATCGGCCAAACCTTCTCTTTTTCGCTTTTCACTGGTACGAAGGGATGCTACTATTCGCCGGAAGCAATACTAGGGAGCTCCGAATTTATTGTTAGCGAAAAGTCTTACAAGGGATCCAAAGAAGAAATGTTCCCAATAGAAAACCACCGCAAGCATCCGGAGTTCTGCACCTCTCAATATCATGGTCAATGGTTTACGGCGAACCAGCTCTTGGTGCGTGCTTTTTTGTACTGCTTTAGGGTCCCTGTGATACACCTCACCAAGATCGAGTGAAGTATCATGAATGAGCATTTTCAACAACTTGTATCTTATACTTGGGATCGCTCCTGAGGACCGGAGGCAAGAAGCCATTGCATTGAGCCTGCTCATGTACGATCTATCAAAGCAAAGTATCAACAGAAAGTGGGGAACCCCTCGGAACAACCAGAGAAGCCCCCGGGATACCAACAACAACGCACCACATTACACCTAGATAAATGACCCTCCATAAAGGCAGCAACATGATGCTGTTTCCCTCGAGCCCCGAAAACGGGGCGGGTTTTGAACGGATAGAGAGACAAGTGAGTCCCACCACGTCCCACCACATTAGCACAAAACCTTTAATACCAGCCTCCTTCCCATCTGTGGCTTTCCTGTAGCGCGACGCCCAACAGTGAAGAACTGAAGAAGCAAAAGAAAAGGGGAACGAACAGCCGGACTACAGGCAATGATACGCGCTTTGGCCTATCAGAGTTTTGCTCCTCTCGGCTATCTATTCGACGTGGTACAACTTTACTTACGAACCTTCAGCGTTAATGCCCGGCTATTGTGCCTAGCAATGATCCGTAATCACAATGGTTATACCACCCGCCGGAGCTGCCATCAAAAGGGTATGCTTAGTTCCCCAGGTCTCTACCTAACACACTAGCATGTGCTGTCAAACAAACGATAAAGAGAGTGAACAAAGTGGTTCAAACAGTTATAGGGTATTCTATGGTGTACACACATCCACATTTACAACCTTCTAAAACTGTTATTGGCTTTCTTAAAAAAAAAACCCGGGGTTAACCATAACAAAGTATCCTGTTTCAAACAAAGGTCAGCGATCTGATACTCTCGAAATCTTTAATCGATAACTAACTCAATTAGTAGGTCACGAGGCATTCACATCATTTCGTTGCGGTGTCAAATCCCAGGTGCAGGAACTCAACATCAGCAGCTTGCTTATTTTTATTGCCCCCTTAATATGAGCCTCCTGAAGGGACCTTCTCTGTCTGCCCGCACCCAACTTCGACGGCTGACCCAGTTTGGTAAAGGAAAGTGTGCAGACCAGGAGCGAGGTCCCAAAAAGGAAACGGTGCACAGTAAAGACCGGCGGCGTTAGGAGCAAATTTACCTAAATGGCTCAGTAAACTGTTCGTCACACAAATTATTGTTCCACGCGATCCACAGGCGCGCACTAAGGAAGGACACGTGAAAGGAAGCATGCTTGGAACTAGTTAGGCAGTCCCTTTTTCTTTATCTTTCACCGGTTGGTCGTAAGAAAATTTATTTTTCCTGACATTAGCCAAAAGTGCGCGGGCCGCTGGAGCCTCCACACAAGCCTGCTCCCCGGTGACGAACCAGAAAGCGGATGAGGTAGACCCCGTCATCACCCGATCAATAAATCAATCCACCCAGTATTGGTTTATTTTTAAACCATAAAATGATAACCTTTGAGAAGCCATGAGGTTTATTGCTTCTAGCTCTAATCATGGGTACAGGGTAAGAAGATTGCTTTACGACCATTGTGGTCCTTGCTTGGCGGACTGCTCTAAACAAGAACATACTAACCGAGCGTCTTGGACACGCCTGAACAATCGGATAAGAAACGGGTCAACAAGATGCCCTCGGCCGTGGAGAATACACAGGTCAGACACAGCTTACCGACCCTATGTTCATCGTCCCCTCGTTCGACCACCAACAAACCATAACCCGCTGTCCATCCAATTAAGAGGCTCGAAAGAAAAAATCAAGTTATATTTCATCCACTTTAAGACCTTTCTCCTTTAACTATGCGAGGCCTCACCGAAGAGAACCACAAATCCCACGACACGCACCAATCTCCTGCTTTAGTTCTCCTTTTGCCAGATGCAGGTGCAGCACAGCCAATGCGTTCTCTTTCGGCTCCCGAATCTCGCTTGACGTGTGTTGTATCGATACTCCATCTGCCAGATTACCAGAAAAATATCCAGCGTCACATCACATTCGCAACCTTTACTAGGCGCTCAATGCGGTTAAGTATCAATTTCACATAAAAAAATATTGTCGATATATTTTCCGCCATGAGTTATGTCTATTCCTTCATAAGATCGCAATTAATATGTTGAACCGTTTCATGCCTTTGAGACGCTAAGCGAAGCATTTCGCTCACACCTAATGCAATGCATTTATTATTAGCTCAAACTGTTTAAAATTATTTTTAACACGTTGTTTTTTTATATGAAGGATCGACAAGCGATTCGAATGATGGTAGCTAATATACATTTATACACATGACCAAGCCTCAAAACTGCAATAAAAAATGCGAAGTAACAATCCTTAATTAAAATTCATCACGTTCAAGAGCGATCGTTGAAAGGAGCCACCTGGCTACCGACGGAACCCGAACGCCGTACAACATGATAAGCATCTCGGCGGCCAAAGTTATTCGAATGTATTGTTGCTAATTCAATTATCATTCCACCTAACACGGAACGATCGCGCCTCTTAAGGCGCTTTGTGCAAGAGAAAACAAACGAAGCCGCGTACAGTTAAAAACAAGAAGAAAAATTTGCAATCTGCGCAAACACCAATACAACTCTCTCTTTTTTCTTCATTCTCAGATACTGGACAGGCCACAAAACCAAAGGCCAGAGTGCATCAAATCCCGCCCGAGAATCCCCTCCTTCGCTCAACATCTTCCCGACGAAAGTGAAACGTTAGACGTAAATACTGCTAACAGACAAGGGTTCCACAAGTTCGACGTGGGTTTTTTATTTGTTGTATTCAAGAGGCTCCTCGCACCAACGCCGTTGGTATCTACTTAGAGGCCGTTGCCCAGCACAGGCCAGGTCGAAGCTACACGACTAAAAATCACCACCAACCGAAGCGCCAGCAAGCGACGAACTTGACCGTGACAGCGGTTTGACTTCCCGCCTAGGCTTGAACGGTAACTTTGCGCGACTCCACTGGTCCGCGATTAGTCAGCCACCCGTCTGCACTCCAACTCGATCGCCGGTAGGACGACGAAAAGCTTGAGGCGAGCTTTGCGAAGCCAAAACACACGAGCTAGAGAAACTATTGAAACACCACCGAAATGCGACCCGGCGATCCCCGAGCCTGGGGAAGAGGGAAACCACCGAAAACTATGCCGCACGGGGCTGTAGAAATCAATGTTTGGAAGTCATCGCTGCCTAACGGGAAATGCAAACGGAACGCAACGAAATTTCCGTCGGTGCTCTTGGGCCGCCGTAATTACAAGATCGCGATAGCGCGACTTATCTGCCACTTTTAATCAGATGTGATTTAATTACATATTGAGACGTTGTTGGCAATGCGCGCGACGCAGACCAACGAAGGTCTGCCCGCGCAATGTGTGCTTGTCCCGCAGTGGTGAAATCGTTCGCACCAAGATAACCGCCGAGATGAGAGACACCCGGCGCGTTTTGACTCTGACTGTGAAACCGGCGTCGTATCTTCCTCGTACGAGGTAAAATTTGGTCATATGTGCGCCGGCCGTAGCTGCAACGACGACTGCGAATGACACTCGTCTATCTGGCCGAGCGTTCCTTGACGGGAACCATTCTAAAGCCGCAGAGCAGCACCGCGGGACAAACAATAAATACTCACCTTTTTCTGGGTCGACGGTACGCACAGCTCCTTATCTGTTGGAGGGAAGAGAAAAAGGAAGATTAAGATGAGTCTGCTATAGTCTGCCACGAGAACGCCAGAACAAAATTATACGGTGATGGGGTGGGAAATGATAAGATGACTCAATTGCGACATCGAGTTTAAAGTAGTTGAATGTAATACGTTGAGAAGAGAAAGTGTCAAAGAATAAAGCGTCTTGCCTATCCTTTTCTCATCCAAGGGCCGTTTTCAAATAAACCAACATTAATTAGCTCAGAATTCTTAATGCTTCACTGTTAGTGCTTGGAAGCAAGGTTGAAAACCCTGTCCGATTCAAGCCATGTTCTTTATTCCAAGAGAATTTAATTGAAATTAGACAATAAAACGTACCGCCACGTAATAAATGTTTCTAAAATCTCCTCTCCCTCCCAAATCATTCCATAATTAAGAAAACGCATAAGCACCAATTTGGGTTCATTCAAATAAAGCCGATTGATGCGACGTGCGGCGGCTCCCATTCCACAAGACGATGACAGCCGTAAATTCCAAACCTAAAGAACCTATTCCGCTTAATAAAGTCTTCGCCTCTCTATCGATGCTATTGCCACCCAGAGTAAACAATTCTCCCGGGAAGAACCCTTACCACTAGAAAGGAGCAGGTGCAACCTAAGGTTCGGCGGCATTAGTGGAGGCTACAAAAAAGAAGGGACGAAGCCCAGACGTGCGTCCGGAGAAGAATAAATTTATTTCTTCTGTGGTCACCGGGAGAACCGATACACGCCCGTCAACCCTTTGGGAGTTTAAAAAAGACAACTCACTTGCTTCGGATACCCCAGCGCCAGCGGCAGTTGGAAAGGACTGAAACGAGAATCCAATGGAAAAGAATTCCAACTCGTAAACCGGTTGCCAGATATCACCCACTGAAGCTGCGGTAGACCACCGCCGAAGTGCATCGGCTATCTGGATGAAAGGGGAAGGAGCAAGTGTCCGCCCGAGAGCCCGTGCCCGACAGGCATGTCGCAAGTCGCAACAGACTCCTGCGATGCCTACCCACCGCGGGGGGCAAATTCTGGAAGGCTGCAACCCCAAGACCAAGCTGACCGCGACCAATATCCAAGGGTTGATTTATTGCCAGACGCGTCCAGACAGACCCCGACACAAAATGGTCGACCTACGCCATCCGGTCGGTCCTAGCATTGCATTGGAAGTGAATTACATTTTATTTAGCCCCTTCAAGCCGGTGTTCCCCACCGTTTTATCAGCCCCTTGGCGTGGTCTTGGACCTGGTGCCGAAAGCTGGCGGGCAGCCGGGCCAAGAATCGGAGACCCGCGATGTCTGACAGCTACCGACAGACCGCCGCGATATCTTGGACAGTCGACACGAAGTAAAAAACGAAAGGAGATATCTTGGGCCGGCAGCCGCTGTTTGTTTGTTTTTGTTTTATTTATTTGCTTAATTATCCACGATTATTTTCTACGAGCTGCGGAGCGATGGCAGTGAATGCACCGGCCTGAAACATTGTTGCCAACCGGCAGCTATCATCTCGATGCTCCTTTCACATTTACGTAAAGGGAAGAGTCCCAACGGCTGGCAACGATGGATCCTTTTTGCATGTCAACTGCTTATTCTTGCACTTCATCAATGCTACTGGTTTCTCCTGCGTAGGTTTGCCCGTTCAAGCACAATCTGCAAAAAATGTCATCGAGACTTTTAGGCGTGGGAGAATTAATTCTAGACGTTAGATGACACATCTGCCACAGTCGACGCCTTTCAACTGGCGTCATTCTTTTTGTAAAGTAGCAGTAATGAAGTGAATTTGTCATGATATCCTAGAGCTAGCTCCCATTCGCAAAGGAAGCGTCCGTTCCATAGCCCTTACACACTTTCCACGTTGTTCAAACAAAATCAACAACTCCACGTTCAGCCACAAAGTGCAGTCATAAAACCATCTGAAGGTTTACGAGCAACAGGTCATATCATAACCACCAAACGAAATGAGACCAAAAAAACTGGCGTGGGCGTCATTGCTACTCGTTAACGCCGAGTCGAGGTGTTGCTCCAGTTTGTACGGAGTTGTAGAAGTTGGTTTTATCGAAAGAAAGAAAAGAAACGCAGACAACCGCCCTTCCGCTGTAAAACGAGCAGCAGCCCTATCCGCCGGAAACGGCTCAATCCAAACACGCTTCACAACTTTCGGAACGGAGTTTATGTTTGCCGATTTCTAGCCTCCCCGCGAGAGTTTCGCGATCGAAGCATTCGGCTGAGTGAGTTTAACCACCTTGGCCTCGCCGGGACGAAGAGAAGGGATGGATTAGCTTTTCTCACTACTAATTACTACTACTGCCCGTCGATGAGGCTTCAACCCTTTCCGCTCGTTCAATTGATTGAAGTGCAATCGCTGCAGTAACCTAGATTCTAACCTCAACCTACAAATGCGATTCGTGGGCCTCTTCCCAACCTTTTATCGATCGGAGACACTAGTGGAGCGATCGAGCAATCGTTTACGATGTTTCGGTTGTAGTATCTGTATCCGTACCGATTCTAAACACCCCCACCACTGAGCAGGGTTAATCGAAGGCGGCACCGTTATAGCACCAACCATCGGAGCACCGTGAATCACGCAGTGACATCATCGTTTGAGGAGCCCAGCTTACGGTAAGGGTCTTGCAGCTTTACTAGTGACCTCGTCTTCGCGCTTGAGAGCTGGCCATCGATCTTTAATTACCGTCCATCGGAACAATCGCATTGTTCTAGAAACCCGTTGTAGCTTAAACAGAACATGCTTAACCGAGCGACGTTCAATTGAGCGGTAGACTTAAACGACATCTTCCTTGGTTAGGAGGAAGGTGTGTCGTTTAGCTACAGCTCAGGTTTTGAGAAGCAAAATTCCAAACTTAGCTTTGCCTCAGCAATACACACCTTCAACCAGAGATCGAGAGACACGTTGGAGGGTAAACGTGATGCAACCGTTCACTGCGCATTCTTTGAGCTAAGTGAAGTTTATGTAAAAAAGGTTTTTCATAAATTACATCCTTCACTAAACTACATCGAATATTGGCAAAGCAATTGCGGAAAATTAAAATTCCATCATTCCCAGTTAACGAAACGTTGTGTTGAACGAGTTTTTTATTTTTCAAATCCACCTCGGCAACGAGTTATTTGCTTCGAAAGATTTATGTAATTAATCGCCTGCATCGACGCAACGCAAAATCGCAAAACCCTGCACCACTTTCACCCAAATTTCGCTCGAAGCAAAAAAGCAAGTGCAAATACATCAAAATACCCTTTCGACAGTCGGGCAGCATCTGGCAGCGATGCTGGAGTTGCAGTTGGCCAAAAGAATCGCACCATGGGAAAACCATGGCGAAACCAACGGCTGAACCGGATTCCACAACCGCGGAGGGTGCACACCGCGTTCTTATCTCTCATTCCGGATCTGGTGCAGTAAAAGTAGCAAATTGGACCAAACGAAGAATTTCTCTTTCGCCGCTGCTGGTTTTTTTTTTTCTTTTGTCCCGTAAGGACTCCGTTTTGAACAAACAAAGTGCACAAGTTGCGAATGAAGAAAGCAGCTTGCCGAGTTATGAAGCATGCGAATTGCTTCGAAGGGTGAGGTGTCTTGCAGTTCATCAATAATAAATATTCCAATCCAGTTTTCCACCCAACCCAACCAGCGACTGGAAATTGGTTAACGAGACTGGCTCTGCAAGCTCGCGTTTCGCGTTTGGCCCTCGATGCAAGCGAGCCGTTTCGAAAACGGTTGGTTTTGGTATCCTCCCACTTTGCCGACTGACGGATGCACCCAGCTGAGAGGTCAAACACAGTGCATTGATGCACTTGCCGGGCCGGAAGGGCTGGAAAAAGTAGAGCAAAGAGGTCACACTTTGGTGGCACGACGCATTGCGCGCCTCGTTGCACCACGTACGGACCAACCCTATCGAAGGCAGAGCTTTTTAAAGACAAATGAATATTTTAAAACAATGATTAATTACCTTTTTCTTCAAATCGTAAGCATTTTGTTTTGATTTTGAAGCGCAATAAAAACCAACAGCGCAGTTTGGGAAGCATTCGGCCAACCATGCGACCGCCTCGACGCGATGTAAATATGTAGAAAGAGGTTGTAAAGTTAACGATCCGAATCTTTGGAGACGCGCGATCAGACGGATGGCATCCAACCAGCATCGTCAAAAATTATGTAAAGCTGATAAGATCTGCAAAGGAGAGGACTTTCATCGTGCGAACGTTACAAACAATCGTAAATTAGGAAAACCCTTCTGCAACCTGCGCGAACGATCGCCGTAGTATCCACAACGCTACGCCGAAACATTATCCGTCTTCTTTTAATGGCAGAAGCTGGGGGATGCTAAAAATAGATAGCTTTTATTTGCATAATATTGCCGATATGATCACCGTGCACGTACATGTGACCCACCAACTGCTGCGTCGGGGAAAAGTCGATCCTGTTTCACAATTTCGCTTTCCCGAGCGTTGCAGCATCATCACGGGAACTGCAAGCAATCGAGATGATCTCCCACACTCGGAATCCGACGGTGACCTGGAGCGGAACCGTAATGGGAATAGGTCAACGAGGGAAAAGGGAATGCCAACGAGGGCTGTTCCTCCAGTTCACAGCAAACAAAACATGAAAAAGATGGAAGGTAACTACATCTACTCACCGCATGACATAATTGAGTGCACTAGAAGGCATAACCCGGTTTCTGCGGAGGGGTTAATTAATAGGAAGGAGTATGCAAAAATGAACGAACGAACAATGATAAGCGAAAGGTAAACATTATTGATTAGCATCTCGCGTGGTGGGTCATCGCCGTTCGTCTTCAGCCTGAAGACCAGCAAACCGTACGCGGCGTACACCAGGCTCCCCGTGCAACCTTTCGCTTTCCCACAATCGCGCGGAGCCAGGGATGGGAAAAGCGGCGGTCTACAAATATGCCTGCGTACCATTTCCATTCCGTGTGTGAGTAGGCGCCCTGAAGAAAGCAAACCATATGCTAATATCTAGAGCGCGGCTACAGTAAACAGCAATCCACATGACGGACGAAGAAAAGGGAACGTTCAGTTGCCCCGGGGAGGCATGGAAGTTGTGTTGTGGTGCGTCGTTATGCATCTGCTTAGCCGTAATTATGATGTCGAGCTGTCGAACGCCACCCGTTTGGATGCAAGCGGTGCGCGCATTGCTTGCGGTGAGGAGCACTGGTCGGTCATAGTTCTCCCTATGTGGTTTAATTTGGTTCCCGATAGAAAACCTGATGCAAGGTGTTTACGGTGAACGGGTTCCCAGCGGGAGGTTGTATGCACATTAACGCGAAACATGCGGTGCGTGTGCTTGCGTAAGTGTGTTTTCACAATAATGATGCTTCCTTCTTCATGGAAGATGTACCGGTTCTAAGCTGCAGCCTTGGTTTCCTTCAGCTACATTCTCAGCGAATGAAAATATTAATGCGACCACCTGATCAAATAATCTGCCCTGAGAGAAGAGCAGGTTTTGTACAAAAATTGAACTCTAAATGGCCTGACTGATTACATTACCGAGGGCCAAAGAAGTTTAGGTGAGCTAATCGCTCGTATTTACTACATAGGAAATAGTTATCGCATTCTTAACAAAATTACAATACAACAAAAGACAAAAAGATACACAAATTAATCTCAAGGCCGAAACATCAACCATCATGGAGCTTTGGCAACGTTCTAAAATCTAACGCGTAAGCCATTGCAAGCATCAACACGGAATCAATTAGACCTGCATCAACAAGTTCTAATGTATTGGATAACAAACACAACTTTAAATCATTCGACCATAAAAAAACGGGTCCACTAAATCGAGGAACGATCTTAGCCATCGCAGAAGCGTGCACGATTGGAAGAGAAGTAAAAAATAATAACCACAAACAAACTGGCAACGATACAATCACTCTAATGAATCGAATCGCTGACTGATTTCAGAAATAATCCAATAAAACGTCAGGCTGAAACATCAACAGACCGCGACCGTCGTATTTATTCGCTGGCGACACACGGCTCCGTTCGAGGCGCTTGTTAGATTTGTGACACGCGAATTTAGTTCATTTCCTCCCGCGTGGAAGTAGTCGACCCCGTCCCGCATGGACTTGGAGACACCCTGATCGGCATCGCGACGGTTAACGATGTCAAAAAGGTTTTGCAAGGCTTCCACGCCGTCAAATCGTCACTCCTCCATTGTCGTACATTAACCTCGGTTATGCTACACAGTGCATGGCCTCGGGATGGTTTGTAGGCAAAAAAGGCAGCAAAAACAAGAGGCAGCAAAACCTGCAACAAATGAAGTTTGGAACACATGGAGCGAGAATCGGCGCAGAAATCAATAAACCCGTTCCTCGTGGAAGAAACCTCTCTCCTGGCCGCGAAGTCCTAGGTTAGTTTTGTATGCCCAAGATCCCCAAGACTTCCGCCAGTCCACTACCAATCGACCCGACTTTCCACAGCAGGGAAAACAATGACGTCACTATTCCTTCATCGGGTCGGGAAAACTGCATGTCATGCTTTCGGACGGCATAAATGTCATAACAAGCTGCGGCGCGAGAAAAAAGGACACCAACCACGCTCGCTTTCTTCTGGTCATGCGCGCTCGCATGTTCGAATGCGGAAAACCCGACACCGCACGAGTTCCTCGCGCGTCGATTGACCTTGAAAAGTGCTCGAAAATGTGCCGGAGGGGAGTACACGATTGCTCGTAAAATCACCAGGTGTGCCTAGGACCGACCGTAACGACACCATTCTTTCAATTTTCTATGAACCACTGTGATCCACCTGTTTCGTTGAATACTTTTAACCTTTATCCTGGTGGTGGTTTGCTTTAAGTTTTCCCCTGCCCGTTCTATGCAGCGGTCACGACATTTGCCCATCATGCTCAGCGCCGCGAAGACTAAATGAAGTTTCGAGCGTGACTTTCTCTTCAATTGCGTCGGGTGAGGGGTTTTTTTTCTGTTAGTTTCCCCTTTTTCCTAATCACCAGTGAAAGCACCTCATCAATCACGCTGCACTTCCCGAGTGCCCCTCGGTTCCGTCCCCATCCACTTGAGAAGGGGCCGTTGATTCCTGTTTATTGTTTATTCTAGACTCCACTTGAGCAGCAGAGGGTTGAGGGTGGAGGGAGACATGTTTGGGAAAAGTTTGGCGTTTGAATAAACGGAACGCCCCAACATTCAGTGGAGAAAAAAATCCGGAAGAATGGTATGTCTGATTCGTTTTTCGTTTTCCTTGCCCATTCCCCGTTTCTCCCCCACTTCTACTTCTTCATCTCAACCTTCATCTCCATTTCAAGTGCCCTTGCTTCTCGTGAATCGTGACACTCGCGCATCGAAATCAATATGACGCAGTGCGCACCGGTGGAGCAGTTACGAGCTCAAACGCTTCCTCCGGATCTCCAAGCCACGCCAAGTCACGATCGGTCGTTAGCTAAGTGGCCACTTTAGAATATGTGTGCTGTCCAGTATCGCCCAACCCGGCCGCTTCCAATGCCCCAAGCCTGCGTAAATTTATCACCCACGAAGTAGCTTCTTGGGTCGCTTTGTCTCAAGTGCACTTGCGCACGCGTTTTGTTTACGCGTGTGCACACGATAGCAATCACGATCGCAATATACCTCGGGAATGAGGAGGAGTGCATCCAAATGTCCGCACGGGAAGCTTTGAACCGTCATGCTGCCCGTAGGAGCATACTTAGATTCACTTGGCTATTATGAGTTGAACATGTTTGTACAAAACCATTGATTCAAAATGAAATTTATTTACATGTTTATCGCGAAACATGCCACAAAAGGGCATCCCTTTTCGCATGCTCTCTGTCCACTTTTGTCCAAAGTCTAGAGCTGGGTGTCAAAGCTGAATTCATTTTACGCATCGCTGCAAATTTTTTAATCTACTTGCGCAAAGCAGCGAATTTAAAGTCGACTCGCACGATCCCAGCGTAACAAAGTAAGGTCAAAATGTTGTGGGTTTTTGGACGGGAAACAATGCGTTCTGGCTAAATTTGCAACATTCGCACGCATTTGTTAACAATACGCTGTCACACACGAACTAGCAGCAGACTGGAGTAAAGTTTGAATCGAATAAAATGTAAATTAGTTTGATAAAAACTACTTCTACAGCTCGCTTCGTTTTCGCTTGTCCCTTTGGATTTCTGTCAAAATTGATCAAAATTATTTTCACACAAAAAACACCGGCCCCTTTTTTTACAACACGGCTTACCCAGGCGTGACGATTTCTTGGGTTTCATCGACTCGCATGAGACGTATAGGCTTAGCGTTGGGTTGAAATTCCCCAGCTGTCCGAACGCCCTCCGTGTGTCCAGCGTACAGTTGTTTCCGTCATTTCGGTGCTCGAAATTTTACGATGGTTGATTTATAGCGCCTGCAAATCTGGCTACATCGACTAGCAATATCTTCCCTACAAACAATCGAGTAACGTTGATTGTCTAAAGATCCACCTCTGTTACAAATCGACTCCCAGCCGGATGCGCTGCCAGCAAACAATCACTCAACGAAGTCCATTCAACGTTATAAATTATTAAAAACCCGCATGAGTTGTACCTATGGAATGGAGCTAAAGCAATAAATAGATTAATTGAAAGTAACGCAATTGTTCAGCTGCTTGTTTTGTCAACAATTTTTCAATGAACAGATCTATTCCGAATCGGTGGGTTGCCGGTCGCCTTCAAATAAATTTAATTTACGAAAATATCGATTGGAATTTTGTTATTAAGTTTCAAGTTTTTAATTATATTTTCTCGGCAGGGCAACCATAGTTTATTATTTTGCAAATTGTAGTTTGCTTATCAGCAAATAACTTCATTTAGACTTCAAACGAAGACGTACGTTCCCACTGGTGTGGGACATTTTTGAGAAGATAAATAAATTTCGAACCAGCTTTTCCAAACCAATATGCCCCGAGGCGTAGAGCACGTCACGCTTTATCAAAACTCCACCGATCACAAACGTTAGCTAGATCGAGTTCGAAAACAGGCCCCCCTAGCTACTGTGCTCAGCTACTGGTTTTCCAGCCTTGGGACAGCCAGCGGAAGCAAATGAAGATGCCCTGCGGATTATGGATGAAAATACCAGAAACCGCTGACAGCTAACATGCCACCACCAAACAGATACGATCTCGGTCAACCGATCGAAGAGCAGGAAGCGGGATCCACCGAGATCGACGTCTGAGAGAGAGAGGGAAAAGGAGCTATCTCTGCCTAACTGTCCTAGTGGTCAAGTCCCATTTCCATCGCACTCTGACGTCGGAGGTCCCCGTCGGGAGAGGCGCGTTCTCCTATCGGTGCCCGATGATCGATGATAAGATCTACATGCGATCTGCAGCGCACCAGCGCATCGATAAATCAGGTTGACCGTGTGGGCCACATCTCCGCCAGACATTCAAGTGCACGTCCAGACCTTGTCGCTGTCGAAGGTCCACCGAAGTGGCTTCGACTGGAGGGTCAGTGTAGACAAGAAACATGCAAATGCAACTCCCCGCAATGGCCCGGTCTGCGGGCAAGGTGGACGTGTAAGACTGGAAGTACCTGACGGTAGTGGTAGTAGTAGCCAAGGTAGCGTAGCCTGCAGGTCTACCGCCAAGCAAGGCACGCGCGCCGCTATCGGTGAGGCTGGCCTCGACCGACTCTCGCGACCCCGTCGGTGGGCTCGTCGCGGAACATCATTCAACATCAACATCATGCCCGTGTCATGTAGCGGGTCGACGTTCGCATCGACACACACGTCTGACATTGATTTATAAATTGCATTTGCCGCGAGGCACATCGAATCACGGCTAGCTTCTGCAAGCTACCGCAAACCCACCGATCGAAAAGCACTGCTACTGCAAACTGCTTGGCCTCGTACATCTACATAATTTACGCAAGGAAAACGGAAACTTAATCTACGGCCTAGTATGTGCGTGTTGTGGCTTTTAGTCTTGGGCCGGCAAAGAAAAAACGGAACCTCCACAAGGGTATCACTCTCACTCGTGTCACAAGACCTTTTTAACAAACCGCCGACAGGAAGAAAGCACTTTCTTCTGACGCGGCACGATGTCATGGTGGAGCTTGCGTCGCACCAGGAGGTCATCAAAATAGTTTTTCAAAGCTACAACTTGTCAATTTTATTTTTTGCAATCACCTTAAGCTCCCAAAATCCGCTCACTTGCGGATGCTCCGAGCGGAAGGAAAATCCCCTCTTTGCTCGGTAAGTGTCCGCGACCCCGGGAAATGATGGCTGATACCGCGATGACACCCTGCTGGGCAGGTGAGGGTAATTAAAGTGCCTAAATCAAAACTCCATCAACGAACACGCCGGTTTGGCACGTGAAGGGCGAGAGAAGCACAGGCGCACATGACGATGGTGCGGTGCCTTTCAAAGGGAAAGTCAATTAAAAGCCGTCGTTACCTTCACCTTGGGTCGGCGTTCAGGTGCCAAACTTATTTCTTGGCCGAGAATCCAAGGTGACAGAAATGGAGCTCCGGTGCATTTCTCCAGTATCGTTGGCAAAATTTATCTATCGAACGCACAGTGAGTTCCGTTTTTTTTTGCAGCGTTTACAAGAAAAGCAGGAAAGTTGCCGCCAAATGCAAGCATAAGTGACCTTTAAAACTACGAGCATTGCCCTCGTTTCGCGAACCGTTTAGCTTTTTGCCAAAATTAAAATGGATGAGCGCGAGCTTGAGCTGCCCACATCTTTGAAAGTTAGGCAAAAAAGCAAGATAATTAGCTACAAAAAGAAACGTCTACTTTTTTGCCTTCTTTCACGTGCAAGCCATTGCCGGGGACGGTTTTATTACCAGCCGTTTTTTGCTGAAAATTGGCAGCACATGGTTTTTTTTTTTTCAATGGCTGAATGATTTCACTTTCTTCCCATTCAAAGACGATGATTTTGCTACGATTTTTCGTTTTTTTCCCCCCTATAAACAGAAATTTTATATGCGTGTGCTTTTTGTTGTTTTTCTTGTTTTCTGCAAGAAAAAATATGTTCGCAAAACGCGTCAGAGCCTCCCACCCAACGAGTTTGCAAAAGTGAAGGAAAAAAACGCCACTTCACTTCTACACTCATTTAAATGCGAAATTAATTGGACAAAACAGTGATTAAAGGGTCTTTCTTACGGAAGCATAGATGTTAGTTTCGATCTGTATTTCTTCTTGGCATCTGTGTGTTTCCTCTGCAAACCGTCTTGCCTGCCAAATGTTGATCGTTGCGTTTTAAATGCACCGTAGACCGGCGTCTTCACTGAAAAACAGGAAGGCGTGAGACGAAAAATCACAGGCGACTGATCAAACCGTAAGGGTTTGTAGATTTTCCTCTCTTTGCTAGCAACATGTCGTTTTTGTTTCTTTTTTTCTTTTAGCGGAAAGTACCCATTTTCTACCCGCCATCCAGTTGCACATTGTTTGTTTCCGCCCGAGCTCATTAGCGAATTTTTTAAACCAAAAAATGGAAAAGAAAGATGCTTTCTAGCCCATTGCAAAACGATGGACTTCGGTGGCTGGAAACGTTGAATTTGAGCAAAGTAGACAGCGCAAACATGTAAACCGTGCTTAATTAAAAATTATATAACTTTGAAGAATATACCTTGCAAAGTGAATCGATACGATGATCAAATTATTTGATAAACATCCGTGTATACGAAAACATTTGTTTTCAGCATTTGTTGAAACTTTTGCGAATCATCGATCGCTTACAAAACGACAAACAAACTGTGCTTACAAAGTAATCATTTCACCAGAATTTGGTGCAATGCGGTTGTATGACCGCAAAAGTGGGCATGCATTCCACCGTGGTCAGCTTCGTGCACGACAGTAGCACGAGCAACACGTCAAGGAACCCCCGTTAGTTGAAGTGCAGACCAAAGAAAAAGAAACAACACGTACACTGTATCGGGCTTACATAAAAACTGTCAAACGTTTAGCATGAGCTGCATCCTGTGTGGCTACGTGAGAGGAAGGAAAAAAAATATAAACATGCGAAATGTCCACCGCATCCTCCGTGTTCCTGTTTGATTAGCTCATTTTCCGTAAGAAAATATGTACAGTCACTTCCTTTCAATTTGCATTTTTTTTTTATTTGTTTTGTTTCAAGCCGGCGAGGAGAAGGTTATCTCGGCCATTTACCATCGATCCCCCCCCCGCCTCGCTCCTTATTCTCTTGCCTCGTAGCAGTACTTGCACTCGATGGGAAATGTTCCTCCGGGATGCACAGGTTCTTACTGGCCCGTTTTTGCATGCCTCATTCACCGCCGCATCGAGACATTTCCGCAGTGGTGGTATTGGTGGTGTTACCGGTTCCGGCGAGGCGAGCGTACGGTATTTTCATATTTGTGCACTCATATGCACACCTTTTTTTCCTTTACCTTTCTCCGCCCTAGCCATGCATATGGAGGATGGAACAACATGCAAGAGAACATGAAAAGGCGCGCGAAGCGTGCAACCCGTTTTGTGCCACGCTGGAATTCGCGTACACAGCATTCGAGCCATCCGGGAGCAGGAAAGAATTCTGCATTCTGGACATTCCGCTTTTTCCGCTTCGCAGAAACCGGTCCCGGCGTGGTCGTGATGCAGATGCACGGCCGATGCTGGACAGCCAGCTACAGGTGGCGTAAAGAAGTCGAGTATCTAGAACATATGGTAATGCGGAATCCCGGTAACGGAATCGTAAGCCCGACGACAAGCTGGGTAAGACAAAAGCTGGGTTTGGGAAGACGCTTACATCCTCATCATAAAATATCTCACCGGATATCCCAGAACACCTCGTGACTTTATCCTGAACAGAGCAAAACAACTAGGGAACATTTATTCGACATTTGAGGTAACAAACAGCAAAACCTCGGTAGCAATGACACCCTCAATTCCTGGCTGCATCCTGGCCTGTATGTGCAGCCGCACCAGAACAAACTGCTATGCTGCCCGCACGCCTAAAGGAAGGAGAATTAGGGTTTTTTTTATCGAACCAATCCACCGCACACGGTTCATATATCTGCAAGCAACAGCGGAACATTCGATGGAATGGAAGCATTTCTATCAGATCCGGACGGGAAACCATTTACCGTTCCGCTTCGGTGCGCCACCCGGACAACCTTTCATAAAAAAAGGGCGGCGGAAGAAATGCACTCAAATGCGTTGTAGTAGGCTACCACGCGGACACACCGCAGAGGCAGTGCAGGAACTACGGACAACCGGCTACGAACCAGTGGCGATGAGTTGAAAAGTTCTTTAGGTAGTGAGGTCGGGTAAGCAAACAAATGTATCACTTTTAACATAAAACAGCTACAAAACATTCCAGTGAACTTGAACAATTTGAGTAACTCGGTTGAAATCTTGAAAAAGAAACACGTAAATTTTTAAAAAATACCCTTAACAAAAAGCGTCTTTTAAGTTCATCTAACATTCAGCACCACTGGCGAGATTAATTTAATCGGAAACACGCATGAAATAACAATTTAAGCTCGTGTTCATGTTGTGTTTTGCGCTGCATCGCTGCCACAAAAGCAGCACTGTTCAAAACAGGTGAAATCATAATTAACCATGGGAAGGGTAAGCCTAACAGCAGACGAACAACCCCATCTCGTTTCGGTGCACGGAGCAGCCACACAATTTAATTCTTGTCAAAAGGATCGGTCTGTCCCTTGTTACCTGCGAGCTCGTCAAGGAAAAATTGCTCCCATACTCATTTCCCGCCAGTGTAAAATAGGGATTTCCGTTCTGTAGTTTTACCTTTTTGTTACTGCCGTTGTTCGGATTTCCTTCCCCAAGAGGGGAAACCATTTTTCACCACTCTTGACGCCGCCGTAGATGTTGCTTCAATAAAACTGTGATAACAAAGTGCACCGCAATAAAACCAAGCCAGTTCCCCGAAAACAGAATACACTCGCGGTGTAAACTATTTTCGACCAGTTTGTGTGCATTGTGTTAGGAGTGGGATGGAAAAAGGCAGCGTCAAAATATTAGAAATGATCATGCTCGCTTTTCCAAACGCATTAATCATTCCAACCGACCCAGGAACGGCGGGACGGGAGGCCCTCCTAAGTGGTTGGAAATTTTCCACGCGACAACTTGATTTTGGGAACGTTACATCAAAAGACTTGCGGACCAAACGGCACGATAATTTCATTTCGAATTGTCAGCGCTTCAGTGAAGCTTCGAGGGCAAGAATGCTCCAGGGGGAAGGCACAAGGGGAATAACATCTCCACAAATGTAGATTCAATGTTACCTAAAACTGTCGTCGTAAAAACTAACGAGCAGTAAACTGATTTCCACTACAACGAAGTGAGGGTGTTGAGAAAAATTCATTTCCGAAAAATTACTCTTGTAGCTTGTTGTCCCTTGGGCTTGGGCATCAGAGGGTGGAACAATAGGGTTCACGCACACTCGCTCACACACACACACAACGAGCGACGCACTTCCTGCCCACGCTGCACAACAACTGATCTTCCAGATTAACACCTTTTTCCTGCTGCTTGTTCCTCTGTCTGTCAAACATAACGCCGCCCAATTCGAGTCGACCTCCGCAAAGTCGTCGCTCGAAAGCGGGAAAGCGCGGACACGTTTGTTTAAGTTTTTTTTTTTGTGGTGTGGAAAAACTTTCCGAACGAAAGTGAAAAACCAAAACATTATGTGCGCAGATCAAACGAAAAATTGCACCCACGGCACGCGGCGCATTAGTCGCACAGGGTGAATTTCAAAATTTCCCGGCCCTTCGCCAGGCCCGGACGGACCGGAATGCCTGACTGGCCGGCGCAAAACCGGCGAGCGGGAAAAGTGATGGTGAAAAATTGTTAATTTATAAGAAAAGGCCCCCGAACAAAGGGAGAAATACCGATGGGCGGTCCCTACCTGCGCTACCGAATGCAGCGCGCCCAAAAACACGCCAAAAAACCACGCCGACGCCGAAACAAATAATGCCCGTCGCGCCACGACCGATGGAAAATGCGTCCGGACTTTCCACCGGTGCCGCAAAGAGGAAACGAAAAGGCGCGAGGGAAAAAAACCCACAACAAAACAATTGCCTAATGACATTTCTAATTAATTCGAAAGCATAAAAAATCAACTCCAACGCAACCCGCCGGCAGGCGCGTGCAACATCGGCAGCATCAATGCCGTCACCGTTCGTCGTTGTCGTCGGCGGGGGATAGTTTTGTTGATGATATTCGGAACTAAATTTCCCCCGGCGAAGGCTCCCGCCTGGCGTGGGTTTTTGTGAACGCTACGGTACGACACTTTCCAACCCTCAAGGCTACAAACATTAGTGTCTACGAAACCCCCTTGGAAATTTTTCTCAAGGTTACCTGTCCAGCGTGAAGGAAGCTTTACTCCCGGGCTGCTTTTTTTTTGTGTAAGTAAGTGTTTCAGCAAACTTCAATTAATATGAAAAATTATTGCGTACGCTCATGTCAAAGTTTGCCTGAAATCACATTCCTCTCTCTCGAGTTTGCTTGTTCACGAAAAATAATAAATGAACCAAAAATAATTTTTAAATTAAGAAACCCCACTGGCAGCATGATGTGACATTTGTTCCACTTTTATTTTCTTCCTCTTGCAATCGAATCTAATCAATAAACTTCAATAAGACTCCTTGCGTCAGGTCTGCAGAGAAAAGTGCTCTAGAAAGCGAAAGGAACCGCACGGAACTTGCCAGCCTCCGAAAGGGAGTTCGGATGACTTTCAGTAATTACCCGGCCCGTTGCGTGTGCGCTGTGAAGAAAATCGGAAAACCCCGAACGAAATATGGATCACCGGTAGTACCTCGAACCACCCGAAGTTCACTCACGTTAAGAGGCATGGGAAAAATCGGCACGCCGAATCCCCTTTCGCCCCGTGAAAGCCTTTCACCGCCAACGATGGCCTTCAACGCATGAGAAGAAAACGTCGCCACATGACTTGCTCCGATCAGCTTCGGAAGGTCGCATGGAAACATGGAGCAACAAGACTGAGCATGTGATAGCAACACCGACCCAACACAACACACCCACCCACATTCGCCCATTATGATCATCACATTCCCACCCGGGTATGGTTGCAACGAACACAAAAAAAATGAACCTATATATAAAACTCATCAACGTCATGTCGTCCACAGACGAAAACATCTCACGGGATCGGACCGAAGCCAGGGGTGATGCATGGGTGCGCTTTCGCGTTTGGTTTTAGATCGAAGAAGAAAAAAAAACCCCCGGAGCGAAAGATATCCAGCCCTACTATCGCCGTCCTATGCTTCGGTTAATTAACGTACCACAAATCACACCGAAATGCAATCATGCGAAGTGCGCGGCCGTGGGTGAGCTTCGGGCTGAGAAGCACGACAATGGGGCGACAGTGGTGTGGCTAATGTAGGCAAATGTAGAAAGTACCCTCGAGGGGGTGAAAAATTGAGAGATTTTTTTTGTTTTTGTTTCGTACAACATAAAACTAAGACGCATGGAATTCCGAAAACCAGCTGCTGGCGGAAGAAGCGAAGCATATGGGAAAACGATGAGAATGTCTCAGTGATCGAAAAGCGGGACATCCGTTGAACTGAAGCAGTGGACGTTGCAGCTTCCTTTATCGGTTAAAAGAAGCAAACAACCGTTTAAGTATCAAACGAACGCCAGTAGATCACGTGCGCAGGTTCGCCAATTGCGGTCAATTACTTATCGCGCCCAAAAATCCCCCGAAATGGAAATTAAACGTTCATCGTAATTATGCTAGCGCCTGTACCAGTTTTACGACCGCCTGGGACAACCTATGCTTAAACGAAAAACTCAAAGAAACCACATTTACGCTATAGTTTTATTGCACAATCTCACTCGTACAGCTCCAGCCACCCACTCACACACCCGCTGTCCCATATAGCAATCATCATAACCATAAACATCGCTCCAGCCTGTTCATCACTTAAGGTTCTTGGGGCACTGGGCGTGGAGATGCTCGTGTATCATTTTCCGCCGGCAGTAATGTGTGATTTGTCACTGGAAGACGGCCATGGGTGCAAGCAACCGTATCCCCGGCTGCACGATCTGCCGATTCATGCCGACATTCCGCAGCGTTCCATAAATTAATTGATCTCATAAAGCCTGACTACGTCTCGCGGATCCGGCTCGAAATCCTCGTTCGCGTTCCAGAGATGTTAAACACTTGCCGATGAAAGGTTGGCCAAGAGTGTAAATGTAAGAAAAATATGTTATACCACCTTGGGCATGCAAACGAGCCAAATGTTTTCCCTGAATTGAATGGCTGCCAACATCAACCGACCCGTGGAAAGCCTTTTCACACATTAGACGAGGGCGATGGAGGACGAGGAGCGATGGTAATCTATGCTTTCTCACGCCAGGACAGACGATTTGCTGGTCGAATGTTTCCCCCAAGAAATTCCAGCAGCAGAAAAGCAGAAAGAGGGGGCAGGGGCAGTTGGTTGCAAAACGCGATGCATCTTGTGACGTGACGTAAATGTGTCGGAAGAGACCTCTTAGCCGCCTTGCAAAGACTCTTTCTCCATGTCCATTCACCTGGCCAGGCCCGCTATGTTGTGCAAAATAGCGACCGGAAGCGATGAAATGGGAGCAATCACTCAGCGTCGTAAAGCTCTAACTACCATCCTAAAAAAAAAACAACATACGCAACAACAAATGGTGGGGGTAAAAATTTAGCCGCCAAACGTGAGTCGACCCTCAAAAACTGCACACGAAAAAAAACACACACGCAACATTTGGAGGTTGACGAAGGGAAGGAGGATCGTGAGGGATCTACGATCCCCATTTTAGACCCTCCGCCTTGCTCCATCCATTCAGTTCAAGCCATTCGCGTTTCCACAACCGAAACGGAAAACTCAGCGGACGAATTTACCCTCCGGATCCGGTCGGTCATATTAAATAATACCAATAAAACAATGAAATTACAGGCTTGCAAACACCCCATCTCCACCATCCTTTCTCAAGATCGTAAAGCTTCGCGTGGTTTGGTGCGTGGGAAAAGCGATGCAGAACCTCCCTAAGGGTGAGCATTTTCATCATTCAAAGTACTTCATCAGCTAATGCCAAACTACCCAATGAAGCGACCACGCCGGTTTTCGCTAGAATTGTTGCCGAGTGAATGTCGACATTCATTTCACAAAATTATTCTTCCTTTTCAAACGAATGGGGATTGAGCTCGGCTCGCGCGACCCGATCCGGAAAAAATGGGAGAGCCGACCCCGGCTCGGGTCTGGCTCTTCTCTTCCATTCCGTCACTACTCTCCCACCTTCCTCTCCCCTCTCTCTGTTTCTTTGTGTCATGAGTGTGTCGGTCAACTCGCTCGGCCATAGAGCTCTTATAGATATGTGTGTTCTTTAACGGTATAAGAGTCGGCCTGCCGGGCTGCATCGGTAGGCGCTGCGTGTTGAAGAAATCGTAAGTCCGCTGCACAGAGCGTGCTGCGTTCTCTCCGATGTCCAGTCGTGCGGGGATAGAAAAAAGATCCCCTACCCTAGCGTGTCAGTTCTCGCCCGCACGCCGGCGGTGACGGTCGTGGGTCGGCTGTTCTATGCATGGCATGCGTGTGAGAATTTGCGCACCGCTTGGTGAGTGTGTGCGCGCGGGTATTGGGCGTAGCGAGGGTCGTGTCGGGGAAGCAAGCACGACACGATGCGTGTCGGGAAGCCGAAGCTGGATCATTCGCAATTTTTGGAGATGGCTTCGTAATTTTTGGGGAATGGCTCGCATCGTCTTTTGCCGATGCCCATATATGGGGTTACGAGCGCGCCGCTCGATTCGAATTGCACTGCTCGGCTTGAGACGGGACGGCCGACCGCGGTCGACTCCGGATCGGCGCAGTCAGTGAGACAGCCCATGTACCCCGGGGCACGCGTCAGAGCGAGATGCATATAAATCAAACTCCGATTTTCTTGGTTGGGTAAATTGAGAAGTGAAAGATTTGATCAGCACCAACCAGTGAGTGTTCTTCCCCAGAAGGATTTGGATCTGGATCCAACATAAGATAGTCGAAAGTGCCCTAATGTGCTCCCAAGAAGTTGTTCAGCGAAAAGTTTTCACACAGTGCCATTAAGATCGCCTGGCCCCGATAATCGGCCACTTATCAGGCGACTCCCGCGACCGTAATGTTACGGTGAAGAGTGGCCGATAATCTGCAAAATAGGTTGCGTTCGAGGCGTGAAGCCGTTATGCGTCAGGTGTAATTAGCTCGCAGGCCTGACACGATATCGCAGTGACACATCTCTTTTCCCGGAGGATTAGGATTAATACTTCCCCCTGGTTACGGCGGGAAGCGAGGACTTCACTCGTTTGCGGTGGAGGATAGCCTATCTACTGTCTATCTACGCCCTACGTGATGGCCGACCGGAAGAGAACGATTGAAAAGTGAAGCCTAAGCACACACAGATATTCCAACGCACCCCGTCCAACTGTGCTTGACAACTAATTCCTTCCCGTCCGGCGTTGGTGTGAAAGCACTAATTAGCACATCCATTGTTCTTCGCGATGCGTTTGCGATGCCCTCCCGATGGCAGAATCGCCCAGAGACCCGTCACATCACATCCTTCCAGCGCTGAACATTAACTGCTCGGGCGCAAATTATTCGTCCCAACTCCAATGGGATGTGGGGTTTTCTTTTTATTTCGAGCGGCCGAGAACGCGACGCGCCTGTGGCAAGCACCCAGCCACAAATGGACGTGTTATTGAGGCCACCGACCTTGACCGTGGAGAGGCGAGCAAACAAGCCGGCACCGCAGCAATTACCATTGCGATTCTCAACTCATTTCCATTTCGCTGCGGGCAGCTGGCGTTTACTCTATAAAAAGCGACGATTAAACACTGGATGATGCTGTACCACCCTAGAGGATTTACTTCCCAACAAAACACGTTTGTTTACCAAAATACAAAATATTTTACGATAAAACATTGACAATGTTGCAGAAATAAATCAGAAAATTTGTTCAGGCAGGCATGTTCGTAACGTTCCGGTTTCAATCTCCATAAACTGTTCTCAACGAATCACTTTGAAACTTAATTACTCTAAAGATGTAATGCTGTAATTATTATTTTTTTCAACCCTTCGGAAACTTACACATAAAAAATACAACAGACCGCAGCACGATTGGTGGTCCACGTGATCGCTCTAAAGCCAGCAAACCCCAATTGAAAATGTAGATATATTGCCTGACTTATGCTCTCCGGCCTTTTGGCGCTCACAAAACACTCGCCGATGGTCGATTGTCGTAAAATGGGAATAAAATCCACACTCAACGAACAACCGGCCCGCGTTCGTCACACACCATGGTGGCCGATTAGCATAAAAATCGCCAACATTAGTCACCACACGTTTGTTGCGTTTGTCGGGCCTGAGCCAGACGGGATGAGGATGGTTTTTGGTTCAGCTGCGTTTTGTTTAGTCGACAAAGTCGAGGCACCATTTGCGTTCTTGCATTTGAAACAAGTTTCCACCATGAGCAGGGGATATTTTGTCTATCCGAGATTTGAAAAAATAGCGCATCGCCACTGTTCGCGAACACGTAGGATGATTTGATCTGACGCTTCCTTTCCTCGGCGGTCTTCGGTGGCGAGCGTTTCTCCTTCACGCCGTCTGCCACTTAACCTTGTGCCGTTAACGCAACCCTCCAAACGATCGTATCGCATTGTCGGCGGTAGCTGGCCTGCACCGCGAATATGTAACTGGATGCACCAGAACAATGAGATGGAGTCAGGAGAGATGCAAGTTTTGCTGGGACTACGATTTTTCAACCGTTTCATCTTAACTTTAGCGCCCGCCAAGAAACCCCATACGGTCCTATATAGCTAACCGAAGGATGCACCTGAAATCCCCCTTTTTTGTGGATGATGTTATGCATTGTTCACCCCGATGCAAAGATTGTGTCGTCTCCGCAATTCGCCTCGCAACGGGGATGATTATGTCTAGCAATCTGCGGAAGCCAGCGAACAACAAAACGCCCCCTTTTTTTTTGCTCGCTTGGCGCATACAACAAAACCGCTACCAGCTGCATTTTAAAGCGACAGAAAACAACGGCTGCGAGTTAGTAAAGTGAAACAATTTGTTTGTTTTCGCGTTACCGTTGGATTGGTTTGCAGCGGCCACGATGGGAAGCGACTCGTCGGTCGACCTCCACAAGCGCCTGTCCATGGCTCCAAGTCAACCGAACCACGACCGCGCGTTGAAGACGCTCGTAGACGACGACGATGACGACCATGCGCAACTAAACTGATCGTTTACCGGCTCAAGAAGGTGGAAAATTGCATAACTCCTCCATTGCGGCCTTCTTCCGGTGGAACTACCTCGTCTTAAGCAGCTCATTCTGCCCCTCGGAGGCTCTACGATTCCTCCCACGAGCGTCGTTCGAAGGGAGGTCGTTTTTACTCCGCCGATCCTCCGCCGAGCACCGTTACAAAGAACTAATCAGCAAACGGATGCGAGTCAGGTTATCGACAGAGGGCAAAGACTTCGGTTCTGAAGCATGACACACGTTCGTGCGGCTTCGCTTGAGCATCAAACAGCCAGACTAGAACTAGAAGCCCCAATGATGTTTTATTTTAATTTTAAATACCACAAAGAACAATTATACTCCCGGGTTGAGCAATTAAGGGGCAATTAGAGGGCGATATTTGCCTCTGAGGGCAGACAAATATAATGTCTGCAGCAGGTGTACATTATGTAGACCAAGTTTATCATACTGAAATTCCTTGTATTGAGCGGGACTTTACTACGTTTTAATCCGATTATACCATGCAAAAATCATTCAATACGCAAACACGGCCTTTCAACGCAAACACGGCAGAACATAAAATTGACAGACTAATTTAAGCGAAGGAACGGAACTTTTATTCTACTGATTCAACCCGGTACAGTTAAAAAAAGGAAATAAACAAACATTTGCCTAAAATTAATTGCATCATCAAAGCCTTGATTGTGCTCCAATTTTAATATAAGAGGTATATCCCACCCCCCACCCCTCTCCCGTTCTGTCGTGCTGTGTTCGGCTTTCCATCTGTTGTCGATTACGGAGAAAATCGCGCAACCGTTAGGCAAATACGTTCTTCCCGCCACGCGGTGAGCTAATTTGTAATTAGAAGTGTTCGATGCAATACCACGTAAGGCAGCGGGAAAAAAAACACAGAACACACAGTGGAGGAAAGAAAAATAGCTTTTATCTCCAGGCTAGCATGTCAACCTCTGCGCACACAACGAAATTTGTTCGTGTCGGGATAACAGTACAGCTGAGGCTCGGCGGACCGTCATCGATCAAAGCGGGCGACCTAATTTCTGCCCAAGGGCGCGGCCGCAAAAGTAGATCGATTTCCCGAAAAATCCACCGTTGCGGTGCAGCATCCACCGCGACAGGTGTGCGCGCAGCCGCAAGCCACAAACCAGCTCCATTTTCCATTCCAAGCCCCGTTTAGCAGCGGTTTTCCGACCGAATCAATCGTCCCCCGTCCACGGCGACGGCGACGACGAATTAGATCGATTTAGTGGCGATTACTTTAATCCCTTCCACTCTCGCCATCTTCGGTTGGTTTGAGCGCGCGATTTTGTTCCCTTTCCCACCACGTTTCCACGTAGCATAGACCCCTCTCACTTCACCTGGAACGGC
Organism: Anopheles atroparvus; assembly: GCA_914969975.1. Lineage (NCBI taxonomy): Eukaryota > Metazoa > Arthropoda > Insecta > Diptera > Culicidae > Anopheles > Anopheles atroparvus. The sequence continues at coordinate 22,518,199 of CAJZCY010000003.1, forward strand.
GCATAAGTGACCAAAAAAACACCGTTTACACCGGAACCCCCTTCGGTAACTTCCCATTGCGCGATCGAACCTGCTTGGGGAAAAGGGGGTGTAGGGAATTTAGTTTGCGGAAAAGCCGAATTTAACTTTGCCTCCGTCCGCCTCATCAACACCGTTCCGCTCCGCCTGAACCCTTCCCACACCACCAAGCGCAAACACAAGGCGAACTGAAACGATCGCAAACTGGAGCAACTGTTCTGTTGTTCTTGTAGACAGCGATTGGCGGATTCCTGCGGCACGTTTTGTTTCTCGGCGGCAAGAAAACAGACCTACTCACACACGCACACGCAGTCTGTTAGTCCTTCCCGCTAATAGATCGTTTTACCGCTCGAACTCGTCATCGCTTGTGCTCCATTAACTCTTCACTTAGTTCCACAGGGAGGGAGGAAATGGGTCAAACGATTGCGGAACTCTCTTGAATGTCCGAAACAAACATACGCCAGACGCCGAGGAAATGCCGCTCCGAATTGGACGTTGTCCGGTGCCTCAAAATCTTCTTTCCATCAATTTCTAACAGCTGGATCAGTTAAAGTGGTTCCAAAGATTAGGCAAATGCGAACGTGCGACTTCAGGTGCTGTTTCGTCATCCCTGGGACAAACACCGTACTTTAAGGGTGTATAGAAGTCAATCGGGTTCTCCCTTTCCCCGGAGCGAGCTCGAAAAGATACGAAGCAATAAAAGACGTAACCCGTGACGCGCAATCCTATCAAAAAATCAAAGCTCATCGACACGGAAGGGGACGGCGGCCGATCAGATAAAACTCAACACTTTTCGGATCACCGCCAGCCGCAGAAGGGCGTCTCATGAGTCCTTCCGACGCTGGTTTTTGCTCCGGAATGTGCCCCATCACTGTTCAGCAAAACTGAAACAAATAAAAAAGCAACTTCCTTCGAAGACCTGTTGTTTTCCAACCCGGATGGAGGGAGGTGGGGTGGCTAGTCTTATCTTTTCCCTACTCCTTGTCACTTTTTTGGCGGTCCCGTGTCACTCGATAAAAAAAAACATGAAACACCTTTTCGCCGATTTCATTCATAATCGGGCGCGGACGCCGTATACGGCCGGTTTTGCACAACACGATGAACATCATGAGCGATAGGGGGCGAGGGCAACCGAAAAAAGAGAAAACGGTAATAATTGCGTGTTGTGGTAGAATCCCGGACCATGGCTCCTTCTTCGATGGAATTCGATCCACGAACAGACGCCAGCTTCGCAACATGATAAGAACGAATAAAAAAAACAGCGGGAAGATGAAGCAAAACAACTCACGCGATTATTTTGCCTTCGACGCATCCAGGGCACAGCGAAAAAAGAAAATGAAATAAAATAAATATAAATACAAACTATTATGACCAACTTTGCTTACGAAACCGGAGTGGCTGAATTTCTGGCCGTCGATCGATTTTGGCGACCTCTGCAAAACTCATTAAAAACAAAACGGCGATTCCCCGAGCGTCTGTTCGAGCATGGAGGAAACCCTTTTCATTTTATTCTCTTTTTTTTCTTCAGTTTTGTGGTGTCTCCGGTGACATTTTTATTCCCTTTAGACAGCCGTAACCGGTTGCGCGCAACCAACCAACCGGGATAGCCATTGCCAGCAAAGTCATTCGTATGCTAACGCGATCAGAGTATACTGGCTTGGCAGACCGCGTGGCCATAAAACCGCAAATCGATTGAGAAAATCGTCGCGCCACGCGATCGATTATTAGATTTGGTCGATCGATAGGCTCGTGTCCGTTGAAACGTTTGACTAGTTTCGAAGCATATTCAAATTGTTACATTCTTTTTCCATGTAGGCAAATCTTCTTTCCGCTCAAATACGAATGAATCACGGATTCATTTATAGAAACAGAAAGAGCGAATTGGAACAGTTTTACTGAACTTTATGGTTATTAACTTTAATCGCCATAAAGTTTATAGAAATGAACTCTAGTTCATCAAATGTGAATATATAGCTTTGAAAACTGCTGACAGAAACGAAAAGGCCTGCAAGGCCCTGATCGCGCCATTCGAAAGAAAGTAATACGGCAACGATAACCAGGCCATCCTAAAATCCGCCAACGTCAAACCATCAATCGCGCCAAAAAAGCTAATCTCCTTTCGGTGGAAGAAAACGCCTTGTGGCACATCGCTTCCTAACGGTAGAATTTTAATCACAAACCATCTGGAGCGACGACGCTGAAAACCCCGGCACCCATTATTACTGCGGGGAAGATGCAGCGGTGAGTAGAAAATAGAAAAATCCGCCTGGAAGACGCGCCAAATCTGGAGGAAGATAGCCTGAGATAGGTGAGATCAGCCGGCCCGAGCTTCAGCTGACAGCGAATTTTCGGCCAGCAGCGTGTTGAAACCGATGTTTGACCGATATATTTCACGCGATATCACGCAGGCGATGGCGGCACGACGGTGTAAATTGGAAGCAGCCCGGTACGAGCGGGATCGCTTTTCCTATCACTCATATATGGTAAAATCCAATCAACGCGAAAATAGCGTAGAAAAACAAGAAGATCTTTGCCGACATTCAACAGCTCATCCCTGGCAGGGAGTTTATAAAAGTTATCCCGTTCTGAAGATGGCACTGAATAATAATGTGGCAAAGAATGCATAAAACTCTGATCATCGAGCAGATAATCAACTCGCCTTCCGCCAACGAACGGCCAGCTTTTTAAGGGGCGAACACACACTTTCCGATCACGAACCCACCTTCGGCTCCCAATTGGGCAATTGACTATGAAAGTCAATAAGCGCTCGCACCCTAGAGGGATTGCTTGGACGAAAAACAGGAGACCAGCTAGTTAAAAATATGCCCGGCGGAGAAATCGATCGTTCTTTGTGGCTATTTTCGGTAGGGAGGTGAAAACTGTCAAACACGATCGAGCCGGTTCTGCACCCTTCCCAAGTATGTCTAAACTCGGTGAATCAATTTTCTTTTCCTTGGGAGCTTCAAGCCGATACCCTAAAAACTACCGATGAAAGATTTTCAAGCGGTGGAAGAGAGCACTGGGAAAGGCTTCACCAATGAAAAGAGGACCTAGAGATCCCAGCGTGTTTCGTTCCCTTTCAAAGGCACACGCAATGGTAAAAATTGCATCACATCATCAATACGATACGACTACTTACTTGGCGACTACCAAGACCGAGACCCACTTGCCGTCTTCTGCACGAATGATGCACTTCCAATGCACCACCAGCTCCCTATGACCGATTTTGACGGGGAAAGCATATTTTTAGTTCCCCTACCCGAGGAAAGGGTCGACGGCGTCGGAGGAAAGCATACCCGCACGCCAAAACCATTTTACAGACCACCGAAGAGCAGAAGCAGCAAGATTTTCCCCATTCGAAATAAAAAAAAACGCATAGCTCCCCCTGGGCAAACGAAACTGATTATCCAAGGGCCAAACATCCCATTCTCGGAGGTGCGTGAGGAGAGAAATTCGGTTAGATTATTTTTAAAAGAATGACAAAAAACTCAAACTGGCTCCCACACGACGTTTTTTGCCGCTTATTTAAGAACCACTACACCACGCAATCGCTTTAGAAAGATGAATGAAATGCTCCCGGTTCCCTCGAGACGCAAACACTTCTTTTAACATGAACTTCCCTGTGTGTGTGGTTCAGCAGCGAAGGAAATTTTGTTAATTTCGAAGCGCTCCCACAGGAAGGGAAAGGAAAATGCGTCAGGTGCAGCAACACATCAGCTGACATTTTGCTTTTAAAGCTCAACCCAGAAACGCACCACCAGACAGATAACAAACAACACATGGTTCGTTGAGGAGCCGTGAAAAGCCTTAGCGCTTCGTGTGCGGGAAACCTGGAAAACCCCCGTGACGTGTCCAATTTCCAAACGATCAATGCGTTTCCTTCCTTTCTCGTTCTCTCTAGTTCGATGGTTCGAAAACTACTGTTTTGTGGGACGTTCTGAGCATACGGGCCGTAGACATCTAGTGTTCGCCAAAAAACAGAGACAACCGAAGAGAAACCGACGAAGAAACGGCAGACAGGAAACATCCACCAGCGTCAAACTCACATCATCAGCCAGCGCTGGTGGTTTCTGCGCGGTGCTGCTTGGCGCTCAAAGGAATGCGTAACTATTTCATAATCGCATATATTTTTTCTTCCTTTTTTTCTGGTGCCTCTCCGGCTCACCGAGTCCCGGGCGCCACCAACGGAAAAACGGCACGCATCGATCCGTGCCAACAACTGCATCTACGCAACCGACATACACGCGCCACCGTTCCTCTCTCCTATCGAAACAAAAAAAAACTCCTCCAAGCACGCGATGCTTCTTCGCCTTGGGGAGGCGGAGGGAGGAAGCAATCTTTAAAACAAAATTAAAATACCAATATCACTGCGCTGAGGCTGACTCATTTCGCAGTTTCCGCCCGCCCACGCCAACGATTCGCTTGAGCCGCACACTCCTATGTGGGGTAGTAGTGATGCTATAGAGGATCGGGGAAAAGGGGAGGGAAGGAGGTGTGAGATCAACCACACAGGAAATGCGAAGACGTGTGAAGTGCCTATCCGCTGTCAGTTTTGAGCGAAATCAAAACGAAAAAAAAAATATAACAGACACAAAAAAGGCTCATTACAACATCGGATGCAGTTTTCCATTGGATAAGGTATTTTACTATGCTAGTGTTTCGCAAATCCCGTCTGTTTTTTTTTTCTCTTTCCATTATTGGCAGTGTTATCGGGCAGGAAAAATGGATCCAGTCTGCCTGTGCCACACAAAAGCTGTATCAAATTTCGAATCATTCTATTTAATTTTTTGTATCAAATTATTTGGTATAAAAATCTCTTTTTATGCTCTGAGATACGTTTCTGCCAGATCAACAGTTTCACAACAGTTTATTAAACGTCTTTAAAAAGCTATCCTCTTGATGTACATTTCACAGAATGGCACTGTGCGATCTAGAAGCATCATGCAAGTATACGGTAAATTAAATCACACACTCACATGCTTCTCAACATGCTTAGGTTTTTCGCCGTCAACATATCGACCCAGTCGAGTGACCATTTCGAGCGCTTTGGCAACACACCATCACACACGCCATCGATTCGATTTTAATGCTCGAATGAAACGAAACACCGCTAGCACGGAATTACCAAACGGCTTCGGATTCCTCCGGCGTACAAGATGGATGCCCAAATATATACGCATACGGAAAGCAGCCCGCGCACGCAATCAGCCATTTCTACTGCCGTCTATTTTGGCACCACGTGCAGCACCACAACCTCCGCCACCGTCATCATCGTCGTCGAAGCCGCCAGTTGGGGTCGGTTTCAAATCGAAACATTTCATAACACTAAATCACTGCTCCGACGCGACTGCATCATCGCGTCCCACACCGCGGATCAGTGCGCTGCTTCGCTGCACGCTTCCCCCCCCCCCCCCCCCCCCGCCAAAGACATGCGAAGATGGTCTCCAAATAAACTCCGAAAGTGCCCCGAAGACGCTCAACTACCTCAATCCGTGCAATGCAACGTTGGGCATTAGAAATGGACGGGACCGGGGCGGATGTTGGTTTGCGGAATGACGAGGAAGCTTGAACCTTCAATTCAGCAAACCCAAACCAATGGCTTCCCAAACCAACCGGGCTGGCGAAACGCGAATTATTTATTGAGAGATAGCTAATTTTCCCGAAACATTCATCGAAACAGCCCGGCGGCATGGGGCAACGAACAGCGGATTGGGAAAACCGATCGCAACCGTACACGCAATTTTTGGGGAGCAAACATAATAAAGTACCTACCAGAAAGGAGGTCCTGCATGTTGTTTCGGTTTTGCTCCATTGAAAGCTAACGAGAAAAAAGTGGGCGAGTGGTAGAATAAAAATGCTTGTTTTTGTGAAGGAAACCCCCGCACCACAACGAAACGCTGATAACCAGGTTCAAGTTTAGCGTGATTTTAATTACCACTGATAATAAATCATTTCTGTGCTCATGGGGCCAGTAAAACCACACTTGGCTCATCATCCGAAGTACAGACGATCGTTACGCAGAGTGGAAAAAATAAAAACCGTCTACGACGCACCACCACTCGAAAACGAAGCAAGTGACGAAGTGAAGGCAAATCAACGCACCATTACCATAAAAAAGGCCGATGCCCTTAACAATTAACAATTAAGGAGGCAACCAACAAGTCCTCTACAGCTGGACGGCGGTAACGATGGTAACAAAAAGACCCGAATTTATTATGGAATGTGGTTGTACGATCTCACACTTCAGTTTAAGATTTCGTGCGCTTTCACGCACCTTTTAGGTGGGTACGAAGAAAAAATAGGCAGACAGACGCACACCTACCTCCACGCAGCATCAACGCGATACCGAACCGGAAGGAGTAGGATTCTTGTATTGAGATTTCCAATGTTCAATTTCCATATATTCAAATGAGAACTTCGAATGCAACGCGCACTCCCGCTGCCGTCGCGACTGACGAAAAATCCACGAGGGGCATCGAATTAACTTACGCGCAGCACAAGTACCGGGTAGCAGCTGCCGCTGCTTCTGCTGCCTGATGCTGACTTACCGTGTGACCGCACTTGTGGCACCCGGCGAAGCAAACATGCGCTTCGCCTTTTCTCACCTTTCGAGTGGTTAAGTTAAAACCTGCTCAAGATCCGATGTTTTCCTGGAACCATCTTTTTACGGCCCTTCGAAACCACATCGCCGGGTTCGTTCGGTCGTTCGCTCGTTGGTCTTTATTGTGATGGGTGAGCATATCTCATTTCCTTTTCGGCGGAAAACTACTCAAACACCGCAGGGTCCTTCACCTGACCTGCAACGCAGCATCTAGCAAGAGGTGTGCAACAATAAGTTACGGAGGAACGTTCTATCGCCTCCGAAAGTCCCACACGGGGAGGTGTTTGTGGAATGTGTCGACAAGATGTTTTGTTAGGAAGCATTACAAACAGACAAGCGACAAGGGATGCTTTGGTGTCGGAATGAAGATGGTAGGCAGGGAAACTGATTTCCCTGACGGACTAGCGGGGAGAATCCTTTCTTCTTGGTCAATTTTCAATTCCCACAAACAGGCACGAGAAATTCAGCCTGCAGCAACCGCAAGCAGAGGGTACAAAAACAAACCGCAGGCATTGGACACCTTCGTAGGGCGTACCCTAGAATCATGGAACAACGTATTACCCTTGAAAGCCACAGTGTGTCATACTCGGATGTCTTTGGCGTGTGAGCAAAAGTTTCCCACCAGCACGTCAAAGTCAGTCCACAAAAGAGCATGTATTGGATATCTCGAGACGAGCGACCGACAAGGATAGCATGCTTCATCGCCTAACCACAGGTGTCCTAAGTTACTCCAAAGTAAACCTCAGATGTTCTTGAAAAAAAAAACATTAATAATGGAGGATCTGTGTACTCCATTTAAGGAAAAGTCTTCGTTTCGTCCGCAATATCCATCAATTAAATAAGCCTCAAGTTCCCCCATCGGTTTTACCATAAAAAATGGCAACATTTTGATCAGTAAGCCGATTTTCATTCTCAATTTTTGCATGGACCTTTTTGGACCGAGCCATTACCTCGCTCTTTTGCGAGAGAAAAGATGCCTTCATGACCGTGAACATGACCATCGGAAGCCCGCAAAGAGCTTAAAAATCAAGGAAACCCCAACCTGCCCGCTGTGCCTGTTCCGACGAGGATGACTGGATGATGAACCACGAGATCATTACGGCCGCGTCGTCGGTCGTTGGTGGACTTTCTCTTTCGAAATTCGAGAGGGGGGTTCGGAAATGGGTGGGAAAGGAAAATTCTGATCTAAGCCGGATTGACCCTGACGCTCGCATAAACTGCAGCAACACAAATGACGTAAATCTTCAGCGCGGCTTCGGTCCTCCTGTGTCCAATATATTTTACCGAACTACCACCCGAAGTTAGATACGATAGGGCATGGCGAAATGGTAAGTCACTTCCTTCCAATTAGGTTCTATTGAAAAGTACGTCTGATATATTCAGTAGTTGAACACAGAAATCATGTATTACAAATCAAAGGCTACTACAATTCATAGATTACTCTTCTAACATCCCCCCTTAATCATGAATTGTTTTAATTCCAAGGGCCTTCCGTCCATCTTCAAATTTGCTGGTAGGAAGTACCTTAGTTAGCAAATCAGCTTCTTGTTTTTCAGAGCAAACATGTTTCAGCTGAACAAGATTTCTTGCAATGCTCTGTCTCACAAAATGATGTCTAATATCAATATGTTTGCTTCTAGGTGAGTAGCCAATTTGTTTCTCCGCCAAATAGATAGCACTTCGATTATCACAAAAAATCGTCAATGGCTCTTCGATTCCCAACAGTTCTTTTCGAAAACCTCTCCACCAAATAGCTTCCTGTGTGACAGCTGAAAGTGCCATGTATTCGGCTTCCGTCGTCGAAAGTGCAACTGTTGATTGTTTGCGACAATTCCAGGCAACTGAACCTCCAGATTGCTTCATCACATAGCCAGTAATGGAATGACGATTATCAGTGTCATTACCCCAATCAGCATCACAAAAACCTTCAAAGCCTTTTTCAATTGTTGCTTTATATAACAGCTTCATGGATTTCGTGCCTTTTAAATAACGTAAGATCCGTTTGGCTGCAATCCAGTGAGTTTTCCCAGGATTGTTACAGTAGTGACTCACAGCATTTACAGCAAAACTTATGTCCGGTCTAGTTCCTTGTGATAAGTACTGCAGGCCGCCTATCAGTTCCCGGTAAGGAACCTGTTGCATCTGTCTGCGCTCTTCTTCAGTCTTAGGACACATTTCCTTGGACAGTTTCTGGCCTGGATCCGCTGGAGTAAGAACTGGGTTGCACTCAGCTACACCGAATCGCTTCAATAATTCATTTATGTACAGTTCTTGATCCAACATAACTACACCATCTGCTCTGGTCACTCGTATTCCAAGAACTTTGTTCGCGAGACCTAAATCCTTCATTTTAAATCTCTTGGTCAACTGTTGTTTTAAGTTCTTTTCCCAGCTCTCATTATTCGAGAAGATCAATAAATCGTCTACATACACTGCTACAATCAGCACACTTCCTCTATCAATCTTGTAGTAGACACAAGAATCGTAATTGGACTGTACCAACCCAATGCGTTTCAGCTCAGCATCTAGTTTCAAATTCCAAACTCTACTAGCTTGCTTCAGTCCATACAACGCCTTCTTCAATTTACACACTTTGTGTGGTGCTTCTAGATTCACAAATCCTTCTGGCTGCTCCATGTATATTTCCTCTTCTCCCAGGTCTCCTTGTAGAAATGCTGTCACTGCATCCATCTGCAGTATCTTCAAGTCCATGTTGACAGCCAAGGACATTAGATATCGCACGGTAGCCAATCGAACAACAGGTGCGTAGGTCTCGTTGTAATCCACACCTTTGACTTGCGAAAAACCTTTAATGACTAACCTGGCTTTGAATCTCTCCACCGAGCCATCTGCATTGGTTTTCACCGTATACACCCACTTTGATCGTAAGGGTTTTCGACCAGCAGGCAAACTCGTCAAGTCCCATGTTCGATTTTCCAATAAGGCATCATACTCTGATTTCATAGCATCTTTCCAGCGACTGCTATCTTCACAGGAATTAGCCTCTTGGTACGTTATCGGTTCATTTAACATCGCTGGAACCACGGTACAGGATTCATCAGGACTTTTAACTGCAGCATTGCAACTCATTACAAAATCCCGGTACTTGCCAGGGATAATGCGCTCCCTCTCACTACGCCTTACCAACTTCTGTGGGTCCTCTATTTGTGGTTCATGGTGTTCAATAGCTTCTGCTTGATCTCCTATAGCATCGTCGTATTCTGAATCGTTATCATCATTCCGAGCTCCATTTGTCTCCAAACTTTCTACTTCTTGATCCTGTACGACAGGTTGAAAATGGAATTCACCAAGACTGACTTCAGTAGATGATTCTTCAAACTCAGAAACTCGATTCTTTGCACATTCATCCACAAATATTACATCCCGACTAACGATAACCTTCTTAGTCTTTGAGTTATAAACTCGATACGCCTTGGAACTGCTACTGTATCCCATGAAAATGCCAGAATCTGATTTGGCATCCCATTTCTGCCTTCTTTCCTTCGGCACATGACACATCACCTTTGCTCCAAATATTCTAAGATGGGCAAGATTCGGTCTTCTACCAGTAAACGCTTCGTGAGGTGTCATTCGCAATCCCATAGTAGGTGATCGGTTGATCACATACGATGCTGTCGCAACTGCTTCAGCCCAAAAACGCTTTGGCAGATTGGCATCACACAGCATACTCCTCGCCTTTTCTACAATCGTCCGGTTCATACGTTCCGCTAATCCATTCTGCTCCGGAGTGTACGGAGCGGATGTTTCATGATGAATACCGGCTTGACAAAGGAATAGCTTCATTTCACGATTCATATATTCCCGTCCGTTATCCGATCTGATACGCTTAATTTTCTCACCAGTCTGGTTCTCGGCATAACTCTTGAAATGTTTAAACGTTTCAAACACTTCGGTTTTCGATTTCAGGAAATATACGAACGCCTTTCTGCTCGAGTCATCGATGAATGTTATAAAATAACGATTTCCTCCTATCGATGCTGTCTCCATGGGTCCACACAAATCGGAATGAATTAACTCAAGCACACGATCCGCACGTTGTCCCTTGATGTTAAACGGATGTCGATGATGCTTCCCTTGTATGCATGGTACACACTGCATTCCATCCGTCACTCTAAATTCAAATCCGCTTGCCATGGTTTCAAGTCGTTTCATGCAGCCAACAGACATATGACATAGTCTGCGATGCCAAAGCTTAAAGTTGTCTTCCATCCGGCTGACCATGTTCACCAACGACCCAGGTGATCTTTTCAATCTGTATAAACCACCAGATTCTTGACCAATCGCAACCAATTTATTACTAGGACTGATCACCTTACACGTCTGTTTTCGAAACGTCACTGTGTAGCCCTTCTGACACATCTTGCTAACAGATAGTAAGTTCACAGCCAATTCCGGTACATACAGGACGTCGTTCATGGAGATCGCACATGTCGATGCTCCAACATCTGCTGACACGTTCACCGAACCTTTAGCAACCACTGGAACAGCAGTATTATTGGCTACGTTGATGCTCGACGAAACATTCTCTGCATCAACCAATAAATTTCTGTTTCGGCACAAATGAGAAGTTGCTCCGGAATCAAAAATCCATTCTTCTTCTGCCGCTGTTGATGTCTGACATGCATTGAAAGCCGCGAAAAATGTAGCGTGACCACTGTTCTTGCTTTTCTCCTGCTTCTTGTCAGAAAACTGATTCGAACATTGAGAAGCAAAATGACCCATTTTCTTGCACCGGTAGCATTGAACGTTAGATTTCACACTACTTCTTTTCGTCGTCGATTTCGAGTTGCCAAAGAACGCTTCCACAGTTTGCTTCTCGCTCGACACTTTTACATCTTGCAAAATTTTCGCTTTCACTATATCCGCAGTCAACTGAATTCCGGATGATTCCAAACCAAGGATCATTGGGTCATACTGCTTCGGTAGGCCTTTCATGAGCAAACTGGCCAACCAAGCGTCATCGACTTTGAACCCAACTTCTGCCAACTGATGACTCGTTGTGAATAATTCGTTCACATACTGCTGAGTCGTCTGGCAAATGATGTCTTCATCTCGTTCAGCTCCAACCAAACGAATTCCTGTCAGCCGTCGCAGCAGACCAATCTTCCTGGTTGATCCACTATGCTCGTACGTATTTTTGAGGTTATCCCACGCCTGTTTCGCATTTTTAGCATCTCTCACGAGTCCGTATATACTGGAATCAATACTCAGACATATCGTCGCCAATGCTTGCATGGATGTTTCTTCGCTCACTGCCGGTTCACCTTCAGCTGGTTCCTTCACTGCACACCAGGTTTTCTCCTTAATCAAAACCATCTTGGTGGCGAAAGACCAAGAACTGTAGTTTTCCGATCCTCGAAGTATTTCTCGCAAAGGCAGGGAAAAAGATCCCGCTAGTTTCGGATTCGCCATTCTTCACAAAACTGCTTTCAATCTTTTAATTTCAAACTAACAGAGTCGTATCCTGGGCCCATAACCTATTGAAAAGTACGTCTGATATATTCAGTAGTTGAACACAGAAATCATGTATTACAAATCAAAGGCTACTACAATTCATAGATTACTCTTCTAACAGGTTCAGCCTAAAACCTACAGGACCAAGAAAATATATAAATAACAAGCCGCTATAAAACAAGCCCACAAGCGCCAGAAAAATCCCCGTCCAAAGAACCTCGCAGAAGCGAGACTGCGGAACAGGATTGGTTCGATCGATCGCTTATTATTAAAAACCATGACCATGGGAAGACGATCCTCTGCACGCTGCGAAGGTAAACCGCACCGAAAGCACCATGATGATGATGGTCATGACCTAGCGTCGTACTGCCCCGAAAGCATCGTTGGGTAATTGAAAGTACCTCATCTTCGTCATGATCAGCTTCAGCTCGTGCTCATCCGACAGCAATGAGAGGGCTAAAGCAGCATAAACCAGCCCTTGATGAATGTTTTCCATCTGAGGAGGGGGTTTCCTTCAAAAAGCAAATGAAGTACCTTCCCCATGAACGAAAGCAGCTTAGGTTGAAAATCAAGCAGCCCACTTGTGGGTACAGCAAAATTACCTTCACTTGCTTATTGAAGTGCAATAAACTCATTAGGACTTAAAACTACTTCATTGCGCTCCATTGCAGAGTTGATCGTGCTTCTCTTTGCAACTCTTGTTACCATGGTTAACTCTATTGCAATGGTGGACAAATGAGTTAATGCCAATCAAAAGCAGGAAGAATTTGCGACTAAATTTAATCTTGTATGGTTTGCGTCGTAGCTATCTACACACGGTCGGCACCTTAGTTTCCCATTTTCCGAACGGTCGTTTCCACTTGTACCAGCCGTTGTGCGCCCAGTACCTTGAACGACACACTCCATTTGCCTTCAATGGGCTGTCTAAGTGTTAACAGACATCCTAAAAACATTCCTCTAGCAGAATCATGTCTTTCTACCACACTTACTTTTTTAACACTTCAGCACACACTGTGTTGACAAAACACAGGTTGTTTGGGTCTGCCAAACAGCTCCTATTTATGTCCATCCAGTAAACATCGTGGAATTTGCTTGGAGGCCGGAAATAAGGCTATGTTTTGGGTTTTTTTTTCTGCTTCTCGATGCTATACCACAAACCAAATGAGTCGCGTATTTTTAAAACGTTTATTTCCACCCTAGCACGATTTTTGCGGTTCATCCTAACGGGTTGAGTGTACCATCACACGAATTGAAGCGATAACTGTACCAAAGTGGACGAGAAATGAGCCTCGAAAGCAACACATTACATCGACCATTAATTGAACTAATTTCTGCACGTCTGTTCTTATCTGGCGTCTCTTTCAAGAAGAAAACAAAATCTACATCACCGTCAATTTCTTCGCTAAACTTCCAGCGCAACACGTTCCATCAATCGGGGGATTTCTTCCCCAATCGGCACGACCATCTGCGGCCAGTGGCAAAAGCAGCTGGGCAGCAGCTAGCCGTCTACTGCGGCGTCGGTCTGGTAAATCGAAAATGGATGACTCCATCAGCGCAGAACCTCGTAAGTTCCATCGCTTCTCCTGAAGAACCATTCAAAAGCTTTTTTTCCAAGTACGCTTCTTACATTTTTCTGGTGTTGTAAAAAAAAGTTTCGAAGCAATTCCAGCATCCACAAGATGGCTGGATGGTAACTGAACCCAATCAAGGAAAGTGTCTGAATTATCGCCAGCAACAGAAGCAGCGACCGGAGGAAACCCGTGCGCATTAGGTCTGCTCGTGGAACCGAAGCTACGAACAGGAAGTACACACTTTTCGAATTAAACCCCAAAAAACGCCAGCTTGACCACAAAAAAACAACCTAGTTTTTGAAACGAAAAAAAGACCTCCGATCCCATCCCATCAATTCTTTCAATCAGCTTCCGACGTGATGTTGCAGCACACCGTGTGCCTTGGGTGTCGGTTTAGTGTCCCTGATTCGCTTCTATGGCCAAACATCTGATTGGAATACGCCCCAAAGCCAACGGCCGGTCGGTCTTCAATTTCGAATTCTGCTCCCGAGTGGGCGGCTTCCTAAACCGGCCAGCAACATGGGATCCGTGGGCATCGTGAGCAATTGTGACTGCGTTCATGAAGAATTATATTGATTGCTGCACACCCGGACCGGAGGGTACGGCGTGGCGTACATGTTTTTATTCGCCGGAAGGTGGATTCGGGTGTGGCCGATCTGGGCAAACCACCACCTACCTTAAAGACATTATGTGTCTTTCGGTTTCTTCCATAGGATGAACTCCATGCATCCCGGGATAGTCTATTGAAAAAAGCCTTTGAATACAGAATATGCTACATATTGTTTCCTTGTCACTCCCAACCCCTTGAGCATTCCTGCATATGGGATTTAGTCCAAGATTAAGAAAGCGGAATGCACTCGAACGACGACCGTAACAATGTTCTATTCCTCGTTGCCAAGTGGGACAATCTGCTGCCCAACGGTCCCTTGAGAGGACGGCCGTTTGCCATATGCGTCACGCCAAAGACATTCGATTAGATCATTGCTGGATTCGGAAAGACGGTTGAGCTGTGTCCTCGAACGTGATACTGTTGGTGCCAACTGTTAAAGCCCGTTTAAACGGTAGAAATTTTCTGTGATTGGTAACTTTCCTTCATGACAGTTGCACTGGACAAATAGTTTCCAATCGCAGTACATTCATACACGATAGCAATTATTGCTGAAATAAATAGACAGAAGCTGCTAGAAATGTCAAATGACAGTGTGTCTGTTGAGTAGTAAACAAACAGTGAAAAAGTTGGAGCAACATGAACGATTCGCTTCAATTAGCGTTAGCAATTACGCGGGTTAATGCTAACAGATTAAGAATATTAATTGAAGAACAACGTCGAATACAACGACGTCGTGTGCGTCGTATGTGGATGAGGATGTGGATAAAATTCAAGATACACTTAAAACATTGATCAGATATACATACAAATAATAATAACGGATATCTCACGTATGATCACAATCAAAATCAATAATCCGAGCATAATGAAATAGTACAAAGAGCAATGTGCAACGGCTATTTCAAACGCTTGCCGTCGCTACGCCGCTAGATGACGCTTGTGATGCACAGGCTGT
This sequence comes from Anopheles atroparvus, assembly GCA_914969975.1. Lineage (NCBI taxonomy): Eukaryota > Metazoa > Arthropoda > Insecta > Diptera > Culicidae > Anopheles > Anopheles atroparvus. The sequence continues at coordinate 22,533,429 of CAJZCY010000003.1, forward strand.
CAAAATAAATTTCAGACTTACGACAGAATTAACCAAGCGTGCTCGTAAACTGAAATTGCAGATGTGTAACTTTATGTGTTTGTTTATTTCGCGTTTAGATGAGGTAATTTTCGTGTCGTTCATCTGAAACAAGCTTTGACAGTTACGGTTCACAGAAAATTTCTACCGTTTAAACGGGCTTTTACTGAAGCCGACAATGTTAAAGAGCGAAAAAAGAAAACTATCAAATTGAAAAATAAACCTTGTGCCAACAGTAAAAAAGGCCGTTCATTGCAACTGGAAAGGAGAGCTACGAAAAAACGTAATGCGACTAATAGATGGCGTCACCTCGGGCGATAAACGGAGGCAAGTGATTCAAAAATAATCTAACAATGACTCGTCAATCTGGAGGAGGAAATCCATTTGTTTCCTAGTCAGTTTGAAATAAAATAAGAAAAAATTGAATTCTTCCTCGTAAGCAAACAAAATTCCACATGCTTCCAGTGTAAAAATAAAAAGGAATATTTTTTATTTCGCACGCCCCGTGCTAGTTGACCCTTTTATCTCCCCGCGCGAAAGAGAAGCAGTTGCCATTTCCTGGATTTCAAATGCAATTCTAGGCAAATCAACAATCCTGGTTAGAAAACCCCTACACTCCAGTTCTCGAAGTAGGAGAAGGGGCTTTTGGTGAAGGTCCAGTCTCAACCTATATCTAGTCGAACGTGCTGTGCTGGTTAGACAAATGTAAGAAAAGGGACACTTGAGTGGCAAACAAAGACATTTGCCCTAATCAACCTCGCGTAAAGTGGACCCAGGTGTTGACACTTGGCCGCGATCACGTGAACGCAAAGATCTAACGATGTTTTGCCTCTCCCACCTAGCTCAGGTTACAACAACACATGAAGGAAGATATGAACATGGACATTGTTAGTCATTGTGTTCAATCGAAATGTGGGGCGAATTAAGTGCGGTCTGGAGTGATAAGGCTCATGCTGACAAACAATGACGTTCAAGGGTTCGAATCTCAATCACACCAGGTCTCAACAGGGTTTCAATCAGAATTGAAATGATTAAATGAAAGCAATATAGTAAACATCATGCCGTTTAGGACTTACCTGTTCTGGCAGTCACGAAGCAGCTGCCGTCCTTCTGAACATGGAGTTGATTAGGATGCAGGGGCAGCCGCAGATCTCGCAGTTTACAGCCGGATTCCAGCAGCCGCGCCTTAAACATCCGCGACGCCTGGAAGATCAGCGCCCAGGCCTGATCCTCCGAGATGGGCGCGTTGAACGTTTTCAGGATCTCCTCGAGCGTCACCGAAGTGCCGCCGGTCCCGCTCGCTACTACTATCGTGCCGCGACCTCCGGCACCTCCATGTTCCCCCGCACCTTTCCCAGTGTTGAACCTCACACTCTCCAGCCTACCGTCCACTGGGCCTGGTTCCGTCCGCCTACCACCACCACCACCGATCTTGCCAACCCGCTGAATCCGCGTATCCTCCTTCGCCCGGTCACCTTCACCTAGGCTCTCCTCCGCCGAACGGGGCGCCATCTTCGGGGACACTTTCCGGCACAGGCTCCCACGGTCGAGCGCATCCGGCGCTGGAGGACAGGCCGGAACGGGCGTTTCGGTTTCCGACGCCATGCTGCCGACGTCGACGGGTGGTGCCTTAGGTGCTCCCGAGTCTAACGAGACGAGAATGAGTTTAACGTCGATGTGCTAACTTATCCTTTCGTACGATCGTTCGATCGATCCTGCGTCATATGAACTTTACACTGTGGGGTTTTCTTGAGGAGACACCCTTTCGGGTCGTCGTGCTCTCTTAGATTGGCCCTACGAGAACCCGGTTTTCCGTGGGCACAATGGTCGGTTGGCGTGTGCGTATGTATTTCTTACACCCTAGACCGATGCTGCCGGTGCTGCGTCGGCCAACACAGCGAAAGCAGGATGTTCCTACTGGACGCACCATGGTGATCACCCTGCATACTCTTGACACCAAGATTTACGACAAACTAACTACGACCGTATCCTTTTTGCTTACGAAATTACTCCTATTCCAAGCGGATCACAAAATCACCACATTTACACACATCACATACATATACGACATGCAGATACTAACAGGTGCTCTTTATTTCTTTTTCTTCGGTGCACTTTACGCAACACACGTTTCGTTTTCGGCTGCATTTGCACGAGGGGAACTTCTTCCGATGTCAACCTTTGACACTTCAACGGTGTCCGTTGTCAGGAAATCGTTTAACGTGCAATGATCATCGACAGCCGGCCACAAATGATCGACTTTGATCTGCGATCTGACCTCTTAATACCCACACACACACACACGCGCGACACTGATCTAATCTTAAAACAAGCATCCACTATCAATTGGCAAATACCAAAGCGCCCACGCACACGCACCCAACAGTAGGCCGGCCTTATCGTCGCGGACGCTGGCACACTGTTAACACTACGCTGCAGCGGCACGTTGCGATATTACCATAATGATTAAACCACGGACACTTTGTGCGTTCCACCAACTCTTCCTGCCGGCTTCGTACCCGGCGACACTAACACTGCAACCGAAGGGTAACGCATAAGCCACCATGCGCCGCCACTGATGCTTCTGCTTCTGTCACTGAACCAGCGATGCCGTTCCACTAAAAAGGGCTTTCATAAAACCTTTTGCAACCACCACTCGCTCGTTTGCATGGTTGCTAGGATGATTCTGTGGCGAACGAAAAACAACATCGGTAACAAACGAAAGGCAACCCTGTCGTACGGTTCTACTTCGAAGCAAACAAGTGTAATCACATGGCCACGGTGATGGACGAGAAATTGTCGATGAATGCTAATTTTTAGCTCGTGTGCAATTTATTAGTGGTGCCGGGTGGAAATTAGAGACGGACACAAGGGTTTGAGTTGAATTAAAACTCGAATTTTTTTTTTGGCCTCCAATAGAACCAAAAATTTACCAGTTCTGCGTTTTCATTTTTTTTTTTTCTGAACCTGAAAAGAGTACAATTTTGTCCCACCTGCTAAGGAAATGTCACTCCTTTAGTATTCACGCTGAAGCGACACTATCGATCGATAAAGGCCCCAACTGTACGCAAGGAGCTTTCCCACGGTCACGCATACGCCCAAAGGCTGCGGCCTGTGCACTTCCGTCATCAACCAACACAGCACAAATCGATTGGGCACACGCTGCTGAAAGTGAACGTTTTTATTGCGGTTTTCGATGCTGCAGGATTTTCCTTACTTTTCCGCTTGGTCGCTATGGTTGGCAAGTATTTTGCAGAAAAGCACTTGCTTCTGATGCTGGAGGAGGAAACAGTTGGATGATGGCCGTTCCTGATGGACGGCAAGGAAAAAGAGACAAGGAAAATGGCCCCTATTTGAGAACGTTTGTTCGTTCGAGATCCAACCATTACAGCAAACATTGCTTTCTCAAACCTCATGTTGAACTGGTGCAGTACGTTGTGTAAAAAAATGCACACGATACGATGAAACAAACAATGGTGACCTTGCAGCTTACTCACTATCAACAAAACGAATACACTCTGCATCGACAATTGAACACATTTTCACATTATCAATAGTAACCGGAGAACAAACACCACAGAAACGAATGATTAGGATCCGTCATGCCAAACTTCCATACAACCATTATTTTCGATATACCACACATTTACTTGGCCCACCGGAATAACGCACGCTAGCGTGATGTTTTACAACATTGTGATAAGGATTGGTAGAAAGAGCAGTTCTTCTAATTCTAACCACTAAACCATGATCGTAATTACATCTAAAATTGTATCAAAACATTACCAGTAACTACAGTGTAAATTCGCTCGGCCAACGATGAACATTTCAATCAAAGCACGCTTGCTTAATAGAGCGTATGAAAATGTACGCACTTTTTCAGTTACCACTACAGCACAAAAAATGCTCCGTTTATTTCTGACTATCCGAAACGCAACGCACGACCGCTCGCACCGAGCTTTCGAACACTACTCGTGCGCTGTTCAAAATCTCCTGCTCTCCGGCCGAACGGTTTCGAGCACCGTCCCAAAGAAAGTGAAGAGAGCTTCATTGCACCATATGTTTCATCGAGCAGTTTTGTTTTCGCTCTTTCTCGCTCTCTCCCGTGATGCCGGTGCACCTCTGTCGCTACCCGGCACATGGTTTTCTATCGCCATCGCTCTTTCGTGAGATGGCGCTCCGTGACCTTTGGATTTCGCTCTTTCATTTCCGCTCTCGCGGTTGACTGATAGTGGTGGGAACATTGTGTACTTTTTAAAAACGATCCGGAACTGAATAAGTGCTCAATTTACCGGGTTCGATCTTTAAAGTGTTTGATCCCATTGACTTAGAATCTCCAGATGAATATAGTTCCATTTACGGCAAGGACCCAGCTCGAGCTGGTTCGACAAAACCCAACAGTAGCAATCTTTTATCGTTTCCAGCCTTCTGAAAGTTATATCCCACTCCAAAAAGATATGTCCCAGGACTTAAACGTGTGTCAGTGATTAAAAAAAACATTTAGCCATAGAAGCGGCTATAGCCGGTATTCAGGTATAACTGAAGAGGCCTGTGTAGTTCCGCAGTTTGCCGCCAGGTATCGCTTGTCAGTGATGCCACGCCCAACACTACATGTCGATCCTATTCGCGATCACGCAGAGGGCGAAAAGTATGCAACAGGAACAACCGGTATTGATTCCTAAAATCCCGCCTCGTCTACCCGGTACACTCCCGGGACCGGTTTTTGCCGGCTCAGCGGTGGATAGATAAAAACGATCAATGAAGCAACGTTGATTATCCAAAAAACTATGAGCATTGAATAAAATATAGAGCCACATGTACGTTTTGGAAATAAAATGATTTGTCAAGTTATACTATATATTTTTATGCAAAATACCCAACGTAACGTACATTAATTACTGTATAGAAAATTGTCTACCTAAGGTCTCATGAAATACTTTCTGAAACAACTACATCCGATCAATCGAACGCAGGGTGCAATTTGGATTACCCTCGGTGACCCTGCCTGAGCAGTTCTGCGGACGTCCTAAGAATCGCTCGGAAACACTTCCTTCAGGCCCTGATGCCAAAACTTTCGTATCTGATGCAGCTGATTGCAGGTGAACTCTACCTTCTGTAATAACTCGTCCGACTGAAAGAAGGAGGAGAAGGAGGCTTCAATCGAAGTTGGAAACGATGGAAACATTAAATATACCTCATTGCAGTTAGGATCGCTACTGGATCGAACCAATTTGTACGCTTCCGGTGGGTAGAACGTTTGGTGCAGCGGCGTGAGGTTATTGCTTCTAAAAAAGAAAAGAAGAAAAATTTGTAAAAAAAGAAATGCGTTGCATTAAAAGAACTGCAATTTTGTAAAGCCAATGACACGTTATCATAAATTATATCTAAATTACAAGCACTAAACAATCTGAACTGAATTGCTCTATTAGCTGAGTTAAGCTGCTTCATTGCATGTAAACAAAAATCCTGTTTTTTCATTCAAAGCACAACCAAAAAACTGAACGTTACAATAGGCTTTATCACCCTGTGCGTCCAAACGTTCTTCACCTCCGATTGTCTTCGTAGGGCGAATGTTGACGAGAGGGTTGTGACTGCTGCGACTGCTGCTGATGCACGCGCCGACTGAGGATCGTATTGTCTCGATGATATTCTCCCAACTTGACGATCAGTTTCGCCCGATCCTGATCGAGCATTTCGATGCGCTTCTTTAGTCGAACGATCTCCTGACTGAGCTGTGCCTCCCGTTCCTTCCACTCGGCGACACTCTTGCGCATCAGCTCCTTGGTGGCCAGTGTTTGCTGCTTAAACTCTAGCAACTTTTTCGAACTGTCCTTCAGCTGCTCGATCTCCTGCTGCCCGCAACGTAACTGCTTGCTGAGGTCTTCGTGCATGTGGTTAAGTTGCTGATAATTTTGGTTAAGTTTGCGATTCGTTTCCTCCAGCTCCTGTTGCATGAGAAAAAAATAATGGGCGAAACCAGTTAGTCAAATTTGAAGACAGGGTAGAGACCAAGTTGCCCTCTTTGTTATACCCACCAACACTCGAGACGATCTATTCGCCAGTTCGTCCTGATTTGATTTGACAACCTCACAGAGGGCGCTCTGTTTTCCTTCGAACGTCGCCAATCGCTCTCGTAGGACTTGCGATTCGTCGCGTAAAACATCGCGCTAAAAAAACATATCAGCCATCAATATGGTACGAGCCACCCATCCAGGCAGATGAGGAGATGTTGACAATTAACCTACTTCACTGGAAATTTGTTCACTTTTTTCACGCACAGCGTCCACTTCAGCTCGCAAGCGATTGATTTGTCTCTCGTACTGCTGTAGCTGATTTTTCTGGTCCATCGAACACCGCCGGACGTTGCTGAGCTCCTCCATGCACCGTTTTTCACATGCCAGCGCATCCTGTCGCGCCCTTTCCAATGCATCTGATAAGCTAGAATAACACCAAAACAACACAAACAAAACGTGTCACAAACTGTGTCTTTTTTAAACCTTTCCCCTGATGTTTACTTGTTATTCTTTGTTTCCACCTCCGCCACCTGGTCCTGCTTGGTGGCGAGCTTGCGGTTAACATCGCGTAAACTATGCTGCAACCGCTCGATCAGCTCGTCCTTCATGTAGCCAGACTGCTCCAGGTTGCTGTTGCGTCCCTTCAGCTCGCTCAGCTGCTCGATCAAATCGGTCGTCTGCTCCGTCGCCTGTATCCTGTGGTTTACGTACTCCGTTTCTCGCTTCTTCCACTCTTCGATGCGCTGAGCTAGCTCCTCCTGGGCCCTGGTCGCTTCCAGCGTTTTCTGCGCTAGCTGTTTCTGCAGCGAGTGCGAGAGTGGTGTTTTAGCCTGAATGGAAAGAGAACCTATAACGTCATCCAGAAACGCTTGCACGAAACCGACCGTTTGGCGCCGGAAACTTACCCTTTCGCGAGAACCCGGGCTACTGTTGAACCCACACTTGCACATTCGCCGTTGCACCACGAGCTCCCCGGCGATACGATCCTTCTCCGACTTTAGATTAACAATTTTGCCCTCCTGCACGTCACAGCGCTCCCGCAGCTCCTCAAGCTCCTGCTTGGCCGTGGAGAGTTGATGCTGCGAACTGCCTACCTGTTGCTCAAGTTGGACGACACTGTCCTGGTACGACTGGATCGTCTTCTGCAACACCCGATTGTGCTCGTCCAACTTCAGGATGGTGGCCTGCAGCGTTGCCAATGCCTCCACCGTTTGATCGTGCTGCTTACTCTGTAATTAAACCATTTCGAGAATAAAGTGTAAAGTATACGATCAAAAGATCACTTCTGCCTTTTCAACTTCCTTACCGTGTCGGATGAACTGACCAGCTGATTACTCAGCAACTCTATCTCCCGTCGCAATTGCTTCAGCTCGTTGGAATGCTTGCTTCGCTGCTGGCTCATTTCTAGCTCGTGAAGTCGCTCCTAGAAAATCGTTTTATAACTCATTACCGTTAACCATTAAATAATCGCGCGTCTTGTAGTATTTTATTCTTTTTTTTACCATCTCGGCACACTTCTCCCGGAAGAAGTTCAAATGTCCCAAATCTTGCTGACGCGAAACTATCTCTCCCCGGACACCGTTCATCTGGTCCTGCAGCTGCTTAACATCATCCTTGAGTAATGAAAACACACGCTGTTTCTGTTCGTTCAACTGAAAGAAAATAATAATATTTAAATAGTACTCTTACTCGATAAAAGTACTATCTATTAAGTACTTCGAAATAAAAAAAACGATTTTGTGATTTCTGAGTATACACTGTAGATTTTTTCAGCATACGATAAAAATATTGCTTATACTCGTTTCACAATGCAAGAAACAAGGCGATGAACGCAATAGTCATCACAACGCTGCTTAAACACATAAAAAGCAGCCAATTTTCAACCAAACGGAACCAATTACTTTGATATCCGGTCGCACGCCACGAATCGAAGGCGTAAATGACACGGAAAGCTAAATTCGAAGGCATTCATTTACGACCCTCTAGTCCACATCGTTCCCACCAGTGCGCGATTACAATTTTCCCAGCAGTCCCGCAAACCACAAGGACTAGATATTAGTTGCTAACATACACAGGGCCAGAGACCCGGAAGCAAGTGCCATCGCAAAATGAGTCCTTCGCCGTTGAATCAAAGGCCACGGATATCATCCATCATCGCCAAGCGGGGTTGAATGAAAAACAAGAAGAAAGAAAAACATACATACTTAACCGAATGTAACTAAACAAACAAAATCACTGGACAACCCGTGTCTTGGGGGAGGCGAGCTTAGAAGGGAGTCCCGATCGTAATCGGTTTCGTTTGTATTGATGCAAAAAAGGATTCGGAAGGGAAAATGTGTAATGGAATGTAGCTTCCGGGTCGAACGGAATAGCGTCCTTATTCGTTGGTGTAGGTTAGGTACAAGATTCCTTACCGGAATTTGCCATACAGCACAGCAATTGCACAGCGATTCCTACCAACACTTACTAGCAACTGGAAGTCGTCCACTTAAATTACAATAGACTATTTTATCCCGTTCGTTACACATTGTTCTAGATGTGGTTCTTGTGCTTAGTTTCGTTCAGATCCTTAATAAAAGTTTATCAAGCTATGCACATTTCTAAAGATAAATTGACCGTAGTTGCAATAGTTGCAGTGGGTTAAAAATATTCCAAAATACCAGGACTAAAACAGCCAATGAAACGCGAACCTCGAAACCGTGAAGCTAAGTGTCCGCTCTCGACTGCGGTCCAACCGAAACTAACTTCGAACTCGCTCTAGTTGTTCTTCGCGGTCGCCTCGTGTGGAGGCCATGTCCTTTCGTCGCCGCGACGTCAAAGTTGTTGATGTTTTGCTGGGACGTCCTGCGATCCTACCTCTTCATCATCACCCCCTGAAGCACCGGACTTTTCCAACGGTGATTCCAATGGTCTGTGTGTGGGTGTGAGTGTGGAAAAAAAGAGCAGAATTGCAGCAACACAGTGGAAACGGACAGCATTCATTGGAGCATTCGCGCTCGTTTCGCAGCAATCCGTCAACGTAACACAACACCGTTCCTCAAAACGGAGTAAGTGGGGGAGCGTCACGACTACAGCAACAATGTAGCAATAAATCTAATTCCAATCGCAACCCCAACCGCGCCCCGAGGACATTGCACCCGTGCGGGAGCGGGAAAATGGAATGTGGAAAGGATATGGGCCTAGAGGTGCGGCAGACGACGGCTTGCTGAAGTTGACCCAAAAACGAATGAATGAAATGCATCGTCCATAGGAGATGAAATGCGCGTGCCATTGTTCCGTGCCGGCTTACAGAAGCGTGTTGTAATCGTACTCACCACGTTTACTTTCAACCGCAAGTTCCACGGTTGATGGATCGTCGTCGCTCACAACCAGCAACCGCAGCAAAACCAGGACAGAATTTAAAGGAACGCCATCACATCCACACCGATCTATTCCGCAGTGCAAAGTTTTGCGAAAGCGAGAAAAAAAATCCACCGACAATGCATGACCAGAGGAGAAGTTATTAAAAAGTTAGCCATATGTATGGAGAAAAGTTTTTCCATTACTTCCAAGTTTGCGAGCAGACCTTCGCGAGCGTAATTGAATCGAAATGCCATTCCGCCCGGGGATCGTCACCGATTGCTTCTTTTGCGGTTGGTAATTTAGTTCGACTGGGTTTCCTTATCGTGATCGGGATTTTGTCAATCAAACAAATTTTTTTTCTTGAAATAATTCTTGACTTAACGAATTCCCTACATTCTGGGTCATGTTTAACTCATGTTTATAAGTCAAGGCCCCTATGAACCCTCGGTACGTTTCTTGCGGACCCCCTAACAATTAAAATTTCAATCCAAAATGTAAAATATACAGCCCGGGTTCGAATCTGAGAAAAAATAGGGACAGAACGAAACTATGTTTCTCACGTCTTCCTCTTCATTAGTGTTCGAATTGTAAAACTCACAATGGTTGCATCGGCCTGTTGGCGTATCGAAGTTAACGAATCTATTCTGATCCGATGTCGTAGGCCATTCGGGTCGCGAAGTTTGCGTGCCAACCAGGTTCGCGGGTTGGCACCGTATATTCCACCTTTCACCATGCACACTGTTTGACGGCAACGTACCGCCAACTTTTTTTTCACGGGGCAGCCAACTTTTTCTCCTCTTGCCCTTCGGTTTTCAAAGAAATTATAATTCATTTACCACCTGCTTTCGCTATGCTGTGAACCAGTTTTACATTAGCGAGGTAGCTCCTTCACCTGGGAGTTGGGATATAACACGCAAGAAACGAGGAAATAGGGTGTAGAAAGCCCCAAGTCCCCCTTCAAGGCCCTCGCGGAACCGACCGCGAGTTTGCTCCGAAAACGAAAGGAAGTGTGTACGATTAAAATCTGATTATCCTTAGGCATGAAACGCTACAAAGAAGTTCTTCACCGAACCCTGCGGAAAGCGGCAGAAGGGCCCCGGTGTTGATGGCTTATTTTCCACGTTCAGGACATCGTCGCACGCATGGGGAAACTTGTTCGAGGAAAAAAGAGGGGATGCCAATCGCTCTTCATAACTTTCCCAACACCTCGCCTCGTTACGCGCGCTACCTAACAATTTCGCGAAAGCTAAGCCCTCGTACGAACTAGGATAAAATATACCTTACAAGCTGGCGCAACAAGCGATAAACTTACACTTTTTTCCATTCCTCCACCACACCGGTGCTGCTTTCCCTTTCTCCTTTCGATGTTTCTCTAACAACAGAAGAAACAGGAAGCCCACAATCGGGAAGAGAACCAGCACAATCGATGAAGGGAAGAAAACATACATTTTACTGCCATGCCAGAGCACGGGCGTATTTGTACATTTCTTTTCTTTTCTACTGTTTTACGGCACCGTCGCAGCACGTTTACGATTGAATCGTTAGGTGCGCCAAAAATCAAACATCCGACCGTCTCTGCAGCCCGCGATACATACCGGGCTGCGATAAAATATGATTTCTCAATCACCACAATGGCATTACACTGGTGTCAATCGAGCACCGCGGAAAATCGTCCAAAGTGTGTCGTAGAAACAGAGAAAAACAAAAGAATGCAGTAATTCCTTGGCCAGGAAAGCTCCTTCCCTAACAAGAACACGATCGCATTGACACATTACCATTCGTTGATAAATGGGTTTTACTGCAGCGCATTAGTTCCCTATATAAAACCGAAAAAAACACAAACACACACACACAACATTTCTACTAGCAGTTCTCACCTCCTGCCGGATGTCAACGGCTTGGGATAGGTCCTTCAAATCCGCAAACTCACGGCTCAGCTCGGCCAACTGGCAACGCAACTGCAGATTGGAGTCACGGTAGTGGTCCAGCTCGTTGTCCTTGGTCAAGTTCTGTCGGTTAGGAATGTTTTATAGGCTTTATTACAAGGAAACCCCTTGGCCTCCTACTACGTACCTCCTTAAAAGCGTCGTTAAGCTGCTCACTCAGTAACATAACTTCTAGCTGAAGATTTTCCACCAGTTCATGAAGAACATTTACCTAACACAGCGGGTCGTACAGGAAAAACGTTTTTACTTTTTTAAAACCATCGGCATGTCTCGTAATTCTATCTTAAAATAAATTGAATAGCCCTTCTTAAGAATAGAAGAAGACACCACAAAACTTACCAAATGTATTAATCTTTAAAAAGGGAAAGTGTGAGTTTGATTATAAGCTATTGTAAAACACTCACGAATGGTAAAAACATTGCCTACTCGTCATTCAAAGTTAACAGGATTAGTACGCTATCAAGCAGATAAATAATTTATTACGAAGAATTCCAACGAAAATAAAAGAACAACAATGGAATAACTTGTTTAAACACAATTATGATGAAGTAACGTTCAACAAGCGCGTATATAACTTTGGCGCTTGTAGAATTTAAGATTAAAATGCGATGAAAATCGCTTGTAGAATTATGATAACATTAACGAACTGCGATATTCGCGATCAGTGTAGTGTACACACACCAGATATGTAGGATAATAACCTATCCAGTCGATTAATAATACTACTGCCTCCAGCAATTCTTCATCTTAAAAAAAACATATTCTTTAGGTCTAGGGGGATCAACTTCACAGCATTACGATAGGTGAGAACAAGTCAACAAGGCGTATCCCGCCGGCCTGGCGCGTAGTGCGCCGAGTCACGGGAGTGAGGCAAGGCTGGTTGGTGTTTTGGGGTGGAAGGTAAATCGGTTCGCGATTCCCTTCACGAGTCGAATCCACTGAACAGTGCTCGTCCAATGGCGGTCCAATAGTCGGTGGGACCAGTCGTCCCGTTTCCAGCGGGACTTCCGGAAGCGGCACTGTTAGGTGCATTGGGAGAAGGGCTGGTGGTGGTAGCGGGGTTAGTGGTGGCAGAGTTTGATGTCGTTTGAGCCAGCTGCTGTTGTGGTGTCGGCTCAATACTGAGGGCCACCGCATCGTCCTTGTCACTACCGGTGCCGCTGGGCCAGTAACTGTGGTGGCCAATGCGATGAGCCGCGTGTGACGGCAACGGCGACGACGTCGTTGACGGCGATTGGCTGTAACGGAGGCCGGAAAAAAAACTCACGGATGAGCTGCCGTTGCGTTTCGTTTCCTCGAGGGCAACGCGTAGGTTGGAGATGGTGACGAGTTGATTTTTGCACTAGGTGTCGTCCGGAGTCAGGAAAGATGGGGAAAATATGTTTAACAAAAATTAGTTTTCAACTTTTACCACATAACAAGGATCGTTCGAGAGTAGAACAGATTAGAAAAAAATAATGTTTAAATCAATGAGAAAGCAAGAACATTTTTCTATTTCCTTTTCCAAGTCATCGCCATTCGGAAAAGGGGAAACTGTCTGAGCGGAAAACAAATAAACCGCCATCAACAAACCCCGGTGCAGTTTGTTCAACCACAACCTCACGACGATCGTGCGCAATGGAGGCGCATCAAATCTTTCCCCGAAGCGCGGAACAGTTGGCCCCGGTTTGCGCAGCTCCATTTACCTACAAACGCCGAACACGCTTCGCACTCACGATCGAAACGCAGGGAAAATCCCATCCCTCGCGTGAAATAGAGACACGCGTACCCAACCCCTTAACATACCTCGTCCTCGATGGCGACCTTTTCCTCGCTGGTCTGTTGCAAATTATCCCGGTACTGTTGCAGCTGTCGGTGGAAGAAAATAATTTAAAAAAAGTCACACATACTGGGAAGAGGTACGTTCACAAAAGGAATATAAAAACCTACCGTTTCCTTCAGGTCCTCCACTTGCTGCACGAGCTTCGATTTTTCCATGTTCAACATCGCAATAACTCGGCCTTGATCGTCGGCCGTTTCCTCCAGGCCGGCAATCTGGTGGTGGGTCGAGAAAGAAACACCGAACAAATGAAACCGGATTTATTTTCCTCCACACTCGGTGGTGTTTCTTGTGCGTAGCGTTGCGTACCTTTTTCTGCAGGGTAATTTTTTCGCCATCGATCGTCTCCTGACGCGCCCGGCACTGATCGAGCTGCCGCTCCCGGCTAGCCAGCTCCTGGTGGAGCCGTTCCAGCTCGCCATGGCGATCACGCAGTACCAGATCCTTCGTTTCGATCTCCTTCTTCAGATCGTCGATCAGGCCCTGCAGTGTGCAACCTTCGTCTAGGCCCAACGAAAGCGAGCTAAGCGACTGGCTAGCACTGTTGTTGCTATCCTTTCCCAGCTGGAAGACAGTCATGACAGGATGTTGATGGCAATAACACTTAATAAGCTACACCTTAGAGCACACTCTACAGTCTATACACACGCAAAGGGGGATTTTTTTTTTTTTCGTAATCTTCGTCAATCTACTTCAGTTCGACCCCAAAATGAACACACCACACATGAACGATATCGAGTTTGGAAAGCGGATGAGCTGAACAAAACAACATTCAAACGCATTAACATAAGCAAGCCGCCACACGCCTCACGAAATACACGAAAAGAACGAGCGCAAGACAACCGCACATCCGCCACGAGATCCGCGAACCAACTAAACCAAACCGACGGCGCAGAGATTCAAATGGCCCCCCCATCGCCCGGCTCAAGTGCTCCTTGGTCCAACATTGCGCCGGCACGATCGGGAGTAAGATCTCTGGGCGTCACTGAGACAAGCAGAGAAAGAGATTGAACGAGAGGAAACCCCATCCGGCAAAAATAAGACTAGACAACCGGGCGGAGCGGGCGAATGCGTTTTCGGGCTAGGATATGGAAAGGTTGAACGAAAAGTGACCAGGCATGATGCGCTTTCCGCCGAGCTGTAGCTGTGGTTGTTTGAAAACTAAAGATGTTTGGCAACACCGAGGCAACGAGGGGCTATTACAGAACGTTTCTCTCGTCGTTCTTCGTAAAGTACTACGCCCAGATGCGGCCAGGCGCATACATCACACGAACTACCCTAGTTCTAGCCAGAAGCGTACAGGAGGAAGCTATTTTTGAACGCCCATCGGCTCTGTCCCCTAGCACGGTCCCATTGCCGTAGGTAGACTACACCTCATCTATGACTCCACGTTGTTTCCCCACTCCTCAGACGAATATAACCAGAAGTGCATCGCGTGATTATGGACCATCGTTCGCTGCGGTGGTGCCATTGCGTTCGATCTCTTCCCGTGAGTGACTTTTGCTACGCTCCACGCATACGCGGTGTAGGTGTTGATGGCCTGCAGTAGCAGCGTTGCGCCGGTCCTGATATGACATCCCACGGATTCGTTTACAAACAACAATGCTCGCTTAACTCCTTTCCTTCGGCACAATCTCCAGTAGCACAAACGGTTCTAATCCACGAGATGTACAAAGCGCACCCATTGCAAGCTCGTTCTTCGTTTGAAACTCGCACAAGCACAAAACCCACGATCCCTCGGATTTACGATCCCGCATCCCAGCTCTTAAGTGATCGATGTTCGTGCGGCACTCTGGAAAACCCCGCCTCGGATGGGGGCGTACGTAGTCGTGGATTGCACGTTCCTAAAATAGTTAAGCGTCCTCGCTCGAATAAAAACCCAAAGAAATATCCCTCCCATTCCCTTACAACAACCCCTGCAAGTTATCTGCCGATCGTTCTCAACACATTCTGAAATTCACGCACGCTGCCGCTACATGCTAGGTAATTGACTATTAGCTCCCGACTTCTTCCATGCCTACGGGAAGTTAAACCGTTGCTTATCTGAAAACAAACGCGTTGACGCAACACGCGGTAAACTTCGATCGATCTCTCATCGATCGATACTCTTGACTTCAGTGTTGCCGTTCATGCCTTGGGGTTTCGAGAAAACGCATAGATCAATCGTGAGTCACTGCTCATCCCCACGGGCCGTGGCATTCCCTGAGAGCTGAAAAAAATACGTTAAAACCGTACCAAGGCAGCGGCCAGACTGCAAAGTCCAACAAGTTGCGTTTGTTCTTTTAGAACTAGAGAATATTTAGCAATTATGTTTTCCCTTAAGGATACCAAGCTGAGTTTTTTGCAGTTTCTGTGAATAAAATAGACTACTTGTAATAGCAAGGTAATCTATTTTTCGGTAACAAGGTTGCCGGTGAATGTCTACTATGGAACATACATACAAGACTTCCTCCACAAACTATTCCATCAAGTGATTAGCACACGAAGGTGAAATGTTTAACACCACCTTTTACGTACTGGCTTCATCCTATATCCATTCGAGCAATGACGTCGGGATTGTGCAAATTCTCACCTCCACCGCTTCCAGACGTCCGTAAATGGTGAAACCATTCAAATAGGTCCACCCGTACCGGTCCATTATGCCCTAAATAGTACTAATTACTAAACATACAACTGCGCGTTCAATAATGCTTGTAAATTAACATTCGTTTACCCGAGAGCAGCGGTGTTTCGCGGTGCGAACTGGTGGTATGTGAGGAGAATTGTGTAAATAGCCACCTCCAACGAATCTCGCTTCAACTGCACCAACCATCACCATCGTGGGTGGATTCTAGCGGCAGCGATGGGCAGTCCAACTGCCAGCCAGCAACGCGCTTGGAGTACGCAAACCACGTGCGAGATGGGAGCAAACACGTCGAAAAACGCACCTCTTGCGCAGTATGGGCAAAAAAAACTCGACGCCTGGTTGCTCTGGGTATGCGGTTCCAAAATAGACGTTTGTCACTCGCATCCGGTGAAGATGTGCATCCCATCGCCACACGGTTGCGAAGCGGGTTAGAAACACTGGGGGGGGAAAACAGGAAAAAGCGGAGTCGAAAAACTGGGTTAAAACGGTCCCTTCACTACCCTGGTGGTTTGTGCCCTTCCTTTCCTCCCCACAACACCACAGAGGAATGTTCGCCCGACAAAACCCCATAAGGAACTAACTAAATCCACTCCATGCCATCCGCAAGTGGTCCACCAAAATAGACCCTAAAAGGGCGCTCGATCGGGTACTCTACCTCGGGTGGAGCTGCAAGTACGCGACGGCTGAGAGATTAATTACCCAATTGAATTTGAATCGAACTGGCAAACTGTTTACAAACCGGGTGGGAGGTAACGAGAGAAGCTTGTTTATTTAAATCAAGGCACCAGGTCAAATCTTGCTCGGATGGTGCGTAGGTGAGATGCCATAGAACCTATTAATTGTGTTGAATTTTACCACGAATTATAAATGCTAGCGAGCATACAATTTGTCTTTTTGCTCTTGATAAATTACTCGACATTTCATGCAAATAACGCGAACTACGGCCTGGCCGTTCAATCAATATAAATTAAATTAAATTAACGCCAACTTACCAATCGTTTTAACTGTTCCACCAGCTGACACACCACTGCTTCCGCGTGCAGCTCTCGCTGGATTGCAACATCGCTGCAATCTTCCAGCCGGGACACGGTGGCGCTACCGATGCCTTCGTCCTGCTCCAACGCACAAGCAGCAGGAAGCTCGGTTAACCGGCGACACAACATTTCCCCACACGCCCGCATGGCTTCGATCAACTCGTCGTCGTCCTCATACCTCAGCGTGCCGGACTCATCGTGGCATCCACCCAGGGCCTCACCGGCACCGCACACTCGAGCGGTAGTTTGTAGCAGCTCCTCGCAAGCTCCCCGTAACCCAAGCAGTGCCTTTCCCGTGTCCGCGCGATCCCATTCGCCACCACCGTTCAACGCCGTGAGCTCTGAAGAGCGGTGGATGTTCCCGTGAACCCGTTTGTCGTGCAATTGTGCCCGCAACTCGGACAATTCCTGCTGCAGCGTGCGCACGTACTCCGTTTCCGTTTCACTGTGCTTTTGGATCGTGTCGATACCTTCGAGGAGCGGTTGTGCACTACCGGTAAAGTTTGAGACTGAACCATCCGACACGATCGAATGGAAGGAGGAACTCGAAATCGCTTGGGACTCTGGCGTTGAGAAGTGGACCCTTTCGGGTTGTTTCAAAGTCTCCACATCAGCAACCGAATGTGGAGTCACGTTCTTGAAAAAAAAGAAGAAAGGAAAGGACAGGAAGAAATTTAATTATTCACATTTAACGTACAACTATTGATCATGCAATGTGCAAAGCCATTTTATTCAGCTGCAATTGTTAGTAGTAGTTGTTGTTAACACGGTAAATTTGCTGCGTCTTGTAAGTGCTTTCGTTAGATCCCATGCACCATCGCACCATCGGTCGTTATCTTCTTTCGTACAGATTCCAGTTGATCTACAACCGTGTGAACCTTTTCCCACCCAGACCATCATAAGAACTATTTCATCATTCACTCAGCGAGCTGGGAAAGCTTTGCAGACTCCCACAATCGCCATCGTCGTAAAGTTCGGAAAACAGCGAAGCGTCCTTTAGGGACTGGATAGAATCGAAAAAGCGTCTATTAAAAAGCGTCTACCTGACTGGTGTCCGGACCGGACGAAATAAAGCTACAGCCACCACCAACAGCGCCACACTGAAGCGACCAGGGAAGCGAAAGTTGAAACGGAAATCGATACCTCGTGCAGTAACTTGATTTCGTGTCGCTGCTGGGCGATCACCTCATCGCGGAAGTGAATGGCGGTGTTTGCCTGCCGCAGTTTGTCCTCCTGCTCTTTCAACTTCTTCTTCAACTGCGTTATCTTATCGTGGTGATCGGTGATCTCCGAAATAAGGCTCCTATTGTCGGTCGTCGCCGCCGCGGACTGTGGTTTGAAGATACAGATCGGGAACATAGCACACGCATGAAACGATTAGCAATTCCTCCGGCTTGGATCCCCATTACGCAAAAGTCCTCCATCCAAAAATCTACTCTAATAAGCTCCAACGTTCAATCAAGAACCAAACACGCAGTGGGTAAAACAAGGGGTTCTTCCCCTTCTGAGAAGTGTTACCAGTTTCGCCTTAAGCAGTTGACCATCCAGGGAGCTGATCTGTTGGCGCATTATGTCGATCTCCTTACGCTTATCATCTAGCTGTTTCTCCCGCTCCTGGTTCATGTTGCGCAGTTGATCGACCATGGAACAGCGATCGCTCAGCTCCTTGCGTAATTGCTCGATTTGTCTACAACGGGCAACGGGCAGAAAGGAATGGTTGAGATTGTAAGGTCGCTTTTACTAGCCGAAATGGTTCGGTCGTTTACCGTGTCTTGCTGTCCAGCTCCTGCAGTAGCATCTGGTCGGTGGTCGGCACAATCGGATAGTTGGAGGAGAGCTCGAGGGCAACAATTTCCTCGCCAGGGGCGGGCGTCACCGATGACAGTGCCGCACTCATATTGTCCAGACGCTTCAGACGGATGTCCGGACCGAAGCGTACCAGATCCTTGAGGTATGCGGCTCGCATTAGCGCCATCCGCTCCATACAGGTGTCCTGCATCTCGCGCAGCGACTGGACGAGCTCGGTGTTGAGCGACCGCAGACTGTGGACCCAGTCGTTGTAAATAGCGATCTAGCAGCAAGCGGGTTGACGATGAACAGGAACACCACGATGCCATAGCAACCACCATGAAAATGGAGAATATAATTAGTAAGCAGCTGCACACCCGTTAGTACATCTGTATGTGGCCCATCTTAAGTTTCATAGCCAGCTCATTCACTGCCACGTGCCCGTTCTTTGGCCGCAAAGGATGCAAACAATTAAAAAGTAAAGCCTTGACCGGTGGTAGTGAGGCAGGGGGAATCAAAATGCGCGACCCGCATACCCCCCCAACTGTCGCCTGCAGGGAGGACCGACCGATTCTAATCCAGCTCAGAGGAAGGGGGGCTAGTGCGAGTGACCTTCGCACGGCGACGCATGCGACGCGTACACACGCGTGCTCTAAGTTCTACTCACCTTGAAGGTATCGTCCATCCCTTCGTTTACGGCCAGCTGGACCTGCTTGGCGAACTGCTCGTTCAACTGATCCAGCAACTGGGGGTTCAGTGACGCGTCGTCCGGCTGCTCCGGGAGAATGCTTCCCTCGACCGGTGGCGAATCCGTCAGACCGATCCGTACACCTTTTTCGGTCGCTGGAAAGCACTCGCCACCCTCGGGGAAGCTTTCCGTTGCCACGGCGCTCTTTTTATCACCGTCTCCGGCTGCGTCCATTGCGAATACACCGCAGGTGGCGCTGCGCAGGGCCTTTACATCAACTGCAACGAGCAACCTACAACCGATTCACTTGCCACTTGTTCGAGGGAACGAGGGCGCACGTCACAGGTGCAATCTGAAGCGCGGAATCGCGTCGAGCTGCGCAATCCCGTCCGCCTGAAACCGAAAACGGCACGATATGATCCAGTAACTGCCACCAAGTGGCGTATACTGTCGCCAGTCCAGCAGCACTACTTCTTTTTTTCCGAACTCGATCTGCTCACTGCTCTGCCCGACACTAAACGTTCCCTCGCCTCACCGTTTCGTTGTGGTGTTTGTGTGGCGCTGCCTACTTTGTTTACGTCTGCTACGTCGTCAGCGAAATGTAAATAAAAGCAGGCGAGCTCCATTCGTGTGGTGTTCCGAGGTCTGTGGAGCACCTACCCGGTTCGCTCCGTTCCTCCGAAGGGAGGTTTGATCAAATGCTGAACCCCAAAATCTCACCTCCTCGAGTCCGTTCCTACTGCAACAGAACGATGTTTCGACTCGTTCCAGACAAATAAACAAATTTCCAACTCTACATGCGAGCTTTGTGGACGTGCTCTGTAGCGTTATGTGGCGTTACCAAACGACCATGGTTATCATTAACTTAATAATTACGAAGAAAATACTCTTTTCTTTCCGAGTGCGATAATAAATGAACAGTTTGATCACGTGCACATATTTTCCTTTCAGCCGTTAATTTCGCATGTAACTTTTTTTATTGGTATTTTCTTTTTTTTCTGTATTATTTTACGTTCCTTCTCCACATCTCACCAACGCCAAGTGTACAGCATTCACCAATCTCCAATTAGCACATCATCATCACTATCCCGCGCTAATGTTATTTCTGTTTTCCTCTTGTTTTGTTAATGTGCACATCTCCTGATTAGTGTCAGCCATCGTCGTTTACGCCGACCCACTTTTTTTTCTTAATAGTAAATTATTTAATCTTTCCTCCAGTTACATTACATTAGGTATTAGTAGTTTAGCAGTAGTGTTCCACAGTAATACAATCGCTTGTATTAATTGCTACCGTTATGTTACTGCTGCGTCGTCTCCCTGTTTGGATGAAGGTGTAATAACATCGACTCGACGATCGCGAGTCTTGGGGATCTCGCTTTTCGCTCAAAAGATGCGGATTAACAGGACTGCTAACCGTCGTGTGCCGCTTGCTGTGCTGCCCAGCGCTCGTGGTGGCGGTGGCGGTTGTGGGAAGGAACCGCGAGTGAAAGGATATCTCGGGGCAGGTGAGGAGTACGGAGAGTACGGAGTCAAAGGAATATCAACACGTAAAATTTCATTTCTTAAAAACAATCCTAGTTTTGTCTTTCTTAAATACTAATCTCTTTACAGGCAGCAATGCTTCCTCGCTTTCGTTATGAGCTGGGCGTGCCACAATATGCATTATAGTGGGGGATTTTTTTTTTTTTTGTTTCTTGTGAATGTGATAGTCCGCCCTCTTTTCTCGGACACATTCATCTTGATTAATAATTTCCTCGTGCACATTTTCTTATATTCAGAAATGCCCACAAG
The DNA here is from genome assembly GCA_914969975.1 of Anopheles atroparvus. NCBI lineage: Eukaryota > Metazoa > Arthropoda > Insecta > Diptera > Culicidae > Anopheles > Anopheles atroparvus. The sequence continues at coordinate 22,554,495 of CAJZCY010000003.1, forward strand.
GAACTATTCCTTCATCATCGTATGTTTGAAAAGCATAACGCAGAGAACGTAATGAGCGACACGAACGTCTGTGCTTCCGTTGGATATTAGCTTTTAAATTAAAAAGTAATGTATAATTAAAGTCACGTGGAAGCTATCTCTATATTCATTTACAATTGATATCGCACCGGTTCACCTTGCTTGTCGTCATGTGCGACGCTTTTAGCGGATCGATGTAGAAGACAGAGCAGATCTCTCAACGGTGGTAGTGGGGGGTTAGAGGAGAGTCAAGGAAAACAAAATTCACTACTTACTGCGCATAAGAAACAAAACAAAAAAACTAGCAAATGAAAAGTATTATAAAGACTACAAAATACCACATAAAAAACGACAGTCGACCATAAATATAAACTCCAAGGGCGTAAGTAAAATTGCTACGATCACACTTTGCTGCAGTTGCAGTACTGCTCACTTTCGCTTGTGTATGTGCATCTTTGTTTCATGTAATAAGCATGGACAATTTCTGGTAGGAGGAAATGGCTGAGCGTCATTTCCCATTTCGATATAATGAATGGGAGGAAACGAGGAGGGAGGGAGGGGAGGGAATAATTGTTTAGATTCAGCCCTGTTCTTGCCAAAATACCTAACATGGCAAGGGAAAAATAATTTGACGATTCTATGCCTAAAAAAAAGTCTCAACCAATTGTTGGAAAAGGGCCAATTCTGAGCCAAAGTAATAAATTGCGATATTTTAAAAACTGCACGGTAAAACACCCTATTCCTTTGCAATTTTCTCACGGCCCAATAGTAGAGTAGAACAATCTGATGAAAACGCGGCCGCCATCAGCCTGCAACATACAGAAAAGCCAGCTTGGGAAAAAAAGTGCCGGTCCTCGGTGCACGCCCCTATAATCTGCCTTTTTATCAAATTCGAAGGGATGTGATATCCCCGCCGAGGCCCTTTTTATTTACTTATTCTCCTCCTCCCTGGGGCAAAGTTAACTTCATGTGTATCACTTGTTCTTGTTTGCCGTATGTACTATCTTAATCTTCATTGGCGCTACACTCCCCTCAGGGTTCTGCAAATTTGTCTTAATGTGAGAGTCAATCGGCCGTGTCTTCTTATCCCACAGTTTTACCACAGTGTACCAGGGTGTTACCTAACTGTATGCGTGTTGACTTGCAACATGTTTCCTGACAGGAGGATGTATCAGGTCGAGTACGCAGACACAGCATATGCCAGGCTGGCACAACCAATATGCTCCCAGTACGCATTGCGACCATTTCAAATTGGCGTGTTGGTGGTTCGGCATGAGATGCTGATCAATATGCGTTTATGTGTGCTTAGTACGATGTTTCCTGTGGCGAAATATATCTCCATATATATATAATCTGTCCGTGTCGACGGCGGCCTGCTCATGCTCTCGATCTCGCCCGTCCCGACTTCCTTTAAGCTAGATACACATAGATTTTTCTATCCTCGGGCGTGCGCGCGAGATATTCGCGCTCGATCAGGCCCTCTATTCTCTTCTTGATGATCACCGGCGAGGGCAGGAAACGGCTCTTCAGTTGCGTTGTAACGTCCGATACGAGCAGGTTGTGCTGTTGGAAAATTTAAAAAAACGCAGCAGAAATTGATACCCCAGTACACAACCATCTTTCGCCCCTCTTCCGCAAAGTTTACTTACAGGCATCCTCTTTCGAGCTTTCATAATGCGCACGATCGCCGCTTCTATTTCGTGCTTTCGATCTTCGTCTACCTTGCTTCGAGTTTCCTTTCGCTCGGGCTCCGATTCGCCCTTTGCAGCGACAGTTTGAATTTTCACCCTGCAACGCAAACCAAAAAGCACAAAAAGAAAGTTTTTAGTAGCCCAATGCTGGTGGTAGATGAACGCGAAAAACAAATGCTCCAAACACTCAAACACGTACTTGTGGAACTTTGACACGAACGCATCGTTGACGTAGAACTCATCGGTTGAGACGATTTCCTTGGATGTTTTCGGTGTCCGGACGAGGAGCCGCTGCTGCTGCTTGCCCATCGATAGCGACTGGAGCGCACGGATCAGATCTTTGCTCGGGATGTCCGTCTCCTGCTGGATGTCCTCGTACGTCATACGTTCGCGATTGTTGAACAGCATGAGAACGCACATCTAACGAAAGGAAGCAAGGGGGAGATGAAGAGCAGGACCATTAAGTTAACGCCCTCGGTGTCGCCAGCCCCCGAATCACTCTACACGAACCTGATAGGTGGATAACTGAAGCACATGCCGTTTCGGGGCGTCCAACGTGGCCGACGAGCCGGTTGGGGCACTGCTACTACCGGACGATGGCGCCGTGCTGCTACAGTTTCCTTCGCCCTTCTCCTTTTCCGCCTTGACGCCGTAAAATTCGGCATTCATATACACCGTTCCTGTGAGACGCGGCAAGCGGATGACATATGTTAACAAAACCAAAACCCCCACCCACACAAGGTTTCTTGTGTCTTTTGTATCTCTCCCACTAATATTACCTAGCTGTGGTTGCAACGTTAGCTGTCGCCCCGAGTGTTTCGCCAGATAGAAACGCTTGAACGTTTCGAAGGCTTTTCGTGGTGCTAGCGGGATGTTACAGTTCGGTGTGACGGACTGGACAGCATCCACAGGAAACGAAAAGATGAAAAAACAAACATTCAATTTTATCCTCCTTCTTCGTCCTGATGCTGGCCACCACGCTCCCCCCCTTTCTCGTGCCTCACCTGCGTCGGCCAGAAACCGGTGGTGAGAATTCGCACCGTCAATTCGACGCCCTCCAGAGCGGAGTTGTCGTTGTTGATGTGGTTCTTGAACTCTTCCATCACCGTGTTCGAGACGGACATGTCTTTGAACATCCCTTCCAATTTTGAGGTAAATTGACAACCGCATTCAGTCTTCAATGGACAATAAAACCAGACAATAAACCATATGAGAGAACAAAATAAACCATACAGTAGAATAGGAGAAAAAGTCATGTCTTTTGTTGTATTTTACAGCAAAACAAATCAATGATAATTTAAGTAAAATGCAATATACGAAAAGAAAAGAAATAAGAAAACACCCTTCCGATGTCAGCGTTGGCATCGATGCACTCGTCTCATACCTTTAATTTTGATATCATGTTCTTCTCTGAATCGTCGCTAACCGACTTATTCAGCAGCAGCCGCTTAGCCAGATGGGCCTTATAGTAGCGCTCGAACACGTCCTTCTCTTGCAAGTATCTAAATAGGACCATCGTTTTGTCCAGGATGGTTTCAATCTCTTGCTCTGACATCTGAAAAGAAGGGGAAACGTATTGAATACTCCAGAACCCCTCCGAGGCGTCGCGCCAACCGATCCACTAAGGCTGCGGTTGCTGGTCGCATACCCCCTTGCAGCCCTTCTTCAGCTTGTCGTCGATGAACAGCGACAAGTACTCGGGCGACTTGCTGTTGAGGTTCAGGAAGTGCTCGAAGTCGGACGATATCATGTTCTTGAACGTCTTGTCGTTGTTGAACGAGTGGATCAGGAAGTGATCGGAGCGGTCCTTCAGGTCCAGCAAATTCTGCACGAACGTGATCGGATTGGTGCTACCGTTCTCCTCCTCCTTCACTAGGTCGCGGCCGAGCGAGCGCAGGTTCTGCGAGACGCAGTCGGCGATCGTCTTCAGGCCACCGCTGACGCGCGAGAACAGCTTGTGCATGCAGGCCAGATCCTCGGTCTTGGTGTTCTGCAGCATGTAGACCACGCCCGAGTTCTCCATCTCCACGATCGTTCGCATGTGCTTCTTGATCAGCTCGTCCTCGACCACCTCCACGATGCGGCTCTCGGTGCTCTCGTCCAGGTACAGCTTCGCCCGCTCGGCCTCCTCGGTGATGCGTGCCTCCACCCGCCGGATGTACACGCTCGCACTGTTCTCGGCGAGGAACTTCTGCGACTCGAGCTTGTAGAACGCGGCCGACTGCGTCAGGAACGGGCGCTCGAAGTCCTCTTCGTACACCCAGCGCTGGTTGATGCCGAGCACCATCAGCATCTGGCATGCGTTCTTGATCGCGATGTGGTCGATCGCTTCGCCCTTCCGCTCGCACATCACCATGTTCAGCAGGGTTTCACGCATGTGGTCACGAATGCGGGGATAGCGTACCACCTATAGGAGCGAGGAAAAAAAAAGCGAGTCACATCACCACGGAAACAAACACCACGCTGGATCTCTTAGCAGGTTCTGCAAAGTTCCCACAACGCGTACCTGATCCCGGAAGATGTTTAGTCCAAGATTGTACACATTATCGACGTCGTTCTGCTGCACGTAGACGCGATCCATGTACATAAGGATGTCGCGGATCATCACCATTGACGTCTGGTGGTCATTCCAGCACTGGTTCAGCGTCTGCAGGAAGTTGCAGTTAAAGCTGCGCAGCACCTCCTCGCGCACCTTCGTCTCCAGGTGATGCGTGACGACCTCCTTCAGTCCGCTATACAGCCGCTCGCCGTGCTTGTGCAGGACCATCGTGTACGCGTTGCGATACAGCTCCTCGAACGAGAGGCCCGAATTGTTCTTCTTCTGAATCTCTTGGATGGCGTTCTTTAGCAGCGTCCATATCGACTCGACGTACTTCTCGTCCATCGTCATCTAAGGGGAAGGAAAGGCAAGGGATGGCCGGATGCCAGCGTTAAATAATGTTTACGTTTGAACGCAGGCGCGCGAAACAGCATCAAATCAAATGAAAGTTAATCCCCGGTCTACGGGTGATGTGATTTACAGTTCGCTTGATGCACGGCAGCCGAGTCAGCGATAGTTCGCGCTCGGTCTTCCGCCTCCACTGCAATCGAGACATTTTGCCTCCGATCGCCCAACAGGACCAGCAAGCAGTACTTCAAACTTCCTGCCCACCCACAAAGCGAACATCCGGAAGTTACAAGGATTCGCATACGAGAACTTGAATTTTCTTTCTCTGGAACGACAACAACAACAAAAAGCAAACAGACGACAAACTCTTTCACGTTTCCAGCGCACGTTTATGATGCCAAAAATACCTTCTGTTACACTGTTTTAATTTACTTTTATACCAAAAATTGAGAAGCTTGCACCGAAAGAATCGGACCTCGCACGACAGGCAAAGGTCGGCAGATTTCGAAGACGAAAAAACAACTTCTTGGCTGAACTGCAAAGAGCAGTCTTGCCACTTCAGGAGCAGCGAAAGGAAGGGTTGAAAAAAGTTCTACTTTCAAAGTAAGCGGTCGTAGCATTCGCAAAGGATTCTTGGATCACAGAATGTGAATTATTGAAGAAAGGCCACATAACACCTTCGTGGTGTACCAACTAAGCAATCTGATTGCCTTTTTTTTCTTCAACTTGTTGCACAAGACATCACAATTACTAACAATAAGCCAACCCCACCCGGGCTATAACTTCATACTTACTGTGAAGTGCTGAAACAGTCGCATTCTTGGTTTAAACACCATTTTGAAACACCTAACTGTTCCGTGAAAAACCGTGAAAATTAATTCAAAACTGACCGTCGTCAGAACAAACGAGAGTGATGCAAAGAAAAGTCTCTTCGGAAGGCGAAGAGAAGCTAAGCAGAACGCGTCAACGTCGGGTCAAAGTCGGAACACGAATGAACCAGTGCACGAATCTCCAGCAGTCCCAAACTCGAGCTGCCACCATCGAACGAGGTACCAACCACTTTGCTCGCGTTCACTCTCCCCGACACACCCTACTCCCTTACCTCACCCACGACCAACAAACAGTGCCATACTGCTTCGGTGGAAAAGTCGTAAAATTTCTAAGAATTATAGTGAGCCCCAAAAAAACCGAGGAAGTGGTATTAGTTGGCATATAATACAATGGCGCCGCGTGTTGCGCACAGTCGTTAAAGTTCACGCACACAGTACCCGAGCGCGCCACCGCGAGGATATTTTCTCACGGGTAAGGATTGAAACTCCTTGCATCATTTTCTTTTTGTAACATTTCGTATAGAGCTGGATCTTCACCGACAGCAGCAAATCTACGTGGTGGGTCTTTCTTCGTGTTTTTTTTTTTTTTGGTTCTTTAGAACGCAAAATCATCGACAGGTCATTTCGTGGTAAACATCATCATGGTAAACTTGGTTTTTTTTTGGCAAGTACCGATCGCTTCAGGGAAAAGATTTGCGCTTTTAATTTGGATTTGGTCTACTTACGATAATTTCTCGACAAAATACAACAGTTTTCCTGGGCTATTCCTACAGTTTCCAAGTTAAGAAGAGGTGGTCGAGAAGCGGGGAACGATATTCAATGTATTAAGCAATCGTTCCGATTGGCACACGGGTTTTGTAAACGACTTCCAATAGTACGATCAAAACGTAGCTAATGCGACAATAACATAATGCGAACGTGTTTTAGAGCAGAACAAAGACGAGGCATCGGAAAATTAGTATACGAGCATCTAGAACCTATCGCCCTTTTTTCTCGCTTTGGTGCGACGGTGTTGTGTGGAGAAAGTCAACCATTTTCGGCCAATCTGAGCCGGATTTGTCTAGAGCATTTGGTTGAGAACTACGTCCACCAGCACGGCAAGTGCAGCATGTGGGAACGATTATCGGTTCAAAAGAAGGGCCTGATTGTTCGCACCTCCCTGCCTGAAGTGCGTAGGGGACGCATCGAAAGTGCTGAAGTGGCCCTTTCCCCTGCGGTGTGTCCTCGCCACACAGGCACGCCAATGGCCGCGATCTTGTGGCGCTGGAGTCAAACAAACAACGCTGAACAATCCGAAAGAGAAAAGAAAAAAAAACGCTAGAGCAGGGTACTGGATCGTAAAAGTGCGCTCAAAACTCCGAGCAGTGACTTCCGTTGCTGCTGCTGCTGCATGGCCACACGGTTCGTCTCGTGACATAAATTATAGAAAATATAATGACGGTTAGTATACCCCGCCGTTTCCGCTGGCTCACGGTCGGTGTATGCGCGTCCGAGCTAAGATGTGAACACGTTACTCCACCGATGGAATTCGATTCATTTTTGGTACACGGAAAGATTTGATCCGCGTGATGGGAACGGGCAGGACGTTGACGAAAAGGCGCGATTGTCACGTCCGCGTGCACGCGGAAAAAAGGGGAAAAAAGGGAAACCATCAGCATTTCATTCATGCTCAACCGAGTGTTGGTGTTCGTATTCTATGCAGATGGCCAGCATTGCTAGAGTCAAACTTCCGAGAATGTTTGTCCGTTTAAGACAAAATTGGATCGTAACAGTTTTTTTTTTTTAGTTTCAATGGTTCAAAATAGCAAGAGTTAACATATTTAAAAGAATAAGTACGATATTGTCTTGTTTGGTGTTGAAAGTTGATTTAAAATGGAAATATATTGCAGTCAGCAAAAACAACGAAATTGTTAAAGTCACTTTCAGAACGCCACATGTCCTCAAATCTGTTTCGTAGATACGAATTTACATTGCATTTGGTTTTGATCGTGGGCATGATTGCTTTTGCAACAAGATGATTCTTTGCTTTTTCATAATTTGAACAAAATATCACAATGATCTTTTTAAACTATTCGTCCGTTGCAAATCAACAACAGAGTTCATCAAAAAGGTTTTAAGATTCCTTTTCAGCGGTTTCGTGATGACTTTATAAATGTTTTGTTCAACGTTGTCTTCATATTGCAACATTATCTTTATACTCAATTCTAAATTAGGGAAATTACCATATTGCCCCATCTTTTTGTGTGGGTTCTATGGGTTAGAAGAATTATGATATTATTAATGTACCCTTAAGAAACAAAACAAGTAAACAGAAGAATCGACGAAACATGGCACATTTTGCCGGCGTAAAAAATGCTAAAACGAAAGCAAGGAGCGAAACATCACGGTGTACTTACCGGAAAGGCACGGATCCTCATTTTGCCCTCCTTCTTCTGTGTGGAAACGCGATTCATTTTGGCAAAGCGTCGCACGCGGCGTCGAGCACCTTGGATCTACTTTCTGCTTAAGTAACTAGGATTCCTTTGCCACTGATTGTTCTAGCGTTGATCGTGGATGGGATGAGATTTCTCCGAAGATAATGGAATCACAACCGTGGCACCCCGGACACTTTCCTTCACGGACTCCCTTGTTTGCTGTCGTAAACGGATGATGAAGCAACACGGGGAGATGCTTTTCTCACATCTCAGCAAAGACACACCAAAATGAAATTTTCACGAGCAAACCGCGATCGAGCGCGTTCACAAAACAATAACACACAGTCCCACAATCACCGAATGCCGGTCACAATAGAGATCGTATGCACCACTGCCAACACATACAAACGCCTCACGATTCAGAGTAAAAATGATCTTCTAACACCACACTTTTATCAGCTACTTGTGACAATGAAAATGCGCGAGCGAAGAGCACTTTTAACAAATCGTTCTAATCAAAGCAACCTGATTCCACCACGCGGACTGAGTAAAGTGCAGGTCAGGATTCACCAGCACTTCACTTCGCTTCGACTGCAATAAATTCAACTGGGAGATAAATTCCACCCAAATGTGTCGCAAAATGTTGCACTTCTCACGGCACCATGTACTACACTGTATGTGTGTGTGTTTTGGCTATTTTGAGGACACTTTTCACTTTGATAGCACCCGAGATTCACCTGTGTGTGGCCCAGCTTCGCGCACAAACGACAATAGAGGCTTTAGCACACCTCGACGGAAACCCACAGCTGCTCGTCGCTGGGGTTATGGAGTAGCAGGGCTACTTTGTGTCATAAAAATGCACCTTCGTATATCTGCTGCTCATGATGACGCGCCCCGTCGTCGGTCTACCATTGCCGATACGCGGTTTCCCTTTCTTACCTAACGCCGGTGCTGTTGGCGGTTGTTCTGGTGCATTTTAAAGACGTACACCGTCGGACAGAGCAGAACATCACCGTCTCCCTTTTTTTTGGCTTCGCGGGTCCCTACGCAGTCGAGAATCCCCGGTGCTACGGTTTTTTTTTCTTTTTGCTAGCAGCAAACGACCACCACACACAATGGTATTTGCACTGGAGCACGCGCGCACGCCTGCAGGAGGGGAACACGCTTTTCAGTAGAGATAGACGGGAAAGGGTTTTGGAAAATATTCCAAACAACGTTCCGGTGCTTTCCGCGAAGCAAACCCAATCACCGAAATCCGATTCGATGAGTCGGTTCGGAGTGGAACGAATTCACGGATATGTTTTTGTTGTTGTTGTGCACTCTGGATCCGCAAAATGGGGCCTTAAAAAGGATCGATAGTATTCCTCTTGTTAAACGTATTGACGATGTGACTATATACTCCTACTGATATTGGTAGATTCCTAAAAGAGATAGAAAAAGACAAATTTCTATGAAATATTTGTGTTTTAGAACAAACCTCCAATTTCTACAGAGCATGCAAACGAAAAAGAAACTGATACCAAGATCAATATGCAAAGTGCAGCATGGCACGCCGTTCGATGCACGGCTGCTGTCCGCAGTTTTCTTTGTGGACCAGCACGAAGCGGTGAAGGCCAATGGCAACGGAGAAAATGAGATTTTTCACCGAAGTTTTTATTTATTGCCACGCTGGTCCGTGCCAAGGCACGAGGGATGAGGAAGCGGATCACGGGTGTCGTATCGTCGGGTGTGTTGACGTTCATCTTCTTTCTCTCGAGCAATGGGCGGCCACAAAAGACGACCGCTGGTGGATTGTCAGTTTTCTAATGACTCAGCCAGATACCGCATCGATGGTAATTCCACGCGCTGAGAAGTCTAAACGTTAGTGCGAGGACCATTATTCCGTGCGCTGTGTGAAATCGATGGGCACAAACGAAGTTCGCGACCGGAACTGCCCGTTGTCGCCCGTACTAACCTTCACTACTCTCCTCTCCCTTGCAACCCGCAGCGGCATGAAGTGCCATTGCCATCTCGGGCGCACAACAGAAAAGAGGAAAGCAAAAAAAGAAAGGAAGAAAAAACATGTGTGTACGTTCACTGTGTAAGTGTGCCCAGCTCCTGCGCTTGCCGAACTGTGGCAGCACTTTGCCCTGCACATGAAAGCAGCATCCGCGAAAAGGCAAATAAATTCACAAAAATCAGCCTTTTCCCACATGCTTCGGCGAGAAAAGTTCCCTTCGTACCATTTTCCATCCGCACCTTTTTATTCTGGCAATCTCGCACCAACATTGTCAGAGACACCTCTTCTTCCCTCGGACGGGCGCGGATCGACCCTATCGCCGTCATCCACGACTTTTTCGTTTCTGTACGTGCTCACGGACGAGCGTAATGGCACAGCATTTTTTCAATATCATTAATCAGATTGATGAAAAAAGAAAAACAGTACAGTAATTTTCCAATCATCGATATTCGCTGTACGGATTTTCCCCCACACAATACGCAGTTAGGTCACAGAACGAAAGCACAAACGGTTCCATCTTCAGCTCGTTTCGCTTGCGGGGCTCGACCATTTATTACACGGTCGGGAGGTCACTTCCGACACATCGGAATCTTTTTTTTATCCATTTCTGTTTTCACACAGTAACCAACAATTACCCAGCCTAGGCTGTTTGTAGATTTTTCAACCAACTTATTTCAGCAAAGAAAGAACGCAAATCCGTGCCGTCGCCCGGAGACGATGAAATGTAAGCATTTGGTCAAAACTGTTTCCAATTTTCACGGCTCGCGGATTCACAAACTTCCTACGGCGGGGCTGCAGGCGGCGCTTCCATTCACATCGGTCAAATCTTTTGCCCGAAACCAACCATTTCGGCAGTGCGTGTGTCGGTCTGCCACACGTCTTTTTCGTCCGTACAATTACACTTATATTTGAACCAAAAGATTACCGTCATCGTAGCTGCTGCTGCTACTGCCGTGCACGATCGACCACCATATTGGCGACCATGTTTTCTTTTTAATTGTCTATCGATGTGTGCGTGCGTGTGCTGTCTGTCGGCAATGAACGGCGCTTTTCCGTGCGTCTGAGGAGTGCTGCGCCCGACGGCTCCTAGGCGTTTCGATCTCTTTCTGCTCACAGGCACGGCTATGTTTCGAAAGCTGTCAATGCTACAAAGTAAGGCGGACGGAAGAAAAAGGTTACCTGGAGGAAAACCTGGCTTCGCTAGTGCCTGGTGCGCTAGAGCGAAACCGGGCAACAAGCGCGCAAGAGCGAGAAGGGGTAAGCAATGACAAAGGTAATTTTGACAGGTGTACGAAACGATTCTCCGAGCAACTGAGCTACAGCTTTTCTTGCAATTTGATCAAGGAAAACGCATATTCCATTGTTAATGCAATACCAACGCTTCCGGATCAATATTTTAAACAATAAAATGGTGCTTACATTGCATCCATTTTCGGAATTTATTGACAATCGATCGGTATACACGCGTCCGGTCGACAATTATTGCAATACACAGTTATCGCTAACACATTATAATATGTTCTGGTTTAATTTATCGTTTAAATACTAGCAACACCGCCTTTCTCCACTTGATCCAACAATGCCTGCAGATTGGTATCGAACAACTCACAGCGGATGGGCATTTCGAGCGAGTAAAATGGATTTTTCAGTACATAATCCGCGTACAGTTCGTATATGCGCCTGAGCAGAACATCAACGCCCGCCTGTAAGTTCTCGGCAAAAATCATAAACTTTACACCCGTCAGTGTTTGAAAGCAATGCAGCTTGAAAGTATCCGCTTCCAGGATCTCGATACCGCTGCTCTTCGGTTCGGGGCTCAGCTGGCTAGCGATCGCGAACAGCGGATAGAACATGCTGGCCAGAAAGATTTTCTCGTTCGTCGTCATCTTCGGCCGGCTGAACTTTAGCGTCAGCGGATAGTTGTCCTTGCTTTCGATAATTTCCTTCACGTCACGTCCATCCTCCAATGTTCCCCCATTCACCATGATGCCATTCACACTGATCAAGTGATGTCCAACTGAAAGAAGCGGGTTTTTGGTTATGTTTTTGCGTTGCCAATCGTTCCGAGTGCCATGACCCTTTGATCCTACCGTTGATACCATCGCGCTGCCCGAAACTAACCGAGATCCGTTTCGGTTCATACTCCAGATTGATGTCCAATGGGTAGCTGAATGTTTTTTCGGTTTCGATTTTCGGTAGATTATGGTCGAGGTTAAAAATCAAACCGCCGGATTTGTTAACAATATACACTCCATAGATAACCATTCCGAACGCCTGTTTTGGTCGTATTGCGAAGGGAAAATAGTGATTGCCTACACAATCTCCACCAAAGCCCACCGCATCGAACTGGCACGACTCTGCTAGGGACAGACAATAAACATAAACAAACGCCTTGCTGGCAAATGACAACTGTTTTGACAATCAGCTGCAAACTGAGCAATCCGGGCGAACGATATCGTCATGACGTTTGGCGGATAAACAGATGATTTGGAGGTCATCGGCTCGTCGGTTTCGTGTTCGCACAACGTACACGTACAGTTGTGCAGATAGGTTCGGCTGCCTGAAATTGTTCCACTGCAAGTTTTAGGATTATAGTCTGCATTAGCTAAAACAGAGTTTTCTCGTCAGCCGTAATTTGGTAAGTGTCCCCGTTAATTTTGTTTCGGTAGTAAATGATCTACTACTTCGCCATTCGATGCATTCCACCGCAGAGTGCCTTGCTGGTGTGTTGACATCAGGCGCAATAGTTGAGCACTGCCTGTAAACAAAAGCTGTCAAACAGTGTAGCGTAGGCACTCGCACTCCTGCTGTTCCCGTATGGCACGGCCTACGCTGTCCCTCTCATACACGAGGTGTTGCGTTGTGCTGCACCCGTTATTACCCATCGTTTATGATTTCCATCTTCATCAGCGTATTTTTATTTATAAACCACGCAATTCAACGAATACGCAAAAGAAACTTATCCTCCCCGGGACCTTTCCTTTCTTCTCCTTCCTTGATCTGTTGATTTAAAAACGCGTTTTTGTTCCATTCTAACATTTTTACAGCTCAGCAGTGCCTTTATTTTCGTTAGATGTGTTCCGGAGTAGATTGTTAGCGATGGAAACGTTATGGGTATGTTTTCACAACACCAAATCCAGCTCAAGTGGCGTATGTGTAATGCTTCAAATGTTTATTCCCCTCCGGCAGAGAATAGGGACCACCGTGCTTCATGGAGTGCTGGACAGTATCAAGGGCATTACGGTGGTGTTCTATCTGGATAAGGAGGCCAACAGTAGATACTCCCAGTCTGGCACAAAAGCACATCTCGGCAATGCACTGCCTCGAACCAAGGAGAGCCTGTCTTCCCAACAGCATCCATCGTCAAGTTCCCTCGTATCGAAGCGTATCGAGTAAGCTGAGTCTAGAAGTTAAGCGCTGAAGCGACGTTTGGCCAATCGCATTATCCTTTTTCTATTGCAGCGAATCAAAGGTGCTGAAACGTGTCTTGCAGTGTTCGATGCTCAACGGAGGCATTTTCTTGTTCAGCATTCTGTTCTTCGAGTACATTGTCCTGCCGGGGCTGCACCTCTTCCTGTGGTATCTGTTCCAAAACGCCACCACCTTGACCACCGTGTGGGGTTGGATGCAACCGTCGCTGTCGTTGCTGTTCAACTCGTTCTGGGTAGCCCCGCTGTTTCTGCTCAGCAAGATCGTCAACAGTCTCTGGTTTCAGGATATCGCCGACTCAGCGTACAAGTTCCGCAAAGGACGCCCGCAGCTGATACCGAGCATCAGCAAGCTGATCGCCGACACGCTCATCAGCTTGCTGATTCAGATCCTGTTCCTGCTGCAGAGCACCCTGATCAAGTACCTCCCGGTGCCGGTCCCGTTCGTCTGCAGTGTTATATATATGGTCCACATGAGTCTGCTGTGCTCGCTGTACGCGTTCGAGTACAAGTGGTTCAATATGGGATGGGAGTTACACAAACGGCTCACCTACATTGAGCAGAATTGGCCGTACTTTCTCGGATTCGGGCTACCGCTGGCGCTACTGTCGGAGTTGCCCAACTCGATGGTAATCAGTGGTTGTGTGTTTTCGGTTCTATTCCCACTGTTTATTATCAGCGCCAACGAGGCCACGCCGAAGGTGGACGTGTGGTAAGTGCTGTTGATTGTGCGACGATCCTTGCGAGGTAAAGGTCCATATTTTTCTCTCCTTTCAGTGAAACGCCTCTGAAGCTGTTTTCGATCGTGGTTGCCCTCACGAACGCACTTTTCCGCGGTCGAAATAAACAGGGAAAGGCTGCCCTCTCGCAGCCACTTTCGCCTAGCGGAGTACCAAACATTCGCGGCCTAACACCTCCCCTGGCGGCTTCGAATTCATCCTTCTTACTCCAGCAACAGCAGCTACAGCAACATCGGCAGCAACATCACCACAGTAGACACCATCATCGAACGCACCAGCGCCAACCGTCTCCATCGCCCTCAGCCGCCTCTTCATCGTTTGCCTCGTCGGCATCCGTTTTGACTGCCCAACATCAGCACCAAACCGTGCTGAATCGACCGCTCAGGCGATAGGTAGGGTTCCGAAACTGCTATGGCTTTTGGACCAGAGGATCGATACATCGACTTAGGTTAAATGGAACACGACAGCGCAAATCAAACGGCAAATCGGTTGCAAGGGGTTAGGTAAAGAATACAATTTTGATACAGAAACGGTTCATGTATGTTTTATCGTTTGCTAGTAAATCCGTCGCGAAACGTTGCCTTTTTTTGAAAATGCTTACTATAGGGATTTTTATCGCTTTTTTAAGTTGTTCCGGATTTATTAAAGAAAACGGTGACGTGCTTCTGGGGGCAATCTTTCAGCTGGAAAGGCGGTTGGTAAGTTTACCAGAAAAAAAAAACTACATTTTACCTATAAGCACTACTTTTATCGCACGACAACTACTAACAACAACGGACTGCGCTTTTCATGTAGAATTGTATAGATAAGAACAAATGTAGGTCGTAATGATTCCTGTGAGATTACATAAAATAACAGAAATTTGCAACAATAATGACGTACTTATAAAAATTATATGCCGACTGATATAATTGTGCGGAATGGTGATTAAAAGAATAGGGCTGCGATGTGACAAGGCTTGAAGGGTTTAACGCAAAATCGTGTTTTTATTTTGGTGCACGCATTTGTGAAACGTAATCGAGAGAAACAAGATTTTGCGTACTGAAATAGCTTGGGTAAGTGGGAAGGAGAATCGATTTTTTTTTTAATTGGTGGTAGAGTTCCAAATCGTATGCTAGGTGCTTCCTGGAAGCTTTGCGGTTTCATATTTCGGTAACATGATCCTGTGCAAAGAAAGGTTTTGTTTTAATGGTTCCTCGCGTCAAGCAAGCGAATGTAGACCGTTTCTGTCGATCATTTCTACACGGTAAATTTTATGGCAAACCTAGTGTATGTCACGTTCGTCTAGAAAAGAAGGCTGGAGGACATTAAATAAAACGATGTTACCTAAAACATTTCGAAAAATGCATTTTTACAAACTGTTTTTTATTTTCTTTTATTAGATCGAAGAGTATCAGCGCGTTAGTCTCTGTAGACAAATCGAACTGCATTTAATTCCGTTTTTCCTCCCCTGCGGGGAGCTTCCATCTAATCATCCTCAGCATGGTTCCTAAAACTAATTTGTTATTCCCCCATGTTCAACTACTTCCCTATGTACAGTCAGCTGCCTCGCCAGCTTTAAACCGACAAGCTGAAGGAATTTCCATCGGAGTGATCGAACAGTTCGTCCGGCGGTTCCTCCTTGATCTCCGGTACCGTGTGGTACGTCGAAATCGTTATATGGCGCAATAGTGCTTCGTAGTTGAGCGTCGGGTCGTTCTCTTTGTCCATGTTGGCGAAGTTTTCCTTCTTGATACCCTTGTAGTTCGCGCACCGTCCTGAGCTTGGGAAGCTCTGTATCAGACTGGAGATGGTCGGATGGGCAAGACCGAAGAACCAATCGCCCGACGGCCGGCAGTCAATCGAGCGGATGTTAAGAGCGGAATTGATTCGCTGCAAAAGCATCGCGTGGCAGCTATCGGTGGTCGCACCGCTTATGACATCCTCTCCGCTTGCGCCTGACGATGACGATGATGGGTCGGTGTTTTCCGGTACAATCTCAAACAGCGGCCGTTCGCCATTGTCCAGCACGCGGCAGGTGTAAACGCAACGCTTCTCCGGGTCTTTGTAGTGACCGTACGGACGCGTCACGCTGTACCCGATCGGATAGATCGTGTACTCCGTATGGTAGGCCGGTCGTTCCGGAGCAATTTCACCGAGGTTCTGTATTGTGAAGCCACCGACAACGATCGGGTACGTCGGATGGCCGGATTTGTTAAGGGCAATATTTTGCACGCTCTTCTTGGACGCTCCGGCCGCACCAAGACGTGCCTTTTTACCCGTTTTATTTCCGGCCGGACCGCGCTTCCTCCCGACGCGGTTCCCACTGTTCTCACCTCGACTGGCAGAAGGCTGCTGTCCATCACGCGCGGTTCCTCCTCCTGCCACACCATTCTCCGCCGTAGAACTTTCGGACCCGACGTGATTTCCCTGAGTTTCTTGTCCGTCGGCGGACGTGCTGGCATTAGGTAAAGTTCCATTGCTGGGTGGATTTTTCTCCCGCTTCTTGTACTGTCGTTTCGGTGGTAAACTATTCGCTATCAGTTCGTTCAGCTTGCTACACGGCCGGCCGAGCTGCGTCTCCAGTTCGTTCTCGTGGTCAAGCAGCTTCTTCAGCATGTACCTTCGCTCTTCGTTCCGCTGGCTGATCTTTTCGTGCACCTGTGCGATATGATCACTCAGAGCGGCATTTTCCTGTAAATCGTGCAGCGGATTAATAAGATGCTAAGCGCTCCTGCCGACAATGGTTCAGTAACCGTTTCTGGGGATTTACTTACAAACACCATATCCTTCATGTACCGCTTGAGCTGGCAATATTTGCGTCGATACTTTTCGTTCACCTCTTCGCCTCCCGATGGATCACCGCTTGTGTTTTGCATGTCCCAGCCGGAAGTTTTGGGTTTTTTTTTTTACTAGACCAACGATGTGCGGCACACGCCGGACTACCGCGGCTCAATCAGCTCGCAGTACGTTTCGCGCGTAAAATAACGGACAGAACCGGAGCATAAGGAGCTCCGCGAAACTGTAAGGCAATCACCGCCACGACGCAATCAAGCCGTATACGTAATCACCGCACTACATCCGCACCATTTTCAGTCACAAATACGCTGTTACGATAAATATGCCAATGGAAATCGCAAAAGGGCTGTTGTGCTGACAGCGTTTGTTTTTCTTCCATCTTTCAGTTTGATGCGGTGTGCGTCCTGCCCTAATGTTGGGTGTTCCGACCTATAGGTTCGGTAAATGGAGTACAGTGAACCATCGAACCCTGTTGATATGCATGCGTTTGATCAATCGTTATTCAACAAGATTATCCTGTGCAAGACCCAATTCGATGGAAGATTTACTCCAGCATGGAACAAGCGATTTAATCTTCTCATTATTTTTATTTCATTTAGGATAATCAAGCGGTTATGTTTAAATTGGCACAGCAATGTAGCACGTAGATCCGAACCAGTCCGTTCCGCAAAATTCAAATGTAGGTGTGTGTGAGGGGTAGGAAAAACGACTTCATTTATCTTTCCAACGGGTATCCTTCAAATAGGTTTATTTATTTATTATAAATATTTTTAATTATCCTTGTGCATGCGGCGCAGACTAAAATTTCTTTCGGGAGGTTGCTACTGTTCTATTTTATTGAATATGGTTTGTTTATTTTCAGAGATGAAATTCATGTAAAGAAAGTTATCTTACCAACGCATTTCAGTTTACATTAGTTGCAAATCCATCAAGTAGAAATTTCACATGTTGGAAACATTCGCATCGAACCCCATTTTACACAATCTGTCGCTGCTCGCTTTTATCATCATGTACCAGAGTTAATGGACGTGTTTAATCGTATACAAAAACACGCAAATTAACTCCTCAACATGACAAAAAAAGAGGTTCGTTGTTGTGCGATGCTTCCGAATATTTGGGCATGACCTGCAAAGCAAAACAAAAACCAACTGGACACACCACCCTTCTTTAGCGCTCGTATCGAAGATCATTCATTTAATGTCATTGTCCTTGGTTGGCTTACAGTGGCGTTTATGTGGAGGTGAGGGAATAGTCCTAGTTTAGCGTAATAATAAATTAAAATCAACAATTCGTAGTCGTTTGCCAACATCCTGGCATATTTTACCGCGCTCCCTGAAGCCATCTTACTTCCTCCAAGCTGCCGTAGGCTGCACGGGCTCCCCGATGTTGCAGAGTCCCGGATAGTTTGTACTGCATCCGGTGACACATAGCTCGCAAACATTGCCCTTGACGTACACGGGATGGCCACGCGCAATGGAGTTCGAGTAGTTGCAGACGTAGTTCTGGTGGACCCAATCGTGGCCCTGTTCGTTCTGCGTGTACTGGATCATGGCGCAGCCGACAGCGGTTGCCTTGTCCATGACAATTTGCGTAAAGTGCCCAATATCCTTCCTGGATTTGAGGGGAGAGGAGGCACCAAATAGGAAGAGATTAAAAAAAAAGGTAAGGATGCCAGCAGCGCGGTGGCTCTTTGCATACGTACGGTGGATCCTGTCCCAGGAGGGGATACGAATCGATGTAATCCTGATTGGCATTCTCGTTCTCGCCGTACCAGCTGTACAGCAGCTCCGTCATGGTGTCGAGAGGCGTCACCTCCATGCCATAGAACGAGTTCGCCGCTATGTTCTGACCAACCAGCGGGAACAGCTTCGTGTTGCGGCAGTAGTCATGACCGTAGATGCAGGTGTTCACGTTGTACTCGGCCAGCTTCTGCAGCTCATCGTCCCATATCTGCGGAAGGGAGCAAATGCATGTATCCAGCTGCACTTCCGCCAAATTGCATGGTACCAGCACCTACCAGCGTCGGCATTCGGGAAGCGGATGCGTAGTTCGTCACTTCACCGCGCGCTACATTCGCCCGGAACACGTTGTGCAGGTCGAGGATGAAGGTTTTCACCTCCTCCGTCATTGGGACCAGCTGCCGGTCCACCGGGCAGTATGGTCCATAGTTATCGTTCTTGCCACATCCTACGTGCACTAGGTTGTTTTCTAGAGCAGATGAAATAGCGATTGGCGTTAGAAGATTGTAAATACAGGGTTCCCGCACTTTTCTTCCTACTACTTTGATTGTTTTCTCGAACCACATTGACTACAATTGCAGCATTTAAAAAAAGCACATTTCACTTTGAAAGGTTACAGCTAGAACGCTTCCGAAAGCATCTCAGACACTTACTACATAACGTTGGGTCACAATAATCCGTTTGGCCATTAATTTGATGGATAACTCCCACCACTAGCACTACACAGATGAACCCTGCAAAGAACGATACATGATTAAAAATATGCCTTGAGGTTGCGAACCTATCCAACGTTATCATTTGTGCTATATCCACATTTCTTGCACGTACTTTTCACGGACACTGGCGACATGTTGGCACTAGCTGTAAACGTAAACTAGAACTTCACTAGAATCACCCCTGGGAGCACCTCCAACCGAATCCTTGCGTTTTAAACTCTGGAAGGACTGCAATTCTGTGCCACAATCTGTTGCTGCCTGTGCCTGCTAGTGATCTAGGAAACCTTTGAGCCCTGTTTGATCGTATCCGGTTGGAGAACTGGCCTATTTATACCACGCACCGAAAAAGGGTGGAGGGGGGGGGGGGGGTAGATGAGGCCTGGTCAACTTCTACAGTGCCCTGGGGGTTTGTTTCTAGAGACGATGTTTTCCCTAATGCTGAGGATGGTGGTGGTGGGAGCTATTGATTAGCTTTCCGGAATCGCGGGATTGTAACGGTGGCGATTTAGATAGAAAGATAAGCAATACGCAACTGCAACGCGCCGCCTTAAAGCCGCGTGTCATGATCGTTGTGTGCGTAAAGCAGATTAAATAGATTTTCCTGACTCTTACCGCTTGCGTTATAAGCCACACCTCCCCCCCCCCCCCCCCCCCATGCCTCAACAGCGCATTTTGTTTTTCTTTAAATTAATCAAAAATTTGTCTGATTTCACATATTTTCATTAACAAAAGAGAAGGAATACGGCTTTGGAAATTTTGGAATGGTTTCTGTATTAACCATTACAAGAACCCATCGGGACACACCATAGAGAGATGCATCCAAGCTTCTGCCCACATACACAAACATGCGGATCACTTTCCTATATTTTCCCATCGCCACACAATGCTGGGAAATGCGGTACATCGCCGGCATCGTGTGCGCCTCTGGCGTGTTAGTATAAAGTTTAATTGCTGACTAAACGCGCTGTCGATGGAAGCGAAGCGCACTGGCGCTGCTGCCCTGTGCGTAAACTGCAATTTCTGGGCACACAGCTTTATTTTTTCTTTAACGCGTTTATCGGAATGATCAATCCGGATGATGGAAACATGCCCTTGATGCTGACGTCATGGAACAAACCGAAAATCGATGTTCCAGCAACAGTACAGTTAGATCGTTGTAAGATCGTAATGCTGGAGAGATGGGAACGAGTGGAAGTGGATTGAGAAAAGATTCTAATTAATATTCTGGTTCCGGTTTATCTATGAGTTTCCTAGTAGAATCTTGCTAATGAATTAAAGCATTCAAATAGGTCAGTGTACTCAACGCTCAAATTAGAGAAAACGTATTGAAAGCTCAACACTATTTCAAGGTTATTCAAATAGTTATAAATCTTCATTAATGTTGTGAGAAGAAATGAAAATCACAAAAAATAAAAAAAATGAAACTGCTCTGAGTAATTAATAAGAATTTTCAATAATTTGCTGCTTTTTTATTATGTAAGAGCTTGTTTCCGGTGGGGTGCTACTGCAGATGGACGAAAGGGATGCAATTATGCAGCAATGCAGCTTATTCCTATGGAATGAGGATTTAGAGTTTTTGCACTTTTCCTACGCTTTTAAGGCGAACCTCCGATACTTTGTGTAAACCAACGAGTAAAGCCTGATTACTTTTTACGGTTTATTGGCTCTGCTTTTTAGTCTGCCGTACGGTGGTTTTGAGGCGTAATTCTGTGGGAACACAGTTTTGAGAGTTTCAGATGAGTTTTGAAATTCTATAAACCCCTCTATACATCAGCCATAATAATTCTTAATGTTTGTACGAATGGCAAACGATGGTTCGATGTTCTCACGAACAAAAAGCCTAGCGCAAATCGTCAAACACGGAAACAAATATTTATCGTAATGTCCGTTTTCCAACGGCTCGTTGTTTTGTCTGTTTGTAGAAAATTTAAATTTGAATTTTTTTCGAAACTCGTTTTCGAACATCGCATCTTTCTGTCAAAATAAGATATTTTTGTAAACATTTGCAACACACCGAGAAGGTCAAATTGTGGAGGTGTTTCTGAAACGAACAGTTTTCATCTAGTAACGTTTAATGGGAACTAAAACGAAGGTGATTATTTCTTTTCATGTTTTTTACAACTGGCCTACTAATTACTCTTCTTTTCATTGGTCTAAAGGAAACCGCACTGAGCGTGTGTTCGGATGGAGCTACGACGACAACGCCACCGGTTGTGATCATCAATGATTTGTTTGATCACATATGCAGCAATCAGCAGGTATTTTTCAAAGATCAGCAAAAAAATGAACCCGAACTGACCACCGATGAAAAGAAAACCATCTTGCGGGCGGTGCTTAACCAAAGCCATTGCACTTTCCTGGACCGTTTCGGTCAGTACATGAAGGACGAACACTTGGGATACTTTGAGCAAGAAGAGCAAACGCTAGCTTACAGTCCGGACGAACGGTACGAAATCGATTACTATTTGAATCGAATCCGGAAGCTACGAAATGGTGGCCGGGCAACAGAAGTGCGCAACCGTCGCTATGCTGCATTGAAAAAAATGTGTGATGACGGGACGTACTTCAGCGAGCGGGAAATGATGCAACGCGACCCGCTACTGTACGAGCACCTGGTCGGTCAGTACATGACGGAGCGGGAAAAACGGGAGCGGGATGCCAGTGTTCCGGTGAGTGTTGTCGACATCCTCTTCAACCAGATCGATAAGGAGGAGGCGAAAGATGCGCTGCAGAAGCTGGAAGCGGAAGAGTATGGACAGGAGCAAAATGACTGGTTTGATTTGGAGGAAACGAATAACCGCTCGCGGCCAACGTCACTCAATTTTCCCAGGGCTCAGTGGGGCAATTTTGATGACGAAGAGGAGACGCGGCTCGAGGCACGACGCCACGAGCGACAGACGAAATCATTCCGGCGCCGAATGGCCATACCACCGGCACACTTGGTAACCGCTGGTGAACGGAATCTGCTACGGAACGAGTTCATTGAGACTATGTACGAACACTTTATTGCTGGTGACGATAAAGAGTTCGATTATTCGCGGGTGGACGATTCTTCTGAGTACGATAATGTCACAATTATGGACCAAGATGAGGAGGAAAAGTACTTCGACGAAGAAGACGTAATGGAAACAAAGCCATGTGTAGCACACTGTGATGGGGAAGAGAGTGAAGACGAGTTGGATGTGTACATGAGGCATTTGAACTACCATCTCCAACAACAGGAGCGCATTACTCGAAACTGTAATGAACAAGCCTGCGAGTATGATAGTGATGATTGAGAAAACGAGCTAGTAAAAAAGAGAGGAAAGTGAATCATATTAAACTTTTAAGTCCTTTTGTCACCCTCCGAAAAGAATCGCAAGCGTATCAACGTGTCTTGAAAATATGATACCTTTATTTTAAATTTTCGCATTGTTCTTTTGCATATTGAATCGTATAAGAAATGAAATGAAACATAAAATGGAAGGAATTGTCCACCAAATGTCTACACACGAGATCTCCCCCGAATACGGGGAAACCCTCGACCGCGGCCGCGCAGCACCTTCCCGTTTGCCGGTGGACTTTTCGGGCGCAGCGCTTCAATCCGCTCGGTGCAACCGGTGGTCGGGTTCTCCTCGAAGGAGCTCGCGTACAGCTCACTGTTAAAGTTTGAGTTTGTCAGCTCGGGCCCTATCGTCACCCAACCCGGCCGTATCGTGGAATCACGACCGAAGATGTGCAACCGGCGCCGCCCGAGGCAGAAGTGTTCGATGATGTGAAATATTTCGATCGGCTTCTCGAGACTCCCGAAATCGGCCTCCTCCGAGATTATCAGATCGATGTCGACGTTGGCGTGGATAAAGTCTCCGTCGGTCGATCGGCGCACCGTACCCTTGATGCCCATCAAGCAATGTTCCTTGGTGCGCTGAAAGACGGCTTTCGGTTCGAGGATTTTCGAGTGGCCCGGCGAATCGATGTTCGTGCGTATCCAGCAAATGTCCTCACACCGCCGAAAACCCCACTTTCGCAGACAGTTGCGACCCATGTCCAGTCCTTCGGAGCTGCCACACCAGAGAAACACGAAGCTCCTGTGCGCGGCCACTTCGCCAATGTCCAGCGCTAATATTTCGTCCCACGACCAGAAGTTACGCGGTGCACCTGCGGCCACGGCAGCCCCACCCCTAGCGTACTCCTCTAGCGGAGGCTCAATAAGAATCACATCGAACTTTGTCCCCAGCGTCTTTAGGTCGAATGTTTTGAGGTCAGCGCGCAGGTACATCGGTGGGGTGGCCGTTTCTGCGATCAACTCGTCTTTCAAGCGGATCAGTTCCCGCAGCTTCGGGTACTCCTCGAAGCGGTCCGCTAGCCCAACGTCTCGTATAAAATTCTGCGGTCGCTGGCCAGTATCCACGAAGTGCTGGCAGTAATCATTGTGCGGATTGGATGATTGAGTGCCCTGAAAACGTACACTTTACAGTAAAGAACTGCACCTCTTCAACCAGCTATCAAACGACCAACTCACCTTCAAGAAGGTAGAAGAGTCACGGTACACCAAGCCCTCGGCTTGCGACTGTATAGATGAACTAGCTTCCTCGTCATCGTAACGTTGCGACTTATTCGGCGTTTCTTCCGCAGTGCCGAGAACATGCTTTAGGTCTTCCACGCTGGACACACCTAACTACACGCCATCGTTCCAAACCGGAGAAAGGTATGTATGTTGTGAACAGTTTATCGTGCACGTCTGGCCAGTACTGCGTACTTACGGTTTGAGCTAGAAGCTTTTTACGTCTCTGTGATTTCTCACGCCTGGATTTGATAACATCACTCATTGTCCGCTTTGTTGGTAAAAACTTTATTAACTAGTACTATTATCGGTATTTCTATAGTCTTAAAACTGCCACTGCCGGTTGTGTTCTTATACGTGCAACACCATAAATCAACAATCCAGGCTAAGCGATGCCATCCCTGATGGTACGAAAACTAGCATCGCTTTGCTTCGCAGTTTGGTGTCGGTGTCCGTTTGACAGAATAAGCTGTCATACGCGTGACGAAGACGAACCGGCCGAAAAACTGACAGCACGAAGCGATTCGCCATAAAAATTTATTCTTTCCTGTTTGAAAAATCTGTTTTAAATTATAAATGGCTGGGGAATCAGCGAAGTTAAGTATTTTAAAACGTTCAGTCTTTTTCCGCTGTTGTCTGAACCGGTTAACATACTGTTAACTTTAAAAGACTGAACATCCCAAACTATAAATTTGACATAGTAGGCGGTTGCCATGACAACGCGGCTTTCTCATCTTCTACAGCAGATCTTTATAGCTTTGGCCATAAGGCTTGTTGCTCTTCTCATTCCGATAGGATCTGGACAGCTCTGCGGATGTGATAGAAAGAAGTACAATTAATTTCAAAAGTTAATTAAATAATTGCTATGGATAACAACAATTCGGGCAACAGTTACAAATTTCCCGTTGGCTGTAAGTACCATACGAGTACCATTGTGCCTTATTTTATCAATTTATTTTAAGGTGTATCTATTTCCATTGCTTGCAGATAAACGCGTGAAATCTTCGAAGTTCGGCGAACAATCTGACAATCGTAGAAGCGTGGGGTGGCTCCAGTTTTCGGTTCCACCGCCAGATAACTGTGCAAGTGGACCGGCGATGGAAAATGCTAGGACCATTGCAATGCATCAGGCGCAAGTTTCCAACCCTTTTTCAATGCTTCCAATGGATGGATTTTTTTGTCGTATGCCACCACCAGGGTTTCACAACAATTTTGCCTACTGTGTGAATAATGGTATGAATGCCCCGCCGGCAAATGGCGGCCATCCATTTCCCGCATATGCATATCAAAATCCAAACGTTTGCAACCAGTTCATGTGAGTATTATCCAATTATTTTCTCAAGTGCATCAAAATGGACGCTATATAATGAAGTTATCTCATTACAGTATTAACAACAGCTCACATGGAATGTTTAATCGTTTTCCACCGTCCAACATGCTAACTGTTACGCAACAACCGTCCAATGCATTTGGTGGCGTACCTCAAGTAGAAGAAAGCTTTGAGCAATGGTAAGTTGATCTTTTATTCGGCTTTATGAACGAAACAAAAACTAATAATCTTAAAATGTTTTAACTGCCCTATTTCAAGCACACAAAATACATCGAAATGTGATTCCCCGGAGGGTCCAATCACGAACCATTTTGATGATTTGATCCAAACGGCGCTGGAAGGATGCAAAATGGCCGTTTCCCTGGCAAGCAGCAACCAAAAGCGCCCTTGTTTCAAGAAAATCGACACTCTGTGCGCCAATTTGCAGCTGGATCTGGTTAAGGCGGATAACGTGATGGCAAATATCAACTCACAAGGCTTGGCTTGGGCAGTGAAGGATTTCATATTTGTGTTCACGCGTATTATGAATGCCTGGATCATCCTCAAGGGCTACGTCCACAGTCAGCCGGCGGGACTGGTGGACATTCAGAATGAGCTGTGTCCGAAATTTCTGGATGCGTTTAGCCGTTGGCATCTGTCCACCCATGAGCTGACGCAATCGCTGATCGATTCGTTTGTGAAGCTGGACAAGCTTGCTAAAACCCAACGCGTCGGTGTGGCTGTCCACGCCAAAGCCAAACAACCGGCGAACGATACGGAGAAAGAAAAGCCGACCGACGAGTGCCTAGAAAAACAGTCCGAAAGTTGTGGCTTCCCGAACACCGACGGAGCTTACATACGGACAGGTCTCTACGAAACCTTTAAAACGCCATCAGGGTTAGCCCGGTCGCCTCTCTTCGGTGGCCACAAAATTGCCTATCCATTAAGTGATCCGGATACTGCCCAGCCGTACATTATTGTGTCTCCGAAATCAAGCAACAACGAGCCAAATGAATCAAGGAAAGCCCCTAGCTCGACCGTCGAGAAAGATCGACCTGCGTCATCTTTTCTTGATCGCAGACTGATGGAAAAGTTGCACGGAACGGCTACGGCCAGTGCGATTGATGCTCTACTGGAGCAAGTTTTTGCTATAGAGGAAGCAAAGTACTTTTCAATTTTGAATTTCACTAAAAATTATGTAAGTGATTCCATGTTTTGTATTGATGCTCTCTCGGTACACAATCGTACAAAATCATTCGTTACTGTTCCGGCATGCCTCCTTTTTTGAGGGGCAGTAAAACTCTCATACGAACCCCGATTAATGAGCTGCAACTGGTCATATACCTCCTTGGTTACGTTCTCTTTCTTTGGAGCTAAGGATCTTTAAAAGTTTTCTTCTGCGGAGCAGTTGCGCAGACATGCAATACCTACAACGCATGCCCGCCCACTCCGTGTTTTTCGCTGATGTGTAACATTAGTAACGTTCCCCTCCTTTTGCTATATCCTCTCTTGATTTTCTTTGCTTTCAGTTCCCCGATTTTCAACTAGTTGCCAAAAAATGTTCCGATCTACGCACGATTATCACAAACGCAGAAATGGGTGCTTACAGGAAAGTGAGCGATCTAGTGGAAGATCTGCAGGAGCTAGTCGATGCATGTAAAAACTGCATGGAAGCATTCGAAATGTTCGAGCTTGCGAAACAGGACGAGAAGTTCGCACGTACGCTGAGCACAGTGCAGGAACAGGAAGTCGAAAACATACCCCAAATGCTAAGCTTTGTTGCAAAGATGGACTTAGTTTTACGAGAAGCACGTAGCTTCATATATAGACAAGAAGCGGACGGTAAGGGTTCTGTTACTTCTTCAGAATCAAGCACAGAAACTTTAATTGCATCTAGCGAGACCATTGACGTATAAAGTGGGTGAAAAAACTTCTCAAATTAAGATGGAATACTGTAGGAATGAAGAACCCAAAATGAGATTTTAACAACAGCCTAAGTCTAGATTGGAAAGCGAAAACGATGAAAGGGTTGCTATAACTAATTGCCACTGTTCCTTAATTAAAACATGAGAATGTTCCTGTACAGTAAACATCATCCTTTACATTGTTATGCATACGTGCCATACGCCAAGAACGTTGAATAATTTGTCCATAGTAGGAATTTTATTCTCAATGAGTAGTTTGTAATGCAGATAGAAATAGAAACTGGACAGCTCAAATTTCAGAGTAAATGTCTGTTGGACCTGGAGAAAACGGCCGTATTAAATACTTATCATACTCGCCTAAATCGGGGAAATGTAATACTATTATTATAAGATTGTTGCAAATTATTTTTTGTTTGAAGAACGGAGCGTTTGAATTTGTTCTTTTAATTGAAAATCGCTTGTATGGAATAAATATGTGAAAATATGTAAAAACCTACGCTCACATTTAAAGATTTATTTTTCTCCTTGCTATTTTTATTTATTACTGTGCACCATACGAGGCGCAATAATATTTCGGACCGTACAGGGTTGAGTGACAAAAGAGGTGCCAAACAGCGCTGACGATAATGAAAAGCGATAAATAGTACGAAGAGCTGTTGGCTGGTCCGTCGTTAAGTTTCCTGTTTTTTTTTCTGTGAAGCTATTGTTTATCACCAATAGGTTGCTAACAAGCGGAGCCGAGAAGATACCAGTACCATCAAAACCTATTAATTATTAGTCACGTTTCCATAAGCGCATCTCGGCCGTGAGATCATGTAGTTTCCTTTTTTTTAGCATTTCGTCGATTTTTCGTTTTTATTTAACGATAGAGCATTCTTAATTAACATTTGAAATATTTCGTGTGTAGCTGGTTAGATCCAGTTCAAAATGGAAATTAACAGTTTACGACCATCTTGACCATGCGACGCGATCGCGGGGTTTTAGAGAAGGATGGCAACATTGATTAGCGTTTTCCCCAAATAGCCTTACTGTTTTATTAAAGCTAAGCTTATTCTATATTGCATGTTATAAGACAATTAGGCTTATTGAATGAAAATTTCTTCTGAAAATGGATTTTAGAAAAAAAATATTGCTAGATTATCACATCACACACCAGGCACCAGGCAACTCCTTTAAGGACCAGGCACCTCCATTCTTCCTCCATTAAATTTCCAGTGTAAAGTGCTGGTAGACAAGGGTCTAACGAAGCAGCTGACGGTCACTCCAGATTCTTGCGTAAAGAAAAACATACCCCTTTGAAAACTCCAGACGGTCATCTGTTCGAACACTGCGCTCTGGAGAGATGCTCTGGAGAGTAAAATAAATACAAGAAGAGAGAATTCGGGGAGAGATCTCGCGGCGATGATGCGGACCGTGTTTTACGAAGGGGAAGTTACCAGGCTGCTCCGGGTAACATACGGATGGCCGCGGTAAGCTCACGTACAGTTCGTCATCAATCGCTCCAGCGTGCAGTTGTCGTCCTCGCGGTAGTTGACGTCGATCTTCGGAACAGGTTCGTTCGAGCGGTAGGTTTGAAGCTTTCCGTTTTTTTTACCAGTGGTTGAGCACGGGGAAATAAAAGACGGAAAAAGTCCTTAACCAACTGGAGGTCTGCATTAATAACCCGCGCATACAACGAATGAAAAATTGTCGCTGGGTTGAGTGTTACAACAGACGGAGCATTTGGACCACGTTGAAAATGGATCATGGACCCCGGATGATTGTGTAACTACTTTAAAAGGTGAACTTTGTCGCAGTGATTACTTAAAGGGGGTATCCCGGCCTATTATTGATTTCCTCTATGAGGGCCTACAGCTTTCCGGGGTCACCTACTATTACTGTTTGGTTGTATGTGTGTGCTATTTGCGCGTGTTTGCTCCATTACGAAATCTGTTACATAAAGTGTATTCGGGAGCGGTTATACCTGATGCCACCTGGCCTAGCCATTGCCATTAAAATGGATAACTGAGATGCTGAAATTTAAAAAAAAACGGACCATGATGAAGCTTTTACCTTGTCTAAAATATCGTTTGAAAGATTGAAAATACCCAAACCCCATCAGATTCACGTTGTGCAACAGTATTTTCTCCTCGGCGTGTGCTCAATTTGAATTCTACCCAGCAGAAGTGCCAATGCGTATGCGCAAGGATTCGGCGGAGAGTAGAGCAGGCAAAAGAAAGAAAAAACAAGACATTAATCGATCTTCATTTGCCGTCGTTGTGGAAACCTGTGTGACATTGTGTGTATGTGTGCGTGTATATATGTGAACGTGTTTCCTTTCTTTTGACAGGTTCGTGTGAAGGATTATATTCAGCAGCGCCAAGGAAGGTTCCATTTTACGCTACATTTTAACCACACCAAAACCCAAACCGGCCTGACCATGATGTCTTCGCTCCAGTCAGTGTTTCTCATCAGTTTACTCCTGATTGCGGTCTTCGTCAACAAGGGTAAGTGTTTGAAGGATAAGGCAAATGTGGAAACATCGGAGCACATTCGCAATTGAGCGCACTAGTAGGTTTCGCTGCAGAAAAAAAAGAAAAGAAAATCTTCCAAACCCTTCACGTCGGCAGCAATCTAGAGAACCGTTTCGGTGTGCAAATTGTGCGGAGGGAGAATGCTCTCCGCGGTGTGTGCCTACCAGTGTCACACCCGTCTTGGAAGGCACATCGACGACGACGGCAACATCGGGGCATTATCCAATTCTGTCCTTAATTGGATGTAAGAAGAGAAAACGGTACCGACAACGATTGGCGGCCGGGCGTTCCGTGATTCACACGAGGTTATTCAGCTTCTGGCAAGGGTCTCCCAAAAGGCGGGCAGGCCAAGCAGAGTGCGTCCCCCGTGAGTCAAGGGAAAGGCAGGGCTAAGAATTGTCCGTATTGACGGAATTATAATTTCGCTTTCCAGAAAAATCTTTTCGCACGTGAATCCTAGCGAAAAAAGTGGTTATGTAAGAGACTGCACAGTGGAAAATGGGAAGGAAAAGGAACCTGGGCGGTGGATTGTGATTCCGCATGGGTTTTGGAGCAATCGGATCGATATCTTTCAAACGCCCCATGATGTTCTGGGTCGGTTGGCCATTGTGGCATCTTAGTCGAAATGTCTTTCCAAACCACATCCATGACTTACTTTCTTAGAAACAGAGTAACCTTGGAATTTTCCACACCTTAAAAAAGTAATACAGACTATTTCAAACCTTCCGGGCCAAGTGGAGCAAGTCATTTCTTGGTTCAAGGTCACATGATTTGGTAGGTTATTTTCCTCCATTTCCTGTTTCCTTTGTGGAGAAATTGCTAAAAGCCATACAACAGTCAAAACGTTAATCATTCGGTTCATGAAGTTACTGATAGGGCCAAGACGTCGAGACGCTACTGTCGGACAAGTTGATTAGATTAACGTTTTTCGGAATGGACCCAATTAAAAAGAAGCAGCGTCGAGGTTATTGTTAGTTTAGCGCGTGAGCCCTTTACTCGTACACGTTATTAACGGCCCATTTAGCTGGGAAGAAAATGACTGGCTTTCGGCCGTCTGCAGTTATGTAATGCTATGTAGGGATGGAAAGGGATGCACATAGGTGCATTTACGTTATTAAATCGATTTTAAGATGCATTAACGGCTTAACAAAATACGCAAGCACAAGGTGGTAGTGACAGTCCACCGAAGAAAGCAGATATGCCGCGTACACAATCGTTTAACTAAACCAGTGCAACTCATGTTGCACGAAAAAGAGAATCGGTTCTATTTCCAATTTCGTGCAAACCAAAGTTGCACATTCGTACAACCAACGGATGCACATGTTTAGTTGCGGCTTTAGTGTAAACTACAGATTGGAATAAAATTAACTACGTGGTGGATGAAAAAAAAGAAACTCTTTTTTTCCTTCTGATGATATAAGCCTCGTTACGCGGACACATTATCGCAAATAAACAAACACACATTTAACTTGGAAATTCCTCTCTCACTCAGTGGGGAGAGGTGTTTAGTTTCTATTCTGAACCGAATATATTATCACCTTCATGCCATTAATGATTCATAAAACCGGTTTGCAGTTAAATGATGTCGTTTTGTTGTGTGAATCACAGCGAGATTGTACATCTTAAAAACTACCCTTTCCGCATTTTTTTTTCTAACAACACATGGTAATATGCTTTTGACAAACCAAAAATAATGGATTTTACTATACAATATGATTTTACGAAGCCTCTACTGTTTGACATAAAGATTTACACTCATGTTTCGTGCAAGGGAAGAACGAGGTAGAAAATCTTTCGTTGACGATAAGAAATGATATAGTTTTTTCTTGTACAACTCTACCAGATTCTACCAATTCCTTTGACAACATTCAACAGACGGAACAAAAGTGCCGATCAGTGCGATAACGATGCAAAGTTATTCAAAGATGCTGGTTTTCGATTGGCCATTCTTTATTTGTTGCTTTCGATTCTTTGAAGCGTTACTGTCTCAAAGAACACATTCGATTTGTATGAACCAGGAACCACAGATAAGAACCGGATCGACCCCCTGTAGTTAAACTTCCTGAATCCAACGTGTGCTACAGATTAAATAACGCGCAGTAAGCCATGGATGGGCCAGTAGAAGCCTCAAATAAGCGGCCCAAGGATCAAACACGCTGGGCAATCAGAGTCGTGCATAAGAACATTATGATTACTCGTCGATCAGCCAGCCACCGGTGGAACGCAACTAACGATTGATGTCATCACACGGACTGATGTTGTGGTTTATTTATTCAAAGCTAGCCATGAGATTAATGTGCTTCATCAGTTGATGTTGTTTTTCGAAAGACCTACTTTTCGACTTGAAAATCTTGTGCATAAGATCGCGTATGACATGTACACTTTTGATGACGAGGTTTCCCATTTTATTAAATGTTTTTCAGGCGATGCCATCCGTTGCTTCGAGTGCAACAGTGCGGACGATTCGACCTGCACGCACGACGTCCCACCGGATTCGATGTCGGTCGACTGTAACGATCACAAGGAAGGCAACAAGTACAGCTTCTGCCGGAAGATTGTTCAGATCATCGAGTTCCCGGTGAACAACCGTAAGTAGAAGATTGTGGCTCTCGACGTTTCGATTTGGTGCCCATTGTCAATCGCAACATCTTTCCTCATCTGTCGCCTCTCTCCAATCTCTAACAGTACCCCCAGACACTCGAGTCATCCGCGGATGCGGCTGGGATGATTCGTCGTACAAGGTATGAGCTGCAGGTTTGCTACCGTTGATTTGCGGCGCGTTAACATTGTATTCTCTCTCGTCCGCACGCAGGGTACGTGCTACCAGCGTTCCGGATTCGGTGGACGCCAGGAGGTGTGCGCCTGCTACGAGGACAACTGCAACGGTGCATCGTCGCTGTCCGTCACGTTCGGCGTGCTGCTGTTCGGAGCGATCGCCTTCCTGATCCGTGCTTAATCCAATCAACGGTTTCATCCACTACATATCCACCGGTGTACTAGTGGAGAATACCTTGCTTCTTCTTCTTTCCAACGGGCGATTTCCCGTTTCTGGCGACATTGTGTCCAGCATTCGGTCGTCGGGGAAACCAGCCGCCAATTGAATGCATCGTGCGGTTCATAGTTTTCTTTTCTTTTGTTATGCGCCAAAGCAATGTCACGTGCTATGTCCAATGTACTCCGGACTGGCTGCGCCTAGGATGCAGACGTGTTTGTTATCATGTTATCAGTTAGATGTCCCACGGAAGTAGAGATGGGCTTTGATTTGGCTGGACGCTGCCATAGCTTTATTTAACCGACACTTTTCTACACAACCGAAGTCCGTGTCTCCCGCTGCAGGGAAATGATTTCACCGTCTCCAAAACACAGGGAATATAACCTTAAGCATCTGCAAGGAACATTCCTGAAACATTCCACTATCAGTTCATTTTGGTTTCTGCTGCTGCGATGGCAGAAGAGAAATATTTTTAAAAGAAGGTGTAGCAAATTGTCGACTCCCTTAACTGTAAGGAATCATAGTCCACAACAATAAAATAAAAATCTCAACCATGCTGCCAGAATCGCTTCGACGTCGAGGAATTGGCTCGTCCGCGTAAATTGGAAGTAGTAGCGCCTCGAAACCGTCGCGAAGAAATCTCATCTATAATCCCTTTCGTTTATTTTCCGTAAGGGTAGGGAAGTCACGGTACAGTGTCATTTTAACTATAACTATTTAAAACGAATTGCCCGGAGAGCAAGACGGCGCCGTCATTGCGCATAGCGAAGCAGAACAAATGTGGCAGAGAGAAAGCAGCAAAGTTGACTTGACAAGCAAAGTAGAAGTATATTTCGAAAATTTAACAATTTATTTTAGTAGTGTAGTTGTTATCTAGTTGTCTGAAGGTAAAATCAAACAAAACTTTGAGCCACACATAAACGATAAACAAAACAAAACGAAACAAAACAACAGAAACCATAGAGTAGGTGGTAAAAATCCAAAGAAAATAATAAATGCAAAAGCAAAACTATTAATGCAGACATGGTAAAGACGATTGAAATACATTATAAATACTAGCAGATAAGCGACCATTTTTCGGAAACGTGAGAAGGGAATTTGTTCGATTAGCGAGTATGTTGCGCGTGGACCGGTGTTCCCAGCCGGCGGTTTTTTCAAACACGTAGAGGAAATGTAATTTCCCCCGCTTGTTCGTTAACGTGTCAGTGCGCCATCGTTGTTCGAATGCTTAGTTTAGTAAGGATAGGATGTTTGGATAAAATTTGGAAAAACGATATAAAGTCAATAAATCAAAAGGAAGAGTGGGCAACACCTAGCTATGTCTGTGTGTGGCTCATGCTACTTGTCCGTTCATTTAACGTGATAGATTTCTTTACAGTGGATTCATTCCCTATTCGGTTAAAAAAAATTGAGTTGTTCAAATTTTAAACAAGTTTTTAAATTCTATGATTTAACGTAAGCAGCTTTGTAAGATTAGTTAAACAATTCAATGAATCATAACTAAGGCTAGCAAGAATCTTACGATAAATAATATACGAAATAGAATAGATAAAGCTAATTATTAAACACACAAACGCGGTACAGTAACGGCTATTTTGTTTTTCCATTCGTCACATCACTGTTGACCTACCGAATTGACGAGGCATCGGTAACGCGTGTTTTAGGTTTTTAAAGGTAAACACATGCGAACAGTACTCTGCTATTTTTAGGAAAAACAGTAGCACAGCAGCGCAAAGGAAATTAATTCACTATGCAAACACTTGTAGGGCGAAATGTAACGGTTTGCTCTAAACCAGCAAATGATAGTATAAAATCAGAAACAAAAATCAAACCGTGACAATGGTTTTTTATTTCAAGCGCAACGTGCAACGATTACAATTGATGCATTTTGTGATAATATACTGTATTTTGTTACACGTCCTTTCATCTAGCCCTGTCAGAAGAATAATAAAATGAAGCTGCACTCAAAAGCCCGTATAAAGGTGTTTTTTTTTCTTGGTTGAGCATTGACAATCGATGGAAAAGTAGAAGGGTAAATATCCTGATATAAACAGTCTCTTTATCGTTCGCCCAAGTATGCTAGCACGACGGAAGGTTGTGGCCGTTATCGAACAGTGCACGAAGTGGTTCCCTTAAACTACAGTGCGTAGGTCAGTCACATCTTGGGCCATCGTGGCCTTAAGGTTGATTGGCGACACGCTGAACGACCGGAAATGTGCAATGAAAAGAAATCTTTTTTGATTGCAATGTAGTTGAACCTCCGAATTGTTGAGTGCGACCTTGAATGTGCCTCTGATGATATAAATAGAACTAGATGCTGGGGCTGATCATGCATTGAGAATGCTTGTTGTGAAAATGCAAAAATATGATTAACAAGCTTTTTGCCCGGCTTTGCTCGGGAATTGAAGGATTTTCAAAAAAAGGGAATTTTAGGGATCCTGGGAATTTTTAGTTGAAATTTCAATAAACTTTTTACACGACTTTCCTTTATTTTTCGACGTAAGTTCCCTGCAATTACGTTGACTTGCTAGGAGTTTAAGCTACCTTAGGTCCTTGTTTTAAAATACCCTTCTTCCCTATGAGCAGCGTTCTCTAAACTCGGGCACTCCTGATTAGCACAGTAGGAATTTCTAATGACGGCGTGGGTTCAAATCCAGACCGGACCTCTCCCGGTCCGAAGGATTGGGGAGCCACGTCCGTTAAAGGGGAAAAAGTCTCGTGAAGCCTAAAAATGGGTAGGCATGACAAAACTGGTCCTTTCGCCCGGAAAAAGATGATTTCGGAGCAAAATAAAAGCAACATTTTTTTGTATTTTTAAATTTTCTGGGTTTTCACTTAAAACTGGTGGAAGAGTGGTAGGCAGAAGCAACGACCATAGTAGGCGAGGTACAGTGGAAAATAAATGACAAAAAATTTTCTGAACCATAGTAGGCGCGAGTTTTTGGCAGAAAATTGCGAAAAGTGTGGAAACTATGGGATTTTTCCATCTTTTTAGGCCGCATAAACCTGCCCTGGGTCAAGACGAACACAATGAAACAAAAACAACACAAATCGGTCCAGTCGGTCTCCAGTGATGCACACATTCCAAGCTTTGTTTTATGTATAAAGATAACACAGTTTTTTGAAAGCGATGAACAAAATACCAACATAATAGGCAATTGTCTTAAAACAATCGCACTTTGATACAGATGGACCCAAAGAGCTAACGGGTTTTTTGAATATAAGCATGCGCTCCAACGGTACTGTCAGTGTTCTGTGTGGCAATCTTGACAAAATCGATGCTGTGTGGAGATTGTTGTGATTGTAATACTGCCAGCATGCTGTCAATTGGCAACGCTGCGAACGCGACGAGTCGCGACGCGTTGTTGGTGATTTTGAAAAAGGGCGACTGGATAATATTGACAAATTTCTGAGGAATCTCCTGTCGAATAACGAGATGGCAACCTCTGCAACCAAACGATCGCGTGATTTCGATCGGAACTTGCGACGATTTCTGGATTACGGCAACCTCGAGGAGAACTTGATCGCAGAAGTAAAGAAAGAAGTTGTGCTCTACGATAAAACATGCTCCGTTTACCGCAAGACTTGCGCAACCGATGAAGCTTGGAAGCGGGTCTCGGATGCACTGGGAGTTTCAGGTTGCAAACTGTAGTGAATATTACTGTCGAAACTTTTGTTTTATGAATATTTCGTGTTTCCTCTTTCGCAGTCGACTCGTGCAAGAAACGATGGAAAAGCCTGCGGGATTGCTTCATCAAACACTTTCGCGCGGGATTGATTTTAAACCAGCAGCAGCACTCAAACAAGAAGTCGTGGGCCTACTATGATCAACTGAGTTTCCTCACCAAACACATCCAAGTCTATCGGTAACAAAACGCCTCATACGCCCAGTTTGTCATTGATGAAATTATATTCTTTTTTAAATTTTATCTTGTTTCTCGGTGCAGTGTTGGCGATATCGAATACTGCAAATTAGAAAGTGATCACATTTCTCAGGATGATTGCGCTACCGATGGCACGGCTCAGGGTACCGATAACGGAGTGGCTGACAACGCACTTCAATCGAACGAAGCATCGAGCGAAGCGAACTTTGATGAGACTGTAGTGATGTCGGACCAGCCAGACTATATTCAAACCAAGGAATACTACGAACTATCGGACGATACACTACGCTCGGAGAGAACAGATGATGCACCTTCCGGCAATTCCGCACAATCGATAGCGATGTCCACACACCCCGCTGTATTTTCCACGCCTTGTGAGCAACAGCCGCACCCAGTGGACGGAAACATCACCAACTCGGATGAACGGTTTTTGCTGAGTTGTGCCCCGGCATTACAGCGTTTATCAAAACAGAAAAATGCTCTCGTTCGATTGAAGATACAGCAGCTTCTATACCACATGGAATTTGGCGACGAAGACGATGGTGCCATGGAAACGGCGGAGAAAAAAAGCAAATTGTCGTAGAATCATGTGATTTAAAGGTAGATAAGATATTCCGCAATATCTTTATTCAACACGTGCGCTCTTCTGCGCACCAATTTCTGGATACTCTTTGGTAGTTACATCAAATAATGTAAACATGAATTTTGTGGCTTATCATTTTATTAAACTAATGTTTAAGACATTAATGCACAGATTAGTTTATAAATACACAGCGTTAAACACTTACTTTGGTCGTTGGATGATATTCTAGCTCAAAACGTAATGGCCAGCAGTAGAACTGCTACCAAAGAATGTATTCCGTTGATTGGCGTTTTAATTGGAAATAGTTCAAACATTAATTCCACCCCATTTGTTTGAATCGAACTATCGAACCAGTATTCCTAGCTCTGGTTGCCATTTGTCAGGCACACAGGGGGTCGGTGCGCGAACCATGACCTTTCGTTGCGTGCGCCTAGACCGTCCGTGAAATAACGGTCGATTCCAATGGCGGTTTGTAATAATCGACTTTTGTTTTTTACCCTGGACGATGATTTTTTTTTTCATACCAATGGCAATGCTGTGAACACAAACTGAATCTGAATGCGTTTAATTTTTTTTTATTTGTAATTCCTCTTAAAAATTTCGTACGTTACTCAGTGGATTGACTTTTTTCATGTGGTTTAATAGAGTCTAACCTGTATCGGTTTCATGTTTCTACATAAATCGTAGTCTTTTTTCGCAGCCGGTCGAGTTACACATGCCATCAATAAATAAAATCACGCAAAGTTTTACTGACCGTTATTTGTTTGCATGATTGTTGGGTGGTACAGAGCCTCTACGACAGAGCAATGGTTCAGCTACGGTCCGGAGGCTTTTGGCGCGGGTCCAAATTTGGCGGACGGCTGCCTTCACGCGTTCACAATTCATTACAGATGCAGGCGATTGCGTGATGGTTTGATCATTAATTATATGCTAATCAAATTGATGACGACATTACTAACAAACACGTCACATCACGTTTCAATGTTGAAAGAGAATATCACAGTTCCATTTTTTTTACTATCCTTTCAAATTGCAAAGCAATCTTTCTTTAGCAATTTGTTATTTGAAATTGAGCTAATACTATTTAAATCTTATTGCTATTTTCAGACACACGACGCCAGCGCAATTTCTCTGAGGCCCAAATTCTTATCAATCCACGCATATTTCTTATATGTTTAAAATATAATAGACTTCCGAATCAAATTTAAATAAAAAAGTTCACGTTTTAGTAAAAGAGCATATTTTCCTCGCACCGGTAGAAGTGGAATGGAAATAGTTTGAACGCGAAAGCATGACCCGAAATAGGGTATCTTATATTTTCCGGATTGATCTTGTGGGAGCCACGTGAACATCATCTTTCGAATGCCTTTTCACACCCTGAGACGTTAGATAAGATCGGTGCGGCGGATCCCGACCGATCAGTTCGATCTCGGCGATTCGCGGTGCCGTAAGCAGCTCCGCAGTGAAATGGCGGTCACCGTCAACTGGTTAGGCCTTTCGGTAGCGTTGATGGTGCTCGGTGCGACCACTGGTAGGGGTGCAGGAGCTATGTGAAAGTTGTGGTCATTCGTCCTGTGGTTTTAGTCGTGAAAACTTAATGATATGCATTTTGTTGGCCAGTTCTAGCGAATTGATTAGATGCAGTTCTATCAACTTGTGTACAAATGATCGTATGCTGTTATCCTCTACTAAATCTCAATATCTGCATCCAACAGCATATCGGTGGACATAAAGAAGCTTGGTTGTTCAAACATTCCACAGGGAAAGAATGTCCGGCAAGGTCGCGTCGACTTGACGGGGCGGAGTGGATGGAG
Source organism: Anopheles atroparvus (assembly GCA_914969975.1). NCBI lineage: Eukaryota > Metazoa > Arthropoda > Insecta > Diptera > Culicidae > Anopheles > Anopheles atroparvus. The sequence goes on from CAJZCY010000003.1 coordinate 22,593,298, forward strand.
TGGTTTAGATAAGGGCTGACATTCCATCATATCCGCAAACAAACTCATCGACATGCAGGCACCTGTAGCAATAATTTATTCAATTTTCCATTCGCTTTCCTGCTCATGCCGACCTGCGTAGGCAGCCCTAAGAGAGGGTTGAACCGGTTTGATTGATGGATGGGTTGTCCAGAATTGCGTCCAGGGAGAACCGTGTGTTTCGCTCGTACCTTGTCCAACGGACAGGCATGTCGATGGTTATGATGACACATCTGGCAACATGTGTCCGTTTCCCTCCAACCGGCAGGTGTTTGCCACAGCCGCCCGCCACTCGATGCGTGTCCGATTCTGATAACACGGTGACATTGCGTTAACACCGTGTACACATCGCCCGTTCCATCATCATGTTTGGCGAAGCCTTTTCGCTTCCCAAAATACTCTTTGGAATTCCGGGCCGGGGCACTCCGCGGTTGACCACGTTTATGGTTGGTACAGACGTACTGCTTGTCCTTCGCAGCAAGGCCATTCGGCCTGGTGCTGTGGACACGTGACCGTCAACTGATTATGAAATGCATTTCTTGGGACAAACCGTCCGGGCGTGCACTGTGGTTTGATGAACCACCCCGCATACTGATGTCCTATTAGAAAGACAGACAAGCGGATACCGAACCGGGTTGGAAAAACAAGGAAAATTGTATCAGAACAGGTGATAAATGTGCTGCTTTTTTATGAGTTTACCTTAACACAATCGTCTGGATAAAGAAACACCTTTCGCTGGGGTTTTGTTCCGGATCGTGCGATGGCGGGACCCTACATTTCCGAACCGTAAAGATTAACTAGCCATTGATCGTAGATACTCGGAAAGCATGAATTCTGAAAATTCTGAAGACTCATTCAAGGAACAATCGATTACTGCGTTTACCGGTGAATACAATGTGACCTTACCGGGGTTTTGCCAACATAATGTTCACAAATGTGCAATAAAAAAAAAAAAAAACTCCAGGCACTCCATTTTTGCGAAACTTCGATTTCGAATGGTTTTGTTTTGTGATTTTATTATACGACTCCAAGGAGAATATAATCTGAGTTTCATCAGGATAATTTCTCGATCTTCCAACTGACAATTTTATTTTATGATGACTTTTTGTTGTTTTCTGGCCCATTTTGCCTTGCGTCGGTGGTCCAGTGACGGGTTGGTGTAGTAAGGAATAATTTTCCTCCAGGGAGTGACGCATAAACTAGTACGACCGCCTCATTTCGGTTACAGCTCGCGCTATGCTTTTCGTTTCTGCAATAGCGGGTTTATCGAGCATTTATTCAGCCGATAAGGGTAATAAAATACAACCATGGCATTGGGACTAATTGTTGGAGCTTAAGAGGGGCGAATTGTACGTAAAAGACCTTATACGTACAGCTTTCATGCAGGGGAAGGGAAAATTTGGTTCGTGTGAACACTGTTATTTGGCAATGGAATATTATATTTATTACGTATGGTAATTTTTGAACCATATTTTGCTGAAGAAACTGGATTGTTTAATTCCATGGAACTCAAAAAGTAAAGATAAATAACTCGGTATAAATAACTCGGTTAACCTGGTGTTCCTGTTTTAGGAAACTAAGATATTTTCTGAACATAACCTATATGCGTTTTTATAGTAACTACACTGCGCTGCTACGTCTGCAACTCGGACGACAACATGGAATGTCTCGAACCGCCGAAGAATTTCACCGAGGAGGAGTACCGGGACAATCGAACCATTCCCGGCCGATTGCTGCAGGAGTGCCCACCGAAGGACGAGCAGGGTCGCGAACCGCAGTGTAGGATGCAGTTTCTCCAAGGTAAACATGGCGACTGGTGCCTTGTAAAAGGATTTTCTCCTGATTTGGTTCCATATTTCTAATTATAAATTGTTACTCTTCCCTAAGTTCTGGGCGCTGGAGTTCCAGATTACTTCCGCGTGTGGCGTGAGTGTGCCTACGAGCCCCAGCCAAGTCGGTGCTATAAGTTTAGCAACGGTGGCCATAAAGAACGCGTCTGCCGGTGCTTCACCGACGGATGCAACAGTGATCCGCGACCTCCACCATCGCTTAAAGATGTCCTGTTTAGCGAAGATTGAGGCTAGCGAGGTGGGGCTGCCGTGGATAGTTCCTTCGCCGCTTTATTTTCTGCAGTGCCTATAGATCTCACTCCAGAACGAGTTGAGAAACGTTTGCGGTACCAGTTGGATGAAATAAATGCTGTTTACACGGGCCCAGATTGATTGGCTTGATCGAATGCTGAATTCAATTAGACTGTTCATTGGATTGGTGACCGAGGATAAATGCGAGGCAATATTTAAGGACCTTATTTTGAGCAAACCCAGCGCCAACTTATTTTGGCTCCATCCATCCTTCCCGTCTTTTCCTCCCGGAAAATCCCCATTCCAGCTTCCACAACACTGCGACAAACCCATGTGCCGGGCATTCATCCGCAAGCTCATCAGCAATTCAAATTCACTTTTCGCCCCACTGCCACAGTCAAGGGTGTACTGCTTTTTATTTGTGCCGTTTGGTAACGCAGAGTAATGGTGGTTTCTTCTGGAGCCCTCCGTGCAGTCTCCCCTAAGCCCTAAGCTCCCCCCAAACACCCCCACCCCTCCACAACACCCCACCAATACTCTGATCTTCACACGGAGCACGGGACAGTTTTCCGGCAAGTGAAATTAAAGTAACGCTATCGGAATCGACGCGGAGGTTTTTTTTTCCCTTTCCATTCCAAATATTTTGCATTACCTTGTGGAGGTTCCACGAAATGCGTTCACCGCCGATTAGCATCTCGACTGTACGATTTGTTTTTGTTGTTTGTTTCTAGTTCACCATTTTCGTTGTCGGTCCGGAAGATAAATTGCAGCCCATGATGATTGAAATTGAAAAATGGTGGAACATATACTAACCCCCCCCCCCTCCCCCCTTCTCAGTTCCGCGACGTTCGCAGCCTTCAAGAGTTTTTTCCTGGGTTTTCCGTGGCTTATTATACGCGACGTTCACCTTCAACCGCACCGAGGCATGCAAAAAGAAAGGCAATGAATGATGACTTTTAAGATTGATTAATAAACGAATAATATTGGAGCTGCCCGAAATCTTGCGTCCTTCCCGGTGAGCATTTTGATAACGTTTGCTGGAAGTGGTCAGGTAAATGTTATGGTATTTACCTTTACCACCTTTACATGAAGGAATAAGATCAACAAATGAATGAGAATGAGATCGACGAATGAGCTCAGTAGCAATCATCAATCCTTTGTTTCCTTAAAAGATCACGTGTTTTAAACATTCTCCGCATAGCCGCAATGTTAATGGAAAGATCCGAGCTTCTGTCTCCAGTTGAAAGAGCCGACTTGTAGTAAAATTTCCAAATGCCGTGTTCTTGAAGTTGCCTACTATAAACGAGCAATGGTGCATGGTAGAAACTGTGTTTGCACAGTAACCTTTATCTTCACGCGTCGTAGACCGTTTGAAGTAGTAGCTTTCCCAAGCTTTTAACACCATAAACCCACTCATTATCATCTTCCTGTCGATCGACACTCTAAACTTCAAGCCTTAACCCTGTCTCGTCCCACCTCACCAGCAAGCAGCTCAACAACAAGTGACCCAACCTAGCTGAAACAATTTCCGATGGTTATGCAAATTACTCCCATTTTTCGGGCTGCTCCTCGGTTGAGCCACCGGTTGCTAGCGACTAGTGGGATGCCAGTAGTAATGCTACGGGTTTGGTTCGTGTCAGGTCGTCGTTTAAACTTGAAGGGAATTTCGGTGCTTCTCATGCGGGAGTAAGCATGTTGCGTTGTTTTCTCCACCCCTGTGCATGTACATACGTTTCCCAGGAAGGGAGAGAACGGATTGTGCCTGTGCAAACGGCCCATCATAACATGGTGCAGGAACGCGATGCAGCTTTTCGGGCGGTTTTCAGGATTTGTCAAGGGTAGCGGAAAACCTGTCAACGTTAATTAAGTGATGTGGAACACACGCAAGCAAGGGGGAGGGTGGCGTTAGCGTGCCAGGATTTAGAATATTTTTTCTGTGAACTTCAGCCAGATAACAAAGTGATGTCAGTCATCACTCAGCCTCCGATCAGGTCGGACGTGTGATAGGTAGCTGGTGTTTCAAGTGTGACTACATAAACTAAAATAACGAAAAAAACGCAGTCTATTAGTGCCGCTCGGCTCCCAAGTATGGGTGTCCGTAGCAAAACAAAGCCTCGTCGAGGCAACACGATCACCATCCCGTTGGATGAATACCAACGCATGAAGATAAAGCCGGACACCATGCCCAGTGTACCAGTCACCAATCGATACGACATCCTCAGCGAGGAGGAGTTCATGGACGAGGCAACTTCACCTGCGCAGCTAAGCCCGGCCAGCGTGCCCGAAAATATTACCGCCAAACGTAACGACAAAGTTACATCCAATACCAATAAACGTATCCCACCGATCGTGGTATCAGGCAGCTCAGTGGGCGCTGTACACAAAAGCATTGTATCAGCGGGTGTGGTACAGTATACCACGAACAATACACGGAAGGGAATAGTGGTAACATTCACCAAAGTGGAAGATTTTAAAACGGTCAGGCGGGCGTTTGAAGACCAAAAGGTGTCGTTCTATACGCACCAGTTGTTTGAAGATAGAACAACAAAAATAGTACTATTCGGCCTCCCAGCAATGGACACGGAAGAAATTTTTTCCGCACTGAAGGAACACAACATCAAACCAACGGCGGTAAAGAACATGTCCATTAAAAATAAAAAATACTCGGACCAGGCCATGTACCTACTACATTTTGCCAAGGGCGCAGTCACCTTGAGTGAACTGAAGAATATCAGAGCGGTAAACCACCATAGGGTTTACTTCGAATATTTCAATTCGAAAACGGGACCCATGCAATGCCGTAACTGCCAAAAATATGGCCATGGCAGCGCCAATTGCAACCTTCCTCCGACATGTGTTAAGTGTGCCGGTACGCATACTTCAAGCGCTTGTCCGCTAAGCCTATCAACACTAAACCCCGATGGCAAAATTTCTGCAAATAAGCTGGTGTGCGCCAATTGTAATGGTCATCATACCGCTAACTACCACGGTTGCGCATCACGTCCTCAACCAAAGACAAGAGCACCACCACGTAGAGCTTTTGCGCTACAAAACAACACATTCCCGGAGCTACCACGTACCGCAGGACCAACACATCCCGAGACGCGCCCGAGTCGGCCCCCTGTTAACTACGCCAGTACGTTCAACGCACAGAAGGGTCCAATACCAACAGATGACTTCTTCAACATGGAAGAAATAGGGATTATCATCGAAGATGTATTCTCTCGTATGAGCGCTGTCCGCTCGAAACAAGATCTCATAACAGTTATCATAAAGGTAACAGCAAAATACTGCTTCCAAAGTGTGTAAGTTAAATTCACTAAAGATCTTATCATGGAATGCTAACAGCATTATTGGCAAAAAAGAAGAATTTTTCGATTATCTGTGCAAGGAAAAAATCGATATCGCAGCCATCTGCGAAACTTTCTTAAAACCCAACATCCGTTTTTCACACCCGAAATACAGTACGCACAGAATAGATAGGCTAGATAGCGCAAAAGGGGGTGTAGCTCTTCTAATAGCCAAAAATATCCCACACAGTCAGTCCAAATCGTACAATTTGAGGGCTATCGAAGCTGTTGGGGTAACCATCATGACCAACTCAGGCGCAATTGAAGTTTTTTCCGTGTATAACCCTGGCGCAAACAAAAACAACGCTGGTGTTATACAGGACATTCGAACACTCTCAGGTAACAGCCGCAGTAACTACCTTATCTGTGGTGATTATAACGCACGGCATAGGTCTTGGCTTTGTCAAAAAGCGAATAGCATGGGAAAAACCCTCTTCGACGAAGCGCAAAGAGGTTATTTTTCGATCCATCATCCAGCGAGCCCCACGTATATCCCATCCGACGCAAATCGTACCCCCTCATTTTTAGACCTGGTAATTACAAATATGCCCGATAAACTATCCACCTTACATGCTATATCTACCTTTTCCTCGGATCATTTACCGATCATCTTCAAAGTTAACCAATCAAGTGTGCCCCGTCGGATCAGTAATAGTATTCCAAATTATAGTTGTGCCAATTGGGCCTACTTCAGAGAAATAATTAACACCAACACCGACTTAGTGAATCTGGACCTGGGGGAAATACACTCCACCGCTCAAGTCGATGAAATGATCAAAAAATTTACCAACGGAATTATTCACGCACACAAGGAATGCGTTCCCCGTTCCATCCCCGACCAATACAACGTCATCTTACCTCCTGATATTACATCCAAAATCAAACAAAGGAATTCGATACGTCGCCGATGGCAAAGAGATAGACGAAATTCTGTGCTTCACGCGGCCTTTAGCAGGCTAAATGCGGAAATTAAAACGGGGATAAAGCAGCTTCGAAATTCCGCTTGGGCAAATAACCTTAGAAAAATGAATCGCTCTCCTGATAATAAGCAGATGTGGAAGTTTATAAAAATTATCAAAGGGGGAAATAGTAACATCCCACCCTTCAAAGTAGATGGCAAAACGCTGCTCACTAATAGCGACAAATGTGAGGCCCTAAAATTGCACTTTAAATCGGCAAACCTAACGTCGTTCTCTGATAGGAGTCCGCTAGACGCCACTGTCCAACACTCAGTGAAGTCTTTTATGCGCTCAAATTGTTCCTCCCATCTGGACCCTGGGGACCTGGTGACGCCTGGAAGCATAAAGAAAATATTAGACAAACTTAAAAATAAACTATCCTCCGGTCCTGACACCATAAACTTTCGCACACTCAAGAAACTCCCAAAAAAAGGTATTGTTCAGTTGGCTTTCATTTTTAATTGCTGCTTTAAATTAACTTATTTTCCATTAGCTTGGAAAAAAGCAAAAGTAATACCCATCCATAAACCTCAAAAACCGCCAAATGACCCTAGGAGCTATAGACCCATCAGCCTGCTAAATTGTATCGGCAAAATTTTTGAAAAATTAATAGTTCATCGCATTAATAGCCACCTCAGAACCAATAATATTATCCCGGACCACCAATTTGGTTTCCGAAAAGGTTTATCAACCACCCATCAGCTTGCTAGGCTTACCCATGAAATAAAAGAGCAACGCAACAATAAGCTCTCGACAGGTTTAGTTCTCTTAGACCTGGAAAAGGCGTTTGACACAGTCTGGCATGATGGCCTTCTCTTTAAACTCATTAAATATAAGTTCCCTCCGATCATAGTTAAATTGATCCACTCCTTCCTATCAACTAGAGAATGCGCAGTATTCATTAACTCAACCAGTTCAAAAACGTTCTCCCTACCGGCAGGTCTTCCTCAGGGCAGTGCGCTATCTCCTTCTCTATTTAATATTTTTTCTTCTGATATCCCTAAAATGAAAAAAGTAAAACAATATTCCTTCGCTGACGACTTTGCCATCTCTTCGTCTAGTAAGAATCCTAAGACAATAATCAAAAATCTTAACGCCGGCATTAGTAAATACAACTCGTACTGCTCTAAATGGAAGCTTAAAATAAATTCCAATAAAACGGAGGCTGCTTATTTCACCAGATGCACAAGTGCAAATAAGATTCCAAATAGCTGCATTATGATCAATAACTGCGTGGTCCCTTGGAATGACCAAGTAAAATACCTAGGAGTTATATTGGATAAACGCTTAACCTTTAGGAATCATATTGAAGCAAAACTCATAACAGGAACCAAAGCCCTCAGATCGCTTTACTGCTTTATCAATAGAAATTCCAAACTTTATACAAAGAATCAAGTACTCATATACAAATCTATAGTTCGACCATTACTGTTGTATGCTGCACCGGTCTGGTCGAATTGCGCAGCCATCCATATTAAAAAACTACAAGTTTTTCAAAACGCATGTCTCAAACGCATTCTCAACCTGCCCCCTTGGCATAGTACAAAAGACCTCCATCGCCGAGCTAACATTCCCACAATATTAAACTTTACCTCCATGCTTAACACGAATTATGAGGTAACGTGCAGAACCAGCCCCATGAGGCATATAAACCATCAAGTTAGTTAGTCAGTAAGTTTTGAATTACTATTAAAAGTAGTCTTAAGATTGTTATTAGTTAGGCTAGATAGGTAGGATAAGGATTTTGTATTGAAATAATCAGACTGGCCGGGTTTTTTACACTTTTTCCCGCGAGATCACGTCCAACACAATTCGTAGGTATTTTCAAGCACGTCTAGTGACAAACAAATTCAAAATCTATTGCGTGAAGGTAGCCGAATATACCATAAACCAATGTAAGTCCAACAATATTGTGAAATACTTCGAAATAAAAATTACTACTACTACTACTACTACAAAGTGATGTTAATAAACTAGCCGAACCAACCCGGAAGGGACTTGATGACAGCTATTTTAATTGAACGATTACGATCTGGCCCATTTCACGAACCTTGGTGATGATTTCGTAAGAGAAGTGTCTAAAGCTCGCGAATCTGAACCCGTCGGGAGGTGTAACGCAAGCTGCCATCGATAACCTGGCGTACTGCAATTTTTCTACTGCCTGATTATGGGGGATCGGCGTCGGATAGCGAAAAATGTAATTATCTATCATGAAAGGAAATGAACTAAACGCGATCGAGATTGCAAAACCGCAACAATGGTTTGGCTTTATTCGCTCCATACGCAGGCAAACATTATGTCTTTGGTTCAACCATTTTATACGCCAGAACGAAAATTATTAAAACACTCTATTTGTCTCCAACCTTTTCTTCAAGCGCGAGGGAGGCTTATTTTTTCCTCGAGTGTGTCCATTAATTTGTTTGGTGCATGCTGCCATTGATAGCCTAGCCTAGTATTACAATTAGTATTTATGGGTTTATGGGTCGAATCATTTTATGACTTCGTTCACCAAACCACCGTCATCGGATTGCGCGTCAAGAGACATACTTCTTCGCTTGCTATCTGTCGGCTATAAACATAAATTCCTCGAGCAGGAGAATGTGAAGAAAGCAGCAAATATTTGCGTCCATTCCATGGATGTCCTACAGTCGCGCTTGACTTTCGTCTGGTTTTCGTTTCGAATAACACTTTCACTGCCTTTGTACGAACCATCCGCGGGGGGTAGAATGGGTGCCCGAGTTTGGGAGACGATAAATTTTCATTGTCCACTTTACGTCAAGCAAGCCAGTGCAAGCTGGCAAGGGATGCTGAAGATAAACGAGGTCAGCACGCAGACCGTACGCAAGAACCCAGAACTGCCCGGGTAACATGTGCCAACCGAGTGTAATCGATTCGCCAACCTCGTCGGCCACACTCTTCCTGAGGGAGAAGTGAATGAACCTCAAGGATCAGCTAGCAACAGCCGAATCCAGAAGCGGGCGGAATTAGATACCCTCTTGGACACTTCCGGTCTTCGCCTAGCTGGACCGGCGAATATTTAATCTCACACCTCCTGCTCGATTTACGATACGCTCGCTGCGGGATAATTAAACAAGCCATGGGACTGCTGCACTTTCGTTTCTGCACCACCATCGGTGCAATATATTCCTGTGTGAGAAAGCAGAAGAGAAAAGACAGATGGGGGCTAACTTTCCTGTGCAGTGGAAATGTGTGCGGTGGTCGTGCATTTCTGCACTGCTTGCGAAGAAAACCCAATTAAGGGCACCTGTTGTTGATAATGCAAGCGTACCTTTGGCTGTGTAAAAACTCCTAGAAATGGAGAGTGAAGTGAAAAAAATGTCGAGTGGTGTACACACCTGTACTTTTATTAAAACACATTACTTGTCAGCGTGCAATGCAATACGGACGAGGACGATGTTGGGAAGCTAAAACTGACTTTTTGCTTAGTCTTTCAATTTCTTTGGTAACGTAACTAACGCTGGAATGAGTTCAAATGATGAAAAGAATTTTAGATTTTCACTCGTCCAGTTTTTACACGTTATCCTTTTGGTAAAATCAATATACAATTTCAATAGAACCTACAGTTGAACAGTACATTAAACATTAAAACTCCGACGGCACATTAAAAAAGTAGGTTTGCCACATGTAAAACTTAGACGAGGGTAAAAATAATAGAGGGATGATGCTAAAATAGACTGTAATGTAAACTGAATTTCTGCGAATAATAAAAGTTAACGAATTCCTGCGAAAGGGCCATCACAAAATATGCCTTGGGTCTTTCTTTTGCATCGATGGAAATTCGTTTTTTCGTGAAGTATGTTAGGTATGGTTTAATCGAATTCTACTGTAACTTACGACACGAAACTCGATGCTCAACACAATTAATTTGAATCTCCAACGGATAAAGCGAACTTCCACCTACCAAATGAAGTCAATACCTCCGCAAAAGAGAACTCTTACTGCTGATTACGCCAGAGTTTCGGTGCATTCTGCATAAATTGCGCTTCTGAATTTATTCATGCAATCCAAAACTCCGACGGCTACCTCTTAGTAGCAAGGAGCGGAGCTACAAGTGCTTCAGAATTGAAATTGGAAAATTTTCTGCTGTCAGCTTTCCCAACGGCAGAAGCACTTCCTTCCTACGTCAAACTTTTGCAGTAAAGCGCATCTCGGATGCGTTTGTCCCTTGCCGGGAAACACGAATATTACCACTTGCGGTTGGAACCGGCAGCATCCCGCGAAAGTTTTGAAATACCGACAGAATAGGGAACCCACCTCCTCGAACGTGCCTTTCAGGGTAGGGGAAGAGGGGTTAGGTGATTCTATTAGCACTACGATAATTAAATGGCGCCCTGTGTAGATGAAATTTAGACTCTCTCGCGTCTGCCCGAACAGATACAGTACAACTTTGGTTTCCCCAGGCAAAACGGTAGTTAGCTTGTGGGGAATTTTCCAATTTCCCTGCTCTACGGTAGTGGCCGGTGGTGGTGAGTTCATTTTCCTAATCACCAACCTTTCCACCGGAGCGCCTTACTGCCTGGAAGCGCTTGATTACGCATGATAATGTACTTTTTGAACGTGTGCCAACTATCTTTCCTGAGCTTAGTTTTTCTTTTTGTTTTTCCCAGTTCATTTGAGTAAAATGTTCCTCTCTGGCCCGGACTTGCACGATGCGAGTTAGAGTGGTGATCAATTTGAACTTTATTTCAAATGGTTTAATCGTGGTGCTCCCCACTTTTCTGGAGCGCTTTTCCTCCATGCAACCCAATAAAAAAGTGTGCATCAGCGCTACATTCCTTTTTTTTTTAAATTTAAACCTCATATATCTTTCCCACAATACGAAGGAATCCATTATTTGATGGATGGTCATTTTCTTTCGCATTTCGTACTCCCTCCCCCCTAAATGATGGTTTTCCTCACCCTTTAATTTCAACGTTGCACGCCGGTACGCAGACAAACACCCGCATCGATCACCCAACATCAACTTCCGACCGTTTGTAAAAAGAGAGAGGAACCGAGTGGGAAAAGAGAAGGATATTTATCTAAAAGTGCATCGCTATGTCCGCAGAGCCGTGTCCCACCCAAACGTCGGCGCCCGGAATCGGATTGTTTGTTTGCGAATGTATTTTCTATTGCGGATAGTGAACGACCGGGTGCGAGCCCCAAACCTGTCCACCGCCATACGGAAGCTCGTAACGGGTGGCAGGATCACTGGTTGCTTTGCTGTTTTCCACCGCGAAACGGCCCGCACCGAGCCATAATATCGGTGAGGACGACAGCGAGAACCAGGACAAACAGCAGCCACCGATGAACGCAACAAAAAAAAAAAATCTAGATAGAACGAGGAAAGGGAAATGAATAAACGAAGAACGAGGACGACGATGACGATGGGGAGGGTGAATATAAAAGTTTGTGGGCGCCATCGTGACGCATCAAATCTGCCATTTTCGCCAGCACGGCGCCGACATGATGCCGCCTCCGCCATCGCCACCAACAACACCGTCCTTTCCATTCGGATCCTTTTTTTGGGGCACAAACGAGCGGACTCCGGCGGATGCTGCTGCTGAAGTTGGCGACTTTTTGATTGCTGCGCTGAGCTCTGCTTAACCCCGGGCGGAACCCTTTTCCCTTCGGACATGACAGGACTCGGAACGGGGCGAGAAAAAGAAAGAGAGAGGGCAGAACTTGGGCAGGAAAGTGAAAAAGTGGTCCACTTGCACAGAATACAATATATTTAATCACATCAGGAAAGCTTTTCATCTCGTCCGGAGGGAAAGTCCGCTTTAGGAGAAAACTGTAAAAGGAACATCCGAGGCGAGGACATGGTTCGTGCTGGTCGGGAGGGAAGAACGGGGGGGGGGGGAGTTGTGAGGTAGGCAGAGGTTGCCAGCGGAGGGTGCAGTGATCCTTTCTCGAAGTGAATTCTAATGACTTGGCAGCGCTCGGAACACGCGGACTCGACAAAATAGACATCGAGGACGGCGCAACAAATTGAAAGTGTTGACATTATTTTTCGTGATCTCACAACTGCCTGTATTCCCCTTTACTTAGCCTGCTCCATCGTCAAATCCCATAAAATCGGTAAAGCATTTGGACGTTGAGCGTTGATAAACCGAACCGGTTATGACCCGGTTGTAGGCCTTTCGCTTTTCCACTTGCGAAGCAGAACTTGATATTCCGATGGCATCCATTGATTTGCTCCTCCACGAGAAAACTTTTCCGCCCATGAATGATGCACTGCTGACCGTGAGGAATATGGAAAAAAAAAATCACGGAAGTAACTCGTACTACAATGAAACGAATACTTTCGGAGAGAAAGAGAATAAAAGAACAAACTCCTACGTGAACGAGTTGTCGATGCCAGTGGCGAGGGGGTAAGGCCATGTTTGGAGTGCCTTTTTCGTCTCAAGATTGTATATTCCATTACGGTAACGAAAAAGAATGTCGGGTCAATGTTTTCCAAAAATATGGGAAAGTTTTTCTCTTGACTCCGGGTCACGTTCCTGGCAAACGTGCCCTACAGTATTTTCCAGCACAATTCTTCTTTGTTGTGTTCAATTGTAACTCTGTAAACGTATTCAGCTAATTTTAACATATAATGTTTTATATAATGAATAATTAATTTCTAATAATTTCAACAATAGTTTACTATATTGTTTATGTAACTTTAACCACATCTTGGAAATAAAAAAAGTATTAACCTTATCTCTACCTTTTCTATCTCTAAAGAAAAAAGATAAGTCGGAACGAAATGAAAAAAGGGTTGGAGGAAAATGCAAACAAACAAACAACCAGCCCAACACTCACCCTCGGACAGAAAAGACAAAACTTGACAGGGTCACCACGTTGGAAAACAGGGATCGTCATTCCGAGGACGAGTGCTGATCAATCTCGTCCAACCACCCCTTCGCCACCCCAGTCCCTTCGCGAATTATTTTCCCTGGGTAAAAGTTTCTCCCCAGTTCGTTGCATTTAGGAGGTGGCACACAACACTGAGCTCGAAATTTGGATTCTGTGGGATTTCCGCGGCTTTTCAGGTCAGCAAGTTTTCCACTCACTTGTGATGCAATTGTGTGATGCATTCCTGACAACTGTCATGGTTTTTTTTATGTTTTTGATGACTCATAGATGGAGCCGTTAGACAATGAGAAAATCTCATATTTACGCGAAATAAAAAGGATTCCGTTTGAAACGACAAACCAACCAAAACACAGCCGAGATATGTTTTTGCCTTTTCCTTCTTTTCGCCTGGAAGGTTTTCCTCCATTTTTGACTGGAAGATTTGTCTCTGTCCGATCGAGGTCGCGGGTTTTTCTTGCAAAATCGTCTGCAATTGTTTAGACACTGTCTGCGGTTATCCGCCGTTGTCGTCCTCGGTATCGACCTATGGGGGATTTGGAAATGTTATTCTGCTCGGCGTCTGTCTCTGTTCCGTTGTTCGCAACGACAACCGATTGAGGCTCGCCAAAGCGATTTCAAATGGCGGACATTGCTTTGTGGCCAGCGTCGAATGATGATCGTTTCCTTTGGACTTTAGGCAAGCCCTTGAAGAAGGCAAAAAACCCGGGTGTAGAATGTCTTCGCCCGCTTTCCATTCCCTGTCTACGATCTGGTTTTACTAAAGGTTTCCTTTTGAACAGTCTTGCGTTTGGCTCGATGTTAGCCACGAATCGATTTCGTTTCGGATTACAGAATCTTGCTTTCATCTTGTCAACACTCGCGGAACATCGCCCACCGCCCCATTCCACCTCGAATGAGGTGCGGTTGTTTTGCGGTGCACGAGCAAGTTTTAATTGGATTGGAACAGCGGGAAAACTGTCTTCCTCGCGTCACCATTATCCTGGCCACAGAACCAGAAGAGTTTGTGGTTTTAGGTTGCCTGCTGCCGTCTGTTTGATTAAGATTTCGGTGGAAATAAATATTCAGTACCCATTGTTTACGCCCGCGTTGTTATCGTTCGATCGATTGTTTTATGCGAACGAGGGCAGCCAAGGGACACATTTTATCCACTGACTTTCCCGGGTAATTTTAACATGGAGCAGCGTGTTAAAGAAATTGCGAACAATAATTAAATGTAATGTTTTTCCTTTTTGATGTTTTGCAGGATGTTGTACACAACTTTCCTGTCTTGTATATAAATGAGTTGGAAAGTTGGCGAGAAAGGATATTCATTAAAAATGTCTTCAGGGAGTAAAGTTTCAAAATCGTCATTCATTCAATGACTTGGTAAACAGATTTTAATAAAACTCTTTCGAAATGTTTGTCTGCTTATGTCTTCCAAATAAAGAAACACTAGTGAAACGTTGTAATATTTGACAATAATGACTATATGATGATCTGAAGAAAACATAAAAAGTACTCAAAAAATCATCAAGGACCAACGAACGAAACAGTTCGCTGACGGTGCCCTGCTGTAGAAAAGCCAAACGGGATGCAATTTTGATGGCTTCTTCTAGTATTCCCTCGCGCCAGCGGGTTTTAAGCCCAACTGCGCTTAAAATTACAACCGCACCATTTTCACTGACAATAGAAGCGAAAGGAAAATGGAACTCTACCTACAAATGGTAGCGGATGGTAGTGTACGGGAGACGGAAGAATACGTGGCGCTCGCTCCCACGATAATTTGGTCCCCAAAATCGGACCCCGTCGTTCGTCTGGGGAAAAATTTGTTAACTTCGTTGGCCAACTGCCAGAACGATGTAACGAACGTCGTTGTAAGTGGCATCGAAAGAGAACCCACGGTCGGAGTTTTTTTTTATGGAGGCCGCCCCCAAGGATCAACGAGAATCAACTGAGTTGGATGAGACAAACGTGCTCGGTTGGCCGTTGGTACCTGCATCGGAAGCAAATAGGATAGATCGAGCCGCTCCTCCTTTTCCTGCTTGCGTGCATGCACTTTCAGCCAGTCGGATCCTTGGTGTAGAACGAGTCCATTTTTTTTTCTCTGAGTGATGTGTTCTTCACTTGCCCAGGATAGCGAGGAAAATTCGATTCAGCGAGAAAAAAGAAACGCAAAAAGAAAAACGCTGGACTAATGGGATTGATAAAGTGACTGTGAGTGAAGTTGCGTTCTTCTTCCGTCGGTTTCAGCATCTTCCCGATGGAATTCTTTGGGGGATCCGTGAGGATTTTCCGTTATCCACGGCTGGGAAGTTCCTTGGGAAGCAGTGCGGTATTTCAACGCTTTCCGCCTCCCCAATGCAGAGGGAATCCTCTGCCGGGATGAAAACTGATTGATGCTCAACGATTGCGATTCTGACGCGATGCAACCGCCGGAAGAATTCTTCGACTGCATTCCACGCGTGTGGGAAAATTCAAGTTGCCCACAGCGAACTCCCCTTCCTCTCTCTCTTTCTTCACTCTTCTAAACGGTTTGCGACGGTTTGCAGTTGCTCCCATCCAATTGTGGGAACAAAATAAAATGGGCCGGGAAACCCTCCGGACACGATCGCCGTCGCCGTTGATGCACCGTGGCACAAGCCTCGTGTTGGGAAAGTAGAGCATGGGCGAAAAATTTGCATCAGAGGAAAACTCAATTTTCGACTTTTCGGCAATGCCAGCCAGTTTCCTGTCTGTGGAGTTGGGAAAACAAAATCCAACAAAAAACTCTCCCCTCGCCTGTAATGTTGCGGTGCAGTTTTATGTTCAACGACCATAGAGGAAGTGGTGGAAGCGAAGCCTGTGCTACCACAGGAACTGCTCTCGTCTTGTCTGGGTCCATGTTTTTCCCCTCACTTCAATGTGAGGCTTTGTTGGTTTTTCATTATGGTTACAGAAGAGCATTAATTTCCGTATCGTATTTAACGTTTATACAGGTTTTTTGGTAGTATAATATATGCTAAATCAATCTTGTTTGTTTGAAGCTCAAGAAATAATAATAAAATACAAACGCCAATAACAATGCCGATAAACGATATTTCACTCGAATTTTAGAAAAATCGTCTGGTCGTTTTGTTTCCTCGGGAGTCTCATTTGGGAGTCTCAAATACTGAATTTACCATTATGCCGTATCTCTTTTATTTTATTTCCTCTGTTTGCCAAGTACAATGTAAGAACACCGCCATCATTAGTGAACTGAAAACGATAGCAATTGATTGTCTTATGCCGCCAAGTTCGGCAGCCTGCGATTGCGAAAGTAAATTTACCACCCTAAACGAAGCAACCTTACCTTCCGATTTTTCCGCACACGTTCCCACGGCCCACGTTCTCTTGTGAGGTGTGGAAAGCAATGCGCGTACGTGTGCACTCCGCATTTTCGTTCGATTTTACCTTTTTTTTTATATATGCCCCGTTCCGGCCGGGGCCATCGTATCAATTCCCGTTCAAGGGTATTTATGTATGAGCTTCGCGTCCAACATTCGGTCCATTCCTCCACCTGAAGGTGGCGTCGATGGGGTACAGTTCTTTTTTTTTTTATTTTGCTTTCTACCGAGCGGAAGATCCCTCGTTAACGATGCCCGCTGCTTGTGTGTTTGATCTTTTATTTTAAGGGTGGTGATTAGAATTCAACACTTACGTACAAGGAACTACACCATCGTTACGCTGATTGGGGAGGAAGCAACACACTTTCACACAAAGCCGAACTTGAATTATTAATAAATTTTTAAACATTTTGGTTATCGTTTTTCTTTATAGCTTTTCGCTCCAAAACTAAATTGCAATGAAAAAACCTTTTTTCCAAGTAAAATCCTACAACCACTCCGTTCGATTGTTTGAAGCATTTTAAGTTGAGATATTAGACTTGAAATTTAACTTAACAAAGTGAGTACGATGTTTAATGCAAAGATGATACAACTTACTACAACAATACAGTTAAACAATGATGGTTTGAGTCAATATGTTCAACCCATTGTCCAATGAACGTCCAGAGCAAGTAGATAGTCGAGTCTAGATAGCTTAAATGTATGAAATATACTGTCCGTTGCTCAGTTTGTCCACAAGAGAAGAATATTGCTACGATTGTAGTTTCCAGGTTATTGACCCGAAGCCATCCTTGCCCGATTCGTGAGATTTCGCAGTAAATCATGGCCCACTTCGACGACACTGCCATGGATAATGGCAGCTGATTCATATTCATGATTTCGTTACCATATTCACACAAAACACCAACAACCAAAAAAACGATCCTTCCTCATATCGAGTAAACAAAGCGCCCCGAAGGATGATGATGGTGATTATTCAATTTGTGGCAACGATCTCATCAACGTGCCCAATAACTTCACTTCATTTGCACGCAACGAGGCGTTGTGTTATCTTTTCCACGACGTAGGGACCCTGTTTTCCCGAAGGATTCACCATTCTGTTGACCGAATTGGGTAATTTCTTTTCCTTAGCTGGTTTTTTTCATTAGGGCACGAAGCCTAGAGAAATTCCTTGAATGGGTAGGAAAGTAGGTAGGAAAATGGAGGAATTCTCTTGACATTAACTTCACCCTGATAACAAATTGGGCTGGTAAAAGTCACACATTTTCGTGTGTTTTAGTTCCTTGGAATCGGAAGGACCCGATTCCCGGTGGTCTACAACTATACGCGGAACACGCTGCGCGCGATCGGTTGACTCTAGAGCACGTGACATGGGAAAGAAAAGCAAACCAACCGGGACGCGATACAATGGAAAAAAGGGTCGTACCAGACTTCCCAGCTAGTCTCTTGACCTCGAGGGGTAAGGGTTCGATTCTGGAGCACCTGGACCTATACAGGTTATTTCTATGGATAGAGCAAGCATAAACGCGTTGAGCGCCGCTTTAAACTTGAGCCGCGTAAGTTGTAACATGAACAGGGTATATTTGAACCCATTGTGGCATGAATGAAACTATGAAAACCAAAACAAACCGGCCTACAATCAGATATTCCGATCATGATTGTTTCGGTTCTTGTATTAGAGGGTATGGTACCGCTAACGAAGTTCACAGTCGATGGGTTCACATATGCCCGGTTCAGGTTTCAACCTGCTCCATGCATAGAAAAAACCTGTAAATTCGTCGTGGTCACGCAAGGCCTCTCAATGGCGACTCAAGACGCGATGGGCCACGATTACAGCGCCGTACCGTCATTTCCAACATTGCGAACAACAACCGGAGGTTACCCCAAGGTGCCCTTCATTCCTCGAGCTGATAGCGTGGCCCGCGCCTTGAAAATGTTAACGGCGCCATTAGCGGTTAGCGTATAGATGTCAAGGGGAACTGCCCTATTTATAGGCGCCTGTGGCAAACGGTGGAACTTTCCCGTTGCCTTCCGGGCACGACTTTAAGAAAATGTTTAAACCCAGTGCTCCGTCCCTTCCCGGTTGCCCGGTTGTTCGGATTGTTCGCTGGCAGGAAATTCCTTTCCGAAGTTTTTCGTTCCGTTACTTTGGCCGCCGAAACATTGTGCCACTCGACTAGTTGCAAACGTTCGCGCAACAACCGAGCCGGGTGACGGCATGATTAGCAGAAGGTACGAAACAGAGCGGTCTGGAATTACGCAGCATGTTTCGGTGAGGTCGGCGGAGTTTCTTGGAAGAAGTGTCCGCCCGAGAAACGCAATCAAATCGATCAATGTTCCCTTTGTGGTTGATTGCGTGTGCAAAGTCGTTGGTTACGCTACCTTGTTCGATGAGTCAGTTGTGATTTGTTATTTGTTTTAAGGTATGAAATTGAAAATCCAACTTTTTCATTCAAAGTTTTTTCTTTTGCGTTTAATCTCGCAGGATCAATTTAGGAACAATTCAGGAACTCTTACATCAATTTAGGAACAATTATAGACCAGGAGGATAGAACTCGATCCTCTGTTAATTTGTATTCTGCAAAGAGCTCGGAATCAAAGAGAGAGTCATCATGAGAAATTATTCAATTGAAGCAAAATTTACATTTTGATTGGGTGTCATAATTGAATTACACTGTAATTAACATAATGGTGGAGCGTTAACATTTGGTGGAAAACATTTGGAAGTCTCCGTCCGTAGGATGCCCTCCCACCCCTCTCAAACTCACACATGCGCCTGCTTCCGATTATAGTTCTACAATCCGCACACAATACGAGTGCCGTACGCGCAATCAGGTGATTAAAATCATAAATCTCGTTGGAGTCAGCATTGACTTTGATTGAGCGTATGGGGTGCCTCGCTTGTCTAATGTTTATTTCCCTTCCTACAAAGAAAAAAGTCCCAAAATTACGACACGTTGATGTTTTTTGTGTGTGTATGTAGAACTCCCAACCCAACCCATCGGCCAAGTTGTCATGCTGGCTCGCTCGAAACGCCAAAGGTGCTGGCGATATTATTTCCGATTATGTGTCGAAAAATTATGGCGCCCTTTGCACCTTCCCTCACCCTTCGCCCTTCCTCGCTTGTCCCACTCGGAACGTGGCAGAACAAGTAAAAGGGTGCGCCTGTTCGAGGGCGTCGCGTTGGGGTTCGAACGTGCCAGGACAGTGAGGAGCAGCTGAGGCGGTCCCTTTTGGGTGTTTGGGCCATTTTCTGCAATCAAGCATCTGTCAGTGGGTGTGAAATAGTCAGGGACCATGCCTGGGTGGTTCCGGCGTGCTGCCTTTATCCTTTATTGCTCCCAGGTGAAGAAGAGACCGATCAAGGGAGGGGGAGGATGAGGGGAGGGTGTTGGAAATGGGAAATGTTTCCCGTTGACATTGCTATGATTATTTTAACGAGCGAGTTTCATGCAACGTCCACCTGGCGCAGACCGCCTCATGTCATGTGGTCAACGAACGGAAATGTCAGATTACGCCAAAGCTGGAGCGTTTGCGATTCGATCTGAGTGTTGTGTTATTTTCTGCCTTTTTTCCACACAAGTATTTTATTATTTTAATTGATTTGAATTATCGCCATTTCGAGTCTAGTGTTTTTTGTGTGTAAATTATAAATTATAAAGCAATTGGACAAATAGACATTAGCCACGATTAAATCTGTGTTTGACACTTTATACGCCGTTACAACATAAATACGTATTAATGCTTCACAGAATTGTCCGTCGCTGGCAGCAGTATTTTTCCCAACTTTCCTGTTAGCGTAGTATTATCCACTTAGAATTAGAAACTGTGATTGCACAGAGACGTTAACAGATGTCTATATTTTCTAATGGTTGTTGAAGAAATGGCTATGTATCGGGTTTGCTCAATGATGCCTGGGGCCTTTGGTTAAAGGACTTCTGTGAACAATTTGTTCACATTGTTTGTCTATCTTTTCGCTTAAGAAAAGTAAAACCTCTTATTGTACTACTTACATTTAAATTAAATCTTTTAATTCGGGTCTGAAATGTAAAACATGTTTTAGTTTTTATTAATTCTACCCGAATCCTCTTCTTATTGAAAACGTACCAGCACGAAAATTGTTTGCATCTCCATGCCTTTGAATGGGATCTGCTTTTCTTCTGAGGGTTTAGAGAATTCATTCGTTATTTGTTATTCTGTTTTTAAAATGGCGAATCAAAAAATTATGTCCTCTTCCTTAGTTTTTTGTTACCTCTTTTTCGACGATGCTCATTCTCACGTGATATTTAAAATTAAATCATTGGGCCGGCATCCAAGCAATCAGCAGTTCATGTTCAATGTACTACATGGAGCACTTACCTGGCGCGGCAATTAAGAGAACCATTAAAACATCCCGTTACAAATTGCACACACACACATACACACATTCGAGCGGCTATTTAACGAAACGAATAAAACAAGCGGGGTTCGCTTCAACCCCCGTCCCATGCCAACACCAGACCGAGGAAGGCGAAAAGGATTTTCCAGCGATGCTTCAGACAGGATCTTGAACATAGACACTAGACTTCCAGCTGCTTAAGCTGTTGATTGCGGAGGGACGAACCGGGAAAATAGCTGCAGACAACAGCAACTCTGGTGGAACGTGGAAACTGCGGAAACCTAAAAATATGCGAGCAAGACTTGAGAACACGCCACCGTAAATCGGATGGGCGCCAGCTGAGGGTGGGCTTTTCCTGCAAAATTCTCCCCCCCCCCCCCCACTCCTATTTATTGTAGAGCGGAATTGTTTTCCACGCTTTTGGCAGTAATATAATGTTCGAGGGCTCGATTACGTTACGTAACTACCAGCCAGCCGTTGGAGTTCGTATTGCTGCAAGCCGCTCGCATACTCGGGGCCAAAAAATCCGAATACCTTTCCTTCAACTTCGTTCCGGCCACCAGAATGGCATTCGGTTTGGGTTTTCGTTTTCCTCCGCACCCAGACTTCAAATGGATTGTCTAGGAGGTCGTCTGGACCGCGTCCAAAGATGGCCGGCGTTTAAATAAAGAACAAAAATCAGCTGTCATAAAAAAAAAGAAATAAACATTTTTGCTTTTCCTGTTTTAATCACTATTGAGCTAAAAAGGTTTGCTAACAGATAGACTTTGGCTTCTTTTGCCCTTTTCTCCGAGCATTTCACTTTGTTTTTTCCTCCGAGCAAGATCATGACATTCCTGGGCTAAAGTTGGCATTCGAACCCTTAACCGTTTTGTGCACGCCAGATACCTTAGTCTGCTCCTTAGTTTTCTCCAGCATGGAAGTGGCTCGGAATAGAAATTATTCAAGGTATTGAGAATTTATGAGAAAATGTGAAAAAAGGCACGGCAAAAGATATAGAAGCTGCCGAAATAAGAATGGAAAAGGATGTTCAACTGGTTCCGCCGGGCCAAAGATAAAAAGTGTAGGAAATGCATTTAAACGCGCCAGTTAATCATATTTGCCCCAAATGGCAAGAGTCTTTACTGGCGTAGTACCATCGCGATTGCACTTTTCGGACAACAACCATCGACCCCAAATCTAACCACCATTACGATTATTTGCTGGCAAACATGCAGCCAGAACGTCCGTTGGGGAAAGTTAATTTTCACAACTCCCCCGACACAGCCCGAGCTCGTTCCAAATGCAGTTTTGGGTCTCCGTGTGAAGTTGCGTCGCGATGACGAAAATGTGCGAGAAGGAAAATCTGCGAAACTCGTGTGCAATGCCGAAGGAAAACGGTCGTCGGACGGCGGGTTTTCCACGCCGAACGTCGGCCGTCGCTCGGTTGTCGGTTCGCGTACGCTCGCGCCGAGAACGTTTTGCGATTGCCCGAACCGGTTCTCGGTACACGAGCCGGAACCGTTCTTGGGCGCGATTTTCTGCCGATCTCGCACGCGTCGAACCATCCGACATCAGTCAGTATCGGCCAGTCGGCGGTGTTGCACGCGGATACTACATCTACGGGCTTCTCCCTTTCTCCTCCTGTCGTCTCGTGTTTTCCGGTTCGGTTCCGTGGGCCTCTTGTGCTAATCTCATCCGCTAATCTTTCACCTAACCACGGGAGAAAGTAGAGGAAGACTCGCCCAACCGTTCCCTACGACTATTTCGAATGTGTAAACGTTTCCTGCGTCCTGTCGCGTTCTTTCGTTCACTTTTTCCGTTTTCACACGTGAGATTTATCGGTTAAGTGATCTGACGAGACTAAGCCAGGCCAGTCAACCTGTAAGAAACCTGTGTTCTCCGTGTACACATTAAGCCATTCAGGTACCGCCTGTGTTATTATTTAGATTGTGACAGTCAAAGTAGTGGAGGAAGAATGGCTCTATAAGAAATTAAAACCATATTCTCTTAGTGAAAGTGCTCGCGAACGAAACGTTTGGTTTGGATTGGCTAAAAACAAACGGTTGTTTCATAGTGAGTTATTTTTGTAAAGATCGTTTGAAAAAGAATTAGACATTCTTTTATACAATTATTTTAATTTCAATGTTGCTTAACATAATACCTTTTTTTTTATTTGTCCCTCGGTGGTTTTATAATGATTCGGTGTGCAAAGACTTTGCAGCGGAATACAAATCAATCTCTCATCCATTCCAGGAAATAGCAGCCAGTGAATCGTTCTAGGAAACTAGCGCGTACGCCTTTAATAAACATTATCTAAATAAACAAAAGGGCGCCATCAGAAGGTCATCAGGTCAGGCAAGAGGAATAATAGTGTCATTTTCTGCGGATCCAGACCTCACGGTTAAAATGAGCAAATTCTACTCGACTTTTGTGCAGCTGTGTGTGATCGCCGCCTCGGTGCAAACCGGTTAGTGAAGTTGCAAGTTCAAGAAGATGTCGGAAAGCTTGCACGTCGATTGATGAATAGGGTTCGGTGATGGGACGATTTGTTTGAAGGACAATCAATTTGTATTTAAACCATACCTACGGTTATCAAAAAAATTAAAAGTTTTTCTTTTGCCCGACGCATTTGAAACACTTTAAATTTATTCATCTCATCACTTTGTGCAAAAGCACATAAAAGGCAGGTTTTATTTAAACATTCAAATACATAAGCAACTCATGCGATACTACGTTTCCCGAGAGCCACAAAACCGTCGGTTAATAGCTGCAGGTTTTCGGGTGTTAGTTAGTTTAAATTAGCTGCGACCGTCCGTTGACAGTTGTGCGTCTTGCAAACACCTTTCACTCCGTTTTTTTTCCGTGTCTTCCTCCCTGTCATCACTTTCCATCGATGAAGGGATAACTTCAAGCGGTGCGAGATATTTTTATCTTGGTTTTTAAAGTGTAGCAAGTGGAAAAAACGATCGTTTGTTCTCCGGACCGACGATAACGCACCGGGAAGAGACAAAGGTTTAAAAATAATTCCACCCTCATGCAACGGAGCGTATGACGGAGCGGTGAAGCTGTCGGTTTGCGTCGTTTCGTGAAAATAGATGGAAAACTCCACCTGTCGCAATTCATTGGCCCACGAGAGCAATGAGCTCTAGCGCATTCGGGCCGTGAGGTGTTGCCCATTTGGTTTCACAATTAGCATGATTCATTCGCAGAGCTGTGCTGTGTGATTTCCACCAAAGTGTGCCGTCTGACCTTTAGGACCCAACCAATCCTAGAGGGTTCGAGTTCGAAGTCGAAACGCTAAGCTATAGGGCAACCCAATGTGCGCTGGATGTGGTAGTCCGAGGAACTATGAATGACTACATAAATAAATTCCACCACTGCCATACCAGTGGTGAACGCGACAATGGAGAGGATGGTTTTCCATGATCCTGAATAATGGAAAAGCGAGTGCAAAATTTAGTTTTCAGCGCACAGAGATTATCCACCCCCCAGATGGAGCCCCAAGACGTCGCTGCCCACAACGACGACGTGCTGTCTCTGGTTCTGCGAGCATAAAATCCACTCAAGGAATGCTTTTGAGGCAGTTCACGCACGGACTGGCGTTTTTTTTTTTAGTGAATACATGCTGGCGTTCGCTGATGATGGGATGAGGATTTCCTTTGCGGTGATCTGGCGTGGGTTTTCTCCGTCGGGCCTTTGATGTCTCACGTACGCGTGGCTGATGTACGATGCGAATTAGAGTGGTTTTTTTGTTGTTGTGCGTGGCAGACCGACAAGGAATCTGCTCTGTGTTCATTGGATGTCATTCGAGGGTTCAAACAAGCCTACTAACAGTCTCTCAATGACCTTGTGGGTTATTGGTTTTAACTTACACGTTTGCATTTACATTTTTTTTGAAGGGGCAGTGTTTTTCAGATTATTTTAAACTTTCCCATGGCATATGATTTAAAAGCTTTGATAATATAATTTAAATGCATGATAATGCTCTTTACAGCAGTAATCCATAAGGATTCTTTTTACGTCAAGATATCTCACAGGCCAACCGCATTTTATGCCCATCATTCTTCGCATAGCAGAGCCTTTGGTAAGGCCTTCTTTCATTGGGCTTACGTTTGGCTGCATAAAAATAAAATAATTGAGCATTATAATTTTTCCTTTCAATGCCAATGATGCCCATCTTTCGCGCTGCGAAAAATGCTCCGTCTTTGGAGCGTCGAATCGCTGCTCTCGCCGGTTAGCTTCATTTTATGCGCATTACCGTACGTGCCTTGGTTCGATTGGGGTGGATTAAGGTCCGGCAGCTTACACGCATCCAGTTCCGTGACCCAAAGTTCAACCTTGCCGATTACCCAGGTGGAATCGAGTGGGAAGTGTAAGCGATTTGACACGAGCGGTCCGTGCGAAACCGACGATGGGGGAGATGAAAATGTGTCTGCCCGGGAAGGGATGGGGAACAGCTTGAAATGGGAGGCAAGGAGTTAAGAGGTCGAGGAGCACTTCTACCAAACATCATCTCACTCATCCCTTCGTTGTTGGTTGCAGATTGTGGGAAAATTAACGCAAACGCAACCAAAAAGAATAAAATTGCAACAACTTCTGCAAAGGCGTTGCTCTCACGATCTTCTCCAGCTTGCTAGTCACGTGTTTACACGAGGAATGACCTCTTACACGACGGGTCTGAGTAATCGATGGGTGGGGAAAACTTTTTGATCGTCGATTTTCACCCGCTTCCTCCCTCGTTTTAGTGCACTTTCCCGAAGATGCCGCGTTTTCGCAGTGTTTGTTGTACGCGCTTTCGTCCATCGTAGCCCGCACATGGAACTCAATTTCCAAAGGGGTCATTACGGTTTTATGGATGTTCTTCGTTTCTTCTTACACGAATCTTTGCTGCAATTCACACACTTAACACACCGTACGCAAACGTAGCCACGCGCGAAGAGGGCAAAAACTAATTTGTATTTATGTGGCATTCGCTACCAGCAGCTAACGAAATTGTGTTACACTGTCTCACGTTCCCATTCGCTCGATACAACCTGTACACAGAAACGCTCACACTCTGCTCTGTGCAAGCAACCACCATGCGCCTCCATCGAGACCGCATGGCGAACGCGTTTCCGTGTCGTTGCATTTTCCGTTGGCACGCAACGATGACGCGTCGGTGCACCGTTTACCTCCCCGTGGGGGTGAGGGAGGAGGGTTTTTAGCGTCACGAGTGGATGACATTTCTTCGCTCCACTTACTTGGGAACGGTGTGCCGCAGTTTGAGTTTTACCTAGGTGAAAATTGCTACGATTTTTAGTAAAATAACAGTCGATCTGTAGTACTTTTTTCTTCATACGATCTATAGAAATTAAATGAAATGAATACGATCCATCGATTTAAATCAGAATGAAATTAAATTCAATTTAACACTTGTAGTATTTCGTAACGAAGTATTCGTAAAACGAAGTGGTTTTAATTAATTTTCTTTCACTAGCAAAACCATCGTTACACCTCGCTTGGCAATGTGGAACTACGAAACTTTAACGATGATGAACCTATCGTAAATTTTATGGATTGTGACGGTGCCATGGCTAGGTTTATGGTTTCGCGCCCGGCTTGGCCCATATTGCTTCCGAAGGTGTGACCGTTCCCGACTTTCGCGAGTTTTCCCGACAAGCGCGATGCAATGTAACGCCCAAGGAACTTTGGCCACTTGGAGAAAAACTCTGTCATTTGCATGTCCAACCGTTTACGACGTCTATCGTGCTTCCGAGGCCGTCCTTGGTGAGGTGGAAGGGGTTTGATGGGCTTATAGAAAGGGTGGTCTGGATGGAGGATCAGAAGTGAAAAGAAGCGAACCTATCAAACCTTATTTTTGCGAAGCACAAAAAGGCATTGGAAGGATGGCATAAATGGAATTGTATGTAACAAGCGTAAGAAATAGCCCGCTTTATTATGGAAAATGTGCGAGCAAAACAATATTCTCTTTTTGGTTGGCTGAAAATGACTCTTTATAAAAACACGTCAGCTAATTGTGAACAATTTCGCCTAAATTACACTGTTACTTACTTTCTCAAAATGGATCCATATTCACAAAATATTTATCTTTTATCCACCCGTTCATTGACAAGCTTGTAAAGTAGAATGTCTAATCATAATTAGTACGCTCGTAGAAGGTTGTTCAAGATTAATTATTACTCAAATAGCGTACACAACGTTTCAAGGAATTAAGGAATTAGAATTTTTTCAATGCGCTTGGAAAAGCCTGTCCCTCATAAATGCATTATTGATACGCTACTTACTGGGAACATCACTCCATTCAGACAAGACAAAATCGACACACGTTAGTCATGTATGTCGGTTGTACTTACCTCATCAACATCATGTGTTAACTGCCGGAATGTGACTAGTAGTAAAGAACGTAATTGTGGAACATTGTAGCAATTTACGGTTACATCGCGTGGGACGACATTTTCGACGTGCAAGCTTCGGTCAGAACAGCCTTTGGCGGAAAAGTTCACTCGCTGGACACTAATCAAGCTTATGTTGACCTTCCCTTCAGCCCTGAGCATCACATGTTACACGTGCGATTCGACCAGCAGCGAGGAGTGCATGGACCTGAAGCGGAACTCCGCCATCACCGCCGAGGTAAGGGTAGCTCCAATATTAATCATCAAATTAAGGTCCTCACCATCCGGGGGTGTATCGAGACCCGTTCACGGTTCTCCCCCGCGTTGCCCGCGAGAAACGGCCTGCCCCTGAGCCAAGAGTCAGTACTTACCTTATTTATTAGGCCGCTACTTCCAATGCGGTTTGTGGCCCTGAGTGACACCGATAGATTTGTGCCACAAGTTCCCGTTAGCCTTGCACGAAGAAAAAAAAGCACGCTAACAACCTACACTCGGTGGCTATACGGTACGGTTCCTTTTTCCAACGGACGCCTTGTTGGGCCTTAGCTGACGAATGGCGTAGGCTTTCCTTCTATCACCGCTTATTTATTGCGCTATACAGTTGACGTGTTTTCGTAGCCTTGTCCTTGCCATCAAGGATCTCGGCACAATAGAGATGCAATAAAACGACTGGAATAAAACTCAAAGGTGCCTCAACTGTGAGGCTTAAGATGTAAATGGTGTTGATCAAATGTCACGGGAGAAACGGAAAATGGAACATCGCTAGGGAATTAAAAAATTAAACCTATCGTATACAATATATACAACTTAACATTTAAGTTTATACAAACGTAAAGTACTATTTATTTTATAGCTTCAGTGAAATTCATTCTTGATTCTTTAGGGAATTTCAATACATTTAGATTAATATTATACTATAAGTATAGCTATGTTCAATTACAAACGATCTGTTTCCAATCTTTTTGATGTTGTTGTAGCTCCGGTTAAACAAACAAAAAATTAAACGATACAGTGAAGATAAAATAAAATTATTATTATAGAAATTATTCTTTTTTGCGATCGAAATACAAATCTTGATATTGGATTTCATCGATGAAACGAAATAAGCGACTGCATTTTGTTACCAATCCTTGAAGCTAACATATTTCCATCAAATGATTCTATGTTGCGATTACGTACTGTTTATGGATTAGTTCCGATCACTTTCCGATAAGATTGTGATAATTTCGTCATCAAAATAAATTCGATCGAACCCGATGAGACTATTTTAGCAATGCACACATCTTCTTTATATATCGCGACATGGTTTGTTTCGCACCAACGTGAAGACAGTAATGATGATAGCGAAAAGATAAGATACAACCGTACAATCCCTACCTTCTTACCTTACGATACCTACCTTTTGATTTCAGCGTAATTCGCGCGTTAACATTTTTCTTGTCTAAAACCTCGTGTTCTCTTTTTCTGGCTTGCGCTTTCGCCGTAGACTTGCACCCCGAGCAAGATGGCGGCGACGACCGGCAACTGGTTGGCGGACTTGACTCGCATCGAGTACTTCGGCGGCACGGAAATCACCGTTCCGATGGTTTGCCAGAAGATCGTCGCCTCCAATGGTGAGTAGAGAGGTTGGCATATAGGCTCACCACAAAGATCCCTTCCTTGACAGCTTTCTTTCGCTTTTCGGGCCTTCGGCAGAGAACGGCGACACGATGACCTTCCGCGGGTGCCAGCTGGACGGTGGCAAGACCGATCCCTGCCAGATCGCGTACGGCAAGGCAAAACTGCAGCTTGGCGTCAAGATCGAGTCCTGCTCCATTTGCAAGGAAGACGCATGCAACGGGGCGACGCGGGTGGCGGCCCGGCTGCATCTCGGCCTGGCCGGGGCCATCCTCGCCCTGCTCGGACTCACCGCCTGGCGGCAGTTCCTGTAAAACGCACTCCTGTGAACGGGGAGAAAGGCTTGCAGGTGGAAGAATGAATATCAAAG
This sequence comes from Anopheles atroparvus, assembly GCA_914969975.1. Taxonomy (NCBI): domain Eukaryota; kingdom Metazoa; phylum Arthropoda; class Insecta; order Diptera; family Culicidae; genus Anopheles; species Anopheles atroparvus. Next base: position 22,622,647 of record CAJZCY010000003.1, read on the forward strand.
ATTAAAAAAATAGGACTCTGTTTCCTTAAAAAAAAGGATTGCATTGGAGTTGCAACGTGCGAATGTCCACGCTGTAAATAAGATTGAATGAATAATATTAATTTCACACACACTTAAACTAGTAATTGAACGTGACGAGATTTCACAGGATGACTATCGGGACATCGATCGGGACTCGTCCACCAGTAGAACATTGAAAACGTACTCTCTGTCGAACACATAAGCACACGCATCGAGGAAACTTACTCTGCCCACACGATTATTCTTTCTACGAGTCAGGGCATGGAAAGGAACCAAAATCTAAAGTCAGCATCAGGTAGGATCAACTCTCCCGTATTGTTTGCGGCTTACGAGGATCAGCCGTCATTAGCGCGTACAATAAGTAAGCTACCCACATACCATCACTGCGCAGCAGTTGCCGCTGTTTGCGTAGGAGGGAGACGCTATCGCCACAAGCACGCTGACGCATTTTGCGCCGACTAATGATAAAGCAAACATGTCACAGCACATGTCGGCTGCCGATTGAAGCTAAAGAACGCCACGACTATCGCGGCATAGTGTAAACCCAATTTAAAAACAACCGGTAGGCCACCCTTGGGTGCACGATGTCATACGGGAAGTTTCCGGGCAGACGCTAGTTTAACGTTAGGAAATAACAGCCAGTACCACTTAGCCAGTAGGATTACCATATTCAACAACTTTTCAAACATAAATGAAAACATGACATGATCAAATTCACGCATATGCCTTCATTCGTAAAAAAAACAACTTGTTGGGAAGCATAAGTTAAGATTATTAGCGATTAAAATCATGCAAAACAAATGTATCTGATTCGAAACCAAAATAATAATTAAAAAAAAAAACCGCGCGTAAATTACGCTAGCAATAAATGTTTAATTAGGAGACCTTTCTCTCTTTCTTTTACCCACCAACTGTGTAGCTGCTTATTTGAGCTCTTGTTCCATTCGAAGCTCTTTCCAAGACGAAGCAGCCTGCAGCATGGTGGGAGGGTGCACGTTAAGGCGTGCGGGGAAATTGGCATTGGCAAAACCGATACATTTTCTCGGTGTTTCGTTTGTTGTTGGCACAATAAATTAGGCGTAACACTTGTGCACTCACCCTTGGGAGTGGGTGAAGTGAAGGCAGTACCCTCTAATATAGCCGGACACTACTACTGAACAATATATTCATAGATGTAGCCATGTAGAACTTGTGTATCAACGGATGGGTGAAGTTTTGTTTGAGAATAATACATTTTCACTGCGACCAATTGGAATTGCTATGGCACGAATAGAGAAAAATTAAATAAGCTTTTTGCTAAACGGGAAAAAAACACCAGTGTACAGGCATGGGCCACGTCTAAAAATAAGTACACCAAACGAAAAACACAATGAGGCGCCTTTTAACTGCTAGACATCAAGGAGCTAGTAGAATTATCAGATTATTAGTAAAAATTGCGTCCAGCACTGAACCATCGTACGTTTCGCACAGCTTAGCATTTTTTAAGGACATTAGCCAAGTTTATAAATTTTCAATTGTATTACACACAGTTTATCTTTTACTAGACTAGCAACTAAATTCAACAATTGTTAGGACACTATTGTATTGAATTGTGTAAATACCGGTCTATAAATGAAACCACGTTCAATTAATATCTCTTTTAAAAAAATCAGCCATTGTTTTAAATACAACCAGATAACTATGCGTCATGCAGGAGCTAATAAGGAATAAGGAATCGATAGATACAGTTGTAACATAAAAATATTCACACTATTCAAACGCTTCTAACGCAACGGGGTTGAAAGGGTGAAGAAACTGCTTTCTCCGTCGTTACCATTTTGTATTGTTCAATGTGACGGTGGCGATGCGAAACTTATTCACTAAACATCAAATTATGCGATAAACAAGTCACACCAACCCACGTTCACACACACACACGCACACACACAAACACATTGTAACGCACCGAAGTAATGGAAGCATTAAACGAATCAGAGGAAAAATAAAGGATCGTACTAAAAAAAAACCTATATGTGCTTTTTTCTGCATTACTTGGATGTTTGATGCCGTTACGTGGCTTAATTTGCTCATTATTATCTGCATCATTCCCCATCGCGATTAAAAAAAAAAACGTCGCTAGTGACTCACAAGCGTCGAATCGATCCAGGACGTTACTCTGTTGGTATGTATGTTCTTCTACGTGAAACCAAGCACGCACTTGGTTGGTCGTGTAATATCGGCACCGAGAAGTGGGTCCACTATCTCGAAAAAAATGCTTCTAATTTTACACCGATTAGCTAGTCCAACAACTCCAACGGAACTGTTGATTATTGGTTGATTGGAAAAAAATTTCCATCGAACGAACTGATGTTTGGCAAATTCTGCGTCATTGATTAGTTACAATTATATTAGAAAAGAAGCATGCCGTAATTTGTATCCGTAACGTGACGATTCCAGCGCCTTTAAACATTAGTCACTCAAGTTGTTGACAAACAAATTAGTCCATTCGTCAAATGTAACGAGAAAATGTAGTTTTGCACACTTGCAATAATACTTAATAATGATTTTATGAATAACAAAAAATCTATAATTGGATTCGAGCGATTGCATCTTTTAAACTCACGATTCCCGTCCTTCAATAATGTAACGATTGAAAAAATAATTTGTCACATATTTGAACTATTTCATTACCGCACAGAACAGTTTCTTAGCAGCAACAATTTTTACGAACGGCCGTTTGGAAAGCTAGTTTTTATCAATTTTACCAGAGGGCTTGATTCATTATTATTCAATAACATTTGAGATTGGGATATGTTTGTCTTTGTGTAGAAATGTTATAGTGCGCTTAGTTTTATAATCAATGGATTATGTTGAGAGATTTGTCTTTAATCATAGAGGCAGGGCTTAGCAACACACTGCCAATTGTTAACAGTATCTGCGATACCATCAATTTTCGGATTATGAATCATCCTTCACGCCTGACATGAATCATCCTGCTCGATGCAATCGAATGGATTGAGCGGGTTGGAAAGAATTTCCCCGAGATGGAAGCAGCAGTGGGGAGGAAGTAAAATGTTTAACCCATGCAAGCTCACATTGTTCTGATCGTTAACCGATAAGACGCTAGAGGCTACCGCTCCTTCTGGTTGCAATTGCGATAAGAAGCAATACCGAAACATATTTTTGCAAGCTTAGTTTGGGCGACCGACGACTGCAATTAGCAGTAAGTTTTATCACGGTCAGCCAGAAACCGATGGGTTGAAACACGATTAGCTGCGAGGGGCCACCATTCTCGATTACCGATAAGCCGTCCGATAACGGAGGAAAATGGAGCCTTTGCTGACTAGTTTAATTTAATATAGCCTTTTCTTTCTATCGTACACCGTTGTTTACTTTCTTCCTACACGGAAAACCTTCCGCAGAGGGTGAGTGCGCGTAGTGTGGCCGAAATGTTGATACGCGTCGGGAAAGGTCGCACGGGCTGGGTGGGGTCTGGCCTGATGAGACGGGTTAGCTGATGAGTCGCCTGCCACCCATATAAAAAGGCGACCGTCAGCAGGCGGACGGTTCCAGTAGCATTTGTTCGTTCGGACCCGCCAGCCGGGGCAAGCACAGAGTGTTTCGTGGCCTCTCCGTTGTTCCTCACGTGGGCAGTGCCGTGTAGTGAACCCTGGAAAGACGCACATCGGTGGGCAATTTGGGGCCAGCTAACCCTCTGACAAACAACACCCGCTGTGATAGTGAACGATTTAAACGGGTTTTAAGTGGTTCTCGTTAGCGATTGCAATTGGAACGGCCCATAATGAAAGGAAAATTGGCTGCGGCGTGGCTTCTGCTGGTGGTGTTTGCGGCTCGTGAAGGTACTAACCCGTCCTCCCCTTTCGCTTCACCGGTTCAGAATTGTGTCAGTGTCGGTGTGTACGAAACGAAACACATAATTGCCATTTTCGATTAATAACTTGTTTTGATGTAGATTGTAATGAAGAAGTCAGGTGATTATCTCCTGGCAACACTTTTTTATGGAATATTGTGATTCACCACTGGAATTAAATGATATTTTAGTATCTCACTTGCACGAAGCAAAAGTGAATCTCCGGCAGTGCATCCACCACCTCACCAATACCAAAAGGATTTCATTGCACAAGTTAAATCATATCCCTGATTTCGCAATATATGTAAAGCACATGTCCATGAAATGTAGGACAAACAGATCAAGGAAATATCTGGTAACGCAGGATTCTTACGTCATTTCTTTCAGTCCAGGTGTAGTCCTTATGTTACGAACGAATGGATATAGTCGAAGGTTCTCGGTTTTTCTCCTGTTCTAACCATACTATATTCTTAATATTATTTTCTCTTGTTAAGATTACTTTTTTCATTTGTACTGAATTGAACATTGTACATTTTTTTAAATTGTTCTCAAGCTAAGGGTTTTTGTAACCAACCTTCCGTTTCTTTTCCAATCCAATCCTCTAACAACGCTGTTCGTAGCTCGCGGTCAGCTACAGTGCTACGTCTGTGAAAACTGCCCCGATCCGTTCGATGGGTCCAATTTCCTACAGCAGAGCTGTCCACTGGACTCTGACACCACAACCACGACGATTGTTCCGCCACCGGGTGAAACGACGATCCTGACACCTCCGCCGCTGCCGACGAACGGCGAGATGACGACCATAACGCCCGCCCCGCTACCGTCGGAGACACCGCCGGTACCGCAGACCCCGGTCATCACTCCGCCACCTTTACCCGGCCGGCGGAAGCGCCAGGTTCCGAACGGGTATCGCTGCTACCGGATTGAACACGGTAAGGCTCGGAGGCTAGGAGAATCGTTGAGATAAATCATCAGAAATCTCTAGTGTCTTCAGACTTATGCGGCTAGCATGGGGGGGCATATGCCATAGCTCAGGTTGTGAAATCGAGCTCAATGCTCTCGTGAAAGCCGTAATTTTTAGGATTTAGAGCCTTAATTTTCCTACAAATATGTATTTTCTACCACCTACAGCTAACGTCGTGCGACGTGGCTGTGCATCGTTCCTGAGCACCGATACCGACACCTGCCAGTCGGTAAATGGTGGTACCCCGCCGACCGCCTGCAAGATTTGTGACTGGGACGGATGCAACAGTGCGGCCGGTTTGCGAGTGTCGCTGTTCGCGCTGCTGCTGGCAACCCTGCTCAACGCCTTGCTGAAGCACTAACTGCTTCCCAGCTTCAAGTGGCAGCGGTGTACACTACTCAAACGAATGGAACAACCGAGGATGATGGTTTCCTGGCTGATATCATGTGCACAGTAACGATGAGCTTTTTGTGTAAGGAGAAGATATGACTAAGTATAATTAATATTAGATTAAGCCTTTTCCGGCCGAGCGGTACGGAAGACGAAATAAAATTTCATTACAAAACAAACAATACCGAGTTTGGGCTTATTCTGTTATCTACTAATGCAACAAGATAACAGCGTGGTACCGCCCGCATCAAGCACGGCCAAGGGAACGAGTAAACCCACGTTACGGTGTTATGCCGCGTCGTGGCGTTATCAGCGTCAGGCAGCGCCCGATCGGTACCCTTTGCCCGGCATATGGGAACGCTATGCAAAGTTGAACTGGACACGCAACAGAATAAAGCCCAACTTTATCCAAACATTCGGGTTTCGCAGGCCTTCCACCTCGTGCTCTCTTTCTCTCTCCCCACGCTTTCGGCCCAATTGAGAAATCGATGACAAATCCATATCACCCTCCTACCATTTGTAATTACGTCCATTATGCCAGTAGAGTCCGCTTGTTGCGTTTTGTAAGGCTTGTGTCAGGCTGCCCCCCACACCCATTCTGACCCGATGACAGACTTTGATGTATGAAATCGATTGATCGATGTCAACCAACGAGCATATCAGCGGTAGGCACGGTGGCCAATCGCTGGATGGATGTTCAAGAGGATAAATAGGGAGCACCGGCCGGTAACGGTTAACACAATAGGGTGCCCTTTATGCGATACAAGCGCAACGCTTTCTTTTTTTCATGCCTTTTTGTGTAATTTTACCATACATTCATGCAGTAATTAGAATAACACTTATAACTGTTTAGTGCGTCAAAAATAACTGGTATAACGTATACATAATAGTTTACATCCTTACTCGGAGTACCTTTTCAAATTATCAGCCGTAAACTTGCTCGGCACACTCGTATCGTTAGACCCGAAGCCCCTAAATGTAGGCAATTTGATGACCAAAGAATTGTGCTCGCAGTGCAAGCTGATGAAAACATCCGTAGAAAGACTTAAATGCTTGAGGAAGGCGCGAACTTGATATCAAAGGATTCTTTTACTGAAATAGTACCTGATTTTCTGAGAGCTGAAAATCGTGTGAAAACAATCGTCAACATATATAGAAAGTTGTAGCAAAAGTTATTATTCTTTTTATATATTTAATTTTTAGGTTTGTAATTATTAACAACGTGGCTGTTATTTCACTTTGGATGCGATATACATCGATTTGCGTACTGCTTTCGACCTTGTCTGCCACTCTCTCCTGTTGGCTAAACTTACTAAACTGGGATAAGCCCTCCGATCTCTCGGACTGATTGGCATAGCTCCTTATTTGTCGCTACTGCAAAGTTACACTCGCCGACAGCTGTTCTGAGAGTATCTCCTGCACATCCGGTGTTCCCCAAGACAGTACCCGTCTGACCCTGCGGCGCCACCATGGACGTCAAAGTTTTGCTATGCCGCCATACACGATCCGCTGCCAGCCTCCATACCCTTGAACGCAAGCGTGTTCTGGCGCAGGACTCGTTTATGGCAGGCTTGCTTCTACGTGAATTAGATGTTTCAGCACTGCTTGCCAATGTTCGATTTTATGTTTCTTCCCGTTCCTTGCGTCCCCGTTGTCCTCTCCACATTGACGTGCGTCGTAGTTGCTACGGACAGAACGATCCTCTGTTGGCATGCATGCGGCAGTTCAACAATTATTACAAAAACTTTGATTACAACACAGCTCTCTGTCTAACTACTGTGCCTTAATTTCCTCTATCTCTCTTCCTCCTTAAATCTCATCCTTATCCTTTCTATTATGTTGTCCCTATCTCGGTTCTTTGCTTCACAGCTATGTTTTGTGTCTTTTGTGTTGTTATTCGTTTTTGTATCTGTCCTTCTGACTTGTGGTTGTCTCTACTATGTTTAGTATAAAAGATTTAAACATTGTACCTGGCTTTAAGTTTTTGTTTAGCCTATGAGGCAGATAATCTTATCTGATAATTTTTTTTAAAACAAATTTGGCACTTTTATATGACGCAACGCGTATGATGTCTATATTTCACCAACGCAAACGCTAATCACAGTATGCTATAATGCTACACCAGATAATACTTTGTGTGCCCCGGGTACACAACATCGTTTCCTCATAAACCTTCTGCTCATTCGTTACACAAAGAATGTCCGCAAACACGGCAACTCGCAAGTCCCCCTTCGACCAACGTTGCCTGCTCCTTTACACAGACTCCCGTAGCGTAGCCTTCTATTTCGGCGCAGCCTCTGCGATGGACCAACTTCTCTGTGCGATTTTTTCCTATAACAAAAAAAAAGAAAGTTGTTCGTGAGTTATTTCATCAGTAACATAAACATTGATGCATAAAAAAAAGGTTTGTAAAATGTTATTTTACCTTGACTCATAACGGTCACACACACAAATCGTTTCTGTGGCTTCAGGGCTTTGTTCGCCTTTCCGTAGGGATACCATGGGTTTGGATTCCAGGGATCCCAATAGCCTCCATTGTTTCCTCCAACCAGAGGGGGCGGAGTCAAATTCGGATACCAGGGATCCCAATAGTTGCCTCCATTGTTTCCTCCTACTAGTGGTGGTGGCGTTAAGTTCGGATACCAGGGATCCCAATAGTTGCCTCCATTGTTTCCTCCTACTAGTGGTGGTGGCGTTAAGTTCGGATACCAGGGATCCCAATAGTTGCCTCCATTGTTTCCTCCTACTAGTGGCGGTGGCGTTAAGTTCGGATACCAGGGATCCCAATAGTTGCCTCCATTGTTTCCTCCTACTAGTGGCGGTGGCGTTAAGTTCGGATACCAGGGATCCCAATAGTTGCCTCCATTGTTTCCTCCAACTAGTGGCGGTGGAGTTAGATTCGGATACCAAGGATCCACAGGGTTGCTCAAGGTTTTCACGTCAATGCCATTTTGCGCACTACACTGCACAATGGCCGGCTTCTCCTTGGTGCAATCTTCGCATGCAAAGCACCTGATCTCGTTCGAACGAACTTCCAAGGGGAGGAGAAGGAAAAAGAAAAACAGACAACGAGTTAAGACAGTTTTCTTATCCACCTGGCCTGTCCACTACTCACCAAAGGAAACTGCGACTACTACTAAGACTAAGGCTACTGCACAGGCCTTCATGGTTTCTTCAGAAAGTTATGTAAGCTCTTTTCGCAAGAGCGGTACACGATGAATTGTAATGCAGGGTTCAGCGTCCCGACTTTTATATTGCCTTCCCATCACCAACAGCTACCAATCTCGATGTTCGGCTTTATCCAGCCAATCGCAGGGGGTGCCAGTTTTTTTTTTAATTTGTTAAAGTGCGATTCATCTATCTTATCTCCACTAGGGCAGTCACTACCAACGGCCAGTCTCTTCTGCCAGTCACGCTGCACGGTTGGAATGTATGCAAATAAATCTCGATTCGGTTCGATTCGGTTTGATCGAGCGCTCAAATTGAGTAGATGACAGGAGAATTTCTTGTTTTTGTTGTTGTTTTTTTTTGCGGTTGTCCCTAAGATTACATAGCACACTGCGGGTGCCACCAATAGCGGTCTCAAGGACGCGTGTGTCATCGATGACGTCAACGACTCTATTACGCAATGATAAGAATAGTCGGAGGAATTTGTGTTTCTACATTCCAATAAGATAATCAAGAAGATATTATGCGCAGCAATATAAAAAAAGATCCCCATGATAAAATTGCGAGGGAGTCGTTTAATCAGCAGCTTTATAGAAATTATACCACACCCAACGAGATGGTTTGGCGGCCAAAAGAACGTGGCCATACTCTGGAGTCGTCGGAATGTCTAGAAGTCTTTTGATAGCGCACAAATAGAAGCGTGTCAGAAGCCGTTAAATTATTGAACGTTATCTCCCGCTCGATGCCGATAACCTATAAATGGGGGACAAAATTGTTTTCTTACGTGGCGCTTGTTGTTTTATGATCGTTAGCCAGATACAGAGCCAGACACAGCCTAAAGCAATACCTCCAGGTGTCCCCATGACAAGGCGCTGCCATGATGTAGAGAGATAAGTCATCAAAAGGGCTTTAGAATGGAATGTGAAGGAATGGAATGCCTGCCAAAAAACCTATCTTAAAAGAAATGATAATCTATTGAATGCACTCCTCGGTTACACCACGCGTCTTTGAGGTGAATATTCTTTCAAATAATTGATTCATGGTACGCATTGTCACAAATTTAACCTTAACGTACCAGATTTCAAACAAATATGAACTAAGAATAAGCAAAGCCCAAGAAATGGATCGATGATGATAAATTTGCACAATCGAATTGTGCATGCTCATCTTGATCTGGATATCTGATCAGCCGGCAAACAACGTCAAAGCAGGACCGGGCGCGTGTGAAGAAGTGGCAAATAAATCATACCCGGAACTATCGGTCAAACCCCCGTAAATCCTCCGATAACATGCTGTGACAAATTTGACGATCATCCTGCTCACATTCCTAACCCATTTGATCGTTTTATCATACTTCTGCACTGATTATTGTCTCGGCAGATTATTATAAAGACGATCAATCAATCTCCAACCGACACCGCTTCTCTAGATCCGGTTCCATAATCTCAAACACCCAATCTCCGGCCAGAGCCCCGGGTTAATTGCGGCAGTAGAGTCAACGGAATCGTAGAAAAAGACACCAAATAACTCATGATTTGGGGTGTTTATCTTTATTAATACGCTATCAGTCTTGTTCCTATCACACCGATTCGGCTATATAAGCCGGTGGGATAACGTCAAATACGACTTAAACGCGAATTTGAAGTGCTTCAGGTCCTACGAAACGATTAAGTGTATCAATTCAACGGTGGGGTATCGTTGTCGACAAGTCCGGTGTACGTGATCGAAAAAGGAAGGACTTACATAACCGCCTTTATCCGTACATGAAAAATGGCAGCAAGTGAAAGAGTGAAAACTACGTCTGGAACTGGACGTAGTAGTAGGCAGTGGTTAGTAATATTGACAGCAGCGACCTTCGGTTTCCTACTTCTGCCGGCGACAGTGACTTCACAACAGGTAGAGTGTTACTATTGCGACACAGCGTGCGATCTAGTGATACCAGAACAGATTGAGCGGTGCGCAATAGAGTGTGGCACATGGTATTCGAGTGAGTTAAAAACTTCGTGACTCGTGGTGTTTGGAAGAAGTGCAACATAGTCACGCTATAATTCCCTTTCTCAGGCGTAGGCAACGGCATAGAAGTGTATCGCGGTTGCATCGAATATGCTCCAAGTGACGCCATAATATATCAGACCTGTGATGAAGATCTCTGCAACGACGAGACTCCCGTACGGTGCCTTCGCTGTGACTCCATATATTCCAACGAATGTCAGGAAGTGGTGTGTTCCAATGAAGAGGACCAGTGCTACCTTAATCCAGCAGGTAATGTGCCGGTCTGAGGTAAATTTAAGTAGAGACAATCTACATTCATGTGTTGATTGGTGCCGCAAGCAACCGCACAACGGATATGAGATAAAGCAAAGCCAACGACAAACGACGGCGTCAATGGCAGGTTCTTGCATTCGGTCGTTTTACGACCCGATTAAGATAAGCCATAAAGCAATTTTCGGGGCACTTCACTTGTCTCATGCCAGTCGCTTATCAGTCACAGCTTTGCACATCGATTAGGCGTCATTAATTTTGCTCTACCAATCAAGCTATATTTGGCGGAAGACAGATACCTTACAAGACACCGGATAGCCGGATACGGAATAAGACGGCAAGGAAGGAAGTTAGCAGAGTACTCCGGCAGGGAGGAACGTGTTTATGATGTTTACCGACGGTAACCATCCTATATGGATGGCGCTAGGAGCGTTGTAAACGTTCGTCATCGGGTCCGTTGGAAGGGCAGCGTTCAGTACTGCAATACAATCGAAAAGAACATACGAGCTGTTTATGAGGATTTTTGGCTTCGTACGGAATGTTGGTCCAACAGCAGTTATGGCCTCTTTACCTCAATCATAACAGCATGCATGTCCATCAATCTGAGGTTCTTCCTCTTTATCTATCCCTCATCTTTCCCTATAGATGGTCATCGTGGTTGCACGTCCGATCCGACGTATGAAACCGACTGCTTGCCGGCAGCCGGCGATGGCCGCTGTTCATTGTGCACTCCCAAAAATGGACGCAGCTGCAACGAAAACATACGGTGCGTCGTCTGTGACGGAAGTAGCGATGAAAAGTGTCTGCAGGATCCTGGCGCCGTCCAAATTTGTCCCAGTTCCACCGATCAGTGTTTCCGGTATCTCGATTCCGCGCAAACGCTGCACATGGGCTGCACCAGCAGCCAGGACTTCCTGGCCAACTGTAACAAGCCGCGCAACTGTCGCACGTGCGCTTCTAACGAATGCAATCGAGATGGTATGTACCGGAATTTGGATTCGATTTCGATGTTACTTTGTGATCCCTTTCAATGACGCTTTTTTGTTTCCTATAAGACGTATTTGCCTGCTACTCCTGCAGCGACTGCTACTCGGTTGATAAGGAAGTGCTCATACCAATCGAGTGCACTATTTTCGAAACCAATCGCTGTTACGTTGGCTACGACTGTGAGTAATATGATAACACGCCTTCCACGCGATTGCATCCTTCTACTTGGTCCTCTTGACGTTCTTCTGTTTTCCGTTTGGTTCCCAGGGCAAGAGAAGGTGACGTATCGCGGGTGCGCGTCGCAAGAGTTACTCCCGTTCGACGCGGCGGACCTTTGCTACGAGACCGGCTGCAATGGGGACGATTTCCCCGTGCACCTGCAGTGCTTCCAGTGCGCCGGTTGCGACCAGATCAATCCAGCTGACGTTAATTACTGCCGTAGCGACAGCGCCACCGGCTGCTTCATGCTGCTGTCCGGGCCGGATGCTGGCTCTAGAACGCTCCTCCGTGGCTGTAACACGGACGACGCGTACGATGAGTGTCGCGAAGATCAGAACTGTGTCACGTGCAGCGGAGATGGGTGCAATGGAGGTCCCAAAACGGTACCCGTCATTTGCACGCAGTGCTCGGGGGTGGACCAGTGCGAGCAAAGTGGTGGCAATACGTACAGCTGCAACGATCTGACGTTCTACAACCGGTGCTATATGTACTCCGATGCTGGTGGGACCCTCGTGAAGGGTTGCCTGCTCGATCTCGAACCCGATTCGGAAGTGGCGACCGCGTGCTATGATTCGGACGATTCGCGGTGTCAGTACTGTGCCGGATTCGGGTGTAACCAACAGCACTGTGTTAGCTGTGATAGTCGCATCGAGGGGTTGGCATGCATCCTGGGATTATCCAGTGGAGCTCTGCGGTATGAGCTGTGCAGTGGTGGCTGTCGGATGGTCGTTGACGCTGAAGGGTACACGATGAGAGGGTGCGTTGATCCACTGGTGGACCCGTGCGAGGTAACGGTGGAATGTGAACTAACGCTACAGCCGGGTTCGAATGGAGACCTGTTCCCTCGGGATCGTCGGCACTGCTATAAATGCAATGGGGACGAACTGTGCAAAGAGCAGCAGGACCAAACGAGTGAACAATACTGCCCCTTGTTCTATGGAGCAAGCGATGGATGTTACATCTACAAGGGTGAGCTGAAAGAAGATGTCAGTCGCGTTTTTTAAATAATGTGTACTGGATGAACTACTTTTACCAAATTCCTCCAGATGGTAGCACGGTTGTACGAGGTTGCACCACAGATCCGGACGCCCGATGCCAAACCGCCGATGACCCCGCCTGCCTCGTCTGGAGCGACAGTCTCAGCAACGGAGCGGCCGTCCTGGAACCGATCAGCTGCTACCAGAACTGCCCGGGCGGTGACACTTCCGAGCTGGTTCCGTCCTGTCCGCCGGTCATCTGCAGCGCAACAAACAATCGCTGCTTCCTGAGCGTCTCTATTACGGGCGTGATATCGCGCGGTTGCACCTCGACCATCCAGGGCTGCCCGTCGGATAGCCGGGATTGTTTTGTATGCAACGAGCCGAACTGCAACGGAGTGTATGCCGTATGTGCGACGTGCGATACGGAGCAGAACGCGGACTGTACCGTGGCCGAGGAGCACGGAGACGTGTGCGAAGGAGCGGCCGGTTGTTTCCACTACGTAGACGCCGATCGGGAGATCTTCGGGTGTGCCGAAAGGGCACCCACGTTCTGCACGGACAATGCGGACCATTGTCAGTTTTGCCAGGAGGAACCATTCTGCAACGCTAAAGGTATGGTACAGAAAAAGAGGGGGCCCCGTCGGGGGGCGAGAGAAGGCAAGGAATCTTTTATGCTCAGCATTTGTGATATTTCCACAGCTTTCTCGTTTTGCTACAGCTGCATCGACTGTGGCGAAGTGAATGGGGTGGCCGTAGTCGACACCAGAATCTGCCCCGCAGATACCTGTTTCACCGGGTTGCTTGGCACGAGAATTGACCGGGGCTGCTATTCCGACATGCCGGAACCGATCGAACAATACCGGGAGCTGCAGAACTGTGCCGAACCGTTTCTCTGCAACAGTCTCGCGCGCTCGGAGCTGACCAGCTGTTACGTGTGTGCCGATTGCGCCCAAGAGCCCAATGCCGAAACTTCCCAGCTCTGCCTGAACCCACCGTCGAACCGCTGCTACACCGTGCTCGGCGAGGATGGGCTGGTGGAGCGAGGGTGTGTAGGTGACGCCTTACCGGAGGGATGCGTGGAAGAACTGAACTGTATCGTTTGCAACGGAGAAGACAACTGCAACGGCCGGGTTGCGAACGGAGTCCCCACGCCGGAGTCGCCCGGTTTCAGCTGCGTGCGCTGCGAAGGGGAAAACTGCTCCGACTACAACCAGGTCACTGTGTGTCCGAACGAGAAAGGGCTCCTTTTCGATGGGTGCGTTACGTACGTTGATGGGACGGACGTGAAGAAGGGATGTCTCAGCGACGGGGCGCTCTGGGAGCTTTGTTCTGTCGAGGATGGACTCTGCACGGTCTCCAATGTTCCGAACGGTAATGCTAGGACCATCAGCTGCTTCACATGCAGCGGAGCGACGCGTGAGTGCGTCCAGCAACAGGCTCAAGAGGCTGTTACTGCTATGTACGAGCACGGCGGTTGTGTGGTGTTCATCCAGGACGATGGAACGATCGTGCGCGACAACACCTACGAGGGTCGTAGTTGTGCGACGAACGGAGCGCAACTGTGCACCGAATGTTACACCGATGAATGCAACGGCCAGCTGTTCCCGTCCGATAGGCTGCACTGTTACCAGTGCCGCGGAGAAGACTGCGCACAACTTTCCACCATGGAAGGTAGTGCCATCGTTTCGCAGCCCTGTCTGAGGTACGGCGAGACGGAAGGTCGACAGTGTTATACACGGTTCGAGGGAGCGTTGTACGCCGAACGTGGTTGCCGCTCGGATGATGACGTCTGCGCGGACCCGGCCGGCCCCTGCCAGCTCTGTGACGACGATGGATGCAATGACGGCGGCTTCAGTGGCTTCCAGGAGACGGCAACGTGCCTGTCGTGCGGCAGCAATCTCGCGTGCGACACCAACCCGACCATGCAGACCTGCTCCGATCCATCCCGTGGCTGTTACACCTTCGTCAGTGGGCTGTTTGTAATCGCCAAGGGGTGCGTGTCGGATGTGAACCCGAGCAATGCGTGGTACAACGATTGTACGCCTCCCGGTGGCAACGAACGGTGTCAGCACTGCACCGGAGATAACTGCAACGGCAACCGTTGTTTCGTTTGCAGTTCGCGCACTAGCGCAGGCTGTTTCGAGCCAAGCATTGGCCTGGTTGATTCTTCGGCTTGTCCCACGGAGGAGTGTGTGGCGTTTATAGACGGTAAGAATACGAAGCTTCTTGGGAAGCCCCTGCTTTCATCATTTCGTCTTTTCTTTTCAGACAACGGACACATTGTACGAGGATGTGCCTTCGACTACAGCGAACAGACTGCATCCGTTTGCTCCGAGGAACGTGAAACGTGTCTTCAATGCGTAGGGGATCACTGCAACGGTGGCCCGATGCCCAGGAATCGTATCAAGTGCTACCAATGTTCCGGTAGTGGCGTGGACTGTATTAGTCCGACGAAAGACAGCGCCAAATACTGTCCAACCTACGAAAAGGATGGTGCGGAAGGCTGCTACACCTACTTCGCAGGTACATCATTGCAACAATGAAGGGGAATTAGGCTACTCGAAATTGGGGTTTCACCTTCATCGAAAGTTTCCTGATTGATGATTATCTCCACTGCCCAGATGTAAACACCGTCGAACGTGGATGCGTTGCGGAACGGGAAACTGACTGCGACGGATACTGCCAGCGGTGCAGTACTACCGAATGCAACAACCAACCCGCCCTGATGCCGAACACCCTCCGCTGTGTGCAGTGCGACGGTGTGGAGAACTGCGGAACAATGACGAACGTTCCAAAACCTTGTTCTGGCGAATTGCTGCTCGGGAGATCCGACCGTTGCTACACTTTCTTCGACGACGGCGGTGCTGTGTCGGGACGTGGCTGCCTCAGTCAGCTAACAGAGCAGGAGTCGTTGTGGTGTCAGGATCGCGCAGATACCACCTGCAAGCTTTGTTCCCCAGACGGCTGCAACTCGGGAAGCGTAGAGTGCATCGTTTGCGATTCGGCGACGAATCCGGTGAAGTTACCGCCCTTTGGCTGACGGCCTCAGTTCCTAGAATTAGAGTTAATACCTACTTTGTTTTCTGTCACCAATCAGAAATGGCTTCCCAATCGTGGCCAAACACGATTCTATCCTGTCGATGGCGGATAATTATCAGCGGATTCCTTGTTAGACGAGCAGACTGTTCTTCCCGGGACGGACGAAGAAAACACGGACACGATGTTGTTCCTTCGAGTGTAGCAAACAGATCACACCTGGTTTATTACAACCAAGTAATATTTATAGCTAACTTAGTCTAGGTTAGTTCGGAGCAACCCTTCCCCCCACAGCCTGACCATTCCCTTGCCTCTGCTGTCGCTGTGCCGTTCTTGCATTGATCGATGCTTCGTTGTCAGGCGCCTTTTTCGCGGGGCGATTCATGATCGATCTCGTTCACTCCTGTTGGTTTGCGACACTTGTTTGTCGCAACTCGCTTTCGATCGTGATCGCTTTTCGGTCATTAGCTTAAGCACAAATTTGTCGGTTGTGCATTCTCCTGGGCGGATGTTTACGACTTAAGTCCGAATCGTTCTCCTTTTCGGTCATTGCTGCTATCGTACGATGTTTTTCCTCTGGAGCGGGTGTTTACGACTTAAGTTATGCTTTCCTGATTGGTTCGATCGATATCGATCGATCGTACGATAATTTCCACATGCCGAAGTGTTCGCCGGGTATGCGCGGTTGTTGTCCCTCCCCTTTTGTCCTCGCGTTCTCCGTCTCGCCTGTACCAAGGGTGTTGGCCCTTGCGTGTTGTTGACACCAAAGTGACGTCAGTTGGTCGACGGCGCCTCATTCCCTGATCGCGAGTGAGGTGTCGTGTTGCACGGTGAGTTGGTGAGCTTGGCGTGGAAGTAGGTCAGTTTCGGTGGCTCGTTCACGGGGTTGACACTTTCTGCTGACAGTGTTCAAATGGAGTACGTCGGTGTGCGCCCAAGTGGACATAAGCGGTCATCGTATTGCGGCTGCTTTCGTATCGGTGCTCGTCCGGTTGCCGCTATTTAGGGGTTGACGTTATGCGTTGGCGATTCGGTAGTTCGGCGGCGACTTAGGCGTTTCGGTTGGGTTTCGGTCAGCTGGTAGGAAGACTGGGAACGGCAGGTCACTGCATGCCCCCCCACTACTTGAGCTCTAGATCCGTCTTGCAGAGGCGAATCTGGAGCTGGTTAGTATGCTGGTAATAATGGAGCGTATTACCGTTCTCGCGATGAACCTGGGGTACCTTTCTCTTCTTCGATTCGATGCTAGTTGTCATCTGCTGCATCGTGGTCATCCTTCAAGCTGCCTGTAGTTTGGTCTTCCTGTCTATCGTTGTTGCGGTCGTCTTCATCATCGCACATCGTGTGTCGTCTCTGCTCCCGTCTTTGCCCAGGCCTTAGGCTAACGTTAGCGTTGTCGTGTCGTCTCGTGGTATCCCTCCTTCAAGCGTCATGGGATAGTCGTCGTTGGGCTTTCGGCTGATCCTGCCCTTGTGGTTGCTGCTGAAGATCGTCGGTGGATGCTGCGGCGTTGTCGCTGAGGTACCCCTTGCTCTGTTCGTCGCTGTTCTAATTCTAATGAGCGCTCTTAATATTATTCATGGAGCTTTCTCCGTTGGTTAGTGTCCCCATGGTTAGTATCATTTTCCCTAACGTGTTCTTCTAACCCTGTATGAGCAATCGTTGCTCTTTCGCATCTTTGTGCGCGGTACATACTTTCTTTCGGAGAAGTGGGTGTCTATTGGTTTGCCCACACCATTAATACAATTCCTATGCCCGTCGGCATCTTCGCTATCCTTTCAGCGGTAGTTTCTCATCTGAGGGTGTCTTCTGGTTTTCCCTATCAGTGTTTTGGTTTTCCCTATCAGTGTCTAAGCCCTGTGGCTCTTTGATTCATGGTATACTTGGTTAGAGCGGGGCTTGAACCCGGTTAGCTGGCTTGAGTTTCTCTTACTGCCGTATACCACGTCCCTAACCGTGCATACATATGCATTGAGCATCCTGGCTCCTTCGCTTTCTTTGCGGAAATTTACTTATATGAGGGTGTCCTGGTTTTCCCTGTACGTGTTACAATATTCTGAGCATCTTTGGCTCCTTCGCTTTTCTTAGCGGAATTTTCAATATAAGGGCTTTCCCTGTTGATATTTTGCGCTATATATCCTGAGCATATTTGGCTCCTTCGTTCCATGACGTATTTGGTTAGAGCGGGGCTTGAACCCGGATAGCTGGCTTGAGTTTCTCTTCTACCGTTTACCATGTCCCTAACAATGCCTACATGCGCATTGAGTATCTTTGCTCCTTCGCTATTCGTAGCGGAATTTTTCTATAGGTGGGTGTCTCGGTTTTCCCCCTAGTTTAATACCTTATGATCACCTTTTCGATTCTATGGGGGTACTTCCTATTGCACGAAATGGGACCGGTTATGACGCTGTCGCGTTCAAATTCTACATCCGACAAGACATGTTTCTCAATACGACCATCTTCCCTAGTTCTACTAATGGCTTTGAAGAGTATTGGGTCCCTAACTGTGCAACGCGTTTGCATCTTACTTTGTTTAATACGTGTTTCCTTTCAATTTCATTTGTAATACTTTTCTTCGCGGCATTTTTCCTCGCGGTATCCTATCTTTCATCATACCTTCTCTTTTGACCGTCATCGTTACGAACGGGCGAATGGCTACTGGGAATTGAACCCAGCCCTAGGTCAATCTATGGTCCTAGGAATCCGAGGAATACAAGTATTCACACGGCCACAACACATCCCTCGTCGTCTACTTCGTAATACGTTTTCAACGTTTTCTTCATTTTCTTTTCTTCAACTGTGTTTCCATAAGCCCTTTTTTTTCTTAGCCTTGTAACATTATCAATTTATTTTCTTAAGGCATATTGGGTTCCATATTTTAACCACGGCGTTCATTCATTTTAATTTCTTTCATAACATTCATATTTACGCTTGTTTACAGTTCCCCCTTCTTTCTCATTGCAACGTTTCGTGGTATTTGTCTGACTCTTTTTAAATCGTTTCCCTACTTTTATCTGTGCCGTATGCACGTGCTGGTTGTCTTTAATTCTAATCTACATATTTTCCCGTTTCCTTATTGTCATGCATTTTTGGAGCCTAATACCCTAGACTCTTTTCGAGACACCCCTTTCCAAAATTTTGCCCGCGCAGCGTTTCGATGCCTTTGAACGATACTAGGGGATCGCTTGGCGTCGTTCTGAAAACACAGTATTTTGCATGGTGTTCGTTCCTTATTATTTCCCACTTTTTGCACACATGCCGTTTTGGCCCAAATCCGTGTCACCTTCCCTCTCCTTCGTCGCGCTTCCTGTTGGCCCTATTTTCGTTGTTTTCAGTAGCGTTAAAGCGATGAAGTTACCGCGTCTGTTGCACAAGTGCAATGTTGCAGAAATCGCTGCATGTTGATTCTGTCCTTTCTCAAAAGGAAAGAGATACCCTCAATCGTCACCCGCCGGGTTTAGCTATAAATATGCTTACCCGATCGGGAGTGTTTATTCAGTGTCCGTATCCACGAATCGGCTGCAGATTCCTATATTCTACTAGATCGTAATCTATTTCCTCATCCAGATCCAATCCCTCGTGGAGGGACATTTCCCGTTCCTGACTTTCCTTTTCCTCTCGGAAATGTACCTGTCTCATTTCCATCTCTACTTTATCCTTCATATGACCCTTCTCCTGGGAAATATTTATCTTCTTTACCTTCTTTGTTGAGGTATGTTGTGCATGGCTACTGTCTGCCAATTCCACCCGTCCTCCCTTGAGGCTCAGTTCCGCAATATGTTTGCGGATAAAATTTACTCCTAAAAGACCCGGAGGACCCGTTAGCTCCGTGATCACGTAAAATCTCGTCGGGATTACTTTTCCTCCGACGATCAACTCGATCGTGCATGCGCCTACGACCGTTAATTTTGCCCCTGTTATTCCTACTAGAGCCGTTTGCTCGGATATATTTAACTGTTTTATCCCTATTCTCTGGGCTTCTTTGTAATCGAGCAGATTCACTACTGCTCCTGTATCGAGTAAAAATTCGGTAGTGTTCGATGGGCTACCTGTCGTGGTTAGGGTAACATAAATGAGACCGTTCTCTAACGACCTCAGTTCGTGGAAAACCCGTGTTTCCTTTTCTTCCCGTTCCCTCATATTTTTATTCGCTGTGTTTACGACTGCTATCTTTTTACGCTGCTTATATTCTGTGCTGTGGTGTTTTTTTCGTACCTGGCCTAAATATTTTGATTTTCCTAAATTTTCCAAACTATCGCGCAGGTTGGGGAATCGGGGCGGGTCATTCGATCCCCCGGTTAATAGTTTTTTGAACCGAAACTGCGGTTCCCTTGATTTCCCTGGTTTCCTTGCCTTTTCGGCCAATTGTTCGACCCCTGATTTTGGGAGTGTCCGAACCCTGAATTTCCTCTTGGCTGGCTTTGCTGCGGTCGGTATCGGTTATCGGGTTGCGAGGGACTATTTCCCGGTCCTCTCTGCCCGTACCTAGGCGCTCTTGAAAACTGCCAGGCGGCTGACCCTTGGTTGCTTGAATAGTTTCGTTGATATCCGTCGTCCCATCCGACGTTTCGGTAAAAATTCTGATCGTACTGCGGCCAATCGGTTCTGAAAGGCGGTGGCGGGTTTGATCGACGATGATCCGGCCAGTATGGCAAATCCATGTCATCGTACGGCCCTTCTCCGTGCCAACCGTTGTTTCCTCCGCTCCCTTGGCCGAACCAGTGTTCCCCGTCATAATTTCCGTAGCGTGGCGGCAGAGCTTGACCAGCGCGCAAGCGTCTTGTGGCCTCGGTTACCCGATCAGCATTATCGTGCACCTGCTCCAGGTGCTCCAAGAGTGGCTCAAGTTCCATGGTGTTTTGCATTAGTGCTAACACCCTCAGGTTTGGATCATTCAATCCTGTTACAAAATGATGTTTGATATGCCTGCTGGCATAATCTATCAACCCCTCATTGTCGCTAGCGTGCGTTTTCACGAGCTCTACTATATGTCTTGCTCTATCCGCATATCTCCCTAACGTCTCATTCGGCCTTTGCGCCAGTGTTTCGGTTCGGTGGAAAATGCTTTCCACACTACAATTTTCCCCAAACTCCTTTCGCAACAGCTCTTTCATTTCCTCCCAGCTCTTTGCTCTAATGCGCTGGTAGTGGCTTACTGCATCACCTTTCAATTTAGCAAGAACTATGTCCAATAGTTCTTCTTCGTTTACCATTTCTCGCCTGGCGACGCGATCGACCTGGCGTACAAACAATCCTAACTCCTCGACCCCTCCACGGTACTCGGGAATGAGAGCCATGGCATTCTCTATCGAATACTCCTTCGTTTCCGTCATTTTCTTTTCAACAAAGGTTTGGTCGAGCGAGCAGATGTCTCGGACAAAATCTTTCTTCACTCTTAGTAGATTTTTCGGGACAGTGCTACAACTAGTGGCCGCTGGGGTTTGTTCCAGGGGTGAAGCGTTGCTGTCAACACTAGCTGGGGTAAATCTAAGCTCGGGTGCAATAGTGCCGTCGGAAAGGCAAACCTCCCTCGAAATTGTCGGCCCTTCACTTTCGTTCTCTTGGCTCTTTCCGGCGTTGCTGCGTAGTTGTCTATCCGTCATTTGAGATTTCACTACGCTTTTGCACACGGCTTCTTTCCGAATTTCCGTACACGATAAAAATGAAACTAAATCTCTTTCGTGCCCTCAAAGAAAAACTTGGGGTCAAAAAAAAATTTACCTAACACACACCAAAATGTATTTAAATGAAACTGTGCTCTTACCACAGGGTGAATCCTGCTACTTTCATCTCAAGGGATCCGTTTTCCAGCGTAATCGTCCGTCCTGTCCTTCTTAAAGGGGTTCTCTGCTGGTCCGCTGATTTTCCGCTGCTGTTCCGCTGCTGTTCCTCCGCTGTTTCGATGAATGTCTCTCCGTTGCCACTTTTTCACGATACTGCACTACTTTTAACTACTTTTCACTACACCGAAATACTTCTCACTTCACTACGTTTTCCACGTGACACTGTACTGCTTCACAACCCACCGGGTTGTTATCGTCGTACAGGGGATGTCGTATCCCACCGCTGTCACCAGATGAAGTTACCGCCCTTTGGCTGACGGCCTCAGTTCCTAGAATTAGAGTTAATACCTACTTTGTTTAATGTCACCAATCAGAAATGGCTTCCCAATCGTGGCCAAACACGATTCTATCCTGTCGATGGCGGATAATTATCAGCGGATTCCTTGTTAGACGAGCAGACTGTTCTTCCCGGGACGGACGAAGAAAACACGGACACGATGTTGTTCCTTCGAGTGTAGCAAACAGATCACACCTGGTTTATTACAACCAAGTAATATTTATAGCTAACTTAGTCTAGGTTAGTTCGGAGCAACCCTTCCCCCCACAGCCTGACCATTCCCTTGCCTCTGCTGTCGCTGTGCCGTTCTTGCATTGATCGATGCTTCGTTGTCAGGCGCCTTTTTCGCGGGGCGATTCATGATCGATCTCGTTCACTCCTGTTGGTTTGCGACACTTGTTTGTCGCAACTCGCTTTCGATCGTGATCGCTTTTCGGTCATTAGCTTAAGCACAAATTTGTCGGTTGTGCATTCTCCTGGGCGGATGTTTACGACTTAAGTCCGAATCGTTCTCCTTTTCGGTCATTGCTGCTATCGTACGATGTTTTTCCTCTGGAGCGGGTGTTTACGACTTAAGTTATGCTTTCCTGATTGGTTCGATCGATATCGATCGATCGTACGATAATTTCCACATGCCGAAGTGTTCGCCGGGTATGCGCGGTTGTTGTCCCTCCCCTTTTGTCCTCGCGTTCTCCGTCTCGCCTGTACCAAGGGTGTTGGCCCTTGCGTGTTGTTGACACCAAAGTGACGTCAGTTGGTCGACGGCGCCTCATTCCCTGATCGCGAGTGAGGTGTCGTGTTGCACGGTGAGTTGGTGAGCTTGGCGTGGAAGTAGGTCAGTTTCGGTGGCTCGTTCACGGGGTTGACACTTTCTGCTGACAGTGTTCAAATGGAGTACGTCGGTGTGCGCCCAAGTGGACATAAGCGGTCATCGTATTGCGGCTGCTTTCGTATCGGTGCTCGTCCGGTTGCCGCTATTTAGGGGTTGACGTTATGCGTTGGCGATTCGGTAGTTCGGCGGCGACTTAGGCGTTTCGGTTGGGTTTCGGTCAGCTGGTAGGAAGACTGGGAACGGCAGGTCACTGCACCGGCGTGCGCTGGCGACGTGTTGCCGGGTGGTTTGGAGCGTCGGTGCGGAACCGGGCGCTGTGTGTCGCTGGTGAAGGAAGCCACCACGTGGAAAGGGTGTGCGGAAGATTTCGAGGAGGAGTGTGTCTCGCAGGATGAGGATGGTGCCAGGTGCGCCATATTCGATGGTAACCTATCGAACAAAGGCATATTTCCAGAGGATCGACTGCAGTGCTACCAATGCAAAGGGGATCCGACTACTTGTGGGCTGCTCGATGCCCGGATCAACCCGGAGGCGTGTCAATGGTACAACCCTTCGGATGAATGTTACACCTACGTTGCTGGTGAGTGACATCATAATTCCAAACAGGGAGGAAGTCATCCAAAAAGATGTCTGTGTCAGGGAAGGAGGTAGAATCAATCATCATTCCATTGAATCTTATCAGGAGTTTGCCCGGGGAACTCTAGTCACCTACCTCTGTGATGAAAGGAGTTAGACAGCGGAATAATGACGTAAAAAGTATAGATACTACTATTCGTTATTGATCATAACTAGGGCAAATTAAAATAAATTTGAAAAAAGGACACCATTCGATTCGAAGAAGAAAACAGGATACGGCAAAAGGCGCATGTTTGATATCAATTAAAAGTACGAAAATGTTTTCTCATTGTTGTTAGTAAGTTTTACCCCATTGCATTCCAACGCAAAAACTTTTCCTTTCCTTTTAATACAGACCATTCTACATTAGTTCCAGAACATTCAAGATACTTACAGTCTGTTGTGCCTCTATTGAAACCTTTTAGACTCGGGTGAAACAATCCGTGGATGCATGTCGGACCCGGCTAATAGCAAGGAGTGCACCGACGATCCTTCGCACTGCATCCGATGCAATACCGCGGTTGGATGCAATACCGCACCGAGTATGCAAGAAAGTTTGCTGTCATGTGCCAAGTGTTCGCAGGCGGCGGAATGTACCGAGCGGGATCGAAACCCCGTGTTTGAGGGGTGCACTGGGTTGGTACTGCTTGGGCGGCACGATTCCTGCTATACGTACTCGTTCGGCGACGAGACGCTGGAGCGCGGCTGTCTCAGTGAGGCCGATCCAACCATTCGCGCGCAGTGTCCAGTCGAGGGATCAACCGAGTGTTCCGTGTGCCATTGTGACCAATGCAACGGCCCTCCGGAGCGGTGTATCGTTTGCCAGGACGCGGAAGGCTGTGGAGATGTGCAGGGTGCTGCAGGACGCCTCGAAGATTGTCGAACGGGAAGCTGTGTGGTTTTCGCGAAGCAACTGATCGACGGAGGCGATGCACTGACGATCGTTAAAGGATGCTCGGAAGATTACGAAGCCGACACGTGCACCCGTGGGCCACCGGACGACTATCAGGTGTGTCAATCGCCAGGGTGTAACGATGTGCTCTTCCCGCCGACACGGATCCGGTGTTACCAGTGCGAGGGAGCGGCCTGTTCCGATCCATCGCTTCAACCCACGATCTGCGAGCCCTACGTTCCTTCAAAGGATGTGTGCTACAGTTTCCTCGACCGTCAGCAGAAGGGATGCGTCGGGCGGCTGAGCGATGAGCAGCTCGTGGTGTGCCTGAAAGGAGACGGAACCGAATGCCAAGTCTGTTCCTCCGAAGATGGATGCAATGTGGAACCGCGTGTGCAGCAGTGTACCGTTTGTAGCTCGCAAACCGATCCGGGTTGTGCTGATTCGGAGTGGGCGAGCACTACAGCACCCATCCGGAAGCCTTGTCCAACCGGAGGCTGCGCAACGTTCATCGATGGTAAGTGATTCCCTCCAAGCAACGCGCATTGACTTACCTTTAATGATCCGTTTCCTCCCGTTTACCTTGAAGTGAACGGTTACACGGTGAAAGATTGCGCCGTCGACCATCAGCTAACGGATGCGTCGTGCGCAGAAACACCGTTCTGTTTCGTTTGTACCTCCGGGGATGGCTGCAACGATGGGCTTCGGTTCCCTTCGGATCGACTGCAGTGCTTCCAATGTTCCGGTGCCGAATGTGTAGATGTGACACTGGGAAAGCCAACCGCTTGCCAGCGGTACGATCCGTCCGATGCCTGCTACACGTACGCCCTCGGACCAAGCAGCGTAGCACGAGGATGTCTCTCCGATCGTCCCCAGTGCGTCGACGAAGCGTGTGTTACCTGCACGACTCCAAACACCGGGTGCAACACGGAACCGGCACTCGTAGCAAACGAGCACAGTTGCTACCAGTGCACTGGCGGCGTGGAGTGTGCCCAAGGCCAAACGGGGTCGGGCATTGCCTGTTCCGCCCCGCTTCTTCTCGGTCGTACCGACGCCTGCTACACGTTCGTGGACACGTACACCGTCCGGAGGGGATGCCTTTCGGACGAAGGGGCATGTGATCCTTCCAACCCAAGCTGTCACGTGTGTACGACTGGAATTGATTGTAACGGCAACAAGTACGAGGTGGCAACTCACGAATGCATCCAGTGCGATGAGAGTTACGATGGGGAAGCGTGCCGTTGGGGCTACAGCAAAACGGAAGCCATCCGCTGCCCGACAGAATCGTTGACCAGCAACACCAATGGTTGCTACAGTTGTTACGGGGATGATGCCGCTGAACCACTCTTCCGCAGGGGTTGCGCAGGGGACGCGGGTCAGCAGCGGTGCCGAGAGGACACGACACTCGCCGTTTGCCTCGGTACGGGGTGCAACAATCGTAACGAACGCCTGCAGATCTGCGCCAAGTGCGACGACGTCGGCTGTGACGCCGACAATTGGATAGTGGAAGAATGCCGCGGGACGGTATCATACCTGCGGCGCGGTTGCTACATCCTGCGGGACACACGCAAGCGCATCCTGGCGCGGGGCTGCGTGGCCGATTTGAACGAATCCGTCTGGCAGCGATGCCTGAACGCCCGGGACGGATCGTGCATGACGTGCCTCGAAAATCAGTGCAATCGGGCGGAGACGCTGGGAGGAAGGCGGATAACTGGTCTTGCAGCTATGTTAACAATACTGTTGGTTGGCACTTTCCTACAACCGTGAACACCCGTAGCATAAAAGAAAATGAGGCATCGGTTGATTTCAATGATTTCGAATAGAATAAAATAGACATAAATGAAAAAAAACTTATTTTTAATAAACAATCAATTATGATTTTATTTACAGATCGTGTATAACAAAATAAATTGCCAAACAATCCATATTCTGGTAGATAAAGAAAAGACGAATGCGTCTAAATGTAGCAAAACTTTTGAAAGGAAAAAAAAAGAACATAGGTAAGAAGTCTAATAAGCAGATATAAAGAGAAAAAATCGACTTGCCACGTAAGAAAATGGCTAGTAACAGTGAAGGAAAAAAAGTACAACGAAAGCTATGGATAATAGAGACTGGTTAGTTTAAAGAGAGAGTACAAAGAGAATGTGTTGCTGGCACACAACACCACACCACAACGTTACGAACAGTCGATAGGTTTTGACTTCTTATCAAAAAAATTACCTGACCCTATGTTTTCCCGACGATTACACAGCACAATTAACAGTTCTTCAACTTAGCACCTTCTCATTTCTTCCACTACCGGACGTAATTAAAATCGTCTCACCAATTTCGCAATTATGCCATCATGCGGCCTTCAAACACATTGTACATCCATTTTCCTTCTCCTGCATCCCATACACATTATTATAAGAGCTTGTATCCTCCGTTTGTTCGTATTTTTTCTTCAACGACTGCAGTTCAGGCAATTCAAAAAGAAGTAAATCCCTGTGTTTGTTTTTTAACTACTGTGCTTTTCATTGTTGAATGTAACTAGACGATTTTGTTAAGGTTTCGACGAACTCTTCTTAATGTAATTGGGAGGAAGCTCTATGAGTTAACATTTTTCAAAGTTGACGTTGATGTGAAAATGTCGTCTTTCTTACAACCGTTACAGATGTCCAGAAAGCCGCGTACACACACACACGCGCGCATGCCAGGATTATACTTCTATTCCTTCCAAGAGAAGGCAGTTATATTTTAAAAACAAACAACAATCAGTATAAGTGAGGGTTCTTATGAAATATGTCTTGCGTAATAAAAGACGTATAAAATCGATTTGTTTGATCGCACACATATCTGCGTTTTTTCTTGAGTTTCGTTGTTTGCTCTTTCTTGTGTCATGTTTCATGAAATACTACTACTCGGTTGCTTTCAAATGATCCGTTTCTTCTATTTTTTTTCTTCTCAATGTAGATTCATTGCTCTCCTTCTTGCTTTTCTTCCAATAGGGCGCGATCGAATACTGCCGGATGGTATCCTCAATTTTTTAAACGTGAAAATACGACCCTCGAAAGAAAGGATGAGAACACACGCTCACAGAGCGCAAAGTTTATAATGCTTTCTTCGTCGCAACTTGCTGCCTACGAGATGCTTCCTACTACAAAAGGCGCCGTCTTGTATTACGATTCCTGCGAGTCGCATGCAAGACTTGGACGATGAGTAGAAAAGAAAATAATTTGATCAACTCGAGAGTCGAGCGCTTAAGGCACAGAATTGGTTGCAATCGCGATCGGCCACGTCACCGGGCCCTTCAGCACGATGTCCGCCAGGCTCTGCTTGATCTTGATGAAACGGCGCTTGAACTCTAGCCCGCAGCCCTTCGACAGCCGGAAGTCACACAGAATCTTGCCATCCATCTCGACGATGTTCGCCTTGAAGATTAGCTGCAACTTCCGTCGATCGATGGTCGAGATCGTGATGATGCCCTCGTCGTTCGACTTCCAGCAGTAGCCGAGCTTCTCTAGCGCGGCCGACAGTCGCTTCAGCGTCTCGTCGCACCGGGTCGACACGAAGAATCGCGTCATGCGCCGCACCAGCCGCTGGAACGGGTTCTGCTGCTGCTGCTGGGTGCCGACGCTCTGGGTCGGGTTCAGCTGAGTGCAGAGGATCAGATCGTCCAGCATGGTGGGCTGCGAGAAGCAGAATCCGTGGCGCGCTTCGATCGCTTCCTCGACGCCGTTCACCTCCGTGTGCACGATCGTCGGCACCGGCTGCGACTGACACATGCGGGAGGTGGAATCGTCCAGCGGGGTGGAGATGTCCTGGTTGGAGCAGAGCCGCTTAGCACGGGGCGACGGTCGCCCATCGATCATGTCACAACCTCCGCCTCCAACTCCGATTCCATTGCTTGCACCGATGTCGGCAATTCCTGAAATGCATGAATATCCATTTAAGCAAGCTCTCAGCGTGTAGTACATGTGATTTTTATTGTAATTTTAAAAGAATCATTAAAACAATGGATAAATAGAAACTTCCTTTTTCACTGTTTCCCTGCGGGATCACATTTCCATCACGCCCAACAAACAAGCCAACGTTCGGGAAATAACATAAGAGCAACACAATTTAATAACAAATAATATCAACACACACATTAATCACACTCAGTGCAGTTGGATTCAATTCGCTAGTTGGAAAAATGTTTTAAAAAAATGAGCCGGTAGCAAATAACCATCGAACACAAAGAAAATCATAAGAAAAAGAAATTAACCAAACTTAAAATGTGCACACACATTAGGTTTTTGGTGATTAAGCTATATGTAGTTAAAGAACATTGAAACATACAGCTAAAATCACCAAAGTCCCAATAGGTGGCAGGCAGGTGGCAGGCAGACAGGCGAGCGAGTACAAACAGGCAGCATAATCATAATAATGAAAAACAAAAAAGAACTCGGCAGGCAAAAATTTAAAAAAAACAAACACTGAAGAAATTGTAAACCACACAGATTGTTTTAAAAGCTCTACAAAAAATTAGACTGTTTAAATTAAAGAAAGCCAGATAGAGAATAAAAAAAGGAAACAATTAATATCATAATGAAGTCAGAAAAAATCAAATTTAAAAATGTGTGTTACATTAATAAGTACATTTTTCGCAAGTGCAGTAACATGCAATGGAAACGTGTTGAAACAACGTAATTTAACAAAATGCATAATATACACAACAATTTAAGGCTTTTTAAAATGTAATTTATCGACACATTATCATTCTCCTGGCACGTATAGCAATGGTTTCATTGCACTTCTTCCTTATTTGATGCATTGCCCTCGACTCCTTCCATGCTTTGGTAATCTAGCTTTATGAAATAGCTTACATTCTATCATACAGCTAAAGCGCCAAAGCACAGAAAAAGGGAACTTCACCTTTTCGTACCATCCGAAAACACAGTAGTAAAACAAAAAACGAAGGAACAAAACACTTTGCAATTTATTCTTCACTTTACACCAACATACCAAATACTAAAACAATGGAAGGGACACGCTGATGAGTTTTCCACGACGCAAGGACAAGTATCGGATTTCCCTCAGATTCTCTTACACCACTGAGAGTCATCCAGTACCTGACCATGTGAGGAGGGAAGGCGAGGAGGAGGATATAAGGAAGGAAAAAAGGTGCTTGCACTATAACCACTGCGAACCCCACCTAAAATATAAAAAGAAACACGTTCCATGTGCGGAAACTTGTTCTTTCTGCGCTGATGGTACTACACCACACCAATCGCTTCTATTTTTAAGCTAATTTATCTTTTCCAAAGCAGCTTTTCATAGCCCGAGTGGAATTCCAACACGCCGCATTGGTCAGTTCCGGGCATCTATTCCCATCCTGGTGGTTTCGAGGAGATCCTTAGAAATCTTCAGAATCATAGCAATGTCCTTTTTGGACAGCAGCCAAAAACTGGACCATACTTTTTTGTGGAACGTGAATCAAAACATCCCACTGCCCAGGGAATCGAGCAAAATTTCCTATCTTAGGGCACACAATTCTTCCACGTTCGGGAATGCAATTTCATTGCTCCCATCTTTAGAGCTATCTCGTCGAAGCTTTATCGGTCGTTTGCCGTCCCGTCGATGCATTTGGTGGTGCAACGTTCTTTTTCCCTGCTGTTATCTTCATTTATTTTCCCATTGTATTCATCTATTCTTCCATTAACGAACCACTTTCTAACTAATGACGGCAAGGCTGGTGGAAGGTGAGTGTGTGCTGTTCTAGTTCTTCTAACCCCTCGGAGAGCTTGGACAAATATTATTTCAAAAGCGGATGCCAACTCTTTCGACATAATCCGGATGGAGAATAGATCATATGGCAATGGTAAGACAACCGATCCGGGAGTTGAGAGTGCAGCAAACCCAGATGAAGGGTTGACACATAAAGATGATGATAGGGGCTTAAGAATAAAATAATAGTAGCAGAGATAACACAAGGCGCATGCAGGAATTAAAAAACAAATGCTTGGAAGTCAGAAAAGGAGCTAGAGGCGGCTTGCGCAATATTTCAACTGGTCTGGAACTTTTCCTGAAATCCTTCACATTTTAAAGATCTTTCCTT
This sequence comes from Anopheles atroparvus, assembly GCA_914969975.1. Lineage (NCBI taxonomy): Eukaryota > Metazoa > Arthropoda > Insecta > Diptera > Culicidae > Anopheles > Anopheles atroparvus. The sequence goes on from CAJZCY010000003.1 coordinate 22,653,062, forward strand.
TCAAATAAAATAGCTTGTAGCAGCGGAGGTGTTAAATCATTGACTAAATAAATGCCGAACAATGTAAATCTTCTTACCTTGCAGGTGGAATTGTGTCTGGCACCATTTGTGGTCCTGCAGCTTGTCCAGGGTGAGCCTTTGTGCTGCATTCGGCACCAGGATCTTTCGCAGCAGGGAGAGCGTGAGCGTGTCCAGTTTGCACCAGGGCGTTGAGGTAGTGTACTTGTTCTCCTTCCAGCAGAGGTACTCCGCGCAACCGGACGACGGCTGGTCCCAGGGAAGCTCTTTTGGGGGGATTGTTGCATGTTATTCATTTTCATCATCGATTAAATCATACGCGAAAAATAACACGCCGGAGTGATTGGAAGAGACGAAAGTAGAAACATAAAATAGATTAGTGTCGGTGTTTCACTCGCGCCGCTTCTTAAACAATGGGGACTCCATTCACCCTTTTTCTTCAAGGTTTTTTTTTTCTTTTCTCCAATAAATTTTCGATGAAAGTCTTAGGAAGTAAGGATAAGGAAGAAGGAGCAGGTGGTTTGATGGATTAGCGTATCAAAATGTTGACAACTGATTTCATTCCCTAGAATCGTAAAACGATTTCACTCGCGGGGTCCGATTTGGGTAACACTTAGCTGGCGTAACGGCGTGTGCGTGCGGCTCAAATACATTCACGATGCAATGTGGCGGTGGGTGGTGCAGCAATAAAATACAACACATACAGATATATGAGAGGTTCGCGGTACTTGTGTGCCATGTGCCAAACAATAAGCCGTGCGCAAGGAGATTCAGATGCAGATTCACTCGTTCACATCACTGGGTGGGGACTGTGTCTTTTGGTAGGATTTTTCATAACACGCATATTACACATTTTCTCTTCTCTTTTCTTCATTCGAACATTGCTTGCAATACACAACAACAATAAACGGGTTAGAGATATGCTTGCAAAAACACGATAGCGATTTTCTTTTGAGTGAGCAGAGCAGATTAAAAATTTAAAAAAAAACATGGTCAAAATATTGTCTTCCAATTTGTTAAGGACCGCTTTTATTAACAATTTAAAATGTATGTATATAGAAAATGCACGCGACTGCGTAAAAAAAGCTTATGCTTATGGGAAAAATGTATTTGAAAATGCAGAGCGGAAAAGGCTGAAATCTTAGAGAGATAAAAGGCATAACAAGGAGAACTCTGCAAAATAATTTCCCATTGAAAAAGATAAAAAGGGAACGGTTTCAATGCAAGCTCTTTTTATTTAGTTGCAGTTCAAAATAGGAACAGATCATCGCGTCGAAAGAAGAAATCAAGACGGGCAGTAGCATTGTTGGCTCGAAAAAAAGAAAAAAAAATCAAACAAATACACTCATCACACAAATACACACACCGAAAAACACAAATAGCACACGCATCGCAACAATATTGTTAAATGCTGATGTATTTATATTTTGAGAATAGAAAGGGTACGATCAAGAAAATCAAAATTCAAATAAAACACAACAGTGCAGTGCAGCAGCAAGCAATTCCCAGTTGGACCTCTGGTACTAAAGCTTTAGAGATATTACAATCAAAACAACATTCTACAGCTAGAATACCAAAGATACAGCCGGAAATTATAAAAAAAGGATACATAGAAACGCTTCGTTTTTCCGAGTTGGTTTTGGCATTGCGATAGTCCGGGGCTTTTGTTTGTTTGGTAGGAACTTATAATAGGAACGGAATGGGGAGAAACCAAAAACGCATAATTAAATTCGAACACGGGAAGCACCGGAAGAAGGAGATTGGCAGATGGATGGTAGTGCAATAGCTTGTACGTGGGCTTTTTCAAGAACATAATGAGAATGGAAGTTGGCGCGTGAGCATCTTTTATGCGTGCGCTTAACATGCTTAAGGTTTTTGGTAGTTGGTTTCGTATCATTACCACATGTTGCTGCTTGCATTTCATTCTGTAAATATGCACGCGCATAATGCTCCACATACTTCACGACTTTCCATCCAACACATAATATAGGCGAAAATTAAAACCAACTAAACAAAATACATTTATGGGAGACTAACATTCAGTGCAGCTTAAAGCAGCGACTTTTATTTTATTTATGCTTGAAACAGCACAATTATAGAGAGCGCCAAAAAGAGAGAGAGGCCAAAAACATATCGAGTTCGAGTGGTATGGTAAACGATGGTAATGTTTCGCGAAATTTAATGTTCAGTTCACGTGGGTGTGGACCTGAACAGAAGTTAGACATTAATAAGAGTAAACATTTGATTTAGCAATTAAATTGGAAGGATTAATATGCTCAAAAAGTAATATATAAAGATTGAAACAGTTTTTTATACATATAGGAATGGAAAATTCAATTAGAACATTTAGATGACAAAAATATTTGAAACATTTGAAAAGAGTCATTCCTTCGGAACCGGGTTAAGCAATAATCATGCGGCCATTTTAGAAGCCAAAATCATCACAATAGAGCAGCAGCAACAGAAATAAGTCATGATATGTGCGTGTAGTTGTTTACCATGTAAGCCCTCCTGCCAGACGTTTTGGCATACTGTTTTCGGCCAAGTACATGAGAGGAGGCAGAATGGGCGCGCGCGAAATTTTGGGACAAAAGCACCGTGTAAAGCGAACCACAAGCAAGGGATAATGTTGCAAGAGACAACAAAATACAATCAAAACCACTCACCTCCAGCAAGCATCGTGACGAGAATGATTCCACAGGACCACAAATCCGCCGGTGTGGCCCGGTACGGTTTGACTAGCACCTCCGGGGCTACGTACGGCAGTGTACCGCACTTTTTGTCCAATAGCCGTTCTCGGCCCTTCATTCTATTCTTGTCAGTGAAGCAAACGGCGAAGAACAGAAGGACGTTCCCAGAGGTTGGGAGAAGTTTCATGAATGATAGGTGGAACGAAATCGGAAGAAAATACACACAAACATTAGTAATGCAATGGAGAGAAGGCAGCGATCGATAAAAGCGAGCAATGGTGGATCTTTCTCCATCAGTTCGGGACGAGCAAAATAAAAACAGTATAAAGGTTCATCATCATCAAGCTTGTACCTAATACCTAAACATCGTCGCCATTCCGAAATCCGATATCTTCACGTTGTCATGTTCGTCGAGCAAGAGATTCTCTGGCTTCAGATCGCGATGCGCGACGCCCCGGGCGTGCAGATAATCAACACCGGCCAGCAGTTGATTGAAGTATCGCTGGGCTTCCGGTAGTGGCATGCCCACGTCGGGTTCTGTGGGGATGGTGAAAGGACCAATGTGAAGCAAAAAGTGAGTCGAAGGACAGCGAAATGCAGCACTACAAAAGACCCGATGATCACATCAGGCAAAGCAGGAAGCGGTTCGCCCGTGCCATGTGTCACGCTTCTTACCTATCCGATCGAACAGTTCACCGCCGGCGGCGTACTCTAGGAAGATGTACTCGATGTCTCCCTGCGTCCGCTTGCCGAAAAACTTGAGAATGTTCTGATGCAACAGGATCTTCTGTATGCAAACTTCCTTTTTGACAGAACTTTCCGCGTCCGGGTGCTTCTTCAGGTCGACCATCTTCATCGCGACCGCTTCGCCCGACTGTCGGTTGATGAGCAGTTTCACTCTGCAAAAAAAAAATCAGATAAGACAAAAAAAGTAAAATAAGATCTATTTCATGGAACTAACGAACGAAACTAATCGTCTTTTATTAAGTGAAGTAAAACTTTTAGCCAACGAAAGGACAAACTTCGACAAGCGACAATACTTACTCTCCATAGGCACCTTCGCCGAGCGTTTGGGCCAGCGTCCATCCTTCGACGAACTCTCGCAGACCGGCAGCCTGCTGGGTGCCCATCGAAGCGTTCTGCGTCTGTGGTGCGGACATGAATGTCTTTGCTTTGGAGCCCTCCAGTGGCTATCCTCACCGTTTTAAAGCTAAATACCACACGGGAAATGCACGAATATCTCTCGTCCGAATGGAAGAGCTATCCTAGTGGGCAATTTTTTATGGTAGCATCCGACGTGGATTTTTTTTTTTTGTTACTTCCTGGAGGTGATGCCCACATGCACGTCCAGAACGTTAACGCTTGTATGCGATGGTAACATCAATCTCGATGGAGAAAGGTTCAATCTCAACCAACCAACGACAATCGCACGTGAGGCTGGCTTGGCTTCAGTGCCAACACACTTTTTTATCGGGGTTGACGGCGATTTTTCTCACGCCCGCCTTTTGTTCATCCCTTTGGGAGCGCAGCTGCCGTTAATTACGGCCAACACCGGCGCAGATGGGAGACGACGGCTCCTCTTTGTGCTAATTGCTGGTGCACGCGATGACGACCACGCAAGGATTTTTTCGGCACCGTGCCAAATCCGTCCTGCTAGTGATGATGATTTCGACGATGATCAGGACAACGAGAAGCAGCGAAGAAGGCCGATGATGACGATAGCGATGGAGGCACCACCGATTGCATGGCATGCGACGAACAGTTGACGATCCTTTTTCCCCAACCGAGAAATAAGCAGCTGTACGTGCCACTCTCCTCTTCGATCTTCACACCCACCACCACTGCCCACCTCCTTCCCTGTTGCTGGTATCCCTAGCAAGGGCATGAAACACCGGATTCCTTCTTGGTCACTTCTTCAAGCACGATAAAGCTCCGCCGTTGTTCTCAGCTTCGTGTGTCAATAAAAGGTGGAGCGTTGGTTTGCGATTGATGTGGTGAACTTAAATATTGATTTCTCCGTTTCACTTCCGTAGCTGCAGGAGCGACGATTCGGGTATTCGTCGAATATATGTCTGATTCCAACTTCACTTAAAAACTGCAAAGCAGTCTCTGTCTGAAAGGTTCACGTCTAGAGTTTTGACCTGACGACGCGCTGATGGCGCTGACGACGACGACGTTGTCACACGGCTAGACAAACCTTGAGACGAATCCGGGATTCGTCTGCACAGCCAGACCACGCCGACTTTCGTTTTCGCAACCGGATTCTCTTCCTCTTCTGAGGCTGGGCACACTATGTGTGTGCATGGGAGTGTTTGTGTGTTCACCAACCAGCAAAGGTCGTTGTCGGTGTTGCGGTGATTTTAGCGTTCACGTGTCGTCGGCTCACTTTTCTCACGAGAAAAAGGGAGATTTTGGGTCCAAAAACTCGGTACAGCACGGTTCAAGAACTGGACGTACCGAGCGCGAGTGCGAAACAGCTTGCGCCCGGTGGGCGTTGAGAGAAATCCTTTCCGGCAAAATAGTTTTCCTTTTGCTTTGGTAGAATGTGTTTAACTGTACGGCACTATACGGTTAAAAAAATGCAGCCTCCAAATGTTTGTTGTCTCTCGGAGATTTCTTTCGTTCTGCTCTCTCGATTTTAAATGGGCGTGTGGATAATTTTCTATTCCGCGCACATCACCGACCTCCTGTGTTTTGGGAGACCCAGAGAGCGAGAGAGAACGAGTGAGAGAGTTGAACCGACGTTTAGTTTAATCAATCCGAAAGATAGGGATGCTGGATGCCAAAATGGTTAGGAACTTTTATCGATGGCAACGTTTCGCAGTGGAGACTCGCGTATCGAAACGACCGTCGGAAGGTTCTATGCATTCATCAGAATCAACTGTGTCCTTTCTTTGGAGACAATTTCCATCGGTTACTTCGAACGAATGTCTGTGAGCTTCTCGAAAGGTTATTCTACTAACGTGATAATCGCTTCCTAACCCCGGAACAGAGAACAGATGTTGTCTAATGGAAGAGGAAACTGCACGACGTGTTCTCGTACACGTTCTCGGCGCAGCTTCCGTTAGTTGTTGGCCCCAAAAGGCTCTTCCGGTACGCTAAAACACGCTCCCGATTCTCGCACTGGGAAACTCCTTTTTTACATCGTCGACGAGGTAAGGCTCTCTGCTCTGCTACGCTCACGCGGCGTGCTTTCTCTTTCGTTTCTCCGAAAAGCTATGATGTTACCGTCGGCCACCACCATCCAAGGGGGGGTAATGATCCAAAATGGGAATCGATTGATAAGGATACGCGACGACGACGACGACGGCGACGATGGTACCGCGCATATCCCTTATCTCCGTCCCACCCTTCTCCGTCGTTGCTCCTGCCGCAAGCTCCGGTTATCACGGGGAAGTCAGCTTAAGGGGCTTTCCTGTTTTCTGTGGCAAAGTCCATCACCAACTACCACCCTCACTAGCTTTGTCCCTGCAGAGAAAAGAACGAAAAAAAGTGTGAAAATGTGTGGGTATTGTTCGTTTGCTTTATGGCAACCACCAAATTCTTCTCAAATAACGGAACAGAAGTGCCGACCTGTGTGTCTGATGGGCTGAGAAAAAACAAGAAGAAGAGAAACAGACCTTCCCACTTCTTGATGAAGGTGGTGTTGGTGGTAGAGTAACGATTTTTCGATTGGAGCCCCCACCGAAGAAATTCCCCACGTGGTTTCAGTTTTCTGTGCCAACGGCACAGATTGGTGCGACGACCACGAAAAATGCTTTGGCGAGCAAGCAGTTTTGCTCCCCCCATGTGCCGAGAGAGGTTTGGTTCGATGGTTGCTTCGATGCTTGTTGTTGCTTCTATTGTGAAAAGACACACCAGTGTTGGAAATTATAATTTCTGCTGATAATCGTAGTAATAGGATACGAACGACGAAGTCACCCAACACGCCTTTCCCCACTACCGCACCACCAAGAGCCCCCCCCCCCCCCCCCCCCTTCCACTTTTGCTTTCCCGCAGGCTACACACCAATGGCGTTTGGAGCCATTTTTGCAACGATTTCAATTTGCCATTGGCTTCAAAAGTCCTTCCGCCGTTTCAAAGCGAAAAAAGGGTAACGGTAGCAAGCTGCTATGGGGGACTAGCTATGCTGATGATGCATGTTAGGTAAGTTCCTCTTTTTCCAAGTTTTTTTGCCAACTGCGGCGGTCAAGGGAACAAACATCAGTTTAAACAAGATTCATAAAATGGTTAAATTGAATGCCATGTGCATGGACGCTTTTGCATTTCAAATTTTTTTTAACATGCTCCCTCATTTAATAGTTTCATAGAATTTAGGCGTTCCAATCAAACAGACGCAGCAGCTTCTCCTTGCTTGCTTGGATCACCTTTGCACCTACACTCTTGTTCCAAAGGTTTGGCAAAGCCTCTCGGACATCTGGCGCCCCAAAACCTTCGCGGTGGAATGCAGTATTTCATGTACCATCGCGAACGCTCGATGCGGATATTTCACAACCTCACCTCACAAACACGTCAGAAGGCGCACATTTCGCGCCTTTTGAACGGACGCGGGGGACTACCTGGCGTGTGGTTGAATGCAGGGGGGGGGGGGGGGGGGGGGGGGGTTGTTGAGGACAACACTTTGCGGTGCTTGTGGTGAATAATTTTTTTTTTTCGTTCTCCCCTTGTCTGACCAATCGAACGATCCACCCAGCAGATGACGATTGATGAGAGTTAGATGATGGATTTTCCTTCCACTTCGAGCCACTGGAAATCCCTGGTCGGAAGAAGGGTGGACCAAAAAACAAATAATAATAATAAACCACCCCCCCCCCCCCCCCCCCCCCAAACAGAACTGTGCAGTTTTCTCAAATAGCCTCTAAAACTCCCTCCGCACTCTGAGGGCAGAGGATCGTACCAATAAACCACCGACTGCAGCACATGTGTGGCATACGGAGGAACATACCAACTCACCATACGCACCAGCCGGCCTCCTCGTCTGGGGATCAACTGTTCCCGATTGTCATTTGTGCTCCCCCGGCAACGAAGGGTGCGGCTGACTGGGTGTAAACGCGCTGTGCGGACAAAGTTCCGTGTGTTCTTGTGATAAAGTAACATCACCACCCGTATGTTCTCTACCTCTAGAGGCACGGGGACATCATTACCCTCTTATTTGTCTGGTTTGGCGTGCACGTTGCGCATCAATTCTAACATCTGCTGCGACAGCCTCCATCACCCCACAAAGCGTTGAAGGTGTTCACTACTTTTTCTCCTCCGAAAATCCTGTGTGAAGATATGTAGGTAGAAACGTCACCCTGCGTGTTAGAAACAGAATCACCTACACAAGCGACCCATTAAGAGCCAGTGTGTCACATTAAACTTGTCAAAAGTGAATCTAAGCTTCTGGGAAACACTCTGCCTCGGTTCTCGGTTTAGCATGCATGAGTGAAAACATGTGCGGATCAGCGGTGTAGCCGGGGCCCAACAGAAACGATGATTTCGTGCGAGAAATACCAGAATCGTACAAGACAAATTATTGTTAGACGATTAGACCTGGTGAGGAGGGCTGAAAGGGAAGGCTCGACTCTGCAACATTTATCTCCTCTTTCCCACCACGCTAGATACACACACACCGTGCACGTCACGCTGACATCCCCTACGTGCTTATCATAGTAAATTCCCACTATAGTTTTTATCTCGGCACACAGTGTAGAATGCATGCATCCGACTAACCGAGAGACATCATCGGGCAGTCCGTTGGCGTTGGCAAAAACGTTCCTGGAAAACCGACTGTGCAAGTCACATATAGAAAATGCACAACAACAACAAAACGAATTAATCCGATAAATTCTCTGTCACACCTATTGGAGTAAGAGATGATGCTCAGCTAGTTTTGATTAATATCCAATCCTTAAAGGTTTTGCGATTACTGGAGACAGTTTGTACTCATTATAGACGAAATGAACACCTGTCGTAACAGTTTGGCGTGCAACTGGTACTGGCTCGGTTAAGAAACTATTAAGATTGACAAAAAGATTGCTTATTAGGAGAACAAAATAGGAATAGGACCTATAATTTTCCTATTCCTTTTTTTTCACCGGAGGTATTTAACATAAATGTGATTCAAATTTCAATTTCTTTGGTATGCTATAGTGGTTATTCTATCAAACTATAACAAAGTGATTATTTAAAATTCGAAATCTAAACTTTACTTAAATTCTTCACAACGGCCGGCTCTCCAAGGCGTAGTTTGTAGGTTTCAAGTGAGCGAAAGCTGCAATAGAGGAACATCACTTCCTCCATCAACGGCTGGAGGAACTCGTTCTTTTCAAACTCCACTAATCGTCTATGGTCTCTCGTCGATTTTCTTCGATTCTTTGCCATCAAAGTTCGTTCTTCATCAAACAATCGCTCCTCCACACATCCGCGAACCGCCTCTTCCTCCTTCTTACTACAAAGAAACACATTTTCCATCAACTGAAACAAAGAAGCAGGCAGTGGAGAGGAAAGATAAAGCGATCGAGTAGAAACAAACAAGAATCCAACGGTCAGCTCTCCCCCACATCTTGTTTTCCTTTGCGTTCTTGTTCGCGCTGCACACATTTCATCAACCACGCTTCAAACGATGATGATTGCCTCTCGAAAGAGCAAAACTAACGCCGTCGAATTGAGGGATGTCGAAGAGAACGGCGACGACGACCGCGCGAAGACGAGCTGCTTGCTGCGCGGCTAAAACATCAGCTCATAAGCATACGGCGACCGAAAAAACGGCGCGCGACCAACGACGGAAAGAAGAGAGTTTATTATTCTCGCGAGAAAAAAAGGGACCTGCGGTGCCAATCAACGCTGACGGCAGGATAGGACCGAGGGAAAGAGAGAGAGAGAGGGGGAGATCGGTTGGTGGAGGCGGCTATGGGATGCACAATGTCATATTTTGTTTCATACGTTAAAAATCATAGTAACCTAAGACACAGGATGATGATGGTTTGTTGTCGCAACTGGACCGCTCTTGATAGGATGCCTTCAGACGACCAAAGAGATCCAGAGTTTTCGTCCTTCTTTCCTTCGCATGCGCGCCATGCGGAAAGTTTAATTGTTCTATCAGCGACGAGTTGTTTTACCACCATCATATATTCCCTGCGCTGTTGTGGATGCCTTTAGTTTCGTCAATCGCAATTGAAATATCAAACCTTTCACTCCTGAGAATAGTGTCTTATGCAAAAGCCACCCATCGAATCAAGGTTTGAAGTATACAAATCGATTGTCCATAAATCTCAAGATACGATTCATCGAGAGGCAAAATGCTTCGCACAGGGATTATATGCGCGAAATATTCAAGGTTATTTTACCGAACGCGCGGTACAGCAGTACATGACGCGAAGACGGATCTCAACGTACGACTTGGCTTACACCTACATAGAGCCATTGAAAATCGACTCGATATTTCAGCTTCCTCCTTTCTTTCTCCAATCCAACCATCCGCTTCACCATTGCCAAGGATGGTGCAATTACGGGAGTCACGAACGAAAGGCTCTCGCCTCCATGGAAGACAGAACAATATTAATCCGCCGTTTTGGCCTCCCTTTTTCCAGGCGAAGCCTCCTTCTACTTCTTCGTTGTCGCACTCTGCTGAGAAAACACCTCCCCTCTCTCGTTCTCTATCATTCTCTCGGGGAAACTACACATCATCCCACAGCATCTCACGGGTAAACCAGAAGTATTCGGTGTTCGTGCGGTTCCTGATAAGTTTCTCTCGCTTTCGCACACATCCAATCAGCAGGGAGCGCACTGCCCGCGAGGGGTGTAAAAAACCTGTTTCGGAGATTTCTTTTTACTACTTTCTTCTCGCGAAGTAGTTCTGCCAAAATTCCCTGTTCGCGAGAAGCTACCAAAAGCGACCAAATGACATCGTTTATCCAGCGCAATATTTCCCACTACACCTCTTTTGCCTCACAATTGCTAAATACCAATTATTTTTTCTTTATGAAACCTAAGCAAGCTTCTGTTGGTGCTGCTGCCTGTGCCTACTGGATGCGAAGAGACTGCTATAAGATGCTTTCCTGTTCATTGGTTCTTAGGCTTTCTTCTCGCTTTTGTCTCGTACTCGTTGGGTTTTACTTTACAGTAGTATGGTGTTCCATTCCACCACAGGTAACCGCCAATCCATTTTCTCCGGCCAACAACGTCACACAAATGAGAAAGGCGTGATTCCCCCCCGCGTGCTCGGAAAGCCGTTTTCGCGGCGTTATACTCGATGGTTCATTGCTCCGAATATACAGCTCCTCCACCACAAACAGGAGTGAGAGTACCACGACGTCGATGCACTGTACTACGAAGACTCAGAGTATATTGGTTGCGATCGTATTCTCCCTGCTTACGTGTGTATTGGGAATATACGACATTTCTCGTGGTGCCTGAAGACATTTTCTTGGTGGAATAGTTCTATACTCTTGCTGCCAAATAAACCACTGACGCTAATTGTTCTGTTATGTGTGCCTTGCATTTTCGTCCTATCGTCGCTGGCCTTTCTTGTAATAGATTGAATATAGCTTGGGAATGTTGTTCATTTGGCTAGTTACTTCTAGCCAATTGTTCAGATGAACCCGAAAACAGTGTAATACTTTTTGGCAATTTTTTTGATTTTCTACAGTTAGTGATAACCGTAAAAATGATCTTAATTTCTCAGCATCTTGTGAACCAAATTCAATGAAATTTGCAACATTCTCTCTCGCTCTCTCTTTTTCTGGCGTTCTGGATTCGAACCCACATCATCATGGGTCGTGGTCGTGAAATTTGACACACATACTGCTTGCTTATAGCCGCTTCGAAATGAGAACATTTTATGGCTCACACTCCCTTACTGTTCTTCGACCTTTGGGCTGAAGGTTTGACTGTTCGGTGCGATGCGCGAGAGGCCAGAACGCGAAAAGCAACAGTCAAAGAAGTATCGCGCCCGCCACACCAACCACTCTTCTGAAGAGAAGAAAGGCTTGGAGGCGGCAACCATCGGGCGGAAAGGCAATACAAAAAAAGGCCGCGCTGCTACCGCCGAACTGGAAAGGAAATTCTATTCTGCAACAATGTGCGATTTTTTTTTTCACCAGCAAAGATTTATGGGTAAAAGGGGGCGATATAAGCAAGCAAGCGTTAGGGTGAGAGAGCAAGTGAAAAGTTCTTAGGCGCAGTGCTTCAAATTTCAGGTTTCTAGCACGCAGCAACCCAGCGGATTGGGTTCGCCTTTTCGTTGAATCACGATTCCCGGATCCATGCGAAGTGTTGCTTGCCTCTTGGGTTGCCGTTGACCTGTTCTTGTTTGCAAGGGCAGCCACGGGACAGAATCCGTGTCCCACACCGCAACTTCTCATTCTCTCACTCGCTCTCTCACCTCAATCGATATGCTCGCTCAAAAGGCAGCATTGTTCTATCGCCCTTCTTGCTTTTATTTGGAGGTTCTTTCCTTTTGCGGGGTCTCCATTGTGTTCGAATGTTTTCTATTACGCTGTGGAAAGCCAGGGAAGCGAGGGGGGGTGGAGCGAAAACGCAAGACTATCGTCCATGGATCGAGAAGAGAAACCTTTGGCGGAGCGCATCGAACCACCATCATCATCGTCACCATCGCTAACCCAAACATAAGGGAAGGTTTCTTTCCGAATCTCACAACCTGTTCGCCATCATCAGTTTGATCTTGGGCAAAAAAGCTGGAACCTCTCTCTCCTGGATGTACCGGGACAAGAAAAGGAAAACTACAAATCGCCAATAACAACGCAACGATGGTAAACCCGAGTACCGTTGAAAGCTTCGGCCTCCGGAAGAGTTTAACGCAAAACTCGCCGGGTCGCGCGCTTAGCAACTGTTTTGCGAAAAGAGAAAAGGCATTCTTCTTCTTCAGCAGAGATCGTGGCGAGAAGATGATGGTGGAAATTAGAAAAGGAACACGATACTTATGATTTGCACTTTTGCACTATATACAGTGCGGGATGGATGGATGATGGCGGACAGTAGTGCGGTCTACTAAGCGCACGCTCGTTTACAAATGGAAACGCGCGACACGCACGAGGTACATATTTTTGTACTACTAAAGAACGAAAAGTCCTTAAATGAAGAAGTTCATTTTTTTTTTTGCATATCAGTAGATCTAGAATAAGAATAGTTAACGAAAAATTAAAAATTGGCAGAGGAAGGTGTCCGCACAGTACTTCCAGCGTCATAACCTGAAAAACAGCCGGTTTAACAGCATCGGCCCATCGCAGCGAGCGAGATAGAACCAGAATCCATAGATCGAACCTAGCGATCCGACACAACTCACCTGGTAAGAATGGTCCGCTATGGTGTGGCGGCCATCGCCAGAGATCACCGTACGAGATGCTGGTGACGACTGACCATCTCCGACCCCAGTGCCAGAGCAATCCCGGTCACTGCGATGTCTGCGTGTCGAAAATGTAACCTCACACTGTTGCTTCTAGACGCCATTGCCATCGTTTTGGTTATTTCGTTTTTTCGGTAGCTGTTGGGGCTGCTGGTACGGATTTAACCGGTTGGTGGAACGTTCCAACCTAACCTCTTCTATGCGTCGCCTTTTTTTTTTGTTCTACTCGTTCACCTATCATTATCATGGACAGCGGGAGCAAGTCAACGACGCGTTTCGATAGGATGATGCAAAAAGGAGTAAGAAGAAGCCGTGTTTCGGTTTGCGCCTAATAATCACAGGCTCGAAAGTGCACGCACACGTGTAGAATCATACTTTCGCTTAGACTGCGAAATGTGGACCGTATGCTTCGATTAAATGTCCTTCGAACCATTGTTTCTATTTTCGCGTTCATGGAACGCCAACGATTTTCCAGCGCACACCACGAATAATCCTTCCTCGCACACCTTCGCGGACCGCACCACCTGTCGAGCGCTCAAGATGAGGCATCGTCGTCGCTAACTTTGCTTTTGCTGCAGTCGATTTCATCTTTGGGATTTAAGTAAGGCTTTAAAACACAATTGTCCCAGTCTTTACGGTGGCGTTATCCACATGGTCCGCGGGGTCGTTGCGCACGGGAACAGAATGAAAGGCGAACTGAGCCACCGAACGCCTCAACAAATGGCCGTACCCTTCACGCACTGACTCGCGGGCCGCTGCGCGCTTTCAGACACATCTTCAGAGGGCTCCGTCGGTTCGAGCGAGCGAAAGAAAGAGAGCGCATGCATATTGGTTCGTCCAAAAAACGGTCCCGCATCCAACACACAGCCTCGAGATGCGACACCACCAGGAGAGCAACGAAAAAGAAATCCTATGGTGGATGGATTGCAGTCGCGCACTACTAAAACCACCAGCTTTATTTCGGGGAACGTGTGTACGCACACACCGCATTTCGCTCGCACTCCATTGGCTCCGCGCCAGCCAGGAGGCATTCGCAGCAGCAGAGAAGAGAAAGAAGCCACTGTGCGAAACCACGCACACACCGACGAACGTCATACGCAGCGGGAACCGGTAGCGAACCGGTTCCCAAAAAATCAACCCCGACCGTCCATGATGGCGCCCAATTCTCTCCAGCGAACTGTTGCGCGCTCCCGAGTTTTCCTTCCCCTCTCTCTCTCTTTCTCTTGCTCGACACAGTGCGGCGCTGTGTGTGTATCGCACGAATGGACAAAACGTCCTATTTCACACTCACACGTTATCGTCGCTGCCATGTAGCGAAACGTATTCGTCGAAAGTTTCTATTCGCAATAAAAATTGCCGGTTTGCCGCCGGACGAATCTTTCGATTTGGTTTCGCCTTGCGTCTGTTCTGCCGGAGAACAACGGCAAGGACAGCGCGCGCCGCAACTGGTGCGAACGGGATGCCAACAGCTGGCACCGTATGCGCGCTCGTGTCCGCTAAACAATGTGTGTACGTTCCATTCCATTGCCAAGAATAAGAAAGACAAAAAGTCGAGACCCTTCGCTGCGCACACACTACAGCGGATGGAATTTCGAAGCAAATATCTTTGCACATAGAATATTGGGCAAACAATTAGACCCAGGAAATTCCGGTTCATAGAGCACGGAGCGGTTTTATTGCCCCCATCAAAACGGACGATTCTTCAGACAATCACAGCTGAATCGTCTTCCAAAATGCGCGCGCACATATCCTCTCCTACGATGTGAGTGGAATATATTTCTCCACGATGTTTCGGAAACTCGCGATACAGCCAATGCTTAGCTACAGAACCCCAACGTATCTGCCTCTCATCCATCCAACAGCCTCACATGAACTTAGTTTTTGCTTACCTTGTTATCTCAGGTGCTAAGCCGGCAATTCCTGGTAATCTATCCCACACGAAACCATTGCCACCGCTACGCTGCCCAAGTCTCGACGTCAACTTCCGCTTTGTTGCCGGGGCAGCATAAATATGTATCGCTCCTAGAAGCTCCTTGTTGAACCGCTGTACAGCTTTTGGCAAACGTTTAAACTATCGTCTCTGGTTATTAAGAACAAAGATGCTACCGTATTTGCCAGGATTATTCGCAAAACTCTGCGCAGGCGGCACCGTGTGCGTCTTGTGTGCCGGTATACGTCGCGGGAATCTCTGTAGTGCTGGGAGATCCGTACGGCACCTACATGGGCAAGTCCGTTCCGAGAAAAATGTCGAAGCAGTTCCGCCAACCAGTGAACTGCAAGTTCAATTCACGTTTGGTAATATATCAATTTAGCATAAGATAGTGAAATATGTACCGGTAAATCGATTCCTACCTCAAAACGAATTATATCATTTTTTTTATCTCAAATCCTAGATAAAACTATAAACTAGAATAAAAGGAAAAGTGATCTTTTACAAAGTTTTGAACCCATGGTTCATTTGGAATGCAATTTCCGTGAACCATTAGGCATACGAATCGCAGTTGACAAAACAGTGCTGAATTGATGCTGAATGCTTTCTAACCTCAGATTATCCGCAGAAACCGCTCGACGAAAGCAGAGTGTAAACAAATCACAATCGCACCGTTGCGTTGGTACATTCTTCTGTTTAGAGTGCATTGAATTCTAATCAAATATGTCCGAAAAGAAGGTAAAACCGTACATTTATATTTGATGTGAAGCATTTCATGAATGTCCCTTAATCATTTTTCTCAAGGCATCGGCATCGGGCAACTCTGCCGGTGGTACCGGCGGTGGCGGAGGAGGAGACAACAAAGAGAAACGCCGAAAGGAATCCATTCTCGATTTGAGCAAATACCTCGAGAAGACGATTCGGGTGAAGTTTGCTGGCGGGCGGGAGGCCGCCGGTGTGTTGAAAGGCTACGATCCCCTGCTGAACCTGGTGCTCGACAATACGATAGAATTCCTGCGCGATCCGGACGATTACAAACTGGCAGACGATACGCGGCATCTCGGACTGGTGGTGTGTCGCGGGACGTCAGTGGTACTGATCTGTCCTCAGGAGGGCATGGAGTCGATACAGAATCCCTTCATTGCGCAGGAGGGCTAACGAGGAAGGTGGGAACCGCGGCAGGCACTGTGTCCTCGTGTCAATAGACTCAGACGAACCAAAGCGCGATGCCCGCTACCTACCTGTGATCGTATGCTGCCCATTCTTTTCCGGTGACAGTGGAGAACGTTTTTCCACGGCATTTTTGGCGGATTGCTCCGCAGTTTCCTAACGTTATTTCCCGCAAGCTCAGTTTGGTTGTTAGGCAAATGGTTCCTTTACAGCAGACACGTTATCGGTTTTCCTTCTTTGAGTTAACATTTTCCATGATATAAATATTCTTTCTTTCATTACAAACACACCGCATCTTCTATTGATTTATAGACACATTACCAACCCATAATCGATTAGTTCAGTGGAAAGTATTCCGGATGGATCTAGTGATTGAACATGAACAGAACAACATAGTGCATTACAGCGTTGAGGCATTTGAGTTCAAAAAATGGTCATGTTCGACCGATTTATTATTTTACTCTAAATACTATTTCTTCCACAATAACAACTGGTGGAAGTTCAAACTCTGAAAAGCTTTTTCTAGTTTCTATTCACGTTCAAGCGCGAGCTCTCCCGGGCTTCCCTACGGGCTACCAATAGTTGTTAACGAATTGTAACCAAATGGATAAACAAAAACAGCAGAATTTCAACAGGCAACAATCTAACAAAACAACACAGAAGCGCGCAGCGTTGTGCAGTTCGACCATAACGACAGTTCGTTTGATTAAATTCTAATCGGTGTTGAGTTATCCTTATCGTGTAAATAAATTCCATCCTACAAAACGAAAATTGTTAACGAAACGGTTTGCCTCAGTCCAGTCCGAACTCGTTCCGTATCCAGGGATACTGCGCTGGACATTCGTTGCAGGTGGATAGATAGCGGTCCTGCTGCAGGACGCGGCTGTGCAGCTTGCAGGTACGGGGCAAACTGCACGCCTGCTCCTGCGGGTCGAACTGTCTCGGTCGGCACTGCCATGGTTCGAAGTGGCCCAGCTGATTCGAAACGGTCGGGTTGCGCATCCACTCGACGGCCTGGAAGTTGGTGACGAAGTACACGTCCGGATGTTTGGCCATGTCGTCAAGGAATCTCTGAAAGGGACGGAAGAAATGCCGTAAGACAATGAATTAACATCATAACGTGCTTTGTAGGCTACAAACCAGAAAGGCATCAAGATATTCCTGTTTGCGGAACCAGGTGGAGTGGAAGTACAGCCCCAGCGGGGCACGGTTCGAGTGGTAATGGCGCTTGAAGTTGTGCACAAACATGCGGTATACGTCCTCGCCGTTCATGTGCGGGGGACAGGTGTCCACCATGCCGCACGTGTACTCGCCCGCCTCTAGCTGGTTCATCACCATTTCCCAGATGCCCGGGTAGCTGCGCGAAGGACAGTACTGATTGTTGCCATTGCATGCATGGGGCATCTTGTAGTCGAGGGTGTACGGCCAGAGGGGCGGATTGGAGAAGGGCGCCACCATCGACGAATCGTACACGAAGCCGAACTCTTTCATCATCAGAAACTGGCGGTTCCAGCCGACCCGCAGAAAGGGTACGCGCATGCCACGCAGTTCCTCCATGCGCACGTTCGCGAAACGATTGATGATGTTCGCCTGGCCCACCATCTCGTCGAACCAGTCCTCGATGGTGGCGTTGCGCGACCACCACTCTTCCGGGCCACGGTGCGTGATCGAGTGGATGGCGATCTCGTGGCCGTCGTTCCACATCCGCTGCACCTGCGCGTAGTTCGTGTACTGGTGCGAGATGTAAAACGTGCCGCGGATCGGGCAGCCGTTCGGGTTTTTGCGCGCCGGTGTGAAGATCTTCTCCGTGTACAGCTCCCAGTTCTCGAAGTTGATTGCATCGTCGAACGTGAGCAGGATCATCTGGGGCGTGTGGTATCGCTCGAGCCGACCCGGAATGACCGTCCCGTCCTTGGAGCAGAAGCACTCGGGAAGCACGCAAACGATCGGATCGCAGGGGTCGGCTGCGTTTGGATCGTTCTCCACGTCGCACCAGCCCTCATCGGAACCGTCCTCGCAGTCGACGGATCCATCGCAAAAGTACTCATTGGGCAGGCACGTACCGTCCCCACAACCGAGCTGTGACCTTTCCTCGCATTTGGCGTTCTCCAGGAGTGGCTTCGGTACGCGGGCCTCTACAACGAGTGATAAACACCATTACAAGATTAGCAGAAGTCATAACGACGGACGGAAAATGGATCTCGATAATCCTGCTTACCGGCCGTGACGTCACAATTTTCCACGTTCTGCTTAAAGTCACAGATCTGGCGCGACACGTCGAACAGCAGCCCAACGGAGCATTTGAACTCGAACACTTCCCCGTCGAGGCAGAGATAGTACTTGGCGCACTCGTTGTTCGTCCACATTTTGTGCTCCGGCCGTTCGGGGTTTCTGTGCATGTTGTACGGAGGAAAAATGAAACATCGTACTTTAAATAGGTTCGATAAGCTTTACGATTTACTTTTAAATGGCTTTTATCGTTCTGCATCTTGCGCCTTGAATGTGCTCGATGTGGGCCTCATTAAGTAGATTTTTTGAAAGCCACATGAAAACGTGCGCCAAGAAGCATTCCCTTTCAAAGGGGAACAATTGCAGGGGATCGTTAAATGGGTGAAGGAAAAAAAAAACACAGAAACTCGGGACTGACCTGTAAAATCGTCCATCCTCGAAGCAGGGAACCGTGTTTTTTAGACTCCGCTTCACAAGGTTGCCCGCGTTCGCTGTTGGAAGAGAATTGTGTGGTAAGAAATGAAGGTAAAGTTAGTAATCGGCAAAGTGATGTGCGAGATGCGTAACGCTTTAGTGGTGGCCCTTTGGCGGCGATGGTTTAACTAAAGAAGTGCGCTCAAATCATAGAGTACACTTGTCGGAGGAAGGAAAGATGCGTTCAGATTCAAACAAACCTGCTCTTGTTGGCTTGATGCCGCCAACAAAGTTATCGGAGAAGGATTTTAATAGTGTCCATGAGGAAATTGGATGATCAAATTCAATAAACCTTCCACCACGAATGGAAAACAGAAGGGAGATAGCTCTTGCGTAGGTTACACTGGCCACAGAGTGAAACGGAATAGTAATTAAAGGAACGGAAGGAAACGGTTGATGAGAAATCTATAGTTTTCGGCAAAAAGCAAGGTTCAATAGTATTTGAAATACTTTCTCCTTGGCTTAGCACTTATTGGTTTAGTATTTTGAACTCCATTTGCTGTTTGATTTTTTTTTTAATTTGCGGAAATTCAAAGAGCGTGTTTAAACATTTGAAATATTTTATTTCGTACAAGCAATTCGTTGGGCATCCCCACAAAAACCCCTGAATACTTTCTTCCCATTATCCAGCCGTACCTAGATGACTTCAGTCTTGCTAGTCGTAAAGGTTCTGTTCGTTGTTCCTTTCCAGCTTGGTGCTAATTCAACGATTTCAACACTTATTGGTGCCATCCCGTGAGCGCAAGCGAGCAATTGTTATTAGCTTTGCGTCTATTGCGTGCGATCTGCCGACCAGAACAGCCGTTAAAAAAGCGAGAAAAAGAATAATCTAATCATGATGCATCGCCCGGTTTCCGCTTCACGACATATCCGGTTTGATTTCAGAACAACCACTGTACGTAACATGAGGTTTCTTTTTTTTACAGGAGCAGCATCTGAGATTGTGCTGTGTTTGAAGTAAAAGTTAAACCGAGAAAAAACAATCATTTATTGTTGCTATTAATTTGTTACTGTGCTAGTAGTAGCAGTGCAGCACACCTGGCCATGCATGCCGTTTGTTGAAGAAATACACTAGTATGAATTTGATGAGCATCATCACATGGAATGTCTGGAATCTTCCGACTGGTGACATATGTGGACTTTTATCGTTTCCCATGCTCGCACGTCCATTATTACTGGCCTCACTTGCGAGGTGTCACATCGCATCGGTTAGATAACACCCCGTCCAGTAAACCAAGGGGTTGGGTGTGCAAAATTACACTGGGTCAAAAAAGCAATGTCAGCTCACACATTCGCATGACAAAGTCGTTACTTTGTACACACATACAATGGGGATATTATTTACACGAACACCCCATTATTCAAAATATATGGAAGAAAAGCAGCATTCCTGTTGTAGGGCGGTCGCGTAAGACCTCTTCAAACACACCATCGATCGCGATCGTCCAACAAGTGCACGGCCACCGAAACCTTTTCGAACCGCTAGGGATGTGGGATAACAACGTGGGAAAATGTTGTGCGCCACTTCGCCATGGGGCCCGATCGCCTGCGCAACACCCGCTGAGGACACTTCAAAAGAACAAACGCTGTGGGCCGGGTAGGATCCCCGCAGGCAAAAGGAACTCAATTTTTGATGTCACATCTACGTCTCTCCCATTTCCACCCCTGTTCGGCCCACACTTTTGCATCGGCACGCTACACTGTCGATTCTTTCATGATGCCATCTCGTTCTCCCCTGGAGCGATATTTTTTCCGCTCTCCCTCTTCTGGGACTTAAGAAAATTTCTTCGCGGCTTTGAGTGGCGTGTATCGATACATTATACGGCCATCTCTTTTTTTCCTTCGAGCTTGGTTTTCTTTCTCGCTCTTCTGGGACTTGGAAAAAATTTGTGCGCAGCTCGGAGTGTGTTTTATAGGAGATTCAAAGTTGTGTTGGTGTCGTGATAATCTTTGGAAACCTGTTGGCATTTGACAATTTGACAGATAATCATTATTACTGGTAAGTTCAGTTTGTTTTGATGGATAGAAATTTGATCCGATATTATAATACCTTTTTTATGAGTTACAGCAAGATTACGAATATGGATCGACAGCAAAAACAACTTTATAAGCGAGGGGATAAATTGATGCAAGCTTTGGAGCAAGAAGTAGACCAGGAATGGGAGAATCTTGCCCAAATGCTCTGTGGACCCGGTCCCGTCGGAAGCTTTCCATGGGCTCTTGGTAAGTGATAATGTTTTCTTGTTCAACTAACCCTTCTCAAACATTCGGTGCGATGTGTTATAAGATTCATTGAATAAGCTAACATAGCATATAAATAAAAGTGTTCAAATAGTTTATATAGACATACACGAGGTTAAGTGATTGAAAGGGTTTGTTTGTGATATTGTGAATCTCCTTTAATCCGAAGTGCGAAGCGAAATCTTTTGCCCACATCCTGTACTTTTATTAATGCTGTAAGAAATTTTTTAGTTTAGCTAGAAACAGGACTAAATAATTTCTGTGGTGTTGTGAAGAATTATAATAAAAAGTATAGGAATTAATTTGTGCTTTATAATTGCCAAAAGTGTGGGAAAAGATTTTATCACTTACATTCATTAAATGTCCACAAACAATAGAAATCACAAGTTAAGAAAACCATAATAACCTCTGGTAGGTACCAAAGGCGACCTTCCCCCTTTCTCCTTTTACGGTGTACCCGGTCCACGAGCACTGTGTTACGAAGCTTGGCTGGAGTAACGCGAAAAAGGCCTCGTGCATGCGCTGTTCCGGGTGCATTTCGGACGAATCAATCTTGGATACCAACCATGTTTGCACCACAGAAGCATATTGCTCGTCGGCAAGACGGTTATTCAATGTATCCAACATTGATTCGTTCGAAATGCACTCCAGGTCGAAGCTTGACACCATTGGGGCAAGCTGTTCCACTGCTCCGGAAGATGAACAGTTTCCCGCAATGGTGTCAACCTTCGCAATCACTTGCTTTAAGGTTTTCTGCATTAAGTGAATGCCACGCGCGTTCTCCAGGCAAATCTTCTGTAACACAGCGTCGGGACCGGGTGAAGACGCAGTCGCCCTAAAATAACATTATCCAGACAACAGAAACGCGATATAATTATTAGTAAAATTAAATTTCAACATTCACTACACTTTTTGCTAACACTTACGTTCCCACTTGAACTCCAACATTCCGGTGGCCTCCAAACGCTTCCACCTCGATCTCGGGTACAGGATTCGTATTCATCCTTGAAATATATTAAAAGATTATTATACAATTGTTTTTTTAAAATACATCCAGTACTCACTCTATGGTTGATCTAAAAGCAGTGTGAAGCCTCCAAGAGTCTGAATGCCAATTGTAGCCTGGTTGCCAAAATTAATCATTTTATTCACATTAGCTACGTTCGATAAAAAGTAATTAAAATGTGCAACAAAACCACATTGGTCTGCACATGAAAGTATTATATCCCGCTTAGATTTTTAATTAGTCCTTCATCAACTTTTCAATCCATTTTTCTGAATTTCTGCTTAGTTGTAATTATTTCTGAAAGTCATTTCAAATATCAAAATACGTTTTGGCAACCCTGCATCCCATCGCCTTTCTGCCGTTTGACAGTTCAAAAGTTGTTTTGGTTTCGGCTGCGTGGTGTGCGGTTTATTTTCTGTGTTCTAATTTTATAATTTTTCAGTGTTTAGAATTATATTCAGAGTTTTGTTTAGCAGGTATGTGCTTTAAAAATCTCTCCCGAGTTGTTTCTTTTCAGCATAATATGGAATATAGGCGTGAAATGTTCCCCATACCGATCCCCATCTGCATCGATCCCCATCTGCATTCGATGTTAGAAAGGTAAGTGCATTAAATTATTCCAATCCAGAGGAATGTAGATTAAATAAATCTTCAATTTTCTCTCTTTTTGCAGTTTTATTCGTCTTGCAGCACCTCCGGTAAGATTTACATGCAATTTTCATTGTAC
Source organism: Anopheles atroparvus (assembly GCA_914969975.1). Taxonomy (NCBI): domain Eukaryota; kingdom Metazoa; phylum Arthropoda; class Insecta; order Diptera; family Culicidae; genus Anopheles; species Anopheles atroparvus. Next base: position 22,675,892 of record CAJZCY010000003.1, read on the forward strand.
ATTAGAGTAATTTTTTCAATCGATTTTTCGCTACATTCCCATACAGTAACACCGGCTTCGCCTCAGGCTTCCCAATCATAAAGCAGCTTTGTGGCGCATTGGAGAATGCAGATTATGCATTTTTGTGAAGTTATGTGCAAAGTTGATAAAAAATATAGTGAAAAAAACCGGCACCAGTTTTGTCCGGGCCGGGGCCGGCGAAACATGTTGCGCGACTGGCTGTTTAGTGGCTGTTGAGTCGCTGTTCTGGGAAAATATTTCCGTTGGTCCCTGAAGCTTAAGCAGCGACCTTTTGAGTGCCTCCGTGCGCATGTGGTAGTGAGAACGCGGTAACCGTTTTGGTTTATTTGTGTTAGTGTCATAAAATCCCTATCCCTCGTAACCCTTCCCCCTTTACCCCGTGGATTGAGATTCCCACCACTCGATCCACAAAATTTCAACATTAAATAAAACTCGTACAAAACTGGTGCCGGTTTTTTTCACTATATTTTTTATCAACTTTGCACATAACTTCACAAAAATGCATAATCTGCATTCTCCAATGCGCCACAAAGCTGCTTTATGATTGGGAAGCCTGAGGCGAAGCCGGTGTTACTGTATGGGAATGTAGCGAAAAATCGATTGAAAAAATTACTCTAATGTACAATGAAAATTGCATGTAAATCTTACCGGAGGTGCTGCAAGACGAATAAAACTGCAAAAAGAGAGAAAATTGAAGATTTATTTAATCTACATTCCTCTGGATTGGAATAATTTAATGCACTTACCTTTCTAACATCGAATGCAGATGGGGATCGATGCAGATGGGGATCGGTATGGGGAACATTTCACGCCTATATTCCATATTATGCTGAAAAGAAACAACTCGGGAGAGATTTTTAAAGCACATACCTGCTAAACAAAACTCTGAATATAATTCTAAACACTGAAAAATTATAAAATTAGAACACAGAAAATAAACCGCACACCACGCAGCCGAAACCAAAACAACTTTTGAACTGTCAAACGGCAGAAAGGCGATGGGATGCAGGGTTGCCAAAACGTATTTTGATATTTGAAATGACTTTCAGAAATAATTACAACTAAGCAGAAATTCAGAAAAATGGATTGAAAAGTTGATGAAGGACTAATTAAAAATCTAAGCGGGATATAATACTTTCATGTGCAGACCAATGTGGTTTTGTTGCACATTTTAATTACTTTTTATCGAACGTAGCTAATGTGAATAAAATGATTAATTTTGGCAACCAGGCTACAATTGGCATTCAGACTCTTGGAGGCTTCACACTGCTTTTAGATCAACCATAGAGTGAGTACTGGATGTATTTTAAAAAAACAATTGTATAATAATCTTTTAATATATTTCAAGGATGAATACGAATCCTGTACCCGAGATCGAGGTGGAAGCGTTTGGAGGCCACCGGAATGTTGGAGTTCAAGTGGGAACGTAAGTGTTAGCAAAAAGTGTAGTGAATGTTGAAATTTAATTTTACTAATAATTATATCGCGTTTCTGTTGTCTGGATAATGTTATTTTAGGGCGACTGCGTCTTCACCCGGTCCCGACGCTGTGTTACAGAAGATTTGCCTGGAGAACGCGCGTGGCATTCACTTAATGCAGAAAACCTTAAAGCAAGTGATTGCGAAGGTTGACACCATTGCGGGAAACTGTTCATCTTCCGGAGCAGTGGAACAGCTTGCCCCAATGGTGTCAAGCTTCGACCTGGAGTGCATTTCGAACGAATCAATGTTGGATACATTGAATAACCGTCTTGCCGACGAGCAATATGCTTCTGTGGTGCAAACATGGTTGGTATCCAAGATTGATTCGTCCGAAATGCACCCGGAACAGCGCATGCACGAGGCCTTTTTCGCGTTACTCCAGCCAAGCTTCGTAACACAGTGCTCGTGGACCGGGTACACCGTAAAAGGAGAAAGGGGGAAGGTCGCCTTTGGTACCTACCAGAGGTTATTATGGTTTTCTTAACTTGTGATTTCTATTGTTTGTGGACATTTAATGAATGTAAGTGATAAAATCTTTTCCCACACTTTTGGCAATTATAAAGCACAAATTAATTCCTATACTTTTTATTATAATTCTTCACAACACCACAGAAATTATTTAGTCCTGTTTCTAGCTAAACTAAAAAATTTCTTACAGCATTAATAAAAGTACAGGATGTGGGCAAAAGATTTCGCTTCGCACTTCGGATTAAAGGAGATTCACAATATCACAAACAAACCCTTTCAATCACTTAACCTCGTGTATGTCTATATAAACTATTTGAACACTTTTATTTATATGCTATGTTAGCTTATTCAATGAATCTTATAACACATCGCACCGAATGTTTGAGAAGGGTTAGTTGAACAAGAAAACATTATCACTTACCAAGAGCCCATGGAAAGCTTCCGACGGGACCGGGTCCACAGAGCATTTGGGCAAGATTCTCCCATTCCTGGTCTACTTCTTGCTCCAAAGCTTGCATCAATTTATCCCCTCGCTTATAAAGTTGTTTTTGCTGTCGATCCATATTCGTAATCTTGCTGTAACTCATAAAAAAGGTATTATAATATCGGATCAAATTTCTATCCATCAAAACAAACTGAACTTACCAGTAATAATGATTATCTGTCAAATTGTCAAATGCCAACAGGTTTCCAAAGATTATCACGACACCAACACAACTTTGAATCTCCTATAAAACACACTCCGAGCTGCGCACAAATTTTTTCCAAGTCCCAGAAGAGCGAGAAAGAAAACCAAGCTCGAAGGAAAAAAAGAGATGGCCGTATAATGTATCGATACACGCCACTCAAAGCCGCGAAGAAATTTTCTTAAGTCCCAGAAGAGGGAGAGCGGAAAAAATATCGCTCCAGGGGAGAACGAGATGGCATCATGAAAGAATCGACAGTGTAGCGTGCCGATGCAAAAGTGTGGGCCGAACAGGGGTGGAAATGGGAGAGACGTAGATGTGACATCAAAAATTGAGTTCCTTTTGCCTGCGGGGGCCGGGATGTTAAGATTATGTTGCACGCTGCCCGATCACTGTGGGGTACTTTCATTTATTTTCTTTCAGTGCGACAACATCATGGCGAGATTCAATACACTCTGTCTCTTTATAATTGATCCAGAAAAAAAGGAAATGTAGCAACCGAAAATACTGGAGCTCATTCGGAGAAGGAAAAGAAATTTCAAATGTTGTAATTTTTATTTCTCATTATTTTTGCAACTTTTAGTCCTTAATCCATAAACTTATTTAGAAACATACAACATAAAATTTCAAGTTCGGTTGACGGAATATCTCTGAACCCGATGATCACCGAAGAGTGCAGATCACTTCCACGATCGGGCGAAGCTTGGTTAGAGGAGGGGCAATGGGGTAACTACATTTGTAATTCAATTTTCCATGTCACCATTTTAAGTTTTTTATTTTTCCTTCAACCCCCTTCTGCTCTTCAAAGCATGGCAAGGCGGCGGTGCAGCTTCGCTTCGATAAATACCGTACATCGGGCGTGTGGAGGGAAAGCTGGAAAATGGAAGCGGTGGTTCCAGTCTAATTTACATTAACGTCAGTCTATCTCTTTCATTCGGTCTTCTGTACGCTTCTGGTACAGTTTTCCACCGGTGTCATTTTGCGTCTTTGCTTTTCGCTAGCTCAGCCGATTGCCTTCTGCTTCCCATCCTTCCTTTTCACCCGGTCTTTCTACCTCGCCAAGATGCGCTGCTTTTCCACCGACATTCGAATCCGGCCTCGGGCCATTGCGCTGCACCGTGCGGTCGGTTACTTTAACGATTCATTAATTAATTATGGTCACGAGTTTGTGGCCGGTTTTTGCCGCTGCTGCCACTGCAGTTCCAGTTTGTTTTTCTCGGGTGTCCTCTCTAACACTTCGTCTGGAAGCACGAATCTCGTCGTAGGTTTTGTTTTTGTAAGCCTCACCTCTTGATGTGTTTTTTTAAACGTGTCTCATTTTTCTTGGCCGTAGCATTTTTCATCGAGCAAGATTCAATCGCTCCGGGCAGTTGGTGGCTTGAAGGCAAAGTTTGTTGTTCAATTCAGTTGGACAGTGTTTGGTTTGCGTCAGCGTTCTCGGCTACCGTTGGATCTGGTCTCTCTCCTCAACGGAAGTAGCGTTAGTTGATTATTATGCGAGTATTTTCTTCTCCATCTTTCAACCTACGGGATGTTGATATTTTATTATTCTCCCTGAAACTAGACACTTCCATGTTGTCAAGCCTTAATTATCGTTAATTTAAGATCTTGACCGAGATTTCCTCTTGAAAAGAAGCAAAGATGCATTTTTTGCACAGTCAAATTGGCAATTTTTTTTAAATTTTAAAATGCATTAATAAAAATAAAAAATAAAAATTCCACATACAAAGAAATGTACTATTAAAACCAAGCCTTCATTTGAACTGAAAACATGTTAAGTCACTTTTATTTTCTTGTATTGTTCAGGCGTCAGAGTGGTTAAGTTATTCTTTTCACTCATGGTAAGCAACGTTTCCTCGTTGCAGCCGCAATTTATATCTTTCGGAAGACATGTTTTCCCAACCATTTCCGGTGCAGGTAAATTTCACTTCCTACACGTCTGCTGTGATCTGCCGCATTTCTCATCCGTCCAGCCACCTGCCTCATCTTGGCTTCCCCAGGGCGCACAAAAGCGGGTATTTGTGTGTTGTTTCTTTCTCAATGTTCCGACTAGCCTACAAGTGCTCGTAGAGGGTTTTTCTTTAGCCACCGAACGCCATTCACCAGGTGCGGGACTAACCGTCGTCTGAAATCGAAATTGCATGCTGCTAAGATGCACTACAGCAAGACGGTGGTGCATTTTCCCCCAACCCCGATCCCATTTGACCGCCTTTAGCAAGCCAGGTGCATAAAGCGGGAGCTAAACGTTTGCCCCGGATTTCAACCTCGACAGTCCGTGCAGTTTCTCCTTTTCCCAAATGGGGGTCCCGCACGGAAGCAGCGTTCCCAAGGGTTATGGAGACTCTTCTTGCCGTTTTTATTTCCACTGCATCCGTCGGAGTGAAAAATTGACATGCGTAACCCTCTGCGGTGTGCCGTTCGGCGTCGTTTGTAAAACAACACGCCACACGTTTGCCTATGCGGTAGGCCAATGTTGTTTGTTTGCGTATTCCCCTTGGACAAACCCACACTCAGACCCCTGCCTGGCGGTTGAGCCAGCCGACGGGGAAATGCAGATTAATGCTGAGCGCCTTCCGGTTGCAAACGGCATCGCAGCATCCTATCTCCCAACGATTATCCCGCCCTCCGTGTGTGTGTGCGTGCAAATACGTACCGTTTCCAGTGAAAGTGATCGCCAGCGTCAGCGTGCAGAGTAAAAATAGACCCATTCCGGTTGATTTAGTTTGCTGCTCAGTTTGTTTTTTTTTTTTGTGTGTGACTTCGACGAGTTTATTTCGATGTCACCGCCAATACGCTTGCCTGGTGTTAGATGCAACTCAATCCACCTCGGTGATCTTGACGTGGGAACGAACGAGGTTTATTTCTAGTTTTCGCTCATTGATTCACAAACGGTAAAGACCACCAGATAATCAGAACATCATAACTCGACGCTTTTTTTAATGTTATACATGACATAGGTAGAGACAATGTTTCGTCGGTTATTTTGCCGCACGCATGAGCTTCCCTGAACCATCAGTTTTCGAACGTTTACCGGACGCATCGCATCGTCACTGCACTTAGTTGCGATCGTTCTGGAAGTTTTCCAATTTCTCTTTTTCCCTGTGCACGGAACACATTCCGGATCTGGCGGAATCCGGAAAATTGCACGGCCCACAGGAACGACGAATGTGTGTACTTCTGATATCCGTGAAGCGCAACTTGATATGTCTGGTGCCCCAGGAACAGGCCAAACCAGGCCTAGCGACCGAACACGCAGGAAACGCGCAAGAGGTTTGCGGGAAGGTTTGCGCGAAAGCGCGTATCACTCGTTCGGATCAGTTTCGCGCGATTTCTGCGACTTTTCCACTTTTACTTTCACCACCGCACGAATTGACACCGGGCGCCGTGGCCGGCGAAGAAGGCGTAGGTTCGTCGTTTTTTTTTCTCTGCTGCTGCTCTCCTAGCGGGATGCTGTATTCTTTTTGGCTTTTTTGTTGTCCTAATGCAGTACGCCTTTCACCAAACGGGAACGTCACGCACAGAAACTGGTTCAAATTGTATGGAGCTAACAGTTCGAAGGGGGGTGGCGAGTCAGTGGCATTGATAGTACAAGATAAAGATAGATTGGGTTGTTTAAAGTTTAATTTATAAAAGTACCAAATGTTTTAACATTGCACTGCGAACAGCCAACCCGATTGAATGGACTGAATTTTTAACGGGTTTAAACACAATAGCGGATGTAGTATGGTGTATCCCTCACGCCACGAACCATTAAAACATCATCGAAGAAGGAAACCCATCACAAGCTGCATTGTAAAACGCAAATCACGATCTCCCACGCGCTGCTGGTCTATGCGCTAGGAAAACACCGCGGATCGAAAACACGTGCGCACGCTCCAATCTCTCACCGGCAACTGGGCATCATTTCAATTTAATCGTTGGTTTTATAACATCGCGGAACCGTGAGCAAGCGCACGCTTTCAAGGGGAGCTCCGAGAAACAAAGAGTAGAAAAGAGACGAGAGCGCGAGAAAGGGTTTGTCAAGAGAGCAGATAAAGACAGTGGGGCTTATACTTTCTTTCGTTGGAGACCCACACCGGGTCCAACGTATTATCACTGAGGCTGTTAAGTTTGCTTTATTTGGGATTGAAATAATGTGTCTAGGCATTTGTGATATGATGTCCGTTTTTTTCCATTTATGAAGATTCCAGAAGATCCATTTATGAAGAAAAAGTCAGTCGGTCACTGTGTAGTAAGATTTTCTTAAGCCTTACCAATAATTAAAGAAATATGTTTCAAAAGCAATTGCCTACCGTCACTGCTGGAATCCCTTCAACCATGCGAATCCGTTCCAGTCAGGACGTCTGGCATTGGGCTGTTGGTCTCTTGCCAGTCTCGGTCTTGGGAAGATAACGGCGCGTCACGCGTTGAAACCTTCATTCGGTTGGTTTCCCCAACCCAGCTGTACGGTGACTACTCTCTTTTTAAGTTTAGCGACAGCATTGAAGGTAATCCGTGGGATGAAAGCGTTAGCTCGTGTTGCTGTAGGTCAGGGAACTGTGTCGAATGTCGATCGGAAGAAAGTCGTTTGTGGGAGACTTGACGTCATCTTACTTTTACTACGTTGGTCCATGGAAATTCACGCCACATGTGATTAAAAGAAATAAAAAATTAGAAATATAAGAACATGTACATATGAAAATGAAGTAGCAATAATAAGAAAATAAAATAAAACATTCCAGCAGATTCATCGCAGTTTTCAATTATGTACTTGTGAACATCAGTTAAACTCATTTACAAATCTTACTCCCTTACCGAAGTTGTCATGCCACGCGTTTTTAATCAAATTTCTTGAGTTAACATGAATTTGTGTGCATACAAATTTGTGTTTAAGTTCTCAAATTAAAGTTAAATAAATCAAATATAATGTATATAATATAGCATACCTTTCACAGATAAGCAATATCAACGATGAGTTCTTATAGTTTTTTGTAATAATTTATAGCTATTAACGATCTTTTTAAAATGTAGCGAATCATATTTTTCGACCCACCGTATTTTGATTTTCCCGCCAAATCGTCTTTTTCATCGATTTAATGGATCACATGTTTGGTTCATCGATTCAACTGTCAGCGTATCGATTGTCAAACGATTTGCACAACATGATGCTTTATCAGGTGGGTTAAGAACGACGTTTCAGACAATGCGAAATTCCATCACGCTGCAGATAAACAGCGTTAGAGGCTAGCGAACGGGGAAAAATATTAAACGAACGAACGAAAGGAAATTTTTGATCTACTTTGATTTTGAATCGATCTAAAGGGTTAAAAAAAGCCTTAAGCAAAATCGTTTTTTGGATCACCTTACTACACACCTACTTCGGAACTGGTTGATCTCGTCACCAAAACAAACTGTCGTAACGAAAACAAACCGGCACTACAATAGTACTCCACTCTTGGTGTCGGAAGAAATTTTTGATATCGCTGCTAACGCTGAACGATAACAACATTTCAGCAGCCTTTCGCTTTCTAGTGTGTAACACGTTGCTGCTTTCTTCTCAAATATGGTACACGGCAAAGCCGTTCTCTTGTTGGCTAGTGTTTTCATGCTGTGCGTGCTCGTTGACCATGGTGCCTTAGCCACACTGTCGCCGTCGGATAAGAAGGGCAACAAGAAACCAAAGGAGTTGCAGGTGAAATCGGGCCCACAGTCGACGAACGTGTACGAGCGGGACTTGGTGCAGGGCGAACCGTCCGCCCGGGACATCATCGTCGAGAATGCAGCATACTTTCAGGACACCTCGCTCAAGCTATTCGAGGGCAAAGTGCTCGGGTTTGTTACGCCGGTAAGGGAATGGTAAACAAGCGGGTGAATGGAAGCTGCTTATCAAGGGTGCTTTGACAAAGTCGTTCCAATAATTGCAGTGGAACAACCATGGGTACGACGTGGCGAAAACTTGGGGCCCGAAGTTTGACTACGTGTCACCAGTGTGGCTGCAGATTCTGCGGAAAGGGCCGAAACAGTACGAAATTGGAGGAGTGCATGACATCGACGACGGATGGGTAAAGGACGTAAAGAAGGCCGGTTCAAGTATTAACAACCGTGGTATGTAATCGTTGCTTTCAGTAAGAAGTATCTTTCATTTGTAAAATAACTCTATTTTTACTATTTCAGTGGTGCCCCGCGTCTTGTTCGACAAATTCACTGATCGAGATTTCTCCCAGCTTCTGACCTACCCCGAGGAACGTTCGATCGTCGCTAAGCTACTGCTGGCCACCGTACGAAGGCACAAGTTCGACGGAGTCGTGCTTGAGGTGTGGTCTCAGTTGGCCGCCCGCGTTGAAGACAACTATCTGATTGGGCTGGTGGAAGAGATCTGCAACACGCTGACCGCCTCATCGTACGACTGCATCCTCGTCATTCCACCAGCGCGTAAGGAAACGTACGATCTGTTCTCGCGCAAGCAGTTCGAACTTCTCGTGGACAAGGTAACCGCCTTTTCCCTGATGACTTACGACTTTTCGAGCGTCCAACGGCCGGGCGCAAACGCCCCGCTGTACTGGGTGCGGAATGCCGTGCAGCACATCTGCCCCGATAGTGCGGACAATGTGCGCGAAAAGCGCTCCAAAATACTGCTCGGGCTCAACATGTACGGAAGCGATTTTACGCCAAACGGAGGCCAGCCGATTGTGGCGCACGAGTATCTAGCCCTGCTGAAACACCTAAAGGGTCATCTTACCTATGACGAGCACGATGTGGAGAACTTTTTCGAAGTGAAGTACGTTCGATCGGCAATTACATTACTACCATTCAACAGCTTCGTTATTTATCGCCAATCGATTCTTTTTAGGACCTCCAACGGGCGCCATATGGTATTCTATCCGACCCTCTTCTCCATCGACGAACGGCTCAAGCTGGCCCGTGAGCTTGGAACGGGAATCTCCATCTGGGAGCTCGGACAGGGATTGGACTACTTTTATGACCTTTTCTAAAGCTACGTTAAATACCCTTGACCTGGTACGCTTCGAACGATGCGCTAGAGTGCTTAAACCCATTACCGGACGGTCGATTTCGGACGGATTGTTTGGGAAGGAAACAAATGGCTTGTTTATTGGACGAGTAAGTTTCGCAACTTTCTTCGCGATATTCTATCAACTAAAAAGCAATGTAGCAATGATTCTTCTTGATAATATAATATTTTAAGTAGTCGATTCTTGTACAAAAAGAGGAGATGCTCGCTTTTCTTTTAGTGTACCACAAGAACATAGTAATGAAAAAGGATGAGAACGTAAAATGAGAGTACACTAGGACGTAAACCCACGGGCAGCGTTAACACGCTTGGCGTTCTACCCGGCAGTCGCTTTGCCTCGACCACGGAATCCCATCATAGTTTCTGGGCCCTTTATGACGCGGTACATCAACTCCCAGCACATCTTGGCCGGCAGGAGACACTTTAGTGGCAGAAACATGCGCACGTGGTCCGGCAGCGTGCAGTTCACTTCGTTTTTCAGTATCGATCGCACCATGCTGTCGGCGACGTGCTTCGGTTCCAGCATGGGCAGGAGGCGCGGGCGACAGCCGGCAAACATGCCAGTGTTGATGTAGTACGGGCAAACCAGGGTCGTGTGGATGTTGTCGTAACCGTGTGTCTGAAAAAAAGAGGCGGAAAAAGAAGGAATATTAATACTTTGAAGATAAGCCAGACTTTCAACTTCACATACGGTTGACGATTCATGCAGCAGTAGCTTACCTTGAGCTCCGTAAAGAGGGCCTCGTGGAACCCTACGCACGCAAACTTGGTTGCACTGTAATCCGTGCAGCCGTAAGTTCCGAGCATTCCCGCCACCGAGCCGACGGTGACGATGTGCCCACTGTTCGAGTCCATCATTTCCGGGAGGAACGCACGGGTCGTCTGCAAGGAAACCAGGAGCAGGAAAAGAAAAGTCATTTCATTTAGAAAGTTTCCCTCACGATCTCAAACTGGTACAACGATGAAGCCGGAAGCTTACCCAATAGTGCGACAGAATGTTAACGGCGTACGTGCTCTCGATCGCTTTGTCGGTTAGATCCCAGAGCGTGCGGCAGGCCACGATGCCGGCATTGTTGATCAGCACCTGCACGTTTCCCACCTCCTGCTGCACCTTCTTCGCCGCCTCGTACACCCGCTCGCGCTCCGATATGTCCACCAGGTAGGTATGGCACCGGTACCCTTCGGCTTCCAGCGCATCCGCCGTTCCCTTCAGCGCTGATGACACCAATCGATCAACCGTGCATCAAATGGAGGAAAAAAGTAGAGAGAAACCATAATGAACTACGTTGCCGTAAAGTTGAGGATTTTTTACTGATCGTTTTTGTGTGCCTTCAATGGACCAAGGAGGTCCAATGTGCGCAACCTCTGATGGTGCGATGTCGCGACGATTAATCAAGCACCATCAGGTTAGGCCAGGCGATTAGTCATCCAGTTCCTATATGCTCCAGCGCCGATGTTACGAGCCAAGATAAACGATGTCCGTTGTCGTTTACACTAAGCAGAGACGGGTAACATTTTTCTTGTGACGATATTTTCGAAATGATAGACTAAGTTCGTAAGATGTTGGTGGTAATGGAAGCATGCGTGGCAATTTTACTGTAAAATATAAAATCAGGGTATTTCTCAAATATTTTGTCAGCCATTCGCACACCAGCAAAAACAGCACCATTAGAACTTTATCCTAAAAACACAGGCACCCGGAGCATAAACTCGCTCGCGACGTCGTCCGTCATCGGGATCGATTAACCACCGGCATAGATTAATAATCCGGTCACCTAATGGGGCTTTGTTGATTGCAATTATTTACCCTCGCGTCGTAAGCAATATCATTAAACCCGACTTGATCTCTTCATGCGCACCGGGGCAAAATGGAGGCAGGTCAGACGTGCGTGGTGCTCCGCAATGGTGCGAGATCGATTGTGTCGATTATGTTAATTTTATGCGACGCGTTTGAGACGCGTACGAAACGCTAGACAAACAAACCGTCCAGCTCGTGGACCACGTCTCCCGGGAGTCTGCGTCTGCAGTGGTGGTTTTGTTTGTGCAGACTGGGTCTAGACGTGACGTTTCCTGCCGGATCGCAGCACGGCGGCCAATGGTGCACTCGATCGTTCTTCGTAGGAGCCCTTGCGCCAACTGTCTCCACTGCATCCGGTTGGTGAAGTTCGTAACCCGCACGTCATATCACATATTTTCCCAGCAGCAACGGATATATCAATTTTTTTACATGTGAATGGAAATAATTCTGTTGATGTTTTTGAATTTGTATTCGAACATGTTACCTGCTACTAAGAATTCTTTACTAAGTATACTTCATTACGTGTTATTTGTGGAGCAATCAGATACGTCCACTCAGTTACCGTAGGAGAAACTATTCTCGGTACGTTACGGTTGGGGCAGTACACGAATAAAGTTTACAATAGAATGTGCAAAATGCCTTGTGTATGATTATCATTAGTTTATTCGTTATGGCTGCGGTTTTCCTGGCAATGGACAGAAGCAAATCATCGCTACTTTGTTGTGAATAATTCCCTGCGAACACACGAGATCTCAACAGTGACCCCTATCAAACATCCGATTAGTCATGGTTTAATGTCGATTTGCTGATTTAAAAAAGCAAATCATTATACCGTATCAGTATGTTGAACAATAATCACACCGTTTCATCATTGATCGAAGGCGGCAAACCGAATAATCACACTTGGCGAAACACGAATAAGACAACCCAATTTGTCATATCATATTCCAATATCATAAACATTTAATTTAAACCAGAATTTAAGTCAAAATATTGACAACAACAAAAACAGAACAAAAAACACCAATTAACAGGTTCTAGTTGCACATTTATCGATGCTAAGAGAACCTGAACCGGATCTTGACTCAATCAATAAGATTAAAAAATCTTTAAAAGAAAGTGTTCCTTCCATATCCGTTTAAGTAGAACCGTAGAACCGTAGTGCGTGAAGAAAAACAAACGTCGGTATATCGGTCGTTAATGCAAAGATCGTGCCAGAAGTGGCACAAATCTTTGACGGTCGACTGCGATCCATCGAGTTAGCGACAGAGCTAGTATTAATACGTCCTTGCCTAACAGATCGCCCATCTCTCCGTTTCCGGCCAAGTCGATTTTGTGATGCCCCTTGCGAGCCTTCCTCACCACGCCGTTGATTCAGCGACATTAAAGAGAAATCTGATTTTCTTCATTGAATTGACTACATTGAATTGGTCATGGGTGGGATATGCTAAAACACAAATTTGCGTATTCTACAACCACGGATGAATGGCCGGATCTGCAACTAGACGTCCGTGTGCGCCTTGCGGTGTTATAGCGGCACGTTGCGTAAACATCTCGTCCCGGAGCGACACATTTCTTCGTGGCACATGGCAAACATGGTTTTGGTGCACGTTTTCATGGTCATGTGGCTGCGTTGACATTTTAATCCGTATCTGCTCGTCGTTGTTTTGATGGCGATGTGCAAAGGCTGGTAAAAAAAAGGCGTTCGGTTGTGATATCCGTTTGCCATGGGAAAATGGCGCAGCTTTGCATAAAAACGCGCAGCATCAGAAAAAGGGTTAATGGCTGCGGGATTCCCATAATCCTGCACCTGCCCAGTGTAAAGCCTCAAGGTAATTTCTTAACGAATAAAATTGTATGGCCATTATGTTTGTTGTGTAAGCGAGAAAGGTTTAACAATGTTAAACCAAAAAAGGTAATAAAAAAAACTCTTCCATTTCGTCACTGGTGAAACAATTTGCGAATCAGCACTAACCAAGATTTTACACTTTCGGCTGCGCGTCCATTAAGGTTGATCCAAGTTTCTTGGTTCTTTGACAAACGATTCAAACCATCCAGGAAGTCAGGGGCCAAACACTCAAATATAAAACATCCAATTAACAAATCTTTGCGGTATTATGTCAGTCTCTCGTGTTCTAAACTTATGTTAACAATCACTTCTTTCCAGATGGTTGTTGCTAGGAGGAAGCGCTTGTTCTCGACGTTCTGATGAATGAGGCTCGATTGTCTAGGAAGATAGGTTTTTAAGGCGGCAAAGCTTTAACCGCCTCCGCAAGCCATCCATCTTCCGGCTACCTACCACCTTCGCCCAAGCTGCCATGCATTTGTCGTGTGGTTGCCTCTGGAGGGCGATTAACATTAATCAGCAGCGGCAACGCAAGACAAAAGGCGACATACTATCCATCAGTCCGCCACTACCAATCATTGCAAGGAACATAAGTAAAAATCGAAAGATGTCGCACTCGATGAGGTAGGATGAAGAAATTACACATGCGCTGTGTTCGGATGGCTATGCGCTTACCGTCCGTGTTGATGTCCCAGATGACCACGCGGGCTCGTAGGCGCGCAAAGTTCAATGCCAACTGCCGTCCGACGCCGCCGCCTCCACCCGTTATCAGTACCACCTGCCCGGAGACATCCTGAAGCATGGGAAGAAGAGGAAAAACGATCATTAGCTTAGCAACTGGTAGCGAATAATTCATAAGCATAGCGCAGCATAGCAGTGGTGCTATCAATTACTTTGGAGTTTCTTTTTTTATATAAATTGATTCCCCTATACCATCATGCATCCTCGGATCAGTGTTGGGTGTGATATTGGAACGAAGTTTTTTTTTTATAGTCATATGTTAGATGTTAGTCGTGTGTTGTACGGCATTCAAACATCGGTAAACGACCGCCATATTTCTTCCGTTAAACTGCTAACATTTGCCATGTCGAGGACGCTTCGACAAGGGTTTGGCAGTGGGCTTGGCCGGCACATGACACACTTTTGTAACATTTTATTAGGTGTACAAAAAAAAATAACCGGAATTCGATATAAGCAGACACCAGATTCACTGTTGCTCGAGCACAGAAAAGATAAATAAGTCAATTGGTTGAGTTTTGTTTGATTCAAGATAAAAGCCAACAGAAAGCAGTGGAGAAAAACTTGTTTTGAATAAAAAATCAGCGTTAGTTTATGGAGCATACACTTTAACGGCAGCACAAAGTTTTAAATGATTTCATCCCTTCAAGTAGATAGACAATGGGAGAGTAGGTAAACTGGAAGCCATCAAAACTAACGATATTCCAATGCCGTCAGTTTACCACGGTCTATCATAGATTCTACAGTCCAAGGCCATGCATCACACGTCATCTAATTGCTAAACACCGCAGGAAGGGTTGAAACAGAATGGAACTCTTTCTAAATGGCATGCGACGACATTTGCCTTTAGTCCAGGGTTCCGAAGGTGCCACAAAAGAATGTCTGAAAATTTACAACCAATCTTGGTGCGCAGTAACGAAGCAAGCACAATATGGCTCATTACCGGACGAACCCTTTGCGGTACGCCGTCCCAATCCGGTGAATTGTCGCCCTAAGTGCTTTTAGGACAAATATGAAAAAATGAACCCGCCCCAACTCCACCTAATGGCCTGTCAAGCAAACCGAAGAGCGACACTATCTTCTTCATCGCACGTTCGCGTTTCGCATTGAAGGACCCTCGGCTTGTCTTTGGTACAATCTTGGTGGGAACAATGCAGAAGGAATAAAAACTGCCTGACCCCCGTTTCCCGCCGCTGTTTGCCATCGCAAAAAAGGACGTTACGTTCGACAACACAATAAGGCGGATTGTTTTTTTTTGTTTTGTTTTGCCAACCTGCTTAAGTTTGCCGACTTACGCTGTCGGTTGGATGGCCCCATCGAGAGAGCCAATATTTGCTCGCGAGCAGCAAACCCCGGGCGCATTTGCTGCGAGTCGGTGAAATGAAGATCAATTGCACATTTGCGTTTGAACAATTTCACTCCGTGCGGGCCAAACAATCCATGGTTTTATTGCAAATGGGTGCATTTAAACGGAATTCGAAAGTGTAAAGGATTTGATTTGATCCACACCATACTTTTTTGGTCGTTATAACGAAAAATTCACAAGATTGCATGTGGTTTTTTTTCTGGCCTTAGAAAACGGTCCAACCAAATCTTGGTAAGCAGCGTGAACGCCATGGAATAATTTGCTTTTAATGAGCAACAACCTCATCACCATGCGGCGCTCCGCATAGAGTGTCACACTTTTCAACGCCACTGGATTTCGTCGTCTCGTAATTGTTTAATGATGCCACCACCAGCCGCCCGAGGCCCATGGGGAGAAAGCGTAGCCGCACGAGGGCACACATTAAGCATGGTTGACCGTTTTCGTTTCCAGACCGCCTGTTTGGATTTACCCCTTTGCTCCGCGGGGTCGAGCACGATGTTGTCAACCGTTGCGTCGGGTTCGTCGCCTTAAACACTGCGTTTGCTCATTGAAGTCTTTTGTACCTCTTGCGAACCGCTTTAAGCGGGGGTTTCCGTTCACTTTTTCGGGAGTTCAAGCGCCCCGGGCGATTTTTCGTTTGTAGAATGTATACTTTCTCGAAATTAAGCTTTCGTTTTACCTTTCACCTTCTTTTATTCAATTGACATTTAGGGTAGAAAGGAACAGGAAAAAGTGCAAGTACAACCGGTTCCATTTCTGACGAACGGCATGCCGTGCTCTTCGTTTCAGTATATGTTTAGGATGAGCGCATGTCGTAGTGGATGTAATTTCTTCCACTGTTACAACACAATTGTGCGTCCAGTTCCACAACATCTCCCCACCACATCATCTTTCTGCCACCAGCCACTCCTAGGGCAAGAGAAATGGGCTTTGCGGTGAAAAACTGAGTTATTTCACCACCATTAATCTAATGATCTGGGTGCGGTTGGCCATGATACGAGTGATGGGTGGTTTTTGTTGTTTCCCTTTTTTCCTGCACATTGCTACAATGAGGTTTGGACGCCGCAAAGTTTTTTCCGGCTTCCTTCTGCCGGCCGGAGGTACTGTCTGACGTTCCCGGCTTTTACGTAAGACATACATGGGTGTGAGCTGTACCGACGGTCGTTTGGTAGTACGGTGTTTCCAAACCGTTTCCCAACCGTGGCAATAAACTTTTGCCAGCGGGAAAGAAGCAAACGAACGCGAACGACGGCCTCTGAGGCAATGATTTTTAAGAAGCTTGGTAATGGTGAGGAAAAGACTTCATAGCTTCTTTTATCGTTGTATAAAAAGCAAAGGATTTGAAACAAAACCTCAATCGTAAGATGCACACATGAGAAACATCTTGTGGAAACGTTTAATTTAGGCTTAAGTTGATTTGTAAAAGCATCGGTTGTGCATTTATTCCATTCTTTATTTGCTAATTGAACTCGTTGACTTCGGTTAAGCAACTTGTCCACCCTTTTTCCCTCATAACGCCACGAACCAAACGTCGATCGTCTCAGGCGCCGCGCGTATGCGCTCGTAACCGTAATTGTATCTTCCGGCGTGTCACTCGAATCATCTAAATTGATCCATAATCGCTGCCAAGAAACGATCACTTAATATTCCACCGTGGCACGCGGCGGCTAGGACACCGTGGCGACACTTGGAGCCCGAAATGGAGCTTGCATGCGTTCGCCGGCCATTTCGCATTTCCCTGCGCGATCAATAATCATTGTCGATGTCGCGGCGTGTGACGGATTTCAGTCACTGCTGGAGTCGCCACCTTCAGCACCGCAGGCCGAACCGGGTCAGGTCAGTGAACTTTTTCGTCCATTTATGCAACGAACAAGGCATGGGCAAAGGCGAAGAAGGCGTTTGATGTTTTTTTCCACTTTTTATAAAACTCCGAGTTCGAGTGCAGAAAGCGCAGGTGTTAATTAGCAGACGAGGAAATGACTTGGCGCATTAGCATGTTTAGAGGTTGGTGGCAAGCTAATCCATTAATTAATGTTTCATTTTAACACCGTCGAAATACCGATGCAGAGCATCCTTGCAGAAGTTTGTTCAAGCGTGTTGGATTCTCTTTCCTAACGAAACAGAAAATACTTGCAAAACAACACACGGCTTAAAATAATGTAGAGGTAAATCATTATTAATTAATGAAACGGGGACGTGAAAAAAAAAATACGGCGTTAACGCAATATTCTTTTAATGATGTTTCGATACTTTGATCAACAAGCCGTTTCTCAATGACCTCGTCAAACGTAACCTGCGCTAGAAACTAATCTATTATTAACCTGCAAGGCTAACGTTTGAAAGACCAATTTGAGGAAAGTCTTCCTTATCAAAATAGTTTTGGAAAAATACGTTGAACTACACACAAACCTGATGATTGCTCAACAGCTTTCACATTAATTCCCTTGGCTGCCAAATTGAACTGTAAAATTGAGCGACAAAACGCAGATAGATTGGGCAAACATGTCATGCTTTCGCTAATTCGTTGTACAATTATTGACCGTCCTACTTTTTTCCTGAGCTGTCATTTTCTAGAGTACTCGAGTGCAATGACTTGAGCTGAAAGTATTGCGCTTCCTGAAAACGATGAATAGCATTTGAAATGAAAACATTTTTTTATTTTTGTCTGATTTTTTTTAACGAAATCATCCAACTAGCTTGGAGAAATGGTTCCTCTTCTTGCCAGAAAAATATGGCAATACAACAGCCTAGACGACACAAAGATGGCGCTTGTTTAAGATGCCACCACGTGTCAAAAGGAGCGCATACCAATTATCATGTTTTACATAAATAGAGCTCCTTCGCTCTGTCTGCAGCGGAAGAGGTGGTACTTTGCTGGCTCACCTTCGCCTGAAACGGGCTGGCGCAATAAACCGATGCTGGCTACAGAAACCATTGTGAGAAGTGAAGGAAGAAAGAAGTTTAAAAAATACGCCGAAAGAAACACTCGAAAGTCCTTGCACTGTACCGAAACGGGTTAAATTATTCTCCCGAAAGACCGGTTTGCTGGTCGCGTCAGAACTGTCCCCGTTTCGTAGATGCTGCAGAAAAAGGGAAAGCCAATTCCCGTAAGTGGCATTTCATGGTTTTAAAAAGCATCTCCGGTATGGTTTCGAGGCGCGCGCCTTCGTGAAGCGGCCGAGCGAAGTGGAATTACTTCGGTTATTCCCTTTCGGTCTGCTTAAAATTGAAACATGCCTTAAATGTAATAGCCGCCTCTGAAGTCGTTGCAATTTTTGGAGCGAAAGCTGTTTTTGCTGAGGGTTTTGATGAAAAACAAAATTTAATGCAGACTCGAAAAGCTGCTTGATGAACTGTCCTTTCCTCTCTGCATATTTTTTTCTTGCCTTCTCGTTTATGTGGAGCTTAGTAGAGCCATCTAAAACGGTCCCTGTTTGTCGTTGGAATTGGAACACTTGGTTTCTATCGATGATCCATGTTTTCTATTGAGAGATCTTTTCGCTTCCATTGTTTTTTTCGGGGAAAATAAAAACCCCTTTTTAGCACACCCGAAACCTACCAAAGCGTTACTTTAGCTGGGCATGCAAATGTTTATGTAAAGTCTGCTTGACATCCATAATGTATTGATGCCAAAAAATAGCGCTTTCGGTTACGGCAGACAAAACGTCATCCGTATCAACCAATCGGCATGGCTGTCGAAATTTCGGTTCATCAGTTCGGAGAAACTTATTGGCCTTGCATGTTATCTGAACTATCTCAACAGTTCGGTACTCTTACTTTTGTCGTTTTCTTCCATCGTTTGATTTTTTTTTTTTTTTCCATGAAAGGTGAACACAGTAGCCTTTTGAAGAAAAAAAAAGTCACCCAAAAGTGGAAGCAAAAAAATAATTTCACAACTCTTCGAAATGATCTCGCGACTTTGAAGCTGTGGACACTGCGTTCCAATGCGATGCGATGCATTCGCAATGCGGTTTGCATCACGGTCGGAGAAAGCTGCTGAAACCCGAGCTGGAAGGATTATTGCATTTTACGGCGATTTTTGCGTTCAATCGAACGATCACACCGGCACGTTTACCACACTACACTGTCATGCACTGGTGGGCTTCACACCACTGCAACGGATGCAACTTTCGATTTTAATCAATCGGGTTTGAATTCGGCGACTGGTGTATGGCTGCCTTTCTTCGTGTTTCTAAGATACAACGCGGCGTGCAGAGCCTCCCTACCCCAAACAGATGATCGGGTTCGCACGGATCTACGCCGTATTGCCCCCGCGAGTGAGACGATAACTGACGCGTCACCTTGTTGAGGTAGAATAATTTTGAATTTATTACGGAACACGTACTCGCTATAAAACGAATATGCCATTGCATGCCACCACGACCATAAGTGTCAGAGCTGAATGAAAATGGCGATAGCAGTAGGAAATCTATTGGTTTATCGCTGAAAAAGCTAAATTCAAAACTGATTCAGCGAATTACTGATTCTTTTCGAACACTCGCAGACCATTCTATTGATCTTTGAACGTGTCCATATTTTTAAACATTTTTAAGGTACAAACTGCATGAATTATAAGGGATGGTCTTGTAGGAAAGATTGAATGTAACCATGTAACATGTGGCGTTGTCTCATCATTCAAGTCATTAATAGCAAATCGACCATTAAAGTGAAGCGATGAAGCGTTTCCGAAACATAAAACCCTCTTTGAACATCGTGTCTTGCACTGTTCTTCAATACGTTTTACATCGTAGACGTCTACACACCACGCACACATCTCACACTAGAGCTGAAAACAACAAGGGCAGCCTACAACTGATTACTGTTAATGCTCCACGAGCGGTTTGCTTTCGCGGTAGCAGACCAACACCGGCGGTATTACATTTAATCCGCGCAGGCTTTGAGCCACTCTTACCTTTAGCTTCCGAAATTGGTAGGGTGTGAGCGTGAGCGCGATCGTTTCCAGCACGAAGTAGATGGACTTGACGGAAAATATCAGCAGATCGATCAGCAGCGAGAGGAAGTGATCGAGCGGATTCTCGTACAGCATGTCGCGCATTCGGAGGACCATCTTGTGACGTTTGATTTGTGCGTTCGGTTCCGCGTCGCTAATTTCGCTAGGGCAAGATTCAAGCACCGTGTAGCACCAGAGAATTAACGCAGGCAAGGGAAGCCCAGCCTTGCAGTTTGATGGTATTTCACTTCACTCTGCACCACACAGAAAGAGACTTTCTTTTCCCAGCCAGCTCACTGGCACTGTGTTTTCAAAGCAACCAACAATTGCCACAATTTCACCAACCCAACCACTAGCATTCAGCCGAATTACATGCGGTGAATAATTCGACAGACTGCTGAATGAGAAGCCAGCGCACTCCGCGGGCTTTCATGTACATCACTCTTTGCTCAACGCAAATGAAACTGTATTTCTTTCCCGCGATGCGCCGAAATCGGGTCAACCGGTTCAACCGGTGCTTTCACACTTCACTCCACTGTACGCTTTCTTCGCAACCGATTGGTGCCCTTCCGCAAGACGGACGCGACGAGTGACTAATGTGAAGAGCTGCCTTTCCACGAACCAAACGCTCGCGGGCTCCGAACGCGACTGCCGACGAAAGCTTGCGCTTAGGCATGTGCCGGTCGATCTAGCATTGGTCAGCAACTCGTGTTTGCTCGCTCACTCGTTCCGTCTGCGTTTCCACTTCTCTGGCAGTAGCAGTAGCAGCATACACCTTCACCACGAGATGCCGTTCGTCGTTATGAGGCACCGTGAAAGCATCTCTACAGAAAGATATAGAAGCTGCAACTCTTTCTCCAGCCCTGGAAGGTGCAATTCCGTCAATTTACGTCGGTTCCTGGTTTGATTGAATACCCACTGAAGGTTTCGGTGGCAAATGTCATGCAGTGTTTTATTTGCATGCATCACTGGAACATAACATTTCATTTAAAAAGAGCATTTTAATATTTAAGATATGCCATTGAGCAATTCTCTTTCTACATTACTGTTGGTCCAATTGTTGTCCGGTGAGAAACATTGTAAAGTACTCTTACCAGTCGGTCAAAACTTATTTTTTAAACTCAAATCTTTTTGAAAGGTCCGATTTTCATCTTAAGTTATGTAAACCGATTGTCAACGGTTTCAAGCTTTATTTGTTTTCTCTTCTTCCCATGGAATGGGGTGTGGATAATCCTTTTTTGTTCAAAAGAGGACGGTGTGAAACTATTTCCCAATTCTTTGAAATTATTTTTCGTATCTAAAGTGGGTGAGACCGCGTTCGAATACGGTGCCACGTGGTGGTGTGCCAATTTAGTACTAATTAACGAATAATAATTAAGTATTCATATATAAAAACGAGATCTGGAGGATGAACAATTGAGACCTTTATATTTGTTAGAGCTGTAATTAAATCTTATTATAATCTTCATTTCCTTTTCATTTGATCTTACCTCACCTTTACTCATGGGGTTAGTCTTGTATTAAAAATTACTTTTGGCACGATAATGTCCATGCATTCATCCGATTTAAAAAAAAATCCATTACTCTTCTTCTAACTCACTTATTTCTTAGACACCTTTCAGCAACGGCATTAGTACCATTGCTTCGCATGAAAAAAAAAAAATCCTCTCCTGCCCGCCTAACACGGATAACTATCAATACTGTCGGCCCATATGAGCTCATGTTTGTCCGGCAGTCTGCGGAAGGTGCTACGCCCCAAAACGCACTCGAAGATCATCGCGCCAGACGTGCGAGTGAAACTTCGGTACGGGGAAACAAAGATGTTTATTTGTCCCTCGACTCAACACCTCGTAGGTTATCAGATTTATGCAGAAATGAAATGGCCAGCACGTGTGTGATGTTCGTTAACATTCCACTTCGCCACGGAGCGAGCCTCCATATAGAGCGACTCAATGGAGTTCGAAAATCCGATGACCTACGCTCCTGGGTTACATAAAGCGAATGGAAACGGAAAAGAAGGGAAGAACCCTTCCAAACACTATGTGCATCTCTGGACGAATGCTCATCTTCTCCGTGTCAAGATGGTCAAACAAACAGCTCAACCGGTTTGCGTTCGGAGGCGTCGCGACTCGTAACGTTGAGGAGAAAAGAGAAACTCTCGCATCAGATTTGGTGCTTGGAAAACCAATGGATCCGCTCTTGGTGTCGTGTTGGTTACATTTATCTTCCGGTTTTAAATTTTCATGCTGAAGTTACAATTGCGATTAAGATGCTTATAACCGCATGATGAAGAATATTTTATTTTTTCTAGAAGGATATTTAGAATACTTTGCTTATCAGAAGAAAATTATGGGGTGTTTTTTGTATAAGCTTTTTGGATCTTTCGAAATGTAACTCACAACGATTAAAATTTTATTGAAATTTGTTGTACATATCTGTTGGATGTTGGAAGTATTCAAGCTGAGCAAAATGTGCAATATCTATGTATGGCTGCCGAATGATCATTTGAACCGCACTGGGCGTGTCGTCGTGATCGGTATCAATCACATCTGACCATAAATTGGCATGAATTACTCTAAACCTACCACACGCACTTGCGGCTCCGTTCGTTTAACATTTCGTAATCTCTCTTCAGGCTTGTTTGAGGATAACGTGCGGTGTGAAATCCTTCACATTCAGCGCCCCCGTCCGACCGCACGGTGTTGTGTGCATGCGGAATTGAGACGTACGGTAAACACCGTGGCGCAGTGGATGATCTTCGGGCGACCTCCGCTCCAACGGCTCAGGAGAGTTGACAAATATGATGGACAAACCGTGTACTACGACAGGTCGGTCTTGACGGAGGCGATGCGCAAATGACTTACTTGAGACAATCCAAACGGTTGAATGTGTGTCACAGGCTAGGCTGGACGGATGGACCGAGCCATTGATGGGTTTGTTGGTTTATTTAAGTGTTTGGGCAACTGAACTGGAGTGTTTTTGTCCTTCTATCCAGTAAAAAGAAGATCCGCCGCTTATCCATGCTTTAAAAAAAAATCTGGATCTTTTAAAAAGAAACAAATCTACACAACTTTCCATTAAAGTTTTGAACACAATGGCCTACTCGGGACGTATTACATTGAACATGAGAAGAGGGTAGATAACGCTTTTATGTTTTTTATTACTGAAAAATGACGCCTGAATGTATGCAAGCGGGAGTACATTCTTGATCGCTTTCTCGAAACATGATCACTTACATGATGAAATTTATGCTTGCGCAACGACGATAAAGTGATGATGCTTGAGAGAGGGAGGCTCAAGGTTGATGCCGATGCAATCAATCAAACAATGCTTACCTTTTTAATGCCCCTTCACCTTGTTTAACCTTTATCGTACAAGAACCCTACCTTGGCTTGTGTTGGCTTGTTTTTCGCTTCTGAAATTTCTTTCCTTGGCACATTTCTTCCGTTCACACCTGTTTTTTCCATCACACACACACGCCTCGTCCCCTCCAGACACGCACAATTGAAACAAGGAATGAAACGCAGCTCTATGCTCAGGTTATGAAAATAAAACATAAATACAAATAGAGTGTTATATTTGCAGTTTGTCATCTTGCGGAACAGAGGTGAGATGAGGGAATGTAACTGCGAGAGCGGCTGACGCACTCGACTACCGAATTCTGGCTGGCGTAACTGTTCCAATAATACTACAACGACGATAACAAAACATTGACAATCCTTCTCAGATACGTACGATAAACTACACAAAATGCAACGAAACTAACCGGATCAATACTGTTCCTTACGATTCCACCTTACTAACGTTATCATCAATGATTCGTTATTAATTGCTCATACATTCATTTCTTTTCTTGGATACAGTTTTGGACACTAATGCGTGAGGAAAACGCATCATAGTCGTACAGGATTTCTAGTGACATTTTTGATTTTCGTTGTTGGTAACTTTGAAATTATTTCCCTGCTGTTCTAATTGTTATATTTTCCATCGTTAAACAAATATGTTGCTTGTAAGATTGTATGAAATCATTGTCAATTATGTATTTGTAACTGAGCATAAAGTGTCTGCAGTGGCCGAAAAACATACCGATTCGCTATCTCTGAAGTCGTCCACTTTAATAAACTCCACTTTTAAACAACCTTGCAGCTAAACTGAATCTACAACCAATGCACATTAACTATTCGTGTGTTTCTGTGTAGTTTAGTTGACTGTTGTAATCCTTCTTGTTGTATTTGCTACTAAAATGCCGTTTCTCTAGCTGCTCTAGTTCTCTCGTTCCCGTCGATCATTTCACTTTCATCCAGTAGAATTACCATCATAAGGATCTTTTGTGTGAGTAAAATGTCCGTCTGAAAGATCTTGGGATGGTTAAATCCACTTGCTGCGCGGTAGCTTCACTCCACTTCTTCCTTGTGCTCGGTTTCATGATCATCGTACGTCAAACAGGTGCAGCTTTTCTTTTTCTTTAAATGCTGTATTATATCTGGGTAAAATAGGTAGGTGCACTAAACACTAGCAGGCTTTCAGGAGCCCTCGTTTCATCGGCTTTCTTGTTTTCTCTTCTTTGTTTCTTTCTTTTTTGTCCCTCTGTTCCATAATATAAATATACTCACGTTCATCCGCGCACACATCAACGGAGATGCCATGTTTGCAGGTTTTGTTTTTCAAAAGTTGCTTGCGGACTGATACTACGCATCCAAAACTCGCACGCATGAGACGTGCGAGATGTAAAGCCTTCTTTCACAATGTTCGCCTAGCAGCGTGTGCGATGGATCCAAGACAGTAGATAAATATGGTGTACAGATCGTTTGATTTTGCCAGTAAACGCATATGAATGTATATAATATATTTATATTTCTCTCTGCTAGATGTGTCGTGTGATGGGTAATAAAAGGGGTGTGTCTTGCACGTGTACTGTTTGCAATTTGGATGATATTTCACATGTTGCACGAAGTTGGACATTCATTTACATGCAGGTTAATATGAATACGCATCTTTTATTTTAATCTTGCCCTCTTGCTATATTTCGACCCCCAGTTGCCCCCATTTCCGGACCGAAATAGGCTCTTTCATGTCCTCCCTCCTGCCACCCTCTTCTTGCGTGTCTTCCGAGCGCACTTTCCACTAATAAATTGAGTTACAGTATCCGGGTGTGCAAACACTTCCGCACCCCTTGTTCTAGCTGCCAGAGCAGGTCACTTTTCATCAGGCCTCAGCCCACGGCCAAGTCCTTCCAAGGCCTGGAAGAGAGGGGGTGAACGATCTGTTCAAAATGTTTGCGCCTTTCTCCTGTCCTCGGGTGTGTAAGTTTTCTCCGCTTATATTGGGTAGCTGCTTGTGCGATGCGCTACTAGCAACGAACAGTGCCAACCGCTCGTGATGCCAATCGGTGGAGGGAAGGTGAACCATGAGGCAGTGTGTGTCCATTGTCCGACCAACATTCGTGAAGAATGCCGCTCCTGGATGAATTTATGTTCGACGACACTGTACGATCGCATGTGCGCCTCGCTGCTGCTATTATATGTGCATCGGTAGCTGCCATCTGATAGATCTGATCATGATAGACGGGTAAAAACACAACTATGTATGATTATGACTTTTGATAAGCCACTTGCCTTACTTTCGAGTGCCTGAATTCATCTTCTTTTTTTTCGTTATCGGTTGCGTAGGAGTGTGCGGAGATCGTTGGGAGATTAGGCTGCATAGTAAATTTAATTTTTTGTATGTTTTTTTTTACGAGAGATGCTATTGAGTTTTGTGTATATATAATACATACATTAATATATAATGTGTATATCCTTATAGAGTGGGAGGTTTCTTTTCCATTAATTAATCGTTTGCCATTTTCGCCCGCTCGTAGAGTTTTTGTCTTTTCTGTGTTGTCTGTCTATGTTTTGCGATCATATTTTGTTTTTAAGAACGACCTTTCTTTCCCTTGTCCTGCCATAATTTCGTCTCACTATTCTGTTATGTTTTAGTTCCTCAATGATGTATATGTATATGTATATTATCTATATAATTTATGTGAAATAGCTCAAAAAGTATCATATAGTAATCCGTTACGGATCTGTTTTGTGTAAGTTTCATTTTTCACGTTTTGTTTTCCAATTGTCGTCGGCCATTTTCTTGCAATATTTTGTCGGTTTCCGTTAGTTGCCTTATATATTTCATTTCAAACATGATTTTACTTTAAAATAGGTACAAAAAAATTGCGAATGATTTACCTACTGTAAGCCATTCTTCGAATGTTTTCGATAAAAAAGTCTTGGAAAATTCAAAATAACGAAGAGTATGTCTTTTGTAGGAAAAACTCATTTTTAACAGTTCGTTTTGTGCAAGGATGAGTGAAACGCAATCCAGTTTATTATTTCATCAAAATAAGTAGCTCTCCATGTAAAACGGATGTGGGATCGATAGGTACAATAACAATTCCAAACAAATATGAGTTACTTGCATCAAGTTGTATGTGTTTGTTTTTTTGTTTTCTCAGGTTCATACTCAGTCTCTGATTAATTCGTTTTTCCTCAAGTTAAGTTTTTTTTCTTTGTTTTCCACTCGCCTTCCTTTATTCATGCTCCGTTCTCGTTTGACAATTGTTGTAAAGTGTAAACAAATCACCACCGCCATCTTGCCAATTGTTTTTTTTTCTTGTGTTTTTTTGTAAGTTTGCTGCCATTTTACGTAAGTTTTCCGTGCTCTCTCCTTCATTCATTGGTTGCCGTTTGGTACCGCCGTTCAGTCTAGGTTCGTTTGAGGACTGCTCCATTAGTGAGCAGATGGTGGAGAAAGATGGTATGCCCCGTTGGAAAGTGGTCCACAGAGTCATACTAAAGGTGCAAATGGTAGCAAAACTTGGCTGCAGTAAATGCGTTCCTACTTTTTCCGATAAAGGTTATGCCGTTGAATTGTGTTTGTGAATGTTAAGGATGCTGTTCTCCTTTCTTGCGATGTGGATTGGAAATAGAATGCCCCCAAAACGCCGCATGGTAGTCAACGGGAAGTGTACGTTGCTGAATGGTAAACGCCCAACCATATGCGCTTCACTGTTCGAGCAGTGACCACATCAAACGGACCTGCCGAACGGGTCACCAAACGGACGCATCTTCGTTCCTCATACGTACCAGCAGCTTTTAAATGTGGCTGCTGTGCTGATTGTTATTAAACCGCTTCCGCGGCCCGGTACTGTGGCGTCCGTTTGTGCAGCCCGAACTCTTCAACAGGCTGGAGTTGATGGCTTCGAGCTGCACGTGTCTGGTCGAAGGTACGGACGCCCGGTCCGGTCTTTGTGCATGGCGAGGAGAGGATTTGCGAGCACCGCTCACTGCAGTCTAAATGCACGTTCTTACAAACATAATGTTGCGATTATTTTCACTCGATAGAGTCGATACTTTTTGTCAGCTTTTGTCTGCTGTTTGTTTGATAGTTCTCTGGTAGTAACATGCATACGTTGAATCACACATTTAATCTCTAATGGGTAAAATGGAATAAGCATAACGTCGTCACTTTTATAAAGTACACATTTTCATCGAACAATTACTTGGGTTTATGTCTGGGTGTGTGTGTGTGTTATTTAGTTTTTTTCCCTCGGTCGAAGGATAATGTTGCTGCCCTCGTTTGAGTATGTGTATACTAATGGTTGACAGCTCGCAGTCTACTGCGGTCGACAGTTTACAGAGTGCGCGTAACGCTTCGTTCCAGTGCATTACCAGGCAGCGAACTTCGCTCAGCTTACGTTCTTTTGCTGTCCCACCATCAACACAGTAGACCGGTTGCTGTTACTATACAGCAAGGAATCAAAAAATATATATTTTCTTGCCTGCTTTTCCGTCCACTTCGGCTTTGCTTGTTCTTTCCTTCTTTCCGGTGTATACCAATCAATTCCACTCTCGATCCTTCTGCCCTCCTACCCATTCCAATACGACTCTGAGTTGTTGATGTGTTTGCGTTCGTCTAGTGATACCTCTCAGCCCATTTTCAATGGGCTGCCCTGCAATGTTATGTTTTTTGTTTTGTTTAAATTTGCTCCTACCTAATAGCTGCTCTGTTTAGACTGTCCTCGATCCGGGTACGGTGGTACCTAACCTAACTGGCCATTGCCAGCGAAGGAGCATCCGTTTGCTAGCGAAGGAGTATTCTCTAGTACCGGAGACTTCAGGTCTGCTAGCTCACAGTTAGTGATCGGTGTTTCGCCTCCCAGATCGGACCAATTGGCCAGTGCGATTTGGAATCGCTGCTTGCTGAAAACATGTGTTTCTTCTATTTCTAATTGATGTGTCTCCCAAGGTGATTGTGTTAAGTAGTGCGAGTACCCATGATCTTCTTATCCTCGTCTTCTATGGCGAACGCCCTTCCCTAGCCCTCTTTCTTCCTCCCAGTAGCATCTCTCGGACAAAATATATACTTTTCAATTCACTAGGTTCCCATCTACGTATTAATATACATCTATATATATATATATATATATCTATATATCTAGCCATCGTTTCCATCGTCAGCTTCAGGCGATTAGTAGCTTAAAATATTGACGGGGATAATGCTATCTCTCCCTCGACATAATCTCTCTGACTGTTTCATATAGTTTAATGCATGTATAGACATATGTATGACTTTTGTAGCTCCATTGGTATGCTTTGTATGGTTAATAAGGTAAACCTTTCCCCCCTGGTCGTGCCGCGCTCTCTAGCTAACCCCCACTCGTTAGCTCCATGCTTTCCATCCAACAGTACTTTAATAGTTTCTATGTTTGCGTATGTTTCGTGTTTCGAGGAGGTACATATGTGATTTCTCTTAGGTGTGTTTGTGTGTGTCGCACGTTGTGCGTGCGTGTGAATGATAAGTCATATCGATAAGATCGGTAAAGACCATTATCCTCCCTAACGTCTGTGCAAGGTTCACTATGCAAGGGAAAAGGCTAAGCAAATAAAAACAATCCAAAAACACCCACAGAACAGCGTTGTGTTGTGCAACTCCGTTTCGAAGCCCTCGAAACACCCGTGGAGGTCTCCCGATCGGTCAACTTCGCAGGCTGGTTGACAAAGTTGATCCACCGGGAAAACGGGCTCCCGAGGTTCGTGTTGTGCGAAAGTTCCGTCGCTGACGTTGCTTCGAATTGACCGTTTGCTCGAAAGGATCGACCCGGTTGAATGCTGGGTGTATAGGTGTTTGTATGTTTCTCTGTGATTTTATAACTTTCTTTTTTGTTTTGCTGTGGCTTCCATTTCATTTCTCCGTGTGCCGTCGTCCGTAAGATGCGTGCCTCCGTGTTCGTTTAGCGTAGGTCCAATATTCGATGGGTTCTGAAGTATGCATTTTCCAGTAATTCCTGTCCTTAATCTGTCAGCGGTTTTTTTTCTCCTTTTTGAAATGTCTTCTTCAGATGTCAGATAAACCGCCATCAGTGCTCGGTGGACGTGGCGCCCGAATGTCAAGCCCGCTTCCTGGGTAGATTTGTAGTAAAAGCTCATGTAAAATTATCTTAACAAAAATAAATAAAATCTAACCAAAGTATTTGGAACCTAGCGAGCGCATGTCTCATGTGAATGACGTGGCTTTCTGTACAAATAAACGTCTATTAGTGGTGATCGGTAAGACCAGTGAAAACCTGTGCAAATGGTAGTAGTAATCTAATAAGTAGTTAACCGAAGCTAAATGTAACTTTTACGAGAACGGATTGGTGCGCAACTGTTGTGCGTTCACTTGTCGACGGGTTTCTCGGCCGGTTTCGGCGCATCCTGAGCGTCCTTCGTGCCTCCGTCCTGCTCCTGCGAACCCTTGTTGCCACCCGTCGTCTGTGGAAGTGCCTTCAGGATCGCGTGCACCTCCTCGGCGACGGCCATCAGCACAAACTCGAACTGCTGCCGAGTGGCGACGAGTCCGGCGCGCTGATCCCGTAGATGCTCCAGCGTGGCCGCAATGTCGATCTCGCGCGCACCCTTGTTCATGCGTCCGAGGACCAGGTCGAGCAGGATGTAGGCGCCAGTGCGGCCCGATCCGTTGCTGTGGGCAATGAAGAAAGCATCGGTTAGGAAGGTGCTATTGGTTGCAACGGTTTCAAACTTTTGTTTGCAGTTTCGATAGTATACTGCTTCCGCTTGTTAGAAGACAAGCGAGAAGACATTTGCACGTTTGAGATTTCGTGTGATGTCAAGGATCGTCGTAATAGGCCTTTGCATAGGTTCATTACAGACTGCGATCTTCAATTTGATTGCTAAATGCAGTCGGGGTCGGGCAAATTATTAAATTGAAGTTTTCCCAGTGCCAAGACTGGCTCTTACCTGCTGTGCACGACGATCGGGCACGAACGGCCCCGGTAGGATTTGTTCACCTTGCGGCGGAAGTCCAGCAGCGCCTTGGCGGACGTCGGTACGCCGGTCTGCGGCCACGACAGGAAGTGGAACTGCGTGACGGTGCGTGTCTCGCCGGTGCGCAGGTTCTTCAGGTAGAACGAGCGCACCAGATAGTCGTCGCACCAGATGTGCTCGCTGACCAGGTGCACCTCGTAGATGTGGTACACCTCGGCGCCCTCCTCGGGCCAGTAGCGGGCGCAGGCGGACTCACCGTTCTCTTGCAGCCGGCACAGTGCCACCAGCACGACCGCACCCTGTTCCCACACCATCTGCCAGAAGTGCGCCAGTGTCGACTGCATCGGACCCTGGGCGGCCACGTAGGCTGGAGCGCGCGGGTCGTGATCGGTGATGGTGGACGCGTTGATGTAGTCCATGCCCTCCGCGTTCGCCAGATGGTTCAGCACGACGCGCGAATGATCGTACGGGAGCGGCGCCCCGGGTCGGTTCAGCGGAGCGCACTGTGTCTGCAGGGCTGCATCCCGCGCGCTCGGTTCCGCCTCGTACCGACACAGGGCTTCCCATTCGCGCTGCAGCCGACCCTTGTTGCGCAGGTGGTCCTCCATGTACGACAGCACCATGTGGCCAGTGGAGATGTCCATATTTGTTAGGGCCGGCTCCTCGCTCCACGAGGACGTGCTCGAGCGGGAGGACGGTGGGCGAGCTTCGGCTTCCTTGGACAGTGCCGTGATTCGTCCGCCCGGGGAGTCGTTGCTACCACCGGTTGCCGCCGTCGCTGGAGGGCCCGCCTTTCCGCCGGCCATCCGCGCCCGGCAGAGGTCCTGGTAGTCCCGGCTGGAACTATCGCCTCCGACCCCCAGACCCGACTGCAGCCCACCGAGCTTGTCCTTCTTTTTGTCGTGCTTGCGGATCAGGAAGAGCGTCATCGCTACGACGATCACGGCGGCGGCGCCCGCCCCGGCGAACATGTACGCCATGACGTGCGTCACGTTGGGTCCATCCTCGACGCGCTTCAGCCGCTGCGACGAGACGGCGTCCAGCTCCTTGGTCTTATCGCCCACACCGGCCTGGAGCACCAGCACGCCGAGCCGCCGCGACAGGTTGTTCTTGAAGCGGCTATCGTTGATCTGCTTCGCCACGTCGGCGGCCGTCTTCTTGTCCGGGTTCGGCTCCACGCGGAACGACACCTCGTGCCGGTCGACGCGCGGGTGCGTGAAGTAGCCCTGCATGTTCAGCAGTTCGGCCAGCGCTGCGACGATACGTGATCCATCCTTCCAGTTGTCGATGCTGTGAGCCAGCGGAGAAATGAAGAAAAAGAAACTCATTAGCCAAAAAAATAAAATAAATAAAAACAAAATTGGAATTGGCAGAAGGCTTTCTCTAGAGAAATCCGAAATTAGAGTAAGTTTTTAAACTTACTAACTAACAAACATCATATGTAAACAGAGATTTAAACTTTAAAACTCACGGGTTCTTCAGGATGACGTGAGCGTACTCCGTGTCGACCGAGTGCGGCGCATGGTCATCATCCTCGTGGGCGAACAGTTCTTTCTTCGACTTCGGGCGCTTGTCCTCGCCGGTCGTGCCCTTATCCGCCGGGGCAATCTCCTTCGGTGGCTCACTCGGACTCTGGCCGGACGGTGGTGGTGCAGCCGGTGGACCAGGTTTCTTCACGTCCAAGCGTTCGCGCCGCGTAAACCCAAGGATGTTGTCGAGCAGGGCGCGCGCTTCGTCCTTACCCGGACGAGGCCCGGCTCCCGCCTTCGGCACGTATACGAATCCGCCCTCGGTGTAGAGGCCCCCGGCAGCTTCCGGTTCCGGCGCATAGCCAGCGGTCGCCTCACGCAGCACGCTCGCGCTCGGGATCTCTTTGTGCGCGTGCGTCCCCGATCGGTGCGGCTTCTTGTAGAACTTGTCCACGTTTGGGCCGGACGCCTTGGCCGGACCCTCCGGCATCGTGTTTACGTTCTCCGGAGCGAAGTTGGATATCTTGGGAATGTGGTGCTCCTTGGCGTACTCGCGAAACGATGAAGTCTTCGGGTAGATGTACTGGAACTCCGGATCATCGCTCTCCGGCGTCAGCCGCTCGACTAGCTCCTTCAAGGCACGCTCCTCGTCCAGGCCGGCCAGCTGCTGCTCGCGGAAGAGCGCCGCCGAGCTGGCCCCGGTGCGTTTACTCGCCCCGTACGCCCAATCCCGCTCCGCCGCCTTGAACGGCAACACCTGGCTGTCTTCGATTTCGTTCAGGTCCCCGTCCAGGTAGTCCGTCACGTCCGGCGGATGCTGCTGCTGCATCTGCTCAGCGTACTGCCGCAGCATCTGGCTGAGGGCAACGCGACGCTGCAGCTCCTGCCGTTGGGCCATCGTCTGCGGCCCGACCGGAATCACCTCGGGCAAGACGTCCAGCTCGTGCTTGGCGAACGCCTTCTTCGGCGGCGGATAGTACACCTCGTCCGCGTACTCCTCGTTCGGCGGCGTGAAGCGCACGAACGCCAGCGGACTCTGCGGGCCAAGGATCTCCGGGTCGGGCGCTAGGCTGGCGCACAGCGTCTGCGGGATCTCCGAATTGGTGCGGATGGCGAACAGGGCCCCCTGAATGCGGCACTGCGTGAACGGGTGCTCCCAGCCGAGGCCGGCACCCTGCAGCTCCTCGAGCATGCGCGCCAGGATGCGGCTCTGGTCCTCCTCTAGCGGACGCCGGAACAGCTCCTCCGGCTCTAGCCCGTACTGCGGTAGACACTTTCCAAAGGCAAAGTCTAGTGGAGAACGAAGAGGTAGAGCACAACAGCCAGTTAGAACTCAGACACCATCCATCAATCCGTTTTCAATTAACGCGAAACGAAACTCGAAAAGATAGCAAAGTTTGCCGTACATCTTGCGTTCACTCTCAACTTCCCCCGCTTTTACGAGCAAAACTAATTAGAAAACTTTACTTCAAGCGTGCAGTCATTCGGCGAACAAACCATTTCGTTTCGTGGAATGTTCGAGACTACTGGTCGCGATCAACGTACAAGGAAGGCATCCGTTTTCCCGATGGTCAAAACGTCCACGACCAGTGTTCGTGTTTTTTGTTTAATGGTGAAATTATTCATTAGCCGAATTACTTGTAACGCGGTAGGTTATGAACGGACGCGACTGCGGATTTCAAACTAACAAGCGCATCGTCAAATCGGAACGAGGTATTTTCATAATCCTTTGACAAAACGGCCGGATTAAGCGGTCGTCTTATAGGAAAATATCAAAGATTAACAAAGAAAAGAAAACGAAATTTAGCACCGAAACAACACGACATCATTCAGCAGACAATTCGCTTCGGTTGGAAACAACTTTCTGTGCAAGCAAAGGCCAGCAGAGCCGTACTTACCATCGTAGCACCATTCCAGGTGCTCCAAGCAAAGTGTTTCCGTAAAAAGACATCCTGCAACGAGAGAAAGGAAACAGATGACAATTTAAGATAAGTGTTGAGTGATAAATGAGTGTGAAAAAAAAGCTTAAAAGAAGAATGCAGGGTTTTCTTATAGGAATTAGCTTCACGCCGCCACATGTACTCCTGAAGAGGCCGCTTAAGCACTACTTGAAGCATCGAGATAACGTTAGCAA
The DNA here is from genome assembly GCA_914969975.1 of Anopheles atroparvus. Lineage (NCBI taxonomy): Eukaryota > Metazoa > Arthropoda > Insecta > Diptera > Culicidae > Anopheles > Anopheles atroparvus. The sequence goes on from CAJZCY010000003.1 coordinate 22,710,160, forward strand.
CAACGAGTGCGGAAGAGGCCGAAGGAAATCTAATCCTTTGCCGAACGTCTCTCGAATACAAACTATGGCCCTGACGTTGGATGATGGCTCAATCCTCGCCTCACTGTCCGATAATACCAACCAGCTCATCCACTTGCTTGTTTAATGGGGGAAACAGAAGGAAAGAAATCCTTTTAAAAAGAAGTGCCTTGTGAAAGCGAACGCTCCTGCCGTACGATTGGACTTGAGACCACGAGATGAAGCACGATGGTCGGCCGTCCGAGTCGATTAGCGGCCGTTAACCATGGAAGAGGGGTGTTGGAAGTTTCCACTCCAATGGACAGCGGATTACCTTCATCGGAAAATCAATTTCGAAGTGGATGGCTTGAAGTGGCGGGACATCTTCATCCATTGTTGCTACTGCTGCCGGGAGGGTTCATCAATTCAACAAGCTGCCAGGGGCAGTACATCGTTGGCCTCCTGGAGCATTGTGGGGGCAGGGGGGGTGGGGGGTATATTCATCCCCACGCTTGTAGTCATGGTGCGTGACGATGGAAACACGATCGGAATATTCTAGAAAAGGATAATACGCATTTGCTCGCTTGTGGAAAAACAAACAAGGTGTTTGGAAAAACAACTCTAGTTAATTTCACCGTTGCGCAATTCTTTCAAGGATTCAATGTCGGAATAAATCCACAAACTAATCATTATTCCTTCATTGCGTTTCTTGTACGAACCGTCCGATATTTCACTGTTTCAGAGAGGAAAATAAAACAAGCAAGACTCAGACAATAAATGTTGGGATCCGATGCATATCGTCAAGGGCAGATACTTCAGGACAAAAGGCCCATCTCATTGTTGGAACCGCTTGGCAAAAGCTAAGATGTTGGTGCTTTGGTAAGTAGAAAAAAAGAAACAACTAAGCCCAATGCAAAAGAAGGGCGACGTGAGGGCGGACTTTTATTTCAACTATCTGTCTCTCTCTCTCTCTCTTGTCGGTCCCGTGGCAGTGTTTTCTCGGAAAACCGTCGGTCGGATGCTAATGGTGATGCTAACTCATCTTCTATCCAACCTCATTAGAAAAGGCCAAAGGATGAGTGCACCGATACTCAATCTTCACTTCATGCAAGCGTTTCAGCATCAGGGTACGGAGTGTTTTCTGACGGTTTTTCTCTTCTTCGCCTCGAACGAAGGATCTATGGCGGGACTATCTGACATTCATGTTGGCGTGTTTTTCGCACAAAAAAGGTTGTGAAGAAAGCCACCTTCCAATGCTGAGCTTGCTGAAGAGTTTGCCCGGGGGGTATTTAGATTCTCTAGTGAATTGAATTGCCCCTGGTACAGATATTGATCCCAGGAGGATTTTCATAATATTAATGCCGTCTCTTTTTTGTTTGTAATATAACAGGGTTTCGATTAAAAGTCTAAAAGTGGTTTTATGAGCACATGCTGTTCAACACAGTTTCAAGTACCTTTTTCAATATCATTTTTCTTGACTTTTTGACCGCTTATTGCAATGCCCGTTGGACCTTTCTTCTCGCCCATACCATCTACACGATTTTGTCCGAGAGTCACGGTGATAATAAAGTACACAAAAGCTAAACTCTTTTAACTGTAAAGAAGTGATAGAAAATTGTATTTTTCACATTAAGTTTTCATCGTTGAATGATGGCCTACTGTCTCATCATCGCGACATTCAATCAAACGCCAGCTCCGCTTCCATCAATCATCGGTTCTGCCGGTTCTGATCGATATCAGCCCCCAATTGATTTCTGCTGCTCGTTTTAATCGACTGGAGCTGTTCTATATTTAGCCTGCCAACAGCAGCAGCAGCAGCAGCTCCTGGGCCGACGACTTCCCACGACTATCAGACACTCTTCCAGGCGGATGGTTGAAGGTTGCCCATCATTCCCCACACACCTCCAGCCCGTCCATGCTACTCGACGAAAGAAGGAGGAATTGCTGCGCGCAGCACGGGAACATACGCGCGCTTGATGCCAGCTGAGAGAGGTAGAACAAACCGAAGGTATTTTTTGTTTAGAACTCAAGACGCTTATTCTCGCGCTCTCCACTATCGAACACACAAAAAAGATGCTACAAAAGGGCCGGCTCGTTATGGGTGGCGCGTTGGAAATCGCCTGGGACGCCTTCCGCCCAATCAAATAGAGCAGGAGGATGGGCGGGTGCTATCAAATGAAAATACAATAAAGATCCCAGCGAGGGAGCCCTACAGTGTGCATTCGGTGTCGGCTAAAAATAACATCTCGCCATTCACCTCCTGTCCAAAAGGATGGAGGGCAGTAAAATACCGGAATGCTGTCGATCGGATCGCTGTCCCGGCAGCAAACGGTTTTGCTGGGGGCGGCATGAGAACAACACAATATGGCCGATCTGCGGTGCCATCGTTAGGAAAAAAAAAAAAAAATGGTGCCATTCTTGCATCTGCATATCATTTCCGGAAAGTTATGCCGTTCATCGTTCATTTTGCTCCACTCACCAGTTGACGAACTTCTTTTCCTTCCCATTTTTAAATATTCACGGTATTGAGCCGGTGGGCTGGTAGGGCAAGAATTTTGACACACTTTTCTCCATTTTTTGTTTCGTGGATGCCAGTAATAACGTGGGACGTTTCGAGCGCCATGACGTCATACGGAATGCTTCCGTAATGATTTTTTATTCTCGCTCTAATGAGAACACATCAGTGAAACGAGGCTTGCATTGGCATCTTTACATAAGCTGTTTAAACTTAAATGATTTTATTTTAAATATAAAAAAAGTGTATTTTTTTTCGCGGCAAAGTCCGCCATGGAACATTGTGACATTCTAGAACATTGGAAAACCTTTTTACCACATACAAATTAACCATCAGCAACAGTCAGAATGGCTTAGTACCTAAATCGCGTGAGTGATCCGAGCAAAGATGGTTCTACGCTTGTTTCCTTGAGTTGAGGCAGGATTTTCGCCGTGGCAACCGCGGTTTAGCGACCGATAAAATGTCAATTTCAACGCAGTTAAGGATTGAACCGCACGAAATCCTCGTTCCGGCGGAGCATACACCCCTTAGGCTCAGTGTTGGTGAGTGCTGTTTCTACTCGGCATGGAGGCGCGAGGCATTTTGTGAGGCAAAACCCACCCCCATGCGGTGGAGCTTTTTTCGTACAGTCCAAGCAAACATAAAACATCGCTTACGTAAAAGCGCTAAGGGCGAGTGCGCCCGGAAGGAACTCACCGTGACGCCGCTGGAAAGGAAAGAAGAAAAATACCGGATACACCCGGAACCGGGCTGGGAAGCGAGGGGCAAGCGATGGCGGGAAACGTCGACGAGCGAGTACGCTTTCCACCGGGTATCGCCACGAATGACGTCAACCGATGGAACTGGTCGACCGAATCTGGCCGATCCGAGCGGTTTCGCACGCACGAAGCTCCAGTTTCGCCGTGTGGCCTTTTTTGTTCTCTTCTTCTCATGGTTTGTTGCCATCCATTTTCCAAATATCTCGCACCGTCGTCCGGTCGTTCGTTTCCCATACCCGTTATCTCCAACATCGCTGCACGAGGGACCGCACGAGCTTCATAGCGAACCATTGGAAAATGCTAATCCACGCGTGGGACGTTTCGTAGGCCTTGTGACCGTTTCGTTTTCCTTTTTAGTTTTGCACATAAGTCCCCTGGGGTTTCGTACCAACACATTTACCTTTTAAAATAACATAAGACGCTTCCGATGATGCGGGCCACCTACAGGCCAATCTGTGCATTAGCGGCCAAATCTTTTAGCGTGCTTCGGCTTCTTTTTATTTCCCTCGCCGCTTCCTGGTGTGCGGCTTGAACGCTAGCTATGAGGGTTTATTTTATCTGGTAGTAAAGCCATCAAGCTCATTCTATTAAAAGGTGAAACAGTATTGTGCAGTCTACTGTTCATATTTGAGTTTGAGAGCTACATTAAACGATGTTGAAAGTTTACATTTCCAATTTAACAGAACTCGAAGATGCTTGTAAAACTGCATCTCGAAGCTAGCAATAGCTGCGTACAAAAATAACCAGACATGAACCTTGAACGATGAGGTTTATACCGTTGTCACCATCCATAAATTACCGCTATCGATCGGACGACGAGGAAAGTTTCGGTACGGTTAAATTTAGCCGCCACGAGCCGATAGCATCTACGAATACACCGTGTCGTGAAGGAAGCCGTCAATTTGGAAGTAGAGAGTGACCATACCTTTAATTTCTTATTATGCTTCTGCCGACCACGAGCTGCATCGTCCGGAAAAGGAAGCTTTTCTGCGCAATCAACATCTGGAATATCCTGCAACAACAAAGCTAACGTCCACACACAAACGCATCGAAAACACACAAAACGAAAAGCAAAGAAGCTGTGGGTAGCAAACGCTACAGGTTTGTTCCCTTCCCCATTGTCGGTACGGTCCCTTTTATTTATGGGTTTAATCACGCTGCTGAAGATTATCACCGCAGGGATTATAGGAGCGAATTATCGCGACCCGTTGCATCCCGCTGCCACTCGCAACTTCCCGACGGGCATATGTTGGGCACAAATTATTTCCCCGTTACGCCATAATGTTACGCAATAACCCTTGTGGGAGTTCCCCCTTCTCGGGGATAATGACAGCTGTTTCAAGTTTTATCGCATCTCGCGAGAACGGGAAAACCCGCGTGGAGGAACGAAGACGAACGAGGAACGAACTTTTACAGGAATTAGAGTATCAACGGAAGCTTCAAAAGACGATGGAATTCGTTTTATTGGTTATTGCTATAAACCGACTATAATATATTGAGTCTTTATCAGTCATGTTAATCAGATTTGATTGTGTGAGTATTTTTGAATACGAATGTGTTTTAGCCATTCTCTACTGCATTTTTGGGGAAGTCATTTTGAAACTCGTTCATTTTGACAGAAGATATTGCGATATCATTCAAGCTTTACCTAAAACGGTTCATAAATTAAATTATTTGTATTCGTATTCTTTAAATACGCGGACGATAAAAGAAATGTTTATGTTTGATTTTAAATTGTATCATAAGCACTATTGTTTTATGTATGTTGTACGTATCCCTTGTAGATATCTGATCTGTCTCTTGTAATTATTTTTATTTAATACAAAACGGAGTAACTGGGGACGATGCTTACGTATTCAAGGAAACACTGCTCATGTCCTGAATGAAATATATGTTGATGTAAAATTATCGAGGTGGCTTTAAGCTTGGAAAATGCATGGCATGAAAAGGCAGCTCTTCCGCCTCTAAGAAAGGAGGCTCATTTATTTCTGTTTGCTGTTGCACAGTATACTTTTTAGCGAACAAAAAAGCTCTATAGCTGAAGTTTCTCTGCAAATATACTCGTTGAACGCTGTGGAAACATTTAACGTAAGCCGCTTACATTCCTATATTGTGGTTATGTTGTTCTCGGTACTCGGTACTCGGTACTTTTAATACCGCTCGAAAACCACTTGCTGGCGGTCGTGTGGCAAAATCGGGTGATTGCCCTGCCCTATTTTATTACGCTTTCCCTATTCCTGCTCCATCTTTACAGGCTTGACCATTTTAATGGTTTACATTGAAACATTCCCCACAAGAATGGTAAACATAAACTATCATTTTCCCAGAAGCAACAGGGAGAGATGTCCCTGCTGACTCCTTCGAACCCTTCAACAGTCACATCTCCGAACTCGATGTCCGAAACGACGGACGCAAGTTGCCAATGATGAACGCGCATCTTGTAAAATGGACACCCTTTTAACTGAGGCATGGCACGTGGTAAGGACAATAGAAAGCATATCTATAACGTCACTGGCAACACCGCCGATATTCGAGCCTGTCGTGCTACTTAACAGGTGTCATCGTTGTTCGATCGACAATCTTTTTGTTGTGATGTTTGTATGTTTTTACCTTCTGCACGTAAGCAGAAAGGAAATTAAAACGATACCATTTCCTGTCCACCCTGTTGGACGCCGTACACCGTCGGCAGTTTGCTGGTTCCACAAGTTTTTTTGTTTCATCGGGTTTTGTCAACCATTAACGAGCATCATGCTAACCTTCGTCCTTTGACGTCGCTGACCATTGGCCCCTTGTTCGTGATGCTAGGATCGTATAACAAATTAATACTCCCGTCGCATTTGCCTCTATTCTTGTCTGATACAAAAGTCAAGGACGTTGTTGCCAAGATTCGCTAGGCTGAAGCGTTCGCCAATGACGTAGAATCACGGTACGGTTTACCACAGGTCAGAAGGAACACACTTCGTTCCTTAGAGTCAGCTTTAACACGTGTCGTTTCTTTAATAAAAAAGCCATGCATACTTCAACATTGTCTACCCAACATATAATCGGTACAACGTCTTGCCAATAATTTGATAGTTTTGAAAAAAAGATTAAAGAAATTAAAATATTCATAGATTCATTGTTGTAAATCACAAAAGTCGCGTTACTGAAATCTCTGTCACTTGAATACTAATAATCTGATTGACATGAAAATTTAACGGAATTTTAAAAAAAAAAACGTATTTCCATATCAGACATGTTAAAAGAGATATTGCACGATAAGAAGTACATCATAATGGATTTCTTTGCCAGTTTATCTTCATTTGAAATGCATACGTGCAGAACAGTCAGGAGCAAACGAAAACGGCACACCGCCCGACATGGTAAGCGCTTCGGGTGAATTGCTATTTAATTTTGTCGACAAAAAAGAAGACGATCTCCTGGTAAAGCTCTGCTGTCAAATTATTCAAAAAACCACATCATAAAACGCTGGCATCAACCATATTTCATTACCGCTAATAAATCCTGCGGCTGGCCTGCGGAGTCTGCCGTTCTTCGCCAAGCGCTGAACGCTTCGGCTCAATCCGAACCAGCCGATGGCTGGATGCTGATCCTACGCACCTTCGCGTGCAGAAGCCCCAACACCACCACCGCCAGCCAACCCATTAGTTCGACCCTCAGCCCGGGCACGTGGCTTTAACGGTGGGTGATAAAATCTACACAGCAAATAGGATATGATTTAATTCGCTCCAGCTAGCCAGAGGAAGCCCGGGTCTGTCCCGGGCGTCCGGTGACACACACACGCGCACACGCACACGCACACAAAAGCACACACAAATCGTCCCCATTTATGGTGGCTGGGATGGGATGAAGTGAGCCATGAAAAAAAATCCATCCTCCTCGGCCTCGCTCACGCATTCATCTGGTGTGAGCATAAATGGTCACTGTGGGATTCGACCCTCCCCAGCATGAGGAGGCCGTCATCCGGATGTGTCGGAATGCACGAACATGAACGCACGGAACGCAACGGTTGGCCTCGGTTCGCTGCAGAGCGTGACGAACTAGGTAAAGGATTGTGTCTGACATGGCCACACAAGAGCGTGAGGTGGATATTAAACTGCCCAGCGGCAGTTGGCATCCAAGAACTGTTCAGAACACCGTCCTCGCTCATTCGCATTATCCATTGGTGTAGGAGTTATTAGTTGCATCGTTGATAGGAAAAGTGAATTCCACCGTATTGTGTCTCACCCGCTCAAAGCCACGCTTACCGCACTTCATTGGTTGCAAATACCACTAAACACTCGCTTCTTTGATGCAGCAAAAACAGGACTTTGCAAGTGAGACGCCCACTGGTTTGGTAATTTACCTCCACCGTGAACATGATCTCATTAGGAAGGCGCAATTACTCGCGATGCATTTGACGCAAGAGCGCGAGGAAACCAGAAACTTTCGCCCGCAATTGATGAGGAATCGCCTGTAAAAAGCTGCAGTAAAATGGGGCAACATCACAGAAAATCCAATTAACTCCATAATTCCTGCCAGTGCTGCTCGGTGGATCGGTTGTTCACTGGACAGAAAAACGAGCTTCATTTGCAGCTGCGAAGCAAAGGTGTGGGTCGATGCACCCACATCCTGTATTCCCAGCGATCCAATGGGATTCAAGGTTGCCGCTAGTGCAGAAATTCCATTTTCATCTCTGAGCACCGGCCATCTGGTCTGGGCTGGAGCTCCTGATTGCGTTAAACGCAGGCCAGGAGTTCCGAGACTGCACATTTGCGTTCGTGGGAGTAGCTGCGTTTTGCAGGTGCGCTGTAGGGATGCCTTGTTCCTCGGTACGAGTACGGTCAGAGAACTGAACAACAGCAAAAGCGCAACACGTGGATGAATAGATCATAAACCATTTATGCAACAGTTGGCAAACATAATTTCGCTGTTTTATGGTTTCAATTTCCAAGAACGGCAGTCTGATACGAGTGACAAAGTGTATTTCCAAAAGAAAAAACAAATGTATGTTTAGCATTTACTGCCCAAATGATTTCATTCAATTTCAACGTTCCTCCTACTCACAACATGGTTGCGTATTGAAAAGAGCAAAAATGCTGTACTTGTTGAACATTCCAGGAAACACCTTCATGCATTATGGATGTCATGCGTGTTTTTTTGCGCTTCCAAAATCTAATAAACTCCTATTCCTATTTCATTCCGCTAAGCTCGGTCGCTCCTACGCACGATAACATTCGTAGCGCATTGGACGACATAACGTGTGTAACACAGATGTGCCGGAATCGAAATGTCGCTTCAAAAAAGATTGATATATTGTTCGTCGAATATAATGACCCCATCTCGCCAAGGGGCCCCACACAAGCACCCAGTGAAGGTCGGTTTTGACGAGTTCCGGGGGTTATCTAGTGTTTACGTCACTGTAAATAACATATACACAACACACACATCTAAACCATCCATCCCGAAGGTTCTGCTCGACGGCGTCCCTCATTAGCTCCCCGGGCACGGTTGAGGGCGACAAAAATTCAACGCACATACCGGGATGATTCGGCGGAAAAAAACCTCTTCCTCTAATCGTGCTCTTCCGAGGCACCCCGGGGGTGTGTAGGGCCGCTGCCTTGAGTGGAGGGAAGTTAGAGAAGTGAAGGACGAAACACGGGGAGGCGGGATTCCTTATAGATATGTCCTTCGTCCCATCGTCCCATCGAGTCCGGCTCTTTCGCTTTCTTCGCCTTGGCCCGGATATAAGAAAGAAATACAAAAACACACATGAACACGCCATCTTCCAAGGTTTCCAGCCTGCTCGTCCCCGGGGAACGCCGAGTCCTTGGCAACGATCCATCCTTGGCTAAACATCGCAGTTAGGTGCATGTTGGTAGCAACTGGAAAAATACCCGATGCCCGTACTAAGCGAAAAAGGATATTTTTTCACATGAGCAAACATGTATATAGGTGTGACAGCAGCTCTAGGGGTAAGGAATCCGCCGGAGAGGCTATATTGAAGAAAATCGTCGTGCAATTCGACACACACAATACAAACGGAATGCAGTCTACTTACCAATGTTACCCTCTGCTGCGACGAATCCATTTGAGCCACCGAGGAAGCCGCCGGACAGCAGCGCCAGTAGGCCGACGGCCAGCATCAAGTGTTGCCAAGAGTTAGTCCATGCTGCCACTGTCGTCGATGTGCCAGTACTTGACATTGTGCGCTCTAGAACATCACTTCAAAGTATCGGCTGCGGTCGCTAGTTTTGCTGCTTCGGCTGCACGGTACTGTTCGAGTTCTTGCTTACAGTCCTTTTTCGTACGCCGACTCAGGCTTGTTTTGTTTCCCTTGTTGATGAGATTACTGTTGGAGAGGGGTACAGCAAACGTAATGAGTGAGCCAAATTGATTGATTAGGTAACGTGGGATGCAATCGATCGACTACCAGCCCACTTCTAGCGATAGCTCGGTTGATTGTGGATCAAATCCACTCATGCGACCTTCCACAGCGGATGGAAGTTGCGGAGGTTGAATCGATCGAAAGGCCAGTCAGCATCAGCCCTACAACACCGCTGCCAAAGTTTGGGACGAGTTTGGGACCCAGTTGCATCATACGTGCTATTCCATGTTTCGATAGGTCGTGATTTAGCACTATGTTCAGGATTTTTTTAGCCATATGTGGTTGTTTGAACTCACGTGTATTGAACCTGCCAGTGAAACGACATTCTGCCCTAACGATTACTTTCCGACTTCTTTCATGTTTGATAAAGCCCAACCAAATGGTCGACCATGGTTTCCTCTTCTGTCAACGGGAAGGAGTATATGTTCTTCTGTCCTTCCGGTCGTTTTCTCTTTGCCTGAAGGTCGGGCAAACTACCAACCCCAAACACGGTTTCGGATCGATCTGGATCATCACGAGCGATGAAGAAACGACACGAAAAGTCCCTTGGCACGTTCCCTGGGAGCAAACCGAAAACGAGGCCATGTTACTTCGATTGGTCGAGCAGCCTGGGACGGTCGATATAAATGAGCTAAGATCAGCCGTTTCCTCAGGTATGTCAGCATCAGCTCATCCCAGGTTAAATAGAGGCCTCAAGGAATGACAAAAGGCAAACGGATCGACATTGTGGAGTTTAATTAAAAAGCATGATTAACTTTCGTCACGTACCTCCCGCGTGGCACGTGCAGGAAAGAAGCGTTTCTTCTTGGCCCGGTTGCGAGTCAGGCAGACCAAGGGTACAACATATTGAGAAACTTTTCGCTTGACATTGCGGTTACCGCCTAGGGATACGGAAAGTCAGGCCAAGCCAGGGCCAAGGCAGGCCACCTTTGAGCGATACATTGACCCGGTACCATGCGCCTCCATTTTTTCAAACGAACTTTACACCCTGTGAGTGCGATCATACGTAGCCAGATGGTTTATGACTTCGAAAGGGGGGAAACATCATTTTATGCTGGTTCGTAAAGAATCGTGCAGAGAAAGTTCACGGTTATCATCCGCGTCGGCTAGCAATTGAAACAGAAAAGAGAGGTACACAAAAATAGTATACTCTGATCCTGAAGTCCCTGAGCCATTGTGTCGATTTTGGGGCCATTTCGAGCGGTAATAATTGAAAAATAATGCAAATTTAATGGCTCGGTGATTTTGGCTGGCAGAAAATAATGGAAACCAGTTTCCCACGGAGTCGAAAGCGTGCTCCTTCGGAACAGCAACATCTTACAATATGGCCTGCCCACGCGCGAACCGAAAATTCGCACTGCCACTTTCGTGACTTCGAACTTCTAGCTGGGATTAATCCAAATGGATGCAAGAGATGGAAAATTGCTGGACACCGACACCCTCCAAGTTTTACTTTTCAGTCATGCCATTGGCGGCTCGTTTGGTCTGGCGACTCTTTTTTCCAGTGTTTTACAGTTTTATTTCCTTCGTTGTTCAATTCCCGCAAGGGGTTATACGATGGCAACGCACTAAAGATATCAAGAGTTAACTACAGTTTGTGCAGCGCAAGGCACAAAGGTGACAGGGAAAACAAGTGGAGTTTTTTCTCCCTTCGAGCTTCGATCGGTGGCCGAAGGTGCGGTGTCGTTGGGTAAATGTCAACCAATTAATCAGCGCAACGTTCTGCGGAAGGATAATAGCTGCCTTTGGATGCAGCCATCGTTCCATGCCGAGCGCTCGTTTTCTCTGCATCCCCCAGCACTTCCTCGGCACCCTTTGGAAGTGGCTTCCACCTCTGTTTCAACTGTTGCTTGTGCCTGTTGCGCTGCAAAGCAAACGACACACACATACACCAATGCCCGAAGGGTAACAAGTTTGGGGGAAAGTTTTCTATCAACATTTGCGAGAAAATTCAGTTGCCGGAGTTTTTGCTTCCGCCGACGACCAGGACTAACTCGATTTGCATCCGAAAACAAAGGACAACCGGAAGTAATCTACTATGCGTCGTAACCTCGAAATAAAAAGTTTATTTCTATATAATAAAACAAACATTCCAGTTGTTTCAATGTTTTCTTTCGAGCTTTATGTGAACAGTTTTGAGAAACCCAAGCGTGTCCTGCAAAACGATTCAATATTGTGTTGAAAACCCAAGTCAAACCATTATCTTCCTTAAGCACCTGTGGATTGTGCACTTTCTGCTTCACTCACAGAAAACAGTGGCAGCGATTTCAGCACCACTCCTTCAGTCTCCAGTAAACCCTCACTCTCAACCGCACACAAACACGCCAGCTTGCAGCGGAAGCAGCACGTTCCAGATTTCCTTCGGTGCACGACCGTAGCCTGCCCGATTGTGCAAACCCTTTTGAAATAGATTCGGGTTTTCCGCGGTAAACTTATTTCATTACTTGAAAACCACCCGCTGGCACACACAAACACCTTTGTATATGCATCTACAAAAAGATTGAGCTAATGAAGAATATTTATTTCCTTCAATCCTTAAGACTCAACGTATTTCGAAAAACTTATGGAAGGCCTTTCTCTTATCGACGGCGCACGCAAAATAACAATTCGTTTGGAACAAAAGCCTTTACGCGAGAAAAAAAAACACTCTTTTGCATAATTGTTTTTAGTTTTTTAGTGTGCTTTACCTGACGTCGGTGTGAATATTTAGCAAAATAAAAATGTGCTACCCAACCGTTATCGGATGCTCGCACGCACTGCACTACATGGTTGCCCGTGTCGTTTCGCACGCTTCGGTAGACATTTTCCGACTGGTGCGTCGCGTGCCTTCGCCCGATAACTTGCGGCACGTTTGCATATTCATACACCAGCGCTAGTGCGCCCAGTCAACAGGTCCGTGCTGTGTGCGTGGAGTCCTGTGAGTGCCGGGAGTTCGCCGGGGGTTTGCACAAACTCGAGCGCGGCAAAAAAAATGCGAACCGTGTCGATAAGAAAAAGGAGAGCGAGTTTCGTGTGTTTCTGTTTGTTTCATTTCGGTTTCCTCAACGGGCACTTTTGATGCTTTATTGTTTTTTTTTATTGTTGTGGACCATTTTCACGATTCCAACGCCCACACACAGCACTCACATACCCTCAGCAGAACGAGTGTTCGACTACACGATGGTATTGCAGCGCGAAACGCTCGGAGCACCTCCGGAACTCACTTTTTGGGACCAAAGTGCCGAACCGTGACTGCCTTGGGGATTGCAAAGGATAATTTCCCTCCCCACCGTCACCACCAGCAACCATTCAACATTTCTCCCGTGCCATTCGTCGACAGATACCAGGCGCCTCCATCGTAAGAAGAGGCAGAGAAAACTCTTCTTTTCACCCGTGTGAGAGATTATCTGACGGGTTTCATAAGACCACTCGGCCTTGCCGTCTGTTTGTGTGTGTGTGTGTGTGTGCTTATCGAAGTCATCCCAAACCACCAGCTTAATGACGAAGGACGGGAGGAGAGTGGCCGGCAGTGGTTCGTCAAATCGTTTCACAAACAGTCCGCAATTACCGTAGGCGGCTGAAGACCAATTGCGGGGGTGGAGCAAGAGGAATAGGAAAAACACATCTCATCTATAGTTGTATACAAAGTAATGTATTTATATTCGTTTTAAAATGGATTCTGGGAGGGATGGCACGGCACGGAGTGTCCCACGAGGAATGGAGAGGGCAAAGAATGTTGATTAATGAAACATTGCAGCGAACTTTTGAGATGAACATTAATTTTGAACAATGGTTTCTGAGAAATGATTTGGAGGAAACTAGTTCGACGAAGATGCTCTTTTTCCAGTCACAATTGAGATGATGTCAAACTGGTGATGGTTGAGAAGCTTTTATTTCGCACAATATGGTTGCCTGTTTTCCCTGGCGAATTCAGAGCTAGGCCACAGGCTGCGTGCTTACCAGAACGCCAAATTGGATGCTGAGGTGAAGGAGAATGTTTTACTCGGGAAAAACAAGAGCAAAGGTCCACTAATGGAATCGTTCACTGTAACGTAGCAAAGCGCTTTGGCACCAGGACCACGAAGGGACGAAATGAGTTGAATCGGAACGGAGGAAAAGGAACAAAAAAACCGAAACTAACCTAACTTAGCGGTGGAAGGAAAATAAAAAGAAACGAAAAAAACAAAACGACAATCACTACCACAGGACGACGGCCCGAACGAGGCACGGCGCGTTCGGTGGTCACCCGTCACAAGCACGTCTACAAACTTGCGAAACGTAATACAATCCGCGAATAATTAAGCTGCACTAATTACACGGCTGCCTACTGCTGGAGCAGCAAGAAGTCCAACACTCTCCGAGCCGGGGAAAAGTGCAACCGTTCGCCAGGCGAACAAACGGCACAATATGTTGCACACTAGCTCCGAGCACTAGCCCTCGGTGGCCCAGCTAGCAGCTTCGCGACTGCCAAGCGAATTGCCGAGGCCAGCCCGCAGCCCAGCTCCTGGTTCGTCCCGACAGCTCTCTCTCACACCACACGCACACACATAAACACGCTGGTGCTTTTCTCTTTCTCCCCCTTCGACCCGGGCTTTTGGCAGCTGTTCGGCTGTTTTGAGTGTGCTTTCCCTGTGACCTTTTCCAGTGTAATCCGAATTAAAAAAAACACACACACACACATAAATGCACTCCCGACGACGCAGCCCCACTCAGCAAGTACCCACTAAAGCTTACGGAGCTTTTTGTTCGGAGTTCTTGGCACGCTTTTCGAGAAGCAAGCCCTCTACTGCGGGCACGATTGCACCATCGCGTATGGATGGACGAAGGATAAAAGTAGGGGAAACCCGGGTCACAAAATGCCTTGATTCAAATACAACTTTATTCATTTCCTTTTTAATCCATTCGATTATCATCTCGTTGCTTAAAATTCAAAACCTGTAATCATATGACATTGCACGTCTATAACGTAATAAAAAAATAATGTATGATAAAAAAACGGTATAAATGAGATCGATGATGTCATTTCAATTTGGCGCTTATTTTCTACCACTTTCAAATTTACGAGACTACTTGCAAAAGATTGGTTAAGGCAAAACATGTTCTAAAGTGTTTGAAGTGTTGGAATAACGAAAGTTTTCATCAGTTATAAGTATTATATAATAGTGACCTGTATAACTGGTAGCACAGCAGGCAAATATAAACTGTATATAAACTGCATATAATCCGAAGAGTTTCAACATATTAATACAACAGTCTGCGTTTCATCTTAACTGTCAAACATTTCAATTTCAAGTTCTTTGAAACTAATTTGGCGGATATGGATATTTCGAAACTGATTCACATGTGAAAAACATTAAATTTGTTGAAGTTTAAATTGATTGAAATAAAAGTTTTTTTAAACATCGCTGGTAATCCGTCATACTTCGTCTTCCTCTATCTTAACGATAAAAGCTTTAGCAAAAAGCGTCCTGTTACCTTGCAGCCAGGACACTTACTTCAACTTCAATTTCCATGGCAAGTGTTTACCAGGAAGAACGTGATAGTCCCAACAATTGATGATGTCAGGTGGGACCACACGCCAGCAACACCAGCTTCGGCCAAAGGGAGCAAAATCCTAATCAAGCGTAACCTTACACTAAAGACAACAACAGCAAACTACAAAAGTAAAAAAATACATGCCCACACACACACACACACACAACACAACACACCCGTTATCTGTTTTTCCATCAAACCTACCATTAATCTCCCAGAATGGTTCGGTGAACTGTTGGGACGTACGCGCAAGGGAGCCACTATTATTTTTCCTACACGATAATTTCACGGACCACGATGAACTACCCACTTGCGTCTCTCTCCCGGGGGGTACGTGGTTGGGCGGTTCAAAGCCACGGTACGTTACCCCACAAACTCGGCTTTATCGCAGTTTATGCTATCCCGTAGCTGCGCGATGTGGAAAACTGTCGATGCTGTCACTTTTCCTCTTCGTAGCGTTATCTGATATGTGACACAACAGGGTTCGGCTTCAATTCCTTACTCTCCACCGCGTCTTACTGTTACACCATATTCCGGATGTTTTTACAAGGTTCGAATGTTTTTCGTGCTTCCATTTCACCTAGGAGGCACTGTTAAGCGTGATATTCTTAAGGGGAAAAAAATACACACACACAGGATAGCAAACTCAGCAGGCGGGTGGCTTCTGTATCTTTGCTCTGATAGATTGATGATACCTGGTACCTTCTCGAGCGGAAGGGTGGCAGATGTTTCCCGCTGATTTGACTCAATTCATTTGCGCTCTAGGATCTCTACCCGGAACTACTCAAGTTGCCATTTTGCTCGGCGGCTTTCCTACTGCTCAAAATGTTTGTTTTGCATGCTATTTTCTAGGCGTACAGAACACTGTCCGACATCGCACTGCCCCGCGTAAGTGCACTGCAGTCGACTGGTAGTTTGTGACTGCCAATTTGAGTCCTGTCTAGCTGGCGTACGCATGGCGAAATGCCGCTTCGAGTTACTCCTACGTCCAATCGGCTCCGCTGCCATGTATCGCTACGTGGGTTCCATCAGCCGAACCGAAGATGCAGGACAGCAGAGAAGAAGTAGCTCAACGTAGCACACTGTTGCGCCTCGCACACACAACGATGGCCCCATAAAAACTCGTATGGATACACTTTGTGCGATCGATAGTGGAAAGCTCGGTGGCCACAACGGCGCAGACTCCCGCAACGGCTCCCACGTTGACATCACGCTGAGTTTAGATCCCTTCCGCCATCGGCAAACACCCCTTGATGCATCCAACGCTCGGGCACTGGCATATTGTTTGTGTATGTTTGTTCCAGATGTTTTTTTTTCTACACTCCATATTATACCATCATAACTTATCAGGACCGCTGACGTAGATGCGCTGCTGCTGCTGCTCATTGATAAAGATCAGACCTCAACAGCGTATATCAAACATACACATATTGCTCCTGTCAGAACTTTTTTTATATTTGAAAGACCATAGAGTATATTGAAACCTTGCCTTGTAATAAGGGTGCTATCAAGCTTAATGTTCGTATTGTGAAATAAGTAACAGATTTTTGTAAAATAAAACAGTTCCAAATTTTTCTTAAATTCAAGTTTGCTCACAATAAGTTAATAAACAATTTTGTGCAGCTGAAAACTACTCGACTCGAAACGACGTGCCAAGACATATTCAAAATTAACTACAGAAAAATGCAAACTCTAATGTAAGGGAACAAAAACGGTTCTTAGGGGTTTCTCGTTTAAACCGGTTCAAAGTGCCTGCCTTCCGTCAAACGGTTCTCTAACAAATATTGATTACGCTACACTCCGCCAGATGGCACAACTTCTTTGTTAATGTTGCTTGCGAAAACACGGTTAAGTAAGTTAACGCTAGATTCCTATCTGTTTGAGTTATGTTCAAGAGTAGCTGCATTAAGAAGTACGAATTGGTGAAAATCATCATCTTCAACAGCGAAAATGAAGAAATTCTGAAGAAATGAATTCTATGAGAAATCAACTTCGTTGGCGTGGAATGAAAACGAACATGACAGGCGACCTTCAGGAACTCAATGAGAAGCAAGCACAGCAAGCAGTTATATACACACTGCGTTCCTCAAGGACGCAAAACATTTTATGCAACTTAGATCGCCAGCTAATAAATACATTTTTCCAGCTGATAAATAATTTTTGCGCAGTATGTATTGCCCTTAGAACGCCAAGATACTTGCTACTCCAGTATCGAATGCTTTTTACAAGGTTTTCTTTGTCCTGTTTGTCATTTCTTGACCTTGATTAATTGCTATATTGTGTGCGATGGCCGTCAAACAATGGACACGATAAAGGATATCATCTACGAAGAGGTTGTTAAAATAATTAGGCTTATGATACATTTGAAGAAAAAAAACACACTGAAACCACACTGATTAAAATAAAAGATATTATTCGTACGTTTTTATTACACGTTCACGCTTTCCACGTGCGCTGTAACCTGCGGCATTTCTTATCATAGGATATAGGCGTATGGTACCTTAGTTCACGTTACTTATTCATTCTAAATAGTAAAGAAGTTAGGCTACAATAAACAGGTGCCCACGGGCTAGAGAGACAATCGAGATTCGCAACGTGTGCAACGAATGTATAAAACTACATTTTTTCTTATCTTCCGGCACATTGCATTCGGTTCCACTCTACCAGCACGATTGGATGGGACTTTTTGCTCCCCACAATCCTTGGAAATTTCTCCTCTACTCTTCGTTTAGCTCACCTGCAAATATCAACCCCTTCCGGTTGTATTTGATACTACAATCCTTCCATTGGTTTTAATTTTTTTCGTGAGCAATGAGCGAAACTAGGAATCATCAGGAATTGATATGGTGGTTCGCTACTTGAGCTAACTGATGTTTAAAAAACCGTTCGTCCGCAAAAAGTAGTCTACGGGCGAAAAAACCAAACATTATTTATTCCGACACGGATGTCCGACCTTAAATTTCCAACAGTGATGATTGATTTATAAGAGAGCAATTAACGATTTATCGATGGATAAATATGTCTAATTGACAGTTCTAAAATTGATGCTCGAGCGTAATCTACCATAGATAAATATGTCTAATTGACAGATCTAAAATTGATGCTCGAGCGTAATCTACCTTATGATGGGGATCGTTCAATAATTTTTCTAGTAACTTTTCTTGTTAGATAAATGGGTCGTAGGATTTCGCTCAAACAAAGTGTGTAATGTTTTTGTAAATATGCTCAAAACTAGTGCACAATGTAATGTATAATAACATGTCTTTCAATCCTTTCGTTCAAGCAGTTCTGTCCTTATTTTTGTTTTACCAAAAACACTTTGACCCCCCGACGGCAAGAAAAAGACGGTTGTTATCAGCACTACTCTATCCCTATCGTGCAGACAATCTGGCTACACTTGCAACATCTATACGCCAGAAGGTAAATCCTGCTATCCTCTTTCAATCATACCCAAGCGATGTGGGTGTTTGGCAGTAATCTAAATTTGCATATAGCCTAGTTCTGCTATCTTTATATTCTCATCGAAGTCTTGTCTGCATTTCATCGCCTCACAAACCCGCGCAATTATCGCGTCACAAACCCATGGACTGTACTTTTCATTTCCTTGGCCATTCTTCACGGCCTCATCCCATCCTACATTAATATAGCTGATACTGTCTTACCGTAAAAATAAATGAAAAATGAATACTAAATCAATCTTTATGAACTCCGTATGAAAATTGACGAGAGAAAAGTTGCGGCCAGTGTAATAATATTAAAATAAAATTGGGTGCCTGGTGTGGATCTTTAAAAAAGTTTAATAAAAGTTAACCCAGAAAGTAATCCCCGCTGGTGAAAAGGAAATGTCTGGTAAATGCATCTCTTCAAAAACATAAAGTCAGTTTCGAGTTCTTCCTTCGGTACCCTTTTCTCTGAGCATCTCTAAGATATGGTTCAGTTCCTCTATTCCACCGTTTCTATCTAAGGGGACAGAATATCTTGCTACAATAATTCTTTACGAGCCGAGAACTACCACGTCTCTAAATGGATAATAAAAATTATTCGAAGAACGTACATAAAAAAAAACCAAAGCAAATGAATGTGCCCGTCTCATAAAGGTATCAGTGGGTGTGTGTGTGTAAATTTGTGTGTAGTACGTAGCAGACGGGGCACACCGCACCACCTGCTGCCCGATATTGGCAAGGGCGAATATAGTAAGTAAACATTAAAAGTGGAATGATGGACTGGTAGCTTTAGGTTGATAAAATACGATTCGAGCGTGTCTCGTCTGGTTAGCTCCAACACGTCTCTCCCCGTTTTCACTTAAGCGAGGTAACACTCGGGGGCGGCGAACGAGCCGCGCGAACCGATCCATCCTCTCCCTCACTTCCATGAGACTGCGTCAGAATCAGCTCCTGTTCATCGTCCTGATCCGCTTCGTCGCTGCTTACGGCCAAACTGTCCGAGCTGATCACTGAGCTGATGCCGAACTCCGACTCAATGCCGTCGAAGGATTCGGCACCACTCGCCAATTTGTTTGTCGGTGGTTGGGTGGTGCTGGAGTGCAACAATTTAACGGTCATTGTTGTCGTTGCCACCGTGGTCGTGGTAGTCGAAGGAACACCGACAAGGGCGTTCTGTGCCTTCACACCACCGGACGATCCACCGTTTGCAGCCGACTCCTGCCCCTTCCGGACGCCCATCGAGCTGTCGAGCTTCTCGCCGGAGCTGATGGCATTGCTGTGGACAAGGATGGTTGGCTGTAGCGGTGGAAGCAGACGTCCATCGGAAGAGGGTATTTGCTGCTGCAGTTGCTGCAGTCGTTGCTGCTGCTGCTGACGTTGCTTGGACGCCGAGAGAACGGACAGGTGCTGATAGATGAAGTTACGATCGAAGCTACGCACAAGTTTGTACGATCGGCTCATCAGGAAGCGACCAATGCTCTGCACGTACTCGTCCACATCGATCATCATCTCGTCCTCCTCGTAGTAGTGCACGAGGTGGATCGAGATCACTTTAATGTGGACACGATCGAATGGTATGGTTTGGAGGATCTAAAATTGGGAAAAAAAACATTTTTCAATATTTCATATTGCTGATCCATGAATGTTGTGTAAAAGTGGCTCCTGGATGTCTCGAGTTTTATTCGAACAGCCATTGCTTCATTCCATGTGGTTTAAAAAAACATCAACCAGGTAGAACGGAATGTCTTACTTCTTTTTTTAACATGCATGATTAATACCGATACTAATCCGTGAATGAATTGTGATAAACTAAACTTGATTAACTACGAACTAAGATAACCTATCAAGATCTTGCTTTGCCTCAGAGTTTGCCAAACTGAAAATGTGTTTTGTTTTTGGACATCGGAAGAATTAGTACAATTTGCGGGGAATTCAGAAATTATCGGTTGGTTAGGTTCAGTCTACAAAGAACATGCATAGCCAATCGCAACCATTGCGGCACTAAATTGACTGATCACAAACTTAAAATTAACCGTCTTCACTGCTCTACTTTTCTCTTCGAAGAAAAACTGCACTCCTGCCTGCCAATGATGTATTTATCCCTCATCGTTGCCCCTTCGTACACGAAATCGTGCTCACTCACCTGCAGTTCCTGTCCATGGCATCCAAGGCTGAGCAAATCGATCGACGTTCGATTGACGGCCAGCATAAGCGTGTAGACTGGGAAACACTTGACCCGCGGATGGAACCATTCTGTTTCCTCGTCCAGCACACTATTGATCTGCACCTCGCTGTCGTCGTCGTGGTGCAGCGTCACCTACACATGGTTCGATAAAAGACAAGCGGGAAGAAAGGGGAGTACGGGAAAGACGATACCGATTAGGCGAACGCTAGGCAAATGAGGAAACGGAGAGCAGCAGGGAATGCTGCGCACAACTAGACCGCCATCAATTTACCTCCTTCGGGTAGGTGTTCGGCGACAGGCACGCATGGATGACCTGCACGTTAGAGCGGAAGGCGTTCTGCTTGCGCAGCGAGAAGTACTTGCGCGGATCCGGTTCCACCAGGTAGCCGCCCCAGTTCATAGTTTCCGCCAGCCACGGCGCGGTCATCATCGCGTCACTGTTGCCGGTCAGCGACTGGAAGAACGTCCCGAAGCGCTTCCGGCCGAGCAGGTCGGATATGAGGTGCGCCATCTCCGGTGTCAGCTCGTGCCGGTTGGTGAAGTTCAGCTTCTCGACCGGTGCGTTCGCGTTGCGGATGAACGTCATCGGGTATTTCTTCATGTGGATATCGCGGACGTACTTGATGAGGGCTGGGTTGTCCTGGGGCACACCCATCAGATCGTAGTCGCGCGACATGTTCAACCGGAACTGCTGGTGGCGAATCTCTGCAACCAGAAAGCGAAACGAAAACCATTAGTGGTTAATGTTAATATGAAACATTGTATTCTTTAAGTAAACCCAATACTGGCCACTTTTTCTGACATCTAAGATCCACGGTATTCAAACAACGGCAACAGATTGAAAAATAAATTAAAAACCCAACTATTCAACAGGCAAAACCCCAGCGAAAAGACAAAGTAAGTAGCCATTGTAACGATTTCCCATGCTTCTGTGTTGGACACGCAATTCATTTCATAGAAAAAATAAAAATAAAACCACAAGACCACATCCTGAAAAGACAGTCGCCAGCAACTGCTAAAACCGAGAAATCCTTTCTTTGGGTCCAGTAGCAGCAACCAAACGTTGTGGTTAAGCCACAACGGACGAACGATAAGAGCGAACGAACTAACCTCAGGAGCACTAGACATCAAAGAGGAAGCCAAGTAAGTGCTCCAGAACTCTCGAACTCTTGCGTGCATCGCCGAACCAAACGCCGGTGTTGAGATTAAGCATTAACTTTATCCTTCCTTCCCCCCGTTGCGACGGACGTGTAAAGTTATTCATCGGATTTAGTTACCAGTTTGTCAACTCCACAATATCGAACCTTTCCCCGTCAGTTTGCCGGTGCGGAAAGGTTAAATTCTGTCAAATAATCCGTCTGGATACCCTCGGCGTGGAGTTGATCGTTTTGTGGTCAGTCAACGTGTGGAACCCGTTAGCCCAACAAGTGCTCCCGCAGAAACATGATGCTCGCTACCGTCTAACAAAACTAAAGCAATGAAAATAAGAACAAAACTCAAAAAAGGCCTCCACCGGCAAGTTTCGAAATGGGATTGAAATAAGGCAACATTTGCGTTGAGACGACTTGTGGAGGTTGAAAAATAAAAATCCAATAAAGGATTTTGGAATATCTCAGAAGAAGATCTCAGCCGTGTTTTGTTGCTTTTTTGGAGAAGCCCAACATGTATTTCTCTGTCTCGATGGAGTCCGACACTCTAACCAGAACTGCAGAACCAACTGAAGCCAATTTCTTTTCCTGTTGGACGTAAAATTCGCATACAGAAAAATTACAAACTGGCACGAGCGCTCGGTTAAAGAATCCGGGAGGAAAGTGAAGTCAAGTGAATTCCTTTGAGTGAGTCAGCGAAAATGTTTCATTAGTCTCCCATCCGGCAAACTCCACACGTCTTCGTCCCTCGTCAAAGGGTGAGAGGGTGTGATTGTTTAATGATAGGCTTGGCTTCTGAAACACCACGGCGAGCGGGCTCCAAACGTCTCCGGGCTTACCCTGTACCGTGTAGTCTTCCTGCTCGAATCGAATCATATTGAAGCACAATCGAATGGAAAACGCGCCCGTTGATTAACAACCGTTCGCCAGACGGGCACGTGCTCTTCCCTTACGATTGAACCAATGCGGGAGCCAGCCAGGAGCGCGTGCGTAAATAATGTGTGGATCTTTGCATGACCACATACACGGTCGATGTGTTCCTGTCGGTGGCAACACGCGCCACGCCGTATTTTCATGCGATTAGCCACGCGAGAGTGCACACCTCGTCGCCTTATTCTTGCTCCTCCGTTCAAGGCAACACTTTCCTTCCCCAGTCCAAAGCCTACCTTCACAAATTATGCTGGCGTACCTCCCCGCAGCACCGTGGGTAATTCGTTCTGGGCTGAGTCAACCGGTCGTGGGGCGGAGCGGCGCTGGCTATGAGCATTTGGCAGTACTGAATCGATCGAATGATCTTCGAGAAAGAGTTCGGAGGCACAAATCGGACACGCGAGCGAACATGTTCCCCATTCGAAAATGCAGCATCTTTTTCGTTGCTCCTGAATTTCGTATGCTTTACGCAACAAGCATGAGTTAGAAGAACAACAGC
Organism: Anopheles atroparvus; assembly: GCA_914969975.1. NCBI lineage: Eukaryota > Metazoa > Arthropoda > Insecta > Diptera > Culicidae > Anopheles > Anopheles atroparvus. Next base: position 22,733,516 of record CAJZCY010000003.1, read on the forward strand.
AAAAATGGGAAGAAAACAACCACAGATAATGGGTGCCGATTACTGTGAAATTAAATGCATCAATCTGAGCAATTTGCTTCACCCTTTAACTAGCGCAGACAAACTACCACCATGCACCCAAAGGGGGTACTGCTGCTGATGCTAAGGTCGGTCGATAGGAACGGCCAGCTTTTTTTCTCCACGGCTTAGTCCTTCTCCCCATTCCGCGTATTTTGCTGTAAATTGATTTTCATCTTGGATTTTTTTTCCAAATTTAAATTAAAGATTGAAGGGCTCTGGTCTAAGATGAGCCATCGTTATATAATTTTCTCCGTGCCAAAACCTACTTCAAAACACTTACTTCGTTGGAAACAAGCTTGGGTTGGCATTGTACGTCCAACCACTTTATCGGGACGGAAAGGAAAGGAACTCCATTGGCAATTTTTACTCTTTCCAAACAGAATCACTCAAGTATGGCTTGAAAATGGAAGTAAAACAGTTTAGGGTATATAAAGTGTTATCACATCACGCTTTAATTAGCTACACAACACCCAAACCCGTTTTAGTTTTCTGATACCTCTAGTACGGCTTCTTGGAAAATGAATTGCACTTTTAGCCCCGTTTTTACCATTTCCGTCACAGAAAGTAGATTTGGCGTCGTTTAAACTGGAGCACTGGGCCGCTTATGGGTCCGCAAGACGACCATCAAACCATTGCAGAAATTGGACGAAAAAAAAAGAGCACTGGCTTGACAAACGAGTACCGGTAACACCGACCGGAAGTGATTGTTTATACGAACACATAAAAAGCCACCCACCGCATCATACCAACGTCACCTCAGTCAAGACCAAAGACGAAAAATAATATTATGCAGCAAAAAATGCCGCCAAACCGTAGCGAAATTAGAAACTTCGAACGTGCTTCCTCTTGCCACACCGGGCCCCAATTCCCGACTCATACCCTCACGGGAACGATGCCTGCGTGTAAGAGATGGTAGTGGTACTTTTTTCTTCGTCTTCATTTTTTTGTGAGTGTCACCTCATTCAAAATACCAGAAACTGCATACCTTAGTACATATTTTCTATTGGCATAAGCTTTTACACGACCCATTTCCGGGGCGAGTAACAAGTATATGTGCGTGTGTGTGGTTTTGCCTGCTCGAGGTAACGGATTCAGAGGATGCACACAAGCACTCATGTAATTTGTTTTACAAACAAAACGATGACAAAATAAGTTCATATTACGTTGATTGAAGATAAAATAAACCGTTCAATCTGCAGGCAGAAAAAGTGAAGTAAATTTAAATCCATTCTGAGTGAACGTTTGGACGGGGGAAAGTTTGCCTGGATGATCACAAGGTTTATATTAATCCCAATAATAGGCAAATGAATAAATGAGTAAGCACAAATCATCACTCGACCCGCCCCAACGGCCGCAACTCTGCATCATTAGCATCACCATCATTAAGAAACGAAGGTCAGTTTCATGACTATTATTAGGAAGCTGGTCATTTGCAATGACTTCAATGATCAATCGTGCTTGGTGGTGGATGAGGCACAATAGAATTTAGTTTCGATGAACATTGGACGAGTCACATTTTAACCCTAGGCATTCTGTTGTAGAACTTTTTCTACAGCCAATATTAACTTATCAATGCTTTGTACTTATTTTCCTATTGAAGAAACATTTTCTAACCCTGGCTAGAGGCAACTGTACGATCCTATTAACCGAAACGTTTTCTTTTAACTCCGATGATAGCTTCTATAACTCCGATTCCAACATGCAAACCAATTTAGATTCCGATCAAGTCTGGCGGCTCCGAACCGCCGCATTCGCGTTTTCACTAATTGATTAGCAAGACGATGAAGACCACAACGACGCCCGGGATTCATTCCTCATCAACCAGCACCATCATCATTGATCAATGGACGGACGATCATCGTTTAAGTAGTTAAGCGTCAGCTGCTGGACAACTTTTGGTAGCGTTTTGGTAGCTGCTGGAAATATTCCTCTACTGTCAGACTGGCTGAGGTACGGTGGAATTTTAACCTTGTACCAATGTTCTCGTTGCCACCGAATTGCCTTTCCTCCGACGAGCAAAACTATCGTTGTATGGTCTTGGGAATATGTTTTCTCTACTCCCCAGCCGAGAGGTTTTAAAGTTCGCTCGATTCCATGGTCTAACAGCAGCATATCGGCAGTCCGGCACGGTTCGTGTCGTGTTGAAACCACATAATTTCGCACCAACATATGATTGCAGCTTTGCGGTGGTAAAACACGAGTTGAGTGCTTTTATTCCACCACGAGAGCTTGCCTTCCACGAGCGAAGAAGGGTAGAAACACTTATTTTATTTTTTTAAGGAACCACAAACGGGAAGCGAAAAATCGCCAAACATTCGGCGCATTCTTATCGATCCTGGGCGCTCCTTGGGCTAGTTCCTCGTTTCGGTGATGTGGCATTATAACAATTTTCCCACCACAAGCGCATTCGACTTGAGAATAACAGCTGCGGGCATTGTTAATGCGTGCTAAATTGAGCTAATTTTCAACCGTATTATTCAAACATTTTCTGGCATCGCTTCTTTACAAAATCGACTCTTTCTTTGAGGGGAGCAACGTATGGCTGCGAAAAGTGAGACATAAAATTTACATACGGTCTGACGAAATCATAATTGCTAGGATAGAAAATTAGTTTAAAAAAATAAAAGAATGAAACCATCTACACAAAACACAAAAGCCTTGCAAATAAAGAAACAAAATTGGATCTTCTGACAGAACATTACAAGAATGGAATAATATTTCAACAAAAAAAAAAAACGCCCCTTTAACGCTCTAAATCAACCAAACCTAGCATTGCTGACTGTTTCAAGCAAGGCTTCGTAGTTACTTGCCTGGATGCACCTTCATGGAAAGGATAGCAATAAATCATCGATACCGTTTACCTCGTAAATAGGAAATTTACGTTTGACCCCTTTCAAGCCATCGGTAATAAAAGCTCGCCAAGGATATACGATTGATCGATTTTCCCGCTCCGCGAATGAGAAAACGAATGAATAAACTTGAAAGAATATTATTGAAAATTAGTTACGAAAATTTCATTGAAAAGGAAGACAAATCTATTTTCAAATCGCTCGAAAAATAATTACTTTGGATGACGACGAGCATCAAAGATTTAGTGAAATGTAATTGACGTTTGAAGATATCCTGGGGAAGAACTTTTATCGCATCATGCAATACAGTTGGTAGGTTTATACCCTATGGATCGAGTTTTTTAAATGATAAAACTTAAATTAAATGCTTACATTTTTTCAGAATTCTGCGATAGAACTTTTTTAGACTCATCGAAATGCGATTAGAAGTTGCATTGTTTTTATCAAACAGTCTAAAATGACTAACGCATAGTCTCAATTATGATGATTTGGTTTAAGAATGGTTAAAAACACTCATCCATGGATCTTATCATTAATTTTATTCATTCCACGTGATGATGTGATGTGAGACAATAGCTGAAATGTTGCTAGTGTTAAAGAGGAAAGCAGGGTTCTCAGTCCTCCTTTTGCTTCTTACTCGGCGAACAACCGACGGAAGTGATTCACCGAAAGCCAGCGTACCCAACGACTTATCTAAAGTGGGCCATTAGCTTTTGGAAGACTAGATTTCTGAGACCATGCACAAGAAAGAACATCGGCGACACCTGAACCGATAAGAAAAATCTTCCAGCAATCACAGAAATCTCTCACCAAATTCAGAGTTCTACCGAATGGAAGCGGCGCGTAAATTCGAAATGGTCGTTAGAATTATTCCTCTTTTCTTTAACGACTGCGAGACTTGTACGATCCCACTGAAAGAAGGTTTCGAGCGCATCGGAAATCTTCTTCATCCTAGCAAACGCAAACAAATGGACGCCCAGAGGGACGTAGCCCGAACATACGTCGGGGTGAAACAATTTGCTTACTCGCCGCACCGTCATCGAACCTTCCGACCGGAAATCGATATTGTCTCTTCGATCGTTTTGGACCGCCACCGGCCACGAGCAAGGAAAAGCCAGAAGGCCCGACTTTTCTAGAAGTTGCCGCCGTAGTAGTATAAAAATCGAACTACCTTTAAATGCCGCCCTGTCGGTTGGGAGGTGTTTGCTCGTGGCGGCTTCTTTTAACCCCCGACGTTTCTTTCCCCCCACTGAACACAAAAACACGCACCGCGCAATCTGGAAGGGCACAGAGATTGTTAATATATGGAAATTGTCGGAGTCCCCAATGAGAAACGTGTCGAGCAAGATGGGAAGGTAAGGCACATCGAAAACCGAAGGGAAAATGGGTCCGTTTCGTTTATCGCATGACCACCGGTCACAACCGTCGTCAACGTCGTCGTCGTCGTCGTCGTCGTCGTCGTCGTCGTCGACGTCGAGGTGATTATCGACGTGAAGAAGGAGAGCCCCACTTTTAGGCTTGGGGGAATGCAGCATTGGAACGTGGCTCGATCCGAAAGACTTTCAATCGGAAAGTCAGATTTTCTAGTAAGTGGCAGCCGGAGTGCCACAATATTTCAGTAGTAAGTGACAGCCGGAGTTCGACGAAGTACCAGAATATTTCTGAAAAGAAACATAGTAGTTTTGTTTCTTTCAACGGCAATGGCTAACGTACATAAAAAAATATTTTAAAAATTCGTCGATTATAATTTTAAAAGAATGCGCTACCAGAAATTGAGCAAGGAGCTTGTGGAATGACAGTGATCTGGAGGTCTGGAGATTGATTTCGAAAAAATGCCCAAAATGCGGTCGAAGGGAAAAGACAAACTCACATACACACAGACAACACCGAACGGCCTTCAGCGTGGCGCGTGGTTTTAAATTCCTTTTTAGGCCGAAGCTTTTAATCTCAAAATTGAATGGAGGGAAAAAACCCACCTGGTTGTGTGTATTAAAACGAGTTTTTGGAAAGAAACGAAAAAAAAATAGGCGAAAAAAGTTCAAACAAACAACCGTTGACCGGAAGTTGAGTGGCCTTCTTTTAGTCGCGGGCCGTCCCTAGTCGCAACCACCCTCTCTCCTGTTCTTTTTCTCCTCCTCCTCCCCTGGCTGCTCAAGTACCTGCTTCCTCTGCCCCAAGCCAAACCGACGACGAACGTAAAGTAAAACCTAGGCATCGAAAATCGAGCCGACGAACGAAAACAAGCACTCAGCCTCCACACTTCGTCGATGAGTGACAGAGAAGGGTATGGGTCCATGGATTGCGTTTGAGCAGCACTACCTCCACCCAACCCAATTCCTTCGAGCGGCCCCGTAGGGCGAGACGCTACCATCACTTTTGGGTGCGTTTTCATTCCGAATCCGACGACGTTTTCCTGCGTCCGAATGATCATTCCCGCAAAAAAAAAAAGAACCTACACACACAAACGCATACTACGCAACTATGAATGGACATCAAGCAACGGGTGACCGGCATTTATCTCTTCCTGCGTCGATAGAAAATTTGCCCACCGCGGGATTAGGGTCTGAGATTAGACGAGCGAATGTGACGGCACGGGTAGATGCTTAACATCTTTTACGCAATGGACCGATGGAGCGTTTCCTGGCCGTTACCTTCGTTGGCCCGTCTTTCAATTGCCGTCGTCTTGTGGAAGCGCTTTATTTTTGTGCGTAGTTTTTTTTTTTTTTTTTGGGCAAATGGTCCACGATCTTCACAAAACCTACCGAGCAAAAAGAGCTAATCCACTGGGATTCAGATATGGTGCGCGGCACACGGACAATGGCGTGAGCAGCACGAGGAGAGCTCAGCTCCTTTCGGTAAACAAATTATATTCCTTCCCCGCCCTGTTTGCTTCAAAGTGGTCTCTGGTGTCGGGGAAAAATGGAAAATGAATTCAAATGTGAGCAACGTCTTTACTAGCTGGCCCAACTTGATACCTGGCGATGGTCAAGTTTTAGAGGACGCCGTTCGTTGTTGTTAATTAAAATCCGACCCCAAAACCATTTTACTACCTCCCGACACGCCAAACGGAAAACGTTATCGCTTCATCGCGACGACACGAGCTTTGCTTTCCTTTGGCTACGGGTGAAAAATAAAATAAAAAAAGATTCTCAAGCTACACAGAAACGTAATCAAACCGCATTAAAAAGAACCTTAATCAACTCCAATGCTCCAAATACGTTTCGGAAACTGCTTTGGATTGAGCGATAACGCACCCTTGCCTCCGTGGTGGCACGCACCGGCGGTTTTCGCATAATCGAAGGATCATGGCCTTTCGAGGTTCTGCTGGAGATTTACTCTGATGGTGGACGTTCAGCACCAAGTTTCGCCCCCATTCAGGGAAACATTTATATGAATTGATCGGTTGTTAGCGTGCTGGATGCTTACACCCAATGAATTAAAAATGTTTAAGCAGTAATTTACCGGTAGTACAAGCATTGCAGTTTAGGAGTTATGCCTTACCTACATTGCTTGCTTATTCCCTTCTATCTAGCACTTTAGAGGCCTCAGCGGAGCCCAGTGATTATAGCGCCACCGAGATAACTAAATTTGTAATGAGACGATGTAATGCTTCCTAATCAGGTTAAACAACAATTCACTCAACACATCGGGCTTCCACGCATAATCCTTATGGAAAGCATTCAATCCCATGGAGCACACGACTTTGATCAATTTCGGGCGCGTGCGGACGTGTTGAGCCCTATTTGTCAGCATGAGTCCATTCATTCCGAGCCCCAATATGATTGGCCACCGATTACGCGTCGTGCGACGTGGTTTGCCTACTCACCGGTCGTGTCCATGTAGATGATCAGTATGCTCAGCACGGTCGCGAACGATATGATGCAGAGCGTCACCGGAAGCAGCTGGCGAAACGGCGACGGCCCGAGGGGTGAGCTTTTCGACGGCAGCTTCTGTGCCCCGGTCAGGCTGGCCGGATTCGAGCCGGTCATCGTGCAGAACTGATGCAAATGAGGTAGTAGATGGGCAGAGTACTGTTGCTGGTGGTGCTGGTTGTTGTGTTGCGCTTGCGAATGTTTCTGCTGGCCAGCAGCATCGGGGCTGGTTGTGCCGATTCCGCCGATCAGGATCGTTCCGGCGATGTTAGGAATTTGGTTTTGCTGCTGCTGTTGCTCATCGGGAGACATTTTTTCCTTCTTCTCCTGGACTTTCGCCCTCACTCCATAACTGAAACGAAGCAAATGAAAAAATGTCCTGTAAGCTTCATGATTGCTTCAAGTGGTCGAACAAACGGTTTTATACTGCTTGAGGTTTGCGTAATGATATGACCAAAACTCACTTAACCAACCCGTTAGCTCATATTTTGCGATTCAGCTCCGTACCCGTTAAACCCGTTGTTACAAGATATGTCCATTTTCCCTTTTTTTTTTTTAATTGATTTTTTTTAAATCTTCTTTATAGATAACACCTGCACTTTCCAGCGTGCTTATGTACAATTATGTGTGTTATACCCTTAGGCTTTCTTTCGGCATAGCATAAACCCGAAGCTGACAGCTAACACACTTGCACATATTCCCGTGCCGGAAGGAATCGAACGGAGTGAGTGAATGAAACCCTTTTGTAACGCGTGATCGAATATCAGACGGTGGCTTGGACGTCTCCTCAGTTACACTGTAGGGTCGGGAAGAACATTGTGAGGCGCGTCGCATCCGAACCGTTTTACTCACCTTTTTCCCCGAGCAAAAGCTGACTAAAGACCCTATGGAGTTTAGGAAACATTAAAGGTGGACAAAATGGAAGCAACAAAAAGCTAAGGCTCCTTGCCGAACGTTTGATTCGCACCCATCCACATGACACACGGAGGAACACACGGCTTGGGTTGTTGGCTGTCTTACGTACCACCACCGGCCTTTCTTTTCCTCACACCCCACGCCGCCCTTACGGCCCCAAAAGGTCCCGAGGTATCGCAAAAAAAAAACTATCTATAGGAAAAAGATAGTTAGGGTTTATGTGCGCAGTGCCGATATGGTGGGAGTGCTCTCCTTCCTGTACTTCAACTCAACCCTTCCGTTGCTGGCTTCGGGAATTGGGTTCACATTTCATGCCGGCGAGAAGAAAAATATAACCAAAACTAGCAAAAAAAACCTCGCTTTGTCGGGAGACGTAGAAAACATGTGAGCGCCCACATGCAGAGCAGATACACCACCGCATCGTGTCGTCTCGCAGGGAGCGATGTTTTATGGTTTTTCCATGTTCAACAGAACGCTTCACTGCGTTATCGATTTTACTATTCTTGTCAATGTTCAAACCATATACCCATCGATAGAAGAGAGTGCAGAGAGCTGCAAAGTTTATCTTTATACTGTATTTTCATTAAATATTCTGCGATTTACAATAAATTTGCCTGGCCTCTTCCTACGTGCATAACGAGACAAATGAGTACGGGTTTACACACTTCAACCGAACGATTCACGAAGATCACGTATCTGTTACCGATATCATTCATATACCATACGGTTGTTTGCATTCTGAGGAAAAGAAGCTCGCAAAACTGTATTATGCGGGTGCAGTGGAGCTTGAAAGGAGGAGTTTCGCGGGATTATTCCGATTGTGAAAACACGTGCACATATCCGAACAGGATCTCGTGGAAACGGGCTAGCAGCCATCCATCCATCCATTCATCCATCAACCTCGCATAAAAATCATCGCCCTCGGCCGAGAAGGGATTTAGATCTATTGCAGAACGCACGCTCGTTAGAATATAAAGATCCCAAAGAAGCGACGGGAGATGTACAGCCGAGGAAAAACGCTAAGCGCTCGGAACAAAGGGCTTGCTTCTTTTTTTTCCTTCTCTCATTATGTCACAAAGCCTTTGTGTACCATCCATCTCTCGTCCGCTCGCTGTCTTTCTTTTTTCTGTCGATCGCAGATCCGGTGATGGCAATTCAACACGACAACTGACGGCTGAGCAGCACAGGACATCTCCATCTCCCGCGTTGCTGGACGGGAGGCATATTTATGAGCTCGCCGGGGTCATTCAACCGGAATTATTACCCTTTGTTACGGGATCCGGCAGTGTGTGTGCGTATGTATGTGCGTCTTCTATGCGGTGCAAATGGGGCCACTCTTTGTGCAATAATTTGCTGTGAACCAAAAAAAAAACAAGCCTAAAAAGGGAGGAATTGCCCACCCCGAAGAGCAAGCATCAGATGATCGGTCTGACTCTGTCGCACGAGACAAATTTAACACAAGCCATGACCGAATCAAGTAAGTAATATTATTTGCAAAGGCTATTACGTGATCGTACGTGATGGACTGTGCACAATCGACTCCCCGACGACTAATTAATGTTTACCATCGTCGACGATAGTTGCACGATAAACTTAAACAAATACATAATTAGTTTAAAAAAAATTTACAACACTAGTTCTAGAGGTCGATGTCCCAGAAAATACTGAACAGAAATCCCTCAACGTCATATTAAACCAAATACAATACATGCATGAAACATCCAACAAAATGTTTTTTAAATAAGCAAGAGAACTCTAATCATCCTCGCTTGAAATAAATAATAAAACATATTTACTTCTAATAAAAATATGTGGCTCTTTAAATAGACGAATAAATTTGATTATATGTTATCATGCCTATAAGCTCACACACTCGTCATGAAATCACAAGGAGAAAAGATTTTCCAACCTATATGTTCTCCGTCTGCAGTGTGTGTCCTTTAACCTTCTTCCCGTCCACCATCTGGAAGCGCTGCTGTCCGGGCTAGCTAACGCAAAGAAGGATGCTGCTGGAAGGCCACAAACGGTGTGTCTCGTAAAAAGGAAATATCTGCAGAATGAAACACGAGCAGCCCGAAACGAATGGATTTCCATTGGCCATGGCCAGCTAGCATATGTGGTGGTTCATTATCCTTGACAGTGCCTGCCGTACCGAGCGTCGGATCATATATGCGACAGACGCCCGGCAAATGCCAGATGTATACGCTCTTGACTCGCCTCGAACCATCCCCAGAAAGGGCCAAGAAAAGCCACAGAACAGAAGACACGACACGGTAAAGCCATTGGGAAGGACATGGATCGATGGTGGCACGTAAATGAAAAGAAAGTTCACCAAAGCAAGGAAAAAAAAGGACACGGGAAAAAAGGAAAAATCAAACAACACTCTCAGACGGACACCTACAACGAGGGTTCTGAACTGTCTGCTGCTCTGCCGTTAATGTACTGCTTTGAAGCGTCTCGTCGAAGAATTGAAAAAAAAGAAGTCACGAAGCCATATTTTCAGTATCAAAGATTCCTGCGTTGGATCAAACCGTAGATTTTGGACGGTTCGGTTTTGGAAGGACCCTTCGTGACACGGTAGGCTTCAATCGTCATTTTATTATGGGTTCTTCATATCCAAAAGAACTTGTAACAGTTTACATGTTGTTCCTAGTCGATAAAATCGTTGTTGATTTCGAACAGGGTATAAATGCTCTTTTAAGTCGAAGAAAAAAAAACAATTGACTTACTGCTAAGAAGCGGAAGGGGTCTCCAGTTCGACTTGGACAATTGGACAGATGGAGAAATATTTTTTAAAGGAACGCTACATGCATCCCCACCAAGCCACAGGAAGGCTCTTGGCCTTAAAACACGACACGCTCATTTTGCTGTTTTTTATCTTCCTTCCTGCCATCTGAACACGACTATGGAAACCTGGAGCAACACCCTGCAGGATGATGAGCGTTGCAAGATGCTAATAGGCATTAGTAACACCGAGAGGTTGCAGGGAGCAATGGAAACATGTGGATCACTCAAGAGATGCCACAACCGACATAACAGGAAACCCGCGCTATTACAGCAAGGAAACGACCGAAAAGTCGATGTTGTTCGACGGTTAGTCATTTTTTTATCATTTACCACGGTTCATTCGTTCGGGTGCGCTTTGAAGCTGGGAATCGTTTTAATCTTTCCGTTTGAAGACGTTTGCTACAAGAATGCATTTTTTCTCACACAAGGAACCGGAGATGCGTTCTATCCGCGGACCTTACAGTAAACTAAGCATTTTGTATTATTTATTTATTTATTTCAAGCGAAAGCGGTCGTGCTTTGACTTTGAAAAAAATGGAAACGGCTCAGAACAGAAATGTTTTTACCAAGCGGCTTTATTTTTTAGCAGCACCAAAAGGTAGGAATTACAAGTAGCGTAGCTCCCGTACGCAAATCAGTCTTTCCCGTGACCGTCTCCGAAGCGTTCTGTATCAACGAAGAATCGGCGAAGAAATGAAAAACCTTCCGCCGGAAGACACTTCCTATTGGGCGAAGGTGAGCAGGTTGCAACCCGGAACGGAGAGTCCAGCCACACGTTTTCTTTAGCACTCCGAGCGGGAAGCATGGGAATCCGGATGTGGGAATCCGGAAAGATGGCGATACAAGTCCCAGTGGAAGTGTTGACGGTGAAGGAAGCAACAAGCACCCCTGAGACCAGAGCCACATTTGACAGATGGGCGTCGGTTCCAACGAAGAACTTTTAATCGGTATGATATGGGAAAACTGATGGTTTAAAAGTAATTCTATTTGCTTCCTATTTCGCATCTTCGAAAGGACAAGGGAAGGCGGACCGGGGCCGATATGAGCAGAGATTAGAAAACATAGGCCCTCGAAATTATCCCACGAAATTACTTTCATGACTACAAATTGTATTCATTCGGTGAGCTTGACCAATACTGATGAAAAGCGATGAAAAAAAATACTGGGATTGTTAAAGAGTGAACGGATGAAGGATCCTAGCCTTCGATGTACGTCAACTGCTCGCAACTGCTGGTTCCACGCCAGGTGCATCACCTGCCGTGCGAATATTCCCACCGTAACATGTAGCAAACTGTGTTGTTTATGAAAAGAGAACGAGAAGCCACCAGGAACAGGCCAATTATTATTTTATATCCCCAACACCGGAGAAATTCCCTTTCTTCTGCTTCTGCTACCCGTTAGTCCTGAGCGCTTCATCCTGCGTTCGTTCGTGGTGCGCTTGGCAATAATTAGCATAAATTTCACCCCGAACAGGAAGGATAGCGCATTTTTCCCCGTCGCGAACCTCGCGGACGATCCTGGCGCGGGGCCCGGTAAGTTATTTTCGCACGATATTTCTGCATCATCGAATAGTTGCGCGGTTGAGGATGAGGAGAACAACGATGGGATGGGATGAAGATGATGATGATGCGGTGTACGCACGAAGTGGACGTTAAGTATCGGTAAATATCGTTGCTCACTGGAAGCGCCTCCCGCCTCCGGAAGGAACGACGCCGAGGATGCACCGTAGCACCGTTATAAATTGTCGGGTCGCCGAAGGCGAGTCCAGAATCAAATCAAGACGGTGTGACAAACCAACGAACGGAGAGCCACTGAACCGGACAAGATTCCTCACGCAGTGACGCCGGAGGACGCAATCAACAGCCCAAGGGGGCACTGATTGTGCACTTCCGGTGTACGTGTGACGAGCTGGGCGATTGAGAGAAGCTAAAAAAGAAACAGCTGATGTAGAAAAATCCTACGAATGCAACTGCACCTGCCAACTGGACGGACGCGGGTTCGTTTATTACGGGATTGACTTTGGACCGCTTTAAACGGACACACCATCCCTCGCCGTCCAATTACCTTTGCCCCTCGTACGCCTTGGGTTCCTAATGTTCTCAGATGACAAATCTTGTAGACCGGCGAGTTGTACCCGTCTGCCTTCCTTATCTCACTGTCTTCCACTACGGAGGACAATGTCTTGGTACATTTCTCTCGATATCACCGGCGGGCAAGTTTGTGAACGAAGCTTTAAACCCCTTTGAAGATGGTGCTACTGATGACGATGAAAATCTGATCCCATTCCCAGCACAACGAGTCAACGCCACAAGCCGAGATGGACCTCTTCCCTTCGAAGTGTGGCCTAAAAGTTTTGCACATATCGTGATAACGAGTCGGCTGCCACGGGGAGGATGGAGGAAAGCTGCCGGGCGGCATTGTCGGTAAAACGATTTTCTCCCACCTGCAGCTCATTCTCCTCATCAGTCTTTTCATCTCGGAACCGGGAAGAACTGCAAGTACTTGCAGGTAATCGCCGCGAGAAACGATGCCACAATTGGGCCCGGAAAAGGGCGGCTGAGTCCCGCTTCGGATGGTAGTAATTATAAAGCCTGCTATTACCGTTCTTCCCTTCCGTTGTTAACATTGACGTTGGCTTTTCTAGCTAACCGGACCGGACTTTCCATTGACATATACCGGGGATCTGACGATCGTCCAGGGCTGTGGGATTGAGACGAACATCGTCTCCCGGTCGATGTACAGCATCCGGTGCGCATTTGATCGGAATGAAACACCGTTTTCCTCGGATGTTGTCTGCCAGGTGTAAGCGTCTCGTTCTTTTTGTTTTTTTTTCTAATGTTTTTACGCGTAACGCAGCAATCATAATCTCAACCTTAAACCTGATGTTAGCCGTGACGATGCTCATGCGACAACTAATTCCTTTTTTGGAGCAGCACAATAAGGGGAAAATCCTTTGCCTGAAATGGTTTAGCAACGTGTTACATGTCTAATACGCCTATTTCACTGGCCATTTGATGCTAACGTTCTTTTGCTCTGGCAAAAGTTATCTTTATAAAGTACAAGCTACACGTAGCTATGTTTAATAAAGTTTATCTTCAGTAACTAAATCATTTCATACCGTGTGAAAATCGCTAGGACACTTCTTCCGACAGGTCTTCATGGCAATGGAATGGATTTCTGCATAAGATCCAACACTAAATTGCTACAAGGAATCCAAATGCTGTGCTACGTGCGGCTAACGTGAACCGGAAATTCACAAGTAAAAAATGGCTGCAAGTCCTAAAGTATTTAGAAAATGTGTTTTAAGGAAGACCATTATTATTAACTATTAACATCTATTAACATCCAACAACCGTGGTTAATGACAAATACATGTACTAATTTCGAAAAAAAGATCTCTCACTTTTGCACCACGCCGGAGGGAAGGAAGCAATGTACAATTACGTAAGAAAAAACAACCTTCGCTTCCTGCTTATTAATCTAATGCCCGGCCGCCGCAAACGCATCTCGGTTACGGTGCCATTTCCCGTCAACCCGATCTATACAACAAATTATAACGTTACAATTTCCTTTACGCTTACTTTTAACGGTAGGAAAGGGCGCCGGAGCCGCACGCCAGCCAAGTACAAATCGAGCATCCTCTCGCCAACCCAACCCTTATGCTGCAGATCGCAACACGGCCGTGTTCGTTTCTGTTCTGTTTTCCCTTCGGATCTCCGGAACCACACACACATGCCGTCGTCGCCAAACACTGTGTTTGTTGGTTTGTATCTCTTCTGGAAGAAACCGGGCGTCACACAGCAGGAAGGAGCGAGGAGCGCTCTGTGTCGCGCAGCAGATTTCTTTTTGTTTCTCTCCGTCCACTTTCCACACGATCAGATCATCAAAGCAGCCAGCAACCTCCGGATACGACCGGAAACAAGTTCTTCCGGAAAAATTGCCTGCGCTGTGGATATTTCCCCTGCACCGTCTGTCGCACCCTTCCCTAATTAACGAAACATTCTGGTCTGGTCTTGCCTCTTCTTCGAGGGCACTTCCGATCTTGACACACACAAACACACGCACGCACCGCTTCCTACCACAGCTCTCATCCTCTGCAGCATCTTTGTCAGCCTGTTGGTTTGATCTTCTCGCATTGAATCGGTTTCCTTCCTTCCGGTTCTTCCGGTCACCGGTGGGTTCAATTTTTTCCTTCCTTTTCTTCGACTTTTTCTGCCGCCGCCATCCTCCTTTCCCAATCACCTACACTGTTTGTCCTACGACGCCGTAGCCATCACACCACACACCCCGTTTGATTTATTCATTCATTTCGTTCCTCACTCGTTAACGATTAGGAGATGGTAAAAAAAAGGTGAAAGAAAACCTACAAACATACAGCGCGTTACAACCTGATGTCCATTCTTTACGGTTCTTCGTTCTTCCGTCGTCTTCGGAATCTTCGTCACTCCAACGAAACCCCCCTCCCACCCCTCGGTAGCCACGCACTTCCACTTCCGGTGTCGGTCCATTGTCATCGACAAGCGGGAAGCGGCAATTTTGCTTCCGGTATTCTGGTCTGCCGAAGACGGAAAAATTGAACTGTTTTCTTCGCCGAGGTATCACAAATCTTTTGCTTTTTCAAAAAAAAAACACAACAAATGCAGAGTTTTTTTCTTTTACAACAGCTCTGCTTTACGGCTGCTCCTTTATCAAATGACTGGTTTTGAACAGCTTCTTTTACATAACTTCGATGCTTACATGCTTCGAAAGATACAGGATTTAAACATTTTGCCATTAAAAAAAGGTGCCCACAGCGTCATAGGAGCCTGGACTTCACTTCCCGCGGCGTAGGGAATAAAATAATCATCCAGTCACATAATAAATTAACGAGCGCGCAGGCGAGGGACGACGGTTACTCTCTAATTAAATTCTAGAAACCACGGTTCGACGAGCGGAAACCGATCGATCGTCTTTTAAATATCGATCTCATTTCGTTCTTCACCCTTTTTTAGCCCCCCCCCCCCCCCTCACTCCCTCGGGTCCGCGAGGAGAAATGATGATTATAGTGAAGATGATGATGATGATGAAACAACACAAACAAACAAAACGGCGACGAAACGAACCGAAACCAACAACAAAAACATGTAAATGCCAAACACAACAATCTGTCGTTGATCGGAATCGATTGGAAGGAACGGGAGAGGGCTTATGGCGGCGGGTCAAGAGGGAAAAACTGTGGGCCCCCCCAAATTTCCATCGTTCGTTCATTAATTATGAATCTTTCCAGCGAGCAGCAGAAGAAAAATAAAACGCGGGCGCGAAAGCACCGCAAACGGAAGCAATAGATTTCCATCGTCATCAATCGGCATCGGCAGGGCAGGAAAAGGCATGTTTGAAATAAATTAGACCAACAGTTTCCCCCCGCACATCTCCCTTGGTTGGTTTGTTCGGTGCTTTTCGGTACATCTTTTCAAACCCGAAGCATCCCCACATTTCCTTGACCGATGGTCGGATTCGATTTCCGATAGAACAAGCAGAAGGTGAAAAGATTCTACCAATCCCGAGGATCGGATCCGGGGAGCACGCGATGGAAAAACCCTTCGACGGCCCAGCCACCACGACGACGACAGGTGGGTTAACTCTTCGTCGAGCGTACAAACACAAACGTTCGGTCGGGTGAAAATCGCGTCAGTTTGAAAATGGATATTCCCAGCGCATCATCGGTGGACCTACACCCCACACCCACCCACAGACGATCACCAAACGCTTCGTTTAGCTTCATATTAATCACAATAAACGATTTCTTCCTTCCACGCGGAAGAAACGTATGCGGGGCGAATGTTTCGAAACCTTCCCGCCAGGATTAAACAAAAGTGTGTTTACTCGCATTACTCTAAACAGTGGGACGTGTTCCTGCAGTTCCCTCAGGTGCCGGGCGGCTGCCGTGATGTAACGGAACGTCCAAAAGAAAGCAAACGAAATATAGATGAATTCAGTGTTACATTTTTCCGCCGCGCGAAAGCCGCACGCGTTGTAAATAAACATAACTGGAGGTTGTCTTTTTTTGTTTCCATGACGTTTTGATACCATTTTACAATATTTCCGCTTATGCCCGATTTTTATTGTACACTTTTCATAATCGAAAACGAGGAATTTCACGCAAAAATAGAAAGAGACTTTTGATAATCCTTTGAGTACCGGTTGGAATAACGTTAACCATGCAAAGAAAATTTGGAGGAAACCTAAAACGAAACTGCTCTTCATTTGGTGCAAGCTAAGTATTGCCTGACTCCTTAGAGGAATTTTTACATTTTTCCACCCAAATCGGGAACCGCAAAGAAGAACACTTTTCCATTACTCAAGTAAAAACGTGCAAAAGTACAGAAATGGGTGATGCATTAGCGTCAAACTAGTTTTTTACTAAGGAAAATTTAAATTATTATTATAAATATGATCTTAAAAAATTAGAAACAGTTGAAACTCACGAGCTAAAGATGGTCATCGTTGCGTTGTGCTACGCAGCTTTGGCTGCGCCTTCGCCACACCACGTCCTAATCCCAAGCCCCTTGCAACACTCCGAAAGCCTCCAGTTAGGACCGCTGCCTTTAAATGATTTATGGGGCTGGTTGTTTCCCAAACTGCACCGTCGTTTGAGTCCACTTTCTTGCTTCGATTTGTTCTCTTTCCGTTGCCACTGGAGACTCCAAACGCGCCAACCACCACCGTGAGTTTCTGGCGTGAGTTATGACTACTGTTGCTGTTGCTGCTGGTGCAATTGCAATGAGAAGATAAATTTCCGTCCTTGGCACAACTGTCAACTGTTCGCCGACCGCTGAGCGTAGTCTGCACGAGTGTATGTGCACGTTTTATGACGATAATGCAGCTGCACAATCGCCCACCACAAAACACGACGAAAAACACGGTGGAATAATAATGTAATGGACCGCGGAAGGCGGTTTCTTTTTCAGGAGAACGCACTTAAACACACTCCCGCGCAGACGATCGCGCTTAGCATTGGTGCATGCACACATCCGACGCGTCACGAGATAAACGCGCGATCGACGACTACCAAGAAAAGATTTTTGCCGTTTTTACGTCAACTGTGGAATAGTGTACCGTTGCCAAAGTTGTCGAATTGTAACATCATCGGGAGTTGTTTGACAGTACCTAGCGGTTGCTCTGGTTTGGAGTGAGGCGAACTTAGTGATTTCCTTCCACTACAAGCGAAAAGATGGAAAACTGTCGAACGCCAACCACTTTCCTCTTTCTCTCACTCTAATCTTCCCTTTCGCGAACGAAACGATCACGTTGGTAAACGTTGGGCATCGTCGATTATTGCATCGTGGGATAAAAAAGTAGTGAGCAAGTTTTTCTGATCTACAATATTTTACTGGAGCCACAATATCACAGCGTGGGAAAAGAAAAACGCATACGAAAGAAGAAAAAAGCTACGTGGAACGTTTATAAAAAGTAACCACAGTATATCCTCAGCACGAAACAATTACGATGTTCCGGTCGTTGACTAATTAATAGGGTTTTTTTTATTCGCGATGGCGATTTATCGAGAAAGAGATTGAGGAGGGCAGAAAAAGAGGGCCGATACTGAGGTGGAATTTAATAAATAGGCTTGCAAACTTGTCGACCGCCGTTGACAACTCGTTTATGATAGACGCACAACTAACCAACAATGGCATCAAACACTACTAGCAAAGCAACGGCGGTCGCCGCGCTGACGTAACGCGAGGGTAAACCGTCGTTTTTTTTTTTCTTTCTGGCGCACTAGCAGCGAGTTTCTTCGCGGGAGTCACAATCGGGAGGGCCCTTTTCGCTGCCACTTGCAGATAAACCACAGGCACACTACCCGGCGCACCAGAAGTGCACCACCGTGCTCGAAATAACCCTTAGGAGCGCCTAGGCCAGGTGCCGCCACACGCGTGGGAGCTGGGATCGATTCTGTAAACTTCGAGAACAGAGGACGACAAACAAAAAAAAATAGCCACCACACCACGCCGTACGTACGCCGAACAACGCTTGGCTGCAACCGAGATCGGCTCGAGGGAAAACTGCCAGACGCAGGCTGGAGGACGCAAGGAAAACAGCACAACCGGTCCACACCGTAGCTCGAAGGCGACTGACTGATGAAAGCGGCAGCGCTGTGCCAGCGAGCGCACGGACTCGCGGGATGTTCTACGAACCGGTTCGGGCGCGCGCGTACGCGTGCTGCAGCCCTTGAAGCTCCCGATCGGATCGCCGATCGGAACGCGAGCTTTTATAATGGACCCGAAGATCGTGCCAGGAGTGGAGGCGAGGCAGCAGTGCGCGATCGCAAAAGGGCTTGTGGGATAAGTGACATATGGCACACACACTGGAAGCCGCACACACAAAAAAAGCATTGAAGAAAGATGAGAGCCAGGACAGATGAGGAAACCGCCTACTCCGTGCGTCAGCTGGATCTTTACCTGATCATTCCGACCAGGGCCAACGAGTGTGCGCTTTCAACTATTATTTTTCCGTAGCATTCCCGTAGAAACCCGTAACAAGTTCGTACAATATTTTCTAATTCACCAACGACCATCATCGCGACACGCAACGACCAACGACGAGTAATTCTAGATATTTGGCATCGCCTCAGAACGGATTAAAAATTGAAAAGTATAATAATGGCGACGTGCATGCGCGAGGAACAAAGAAAACGTTTTCCGGTTGCCGGTTTTTGTATGGTCCTCAGGACTGAAGGTGGAAGGAACATCGTGGCACGTGGCCCTGTTAGAGAAGCGAACCGTTATACCGGATTGGTGTAGAATTGCATGTCGCACAGCAACTGAGGAACTGACTGATTTCGATCGCGGAGCGTTGGCCGCTTCCGATTACATATTTGCGACTCCCAGAGAAATAGGAAACAAATGGTCTTACTGCCCATTGACGATTACGCCACCGCGTTCACAAAAAGCGGAAACCTATGAACCAATGGCTTCAAGAGTTTTGTTTTGTTGCAATTCGGTCAGACCAGGATTGTTTTTGTTCGCAAAACATTGGTTACGATGTGAACAACCTTGGAAAAAGAGACATAAGATAATGTCTATAAAACATTAAAACTGGAACAAGTGAACAGAACCTGCCAACGAATCATTTGAACATTTCATCAACAAACATCTTTAAGAGTCAACTTTCTGTATGTATTTATGGTTCTTTTCCGTAAAATAAAGGAGCTATTTTCAAATCTGGAGTTTCTACAGACCAATCGGAGAATTCAAAAGGATGATGTTCTTAGGGACTAGTAAAGGTTTAAGATGAATTGTTCGGTTTTCATTAAGAAAACTTTTCATTTTGCTGTGCAATAAGCTGTTTGCGAATATCTAAGGATTTTAAAGGAAGATTTCCTTATCACTTAAACCTGTTATGATGTTACTTGATAACCTGTATGAACATCCTGTATGATGATACGATATGATGATCCTGTGAGCATGTTTTTGCAAATTATTTTCTACGAAACTTAAAGTTAACAAAAAACGCTTTTATATTAACGTTGCGTGAAATCATGAGTTCATTTTATGCTATTTTTAATTTTATTGGCTGCTCCAAAAAGGTTGCTCACCACTGTACTTCAAGAGCGTTAAGGTCGGCGGGCGCGATCTTGCCCGACTATTTAAGGATAGTGTGAGAACATGACCAAAGCAAGCGAGCTAGACATGATGAAATACGAAAGCAACCACCTATTTCACCTTCATCCAGCCGCGGGTCGTACGCTCGCGCAAATGGAGAAATGGATGCTGTGTGTGTTGTCTGATCTCGACCTTTTTGTGAGTCGACGGTTTCGTTCTACCGTACTTTTTTTTTCCACCTGCGCACATACACACACCACCGACGTGTTCTAGGGGTACACCGGTGATTCGTACACTACCACCTGGTGAATCCGTTTATGCTCGCAACATGGCGATAAAGGTACGCGGACGGCTGCGGGCATGTTCTGCCTGACCCGGTGCGTTGCACTCCGCTCGTCTTTCGTCTGTCTACGAAAGACCCATTTGTGTATACGGCGGACCTTACCATCCATTACTCACCTGTGTTTCAGCTTTCCAATGCGCTAGCTTGGCGTGTTTGCAGCTTCTCTTTCTGCTTTACGTTTCTTCCGGGGAAGCACTACTGCCACAAGGTGACGAATGCTGCTCTGCGAGGGCCACGGCTTTGGATGCCAAAAAATACTGAATGATGCACTTTTGCCTTTTATTTTTTTCCTTATGACTTATGGAGGTGGCTTAATTATGTTTCCGATTTCTGTGGTAGTATAAAGGCGCATCAACAGATTACACCACAGTTGCACATTTCATATTCACAAGTTACTCTTTTTGAGGTTCACAGCTTTCCACGGCCACGATGCACCAGCAATCACTTGTGTAAAGGCACGCTTGGATGGTATTATAATTCACATTAGCTAACGGAGCATCCGGTGTTCGAGGAACCTATGCAATGACAAACTGTGACCCGGAAGGTAGGTCAGAATCGTTTATTGAGCAATTTATTTTACGCGAATCTCTAACAGGATCTACTTGACGCACAGAACGCTTTAGAGGGTTTTGTTCAAGCCAACCGAAATGCACTGCGAATCACACTGGATACCGGGGTGGCAATACTCTGGTCCTATATTAGAATGGTGTTAAGAGTGTAAGTTGCAGCTTTACCAAAAAGAGTGCAGTTGAATGCAGAAAGGTATGGTAAGAGAAAAAAATATTGCCACAAAAATTAAACGCGTCGCTCCAATGTACGCGTACTAACAACACGAAGTTCCCTGGGGTTGGGAGTTCGACACTGCACCCGCACGTTCGACATGATTGAAATAAAGGAACGGCTCAGTCTGGCCCTTGAAGTTCCTGCTCATTGATTCTGGCTCCTACAAGATTGAATTCTTGTTTCGGTCCAGCTAAAGCCATCATAATAATAGCTGAACTGTAGCACATGCATACAATCTTCAAGCATTATTGAAGCAACATTGATGCCCAATTGATGCGCCGAACCAACATTCATTTCCATAAACAACCAGTTCCGTAAAACATAAATCAATTATGTTTTTCCACCACTAAATTTCAACTCTTGTCGTGAACCAAGATTAATACACTTGAGTGCTTCTCTCTAAACAAGGCGTATACAGTTGTTGGCAAAACACCGTTGGCAAAAAAAAACGATAATTTCGAAACCCAAGAAGTTTATGTCCGTTCTTGCATAAGCGTATATGATATTCCGGAGTTATACGATGTTACTCAAATTGCGCTAGCTGCTACCTGATACTCGCAACAAGAAAATTTAAATGCACGATTTGACAAACGTTCAAATTTTCAACGAAAGCTTCGCAATTATGCGACGCCTCCCGGCAAATCCAGTAACCGAGATGGAAAACAGACAGCTCACACCCGGCGATGTGGATGCAGTTTCGTGTTGACAATTCAAAACCAAAACAACCGATCACTTGATGTTGCGGATAGTTTCTAGTGCACCAGTGAATCTTTTCGGTTTAAGCTTTAATTTTTGTTGATATTGCTGTGAAGCAGTAAATTTTACCAGGCAAACATGCCTCTGCTTCACTGTTTCGAGTTCACTGTTTTCGGACAACAGGTGTCCCTTCCGGTTCCCCTGTTCGTAAATGTGGCCATCTCCGTGGGGGCGTTTCTCGCGGGTCGCAGCCTGATACCGAAGATGAAGCCAATGTTTATTAACGCGAACCTCTACGGTATCGATATGAATAAAGCAGGGAAGCCTAAAATGTAGGTATTTCATCCGTTCTCATTAGACTGCTTAATAGAACCTCTTAATTATTTGTCTACAGTCCCGAAGCATTCGGTGTCGTAACGGGATGCATATTCCTGGTGTCGCTCTTTCTGTTCATACCCGTGCCATTTTTGAGGAATTTTTCCACCACCGTGAAGGGTGATTTTCCTCACGATAAGGTACAGGAGAAATAAAAAACTAACTCTTGATGATCCTCTGAATAAAACACACGATTCCTTTATAGTTTGTAGAATTCATCGCTGCTATGCTGTCGATCTGCTGCATGATCCTCCTCGGATTTGCCGACGACGTACTCAACCTACGATGGCGTGACAAGCTCTACCTGCCGACGATTGCCTCGCTCCCGTTGCTCATGGTTTACTACACAAATTTCAACTCGACCACCGTGATCTTGCCGAAGCTTGTACGACCCATTCTAGGCCAGTCACTCGACATCGGTGCGCTGTACTACGTATTCATGGGAATGCTGGCGGTGTTCTGTACGAACGCGATCAACATTTTAGCCGGCATCAATGGACTCGAGGTATGCCAGTCGCTGATCATTGCCGGCTCGATCGTCGTTTTCAACGTGCTAGAAATTCTGCACGGACACCACAGCGATGCACACGAGTTTTCACTGTACATCATGCTTCCGTACGTTGGTGCAACGCTGGCGTTGTGGCGGTATAACAGGTGAGAACTGAAACATGCTGCTTTTGTATATGGTTTGTTTCTTCTTCTTTTGGATGTGGTTTGTTTGTTTGTGGCGTTAAAACATAGTTTGCTTCATTTCAAGGTTGTTCATTTATTTAGAAATTTCACCTAAATTACAAAACAAATAACTAGCAATCGTGGATCTGATCACGATGCTTCCAGTCTATGCATTGATCATCCTTACGGAATTTGCAAAAAGATTGCAAAAAAGAATCACGAAATGGATAAAAAATCATTGTACGAATAATCTTTCTAATGGATCGACACACTTGGCACACAGTATACCGTTCATGCGTCGAGTTGTTTTCAATTGGGTTCTGATATTCTTACGATTAATATTAGTCCTATATTTGTTCCATATTTTCGATAACTTACGGATAATTACTAACTAACTTTACGCGGCCACACGTTAAATCCTTTACTTCTCAAAGCATAAGAAGCTACTCGAATCAGTCGATCACATTTTCTCTCCTTCTCTTCCTCCTTCTCATAATCGTTAGCACATCAATTGCTTCCTGATTTTGCGCAGGCAAAATTCTGCTCCCACTTCAAACGGTGTAATCTCTTCGTTCAGTTTTGCTGATGCTTTCCTTTTTCCCCTAGCAGCATGGCATTCTATAGGATGTAATTGAGAAAAGGAGATTGCATGTAGAATTTATGTCGTCCTTGGTCGACGGTCCCCAGTTCATCCACCTGGATTAAGTCACACTGTCCGATGGGACAATTCGCCCGAAGAAAAAAAAGTTTTGCAAAATGCCATCGTACTCCATCATGCTTGGTGTTACTGCTAATTCACTTTTCTATTTTTCGTATCGTTCTTTTCTGTATCGGTCTGGGCTTTCTTTTTTATCCTGCTTGCCTTAATTCCAGCAACGATTTTTGTTGTGTCTATTGTGCTACATCATTTCTTTGTATATAAATATCGATAATATCGTTTACCAGCGCTTAAATCATTAAATGTTACTTGCGAGTGAATTATCTGATGGATATAGAACTATCATTTTCCATTTTTTTCGTTTCCCTGACATCGTGGATCGGTTCTGTGTGTGCAAAATTGTGAGTGTGGGGGGTTACACCGTCTCGTATACGACGGTCCTGATGATGATGAGGAAAATTATGCTATCGATTAGAGATTTCAACGGGCTACGTGTAATGAGATTCCAAATGTTCCTATGTTTTGGCTCGAAGCGACACGAATATTTGACTAGTTTTTCGTTTCCTAGGTGCAAGATGCGATGATTATGTGATGTGATGTGATGTGGTGTTGATTGGCCTTGACTTAGAGGGAGATGGAAGATTTCGATTCGAACTCCGATTAGTTCGTTCGCGGCAAGACGCCTTCCTTCCCATGCCACTCAGGTACACAACCAAGGAAGAGGAGTCCCCACACGGTACGGAAGATACAAAATATCGCCTAGCTAAAGTAATCGTCCTCCGCCAGATTGTCCTCCCAGCGGGCAAAGAGGTTCAGTACGATGTTATCGAACTTCCAGCCGTTCTCCCGCACGTACTCCGGCTGGTAGTATTTGTCGGTGCGTCGACTCAGCCGCTCCAGCACACGCTCGTCGTCCTCGAGGTCCTTTCCCGCAGCGATCGCCTGCTGCACGTACTCTTCGTTCAAAACCTTCGTCCGCTTTGGGTCGGGAAGGAAGAGCGGAGGGTCGTGCGTTTTGTCCACTTTACTGTCTTGCGCTCGCGGCACGGTCGTTAGCAGACCGGCACGATGTTCGAAGTACTGCACGATCGAACCCGGCTGGTAGCACCTCCGGCAGTACCAACCACCGAAATGGTTCAGATCGCCGATCAGCATCACCGGCTTATCGATCGCGAGTAGCCGATCCGGGTCGGACCCGTAAACCTCGCGCAGTGTGCCCACCTGCACAGCGGCACTGCCGATGAAGGTACGGTTTCCGGCGTGCTGCCAGAAAAAGCCGTACACATTGTGTTTCAGGCGGAATCGAACCGGTTGCGGCCAGTTGTCGTACCATCGGAGGTACGCCACTGCTTTTCGATTCAGTATCTCATCCGTTCCGCTCAGTAGTACGATGTCGTCCGCGCGGATCGATCCCTTTGTCGTGTACTTTTGAAGCTTTCGAAAAACGTTCCTACCGCTGCACGTCGCGTCCGACACGATGAGCAATCGGTCGCGGATTGTCCGCAGGAAATCAGTCCCTTCTACATGGTCCGCGATGGAGACGTCCTTCGACAGCGGTGCGGAGCTATTTCTCGTCTGGTCGCACAACACGAATAAGCTGACCTGATCGGCAAGTTCCATTAGCTGAACTTCCAGCACCTCCACGCTGATGAACGTACTCTGGACGATGTAGAATACGTTGCGGCCCACCGCCCGTGGGCCGGCCATCTGGTCGCGTGGTGGAATCTTCGAGGTGATGAATGCTCGCCAGATCACTTCCGGTTGGCCACAGTCGGTCCCGTGCCACTGAGGATTGCAACGGCATCGACCAATAGCGTCCTCTCCCACGGTCACCACACTCCCATCGCTGTCTTCCACGCTGGTATCAGCAGAATTCGGCTTTCCTTTCGCGTTTCTAAGCTCTTTTCCATTGCCCACTACGCCCTCTATTCCTGTATCTATTGGTTCAGTCTCATTGTTGTTGCCTTTACTATTCTGTTGATCCATCGAAGTCACCAGTGCGCTTCCGCGAGTCCCTTCGATGAAGCACAACCGTCGTTTTCGAGTACCATGCCAGTCAACGTAGGAAATTGTCCTGCAACAAAATATAGACACGATTAAAACTCTTTTTTTCTATTTGTGTTTATCGACTATCAATAGACATTCTCTTCGTTCTACCAATTCGGTGTGTTCCTCATATTGTCGGTCACTCGGTCATCCGGAAACCGGTAAGCCAATTAGCGTGGAACCGACCATCGACCTCTTGTGTGTCATTAGCCCCATTGGTCGTACATACATATCGTTTTCGGTCGCAGAACGAACGCCATAAGTGTGCCATGATGGAATTGTTATAAATTATTCGTCTCCTCCACGCAATTGCAACCATTTGCTGTAGAGTCCGCAGAGACACCAGCAATTCAATTTATTCCATACCAAGATTTGGCACAATCTCGACGCGCTGCTTGAAATAAATTGCTAGAAACGGAACAGCTTGATTGGGGTTTATTTAACCTTATCAAAGCAACCACGGATGTACGCAACAGAGATGTGTAGCACGAAATAAGTTTGCATTGCTATGGCAGAATTTTAAATTGTCATTTCCTTAAAATCGATACAAGAAGTTCGCTTTACACTGAACGTAGGGCGAGGCAATGTTTTCTTTTTTCACTGCTGTGCATGCATAAAACGAGGTATGCAAAAAACGACGAGAGCCGACATACATCTTCCTTGTCAAAGGAATCGAAAATAGAGAGCATTCTATTTTCACTCTTTTTTCATGCAATTTTGTATCTTGGTTGGTGTTTTTTTTTTGGCTCATTGAAAAAAAAAATGATTACCTACCTAAAATATTTCTCCGCCCGTTCCGGCCTTGGCATGACCCGCTGAATCCACGGTCGATATTTTGGATGCCTCGGGTGCAGCTGTTTCCTTTTCAACAGCTGACCGTCGTCTTGTTCGATGCCCTGAGACGCCCATGCTGCCTGGCTCTCGTGCTGTTGCAGCAAAGAGTTGCTCAGTCCGATGGTTGCTGCCCTTTTTTCCGAAGACGCTATCACTACCGCCGCCGCGGTCGTCCGATTTGGGATGAAACGTACCCGAAATGGAGACCAGTCGGACAGCGCTTGACCCGGCCTTCGCTGGACGTACGATGACTTCTGCCCGTGCACATCGGTGCCAACCAGCTGCTCAGCTGTCTGGCCATCGGTGTCGTCAACGGCGGTGGATACGAGCAG
Organism: Anopheles atroparvus; assembly: GCA_914969975.1. Classification (NCBI taxonomy): domain Eukaryota; kingdom Metazoa; phylum Arthropoda; class Insecta; order Diptera; family Culicidae; genus Anopheles; species Anopheles atroparvus. Next base: position 22,760,319 of record CAJZCY010000003.1, read on the forward strand.
CGAACCGAACAGCAGAAACAGGCAGATGAGAGATATTTGCAGCAGAAAAAGACCCCATAAGAACAGCCGTACGTCTAGCTTCCGTTTGCCACCTGGAGACATCCGAGATTTCGGAGATCCCGGACCTTCGGTACAGCCAGCGGCACCCCGCACTATGCTGGGAATGGGAGGTCAGCCTCGTCGATCGATCCACGTGGCCCGGGGTTGTTCGACAATTTTGACCCAAAACTAACCACACGTATGACACTGCTTTTCTTTTCGTCTCGAATGTCCGTGCTTCGTGCAGAACACTTACTCCTCTTGCCTGCTGGATTGATTTTTAAGGGCGTTCACCGCATTCGTCCGTGCGTCACACTGTCACTGCACTGCTGCTACTGTTAACATTTTTCCACAGTCGCGAGCTTCGAGCGATGGCATGCAGCTTGCAAGCATGCTGCACTTTTCTTCTTCCGTTGCCTTATAATTGCACTACCTTGCCCTTCTTGGTTCCAAGGAAACGGCAAATCGCTTCGAGGTTCTCTTCCTACTGGCCCCCAATATGTGTGCGCGCGTGGGTTGATCCTTGATGAATGAACGGGTAAACATCTAGCGAACGAAACGCGAACTCCCGTTTTGCACGGCGTACAAAAAATGAGTCATTGTTGTTGCCCGGTGTTTGTGGGTTGGGAAGAACAAGACTAGAAGGTGACAGTGCGCAAGCGGAGTTTATAATCGTTGTTTACAAGTTGTTCAGCAGATAATCGGGATTCGGGAAACTCAGTTACGTTGACAGCAGTGTTGCCGTAGCAGCATGGAATCAAATAACTGTTATGTTTGTAGTATATTCATATTCTTCATCTGTTCTTTGGAATTGAATTTGCATGATAATAATATGGGCGTTTCTTAATGCATCTAAACTGCTAACTTCAAATTAAATAAACTAATCCTCAATTGTCAATGCCGAATGGTGACCAGTTGATCTACCGCCAACAGTACGCTCTAAAAACTTTCCCGAGACGCAAACCATAACGCTTCGTTTGCCATAACTTTTTGAATACCTTTTTGGAACAACAGTACAACGGTCCTTTTAATTTTTTTTTTTCATACAGGTACCCCTCGGAGGTGTTCGTTGGCGATACTTTCAATTATCTATCCGGTATGACGTTCGCCGTCGTCGGCATTTTGGGTCACTTCAGCAAAACCGTGCTGCTCTTCTTCATCCCGCAAGTGCTCAACTTTCTGTACTCGGTGCCACAGCTGTTCCGGTTTATCCCATGTCCCCGACACCGGATGCCAAAGCACGATCCCGCGACCGATCTGCTGCACGTCAGCCGCACGCAGTTCCGGGTGGATGAGCTAAACGCTTTCGGACGCCTCTGCTATCAGGTCTTTCGCCATCTACGGTTGATCCGCTGTGAGGTTGATCGCGACGGTAAAACGGTCACGTGCAACAACTTCACGATCATTAACTTTTGCATCCTGCTCACGGGCCCGATCAGGGAGGATCGGTTGAATCGGCTGCTTGCCATTTTTCAGCTCGGATGCGCACTGTTTGCGTTCACGATACGGTATCCCTTGGCGCACTACTTTTACGATGCCAACTGAACGAATCGCACGTTTGGACAAGAAAAAGTACACCAAAGCATTAAGTTTCCTTAATTAAAAAGAATAGGAAACAGCTATTGTAAGGATTGCAAAGCGCCGACAGTGTTTCTCTTGATACTGTAGTAGAATGATTTCGCTGACTGTAATACATGTTTCTTTCTTAAATAAAGTATAAAAAGAGAATAATGTCTATTTCCAGCCTATTTTTTTCTTTGTCACCTTGTATATATTTATTGTGTGTGAATGGATGTTCCTTCATTTTATGGCTCTATTCTAATCTTCATTTTGCATGTTTTGCTACTTTTCTAACACTGGATATTTTGTTTCTTCTCGTGCTTTACTTCAAAAACACTCGCATTCTCAACCATCGGGGACCATCTGCTTCTTGTTCGACGAGAACAGAAACTTCCAGCAAATTTGCATTCATCATTTACGCGAATTCTCGCTTATTTCATCTGATCTGGCTGCTATTTACTTGTGTTGTGTGTGTACTTGTTGCTATTGTGTATTCAATCTTTTCTGCATAAGGAATATTTGTCATTGTTCAAAACCAGTTTTATTTTATGTTAAAAATGTTTAAATTTTTTAGAAGAGAATGCATGTAATCGAAGGTAGGATATTACCAACATCATGGCTGCCCATTATGTTTCTGTCTTGTTTTTTCCAGCTTTATATTATTTGTGTAGTTAACCCCTTTTTGATTTCTTATGTATAAATATATGAATATTATCTCAAAAATATATGAATGTCCCATATATGATTCCACATTATTGTTAATCTCCTTCCAGTTTGATTTTACAACATGTTTGTTGTTATTCCGCCCGTCTCCTGCCATCGTATGCGTACTTTACTGTTTTTCACACGTACAGCTCCACCCCCAAAGCCGCTCCAACGCTGTATTCTAATCGCGGTTCCCAAGTGCAACATATGTAATTTCCTTCCCACACTCCCATCGATCCACCAATGGACTGCTACGGACTTCAATAAGCTACACATAAGCGTGCACTGGACATCGACTATTTTCTATAATGCTTTTTCACTTGATCACCATCATCTCAGTCCTTCTAAAGGCGAAAACTAATCAACAGTTTCTCTAACACCGAAAAGACATTCCCACGTGTTCTTCTCCAATTGCGCAATGTTATTTTAACATAAGCAATACCATCAACATATTTCGAGTGCAACAAGATACCATGGCGTGGATAGTGACATAATTTGCTTTGCACCAAATGATCGGCAAGTCACTCTGGTCAAACAATCAATTTTCACAAGAATAAGCAATTGAACAGTGGATTCCGTTGGACCCACCAATAACATTTGTTTTTTTTTAAATAAGAAAACCTAAACTCAAAATATCCAAACCCAATTTAATATGTTAGAAAAAAAAAAACAAAATTTACAATAACAGTAGGAAAAACGTAATAGCCTCTGCCCTCATTACAATGTATGTTTACTCTCGCCCTTCTGACCCTTAATACTTATGCCCTTAACTGATAGCGTGTTCCATAGCTTCCCATACCTCCGTCACATAAATGTGATGATCCACAATGACTTATAAATGACTCCTTTTTAATGTTTATGATGTGCGTGTGTACACGTACTCAATATACCATACATAACAGACATACATGCTAATCGAGAGAACTACTGATCTCTGCAGAACTGGAAAATTAACAACATTTTGTACGACATGTAGTGCATTCTATTCAAATGCATTGCATTCAAACTGCTATTTTCTTCAAGCTTGAGAATGTTTCGCTTCGTTTAAGGAGTGCCCATTCGCTGAATGTGTGCACTCAACGTTAACTTAAAACCTCGTACTAATAAAGCAAATTTGCAGCGATTAAACCCTGATAAAACCTCCACACAAAACACACTTGTTTCGGCGAGAGTTATTTCATAGTATTAATTTCCAAGCGACTGATTACATTCGAACGACGTGCATCAGAGTTTGAGTGCTCAAAATGCTTGTGATGTTGATGTTATAAACAAACCCATGTAGAAAGGAAAGCATGGCACTGTTTTAAATTAACATTTATATTTTCTGCCAGATAAAGGTGAAAACGCTATTCGTATCTGGGTGCCTGTTCTATTTCAACATGCTGCTTATGAGCGAGGAATGTGATGCAACTGTACGTAAAATATGTACAATCTGTAACCGAATGGTAGCTTCTGTTACTGGGCTGTGTTTCGCACACCTTATTTCAATGTCGGGTGCTTTCTTTTACAAGCTACTGATGAATGGTTTTCTCTGTCTATACTGCACACTGTGCGAATTTTAGATATAAACTAAAATCTAACCCATATGATCAACCACTTTCATTCATTATTTTCGTCCTTGCGATGTCTTTAGAGGGATGCTTGTTTATTTCTGTATTAGCATATTACATGAGTTAACTGTAAGATTGAGGAAAAAACTTCCAACTTTCGAAGCTTTCACGTGGTTCAAAACTCGCATGAAAGAATCAACTAAAGAAAGGCTTTAACCGATAATTTGCTAGCTATGAAGTGCACGGTTGCATATGTTTGTGAACAGCGTGAGAACAGTACAATCAACAATGAGGAATAGAAACTTAAGCGGACAACAGGCATACGGAAACATGTTTGATGTCATTTGCTCGCTATTCTGTGGACTATTTACTAGTTATCTTTTTACCCACAGCTAATTTCTGTGTATTTTTGTTGATTTTTTTCTTGTGATTATGATTTTGTTCTACATTGTGCCTGGAGCATCCATCGTATTCGTATTGCCTCTTCCATTTTCACGCTCAGGTTCACATCAGTCATGTGCGATTGATCCTATGCCTTTTTATTTTTCTTTTTTTTTTACTTTTGCAATAAAGTCACCGTATCAAAATCGAATATCATCAGTCGTTAGCCCAAAGTTTTACCACTCGTGTTGATTCTCACCAGGTTTTAATTCAATTTGCCTTTCATTTTTGCTTTCAAAGTGATTTAACAATTACATTTCATGTATCGCTGCTCTAGCGGTCCAAATCCAAACCAAAGATAATCTCTGATTGCATCCTTATGCTTTAGTAAAGTTAATTTAGTTGTACCTTTTTTTCTTTATCTTTCCTGATTGGTTAATTTTGTATTCATCGATTGGTTGCTCCTGATTAGCTCGTTCAAAGGTACTGGAGTTTCAGAATTGGGAAAAAACCTTTGTTGCTACAATTTCTTTACTGATGGAGTTTGCCGTTTCCGAATTTGTTGTCCCATTTTTTTTTTTTTTTGTGACAAAATGTCCTGCCGAATTCAGTTCGAGTCAATCTTTTGCTAGGAAATATATTAAATGAAGCGGTTCGGTTACCAGTATTTTTTTTTTTAATGTTTGTACTTTCAAATTTCGATTGTATGTTAGAGTGTCCTTATTCCTTACACTACAATGTCTAGTAGTTTGCATATTTTTGTATGGCCATTCATTACTTTTTCCCCCTTTTTGTTTTCATACTTTTCCAAGTATTGCTTCAACTACTTCGTAGCGTATTTAGTTAGTAATCTCGTTTAAAGAATTTTAACACAGCATTTTTAATGTCCTCTTGTATATTGTTTTTTTCGAAGAATCTTCGCAAAATAAACCAACGATATATATTTTATTTTTAAATTTCATTATCAATCTTTTTAATAGTGTATTAGCGTGGTTATGATACTGTCTTGCAGACTTTTTTTCATAATATTTTTATATGCGGTTTACATTTAAAGAAATACTCCCAAAAATTAAGTTTTGTCAGTACATATATACTCTACCAAAGGGTTTTCAAAAACGTTTTGGCTTTGCCATCGTTTCTCTTTTTCATTCTAGCAGAGAACATAAAAACCTACTACCTACTTCGTAAGTGTTACAAACGATCCAAATGCGGCCTCCAAAGGAAGCAACACATTTGAAAGAAAAAATAAAATAAAGTAAAGGTCTTACGGAAAGATCCAAACACACTCAATACCTAATGAACAAATAGCAAACAAACATCATACCAATAAATACCATATATGAGCAGAAATGATTGTGGGATAAGCAATAAACGATAGAGATATTTTCTACAACAAAACAGTTTTGATTACGGATTATTGCGTACCGATTGGCTAAGTGTTTGATTGTTATTGCTCTCTCAACCTCTCTGTGTTGTTTTTTTTTTTTATGTAGTGCCTTAAAGGACAACCGTTCCGGTGCCTTATCGACAACGAGTTAACCGATCAATACAAACAAACGTGCATACATAATTACGATAAGCTTAACTGGATGTTTTTCTTCACGTCAACAATAATAAACATTTATCGTGGCTTGATTACGCTTATAAGTAGAGAAAAGGAATTTAGAAACCATCAGTAACATGCATTTACAAGCGAATAAACCCCAAACGATAGTTTAACGGTAAGTTATTAGTAAATAATCACAAGAGCAAAAAATACTAGCAATATTTATCAGGTGCAATAGAAGAAGGTAACAAAACAATTGGAAATGGACAGAGAAAGACAATATACTTGTTAGTCAATAGACATCAAAGATACGGTCGCATTTGATGCAACGAGATAGCGCCATTTACGTTACATACAAGGAAATAAGTAAGAACTTAATACAACATTCACAGTTGGCCTGCAGTAACAGACAATCCGGCCAAAATGGCGCGATTGCAAATTTAAGAAAAAAAATGAAAAAGTTTATAGAAACTAATAACTAAACCATAAATAAATTTATCGTGTTCCGACTAGAGGCGGTCGTTTCGAGTGTTGGAATGGCTGTGCGAAGTAAAAAAAAAATATAAAATTGAACATATGTTTCAAGTTGTCCCAACAAAAAAAAAAAAAAAAAAAAAAAAAAAAAAAAAAAAGGAGAGTAAGCTAAATATCTAAACACTACCCGTTGCGTTATCCCGGATCATCCCACGTTAATAAATAATGTTTGTTTTTCAGCCCACTCGAAATTACTCTCTACGGGCCCGTTTTGGTCGGGTGTTTCCCTCGCTTCCATCGGTGGACATCAGCGATCCGCTAGCCCCACTCAGCGAACCGATACCCTGTGCCACCTGCGAACCACGCAGCTTCTTCCCACCTACCTGCACCTGACTCTGGGCCGTAATCTGTAGTGAGATCGCGTTCGTGTTCAGCTTTTCCGTCAGCAGTAGATCCTTTAGGCCCTTCATTTTCTGACTGTACAGCACAATGATGGGCCGTTTCGGCTGTAGATCGATGTCCCGTTCTTCCGTTTCCTTCACAGATGGCTTTTCTCCTTCCAGCTTGATCGTCTCCTCTTCACCCTTGCCGAGCAGCAACTCGACTCCGATGGTGCCAGCTACCAGGTTGCTGTCCCCATCGGACGAGGGCGTACTTTCTTCAGACGTGAACGGCTGCCCGCCACCTTGCAGGAGAAACTCGGGATTCAGTAGCTTCTCGCCGCACTTACCAACCAGAGCTTCGAGCGACTTCGGCAACGCAGTCGCCATCGACGAGCTGTTGCTGTTACCCTTGGCAACGCTTCCATTGCTGCCGTTCCTAACGTTCGCATCCGCCTTCGCTATATTGTTATTATTGTGAAGCTGGGGCCCCTTATAATTTGCCGTTTCTTCTGCTCCGTTTTTGCCATTCTCGTGCCCCTGTTGGTGGTGCTGGGCCTGCGGTTCCTGATCGGCGCACTTGATAATCACCTGCGAGCGAATGTCATGATCGAACTTGGCGATCGTAGCCACCAACGGCTTTGCCCAGCCAATGTGCAGGATTGGTGTTTGGCTGCATTCTTCCCACTTGCAGATGCCGTCGTAGAAACGCAGTAGGTTCGCGAAGCAGGTCGAGTCGCGCAGAATACTTTTTGCCGAGTGTCCTGAGCTTTCCAACTTCATCACCTGCGGGATCAGCTCGTTGGCGATGTCGAGAAATTCCTTGTAGATTTCCTCATCGTCCCGCGAATAGTTGTACCTAGGTGCGGCGAAATAGAAACGAGAAGGTGAGAATTGCCACGCTCGTCGTTGGTGTGAGAGCTTTCGGTAAGTTTTCTTACAATCGAATAACGTCGCTGCTGTCCGCCCACGAAGAAAACGCTTCTCTGTACATATTCTTTCGGTAGTAATACCCGCCCTGGTACGTGTACGGATACACGTGATGATTGCGATAGTACGTTTGTGCCGATCGCACCGACTCATTGTACAGCTCCTCACAGCTTTTCCTACCCGGTGTCGGTTCCACCTCCTCCAACTCGCCCAAGCATCCGAGTGCCATCGGGTACTTCTTCAGGTGCCCCATATCGTACAGCAGCCAGAGCAGCTGCTGCTGCAGATCAGCCACCTCCAAGCAAGCGCTGGTTGCTGTGAGCGACGGATTTATCGCCGACACGATTGCAGCCACCTCCATGTATCGGTTGCAAACGACCGGGTTTCCTGCGACGTAGAGCCACGTTTGCGACTCCACGCCCGGTGCGACCGACTGGCCGCGCTTATCCTCCGCTCCCTTACCGTGCCAGGTCACTTCGATCGTTTCGTCGCCCGTCTTCCCGAACACGACCCACACGTGATCTTCAGAAATGGCCAGATGGACGTCCCGATAGCCGAGCATCTGACACCCGGCCACAACGGCGAACGCCACACCAAAGCAGTCGAGCTTGTTGCCACACAGATAGCTGTACAGGCTCTGCAGATGCGCCCGGTCTTTGTACGAGCTACGGAGCAACGAGTTCCAGATGATGTCCGACACCTTCTTGATAATCTCCCGATTGGCGAACTTCGAATCGGTCGTGTTTTTCACCAGCAGCTTTTCGATCGGTGCCAGAACGGTTTTAAACCGCTTGTAAAGCCCTTCGACGGTGTCGTACTTGATGATGGGAAAGTTACCCGATGGGTCGCCGCCGGCTCCGCCCGAACTCTTGCCACCATCCACATTGTTGTTGTTGTTGTTGTTGATATTATTATTGTTTGAAGAAGATGCCGACGAGGTCGACTCAAGAACCTTCGTGGTCAACGAGTGTTCTATCAGCCCGGTCACGATCGACAAGAGTGTAAGATCTGGTTCCTCTTCGCGATTGTTGAGTTGTTGCCGGAACAGTTTGATGACATCCGGTATGGCTCGAAGCGGGAACAGCTTGATAACGTCGTCGCAGAATTCCGTCATGGTTGTTTCATGCAGTTCCCCGTAGAAAACACCGCTAGAATGAACCTGCACCACCGATTGTGATCCGGTCAAAGGTTTAACGACGATTTACCTCCTTCCAGCTATGCTGATAGATATATTGTTTATCCTTATCGTCGATAGAAGGAACGTAAATGTTTTTTTGTGTACGATAACTTTTCTCTACTTTCGTTTCCGGATTCCTATGTGCTCACCACCTTGCTTGTATTGGCGATACCAAGTTTGCCCCAATCACTTGGAGTCCTATTTCCAAAGTTGCTATTGCCAAACGACGTCATTTGTTGCTTGCTCGTCCACTGTGCTCCGGGCAAATGTTCACATCCACCACAATAAACCACCCCCCGAATGGGAGGGCTGTCCTCAGCGACGTGCTTGGAGCAGTTGGCGACGCTTGTTTGGTGCGGTGCCGGCTAGCGCTGATAGACGCCGCATCATGCCAAATGCAAAAAAGCTACCCATTGCATTTTGCAAACTGCTGCAACGGAAGCAGCAGAAGGATGGTTATTGGTTGCACCTTGCGACAGCTGCCGTCTGCCTACGACGGGATGTGTGCTGCCCCACACAACTGCCAAACCGGATCGGGGTTTTCTTCACCTTCACGAGAAACAAACAAGCGGGCGAGTCAAATTTGAATGGTTTTGCCAATAACGAAGCCTCCGCCTGCTTCGTTTTTGCACAGCTTGTTCACACAAGAAAACTGCTGCCACGGTGCGCGCGTTCTTGCAATAGTGAGCCCGCGAAATTCCTGCACTCTTCTTCCTGTTTAACTTCGCCTCCTCTGTTCACCGCGTTCGTTCAGAATGGCGCTTTTATTCTTTCTGCTTTTTAACTCTTTTAGCACGACTCTCCTTTCCTCCCGTTTTCGTAAATCGAGTTTTTCTTGCTGCAAATATTTTGCGTATCTTTTCTTTTTCTTCCTGCACACCGCGCAAAAATGTCATCGGAGAAAAACGATAAATCGTAGTACGTGGTAAAAGCGCTTTGTTTACATTGGATTAGGGTTACCAGCAACAAGCAGGTGGTGGAATGGATTTTGTTTTGAATACTGGTTTGCGATAACCTACTGAGAAAAATGTTTGACCATTGTTATAGGCAAGCGTTTTAAAAGCGTTTGATAAAATGATGCTTGAAAAAATATGGAGAAAAAACACGCTTATTTAATAAATTGCATTTATTCTGCACAATTATCTGTAAACGATAAGTCGATAAATGTTTTGACAACCGGCAAACCCAGGGTTTTGTTTACAAACCATACGCTGTTTTTTGGTTTTGTTTCATATTGTGCCTGTGATTAGCATTATTAGGATGGATTTGGTAGCGAAACGAAGTATAAACTGTGAGCAAGGCGCTGTACGCGCAGTTCGCTACAATGGTGAGTATAATTGATCGCAATTCGCCGCTTATATGCTTACCCGAGCAACGTTTGAAAAATCTTTCAGTTGACGGTTCGTACTGTTTATCCTGCGGCTCGGACAAGAAAATAAAACTCTGGAACCCACGCACCGGCCTGCTGCTAAAAACATACGGTGGCCACGCAGACGAGGTGATGGACGCGGCCAGCAGTTGTGAGAGCAGTTACATTGTTTCCGCCTCCCTAGACAAGAGCGTCATATACTGGGATGTGTCGACCGGATTACCGGTGCGTCGATTGCGAGGACATGCGGGCGGTGTTACCTGCATTCGCTTCAACGAAGAATCGTCAATTGTTGTGTCTGGTTCGAAAGATAACATGGTGGCGTGTTGGGACATTCGAACCCGCAAACTGGACGCCATTCAGACGATGCGTGAGGCGAAAGATTGCATCACGGCGTTGGTTGTGAGTGAGCATAGGATTATTTCGAGCTCGTTGGATGGATCTATCCGGCAGTATGATATTCGGGCAGGGGAGATGGTTTGCGACACCATCGGCGTTCCTATTACGCATCTCGTTCAAACGCGTGACGGCCAGTGCCTGTTGGCGGCTTGTTCCGATGGTACGATACGCCTGATTGACAACGATTCTGGCGAACTGTTATCCGAGTATAAAGGTCACCGGGTGGACGATTACCATATCGAGTGTGGCATCATTTCTAGTGATACAAAGATAGTTTCTGGTTCGGCGGAAGGGTCAGCGATTGTATGGGATCTCCTGGAAGGTACCGAAGTGCGAAGGTTGCGGATAGGTAGCGAGGTAGTGCATTCGCTTGCTCCACATCCCACAGGAAGTGATATCTTGTTCGCGAGAAAAAGGCATATCGATGTGTGGGGTCTGCCAGACGAAGAGTCAGAAGAAATTATTGAATAAATTAAAATCATGCAAAAACTATGGCTGGCAACCTCATCAACGTTCGGTTGGTTGTTTTGATCGGATATTCAAATTGACTTTAAACTCTACTGAACTAACCGTTGTAAACAGACGTGTCACAAGGTAAATAAACCGAACATCGGATGAATCTAATCAAGGTTGTTGGAAGGAAGCAATACTTGTATTGCTTCATTCCAGTAACCTGGGCTTGGATTCAGAACGCACCGGCGTAAATCCACGGTGTTTCAGTATGTGAGAATCGCTCGCACCGGGAGGATTGTGTGGAACATCGCTCCTTGTACTTCGGAAAGACTCGTTAACAAATAATACAATTCCGTCGCGAGCCGTGCATTGCCGTACACTGTTGTTGGTGTAGTATGCGTGTGTTATATTGGAACACAATCCGGTGCAATTACGTTGATTGTTACATGGGTAACTATTTTCCCCGATAAATCTATCATCTAGCGTTTGTGTCGGATGCCGCGTGGATTATGGGGCAACCGCCTCTCAGGGAAATGCACGTGAAACAATAGTCACAATTGAAAACGTGCAGTGCAAGCATGACGGCAAAAGTTTACAGGAAAAGTGCAACAGGATAAAATGTTGGTTTTATAAGAAAGGCTAGCAAAAGAAAAATTATGAAAAGCTGGTGTGCAGTCACGACTGCTTAGATTTCGCCGGTAGGAGTGAAATTTATAAGAAAAAAAAGTTGTGGAAAACGATTGCTCAATCCAATCGGGCTGTGAAAAAGAGTGTTTCATCGCAACATACCAACCATCCATGTTTTATCATCATCTATCTAGCAGCATTGCTGGTAGTTGTGCTCCGATATTGAGCAGATGGTGCTCCCCTACTGCGGCAACGGCGGAAGTTTGTTTGCTAGTGAATATTATGCCGACTTTGTAATGAAAAAAAAAGCCAATATCAATACTGTTGATGCAACGTAGCCCGACTCGTCTTTGGAAGGTTTCTTACACGGTGGTGCACATTGGACCATTGAAGAAAGATAGAGTCCCGCAGTGGAGTCGTAGCGATTGCATAAACAGCCCTACCAGCCAGGTAATTAGCTCACATCAAGCACATCAAATAAATATGCACATACGTCCCAGCGCGCCAACCGGAAGCGTATGCTCCGTACGCGAAAGCGCGAACGCTTCAAAGCAACTGTTTTACGTGTGGCTGTTATTAAATTTATCGTATATTTTTAAAATCCAAATGGAAAAGAAAACCACAACAAAAGGAAAAAAAGGACTGCACTTCGCCTCGATGCAGGCGCATGACAGGTTTGTGTGAAGTTTTCTTTCCTCGGCCGCAGCTACAATAGTCCACCATTTTGGGGCCGATCGTGTGTGAGACGTTTGCTGTTTAGTAACGTGTTTAGCGGCGTAGCTTTGACGCTCGTTGATGGAGCCGCCTGTTTTAGCATACTCACAGTGCACGTATTGTTCGAAGCAAAAACAGAACCGTGAATTGACGATAAAAACCGCAGGTTAGCTCGAAAGTAAGTCACGATGTGCGACAGTTGTAGCGATGGTTGTAGCACATAGTAATTTTTTTTTACGATCTTGCACTTCGCAGAAAATCACATTTTTGCAATCTAATTTTTCTGTAAAGCCGCACATTCGTGTAACTTCGCTTGTCCAACTGTTGGTGATCGCGGCTTAAAAATTAACACGGGCACGCGTGCAGAGATCGAACTCAATTTATTGTTTTTTTTAAATAATATTTTAGCTTAGCGACAAAACAGTGTTAGTCTGTAAATAAAACATACTAACATACTCTAGATGTTGAAATTTTCCCTCTTGAAACCAGGATACTTCCAGTGTGAAAACCTCTGGAAAGAACTCTCAACAAGTTCAATCTCTATGGTCGTTAACTCTTCATTAATTACGCAATGCACATAAAGCATGCGTCGATTATCGAATTGATCGTCGCTCATAAAATATTAGATTGGCTTGGATTGGATCCACCAACACTAGAATGAGGGGCTGCTGGTAAAAGAACATTTAGATTGTAATATAATAATCCGTTCGAAAATAAGATAGAAAGATCTAGATTCGTCGAATGGTTGGATGATGTTAAGATAGATTCGTCGGATGATCTAAACTGTTTCCAAGAGCAAGCACAGTGAAAGAAGAAATTGAAATCATTAAACCGAATCGAGAATGCGCGAATCGGTAAGGGAGCGATCAGAATTTTATACGCTGGCGGCATGACTTCATCCACCGTAATGGCGTGCCATGCAACAGTCGAGGGATACCGCGGCTGGAGAAGAATCGAGAGAATTTACCACGACCTCGACCTTCTCGCATTTGAGCTGTACGAAACGAAAGGAAGAATGGACAAAAAACGGAACGCTGAAAATGATCAAACACGTCGGCGGTCGGGAGAATGATCATTCACCCGAGGACAGCGTTTTAGTGTTGCGCCAGAGCGCGATCGCGGAAGCTGCGGGAGCTTCACGTTGGGGCTGTGTGAGTGTGATCAGCTAACGGCAAAAGGTGATGGTGATGGCAGACAAAAATGAAGGGGGCTGATGATGGTCGGGGAAAAAATAAATAAAACGAAACGCATCGAAGCAAAGCTCTCCGATTCTGGACGATCGAAAGCTGATCCTTCGCTACGTGCACAAGACGCGCACGCAACCAGAACTCGTTTCGGGCTCGATTTCTAATTGGGCTTGTAATTGCGGGAGTTGGACGTAAGAAGCAAGCACGCAAAGGGAGGAAGTGACCGATAGGGAGAGAGAGGGTTAAACGTTCACCACCACCGGGGTCCGCTGGGAAGGTCGTGTCGAAAATGGATGCCAAAATGGATGGACCGTCGGGAAATGGGAAGAAAAATAAAAGACAAACGAAGGACGACTGCAGAGGCCCCCGGGGGAAGAATTAGAATCGGGGAGCGATCATGTTTGCTTGCTCCCGAAGTACCCGAAACATTATGTAGCCGCATTCTTCTTCTGGTCGTGCTTTAGGTTCAAGCGTCAATTGACGGCCACGTTTTCGGCTTTCCTACTTCGAACGAAACTGGTTTGTTTATTTCTTTTTATCTCTCTTTGCATCCTGAGTTCATCGGCTGTTTTCGAGCCATTCCAAGATTGCCCTTCATGGTGCAATACATCGGTTTTTCTAGCCCATATGTTGGCACAAGTTGTGTTGTGGCGCTTGGAATGTCACCGCGGGCACGTTTGGCGACATAGTGGCATACATAAATCGATTGGATGCTGGTGCTAAGATTTTTGGCGCCCACGTCAGCCCGTAAACACCCAATCAATGCTCGCATGCTGCATGATGCTGCAACTGACCCCGTACATGAGGCACGCAATTATGCTTACGTAGGTTTGCGACACTGCTGTTTCTGTATAAATGTGTTTTCACTCGTAAATAACATCCCAGACACCCTTGAAGTTTCTCCGTATCGTATTTTTTTCTTCTTTTTGCTCCCCAATCCGCCAATCGAATCCTCACGCCTTCGGAGTACGAAAAGATGTGGGGGATTTTTACTAAATACGTGTGGACCGACCGCTTGCCGGCAAGGCATGGAAAATTGATTTTATAAGGTCTGCGTGTGTGTTTGTGTGAAGCTGTGTGTAGTGTTCCCCTTTGGTTGGCTTCTAAACGTCCCGGCGACAGTAAGACCGACCGGCGTCCCGGCCTACATTGAATGCGGGCCTTCGTATTAACATAGGCTCCACATTATGAACCACCGTCAGCCATCTATTTATTATGACACGTTGCGGTTAGTTATAGTTACCCCTTCTTCATAGTTATAAATGGGGACATCGGGAGGATTCAGAAGGAATAAAGTAGTACACAGGGGACGGGGGAGGACATTCTGTATGTACATATTATATTTCTTTTCCACATTAATTTTCCCTTCCTCTCCACGTGTCGATAAAAAGAAAAATCTGCCCAGTTTCAAGCGACCAGAGCAAGATTAACGTGGTACTTTCGCCAAGGGATCGGTTTTAATAAAGGGCTGTGCGTTGTCGTGAGTTGTATCCCCATAATTTTCATGTTCTTATAGGGGAAGAGGATAACCTAATGAATTCAATTAAGGGATACCTAAGTAGCAAACATTGTACTTTCAACGAATCGTTTCCTGTACTTACTGATGTGTATGGCAGCGTAAAAGGTACAGTTTTTTTTGTAGCCAGTGTTAAGATTAAAATTTGGAAATTTCTTTGATAAATGAACATGTTTCGGCAGAGGTCGCCTCTTTTAAGGCTTTGAAATCAGTGGAGGTAATCTTCTGTTGCAGACGTATTTTCGTATTTTCTTGTTATTATTATTTATTATTTTACCTAGCTTGGGGCAACACCATATCCCGAGGACTGAGACCTTGACCATTTGAATGTTGCATCATGCCAAATTCCCACCAAGTGCCCCCACGGTGCTCTTATTTCCCAGGCATATTTTTGTATCGGCTGCAGACGCAAGCTTCCGTTTCAGGGTTATGCACCTGAACTGTCTCAGGTCTCGACTGTCACACGCTGTTTGCGAACACCTTGACCGATGATTTTTGTGAGTTTTATCATACGTCTTCGTTTTGGGCAGGGAGTAGAGCCGTGCCTATTTTCTCAGCTGCACCGGACATTCGCATGACATTTGTTTGGCGTTTGGCAATGCATGGAAGAAAGATAAGGTGTTGAATTTGTTTTAAATGGGTTCGAATGTACAAACAAACCTCTCCAATTCACTGGGTAAGCAAACCACTGGATCGAATCCTCCCGCCCAGTCCTGGTGATTGCATAAGATGCAATATGATAAACAGCGAGATGATGCATTCGATCAGCCACGCCTAACGCAGATGATGGGTTGGGTTGAGAACTTTTATTTCCTTGCGATCCCTCCATGGTGGGGTTCATCATCCATTTGCTTCTTACCGCTAGGGAGCTATAACATTGCTATGTTTGTTTCTTCACGCTTCACTGAGGCCCTCTCAACTCCTCCCAATTAGATCGTGGCTTCTGAACACGAGCATTTTCTAATGTGCACCGAATCAATTACAGCCGTTCGCAGTTTCTACCGTCGTTTGATCAACATAGTTTGTCGTTTGATCAACATTTATTGTCGCTTGATCAACATTTACTGTCGTTTGATCAACCGTACCGTCGTTTGCGCGAACTCTACTAGCTTCTTTGCAAGCAGTACCGTCTTTTCAAGCAGAGGCGGATCTGTCAAAAAGACGGTAGTGCTTGCAAAGAAGCTAGTAGAGTTTGCTCAAATGACGGTACGTTTGATCAAACGACAGTAAATGTTGGGCAAACGACAATAAATGTTGATCAAATGACAAAATATGTTGATCAAACGACGGTAGCAACTGCGAACGGCTGTATAATCATTTTAACACAAATCCGCTGATGATGCTGCTTATATGAGAACCGCGCGCGCCGCAAATGGGTACGTCCGTGGTGTCTATGTAAAAAATCCGCGCGAGCTCGGGATTCTCTAGAATCCGAAGCCAAAGAACATTCATCTGGGAAGCCCTCGAAAAGCCTCGGATCGCAGTAACACAATCCGATACTCGTGTGAGAACCATTCCCGATTTCGCAAACCGTCACGGTGACTTGCGCGTTCAAATCAGAACCGTACCCGGCGTGCCTCTTCCTTTCCTTACAGCACCTAAGCTCCGTAGTGCGTTGTTCACCGCAACTTGGTTAGAGTACGATCGCTGTTTCCCCGCCGGTTCAGACGGCCAGAAAGTTATTGATCGATAGAGTCCGTCGAGTGTACACAACTGTTGGTGGTTCAAGCAAAACCTGTGGCCTCTCCTTTACATCCAACACCTTACTACTGTGATGCGTGAGAAGGATGGGTTAGGATTTGCGATGATGCATTAATAATTGTGTAGCTACACACAATCCCGCGGGGGAGGGTGATATTTGCAAGCGTAACATGTTATCGGATTACATCGCCCCTTTATCATCAACGTGCAATTGCTGGCGGAATGCTCGAACCATGTTTCATACGATCGCCGGGGTATGGAATAAAAGATGTACGCACGGTAGGCAAACTTCATGGTCGATAGCTAGAACGATCTCTGCCGGAGAGGCAAAGCTTGTTTATTGATATTGCTGACCATTTGAGGACGACACAAAGACAGCTGCTCGTCCGTTTACATGCGGAAATGATCACATCCTCGTATATTTCGAACCGCCGAAACTTCCAGGTGACCTTGACAGCTCTCTACTGTGGATTCGAGTTCAAATTTAGCCACACCCAGAGTGGCAAAGTGCCCGAACTAAATTAAACTCCAACCAGCGGGGACGCCGACTGTCGTCTGCTGTGTGCGGGTCCATTAACTTTGCTCTTGCCTCTGACAGGTTGCGTTGGAAGTGAAACGACCGGCACCGTTAATGGGGGACCCTGCGTCTGTCGCGTTTCCTTCCCGTGATTCGTACGGATCGCATCTGATGATCGGATCTTGCGTTCGTAAAAGCGACAAAGTATACGCGCGGCCCACGTCAACGCGGAGGCGCAAACCGCAAACGAAACGGCACGAAACGGGTTTAAACGCTGCAGTTCTTCGCAGTCGAGCAATGCGCTCCCTCGGCACATTGTAGACCGCGGACCTTGAAGATCTGCAGGGTTGCGGATTTTTGTTGCTTGTCTTTGCAGCAAATCGGACTGTCCGATGTCGATGGTGTCTCGACGAATCCCAAAAGATATTGGACACACGACGAGAAGGCATAAAGTTCTAGCGAGTCATGCCCGTCGCGCCGTCTTTGTTCGCCGGTTCCAGCGACCCAACGGTCCGGGCCTTCCCTCGTGTTAGCCTTGGGCTTCTTTCTCGTGAGATCTAATTGACCTCCCGCGAGCAGGGAGGTGTACTGTACGTGCGCAGCAACAACGGCGTTGAAATGAATCATCATTTCACGTTCTCATGAGCCGGTCGAAGCGTCCTCGGCCGCGTTCAGATCTATTAACCTGTCCGCCGCAGACAACTATTGCCATTGAGAATAGAATGGTCAAGTAAGTGGGGTGGTAGGGGGCCTGAAAGATGTTTAGTTCACTCTGCTGCTAAGAACAACTCGATCTAGACACCGGAGTTGCGCCGCAGCCGCGGAAGTATTTTTGCAATAAAATATTCCAGAACCATTCCGCAAAAGGCCATTTCGCGGAGTGCTCTCTATATTAGGAGATCATAACGAAACCATGTATGGGTGAGATTTTTTGTATCTCGTATAGTAGGATTAACACCGACCGTACGTCTGTGTTTCTGAGCCATGCTACGTCTGCCGACCATTAAGTTAGGAATGTCTTGCGATATAAACATTGAACATTAGATAGTTTGATCTCTTCATTTTCTTCCTTCCAGAGTTGTATTGGGGAGTACCCATTTTCCTGTAGTTCCATGAGTGCTTGGTAGTGTGTATCGATTGAATCGTGAAATGGCTAGCACCTCCTACCTACCAGCTTGTGGAAATCGAGGCTAGGCTAGCGTCCTAGGCTGCGAATGTCGTAGGTGTAAACGCTGAATGGTTTAGCACTTCTTACGTTCGCCTCATCTCTGGCCCATTCGCTGGCCCTTCAAAGAAACGGTTGTTAAAATTCATCCACTGCCGATGGTTGAGCAACGATAGACCAGGATGCTCCTACCTACGCACCTTCACCGGCGTGCTCAGAGTTAAATGCACAGTTCGTGCTGCATCTGTTGCCGCGTGTGTGGGCTGGCACCGGTTTCGGCTCCGGATAAACCCATAGGACCAGACCGACAGCAGCCGCCGGAGTGTGCTGAACCCATCGGAGTCCGCCATCGCGGCAAATAATCGAATCCTTGCTACACGGGGCAGATTTATCACTATTGTCTCTGACGCTCGCTGCCCGATCGGATCGATCGCTTCCAAGCGAACCCTTAGCAAACTCGTCCACCAGACACTGGCTTGTTATGCATACTGATTGGTTTACTATCACATTTTTTTGTCATGCGTCTTTGCTTCTCCTTTGTGTGTCTGTGTGTTTTTTTGCGGTTATACTTCGCCTCCAGCACCGGGCGCACAAGTAGAACAAGTTGTGCTAACCACCATCATTGACAAGCTCCTCCGCCACACTTTTAGTTCTAGAGCCCATTGCGGCCGTTGGCGCGAAAAAACCTGTTTTCAACTCGATATCTCTTGGCGAAGCCGGTACCCTCGATGCAGGGGGGTAATATGCTCTGGCAGCAAGGTATGGGAAGGGCAGATCTTGATTAGAACCGATGAAGACGGAGCGTAGATGTGAGCTAAAAAAAAAAAAAAAATGAGGATAAAGCCGTTTCCACTCGCGACAGCAGGTGCAAAGTGCTCCTTACAAGCGACCACAGAGAGCCGGCCGGGCTGACGGTTACGACACACGACTTTTTTCGCGCCCGGTATTTTTGCGATAATTTCCGCTCGAGCACGACACACCGTTGTTGTGGAAGCGCGTTGGCAAGTCACCGTTACGGCACGTACTACTGCAACTGCACACCTTCTAACCGCGCACTTAGAAGTCTTCTACTGTAGAGACGATTGCAGAACCGCTACCAACCGGTTGCACCCGAGCGCACTAATTGTGAAAGGTTAGGTCAGAGAATTGTGAATTAAAAACTCTGGTGCCAATCAGTGTGCGATTGATTGGGGATTGTGGGAAAATAATTTGTCCAAGCGCCGTCTGGCCAGAAAGGGGCAACTCTATTTTATCTTCCAATTGTATCGAGGAGACGATAAAATGAGATCAGCAAAAATCACCGATACCAGCGCGTACAGGCTGGGGAAACACGAAAGATAAATGCGACCAAACACAAGGGAAACTATCGGTCCCGTCATCAAACACAACCTAATCTTATCGGACTCGGTAAAGATAAATACCACATTTCCCATGTTACACCTTAGCGGAAACAGGTGAAAGTGTTTCCCTTGTGAACATGTGATCTGGAATGCGACTGGGAATGGATTCATTTATTCCTAACAAATGCGATAAAAAGCTAAAATGCATATCGCCTATTTAGATTTACTATTTTTAATGATAATCTACAGTGTGCTGAAGTTGGTACAAAAGTGAATAATTTGTTCTTGTGTTACTGGAACCATGAAATAGATTGAGCTTATAGATTGATTGAATAGATTGAATAGTTTTATACTTTTCTTTTTGTATCTTCGCTAGATTATGGTTCAGATAATGGGAGGGGGGGTGGTCAAAATGTATAGGAAACTCAATTTGTTTCAGCATCTATATTGCCAGTTCGAACAAATTTTCCTAACAAACACACAAGAGATAATTGGAGTAATGTCTTGCATAACTTGTCCTTGTATGTTCCATCAGTATTGTTGCATGCAAACGAAACGAAGAAAGAGGAAGGTACGTGCCTTCGGGCAGATATGTCCAGAGTGTCAAGTCAAGCGAAACTTTTGTGCTTCTTGGGCTAACAGTTTGGACCATTTCTTTGCCCAAGTTTTCCACCCTTTCCGGAGCACGAAAGTGATAAAATGCCGCGCGGTGGTTATCCCTGCATTTTGTGCTTTGTTTGCTGCTCCTCGCCTGTCGACTAACCAAAAGCAGTAGCTTTTTCTATGAACCGAGCTTAATCGTGGTTTTGTGCGCCCCAATGGGCCGCTAACAAGCCAACCGGCCTGTTGCCACAACATCATTTTAATGCTCCTCTGCCTTATTCGCTGGCACGATCGGTCGGCATTAGCTGCGGGTACAATGCGGCGACAAAATGGGCTGCCTAATTGCGTGAACCAAAATTGGGGCTAAGCCTTTACGGGGACCACGACTGTGGACGCGAAGACGGTGCGTGGAAGCATTGGTGAACGACTGAAACAACAAAAACAAAATCCGGCTCCCGCTTCGAATTTGGTGGTTTGCGGTTGAATTAGGTTTTTCGGTCATCACTTTGGGATTGAGGCTTGCAGTTGCAGTTGCAGCAATATGGTAGTATCGCTGGCGCAGGGGCCGAATCCGTAAGTCGCGTGTTTTTAGTCAATCGCAAAAGCTTGATCCAGCCCAGCCAAGCATACATTGTTGGGTAAATCCAGGCGAAACGTGGTTCTCTCCCCCTTTTATGCTGACCCATTTTCGTTCCTATTCGAGAAATGTTAATTTTTCCGGATGAAATAGAAAAGAGACCAATGTCCGAGTAAAAATCTGACCTTTTAAAAACATCGGTTTACATCTGCCATTGGTCATTTGAATGTCGTACTATGTTAAAATCCGCAAACAAAGGCCGAAGTAGTCAAATAAAGAACTGATTTATTGCAAGAGTAAAAACGGCCCCATTTGCTACAACCGTTACTTGATGCCAACAGAATAAATCGGTTTCCATATCTGGACAACGCTACCGACGCTTGCAGAAGTACAGCTCTGGCTGCATCAGAGTATTGCACCCACGAAGACCATAATGATGGCAATTACAATTAGATATAAAAATGTGACTGGCACGGCTGGTAGTCTGAGGAGTTGCTCCCCGAGCTGCTGGTTCCTTTCAATCCGTAGGCTGGTGGCCATTGGGTGGGATTAAAAAGAGAGCGAAAGAGAGAGAAGGAAAAGCAAAGCACCATTAGTTCACTCTCCCTCACGATCCTACCAACGGCATAAATAGTGAAGTTTCACTGCTGTGTGTTGTTTGCCATTTTTGAAATGCAATTTCCCCGCCAACCGGGCACCAACTTTCCGAACCGAGCCGCATTTGGCCTGTGGGAAGGCGCCAGTTATGGGCGAGTGTGCACGAGTGTGTCGTTTCGTGTCTGCAGTGATTCATGGCGCAAGTGTAGACCGGAGGGGATCGGCAGGCTGTTGCCGAGGCAGCAGAGACGGTTACGTCCAAGCCGCGAAGACGCGTAGCGAATGGCCCATCCTAGTGCCGTCCCGACTGAGAGTTGAGTCATCGACTGACATCCCAAGCGGCCCATTTGAATCGAGGAAGTCGGCGTCGTAAGCGGATGGGTTTGGCTTTTGTTCGTAGGATAACCGTTTGCCAGTTCTGGAACTTCTCGCGAGACAAGACGAAGACGATTACACCCTGGCTCTCGCCTTGTGTAGATAAACCATGCAAAAACAGTGTGGAGCCGAACGGACTGGGGCTAATTAAAAACCGATAAGAATGCAAATGTATATACCGGATACGAGGTTCGGCATCTGAATGTATGCATACGAGTTTCGATATTTAATGAAATCGGTTTAGAGGATAAGAGTTTTCAAGGGCAAAAGTTGTCCTACCTTTATTTTAACCTAATGGGAAACGATTTAAGAAACAGGATTGAAGTGAGCTTGTCCCTAACGATAAATTAGATGCATGAAGTTCAAGTTTCTTTTGCAAAAATTTATTGCGCTTCGACACGAAGCACCTTCTTTCTATCATCCCACCCCAGTGACAAATGCAGGTTAAAAATGTTGATGATCTCACTTCATCTTCCTGTTGAACATCGGAACCGCTTCGGAACATCAAAAGTATCTATAAAATGCTTTCACACATGTTCAGCGGTGCAAATGGATGCCGTAGGAGGCTCACCCACGCTGATTGCACTTTAATTTACTGTAGATCTCGAGCAGTTATTTAGCGTCCAGGTCAGATCGGACCGTCGAAAAAAAAAACAACAACAAATTAAAGGGATGAAGCATGTGTGACAACTAAATATCATAAATTCAAATAATCCCCGCTACGTGGGAGTTATCCGTGCGTTTCAGATCATTGGATAGTCGCATTAACTGTTGGACACAATCTTGAATCGACCACCTGTGCATCTCTTAGTGACCGCATATCTAACAAGTTGTTCATATACGAGAGCAGAGTCTGCAGAAGTATAAAGCTTGTTAAAACCACATGCAGTGTCCTAATTCGTTATGCTAACCTTGCTCTTATTTCTTGTTTGAAACGATAAAAAAAAATAATTTAAATATATATTTTTAAATTCAACCCGTCGTCCTAGTTGTTTAATGCGATAAAAAACCCGGGGAGGATTTCAACTCGTTATCGATCAAACTTTATAGAACGTCCAACTTCTTCGCAATTGCTCGAGTTCTAATTGTGACAGTTGTGTTATGCCCTTCGGTCGTTTTTGCTTTACCAGTCCAAGGGTCGTTGTTTCCTTGAATCAATTGCTCTAGAAATGGTTGAAACTTTTCAAGAAAAGTTTAACGTCCCTCTGGTGTTTGTGTCTGTGTCAAACATTCGTCCAATGTCACTCACGATGTGGCCTTATCCATCCTGCCGAGAGCTTTGCAACTTCATCAAATGCAAAATTTGAATGTAATGCGAATTTAACTCTAAACCCTAACCGCACGGTGGTACGTTGTTTGCCGCTCGGAAAAACGGCACGAATGACTGCCCCGTCATTTCGCGGAAAAGTTGCGCTCATTAACGGAACGGACTAGGCAGGGGCGGACTGAGATGTTGCGGCACCAATCGCGAAATGAGATTGTGCTGCACTTTCTGTTTCATATTATGTCCCAACGACAACAATTCTACGAACATTTGCCATTCCTTTTTCTTAACACCAAGCCCGGCTGCCGACTGAACTGGTAAATAAATTACGCCACGATGGATCAATCGGCCCAAGTTTTCCTCATTAAAGTTATGATTGTTTTATGCCTTCAGGTTCAGAGGGTGGCACACGGGGGAGTGTTTTTTCTTCTTTTAACTGCAATTGCAGTGTTTTGCACCAACTCACTTTTCTACTGCATGATGCATTTCTGACCTCGGAAAACTGTGAAGCTGGAATGGAACGCTCTCGTTAGATCACCTGGCCTTAAGTAATGTAAAGTAATGTAATTCAGTGGATCCAGCGTGCTTTTTATTTCGAATTGGACATCAGTCGCTTAGGAAGCAAATCCGGCAGAAATGAAAAATATCTTTCCTATTACAATAGCTTCACCCTTTTGCTGTATGAATGGGCAAACGCAAATCGTGCCAGCTATGAGAGAGAAAGCAAGCACGTTTTCAACGGAAGAATGTTCCCGTCCCGAGGGAAGAATGTTCCCGAGGGAAACCCCTTTCTTATCTTGGGAACACGCAGATACGTTCACCAGTTCACGTCACGACAATGATGATGGCATTTGATGACTAAACTGGCTCAACATTGATTTTATTTATTTCCCTGTTTTGGAATCTAGTGTGACAGTATACCGGAAGCGTAATTTTGTTTTGTTCTTTTCTTTTTCATTTGCCACCTGGTAGCAGTTTTTTTTTCATATATGCTCTTTATCAGAGGGGAAACTATACAGTGAGATAAAAAAAAGAAATATATAGTTAATATGCAGATCATCATATCACATTTGACTCCTTTTTTCCATCGATGCTTGAAGCGAACGGACGAGTCCGATCCACCCTACGCTATCTGATAAACCGCTATAGATAAACTGGAAATCAATTTTTTATAGAACTTATTTCGCTTTATCACCAGTGGATTTAAGATGCGCGTGAATTAATATTCCTGTTTTGACTGTCGTTTCAGTTTCCCCCGTCCCCAACAGACGCTCATCGTTATCACTGTGTGGCTTACGATGGATTTGGCGAGGAATTAGTGGCTCCATTTTGAACATCGACCGAAGAGACGCCGGCGATCTATAGTTCGACGCCAAGACTGGAGAAGAAGCCGGGGAATGAGAAGTGTAATCAGATAAGCAAACCACTAGGTTCAAGACCGAGCGACAAGTAAAGTGTTTATTTGGCACAGAGTGAGTGAGAAAAGGAAACCATCCCCATATCCTAGGCAAAATAGTGACGCTGTTGGATAAAGCGGAGGCATTAGCCGGGTTCCTCCGAGGAACTCGCCCGTAAGCCCCGGACCAAAGTTCGTAACATTCAATTCCGTTGTTTCCTGATCGACCTATAGCAAGACAAGATGTCCGACATTTGTGACTTCGAGTGGTCCAACAACCGGTACCGACACAATCTGACTATCTCGGAGCTCAAGCTGGGCTTTAACCGGAACGAACCGACTGACCGGAGTCGCGCTCTCATCGCCCTGAAGGAGCTGATCGGGGCGAGCCGAGACTACGCGCTGAAGGACAAGTCCTGCTTCCAGGACGACGAGTTCCTGTTTCGCTTCCTGTACGCGCGCAAGTTCAACGTCAACGAGGCGTTCCAGCTGGTCATCAACTACCACGCCTACAGGCAGCGGAATGCGGCCCTCCTGCAGCGGCTCTCGGTGTTGGACGAAACGATACAGATCGCGCTGCGGGACGGGTTTCCGGGCGTGTTGCCCAACCGGGACCGGCGCGGTCGGAAGGTGCTGGTGTTCTTCACCGCCAACTGGGACTACGCGTCGTACTCACTAGTCACCGTGTATCGGGCGATGCTGCTGACGATCGAGAAGCTGCTGGAGGACAAGCAGAACCAGGCGAACGGGTTCATCGCGATCGTCGACTGGACCAACTTCACCTTCCGCCAGTCGTCCAATCTGAACCCAAAGGTTCTGAAGCTGATGATCGAAGGACTTCAGGTACGGTTTACCCGACACCCTTTTCTCGGTCTTTTGTTTTGAATCATTCCAGCGATATTGATGAACTTCTTTTGCCTTCACATTTTTATCTCACTCTCTCCAGGACTGTTTTCCGGTGCGGTTCAAAGCGATCCACTTCATCGGCCAACCGTGGTACGTTGAAGCCGCTCTCGCCGTCATCCGGCCCTTCCTGAAGGAGAAAACGCGCGCCCGGATAAAACTGCACGGCAGCAACCTGTCCACGCTACACGACTGCGTCGCCCGGGATATCCTACCGACCGAGCTGGGCGGCGAGGGACCCACGTTCAACCCGCTCAACTGGTACCACGAGCTGCTCGAGTCGAGCCAAACCATCACTAAACCGACACCTTCGTACTGTCTCAGCCAAACCCAAAACTACACAAAAACACCGGCCCAGTTCGTTGCGTGCCGGAAAGGGGGTAGTGGCGCCGATCTCTCGCCCGCCCAATCGCCCTCACCCTCGCCGCCTTCCTCGCTGTCGTCGGCGAACGGGACCGAGTTCCTGAAGGCAGCGACCAAGGCGGCCGCCGTCAAAATCGGCGTCCTCACAGCGAAAGCGAATGATCCCGCCACCAACACGCTGCTGGGCGTGACGACGGGTACCGCTGGGTCGGTGTGCGACTTGTGACGACGGCCTGAAAGCGCAAGCCGGAGGAAAGGCAACGTGACGCCCGCTAAAGACTGGATCGTTTCGGTGACGAACGCCGGCGGTGGCCGGCGCTACTGCGCTTTGATGATCTCATGCCAGGTACAGACGCGCTCGGTGTGGTATCTGCTGTAAGGCAGCAAACTGGAAGTGCACACAGCTGAGGCATCTAGCATATGCAGCTCAAGCTAATTTTCCGGCAACACGCAACAGCATCTATTCTTCAGAGTAAACTTTCGTCACCTAGGCTTCAACACGTTCAACCTAAAGAGGTCGATAAGGTAACTGATTCCCAACGATAGAGCAATCCTCATGCAAGCTGTGGAGAAATTGCAGGGATTTTTTTTTAATAATGTCGCGAATGAGGGAGGCTCCTTAAAATCTTTTGAACCGATCATAATGTGTGAAGGACTAAGCGTCATTTTTTACTTCATTCACGAAAGGGCTGTACTCGAACTTCCTTTACGTTCCCTTACTTCATTCTTTTTTTGTATTCTGCATGAAAAACTCTATATTGACATGCAAGACGTACCTTCAGACCGTCTTATTGCACTTTCTTTTAAAAAAGAACTATGGTGAACATGATGATTACTGGTTCGCCTCGCCTCCTTCTTATGTACCATGTGCTTGCCTAGCCGCGTATTAAATTTATCGACGTGGGCCGCTCGGACAAAACACGAACCAAATGCGCTATTATGAAAGTTAAACCTCTCGTGATACCCCTGAAAATGACTGATATTAAATTTTGATTGTTCGAGTGTGCGTGCCTCCCTTAGCGAAAACATGTTCCAGCATGTCTTGTTTGCCCGTGGTACCGTGTCTCGGATCTAGGCCCGTCATCGATGACCTCGAATCGCTTTCCTGCTGTGGCGTTGAAGCCCCTAAGGGTAACTTAATATGGTGCGCCCAGCTAACTCAGTGCACCGTCGTACATCCGTCGTTTTGCGTCGTCGATGGTCAAGGTTGTGCTGGGTCCGACACACAACCACGTGCGCTCAATAATCTCTGCATATGGGTCCCCGGCCTGCCGCCACCTCAACCGTTCACATGGGCGGTGGTGATCCATTGGTGGCCTTCAGGAAAGCACTTGACACGAACCCAGCACCACCCCAACCATTTACGCCAGTTTCCGAGGCTTAACCGATGTCCTTCTTTTACTGCACAAGGAAACCCGAGCATACATCTATCAACGAATGCAAGCGGGAGGGGGAAGAGGAATCGGGGATCTGCGATGGCAAATTTCCGCTTTTGCATTTGATGTTAACATGCACACGCGGCGGCGCAGCATAAATGCAAGGCGCCCGTATGGGGCATGGTGTTCCGAAAGCCCGTTGCTAGCGACGACAAAATGCGGTCAGCGGTGCGATACGCACGTTGTGGCCCTATTTGGCGGGTTGATCGTTTGGGGAGAAAGGCCGGTTAGGCCGGTACTGCTGGCGTGATTACGGTTTTCCATCGTGCACCCTTTACTTCGGTCGCTTCCGTGGAGGCCATAGAAAGTCACCACTTGATCGCGAAGGTGGAGACACTTGTAAGGAATTAATAGACCCTTTTTATAATAAGGTTAGCTATTATGTTCTTCATCCACCTTTCTTGTCCCTAATTTTTTTCATGATTGGAAAGATTGTTAAACCCAAGGTGACATGGATATAGCTTTCCAATGCGTTTAGATTTCAGGTAAGTGCTTATCATACGTTTGCTTGAGAAAGGCGTTTTGATCAAATGAAAACTACCCATCTTTCTTTGTTGTGTTTGAATAAGCAGAGGCACTGTTCTGATCGTTCGTTCTTACGGACGCCTTCGTTGGCCCCTGGTTATCCGTATTGTAGCTGCCACCCAATGCCTGAAGTTCGCCTTGCCTCTCTTCCTCCGCACTCAGCACTCTTTACCACTGACTGGACTGTTCAAAATTGTGTTCAACATGCACCCTTCTTTCTGGCTTCCAACCTTCGTTGGCCGTTGATATCTTGTGGGATATCCAGGTGGTTCTGTTTCCAATGTCGTTGCCTTCCAATGTCTGAGCAGGTTCGCCTTTCGTCTTTTATAACATTAATTAAGAGGGAGATCTTCAACGAGGCTGCACTTAATTGCATCCCCGTAACGATAATTATTGCCATCCGCTGCGCGACATGGGTGCCGGAATAGAATGGAATACACACGGCCGGTCATTGTCGAGGTTTTCGTTCAAGTGACACTTTTTTCATCTCTTCGATCGAAAAAGAAACTATGAGGACGAAGGATGCAGAGAAAGGGGGGAGGGGGGAGAGAAGAGTGACGAAAAGAGAAAAAATGGGTAAAGGCGTGGTTGCTACCATTTATGAAGTACTTATACTACGATACAGAAGCAGAAAAAACAAACACTTTTGAAAGGGAAGTAAGGGTAAAAAAGAACTTCGAGATGCTTTTGAATTTACAGTGATGTGAGTTTACAAAAACGGTTCAGAATCACGCTGTGATCCGATTCAATTCGTAGAAGTCTCTCATTTGCAGCCATTTTCGTACCCTTTCCCCTTGTGAAGAAAACATGATTTTAGGATTATTTATTTGCATCAAGGGGATCCATTTTGTAATGAATTGCATTTAACTGTTCATCCTTGAAATTCACCTACACAAAACCAAGTCAAAATAAAAAATGTACCGCATCTCGAATAATATTGCTAAACAGTAAGGAACGATTGTTACTATTGTTTATATCGGTTTGGATAAAATAGTAGTACGCGTGTTACTATCGAACTAAGATCGAATGCACAAGAGGGAAACCACACAACATTATAGACGAGTGAGAAAAGGAGAGTGCAGTGATCACACTAAACGCCGTGTCCTGTGTCGTTAAGATAGTGGTAAGGGGACGCTTTTGAAAGGTTTCACCCTTAGAGGACAGTCGAAGAAGCTTAATTGCGCACGCACAAACAGACAAATAATAAATGCTAAAAGTAACATGGTGGCCTTAACTGGGAAGGTTTCCAAGCAAGAACTGTGTGTGTATGTGGATCAGAGAGAGAGAGAGAATAGATTTCCGACAATAGTGATAAGAAAATTGTTTGAATAGGTTCACTACACGTAATGATATTAGTGGGTCCGTCCGGTGAAAGCTTTTTGGCACTTGAGGAGATGGAACGAAGGAACTACAACCCATGATACTACTGTAGAAGGTAGGGAGGATTTAAAGTTAAATACTGGAACGGTAAAATGCACCTTAAATAAAATGCAGTTTCATTCAACAGAAAGGAAGGGGTAAGCTGTTCCGTGGCCTTTGCCCTGTTTACGCATACATTTTGGCAACACGCAGCGTCTATTGATAGCATAACAGTGAGCCTTTAGTATTTATACGATAAGATTGTCCTAGGTTAGGTACATTGGCGTAGCTAGCGTTTTGTATAAATTTGGTACGCCTCACCACCATCGAGAGGATACGATCGTTTAAAACAAACTGCATTTGTAAATTAATAATACATGAACAAATAAACGAAACTGAACGAAACAAAAAACAAATCAAATTTAAAATATACATTTTACAGTTATCGCCGCTTCTCCACCGAAAAACAAACCATCTTCTTGCTCGATGAGTGTGGCCTGTTAAATTGGCTTGCAAAGTGTTTTATTCATGACGTGGAGTGGGATGCGTTAATCCGAAAGCTTCTTCTTTGTTTGCGTGTATGCCGGTAAGTTGATTTCGCAAAAGGGGCAAAATAAAAACCACTCATTGGCGCGGCGGAAGGCCGTTCAACTCTCCAACGACCGGCCCATTGCGAAGCGGCAATGATTCATCATCTGTTTTGCGGGTAGTTTCTCGGATGAAGCGATCAGAATCTTCCAAGCCTCCCGGTGGGCCATCGTCGTACGACTTCGGCCGGTACAACGGGGCGGGAAGTGCATTGGATGCATTGGATGTTTCCTCTCCACCAGGCAATGAGTCACCATTGCGAAGGTGGTTCCGTTTCTTCGACTCCGTCGCAAAAGTATACCGTTCCGAGCCACTATCTTCACGCGTTCGTCGTCGTCCTCTTCGCTGCCATCCGGTAGAGGTCAGTTGGATGAGGCGTTCCTCAGTCGTGGACGAAAAAAGGAGACGAGCAACGCCCGACGAGAAAGGTGCAATCACAATTTACAATTTCTTCTGCCCGTCACAAAACCCGTTCGACGTTCGACGGATCGGTCGAACGGAACGGAAAAAATAGTTTGCAATTCTGTTGCGTGCTGGAAAATAACAAAGCCAATAAAACTCCAATTCGGTGCTGTTCGAAAACGGTGCTTGGGAAATGCGAAAGAAATGTAAACAGTGTGGATTCGTACGAGTTGCCGATTAATTTCCCCACTAAGGAAAACCTGCGGCAGCGTAATGGTGTCCAACTCAATGAAATCACAGCATTAAATTCTACAATTTTAAAATAAACTGTATCAAATCTTACAAACGTTTCATTTCTTTTTTTTTTTTAAATGAGGAGCTGATTGTTAAAGTTTTGCGAAAATCAAACAAATGAAATCGAGCGATACTCTTTTAATAATGCACTTTTTTTGCCACGATAATTAACCACAACAAAGGTGTGAAAGTGTTTTTATTGCCTACTCTGGCCGCAGATGATCGGATTTAAATACGAAAGACTGCGTTGGGTAACAAGCGACGAACCTTGAAAGAAATCTGCGGCTCGCTCGTGCGTGGCGCCGAGGGTTCACTTCATTCAAAACTGACGCCCGAAGGTTGCCCCAAATGTCCAAGCAAGGTAAGTCTCGTGCGAAAGTCTCCCGCACGATCGCCTATTTATCCATGGCGTTGGATTTCAATGACGACCGGCGACGCCGTTGCCGTTGATGAGCGAGCAAGCCGGCTAGAGATCGTCCTACCGCACAGCCGCCGTCGGTTAGTTAAGCGACAACCGATATCCGGTTCCAGACTGCAGCACGTTCTGCCCTTTCACTTCGGAACGTCCCGTGGCATTGCTTTGCGATGGGGCTGATTTGCGCTCTTTCTTGTTTTTTTTTTTTTTTTTTTGTTGCACATGTTCTTGCAAAAATCGGCGGAAAGCAAACAGCGATGGAGAAAACCGGCCGTTCGCGGTGCCCCCGGTGTGGCAAACCCAAAAGTACCGTGCTGACCTGTTTTCCGTCCCATTCTCGTGTCGCCGCTTCCGCCCGTACCGGGGCATCCGTTTTCTTTTCTACCCGCGCTCCACCCTGTGCCGTTTTTCTCATACCCGATCCGTAGTTCGAGCGTATCAACAATTTCCCCTGGTGTCGCCGGTAAGGGTGTAGCTAGAAGTTCTAGCGTGTGTAATTTTTTTTTCTTGCTCTTCTTTGTCCCATTTACTATCCCTTCCATGTTTTTGCGTTAATTTTCGGTCCGTTTTGGATTTCTTTCTCTGCGTTCACCGCGCACTGAACTCGATTCGCATTTTACGGACCATCTGCTGTTACCGGCGATGTCGGAAGCCGCCCAACTGAGCCCACGAGCGATCGCCAACTCGCGTGGCCACGTAGATACATCTTTTGGGATCGGTGGCGTGTTGGATGGTCCCGGAAAGCGCAAAGAAAAAATAAATAAAATTTGCTCGATAAAAAAAATTCAAAACCGCAGAATGAAAAACCACGCGGTTCGGATGAAAAACGTAACTAAAACACTATAACGCGGAACGTTGTCGTCTTCGTGGGGCTAGCGTTTATGTGGCAAACTGAATCGTACTTAATACGAACACCGCGTAATACCTCTGACTGTGCCCGAGAAGGTGGACTGTCGGCGGGATGTAGACCGAGCAAGGGGCGGCGGTGTGCAGGGCCAAAGTTTGCTCTCCGGCCGAGGGGGTTTTATGTTGCGGGTTTTTTTGTGCTCTTATTTTCGCCTTCTTAATGATGAGTGGCTTATGAGAGCACACGGTAAAGCATCGACGATGGTAACGTCATCCGCCATCGGGAGGGGAGTTTCCTTGTGTGAAACGACAGACCCTTTGTCCCCCACTCTCCTCCCTTCCCTATGGCAGCATGTTTAAAACGAGGCAGGTTAGTTATTATTGCAATACTAATAGTTGTCTTGCGGTAAACGGACCAAGCGTGACGTACGCTTTCAACAAAGGTAACGAAATGTCTTTCGACCTTCCACGGAATAGTCACGAAATATCTGGATATGGGGTCGTTTTTGAGCCTGCAAGGCAAGTTTCATTTTTTTTTTCAGCGCCGGCATGAATGAAAATTATCACGACGAACAAAAAGATGCATAAAGAAGGAGACATTTTAATTCGATGCTTAAAAACAATGAGGTTGGAAAATTAAGGTTTAAAATAATTTACAAGCTTCATCAATGTCATACACCAAGAGTTAAATTTTTGGATGAAAACAGAACTAAAACGTGCTGTTAGAAGCTTCTTACACAGCACTTAGTATGTGCAAGCACACGAAACAATGTTTGATACTGAGGTAAAGTGGATAGACGCTTTGCGAGATTGTTTAAGGCACCCCCCTAAAAACCCCTTCCGCCGAAAGAAGTGGGAAAAAATTTGACTTAGCTCTTCGCTATTAATGCATATAGCCACCACGATGCGGAAATTGTTTTCCACTCGGCACGTCAAACCACGGGGGGGGGGGGGGGGGGGTTGCCGGTCCACCCGGGTCGTATCGTAAGCCGTGAATGAAAAAAAGAAAAACTATAGTTGAAACTGGATAAAAAAAATAACGCGAACCACACGCTAATTGATGCTAATTAACGCCGAACGGACGAACGAACGTCACAAGGCGCGCGTTCTCTCCGGGTACAAATGTGTGTCCGATCTGTCCAATGAGATGGGACCGCCATTGCCGTTGACAAACACAGCACATAATCGCCGGCGGATTGTTGATGAAGGCGGTCAGGGAAGATAAAGGTGTTCCGACGTGTTGCTAACGAAAGAATTCGATCGAAAATGCTCGCGTCAACTTTGGACGCTAAAAAGAGCGTGAACCAACCGCAGCTGGTTTCTGATGCCGCATGTAGCGTTCCGAGTTGTACTGGTACTTAAAACAGGAGAAAGAAAAGTACACAAGCAAATGAATGATTAAAGCGCGCTTGTGCTTGTGCCTTGGGCCTATTCGCCAGGATGAGAGTTTCGCATTCCCGACAGCTTCCGTTCTTCTTCCGTTTGCAACCATCGCGCTGCCAGAACCGATCCCGGTGGAGCTGAGGGCATAAAGGTGCCACTTCCCCTTCAGCGGTGTATTGATTCAATTAAGTCTGTTCTAATGTAGAGTAGCAGCAGCAGCTCCATCGTCTGTATTCCGCGAGCATTCGCCGGATGCGCCACATATGGCACCCTACTCGGGCATTCAATTCCCACTTTGCTGCTGCAAGCCGCGACGTGCGAGCAGGAAGCGGTGGACAAACAAATATATTTCAACAGATTCTAAAATCCGTCTTCCACTACCACTACCGGCGGGTTGAAAGTTTGGCCGTCGAAGCCAAACGGGTAGAGGTAATGGTAGAGGTGGTGTAGTTCAGGGTCATTGGGCTACCAAGGGGGTTAACGACATTATCACCGAGTGGCACGGATGGGCAACGTTTTCCGGTGCCTCGAGGCTCGTCGGCAGCCCATCTGCATGCACGACGAAAGCGACTCATTCGGATCGTTTCCGTTGAACAGCGTCGATCGTATATCTGTTGGACGCAACCCGCAGAGACGGATATCTGCCTGCAAGTAGCTACAAAAGTTCACAATTGAAAGGTATCTTATACAATGGCCAATTAAAACGGGAATGACGTCAGAAATATCCTGTATAGCTTTGGGCTTGGCTTGGATCTATACTATCTACACTGAGCGTTAGAAAACCGGACATTTTCTTGAAACAGTAGGTACACAAATGAATAAGATCCACAAAATAGTAGGTCAATCATAGCCATTAGCTCTGCGACGGCCAGAGCTCGCTGGTGCCAACTGTTCGGCCATAAATTGGATCTTCCAAGAGTTGCGCCGGCTTCAACCTCCCCGCACAGGATCTACGCAATGCCAGAGGTTCATCGTACGCAACGAAAGCCGGCCGCAGCAGGCAAAGAATGGACGGCGGAAAAGCCTTCATAACGCACCCTAACGGATCGGCGTGAGTTTGTGTGTATGTGTGTGTGTGTGTGACGGTACCCTCGCCCCGGGAAAACTCCCTCGCTCGAACGGACAGATGGGCAGAAACCCAGCGAAGCGTTACGGGCAGCGCCTGAAGGCTCCTGCGGCGTGCACTACTTCCCGACCACACCGCGGGTTCTTACGCTCACTTACCATTCTTGCCCACTGGCTGTCCATTAGCGATTCGTACGCTTTCCGTCGGTAGCGATCGTGCTGCGTGCTCCTCGTCCACCGGCCGGATTGAATAACTCCCAAACGAAATTGATAATAACTTCCGAAATGGGAACCGTGAGTTGTGGCGGAGTATGGCAAGGAGAAGGTTCAACAATGGCAGACGGTGGGAGAGCTTCTACTACTGCTTCCCCTCACCATGCCCATTAAGGAGGCAGAGCATTGCTGTGCTTCCGGTCTTGGCACAACCCCGTCACGGGGGAAAGAGTACCGTACCGGGCCACGTTTTCCGATACGCCTGAAGGCGGCCGAAGAAGACAACGCGGCTACTGGTGGGCCTGATCGGGGCGTGTGCCTGGTAGACGCAAATGTGACTACGTGAGTAACATTTCTTATAAACGTTGCCGAGCGAGCTAACCATCGGCCCAGACCATGCGCGAGTTCCGGCCTAAGAGTTTCAATGGCTCGGACGGCGGAGACGCACCGAGCCGGAACAAACTTCGGAACTTTATGGCATGATGGACTGGCAAGGGTTGGGGGATTTGTTTATTCTCGACCGAGGCCTAGGGCGAGTGTTTCTGCTCTTGGGGTGCTTTCTTTCTTCTGACCAGGCCGCGGCCACGCATGACAGCAGCTACTCACGGACCGTGGAATAGGGCGAGGGATTTTTTTCTTCTTAGAAAGGGGGTTCTCCGTATTCCTCCGGGTGAGAAAAAAAACGTGGGTGTATACGTTTCGGAAGGTGTGTACTCGATCTGCTGATAAGTTAATTCTTTCTATAAACGACCGATCAGCAGTTGCTTTTCCCCATCGAATGGAACTCGTATGGTTTTTATTTAACACTTTTTGTAGGGTCATTGGAACCAGAATATTTGTTTTTTTAAATACAGATCAGGACGAGGAAACGCTCGTAGTGGAACTGGTTTACGATGTGTGTGTTTTTTTTACGCTAAATGAAGGTATTCGATATTAAAACCGATTTGGAGCGGAAAAACTGTTCACCCGTTCGATTAAAAAAAAATCAATGCTGATCATATACCAACAATGGTACTGAACTTGCAACAATGTATGGAATGCAGGTTTTTACCTTTCGTTCCATCACTTTGCATGCGCATAAGAGAAAAGGACAATTGATCGAACGACTCTCGTAATTATGCATAAATGTGTGTTCTTTTATGGACCCTTTCGATCGCTTCCCCTCCTCAGCGCCATGTGCATAATAATCGATCGGCCGCATCTACCGCAGACGCACATAATTTATTGCGTACAAACTCGCCAGATTCTGGTTACCGGGTTTTCCTTTTCGGGTCGCACGAAAATTTTGCGCGACCCCTGACGAACCGGTGTGGAAAGCAACTGGACGATTACTCAGTAAAACCCATTCCAGGCCGTCCTGCGCGAAGACCCGCGGCCGGCGGCTAAAACGCCAACTCCAACAGCGTCGACGTTGGACCGGATCGTTCTGATTGGATAACGAAAGTCACCGGTACATCAAAAGAGTGTTCCTCCCTCCGGTCTCCCTTGCGCAGACCTTTTGAATGTTGAGATCGTGCGGGAAGTTAAGGTTTGGGAGAACGTCATCACATCCACTCCGGGTGGATGATGGATATGAACATCGGGAATAATTATAGGTTAAAACAACGACGCGACGGTACGAGTTGAGTCTCGAAAACAGTCCTTACTTAAAACGTTCGCGCGGGCTCCAGGGCAACTGGTTCTGGCACCCTTCGTGACACATGCACTGAACTAGGATATGCCTCGGAAGAAGTATAAGAAAGAAAAAAAATGAACACTTTTATTAGGAATTTGCATGCCTGATCTGGCAACTGGCGCTGAAAGCCCGCGGAATAGATTGTATCGTCTTTTTAATATTTAAAGACACAAACTTCCAAGGTAAATACTTTTTTTTATAAAACGTTACGTTTTATTCCTTTCATTGACCTTCACCATTCCCCAACATCTGGGTGAGTTTCCTTTTTTGTCGTGCACTGAAAGCTTCCTTTGCCCGGACAAACGCAGCACAGCTCCAAGTTGTGAAGTCCCCGGCACAGGCACCGAGGATTTTAAACGCACACTATATAGCGGCGACAGGAGTTCGGACAAACAAATTTACGATCCGAACCTGTTTCTCACTCATCGCAGTCCGCGCGACCGTGCTTAGTCACATCGAAATGGCCATGGTCGGGACGCTCGGGGGTTGTAAAATGAACCTGCTCGGTAACATCTGTGCGCGAAATCGTGGAAATCAGCAGCAAAGGATGGCGGCTTCCAGCGTAATGTAGGCAAAAGCAAAAAAACAAAAAACAAAAAACAAAACAAAACAAAACAAAAAAACTAAAGAGAGGAGAGTGTTAGCACTTTTGCAAATGCGCTGCAGGCGCCAACAATAGTCACAGATTTGTCTTCATGGGTTCAACATGGAAATGACCTCCTCGTTGCTTATTCCTTAAAAGGTCATGCTGTTAGACGGTATGTTTCGCAGATAACCAAATGATCTATTGACATTAATTCGTATATTGGCGGGTTTTTGACCTTCGTCACAACCTTATTTCGAACAAAAAAGTTGCAACTTTGAAGACTTCGGCTGAAACCGTTGGTATTTGCAGACGTGCAAATCTCATAACAAGCTGTGAATGTGTAAACCGAATTTCTTTCACACATTATTTGAAATTATTCCTTTATCCTGCAGATTATTTTCACTGGGGCTCTTGACGCCTGCCTCGCAGCGTTTGCTTTGTTTACATCGCCAAACGTCAAACGAACGCCAGCAAACACTGTGGGAACAACAAATTTACAAACAACAAGTTTAACTAACGATAAATAGATTCGACAGCATTCATTTTACGTTTGTTCGAAGAAACAACAAACCGTACACGTACAGCGAGAACGGCCCGTACTATGGATAAAAGATAAACACTACAATCGACGAGTGAAGGAACAACACCATCAAGTGGTGCAGGTGGCAGATTACGTACGCGTACCAGCGCTGCGCTGAGCGAATAGAAGTAAACCTCCAACATGGCCACAGCGACCACCGACTGCTCCGTTCCGTACAATCCGTCGAACCAGACGCGACCCTCGAATGCGGAAGATTTTCCGAACTTTCGTGACTTCCAGATCGTGAAGATGGTGAAGCACTTCTACGTGATCACGGACGGGTCGAAGCAGCAGCTGCGGCTCGGCTTTAAGTGCAAGACGTGCAGCGTAACGTTCAACAAAACGATGCAGCTGCTGGGCCACATTCGGCTGCACTTCGAGGACGAGCACATGTGTCGGGACTGTGGCAAGTACTTTTTCGACCCGAAAAAGCTTAAAATACATGTCAGGTACGTTCCCATTTCTCCTCTATCGGTCCATGTGGGCGATCGCTTCTGTGCTAAAGCGCATGTTTTTGCCACTTCCAGGGCAAAGCACAGCTTGGCAACCGTGCTCAGATGCCAGCTAGGCTGCGAGATGTTCCGAACGCCGAGCTTCAAGGCGCTGCAGATGCACTACGAGCGGTATCACTTTGTGAAGATCCGGATGCGTGAGCTGCGCAAGATGGAAGATGCTGTGCGCAACGGGGGAACGGTTATGACGCAGCTCGTCAACCTGAAACCTAAACCGCATCGGGACGGTCCACCGGTCGAGTTTCGGCTCCCGTCCAGTGATGAGGAGTCGCAAGATCCGCATGAGGTGGCAGCTTCGGATGACGGGCGCTTGGGACAGGTGGAAACAAATCCAACCCCGAGGGAAGCCGTCGAAGAGGACGCTGAAGAGGAGGCGGACAGTCGAGAGGGTTCGATGACCGTCGAGCTGCCGGAAGACGAGCGGGTTTACGATCACATGCAGTGCTGTGTATGCGGGGCAATCTTTGGCAACGAGCAGCAACTGGAAACGCACGTGAATTCGCACACCGCACCGTTCGAGTGCAGCTTCTGCAGTACGGCGTTCGCGGAACTTGCGGAAATACGTGTGCACTATGAGAACAAACACCAAGTGACGGTAAAGACACCCCAGTTTATTTTCACAAACTCCCCGCAGCCACAAATGCAGCACGCATCGTGGCAGCAGATTGTGCAAAGCCCACAGCAGCAACAACCACAGGTCCATCATCAGCAGCAACAGCAACACCAGATCATTCATCAGCAGCAGCAGCAACAACAACAACAGATACAGCACTGTACTCCGACGGCACAATTCATCCCGAGTGCGTCAAACGGCGCCATGACCACCATGCTTGTGATGCAAAACGGAATGCTTATTCCGGTGCACGCCATCGACAGTGCCCAGCTGGCGGCCGTCAATCCGTACCAGCAAACCACGGCGACCACCCTAACACCGATCGGACAGAACACTCAGATCGCCTGGCCTATAACGGCAACCCCGATAACCGCTAACCACCACCACCACCATCAGCTGCCGCAAACGCAACAGATCCTACCGCCCGTGCAGAACCAGATCGAAATCATTCCCCTCCACGGTCCGGCCGGTACGACGACCACTACCTCGCCCCACGGAATCATCACCGCGATCGCCCCGCAGCACCAGCAGCTGCAGCAGATGCAGGGGCAGCCCCAGCAAACCCTCACCCCGATACAGATAAGTCTTAAGGATGCGGCCGGTAACGTTATCTCCGGTGGGACGGGCGGAACCGGTTCCGCTGGAGGGTACGTTATCAATTCGATCGCCTCGATCGATCCGAGCTATCTGAAGCAAATCGATCCAGTTCTTCACCAGCAGCAGCACCAGCAACAAATGCAACACCAGCAAATGCAGGCTCAACTGCACCAGCAACAGCAACTTCAGCAACATCAACAGTACCATTCGTAGTAGAAAGTGACGTTAAAACAAGGACATTGGTAGTTAGCACCGTTAATTTGTTGACAGCGTGGTAATCAACCTCTTCAGCAAAATTACCTTCCGAAATGGCCCCCCTTTGCTCTTTAAACCGACAAACATTAAAATATATATAAAAACTAGTTTTTTACCCGGCTTTGCTCGGGAAATGAAGGATTTTACAATGAAAGCAAATTTTGACAAAGGGGTTTCTTCGATTAAATTTTATTCGATTTTTACCTATATTATTCGACGTAAGTTCTCAGCAATTAGGTTGACTGTTGAGTGGCAAAACCAAGTTAATTTCTGAATTCATGTGAGATTCTTTGAATTTGAGTTGGCTAGAATAAACACATGACATACGACAGCCGCCGGCTCGTGCACGTCTGTCATTCTCAACATTGACTTTCTACCCTAAGCCTTTTGAGCTACCCTAAGCCCTTGCGTAAAAATTCCCTGTTATGAGTAGAGATCTGTGAACTCGGGAACTCCTGATCGGCACAGTGGGCACATATAAGCCTCCCATGGCACAAAATTTGTGGATTGGCTATCCACGAACGTTAAAACCCTGATTACACACGGAGTTTTATCGTCATTCAATTTTGGGATTTTATGTCAAACTGGGCTATGGTAGTGACGTTTAACAAAAAATTACTGTTGG
Organism: Anopheles atroparvus; assembly: GCA_914969975.1. Taxonomy (NCBI): domain Eukaryota; kingdom Metazoa; phylum Arthropoda; class Insecta; order Diptera; family Culicidae; genus Anopheles; species Anopheles atroparvus. Next base: position 22,800,096 of record CAJZCY010000003.1, read on the forward strand.
CTCGTGTAATAACGCGCGCCGTCAATGCATCGTCGAAATCTATATTGCAAATATTTAACAACACTCCCTGATGACAACAATAAATCGTCCGTCCGTAGTTTGAAAGACCGTCACTTTGACAGAAAAATTCCAACCAAAAGCAAATCGATTTCCGGTTCCGATTTTCTGACCACAATATTTCTGTCAAACGCGATTTGATACTATTTTTCAAAATCCAGTAACAGTAAAATTTTGTTTGTAATCATGCTTAAAAAGGGAAAAAGGCTCGTAAGCCCAAAAAATGTGTAGGCATGATCGAAAATTGGTCGCTACGACAGGAAAGAAGAAGAGAATTTCTACAAAAAATAAATGTAACATTTTTTGGGCAATATATTCAGGATTTCCACTAAAAATTGATAAGAGAGCGTTGGGCAGAAAGGCTTTGGTTTGTCTCCTTCTTTCCTGGCTTGGGTTTGTAGTGATTTGAAAACTTCATTCTCTTCAACCTTAGTAGGCGAGGCGAAGCGAAAAATTCAATTCACAAAGTTCGCGGGGCCACAGTAGGCGCGAGTTTTTCGCAGAAAATTGCGAATATTGTGGAAACTCTGGCACTTTTCCGACTTTTTCTGCCACATAAACCTGCCCTGGGTCAAGACGAACAGAATGAACCAAAAACGACAAAAATCGGTCCAGCCGTTCTCCAGTGATGCGCGGTCGCACACATTTTGAACTTTGTTTTATATATATAGATATATATATATATATATATATCGGTGTGGAAAACGTGTATTGCTTCCAAACCGATAACGGCAAAGATGTAACAACAAGTTGCCGAGAAACAAGCATCTTAATTGGTTTTAAATGTTTTTTTTTGTCCATACGATACGATACGCCCTTTCGATAACATTTAATAATACACAGGAAGACCGGGAAGGTACTGTTGAATTATATTTACTCAAGCACCAGGAGCTTCGCTTGCAATAGGAGGCAAAAGCGACGATAAACGTTTGGATCTACTTTTTGGTCGAATGAAACAATCGTTCCACGCGGGTGAGGTTAAATTTGAATAAAAAAAAACAGAAACAAATGGAAGATAATGTCTTTTTCTTTAAACTTGGTTTCATGCGGTTTAATTTATTCTTGGTTTGTGGTTCTTTGAAGTTTGTTTATTATTAATTAAAAATCTCGCACTGTTCACGCTGGCTCCACCTTTGGAAAGCTTTCGCCCGACGACTGGTCACTGGCCTCCGAGTGTGACACCATGTTCCGCATCAGAATACGCCGCAAAGTCCTCGACCGCTCGTGCTCGGGCCGGTCCGCCCGAATCTGGTCGAGCACCTCCGGAAAGTTGGGATGCCGCGTCTCGACGTGCTTCGCGTAGTTGCTAATGTTCGTCACCAGATCTCCGCACTCGAGACACTTGATCGTGTCGTGCGCGTGGCACGACATGTGGCCGTTGAGGGCAGTGGAACGCGTGAACGTTTTGTAGCACACGATGCAGATGAACGGCCGCTGACTGACGTGCACCCGCAGGTGTATGTACATGCTCCTCTCCTGGGCGAACGTTTTTTTACACTCCGGACATTTGTGAGGCTTCGTTTCGGCGTGCATAATGCGGATGTGCTGGCGGAGACCGAACGGTTCGTTGAATGATTTCCCGCAGAGGCTGCACACGGTGGCCAAGCTGGTCGATTTCTGTCCGGTCGGGTCGGTACTGGTGGTTTCCAGCAGCGGAAGTTCTTCCAATGTGTCCTCCAACGGTAGCTCTTCCAGCTCCGGGGTTCGGGCTTGCAGTTCCATCTGGGCAAGGCTTTCCAGAAACTGCTGGTCTACGGTTGCGACGGAACTGATAATGAATCCTCCACCTCCTTCTCCTCCACTACTTATACCAGGGTCGTTCGGGGATGGCACTATGTCCGGTAGATGTCTTTCATCGTCTCCCAGACCCGGTCGTCCGGCGGGATATTCTTCCTCCTCTTCGCCTTGCGAGTCCAAGTCCACCGTGGGAACAGGCAACGGTGGAGGATCGATTTCCCTCATCAACAACCCGGTCAGGATGGGATTCTCCACGATTTTCTTTTTGCCTGCTACTGCTTCCTGCCGTCTGATTGGGACCAATTCCACCTCAGACGATACTTTAATAAATCCGCGGCATTCCTCCTGATGTCGTTCAAGGGAAACGCCTTCATCGAAACCTCCATTGCACCGGTCACAGTGGTCCGTTTTTGGCGCAAACATGTTCTTTTCCAACAAGTGCTGCTTCATGTGGCGATACAGTTCGTCCTTGGGGAACACCTTTTCGCACTCGATACACTGAAATGTTCGCTCGCCGGGCGAAGGATCGCCCTGTTCGGCTTCAATAGTAGGTTCACCGGTGCCTACGGTTACCGTAGGCGCTTGAGGGCTCTTTGTGATCCTTGTCACGGTGAGACCGGGCTTGGGTTTTTGAATGCAGTGCACTCGCAGGTGCAACTTCAGCCGGGTAGAGTTGGTGAAGGAACGTTGGCACAAGCTGCAAACATACGGGGTCTCTCCCGTGTGCACCACGATGTGACCGACGAGGTGACCAGTGTTCCGCAGGGTTTGACCACATTCGTTGCACTTGTACGTGGAACCATCGGGAGAATCGCCTACCAGCGTGTACCGATCTGACATCGACTTAGCGACCACATCGTTCAGGTATTCGGACGTGATGTGCGTTCCATTGGAATCGAATAGATCCTCTTCCTCTTCACCATCGACGTTTTTAGAAGGTTGGAGATAGTAATATGAAGGTGGCTGTACTGTTGTTTTTTCCATGCTGGTTTCTAGGGTTAACACATCATCCTGAAAGAAAAGGTTGTTGATTTCACTCCTATGTTAAATGCTATAGCCGTGGGTATACCTACAGGTACTTCAATGACTGTTCAGCTCAATGTCGTAGCTGGTTATTTCTTAACTCCTCCAGAACAAGTAATGTTCTAGTAAATTACACTTTCATTTTCATTTGTTTACAATGTTTCTTCGATCGCAATTTTATAAACTGGTTTTCTCCTTGGATTTGACATTAATTTGTTTGGTGTTGGGGATTTCGTTAAACACTGCGAACGTTGCAAAGTCCACGATCCAGGGTTGGGACTCACCGCTCACTCAGCTTCCAATAATCTTTGTCCAAAAAATTGGGACAAAGAAAAAAAATACGCTTTGACTCTCATTTCTTATCTTACCACCCGGCTTATGTAAGATCGTTCATAGGAAATTTAGACACATTTGATTTTCAGATTTCGTTCCATTGAACCTACATTTCACGCGATGTAGGTGGAGTGAACATTTGGAACGAATCCATCCTAGAAGGGGCTTAATGCCCAACTCTAGTTGGGTAAATGGTTGATGAAAGGCGCGTTTTCAATTAATCGATCGAGTGTAAACAAATGCTACAATAAAAAAGCTGTAATATACGTGGTTTTTGCTTGCCCTACGGTCGGGCACACTGAGATAGACGCTTGCAGTGTTCTGTTGGAGATTTGTGCGATCGTTGCGGTTTGCCTGAAGGGTTCCCCCTTCCCCCGGCTGCAACATGTCGGTCGTCATCGAAACCACCCTCGGCGACATTACCGTCGACCTGTTCCTCAAGGAGCGTCCGATGGCCTCACTGAACTTTCTCAAGCTGTGCAAAATGAAGTACTACAACTTTAACCTGTTCCACACCATCCAGCAGGACTTTATCGCACAGACCGGTGATCCGACCGGTGCCGGCGACGGTGGCATGTCCGTGTGGGGCATCCTCGAGGGCGCTCACAAGCGGTACTTTGAGGGGGAGGCAGTACCGAAGATTAAACATTCCGAGCCGGGTCTGCTGTCGATGGTGAACGCCGGGGAGCATCTGATCGGGTCTCAGTTTTTCTTCACCCTCGGTCCGGACCTCACCTCGCTGGACGGCAGGCACACGGTCATCGGCGAGGTGACCGAGGGGCACGAGGTGTTGCGGAAGCTGAACGAAGTCATCTGCGACGAACGGCACCGGCCGTACAAGGACGTACGCATTACGCACACGGTCGTGCTCGATGATCCGTTCGAAGATCCGAGAGGATTCCGGGAGCCGAGCCGGTCTCCGTCGCCGTCGGCCGAGCGGCTGCAAGGTGGGCGCATCGCCGCAGACGAAGACATCGACGACCTGGATGGCAAGACGGAGCAGGAGATTGCGGAAATGATCGCAGAACGGGAGGCGAAAGCGCGCGCCACCATCCTGGAGATTGTTGGCGACATTCCTGACGCGGACATTGCCCCGCCGGAAAACGTGCTGTTCGTCTGCAAGCTGAATCCGGTCACGACCGACGATGATTTGCAGATTATCTTCAGCAGGTTCGGGAAGATCAAGGGCTGCGAGGTAATCCGCGATAAAGTGACTGGCGACTCGTTGCAGTACGCCTTCATCGAGTTCGAAAACCAGAAGTCGTGCGAGGACGCGTACTTCAAGATGGACAACGTGCTGATCGATGATCGGCGCATCCACGTGGACTTTTCTCAATCCGTGTCGAAGGTGAAGTGGCGCGGCAAGGGGCGCGGCATCGAGTTTATGGAAGGTGCCGATAAGCGATCGTTCCGCGATCACGATCGGAAACATCAGTCGAACAAGAACGGAGGCTCCAAGGGGGGCAACGTTTCTCCAAGAAAGGAGCGTACCCGCTCTCGCTCGCCATCACGCCATTCCCGAACGCGCTCCGGGTCACGCCCCTCTAGATCAGGTACGCGTTCTCGCTCTCGTTCTCGTTCTCGTTCTCGTTCTCGTTCTCGATCCCGCTCGCGTTCACCGAAACGATCGAATGCGTCGCGAAGACAGCGCAGTCGGTCACCGGTGCGCAACCGCGATCGTGATCGTGGTAGAAACCGCCAGCAGGGTTCGCCCAGACGCAATCCACCGGAGAACCAGCGCGGCCGGAAGGCAAACCTGACCAACCGCAACTCCGCCTATCTGGAGCAACGAAACGGCAGGGACATTCGTATCAATCAAGGCAGGGTGGACTACAAAAATCGCCCGTACCCGGTAACCTTCATCAAACGGAACACTCCCAAAGATAAGCAGGCAAGCCGCGGTGGACGATCGGGCGGAGGTCCTAAGCGGTCCGATCCTCCTCTCCCTTCTAGGAGGCGTTCCCGGTCACGCTCGCGCGATCGTCGCTCTAGACGCTCCAGAAGTGGATCGCGTTCGAGAGAACGTCGCCCGAGACGCTCCAGGAGTGGATCGCGGTCGAGAGATCGACGCCAGAGCCCGAATCGTTATCGAAAGCAGCGATCCAGCTCACGGGATGCGCACGCGAGGCGCCAGAACTACTCCGAGTCCGGTGGCGGTGGTGGATCAGGACCAAGGGGAAGTCAACAATTGGATGCGATAAAATCACCGGCGGCCAAATCGAACCGAGAGCACGAACGGGATGCTAAAAAACCGGCGGAAAAACGACGTTCGTCCAGCAAGGACTCATCCGATGGAGCCAGAAGAAAAAAGAAGAAACGTAGCTCTTCGACTTCGTCGTCCGGTTCGTCTGTCAGTGCGGACTCGGTCGCGTCTTCGCAATCGTCGGGCGAGCGTGGCCGGAAGCGGAAGAAAAAGTCGACTAAAAAGAAAACGAAAAGCAGCGGAAGCAAATCTAGGAAACGCAAGGGATCGATTTCTTCGGACGAGGGAAAGCAGCGAAAGAAGAAGTCCAAGAGCAAGAAAAAGAAAAAGAAGCATTAGAAGGGAGGAAAATCGGCAATTTGCCGTCCGCTACGGTGGCATTGGACGCGCGTGTAATTGAATTAATGTTGGTTTGGGATTGATTTCGAGTGTTCTTGCAAGCACCAAGAATGAGTGCAAATGGTGTGAATAAACGTGCATGCAATCTATCAATAACGATGGTATATTTTCTTTTCGAATCAATCAAATTATTCGAACGTTCTTCATGAATTCATGAAAAATTATTGTTTTTCTGTGTTTGCAAAATTTTCATTCTTTTCACATATCGTTCCAAGCCCTGAAAATAATCGAAAAAACGAGAAAAATGTCGGTAGTCTTGGTATTTTGGGAGCTAGCTGTTCATCGCGTTCCTCGATCATGAAACGATAAAATCCCACTGCTGAACAGAAGAAGGTTCATCGATTCCTTGAAACGAACGACGTACGCAGCCATCTGTCACATTGACAGCAGAAGAAGAGAGATAAAGAACCAATTTGGTTATCTCGCTCTTGCACGCTGTGGGGTGCTACCAAATTATTTGACGTCGCGGTCGCAGTTTCAGTTCGGAAAAGCATCGCGGACTGAAAGGTCCGTTCTTGGAGATTTTATCAGTGCTGGAACAGTGTCTGGAATAATAAAAATCATCACCTGCCTTCATTACTTTCATCCCAACCCGCCCGCTGGAGTGGCGGACGGAATCGAACGTCGCTGTTGCGAAATTTGCTTACCTTTAACCAAATAATTTCACAAAGGTGTGGCGTGTGCCGTCGTTCTAAGGTTTCTGCAAATGGCGGAGCAGTGATGATTTTTCTTCCCCACAACAAAAGAAAACTGTGAGTCGTCGTACAAGTGTATATCGCGAAAGGTAGTAGTGTGCTGTGCTCGTGCGAGGCCCTTTTCAGTGGCAAAGGAAAGATAAGATTGGTGCTACTCCATCATATTTTTTATCGATCAAATTATATTCTCAAGAGCAGCTGGGACTGCGGTGCCACCCTTCCCTCGCGGTCCTACATACATCCGCCCGTTCGCCCGTGGCGTGTTATTATCGATTGAGAAATCAATGTCGCTTTCGTTGTTTGCACGATAAAAAAGAGAAGGAAAAATTCAAACCACGCCAACCACGTTGATTTAGTGCAGCTTTCTAAAAGCGTTTTTAGTTAGAGGGTAGAGGCGATTGTACGTTGCAAGTGGCATGTTAAAATTTACACGTACAGGCTTACAGACAGCGGCGAAAGAAAGGGTTTTTTGTTGTTGTCTTCTGTAAATTGTCCGAGCAACGTCTAGTGTTGGGTGCGCGCGCGGTGGAAAAAGTAGTGTGCAGTTGCTAACGGTAGCACAGATTAGAGGTGGAAACATAGAAGGCCTTCCCGTCGTAGGTGTCTTCCTATCGATCGGTATTTCCGAGCCGCCGTGCATTAACGTTGAACACGTTTAGTGTTAGTAAATTTCGTCAAAGGAAGTTGTAAAAAAAAAAACGGAAACTGTGGAAAAAATTTGCATCACATCCGGAATACAGGCGTTCAACGGTTCAGAGTGGTGTTTGTAGCATCCTGTGCAGAATCCCTGCAGGAAAGAGTATCAGCAGCAGAAGCAGCAGCAGCAGGCAGTAGACCACTCTTCCGTATGCAGTAGATGCGACCGTGCACTAAAAATGAAAATGTTCCGCGGCAGTAGTCAAACATGCCCGACGATCGCAACAGCCGGAGCAGCCCCATCTTGCAGCTCGTGTAGAAAAGCACCCCAAGGAGGACGAAACCTTCGGGCCTTTTGGTTTGTTGTTCCACTTCTTCTCGTCAGCTTGTTAATCGATCAGGTGAGTAGTTTTTTTTGTCCTCTTAGTTAAACCTTCATAACGTACCGTGATGAATCTGTCATCGCAGTGTACTTTGACGTTTGGATCAAACCGTTGACATTAGAGAATCGATGAAAATCTGAAAATTTCTACATTTGTGAATTATTTCTCACTCATCTCTTTGTTTGAAGATAAAACTAGAATTTCGATAGCGGAGGGTTTTGTCGACCCCCAAAGGAAGTCAAAAAAAAAAACCCCCCTGCATCTGCAGAAGAAGACAGTGCCCCCGTTTGGCTTTGTGTGGGTTGTTTGTAAACAACAACTACAAGCCGACCACCAAGTCGTTTGGTTGCACACATGTCTCCAAGACGTAAGTTGCTGATGGTGGAGCCAGTTGCAATCAGTCATATTATACTACACAAACACTGGCTACCCTGCACACTACCAACACTACTCGTTTGACGTCACGATTTATGGCGCGCGCAATCCGCCTTCCTTTCTCGCTCCATCTCGCAAGCTTTCTCCCTTTCGGGCGCACTCGACGATAAATGGATCCCCTCCAAGTGCCTCCAATCGCCGTCTCCTGCATAGCCTGCCTCCGCTCCACCTGTGCGCCAGCCGCTGCTGTTCGCTCAAGTACCAAAGATTGCTCACCATGGAGCAAAATGGAACCAGTGTGCGTTCGCCAATGATGATTCGTGTGGATGTGGAGGCCGCGCGTCACTGCACAACGCTGGCTCCATGTTTCACAAAAGCACCGCAGCACCGCGAAAACTGTAAGCGCGGCCTCCACGACGGCAAGCCAACTCACATACAGCAGCAGTACAGCTGGCCCGAGGGATGTACTGACCCCTCGGAGGCTCGCTGCTACTAATGCGGCTGTTGTAGTGATTGAAACAACCTCCCTGGGCTCCATGGGTTTTGGAAAAAAATGCAGGAAAACCCTAGCGAATAACTCCGTAACCACCCTATTGGTTTGTGGATTGCCTCGGCGGTAAAGTATCGTTGGCATTGCCAGAGGTGGGAACATCGACACGAAAAGTGTTGCTCTTTCGAGAAACGTCTTGCTAAATCCAATTCACATTGAAAATTCCACACACACACTCATTCTATTGATTTTTCCGTCTAGAAAGACTGCCTTTTCCAATCGCATCATCGATTTGTGATTGGATGAAAGATTCAGCCGAAAAGAAGGCCGGGAGGAATAAAAAAAAAATCTCCCATCCCTCCAAAAGTGTCTACCCCTGCGGAACTACTGTGATGCTCCCAGGATAATGACGCTGAAGATGATGATGGTGATGATGCATGTAAATCGTTCGACAATAGGTGAAATATAACCCGTGCGTCTGAAGGACTTTTGTAGGTGAGCTAATCTTTGCGCTCCCCCTTTGCGTCGTTGACGGTCTCAATAAAATCGGCGCACTAACGTTGGTGGTTGACGATGACCGGGGCAATTTTCACCTCTCGCTACAATGGGGGCACCCATTTGCTCCAATAATCTGTTCCTCAAACAGAACCCTCCCCCCGGCGGGTTAATGGTTGTGCATAAATGTGATAAGTAGGCAAGGTAATTCAACATGATCATCTTCTACGTTTCGCGGGCGGGAATACGTTTAATGTTGTATGTCCGGAGGATGTTGCCAGACACTTGTGGTCTTTCGGTAGAGGCAGGCATCCAGGGTTGACATTCCAAGATTTGATAGTAACTCTGTTTTATCTCCACGTAGTTGCTGACTATCAAATGTCTGCACTGATACTGTCATTCGATCCTCCCTATGCAGCAACGATCCGATGGAGCTGAAAAAGTGAAGCATGCGGGGGGACACGTCGACTCATATGCTTGCAAAATATCGGACGGAGCAATCGTTGAATAGCTTTTGCGATTGTGACTATCACATGCAATTTAGCGTCATTCGTCACTCGCCCTGATGTCATCGATAAAACGGAAACGGTTTGATAAGAAACGGATGGCATCCGTTGACCGAAATCATATTTTTTACAATTGTAATTCATCGGGTCGTGGAATGCAGATTGTTAAAAACAAGAGAAAACCTGAATCATACGTCAATTTTCCGTGTAACCCTCGGGCACACTCCTTACATCCCCGCCAACAGCCAATCCAGCATAGTATTTTGCCTGTTATCAGCAAACCGCACAAACTGCATGAGTTGGCGTCCCCCCTTCAATTTTAAACACCTTTGAAAGGCCATCAGATTAGATGACAATGAGCGGGCTGGTTGCAGGTGTTGATCCGCGAACTCCCTTCGCGATGTATATGTATTTTGTTGTTGTCATCGACTCAGTTTGTTATCAATAGACGGCAATTCTGATAGGGTTGGTGATTTGAAAGGCCGCGGTTGAGATACTTTGACCAAAGTGCACGGATGAGAAACGATCATTAAAAAATGAGGCGAATCGAAGGGAAGTTTGTCACGGCTTGTGCATGTGGCCGCATCTGGGCAGGGATCGATAATGGTAATTATCGTCTTTGAACCTTCAAACGAACATGAAACAACCATGAAACAGGCACGCGATAGATTTACCCACGCTGAAACATCCAACAAACCAGCCTGTTTATTCCCAATCCCTTCTGCAGGTTCCAGATGCAGCAATTATATTTAGCGTGAGGTCCCATGCAGGGCCAATATCCTTCCGATGTACCAGGATATGTGGAGTTGCATTGTTGACTTTCAGTCAGTCTGCCTGGGTGGAAGTACATGGGTGAATAATGTGGTCCACCCCGACACCAGGAACCAATGACATATCGGTTGGGGATGTAATGTGGGTCATGGTTGCCGTCGTTCTCTCAAGTTTTTTCGTTCTTTTAGAACCATAACACATCACAATCGTTGACTCCGAAGAATGCTGGTGCCATTTCGAGGGCATATGTGGCGAGGAGCGATATAGTTTATAGTAGGTGTGTTTTTTTGGCTGCTGTAGTCCAGTATTGCAAACCTGCGGTGTTTAACAGACGATCACGTGCTCCCTGCGATAGAGGAAAAGCGGCGATGATGATGAATATATCGATTACAGCAAGTGGTCGCTGATGCGAACGTTTTACGTGCCGGTTGACATACAAATCGACGTCCTTGTGTCCCCAAATGGGCTGGGTGAAGGGGATGAGGAGAGATAAACGTAGCGTGAACATGTGTGCAAATGTATTTCCGATTGCTGCATATTCCGTCAATGTTTTTTTTTTCATTATTCTACATTTGACTAAGCAGGATTGAATGACCAATGAACGAAGCAAGGTTGCGCTATAAATAAAGTGTTCCGATTTTGCAGTTAGTTTATTTTATATCCTGGGACATTCTCAAGGCTTTCATCAAGCCACTATCTCTCATAGCTGGGAATTTACATGAAAGGCAGTGTTTATCGATCGATTAAACGGTGCTGTCTTTCATTTGTGGAAATTGGTTAGATTGTAAATGAAATATATTGAACAAAGGACACTCGATTTTAGGACCTTGTCCCTGAAAAATGAAATGTTGTGAAACAGATTTTTTTATGTTTCAAATGCGACCATGCCGTATGCATCCTAATCTTTAAGCCCTGGACAAAGGCTATATTCGGTTGAATGTTTTGACCAGCCCTTCTGTTGCCATGTCCTGGTTTTACAACAGACGACGGATTCCCCATAGGAAGGTGGTTTTTTCTCTGTGGCGTGCCTTTTAACGAAAATTGATTCAATTTTCGTGACACGAACACAGCGAGGTATAGGTGTGTTGGGAGAAATCAGAGGCATGAAAGCGCAGGCTTACGATGCTTGCTAATTCAATTATGTTCAGTGCCCTACCACCTCCGGTCTGAACGGTGCAGCAAATTGGGTTTCAGTCTCGGAGAAAAAGAAAAGGCACAAAATTACGTCTAATTTAGTACGACTCTGCACCGAGGGGCAATTATTAGAAGTCTCAGGAATGCCAATGCCTGGCAGAGTGTGTAGTTATCTTGTCAGGTTCTTGAGTTGACTTAAAGTGGATTTCAGTGAGATCTTTCCGAAGAATAAGTGGCTCTAACTGCACTATTAAATTTATTCCTTTTTAACTTATTGCAGGCTTGATTTGTGTTCTATTATAAATTTATAAATTATTTAGGAGGTACTTCTATTTTGTTCAACTTTTTCTTCTACATAAGATATGTCTTCGATTAACAAGTATGGACAAGAAGCAATTTACTTTAAACACGTTTCGCTCATGCTATTGACGTAAAAGTAGTGGCATGATCGCACTTATGCGCTAACTGCCACCATCGGTCAAGGAAAATGACACTTAAGGGGGTCATCAATTAGTAGAGAACTCGTATCTAGATTTCCCTAGTTCTCGTACGGACATGCTGAATTAGACGGAACGGCTGATAATAGTTCTGTTTGTTGGCTACACTGTTGTGCCTGTGTATTTTAATATGTATCATCTTCCATACAAAGTTCACAATACGCAACCATTTGTGGCACATTTGAAGAAACTACACGTCACTCGGCGTCGGTCCCACGAGGGTTTTCCATCGTATGATGTGTTTGATGATAAGAAGGATTTAAATGTTGTGGTTCCTTTAGAGCCCAACATTTTAACGCAAAAGATAACGCAAGCCGGCTCTTTGAGTTTCTATATTTAATTCAGGCACGGGTTTCCACTCCCTGGTTACTCACAGGCTGTTTGTTATCTATGGGAAACGGCTTTGGAATTATTTACGAGGACATGGTTTATATTTTGGACATGGTGTATAAAGCATTTCCTACAGACTTTGACCAAATAATCAACTCGTTCGGTTTTGAAGATGCATTGGATTTTAATATGGACTATTGAATAGCTGGTTTAAACAAAATATCGTTGAACATCTGGATGTAACAACATAATATTGTAGGGCCTCTCAGGGAGCTGTCGAATAACTTACGGGAATATGTTACGTAACTATTAGTCTTTTTGGGCTCATTGGATCGCTGCTGCCTTCGTGACACATCATGGTTCGTCCTGATCCGCAAAGACGCAACCTTGCCGAAGATGGATACACACCGCGAGGTTTGTTAACTCACCAAATTGCACCGGTGGTCATTTGTAGGCGTACAAAGTCTGTAAACAGGGTGGAGCAAGCAGCAAGGTGTGTCCAGTTCCTCCCCGCTCGTGAGCAGTACCGTTGCGAAGGATTTTTTATGCAACCATGTGCACCCCAAGCGGCGAGTTTGTAGGCAGTAGGAGGCCGGGCGACATAAGCTGATTTTGCAACTCTGTGGGATCCGTTTGGTGCCTGGTTGGCGGTTACCTGGTCACATGTCGTGTATGTCCAGTGCTCTAGACTGCTACTTGCGGTGCGAAACACGTGTGACGTTGTGGAACTTCTGCCCCTGACGACGTCGAAAGTAGACGACTCAAAGCTTGGTTTTCAATCGATCGTTGATCAGAATTAGAGGCCACATGGCATGGCATAGAAATGCCATTCGCAACGCGCTCCTCGGAACGCTTTAGGTTTCCTTGTGTTGGGTCTGCTTTAGCAGCTTTAATCTAATTTGCGTTCGATTTTATTGCATGCATGTGGTGGCCTGATCAATGAAGGCCATCACCCAAATCAAGTTAGAAAGACACGTAAGGTTCTCGGTGTCTAATTTTATCGGAATTCGCTGTAAACGTCGGGTTGGATCTAGATAAGGAAAGTCTCCAATCTTCACGGCAGTCCGTCAAAAAAGGTGGCTCAATCGAACAGTAGGAATAATGATTTATAAAAGCTTACGCCAGATCCATTTGATTTTGCTGCCCTTTTTTTCTCTTCCTTCTTACTTAATAACAGAAGTTAAAATTTTATTGAACTATCTCTGCAATTACCACACCTGCATTTACCACAGACATACTTCATGTGGCACACCATGGCGAAGTCTTGCACACTTGTACGCTGTTTTGAGATTAACTATGCTGACCACGCAACACGCCCACCACAAATAATGTCGCTACAAAGACACACCGTAGGACCTCGGAGGACCGTGACATGTAATGACGGTTGGAAATGGATGGACAATTTGAGCTCCGGTTGCCTTCGACTTCGCACACGTCGACTGACCTTCTTGCGCCGGTGGAGGGTTTAGTTTGCCATACAAGGCCTACCTTGAGGTACTATGGATGGTTTTCTTGATAACTTACGGTCAACAGTTGTTTGTTTTATTCGTCTTTTGCAGCGTTATTTTGATTGTGTTGTTGAGTCATCTTAATCAGGCGTCGATGATCACGCGGATTGGCTGAACCAAACGCTCGGCAAAAGGAGCGCGCGGTGCGGCCTTGATACTCCTTCTGGTCAGGTGCACCCGTTTGTAAACCGTATTCAAACAATACCCACATGACGAAGCTACCGATTTGGCGTGGCATGTTTAGTCATCGTGAAATCATTTTGTATGGAATCCAATTCAACGCGCGGAAGGCGGGAAAAGAAATCGGAGAAGAAGAGGAAACCCCAGCGGAGCAGTTCGAGACCGTTCCAAGGCGGATACTCGCTAAGTGTTCGTGCGTTTGAGTTCAGGCACACGAAACTGGTGAAAATTTCCCCATCACCCATTTTCCGCTAACGCGCGAGCCGGACGAGAAAGAAAGTGGTTGCGAATCGATTTGTAAACCAAACCCGCTCGACGGTAAATTGAACTCCAACGTTTGCCATTCGCTTATTCGTACGTACATCTTACGTTCGATGTTTTGAACTACAACTTTTTGCTTTGTGTGTGCGCCGCATGCGCGAGCTGGGAAGACTCATTTCGCTTTCAATGTTCTCGACAAGCCACGGCAAGAAGTGGATTTATTTTTCCCAAACTTTTCCCTCCCGTCAGAAATCGCAGACATCGATACGAAGATGAACGAAAGCGGCCCGTCGAAGGTGAGCTCGAGGGAACACCACCGAAGCAGTAGTTTCACCGCTGCGAAACTCAACTTGAAGACGCTCGAGTGCTGTGCCGTTCGAGGGTTTGGCTTTTACACGCGCTTCCTCGATCGCGCCACGTTGAGCAAACGTTGTGCTCCGTTTGCTCGATGACTAAGCCGACTCTCACTGATAAGCAGGAGCAGCATCGCACCGATGGTTGCTTCGCGATAAGTGGGGTCTTTGTTCTGGCTCTATCGCCAGCGCACGTTTGTTCCCAGAAGCGAACGCGATCGAAACCTGCTGTTTGTTCCCTTTGAAAACGGTGGAAATGTTTGCATTTAGTACGTTGAAGACCAGGTTGTCGTGCTCTTGTTGTCTATGTCACGTTAAAGTGACCCACTTGGATCAAGTTTCTGTTCTGAAGTTTTGGTATAATAATCCATTCTAGCTTTGGCGAGGTGTTTTATCATCCAGTGTAATGGTCTAGCGAGCAAAGGCGTCGTACGAACACGTGGCACCATCCCCGGTCCGAACCTCTTTGATAGAAGTTCCCTATTCGTCTAGGCGAATGAGAAATAAAGGCCAATGCAATGAGAACAATTTTTCGCAATGAACCACCAGATGGCGGTTGTTCACGTGGCATTTAATTAAAGGGCCATGTGATTATTCCCAAACCCCTCAAAGCTGTATCGTTCCACATCGATAAAGATACAGAGAGAGAGGGAGAGAGGAGGAGGAGGAGATCCCGTTGGTTTGGTGACACACGTCTCTCGTATGCGCAGCTTTCAGGTGAAACAGATTTGATGGATTAAGGAAAAAGTTGGTTTTTGAAAGTTAAAAACTACCTTTCGGTGGTGTAAGCACCATCGTTCGCCGGCTGTTGAAAATTCTTCTCGCACGGTGTTGGTATGTTGTGTTTATGGGTAGTTGTATCTTTCCCAGCATACTATCAGCTGTTGCGTGTAACCTTGCTTTCTGTAGTAGTGCGAGACTTTGAACGCCGAAGGAAACGAGGATACAGCATCAGGGAATGGGGAGAGCAAGAGAGCATATTTTCTTCTGTTTAAATTTTTTGTTTGCCCAGTCCAGACAACGATTCAAACGAACGAACCCGACTCGGGCGTGGAAAAACCCGGCACACGCACACATCGGCCTGGTGCAGTCCTTATACAACCAATCCTTCCGTTGCTTTTGCACGGCGCCGGCGCACTTGCGCGTTGCACTCCAACGAACCCCGTACCATACGGTATGGTCGTCGTACGAGACAAGGCGCTTCCCAGAAATCCTCTGGTGTGCCAAATGCCCTGTGCTGAAGGTTGAGGAAATGCGTCGTAGATTCCTGCCCGAAAAATGTGTACACCAGTAATTTATCGATTTGACAAACTTTAGGCTTTCAGCTCCTGTTAAAAGCAACCCACAACCAAGTCGATTTGTCTTGAGAAGGTGTGTGTATGTTTGTCCGGTGAGACTAGCTATCGTTCGGCAGATTGATAGACAAGTTCGAGGATGACGTCATTACCTTGCCCCTTCATTGGACGTGTTTTGCGTTCTTGTTAATGATGTTTATACGTTCTGAGACACCAGATTCCGGGATGGAAGGATGTTCCTTCCAACGAAAGGTGCTTAAGCAGATTCGTTTAAGGAAAAGGCAAGCTCCAACTGACTCACTCCATGATGTTCTCCATTACATGTATATGGCAAAGCTGCGTGGCTTACTTCTGCCTCGTGGTCCTTCAAGCATCGGAACAAAATGGAGAAAAAACCAAACGAATTGTGCAAGTAGGGCCCTACATGCATTATTTCTTTGCCTTTTCTCTTGACCTTCAAGGCCTCGCGGAATCTGAGACACAAAGAAAATGACATATCGACGTACACTTTGAAGGTTTCCGGCGGCCGTCGTCGAACAAATGCGAGACAAGATGCTTGAAATCGTCGGGTAGTTGCGAAACAACGCATCACGCATTGAATCATGTGGTTTCAATTGCTGAAATTGAAGACTCACTCGATAGGTTAATCTCCTTAGCTCATTTCCGCCCGAGGCACAATGGATGATTAAGGATGGTGAAATCAACTGCGCCGCTCGTACGTCAGGTAAAATGGTGACATTTCATGACGGTAATGTAACCATCGATTCGATTGACAATTCCATGACTTTTAAAAGCTGGTACCGCATCGCAATACCTATTGGCAATTCGTCTTCAAACAAAAAGAAAGGACCGGAAAGTGTGAAAATATGTGACTCAGAATGAATGAATTCTACGCATCGTACAAAGAGTGACGTAAATCTGAACTGAAAAAAAAAGAAATGAGGTAAACCTGTAAAAAACATTATCTAAAAAAACCTGTTGCAAGTGGGATGAAAAACACGTCATTCATCTCCCGCCGATACTGGAATGGAGTGGTAGGAATGATCGTGGCTTGGTCTGAGAGGTTTTTGACAGCTGTTAACGATGTTGTAGATTGCGCCAAGTTTGTCGTACGTTTGCTTGCACATTGACTTAACAATGTTTTCCCTATTCACAAGACATGGTTCGCTGGGTTGAGTTTTACCAAATCGTCGCCCGTCCGGCATGTTCTTGCAATGTTTATGGTCGGTTTTACCAAACCGGGTTTTTGTCTCGTTTGCTGGTCTGGCAATAGTGACTGTCTTTGTCAGTTGTTTGACATTTGCAATTGAGACATTGTGGGAAAGATAAATCTAAATATTATGAAGTCTAAGTAAACACTTATCCGAAGAAACATCGGCTTAGGTGTTGATTGATTGTGAAGAAATCGGGGAAAGGATGCTTCCGTACAAGACGGCTGCGATCGTTATGCGTTAACTTGTTATGCGTTATCTTTCTCCATCCGGCTATGGACACACTTGCAAACGAACAGCAACTGATGTGAAGGTAAACATGCGACAAGCGTGTGCAATGCACGGCATGGGGGGGGGGGGGGGGGATAAATATTTGCCAAGTTTTTTAAATGTGGCTGTCGCACGACTGTTGATTGCCGGCGGCTACGGTTGGCGTAGAAACAGTCATTTTCGTACCGTAATGTCAATCAAAGTAATCTCGCCGACATCATTCACGACCATGTGCCGGGTCACGCCATCGTGTTGGCTGTTACCTACACACGAAAAAGGGAAGTGTTCTCTGTGTTCATTTCAACGTTAGGAGGTAACTTCTTGCATCCCGAGCTTGATTCCGACAGAGTCATCCCTTTTTGCATCCAACTTCCTCTTGGCCAACATGTTTACCTGACGTCTGGCGTATCAAAATGTGGGGCAGGAAGCTGTATCCAATGGATTTTGTTTTACCTAACAGCTGACTTTCGGCTACGAATTGTAGCCTTTGTGAGAGCATATATTTAACCGAGACCGCCAGGGAGAGACGGTTGATGACTACTTTGTTATTAAATGACGGACATGTAACTTACGAAGACCAGAATTCAGGTGTCTTATACACGTTTACAAATGTTCAACGCAACCCCGAAGTCTAGAGTTCAAAAGAGGACCTGCATTTTTTAATCTTTTTCAAATCTTATGTTTCTTGTTCTATTGATGTTTGAAAATGTGTTTTATTAAGCCTTCTTCCAATGTAAAAACTTACTAGCCTACGATGTACGCAGATAAACAATTTAAAGAAGCTACCACAAATGAACCATGAGAGACGCTTAGTCGTCTAGTCTGTTCCGCATTCCAGGGAGGCAAGCTCATCCACACCCTTACAATATTGATAAGGAGGAGTGAATAGTGTGTGCCCTCTCGACGGCATGTGCCTTCGAGATTGTATGTATCAAAAGAAGGCGAAGTTGGAGGAGTGTCAAATGCTTTTTTTTTTAAATAAAACTGCATGCACCACTGGTTTAGACGGCTTGGAAGCTCGCATTGCATCGGTATGACGAGCAAAGATCGTATCAAAACATAGCAGAATAAATGGTTTATTAGCATGAACCGTGTCATATTAGAAATTGCGGGGCTTCATCTTTTCGAATGCCACTCCTTCAAATTGATAAGGAATACTAATAATTTAAAAATATATTTAAAAAAGGAATGTAACAGAAGTTACTTAAGCGGGCGCTGCCAGCTTCATTTCCAACGTTTCGTCCAAGCGTATGCGCGTGTTCGTGATGTGTTATTTTACTATCACATCTTATCACATCACCTCGTGTTGTCGATTTCCCGGTGCCGACGAGGTGTTTGATACAAAAAGCCCCTCGCCCCAAGAAATCATTGACGACGGGTAGCTCGTAAAGATTTCACTCGTACCGTGACGTGATCGCGTGCATAAAACGTCGCCAACCTTGAAAGCTCGATTCGTGTGAGATTGGTCGTCATTTATCAACTTTGGTATTGTGCGTGTGTGTATGTGTGTGTGTGCGCTTTTTGGTTTCTTGTTTTTATAATACGACGATACTGCAATACCGACTGCGGTGGAATGTATTCAAAAGATTTCGTCTCACTTTTTGCTGGTATCAGTAGAGCATCCAAATTACATACGCATGCGATGGTTTGCTCGACGGTTGATCGAAATTAAAAGTGGTTGGACCGGTTTTCCGAAATAACATCGAAAAGAAACATCCTATAATCATCCGATTCTAGGGTTTTTTGCCTCTCGCTGTCTTGTGCTTCGCTTGATGGTTTCATTTGAATCGGCCCTTGCTTACGGCGCCCTTGGTGGTATCATTAATACAGATTATGTACGTTCAATGTCTGGGAATGGAATGCGACAGATTTATTACATTATGTATGGTTTTTTTTTTTTGCATCGGTTGATGGTTCATATCGCCTTCCCAAGCAACGTAGAAGATGAGGAAAGAGGATGATGGAGCACCTTTTCGCTCCACTGTTTCTTTTTCTTTATCAAGTAATTGCCTTCGACTGGTCGCGTGATTGTTGCGTCTGAACTCAGCACCGACAGTACAACGAACTAAAAATGAATAAACAAAAAACATCAATTACTCAAGGGTTTGCCAATGTCAGCATTTTACTGATAAGAAATCTTGAATGCCGGAAGGATGAAATAAAAATAAAACAAAAAATAGATTGTGCTTGGTTGGTATGCAGTTTTTAAGGACATATAGCCTTAGTAGCCGGCCGGGTTAACACTGTAGAGGTGTATGTCTCCAGGTTAACTTGAGATGGCCCAGGAAGCTGGATTCATCAGCCGTACTGGGGTAAATCCTCGTCGAAGAAGAAGAAGAAGGTATACAGTAGATGACACGATTAACTATGACTTCATTAACATTAACTGATTTTTCGACTCTAACCATCTTCTACATAGCCATCAAGGTCCAGAAGAGATTTTATGAATTTGCATCAGCTTGCAGGGTGACATGAACTGTTTTTTCACGGTCGATGGGTAAAACGTGCATCTTGTTGCATGCCGCCGGACAACACGTGAATCGATAGGCTTGAACATTTTCCATCGCCATCAGCATCGTCATCATTATCACCAACGATTGTGGAGCTCCTCGTTGTGCCCCAAGCTGCCGACAACAGCCTTCGTCCTATATCTTGCTATTCGTGCTTTACCCTTTCTAGAAATGTACATGCATGCTTTCATAGGCCCGCTTTTTTTGGAAGGTGGATGATTACGTGACGCCAATTTGCAACCAGTTTCGTGTGTTCACTTCCTGTCCACCGGAGCTTTGTGGATTTCCAATGGAAAAAGTGGGCTCGCGGCGTCGTTTGGCTCGTAATGCTCGTTGCTCAATATCCTGTGTTCCCCTAAGAGCGGCCAGCATGCTGTTGAACTTTTCAATGGCAGATGGTCGTATCCTCCTTGGCGTGCCGAGGTCAACAGTGGAACAGTGGGCGTTAGCGGAGAGATCCGGGCGAACTTTCTTCCGCCTGTCGCACGTGAAAGTCATCGGAGGGAGAAATTTCGTTTTTCTTGTGTTGATGAACAATGTGTCGTTATTTTCCACGGCCTTAAACTGGTTGCGCATGCAGGACGGAAACGTGGCCTCTGGCAGCCGGTTTGCGTGTCCTTGTCCTGTGCCGCTCATGACCGTCAACTTTGGGTCACTATTTTCATGGCTAGGGTGTAAGTTCGTAGTATCAGGAGGGCATCTGTGAGTATTTTGATTCATCTGTACATCAGTCGGTGAGGAAGGATATAAATTGAACGAGAAAAAGATAAAAGACAACATACAACAAGGGGCAATTTAGCGCTAAAAGGAAGATCTTCCAGGTCGCACCAAAGGAAAAGAGAATTTTTTTGTTCTGAATGAAGAAAAACCAGGAAAATGCCTATCCTAGTTTTTTCTGCAATTATCCTTGCTCCAATTTTCCGGAAGCTGCGACCTTACCCATCGATGAACCTTTTCTAAGTTCGTTGGTCCTCATCCGCACTGCTGGTCGACTTTGTCGTTCTCTGCTCGGTCCGTTTCCTTCACAATTGTTCCTCCTTTTTACCGTGATTTGTTTTCGTTCTATCGTGAGAAATTGTTCCACGGTATCCTCGACCCAGATATTCGTAGCAAAACCGGCGACAAACCGATCGACCGATGTAGTAGCGCTATATATTCCTGGAGCGGGCAATATATATGCGTGTTCTAAATTTCCCTACGCTTGACGATGGCCTTCCAGAATGTGTCCTCACCCGACCATGGCCTCACACGTTAAACGCATTACCTCCAGCAACCAAAATCGACCACGTCGTTGGTCCGGTGCCAAGATTGGGAAGTTACCGGCGGGAATGTAAGGCGTGCGCGAGTTCAAGGATGATGATGGCTACGAGTAATTTAATTTTCCCCTACCCCCTTCAGCCACACTTGCATAGAACCGCGTTGCACTATTTGCTCCAACCATTTTTATCCTTTATCGCCACCGATGACCCCGATTTTCCCGTTAGAGAGAGGCATTGTTTTCGATTGTTGCTTTTTGTGTTTGTACCAGTGCGCGTCATTTACAATTTATGTAAATTGAGCTCCAACCTAGTTCGTGCAAGTTCGAGCTCCGGCAGTTGCACTGGACCATGGGCGGAGCCGCTTCTAACGTCGCTTAGAGTCTTAACATAATAGTTGCCACAGCTTCTGCCCCCAGTGCATTTGCGAAACGATTGATTGAGCGAAGTAGGGAGCGGGAAATGAGCAATCCATTCCCGGGGCGCATTTCAGGGCGCATGTATAACCAATGTCCTTTGTAGTATGGCAACGGAACACGCATACGCTAGACGTCGTCGTCGTTGTGGGCTGTCATCGTGCAATCGGATCACGATGTCGTCTCCCTGTTGCTCCTGCCTGTCGTACGGAAGGCTGCGCAATACCAGTGGCCTCCTCGTGCATGCATTTTCCAGTGCATCCATTTTGCATGACACGGAGCCAACGTGGAGGTTTGCGTTTCTGAGGTGCTGAAGTTGGTCGATGGAGCAGGACAAGGAAACTGGCAATTTCACGTTGTTTGAGTGTTTAAATATTCCGGTGGTCATCCAGGGGGTTTCCGATAATACAATTCTATGAACGTTTGTATGTCTTTCCATCTCTTAATTTAATTCGAAACCTCTCGACAATCTGCTCTCGAGCGAAAGAAATCAACATAATCTTCATTTTGTGCCGTTCCGTTCGTGTCGGTCGTTGAAGGTTATGTACGAAGTTTCTCGAATCCGCATTCGGATACCGTCTGTTGTCGAATGTTCTGGAAATCCTTTAGCGCCGGTAAACTTTTAATTTCGCTTGCAACCAACAATCCATAGCCATAGCAAAAGCATTCCTTTCCTACGATTTACTAGCTGATGCTCCGTTGTGCTAACCGAAGATAGCTGCTCATGGAGTGAGACGGATGCAATCAGGAAGCATCCAAAACCGAAGGTCACAAAAATATGGCTCTTCGAACCAAGCAAGTTTCGAAAGCACCAACTAATTGTTGTTTTGTTGCTCCGGACGCGAATTGGGTTAAGCTGTGCGCGCGAGAGTGGGTTGAAATTGAAGTTCGATAAAAAAATGTATCAAAACGGTAACGCTTCACCTAGCTTCGGTCTTGTGGTTGAAACGCCGGCGTTGAAACGGCACAACTGGCCTGGAACGGTTTTGAAAACGCAATTTTCACTCTCGCCATCGAGTTATGCTCCAAATCCTCTTTGTCTGGATTGTTGTGGATAAAATATAATTAGTGGTTTTTTCTTATGCTTTCATTGGACTTATTCGACTCTTCTACACTCTTCTCTTCAGATAGTTTCGTGTGTTACTAAAGAAAATATGCACGTTTAGGATTTTGCGAAGTTTTGGCGCGCGATGGCGCATCCCTCGTTGTACTTTATCTAGCGGCGAACACAACAATGCGGCACGATCAAGGTCGTCCGGTTCGCTAGCCGTCTGTATGACAAACTGTGCGGGAGACGCTATTGGAAGATAAAAGATCTTCTCTAAAACCACATTGCGCAATCGAGTGCCTTTCAGCCTGCCTAGCGGCTGCATCGAACACTCGAGTTGCAGGTCGTGCTCTTCGTTTTCGACCTTTGCTATGCTTTGCAAAGTCGATATGCAACGAGTGAAGGTCGGTGGTTTTACGGGAAAGTTTCTTGCTTGTGCTTGTGCCTAGTGAAACTCCCTCATCGCTTGGCCCTCGGAAACATTATCATCAATTTGCATGTGACAAATCAATTTTCTTAGCAATTCCATACTTACATAAATCACAAGCGTCGGCTGTGGTGGGCTTAGTGCGACTCGGCCTTTACCGTCCATGGGGAGGTGAACTTGTCTCACCGATTATCTTACGACTGGACAACGAATGAGTAAGCCTTGTTAGCAAGGTATGAGCAGCTATATTTCAGGGAGGGCAATACATGCTCGAGAGAAGGGAAACACGCAGTTGTAAAACGGCTCTTTAACGGTATGGCCACTAGAAACCGGTGAGATTGAAGTGTGAAACAGAACAGGCTAACATCATTGATGACTTAACACTCTAGAAGGCAGGTTTACTTTAGGCTCCGAGCCTTAGCACAAAGATGGTTGCCATTTGTTGCATGTGTAAGCTTATGACGTTCGAGTTCGTGTGGAGGAAACATTTAACAATCTGTTGTTTACTTACCCGTAAGGCGTTTTTGCCGAATTCAGTGCACTCTACTCGTTGACGATAGCAGATTTGTTTGACTTTCAAGCAATAAAATATTGAAGTTACAAGACAATCTCAAGTGGAAAAGTATCGGAAGCAAAAGTAACGACGCATGTAACGGCGAAGAATAATTAACTCACAGAATTCATAGGTCAGCGCCTGAGGTGCTTCCGTGAGACCCAACCAACAAACAATAAAGCTGAATTAATCCACGTTTGTAATCTACACGAAACACGTGCCAGGCAAGAATTATATTCGCATTTGAGTGAGTTTGTTGTGCTTTGAAGCTGCATAGTGCAAAAAAAAGTCAGATTCGATGAGAATTTACTCGTTTTGAAGAATTACTTTAACATGCTTACGATGGTTCTGATGTGAAAGACAGTAAATCGTTTGTTCCTTGTCAATAAATTGTCTGTCTCAATCGATTTGACTGCTGTGGAATTGAACGTTTACCACACGCCCTGACACACGAGTGGTCTCATGTAAAATGTTGTCTGTTGCCTGCCTTTTCCGTTTGCCGGTCGTCAATAACTCTCCGAAGGAAATGTGGCAAATTGAAACGGTCGTTTCACGCTGCATTTTCACATCTGGCAGACGGGTGCGATTGGGAAAGTCGTGGTGAATCCGACGACAGGGATATCGGACGCGACAGGAGAGATGGGAGTAGACAACGGATCACTGTATTCTTACACCGCACCCTGCTTTTGGGCGAATTAAAAATAGCATGGGTAAAAGATCGAGCGTTTAGCGGCCATTTTCTCGGACAATGGAAACACGAGCGAGCGTCACACGAGGCGAGACCGTCGGATCATTATCGTGTGTCTATCAGCAATAAAACGTTCATTTTCACACTCCACCCTTTTGTAGCTGCCAACAAGGGGTGGGTTTTGTTTTCCCCGGGAAGGTGGAAAGGAAGGAAGCTGAAACAGTTCGCTAAACAGCAAGTGACGTGTGATAGGATAGTCTAGTCGCTGAAACTTACCTTCACGATCGATCGGCTTAATAGATGATGGAAATTGGTTTTGGAAACGGCATAACTCTTCGTTCACAATGTAACAGTCTATGATCTTGGAATCATTTTCTTCATCCTACTTCATCATCAGAGGGTCCACAGAATTCAACCGTGATTCATGGAAAAAGGATTCGTTCTCTGAAATTGATAAAATTAAAATTACAATTTGCTAAATATACAATTCATAAAACGATTCGAAGGATATAACTCAGCTCACAGCTGTCACTAGTTCAAGCTTCTTCTGATTCATGAAAACGTTCAATTGACTCTGCCGACTGTCGTTGATTCAATTAGCCGCGGTCAGATACGATGATAACGTTCCGACGGAGATGGGGGAACCACGATGCGGCGATGGTCATGTTCGGAAATGATACGCAAGTATGTGCCCCCATTTCGGAGGTGTCTCATGAAAGTGATGAATGTAGCCAGCTTGATCGTCTGGGAACACGAGTAGCATGGTGCACTTCCTTCTGAATCTCGGATATGGAAGCGACGAAACGATCCTTCCAGGGTGAGGAGTGAGAAGAATTCCGATGGGAAGCTCTCGGGCCAACTTGAACCCGCAGTTCAATATCAATGCTGATGTTCTATGTTGTCGTCTGAAGTTTGTTTAATTGAATTAGAGGACATCTGCTTCTCTGATGTGGTACGCAGGCACAGAATTCTCGGTCTGACACGCACTGAAGATCGAGAACTTCTATTGGTCTTAAAAAAATTTATATATTGCTGCCTACACAGGAAATACAATTCGGATTCGTGATGCGTCTAAAAGTCGTATAATCAATCGGGGGTTAGAGTACAGAGCGCTTCTATTTGCTTCCTTCTTTCCACCGGGCGGTTGAACGTAGCTTTGTAAATCACGGCTGTGGTTTCACAGTTCCGCTGGGACCGGCCGGGAGTGGGGCGCAGCCACACTGGAGTTAATTGACTCTGATGCTAATCATCCATCAGAACCAGCGCGCATCGACCGCGAGGTGGCGTGATGGGAAAATATTGCTCGCGATCGTGCTTGAACCGTGAGATGGCGGCTAGTTGAATTATAAATGGGTGGGGAGAGTCGGAAGGCAAGTAGTGTGTCCAGTTTGGTTGAAGTTTCGCTGGCGATGATACTTATACGGTTCCCGTGGCCGTCGGAAATTTCCATTCCACGAATAGGGAGGTGGTGGATGTTTCCTGATGTAGAAGGCAATGAAGAATCGAAGCGTCAACATTTCCATGTAGTTACATTATTTATGTACGAGTTAATAGATGTCATACCACTTTAAATATACCTTAATAAACGTTGTTTTCGTTCCATCCGAGAAATTCCATGTTTTGATTCGCTGCCAGCAGGTATTTTCATTAGTTTTACGGTTGTGTTTATGTTCATGAGCCGACTCTACTCAGATCCCGCTTGGAGGATAATTTCCACACATTTTTTCCTCCGTTTAGACGGAGGTGGTTACTTTAGGCGGCAATCCGCGGAGAAAATGTCAACGCGCGCGTGGGTTTGTTGTTAATTATTTTTGGCGATTTTGGCACACTACTGGCATTGAAAATTTGCTGCTCGCAGTGGGAGGGCGTGTTGGGGGGGACCTCTCTGGGTGGGAAAATATCACGCTTCGGCCTGTAACGTTCGCTGTGCGGAAGGTGAAGAGTAAAGCGCGCTCGTACTTTAATAATTATATGCTTTGGCGGTGGTGGCGAAGGTACAAGACGCCTTAAATGTTTGTCCCTGCTCGTTGATGCACGAAAAACGGGTGATTAATCTTTCGACATATTATCAGGTGTGTCAATTTGTTAAAGTTTTTTTCGATCGCTGTGGCAGTATTTTTAAAAAAGAAAAACACGTTTTACAAGCACACACACCCACGTCTCCTTAATTCTGATTTCTTTCCTCATTTTACGCTTCATTTCAGACGCAGGGTCAGGCAGCCGGTGGCGATGACGGTAGCGGCCAGTGTATATGGTACGGCATCTGCAACGTGGACAATCTCAACCGGGCCAAGTACTGCGCGTACAACGGTACGGCAAAGGTGGTCGACGGCAAAGCGAAAGATCTGCTAAAGGTCTGGTGCAAGCATCTGCTGGTCGAGGATGAGGCGGGCAACGTAAACACGTGCTGTGATGCGGCACAGGTGAGTGATATACTAACAGTACGCTGTTTCGCCCGAAAAAACGGCCACCCCTAGAACCTGATTTAACAATGTAAGCCGCATGCCCTTGCTCAGAACAAACCTTATCGCTTATACAGCAGTTTTTTTTTGCGACGCAATAACGAACCCCACATTACCCTTTATTTTGGACCCTTTAGATTGGAATTAGCTGATCAAACTAATTTGCAGAAATATTTAAAATAGTTGTCATCTAGGACGCCTCTTTCGCCTAGTTGGATCGTTAATACTCGCCCCGACATATGCAAAACGGTGATCTCATTGGAACATCAAAACATCTTGATGGTGTGCGACGTTTCCTTCTACCGTGACGAAGCAGCGGCGACGCGGGGAGAGCTGCGGTCCGTTTGACCTTGGCAGTGACGAAAAATCTGCCTCGGTCCGCCAGCAGCCAGTTGCTACTTCCGCGTGCCTCGCGTCGGACCGTGTCGGAGCTTGTGATGCGTAGCAACAATATAGCTGGCCCTGTTCTGCCCTACACGATCACCCACCATTGACAAAGAGACAAACTCGTTCGAAGGAGGGAAAAAGAGAGGAACTAAAGAATGCTGCGTATTCCGCGTTGCTGCGCAGACATTAGCAATTCGCTTGACTGGCGGAAGGGAATCAAAGCGGGCGGTTGCGCCTAGCGTAGTAGTGGTCGGTGCGGAAAAATAGTGCCAATCGTTGTTTGTTTGTTGCAAGTCGCAGGTGCGGCGATAGCACGCCCTAACGAACCTCAAGGACAATCTGTTTGCACTATTCTACGGCAAAAGTCTTAGCAGCTCGGTAGCGGTGTGTCACTGGCTGCACGGGTTGACGGACTGCTGATACTGCAGGCATTGGGTTGTTAAGGTCAACATAAGACGATGCACCCGATACCGCCATAGTCCGCCGGCAGGCAGCAAGAATGCACGCTTTTGCTCATCGCTACGGCATACGCCAGAGAGGGCAGTGACATGGGCGAAGGTTGCCTTTTATGTTGAAGCACTGGGTCGCCTTCGAACGGACTGGGACGCAAATGACCCAGTGAATCGCCGAACCGGTCCCACACGGACCGGCGTGGCTTACCTGGCTTAGAAGAGCGGCGACCGGCTTTTCATTCGTGCGTGTGTTTTCCCCAAAGGGAGGGGGGTTTCCGTCCGCGTATGCCGCGTATGAGAACTAGAGTTCCTCAGGCGCAACCGGTGCCAGAACGGTAAACAAAAACTTTCGGTCGGTCTTATTTTTTCGGCACGACACGATTGCTACCATCATCGTATGGGATCTTGCTGGTGTGTTGCTATTTGCATGTCTTTTTTAACTGGCTCCACCTCTCCACTTGGCCTTGCTTTTTGGCAATAAACTATTTTTGAACGCAACAGATACATCTTTACGGCACGTTTCGTGCTCTTCTTCCTGCTGCACTGACGTGTGTTTATGGGCGAAGAGATGGATGCTCTCTTTTATCCCGTCCATTGATGCTGGTTTTCACTGATGGACACGGTTGTAAGCAACGATAACCTTCAATGGAGATTGTATGTGTTTTTGTTGTGTCAATACTTAACAGGAAGCGGGAAGATTTTCCAGATCACTTTAACACAACCAACCCATGTTTAGTTCAACGGTTAATGCACGTTGCCGGATTGTTTTTAGCGATGGAAAACGTTACGCAAAAGAAGATTTGATAACCAACGGAAATGTGTGCGCAACAATATACCAGCGAAGCATCTGATAGCTTGTTTTATCGATGCCTCCTACTTTTCATTCATTAAAAATGAACAAAAAACAAATTAAACGATCTGCAACAAAAAAACAAATTAAATTTTTATATATTTTTCGCCGGACGCCGGACATGTTTATCCTTAAAATGTCCCTGTCGTGTTTGGTTCAAAATTGATTACTTGGTTGACACAATGCCGCACAATTGGCTCGTTAAACCAGGATTATTAATTACTAGTATATGATATTCACTTAAACTCAAAACATGTAGTATACTTAGTTTTATTTTAGTATGTTTGTGTATTATAGAAGATTAATCTCCCTTCTTTTTGCTTGGCAGGTTGAAGTGCTTAACAGAAATGTTGCCCTGGCGGCCAACTTTCTCGCCCGGTGCCCCTCGTGCATGACCAACCTGGTGCGACACATGTGCGACTTCACCTGCAGCCCGCAGCAGTCCAGCTTCATGAAGGTGATTTCGACGGAGGAGGTCGAGTCGAAGGATGACGCAAAGGACGAGGAACCGCTGCCGACCGCTGCTGACGTGGTGCCATCTGCCAAGGAGTACATTACGAAGATCGACATCCACATCTCGCAGCAGTACCTGAACGGGACGTTCGAATCGTGCAACCAGGTGTCCGTCCCGTCGACCGGTCAACTTGCGCTGGACCTCATGTGCGGTGACTGGGGCGCTTCCCGGTGCAGCCCGTCCAAGTGGTTTCACTACATGGGCGACGCGGAGAACAACCTGTACGTCCCGTTCCAGATCGACTACGTGGCGCACAGCTCGCTGAACGAAACCATCGACGGGTATCTGCCGTGGAACCCGCGGATCGTACCGTGCAACGAAAAGCTGGACGTGAGTAATGCGCCACCTTCCCGCTGCTCCAGGCAAAGGAAGATCGTCCGTTTCCGGCGACCCTTGGCACTAATCTGCAATCTGGCACTCCGTTTCCACCGTAGCTAAATACTCCGGCCTGTTCGTGTGTCGACTGTGAGGCGTCCTGTCCGAGACCTCCGCCACCGCCGAGCCCACCGCAACCGTTCATCATCTACAACATGGACGGATACGCGGTGGTGATGTTTGTAGTGTTTGTCGTCTGCAGCGGGCTGTTCCTGATCGGTGCCTGCTTCTGCCACTCGAGCAATGCCGCCGGTGCAAGTGCCAGCGGAGCAAGTAAGTGTTGTTTGCGCCGGGTGTGTTTTGTGGTTTTTTCTCCAGCCGGCCACTTTTTGGCAGCCGCGGATCAGTAACGGCGTGTTCCGATGAGATGGAGGCACCGGCGTGTGGTGTGCGTGTGTGGTTTTC
This sequence comes from Anopheles atroparvus, assembly GCA_914969975.1. Classification (NCBI taxonomy): domain Eukaryota; kingdom Metazoa; phylum Arthropoda; class Insecta; order Diptera; family Culicidae; genus Anopheles; species Anopheles atroparvus. Next base: position 22,829,581 of record CAJZCY010000003.1, read on the forward strand.
AACTCACTCTTATTTTCCTAGAGGACATGTTCCAAAACATGTTCCAAAACAGAACACAAAATCGATCTGCAAGTATGCTGCAACGCATTTTCAATTCAGCACATGAGTGTTGTTTCCCTTTCATTCAATTTCTCAATTTTTTCTTTTTTGATGTTCGTTAATTGCTCTGGAAGAAGTGTATTTTGGTTCACTTTGTTGTTTAGTAAGTTTTAGTTTGCCTTGTTATACCGAAGGGAAATCCGCTTTGTTTACGTTTAAAACCTTTAGCGTAAGGCTCATTTTGCACTGCTTTCCGTTCTGCTGGCGATTCATCGCAAATCATGAACGGCGAGGGAGCAGTGCTTTCACGTTCAAACATGTCTTGGCGATACAGAACAAGAGAAAAATGAGAAACGAAACGGAGTTATATTTTCGATAAACAATGCCTAACGTTAAAATGTGGTTCGTTTCCTGACGCCAACAAATGATTTCAATAATTCGGATCGACCATACGCTTTAGAGAAACGAAATGTACTGTTGGTCCCGAATAATTTGCTTCCCTACTACCGTTTTTTCTTAACAGTTTAATTTAAACTGCCTCTGTTGCAGTTCGATTGCTTACTGGCATGCAACAATAAATAAACATAAATAAAAATATACTTTAAGGGTGCTGATTTATCGATTATCTTATTCTTGCCTTAACTAGCTAGATCAGGCTGATTCGAGCAAAATAAAATCTGCCCATCGTCAGTGTGGGTTGAAAAGATGGTAATTTTTCGATGGTGTTGGCAAATTCTACTTAAATGAATGCAAGAGCACAGAGGTCATGTCCTGCTGGTTCTCGCAACATGCCCCTTCACGACCGGCCCGGCCCATATTTGCGTGCTCATGAATGATACATACATACCGTCTGGGCGATAATGAGATGATCGAATATTCGACGTGATCTTGAATTGTTAGTATTACCATTTTCGATTGAGGGTGACTTTGGTTGACCCCGATTGCGTGCTGCATCGATGAAGAGAAGGCGTCTGCGGTTGTTTTTTGACCCAGGGTTTGAGGCGGCCAATGAACGGTACTCCTTACTCTATGTATATAGGCGAGGTTTGGATGATCGAATGTAAGGATTGTCAGATAGCCCTGGTATAAAGAATAACACATTTTCCTAAACAAATGTTCAAATTGTGCCGATCGTTCTAGTCAGTGAAGATCCAACGCACGAAGATAATTAAATCAAGTAAATAATTTTTGCATAAAAAACCGCTCTTATAATGATAAAAATCGTGTCCATCGCATGGCAGTAGGTAGAAGGAGCTGCCATGTAAGCGGTGTCTCCACTATTACCAACAACCATTGTTTGCTTCGGGTAGCAGGTTGCGTGTTATGCAACCATTGGTGTAGTTTTATCATATAGCGTCAAAAAGGGAGAATACGCTCATACCGACACCAGCAACGACGGCAATTGTCGTTTTCCGAAACCGTTGCAAATGATGATGGCCAACAATGGATGAAATGTAGATAACGATTAGATTGAACCGAAGGGGGTGCTTGTAAACATCCAGCAAGGGATTAACTTAGATGAGCTGCATGGAGGTGCGGATACGGTAGCACGGTAGATGCACAGCAGCTCGCTGGGGTGGAAAACGATTACTGGACTATTTTTATCGTTGCATCGATCGGTTTTAATTTTCGTTTTCAGTTTGGTGATTTTTCCGCCATGAAAGTTGGTTGCCTCGCTTGGATGGTAATACAATCAATAATTATTCATCACCTTAAGCGCAATTTAAGAACTTACACCGTTTCTGACGCCATCTAAACAGCTGTTGCATCTAGCCAACTGTAAGCACACATACGCCATTCAAATCAAATTATATGTGCTTGCAGTTGATGGTTGCCTAGAAGCAACAGCCAGATGTTTAGATGGCAAATATCATTCCATGGTTCCTAGTGCAGAGTATGGAAAATATAAATCCGGGAATTCACACTGTCTAATCCATTCCCATCGAATGTAACTAATCCAATGCAACCGAGTGCAAGCTAGGCTGGATTTGGTAGGGGGAGCCTTAAGCCTTGTGCGATTGAAATCACTACAGGAACACACACGGTACCACACACGGTTTCTTCACATCCTCCATCATACGGCGGCGTAAGATCACACGGATCTCTTTACTCTAAATCGATTCGCAATATTACTAGAGACAACTGTAGACTGATCGTACAATTGTTTTTTTCGTTCTCTTTTTTCTCCCTTTCTCTTTGGTTTTGCCAAAACTAAATTTTCGATACTGAATAATGAAAAACGAAACAAATCAAACATGCAACATTCGCCGCATTCTTGCATTTCTCCCTACTCGTGGTTCCTTTTATGGCAAAAAATCATGTTTTAAACGAAAAAAAATATCGAACACAAACCAAACCCCACAACGAAACGAATTGATCTGCAAACATCAACCTACGCCCTTTGGCCGATGTACCGATACGCGCGTGCCTCTCCTTCTGCCTGTGTGGGGATCACACTACTACTCCTACTACCACTACCACCACTATCATCTGTAGAACTATTGGTAAACGCTGGTGACACGCTGCCCTCGGATCTGCGTTCCTCCGTGGGTCGCAGGCTGGCTGGTGGACTGTCCTCTAACAGTGGCGATCTGGGAACGGATCAGGAAGACTCACCCCTACAGTCGAAGCGCTCGAGTAGGTTTACTTCTGGTTTGTTGGATACGTTTTTATTTGCGTTGTTTTCATTTGGTCTCATCTCATCGACCGCATCTCGCGCGCTTGTGTTCTTTTCATCATATTTTATGTTGGGAATCATGCGATTGTGCGACTACCTGTGACGAGTGTGTATAGTTTGGAACCGTTTGCTCACGGAAGATATAAAAAAAAAAAAAAAAAAAAACTACCACAACACGTTCAAGTAACCGTCACATCAAACTTCATCCGCATTAAAACACTTCCACTGCGATGCTTGCTTTATGTCATTAAACTCAATCATTTATTCACAATAGGTTTCGTTGATATCATGTCTGTTGTACAAATCATTGCACTTTTTTGAGTTTGTTTGAGCCATGCGCTTCTTCCTCGCCAACAACCACCCGGAACCATCGGTGTTCCGCTTCCGTCAGACGTCTTAACACATTCATTTCCGACACTTTTGTACTTTTAATGTATCTGTTGATGTTTCACTGTCGATGTGTCTTGTAATCCCGCCACTCCTATTCCTTTTCACTATCTTACCAGGCCGTAAGAGGCCACCTATATGTTTCGTCTCACAATGTTCTATCACGCACATGCGTGTTGAAACATACGACAATAGACCAGTAATTCTTTCGCGTGAATACAACTGTCCACCAAAATCACTGGCTACTCAAAAATGTCTTGTTGAAACATTTGTAGTTCTCCTGTTCGCACACCTGAACTCTATGAAACTGTCTGTCTATTCCTTCGTAAAACAAAGTGCATGTGTACCGTACCCTCACATAAATGTTCTGTCAGGTTTAACGTGGGCTTGGCCCGTGAATGGTCCAAGAGTCGTAACGATGATGCGTAACGTTTTCGTTTCATTCGTCACACCTTCCCGGGTGCAGGTGCGACATGGGATGGTGAGCAAGAGCTGCGTCCTCATCCGTCGGACGTAGCGGCCGGTGACGATGACGACGAAGAATCGGGCTACTTCGAGCGGCTGGGAGCGAAGACCGAGACGGCCTTAGAGCATTTCTTCACCGCGTGGGGAACAACTTGCGCGAAACATCCTTGGTTGGTGCTTCTCGGAGGTAAAACACCGTTTGGGTTCTTCTATTAGATTTTCCTGATTCATCGTTCGCAAACTTAACACTGCTTATTTTTCTACTGCAGGACTTGTGTTCATCGTTGCCATGGGAATGGGTATCACCTTCCTGCGGGTCACCACGAACCCGGTGGAGCTGTGGGCCTCACCGTACTCGCGGTCTCGGGTCGAACGAGAGTACTTCGACTCAAACTTCCAGCCGTTCTACCGCATCGAGCAGATCATCATCAAGGCGGAAAATTTGAGCAACGTGATGCACAACACGTCCAACGGCGTTATTCAGTTCGGTCCGGTTTTCAACCGGCAGTTTCTGCTGGACGTGTTCGATCTGCAGGAGCAGATCAAGAAGATTGCCGCTCCGCTCGGGGACGGCAGCAACGACACGGTCGGCCTGCAGGACATTTGTTTTGCGCCGCTGAGCTCAAGCAGACGGCAGATCGTGACGAAGGACTGTGTGGTGCAGTCGCTGTGGGGCTACTTCTCAGATGACATGGACGACTTCAACGATGAGGAAGAGGATGGTCAGGGGTACGTGGTTAACTATTTGGATAAGCTGATCCAGTGCTTTGGTAACTACTACAACCCGACCTGTCTGGCACCGTACGGTGGCCCGATCGATCCCGCCGTCGCTCTGGGTGGCATCCCTCAGCCAAAATCGCCAGAAGAAAAGGCAAGCTATACGCAGGCGAGCGCCGTCATTTTGACGTTCTTGGTGCGCAATTACCATGACAAGGACAAGCTGCAGCCGGCACTCGCGTGGGAGACGGAGTACGTCAGCTTCATGCGGAACTGGACGCGCGCGAACATGAGCATCGCGTTCACGTCCGAGCGCTCGATCGAGGACGAGCTGGCCCGAGAGTCGCAGTCGGACGTGTCCACCATCCTGGTGTCGTACATCATCATGTTCGCATACATCGCCATCTCGCTGGGTCATGTTAATCAGTGGAGCCGTGCGCTTATCGACTCGAAGGTGACCCTCGGTCTCGGCGGCGTGGCGATAGTGCTAGCATCGGTGGTGGCTTCAGTCGGAATCTTTGGATATATCGGCGTCCCGGCGACGCTGATCATCGTAGAGGTGATCCCGTTCCTGGTGCTGGCCGTTGGCGTTGACAACATCTTCATCTTGGTGCAGACGCACCAGCGGGACACAAAGAAGCCCACCGAAACGCACGCAGAGCATATCGGACGCATCCTGGGCCGTGTGGGTCCCTCAATCCTGCTCACGTCCGTCAGCGAGAGCTGCTGCTTCTTCCTTGGCGGGCTGTCCGACATGCCGGCCGTGCGTGCCTTCGCTCTGTACGCCGGCATGGCGCTGTTGATCGACTTCTTCCTGCAGATTACGTGCTTCGTGAGTCTGCTGGCGCTCGACACTATCCGCCAGGCGGACAACCGGCTGGACATTCTCTGTTTCCTGCGTGGCTCCAAGAAGGACATGCCGGGCAGTATCAGCGAGGGGTTGCTGTTCAAGTTCTTCAAGAGCATCTACGTGCCGTTCGTGATGCGCAAGCCGGTGCGTGTCGCCGTGATGATTGTGTTCTTCGGGTGGCTCTGTTCGAGCATCGCCGTGGCGCCACACATCGACATTGGGCTCGACCAGGAGCTATCGATGCCGGGCGATAGTTTCGTGTTAAAGTACTTCCGCTACCTGCAGCAGTACCTGAGCATCGGGCCACCGGTTTACTTCGTCGTGAAGAACGGCCTGAACTACTCAACTATGCATGACCAGAATCTTATTTGCGGTGGGCAGTATTGCAATCTGGACAGCCTGTCGACGCAGCTCTACATTGCCAGCAAGCAGCCACAATCGACGTACCTGGCACGACCGGCGTCCTCGTGGTTGGATGACTACATCGACTGGTCCGCTGCGCCAGGTTGCTGCAAGCAGTGGACCAACGGAAGCTTCTGTCCACATCAAAGTGAGTGTTTGGGCAGGAGGACCGCTTCAGATGATACGTTGATACTCATTTCCATGTTTTCCGATATTCCAGAGAGTGCTTGCGGAGCGTGTGAAATCTCGCTGACACCGGAAAAGCGCCCGGTGGAGAGCAGTTTCCGCCAGTACGTGTCCTTCTTCCTCGAGGATAATCCGGACGAAGCGTGCGCCAAGGCTGGTCACGCTGCGTACGGCAGTGGTGTAAAGTACCTACCCGATCCTTCCAAGGCCCTCTATAACGACGTGGGCGCATCCTACTTCATGGCGTACCACACGATCCTAAAGTCGTCGTCCGACTACTTCGAGGCGCTTCGATCGGCCCGCAAAATATCCGCCAACATTACGAGCACGATCCACGCCAACCTACGACTCCAGGGCCGGGACGAGGCCGAGATCCAGCAAATCGAGGTGTTCCCGTATTCGGTGTTCTACGTGTTCTACGAGCAGTACCTCACGATGTGGCCCGACACACTGAAGAGTATGGGCATCTCGGTGTTGGCCATCTTCATCGTCACGTTCCTGCTGATGGGCTTCGACATTCACTCGTCGCTTGTGGTGGTCATCACGATCACCATGATCGTGATCAACATCGGCGGGCTGATGTACCACTGGAGCATTTCGCTCAATGCCGTCTCGCTTGTGAACCTGGTAATGGCGGTTGGCATTAGCGTCGAGTTCTGCTCCCATCTAGTGCACAGCTTCGCGATGTCGGTGGAGGAGACACGCGAGAAGCGGGCCGCCGACGCGCTAACGAAGATGGGCAGCTCCGTTTTCTCCGGCATCACGCTTACGAAGTTCGGTGGCATCCTGGTGCTCGGGTTCGCGCACAGTCAAATCTTCCAGGTTTTCTACTTCCGGATGTACCTGGGCATTGTACTGTACGGGGCCGCCCATGGGCTCGTGTTCCTGCCGGTTCTGCTTAGCTATATCGGTAAGTGTTGTCCTGCTACAGGCAGCAAACCACTTTCTCCACCACCCAAGCGCCAGAGAGGGGGACTCTAGACGGACACAAACACGCCGATGTGAAAATTCGCTTTCTGTTTTCCTGTTCTCTGTGCGTCACTTCTAAAGCCCATTCCAATTTCGTTACCTTGCCGGCTTTGCCAATCGTGAGTCATTAAAGTGTTTTCCTTGGGCACGGGACGACATTAGTCGTTGCTGGTTCCCATAACGAAGAAAGACTTATCATTTCTCACACAATAGACAGTTTCTTTCGATCGATACCACTCGACACATTGTAGCGGAAGCATTCCTAGTCAGCAGGCAGCAGGCAATTTTTCGTTCACTTTGCAAGCAGAAAGGTCATGGTGTGTTCATTCAAAATTTTAGCTTTTCTTAATTTTTATGCTTTTACCACGGTTAACAAACCAAATGTTTTGCATTGCCTTTTCCTTGTGCACCATCTACCCATTTTCGCGGAAAGTATTGATTAATTTCTACTCCAGCCTTCAACCAGCCGATTTTATGCTCGCAAGCTACATTGCCACTTTCGTTATACAAACTCATATTCCATCATGTTCGTTCTCCAATATCTTGAATCAAAAACTACCCTAGTAGAGCAAAGGAGCAAGTCCCAATCATATCATTAAAAGCAACTCGCTTGGGAGAAAATGTTTAGAATAGTTTCCATAGAAATCGCAAGTGCTGCGCCACCTGTCCTCTGTAGCGTCATCATAGTTTCTAACACATTTTTAACATTTTGGATGCACTTCGGAGCATTGTTCGCGGTACTGTAGGTAGTGCATGTGTGGATTTATCGTGTTCAGTGAAATCGTCTGTATTTACCCCTCCTCTGCGCAGCGCACCCTACAAAGCAAAGACAAACAATTGTGCTCCCGTCAAAAGGTTAACACCTTTTTCTGTGTGAGAAACACAACCCCGTTTCGTTACGCAGCGGTACATCTGAAACATGCACGTTTTTAGACCAAAATTTATTAATGCAGAAACGTATTCTTTTTTCCGTTTTTCTTCTCTTCCCATGAACCACTAAAAAAAAAAAATATAATGATCGAAAATCGAAATCTCTTCGATATTGGGGTACCCAAATATGCGCGCACACGACTTCCCGGGTCCTTCCCTCGTCGACTATATGTATGTCCGGTCCCGTCCATACATTACGCGTTCGGTGTTAAAATGTCACCGTGTTGGATGTTGGCCATCTGCACGAAATGAAAACAAAAAATCAAAACATAAATCAATGGATCACATGACGTGAACCGCTCAAAATCATTCATGGCTGATCTTGGATCCACGTTGATGCGGTTATCGAAATCGCTCGATGAAACCATCCGACGTGTTTCCGATAACAATAAATGGAATCTCCGAAACAACACTATAAAAAAAACATGTAGGCGCGCCTATCAACAAAGTTAAACTGGCCAATCACCGACGGCAAGCGATGCAGGAAACCCAGGAAACGTCCCTCTCGACAACCGTAAGCAAACCCAATCCCAGTGTTGTGCAACACCACCACCCGCATCACCATTCGCAGTCGCACACTACTAACGTTCATCCTGCCGGCGACTATTATTGCTTCGATGATAGTGGTCGCGGCGTTAGTGGTTGTGGTTGTTGTACCCGTGTAGTGGCACCAACATCATCCCCATCATCACCATCCCGTCCATCACGCACTATTCCACCATCATCAGCACCTTTTGTTCGGCACTGCTTTCGCATGGTTTTCTGTAGTAGTTCTAAGAAGCGATCCCACCCCTGCCAAACGCGATCCAACGGTGGTTGCTGCTCCCGCCGGCCGAAGCATGCGGCGTGGTGTACATCCAGTAGTTTTAAGCACGTTTCCACGCCACCGAATCCGACGTTAGCCACAGCAGCCGCACCGTATCCTCAGGAACAGCGACAGCAAATGGCAACGGATCCCCGTCATCGTGGGCAGACTGAAGCGAATCGCTCTACCATCACCACTTCCACAATGGTGAACGATGGCCACGGCTGCCAGCGGTCGTGTGCTGGTGGTTGCGTCGATGGTCGGTGGAGCATTGGGCGCCAAAAGCACCGGTCGTCGAAGCTCTGCTGCTTCTCGACGACTTCCAGGCTCCACGATGAAAGCACGTACTACTCCAACACGGAATACTGCTTCAACGTGACCCTCCCGATGAACGCCGTGACCACCGGTGGTGACCATCATCCTGGCTTTCTTCCGACGACCAGTCGGGGAGGAGGACTGTAAAACACCTACTAACTTTTCCATCGTCCCGTGCCATTCACTGTTGCCTGCCGCTCAGGGTTTTTGCTTCACCCACATCATTCGCCCTAAGTATGTACCCTTTATTGCGTACTCGAATCTCATCATGTTGTGCCGGCGCAATGCAGTTTCGTACACAGTTTTCTGACGTGTTATTTTTCGGGGAACGTTTGGGCGTAATCAATGTGGGGTGGTTGGCTCTAACATAAATGTTGTAATTTAACTCAATTGGAATTTTTTGCATGTTTGTTAATTTCACCTACCTTGTGCTCGCATGTTGCTGATATGTTTCTCCAATCATTGTTGTGTTTAGGTATTTCATATTCGATCACATCGACAGTAGATACATCCACAGCACTTGGTAGATTGTTACACTTCATCCAAAAAAGATTTTTCAAAAAAGAACGTATCCTCCCGTCCATGTTCTTAGCCGAACGGAGAAGAGTATATTCACCTGAAACCAAGGGCACATCTGCGCTGTAACCATTGTTGTTGCACCGTTGTTTTCCTATTATAACTTGTTGCTTTTGTTTCCGTTCCAAACATCCCACACCTTAGCGATTGTACGTGCATCATCCATTCGATTTGGGAGGGGTCTGGAAACAGCTGGAGTAATCTAATCGTGCCATTGTTGTTTCATTTCCTTTTTTCCTTTTTCCGTATATGGTCTTATGGCGGTGTACCTTCCCGTTCGTCTTGAACGTCTTCTTCTCCCTTGATCCTGACGCGCGTTGTACTGCCCTGTTGTACCAAATTGTTGCTGCAGCTGCATCGGGACGAAAGAATATTTATGTTTGAACGGATCGAGGCCGATATACACGGTTACTAAGTATTCCGTTTCTAACTGTGCTTTTTCGGTTTTTGGTTTCAGTTTCCTCTTGAGTTGTCAACATTGATTTCTATCTTTTGTTTCGTTAGTTATCGAAGATTCTAGAACTCATGTTGAACAGATAATTTCGGATGGATATTGTTTTGCGTATCCTTTCCTCTCGATAGTTCAATAACAAATGTACCATTTGTGTGTCTCATTTGTTTTTTTTTTTTAAATATTTTGCGGTTAGGCTCTTTTTGTATGTACTCTCACTTTTTGTTACTGGTTTTTCTAACTCGTTTCCATCGTGCACTACCATCGTCATATCTGTGGCACCGATTCTTTCCCAATCATTCTATCAATGACTGTTAGAACGTGCTTTCGATGTAATTTCGTTTAAAATATTTAGTATTTCGTTTTTACCTACCATTTTTGTTTTGCAACCTCTCCGAAACGGGGTAATGTTTAGTCTATTTTTATTCGTTTAATTATACTTTTGCTCTACTGAAAAAAGCACAATATTAGGGAGGTTCAGCAGTATTAAATAAGTTTACCGTTGGAAACATATTTTCCGAGCTTGGACCGCACAACGGGAAGATGTTCCACGATCAACGCCCGTTTGGTCGCCAGTGCCTTTTAGAATGATAGTTCAATCGTGTTTGAGAAGGTGCGTACCTTTTACCGACTACCGTCGGCTGAACTGCTGTACTAGTGCATAGAGCGCTCTACCTTTAGATTTATGCTGCTTTCTAGAGGGGGTTTGACTCGGCTGGAATGGAACCTGGCTAAACAATGTCAAACGGTCATGCTGAGCACTAGCGCACTTACAACCGAGCATAGTTCGGGACACACCGAACACATTGTGTACATAGGCCTACCTCAACAAGCCCCGTTCGTAGAAGGGGAATCATTGGCACGTTTCAAGTTGAAAGCTTTCACATCATTTTTGTAGCACCGTTTACGATTCAGTCAGACGTATGAAGCTTTGCTGACAAGCGTGGAAACCAAATAGGGTTCCTGTTTTTACTAACGCGCGAAGAAAGCTCATGAATGGCCTTCCCCAAGCACAAAAGGAAGTTGGATTCATTTGCACTGCAATTGCTTCGGATAGAACATGTGTTTTGCATAGTAACCCAACAGGATCATCAAGCACTAGCTGCTTGATCTGAGCTGATAGCTAACCAAACTTTTGATGGTTAAAAAATCTAATATCAAACGCGTCCAAGAGCGAACAACAGTTTAGCCTCGTAGTTTAAGTATTTCTTGGTTGTGGGGTTTTTTTTTTGTTTATTTAGAAGATTTGAACTATTGTTCATTTTTTTCAACTCTTAGTTTGTCCTAGCGTTTTTTAATTAATCGGCATCTGTAGGCCTCATAATAGACTGCTTTTCATAGTAATGTCATGTACAGTTATGCTATTCGTGATGTATTTTCTTCGCTATCTTCCCCTTTCCTATCCGTGAACTCGTGGTGGCAGGCCGTGAGGAGCACTTACTTACATGTTGTTCCCTTACCATTTCACGCGACTCATCCCCCCGGGGGAACAACACAGGCGTGATGCACCGCCGAAGAAGACGTCCCATCGACAACGTCACCAACACTCCGCACCAACACACCAGTCCTGTTGAGATCGATGAGGAGCAGAATCAGGAGCAGACTGCAGCGTACTACGAAGGCCAACAACAATCTGTCGACTACGACTACCACGACGATATCCTCCAGCACTGCAGCGACAACGACATCCATCAGCAGCAGCGGTCCGTTCAACGACCACAACAATCGCATTACACTTCGGTTCAGCAGGAGCAGGAAAGAGGCGAACGCGGATGGCGGGGAACTGAAACCAGTGGAGCAGCACGTCACCGAGCCCAGCAATCACCGCCACAGCAGCAGCAACACCACCAACAACAACACCGGACAATCCTCGACGTCCATCACGTCCGCCGCGCCACCGTTCCTGAGGGTGAGGATACCGAGGAGCTTACCGAGCCTCTTCTGCAGCAAGCATCCACCGGCAAGCAGGGCGCCTCGCACGGACCTCTAAAACGGGAGCAGTCGAAAAGTGGAACGCTGGAACATCAGCCCAACGCGTCCCCAGCGGCTGCCACATCGCCACCATCGAATGTCGGTATGTCTGGGGCGGCCCCGAAGCTCTCCCCCACGTCCTCCAATTCCTCCTCGTCGCTATCTTCGAAGGCGTCGAAAGCGTCGAAAACATCCAAAGCGTCTGCTAGTCGGAATCGGTTGCGCAAGAGCCGATCGAAGGACGCGCAAACGGAGATCGAGCACCCGAAGGCCCCACTCGTGGTGGCAGAAGACTCAGAAGACTTGGATGACGACGAGAACGAGGAGGAGAAGGAGCAGGAAAATGACGCTACAACGACAAAGGTGGGCGACAGAGAATAGGGCATCGTGCCCGGAAATCCTTAGGGGAGTCAGTTGGAAGATAGTATCGAATCGAAGGACCTCACGCACTCGTCGCCATGGGGCACTGCCAAGCCGTGGATCAACCGGAGTTTGGGAAGCGGTACGAAAACAAACGGAGGAGAAGAAAGCAATGAGAAGCAACGAAACAAATGCTTTTTGCGTGCAGACAAATCATTGCCGGGCAGGGGAGGAACAAACGAACAGTGTGGATGAGCAAAAGATCTATATATATATATACATACATATTTATATTTTTAGACTTGATCCGTTGAACGGAGAAGGAGGTGTGTGCGTCTGAGTGTAGGCGATACAACAGTACATCAGATAGATTATTGCGCGATGGTTTACGATAGTATGATGCAGGGTCTAACTACATTTACATCAAAACACTCTGTACACAGGAGAAAAGGGACAAAGGAGCGCGCGCGTGCGTATAAATGGTGGAAGCACGGCCGCGTTTCTCAATGTGATATCATTGATGGAGGATTTTTTTCCGTTCGAACCGATGGCCCACTCTATGAGATAGGTATCGCTCTCGAAAAAAAAAAAAAACCCCGCGTGAAACACAAAACATACAAAATATAGACTAATCACAAAATGTCACCCACAACCAAATAATAGTGCACAATGGGCGTGCTTCATTTTTGGCGCCTTGTGCATCGAACATAGCGGTTTCCTCTGAGGATGCGAAATTCGAACGGAAGTGCGTCCGCAGCTGGACGGAATATAAATACAAGAGGAGAAAATGCGCGCGCTCGTCCACGCTCCTGGCGTTCCTGCATGTATACTTTTGTGTCCAGTTGAATAATCCTATTGAACGTTATATACCTTTTTCTCGTCGCATTGGCACGATAATACTAGCCAGTCTCTTGGACAGTGGATAATTAGGAGGAGCAGTTGTAAAAAAAGAACCCTTTTAAAAGGAAGGAGCTGCTGGAAATAATGTTTGTAGTTGTTGTTCCTACGGCATCCAGCTATAAAAGAAAGGGACAGTTAAGGATCGAGGATAGATAGAGAGAGAACTAGAAAGAAGGTACGCATCGATAGCAAATAGGTAGCGAGTGTGCGGGGAAGCATGTGGGAATGGTAAGATAAAGATTCGTTGGATGCTTGCTTGTTGATTGTTCTAGGATAAAAACAGAGTTTGCAATAGAAAATTGTTCGAATCGGTTGACAGGATGAGTTGTACGTGTAGGTGTGTGTGTGTGTGTGTATGTGTGTGCGCGTGGCGTGTTGCAAGAACGTATAGTATTGTCTTATGAGAGAAAAAAATGAACTATTCATCAAAAAAATGGTAGAGTTGCTGCAACGGATGAAAGAGGTGGGCAAAGTAGGAAACAAGTGCGACGAACAACAAAAAGGCACGTACTCCGCATACCGAATATAGAGTGCATTCAATACAGACAGACCCAATTATGTCCCTTAGATGATATGAAAATTATACAAAACAATTGATGTCTAATGCTGCCCGCAGGGCAGACAGATTATAAAGGCAAAAGGCATACATATTTGGATGCACTACACAGAGTTTGCTGGTTTGTACGAATTACGATGGAGAAGTGACCATCAACATCTCCCTTCTGACCAAGGGTGGAAGAAGAAAAAGAAAACAATCAAACCGTGCTTGTTACGACTGCCAGCAGCAATTATTGTTGGTCCTAATGCGGTGAAGAGCGAGCTACTGGCGTAACTTTTTTTACAGTTCAATATCATGGCAAAAAATAGCGATGGCAAAGTTGGTGCCGTTACGGGATCGCCACGTGACACGAGCGTTACTGTGATTCGTTTGTCCATTACGACTTTACTTCTTCTTTAAAGTTGCTTATAAGCTTATGGCTTCATTGCCTTTACCATCACCTTTGGAACAACCAAGGCGTGTGCTCTATTAGATAGTCTTTTAATGTTCGTTCGCGTGTTCTTTTGCCACTCGTTTAGCGATGCCCGACCGCGACCATTGCCAGTGCGGACGCCACGAATTGTCTTTCCCTGCCCTCGGGGTGATGAAACTAGAAACGTCGTTACACATTTGTTCACCTGTTTCGTGGGTCACGATGGGTGGGCATTGCAGTCGAAGACGACGAAGCCGCAGTCGTTGGCGAAACTGATCCGCTTGTTTTTCCTTCCTCGCATTCACATTCTGCGTAGTACGAACAAGCACCGCACGGTTCGGGGGGTTTCTCTTACCAGCTACTTGTGATTCCATTTTTTTTTCTTTTTTAACTGAAAAGTATTCTCTTGGTCGGAGAGCCTCCTACAAACCATTTTCATTCAGGCAACGAAAACTGTCGACTTGTCAGATTGCTCGACATTGTGGTGTGGGTGTGAAAAATGTGATCTGCATGGCTGGCTCTCCTTCCGCATGTTGTTTAAGTACACCATCCATCCTTCTTAGAATCCATTTAAGAGTAAAATAGTTAATGAGTGTTTGGGAGGAGCGTAGGCATTCGTTTATTTTGTGCCCGGGGAAGTGAGATACACGTGTGGAGCTAAGCAAAGTTTAGAATAAAAAAAAAGATAAAATGCAAAAGATGTTATGCCCATTGGTTTCAACAGCGTATCCTCCTGACCCCGTGGTTGAGAGGACAGTGGCCACCAATGGGTGATGGACTATGGGTGTCTCATATGATTATTATAATTATTATTCGATTTGTCTATTAAAGTAAAACCTAGCCCTTAAAATTGCGAACCGAATGTTCTTCGTACGCCACCGTTCCCGTTTCGAGGTGATTATTTTCCTTGCTCTTTTTTAGCATAGTTTTGTCAATCTTCGTTCAATTTTCGATGGCGGCACATTCTTTAAAAGATCCGTTATGCGCATATGCTTCGGCGGAAAAGTTATGGTAGATGATCGAAAGAGAGACAGGAAATGCCAAGAGATAGTATATTATGTATAGAGCGGGAAACAGTGGGAACGTTCACCAATCGGGAGGGAATGTAATATAATTAGACGTTGTGGTGGAACGATTGGCAACTAAATGAGCGAGGGGGGATCGGGGAGAAAGAAAAAGCTACGACACTTTCGATAGCAGCGAACACGGCGGAGGTAAGGCTGAGATGCAGACATTTAACTTTTCGCTACGAGTTTCAATTCGTATGTGAATCACCTTATCGAGCTAGCAGAGGGAAACGCAGGGCCATTAGGGGGTTAAAGGAAAAACAAAATCAATACATAACATTGCGCTTTATTCCTGCACCGATGCTGATTGAGATCGTCTTGAAATCCTTCAGCCCCTTGCTCCTGTAGTAACTGAGTTCTCCCGAGGTTCGAACGATGGTGTTTGGCTTAAGTTACTGATTGTTCGCGCTGAGCGAGAAAGAAAAAAAATAAAAAATAACCTAGACATTCTAAAGCGCGGGCATGGTGATAAAAGAAAATGTAAACTATATAGGAAAAAGGAGAATTAATGAGAATAAATGAAAGTAAAAAAAAAAAACCAAAATCAGTCTCCTGTGTCGCGTGAGTCATACTTTTGGGTATAATCTCACATGGAGGCGCCTGGTAGCTTTCAACGAAAGAAATCGTGTACTTACTCGACACAAACCACGTGTCCGAAGGGAAAAGATCGCACTATAGCTATTGTTGATCACGTACAACCAATCGTT
This sequence comes from Anopheles atroparvus, assembly GCA_914969975.1. Classification (NCBI taxonomy): domain Eukaryota; kingdom Metazoa; phylum Arthropoda; class Insecta; order Diptera; family Culicidae; genus Anopheles; species Anopheles atroparvus. Next base: position 22,845,326 of record CAJZCY010000003.1, read on the forward strand.
GCATAATTCAATAAAACGACCTCTACGAACCTCTGGTGTACCTCTTCTTTACCACGCTCATGGCCATTTACCACGCTTCACGTTTTGTGACTATCCGTTTGAATAATTTTTATCATTTATTAACGTACTAATCATTTTGCCTTCCTTCTGGCTCAATTTATTCGGAAAACGATGGGTTCGAGTATGATCTGCTCAGGCCGCGTATCCAGTGACGGTGCACGTACCCAGATTGATTGAAATGGGCACCAGTTCGCTAACCATCGTATACCTGGTCACTTTCACGCACGCACTCAGTCGCTGCTGGCTATGCTCGGTTTCATCGGTGATGTAATCTAGCAGGTATCCTTGCTTGTCGTCGATGGTTGTTGCCAGAATCTCGTAGAACGGTCCGATCTGGAGATGAATAATGCGAAAGATTAGAATCTGATTTTTACTACTTATTTTTGCACGAAGCAACCAGTGAACCCGAACCGTCCCCGCATGGAGATAGTCAATAGATGGGCAATGGCAGTTTTTCCTGTAACGGTGTACTACTCGTCAATACCAGAGTCAGACAGGATGCACCGTCATTGAGTGGCGCACAGGAGGTGATTGCTTCGCCGAGATCCTCGATGTCGTAGATGATCATGTCGACGATCAGCGCCGTCAGGTCCTGCAGCCGATGCAGGCGTACTTTCTCGTTCTCGTAGCAATCCGAGATGAGATAGTACGCCAGCGCGAACTGGTTGTATACTTTACTGGCGTACTTGGTGAAGCAGTATTGCGCGTAGTTCCCGGAGGCAGCGAGTGCAACGACAAGTTGCTGCAGCGCCTCGCACGCTTCATCCACGAAGAAGTCCTCGATCGAGCTAGCGCTAGCGATGGATCCGTCCAGTGCCGTGTTGTACGCGGTGAACACGCCCTCGATGCTAGTGGACAACGTGGCGATAGCGTTGGCGTCCATCAGCAGCGCCAGACTGTTCAGTGCCGGCTGCAGATCGATCGGATAGCTGGAAAGGCTTTCGATCGTAGTCTGCACCTCCCCGATAGCGGCCAACTGGGCGTCGTAAACGGGCGTGACGAGATCAACGAACGCATTACCCACGCTCTCACCGATGCTGGTGACCTCGGTCTTCAAATTGGCGTACTCTGTGGCCACCAATGCCGCGTTATCTTGCGCCTCTTGCGCCATATCGGCGACGAACACATCAGCAAGGGCGAGCCGTTTCTGCGTCGACTCGACGATGAACTGAATAAGTGGAATGTCGGCATTCAGCAGTGTCAGCGCATCCTGCACATCCTGCACCATCTTGGGGGTGACGTGTTTGCGCAGGTTGGTCGTCGAGACGGCGGTGGCCGTGTTGCCCGGTGCGTCACGCGCTGCAGTGACACCCGCCTTCAGCCGGTCGAGTGCCCCGCTGAGCGCCGCCAGCCTCGGCTTGATTTCGTTGAAGCCGTCGGTGAACTTGTCCGTGATGTAGTTGCCCTGCTGCTGCAGGACGGTTAAATGCTCCGTCAGGCCGCTCTGCAGCAGCGTGCTGAACGTGTTGATGGCCGTTGTCACGGCCTGGAAGAATTCGGTCACGTTGTTCGAGCTGTTTGCGGCGAGTGCGTTAAGGGCGGTCGAAATGGCCATACCGGCGGTGGTAACTTTGGTACCGATTTGCACCAGCGCATTTTGCATGTTTTCTAGTAGGCTGTAGCCGGCCGTAAGTGGAATGTTCGTGTTGTCTACTCTGTCGAAGGTCGCGCTGAGCTGATTAGATAGAGTGATCACCCTCGCGGTGCCGGTAATCGTCGCCTTGATGGCAAAATCTGGACGAGGATCGGCCACGGCATGCTACGGTAGGACCAGTAAAATAAACGGAACGGTGTGTACGGAATGCTTTGCCGACGTGTCGTTTTTTCACTCTCACCTGCAGGGATCCCAGCAACACCAGTGTCAGCAAGATTGACAGGGCCTCGAAGCCCCATGCCATCTTCTTCATCGTTCAGGATGCGCTCACAAACACCCACGCAAGTGCTCCACCCGTTGACCTTTGATCTGTTCGTTCTGTGACCTTCCGGCTCGGCTCGGTTGCGTCTCGGCTGACGTCTCGCTTCTATGGTTGGTCCCGTCCGTGCGTCCCTAACTCTTGCAGACAGTGCGTTTTGGGGGTTCCACACTATCGAATCAACTGAGTTTCAGCTGCGCCACGGCATGAATTCGGTGCGCCGAAAATCTGCAACCCAACGCTTGTTTTCCTTTCGTGTTTCTTTTTTTTTCTTCCTTATTTTCGTGTTCGTTAGGCGACGTGTTGTTTTCCTCGATTGGCCGATTTGTTCAGCTAGTGACTGGCAGCTGTGCAAACGCACGGTCGGATAGCGAAACAGATTCGCCGTTCAGCGAGCGACTCGCTTCTCGTTCGGTGGTGAGAGGGATAGCCGTATGTTGGGGGCTAAATTATGCGTACTATATTGGCAACTAAGTTTTCATGTAGTGATTTACCATGAAGAGATCATTGAAAAATTACCGATGCAATTTTTCTACGAAACCATGTGTGAATGCATACACAATGAAATCAAAAAAAATAAATTCGTTTTTTTTAAATTATTTGAACGGAATAGAAAATAAAATGAGGAAATAGTAATTACAATTGTAATATGGATCCTCTCCCTGACATCCACAAGTGACAAATGTTCGGTCCTTATGGATAGTTATTTATTGTCTGGGTAAAATTGTCTATCAATTTTACGCTATCATTATTGATGCATGTGTGAAATTGGATTTATTTTCGAACAAATAGTCGACTCAGTTACAAATGTTACCATCTCGTGTGTTAAAAAAGGTAATATTGAATATCAACGTTTTGTTTAATGGAATCTTTTATACTTTTGAATATTTGTATTACCGTTCTTTTTTTAAAGCTCGTGAATAGTCAGTTTACTTCTTTCAACACATTCGGGATGCATTGATCCAACGATTTACGATTGACTTGGAGTGAATTAACTATTGAAGTTATTTGCATTACTTGCCTTGCCTTCTCCTGTCCTCCTTCAACTTACACCACAGGGTACCTCATGCATAGGGTGTCGTGGCGTTAGGTGGTAGACATAACAAAAAACATTTACTGGATTCCAACCAATTTCACAGAACAGAACAGACAGAAAATCGGTGGTGATTCAAATTGTATCGTTAATTTTCAAAATGTGACGACACAATATGTACCACACCACTTTATCTTTTATGAAACAGGAAGAAGAAAAATGTGCTTGCTCAAAAAACAATATAACAAAGAAACGATGATAAAGCTTTATTTATTACATATTTTATTACAGGCAACTGTGGGTGCAGCTTCTCTAGCCTCCCAGCGGACCTTCCGTTTCGCACAGTTCGACGTCCGTTTCGAGTTCGTACATCACCTGCCGGAGTCTAAACTTCTGCGCGTGGTAGCACGCCGAGAAGCGCTGAACGCTGGCGTTGGTTTCGTGCTCGAACAGCTGCAGGATGTAGTCGCGCTTGGTCGTGGTCAGCGCCAGTAGCGTCTCGTAGAGAGGCGAGATCTGAGCGAAGAGATGAAACGGATACGAGATAGGTGATAGGTGCTAGAACGGAGGATCGTGCGAATGATGGAGTTACCATGGAGAAGCAAAGTGCATCGTCCGGGTACGAGATGCAGGTGGTGAGTGACTCGGACAGGTCCTCGACGTCGAACAGGATGAGTTGCACCAGTGGCAGGACAGCGACGTACAGGGCATCGAGTTTGACAGACTCGTCGGCGTAGCAGTTGCTCGCCAGACTTACGAAGTTCGGGAACAGGTTGAACACCTGGGCGGCGTACTTCTCGAAGCAGAACGTCGCGTACGGCCCATTGTCGATCAGCACGTGGACCAGCTCGAAAATGGGCAGGCACGCTTCGTCGCTAAAGAAGGTGGTCACGTCGTCGTCGACGGCGCCGAGCAGCTCCAGGTAGTCGGCTATGCGGTCGTTGATGTCGAGCCCGAACGAGGCGAGCGCCGCCGTGCCGAGAATGCCGTCTACCGTCGACAGTTGCGGCACGAAGTTGGTGGTGAAGTCGGTGCTGGCATCCAGCTCGGTCTGGATGAGCGCGATCGCGTCCGTTTCGAGTCCGTAGCCTTCCTGCAGCGCCTCGACGAGCTCGTCGGAGGTGTCGCTGGCGACGCTGGTCGTCGCAATGGAGAACTCCTCGAACGCGGACTCTACTCCGACGGACTGCATCTCCGCTTCAGCCGTAATGTCGATGATGAACTCGTCCGCCACCTCCAGCTTGCTGAGCGAGTTGGTCACGGTGTACGTGATCACCTGGATGTTCGCCCTCGTCCGCACCAACCCATCCAGCACGTCCTGGATCATTTTCGGCGTGACGTACTTGCTGATGAGCGTCGGCGCAATGGTGGCCGAGTTTTTGCTCGCCGTCTTTGCCTGCTCAACTGCCGGCTTCAGCCGCCCGACGGCCTGTCGGAGGCTGTTCAGTGCTCCGGTCAACTCCGTGAAGCTGTCCCGGAACTCGTCCGTCACGTACGAGCCGATCGCGTTCTCGAGGGTGGTGTACTCCTCGGTGAAGCTCGTCGACAGGAGCGCTTCCATGCTGGTGATGGCGCTCGTCGCTCCGTTGAACACCGTGTCGATCGAGGGACCCGTGCTCGTGGCGAGGGTGGCAAAGGCCGTCCCGATGGCTTTACCGGCCGACGCTACCTCCTCACTGATCGAGTACAGCGTGTCGCGAACGATGGCGAGGGTACTGTAACTCGACAGCAGCTCAATTCCATATTCGTCCACATTATTGAAGTCGTTGCTTATGGCAAGAGCGCCCGTGCGCACCTTGGCGCTGTTTGACACCGGTCCAGGGATGCCAAAATCCGGAAACGGTAGTGCTACCCCGCGACCCTACACGATGAACCCGGGAGCAGCCAAGAATGCAGCGAAAGAAAAACAAGGAAAAGGGAAAACAAATCAACGTGTACGAAAACTCTAACTTCACCAGTCCGCCGCTCGCGTTACCAGGCAACATAGCAACCCTGCGCCGAGCAGCCAGCCTGCCGCTGGCAGGAAATGTGTCGATCCACCCATCGCTTCGCTCCAATCGATTATAGCAAACTCGACTGAGCGTTCGCCCGTTCGTTTCTCACTGTCGGATGGACACCGTGTACTTCTCTGGACAGGGGAAGCAAGTCACTTCCGCTGTGCAAATGTTTTGCTGGCAGTACGGCACCACGCCACGGTCTCTGCTGCAAAGGACCATTTCTTGGAAAATATTGCGAAAGAAAAAAAAAAAAAACAATCGAAAAGTGGAGAAAACTCAATCGTACCAAATTTTGCCAAATCGGCACACAAACAGCTGTGCAAACCTTCCATCGGCGATCGGGCTAAAGAAGCGGACATACTGTACTTTACCGGCATTGCAAAGAAGGTGCTGGAAGCTTTTATCCTACTGCCAGCCAAGCTTGAAATGGACGTGCGTATCGCACCGATTGGGCGTGGATTGAAAAATCGTAAAATAAAATATTGAATAACGTGCATCTAAAATCAAAGTATCGACGCGAACTACTTTATAACTTTTTAACTTCAAACATAAAGTACTACACCAGCACTCTGCCTTCGGAGAGGGATGCACACTCCATATTTATCCTCTCTAGTTTGGCTTGTGGGAATTTACTTCTGCTGACCTCCAAGGTACATGTTTCAGTGCAACGCACATGTTGGGAAGGAATTTACGGCATTGCTCGTCCCTTAGACTGTATGAATGAATGACTCGAATTGGACCTGTCATGCCCCGGCGGTGTGTGATGCCATGCGGTGGACGCCAAACGACTCGGGCCATAGTTTTTTGTAGGCTGCCCGATAGGGTAGAAGAGGCAGGGTAGGCTTTAACCAAGTCGGAACGAGGTTGACTTGCAATCGTGGGCGAATAACGCGCACAGAACCGCAACAAGAGCGCACGTTCGGTTTAGTTTCATCTGAGCTAAAAAGGAATTAACTTGAACTTGTTTTCTAATGTTTTAAGATAAATAACTCTTAAAGAAACACGTATTTCGATTGGACTTTTGTTCACGTACACCGTAAGGAGCCTACCCAGGAGGTACTACTGGTGGTGGAGATCGCGTGAAACGGAAAAATAGACGAAAATAGTACTGCGTTTGGCCCGAAACGAAACGTTAGTTTATTTTTCTCCCCCGAAACTAATGGAGCTCAAACGGCGAGTGGTCCAGCGAGTTCGCACGCCTGTATCTCGGCGACGACATCCTCCGCAGACGCGATAAACCCACACTTGCCGCCATTAACGCAAGCCGCCATGCGGTTGAAGCTGGCTTTCGTCTCATAGTCGATGATGTTGGTCAGGTCTGTCTGTTTGTCAACCAGCAGTTGGCCGAGCTCGAGATAGTACGGCCCAATCTACAGCGAGGGGAAGGAAGAAATATGAGTCACGAGTGGGCGAAACCGGTCGACGCATCCTGCTTTGTACGTACCAGGGCAATGCAGTCCGAGCCGCGCTCCTGGCGATAGTGACAGGACAGCACGTCTTCGGCGAGATTCTCCACGTCGAACAGGAGCTGCTTTACCAAGCGTTCGACGAGCTCGTACAGCCGCTGGAGCCGGTCCGCCTCGATCTCGTAGCACATCAGGAAGCGGTTCGAGTTGACCGCCAGTAGCTCGGTCAGACGCGGCGAGTACTTGCTGAAGCAGTAGTCGGCCCACGGTCCGGAGGCGATTAGCACCTGCATCACGGATTGCATCGGTGTGCACAGCTTCTCGTCGTAGAACCGGTCGAGGTAGTCGTCTAGTGAGACGACCCCTTGTAGGTAGGTAGTGAACGTGGTCTCAGCGCTGAGCGCGATGATGTCCCGGTTGGTGATACCGAGCGCCTCTTCATACGCGGTGAGCACTGGCTCAAGTACGGTATCGTAGGCGTCGAGCTCCTCGAGGTCGGGCATCGCGAACGCCAAGTCGTTGATTTGGGCGCTATACGTGAGCCGGATCGGGGTGGCGATGCTGTCTGACACGATAAATGCGGCATTGATGATCTCGGTCTTGAATGCGCCGTAATGGCGGAGCACCTCATACACCGTCGCCGTCGCGCGCTCCATCACGCTGGCCAGGTAGATGTCGGCGCTCTCCAGGTGGCCCAACGTCAGCTCGATGATGTACGTAACCAGCGGCAGCTGGGACTGGAGGTCGTGCAGGGCGCGAAGCAGCTCGTAGATCACCTTTGGCGACACGTACCGGCGGATGAAGACGGCCGGAACGGTCGGCGAGTCGTACGCGGCGATCGCGTTGACGATGCCCGTCTGCAGACGGCCGAGCTCTGTCTCAAGTCGGTTCAGCGTGCCGAGCAGGTCTTCGGTGGCGTCGGTCAGCATGTCGGTGATGTAGGTGCCCACCATCGTCTCTATGCTGTCTGTTTGCGTCGCCAGACCCGACTGCAACAACGTACGCAGGCTATCAAGGGCGCCACTGGCGGCGGTGAAGTCGTTCGGCATGGGACCATTGCTGATGGCTAGTGCTTCCAGGCGGTCGGTGAGATCCTTACCGGTCGTGGCGATCTGCCCGCCGATCGTCGTCAGATCAGTCTCCAGATTGAAGAGGCGGGTGTAGTGAGTTTCCAGCGAAATCGTCTTCAGGTCGATCTGGTCGAAGTTGGCCCCGGCATCGCCGGCAACCGTTTGCACCTTGGCACTGCCCGCTATATCCCCATCGATGCCAAAGTCCGGCCGCGGTACTCCCAACGCGCTCTGTCACGTTTTGAGAGGAAACATAAGAATCAAAAACAGCAAACCGAGCCCAGCACAACCGTCGATGTCAGCTCGAAATGGAATTGTCCGTTTAACTATCAGAAGTATTGCAGCCAGACGACACCTACTCACCCGGTATAGCAGGCCCAGCACAAGCCAACCGTAAACAAGTTTCATCATTTATTCTCTGGAAGTCCGTCAACGGCACTGAATTGGGATGGGTTCCGGTGCAGTTGTTCTGCCGTGTTGTTCTCGCCCCGTCGCAATCCGAACGCTCAGATTGTTTGTGCTAGGCCACCTATAGACGGCTTTCGGGCCTGCTGTGCAAACATGTCGCATCGAACCAGGTACATGTTTGCCGGCACCTCCTGCAGAGCTTGAAAACAAGCGGGGTCGAACGTCTGCCTCTGCCGACGTTCTCTAGTTTGCGTCATGGAAGTTGGTGGAACTCAATGTTTCCTATCTTTTGCTTTGTTGCATTTCTCCCAAAATAGACAGTCGCAAGTTTTTGGATGCAAATGAGGCACTGCGAAGCACTGCGCCCGGTGTTTTGGCCGGGGTACGGTTTAGCCAAAGGATCCACCACCTCACATATCTTTGGTCCACTATGCATGGGTTAACGAGGAGCGGATATGATATAAGCAATCGAAAAGCGGCCAAATACATGCTGTGCACTGCGATTTAAGTAAAAACGTTAACTGTCTGTACGCAATCTTCCATAGAAATCACATTGTTGACGAGCCTCCCCGGCACTATGGTTACCATTGCAAGACAGATATAGGGAGTATAACGCGTTTGGTGGCGAGCTTTCTTTTGCTAAAAACATTTGTATTTTTCATTGAGGGTATGTATTAGGAAAGAATGCTACGAGAGAAACTAACAAATGCTCGCAGCGAATACATTACATCGACTCGTCTGTTTCGTTCGTCTCGTTCGTCTCGTTCGTCTCGTTCGTCTCGTTCGTCTCGTTTGATCCCCCGTGGTGCTCGCCGTGTTTTCTGCATCGCTTCAAACTGCGCAAAATTGCATTGACAGAGTTCACGGTCGAGTACCGGGCTGACCTAACACATGCAGCCAGCCGGTTGTAGCTAGCAATCAGTTCGTGCTCGGCAAGTGCTATAAAAAGTTCTATCTTGGCCTGCGTCTTTTCGATGAGCGTTGCGTAGAGTTCACCGAGCTGTAAGACGATAGTAGGGATATTAGTTTATTCACCGAACGGGCAACGAACGGGAGCGGGAAAGCGACCCACCGTAGCCACACAGGCCTGCTTATTATTCTGCAGGTGGACGCACACGTTCAGCCGGTCGACGAGGTCCTCCACATCGTACAGTACAAGATCGACCACATCCTCCAGAGTGTCCGCCAGGGTCGTGAGACGGTAGTACTCGACGTCGTAGCACTTGCTGGCCGCGTTGAAGTGCAAATCGTACAGGTTGTACACCCGGTCACTGTGCTTGTGGAAGCAGTACCGGTTGTACGGACCGCCGGCGACCAGCACCAGAATGGTTTCCTCCACCACCTCGCAGGTTCTTTTCGTGAAGAAAGTTTCCAGGCTGCTCTGTAGCCCGGCCGCGCTAGAGAGGTAGTCCTCGAAAAACTCATCGTAGCTGGACATTAGCGATGGCAAAGCGGACGAGGAAAGGAAGGTTGATAACGTATTCAGTGTACCCTGCAGACTATCTGGGTACGAGGCGACCGAAGAAAGCGCGCCCATCACCGACGATAGGCCGCTCAGCTGGGGAACAAAGATGCACGAGATTGAGGACTGAATGTGTTCCAGAACGTCCTCCCGCAGATCACCCACGGAGTGGAAAAACTCGTCCAGTGTCTCGTTCAGCATCTCTGCAACGTTTTCCTGTGCCTCGTCGGTGACCGCCACCAGGAACTCGTCGGCCGTGTCCAGATCGCGCAGCGTGCTCCTCACCATGTACCGGACGGCGCCGATCCTGCTGCTGACATCTCTGATCGCGGCTGCGACGGCGTTCTGGAGACGGATCGGTACCTTCGACGGTCGCACTTCTGCCACGGAATCTTGCAGCGCGCGGAGTCTGCTCTCCAGATGGTCTAGTGCTACGCGCACGGCCTGAAATGCGTCCCGAAATTTGCGCGGTATGGACCGACCGGTAAGGGTCCTTAGAGTAGTCAGCTGCCCATTGAGCCCATTAGACATAAGCATCTTTAGACTATTGATGGCGCTGTAAACAGGATCGAAGGCACCGTTGACGTTGTTCGGTCCGTTGTTCCTTGCAAGGGACTGCAACTGTTGCGTCAGCGTCATACCAGCATTCATAAACTGGCCTCCGATCGACTCGATCGCTGCCTTCACGTCGGCTAGCAACCCGTAGCCACCCTCGAGCACCACTACAGTGTTGTCGAGTTTGCCGAATTCGTTAGCTAGGAGCGTTGCCTCGGAAATAACCTCGCTCCGGCCCGGGTTGATGTTGCCGTTGGTGCCGAAGTCTGGATTCGGCATGGCCCGGCCACCCTGTTTGGTGTGGATGAGAATGCAGATTTAAATGCAGGATGAACGTTACGCATCGGCGCACACGCGGTTTACCTGCAGTAGGCAAAGCAGTGCGATGCTAGCAACGGTCACCACCAGGTGATATTGAAGTCTTCCCATTGTATGTCGCCGTGTGGTCTCTTTTCGCAGCCTACTTACGGTCAGACGCATCTACCGAATTACTATCACCGCCGAACCGAGAGATGGTGGCGTTTATATACACGAACATTTAGTTCGATCTTTGGTTGCATCACGCGACCCTCTCCAACTATGTCAACAACCCGGCTGCAGCGGGAATATTTCGTTATGGAAAAACTAACATAAAAAGTGTGCCGAGACAGACCAGCAGCAGGGCGTAATGCACCATTTCCCAATGCGCACCATATGTCGTTCGTGACGAACGAAAACCGTTTCAAAATCGTCCACTCTATAGGCCGCTTTGAGCCTTTTCACATTTTAGATGATCTTCTTTGCTTTCGACCTACAATGGTTCTAGATGGAGAAAGATGATGAGAAAAGTTCAATCGAAGCGTAGCTTAGGCTATGGAATGCGGATGTGGGTGAGTGCACCTTGCAAACTAGTTTGACCTTAAAAAAAAATCCTTGATAATAATGCATGTATTGTTTATGTTCAGAAATTAAAACTAATATAGTGGCCAATTCGTCCGATGTGAAGAAGAGTGTTATCATCAGTTGAACCAAAAAGTGTTGGTATCTCGTAATTATGGACCATATCTGGCAATCGGGAAATGAGTTGTGTCTAGCAAACGGAGCGACCCGCGGGAAAATTCGCGGTGCTTTCTTCATCATGTAGGTTTTAAACCCTACAACCAGTAGAACTAGAATAGGGATGGTATTTCCTTTTTTTTCCTTTATGCAAAAACTATGACAATGTGCAGCAATGTGTGCAGCTTGATTTGTGTCGTTGTTGTTTGAACAGCAGTTTTCGTTTCGTTATTGCCATTTAATTTCAGTTAGAAGCAATACAGGAAATTCACATCTAATCCCTATCTCTGTTTTTACGCCAGAATAACCATACAAATTAACTAAATCACAAATAAGAACCCTATTACATACCAGAGATTACAGGCTTTCTTCATAAAATTGACGATATAACAACAATATAGAACCTAGATAATCCTTCAGAATGACCACATGTGTTTTGGCTGGATCTCGTTGACCTTCTGGGATTTGCATCCGTATCCGTCTCAGTCGTAAAGAAAGACGTCGGAACAAGAATTGACAAAAACCGTGGGTGGAAGAAAAGACCTTGGACTGAAAGAAAGGCAAGGTTAAAGCAGGAGGAAGGGAGTTGAAGGAGTGAAGGAAGTGAAGGATGGTGTTAGGTGGTTAGTTTTAAGTATAAATAGTGAATAAATTGAAGAAGCAGGGTTCTTACAGGAGAAGGTTTCGGGTAGAAAAGTCGTGTCCATGTTATTTTTTCGAAGCCCGCGAAGCAAAAACAAAAAGGAATGATCTCCGAGGGATGGCAAGGATCATCACCACGTCACTTAGACCGACCGCTGCGAAAAGCACAACAAGGCGTTCTTTCTACCACATCTGGTGATCTGATGGTGAAATCGTAAGAGGCATCTTTGCGTCTCTCCATCTGGTGCCAGCGGTGAGATTATCTTCTCAAGGCGGCTTTCCGCTTCTTCACTAGCATTCGAATAAACCAAAGGAGCATGGATCATTGGATGTTTGTGCTCGCATTACGCAAAATCAATTGGTGCCAATTTTAACACGAAAGTGGGTAAAATTAAAGAATTATATAATTTGGAGTTCTTTTCCAAAAACTTTTTCCTCCTCACCCTTCCCTCTTTTCTGGCCGCTCACAGTTGAGCACGTCGTGCTGACATGGCCTGATCACCAACAGTTCGCCAGGATACTCGGTCCATTGCTGCAGCACTCCATACCCGGTTGCATCTGATGTCCTTCAGGTTCTGCTCCACTTGGTCCAGCCAACGAGTTCGCTGGGCTCCTCTGCGTCTCGTGGCGGGCGGGTCGCTGGTAAGCACCTTCTTGATAGGGCATCCTCACCCTTCCCATATCTCCATTAAAAATAAAGGGAAAAATATTTCTCAGACACTTGGCAAGAAGATGAGCAAACCTGGCAAGAAGATGGGCAATATTACCGGACACTATTATTTGAAGTCTTTCCCTCCAAAAAATCCATCCTCTCATAAGATTTTAGGTACGGTATCATATGATTGAAACGTGAAGGATGGTTGCAAACAAATAGAAAACGAGCACCGTGAGGTGCGCTTCTGTTATCTTAACTGATATGCGGCTGCATAAATAGAGGTTGAACCAGCAGGACAGTTTTATGGGCAGGTTTACCATAAAACTAGCTATTTTGTCGGTTTCCAAAATTGCCGCGCCTTACATTCGCTGGTAAAGAACACTAAGGTTACACTGGAGCGATCACCACTACATTGCGGCCCCACATTCTGACGAGGTTGCTGTAATTTTATTAGATGTTTAAGATTATAACGAAGAAGTTGTTCTTGAGCTGCAACTAAATGATGGGCCAACAAAAGTGTATGATATGCAGCGCAAACCCCTCAACAGGAAGGTTCACCAATAAGAAAATTTCTACAAAGGTTTTCTTGCAGTTTATATAAATCTTAACGCATATTATTTATATAGTAAATCTTAACACCTTGACAGGCAACCCTCCCTTTTTATGCTCCTGCTCGGAGGTTGCGGGATCGACCTCCATTCCTCATTCCTCCCCGCCGTACTCGTTTCGGTCAGAGCGACCCACTGTTGCGAACGCTGTCCTCGTTCAATGACGCGTGCACCCTGTTCGACTTCCACCGTCCTATTTCCAATTTCCACTCCAACCTTCTCCACTCCTTTCTTCAACTCGTTACACCCTCTCCTTCACTTCGTATTCTTGTAAATTTTCGTCCCTTCCTTAGCTTTAATTTAGTACATAAGAATTCTTTTATATAGCCCACGTGGCAAACAATTTCAAATAAATAATAATAATAAATAAATAAATAAATAAATAAATAATATTAATTATAATCCCCCAGTGAACGTCAATCAAGCTCAATTTATTTGTCAAATCTTGATGGTGGAAATGAATCAAAATTTTACATCAACTTTCATTGTGTTGTAAAATTTGCGTAAAACTATAAACATTCCAAAAGAGCATTATGTTAGCCCGTGTGTTATTGGGAAAATTAGCTAGTGATAAAATAACAGAAGCTGGCAAGAGTCGATTTTTTATCTATTCAACTGTCGATAGAGAAATGAAAGAGTAATACAAAAATCGTATAACAATACTTGTGCAAGGACAAAGGTCAAAAAAGGTCAATGAAAGGAAGAGCATTTGCGAGCAGCCATATGTTGCAGTTTATTTTTTACAATTTTTTTTACGCGCGCTACCTCTAGAATGAATATTTATGCAAACCATTTAGTAAGATAAGTTCTGCTCCGGTCGTCTTTCGGGGTGATCCTTTTCGTTAGATTTCATCGTTCGGTCCGTTTGCCTCACAATAAGCGATGCCACTCTGCAGTTCGCTAATTTCAACTAACATGCCGTATTTGGCCGCTGTGAAGCATGAATTCAGACGGGCCAGTCCAGCGTCGGTTTCATAGTCTACAATATCTTCTAGATCATACAGATGATATTCGTCGATGGCTGAATGCAGGTCACTAAGATAAGTGTCGATGTCCTGTCGATGATGCAAGGAGATAAAAAAAATAAAAAAATTATAAGAAAAACAGCACAATTCACACGAGACATGAGAATACTTACACTGTCGTTGCAATAATCGGCATTGGCGACGCACACCATTACCGTTTGTAGCAGGTCCTCGATGCTGAACACCAGCATCTCAGCGATGCTTACCAGAACCTCTTGAAGCTTAAGCAAGCGTGTGATCTCCCTATCCACACACTCGTTGGCTCGGCGAGCGTTTTGTTCGAAGAGGGCGATCCCCTGGTCACCATATTTCTCGAAGCAGTATTCGGCGTAGGGTCCAAAATTGATCAGCACTGTGACTATATCGTAAATATGAGCGCAACCATCGTTCTCGTAGAAATTGGAATAGCCATCGGCAACGGTAGGAATATCCGTCATGTAATTATTAAAATGGCCCGTCATAGCTGTTATGGTTGTTTGGAGGTCGACTCCATAGGTTTCCCCAAAATGATTTGTTTCACTCTGGATAGCTGGGATAGTGCTCAAATCAAGAGCAGCGAAATCAAGATTCACTTCGGACACGTCGGTAACGATAGCTTGAACGTTGCTAGTCGCCAGAGAGTAGCCTTCGACTTCGTCCACGAGTGCTGACAGTCCAGTGTTGATATACTCCACGGCGGATTCGGCCACGTTACTGCTGTTAATAATATAGTCGTCCGCCATCTTGACCAGATCCTTGGTTGTCATAAGAATGTAGAAAACCAGCGGCAGGTCAGCCTTCAGATTTTGCACTTGTATTGTAAGCTCGGTCGTTTTAGAGGGCTTCAGAATGCTGCGCAGGAGGGACTTGGTAATAGATCCGCTTCCAGCCTCGGTTACTACTTCGCCTATATCCAATTTGAGCTCGTCCAACGCATCTCCCAGGTCGGACAGCGTATTTTGAATCTTACCAAAGGCATCTTGTAGCATGGTAACAATTTCGTTGTCCTCCAAAAATCCGACTAAATTGTCGAAGTTTGTCGATACTCCTGTACTGACATATCCCTCCAGAGAACTGATTGCAGAGTAAACAGCGGTAAAGGAGGAAGCCACGTCGGCGTCAGCGTTAGCAAGATCGCTGATGGTACTGAATACTTCCGACACTCTTCCCGCGAATTCTCCGCCGATAGCATCAATTTCTTCTACCAAATCGGCCAAAGTTTGGTAGCCAGCGTTCAGGGTGATGGGATTGGTATTCCACAATTCGTTCAACAGAACACTAACACCCACGGCGACGGCATCCGTTCTGTCTGCACTGAACACCTCAATATTAATACCGAAATCCGGCCGTGGGAGTGCCACGGTGAGCTAGCGGGGAAAGGAAACAGAAAAGTATGGTTTAGCTGAAGAAAAAGGACTGATAGCGGCCGATACTTTCGGCGCAATCACAACCACTTACCTGTACGGCGCAAAGCACCGCCGCGAGGGCAAACCCGAACGTTCTCATTGCTGCTGGCAGGTCTTGCAGACTGTGAATGGAGCCACCGAGCTATCTGGCATGCGTTTATATTGCAAATGATGCTAACCTACCTTAGGGTGGCCCACGATGCGTACACGCGTATTGCTGGCAGTGCTTCGCGGCTGCCACTTCTGTGGTCCAACGTGGCGAAAAGGCAACGTCGTGCTGGGTTCGGGAGTGCAACTTCAATCTGTACAAACAGGCGGAAAAACACGGCGGTAGGTTGAGTTGACGTCGTCGCATTTGGGCTGTCCGTTGCTCTGACCCGCAACGAAGCTTCGATCGATCATGCTTACGTGTACAATGAGCAAAAAAAAAAAAGTACGAAAGAATGCTAGAAAACAATAGTCCTCAGATGGAAGAGGCTGTAGGGTGTAAAATATTTCAGCTCGATGCAAGCACACAGCATTAACAATAGCAAATATATAGATAACAAATCACCATAACAAATTTGGTCATTTTCCTCAAACAGGAATCTTTTATAGATGGACGTACATTATGCACACAAAAAAAACGTATTTTTTTCTAGGTTATAGGTTTATTGGTTTATAGTAGTATAGGTTTATTGCGTATTGCGTTTTTTTTTCTTGGCCTGATGGTCCGTTGCCATTTTGAAAACGCCTTTCCAAACTGTACAAATAAGTGTCTCGGCATACTTACTCCTTTGTATTGATTCGGACCACCACCATTTCGCGTGTTCGGATAGAGTTTTTTCTCCTTACTACCAGATTATTTGCTTATGCCAGAGTTCAGTATCGCGCAATCTGCTTCGTACGTGGCCTTTTTGCTATGGGGACGTTTTTCACAGCAGCAAAGCCACGGGAAATTCTGTCTCTTCGCATTGTATGAAACTGCGGTTAATCGCTATGTAGTTCGTCTTTCTATGTCTATTGCCAAAAAAAAAAAGCAACGATGCCTCGTCATGAGATTCCCGCAAAGGGACGCCAGCGAATCTGTGATCAGTGCAAGGAACGAGCCGGAATGTTTCTTCCGTACCTGATATAAGTCGTGCCAAGATCGGAGCGGTGCGATGTGACGTCCTGACGGGGCATATCCAATGTGATATACCTTGCAGTTGGTGTACCGTTTTTTCCTCATATTCATGAATTATTTTCCAACAAACAAACAAACTAAATGACAAAACGAATGGCTGCCGGATTTGAATGACCGGAGCTGGAATAGCGGAATTTCAATTATTTCGAAATGAGCTGGGATGAGTTGAACCCACGTGGACTGTGTTCTGAGCCAGCATGTATTGCAAAGATGGCCTGGGATTGAAAACATCCAATAACCTTTCCAAGCTCAAATAGCACCAATCACCTGTTTGCGTTGTAGTTGCAGTTTAATCAACACGCACCGACGAAATGTATAAAGTAAGATGCAATCAATTCCACTTTATAACGTAGCTCCTCGGATGGTGTTAGAGACGGATGAAAAACGCTCAGTTAGTCGGTTTATTTGTATTGCACGTTATCTTTCAACTATATATTTCCACTGATTGAACCATCGCTAGCTGTGATCGTACTCAGCAGCCCTTACTCTCTTAGAAGCTTAGAAACTGTGTTTTAGGGCTAGGCCGTAACCGTTGGTCCATCCTCCATGCAAGTATCGACGTCTACGATAACTTCCAAACCTTGAGCAACGGTTACGAACAGAGAAGTGGCAATGCATGAGCCCAGACGGTTGTAACTGGCAAAGCTTTCCTTGCTCACCAGCCCTTTAAGTGTTGCCTCGTGCTCAGTAATCTTACTAGCGAGTGCCTGGTAGTATGGTTGAATCTGAAACATAAGCAAGGAAAGAAAAGCAGGATATAATGGAACGGTCGGGAAAGCATTGCACCACGAAACATGAGATACTTACATCTGTGAAGCACTGCGATTGCTCCGGGTCATCAATACCTAGACACACGGACAAATTGTCAAAAAGATCCTCGACGTTGTAGCTGATCTGTATGACGATGCGAGCAACAATGGCATCCAACCTCGTCAAGCGGATCACCTCTCGCTCGAAGCACGTGTCGAAGGCGTCGATCGTGAGGGCGAGAAAGGCGTAGACCCTTGGCGAGTACTTGCTGAAACAGAAGTCGGAGTAGGGCGCATTGGCTACGAGCGCCTCCGATACCGCCTTGATCGGTTCGCAAAGAGCATCCCCCAACTCTACATTCAAATCGGTGATCAGGGACGGCACATTATTGCTGTATGTCGTAAAGAAGCCACCGATGGCAGTGGTAGCGGCCATGAGATCAGTGGTTATTCCGGAATTGATAGTCGCCAAAACATCCGAGAGGCCTGATCCTGAATATCCGGTGCTATCATCCAACTCAGACTGGATATCCGCTAGCCGCGTGGTCACATCATCTCCAATGTTGTCAGCGATGACGTTACCGAGTGCCGTGTTCTCGGCGGCGAGATTTGCTTGGAATTCGGCAACTGCATTTGCGTAGTCAGCGACAGCGACGATTGCCTCCGCCGCAATTTCGTTTATGAATTCGTCGGCAAGCTCGACGTTCTCCAGCGAACTGTTGACGATGTAAGTGATCACCGGAATATTTGCACGCAGATTGCGAATCTGAACCGTCACATCGGTCACCGACTTGGCCGGGATGAATTTTCTAATATTCGCCGCCGAAACGGTCGCCCCGTTTCCTGGTGCATTCTTTGCATTGTTGACATCCGTCTTCAGTTTTGTCAGCGCATTGTTGAGAGAAGTAATTGTGGTTTTCATGGCATCAAAAGCATCACTGAACTGTACCTCAATATCGTCACTAACAAGGTTGGTAATGTCAGTAATTTCTTGAATCGGACTTTCGATATACGTCTTAAGGTTGGTAATTTTTTGGTTAACCGCGCCGAAGGCATCTTCAACGGGACCAATATCGTTTAAGGCAAGACCGTTCAGCTGGGTCGCTAGTTCACCACCTTTCAATGCGACTGCATCACCAATTGCTATTAGTTTCTCTCGCAACGTATTCAGCAGGCCGTAGCCGGATGTAAGAGTAATATCTTTTGCTCCGGTTTTTGCAAACTCCGTACCAAGCACGTTGGCCGCCGAGGCCGTAGTGGCCGAGTTCGCAACGTCTCCATTGATACCGAAGTCCGGTCGCGGGATGGCCAGAGCAATCTGCAAGTGGAAATTAAATCGTGCATGGTACGATTTAGTACGTCGTGGCAGTCCCCATACGATTGGTGCTGCTGGAAATGCTTACCTGTGCCACGCAGAGGATCACAAAAGAGAAGCAGAACGCCTTCATGTTGCAGATTACCGCTACTTTTGGTCGCACCCTGCCTCCGATGGCTGCATTTATAGTCCGGGGCCATTTGCCGACAGCTCCTGACCGTAGCTCGTCATGGCGATCGTCGTGTGCGTTTGGCAGGCTCGTTTTGAAACAGTTATTTGTCTGCACGGCACCACTTCGCCGTAATGCACTCGGCTACTGGGATTAATGGTAGTGGTGATGGTACTCCTTCCGTCACGGATACGCGGCCGCGAAAACACATTTGTCCAAACAGCTGCTGTCGTCATTTGCGCAGGGGTTTTTTCTGGCTACTTTAACTTTTTGTTTTACTCGTTTTTTACCAACAGCAGACTTGGATGGAAAATTTCCATCCACGTTCGCTAGCTGCCATCTTTTGGTGAGCGCAGTCTCCATTTGGGGGCCAAAAACGATGCGTGTTTGGGGTGTCTATATATATATTTTCATGTAACATTTGAATCTTCCAGTAAGTCTCAATTCAGGAAAAGAATAAAATACAGATTTTCAATGCGAATGCAAGCATACAACCGATCGGATTCGGTTGATGGGACATGTCGACAGCAACACTGCAAGCGCCTGTCAAAAATCTGTACTGTAGTCTTGTCCTACCAGTTGTTGAATTTGCAACAGTTGTCTGCGCCCCGACCCGACAATACTAAGTCGATCGGCTTGAAACAATTCAAAGACGCTTCACTAGACCCGCAGTCGCGCGCCGTCCCTAAAGTCCGGGAACTACTCTGCCCGATCACAATACGCGCTTTCTCCTCCACTCGCTGGAGAGAAGAAGATGTTAAGTCCTATTTATGCACAAGCTTCTGCTCAGCTAGATCGAATCTGCTGTCAGACGTGTTTCTTTATACGCCAACTAAATCTCTCAGGGCTAGGGACACTCTGTTGACCGGAAAATACAATATTATGTTTTGTTCTCGTGATCTCTTGCTGCGCATGGTACGTTTCATTTTCAAACTTTTAATTCATGTTCTTCTTTTGATTTTTATTTATCTTCTGTCGAAGCTGGGCAAATTTTAAAATTGTATGCGCCTAGGTCCTACAACTATCTTCAGTTCAGGATGATTGTTGACCGCGAGGCCCGATATCTCAATATATAATAATATATAATAAAATAATAAAAATAAATTATAAAGAGTGTGTTTGTGAGCACAGCCAGAATCCTTATCGTATTGTTGTAGCTATATTCTGTATGTCTCGACCGTAAGCCTTCATTGGGCGACCAAACACTTGAACAAACATTTAAGCAAAATCGATAAAAAAAAAAATCTTCTAACCTGTTTCTATCATCTCTCCCTGTTTTGTCCCCTTTGAAGTAATCGAAGGGAGTCCTACTGTTGTATTGTGATTGTAATGAATCATTTTTCCATGGAACATATGGTAAATGTATAGTTTTCATCTTGGTTGCCCAATGGCCAACATAAAAGATATATATAAAGGGGTGGTTAGACAATTGTTAACATCAACCTCCACATGCTGACCGTAGAAGTGCCACTCTGGCGGCTTGACACTCATTCGGGCACCACTGTGCCATCCTAATGACACCGAAATGTCTCTCGTCAATCGAAAAACACATAACTTTTTCTGCTGGTCAGCATGATTCCACATCTCGGCACCATCTCGTCGCGTTCCACGTCGATACGCAGTCAAACTCGTCTCTCCAAGTTTCCACCCAACCAACGTCGCTAGGTCACGGATTAGGGTTGTATGTCCATCGTTCCTGGATCGTGCTGTCCCATCTGCTTTGCCACTTCCGGATCATGTCTTCTTTTACGGCTGCTTTCACCGAGCTAGAGCTAAAACAATAAAATTAAAAAATTACGTTACGAAACATTACGTTATCCATTGTCTTTTTAAGTGGAAGTTTCTAATCGTTGTCCGCAATCGATTTTATTTTTCTACGGCTCTTTTCTTTTCTCGTTTGACTCCTTCGAAAGCTAGTCCATGCCGTTGCCTTATGTTGTTGCTGTGGTGCTGACGACCGATAGGCCAGCTTCGCTTCTTTTCAACCTTCCCTCATCGACACCGCCAGTGTCCTAGTGTTCGTTCGATCGTTTGCTCATTCGTTTGATTCGCTAATCTTTTGGGACCGTCTGTTGATACCGGTAGGCAACCGGGGGGTCATTAAATGTGCGCCGTTCTTGGCTCTATCTGCCTCTCTACTTCCGATGTTTGTTCCACTCGATCGGCTCGCCTCGACAAACTTGTTGGTTTTTGCGTATGCACGAGTCATTCGAAACATTTTTGGAAGATTGACCCCAATCGAGTGCGTCAATGTTCAAAGATTCGTCTTCCAGCTGCGACGTTGACTGATGCTATTACTGAGTCCAATTCATCTACGTTTTAATTACAATTTTTTTACCACCTTCAAGGAACGATCAACGTCCTTTTCAACGCTAAATGGCAATAAAAAAAAGGAAAAAGGCGCGCTCTTTCGTCTATCATAATCTACGGATCATTATAGGTGACTAATTTTCCTTGCCACAGAGCAACCACTTCATACCGGTTTAAACTGCACTCTTCCACAACTTCACATGATCTCTATCGTTCCATCTGATCACCATTAAATCCTAATTGCTCTACAGAATTGCATTCTTTGCAACAACAAAGGCTGCCGTTCAAAGTCAGGACAGTGTGTTCACGTGGCAAACATTGCAAAAGGCGTATGCATCAACAGATCAGCAAAGTGCGCAAATTGCAATAGTGACATTGCATGCAGAGCCTACCTTCTTTGAACTGGAACGAGTTGGGATGTCTCAGATGAAAATGATAAGACGTTATAGTGAAAGTCATTCCTGGAAAGGGGGGCAAACGTGTAGGATGAGCTTGACGTAATAGATTTCAAAATATTGGATTTTGCATGGCGCTGAGATGAAAGGACCTGTTACAAAAACATGTTTTCAATCAGTACAACATGTATGTAGACGAATCACGAGAGAACAGCTGGCCAGAACAACTGCACCGTGGTTTCCAGCGTATGGTTCTCAATTGGATTGGCGAGAGGAGCAGGTCTGTACAAAATAAAAATAAAATGAGAAACATCCTCTGGGAAAGCGGATACATCGAGAACGACCGTAAAATTACAACCGGACGTATCAGCGTACATGCTACAGTTTGTTCTGAGAACGTTTTTCTTTGATCGCAGGGGTTTTCATTTGCGTCGTTAAAATATTAACCAACCGGCGAAAGTTTCCTTAACATGGTGTTTTTAACCATTTAGGTTAATTGCGTTTAATGAATTTTAACAATACTATTAACAAAACATGACCAAAAAGTCATGGACAGGACAACTCATTCCACCGCACCAGTGCAACGATGTGGTGGACTCGTGCTGATTTCGATGGATTGTGGACGAATGATCCAGCAGAATGATCGATCCAACTGCAGCAGAATGATCGTTTTTCCTCACTTTCATATCGCATAAACACCGGTGAAACGAAAATATTACTAAAAACAAAATCACACCGGAGAAGCGCGCAGGTACATCTCCAGAGCTTCGCGCGCATTCCGTTACGCAACCCCCAGCTACCATGGCCCATAGCAGGATTGCAGCGCATCTGCAGTCGCCAATTGAAGCTTATCGCTGGAAGAAAAAAAAATAAAAAATTAAAAGCATCTCAGCTGCGCTCCAAATTGCGCGTAATCTGTGCATTCTACATATAGCAACCGAGCATGTTTCGAGAGATTTATTGTACGAGCTGGTTCTTGCTCCGACGTCCGGATTTTTACGATTTAACCTTTAACGCGGGATGGGATGTCCAGTGCTGCTGATAAACCTAGATTCAAATGATGCGACCAGGCGAAGCGTGCTTGAGCGTTAGACGGTACCAAAATAACCGGCAAAAAGCCGTTAACTGTTGCCAAGAATGACAATTGCTAGCAGGGCAACGAACTAGCCGTCCAATAGCACCAAGCTACGTCGCCATTGGAATTTCGATGTGTGAGAAATTCACAAATATTACTTATTACAGCAAGAAGCGTTTGATAGGAAGCAATTCGAAGTGATTGATTAAGTAGCAGGAAAAAAAACACAGCTGGTGAGCTGGTTGCGTAACTCCTGAGAACGGCTCACTTGTTCGCAACTCGGCATCCGCGGTCCGCTGAAAGAAGGTTGGGCGAGGATGCAACTGATAACCTTTCGAGCTGTTCCGGCGATTGCTGTAGGAACGCTCGCCGAAACGTTTGACAGAGATAGACACTGAATGCGACTCTGAAGGAGCGAGTGAGAGTGGCCAATCGACGGCAGTCCTATTTAAGCCCGCTCCCGCGTACAACACCGTTTCAGAAGCCTAGAGTTCCCCTCACTGGTCAATCCGGTTGTTGAGGAAACGTGATAGGGCAGTGGAGCGATTTGAAGCATTACCAAAAACTAACGTCTGTTTGACGGAGTTGTTTAATTGTTGCGATCACAGTAGCCTTCCCCGATAGTTGTGCCCTGGTGGCAAAGTGCAAAGTGGAAAAAAAAAAAACAAATATGAGCAACCGTAGTCCCACTTCCGGTGAGCAGGTTCAGCCCCCGTTCAAGCTATGGGGCGGCCGATACTCGAAATCCACCGATCACGTCCTGTCGAAAGTGAACAACTCACTCACCGTGGACAAGCGGCTCTTCTCGGAGGACATCGACGGGAGTATCGCGTACGCGAAGAGTCTCGCCGAGGCGGGCCTGCTGACGCAGAGCGAGTTTAAAGTGATCGTGTACGGGCTGGAAGCCATCCGGGACGAGTGGGCCAAGGGCACGATCAAGCTTCTGGCCCGGGACGAGGATGTGCACACCGTCAATGAGCGGCGCCTGTTCGAGATCATCGGTCCGCAGATCGCGGGCAAGCTACACACGGGCCGCAGCCGCAACGAGCAGGTGGTGGTGGACATGAAGCTCTGGATGAGGAATGCAATCGGCGATCTGCAGCAGCTCCTGGTGAACCTCGTCCAGGGCATTGGCGAGGTGTCCGAGCGTCACATCGAGGTGCTGATGCCGGGCTACACACACATGCAACGTGCGCAGCCGGTGCGTTTTAGCCACTGGCTGCTCAGCTACGCGTTCTATTTTAAGGAGGACTACGATCGCTTCGCCGAGTTCGGCAAGCGCATGAACGTGCTGCCACTGGGCAGTGGCGCCCTGGCGGGCAACCCGTTCAACATCAACCGCCACAAGCTGGCGGCCGACCTCGGCTTTGACGGCGTTTCGTACAACAGCATGAACGTGGTCAGCGACCGGGACTTTGTGGCCGAGTTCAACTTTCTCTGCACGCTCGTCGCCGTCCACATGAGCCGGCTGGCGGAAGACTTGATCATCTACTCGACGAAGGAGTACAACTTTATCGAACTGTCGGAGGAGTATACCACGGGAAGCAGCTTGATGCCGCAGAAGCGCAACCCGGACAGCCTTGAGCTCATCCGAGGCATCACGGGGCCCGTGTTCGGGCAGCACTGCGCCATTCTGATGACTCTGAAAGGTCTCCCGTCGACCTACAACAAAGACCTACAGTGCGACAAGAGCGGTATGTTCAGCGTGTACGATCAGCTGCAGATGTGCCTGGAGCTGATGGCCGGCATCATCAACACGATGCGCGTCGACGAGGACCGCTGCCTGGGTTCGCTCGGATACGAAATGCTCGCCACGGACATGGTAAGGATGGTGTTTCCGAGCGATTTCCTTTCGTTCGCAACAGCCGCCTTGAGAAGGATTTCATGAACACGTTTGAGTTTTCTTCTCACAGGCCTATTACCTGGTGCGCCGTGGCATTCCATTCCGGGAGGCACACCACATCTCGGGCGAGGTGGTCGCCCACGCGGAGAGCGTCAAAATTCCGATCAATAAGCTGTCGCTGGAGGACCTGCAGGAGATCAGCCCACACTTCGACGAGACGATCAGCCGTATCTGGAACTATGAGAATAGCGTTGAGCAGTACACCGTCGTCGGTGGTACTTCACGGATTTCGGTGCAGGAACAGATTCGCGTGCTGCACCAATTCCTAGATGGTCGAACCAAGTAAACCAGACGAGTTACGAGCATGACCGGAATCTCCAAGACCCAAGTGATGTTATTGTTTTACAACTAGTTTAGAAACGTTTATTGTATACTTTATGGGAGTAACGGCCATGTGTTTGTTTGTGTGAATGTGAGAGCGTGTGTGTGTGTGTGTGTTGCCGTTGCTTACACTTATTAGGGCGCTTTGAGCATAGAGCTTTAGAAATGTAACATTGTAGGTGAACCGCGCAAACAAATAGAAATACCGATAATAAGCCTATTAGGCTGCGACCTGATCGCAGATTCATCATCGTAGATAAGATATATCCCTAGGATACGCGCAGCACCTAGCTGTCTATCTTAACCTTGTGCTTTGCAACACGAATGCTATCACTATGTGCGCGTTTGTTAGTGGCGGTGGCTAGATTTTTTAAATCACAGCAACTGTGTCTTTTTGCAATTGTGAACGAAAAAATAAAATTAAAAAAATTCGTTACGAAACATGACGTTATCCATTGTCTTCTTAAGTGGAAGTTTCTAATCGTTGTCCGCAATCGATTTTATTTTTCTACGGCTCTCTTCTTTTCTCGTTTGACTCCTTCGAAAGCTAGTCCATGCCGTTGCCTTATGTTGTTGCTGTGGTGCTGACGACCGATAGGCCAGCTTCGCTTCTTTTCAACCTTCCCTCATCGACACCGCCAGTGTCCGAGTGTTCGTTCGATCGTTTGCTCGTTCGTTTGATTCGCTAATCTTTTGGGACCGTCTGCTGATACCGGTAGGCAACCGGGGGGTCATTAAATGTGCGCCGTTCTTGGCTCTATCTGCCTCTCTACTTCCAATGTTTGTTCCACTCGATCGGCTCGCCTCGACATACTCGTCTGGTTTTGCTTTTGCGCATGCACGAGTCATTCGAATCATTTTTGGAATATTGACCCCAATCGAGTGCGTCAATGATCGATGATTCGTCTTCCAGCTGCGACATTGACTGTTGCCATTACTGATCCCAGGTTCATCTCCGACGCTCTTGGAACGCTTTGATTGCCTATCGATGATGTTTTCTCGACGACGACCTACAATGAGAGAAAAAAGAAACGGCTTTTTAAAACGTTGACGCTGAACCATTCTGGGAATCGTTCGAAAAAGCTGTTCAGCTCTAGCGAACATTTGCAATGAGGAAGCCAGCGCCCACAATTGTTATGATAATCTACGGATCATTAGAATCGATTAATCCTTACAGCCACTCCGGTACCAGTTCAAACTACATTTTTCCACCACTTTGCTTGATCGTTATCGTTACCGTAAGCATGTAGCCTCAACGACTCATGTATTGCCTTGCTATTGAGATTTTGCAAATCCTATTGCTATTCGCCAGATGTATGTTGATTTCTTTGCAACAACTTCAACTAACGTGCCACGATCCAACTACGATCACGTGGCAAATCTGCGATCATACATTGACTACAGGGAAAGCATCCCGTACCTCAGTCTTTGACGTACATTGAATCTGCATGACGCTACTGAAACGTAAATGATAACTGCGCATTGAAAGGACAATTAAAGCGAAACAGATTAGACAAACCCTCTTTGACACCCGGCACAGGATTCAAAGTCGAAGCCGTAGATCGAACCGACGAGATAGTCTAGTGAAAGTCATCGCAGCTGGAGGAGATAACGAGTAGGATAGTTGTGCTTCTTCCGATCGCGGCCGACGTTCGGGGTATAACGTAGGATGAACGTTTATTTTCGCAGTTACTCAAAAGGCTTGCAGTATGAGCATTTAATAATACTTGACCCATGCATTCGCCTCGACAAAAGCATCCGATCCACTTGTGTAAGAAGGTAAACTTGATGATTTGTACAAATATATGCATATGATGCACAATTTCGAACGATAGTAAAAAACAACAGCTCCCGTCGCAAAGCAGGAGGAATTAGGGCAATTCTACTTAAGTGGAATCCGTCCGAAGCAGTCATGTCTAAAATAACATTTTGGCCTTTGAACCGAATCAACTAAATTATCGTGAGTGCAATACGCCATACGTATGAGGAATACAACAAGCATCACCGTGAAGAGTTAAAACGTCTGCCCCCAGGTGGAGCGTAAAGTGCAAGAGATACTCACCCATTCTCTCAAATAACTCCCTTTGATGGGAGGTATTTATTGATTGATTTAAAATTTAAGGTGAGTCTAACGAAATTCTAAAGCATTTCAATGCGGATGCTAATGCAACGTATCGATGAGCGGGCCAGTCTCAAAAGCGGTACGGCAACAAGCGTTGCATGATATACCAACACACGAGCCGTCTTTTAAATTTAAAAAAGGTGTGCGACAATGGCAGTGCCCGTTTTTGGAATCGATTGCAAAAACACGTCCAAATCCTAAAAAATCTTGATCAGGAATTCGCCCAATTTGCGTTCGTCCGTTTGTTTCCTGCTACATATACGCACAGCTGCAGAAGAAAGTTGCGGGAATCAGCAATTATAGCAAGTTGGAACGAGCTTCCAGATTATAGACAAACAAATTATCTGGTTTAACAGCACGGTAAAGCAACGGTTAACCGTTATCAATCGTACTGCCTTCAAATCGACCAAAAAACGACTAAACTGACATCACACATTTTGATAGACTGTTTCTCCACAGCATGATATTTGTTCACTGATGCTCATTCACTTTAAACATGATAAAATAGTTAAACAATCGTAGTGACGTAGAAAACACTTGACCGTTTTATACTTAAACTTGCCTAATAACAGCCCTACAATCGACCCTGCAAACGAAGAGCACTAAGCACAGCACTCCCGGATGCGTTGGATCATCTACACGGTCGGTTACTATCAATTCTAGCCGCGGTTGGTTAATCTCCCTCCCCGCAAGGGCATTAGAGCAATGTCAAGTGCAGCGATGGAAGCACGCGACACCTCATCCGAATGCGGAACATCAAATAACAAAAATCGTGGATACAACATGAAGCGCGGATCGTACAAACCGTTGACCGGCTGCCCTTGGGACCGGCCACGCAATGACAACCGTCAACGGGTCGACGATTTAATGTGATTGGTGTAAATCAATTCCGGTGCGTCAGGGCCAGGCCAGCACTATCACCGCCGCCTAGAGTCGTCCCAACAATGTTGGGCGTGCATTGTAGTAGGGGGAAAGATTCACCGAACGAGTCTGCGGGACAACTGGACAAAAAGGGGAGCACTCAACAACGAGCTAGGTTGCAGCAGTTGGGCCCGAGGGAGTTCGATCGCTTTCAGTGCAGACTGTGTCCTCGACGACTTCGGCAGCGCTCCTCCGGGGAGTTCTCTAGTGGCGCACCGCTCCGACAGGATTACATTCGCTGTGGCTTCCTTTCCCTTCGGTGATGCAATCGCGGAACGATAGATTGTGTTCTTGCGGTTAATTTAACTACCACCGAAAGTCAACGTCAACACATCGCTGACCAGGAACCAGGTATGTTTCTTTTGTTTTTTTTTTTCACCAATCCCACCACCAAAAAGAAGCCGCACAAGTTACATGACGAGATTGGTGTTCGTGGAGCGCATGTCTACGCGCCGTATGGCCATCAGTGGACTCCCAAGGGGCCTGCGACGACATCAGTCTCGAGCGGTATGGCCTTGGTGGCGGTTACTAACTGCTCCTAGCGAACGCAAAGTGTGCCGTGTATAAAAACGTCCCGCGAGCGACGGAAGCAACTACAGATCGGTTCGGAGAGTTCGGGAGCTCGCAGGCAAGCCAGACGCCATGGATGTCACGGTGGAGGACTTCTGCGATGAGACCAATTTCGGCGATTCGCCTTGCCCGAGCCCGTTCGAGCCGGCCAAGCTGCTCAACGTCGGCTTCCTGCAGATCAGTGGACGCTTCACGCCCCACTCCGGTCCACCGTCCGGTTGCTCGACGCGCACCTGCAGCCTCGCGACCACACCCGTGCCCCCGGACGATGAGGACGGCGCGGAAGATGCTGTTCACCTGACGGTGCCGGAGGATCCGATGGGAGGCGGCGGCGAGAGGCTGCGAAAGTGGTCCTTGCCGAACCTGCCGACCGAGGCGACCAAGTTTGTGCTCAGCGGGCGCGCGACGCCCGTGTTCACCTGGAACCCGGTGCCCACCGCCAGCAACGTCATCTATTCGATGAACGAGAAAAACCACCAAATGGTGTTTTCGCAGGTTCGAACGGAAATTCCTTTGGACGTTGTTAGCAATATGTGTTCAACTTTGTGTTTGTGTGTGTGTGTGTGTGTCCGTGCCGTGATATATCCTGACCCTCCACCGTCCATCTGACCCTCCACAACGTCGAAACATTAACCCTACCACTGTGTTTCTCTGTCTACATGGCTTGGTAGCTCGAGCAAGAGGCCGTCACCGAGTCGAGCGTGTCGGAGGTATCGAGCGTTTCCGACTCGGAGGAGCTGGAGCTGGAAGAGGAAGTGGAACCGGTGGACGAGGAAGACGACGGTGACGACGAGGAGGCAGAGGAGGAACGGATGAAGAAAAGAAAGGAACCAAAGAGTAAGGCTGCGCCGATGGACGGCGCCCCGGACATGTACCCGAACTGTGATGTGAACGTTTGGTTGCGCTCGTGCGAGCAGGAAATCGTCGAGCCGATCGAGGGCATCATCCAGGGGACGGTGCCGGACTGGCTGAACGGGAGCCTGCTGCGGAACGGTCCGGGCAGCCTGAAGGTGGGCGACATGATGTTTAACCATCTGTTTGACAGCTCGGCGCTGCTGCACAGGTAGGGGTCGCGTTCTCGGTGGTCACAGTCCATGAAAGCAACCAACAGTTGAGGTTCTTCTTGCACCCTTTTCGTGGCAGGTTTAACATTGACAACGGGAAGATCACGTACCAGTGCCGTTTCCTCAAGTCGGACGCCTACAAGAAGAACAACGCGGCCAGGCGCATCGTGGTAACGGAGTTCGGCACCAGTGCTGTGCCTGATCCATGCCAGACCATCTTTCACAAGTAAGGCGGGCTTACACCGCAGAGAACAGGAGCTGGGATAACCGGGATTGATTTTTCTTACTGCACATTCCCCAGAATTGCAGCCGTGTTCAACAAACCGGGCGTGAACAACTCTGACAACGCGATGATCTCGATTTATCCGTTCGGCGACGAATTCTTCGCGTTCACCGAGAGCCCCATCATCCACCGGATTGACCCCGAGACGCTCGACACCGGAACGAAGCTGAACGTGTCTGATTACGTGGGCATCGTGAACCACACCTCACACCCGCACGTCATGTCCGACGGCACGGTATACAATCTCGGCTGCTCGATCACGCGTACCGGCCCGGCCTACACGATCATCTGCTTTCCGCACGGGCCCGGCATGTTCGAGAACGCGCGCATCGTCGCGTCCGTGCCGGCCCGCTGGAAGTTCCATCCGGGGTACATGCACACGTTCGGCATTACGGAGAACTACTTCGTGGTGGTCGAGCAGCCGCTGTCGGTGTCGGTGCCGACGATGGTCGTCAGCCAGCTGCGCAACCGACCAATGGCGGCCGCGCTCAAGTGGTTCGCGAGCCAGCAGACGTACATCTACCTGCTCGATCGGGACACGGGCGAGCTGCGCCACACCTACCACTCGGACGCGTTCTTCTACCTGCACATCATCAATCAGTACGAGCAGGAGGGGCACGTTGTGCTGGACATCTGCTGCTACAAGGATCCGGCCATGCTGAACTGCATGTACGTCGACACGATGCGCAACATGCAGAACAACCCGGACTATGCAACGATGTTCCGCGGTCGCCCGTTGCGTTTCGTGCTACCCCTCCACGGTGGCGATGGTGTGCAGCGCTCCAAGGCCAACAGCGACCCGGACGGGGCCACCTCGTGGGCGGACATGTGGGAGCACCTGGGTTCCACCGATGGGGACACCCTGGGCCACCAGGTGCCACCGTATAGCCCCACCACGGACGGCCTGGTGCTGCAGAACCTGGTCCGGCTCGCCGGCACGAAGGCGACGGCCTACGTCATGCCGAACCGCACGATCTTCTGCCGGCCGGAGCTGCTGTGTGATTTGGGGTGCGAAACACCGCGCATCTACTATGAGTGTCACCTGGGGCGCCCCTATCGCTACTTCTATGCCATCAGCTCCGACGTGGACGCCAGCAATCCGGGCACCCTGATCAAGGTGGACGTGGTGGACCGCAGCCGGGTGACGTGGTGCGAGGAGAACGTGTATCCCAGCGAGCCGATCTTCGTGCCGGCACCAAACCCGCAATCTGAGGACGACGGCGTCGTCCTGGCGGCAATGGTGTGGGGCCGTGACGAGCAGAACCGAGCCGGGTTGCTCGTGCTGGACGCGAAAACGTTCACCGAGCTGGGCCGCTGCGAGTTCACCACACCCGGTCCGGTGCCAAAGTGTCTCCATGGGTGGTTCCAACCGTCGGCCAAGTAGAAGCCAAAGACCCTGTTTTGATTCGTTCGGTAATCCCCGGCGAACTTTTAGTACGAACATACGAGAATCTTCGAGTTATTCTTGCATAGAAAACTCTACATCAGATTCATATACGATCGACTTGGCGTGAAAAAGCCGTCAATTTTCTTCCCATCCCCAAACACACAAACGCACCCACATGGAGTGCATAAGCGCTGTGCTACCTGCTAATGAATTGTTTACTAAATGTTACAAGCATATTTATCCATCTAACTACGTAAATAAAATACAATCTACTCGGTGTTATGAAAGCCAACTATTTGCACGAGTACTCGTGGCATCACGGTTGTCTGAAAAGGTCAAGAGAACCTCCTCTGAGCCTCCCCACAACAACATTGTAGATCACACCATCGAGGCGATTGCGATCGCAATAGAAGCAAAACCGCCTGCGATAAGCAGGCAAGATAATGACTTTCTAGAACTGTACCTCACCCGGGGGGGCCTCCCTGCGATAGTGCGACGCATCGCATGCTGCCGGCTAGCCCAGCCTGGACCGAACCTGGATGCGTGCGTCGTGACCGCGAAACCTTTGTACGCACCAGTGAAAAATTCAGCGAACCACTGCATGATCACTACTAATCCACGTGCAGCACCATCATGGCATCGTGCGTACCGTTACGGTCAATTGACCCGATCGATAGCCACCGAGAAGGTCAGCAAACGTGCATCAAGAAACCGGCGGACCGCCCCGAGCCTTGCAGGGACGCGTTGTGAAATCAATTTGCTCCTATCCGTTGCAAGTCCGTCTCGGCCGAGGCGCCAGCTGTCCATCCACCGATAACCCCTGGCACAATTTTACCCTCCCATCGCTGGCCCGTATGTTCGTTGTTACGAGGTCAGACAACGGCGGTCGTTGAACGGTGGAGAACTTTCACACGCAACTGGCCCGATGATCGACAGCATCCGCAGCGTTGGCCAAGCAAACCCTGCACATTCGCCTCTGAACTAGGGCACTTGTGTGAACTTCGTTTGATTGCATTGTTGAGTTGTTTAATTTCTGCACTAATGCTGATCTAGTGAAAAGAACAGCTTTTGAACGAGAGAGGAAACGGGTTTCGAAGATCGTCTACAGATCATACTACTAACCTACGTTCTTGAGAATTCTAACGGTAGAATGCAAATCAATTGAGTAAAGTTAAAATTCGAGATCGAAACATTGCAAAGAATTCATCTTCATGTGACTTTATGCACTTCTTTCACATTTCCCCGCACAGTGGCAGTAAATAAAGACGTAGTAATTCCTTGCATGGTACACTATTAGTGGTTGGTAGTTTTTTTTTTTTTTTAGCATTCTTTAAGCGATTACTTTAGGTGCATTAGCGTAATGGTCACCACCGTTCCCTCGAGGATGGTAAAGCTCATGCGTTGAACCCTGCAGCGTTAAAAGATCAGTGGAGCTTGGTAGAACATTACGGTTAGAAGGTGGAAGAGGGGGTAGAGGAGCAAAAGATGGGGTGAAAAAATATGGCAAATTCACCTATGGGGAAGAACTGACCCCGCGCTGTTATGCACACACGCACACACAATACAACATATACAACATACAATCGGCCAAACCAAGGAAAGCTTTGCGCGGATGTGTCGCGTTTCACGATTAAAGTCGCAGCAGTTTAGCACCGGCGAAGCATTCGATGCAGGATGCGAAGGGTCAAAAGCGGCCTGCCATAGCTGTGTGCGATTGTTTTTCTTTTTTTTTCTTATGCTTTTAAGAGCATATGCACTGCTCTAGCCGACGGTGGTGTCGTTTGCGCACCGGGCGCAGCTTTTGATCGCGCGAATGGCGTGATATTCGCGACGACTGTCGTCGCACAACCTTGGCCACCTTCGTTGGGTGTTGCTGGAGCTGCTGGCGTCGCTTGCGCCGAGGCGGCGGTACCATCGTAAACGATTGCAATACGTACGTAGTTGTGGTGGTGGTGGTGGCGGTCGCAGTTCCGGCCATCTGCTGCTGATGGTGGTTTCCGTTTGTTGACGGCGAGTGCTTGCCGGCACGCGACGAGGGACACGTGGAGGAGTGGATTGAATGGTGGCTTGTGGCACTGCCTGTGCCTTGCCCGGTTGCACTATGCCCGTTTGTGGCGCTTAGTCCTGCAAACATAAAAAAAGAAATAGAGGTATTAACAATCAGTTCCATTGGTGGTACGAGCGTTCCGGTCGTACCGTGCTTGGAGCTTGCCATTCTCGTCGATCCACTCGAACGCTCACTTCTGTACGACCGTGACGATGATCCCTGGGAGCGTTCCACCCGCGCCACTAGACCGGTACTGGCATTGCTAGCGCGATCCCCGTCGCGGCCCTGCTGGTCTTTGGATTCCTTGGAATGGTATCGGGTGCGGCGCGGTCTACGCGGTGGCTCCATGGCGGCACTGTTCGGTAGGTCCTCCGAAGAGCTGGCGTTCGATTGCAGCTTCTCCTTGCTGCACATGCGCACTAGCCGGCGCGATTCAGCCGCCGATGAGGCGAGCGGTGCCCGGCTGCGACGACTCGAACCCGAGCGGCTCGAAAGACCGTCGCCCGCCGTTCCGGAGTCCCTCGACGAGGGGCCACGCAACGATACGCTTCTAGTAAAGTTTCCTTCCGGTCGTCGGCCGATGCTTTCGTTCGATGAAGCCGATGACACTAGACGTTCCAAACAAAAAGGTTGAACTGTAGCATTAACAAACCCGATCGCAACCCATCCACGCGGAATAGCTACCTCCCCGGCTGGCCGTCTGGCGCTGGTAGTGGCGTTTCAGGCTGTCGTCAAAGTTCTTCGACACCTGCACACCACGAGACTTCATGATCTTGTTCGTGGTCGAACACTCCCGGATGGTTCCGAGGGTGCAGCCACCGTTCGACAGCCGCCGATGACCATTTTCACCCTCGTTCAACTCGCTCAGGATACTCTCGACACTTTCGCCGTTGGACATGTTGTTGACAACCTGCATGAAAAAAAATATCACAAAAATATAAAATGTGGTGTGACTGATTTACCCATTATAAAGGGCCTTTTTTCATCTTACATTCAAAATCTCATCCGCCGCCCGCGTGAGCTCCTCCAGAATGCGTTCATCTCGTTCAAGATCCTTCTTCCGGTCATACGGTTGCGTGACAGAAGGCGATGTAACGGCGAGTTTGTTGTTGCTACTGCTACCGCTAACCGTAGCCTGCTGCTGTTGCGAAGACGATCCGACAAGCGCTTCTCGTTGCGCTGTCTTCGGCTTGGCAGCAAAGTTGGGCAGATTTTCGTAGTGCGGCCCATCGCCGGAGGATAGTGTGGATGTCGTTACGCTGCTACTGCTGCTGTTAACGCTACGATCCTTGCTCACTCTGGCCGCCCCCGGTGCGCTGCTGCTGCTTTCCGGCTCCAGCTGGCTGTGGCGTAGCAGATCCGGTTTGTCGCTGGTTAGCTGCCAGATGGAGGACGGCTTGGTTCCTACCGGATCGACCCCCGCTGTACCGGAGCGTCTGATGAATGATGAGGTCAGGGTGGCCGATCGCTGAAAGCCGGATCCCGTCGACGTGGTGTTGGTGTGGGTCGTCATCGAGACAGTGGCTGCCGAGTTTGTTTCAGATTTGCCGGTTCGGGCCGTCGATCCAGACGACTGATGCTTGTTCGGGTTTACGCCGAAGAAAGACAGTTCGTGGTCCCGTAGTTGCCGGGCACCGGATGACAGCCGAAGCGAGGCACGTTCCTCGTTTCGTGCGACGGCGGCACCGCCCGAGGAAGATGCTGCGCTTGTCGGTATGTGTCTCCGAAATGTCGGCGACTGCTGGACCGTCGTTGATTCATCGTTCGATGTCGTTACTACTTTCGTCGCGGGCTGATTATCTGCAAAGTGGCACAGCTAATAAGCATCCTCGGCACAAGCCTTCCAACCAAGCGACCTGCCGTCCGCTGTCCTCACTAATACTAACCTGGACTAGAAGTGTGCGAAGAGGGCAGTTTTTTCGTCGGTGTTGGGCTTTTCAGTTCGATCGACATCACCGCGGACGGTTTTATCGCTTGTCGACCGATCAATGCCGAGGGTTTCAGTATTTCAAACTCTACAAGAGGAACGGAAAAATCATCACGTTTTCGTTATTATACGTTACTGAAATTAATATAATATAAAGTATAATAAATCCCTCGTCTAAGCGTTCATGTCGTTTAGTGTCATATCACGGCGTGGGGTTAGTACTCGTTCGTCCGATTTCTCTAGCGGGTGCAGGTTGTTGCGAAGGGTTAAACGGGTGACGGTAGCAGAGTGCTGTAGTGTGCGTAAGTGTCAGCGGCCGTTCCAGGACCGATCGCTTACCTGCGGAAGAGTTAACGGAAAATAGCGCATCCTGGGCCGCAGTCTTCGCCGGCTTAGTGTTCAGCTTTTCAATGTTACGCTTCGCCTTGATGCGGCTCCAGCTACCGGACACTTCGGTGTCCAGCTTTTCCTCGACGGCACCGGTTCCACCGAAGGGCGACGACGATCGTAATCCGTCGCCCAAGTTGCCCAGGTAGCGCTTCACCTCTTCGTCCGCCTTCGCGCTATCGCTGTCGCTGTCGTACAGTTCGGCCGCATCGTACAGCCGTCTCAGCTGCGACAGTTGCTGACTGAGCACGGTCGAACCGAGTTTTTTCAGGCGTGGTGCAGCAATCGGTTTGCCACCGAACCGCTCTAGCCCTACCGGTGCAATATCATCCGCCGTGCTCGAACGCCGGACGGCAGTGTTTTTACTAATGTACGCCTCGAAATCCGACAGCCGCGACTCACTGGTTAGGGTGCGCCGGGAGGCGATTGTGCTCGTCGGCATGGCCCCGTACCGCGTGCTCGTACCGTACCGTACGCCATCGCGCTCCAACGAGTCTCCATCGAGCGAGGACGCGTACTTCCCGGCCACGGTCAACTTGGGATAGTCCGTGTAGATACTGCTGGCGCTACTGGACTTGGCGATCGACAGACTGCTGACGCTACTGCTGCTCGTGCTACCGCTTCCGATCAGATGGAATGCCGAGTGCCGGCGAGGCTTCGAAATTTCCGCCGGACTCGTACGGATCTGTTGCTGCTGCTCCTGCTGATGGTAGTGCTGTTGGGCGTGATGCACCGATGACGTGGCATTCTCCTCCAGCGAGTCCCGCCGGATGGCCTGAAGATTCTTCAACGCTTCGTCGAACTGCATGGCCGAGCGCATCGTGCGCATGATGAGCGAGGTTGACTTGAGCTCGTCGCCGGCAGCGGTGGCCGTCGGTGCCTTCCCGATATCGATGAGGATTTTCGTCGTCGACTTCGGAGCGATGGAATCGGTGCCGGTGTGGTGTGTCAGCTTGTCCACTACATTCAGTAACGTCGTCGGCGGTGTTGGTGGTGATTGCGGTGCATTTAATGATGGTGTGTTTGAGGGAGGTAGGTGCAGCGCAGGGTGTTAGGAGAGAAGTTTATCGGGTGTGTGATAATGTACAGTTTGTGTGTGCGTGACGGACGCAGGAGAAGGTGAGAACGTTACGCGCGCAGAGGAGGTTGGATCCGAGGCAGAAAATAAAGGGAAGAAAGAAGAAAATGGAAGGTAGGGCTAAGATGGCTAGCTCAAGAATGGTGGACATTGTACAATGCATACTTCCAGCTGCGTTTCCTATCAATCGACATTGAACTCTGATCTACTCGAATGGAATGCTACCCAATCGTGCAGACGGTACGATCGGTTTGCTTGCGATAGCGTAACTATCTGTACGGACATTACTTTACAGAATGAGTTGCTGTGCATTATCCTTCCGCGAGTGTTACGGTTCCAACGGTTAACGTGAAGTACGGTGGTTAATGTTTAAAGCTATGCAAATGCCACACAGGAACACTCTCTCGCAAGCTGCGCGCTTCCCGTGCCCCGTTAGCGCCCCTCTCAACACGTACCTGCAGTATTATTGCCGCTCCACGTACTGCCACCCGACGGACCAGCCGCCGAAGACTGCGTCAGGTTTACCTTCGTCGAATAGTTGCCCGTCGAAACTGGCGACGCACCGTTCGAGCCGCTGCCCAGTTCGACGCTCAAGCGCGTACCCGACTCCGCCGGGCACGACTTTTTATCAGTTGCGGCTACCGGGCGCAGCTTCACACCCCATAGGCTCTCGCTGGTGTCGAGGTTTTCTCCGAGCACGTATGGCTTCGGTTTGGTGGGCTTGTTCTTCAGGATGCCTCGGAGCGAGATTTCGTCTGCCGAATGGCCGTCACTTTCATCCGAGATGGTCGTTACCGTGCTGACGGTGGTCGGGATGAACTTTCTTGGTGTCGGTTCCGGCACGGCCCGGCTGACACCGATCGTTGTCGTGACGACTGGCGATAATGGCTCGTGTTCGATTGTGGCATCGCTCACCTCCGTAGGAGTATCGTGGGACGAAGTAATTTGTTCGCCCTCAAAGCTCACCAGATAGGACGATGATGATGACGACGACGACGACAAGGTAGACGAGGACGAGGACGTTGATGTGGAAGTCGTCGTCGGGCTACTAACGCCAAGAGATCCTCCAGATGACCGTCGTCGCCGGCGGAAATTGTTGGTTGGCGGAGGCTTTTCGTCCGTCTCGACGATGTTCACCCGTCCAGAGTCAGCGGTGAAATGCACCTCGGTCTTGCAGAACTCTACCCGCTTCTTGTTGCGACCGAGATCGTCGATGAACGTTTGGCTGAATCCATTCACGTGCACCGACGACTTGCGCTCGAATATGTTGCGCAGGCTGTCGCGCACGTAGCTCGTCTCGTCGACCGCAATCGAGTGCCGCTTTGGTTCGTCGTCCGGCTCAGACGGAAGCGTCACCACGGCACCGGCATTTTCCGTCGGTTTGTTGGTGATCTTGATCACCATCGCTGGATTGGTGCTGGTAGGTTTCTCCCTTACCGGCGTGACTCGCTCGCCCAGTGTGACGATCGTCGCGCGCTGGTACGCTCCCGTGCCGCCACCCTCCGTGGTGGCCGCACTCGACCAGCTCGAGCTCAGGTCAGAGGAGCGCCCAATGCCACTGTCGGTCGACGAGTCCATCTTGGCCAAGGCGAAGCTGCCGCCCAGCGGCTGCTGGCTCATGCGCTCGAACCCGTACGACTTGCGGCGCGAGTGCCAGTCGTCCGGCGCGAGCACCGGGTCCGCGTCGGGCGGCTTCTTGCTCGACTCCAGCCTGTTGCTCTTGCTGCTGTAGTTAGCCGAGTCCGACGAGCTGCTGGTCTCGAGCTGTCCGAACCGCGTCTCGACCTCGGTGATCGTGACACCGTCGTCGCTTCCTTCGTGCTGCTGATGCTGCTGCCTCTGACTCGCGTCCTCCGCCGGGCTCATGTCGTCGCGATAGAGTGATTCGTTGCTGAGCCGCCGTAAGCGGCCACGGATCTCACGCAGCGATTCTGCCGTCAGGAAGGACGTCTTCGAGGGCGATGCGGACTTCAGAGGGGACGATTCCGGCTTCAGTGGCGGCAGACTGTTGCTGGTCGAAGTTGCAGGCTGCTCGGTGACGCTCTTGAGGATGTTATCAAGGGCCACAAAGTCGATGTGATTGTTGCGCATGGCCGTGTTGAGACGACGCCCGTTTTCCAGTTCCTGGCAGATGCGTGATACGCTGACCGAGTTCTCTGGTAGATCGATCGGGCGGGTGCCGGTTCTAAAAAGAAAGCACAAATTTGTCTATTTTAACGGCACAAAATGGATCTTTTAATTCTTCCCAGACCTATTCATGTTCTCCTGATATTTCAACTGAAGAACGATCAATACGAAACTCTTCGTAGAACGCACACTTCACCGGATGACGCTAGAGGCACACGCAATGTTGCAAACTGAGCATCCTACGCAGTTTTGATTTCCTACCCATCGCGGCATACCTTTCCTCTCTCTCTCTCTCTCTCTCTCTCTCTCTCTCTCTTTCTCTTTCTCTCTCTCTCTCCCTTTCTCATTCTATCTCCCTCACGCTAACCGTCCCGTAGGATCCCCTCGAATCAACTACAGACCCTGCTTGATGCCTGGTATAACCTGCTTCATTTAACGATGTGTAAATGTGTCCCGGGCTCACTTACTAAGCTTGCAAGCCAGTAAGTAAGCAAACAAGCACACACACGCACGCCAACAGATCCGAATTATGGCCGTAGATCGTCGATCGAGTCACACGTCCAACCCTGAGCCGCCGGACCCCAAGCCCCCGCTACCCGCTCCGGCTGGTTCCGTTCTGGCTGATTTGAATTTCAAGTAGATTAATCATCGTCATTTCGTATTTTTAGTCTTCGCAGCGCTTCATCTGACGATGGGAGAGGGGATATTGCCAGACGATGCGTTCCCGGTGTTGCGGATGCATGCTCCCGGTGTACGTGTCCGCTTTCTACTGCACCAAGAAACGATTTATTTTCGAGCAAAGACATAACAAAACCCCAGAATTTGCAACCATTGACAGCGGAAATAAAATAAGTCATTGCAAGGAAATTAATTCGGGTTAACCCAGCTTAAATCATCTCCAGGTGAGTCAAGTCTCCTTCAGTTTGACATGCCTTTAAATCCGGTTTGCTTTAGCAAAAAAAAAGGCCATGAATATACAGAAATTTAAATTAAAAAACTAAATAAAATAAACCACAATCAGAGCAATCCTCAAGACACGCGCCATGCAACCGCGTTTACACGGTCAGTCCCGCACGAACCTGCGTGCTGCTGCCCTCTCGCGTCCCGTCACCTACCTTGGGGTGGTTTTCCTTGGGAACTGTAATGATCGCCGTATTTTGCTCACTCGCTTCCACTGCGTGGGCTCGACGTCGTCATCGAAGTTGCTCTCGTCACGCTCGGTCGAAAGGTCCTCGATGGAGATGCTTTTACCGCGGGCCAGCGGGATGTTGCCGCCGTTGATGCTGGCGGGTGGCGCGAGTCGGAACCACGGTGAATAAAAGATGAACGGAAGAAGAAGGTAATTAATGTAAGAAAATACGGTACTCTCTTGATGCTTCCAATCGCTAGCCTAGGGCCAGTGAATAACCGGGTGTGAAGGATCCACGGATCGAGCGACCGTAGCGACGAAACCTTCCTTTTGGCCAATACATCGGCAGGACTTTGTCGTTTTCCTTGGTTTGACTTTGGCTCTGAGCACTCGCGGTTGGATTCGAGCAGGGGTGCGCGATCTTAATCGAACTTGATCGAAAACCTCTGACAGACGTGTGTGTAGGCGAAAAAATGCACTTCGATCGCCGGGGACCCACAGACACTTGCAGAGGCTGAGTCGGCAAGAGCGTCGTCAGACGGGCTCGGTGCGGCAATTTCGAGCGAATGCGCCCACACGAGCGCGCCTCACGTACTAGCGCACAGATTTATGATAATTCAATTTTCTTCTTCTTCTTATCTGGCCCGCTCATAGTTGAGCACGTCGTGCTGACATGGCCTGGTCACCAATCGTTTTCCAGGTCGCTCGGTTCGTGGTTGCCGCTCTCCATCCCCGGTGAAATCCGATGTTCCGCAGGTCCTGCTCCACCTGGTCCAGCCAACGGGCTCGCTGAGCTCCTCTGCGTCTCGTGCCGAGCGGGTCGCTGACGAGTGTCTTCTTGGTGGGGCATGAGTCCGGCATCCTCATGACATGCCCCAACCAGCGGATCCTTCCGGCTTTCGCCACCGTTAGGATATCCGGCTCGCCAAACAGCTCAGCCAGCTCGTGGTTCATCCTTCTCCTCCACCCGTCCTGCACGTATACGCCACCAAAGATAGTCCGGAGCACACGACGTTCGAAAATGCCGAGTGCGTTGGCATCCTCCGTGAGCAGCGTCCAGGACTCATGCCCATAGAGGACTACCGGCCGTATCAATGTGCGGTATATGGTGCACTTCGTGCGTTGGCGAAGTCGTCTGGACCTTAGGAGCTTATGGAGCCCATGGTAGGCACGACTTCCTTGAACAATGCGTCTTCGGATCTCCGAACTGATGTTGTTGTCCGATGTTATAAGAGACCCAAGATAGGCAAACTCCTCAACTACCTCGAGCTCATCGTTGTTGATTCGTACGCTAGCTCCCAGTCTTGCTCTGTCACGGTCAGAGCCACCGGCGAGTAGGTACTTAGTCTTTGACGCATTGATCTCCAGTCCAATTCCCGCAGCTGCGCGTTTTAATCGGGTATATGCATCGGACACCGTCGCAGTCGACCGTCCAATGATGTCGATGTCATCCGCGTAGCCAAGAAGCTGGACTGACCGTGTGAAGATCGTGCCCCGATGGTCGAAGCCCGCGCTCCGAATGACACCCTCCAGAGCGATGTTGAATAGCAGGCAGGAGAGCCCGTCGCCTTGCCGTAACCCCCGATGAGACTCGAACGGATCCGACAACATGCTCGATATTCTCACCCTGCACTGCACCCTATCCATTGTGGCCCTTAACAGTCGGATCAGTTTTCCGGGGAATCCGTACTGCTGCATGGTTTTCCATAGTTCGGTCCGATCTATGGTATCGTAGGCCGCTTTGAAGTCGATGAATAGGTGGTGCGTGGGGATTCGGTGCTCTCGGCATTTCTGGAGGATCTGCCTGAGAGTGAAGATTTGGTCGGTTGTTGATTTCCCTCCAACGAAACCAGCTTGGTAGCTTCCGACGAAATCACTGGCTAGGGGGGAGAGCCGGCAGTAGAGTATTCGGGATAGGATCTTGTAGGCGGCATTCAGAACTGTGATCGCCCGGAAGTTCGCACAGTCCAACCTGTCGCCCTTTTTGTAGACGGGGTGGATCACTCCCATCTTCCACTCGTCTGGTAGTTCTTCCTGTTCCCAGATCTTCACAATCAGCTGGTGCATGCAGATGGCAAGCCTCTCCTGGCCCATCTTGAAGAGCTCGGCGCCAAGGCCGTCGCTGCCAGCTGACTTGTTGAGTTTCAGCTGTTTGACGGCCCCGGTGACTTCCTCTACCGATGGCGGGGGCACCTCATCGCCCACCACTCTGCTGATGTGGTCCTCTACACCGTCTCCCCGGTCTCCTGCTTGCGCTCCGTTCAGGTGTCCGTCGTAGTAGCGCTTCCACCTGGCAATCACCTCTCGTTCGTCCGTCAGAATGCTGCCATCTTCCCCACGGCACATTTCGGTCTTTGGGGTGTAACCGCTTCGTGCCGTGTTCAGCCCTCTGTAGAACTTACGAGTGTCCCTTGTATGAAACAGCTGCTCCAGTTCCTGTTCTCCCGACTCCTCTAGCTGGCGCTTCTTCTCCTGGAAGAGTCGGGTTTGCTGCTTCCTCAGTGCCTTGTAGAGTTCCACGTTCTGCCGGGTCTCATGCTGGATCATGCGGGCGCGTGCTGCGTTCTTCTTGGCGAGTGCTCGTCTGCACTCATCATCGAACCATTCCTTCCTCTGGTTACGCTCTACGAAGCCAATCATATTGTCGGCTGAGCTGCTGATGGCTTTCTCCACTAAGCGCCAGTGGTCGTTAAGAGGCAGCGGTTGTGTTGCCTCATCAGTCGGCAGTGCTGTCCCCACAGCTGCCGCGTAGCTATTTGCCACTTCAGCTTGCTTCAGCCGATCCATGTTGTACCTTGGGGTAGGTTTGTTCCGTAGTGTGTTGGCTACGGAGAGTTTTTGGCGCATTTTCACCATAACCAGGAAATGGTCCGAATCGACGTTTGCGCCTCTGTATGTTTTGACGTCGATGATGTCCGAGAAGTGCCGTCCGTCGATCAGAACGTGGTCTATTTGGGAGTATGTTGCTTGCGGTGATCGCCAGGTGTAGCTGAATCGAGGTTCGTGCTGGAAGAAGGTGCTGCGTATTACCATGCGCTTGGAGGAGGCAAAGTTGACAAGCCGCAGACCGTTGTCGTTTGTCAGCTGGTGAGCGCTGAACTGCCCTATTGTAGGT
Organism: Anopheles atroparvus; assembly: GCA_914969975.1. Lineage (NCBI taxonomy): Eukaryota > Metazoa > Arthropoda > Insecta > Diptera > Culicidae > Anopheles > Anopheles atroparvus. The sequence continues at coordinate 22,888,139 of CAJZCY010000003.1, forward strand.
TTGTATGCCTCCTCCCGCCCGACCTGAGCATTCAAGTCCCCGATGACGATCCTCACATCATGTTTTGGGCAGCGTTCGTACTCTCGTTCTAGCTGCGTATAGAAGTCGTCCTTCTCGTCATCGGTGCTTCCAAGGTGCGGGCTGTGTACGTTTATTATGCTAAGGTTGAAGTACCGGCCGCGTAGCCTCAACCTGCACATTCTGTTGTTGATCGGCCACCACCCGATCACACGTTTCCGCATAGCACCTAACACTAGGAACGCTGTACCGAGTTCATGCTTGTCACCGCCACTTTGGTAGATCATGCAGTCCCCGCGATACGAGCGTTCCGTAACCCCTTTCCAGCGAACCTCCTGCAGCGCCACTACTTCAAAGCCGCGTGCCTTCACCTCTTCTGTGAGAACACGGGTGCTTCCAGGGGCGTGAAGGGATCGGCAGTTCCACGTGCCGAGTTTCCAATCCATAGTCCGTTTCCGTTGCGTAGGTCGATATGGGTTGGTCCAAAGCGGTATATTTTCATGGTTCCTTTTCGTTGCAATTGTTCCAGAGGTGGCTTGCAAGGCCTCTCCTCTGGCCCCCAGTCTCGTCGGAGAGCCAACGCGTCCCTTGCTGTTTATAGTCCCGAAGGGGCGCCAGGACGTTTGGTGCAGCCGCTCCTAACATGGAGAACAGACGCTGTTTCGAGCCGCTCCTAACATGGAGAACAGACGCTCGGGGATAGCATCCTGTTTGACCAGGATGCCCCCCTCTCAATTCAGCCGTACCATCCATCCTCCCAAGGGGTTGGGTTTCCCCGTTTACCCAAGCTTGGATATTCGGAGTGGTACGTTACCGTTCTGTACGCCTTGGACGTATTGAGTAGGAGTGGGGAGGAGAGCCTATATTATCCTTCGAGAGGAGTCGGATCCATCACCTTAGTGGCATTGCATTTCTGCAATCCCACCATACAGAACATAATAATAATATAATATTAATTATAATAATATTCAATAATTACGATAATTCAATTTTACGATTGTTTAATGAAATTTTCCCACCTTCCTGAGTGGGTCTGTCACTCGTCCGACCTACGAGTATCGCTATTTCACACGTTTGTTGTGCGAACACGACCTAGAACCTTTAGAACAAGTTTGGAATTTCTGTTCAACTTTCGCACGCGTTCTACGAAAGCTCCAACTGTGCTTGGCACTAACTTTTTAACAGTTCTGATAATTTCCCGGCTGACAGTTAACAGCACACTTAGGCGGATGCACCGCTATCACAAGCACTTTTCTCCCGGAACGTTCCTTTCGATCGCTCGATGGAGCGTGACCCAAAATGCGCGAACAAACACCACACTCTGTTGATCGAACGATCGATGGCTGCAGAGTGAGCCACACCGAAGATTCGGGCGTGTGTTTTCGGTCTACCGGGCCAACCGGTCGCAAAAGTGTGTGGTTTGTGTGACGCGATCGGTGCTTCAAAAACCCACGTTCGAACCGCGCTCCGCGCCAACGTGACACATACACGACGTTGGTGATGATGACGATCGCGAAGAGTGGTAGTGGCCGATCAGGAGTGAATCATAGAACGGTGGGTTTTATAAGAGGTTCATTATTCGCTTCCATATAGACTTCCAGGGACAGTTGCAGATGTGGTTATGCGCATGGGCTTTTTCGCTACATTCCAAATATTTTCTATCGAGCAAATTTCGATATGTTCTTTACCCTCGGTAAAAATGACTACACATTTGGGAAGAAAAAAAAAAGTACTCTCTACAATCGTAGCAGAGAAAACACCAAAAAATAATTCCATTTGCTTGCACGAATCTTGCCTGATGGCATTGGCTTCTCGTTGAAACCTCCGAGTTTGAATATTCAAATGGCCATCACGGTTTCGGCACGCCACAGTGTCTGGCAGCGACATCTGCGCGACCCTGCGCTCTCACGTGGGGTAGACTGTGCCAGTGTGTGTGCGTGGGCGGTCCCGCCATAAACTAAGGGATTTCCAGCCTGCATTTGGGGCCATCCTTACATTTGCACCCGAAACAGAAGGCGAAACACCACAAGATCATTAACCAAACTCGGCAGCATAATGCACACGATACACACACGCAAACACACACACACGCTTACGCCGCACGCACCGGAATCGGAAATCCGAAATAGCGTAACCGAACGCGGCACCGAAAGTGTCAACCGGGCGTAACCGCTCCATCGGAGTACGTTTATTGTATTTTAATGAAGTGTAACGCAGTTTGTTCGATTTTGCCGTGACGATCGCGCCGACGCACGACATTGCTGGCGGGATTTCTTTTTATTCTCCCTCTTTTAACAAAAAAAAAAAACTTTAATGGACTCCTTTAGTAGACTTTTTCCATTTTCTCGTTGCCTGTCCTGTCCACTGTTTTGTTTTTTTTTTTCTTTACCTTTCTCATAACAACCGTTTGCCGACTCTAATTGCAAAAATGATCCGCGCACACGCTCGTGTTGAAAGCGTGCGGGAGGTTTTTTTTGTTTTTTGTTATGGTCGACCGAACGCCAGCGCGGAGGACGGAAGAAACGAACTGTATCAAAAAATCTGGAAACCGCGAACGCCTGATCAGGGAATCGGGGAACGAGCCCGGGACCCGGGTGGCGACTGCCATTTGGTGGTACCGAAATGGTAAAAGCATATCCTATCGCCTACGTTCCCAGAAGGTTTCTTACAGCTATGGCAAGACATTACGGCTTGATTTTGTTGTTGTTGTTGTTCTTTCTAGTTTGAAACCACGGCACGGTTATTCTCTGACCGAAGAATCCACGTCTAAAGCGAATCACATCGTACGATTACTTTTGTCTGAAGCTTGATTTATGGCGAGGTGTACTTATAACCAGATTCCACACTATGTCAGTCCAATCGCAAGCTATTTATTAAGCAGGAGGTTGGAATGACAAAGAAATAACATCAATATGAAGTTAGTTCATATGAAGACGATAAGAGCTCTTCTTCAGAAATGCCATCAGCGTGTACGGTTTGGTCCATAGTCTTATAATCCGGAGATTCAAGTTTTGTCCAAAGTAATAAACTGGCTAGTTGAAACTTTCGACAGATTGCAGACTCCGGTGAAATTTGGCAATGCCGCGAACGAACGTGTTCCGGAATCGATCGTAAACCAATAAACTCGTCCAGAGAGAGCGAGAGAACAAGTAGGCAGATCGTTCGATCGTGTTGGGAAGTGGGTTGAGAAAATAGAAATTGCCTATCCTACACGCCGTTCGTCAGCGCACGACATTCTGATCATCGCCGTCACCGTCGGACTCACCTTTCCGGTTCGGCTGCAACGGTTTGCGCTGGATGGTGCAGGTATGTCCGGTCATCGTGGGCTTCCGAGCCGCCCGAGAGCAATCGGGAACCATACCGGAGCGGACTGTAGCTGGAGTTGGAAAAGCTGGACTGCACCATTGCTGATGATGACGACGCCGACACCGCCGCAGAAGTTGATGTTGGGCTGGAAAAGCGAGCAAAGGACCTCGAAGCTGCTGACGTAGCGGCAGCATTCTGGGTGGCCACAACTGCGTCAGGGCTGTGATTCGTCGCCATGGCCGACGCTCTCGCGCTCTGTGGAGTAGAGGGAACGAATACCCACACTGAATTTTACGTTGCAGTCGACGACGATGGTACAGCGGGCCAGCCTCTAATCGGGAGATGATGATCTCAATCGATGCTAGGGGAGAGTTGTGGTCCAAATGGCACCACCATCGCCAAAACTGAGCGCCCCAAGGTGAGCGGGACCATTAGCAGCAATGCGAGATGCATGTGATCCGACCCGCTCCAATTCAAAAGCTTCCGCCAGCCAATTGGCCCACAATTGAATCGCAATGAAATTATTATTCCCATGTACCAGTCAGATCAGGTACGTGTGGGTGTCATTCCATAGGATGAATGGAGTCGATCGCAAGTTTGGCACCCAGTCTCCCCATGTTTGGGACAAATGTCAATGTCGAAATGGTGGCGTTTCTTTTTTGCCAGTGGTAATAAACAGCATTACGTTGCCTCACCTATCAGCGGAATTTGGGCTAAAAGATTTGAAAAATGTCATTTTAGTCTTTTTTCTCCATGTAAACGATACTTTAGCATCATTAAGAAAAGTTAACCGAATCTTGGGGAATGAGGCAGAAACACAACGATTCTCTTACAAAATAACGATCACAAAATAAAACTCAAAAAAATCAAAGTGACAACATTCTTGAAGGAAGCAATTTAAAATCCAAACAAACCAGATGGAATAAGTTTCACAACACATGTCGACACGCGCAACTTCCTCGTTCGGCAGAGGAATTTGAGAATTGCATGCGCCACACGGGCCACACCGTCGGCTGGCATCTCGATGTCAGGAAATGTTTACCCACAATCAAGCAGACCCACCCCGTTCGGGCATGAATGAACACGCAATGGCCGGTGATGAGGTCGTCCGAGCACTTGATGGCCCGCTTGGTCTTACCAGTGGCCTGCTGCTCGAGCCCTGAGCAAGGGATCGATGGAACGGAGACTGTAGCTGCAGGTGATGCCCGGCGAAGCCGTCGTGCTGAAGTTGCAGAGGGGCGCCAACGCTGCTCGTCATCTCCGATTGCAGCATGGAGGAGGACCAGCGGGAGGAGGTTGTTTGGACGGTTTGTGCACGAACCACTTGCAGCGAGCCGGTAGACGTGCGAGCCTGCAGGATTTCCATCTGCTTCCGCTGCGTGTGCTGCGTGCCGTCCGGTGCGGACAGGTTCTGTGAGACCATCTGTGTGAGGAAGAGAGAGATAGAGAGAAGAACGAGACGGTGGTTAAATTGTCGTTCGCAAATCGCGGTCTCTCGCCTTAAGAACCCAATACACAATGTAGAATAAGCGCCAGATAATAAGAAAAAGGGAAAGCCACCTTCCGGGCTTGGCTCGAGTCCATATCTGTAATGCGCGAAGGTCACCCGGATGCTGCCTCGGTAACGTGAACCGACCGAAGCTGTCATCGCCCTCTGAATGCGAGCGCCCAACAAGTCGTTTTCGATTCGCCATTGCAGAGTTTACATCCAGATGGCGACACCCGACACGTTGACTAGACCAGATTTACTCGATTCGTTTCTTCCACGGTATCCAGCAAAATCTGGCGACATTCTCTACAGAGGAAGCTGATTTTGTAATCGATTCTACTGGAATAGGAATTTCCTTTACAACGTTTCTTCGATGTTGATTGACGGAAACACCCCACCCTGCCCCACTCGAAATCGGGTTCCGTTTTTTATCTAAGCGATACACTTTCCGCTTCGGCTGTCCATGATAAACTGTGGACAAAATGGGGAGCCTTAGAGGAGAAACACTCGAATGCCGCTGACGTCGCTCGTGAAATCTCGATAACGCCAATTAAACCCCTTCGATGCGCGCTCTTCACGCTCCGGTTCGCAAATTGACACCTTTGGCAAACTGAAAACGCCCAGCAACCGAGAAGGAATGGTGTAATGTGTATGCTTTGGAAGAAATTATCCACCGGCCGGCGTCCCGGAAGGTAAGCGACCAATAAAACTGTCACTGGACGGCGCGCGAAACCCTGCGGAGACGGTTGACAGAAGTAAACGACCGGGCGCACTCGGTCGAACCCAAATCGGCGATTCGATCGCCAGTGATTTGCCGCGTAATTGGTAGCAGCCGCACGCAACGGTTTAATTAATTTCTGCCCCGGCGCGTGCGTGCGTCCGTGCGAAATTACACATTACTGCACCTTGGAAAAATCGATCAGTTTTAAGCCGTACAGCAATAGAACCCTTCTCCGGCACGTTCCAACGATCAACTGCATATGCGCGGGAGGCGCATTCTCACGCCACGGGTCACGTAGCGGCTGGTGATGCTTTAAATAGATTCCCTTCACGTTATCCTTCAACTGTGCACTAGTAATTGACGAAGTAACTCTTGGTGGTGAGGGCTAGGCCAAGTTTGGCTCGCTAACTTTGTCGCCGGATGGAGCAGACAAGATGTTTTCAAGAAGGCGCTAGGACTTAAGACTTAGAAAAAGACAAACACCGCGCAACGACTACGCGGCAAGCGTTGGTTTACGGAGTGCATGTCATTCCACGAATTGCATGCAACGAAACCACCGATTCCGTCTACATTGTGGGACGAGCCACCGCCTTACCCCACCTGGGAAGAGCTAGCGAACGTGAAGGATGATTACTTCCTCATGTGATATTTACATCACCTCATCACGGCATGCCGAACAACAACAGCTGGCAGGCTTACATACACACACAAAAATACACACGAAAACTAAATCACCACCATAAAAGGCTTACTACACGCGTGTAAATACTTTACGACGTGCGCGCTGAACATAACCACTCATTATGAGCTATGCGCAACACAACGTACCACCTGCTTCCGGGGTGGATGGGTTTCTTTCACGAGCCCTCCTCTCTCCTTCTTCCGGGTCTGCATTTACAAGCCACCAGACCCTTCTGATAGGAAAAAAGAAAAAAAATGATTAAAGAAGCTTAACTACTCGCGAGTTTAAAGTATACACTTCCATGTGCGTAGGATCTACACAGAAGGGATAGCAACCTTCGGCCCGCGGCATCGAGTACCAAATCCAAATACAAAAAGTTTAAAACAACAGATTGATAATGCTGCCTAAAGTTTCATACTTTCACGAGGGGCTGCTTAGATTTTGTTTCATTTTTATAAAGCTAACATAGAAGAAGCACAATATATATATATTTTTTTAATCATACCAAAGTTATCTGAATGGAACAGAATCATTGGCTAGAATCTTATATTTAGAAATTTAACCAATTGTCTGATAAGATGATTAATAACTTGATACATTGAAATGTATCATACGTTTTAATTTTCAGAGCACTGTTTTAATATGAAATTTAACCAACGTAGCGAAATATCTGGCCCATCCAGCGAATCTGGTACATTCTGAAATAAGTTTACTGACCCCTGTTCTAAAACAGTCTAATGTATCAGACTAGAAAATGGCAATCGACTTGGACGATTTAGTTGTACAAATCGCAAACACATTCTTCGCGTCAACGTCGGCAGCTTGGTTGAACCTTTTGTCAACATCATCATCATATCCTCTAGCCAACTGAACGGTCGCGACAACACCGGGTTGCTACGATACATCGTGGCCTGATCGGAAACCGGTGTTCTTACTTTCTGCGGGGTACATTGTATTTATTTATAGTTTTTTTGTTCTTAGAAGAGAAGTGCTCATTCTCTTGAACTCGTCTCGAGATGCGGCTGCGTTTTGGCGAGCGTCTTGGTCTCCATCGAGACGACCTTAATGGTTCATTTGCCGCACGTTAAAGCGGTTGGTGTACTTGTCGTCGGCGAGACTGCACCAAGTTCCGTCATAAATTCCCCGGTGTCCCCTTTTTCTCCTCTCCTCTGCTGCTTCCAGTGTCCACCCGGCTTCGTGAGTTCATCTTCCGATCGTGCTGGAACAGACGCTTGCAGACACCGTCGTTGTCCCCACGGTCAGGGCTACTACCGTTGCCCGATCGTTCGTCGGTTCTTGCAAACTGTCGAATGACAGTAACAAACCGAAAATGGGTATCGTACAATCGATAATTTTCCCATCCGCGACACGCTATGGCGCAGTCTGCTTCTTCGCAAGACACCGCGGCCGACGGTTCAATTGTAGGCAAATGAGTGGTTCGATCGATAGGCCGAACTTGAATCAATGACAAGAAAACACAACCTCAGTAAGCCCAGGTCCGAACCGAAGGAATACAATAGAACGTGTCTACGTGGTAGTTGGCTGAAAATGGGAACACCGCGACTCACTGTGGTCCGTGGACAGCGGGTCACTGCTAATATCTGTATCAAGATCCAACATCCAAACTTTCAACACGACAGGGAAGAATCGGAGGGGGCATACACTCCAACTACAAGCCCATTGTTCTGGCTGAAAAAGGGCAAGCTCATTACAAATACACCCTCCCCCCTCCCACCATCCACCATGGGGTTTTCACGGCAATTGTGCCGAGTTCAGTGCTCAGTACGAACGCTTCTTCCCGGGGAGCTTCCCAGCGCATTCGGAGCTGGCGGGTTTTGGCCGCTAAACATCGCTTGCATATTTTCCCGCGATTTTTTTTTCTCCGCTCGCTTCAGTTCCCCAGGCAACGCAAGCGTCTTAATTTCGTCTGCGCTTCCTCGTAGGAAAGCAATAACAGAACATCGTGTTGCCAACTTAACACAGCATTTTTCTTGCGGCCACTGCTATTCGTGGACATTCCGCACTTTCGGCCATCGTCACTGCCGGAGCCAAAGACTTTCTCTTTCGTCCGTCCAACGCTCGGTCCCGAGGGGAAATATAAAAAAAAAACCCGGTGGTGGCCAATTGTTCCGGTGCAGTGTGGCGTTGAAATGAACGTTTGCGCCATAATTGGCGTGAAACACATTACTTCCCCCCTCCGATGTCCCCTACTTTCCATGCCCTTGATGATGGTTGTATTTATGTTGCAGTCTGTTTTTCTAGTGTTTTTTTATCGTACAAGTACAGACACAACCACACACTTTCTTCCAGGCAGCTTGGTTTAGCAGGCACTGATTGATGGTTTGCAATTTAGCGGTAGGGCAGCATTTCCTTTTTTTCTTTTTTCGCTCAACCCTGGAGAACGAAAGGGCTCAAAAGAGAGAGATGAGGTATTTATTGTGTGAAAATTTTGCATGCGTATCTCTGAATGGAACCGTTGTAGACAACAAGAGACCTGAGCACAAAAAAGTACGTTTTGAGTATCCGATTGGTCTGGAAAGGTAACCCGCAAGGCACTCTCATTTTAATAGTCCACGGAACAGATTTGCCTTCAAAGCAGTGAAAAGGTTAAACATTAAATAAAATAATACATGCTACAGGACCAACATGTTTAAAAGAGATGATAATTGTTTATGTCAGCTAGCAAAGGCAATTTCACGATATCGTTCATTTTCATGCTAGGACTGTAAAATTCTAAAAAAGGTGAGTCAAAAAACTACTGCCTGTTGACATGTTTTATTTTGTAAATCCTAACTGTTCATTGATTTGGCAGCGTGCGAATGCTACACAACGCTGAAAAGACGAATTTGAAGGCTTTAAAATGAAAAACAATGGTTAAACAAAGCAGTTGCTAGGCATCATAGTGAGAGCTATCGGTTAAAAGAATCCAGTTTCCAATCCAACCCGGGGTCAATTCTTCATCAGACGAATTCTACTACTAGGGGACCCTCGGACCCCGAATTGTTATATGAAGCTATAAACGTTTCTCTTACCTTGCCGTAACTGTTGAGCGGTCCGTTTACCCATCGGTCCGCCTCGAGCCGGCCCGTCAGCAGGGCGCCCGTATTGGGATCGACATGTTGCCACTCGCGCACCTCACGCTGAAACGGGCCACCGCGTGTCGCCCCGACCGTTCCCGCGCTCGAGCCCACCGGCGCTGACAGGGCAGCCACTTCCATGGTCGTCGTCTAGCTGGCGAGATCCGGCCGCTTTAGCGTGTTCCAATTGACGCCGGATGGGATCTGGTCTGATGTGGCAGTGAGTCTGTAAAAGGAAAGAACGAAGAAGAACGGTAAATTTATGTTCTCTGGAAAACCCCGCCAAAGAGGGAAAACGCATTGTACGATAAGCTACTGCAATAAATAAGGTCGATCTCATCAACGTTCAAAACAGCAGAGAGAAAAATGGGGTCGACGAAAGAGCAGAAGAATGCCAAATCGTGTCCGCCGGCGAAATCTCCCCGTGTCGGCCGAGACGAACAGCGACATAGTAAATTTTCATCTTTCCCACCAACTCCCGTCTCGGATCGATCGTAAAGTGAGTGCGTTGCTGTGCAGGACCCAGCACATGCAAGTCAGCCAGCCAGCCCATAAAAGGGACCCGCCAGAGTTGGGCGCAAGAATGCCGTTCGCTGCACCAACCACTCGCTAAACGGGTTCCTCGCTTCGTCGCGAGCTAGATGTCTTTCGTTTCGTGTTCGCGTTCAAGCTTTCCCATATGGAACGGGACGCCGGTTGGTTGTTGCCACTTGGCGCAAGTTCAATGCCGTCACCGCTTCTGCCGTTCCCCGGATTTTTTCATCAAACAACAACCCCTGAATCACGCTACATTCTGTGTTACGGCACGGAAGGAAACTGATGATATAGATATGTTTCATTTTTTTTGACTTTCAAATCCCAGCGCAAGATTTAAACGCAGCTCTGTTGCATTGTATTGTAGAAAAGAACGGACCCACTTTTGACAAAAACCAAAAACATGGTGTGATCGTTTCTATTGTCTTAGCAGGAAAAGAAAGTAGCGAACGAATGCTGCTAGGTGCCGAAAAACACTTCCTGCGTCTCACAAACCGCATCCGTTTTCCGCCGGCAAATAATTCATCATTCCTCATTTTGGCAGCGAACAGTGGAGAAATGCTACTGCCTCAGGGGTGAGATTCGGGAAAAGACCAGTTTTCAGTTTTCCTTTCTTTCTTATTTGGTAGCTATCACACAAACAAACATCTATCTGAATAGTAGAAACAGGAATGACAAATATTATACGAGTATTATTATTAATATAATACTTATCTAGCCTTAATTTCGGTGTCTCTAACCCTACAGATAGACTACATCTGCATGACTTTCGGCAAAGATTTCCCACCTGAGCTGACCCTAGATAGACGCACACCAAACACCCAAATGTAGGATACAAAACAAAATTCTCAAACGTTTTTATTGCCCCTGCTCCACTCCTCATCTACCGTTCACGAGGCAGGTGGTGAACTTCTGCGCGTTCGTCGCGATTAGTCCCTCGACGTCGGCCACGATTGCCTGGGCGCAGATGTCGTACCGCTGGCTGAGTGCGCTCATTTCTTCCCCGAGAAAAGTGTCGAACGCGTCCAGCCGCACCTGGTTCTGCCTGCCCACGCTGTTCAGCGCTTGAAAATACTGGAAGATAAGGCAGTCGTTTAGTGTTGGTTTTTTTGTTGTTCCCGTTTGCTCATTAGCTAATGAGAAACCCTACCATCGTGGTACAGTTAGACGAACCCTGGCCGCACACCGACTGAGCCTGGTTGGCGGCGTACACTGCGCCGTTGCGCAGCTGCTCCAGGAAGCTGGAGTGCGCAGACGTGAAATAGTTTGGCGTCCGACCGTTGCTCTGATAGCAAACCGAGAGTCGCGTCATGGCGTACGGACCTCCACGTAGCTCGGAGACATGCCGCTGAAGGCAGCGCTCCACGTATCCGCTGTCGCTGAGGGAAGCTTCGACGACGAGGGCCTCGGTGACGGAGACTAGCCGCGCCGCAATGACGTCCGCACTAGCCTGCAGCGTGCGGGTGTGATTGTTGGACAGACTGCGCCAGAGTTCCCCCGTACGTTCGTTGTGCCGCAGCCCCTGGGCTTCGCCTTCCGCGATGAACTCGCGAACCAGGGCGACATCCGGCCCGTCGTTGGCCAGCCGCGAGAGGATCCCGTTGTGGCCTTCGCGAATCTGACGCACCGTACCGTTGCTCTGCTGCTCCATCTGTCGGGCGGCGTCGGCTAGCGTGCGATTAACGACGCTGAGATGGTTCTCCAGGTCCTGACGGGCGCTGCGAATGCTCGCGTTGTTGGCCGTCTCGTGGCCGACCGCCGCATTGCGCTCTTTCGCCACGGCACTAAACACGTTCGCGATGTCGACGAGGGCGGCGTTCATAAGCATAACCGGGGAGCTTACCGACTGTATCAGCTCCGGTGTGACGAGTGACGCCAAGCCGGACGCGTCGATAGCGGATTCGGGTGCTCCCGCTTTCAGCAGTGGCTCGGCAAACGACGGCCAGTTGCGCCCCAGAGTACCCACTTCCGCTGCGATCGTGGACACGTTAGCCGTCAGCGTTTCCACCAGAGCCGCCCGGATCGTTCCCTCCAGCTTGCGACTAGAGGCGAGAGCCACCTCCAGGGCAGCCACCGTCGGAGCCGCCAGCGAGCTCAGCTCCTCCGCCAACGCCCTTAGCGAATCTGTCCCATTGGCACCGAACGACGCGGCCACGTGGCCCAACAGTTGGTTCAGCGGGGTGGTGAGGTTGTTTGCCACCGCGTGCAGCACCGCAGTAGCGCCGCTTCGATCCGCCGCCATCTCGTACTTGGACAAGCTTGCATTAGCCTTTACGACGGCCACCACGCCCGCACCGACGCCACTGCGGAAGTTGCTATCGAACCCTGGCACGGTGTAGGGCAGCCCGAAGTCACCAGCTACCGCAGGGAAACCGTTCACCACAACAACTACCAGCGCCACCGCCAGACACTTGCGATAAGGAAACATTCTACAGCAGAACAACTACGGTTTTCCAACTGTCACACACCAAAAAATAGCACCGACTGATCGACCACCGAGCTTCAGAATGTCCAACTGGTCGATAAACGGTTCTTGGACGACCAAAATGTCCCCCTCCTTTTTTCTCTGTCTTTCTCTCTCGAGCCTATTGCTTTCGTTCTCTTCCGAGTGAGCTTCAAACGGTACTTTTTACACCGACAACACATAATCGAAGGTATCGACCGGGGAAGATCGCACAGGACGCGAGCACCAAGGAAACGCGCCTTACACACTCGCGATCTTCGACGGAAGGTGGCCGACTTTCACCGTGGCATTCTAGGGTGAAAGAGAGTGAGCGAGATAACAGGTGCGGGAAAGAAACGGGACCGAATCAAGATACTGGGCCAGTACGGAAACGATCGCTCAAGGGAGGGGCAGAATGAAAATTCAAATCTCCTGCGTACCAGAATCCATCCAGCTCCGACGCTGACCTATTTTGATTCGGCTCGTGGTTGATCGAACGAACCGATTGCCATTGTTGAACACAGCAAACAACCGATCCACGGCACAATGGGTCGACTCCAAAGCAATGCATGGACATATGGTGTTGTTTGTAGCTTCATGGTTAAAGTCAAAAGTTTGCCTTGTCCAAAATCATGTCATGTTGTCATGTTGTTTGTGACGATATTGCGTACATAAAACATAAAATGGATGTAACAAAATTGGAAACATAAAAATAGATCATCCAGATATTCTTACGGATTTTCATGCAATTGGTGATGAAAGTTGTCAACCCTTTGATTAAAAGTTACTCTTACTGTGACTCATTTTCTATTATTCATTTCGTGTGGATGTATCCAAACAAAATTAATTAAAATATCAAATAAAAATAATTTAGTGATCGGTACAAGCTTTCAAAACTACTTTTCTAGTGTTATACTATACTTCTAGCACATGTAATAGATGGTGCAACCAGGCCATGAATTGTAATAAATTAATTTAAAAACCTGTCACTGATGAAATATAATTTTTGATCATTTACAGTTAAAGGTATTTAGATTTTTTTGATAACGAACAAATCTTTAAAAAAATTCTTTCTTGTGTAAATGCGACGATAAGCAATTTAGGCACCATCTTAGATAGTACGTATAGTAGGTGCAACGTCGTAACCTTCTAAAGGTGATGTTTAGAAATGAGAAAAGTTCATATCTTTCCCACTTGACGTCGGAATTCGATTGTAACAAAAGCGAACGGATGGAACAGGCATGGAGATGGATCAGACCAATTCATTTCAAAATGCAACTGGTGCAAATTTTGGCCAAAAACAAATGACAAACAGGGCACGATTCAAAAACGCCATGCGAAACGTTGAACGAACGCCTTTCTCGGACGGTGAGTTCTTTGGAGTGGTTCTGATGTCATCGTACATGCGGAAAGACAACCAGCTCTTCCGTTAGAGGCTCTGGAGGTGGTGGTGTTGCCCCCGTTCGGTACCCTCATCGTTATTTGGATAAAATATTATACCCAAACTGGATGCTGTTCCTGTTGCTTCTTGTTTTTCACCCTCTCGCCCCTTTCTCCCAACCGTCGATACAGTTTACGGGACCAGATTGTGTGTGGGGCGAGTCACAACGCTCGGCAGCGCGTTAGAGCGCGACCGTTTGCCGTTTTGGAACTCGACATGATTGCTCCGTTTCCATATGCAGTAGAAACTCCATCGGAAGAGCACAGCAGGCGGCAATCGGCGGTAGATGGCTCTATCGCGTGGTTGGGAGCCCCTGAGTAGATGTGAAAGCGCATTAATTCCTCTTTCAGCTAATCCTCATTTTATCAGGCGCTTTTTTATACGATCACAAGAAGAAGGGTTGAAGTATGACTGATTTCGAAGTGCATTGTGCTATACATTGCCCATTTCGAGTTCGGCAAACTGACACATTTGAGCAAACAGCGAGGGAACGATATGGCTCTACTTTCTGCGCTATCTTGTACCTGCCGGCTACAGATTCTTGCTTTTTTAATTTGACTAAATTTCTTCGTCACGCATTCTGCCGTAGAGACGAAAAATAGAACTTCTCTTAGGAGCCCATTGCCCGGACAAATCCGTTCGTTAATTGTGCAACGCACACGTTACACACCACTTCTGCACCGTAGAAGTTTCCGTACAAACGAAACCATCGATTTTTTTGCTATTTGCACAGTTTGCAGACTGCGACTAGCTGCGTCACACCAGATAGGAGTGCGCAAAAGGCTACCAAAAAACGATCATCCCTCTACGGAGGAACACCCCGAGCGAGGTGTGTGCGAGAGTTTCGGCAAAACCAACCTACCCGTGTGCAAAGTGAGGTGCTTTTCAGATAGGATTCTATTGCGGGATCCAGTAAGCCTTTTCACGTATTAGCTATCGGGTCCACCAGCAGTATGTTGTTCGTGCATGTATTGTGGCTCCTGGGGGTGACCTTTATGGTCGTCGATGTAAGTAACAGTGGCCGTGCACCTACCCTACGGCCTATACCTAGCTCCTGATCGTTTTTTTTTTTTTTTTTAGATTACTCGTGCAGAACCGCGTCCTGATTTTGCCGTTAACGGGCAGATATCGGGCACATCCACCATCACCACAACCGCACTGGAAGGAAAGAGCCTGTTCACCAGTATGACCTCCATCGCGTTTAATCCGACGAGCGGCTACGGCCGGTTGGCCACAGTCACAACTGCCTTAAATACTATCGCCACCCGACTTTCCAACGCCGGCACGACGCTCACGCAGGCCATCGCCACCTTGTCCACCAACAATAGCGGTCCGATTGCAACGTTCTTTGATGCAGTCACCAGCGCTATCACCGAACTCCGTGCCATCATCAATGGCGGACTGACGACGGAGCTGGACACCATCACCGCCAACGTGGAAAATAACATTTCGAGCCAGTTCACCGACAGTTTTCGATCGCTCGAGTCGTCGTTGACAACCCTTTCGCAGGCACTAACCGCGATGCGCACGGCCGTCCAGAGGGCACGCACCGCCGCCGGGACCAGGAATCCCATTCCGTCGAGCATCATGCGCACCCACGTCACCACGCGCATCGTCGGCGATGTCACCAACGCAGTGCGGGCGCTCAATTCTAACTTACCCGTCCTGGTGTACATAATAAAAACGACGCTGGGAGCGCTGCAGACCGCCGACCAGTACCTCCTGTCCATCACTGCCGAGGTGCAGTTACGCGCGCAGGAAGTGTCTGACATTGCGAACGCCTTCGGCAGCAGCATGGCAGAGTACGTCAGCTCGATCAAGACCGACTTCGAGTTGTATCTGAAAGATCCGTACGTTAAGCTGCAGGTAGAATATGCGGCCGATCTCGAGCCCACGTTCACAGCGGTCACCGGTTACCAGGCCCTCTTTGGGCCCATTTTCGACACCACGGATGCGATTTACTCCGACGACACGGAACTAAACGGAGTGATAAACACGGCTTTTACGGCATTCATCGAGGGCGCTGTCGCGTTGGACGACGCGCAGTTGCAGTTCTACGGCAGCGCAATTTGTACCACCCTGCAAAATGTCATCCAGGTGCTTATCGTGAACGGTAAGAACTCGCCGTTCTGCTACAGCAAGTACGCCCCAAAGGTGTTCAACATGTTCCTCATCAACACGTTCGACACGACCGACTGTTATCGGCTGCAGTCGACGCGCTTCGAGACGTTCCAGACTGGCCTGCTGGACATCGTCAGGCTGATTGTGCACGACATCGAGGACTTCATTGAGCTCTTCGAGACCTGCAACCTGTTCAATGACATATCCACCTGCATGTCCTACGTAAGTACGCACCACAGTGCACCGATTGGAACCCGTTTGCGCTTTCCACTCACATGCTACTCGGCTTTTCCCATTCAGCTCGCCGGTGAGTACAGCACACTATTCGCGTACACCACCACGAAGCGCGAATACCTCGAGCGACTGCTGCAAAAGGAAGTGGAAGCAAGCCTGCTGCGGCTGGGAGCCTGCATTAGCAACAGTAAACATCTCCTTATACTGGACGCCGAGACGATGGAGGCTGAAATTGCACAATGTGAGCTTGATGGACCAATCGTTGGCTAATCGAAGTCCCTTTGGACTAAATATCAGATAACGAATATTTCCGCCTGCAATCAACGGCCGATGGTTGGCGGACCGACGCCTGCCGATGGACAACAATTTACTAGCCAATTTTACGAACTGACTCAGGGACCAAATAAAAGCAAACGGAAGAAACTATCCATCATTTGCAAACCTCGCCCGATTGCCGTACTAAATCGTGTGAAATGAATAACGGCATCACTGTATTTCAAGGCCTGGGGTTTATAAAATTGGTTACATTTCAATCAGGACGTTCGTGCTCTTCAGGGAAACTGATGGCAACATGTAACCCGCCATTGCTCGAGAGAAAATATTGTCTCACAAACCAACACTCGCAAAACTAAAACAGATCTTCGTACGGCTAGTGTGTACTTAGCTGTTTCTGCACCTTTTGTGGAGGCATTTCTTGGAATCAGTTCTTCATGTCATTCTTCGAACTCGTTTGGATCGGCTCCTCCCAAAGGTATACCTATTCAAGGCCCAAACGAAACCCCTTCAACTGCAAGGCAGGCACAGCTCAGTGTCAGGTTGTCTCAATACTGTTTGGTTACGTGGCTGCAATCTCCAGATTGTTTTTGTAGAATGAGTTCTCCCACATTGACGGTGGTTCTCGTTCTTCTAACAATTTCGGTTAGTATTGCCTCAGCACGATAGAAAAACGTCCATTGTCCATTACACCGTGGTTCTGGTTTCCCCAGCAGGCAACCCGTGCACTACCTCGGCCAGACTTTGGCATCGTACAGGATGTGGCCAACAGCGTGAAGATCGTGGAGCGGGCCAGCGCCCTCCGTGACGCGTTCGACGCGCTGGACAACTTCTCCGTCACCATCAAGTCCGGCTACGCGCTGCTCATTCTAATCCGCGACATTTTCATATCGATCGCCGGCAAGCTCAGCAACAATGGCGTAGCGCTGATGGACACGCTTGTGGCGCTCGCCAACGATGACGCGGGCCCCGTGGCGGACGGGTTTGCCCGGGTCAACCGAGCCGTCGCGTCGCTGAACGCCCTCATCAACGGAGGCCTCACCACGGAGCTGAACACGCTGACCAGCCGACTCGGCCCGTCGCTCAGCAACCAGTTCAAGGACGGTTTCCAGGGGATCACCGCTGGCCTGCAGGCCTTATCAACGGCTCTCGGCAGCTTGCAGGTGGCGATCGAAAAAACGCAGCAAGCGAGCGGCACTGGCCCGGTGACGGTGGAGCTGGTGAGAAAGTTTGTCCCGCCCACTCTGGTGTACAATGTGCTGGTAGCACTCGAATCGATCGGGTCTGGCCTGCCGCCAGTAATGTACACCATCAGTAAAACTGTTGGATAAAAGCGTCTTCTGTCAATTTGGGACAGGGCAAAGATAAGTAAAACAATAGTCTCTTCTTATCAAAATAAAATAATAATAAAAAAATAAAAAGAGCTAAAACAATCCATCCCTCCGGAGATTTATGCTCAGAGTTATGAGTTTTACATTTTTTTAAGATTACCGATTTGGCTTTGCAATCAATCTCGAAGATTCTCGAATAGGTTTTGCAGCATTGAAAATTGAAAAATATGCCAAAACACAAGGGCGGAAGTGTTTCCGATTAAATTACATAAACATCAGTTCTATTTGAATTTTCAGTTAAATTTTATAACACGTACTGCACATGGACCTAGGATTTTGAATCCAAAGAGTACAAACATCTCAACCATTATGTGATATTGCACCCCATGAGATGTTCTACCTTTAGTCTGACAGGATTGGGATGATTGACTTATTTTGCATAATATTTGCACAGTTGATCGTCGTCGAGAAGATTCATCTCAGTAGAGTTCGTACCGCTCCTACTGCCCTTTCCAATTCAGTAACAGTCTGGCGACACGTCAGTGGAGATAAACCTAAAACTGTTTGCGTGCCAAGTTAAAGCCAAAGCCGTGGTGAAAATGAGGAGCTCCTGCTTGCTGGTTGTGTTTGCATTCCTTTGTGCTTTACAGGTATGTTGGAGAGCGCACTTGACATTCCAGAGAGAAATTGTTTATATATGCTTCATGTGCACCTTCCTTAGAGCACCTCAGGCCGGCCAGACCTAGGTTTAAACGGGGAAATTAAAGGCAGCGTTGTTGCAAAAGAGACGGCCTCGTTCGCTTCCATGCTGCTGAACCTGCTGGATGATTACACATTCGTTCTCGGTGCAGATTATCTGCTGCTGAACAGTGTGGCCAATGCACTCTCGCAAATCGCCGCAACTCTGGCCGATAAGGGCACCATCATGGCCAACAGTGTAGCCCTGCTCGTCGAAGACAACAGTGGCATTGTGACTCCGCCATTCGAGGACGCCATCGCGGGTATCGAGGAGTTGCTAACACTGCTCACTACGCGATTCCCATCGGAGTTCCTGACACTGCAGTACCGCGAGAAGACGTACATCACCGATATGCTCAACGATGACTTTGATTACCTTAGCGAAACGCTTACCACGCTGAACGGAATTCTAGGATCGTTGCAGTCGGCCGCAGAAGAAGCGCAGGCCAGTGCCGGCGGAGACGAGCTTCCTGTTTCAATCGATCTTATCCGAAAGTACATTTCGCCACGATCGATCAACTCTCTGATGAACGCGATCGCGCGTCTGCCGACTGTCGTGTCACCCTTTCTGTACTCGATCGACAGTACGCTGGCCAACGTCGATCAGGCCGACACCTACATCCTCGAGGTGAAGAGCGACATCGAGAGCTTCCTACTGCAGGCACACCAGGAAGTAGTTCTCTTCAATGGCCAGCTGCGCCAGCTCAAGACGGACACCGTTGACGTGATTGAGAATGTAGACGCGTTGTTCCAAGAGCAGCAGACGCAGATCGTCGAGGTGCTGCCGGTGCTGCAGTCAGCTTCAACCTTCCAGGATGATCTCGAGGACGCTCTGTTGTCTTTCGAGCAGACCGTATCGCCCGGATCGATCGCAGAGAAGACGGTGCTTATACAGGACAGGGTGGCCAGTTACATTTCGATTGCCAAAACTTTCGACGACGATCTGGTCACGCTATACGGAGATCGTATCTGCCCGGTGGTGATCAGCGTCGTCAAGGTGCTGGTGGCTAGCGGACCATACGCGCCGTACTGCTTCCGAAAATACTCGCCCAAGGTACTCGACTTGGCCGCGCACCACTACTACGACCTCACCGAGTGCTACCAGCTGGAGCTCAATCGGATATACTCGCTCCACCGGCTGATTGTCGACCTGGTCGACTTGGTATCGTTCAACTACGGCGAGCTGTTCGACGACTTCGCCGTCTGTCTGGACGCACAGCCCTGCCCGGGTGTCAATTGTAATGCATGTGTTCAAACGGTAAGAACAATCCATCGTCGGCGCCATTTCAGCTCTAAATTCACATTTTCCAATTCCTCTGTTTAGCTCGGAGAGGTCCTGGGTTCACTGTCCCGACTGGCGGATGAAAAGTTTGACCTTATTCTGCAGGTTGTCCCGACCGAGCTGGACGCCAGTTTGCAGCGGCTCGATTCCTGTGTGGCGTTCGCCAATTACAAGCTGGTCGCCGATGCTCACGATCTAGTCATCGACGTATTTCAGTGTGAGGAGAACGGGTATAACTAAACCGATGGTGCACGAGCGGCAAAAAGAGTGCGGCAAAGCACACCAAAATCCCAATTAATAGGTATATGTTTTTAGTCATAAGCTTTTGTGCACGAAGCAAAAAAAACAAGGATGTGAAATTGTAATTCATCTGTAATAGAATATTTTTGATAAATCTACTGAGCAGTGCTCGTGATATGAAAAAAGGAAATAACGGTTGTAAGTCTTATATCACACCTAAATGGAACCAATTTGAACAAACAACCTTCCCAAAACAGAAAGCCTTAGTAGAGCATTCTAGAATGGAGTACTTCCAATCAAAATTTCCCAACCTTGCCGTGATGACCTCAACCTTATTCTACAGATTTCATTCGGCTCGGATTTCAACTCTCCAGCACACAGCCCTCATCTTGTACTGTTTGATCAGCCGATATCAGTGTCGAAACGAAACAAAAACACCCAAACTGAGGCCACACTTCATCGCCACAGTGCTGTCAGAAACTTGCGCAACTGTCAAATACGCGTGGCCCTTGTTGAAGAGGGATGATTTTCATTTCGATTGCACATGAAATATTTCATATCTTCCAGATTGTATGCAGAATACTAAACATTTACAGAAAAAAAATAACCCATACCAAAAGTTAAGTTGACAGTACGAAGATACTGGTAAATGCCGATTATCGGATCGGGAGAAAATGAAGAACAGCAAAAGAAGACAGACCTGCCAAGTCACCCGAGTAACGAGTTTCATCGGGAATTTCTCTACGGTATGATTAACTCAATGAGGACCATCAATGTTGCATTAACGATTTGATTCACCCAGTGTTCCAGGGAGCACGCGGTTGCGGAAAGGTCTAAAGTCTCTGAGTCATCCAATGAAAGACTGATGATAAAATCCATCTACACGTCCTTCGGTCCAACTCTGCGTTACTTTTTGGAGTGCACCACAGTCGGTGAGTAATGTAAACCGAGGTACTTCTTTCTATCACTTTTGGATACATTTCATTACGTCCTTCTGCTGTCTTCGCTCATGGCGCCGTTCCGTCCGTAGAAGAGACCTTTCCGCTCTCCGGCAACCTTCTAAATATGGCTAATCACGAACGGACGTGGTTAGAAAATCGCTGATTGATTGTCACAACCGGACGACTAGGGGAGCCAAATCTATCATTCTGTGCGGCTGTTTTTGGGCGATCTGCTTTTCGGAGTCGACATTTCCGACAAGCCGATCCATCATTTTCTAGCACACCGGTAATGAAGGTCAATATTTTCGTCGGCAAATCGTTCTGGTGTGGAATGGAAGGCGGGGACTAATTTACATTTTCGCAGTTCCCAACTTCTATGAGCCACGGGACAGATGGATTCAATATCCCTGTGGTGCGTCGTCATTCGATGCCTCCCGGTGTGGATCGGGTTTGAAAGATTTGGACATTGATTGTACGGCACCGTAACATTACACCCATGGAACGTTAACCGATTGGCGCCGTGGCGGGGCAGTAGGAAGAAAACCCGTTTCCGTTTACGTGATGCTTTTTGGGAAACCTTCTGTTGACAGTTTCACCACGAAAACGGAAGCCACCGGACTGGCCCCTCAGCTTGTCGTCACGCTGGATCATGAAGCCACCGGCAAGAGTCTCGAGATCTCCTTCCATCGCCCTGAGCTGGCGATGTTGCGCCCGAAATGTCACGGGACACTACCACGAGCCCCCATTTTTCGTGAAAGCTCAAATTTCACGTCCACTGCAGCCACTTTCGATGCACCGCGTGCCCGTGCATCTCATCGATCATTTTCAAGCTCAATTAAATCCGGCCCAACCGGCTGGAACGAAGCCGAAACTCGATCGCCACGGTATGATAATAAGCGATCGCGAACGAGTGCATACTCGAGGCAATCGTTCAGCCCATCGGGTGTCCACGGAAAGCCAAGAAGAAGCACAACTGTACTGCAATCGAGAGTGGAACCACGGTGCTTTTTTCGATTTGTTTCCTTCAACAAATCCGGTTTACTGGTGGTGCTTCTTTAGTATTACATGTGCGTTTAAATATGAGGCTTTATAATGAAACGGGATAACCAAAAATGAAATACTTAGCTGGCATTCCATTGGCAAAAACCTCTGGAGACGAAAAAAGTCACACCAATCGGCTGGATGTGTAAAAACTCCAAAAGAAAATAAACAAAAGGTAGGCCTGCTGTACAACAGCAAATGGTTCATTATGTGCAGTTCAAACGTCAAGGATTGCGGTTGAAGTTTGGAAGTTTGCGACGCAAACGTAAAATGTGTACTTATAAACACGGGAAAGAACAAACAACGTCTTCTCCAGCGCCCAAAATTGACATTTTGAACTTTGGCACCGATTGGCATCCAACTCGGGTTCGTCGCCATTCGATGCAGTCTTTTGTTTCAGGTTTGCATCGGTGGCTACGGCAGAAAAGACAACCGAGTTAAAACTTGGCAAGAGACACTCTCACACAAGGATGGTCCGAACTGACAATCTCGGTGACTAATGAAGACATGCTTTTGCCTTTTTATCAGCAAACCGCTTCGCACACCTATAAATCATGCCTCGATGGATTCGCTCACTCGTAACGACAAGATCAAGGGGTGTTGGAAAGGGAAAAAACCACACACTCCCTATTTGGCCATTGAATAAGTGGTTGCTAAAAGAAGTAACAGACAGACGTGCGGTCGAGCTAGCTGATATCGCATCGATGAGGCACATGTGGCAGAGACCGGCCGTGTTTGATGTTCACATGCAAAAATATATGAACCGAAAATCTCGACCGTGTCGCGCCGTGCCGGGGAGTTGTAGCCAGGCGGCTCCCAGTTCAAGGGCATCCTAAATTCAGCCATTAGCCCCGCGCGCTAGTGACAACCGTGACGAACGTGACAACCCGGGGCCGAAAAGCGGGGCGGGTTTGAGATATAATATAATTCTGCCCCGTTCGAGCCGTCGTCAATCCCGAAATAAATCCGATACGACGAATGCACTTCCCTAGCACGTGGCTTTCAGGTTGTCTTTCCTGGTCGTGCCTGGGTATTCTTTTTCTCTGCTTTTTCTTCTTTTTCATCTTTTAAAAATGACCAAGCCAATCGATTTTCTTGGGGATTGATTCAGCTAAAAACGCGGGACGTTCCAATGCCGGCTAAACCCTTTTGATTGAACTGTTCCGGTGTAGCAGCTCCACACGTCACAAGGCAGAAGTGTATGTGTGTGTGTGTGTGACGGGTTGCGTCACAAATCGCCAGCCCCTTTTGTCCCACCATAAGGTGGAGGTGAGCCCTTCACTCCGCCCGTGACGCCCACATCGACGCGAGAAAGCCGACGTACCGACTTTTAGGTAAACAATCTGGACCGACAAAGAATTAGTCATTTCCGACCGTTACACTAAAGTCTACCCGTGGAAACGGGCTCGCCACTCGATGCTCGCGGCACGGTCAAAAAGTGGCACCATGTCGTGTAATGCGATCCGCCTTGTAATCTTCTTATTGGCAAAGTCTGGGAACCGAAAGAAACGAAAAAGTAGCGAACTCTTTAATTTCGCACACAACTCGATCGATCGACGACGAGAGATTTCACTTTCGGCACTGTTTAATCATCGATCGGTAAGCTTCAATATTTATTAACCTGACCCGGTTTCAAAGTTCGAAGCACAGCACGGCCAGGAAAAGATTGCGTCTGGGACTGGCCACAGGGAAAGCAACTGCACACGCATACGTCACCCGGCCCGGGAGTGATTTATTTGACCGTAAAACTGGGTCATTCGACCGGCTCGACTTAGCCGTTGCGGCCCCAGTGAGAATAGCCTTTCCCGGGTGCCTCCGAATTGGTTTAGAGACAGATCCACACACCCGTTTGTCCACGATAATCTGCGAGGCCATTCCATTTTATCGTTCGCTATTTATTTTCCCACCCATCTGGAGGAATTCTGTCCTTTTTTTTTTTTGCTGCTTCAATGTGTTGTCTTCTCCCATACCAAACGTGAGATATTCCACATACAATTAGGAGATAAACTATACGACTCATAAACACATTCCATTCTGGTGTAGAGTGGTAGGCTTTCGCGCTTCCAGGACAATCCGGAGCCCGCCGCAGAAAGAAAACAAGCAATTTGATTAAGCGACACCCATTTGTCACGTTCCATCTTGTAGCTGGTTTCTTCCTGAAGTTGCCAACCTGATCCTTGTTAGTAAAACGAATTTCTAAATTTAAATTCGTCGTCAATCGAAATATCTAGGGAACAAACCATCACGTTGAAGTTCAATCCATAGATATTCATGATCGCATCTCACGAGAGTTCTTTCCGTGTCATTCCTCGGTTTCACCTGGTAGCAGGCACCAACTGTCTTTTTTTTTTTTACTTCGGGGCCAGCTTCTTCAGGCGTCATAATTGATACTGCCCTTATTGGGCAGCGTGGAGCCTAAAACGGTGGATGCTTGGATTTGGATTGGAGTGTTTGGTACTGGCAACGGAAAAACCCTCCCCCGTTTGATGGCCGTTTGCGCATCATGTTTGCAACATCAACATCGTGTGACGTGAGGCGGTTGATGTTTGCGCACCAGATTTCCCCTTGGGGTGAAGTGCACCCGGGAGCCGAATGCTGGACGCGGTAGCCGATCGACATCTATAAATTGGTTTCTATTTTCAACTTCTTAGAACAACAGAAAACAAAGCAAACCAAATTAACAACACAAAGAGCAAAAAAAGGGACTGAAAATGGCGATGGACAAACACTACGCTACTCAAATGGAGCGTAAAGCTTGAGTGCACGTACCGGTCGATGTTGGTTTGAAACTGAGTGAATAGCTGAGAAGAAACAAAAAATGCTCAGAAGAATTCAACTATGAACGACCGCTACCGGAGCAACCGTAACGTGACGAGAGGGTCGGGGCAGACCCAGCAGAAGCAACAACAACAAAAACCCTCCGAACGGTGTATAATCACTTCCACCGAACAGTGACACAAATTCTCCCTCTCTTCCAGGATGTGTGTGGGGCGGGATATGTCATTAATTACGAAGCACTCAGGCGCGAACGCCGGGGCCGCGGTATTTGATAGAGCAAGCCGAAACACCCCTCCCCAATCCGATCAACGGTTCAGAATTAGCGGTTCGCAGTCTCGGCCGCACTCGGGCGGCCCAAGTTTCCCAATTTGGCCACAAACTCCCACCCGGATCCGGATTCTTGCCCACTCTTACGGCTAAGAATTTGCCACCACGCTCCACTGAGCTCAGGCCTCTGAGGGACCCGGGGAAAATGGTGCTCTACCGGTGGCCAAGTTGCTTGATATATATATTTCTTTTTGTCTTCGTTCATATTTACCTTTGATCGACCGGACCGATTTATATTTATTTTACGTGTGACGCACACTACTTTCCGGAGCTTGAATGGAAGGGAACGGCGTATGTTTCTCGTTCGGTTGTTGCTTTCCTCTATACTAGGCGGTCTGCTTCACGCGCCGTGTTGACGTTGAAGATTTCTGGATTCGCTGGATCGGCGAATTTTTCACCCTCCCGAATGCGGACTGTGGCGGTGCGAAGTGTTCACTGTCACGGAACGATACACACACTTCCGAAACCTGGGGGGGAAATCACAACCATCCGTTCCGTTCGTATATTTTCCCGGGCCTCCTTTTCCGTTTGTAATTAATCTAGGCCACCTTTGATTGCTTTACCTTTCGACCAACAGTCCACAGACTGTGTCACTCTACATGCACACACAAACTTCACAACAGTATCACAACGCACACAAGGGTAGGTATTTGCCGAAAGATTGATACCCCGAGAAGAAAGGCCCCAAGTGTCAGATGGCAGGTTGTCTACGCTGTGAACTCTGAACCCACCTGGACGGATGGATTAAGGATGACAGATGGCTGACGAAGCAGAAGACGGCGGCGAAGGTTTCTTCCTTTTTTCTGACCCCTAGGCTATGGGCAAGTCAAGCAACGAGCGATGTTTAGGTTACTTTCGCCAAGCAGCTAGAGCAACCGTTGCCAATGGTTGCCGTATTAAAGCTTGCCAGTAAACTCCGATAGTAGGCGGTTAGAGATTTTTCACCTCAAGCGACGATTCGCAAACACACGAGCGCGAGTTTGGCGCGGGCTCCAGTTCACTATGGACTCCTTTTGCGGTTGGAACGGAAGAGACGAATTGCTTCCTTCCGGAACGGTCCTCTTTCAGAGCTTCACTTGTTCAGAGGATACGCGTCTGCTTAGGTTTGGTTTTGGTTTTGGCGACTGAACTCGGACCTTCCTTGTTGGCTGGCGTTTAAGAACATTAACTTCTTCTGCTTTCCTGGCTTTTTTTTATTCCTTTCTTCGAGCAGAAGTGTATCCAAGGGGCAACGCTCTCCAACGGCTGCAATCCGGGAAGTTCGAAAGATTCCTGCAGAGCTGCAGCACGATGCACGAGCGCTCGTACACGATAAGATCAGTTCACCGCCCGCGGAATAAGTGTGTGTTTGTATTTTGTTAGGAAAAGCGCTCCACTTCGGGGTTCGGAAAAATGAATTCTGATGCCGTTCTGGGCTTCCTTTCCTTCCCTGGGGAAATGCTGAGGGCGAAAGAATGGGCCGCGCTTAGAATGCCGGCGGACCGGTTACCGACTGACAAACGCGCAACCGAAAACTGTTCGCGCTCCGATCACAAACACGCCACAACCTGACCTGACGTCGACGATTTCACGTCCGTTCGGGCTGCACGCCAACGCGATACTGAAGCAGCCGCGCTGCCAAAGCCCGCCGCGAGCGCGACGCGTCCGTCCGGCGGCTGCGCACTTGCGCATGAAGAAACAGTACCCGTCTGGCGCGGGCGAAGGGAGGGGGGGGGGGGCTACACAAGGGAGCACGGAAGAACGGAGGGCACACCCAGGTGCGCGCCGTCGCTGTGTGCTGCAGCGTTCGACGACCGGCCGTGCTGTTGTGCAGCACTCTACTCTCAGCATCAGCAGCAGCAACGCGCACCACTTTTTTTTGCTCTTCAGCGCGACGACTCCTCGACTCGGCCGCGTGGTTCATGACTCAGGCGCTCCGCGAGCAGCGCGCCACGCTTGTGTCGATCGTGCTTTTCTTTTGCTCTCCGGTCCGTGTGGGCTTTCTTGTGTGCGCGGGGTCGCGCTTTACCATGCGAATCGCCGCGCCGACGAGTATTGCAATTTTTTACACACGATTGAGACGGTTAAAATGTTGGAAGACAAAATGAATCTTTTCCGCGAGTCTTGTTTCTTGAAGACCCAACAACTGTGATCAGCCAGAACTTTTTTTTCCTTATTTCACAAACATGGGCAGCATGATTTAGTATGACTGATTTGGTTAAATTTAGGATATATTCCAGTGCAGTAAACCATCGGATTTTAGTATCTCTTTCGTGTATCAATAAATCAATTTAATTTAATTAATCTGTGGTTCTGTGGTGCAAAAATCCCTCATATTTCGTTATTTCGTAAATTAGTTTCCTACAAGCTTTTGTCCTTGAAAAAGAAATTAGATTAAACCCAAAGCCTAAATTTTTTATGATCGTCAGTGTTGCTTTCGATTGACCTTTACGATTTCCTCAACACCATCAAATCTATTTCGTTACCTGAGGTTAGAACAGCTTTATGCGTCAAAAAGCAAACGCCCGAACATCAAACCCCACAACCTCCAGGGGAAAGGTGACTGTTTCTGCGCAAGCCCGGACGAAAGGTTTCACGCACATTCACTCCTGCCATCGGTCGCCCGGTCGACTGCAGATCGCATCATTCGCGTCCATTCGCGAAGGAAAAGCGAGTCTCCATCTTCCAAAACTAAGAGGCTGATGCTGCTGATGCTGGCCAGAACCTCCCGGGGCGGATGTTCGGGTCGGTGTATGCAGGCCAGCTAAAATAAAAATAAAATCAAAAAGCAGATGGAAAGCTCGCTGCCGTTCACTCTCTGGGCTTTCTTCCCGTTTCGCCCGTGTTTTGGAGCCGCCAAGCGAGGTGCATGTGTGGACACCGCACGCCTGCCCCTCCCAGAACGGAGTACGACTGCTCCGTGAACCAGCCCACCGGTCACATAACCGGTTGGATCGGATGGCGACGACGACGAACCAGAAGGACCGCCGATTCGCTAGCGACGAAAACTGCGACAGAACGGAATCGGACGAAAACAAAAACAAAACTCCCGCCGACCGGCGAAGGAAAAGAAAAAGAACGTCGCGGGCAAGGAAAGCAAAAGCTCGCGCAGGGCGAAGGAGGACGGTTTACCGACGGTGGGTGCGATAAGCGGAGTGCGGCACGGACGGAACCGACGGACGGGCTTATCCAACAGCCATGAACCCGATTGGCGTTGAAGGGTTCGTTTGCCGGCAATTACCCCGTGGTCGCCCACACGCGCCAGCGGGGAAGGTTCATCGCGGGCACTGTAAATCGTCGGCCGGGAAGGCCCGCGCGCAGAATCAGACGACATTTACGACGTCGGCGTACTTGCACTTGCGGTGAACCTGCGCCGACGCACCGCGACGCACTGCTCCTCGCACTGGGGTAGGCTGGCAATCGTGGGAATCGCCCTTTTTTTCGTTCCTAGTGTAAAAAGAGCGCATAGTGTGGGCAATTTGTTCGGAAGTAAGCCAGCCTATCATATGCTATCGGGAGATCGATGAAGTACATACGGATTGTTCGACAAACCTTTTTCCAATAATCAGGCTCCGTAGCTTACTGGAGGCAGCTCCGTCTCCTAAACTAAACCATGTTAGCTCGAACCATTTCAGAAGTGATAAACTGTAGAAAACATTTTTCTACTTTTCCAATCTGAAAAATGTCATCAATTGAAGTTCCCTAAGTGTAGATATTCCTTTTCCTGCTTTAAAATAAACAAAAAATCGTTGATCGTTACTCCGCCACGAACGCACACCTTCCGGAACTGCTCTTATCTACAAAACGGGAACTGTCTTCGAGGTTAAAATGTTACTTAACCTTCCACCAGAAAGAGCAAACCAATCAGTCGGTCGGTGGCCGTCCTATGGGCGAAGTATGTGCCTCATTATCTTGACGTGTTTTAATTTAACACGGCGGAACGTTGCCTCTCGCCTTCACGGCGAGTTTAGCACCTCTCCTCTCATGCGTTGCCAATTACCGAGTGGCGATAACATGGATTGATGTCCAGTTTTTCGTTCTTTTTTCAATTGGAGGCTGGCAGAGACTTCCCCAAGAATTTTGCAAGCAAAAAACAACAACCCAATCTCAGGCACCTTTTCGCTTGTTCTTGGGAGTCCATTTCAAACTGGTTCAATTAAAGCGACTCAAGGTGTCGGATTTTATTCGCCAGCATCAACATCGAAAATGTTCGGTGTCGGTGGTGCAAATTTGCGAAATTGTTGGTGCTTAATGCAACTCCAATGTGGAATATGCAAGACTTCCAAAGCCACTTAACATACCGCAGGCAGCGCTCATGTTTCCCTGAACCTTACAGAGACGCTTGCCAGCGCTGTGTGGTGCTTGGCGAATTTTCTTTTCGGTTTTCTTATATCGTCGTCAGCAACGACCAGATGTTTCGTAGGTTGTAGGTATATCCCAAAGAGCTGCTACCAGACACAACTTCCTCCATACGGAGAACTCTCGGCCAGAAATAAAATTAAAAAATTATTCAACAGACAAAACCGTGCTACACTGCCACTGCTACGTCGTCAGTGTCAGGGGTTTGAGGTTATGGTTGAAAGGGAGGCTGGAGAGTAGAAAAATAAGCAGTAATTCAGAACACTGGGCAGGGGGAAACAGCCCGCACCTTCCTTCGGCGATCGCTTAATGGGCCGACACAAATTTCATTCCTTTCCTTTTCTTCTGCGCACTGTCGGGAGACAGCCAAATGGATGGATCTGTGCCCAACTGTGGACTAAAAGGCGTCTTCTCAGAGGTTGCGGCGAGCGTGCAGAGATGACTCAGTGCTGGCTGACAAAGGATGTGGAGGTGTACGGGGGATATCCGTTGGTATTGTCTGCAGCAAGGCGGCACCATATCCCGGCGATTAAAGCCGTCTGCAGTCTTTCTGCGCCCCAACTAAAGCCAACGCTCCACCGTGGAAGGAGTATCCCTCGCATCCCCGGACGACCCCCAAGCTCTGCGGCACGTAGAAACGATTGACCACGGTTTTATGGCCCATCAAGCGCACCAACAATACGCTCTTATCGTCTTCCGTCTGTCCGGCCGTCGTGTCTGTTTTAAAGCTCACGTTCGGTTGAGTTTAGCCAAGCAGTACGGCGAAGTGGTGCGGGGTAGGTGCTTAACACCTTAATGCGATTGACGGGGACGCCCAGGACGACGGTGATAGATCTTCCTCCGAGGTCGAACACTTTCAGCCAACCTGGAGCAGCCAGGACAAAGAGCATCGGCGGCCGAAGAATTGGGCGGAACGAAGCCGAACGTAAATAGGTTTTTATGGGTTTTCCTCGGTTTCATATTTTCTCTCGGCAGGACGCGCTCGCCGATATTCGCCAACTCATAAATCATCTTCTGCCAGCCACGCAAGCCCACGAGCAGGGTTGTGTACGGGGCTTTCCTTTCCAGCGAACACCGCAAACGGAAACGGATTGGCGAATCACTGGCAAAAGGCTTGCAGCGCAGCACGGAAACGACGAGCGCGCTTTGGCTGATCTTTGACGATTAACGATCGTCGGACGAATGATCGTGGGTCGTCACCGTCTTCCTTAACGTTGAATCAACTGCCATCATGTGGGGAAACGGGAAAACGAGATTTGGGAAAGGAGAGCGGCATAGGGGCTCGAAGACATCGACACACGGGTGAAGGGTAATTTATATTGAACCACGTCTGAGCTGTTTTACGAGCTGCATCGGTTGCAGTTTTATTTGTATCCCTTCCTAGCTGAACCTCGTTCTAGCTCAAGCTCGGCTTGCCTTTGGTGCGCACTGGGAAAACGTGGGCGAAGCCTGTTTGTCTGCGTATGTCACTACGCCACTGCGCTGGCTGGAAAGCTCGCCTCTGCGCAATCGCAATCGCCGATCCGATCGAGTCGCATCGCATCGTATTGCAGTTTCATCGCGTACGGGTCTAACAACTCGAACGCGTACTCGCCCTCACTGCTCGATATCGCACTGGCAATCAAAATGTGGCACATTTTATCACAAACTGGGGTGTTAAGCTTGGCTTAAAGTTGCACAGCAAACGACATAGATCAAGGCAGTTGATCGTCGAACGTCGAACGAAGTCACCAAACTCGTTCTGTGCCTTCCTAACTGCCAGATTACTATCTAATCCTACAGTTTATTCGCTTATTTATAGTTGAATAAAAATCAAAATTAAATCAATCAACTTCATAGCAATTAGTGTTTAAATAGCTTCTCATATGAATCATCTCAGAACACATGAAGATGCAAAACAAAAAAGCTTTTTTCAAAGCAAAGATTTTTTCGGTCTTTATCTTTCCTTAAATCGTACATGGATGGATTTGAGGTTTGCAAATTTTACATCTATTTTGTAATGGTTAAAAAATTAAGCTTATTCAACTCTACACCATCTAGAGCAGGACCTATTTAATTTAAAGTGCAAGAACGCTGGTATCCTTTTCCAGTTAAATGTGTATCATTTATGCACTCCTAGATGTTATAAATGTGCATGAAACGTTTATTTATTTCTATGAATAGTGTATTTTTAGTCAAATGAATCGAAATGAACCCCCGAGCCGGAACAGTTGAGATCCAATTGTCCGTATGTCCAAATATTGTAATCTCTCCACCACGACAGACGCCAGAGTTTCCCCCTCAAGGCCACGCAAACGTACCCTCGTTCCTTTTGCTTCCTTCACTGCCTTTCATTCTACGGGATCATCCGATCAGTTGCCACTGCGCCAGATGTCGGATTTGCGGATCAGCATCCGAAACGGTAATAAAGTAGCCCGACGACGGCGCAACGGCTGGAAAGCAATCAAACCGAATAAATGACGCACTCTCGAGCAACCGTCCGCATTCACCCTCGCCAGGAACTGCACGCCCCTTCGTTTAAGGCCGTGGTGCGATGCATCCGATTAAAGTAAACGCGAGACAGCCCTGGGGCTGGGCAGACAACCCGCAGCTCAAGGCGGCAAGGCGGCCGGACGCACGGGCAAACGAGCGAACAATGCGGCATAAATCAAGGCTTCCCCCCGAAGGCACCGCGCAAAGGGGCGAGCGAAGATCTGCGGCCTGCCACGGAGTACATCGCCATGGCCATGAAATTGAACCCTCGATCGGGAGGACCATTCTTTCGCGCCGCGTCGCTGACTGCGTATCCGCGGAAGCCACCACTGCTTAATGGCGTCGGTAAATCCCCCTTTTTTGGAGCGCCCCGAACCCTTCTTGTCGTGCGTTCCCCTTGAAATGCCCGTGCGAGTCGCCCGGGAAACACCGATCCGATCGCATTCGTTCCACTGCGAGATGCGAGAGCTGATCGACCAGAGCGGATCGATCATTCACGCGCCCGAGAACCCATCCGCCCGCTGCCGGTGCTGACTTCATTTCATCGCGCTCTTCCAAGCGGCCGGTATCCGTTACCGTTTTATTAACTTGTTATAACGGCCCGCGAAGGGTGCCGTCGATTGCTTTCCCGTCCAGGAAAACCCTCCCGCCCGATACTATTAGCTTCGTGCTCCTCTAACGGGTCGAGGAAAGAAGGAGCAAAAAAAAAATGAACCATTAACCACGAACGACAGACCTTACAAATATGGCCATTTCCCGTGCAAAGCAGTTACCCCAAACGACCACAAGAGGGGGGGTGGGGTGCATTACGGGGGTGGTCAGGAGCCGGTCCGGTCCAAATGGAAACCGTATCCATATTCATTGCGATCTAAATAACCCAACACACCAGCGGCGGAAGGAGTCCCGTTCCTCGGACATGGACGGGCGGGGTACGTGGATCAGGCCCGCACAAGGAAAACCGAAGAAAAAAAAAATAGTAAAAACGTTTGTCGTTATAAAAATGTTAACGCGCCAATATGGCCCGTGCCGAGAAGGTGATCTTGCACCACAGGGTTTGCGGGCGGTGCGCCAAACTTCGCACCAGCATCGCCGAGAAGGATGGCGCGAAGCGAATGGAGCCGGAAAAGGAGGGTAATCATCTAGCAGCATCCGACAAGAAGGTTGGCGATGGGACGTAGTACCGAGAGAATACAACGGCCAATTCAATGCTAATGGTGTGCAGTTAGCGGAGTTGTCCGGCCGGGCTGGATCGAACTTAGAAAACACCGAACACTCGAACCGTACGCACGCATCATCATGCGCGGGCGAACACGTTTGCAGTGGCAGGCAGAGCCGTAGAAAAGGAAGTTCAAGTCAAGATCGGTGGCGTAATTCTGTGCACCACCAGCATTGATGTCAGCTATTAGGCGATGAAGTAATAGGTTGCCCATTGACATCTTACTTTACGTTGGGTTGAGCGTGATTGAATGTATAGAATCTAAACTCAGGGTAAGAAAACTGCATGATTTTCTAACAAATAACAAACGCTCGCACTTTTGCACTTTTGAAGTGATCAATGATTCTAATGTAAATTGCATACGATGTTTTAAAAATCAATTTGTCTTTTTTAACTGTAATAATTAACATAAAAACCTTACGATAATATAACCTATTATTCAAAAGAAACCCCTTCATGGATGATATGAATTATGAATACAAAATCAGCACGTTACGTTCACCTAGCTTTTCAGCCGAAGCCATCCAATCGTCCTAGAATATTCTGCGAATTCCGCCGACTAGGGAACGTCTACGAAACCAATTTGTTGCATTATTAAAACGTCCAGGGTCCAGCACTCCCATCTACACACGGTCGGATCGGAATGACGTCCTGCAGCTGCGTCCGTGGGCCAACTTTATCGCCCAATAAATAACTGTCCCCTCGAGCGACCCGACCGTGCCGAGGACACCCGCACTGCGCACGGTATTTACATTTGTAACGTTTGCTACCGTTTGTGCAGGCGGCGTTCACGTGCGCCTTACGAATGGTGAACGAAACATCGATGCGTAGTTCGATTTCGTACGAGCGAACAGTGCACTGCAACTTTTCGTGACATATTTATTCGAGGTTGCCCGGCTGAGGTGCCCCAAGCGTGTCCTGTCGTTGCGTATTATGCAACGTTGAGGACATCATACACAATGGTTTTTGTTAAATTTAATTCAAGACAAGACAAGAGCCCAGTGGAAGAGTTAGGCTAGGGCAAATGCTGAATTATTTGCTAGGGCAAATGCTGAATTATTGGAGAAGAAAAATAAGAGGACCTGTTTTGCCTGCAAACGACCCAATCGCTTTCTTTCTCACCCCGTTTCACCCTTCAAATTATTTTCCTAGGATTAATTGCAGCCCCCACCATATCACACCGTTCACTAGAGAAAATGGTGCGTTCATATTTCTCAACTTGCATTCAGCCCACTTTCCATGACGCTCGGAAAATGTGGCTTCAGCTGAACGCGTTGGAACATGCTGAAAAGAATGCCGCCTCAATGCTACGAAAGCGTCTCAGGAATGAACCATTTTCTGAGCCTTTCTCTACTCGTGAATTGCCTCCGGGAAAAGAAAGGCGCAAGAAATGATAGGACAGTCCAACGTGGAGCGAAAATTCCTGCTCCAGCAGCGTTCGCCGTGTACTCGATCAGTTGACGAAACAATTTTCGATACGCCACACAGCACTGCAATGGCGCCAAGACCGAGATGGGAGGAACGGGTCGGACGGGTGTCTTTATGCTGGTGGAATTTCTTCCTTTTCCCTTTTCTTTACTCCGCGTCGAACACGTTTCCGACGATAGCGAAATGCAACCACCACGCCGTTCCAAGCCCCTCCAGGAGAACAGGCAGGCTTCCTGCTTGTGGGGCGAAATCAACGCAACTCAAAACACTTCCTCGATGCTCGACAACTTTTCCCAACCAACCGTGTACATGCATGAACCTTTCCGTCGGCTTCCGTGCTGCGAACTGGAGCCTACCATGGAGGGCAGAGGGGTGGCCAATTTTTCTTACGCTGCGTGTAAAAAGCCCAACGCTGTGCGAGACCCGGTATCGCGTGCAGCTCCAGGCCGCGTGCTGCGCTGCGAAAACTATCGCCACACTTGTAGTACATAATTACCCAGACCCACTTCCGAGCGCCATGCTGCAGTTATGGGGATTTTTTGTTTGTTTTGCATGTACTCCCCGAGCACATAGGTTCCGTGTGAAAGGAAGACTGCGACCTCCTTGGCCAATTTTCGACCAATTGCATTTCACCCGTTCGAACGAGAACGGGGGTTCGTCGCTTACATTGATGTCTTTTGTATTAAACTCGACGAAATCGGATAATAGAGTAAAGATACCGCTCCGTGCATGCTGCAATTGACGTTGAGGAGGAAGGAAAATTGTTATCAATGAATGTTTATACATCTGTAATGTTCTAGCGGTTTTCGTTTGCGACATGAACAAACGTGTTGCTTAATGTGTGTTTGACTGCTCGTTTATTTAGCGCATTTTATTTTGTTTCCCATTTTATTTTGGCTGTCTTTTTTTCACACTATCGTTCGTGACGAAACGCTAAAACACAAACACCACAACGGACGTTTTGCCGACAGCAGTGAGTCCGCGGGCAATTTTCGATAAAATGCGGGATCAACCCACGGGCGAGTTTTTTCTTTGTACCTCAAGAGGACAAAAAAAAGGGATGGTCTTTACAACCGCATTTCAGCTTAAGCTGTCCTTTCATGCTAATCGCATTATTTTTGCACGAGAGTTCGTTCGGAATTCTCTCAGAGAAAGGCTCTATTCCTTTATACCGTTTGTATCGACACAAATAACAAGGGCAGAAAGGTGTGCTACATTGCTTATCTTCAAGTCCAAAGCTTTTCGTTTTTAAACCAAGCAGCTCCCCATGAGTCATGCCGGAAGTATTAGTTGATAATGTCAGTTTTCTCTCTCGATTTCAACGGAGCATCATTTTTTTTTTTTTAAATCTCAACGATTTTGAACAAACAACATCCGAAGGATCATCATTTACATTTCAAAGAACCGCCGTCTCCTGCAGTTGCGAATAAATCTGCCAACAAGGAAGCATCCGGTCTCACATTGTTCTGCGGAGAGCGTACATGGCCGAAACGATGCCCAAATTGGCAACTAACAAAACCCAAACGCCAACCGAACGATTACATCGTCATCCCGCGGAGTGTGTGCGAGCGGGGATTGTTGTTTTGCTGGGTGTTTCTTTTTGTTTCCCTTCGTTCAACAACACACTGCCGTCCTTTAACCCTGAAAAAGAAACCTCCAACAGTGTCGTGCACCGTGCGAAGTGTACCGGAAGATAAACAAGGGCCCGGGCACCAACAGGCGGTATGCCACCGACTACGGTTTCAGACTTCGTCGTCGGCGTTCGTCGTCGGCGTACTGTGCCGTACCGGAACTGGCTGGAGCCCGAGCGGCACAAAAGCGGCTCATTGTTGCGACGACAGTGTGGTGGCCAGCGCGCAGATGATCATCGTTGCGTGCGTTGCGTGTATCGTGTGGTGATTTACGAGCAACAAATGCATGTTTATCTTCTGTCAAGCGGGAGTATTGAGTGGAGGAAAAAATTCTATCATCTCCCCGGCTCGCTCGCAGATCGATCGCGACCCGATGATCGTGAGCCAACCGATGGCAGCAGGAAACTCTGTCTCTTTGCTCTGTCTCTCTCCCCCCTTCCCACTGGATCATTCCTTTTCACCCGATCTCTGCTCGGTACGCCAGTACCTTTATTCTGTCATCGTGTCCCTGCAGCGAATGGCCGCGCTCTCCCCGCCGGAGCGACTTATTAATCAAACTGTGAGCGCGCGCCAAAAAAGGCAAACGTTAGGTCATTAAAAACCTCGAAATTGATCGTTATGCACGATCACCATCGTTGATTATCATACCGCATTCGGCCATCGCTGGCGTCGGTGTTGCGCGGCGACCGACCAACGGTGGAGTGTTTTATTTTCTCTCGTCTCGTGCGTCTTTGGGACACTTGAATCAACTGACCACCGGGAGAACCGTTTTTTTCTACCTCTAGTAAAGGGTCAGAGATCAAAGAGTGCGAGAGAGAAAGAAAGAGACCTGGCAGTGTCCAGTCGGCGGTGCTGCCCCTTTGGGATATCTTCTCGAAAGAAAAAAAACCCAACAGCAGCAGCCACAGTGCGCAGAACCTCCACTGTCGGCATATGATTTCAATCTGCTGACCGTTTTGCTTCGGATTTATGGTAATTGGTTCGCCTCCTGGTTTCGGTTCCTTATTGACGCCACCCCGCAGCACCACCCAGTTCATTTTTTGTTTTTGTTTCGTTTCATTTGTTACCTCCTCAATCTCAAACCCCCGGACCGGACCTCACGAGCCACGGATATGATCCCGTTTATTGCGAGCCCGGCCCCGTTGTTGATTTCCGGATTTTCCAGCCGCGTCCAGCGAAACGAATCTGCGCCGAGAGCGGCGGAAACGGGCAGACCGAAACGGTTTGCCATTTTGCCCATTTTGGGAGCAAAAGCCTCGGGGGAACAATCGCATTGTGTGTATGTGTGTGTGTGTATGTGATGTGTGTGACGCACCGGCTCCCATTTCCTGTCCAAGTTTTGCTTGAACAATTTGAATGTTCGGATATGCCCGTTCTGCTAGCAAAGTTGTGTGTTGCACTATCAAGGCTCAGATCTTGGTGGCATATTAGATTCCGTGATTGTCTTTCCTTCTTAAACTCTCGTTCCTCTGCCACAAGGATGCACGAAGCAGATGTCCCCACAGCCAACGGACAATTTGAAAGTCTAATAGTTCACACTTGGACAAGGCCTTTGCGACAAATTGCTACGAAGAAAAAATCAACAGCGCGGGCATGTGCTGCTCATAATCTCACTCACTAATGCAACTTCCATGTTCCACGATGTTCTCCGATACTAATCACATCCAGCGGCACATCGAAGAAGGTTCTCCAGGGCGCCGACAAACCAGCCAACACACATGGCGACACGAACCGGCCGTCCCTTTCGTTCGACACGTTCGACATTCCGACGACGTGTTTTATCTCCTGCTCGGCGCGTTCGGGCAGGTCGTGATTGAACTTGAACTTGAATCCAACCGACCCTTTGGTCGCACCACCCGAAGTGCTGAGTTACTTCCGCGTTTGAGCCGGCCGGGCGCCGTGGCCGGTCGAGTGCTCCCAAAATGGGCATAATATGTGCCTGCGCACCGGAAAACACACTTATCCGCTGCCCGTTTACGCTAGGGACGCGGCTTCGGTGTAGCGGAAAGCGCCTGAATGTGACGAGAGAGTGTGACACGGGGATTCGGTGCTCGACGGAATGTCGTGACGCAACCGTTAGATGATTTACGGTACATCATTATTAGCGAGGCGACGGCAAAAGAAGTTAAAAAACCACCAAATCATCATCGGTCAACGGAATATTTTTTCTTCCATTGCTTCCTGGCTTGAAACCGGCAGATTGGACGAGCCAAGCTACGATAAAGGTAATGCTTGGTGAAGAGATGATACCGATGGCTCTGGTCATGCAGCCAAAACGCTCCTGTGGTGGCCTTGGGGAGTTATGAATCGGTTTCACCTTCTATGGCAACCAGGAGCAACACCGCTTCCGGCACGGAGCAAGCTAATCGAGTAATGACACTTGAAAATGTACAAAAATCTCCAACGCTAACGATCAATTGACAGGCAGGACGGACGGCCAATCATCAAAACAGTTCGTTTAATCTTAGGTCTATAAACAAGTCCAAGCCACCTTGTTTTTTCCACCTTGATTTTAAATTTTCATTTACAAACATTTTAATATAATTTCCGTTGTAGAACAACAACATGTCTCCTTGATGTAAGAGATTTTCTTAAGCACTTGAAGAATGATGTAGGCATGGAGTTTACTCCATCCTTACGAGAAATGAGCTCGAACTAGCTGTAAGTAATCGAAACAGGATGAATAGTTCCAGAGCCGGTCCGTCCATGGCCATGGAACTAAACATCAGCATTAGATGCCTTATCCAACCAATGATACTCGAAACTGCCAGTAAAAATTAGAAACATTCGTTTGTTTGAATGCGATACGAACTTTTTCGTAGACCTAACAGGTATAAGCACAAGTATTAAAACAACATGTCAGTCTCAAAATAAAAACGCAGTCAAAATCATTCCAATCGACGACGGACACAGAAAACAATCCGTCAAATTCATCGGCAGATTTTTGGAGAGTGACCGTCAATCACAATATTGCGTTAAATTCCGCATGTATCGGTTAACAGCGCTCAATTGTTCCTTTTCCGTGTCGGAAATGAAGGTTTCAGCTTGATGGAAGGGAAACTGGTTCCTTTTGTTACTTCATTTGAATATTTATAACTTCAATCGAAAGTGTATCATCCACTCAAGCACAGCCGAGCTCCTCATTAGCGTATCGAACGTAGTTTCCTCACAGGGCGAGTCCTTTCCTTCCTGTCGGGACGCTGTTGTTGCCCTTTCTTCGACGTTTCGACATGCAAATTTTACGTTTCCTGCGTGTCCAAAGTGACGTGCGCATGAATAATGGTCGACATTGCGATGGAAGGAATTCCTTTTCTTGTTTTTTTCGTTCTTTTTTTTGCTTCTGCTCTTCTGCAAGCGCACAAAGAAAGGAATTTTCTTTTTCTTTCCCTTCGTTTCGTTAAACAGTTAAACGTTCAGGAGGAAGTTGAACGAACGAGGGGTCGCGTGGTCTAAGCAGGTTTTTTTGTGCTCTTGTAAGTCGCTTCGCTCAACCTCATCGAAGAAATTCATCAAACTGACCGAAACGAAATGTTTTATTTAAATGAACGCCCTTCGCAGCCCAACTCCCCGCCGAACGAGCGCCTTATGCCGATTACAACATGTTTGTTTCTGCGCGCGAGCACTTTCCCTTTTCATCCACAAAGTCCACCACCCGCCGGCGGGATAATGCACTTTTCGACGGATTGATAGCATCCATCATCGGAGCCGATCTTAAGACAAAAAGCCACTGAATGCACCGGTCCATCCAAAGGGGTTGCATAATCCACCATTTTCCCTTCAATTTCCTCTTGATAGCTGGTACATTTGCTCTGTTTTGTCTAATCCGTTGTTTACAGTTTGTTGCTTTTGGTTTCTTTCTTTCACTGGCTACGCATTAATGTTTTATTTTCGCACGGCTCCGTTTCAGTTCCGTGCTTTCGGTTTACCTTCCTTCCTTTTCCATCCATACTTTTATTGCAATTCCCCATTTCCTTCCGATTGGCCCCCCGTTTTTTCCAATTATTTTGTTCTGCTATCTTATGTCGTGTCTCTGTTTCCGACAACTAATTGGACAACGATCTGTTTTAGTTGTGTGTTTAACGCTACACGCGGTCGGTGTAACGCTCTCGAGATGTCTTCCGATCGCGACGGTGTTGTTGTGATGAATTGTTTTCCTCTTATCGACCGTTACTTTGGTCCGGTTCCTTCGATCCGTTTTATTATGCTTCTTCTAGTATCTTTGTTGGGGTTTTCTTTTAATTTTCTTCCTCCTTTTTCTCATATTTTTCAAAATCATTTTCCATTACAAGCACACTTTGCTACTTTTCTTTTCCTTTGCCCAGACTTTGCACGATTAGTCTTGCTTTCATTAGGCTGTTCCACGCGTGCTACCCTCCGATTCACAACTCACCAAACAACCGAGCTCATGCGTGGATTAGCCCGCGAGACTCGTGAAGCGACAGTCCTGCTCCAACACCCTACCCCTCTTGAAGTTTTATTACCGTGGCCCACATTTTCCAACGCGATGGCGTCCAAAGATCGCTGAAGAGACCCTCATTGCACACCGGTGCTTAGATGTGACGTGCGGTAAAATTCAATTTTCCACTCACCCATCGTTTAAGCTTCGATAAGCGCCAGAGGGCACGCAACTTTCACTCTGCCCATTTGCAGCGCGTGAGGCGAGGGAGGGTCGAGCTGGGCCACTCGAGTTTTCCACCTGCCATCGGCGCCAAAACCTCTTATCGATATAGTGCGCTTCACGCTCAGGAAAATACGATTGTTGCCGTGGAAAATGTACGAACACTTACGAACGGAAATGGGAGGGCGTGTTTATAGGATGTATGGCTCAAAACCAACGCTTAGTAGAGGAAAACAAGACGAGCCCCACACACTCCAGTGAAAAGTCAGTGCCGAGAGATTTATCAACGATCGGGGCAAAGTAAAAGCGGCACGATGGATCGCTGGGCTCATAAATTCGTTTGGTCATTTTTGCCACGCACCATTTACCGCTCAGTCTTTAATGTACCTTCGAGGAACAAACTTTTGTTGATGCCACTATCGTGAACGTGAATTTATGATGCCACTAACGTGAAAGCTTTATTTTTGTTTTCCACTCATGACCGAACGGTTGTAAAATGGCCGATGTAAAGTTTGGAAGAAAAACATCCGCCTTCCAGTGCCGGCGAAAAAACTTGAAATGACCCAGATCGTCCTTCCATTGCTTGTTAGCCCTTTCACATAAGCAGCCTCTTGTTTGTTTTATTTCTCTCACCTTTCCCCACCCCAACGTTACATTAACCCCGGTACTTGCAACAAACCATCAACACGAATCGATCAGTCATCGATCGTTGCGGGTTGTGAGTTGGAATTGTGTGCGCGATTGTTGTGCAATCGATAAATTTTACCACTCGGACCGCCTGCCGCATTCTGTTGCACCAGCAAACCGTGTCCCATTCCGTCCAGTCACAGTTTGCTCGCCGTTATCATGATGCTGCTTTTTCTGGTGGAATTACACTCCACGAAACAGTATTAAGAATGCATTCATTTTCCATAACCTTTGAAATAGGACCAATTCATACGAAGTTTGGAACCAGTAATCTATTGCACCCTTTCAGATGATGGAATTATTGCTTTAGTGATATTGTTATGTTATTTAAAATGTTTGAGAAAGCATTAAGCAAACTACAAATTGATTAACCATGTTGGTTTAAGATAAAAAAAGGCAATTTGTACGCCTGTTCTTGAGCAAAACAGTTTCCAGCAGAGGAGTCACGAAGGATTTCATTGAAACAAATATTACATACTAGGGGTTTTGATAAATTTTCCATCAACTCAACATAGCTCAAGGACTTCCAAGGAGCAACGTCCTTTATTTAATTTTAGAGTCCTTTTTTAAATTTAGAATCTGATGACCATCAGGTATGGGTTTTATATAGAATAATAATATCAAAAAATATGGCTGATCCTATTCTTTTTTCTCAGCGTGTACGTAGGTCCCGAAATCGGGGGGAGGTTTTTCGTTGTCCTCCCGTCGGCGGTAGGATGGAGGTAGAACTGTGGACAAAACGTGTGACGGAAAAATCCATTCAATGCTAACGAAATGCCCTGTCCTCGCGGGAACGGGCCTGGAGCGGTGGGCCACGAAGACAAAATAGCACGTGCAGAGCATGTTTGTCACTGTGGCGAATATTTTACTCCCCGTACCTTCATCTTCTGGGCACAACTTTGACCAGGGCGCTTTTCTTTTCATTTTAACCCAGGGTTGTTTTCGTTTTTTTTTTCTTGCCTAAGGCGCAGAGAATAGCCACCGACCAGCGTCCACTACGATCAGCTCCTTGCGATAGAATCGTTGCTGCACCATTCACGCCCAGTTCCCAAGTACGGTTTCGTGTGGGATTCGCCCTCATGGACTGTAGGCTTTTCAAAATCAGTAAAAAAACCTTCCCATTTGCATCAGGGTTCGTTCCTTGAGCTAAACGCAACAGAGCAAAAAAAAAAACACGACGTTCAATGAATAAACGCGAGCTGCACCGTATGAAAAGCCGTATGATTGCCGGCGACTGCGATGTGCAATAAATTCTGCATTAGCTCAACTAGCCTTTCTATGAATGGGTAGTTTATGAGTCTTGATGTCTGTCATCGATTTTGTCCAGTTTTGGAGCGCAACGTTCTACGCGTGTGCATTGGAATTATTTCCTCCTGGTGAAAGGGGGGGAATAGTATTCAAAAGGGCTTAGTTAGGGGCTTATCTTTTCACAAAATTTTACACCCCATCAGACTGCGCTTTGTGTTGCGTTCGGGTTCAATCGATTCGATAAGTGTGGTGTTGCGTTTTAATCTTAAATCCTGTCCCCACGTCCTTATTTCATTTCCACCCTTGAACAGCCCTGCAAGCCCTGCCAGATATCTAAAGATAGCCCACAATTATACAAGTTGATTAGGACGACATCATGTAAATCTGCGCAAGGTGAATGTCAACGTGAATGTCATAATTTAATTCGCTCCATTTGTTTACGACTTACTCTGCTCTACTGCTGTACCAAAAAAAAAAGAATGAAACGGACACGTCGTTCTGCGACAGTAAATGTGATAATCTCTGCAACATGCAGCAGCATTGGAATGCCAGGTGAAGTAATTAACATTACCCCGGGTGCGCTGCCCCTTCGCGTCACTCGTGTGGAGCTTTATCGAAATGTCAAAAATTCATTTCAATTTTACACTCATTACACCGCGCAGGGTGTGCAAGTCTGTCCTTCGCAGGGGCAAAAAGTGTATCGAAGTGGAGGCCCACGGAGGAAAGGTGAATGTTG
Source organism: Anopheles atroparvus (assembly GCA_914969975.1). Lineage (NCBI taxonomy): Eukaryota > Metazoa > Arthropoda > Insecta > Diptera > Culicidae > Anopheles > Anopheles atroparvus. The sequence goes on from CAJZCY010000003.1 coordinate 22,931,530, forward strand.
TCCACGAATCCAAAGTCCCAATCGCGAGTGAGACAGGTAACGTCGAGGTAAACCTTGACGTTCGGTTTCTGCACGACTTATCAGGTTTCATCGGTAACGTATTGCCCCAATCGACCGTTTGTTTGGGAAATGAACAAAAAAAAAATGGGAAGGAATTCAATAAGGATTTCTACTTTAAATGAGCTTTTTTTTTATTTTTATTTACTCCATTTAAAACCGTCAACTTTCCCGAGCCAGTCGGCGGGTTTTTTGGTCTGGTAAAAGTATTTAATTTGCTTGGGAAATGATTTTTAAGCTCTTCTGCGCATTCAACATGCCTACCATGTCTCGTGAGCATGGCATGGAACATTTATGATATGTTCAGGTTCGATCAAGCTCGCTCCATTGTTTCTTGCTACCAGTTTTGGCGTTGACCAAGACAGGGACCTTTGCCTTGCTTCTTTCTCGAATGGATTTAAATTTATTTATTTATTTCATACGTGCATTTCGGCTGCCCTTATTTTATCCCGTTTTTCTTTCGAAATATTGCCCCTTCGGAGAAATGCATTTTGTACATTCTGTCCTTGAAATTATGAGAGGAGCTGTGTTCCATAATTTGCCCGCTTGGACCGAAATTTCACCCCGAAGAACCATCCGCCACACGAGGCGCAAAAAAAGACGTCCCGCGTATTTTCGACAGGCGTGCTTTTATTTATTTTTATTCTGTTTTGGTAGAGGTGGCGATGCGCTCCAAAATGTCATGATAATGAGACAAGGAAATGTTTACCCCCCGTTTTGCTAACCGACGAGAAATTGGACCACGCAAAATGTGACCGAGGCATCAGCAGCACGGACGCAACGGTGCACGGTGCGACCAGACGCGACAATACGCCACCTCTGTGGCTCACTTGTTAACGGTACATTCGAACAAGATCCCTCGACCGCGGAGACTTGATTCGATCGACGTGCAAGAGCGAAGCCCACGAATCGGGGCCACTGGACTCGCAGACGACATCATTACGCCTACCCACGGCCACGATGTGTCTACGGATGCGTACATCCTCCACCGTGCGCGCCGAAGTCCGTAACCTCTTTTCCAGTCGCGCCAACTTCCCGGGAAGGGCAGTAAAATGCAACCACAACAACAAAAAAGGACGGTACTGAATATGGGAACGGTGGCGTGCCTAAGTCGTCCGAATGTAATTGCTGAATGTGTATCTGCAAGCTGGTGTGGATTCTGCAACTTCCATCGTCTAAACGGTGTCAAATGAAAAAAATATTTTGTGTATGATAAAAACCTATAGAAAATACAGCGGCGTTAGGATTCAGTAAAAAGGTTTCGATAGTGCTAAAGGCGAACATCTACGTTATATTTTTATCCATCATTATGGCTTCTTGACCGAAGCGAGTGTTTAATTCTTCCGATTAAAAAATAATGTCTCCGAAATCCGATTAAGGCAATAGTCCATCCATGTTTATTCCATGTAAGTCTTAGAGATCAGCATATTTTGGTGACTTTACTGCTAATCAATTCCACGCCTCCCCATTTCACCGCTACTACCCCCACAGAGTGCATCGTTGACACAACATCGGAGGATTATTTCGCAATCCTTAGCGCAATCATAGCCGAAGCCAGAGCCGAGTATGCAAAATCGCCTATCCGATTTATCATCCACCAATTACATCGAAGAGGGAGACGGGGGAAGTGCTTTGGTGCGTTCGTGGAAGCGTGTGAATTATCAGAGGCTCAACCGCAGGGTGTTTTTTCGGGCTACCAGGCAGGAAGCCAATGGATGGGCTACCCTCTTCTCGCAAGACGTGCCACATATGGACATCATCATTAAAAGCGGCACCTCCGGCTGGCTCGGTGGCATAAGTCCACCCGGCGGAATGGTGCTAATCTTTCGTAGTAATAAGATTACTTGCCGGTTTCTACTCGGTGGAGGAGTGTGTTTACTTTTCCGACGACCACAATGCCTTAGAAAGACATACAAATCGGGGAGCTTATTAGAAACAGCAGTGAAGATGTCAATCTTTCCGAACCTTGACCTTGCTGGCTTGAGAGATTCATTTTCACTCCATTAAGTTCGCGCCGAGGGGAGAAAAATAATCGACATTTAAGCTATAATTTCAAGTAGTATTCTTCCTGCTGATGGTACGTGTTTCCAAGGAACACGAATGTGAATCACAACTATCCTTTTTTATGAGCTTCTAAAAGATCACTGTAAAACTAATATCCCCTTTGTCCCCAAATTTGCGAGCAATTGGTGAAAAAAAAAATCAATTTAACCGTCCATCATAAAACATCACAAAATAAGCGCGGGTCCGAAAAAACCCCCCTATTGACAACCTGTTCAACACGTGCCCACGACAGTCAAGCCAAGGTTAGTGCGTCTCCCGATTCGGATTTGGACACGTTCGACAGACGGTCCCCGGTAACCTGGTACCATCGGAACCACCTCTCCTGGGATGGTACGAGTGAATAAAATACTTCATTTATAGCATCTGCTTGCCAGACGTCATAGCCCCGAAACGACACACATCTCAATTCGGTCGCAAAAATTCACAACTTAAAAGTACCTCCTAACCCTGACATCGTGAGGTTGCGCGTTGGCCACACCCTCGACGGGGTGGCGATGTTTGCTGACCAAAAAGCGTACCTTCAGAGTGCTCAATACCAGAAGTAGCTTAAACTTTCGAAGCAAAACGGCTACAACGGCAGAAGGGACAAGAAAGAAGAAGAAAAGACAGAATACGTACGAACGAGTGGGACTGCCGAAGGTCTACCGGTGGCCCACAAGCCTCCATTAACATCCCGCGATCTGGAGCTGGGGAGTTTATTTTGTTTTTGTTTTTGTTTCATGGCTTCATTTTGAGGCAGGCTGTCCTACCTGCCTGAATGCTGTCGCTTTTCCCAGCGTGTGTACGACCGGGCACGGTCGGGTGGTGCGTAGTACGCAGCGCCCGAAATGGGCGAAATAAAACAAAAAAGAAATATGTATTGAAAAGACATTCAGGCTCATTCTGCCATATATGGCCGCGACTGCTGAGGGGGTCTCTTAGGACGTCGACGGAACGAAGATCTAACGATAGCAAGTTGTTCATCCCAGCAGCAGCCACCGCCGATGCCGAATGGATTTGACAACCATCGGTTAGAGGGCGGTCGTCTCCTGGTGGCCTGGTGGAAACAGTCACCAACACCTCCATGACGGGCGAACAAGGCGCGCGCGAGCAGCAACGGCTGTAAAATGTGGAGAGGAGACACCACACAAAATTAAAAAAATAAAATCCCTCACTATACCGCGTGGATGATCACGATCGTTCACCAGCTCCACACAATATGATACATCGTGCGCTGCGCGTATCTTTTCGTGACAGCTGCTCGCGCAGTTTGTGCAGCCCGGAGATTGGGTGGGTGTCAAAATTTATGCAACTTTTACGCCAACCAAACACAGCGTTGTAGTTGTTGGTGACGAATGAGCAATGGACCAACAAACAAACAAAAAAATACACATAGAATTTGGAGGGCCCGGAGGGTTACCAAAGAAGGGTGTCCGCCCGTAAGATGCTGGTCACTTTTGCCGGACGATGCTGAGCATTTGTGTCACCAAACTGTCTCGGGGTTTGAGATACCTGGTAGGTATCGGTGACGCGGCTCAATGTTGCCCTCGGTCGCGAGAGCTTTAGTGCAACAGGCAACACTTCATGGGAGCACGAAATTTGCGTCTATCTCGACACCGGAGCCTCGCCCGACAATGTCACCAGATAAAGCACTATCGCGTACTTGGTCCAACTTATGCAAATGGTGTTCTAAATAGAAGCTTAGCTCTGGCCTTAGACTTACCTGCGGTGATCGCTTACTCGTGACCTGTGAGAACGGGCTTATCAGGTGTAAGGAGCGGTAGCTTGCCTCGAAGAGTGTTCGTTTTTTCTCGTTTTCTCGTGTTTCGGTACTAATCCTGTTAGGCCTTTAATGCTCTGTCGAATTGCCGTAATCTGATCGACGCCAGGCGTGTGAAGGTATGCTAATGATGCAGTATCAAATCACGGTAGCACTGAATTCGGTCGCTAAATGACTCACGAGCGCTTGTCTTCACACGGCGACGTCCTTCCAATTTCACCACAATCACACACTTAACACACATACACTCACTACAACCGGCCACACACGGCGGGACAGGGATTTATATCCGAGGATGCTAACAACCGATGCCGAATTAATTGGGTTCTTGAAATGGACTTTCGGTTTCCGAGCTTTCGCTTCGAGAGCGCCGTGGAACTCCAACTGTGCGTGATCGAACGTCTTAGCTACCAAGTCTGATAGCCGGATGATCACGTGGTCGTAAAGAAAATTAAAAAAAAAAAGAGTCAAGCTCTTTAGAGAGCTTCGTATCGTTCGGTAGGGAAACGCGGGGTTCGGTTAAGTGCCACTAAAAAATCAGCTCGTAAAGAAACCTGCCAACCAGAAGAAACTCTCCCCTGGTCACGCAAACGGGCCCCAAGACGAATTCGGCAACGGGTTCGGTCGTCACTGTTCAGCAGCCGTTCGAAAACTGGTGCACTTGGCCGGGCCCGGTTCGCGAAACCCGAGAATTCACTTCACTCGACGCCCGGGCGCCATCATCCTCATCATCCTTCGCCCAGCTTTGGCCTGGACCTGGGCAGCGAAACCCAGGGGGTTCTCGCCATGGACGAATGTGGTTTTTGCCATTTTTTGGCAGCTTACTTTGTTCGTGTTTGCCTGTTTTGCCCACCCGGTTCACGACTCGCCCGTCTGCGTTGCCATAAACGTGCCGGGGCGCGAAATAAATCCTACAGCGAGTTTCATGAAATTCGCAGTTCAATTGAGTCAGCTTCTGCGGCTGTTCCCGAGCTGAACACGCGAGGGAGGAAAAACTGCTGTATCGTTTAAACGGGCGCTCGGGGAAATGCTTGGCCACTGTTTAGGGAGTAGAACTATTTTTCACTTCACTTTGCTTTCAAGCTGCTTCCGCAGTTGACTCCCTCGCAACTGACTATTTACCAGTGTATGAATGGTGTCGCACGCGCGACAACGAAAATGTCTTCCAGCACCACAGTATGTTTCCAATTAACCTACCACCGATCGAGAAGGTACTGCCGAGTGCCACACCGAGTCAACGGTTGAACAGGCATAGGCGCACCGCTAGAGCGTACGGGGCCAACCGCTAATCTGTCGATTCTCATCTGCCCACGCGGAACTCCCACCTAGGATGGCGCGTAGACCCGGACCACACGGGCCCCGGGGCCTAACACACCGGATCTCTCCGCTGCGGCAAACGCAAACGTCATCGAAATCAGATTCAGACACTCGATCGCGTCCCGGGGTTGAAAGAGTAGGATTTGAAATATGCACACAACCCATTGAAGGCTTTGAGGACACAGTGTGTTTTGCTGGCTGCCGACAGCCGGAGGCGACAGTTTCTAGCGAATGCTCCCTCCATTCGCCCTTCTCATTGCGGAGGACAAACCAGCCATCATCAGTTCCGTACGACTGCCAGCGCTTCAATCAATCTTTCGACGGTCAGGTACAGTTGTGTCCCGCAGCTGTGGAGGTGGACTGATCGAACCACATCAGAACGTGGTCCTGCCAGCAATTGTACGGGCAGAATCCAGCAAGCTCCTCTTCAACGCCTGACCACGACAAATCCGGACAAATTCGATGAACCTACAATAGAAACGCATTAGAGACCGCAGAGACAATGAATAATGGATCTATTAGGTGTGTGCGCCCCATTGATTCAACGATCGGAAGCTTGCATGTGATTTTATTTTTTTCTTCAGAGGTGATTATGGTCAGCTAGCCAAGAGCGAGGGTTCCATTGGCCTGTGGCCCCATTTCGTGTTCGCCTACGTCGCAGACGCGTTTTTGGGAAATTGTTCAAGGACTAAAGCGAGCGCACTTGCCCACTTGCGGCTGGGCACCGGTGCAGTTGCGGTACACCTTTTGTAGCGTTTTTGCACAACCAACAACAGACGGACAGGACAAGATTTTCGGGTCCAACAATCGCAAACCACGCCCACCTTACACCACTTCCAGAATTGATGCAATATTTCTGAATCGGGCGACTATAATATAGTTTTTGTGTATGTTTTTGCCGCCTAATTACATGTTGTTTTTTCAAATAAAAAAAAACACACTGTCAGCTATCCTTCCGTTTGCAATCCGAGAAGTAAGAACATTATGAATTTCACGCAAATGTCTACATCAGTCTGCTTTTGCATCGCCATTTGTATTTCACCAAAAACACGTGCACGTAAATGTTATATTTACCACCAACTATTTATGTTTACGTTTTGCCTGCTTTTGTTTTCAAACTGCACAGTTGCTCAAATATTTGACGCCACGCGACCATTCATGTACCGAACAAGATTTGAGCAACTCACTTCTCTTTTCTGTCAGCTGTCAGTCTGACGATGCCGGCTCAATGTGATGAAAATTTGATTAAACAAAAGCAACAATTGCGTTCAGTCGTTCAAGAACAGTGGTAAATTATTATTTCTAGAAGTTGTTTCCGCTGCTATACATCGAAACGTGTCAAAATGGTCGTGCGGGAATATGATGAAGAGATGAAATACATCGAGCGGCTATCCCCCAACAGTTTTCTGATCAAAAAGGGCTTCCAACCGAACATGAATGTTGACGGCATATTCTATGCCAACAGTCGACTGGAAAAGTTAATGTTCGACGAGCTGCGCAATGCGTGCCGGCCTGGAATGACCGGAGGCTTTCTTCCGGGAGTGAAGCAAATCGCCAACGTTGCTGCACTGCCAGGAATCGTAGGACGGTAGGTCGTTTTTCATGTGCGTTGCTCTCTTTCAATTACTCATCGGTTGCTGTTGATTTCAGCTCTGTTGGTCTGCCGGACATCCATTCTGGATACGGCTTTGCGATCGGTAATATGGCCGCGTTCGATATGAGCGATCCGAACTCCATCGTTTCGCCGGGCGGTGTCGGATTCGATATCAACTGCGGCGTGCGTCTGCTTCGAACGAACCTGTACGAGAAGGACTTAAAGCCGGTGAAGGAGCAGCTGGCCCAGAGTCTGTTCGATCACATTCCCGTCGGAGTCGGGTCCAAGGGTATCATCCCAATGAACGCACACGACTTAGAGGAAGCCCTCGAAATGGGCATGGATTGGTCGCTGCGCGAAGGGTACGTTTGGGCGGAAGATAAGGAGCACTGTGAGGAGTACGGACGAATGCTGAGTGCCGACCCGAGCAAGGTTAGCCTGAGGGCAAAGAAACGTGGACTGCCGCAGCTCGGTACGCTGGGTGCTGGCAATCACTACGCCGAGATTCAGGTGGTGGAGGAAATTTACGATAAATATGCCGCCAGCAAGATGGGCATCGAAGAGCTTGGGCAGATTTGTGTGATGATTCATTCCGGTAGCCGTGGCTTTGGCCATCAAGTGGCCACGGATGCGCTGGTCGAAATGGAAAAGGCTATGAAGCGGGACAAGATCGAAACAAACGATCGGCAGTTAGCCTGCGCCCGCATCAACAGCACCGAGGGACAAAACTACCTGAAAGCAATGGCTGCAGCGGCCAACTTTGCTTGGGTTAACCGAAGCTCGATGACATTCCTGACGCGGCAGGCATTTGCGAAGCAGTTCAACACGACCCCTGACGATCTGGACATGCACGTTATCTACGACGTGTCGCACAATGTGGCCAAGATGGAGGAGCACATGGTAAACGGACGGCCGAAGCAGCTGCTTGTCCATCGAAAGGGATCAACCCGGGCCTTTCCGCCGCATCATCCGTTGATTCCGGTTGACTATCAGCTCACCGGACAGCCTGTGCTGGTCGGGGGATCGATGGGGACGTGCAGTTTCGTGCTGACCGGAACCGAAACAGGCATGGTTGAAACGTTTGGTTCGACGTGCCACGGGGCGGGTCGCAGTTTGTCACGCGCCAAATCTCGCCGCAATTTGGACTACAAGGACGTGCTGCGCGATTTGGAAGAGAAGGGTATTTCGATTCGCGTCGCATCGCCAAAGTTGGTACAAGAGGAAGCGCCGGACTCGTACAAAGATGTTCGCGACGTTGTGCAGACATGCCACGATGTCGGCATTAGCAACAAGGCAATCAAACTGCGTCCGATTGCCGTCATAAAAGGCTAACTTTGTCTTTTATCGCTCACTGTGAATATTGGTTTTTGTAATACATATATTTTTTTCTTGAACATACTAAAACTGTGCTTCTCTTTGTTAACGGACTGTATTTTTCTCAGTTCAACATAAATTTGATGTTGGGGTTCATTTTCGATCAACGAAAAATAACTGTAAATATAAATTTCACCACCTAGGCATACGGGCCGGGTAGCGTTGTCAAACGCTTGACCAAGGAAGTACACAACAAGGTAAGACTAGTACGAATGGTTCAACTGATGAAAATCTGCTTCACAATACCACGAAATCAATGCTGCCAATATATCTTCGTGCAAATATAGTACATGAAAACTGTGCTTGATGGTTGCTCATGGTGTACACAAAGTGAACACAAATATATTTCAGTTTTAAATCTACCCCAGTAAGCTATCAAATATGGCTCCTAGCACAATCGCTACTGACGCACCTTACTTCTACACCAACTTGGGCTTGGAAACACTACCACGCTGACAGTTCTCTTGTTGATTCATCTTGCATTTGTTCGGCACCTTCGATGCAATAGTATGTATTTTGTTGCGGGGAAAAAATAATGAAGCACCGACAAACGTAAAACAGTCGAGAGATTTCCGTTTGCCGGAGTTAACCAGCAGTGTATTGCCTGTAAGCTTTCCAGAAAGAAGTGAAGATTCCAGTGAAGATTCTCGCCATCATTATAAGTGCATTGTATTACTTTTTCCCGTGTCAAGTGTCGTGGTGAAACGTATCGCATTCGGTTCACAGTTTTCGTTCAGCGCTTACAAGATCCCGTCTCCATTCGGGAAGCAAAGTGTCCGTGCACAGGGCTGACTCTTTCAAGTTTCGTTAGGTCCCCCGTTATCAACCAGAGCTACGAGAGCTAGGGCCAAACACGAATCGTGTCAAGTGGGCGGCTTTATTTGGCTCTGCAGGAGACACCTTGTTGAAAGTTCGTTTTGCTCGACCGACAACACCCAGGGGTGCCCGTGCCGCGAATGGGTTTGAGTGAAAAGATTGTCAACATCGCGCTGCCCGCAAGTGTACTTCGATCGAGCGATCTGTAGTCAACCAGATTGAATATTCTTGGCAAACGGACGACGCAGTCATTCGTCACAAAAAGTCATCGACTCTGACGCCAATCAACGTGGTCAATGATGAGGCTGCCGTAAAGCAAATGATCGTAATCGATTCCTAATTTCCTAGCTCTGTCTCCTACCGTGCCGTCTCATCTAGGAGCGAGATCGTGTGTGTTTACGTGCTTGCTATGATAATCGCACCGACGGGGACGGTGACGATGAAGTTAATCCATTCTGCATCGCGCGAACAAGAAAGGCTGTGCGTGTGTAACCGCGACTCATTTCTATCCGTTATCTCATACTTGATTCCCAGCACATCTGTGTCTTTCTAGTGTGATGCACTGTTGGTGCCAGCGGATTTAATGCAAACCCATTAAGGCACTGTTTTACCGTTACAGAGACAAGTGAGGTGGAAACTGAAATTAGTGGACGCCGCGTAGTAAAGTTTGTGGATCGTTTTTTATCTCGTTTTTTTTTCCTTCCATCGGTATCGGGGTGAACGAAAGCGAGAGCTATAAAAAGTACGGTTTGCTGCGATTTGCTCGGACGAAGAACATCCATTGAGAAAACCGGAAAGAGAACGCACAACGCGAATTATGAAGCTGACAACGTAACCACAGTTTGACACAGCAGGGCTTGTGATATCCACGCATCCGGAATTAGTCAGCGCATCGCCTTTACCTTTGGTGCGCGCTCCAAACCAACCCCACCCGACGTTCCGTAGCCCCGTGTCACCCACTGTAGGTTTCCTCGTTTCCGGCACGGTGCCTCAACGATGGGCGTGTGCCTGTGCAAGGACAAGGTCGAGGAGGGCTTCATCGACGACAGTAGCCGCGACTCGTACGTGGGCAACAGCAGCGATACGGGCCGGCTGGCGGGAAGCGGCGGCGGCGGCGGCGGCTCCGGTGGCGCCAACGGGGGAACCCACGTACGCAACTGCTCCCGGTCCGACCGGCAGGCTTCCCTGTCCGACACCGTCGACGAGCTGGTCAAGGAAACGCTCGAGATAATCGGTTCGATCGTCGACAAGTAAGTGTGACCTCAAACGTGGCGTGCAAGCCTCCTTCTTTCTCTGTCTCTCTTTCTCCGGCACACTCCGTCATGAACTGTTATAGGAGGGGGGGGGGGGGGGGGAGGTCCCCGTAGCCATGGGGCAAATAAGAAAGAATTGGCGGCCGGCCATTAATTAGTATAATTATCGAATGCTCCTGCCACGGGCGATCGATCGATCGCTGCACACCGTAAAAGCGGATGGAAGCAGTTTGTTTGGTTTGAGGCAAAGTTCCCTTCCTCCACGCCGCGAGTAGCGAACTCCTGTGTCCTCTGGTCAACTGGAATTCACCGGGCTGCCTACCCACGCATCCACGTTTGACCCGCGTAAATATTTTGAGTGTGATAGAGGAATTAAAGGCACAAACTTGGTTTGGATTTCTTTTAGTTTACCACGCTCGCTGAAGTGCCCCATCGTGACAATCTATTTATTTGGTACAAAACAACAATGTGGTACGAGAGGTCGCTTCGGTACTAATCGATAGATAAGAATCAGGAAATCCATCAGTGATTCACACATAAACGCAAATGGGGTTTGGGCACTAGCGGTGGAAAGATTACTAGCTAGATGGCAGAAGATTGTGTCGTGCAGAAGATTAGGAAAAAGTACTTATTGTAGTGCCGATGACCCCGACTCCGAGTCGCCTTACCGCGGTGATACATCGTAGAGGCGTTGGATACCTTTGGAATTATGAAGGAAATTGATCAGCTCTTTTTCCAGCTTCCAGCTATTACCTTTCAGGGATTCTAAGGCGTCACGCGTTTGCCCAACTCACCAGAAGTGAATTTTCATTTCGTTTCGATGGGTTTCGAGGCAGTGTGTTGGCAAACGGCTGAACCGTTTAATAGGTCCTAATCCCACCCATCACGGAGAACAGTAATCTCGGGGGGTGCCGCAATGCGGAATGCAAAAGCGTTCCGATTTCGAAAGAGAAGAAGACAGCATTTCGCTTCGATGGCGGATTTGTAACCACCTCAGCGCTACTAAGGAAAAACATGACGCATAAACTATGTCGTTGATACGCAACGGCTCAATATTCTTGCACGTTCGCAGTCTAAAAACCCTTGGCCATTTTTTTTTTATTTTGAATTTTCGAAATGTACAGCTGGAGTTATTATTTTCCATGAAGAAAGTTTCTCTCGACAGGCCCATGTCCATTTACGCGGGAGTGTAAGAAAAAGGTCGTCCTAACACAAAACACGCGAATCAACTCGCACCGGCATGGACGAGGAGGCGCCATGTTTTGTGTGTCGACGGCACGGTTGTACGTGAAAAACGTTGAATGGAAATGGGCACGTCCTTCTCCCAAAACACCGCGGCTGGCTCGGGTCGACGTGTCCCGGCAAAAGCTACCCCTCCCCTCTTCACCTTCTTCAAAGCCTAAAGGGGTGGTATCCCCCGTGGAAGCCTAATTAATTTTCACACGAAACCTTCCTCCGCTAGCTCACGGGGATTTGCTCGAGTGGGGAATCACGTCAAAATGGGACCGGTTGGAATTACAGATATTTTTGGGCACAATGGCAACGGGGAAAGGGAGGGAGGGAGGGCTCCCTGGTGTCACACCAAGAACCGAGGGAAGGGTGCAATGGGGGGTGGAAATGAGGCCACGCGCGGGGAGCCTGACACACATTCATTCACTACTACTGGAGCCGCGAAAAACCTCCTGCCACTGTTGTCATTTTCCCGTTGACCCGTTGTTCGTCTTTCTTTCTTTTTTAACGACATCGTGCAACGTGTGTGCAACCCTGTACACGTGTGTTTCGCAAATAAATCATAAAAAAGACTGGGCAGTCATAAAAGATATCGTCAAAGGAAAGATATTTCAAGTCTTGGCTTCGGTTGAGACTATATTTAGAATTTTTACAATTCAGTAAGATCATTTAAATGAATTTAAAAACAGCATTTTGTCAGGTAGATGGGAACATGTAATTTACATGAAGCATTCGCCATTAGAATGCACGCAAAGCCAATTTTCTGTGCGTTGAAAAAAGGAGTTTAAGTTGAAGGAATTTGTGTTTTCATCAACTATGAGGAGACGTCGGTTTTCACGTCGGTCAGGCTTTTCTGACATTTTCCCCCCGTTTTTCCATCTTTGAGTGCAAGTAACATGATACTCTAGTCGTTCTTCCGAGGCGTATCCATTACTGCTACAAAGTTGTGTAAACATAAGCACATAATTGAATTAATAGGTATAGTACAGAGTAGTTGAGCTAAAAGTAGAAGGAGTTTGAAAAAACGTAGATAATTCTACTCGATTTTATATCATTCTTAACCTAACCGTAGAATTAATGATGGAATACAGTATTCACCTTGACATAGACCTCAGTAAGTTTAGATTAAAAAACAAAAAAACCTTCTTTTAATGCCCGATGTGTGCTATCTATGGTCGGATTAACCTCCGCAAACCAACAGAGCGTGAAGGGAGAGACCCCTTGGCACAATCGGGGCAAGAAGAAAATGAAAAAGAGGCAAGTTTTTGCGAGGCGACTTATTTCCTGTTTCCCTAAGACGTTAGTCATCGTAACAACGCGGCGTCTCCCGATAAAAAGCGGATAAGCAAAGTTTCAAACTTGAAAGCCACCCGAAACGTGCCTCCAAATCTGAATCCTAGAATCGAACACCCCGTCTACCAGCTGTGCAACTTGGCCACATTTGCGCATGTTGAAGCGCGCGGCCTCAGTTGGAACTGCTGCGTCAACACGCCTGCGATGCTCACGAAGATCCTCTTCATTCCGGGAGGATATTTGATAGCTCTGGGTAAGATCCAGTGGAATGTGGCTAGATAAGATGGTAAACGGAATGTACAAACATTTAATGCGCTACATTCCGTCATTAAATCTGCCGATGCCGAGTCTCGCAGCGCATCTCCCTTTATTTACACCAGGGAATGCACATCGTGGGAAAACATCAAGAACGTTGCATAAATAAACTGATGCACTACGCACGGTGCGAAGCACGGCATGGAATGCAATTTTCCTCTGTGCAAGTGTGTACCGGTCTGAAGGGTGGCGGTGGGTGGAAAGCGTACCGACAGGGTGATGTTTTGAAATGTTTATCTTCGCGGCTCCTTGCTTCTCCTCGTCCTTCCTAACGCTGGGGAATAGCGAGAGTTATACGCAGGTCAGTTTTTATTGTTGCACCGTTTTATCGATTCAACATTAACGAATTATCGGTAAAAAAAAGACTAGTTGATGATTACTGGTGTTTACTATCACGGTTACATTGGTGAAGAAATGTAGTTCCAAGGGATGTGCGGAATAATTACTTTTTACTACTGATGATGGCTCTGATGATGTTCTCTATCAAAAGACGAAAATCCTAATTGATTGATTTGGCAATGTTTTTGCTGCTTGTTTTTTTTTTTCTCCACCCCACAGTGAACCGGAAACACCGAACTCGATGGTGCTGCTGCACGACATCACGGACAAACCGACCGGCTGGATCCAGCTGGTCAAATCGCTCATCCGCGTCGTGCCCCTGGACAACCCGATGGGCCCGAGTGTCATAACGCTGCTGCTCGACGATAGTCCGCTGCCGTCTAAGGACTCCGTGCTGAAGGTGGCCGACATGATCACGCGCTCGATCCGACGAACGCCGAAGCGCGAGCGCAACATGTGCGTCATACTGGGCTTTCTGGCGGAACGGCTCGCCGGTCCGTGCAGCATCTCCGTCCTGTCGGACGTGACGCTTGGGTATTTGCTCGGCAACTTGGTGTGTGATCGTCCGTCTTCCGTCTCGCTGTCCGGATACTTTTCTACGATTTTTATTTCTTTTTCTTTTTTTTTCTCTGTTGCGTCGCTCTTCTACAGGATGAAGGGATCCATCCGGACGTTATGCTGTTTTCTTTAATAGCACTCGAGAAATTTGCACAAACGAGTGAAAACAAGGGCACCATTAGGGTAAGTCGTTTGTCTGTGCTGTCTCTCGTTTTATGGTAGGTGACATTTACCGCTGCTGCATATTTTATCTCTTATTGTTGTTATCGTTTCAGCGGAAACTGGCACTCTTCCCGGAAAATCCGCTCACGCGACTAGAAAGGCACACATCGAGCAACGATTACACCCTGCGCCAGGTTGGCTTCTGTGCCGAATGGTGCCTGGACAATTACTGTAAGGACAACCGTAGTGAACATTTTCTCACCCAGCTTTCAACAGTTTTAAAACAAGGGGTTTTCTTTCTTTCTGCAGTCCTTATCGAAGGCCGCCGATACTCGTACGAGGTGGCCGACCTCAGCAACGTGAACGTGATGCTGAACACGCGGGACGTGAGCGAGTACCTGAAGATCTCGGCCGACGGGCTGGAGGCGCGCTGTGACGCCTACTCGTTCGAGAGCGTCCGCTGCACGTTCCAGGTCAACGCGGGCTGCTGGTACTACGAGGTGCACATCATCACGCCGGGCGTGATGCAGATCGGCTGGGCCACGAAGGACTCGACCTTCCTCAGCCACGAGGGCTACGGCATCGGTGACGACGCGTACTCGATCGCGTTCGACGGCTGCCGGAAGCTGATCTGGCACAAGGCGAAGTCGATGCAGCACAATCTGCACGTCTGGACGGGCGGGTCGGTGCTCGGCTGCCTGCTAGATCTCGACGCCCGCGAGGTGATCTTCAGCTTGGACGGCGTCGAGGGCGAAGTGCTGAAGCAGCTGTTCGACTCGGGTGGCGCACGTGATGGGTTCTTTGCGGCCGCCTCGTTTATGTCATTCCAGCAGTGTCGCTTCAACTTCGGCGCGCAACCGTTCACCTACCCACCGAAGAATCGGCCGTTCAAGAGCTTCAACGACCACGCGGTGCTGAGCGAGCAAGATAAGGTAAGCATCCGATCCCATGCATTCGCTAGCCGCTAGCTTGCACTGTTCAACTCACGCGCTAACTATCCGTCTTCCCGCAGATCGTACTACCACGCCATCTCTTCCTGGAGCAGCTGCGCAAGCTGAGTGTCCGCGAGGACTCCTGCACGCTCTGCTTCGACATGAAGGCGACCGTGCGGATAGAACCCTGCAAGCATCGGGGCTTCTGTACGAACTGTGCCGCCATGCTGCAGTTCTGCCCGATGTGTCGGGCGGAAATCGTCAGCACAGTACAGGAGGAGGTGGTAGCCCCCGACGCCAGCCCGCACTCGGAGGAGGCGGACCCGACCCAAGCCGAACCCATCGTGAACCAATAGAGGTGCTCCTATCTTTCTCGCTGGAGTCGGAGTAAATCTCTCACGTCGTCGGCGCTGGGCTGGCAAAATGACGTACTCTAGGCGGGTTTTATTTGCGTAACGATAACACCCTGTCTTCTTCTTTTTTCTGTAGTACTCGGCATATTCCGGCAAGATAGCCAATTGTGATACTATATCGTGGTGGAGAAGCCGAGAAAGAAAATGGAAACAGCATGTCAGTAAGAAGAACAACAACAAAGTACACCGGCACGACGTCACCTGTGGACCATGTTTCTGTACTTATAAGAAAGCCCGTTTCTGTGCGTTTGGTATTTCCGCTTCCCGGTTTGGGTGGTAAAGTTTCT
The DNA here is from genome assembly GCA_914969975.1 of Anopheles atroparvus. Classification (NCBI taxonomy): domain Eukaryota; kingdom Metazoa; phylum Arthropoda; class Insecta; order Diptera; family Culicidae; genus Anopheles; species Anopheles atroparvus. The sequence goes on from CAJZCY010000003.1 coordinate 22,947,293, forward strand.
AACATCTTTCATCACGACCCGTTTCCGGTACACCGTCTTCCGCACATAGTTGAATTGAGTTAGGGGAAGTGAAAGCGCCATGTTTTCGATCGATACAGGTTCTACTTATTGTAGATCGCGCGGACGCATATATTTCCACATACATCGAAGACAATACAAGATGCAAGAGCTATTGAATCGTGTTACAATCAAGAACGTAATAACGCACGACGTTAAAGCGATGAGGAGAAAAAACTCGTTAGTGTGTTAAAATAGGCATAAGCAACAATATCATGCAACGGCAACGTTTTTTTTTTTTTTAATTTTTCTTCTAAGAATATTATTACCCATCCTACGCGACGTTTACTGTTGTGTTTAGTTGAGGCCCGTTTTTGAGGCCACAACCTGTCGGTCGTTTTATTTCTTTGTCTACTCCCCGAAGGAAATCGTGCAACAACCGTTTCTATGTGCACCATGTTAGTTGGTTCCGCGGCACAGCGTCGTCGATTTGCACCTTTTACTGAAACGCGCACAGTTGTTTGCAAATTGAGCACGGCGATACAGCGATAGATTTTTGTAATGTTATACGCACTAGACGACGAAAAGGGAAACCGGGTGCGATTGACAAGGTTTTTAACTAGCGTCCTTCGTTGAGGGGAACACGGCAGAATGCAGGGCGTGGACGATTACATAGTGTAACAAATACGACTGATATATTTTTGTACGCGCAAAAATAATGAATGATGTGTAAATAGTAGCAAATAAAGGAGGAAACATAAGGAACCTATTTGGAAGAGATCCACGAAGAAGGATTTGTTGGGTTTATTTTTATTGTGATTTCGAAAGAAACGTTCGATTCAAGTGCCACATATATGACTTTGGTTTGGTGTTAAAAATGCTCAATATTGATTCAAACATTACAGGGGTGCCGAGAAAGTGCATGCAAGTAGCTCATAGAGAAGAAGAGTATATTAAAGCTAGCGCCTGGAGTAGTTCAAAAACCCAAAAAGCCATTATTGCAGGGCAATTGTAGCGAAACTTTGAATTTCAACAACAAAACATTAGACCAATGTGGAGGAGGACGAGATAAACTGAACTTACATGTGTAAAAAACGACTAGGTTCGGCCTATGCACCTACTCGTCATTTTTGCCTGAACGGAACTGTATGGCCGAACCGAACCCAGCGCGTGGAGTATATACAGGTTTTTTCAATGGATAGGAAAAGCGTAAACGCGTTTAGCCGATGTGCAAAAATGGGCTATCAAAGTTGAAACCTGAATATGCCATGTGTGAACCATTTGAGCTTCAGTAGTAATCAAACATTATTCAATTTCCATAACAGTTATTAAATAATAATTGATTAATCTATTGATGCACAGCGTGGACGTTAAATATGTGTAAACAGTAACTTTTTTTTCAAATGGTTGAATATATATGTATGTGTACACAATTTGCATCTATGAAAACCAAAACAAACCGGCCTCGAAACTGACTTATGTTAATGAGGTTTAAATATCTGGTGTTCGATTGTGTGTTTATGCTGATGAATACGACATTTGGCTTGATGGGTTCACACATGGCTTGTTCAGGTTTCAACTTTGATAGCCCATTTTTGCACATCGGCCAAACGCGTTTATGCTTATCCTATCCATTGAAAAAAACCTGTAACATCAGCATTCACACAATCGAACACCAGATATTTAAACCTCATTAATTAAAGTTGAAACCTGAACACCAGATATTTAAACCTCATTAATCAAAGTTGAAACCTCATTAATCAAAGTTGAAACCTCATTAATCAAAGTTGAAACCTCATTTATCAAAGTTGAAACCTGAACACCAGATACCTCGAATCTGACTTATGTTAATGAGGTTTAAATATCTGGTGTTCGATTGTGTGTTTATGCTGATGAATACGACATTTGGCTTGATGGGTTCACACATGGCTTGTTCAGGTTTCAACTTTGATAGCCCATTTTTGCACATTGGCTAAACGCGTTTACGCTTATCCTATCCATTGAAAAAACCTGTATTTCAACTTTGATTAATTTTAAAGGTTCAAATTAAATATCTGTTAGTTTCAAATTCAAATTAAATATCTGTTCGTTTACGTTACGGTTTCAACTTTGATTAATGAGGTTTCAATTTTGATTAATGAGGTGTTAAATTGGATTAATGAGGTTTCAAGTTTGATTAATGAGGTTTCAATTTTGATAATTGAGGTTTCAAATTTGATTAATGAGGTTTCAAATTTAATTAATGAGGTTTCAAGTTTGATTAATGAGGTTTCAATTTTGATTAATGAAGTTTCAATTTTGATTAATGAGGTTTCAAATTTGATTAATGAAGTTTCAAATTTGATTAATGAAGTTTCAAGTTTGATTAATGAAGTTTCAAATTTGATAAATGAGGTTTCAAATTTGATTAATGAGGTTTAAATATCTGGTGTTCAGGTTTCAACTTTGATTAATGAGGTTTAAATATCTGGTATCCAGGTTTCAACTTTGATAGCCCATTTTTGCACATTGGCTAAACGCGTTTACGCTTATCCTATCCATTGAAAAAACCTGTATGTTAATGAGGTTTAAATATCTGGTGTTCGATTGTGTGTTTATGCTAATGATGTTTATGCATGGCTTGTTCAAGTTTCAACTTTGATTAATGAGTTTTAAATATCTGGTGTTCGATTGTGTGTTTATGCTGATGATGTTTATGCATGGCTTGTTCAGGTTTCAACTTTGATAACCCATTTTTGCACATCGGCTAAACGCATTTACGCTTATCCTATCCATTGAAAAAATCTGTATGTTAATGAGGTTTAAACATCTGGTGTTCGATTGTGTGTTTATGCTGATGAATACGACATTTGGCTAGATGGGTTCACACATGGCTTGTTCAGGTTTCAACTTTGATAGCTCATTTTTGCTCATCGGCTAAACGCGTTTACGCTTATCCTATCCATTGAAAAAAACCTGTATTATCGGTTTGATCAGAACAAGTCAATTAAGTTGACTCCACAATAAATGAAAAACAAAATCAACATTGAAGTTCTGCCCCGTTCCTCACGTTTTTAAGTAAAAAAAGGCAGTACCGTTCATAGGATGAATAAGCAAACAGAGAAAAGCTCAAGAAAGAAAACATGTGGGAAAGGAAGGTCCTTTTTTCTTATGTAGTAGAGTTTAGAAAACGGATAGTGAACATCACGCTTCGACAGGTGGCGGTTTTTTGCACTACAGTTGTTGAGATGGAAGTATCGTTCCAAAGAACCAGCAATCCGCTATTGCCCGGAACTGGGTGCACCGTTCACTCCTTAACGGAACGAACCGATGTCGGTAGGTGCGTCACGAAGTTGGCCACACTACACTCTATTCCACGCATCGTGGATGCTTGGGAAAAAGCGTTTCCTCGCAGCTCATGATTTTGGCGGCGACAAAAGCGTACCCGCACGGCATTTTCGCGCACACACAGTTCGTCCCGTGTAGTGGATCCGCGTATTAGAATACCTCGCGCCGTTACCTTGCTGGCAGGCAGATTTTGGTGTGTCGTGACCCGAAAGCATCGGGCGGTAGGACCGGAGCCATTCTGCAAGGAACTAGTAGGAAAATCGATTGACAATTGATGCGCCGTCTGTACCGTGCAAGATCGGGTAAGGAAAAGTGGTCACACCGCTCTCGTGCGTGAATAAGGGTACGCACTTGGACTGTGAAGTTTCCTTCGCCATCGTCTTCGAGTGTGTGTATATGTGTGTAAATGGTTATTGTTGTTCGTGCCACTTACGCCCGTGCATCAACAACACCTAGCTTCTTCGGCCGGGGCGCTTCTTGAGCCATCCGTTTACCGAAGCAGCGAAGAGCAAAGGGCCGCGACGACGCGCGACGGTACGACTCGCCAACAGCAAACCGGCAGTGGTTTGAGTAGCACCAACCAACCGCCCATGTCAGAGTCCTTCCAGCCCATGTGATCCCGAACCCGGCCTATCTTCGTTCCGGCCAAGTAGTATTTTCCAAGCAATTTCGCGAATGGAACGGTGACCATCAGTAGAAAGTGGCGAAGGCGTGCGAATCGACCAGTTTTTGGGTGTTTCCGACAACGACGAGGGCGAGGGAGCAAACGCAGCTACAAAGTGAAAAAAGCACAACTCAGCCACGGCCAGATACTGGACTGAAAATAAACTAAACCAACACACAACGGGGCCAGCACGACGGAAAAAAAACAACTCCACATATCAGCCAGCCCGACTGGAACGCCAGCTGTGTGCGTGTGTGTGTGTGTGTGTGCTCCGTGTGCGTGGTATCATTGTATCATTTTTTTTTTTTTCATTGGCTCTCGGAACAACTACGCAATCACTCGGCGCGTTGTTGGGCAAGGACGAGCGCGCGTGACGCTGGCGAGATGAACCTATCATAGTGTGCCATGTCCTGTGCTGTTCCTTAGGGTACGAAAGTATGCTGTAATCGCAGCAACCAAGCAATTACGCGGAGTTCGTAAGGTAGTCTCCGTCCCCTAGGAGGAACGCGACGAGAGTAGTGTGTAGTGCACCGCGACGAACATTGCAAACCAAAACCGATTCCAAAGGCCCACGCCACCGACGAAGACGACGACGATAACAACCCTTGCGCGCTGTTGGCCACCAACGTCAAAGTAGCAATAGTGAATCTGTCGGCGCGCGAACAATGTGCACGTAACCATTCTCCTACCTTCCGGATGCGTTGGGGATCGCGTGAACCGACCAGCAACAGCAGCAGCAGCAGCAACCGAGCAGCAGATCGAGTTTGTGGTGCCTGTTCCGCCAAATCGTTCCGCCACCGAAAGGTGTAAGGTTGTAGGTAAGAGGAGCGCCCAATAAGCACAAGCAAAGCTGATTGATGAAATTCCGGAACTCCGGGCAACCAACCGACCGCGAGCGTGTGTGCTTGTCTCTATGGAAGTCATTCTGACGGAACGACCGGAAGGCCCTTTTTGAAGGACCACAACCGTCGGGTGTACTGCATGTCGAGCGGGTGATTGCAATCTCGTCCACCGTGAAAGCTTGTCCTTGCAGCGATGCTGTAAACCCGGTCGCCGCTACATTCGACCCAGCCCGTTAATGATACCCCTGAAGTTGAATGTCAGTTGGACATTCTCTACGCCTCGATCGAGCTAATCACAGTAGCCCTCAGGTGAAGAAACACAACAGTTTGCTTAATCGCAGCAACCCATCGAAAGCTCGCCTACTTGGACGTGGACCTAGAGAACGAATCCTTTGTTTATTGCTTAAAGGCTCCTGCCCATCCCAGCAGGAGGTCCTTGCTGGCGCGCGTTTCAAAACAGCGGGAAATGGACTAAACTCTAGGCCAGCGGGGAACGTACGAGTGTTCGAGCGGCGGGTCTGAGGTCACGTAGCGGTTTATTTTGGAACCATAACAACCGATTGCAATATCCCTCCCCCACCGCACGGCGTTCCGCTTGCCCAAGCCGAACGTTTCCAATACCTCTTTCCTTCCCCTTCCATCCTTCTCACACAGGCGCGGTTTGATTTGTTTTCCGTGAGTGAACGGGTTTCCCATCAGCATTGGGGCCCCAATCCTTCTGCCTCATGCTGCGGCGCGCGCGTGTTACACGAATTTTTGCGACCGATCCAAGTTCGTTCAGGCTCGTTCCCGCAACCTCTCCCCCCCCGCCGGTGACCGCATGACCGGAAGTGCGCCGCCCACCGTGTGACTCACCGGAACGGCCGCGCCAAGGTGGTGGAATTTATCGTGACAAAGAGCAGGGTTTCACGGCACGTGGTGTACTGGGGCGAATCAAAAGGTGCACTATTTTGCTGTTGCAAAGAAGTTCCATTTTCAGTTAGTCATCGAACACACATATTTCCGTTCGGTGTGTTCGATGAAACATTAGCAGCAGACTGGCGCAACGCAACGGTGTGAATTTAATTAAAACGCTCCACATGATGGAGCCGCCACATTTTCTGGTTGTGTTTTCTTGCAGCTCTCTCGCTTGAACAGGATAAAACGGTGAATGCGTACGGCAAACGTGGAACGGGAATCCGTGGACGGACCGTGGTCACGGAGAGGACCATTTCATTGATTGACCGATTGACGGAAAAGTGGGTCAGCGCAGCGGCATTTCATTCATTCAGAGCAGCCGGTCAGTAGGATCGTCATTTGATGCATCACGGTGCAACGACGGAGTCGGGGGCATGGGAGCAAGGTTTGACACACTACCAGAGCCGCTCGGTACCAACAACCAGCCGGCTCGTTCACACAGAATAGTCCAAGGAAGAACGATGGCGCTCCTCATCCTCCCGACTGGCGACGGTGTGAAATTATGCTCTATTTTCTGCCACCAGCACATGCTGCCACACATTCCGACCAGCCGGAAGGAAAGGATGGAAAGGTTCTACCCGGCAACGTTACACTATGCCCAACGCTTGTGCTGCGAATGTATCCATCCGGACTCTGGTAACCATCGGCATTATAATCATGTCGAGGATGTGCAATGAATAGCAAGGATAATCCGTCCCGTGTCGATAGAATGGATCCACACATCCTCGGCCATCCTCAGGGAGCGCTTTTTTAAGTTCCTTCTTCTGCGCGATGTTACTACGCCTTCGCACTCGATGTTAGAGGCTAGCAACGGCTACGGGAAGAACTGAGTTGGGATTGTAGGGAAACGTCGAGGATTGACCCCGTCGTCACACCAGAGCAGAGCACCGGGAAAGAGCATCGACGATGCTGCACATAAATCGCTGCCGGGTTAAAACGTTTGCGCGTACGCAAGGCAATTTACAAATAATCTATTTTAAATTGTTTAACAATGGCTAGCAATTGGCGTTTGCCACAACAGGAAGAAGAAACGCAGGAGGAGAGAGCGTGTCCCCAGGAACGCTTTGGTTCTGTCCTTGATGGCGCTGCGCTTCACCACCATACACACTATTTATAGTGGGGCACAAGTCACCAAACGCGAGGTTTTTAATTGAATTGTGTGTAAACATAAGCCTGAAGCTTTTTACGTGCTTGCCGCGTGCACGGAACGACGCCCTCCATCCATCCGACCACACGATGGGCCGCGAACCGTCGTAGCGCGAAGCTTCGACAAATAATTTCATTCCGGTGCAAGCAGGGAAAGGGCGTAACGGAAGCGATTTTGCTCGTCTTTTTTACAGTGGCAATACTTTTGGTGACCTTTCAACATTTGCATGGTTCGAGGGGATTTTTCCTTTCTCCCCTCTAACTTACCGTTTACGCCTCCGTTCAGCTGGCCTCCGTCACGTATGAAAGATATGCTCATACGCTATACCGGGAAGTAAAATGCAGCGAAGTGTAGAACATTTCGTGGAATAAAGCTGTATAATTGAATTGGGTTCATACAAAAAAAAATTAAACACCAGCCAACCGTTATGTTTGTGTCTTATCATCCTTTCCCCCGCTTCCGCGAATGAATCGATTCCTTATCGACTTATCGCACACGCGATGGTGCCTCCTGGTGCCGATGTCTAGGTCCTCGATCGCGCGGTGTAAGTCTTCAGGACCACGACCACAGCAAATCTTACTCCTCCTGTCCCTTTAGCTCGCGCGCGCACACACTCATGTTGTTGTATCACACATTCCCGGCGGATTCTAGTCAGGCAGAGCGAGAGAAAGAAAAAGGTGATAATATACAGACACAAAGAAAATAAAGAAAAGGGAACACGCACAACCCATGAGATCATACCTATTTTTAGCACCAAAGCTACGCGGTGTGGCCTACCATATCCCATTCCCGTTAGACATTAATCGGGGGAATTCGCCGAATCGCGTGTACGGACCTCCTCTTTGATCCGACAATATGAAAAGAAGAAATGATTCCCTTTTAAAGCGAGAGAGAAAGAGGAGAGGGTGGGGGGGGGGGGGGGGGGGTGGGTGTTCGAATTTGTATCGAGTAGAGATTGTGCTTCGCCTCTCGCGTGGCGTCGGTTATCAATACAATAAAAACACCGCATGTGTGCATGTGGTTTATCTATAACATAATTTTCTCTCCACTTTTTACTTTCAGATTGCTGACGGATTGCAGTGGACACGGTAGTAAAAGTAATTTCCGATAAACAGATCGTTAAAGCGCAAGGACTTTTGGTTGGGTGTAAGTAGGTGCAGACCATCGACAGAACCTGCGGTGCGCAATCGCAAACAGAGAACTTATCCTAAGATTTTTTTCTTCGTTCGTCATAGGAAAACAAAACACCCACCGGAATCATCGCAGCACACAACAGGAACAGGAAGCCCGCAGGACGATGGGTGCCTTTCTGGAGAAGCCAATGACGGCCAAACACAACGAGCACGGCGAGGGCAATGGACTCCGCTTCGGCGTTGGCTCGATGCAGGGCTGGCGGTGCGAGATGGAGGACGCGTACCACGCCAAGACGGGCCTGGGCGAGCGGCTGGAGGACTGGAACTACTTCGCCGTGTTCGATGGGCACGCAGGCGACAACGTGGCGAAGCACTGCGCCGGCAATCTGCTCCAGCGCATCATCAGCACGACCGAGTTCAGCAACAATGACATCACGCGCGGCATCCACGCCGGCTTCCTGCAGCTGGACGCGTCGATGCGCGACATCCCGGAGCTGAAGTCCGGCGTGGACAAATCGGGCACGACGGCCGTCTGTGCGTTCATCTCCAGCCAGCACCTGTACGTGGCGAACTGTGGCGACTCGCGGGCCGTCCTCTGCCAGAACGGGCAGCCCGTGTTCACCACGCAGGACCACAAGCCGATCCTGCCGGGCGAGAAGGAGCGCATTCAGAACGCGGGCGGTTCGGTGATGGTGCAGCGGGTGAACGGCAGTCTGGCGGTGAGCCGCGCGCTCGGCGACTACGACTACAAGAACGTGTCGGCGCTCGGGCAGTGCGAGCAGCTCGTTTCGCCCGAGCCGGAGATCTTCTGCCGCGACCGGGAGCCGGCGGACGAGTTTCTGGTGCTCGCGTGCGACGGCGTGTGGGACGTGATGAGCAACACGGAGCTGTGCCAGTTCGTACACAGCCGCTTCCAGCTGTCGGACAACCTGGTCGAGGTGGCGAACCAGGTGATCGACACCTGCCTGCACAAGGGCAGCCGGGACAACATGAGCATCATCATCATCGCGTTCCCGGGCGCACCCACCCCGACCGAGGAGGCCCAGCGGCGCGAGGAAGCGGTCGAGGCGCACCTGCGCCAGCGCATCGAAACGATCCTGGCCGAAATGAAGGAGATCGAGTACGGGGAGCTGCTGAAGCAGCTCGCCAGCGAGGACATTCCGGATCTGCCGCCGGGCGGTGGCCTGCACTCCAAGTGTTCCTTCGTGGCGACGGTATTTAAGGAGCTGCACCCGAAACTGGCTGAAACGTGCGAGCTGGGAAACTATTAAGTCCCGTCTGAAACGTCGCTTTTGTGAACATTTGCGATAAGTTAAAAGAAAGTAGAGGACAGAGAAAGTGAAACCGACGCACGGAAGAGATATGAACTTCACAGGAAGAAGAAGAAAGGAATCGGAAAGGGACCTCTGGGTATCATCTTAACGCCCGTGTGCCGGCGTGTGGTGCAGAGCTCGAACGACATCCATCTGTGTCGTCGCACATAGTTCCTCATTCATTCTCATTGCCCTTTGGTGGTGGGAGAGGTAAAAGTGCGCCACCGGTTGTGTTTTGGAACAAACTTGCTCGTATCAATCACCGAATCGCCCGATCTTTGTATATATGCAGCACACGCATACAACATTTCCCGCGTGGTTTACTCTCTCTGCAATCAGTGTCCACTTGGGGAAAAGGGCCGGCAACATAAAGGGTGCACAGGGGCGCGTCCTTTCTTCCTTCTGCCGAGTCGGTCGCTGCTGCGTCGCGGGTAAATTCCAACAAAGAGGCATGAGTGAAACCGGAGGTACGAGTCCTAATATAGTTGTCACCCATTTTACCATCAAGAACAAACAAGAAAAGAACGTTCAGACATCCACAGGAGTACAGAGATTGTAGTAGTAGCTAATAAGGCTGTGTTACATTGTTGCTGTTAGAATGAGAGAGAGAGAAAAAAAAAAGCAGAAATGGGCAGAAGAAAAAAGAAAGAAAAAAAACAGGTGACAAACTTGTGCGCATATGCCCGGGAGTGACTGAAGGAAGGGGAGGTTGATTATTGTATAATCCGCAACCGCAGGAACAACCAAGAAGTTTGTCTTCAGCTATGGGTGCCAAGTGCGACGATGACGCTGAGGGAGAAAATAAGAACGCGGAACACGTCATACAGAGCATTATAATGTACAGTGAGAGGCAGGCAGGCAACATAAAGAATTTTTCGTAAGCACTAACGACGTAACCTCCTAGAATCCACATTGCCGATGCTGATGATGAATGAAAGATGCCCCGCGAAGCCACTGGGGGCAGTACGAATGCAGTCAAAGCGAAAAAAAGAATAGAAAAAAAACCGAAAAACCGAATCCAGAAGCGATCGCCCCGTTTAAATCGATATTGAACTTTTTTACGTTAACTTTATGGAATATTAATATTATTAAACTTATTATAATTAATCAGTGCCGCAACTATACATACATAACGCCACTAATAATGACCGCACCAGTCGAAGTATTTCATAGTTTCTTTTTAAACTGTTCTTTCAACGTACGGATATGTAAGTCTTCTATTGCAAGTTTGCTTTCCTCACACGCTTCTTTTCCGTTGACGATAGGTAGGTAAGCTTAGAGAGATTAATTTTATGTTTATTGTGTTGCGTTGTGACTTGTAGGAGAGAACGGCAATCCTAAAGGACGGAGATCTCGTTTGACTCCTTCTTTAACACATGGCACAACGCCAGCTTATGTGAAAGACAGAGGGGCAGCCAAGAACAACCAAAATCCGGGCGGGAACACGGCAACAAAAAAAACCACAACTTTTCACAACACACACACATCACAACAGCTTAACTGATAAGTACGTAAAACCAAGGGGGTGACGGGTGGACGCTGACGCGTTCAAGTTAATAGAACAGTAGCGAAAATCATTCTTGACCTTATTGCAGTTTGTGTTTCTTTTAAGGGAGACATTTTGTGATATACGATACACATTGAAGATGAATGGGAAGGGGAAAAACCAAACAAATAATGCGCCGAAGAAGAATAATTAGGGAACAATCAAGCGTGTGGACGATTTGCGGACATTACATTATTCGCGAAAGCCTACTTACATACATTCCATTCTATCGCAATACTAATTCATTGCATTTACGATAATGTTGAAAAAAAAACTTCTTATAAAACGTGTCCAAAGGTGGATCATAAGACTCGGCGTAAGTTGCTAAACAAATTAGTGAAGCATCAACCGAGGGTCCTTGGAAAAGGTAGTGATTTAGAATGAAAATGTTCTTAGTCTTAGTTGTTTTTTTTTTCTTGTTTTTTTTTTGGAGAGACACGTTTCTATTTTCTATCGCCACTAAATGATTGCCTGCCGAATCCTTGGCCAGTCAGTCGAAATTGGAGGCTTAATTTTTATTAAATATTCTCTTACTTCTTCTGGTTATTATTTTCCCTATCGTCTGATCACCCGTTGTTGCATTTCAAATGGCATTTCGTGAGTAGTAAAACCAAAACCCCGAAGGAATTTAAACACAATCCACACACACACAGCTAAACGGGCAAATGGTTACTTACCCTTAGACTTAGGGAGAATCATTTTGATGGGCTACCAATTGTACAGATGTGTATAGAAAATTAAAAGACATTGAGACACACATTCATCCTCCCTCCCCGCAATGTCAACACCCCCCTAATACGCTGACCGACCGCCGTAACACCGGCCCGCGGTTGCTTGCTTATTTTTGGGGTGATCCACACTCCGTGCGGTGGCGCTCTCGCTTCCTCTCTGTTGTTCCGTGCGTGCGTTTGTGCGAAAGAAAATATTAACCAAGTAGTAAGGTGAACGCTTCTTCGGCGTCAGTTATGATAAACGTGTTCCGGAACAGGAAGGCAACAGCGTTAATCCAGCCTCGGTCCACGAATTAAAATATAGCACAATTGCACCGGGCGAGGGAAAGCTAAAAACTTCTTTAAAGAGAAACGCATGTTTGAGCCGAGGGTGGGGGGCGGGGTGTCGTTTGTGATGAGGAAAAAAAAAGAAGATCAATATATACAGAAAAGAAAACAAAAGATTCCTATATAAACTTAGAGTTTGGTCCATGTGTGTACTGTTGCTTGCGTAAACTTGCGTATGAAAGTTTCAGCCAAATAATGAGCATAATTGTAACAATACTATGTGTCGGGAGGGTAGGAGGGATGGGTTCCAGGGGCTTGGGTCATTCCAATACACGCAGAAGACGAGAGAAGAGCTACCCTAGAACCGCTTTCTTGGGGTTTCCTTTCGCGGAAGGGAATTGTAAAAGTGCACATTTTGGTACAATGAGCAGGAGTAAAACACGAACAATATAGGGCCACATACGAGCATAGGGCAGCTGTGATGTGGCCACGCTCGCAAAGGGTCTAGAACCGCATACGTAGAAGATTATATCAACCATAAATAGCCCGCATTCCCCCCTTTTGCTGTTGCTGTACAAGAAACGCAGGTAGAAAGAAGGCAGGTCTGGTGTGAATGTGAAAGTAGAAAGTACAGCATCAAAAGCGTCGATCAAAGTCATCGACATATAAGTAGAATTAAAAAAAAACTCACAACAATTCCTCCACACTTGAAGCGACAAAACAAGTGTAGTCTATTTTCATATGTATGTGAACGGGAAAACAAAAGAAAATTCACGTTCTTGAAATCAAAAGGAAATCCGAAGATCACGGTTCAACGGAACCGGTGTAATATGATAAGTGGGATTAATGGATGGTTTGTGAACGAAAAAGTAAGCAACCCTTATCACCACCACGCAACCCCAGCACGCCGTGATGATGGGGTGTGTAGTCAACAAACAGGAAAAGGAGGGAAAACAACCAGCAACACATACACAAACACATGTACATGAAAAGCGAAAGCAAAAATAGAGTTGGTGTTTTATTGCTAGAGACCGTTTGAACATAACGTCTGTTTGATCTCTCGATTCAATTCAATGTTTCGCACGCCGGAAGCCTTATATCACAGCCGAGCAAGGTGGCCATGCTTACGCCTGGTACATCGTCACAATGGAGGTGTGAAAAACGTACGTATACGATGCAGTTGATACTATAACTTATCGCCCTCTCATAGAACTGTTTCCGTACCACAACCCACAAAAATAAAATTAAAAGTGAAATCGTGGGATTCTGTGAAAGTTTTCGGAACTTACCTTACGAGCCCTTTGCCGAATATTTTACGGCAGACGAAAATTTCCTTCCATCGGATGAGCAGGCAGTGCGTTAAAGATGGTTCTCAAACGATTCGAAACGTGTTTACTGGTGCTGTGTTGGATCGTTTTGATCGGCAGTGGTTACTGTGATTCGCAGCTCAACGTGTCGCCAAACTCGCAGGAAGGAAGCTTAGTAAATTACCCGAAACCACATCAGTTGCAATTCGACGTCGGTGCGTTCCGTGTGACGGCCGATGTTATCCTTCGGCTGAACGAGCTCATAAAGAGTTTGGCCATGTTCTCCTTGGATGGAGCTCTCGATACGCGTACGGCACTGAACATGACTGAGGATGAGTGGAACCGAACGGAGCGCATATTGATCGGTCTCGTGCAATCCGAATCGGCGATCAGCAACCCAACTTTGGCCAAGACGTTGCACGACTCGTTGAACGCTATTCGAAGGGAAAAGGTGAAATTCATCTTACTGTGGAAATTCCTGGTCAAGAGAACGAACGGCGAGATCGATAGGTCCGCGTCCGTTCTACACGCGTTTCAGCATACCACTCCCACCGGGGAGCCCCCTCTATCGCTCATCCTGCATCCGAGCATTGTTGGGCTGACGCAAGTGTCCGCCGTTCTGCTGCGATCCATGGACACCAACGGAAGCAAGCAATACGCCCAACCGAGAGCAGCATCCGCAACGGCACCCTCGATCGAAGAGTTCCTCACAGGATTTGCGGGCAAGTTCAGAGAAACTAGAAGAATCCTCACGGTTGAAGCCAAACGATACCTGAGCCGCACCAAGGCACGACTATCGGTAGTGCCTGCATCGGAAAAAGTGTCCCTTTATGAATCTGGCATTGCACATACTATCGCTATGTTCATTAAGAGTGTAACACACATTTTGGGCTTTGCTTCGAAAAGCATCAACCATGAAATGATAGAGAATGGAGCAGTACTAGTTGATCAACAGCTAAGCGATGGTTTGGGGCAATTGCTAAAAAAAGCTACCAATGTCGGTCATTATGCGTTTTTGGAATTGTGTTTGAAGCGATACGTTTACCGGTACTACGACCAGTCGCAGGCGCTGGCCAAGCTACTCTACTGCGTTCAGCCGGAGACGGATACCTTAGAATACCTGGTGACAGTGTTCGGAACGATCCTGGCACGAGCGGCAATCATCGATAGCAGTGCCGTCCAGATGACGGTCATCTGCTCGATGGGATCGTCTGACTGCATGAATACGGTAAGTAATACCGACGTATTGTTTGCACAAATTCCAACTAAATTTCAAATATTTACAGTTTTACGACTCGTTGGAACAGCAGCACAGTGCCGTTCAGCTCCGCTTCGATGGTTACGTTGATTTCATCCAGCAAGAGATCGACGCTATGGTCCAACGGGTTACGGTATGCGCCCAGTCTACTGTGTTCGAGATAGAAGCGTTTGCTACGAAAACCAAGACAAATTTCAAACAATGTTTAAGCAGTGGAAAAATCAACTGAGCTTGTAGACATAATTTTGCCAAAAAGCTTGTTTTTCACCTGTTTGGTAATGCGTACTTATTGAGCAATAAATGGAGAAAAGTTTATGATTTGTTTTATGTTTCCCCCAGTAGGCACATTTTGAAATCATCATCATACCACGCACGCGAGCACGTTTCCTAACGGTGAGATCGTTAAATGGGTGTAGCTTATGCGCTACTTACCTTGGGCTATATCAGCTGTCATAGCGCGCCTTTTCCCATTTGTTGTGATTTGTTCCTTTCTGCCGATCGAAGAAGGTGCGCTACACTTTATGTAATACGATTTGTTTACCTTGCAACTCGTAGCGCTAAAAGGTTCATTCGTAATGGCATCGACCATAGAAAACTTTTACAAAAAAACGGCAACAGCAGGTAGTGTCGCAAGTCTTGTCTTTTGAACGAACGTGCATTCAGCTTCTCACCTGATTCATCTCCCAGGCATGCAGGAATGGCCACGAGAGGCGGTGCTGTACCAACCATACGAGGAAGAGCAAATACTTCTCGCCGAGAACGCCAGCTGTCTAGCGGTGCGAACCTACCTGAAGATGCTAAATCTTCCCGTGACGCTCGAGCAGCGGGCGAACGCGGAATTCATCTCGCCAGGCGGCAAGCGCACGAAGCTGCCGGTGCTGCGCGTCGAGAACTTCCTCTACGCCGAGTTCGACCACATCTGCACGTTCATTGAGGAGCAATTCAACAGGACGCTGAAGGAGCACCTCACGCAGGACAAAAAAGATCAGGTGCGTTCGACTTGCTGCCTGGCGGAGAACATTTTCACCGTCGCCGAGCAGCACATCAGCTGGGTGGACGCGGAGGTGCGCGATACGATCACGAAAAAGCGAAACGGTTGCGTGTACCCGTTCCCGCTGAACCACATACAGAACTGGCGCAAGGAGGCCGCGGTCAAGCGGCAGTTGAGCTTGGCGGAAAAGCTGAACGTAGGCCTGGACGAGGTGATTCGCGATGTCGACCATATGTGCCAAGATCTCAGTGCAATGTTGGGTGAACAGGAGTATTTCTTTGGCGACAGGTAAGGCAAAATTGGCAACTCACAGTATTGTGACGTTCTCATGCATCGTTTTTAATTTTCTCGTTCAAGTCCCACGGAACTAGATGCGCTGGTCTTCGGGCATCTGTTTAGCATCTTTACCATGAAGCTGCCGAACAACAGGCTCGCGCTGACGATCAACAAGTACAGCAATCTGAATCAGTTCTGTCGAAAAATAGACCACACGTACTTCTCACCGAAAGAACAGGTTCGGCAACTCAAATAGAAGAAGATGGTTGCCGTATTATTCTTATCGCGTGTGCATTATTTTTGTTTGTTCGTTCCCCTCCATTTGCTGCTTAAATAAAACCTATAGAAAGGGTTCATAACTCTCCATCAATATTCTGAATATATTTGGATTTCTTATATTGTGCATTCTTGTGCATCATATTCAACGTATTGTTTTTTTTTTTTATCGAGCTAATTAATTCATAAATATTAAAGTCATCGTACGAAGGGGACCTTCTTCAATAGTTTTGCAACTTTAGCCGCGGCACAATGTTCATACTGGTGAGCTCCTGGAATAGAAGCTTGCAAGCGTACGGCATGGAGATCTTCGACACACTCGCCGACGAGTGGCAGTTGTGGCACCAGGACGAGTACGCCAGCCGGCCGCACACGTTGCAGACGTCCACGTCAAACGCGTCGGACGAAATCATCAGCCGCTCCATGATCAGCATACTCGCGCCGTACGAAATCAAACAGTCGCGCTCCATCTCGCCCAATCGGAGGCCACCCTCACGGCTGCGCCCCTGCGTTGGTTGGCGCGTCAGGACCGCCCGCGGACCGCGGGCGCGCGCGTGCATCTTGTCCTGCACCATGTGCTTCAGCTTCTGGTAGTAGACCGGACCGGAGTAGATGTACACCTCCAGCGGTTCGCCCGTGATCCCCGAGTAGAACACGTCCTTGCCGAGATAGTTGAAGCCGTTCTTGAACAGCTCGTCCTGCAGATCGGAGCACTTGGAGCCCCCGAACGCCGTGCCGTAGTGGAACTTGCCCTCGAGCACGCCCGCCTTGCTGCCGAGCAGCTCGAGCGTTTTGCCGACCGTCATGCGCGAGGGAAAGCCGTGCGGGTTCATCACCATGTCGGGCGACATGCCGTAGTCGTTGAACGGGAGGTCCTCCTGGTCCACGATCAGCCCGGTGACGCCTTTCTGGCCGTGCCGCGAGCTGAACTTATCGCCGATCTCCGGGCGGCGCGTCTGCCGGAGCAGTATCTTCACCAGGAACTCCTCCTCGTTGTTCGTCGAGACGAGCACCCGCTCAGCGAAGCTCGGCTCGGTGCCCTTGTACGTGATCGGCACCGAGCTGTACGCGATCGGCTGCTGGCCTGACTCCTTCTGCTCGATCGGGTTGTTCGACTTGACCGCCGGCATCTCCTTGTTCACCATCGTCTGCTTGCAGAGCAACCGCTCGCCGGGGGACACGATGCCGTCCGTGTCGAGACACTCGTGCTTGCTGATGATCTTCCCGGTCAGGGCGTCCTTCATTGGGCCCATGATGCGATCGAACGTCTGGTTGCTGTACCGCTTGATCGTGCACTTGCTGTTCTTGTACACGAGACAGCGGCCGTACCCGCGGTCGATCGACGCCTTGTTGAGGATGAGCGCGTCCTCGATGTCGTAGCCGGAGTAGCTCATCACGGCCACCGTGGCGTTCTGGCCCGCCGGCAGCTTGTCGAAGTTGGTCAGTTCGATCGTGCGCGAACGCACCATCGGCGTCTGCGGGTAGACGATGTTGTACATCAGCGTGTCGATGCGGTTCTTCTGGTTGTAGCCGATGATGCCCATCGCCTGCTTGCCCATCGCGCACTGGTACGTGTTGCGCGGGCTCTGGTTGTGGTGCGGGTACGGCACCAGCCCCGCGCACACGCCCAGCAGCGTAAACGGTTCGATCTCAAGATGGGTCGTCTTCTCCGGGTCGATATCCCGCTCCTGGTACGCGATGAACGAATCGTTCTCCTCGTTCACGTCCAGGTACTCGATCAGCCCGTCGTGCAGGAAGTCGTCGAACTTACGCAAGCCCAGCTTCATCTGCTCCAGGTGCTCCTGCAGTACGAGCGACCGGCCCGCCTGCACGATGATGTACGGCCGACAAAGGCGCCCCCCGTCGGTGTGGATGTAAACGCAGCGTTGCGTGAACGAAGTGTGGATCGACACGAACGCTCCGATCAACCCGCGCCGACGCATCATGCGAAACACCTCCACCAGCCGTCGGTAGGCGATCGTCACGCCCAGGATGTTGCCGTTGATGAACACCATAAACACCTTCGGATTGTTGATCGTCTCGCCACCCAGCAGGCGAATATCTTCCACTCCGGCGTTGTACGCCAGCCGGATCACCGGTTCCTCGTCAACCTCCGTTGTGATGTGCGTCATGAGGGCGAGATTCTTCACCAACCCGCACGCCTCCCCTTCCGGCGTGTCCGAGGGGCACAGCATGCCCCACTGGCTCGGTTGCAGCGAGCGCGGCCCCGACACCTTGCGCGTCTTCTCGAACTGCGAGTTGACACGCGTCATCATTCCGAGCGCCGAGATGTAGCTCAGACGCGACAGGACCTGCGTTACCCCGGCACGCTCCATCTTGAACCGCTTTATCGTCCAATTGCCGGTGGAAATGGCCGTCTCCAGGCCGGATGTGATTAGCGCCTCGCGCATGTGCTTACCCACGTCGAACTGCGCCGCCTTGATCTTCGGGATGTTCTTATCGGCGATCATCTTCAGCTCCCAGTTGAATCGCTTGAACAGATCCTCGAACATGAGCGACAGCAGCGATCCGGCCAGCTCGAGACGCTTGTTGCCGTAGTAGTCGCGGTCGTCCACGGCGCTCCGATCGAGCTCGGCGGCCATCACGCGCCGGATCATGAGCGCCACGTAGATGGCTTTCACCTGGAAGTTGAAGTTGTGCACCGGCACGTGCGCCAGGATGGTGGTGGCCAGCAGGTCCCGCGCCTCATCCGCCGTGGTCTTGTACTTGGTGGCAGCCGTCGTGAACCGTTTCGCGATCAGCTTCGAACCCATGTACTCGAGGGCACGCTGTTGCGTGTACACCTTGTGGTTGGCCGCCTCGAGCAGCGAAGGTGCGAACCTCTTTTGCGTTTCCGTGTCGATGCCGACGAGCTGCATGATTTCCTGGTCCGACGCGATGCCCATCGCCTTCAGGATGATCGCGACCGGAATTTCCTCCGTCATCGAGTTGTGCTTCAGGTAGTACCGGCCATGCTTCGTGATCAGAATCGTGCGCGACTTCTTCTCGTGCGTGGAGCTCGTCACCTGGCACTGAATCACGCCGTTGTAGTCCTCCGTGATCATCTTATTCCAGCTCAGCTGCTCCTGGATGAGGATGACCTTTTCGGTGCCGCGGATGATAAAGTAACCGCCCGGGTCCATCGGGCACTCGTTCACCTTCGACAGCTCGTACTCGGACTTGCCCGTCAGGATGCAGTTGGACGACCGCAGCATGATGGGCATGCGGCCGATGAGCAACCCGTTCCGCACGACACGCTGCGTTCCGCGAGTGTACTCGATATCCACCGTGATCGGCGCCGAGTAGGTCATGTCCCGCAGACGACACTCGTGCGGCGTGGTTGACTTGGTATTGTTGAAGCCCTCCTCCACGTCCGGCTTGCCGACGTGCACATTCAGATACTTTAGGTAGAAGCACGGATCGGCATCACTCTTCACCTCCTCGTTCGCCTGCACGATCTTCTTGATGTCCACGTTGATGAAATAGTTGAACGAGTCGATGTGCTGCTTCACCAAACCTTTCACCTGCAGAAACGCAGGGACGAGCTTCCATTTTTCCTGCAAAACGGATTGCATCATTAAGCTAATGATCGTGCTTCCAAAACCATGGCTTACGTACCTCGAGCGCACGTTGCACTTTCTTGTAATTTTTACTATCCTCTTGCCAGTGCTTCCCGTCCCCGTGCATGTTGCCGTCGGGCAACACTAGTAAAACTAGTTACAACACAATTTATTATTTGGCTACTCAACTATACACTTTTCAGCGAAAATTAATAGAATTCGATACGGTGCACATGTGCAAAGTGATGCGAAAGTATCTTATCTTATTATTAATTAATAAGACTTCTGACACGCTTCCTTGAAAGGAGTTTGGTTTATCTTCATTATGTTCTTGGTTAGACGATAGCTTGGTGCTTGTTTATAGAATTTAATGAAGAAATATGCCTTAACCGGTGCCGGCCTGTTTTGCGTAGGAAAGGCAAGTTGTTTACATTCTAACTAGTCTAATCTGACACTCCGCGTGGCGGCTCACCAGAAGCAATTTTTTTTATCGTTTAAATCTGTCACAACTGAACCGATACGAACCGATTCCTTTTGAACCGCTTCTAAACGATATGTTCCAGGTTTGGTCACACAACCGATTGTGCAAGCCAGGGGCAATCGATGCAAGGATTTGAGAGCAACCCCCCATTTAGGTGGAAACCGGTCAACAATGCACGGTGGACGTTAGACATATCGTTTCCAGCTGAGACATATCGTTTGGGATCCATGGAACTACGATTCCAGTTGTCCACAAAAGTTCATTTAAAAAAAAAAATTCAGTCCGGTTGTTCATCATAAATCTAAATATATCCCCATCACTCGTGTTGAAGTTGCACGGTAACGTCAAAATGTAAACAAACCGAGAGAGCTGAATAATATGAAACATGATGCTGAGTCTACACACAAGCGCGATTTTCGCTGATGCCAAGAAGTAGCTCAATTTATACGCCAACGTTTATTGCGCCAACGAGCGCGAAAGAGGGTCAAGGACGAGTTTGTTTACGTTTTTTTGAATCGCTAGTTGCATGTCGTGCAACCTAAACATGCATGCTGCGTAAAAACACAATATACTGTTCACAATATATTTTAAAGCGTCCCTTGGCAATATAGCGTGCATTTGACAAACTTCTAAAGTTTGGCATCAAAGACTCATAGCGCCAAGCGAAGATAATTTCTTTAAATAGAGCAACTCGTCAATTGCTTGGAAATGTCCCAATTTGGATTTGGCATTCGCCAAAACCGCACTGTGTGTAGACGCAGTTTGAGGTGAATTGCAAGGAGAGCGAGCTAGATCAGTGAATTTATTAAGAATATTTGGTTCGCGATAAACAACAAAATTATTTTGCAGCAATACGAACTATTCCAGATGAGGACTCTTTCATGAATTTGGAAGATTTAAATTGTTTGGTGTACGTCTCACAGCAACGTAAACCTACTGAAACAGTAACTACCATCCGCACGATCGTTGTGTGCTTTCAACATTTCCTGCCGTGCCTTTTGGTACGATCATTCGCAACACAACAGGCCTGCAACAACAGCCGTCAGTTTACTCT
Source organism: Anopheles atroparvus (assembly GCA_914969975.1). Taxonomy (NCBI): domain Eukaryota; kingdom Metazoa; phylum Arthropoda; class Insecta; order Diptera; family Culicidae; genus Anopheles; species Anopheles atroparvus. The sequence continues at coordinate 22,968,420 of CAJZCY010000003.1, forward strand.
CCCACTACGAAAGGGAGGAAGGAAAAAAAACCAGTCCGACTTACCACCTTGGTAAAGATCCCCATTGACGCTTTTAGTCATACTTTCACATTCGTTGGGATCAGTTCGGTTTTCTAAATTCCGCCTGCGTGCCACGGAAAGTTGCTGCTAGAAACACAGTGCTTGAACGACGTGATCTTTTTTTCTTGCATCGTAAAAAGACACCTGTATGTTAAACCATCGGTCTATGATACTGGCGATATTGTTAATGATCGAACATTTGTGCGTATCAGTTAATCTCCAAAATGATTATACAACTTTGCCAGGTTTGGCGCTGTGTTATCGAATCATACTGGCTTACTGACATGAATAGGCACAACATGTGTGGTCCTCCGTGCTCCGAATACATTTCCTGCCTATGTCCACCACACAAATATATTTTTCCAATTTGTTTGCAGTAGTTTTGTAGCGTCTTCAAATGATGAGCGTAATGCGTTGGCCATTTACTTAAGAACTATATCGTAACGAACCGTATCATATGATGGTGAAATTGATTCACATGGGAAGGAAAATGATGGCGAGTTGTTCGATGTGCAGTGCAAAGCGTCGTTCGAGGGGATCTGCGATCGGTGAACACATTGCACCACCACAATTAGCGCAGCGCGAGTAAGAAGAAAGGCGTTCCAATTAAATGATCACCGTGTGTATGTTGCATATGGGCTTGTGGTGTATGTTTATGAGTGCGAACGCGATATGCCGATCAGCTGGATACAAGCGGTGTGCGATTTACGCTCTCTTCTGGATAAGTGAACCGTTTTCGATAAAGTGCAACAGATTGAAACGAAAGATTCGCTCGCGGCGGCAAGCGACGAACCCGATTCGCGCAGCTCGATCGATGATGGGTGACGACAATATCGGTGAACAGTGAAGTGGATCGGATCACCTGCAAGCGGCCGGGGCCCTTTGCGGCCATTGACTGCTTTAGGCTCTTGGGGCTATTTCTTCGCTGGTTGAAAGCCATCCATCTCACGAGAAAGGCAGATGATCGATTGGCAATGTGTAATAATGGAATTAATTAATCTCTACTCGACGCAGGCAAATTAAGTTGTTCACGTATATTAGAAAGTAGTATGATATGATATGAGCGACCGAAGATAGGGGACTTAGATTTCGTTCTTTTATGTAAATTTGACACTTATCTTTGACGACTTGTCTTGTTTAAAATGGATTTTAGTTTAACAATGTCTCTTAAAGCAACACCAATTACAGCTCGAGTAATAAGAATTTCTTTAACTACAGTTGTTCGGTTATTTTTAACCTTGGAACAAAAAAAAAAATTACCCGTAATGGCATTTCAGTCCAAACTATAGCTAACGAGGCTTGCATCGTATCGAAATCCATTCGAGGCGGTGAGGATGCCGTGAGGGTTTCGAGCTTCAATTATCGCCGGTGTGTTTTCAACAGACGTATCGTCGAAAAACTGTAACCTTCTCTTAGCTTACGTTACGTTTTTCTAAACTAAAAAACACATGCTTCACCCCGTGGAAGGAAAGAGAAAATGTGATTTATAAAAAGGGTTTTGTCGATTCATTTGAACGAGTCCATTCCATTACATCTCGCCAACAACATGGGAATAGTATCGGGCGACAGCTAGGGGCGAAACGCGGCACCGTAAACCGGATTGGAAACGGGCTCCACGTCTACTTCTTCCTTGTTAATGTGGGTTTACTTTCTGCTTCATTCAGTGCACAGCTTCCTACCTTTCGGCGCGATCGTTAGTGCCGCGAGTCGGGATAAAGTGAACCGGGTAAACCGACGCCAACTGAAAGCAAAAGCATGATCTTCAAGGTCATCCAATAGTGTCAGCTCCACCCAGCGACAGTCAACAGTTGGAGTCGTTTTTTTTTATTAGACGCTTGTGTATGGGAGATCACGCGCACGATCACAAAAGTGAAGTGAGTACATGTCGATGAATAGTGTGCGAGAAAACGTGAGGCGGAAGGAAGGATAAAAAAATCCTCAACCTATGTCGCAACCTACGTCTTGCGCATTGAAAAAAATAAACATAAGAACGAACAACGGAGATATAGCTGCGCAGAACAATGAAACTCAAAGGGACGCTCGGTGGAGGCGGACTGTCCGGCTTAGGTTTCATTGTGGTGATTTGTGCTTGCTGGGTGGTGCTGGGGCCACCGAGTGCCCACGCGGAGTACATTCCACCTGGACCGAAGTATAAATGCCCGGAAAAGTAAGTACCTTGTAGCGAGTTAAGCAATGGTAACTTGCTAGTTACATGCACATAAACCCCGATTCAAGCGATTAAGTTTCGTCAAATTAAACTTCAGTAAGGAACTTTATTGTTTTTTATATGATGAAGATTTTATTCAACAACAAATTAGCTCCATTAAATTAAATTCCATTATTTTCGCACCTTTCCTGCCAGAGCCAAGCTGATATATCCATGCGTCTGCACACACGGCACCGATGATGGTTTGTTTGTGCAGTGTGAAAACTCTAACCTGGCCAGCCTCTCGGTGGCATTCATCAATCTGGCCAGCTCAAACCTGCCGATCGTGGAGCTGCGTCTTAAGCGGTGCAAAATCAGTAAGTAGCCACCGATGGCGCCTGCATACGAAGTAGGCCACGGTTCGCTTTTGTATTCGCTTCTCTCCTCCATGACTTCTAGCTTAGATAAGATAAGTGGCACGCGGGAGGCACAGTCAACACGAGCACCAAATCTGGTGACGGTATGCAACGTGGTTGCGTGCACGGTAGTGCATTTGCATGCGTGCAGCAATTTGGCAAACGCAATTACTTCACAGCAGTTGTGCTCCATCCCTGGGAGGCCCAGTTTAAAACCGACACCGTAACCCATTGTCTCGCGCTTATCTCCGAAACCGCTGGCTTTGAATTTAAAACCGTTTTTGGATTTGTTTGCTTCAGGACTTTGGTGCCGTCAAAAGAGAGGAATCCAACGCCAGAGACTTGAAGATTTGGCAAAGACCGCGAAAAAAGACAAGATCGATGCGAGAAAATTTCGTACGCATGAGCTCGTAAATCGTCTAAGGTTCAGTGCGCTGCAAGTGAAGGTTTCCTGATTTTTACATGCTACTGAATACGAATTGGTTTCATCAACACAAATCACTGTGTTTTATTGTGCTCACACCCTGGAGTCGTTGCAGAGAGAGAGAGAGAGAGCGAGCGTGAAGGAAAGCAAAGCTCATGCCGGGTAGAGAAAATATAAAACTATTTTAAAAATAAACTCTAAGCACAACGATGTTATATTATATTTTTCTTCAATTTATGAGGAATAAACGTGACAACATATGCTCCATAAAAACGGATGCACTAGTACCTCAATCTCCCTTAATTACCGTACCGAAAATATGCCAGCCAAATTGTTGGACGATCGTTAATCATACATTTGCCTAATTGATTAATGATTAAATTTCCTACCATTCGTGGGAGCAAGAAAGAGATATGGCTCCCATTTACTCATCACGGTCCAACATTGGTTTTATTTTTTTTTTTTCTTCACGTCTTATGTGTTTTAATGAACAAATCTTCAAACTGCGAGGGAAGAGCGTCAATGAGGAAAAACGAAAAAATGCAGCTACCCAGCAATTTCCCCTTACTTCCGATTGTTGGCGGAGTGCCTTGTTCATTTGAATCGGGAACGGGGTTAGTGTCGGCATAATACAACACACTAAAGTAATTGTTTTATTACACGTCTCTAAATCATTTCCATTTATCGTATCTTTCTGAGGCGGGCCTTTTCCTGGGGCGCGTGGGGAACCGCGGTGTCCAGGTGGAATGTTTTGGGAAAATGAACGAAGAGCAAAACCAGCGGCGCAATAGGAAACTTTCTCATGCGCACAACACGGACAAATATGGAGCACCGTCGCGCGGTATCTGTTTTCAACCCCCCTTTCTTCTGAGTAAACTTGTGTTATTTCTTTGTTGTAGGGATACCAGTACTTCTGCTGTATGAATGAAAACAATGTTGAGATTTATGTTACATACGATCGCAGCTATGGTATCAAATGTGTATTCAATGTTACTACAATATATTCGACCTTCAGTCTTCTGTTTTGCCGACGAAACATCTGTCATCGACGAAACATCGGCCGACTCCTATGCCATTCTTATATGTTTTTTAAAGTTGACACTTTTGACGAATATTCAGCCTCGGTTTAAATTAAAATCTTTAGTCTAAAGTATGAAGCCGGAGCATGCCTGGTTGCTATCGAACTATTGAGCGTTGATTCAGAAACCATAATTTTTGGTACCGAAATAAGACTACGATAGCGATTAAATAAACCTGATCTTCGCGATGCTGTCCAGAAATTAGAAACTTTCGCCAGCTATCAAACAACCGAGCTTCCACCAAATGCTTCAGCGCTCTAAGGCGCTAATTTATGCATACTTCCGTTGCATACGTTCCGTTGAAATGCAAATTGGATCTCGCTGCGTGGTACCAGTTCTCAAACGTAAAAAAAAATACGGCGACGGGAAGTTGCTGGTCGTTTTTCTTTATGTTTCCCTCCCAGACAGTCGTTCGAGGTGAGCTTTTTTGTTTCGGAAAATGGAAACAAACAGACCAATTTCTCTATGCCCACGATCTGGCGTGACGTTAAGCTCAATCGGCCGGTTGACGTGATTAGATGTATAGTTAATGTACGGAAAACGTAGCGTGAGCCAAGGAGAGGGGGAAGGCAAAACAAAATCCACCATCTCGTTTCGTTCCAATTCGATAGCGCTTCAAACAAGCAGGAAAAGCGCAACCATTCGACATCCGACCTGTCCTCCCCGGGTCCAAATCTGTCGAGTGTAACGATGCGACTACGAGAAAAGCCCTTTCGTTGACATGCCCGATTGACCTCGTCTGCAGCCGACTTCCGGTGGTCGGGGGAGCCCCACCACAGGGCGTTGTAAAGGCGAGCGTTGTGAACGAGCTTAAGTCGTAAAATCGAGTGACGACTTACTCTAAACGTTTTCTGTAAAGGGCTTGTCTGTTTGGATAATTTATTGCATGTTGGTGTGCGGAAAGCTTAATTAAAATGCGTTTCATATTTGCATTAACTTTCGATTTCGCTTTAACTACTTCCTGTTGTCAGCAGAAACATAATTTATAGTTGTTGATTTTTTATCCTTCAGTTGTTAATAGCATAATATCACATTTTAGTTTATCCTAAAAGTCCTTATAGACATAATATAGATTATGAAAACTTACCTCTTTAACAGAGAATTTGTTTGGAACGCTGCTGCACAAACTCCCTGTGAAGCACCTGCACATGACTGACACCCCACTGGCAACTATTGCCGACCATGCCTTCTACGGGATCAACGACACGCTGCTGGAGCTGCACCTGGTTCACAGCGAGCTAACGCAGTTCCCCATCGAGGCGCTCAAGATTCTTGGCATGCTGAAGGTGCTCATCATCGACGGCCATCGGATCGCGTCCCTGCCGAAGGGATCGTTTGCGGGGGCTCATTTCGAGGGCACGTTGGAGAAGCTGCATATCGTCAACGGACCACTTGGCGAGCTGGGACAGGACATCTTCGGGGTGAGTTTCGTGCAGTTCAAGTCGCGAACCGAGGTTTAATCCTTCACTTCTCTCCCCATTCGTTCAATTCCACTTCTCCCGCGTGCAGAGTTTGAAAAAGGTGAAAACTCTCGATCTCCACGGCAACCAGCTGGCGTCGCTGAAGAAGGGCCAGTTCAAGGGAATGCGTGAGGTGGAGGTGCTTGATTTGAGCTACAACAATCTTACCAAGCTTGACGCCACGCATGTGTCCGACCTCACCAAGATGACCTGGTGCAATGTGTCCAATAATGCGCTGACGGAAATTACGAGGTAACCATCGAGAAAGGTTGACGCTTCTGATGAACACGCTTCTCAAGGCCTACTCTAAGCTCGTTTGTTTGCTGCCTTTTTTTAATATAAATTTCTTGACAGAGGAACGTTCGCCCGCAATACTGTGCTGCGAGTGGTGAACATGGCCGCCAACGCGATTCGGAAGATTGACGCAAACACCTTCCGTGGTATGCGATTTCTGCGACGGCTCTACCTAAGTGACAATATGATCAGCGACGTTGGCCGGGGAACGTTCGGTTCGGTTACACGCATTGGCACTATCGACCTGGCGCGAAATCGGATCAAGAAGGTGGACTTTCAGATGTTTTTCCAGCTGAACTACGTGGAGGTAAAGTTCGCCGCATTGCAGAGACTGTTTCCTTCTTAGTGGTTCTGCTCTTTAACCGGTTGCTTGTGCTTAAATTCAGCTTATCGATCTGGCGGAGAACGAAATCACAGAGATACAGAAGGATGCCTTCAAGGATCTCTACCTGACGCACATCAACATCTCGCACAACCGGCTCGAGACGATCGAACCGAAGTCGTTCATCAACTGCGCCAACATGACGGTGCTCGACCTATCGCACAACCTGATCCGTTCGATCCCGCGCACTGCCTTCGACGAGACCACGTACGCCACGGAATGGATCGTGACACACAACCTGCTGACGAACATGACCCAGCTGCCGCTGTCCAACATGACCGGACTGAAAATACTGAACGTGTCGTACAACAACCTGGTCGACATTCCGAAGAACACCTTCCCGAAGCTGTACGAGCTGCACACGATCGATCTGGCACACAACAACATCTCGCACATCTACAACGCCGTCTTCCAGAATCTGCTGTCGCTGCGCAACCTCAACCTCAGCTACAACGCGCTGGAGAAGATCGGCCCGTCCACGTTCGGCACGCTGCCGACACTGCTCGAGCTGGACATGAGCTACAACCGGCTGAAGGACATTACGCGAGGCGCACTGGCGAAGACCACCGGGGTGCGCTTCCTGCACATGCAGCATAACAAGCTGGAAAAAGTGTTCCAGATACCGATCTCGCTCAACGAGCTCAACCTGGCGCACAACGAGATCGCGGAAATACCGGAGAAAACGTGGCCCACGATGAACTCGTTGCTCGGGCTCGACCTGAGCTACAACCGGCTGGCAAACAATCTGGCCCGGGGCAGCTTCGCAGGGCTGCTCACCCTCCAGCGGCTCAATCTAGAATCGAATGGCATCTCTGAGATACCACGGGACAGCTTTGCCGATCTCGGCACGATGCAGTATCTGTACCTGGCGGGCAACAACATTACTGCGCTCCCGAAGGGCGCCTTTGGCAGTCTGCCGATCCTGTTCGAGGTGCAGATTACGGACAACGGGTTGACCAGTGTGGCCGAGCGGGCGTTCGACGGTTTGCTGCAGTTGCTAACGCTGAACATGTCCCACAATCTGCTCCGCACAGTGCCAAACGGTGCGTTCACGGGCTTGGTGTCGCTACGACGGCTCGATCTATCGCATAATTTGCTCACTTCACTGGACAACAAGACACACGGCTTGCTAGAAGATTGCCTTAGCTTGGGGGAGGTAAGCGAACGCGAGAATTCACTGCATTATAATGTGCTGCATAAACCTGTTTGCATATATTGTTCCTTTCTAGCTCAACATAAGTCACAATCGGATCAGCTTCATCACGCGGAAAACATTCCCCTCGAATCCGTACATTCCATACCAGCTGCGGACAGTCGACCTAAGCTACAACACGATGTCGTTCATCACGGGCGACCTCAAGGTCGGCACGGGGACCGTGCAGCATCTCAACCTCTCGCACAACAACATCAAGGAGATCCGGCCCGGTGTACTCGGGAATCTGACGTCACTGCGCACGCTCGACATCTCCTACAACGAGCTATTGAGGCTGGACAACGATGTGTTCCGGATGCCCGTCAACTTCAGCGCCTTGCACGCGCATCACAACAAAATCTGGAACGCCTCCTACGATGCGCTGCTGCAGCTCGCCAATCTGACGCTGCTAGATCTGCGAGCGAACGAGCTGACTCGCTTCGAGCCGCAGTTGGTGCGGAAGATGAAAACGTCCAACCTAACGGTGGCCCTCGGTGAGAACCCGCTGCAGTGCGACTGCTACATGCGCCCACTGTTCCATTATCTTCGGTCCCTGCCGTCGGTCGGGGAATTCTACCAGGAGCTGGAGTGCGCACTGCCCAGTGCACTGGCCGGCGAGCGACTGTTCAATGCAACGGACGAGCTGCTGGCGTGTGTTCCGGCGGTGGAAGATGACGCATTTAGACCTCTGCCTGATCTGCGGTTCCGCGAAATTGCCTAGTGAGTACTATTACCTCTCTGGTCCTTGTTTTCCTCTCAATGACACATTATTTGTTTCTTCCGCTGCAGCTTCCGCGGCCAGCTGGTCATCAATTGGTACGTTGCGGCGACATCCGATTTGGCCGATTTCTACGTGTATATCCGTGACCAGGCGAACCGGATCATCGTCGAGCGAACGGTACCGTACACGAGCCGCTCGACGGCGATCGATGGCGGCGACATTCGACCACAGGGCGACCCACAACTCGAGCTGTGCGTGCTGGCCAAGGCCAGCGACGATACGATCAACTTCCTCGACAGCCAGTGCGTGCCCCTGCCCGGCGATCTGGACGCGATCAAGCGCCAGTACAACGCACAGTACAACTACAAGTACCCGCTCAATCTGGCCAGGGCCGGCGCCCGCTCCGGGGCGAACTGTGATACACGGATGCCATCAATGGTGGCAACTTTCGGTGCGGTAGTGCTGGCTATAGCGTGGGCACGGATAGGCTAGGTTGATAGAGTTTTGTCACAACCGGAACTGGAAGTAAACAATTAAAAGCATAAATATTTATTACCTATAGGCCCTCCTTTTTCAGCCACTTTGAGCCCGCGAAGGAGTAACTTTGGCAACCGAAGTTGCCAGATGAAATGTAAAAATATGTACACCTCCGCTTGTTGATCGTCACTTCGAGTGATATATTATTGATAATAATAATGAGATTATAGAAACCGACATCCACTCTGTGTTTTAAGGTTTTTTTTCGTTTCGGTCAAGTGTTCCCTCTCCGATGACCAGATGGGTGAAGTTTGAACTTTCACTTTCTGCCTTGTCCTTCGTTGCGATACGGTTGACTGTACGGTAGCGTTCCCCGGCAGCACGGCATACCGGTGATTCGAACAAGATATACCATTAGCTGCAATTAGTTCCCCCACAAACAAACGATACACCGCGATTAACGCGCGATCATTCGTCACCCGCGATGGTGATTCGGCGCACGTAACAAAGTCAAACCGTGCCGATCATGGCTTGTGCGGTGGTCCATTCTCATGTAACGGTTTCCCGGGCTGTAGGTCAAAGTTTCCCTTTCGCCTCTCCCTCCGGAGCTTAGAGCGTGTTTCCTCATCTGCACAACTGCCGAGGCGACGTTCACTTCTCCTCCTTCGATGAGTATGGTCCGTCAGATAGACCTCCGTCGGACCGGAACGCCACGCATAGTTTGGCTTATCCGACCCCTTCTCCGATGGACGGAGATCATTATGCGGTGTGCGGCGGATTTGCGATTTCAAGTGGAACCACCACATGCGCTAGCCATCTTCGCAAAACGGTGCGAAATGACAACCCGCTGGAGAAAGATCACCTTAATTGGAAAGAAATATGAATACGAATGCGAATTTCAAATTAATGGCGATAGCTCAACGAGCTGCAATTAAACTGAAACGATAAACTGACCCCAGCGATATCGGAGATAATGAACCGGTGTAGTTTGGTTTCTGTTGGTGCTAACAGCATCGGCTTCATTTAAAAAAACGCTCATTCATGTGTCTGCAGTTTCCAAACCATTCATAAAATTACATTTAGTTATAACATTTTCAACATGAGTCAAATGCTAACCCGAGATTTAACGAATTTATGGTAGGAAACAAAAACGTTTGGTGGAAATAAAAAGTCCAACGCTAGCTAGTTTACAGCTAATTCATTCATTGATTTACGTCACATGAATAAAAATGTTAACGGTAAAAGGACATTTGTGGACATTTATAGCTTTGAAACCATTTTTCAAACAAGAAACGTCGAAATTACGCTTTGACCAGAGTGGATTGTCTGCATTGGTGTAAAGGAAAAATCACTCAACGGATTCATAACAATATGGTCTTTCCTACGATCTCAGCAAGGATACCAAAGAGACAAGAAACTGCTATTTACAAAATACGTTAGCTCAAGCTAAACAACTTGAAAAAAAAAAGAAACAACAACTTGCCTTCGCGCGTCTGCCGGAGAAAAGCTGCTAAGAAAGCCTCAAAGAAACCCCGCAACACAAAATGCTACGAGAAAAACGATACCGTTCCGCTCGCCGGCCGGAACCCTCCGTCCGGAAATCATCCATCTTAAACCATCATCCTGCCGCTGTCGCCATCTTTCACCACGCCACGATGGCGTCGAAGATTGAAGAAGATTGTTTTCCTGTTTCTTTTGCCCTTCAGTGTCGTCGGAAAGGGAAAACAGCAACTCTGTCACCATCAAGGAAAAACACACGCCACCATTTTTCTCGGCCGGAAAAGGGAAACGACGGTGAAAGGATGGGATGGACAATTCTTTGCTCCCCACGTACGTTTTCTTTGTGTTCAATTTTTTTTGTATTTTTGCATCGTTTTTCCTTTCAGTAACATCCTATTTGTATACTACGATTACGATTTGCTTCCTTTTTTTGCGTGTTTTCTTTTGTTGGGTCTGCCCAAGAGATGAGATGTGATGTGAACAAGGAAACGTGTGCATAAACACTTTCCACACGACAAAATACCACTCTGATTGACACTGTCAGCAATGCGGCTTTGTATAGTGCCATATAAATACGATGCGCAACATTTAATCAATTTAGACTTTGATAAAAGAATTATTAATTTCATTTAAAACTGTGAATTGAATCAAATTTTAGTCATTAAATTAGCATTTTTGTTTTGGAAAGGAGGAAACATGGTTTAAAAATGTAGGGTCCATTCGAACGTACACAGCGAGGAAGCTATCCGTAAAAAAATATGTGTAGTAAATTTTAAAAACAGGTTATAAAAGTTCGGAAAATGACATTAATCGTCCCTACACCATTTCGATCTGTTTTGAATAGCTTACTGCCCCGTGTGCTAAAAATGTTTTGCCTACAGCATGAAAATCATTTTTCAATTTCGTAGAGGTTTCCAAATTATGGTTAGACCTTCTTTGTAAAGCATAATGTCGAATTGGATTACACTTTCTTCAAGTCCAGGTCCAGGTCCGGTGCTATTCCAACATACACCGAACAATAGAGAACATCGCATGGCCTTCCAAGGGTGGTTTTTTGTTGTTCGCCAGGACGCATAAACACCCAGCTTCTTGCAATAAACTTCTTGCCAATGGATGATCGGTACAATGCTTTCATATCCACACGGCTGCCCTCGTCAGCAGTATCCTTATATTTGTTCTAGGATTTGATTAAATTTGACTCCTCCGTCCCACGCCCGCCGGCGGCACACCGAAATGGGCACCCTTTTTACGACGCCTAAACAGGCGTAGGTGGTCTCATTTGTGTGCCATCGTACGGAATGTTTTCCAGCCGATCGATGGATGTGGACGTTCTCTTGAGCCCGAAGTGTTTCCGCGAAGTGGTCCTTGCCTCAGTACGGCATACTATGTGCCGAATTGTTCTGAAATAGGATACCAGCCACCGTTGGAAGAGGAGCAGCCACGAGAAGGCAAAGGTAATGAAAATTCGTAATTTATTTTCCTTCATTTTCGAGAATGGCCGCCTTCGAGGCACCCACTGCAAGGAAGAGATGAGAAAGACGAGCAAGCAGGCGTTAATTTTTGCTTTACCGTCGAATTTGAAAAAGTGTAAAATGTCCATAACAATTCACCCAAGAGAAAAATCAACGGAAAGATTGCGCAAAGAGATGAAAATTGACATTTTGGAAGATTAAAGAAGTGAAATTGCGACTTTCTCGAAAAGGAAGATATTTCTCTTAACTCTTATTTGCTTATTTGCTTAACTTTGCCATTGTTCCTGCGAATTATTAAGTTTTTTGATTCATAAACCGTAAATTTATTATTGTAGTAGATTAATACAAACAACCCTTCTGTGTCGACTTTTCAATAAGCGCTCAATAAAGTGAAATCAATCGATTCACCAGCCAATCGTTCCATGGAACTATGTCACCAATACTGGCTACAAATTAAACGGTCTCTTTCCGGTGGTTTAAAATCAGTGAGTTCCCGAAAGGACCAAACAAAACTCGGCGTTCAAACAGTCGGTACACCGCAGATGTGCACACTACCGGGCGAATTTCACTAAGCCATCAGCTCGAACCGCACGGACGACTGGACGAGACGGAGACTGGCTGAGAATTAGAGGGGAGACCAACTTCCGTGGCGGCATTGACTCCCTTCTTCTCGTGTCCACCAAACCCGATGCCAGCGTTGGACGACGACGGCAAACTCTCGCCAAGCGTCGCCACACAGGATTGCAAACATTAATCTACGCTCCACAAACGCGTTTACAAACGCAATTCCTGTTCATGATTTCTTTTTATTCCGACCGCTGCTCCCATGCCCTTCCCGTCAGATTACAGGACAACAAAGGATTCGTCGTCGACGACGTTGGGGACATGTTGGCATGAAAACGCACTCCGCGCAAAAGGTGACGTTCTGGGAGAAGACCGCGCGTCTTGCGCCATCTTTGTGCGAAGGGGATCCAAGGGCCGGGAAGTCCTTGCACCTTCCTGACCCCACTCCCGTTGGCTTGACGTTGCTTGCGTTGCACTGGCAAGGTAAATAAGATAACCTACAAATCAATTCTATTACTCCGCTTGTATGTGCAGACATTGTGTTGGGTTTTATGCGAAAATTTTCACAACAAATTTCATTACACCCACGCGTGCTCGGTCTGGGTTGGTCGGGTAGCCTCCGGGGTAGTGAACGGAAGTCGGAGACGCCACAGGAGCACCGTATATGTAAGCGGTAGTACATAAGTGTTACAACGCCGACAGCACCACTACTAACAACCGATGCTACCAGGACGAAGTCGTTCATTTTCCACTCGAAACGAAGGTACAGTGAATGTGTAGTTGTGTACAATTGCATGCAATGTAGAATTTGCCGGTGTGTGTGTGCGTTGTAGTTCGATGTATACGAACACGAAAAGGACGACGCCAGGAGGATGGCGTAGTGCCCCGCGGTATGGCAAAAGTAGCCAGCCAATAAGGAGCTCTCTTGTAACACACATTACGGATGGACGGTTCAAGAGCGCGCCCGTACCGCTCAAGTGTGCGTGCGTGAGTAGGTCGGAAGATGGTCTTCGCGTTGATCCTGACGCGCGGCTTGGAGTGCTTTCTTCTTTCTCCCTTACTCGCCGGTCTTCTCCCGCCTACAAGAAAGAATGAACAGGAAAAATCAGATCCGATTAGGACACCGCCATGCGAACCGGGAAAAGAAAGAGACCGCCTTTTCCGCTTTTCCGAATCCTGGCTACCCGGTGGAACCTGATGGACCAGTCTCCTACCTTCCCCAAAAGGTCCATACTTGCAAGAAGCTAGCAAGTCCCTCCAAAGGCCGGGGGAAGGGGAGCCATGGCAAACAATAGTAGGCGACGATGATAGAAATAATAACAAAATTTTTGCTTTGCACAAATTTTCCACCCTTGTCTGTTGACGTGGTTCCCCCGCGTGATTCGCGTACAGCCTCCCGCTAGCCCTGCACCCCTTCAGTCCGCAAGGATATAGGCAGGAAGAAAAAATGTTGGATCTTGGCGAGCCGTAAAACAAAAGGATATCTCGTCTGGCGTTTGGGAGTGAAGCCATCCACACGGTGAACCGGAAGAAACGGAGCACGGGAATGTTGTCACCGTGACGTACGGGCACCGTGTGAGCATGGCAAATTCTTCGAGCTGCCAGCGGCCGGCCTTCTGAAATATAAAAGGAAGAAAAGATGAATCACACCACTGCTCTGAAAAACTGAAGCATAGCTTCGGATTGCTTTGTTAATCAAACTGCGACTAGTCCAAACGGTGGACAAGTGAAAAGGGCAAATAATTTGAAAAGCTTTTTCGTGACTAGAACGACTGTTTAATGGGAAAATATTTATATAGTAGCGGGAACCGGAAGAGCGGACAGAAACGTGCGAGCCAACACTTAAGGAAAATTACGAGCAACGCAAAGTTGAAGATAAATTAGCGAGCCGCTTTTCCGCTCTCCGTACATCATAGGTGTGTTTAATTTGAATTGGTTGCAGAAACTTTTGAATGATCAAGATGCAGACGTGTCGTTCTATGTAAACGAATGCATTCTGAGCTATCGAGTACGTTCAAACCAACTGGGTTAAATTTATGTAAAGTAGAGACATCTTGCAGGTTAGTCAAAATCAACAATGCGCACCGAATAAGCTCAAGCTTATGTAATTTCCTGCAGAACAACAAACAATCCCGGACACCGTCGCATCGATGCGCCGGCATACCTGCGTCCAATCGGCACACCGAAAATCTAATCAAATTCCTTCCGCCGAGAAGCCCGCGACCATCGGATTGGCAGTGCATCGCCATTGTTGGGCAAGCGCTTTGCCGGGAGGATGGATTCATCCCGTGGTGGCAAATATTTTCCCGGTGTAACTGGGCAACGGGACGACTACGACGACGCCGTCGGCGAAGGGGTGAGATGGCACGTGTCGGAATCGATTATGAGCGGAATACTGTCACGCCGTTCCGCACGCTTGACTTGCTTTATTGAGTAGCCTTTATTTTCGTGTCCGGTCGTGCTTCTTCCCTAACCATTCGTTACCCCAGTTACCTTTCCTCGTTACCAGTAATCCTGACGTGGATAAAATCACCCGCACAACGCCAAAACAAGCAACAATTATTCGCACCATTTCGTCTCCAATTCCGCGCGGTGCTTTTGCTGAAATGTTCGTTTCTCGTCATGATAGATCTCACAACACTATGGACACGTTTAAACTTATGTTTTGGAGAAAAGCCTATCAAATGATCGACCTTACAGGCGTGAATAAAGAATAACTACGAGGATCTTACAGGTCGCACATCGCAGGCAAAAAAAAAAGATAAGATGTTCATCTAATTGTTGGGTGATTTGTAAAGATGTTTGCATAATGGTTTGCTCGCCAAATTTAATAGCAATATAAAGTGTAGATCCTTATGACGTTTCCAATCACATTTTTACCCCCACAAAACTTAAAGGAATGTGAATTCTGAGTAATTAACATCACTTTCAGTGTCTTCATCAGTATCATTTGCTTAACATTAAACACATAAACTCTATCGATAAAAAGCGACATCACTTTGATCATTTCTAGAGCAAAACTAATGTTAACATACCGTATTAATTTGTATCTGATATAGTTCCAAAACTTTTCGGAACAGTAAAGTGTGTTAAAACGTGTTTCGAGAAATTCAAGAACAACTTCCAAAATTGATAATTCATGTGTAAAACTTATTTAATCCAGATACAACGAACGGTCCTGTTGGATTAAATATCGCAGGTATGAAAAAAAACTACTTTTTCTAAAATGGGGCTACAGTTTCTAAATTGTTGAAGCTAGCTTTAAAAAAAAGTCCTTACTTTGTGTCCATTGTGCACGGTAGCAAGCAGTCGTCTCATCTCATTATCTGCCTTTCCATTCTCCGTTGTTTTTATGTGCGCCACTTTTTCTCACCATCGCGTCACCAAGCTTGTACGTTCTTTAAAGCATGTTCGTTTGATGTCGCAGGCTGAATAGTTCCACGGCAATTTCCCGCACCAAGCGGCTGTAGCAAGCTGATTATCAAAGAAAATTAAAGAAAAGAGCCTCATTACACCGCAATCGGTGCAGACAATGCTGCGAACTACTAACACCAGCGTTTACTTTTAATAGTTTTAATAATTTGCTAATGTCGTTGGGTTGCTGAGGTGGTTCGACGATGGAAGACGGCGGCTCTAGGACATTCTTCAGTCATCCCATTTCTCTTCCGTATGTTTACTAGGTAAAGCTAGCATGATTAATTTCTGGCCGAGCGGGCGTGATGGTGTTGTTATGATGGGCTTAAGTGTTGGTAAAGCAGGAATCGTCGGGAATCCTGAAACTACCGGCAGCCATGGCAGAGCAATACAGGAAACGGATTTTGCCAAACGGAAGCAAGACACCGCATGGGGCGAGAGGGAGAGTGAGAAAATGATTCAGCCCACCGCCAGGGAGGACATGTTCATAATTAAATACTTACTTTATTTTCATATTTGTTTTATGGCACTTTACACTGCACAGCCCGGGCCCGTATATCGCGGGAAGGCGGGAAGGGCTTGGGGTTCTTTCGTCCGCGGCAAGGCATTACAAAGCGAACGAAGGGGATACGGGTGAATGCGGCCAAAGGGATTAAACGGTGATGCTCGCTTTTTGATACCGGTTTTACGCCTTAATGGTTATGACTGTCACGAATGGTGCGCCGCCGGCGATGTTGACGGAGGACAGATTTCCCGACTGCACCCGGAACCCGGAGGGTGATCATTGCGCCGGCAGAGGAAGGGCGCAAACCCTCCCGCAAGTGGTTAATGATTTATGCCGCTTTATTAAATTTCCTAATCGTCGGTAATCCCGTTGACAAATAGTAGTCCAACAGTTGAACTGCGAGGGAGGGCCCATTTGTGGGCAGAAGGGCTGACAAGCGGTTCCCTTCGGTGAACCTTCTTTCTTTCCGGGCGAATTTTATTGATAGTTGTAGCAAACATTCATCTCCGGGTGCAAATATATGCATCCTCCTTCCGGCGGCTTCGGAGTGTTGATGAACATATTTCGAGTAGATTTCGTTTGCGTAGGCCTCTGCCTTTATTTTCTTTTTCCCTGCCCTCCACTCCGATTTGGGAACGTGGCCATATGTATTCGATTGCTCAGGTGACGGGTTTTCAGTGGGATAGTTGTGTTAATCTTCTCCGATCGCCGCATCGCATGGCGGTACCGTATGTTGGCAGGGTAATGAATAAAGATTTACGATTATCACGACAGCTCTCGAATTCAATTTGTTTACAAATCAAACAGGTGTGTGTGTGTTTTCATTTGTTCAAGATTAAAATAGCATATTAACTATGTTTCAAATTGCCCCACTTTTTTCCAATTCATTTTATATTTCTTTTCTTCTTTCTTTTTAACATTTCGCCAATTCCTTAACTCCTGTGTTTAAATAAAATAGCTTATCGCAGGATGACGATTTTTTAAAGAAGCGACCCATGTTACCTACATTTTTCCCCTTTTTCGCTTGTACAAAAAAAAAAAACCCCCCGCAGTACGTAGGGATCCAAACATCAACACCACTAATCTCCTGCCGGGATGGGAAAGAAAAATAAAGTTGATGAAAACAGTTTTCCCTCGCATCCACAGCAACGGATACTGCCCTCTACTGGGGGCTGGGGAGTTTCAGGTTTTACGAGAGTTTTATTTTTCTTCGCCTGCGTCAACACCATGTTGACTGCCGGCATGTGTCGTCATCGGTCGAGGACCAAAGTTTCTACAGCGCTGAAGATTATATCCCGGAGAGCAACCTCCTCCCGGAAAAAAGAAAACACTTTTCGCCCCACACTCCGTCGGAGATATTTAAAAAAATCCTCGCAACACGGAGGAAGAAAATCGTAATCCGATGAAAGTTCAACCTGATGGTATTTTGTATTTCATTACGTAACCTTCCGTCAATACAGTGTGTGCTATAATTGTTTGACTAGTAGGAGCAATAAATCTTTTTTCAAGAAAGATAATTTAATTACACTGTGTAGAACTACCAAATAAAGTAGAAGAATAGTAAGTTCATAAATAAGCAGTCTTCTTAATGAAAAATTTGGGACTTTTTCAGTCAGGATCCGACCCTTAGACCTTTTGAAATTATATTTAAAGGAAATTAGTTTTTTTTTTTCATTCAGACTCATAATGTTTTTTTTTTAATTTAAATTGTTTAATTGTCTAAAAATGTTCTCATCAAAACCAACCATCCCAACCAATATTTCAACCACAGTACATTGCCTCAAAGATGATTTGTTTGACCTAAAAGCCCCACTTGACTCGACTCTGTTTACCGTCGTAACGCTGTCCGATAGGTTTTCCCTCGTCCTACCTTCGGGAGCTGGAAAAGTCTCGCATGGAAGCGGCTCAATCTATTGAACGCACAGATCCCCTCCCAGACGACAGTACGCGGGCACCACGGGCAACTTTTCACAAATACCTTGTGGTGTAATTTAAAGGTTGTTATGACCGTTTGCTCAGTACTTAAGGGCGGCTCGAAAGAACGAATGAACGCGGTGCCGCTTGGGCGGTTGTTCCGTCGCGGATTGTATTGTTATGAAAATTTTGTATATTTTGCTCGGCTTTTGTACCGGTTTTCCGAGCTTAGAGCAGCGTGGGCCGAGGTTTAGAACGTTGTGGTAAGCCGGCTGGTAAACATCCTTCTTCCAGGGACGATAGCCAAACTTGAAATCGCTTTAGTGAAATGGTAGGGACTTGGGTGGTTTGTGTGCCTTGTGCTCTTAGCTCAACTTAAGAAAGGCAGGACACCTGAGCCAACAGGAAGATGCGTTCAACAAATATTTATCGATGATTTTTTGCGATAAAAACCACACACCAAATGGCGCACAATAAATTAATGTGCGTACCGAATGTAATAATGTAAGTAAATGCTGTCTATTTCTGTCAATCATCGGAGCATTCGCAACACTTTATGGTTCCCATTTTGCTCATCCACCGTCCGCCCGATCGAGCTCTTCGATTGTGCTTTTCCGTTTAACAAATCCATCTCATGCATCTTTTGCATCTCAAGTGTGGCAAAAGAGGTTCGCTTAAGCAAATACAGACGCGCACACGGCACAAGAGCAGCACTTTTGTGCCATATCGCGTTGCAGTGCACTTGACGATCCCGGCTACGGTGCATAATTGAAATAATTCCAAACGAATCGCGGCCTCAAACCTCAACAACCATCCGTCCGTCCCGGTCGAAGCCGGAACGCATCTCCCAAATGAGCTCCTAAACCAACTGTTATACTTTCCTGTAGCTCAACCGCAGCCGCAACGACTGAGGATGGCAAAGGAACCAAACAAAGAAACGTAAAACAGGCGGAAGTGTTGCTTCTGATGCCAAAGCCATCGCCCAGCCTGGTCGGGTGGGTGAAATAAAAAAGGGAAATATTATTCAACCGTAGGTAAACCATGCCGGGCAAGCAAGCCGTCGGCTTCAGCGCTGCCATAAACGCAATCCGTAATCCCGCAGATCACCGGTTCGGTGTGTTGTATGGGGCGAAAATTTTTCAAGTGCTCCGTTTTTAACTACCACCATTGTTCGGGTGAGTGCAGAGAAAACTCAACAAACGTAAGAACCCACCCCGTCGTGCGTTGCGGGTGGAAGGGGTTGATGGAGGGGGACAGCGATGCTGTAATACAGCATTCTAATGTCCCCTTGGGACAATCATGTAGGGGTTTTTGTAGCATCATAAAGAATGATAATTTCAAAATAAATTATATTCAGCAATAGGTGAAGGAGCAGATCTTCCCATCACACAATTAGCAAATTAACGTTTACAGCATCGGTCCAAATAAATAATATGATACAACAAAGCAAACCATTTGTTTGAGTACCTGAGGAAATTTTTGCATGCTAACAACAATTTAGCAACTCACATAAAAAGCTACATTTACACTATTTTGGGTTGTATGTATTCATAGCGCATTTCCTTCTTTCCAAGACTTTGCCAAAAACGAATGCATTACAGTGTATATACTGCAGCATCGGCTTTTGCTTTGTGTCGACGAACCCTCACTGTGGCTTTCGTTGTTTTTCCCTTACTCCAGGCAAGCAGGATCACCGAACGACCGAACCGAAACGGCAACCCACAGCCATACAGCATGGCAGCAACGATAGCAATGAATGAAAAATTTCCACATTCGAGGACCGGTCCTTGTACGTTTTTAAGTAGGATAGGATTATCGCTTTTATTTCACTTCATGAGGGCCACCAAGGGGGAGGGTGGGGAGGGGGGGGGGGCAGAGGGTAATCGTGCGTGAGGCGTGCTGTTTGCCTGTTGCGAAAGGCGCACCATTCGGCATCCGGTCCGGGTTTCTGCAATCGCGAGACAGGAAAAATCAACTGCGAACCAACACAGTCGGGCAGGCGGAAACAGACCCGGGGCAGGAGTGCAGCCGAAATCGAGCGTGAAGATTTGGCTTCGGGTTCGGAGTGCGTGGAAGGTGCGCGGAACGGCAGGGATGAAACGTTCAAGAGCCTTTGCCTGTGCTACGGTGGTTGTCTTTGTTGCTGTCGATTGTTGTCGAAGCGAGGACGAGTGGCGATAGGGCTAGAAGAGGGATCGCTCGGCAATAACCAATAGAAGGAAAAAATCGACTGAAAAAGGCAGGATATACTTGATGAGGGGGCGCTCTCGGAGGGATTCATTCGGTTCCGGAGGTTTCTTGCGCTTTGTTGAGCGCTGTTTTGGGTCAACAAATGACCGATTCCTCCGACACGAACAGGTTATTTTTATTTCTCTTTTTTATAACGTAAACATGCGCGTAAGGATTAACTCCCTGAAATACTGCAGGATTAGGGGCTATTGATGTTTGCTGTTTTTTAGTGGTGATGTTCATTTTCTTCCAGCCGGATTTGATATCAAGTTCGAATTTTTTACCAAACTAAAAGTATCAAAAAGATTTAAAGGAAACTTCTTCCTTGACATGGTTTATTTTGGTTTCTTGGGACAGGGCCATGTAATAGAAAAATATTCAACATTACTTGAAAAGATTGAAAGCAGATAATTTTCTTTGATTTGAAATATTCACATGCTCATGAAACGTATGAAAATGACTCCAAAAGAGCATGTCCCCAATTTCAGCAATATCAAATTTTTATCAAATTGCCACAAGTAGAAGATCATATGCAATTATCTAAGCTAGAATGTGGCCGAACAATGACTAATGAATTCAACTGTTATTGTCTGTTATTAAAAAATAAATAGTTATATGAGAAGGTGATCTAAAGACGTTCTCCTTGACAAGATTGCATTCATTACGGCTTGGTAGATTCGGAAAAATCAAATACTACCGATATTAACAAATTGCGGATCAAACGTTGTCAGTGTCATACGACGAAACTCATCGCCCCCGCAGGTAACCACTAGCGTTCGCAATCGTTTAATTGATTTTCTTGTTCTAATACACATACAGCGTCATACGAGCGATGTCATAGAACTTTGGTAAAATGGCGCCGCGAACGCTACGCAGGATTATTTGGCAATTCCTAAACGGAAAACCAATACTTCGGTTGTTGGAACCCGTTTGATTCGCGTTTAATTTTGCGCTCCCACCCCACCAGCACTGTCTTGCCGCCCTTTGGTCGTCTTTATTGTCATTTCATCTCACTTTTTCCAACCAGGACCTCCCGGGTAGTGCTGCTTGAGCAAATAAATGCACTCGGAAAAACCGTACCGGCGTGCCGCGGCAGAAAATCTGACTACTATTAGTTTCGATTCAATTTAGACAAATCCGCAATCGACGAGCTGACGCTTCGCAAACGCCGCACTGCCTAGACGTGCAATCATTTGCTCAATCAAACTAAATTTCATCGCCTGCGTGTACCGGCGCGCTTTCCAATGGCTGGACGAGGACGGAAAGGATACGACGTGCAAACGCCATCATCAGCATTCGCTGGCAAGCAGCAGGAGGAGGTTGGCGCGCGGAAGGGATGCCGAATCTTTCCCTCGCTCAACCACGCCGTCGGAAGCGGCATCATACAGCTCCGCCAACGCCAAAATCCGCCACAGCGACGACGATGAAGGTCGGGCGTCGAATATTTGTATATTTGTTCACCACAACAATCGAAATCGAATCGCGGCGCAGAAGAATGCCCTCGCAGGGAAGATGCGCAAGGTGGCAGAGTATGTGTGAGTGTGAGTGGGGTGTGAGCTTGAAATCTATTCAAATCAGATACTTCTGCGCGCAGCGAAATCGACAATCGACAATAGCGAGACCACCTTGCCACTAGGATTCTCCCGTTTTGCGATTGATTGAGTGCCACTCCACGCATCCGCGGCGTGATTTTTTCGCACCGCACACGTTCCTGCAACGATAAAAAGAAATCCTATCAACAAAGCGGTTCCAACTCTAAATTCAAAATCACCCTGCACTCATACCGTCCCGTTCTATTGGTGTTCATGTTTTTTTCCCTTCGCTTATGTCAGTGGGTGATTCGGAGTGAAGAAAACTGACCGACTCGGCGAATAAATTGAGACATTTAAATACGGCCCTTGTGTTTAGCAACAGGGAACAGTTAACAAAGAAGGAAGGAAGGTTTAATTTTCAAACGTTTGCTAGCCTCACTCCCATAGGCAGGTGCAGGGGAGTGTGGTATGGATCTCCGTCGTAACCTACTCAAGGACCTACAGTATAGGCTGACATTGGCAGCACCACCGAAATAGTTATTTAATTAAGTGTGATTTAGATACTCGTCACAGCAAATTCGATTTACGGCAATGGAACCCGCAATCACAGGAACCACCCCCCACGGTGCCACTCGCGAACATTCAATAGATTCATCAATGCGTCGCTCGTTACCTCACACCAAAGGGCAAAGCCACCCCTTGCTTTTGGCCAGGCCGGGGTGTATCATGTCGCGCTTGTATCGAGAGATTCGAGAAAGCCTACCACCCGCCGCTTCTTGTGCACAGCCAGGAGTTGGCCAATCTGTACACGAGCGACGAAAGCCCGCCGAAAGAACGTCCCCCGTACCTTCGCTTCCCACGAAGACAGAGATCCTTTTAGAAGCCACTCGAAAGAGTTTGCGAGCTGTCGGTTTTAATTTGTCCTATCGCTTAGCACACTGGCCCTTCCCACCTGGGCCCTATGGTATCCTTCGCGTGACCGGCGCGTCCTGTTCGCGCAAGAATTTAATATAACACCCCTCCGGGGGAGGGCAATTTATATCTGCCTGCCACGAGATTTGCCTTTTTACACCGTGCAGCCACACCGCACGACGAACAATAACGAACGGCCACGCCAGCGGAAAACATGATAGGGAAAAGTACAAGTACACCAGGACTGGTGGAGGATGGCGTGTGGCGGGGTCACTTAGAAAATCGGCCACGTGGCGGATGAGCTGTTGCGTGAAATAATATGTTTATTTTCACACCCAATATTTCCGGCCTTTCCGTTTCTTTTCATTTTCTTGTTGTGCTGCCAATTTGTAGCGTTTTATTGGAAACAAGGATGCCACGGCGTTTAACGACCAACCCTAGGATCTCGGATGGTTGTCGAGGAACAGAGTATTCAGGACTGCAACATCCTTCTACCACAAGCCTGCCGAGAGGGAAATGTAATAACATCTATCCAATGCGCGTACACACACCAGCAGCTCAAGTGCAGATTGTTCCTGGTTGTTTGGGAAAAACATTATCTCAAGCATCGGCACGTGAGCGCAAGGGGGCGGTGCGGGAGGCACGCCGCTTCAAGGACACGGTACGGTTGACTTTGACACGTGATGGATGTTGGGGTACAATTGCCAAGATCGTGTCACTGATTTTTATTGCGCCCAGCGCTATTCGCAATGCCACGCTCGAGCTGGAACATTTATTTACTCAGCGCCCACATATTCCCTGTCGACGAAGAAAAACCCATTGACCCTACATTTGCGCGCGCGGTGATTAGTTGTTTGTGCATCGGTTGATGCTGAAGAACTAAAGTAAGCAAACAATCATAGCAACGCGTTTCTTTTCGGGGACAACATCAAAGACTATCTTCTTTCGTGTTTACCTTAAGTGTGCAAAATGAAAAGTAATCCATGTTAAAATAATCTCGTCCGTTAATTTTTATTTGTTTCCCTTTCAAAACAAACATGGGCCAAATTGAAACACGGTGGAACTTCAAGGCTTCCACTTTGGTCTTTATATCCTTTCTCTGCATCAAACGTTTGTTTTCTTTATCTCCGGATCGACTTAGGTTGTTCAAAAAGTTTAGGAAGAAAAATGAAAGATGGAAATTGTAGTTGGAAAATGAATTTATTTTCCAGTGTAGCCTTCGTTGTCCATGTTGTTTTTTTTTTTTTAGTTGAAGCAGTCATAAGAAAAGTTTATAAGTTTATTAGTCATGGTTTTGCATCCGACGCTGTTGCATTCGACAGCATTTTTGTAATATTTTCATAGAATGTGAAGCAGCTCAACAGGTTCCTGGACCCCGAAACTTTGAGTAAAATATTGCTGCTAAAGCTCCAACTTAATTTTTCTTGGTCATTTTATGAGATTCCAAAACTACTTCTTGCATTTTCTATCTCTTAAAATATCCACTGTACCCATGTTTTTGGGCATCCATGATATGGATTGTTTCAGGACTTCTACAACCTCGTTGAAATGTTAACACCATTAATGATGAAGACGAAAAGTCAGCTAAAATATTTATCATTACATTTTAAGTCTCCATTGACCTTAAAGGATTGTTTACCATTGAGACCTTATAGGGTTCTTCAGGATTCGTTTTCTATTTCTTCTAAACACGACGGCCTCCGGAGAACAATTCAAATCGAACAACATAGTTTTTGTATCAAAGTAAGCAGTGATGCTGTATTATACTGTTTGTTTCTCGAAATTGAAATTGCATTGTTGAATTTCTTTTTTTTAACCAAATTCCTTTTCCAAGCATGCCTGACGGCGTTGTCTTGCATTCAAGCGAGTTTGGGGTACTGCTGGACAACGCGGGACAGAATATATCGGTACAAAAATTCACATGGATAACCCAGGCCGGTTTGAAGCTGTCTGTGCTGAATCTGGACGCTGCTATCATCGAACTTTGCGCCCCGGATCGCAACGCGCGCCTGTCTGAAAATATACTTCTCGGTGTAGACAGCCTCCACGAGTATCTGCAACTGGATCCGGCGATCGCCTGTGCCGCCCGCTTTGAGCCTCCATTGTCGCGAGTTGCGAAGCAGCATTCCCAAGATGAACCTATTCCGGTGGATCAAGCGCGTGTTTGGCTTCCTTTCGTCTACGGCACTCGGCTGCAGCTGAGCCTCGAGCAGTGCAGGAACAACAAGAGTAGGCTTATCATCGCTACGATCACCATCACCGTCGAGCCGTCGAACGTCGTGCGCATCCAGTACCGGACCACTTGCGCATCTGGTGGCCTCTACCGCCTGGCCCATCGCTTCCTGGTGAACCTCGCCGGAAGAAATGCGGGACCCGGCGGTACCTACGATCACGTGGTGCAATTGAACTCGGACTCGTACGTCGACCGCAATTGCTTCCTGCGATCCGCATCAGAGAACCTCGCCGACATGCGGATCGCCCAACATCTTGGGTTGCTCCTATACAACGCACGGCAGTGTGGCAACATGGAGGCAGCGCTCGGTGGCATCTACGCTATGAACAACGCATCGCATGAAGGCTTCGCAATCCGGCTGATTCATACGGACAGCGGGCGTGCAATGGAACTGTACTGCGACTATCCCTGGATGCATTTTTCGACCTTGAGTGAGTTGCCGCCAGGACAGGACGAGCTGGTTCCCTTCTACCCACGCCAAGGGCTTCACAGGCTTTCACTCGTGTTTGACATTAATCGGTTCGTGCTGAACATTGTGGATGCGCTTGAGAAGGGATCATCGAAGGATCCAAAGGACCAATCGGAGGATAATCTCCTTTTGAACGGCGACCAGAATCCGGAATTGCAAGGACATTTCATGCGTAACGCTGGACTGTTGATACATCCGCTTGGCTGTCCCTTCAAAATAAAACGCGCTCCTCGGGTCTCGCCGTCCCTGGCATTTATCGGCCACACTACGTTGAAGTTTGGCTTCTGCAAAGAATTATCGAAAAGTCAACCACCCGCGATACGTGAAATAAATTGCATCGAGAGTGAATAAGTAGAGATATGATGGAAGATTAGATTTCTTGCGTTACGTAAGTAAATGGTTCTAACGGCAGATGTAAACTAACTATAGCTTTAGTTATAAACAGTTACGGAGAACTAAAACATCCGGTCACAGCCCTTTGTCTCATTACACTTCGACATTATTCCCCCCCCCATGCTTTTCAGGTTTTTTACGACAATAGAAAACCTCTCGAGAAACGTTTTAAATGATTACCCCCATTTTCTATTTACTTTATAGAATATATGGTTACAAAAAGTTCTCATCTCTAGATTCATTGTATTATTCATCATTGATATTGATATGTCATCAAAACATCAAAAGCAACATTTTGCGACGGAATGTGTTTAGGACGGAATGAAGTTTAAAAATAGGTTTCCTCTCCATTGATGGCTGGATGAAACATTTTCTGCGGCACACTGTATCATCACATATTGTAAGGTTCCGTAGAAAACGTAGCAATGGCTTTTAGTGGTCCAATATCAGCGTTGTGCATTTTCAATCAAAAAAGGTATGTTTGAAATCCCATTTCTATTTGAACCACCATGCGTCTCCACAAACTCTCCACTTCCAGTCGGGGCACTTTTATACCTCCACTCTCACAATGCATATTCGACTGTGGCCTCTCTTAATATTGATGTTGTATGTATCAACAGTAATAGAAACTGGAAACCCGACACCGACCCTTCTTCATCGTCTAACCCCCGGTGTACTAACATCTGTAGGGCATAATATAAAGTTCGTTTGTACGGTGTGTGCATAGTCCGCACAACTCTGCTCCGCGTTGACGGTTGGATTGCCATGCTGTCAGTTGCTTTGACGTCGAAATCGATTCGAATTCCGGTGCAAACCGAACGCCCGTTTACCGATCCAACCGATCCGTGGGCACTGGTGTACCCTCTTCCGGCGAATGTTTCTGGGAAAACTAATCCCTCACTTTCCGAAGCTACGCCATTTCATTCGCTTACTAGCCTCCATTTTGAGGCGTATCGGGTCTGGAAGTTCCCCATCGAGAGTGAAGTAAAGGATCGAATACATTTTACAATATTTTACCCAGTGTGGTTAGCCGCCTGATGCTCGCAGCAAGGGAACGGGCAATCAACACCATGCCGGGCCCGGAGATCGACGAGGAACGGATAGGTTTGCCGCGAAAACCAATAACTTTGTGAAGGTTGTCAGTCAGGGTGTGAGGCCCTATTTTTCGGCTCCACTGGACTCTGCCAGTTTGGATGGATTGGAAAACTTTTGCAATCGAACGACTTTCCCTCGATGAAAACAAACCTTCTTTGACTGAATGCCAAGTATTGCTAAAAAAAACCACCACTCTAAAGGCAATTGATTCTTCGCTGAATGTATTCAAAAGTGAGCCTTTTGTGTAGTTAATTTTAAAGGAATGAATCACACGAAATTCCTCAAAACATGGAAGTGAAAAGACTCTTGTTGAATAGCTGTTTAATAAGAAAAATAAGAAAATAACCATTTAAAAAATCTTTGAGGCCTTATTTCACCCGCGGCAATGTGGTGGTGGCATAATTTGATTAATAATGTAAACTCTGTAAATTGATTTATCGTGTCGATAAACAGTTTTGCATGTTTCCCTCATCATTCAAATAAAATTTTCCACATTATGTTTGCCTTCATCGGAGTCTGAGACGCAGCCGTTAAACTCCCAGGTTAGAAACTCTGCGTCGAGCCATTCCACCACGTCAACTGTCGTCTTTTTAGTCTTCCTTTGCGGATGTTGAAGCGGAGCGAGCGATCCAGTGCAACTCTCCACGCCAGTTGGCCGAATTCTCAGGCTGCCGAATGCAACTGCAGTTGTAAAACATTTCACGAGTGAAAAAGATAATAAACTGAGTGCAGTTCCAAAGGATTTACTTTTCGTTATAGCTGCACTGTTTGTTGTCTTGTAGGAAAAAAAACAATCCCGGGATAAGAAGTTGAATGAATGCCCTTTCATTGAGCGAATGAGTCTTCCAATTAATCTCTATTGCTACTTCAAATCTACAACCTTAGGATTTTTAGTATACCCTTTTCATCCAATTGCTCAGTCTAGCTAAATTTACTTTTTCTCGACCCACCGATACATTCTCCTCTGCCATTCAAACGGTACGTCAATGCCAACAATCGAAATCGAAACAAAGTCATTTGCCATTTTCGAGCTGAATGTTTGATCCACCGTTTATTTGGTGCCGAAAAAGTGCCTCAGAAAAATAAACTCCCAAATTATGTGTGACCGTTGCATAATGTTTGCTTGCGGTCTCGACAGAAGCATCTGCCCCTGGTAAGATCGCCTTCACTAGAGCACTCCGGGTTTGTTTGCATCCGACACAAAGAGTGCTCATTGATGACATTATCCACTACTAACCGACCATTCCAAGGACGTTCAAGGTTTGCTATTGCTTTACGTAAATCGTCCGTTATGCAGACAAAAACGAAAATGTCCCTGAAGCTCGGCAAGCGACTGGATTATCATACAGTTTACGCAACAAGTTCATAAAGTAAAATTTCTTAAAGTTGTTGAGAACCACATCAGCTGCTCCAGCCAATGCAGGAAGATGATTTGCCATACGTATCATCTCCATGCCTCCTTCCCACGGTGGTCTGAAGCACCTTTTCTGGATGTTGATTCTTCTGTCACAATTACAAGCCTCAAGCTCTTCCGCTCGATCCGATTTTCCACTTTACGGGATCGATCCGGTTAGTCAAGGGGCTGCTGGATACAGTTTAAATAAATACAAATCTGCCCTCATATAAATATCGTCCCAGCAATGGGTGACATTTTCCTGGAAAACGAAATTACATGTAGCGAGCGCCGGGTTTATTTGCGGAACGGATCAGAACACAATCCAAGAGCAGTGGCCTCCGTACCGCGCTCAAGTACAAGCAAATAGCCTACGGATGTTATGTGACAGATTCATAATCCGAGCAAAATGATAATGCCTCCACTATCCGTCCGGCCCGAAATGGAAGGACGCGTGTCTTCCATTCCAAAGGGCGAAACGACTCCTTTCATCGTCTTACAATGTTATGTTATTTACAAGGTACACAGTGCGCTCGTCATCCACTCAACTCTTTGGCAACAATATACAAATCTTCAGCAGGCAGTCCTTCCGGCTGGGTTCTCCCGACTGCTCATCCCATTCCCACCGCGTTTTATGGTAGGGACCCTTATCTTATTTACTCGAAATTGCCCGCAAGCACATGAACAATTATCCAATCTTTCTTATCGTTTGCGTCTCGGCATGTTACATAGCGAGTTGCGACACTTTATTTCGTAAAGTTTCGGTAGTCAGGCAATTTGTACATTTTTCTTGTGTCCTGTCGTTCGTAAGATAAATAATTATGCAAAGAACTCCAACCCACCATAGGAAAGAAAGGCAATTTTTTAGTATCATTTTTTTACATTTTAAAGTCGGTAGGAAAATTCTAACAGCATTGGTTGCTTACTGAATGGATTTGGTATGGATGTATTAGCAGTGTAAATATGTTTTTAGCAACATTGCGCATGCCAATTTCGTCTGATAAAGTCAATACACATGCTCCAATCAACGATTTTAGTCAATCCACAATTTATTAACTTGCACTGCTACTTTATAGGTTCTTGCTAACTTCATTGATTGTTGTTCCACCATCCGTAAGACGCGTCTTTTTCTAGAAATATCCTTTGCCTTCTGTTTTACCTAAAGCGACCGTGACCTGACTGCCAGCAAGTTTTTTCTTTATTTGGACGGACAAATTGTCTCCCTACCCTTCATTTATGAAGTTGTCCTTTTCTGCTCAACCGTATGGCCGGAAAATTGGAATGAACGGCTAGTCTAGGCGAGGACCACTCGCGGTCACCATGGTGCTGCTAAAGATGCCGTCCCACTACACTGCGTCAACCGAGAAAACGGCACCGAAATGCCTGTTTCTTATTTGTGCGTCGGACAATTACCACATTCTTCGATTCATCCTTGCTAACGGCGCGATTGCCGAGGAGTTTATTCTTCACAACAATTCAATCATGCCCGACTAAAGAGCGTCAGTAATTTCCAAGCATCCGAAAATTGATGAATGATACTCACGGAGCCTACGGCTTTTATTGGAAGGACGTGCTTGTTGACTTACATGGCATGTTGGATCATTTTGATTTTCTTTGTTCGTTAAGCCTTATTTCTACAGAATTGATCCATCCTTCTGAAGTGGATTTTTCAACAGATAGTGTGTATGATTCATTTCTATTCTCTTCTGTATATTCCTTTGAATTTGTTAATGCCTGCTTAAAAAATGCAGAGACTAACGAACATAAGTAGTAGTATTAGAAAATAAGTTCCTTCGAAATAAAGAGAACATAAAAGCGCTTAAAAGATTCAGTAGCTCTTAAAAACTTCAATATGCTCTTATCATCATAGCTTCATATGCATGTCTCATTTTTATCGAGACGTTTGTTATAGATTTGCTAAAGTTTACGTTGACGAATATTCAATACAAATAAAACAAAACATTAATTTTAAACGGTCCACTGTTTGTTTGTTTGTTGTTTTTTTTTTTTTTGTATGGTGCCTCTTTTTGCCGTAGGATTGGCCATATGTAACAACTACCATACGACGCAAGGTGGATAAAGTTGTTTTTTTAATTATCTTTAAGTGAATATGGCGGTAAAAAATAATTTAAATATTGCTCCAATTTCAATATTAAATTTTTATATAAATAAGCAGCTGCTAAGTATCATTCTAGTGTGTTTGTCATTATTCTCTAATGTTGTTTTTGTCCAATTTTCACATGTCCAATGCTTGAACAATCATTTCAAGCGGGACCGATTTTCGCATAACCGAACCGAAAAATAAAAACCGTTTGCATTACCGCACGTACACAATAGTGTAATTGGGGTTTTTGCGCACGGCAACCACGAAACTTTTCGGTCCACAAATCCTGCCAAAACATCCTCGGTTTGCTGGTACATTGTTTCGTCCTGGGAGCTCCACAACAATGCACAACGTGTCCTGGCCCACTCTGCCGACGGTACGATGACGGTGGTCCACATACAGCAGCTGCTGCAGGAAAGGACGGAGCGCTTTTCATTTTCGTTTGCCAGCGTACAAATTATCACATGTCGTCAAATTGAATTACTTCCAACAACGTGCACCTCTAGAGTGTCGCGCTCATAGCTGCCCTTGCCTTCAGCATCTACTCTTCCACTTGCCAAGATCGTTAGGACCTACAGGACAATTTACCATCCATATGACGATGCCAATTTCAGCACCGTCCGTTTTGCTGTCTCCGTTGTTTTTCGGCCCGTGCTAACGGCGTTCGGTTGTTGAATAGTGTAAAAGCTAGAGTAGTCCTTTACATCCTTTGGAGCGAACGTCCGGAGCTGCCCCACGCCTTTCTCTCTACACTGCCGAGGCTCCAGCGCCTGCGGTTCCCGCTGTAACGGAGAAAACAAATCAACGGCACTCGTCACGGAACACCGATTTAATGTTTGTGTGTCCTCGGTCCTGTAGTGATGAAGGTGGCAAGCGATCGGCCTGACTCCTGGACTCCCGGTTGACGGATCCAATTTCGAAACGTGAAAGGACTACCCAGCATGCTTATGTACTTTGCGATTGCGATGGGTAGCAACACACACTTGCGCACCGACATTCGTCATCCGTGGATCCCTGTGGTGGTCTCCTTTACACGGCGCAGCCCTTCTCTTTCGCCCAACGAGAAAGCAGGGAAAACGTTAGGACACACCCCTATTCGATCGAAAAGGACTTTTACACAGCCAAACACATCTACAACTGATATATCAAGAACGCGGACGTACCTACACACACACACACTTATTCTGCTATCGCTCTCACTTTCATCCGTACGGTTGGCGTGGCGTGGTTTTGCTAAAATAAATGTTTTACTTGCCAAGGAACACAGTTTGTACAACTTTTTTTTCCCCGATCCGTTCCTCCGGCGGGCAAGTTAAAAATTACTTTCTTACGCTTACGCGTGCATCTGTATGTGAGTGTGCGGTCAGGAGGGCGACGTACCGAGCAGAGGGAAACCTGCTAGGCGTCGGGCGTTGAGGATGATGCTGGAGAAAGAACGGATTTTATTTTTCTACGACTCGAACAACGCTGGACCTGAAGAGCTGAACGGGATGTGGGGTATGGGAGTCTGTGGAAGAAAAAGGGGGATTGGACGTCGGTGTATGACGCACTCGAGCAGGAGAGACCTGATTATTCCATTACAAGCAGACGTGAGACAGGACGTGTGAACAGGGCCCCGGAAGAGCGGGCCTTCGACGTTGGTAGTTGTACATGGCAGGAGTGTGCGTGCTGTGGCGCAGCAGGCGTGCGAGCAAGTGAGACAGAGCACACACGAACGCGCTTACGCACCAACGTAAGACACGGCACGGTGGCGCCATTTTTTGTTTCCACATTCTTCCTTCCTGCGAAGGGATAGAAAAGCGGCGGTAGCCGATGTCTCCGCCAATCCCGTTCCATCCATCCAGGGAGGGTGGAGGTGACGACGGGCAAAGCTTCCGGGCGTGGCGGCAACGGAAGGAAGTGTGTAGCGCGTGCAAAATTTTCACAATTTTCCACAAAGTTAAAATAACATTTTCATTCTTGCTTTCGTCGGCGCCGGTCGCAGTCGAGAGCGGTCGAGTCGGTGCGGTCGTTTGTCGCCGTCGTCCTCGTCGTTTTGCCAGGCGACGTCGTCGTTGTCCTTTTGCTATCTCCTCCTCGCTTTGGAAGTTGTTCTCGTGTCCTTCGGCGTCGCGTGTGCACCAGTGTCGTACAGTGCAGAAATGGACAATTCAAACTTTATATCTTATCTTCGGTTTGTTTAACAGTTTGTCATCCGTCGAGTGTTAAATTTAGTTGGTTGAGCCCTTGTAACATTTTCCGTGGAGGAAAAGCACGAGGAGCTATGATATGCCCGTGAGTGCGAAGGAGCTCTTGGCAAGAAATTTCTTCGATTATTCTCCAAAACAAAACGAAGCAAAAGGCAATTTTGCCGTGAAACAGTGTGTGAAAAAGATATTATAAGAATAACCGGAAACACCAATAAATGGTCCAAAGGAATGTTGTGAAAATTCCTAGAAAATTGTTTCAAATGGCAAAAAGTGATACGATTACAATCATCAGAAAAATGTATATCGGATGCACCGAAAAACTGAGTCATAGAAACT
Organism: Anopheles atroparvus; assembly: GCA_914969975.1. Lineage (NCBI taxonomy): Eukaryota > Metazoa > Arthropoda > Insecta > Diptera > Culicidae > Anopheles > Anopheles atroparvus. The sequence goes on from CAJZCY010000003.1 coordinate 23,001,325, forward strand.
GATCAGCTGGAAAATACGCTGAGGTATTCAGTTCAGCTCAATTCATTTTGGAAGTGAAAATAATCCACTGAAAATACAAGTGTACGTAAAAATAAAAGGTAGTGTACAACAATTTCTTCTCGGCCTAAGAATGATGCATCCAGCGTTGGCATCGCCGTTGGATCTACGACCGTCGGGATTACTTTCCATCGGAGGCAGCATGTCGCCGGGCAGTGGTCCCTCCCATGGGCCACTGGTTGAACCGACGGGCCAACAGTCGCAGCTGTACCACCATCAGGGTCAGAACCACCACCACCTCCAGCACCATCACCACCAACAACAACACCACCAGGGTCACGCTCAGTCCGGGGGTCCGTCTTCATCGTCGAATCGGTCCGGTTCCGGCTCGCGGGCACGAAATCGAAGTCGCAGCAGCTCCAGCTCCGAAACTGCCCATCAGAATCCGACGGACTCCGCGGACAATCGGGCCGATACACCGTCGGCCGGCGGTGGCGGAGGTAGTGGAGGAAATGGGGGAAGTGGTTCGACCGGCGGCAAATCGGGCGCTCATAGGTCGCAGAGTCTCGTGAAGCCACCCTACTCCTATATAGCGCTCATAACGATGGCCATCCTGCAGTCGCCGCAGAAGAAGCTGACGCTGAGTGGAATCTGCGAGTTTATCATGACCAGGTAGTTTTACCCTTGACAAATGGGGTTCATGGGGCCTCCGTTCAGTCTAGTCGTATTCTTTCCTTAGTGATGAAGTGAAACGTAAACCATCAAATTTTCTTAAAGTCCAGACATACATATATAGACTCAATTTCCCCCAAAGACCTCCAAAGCTAGACTGAATCACGCAGATCGAATCTATTGACCCAGAATGTCAGCTACTAAGATGCCGTAACTTATATGTATCATCTGATGAAGAAGTAAGAGTTTATTGCATTCAGTTCAAAAACAAACCTCTCTTGTATCGCCCCTCTCGCACGGCAGGTTCCCGTACTATAAGGAAAAGTTCCCCGCCTGGCAAAACTCGATCCGGCACAATCTCAGCCTGAACGACTGTTTCATCAAGATCCCGCGCGAACCGGGCAACCCAGGCAAGGGCAACTTCTGGACGCTCGATCCGCTGGCCGAGGACATGTTCGACAACGGTAGCTTCCTGCGGCGCCGTAAGCGCTACAAGCGTACGACGCTCGCACAGAGCATGGCATTCCCGGGGGTGTTCGGACCATTCGCGCCCTTCTGGATCCGGAAGCCGGTCCCGGTGATACCGATGCACCAGTTCGGGCCGGCCCACGCAGCAGCCGCTTCCGCCGCAGTATCGGCCGGCTTCGGTGCTGCCGAGGGTATTGGAGGAGCAGCAGTTGGAGGAGGACCCCTGGCAGGGTTGGGACCGGGTGGACGCCCGGGTGACTTTCTGCTCGACACCAAACTAAACCTGTTCGGCGCGGTCAAAATGGACGACCTGAACGTGGCGATGATGGAAAATAGTGACTTCCTGCAGCGAAATGTCGACAGTTTAAAGATCTCGAACGCCATGAACAAATTCTTCCACGGGTACCACCAGGGGCAGGGTGGAGGAGGGGCCGGTGGCGTGGGGCCGATGATGGACATGTACGATGAGACTACTCATCCCCCTTCGTCCGGTCTCAGCATACACGCTTGCGGTGGAGTGATCGGACGAGAACCAGGGCTAGTGCCATACGGATCACCGTACGGAAGCCACAAGGCTTCCGGTGGAATGTCGATGGTATCCTCCCAGGAGGAAGCGTCCAACGGTGTGCGGAGAGCGGTGGACTACCACGACGGTGAACAGATCAGTGCCGATCACGACCTATCCAGTGACGATCGTATCGACGTAGAGAGTGAGGACGACTACAAGTCCTCCACAGAACGCTACCACGAGCTGCTTCTGGACGGCCGAAGATCCATTCCATCGCCAGTGCCGTCTCATCCACACCATCCCGGATCTTCTGTGACTCCTCCTCCCGCAGCATCAGCCACCACTCCACTTGGGCCACCTCCCTTACGGGTACCTTCGGCCAACGGGCCCGCGGGCGACTTCTCTTCGCCCCACTGCAGCCCGTCCCGGGCGGTACGCGATTCAGACGAGTACTACATCGAAGAGGACGAACAGTCCGACATGGCAAGCAGCAGTGGCGGCTCGCTGCCGGAGGAGTCACGGGGACCGTCGAAGGACCTACAGCGACATCTCTACGACGACTTGCGGGAGGCGAAACTCCGGGAGACTACGCCGCGCATCGACAACGCACCAGAATCGGACGGCCTGCCATCCCGGTACGGGGGTGAAACGACGAAACTCTTCGACGGCATCGAGGTCGGCACCTTCACGGCGGCCCGCAAGCGCAAGTACGGCAACACGAAGGGCTTCAGCATAGAGAACCTCATCGGGTGTAACGTGGAGGACAGATGAATCAAAGTGTGCCGGGCGAGCGGTTCGCCAAACGTTCCAAGGTGGCAGATACAAACGAACACAAACCAAAGAATCCGATCCCCGTGCTTAAACCGTGTGTAAATAGTAAATGTGCGCAACAAGATTTTCCAGCGTCGTTCCACTTTAGGAAGTAGGCGCATTGTTCGTTTTTAATTGATAGACAAATGTTTGAGAAACGGAAAAACACACACACGACCACATGCGAATGTCGGTTGGGAAAATAAGTGGTGTAGGAAATGTCAAGAACGAAATCACAGAATTAGAAAGCTGTAGAGAACAAGGATGTCCTAATAATGATGTGTAAATATTCGAAAAAGCTATTTTAGTATTTTAGAAACCATTTAACAAAGTAAATTTACTGAGAAAAGCAAGAAATATTTTTGTAAATTAGTGTCCGCTGCCATACCTGCCAAATTATTTTACAAAACAAAAATCCGTTCGAAGTACTTGAATGGATTAGTGACCTAGATGTTCCCCCAAAATTGTATGCAAGAAAAAAAATCCCAGTATTTTAGATTTCGTTACGAACTGTATTTCATTCTTTATTCTTTTTCAACAGGAAATTTGCAGCATTTATGTTAAATTTTAAAAATATACTCCTAGTTTTGATTAGCTTAACAGTTAGTGAAACTTCTATATTGGTTTGTGGCTTTTGGGCAACTTTGGTACCATGCTCAAACTCCCGGTGCGATGGACTCTCTCTGGAGGAGCACATATCGTGTGAAACCCGCCGGCATTTCGGGCACGACTTTTCGCCTTCCACGATGGAACAAACCTTACCGCCACAGGGACGGCACTTTTCGTTCCCTCGATTGTCGTCCGAACGCCACAGCTAAGACACGTGCTGGATCCCGTGCTGTGGCTTAGTGAGCTGGTTAGAGCCACAGCGGCTGAGTGAAAATCTCCCCTGATCAGCTGGGTCGCCGTGTCGCCCGTCGATACCTGCAGGTTCCTTTCGGCCTTCTGCCAACGAGCGAGTACACCGACCAGTTGCTTCCGGATCTGGGAGACATCCTGGGCCGATGCTTTCGCGTCCAGCCCTTTCACAAGCTCGTACTGGACCGTTTTCAGGTTTTCATCCAGCTCATACTGCTCCTCCCGCATCTGGGTGACGAAGCGGGTCAGCTCGCGCACACCGTCGTTGAACACATCGTACGGAACACGCAGCTGGAGATCCGACATCAACGCCCGCCGGTTCAGCTCCGTCTGCACGTCCAATTTGTCCGCCTTTACGTTGGAAAGATAGTTCGCTTGCTCGCCGATGGTTCGCAGCTCCCCCCTGATGGCGTCCCGTTCTTTATCCATGCGCTGGACAGTCCTTTCGAGCTCCCTACTCCGCGTGTCGTTTCGCTCGAGCCGTTTCTCGATGCCGTTGAAGTTTTGCTCGTAATCCGATATCAGCATTCCCAAGCAGTGGGTGTCCGTTTCAAGTTTAGTTACCTTCGGTTCTTGGGTATCCAAGCGCTCCACCAGGTTGTCCAAACCGCTTGCAAGCTTTAGCAAGTCCTCGTACTGGCATTGGCAGCGATTCGTCAATGCAAGCACTTCGTCTTTGATGGTTTCCATGTGACTTTTGCAGCCTGTCATAACAGCCACCAAATCGGGTAATGAGATTGAGACATCGGCTTTAGCAAGAGTTTCTTTTACTCCGCCCGGTGAAGAAAATTCGGCAGAGTCGACATGGAAAACGCGATCAGGAATCTCTGGAACTCTTTCAGCCACATTTTGAATCACAACTGGGCCAGACTGTTCCTCTGTTTTCGTGGCGCTAGAGTTCTCGTCATCGCAGAATCGCTTGGAGCAACCACTTGACATTGAGGAGGTTGATTTAACGTTAAAATCAGAACTCCTAAAAGATTGAACATCTTTGCCAGACGACAAGTCTCCCGAAACATTCTCATCGCACGGTTTAATTGGAAAACACTCCAAAAGTCCACTGTCCTCACTGTTCAGTTTTTTATTTGAATTCGATGCAATTTCAGCTTCTTGATTCGTTGTTTCTGTGGACGATTGAACGGATACTTGTTTCGAAGCTGTATCCTCTGGCGAATCTAAACTCGAACACCAGGGACCGGCATTGTTTTCTTTCCTATCTACCTCATACCTTACGTGAAGCTCGATGAGGTTATGCAACAATTTTTGTAATTCAGCAATGTTCAAAGATCCATTTCCGGGACAACCAAAAGTTGCCGCCAGTTGCGATTTCAATTGATCACCGGATGCGGTGCAACCCTCACTTGAAGGAGCCATTATTCACACGTTAATCATTCGGTGCCGATGCCAATTTAATGGTTGCTGGCCTACTCTTCTTTTTTGAGCGACAACATGAAGCAGTGTTGTAAACGTGGAAACGTGATTTAAAGAAAATCTAGTAAGCTTTAGCAAAATTTAAAAAAAAGCGGATAAGGTTCTCCCGGCTCGAATCTGATCCTTGATTGTAGTGCCAACACCACAGGTTAATATTAAAACATTATTGCTCTACAATGCGGTCTTTGCCCGAATGAATTCACGAATGCGTACCAACGGAGAACAATAGCTCAGCGTACAGATTATTGCATATCGTGCATGTAAATGCACCCCGCAGTGAACAATCAAATCTCAGTGGAATCCACCGTCAGAAGCCGCGAGGGATGAACAGAAGACGAATACCGGTATCTGTTAGAATTGGTGGTCGATTCGGATTAAATGAAACCGACCGAACACCGGCTGCTAAAGAAGAGTAGACGAATAGCACCGGGATAATGACGTAAATCCACAGGCGTAGCCCGAAAGCGGACGGAAGCAGCGAACTCCCGTGAAAGACACGGTCCGTTTGGGTGCTCCGCGAACCCCATGGTGACTATTCCTTCAATTGCCCGTGTCTCCTGACGACCCTATCATATCTAATTCTATAATCCCTCGCTCCGCCTTCCTCGCTTTCTGCAACTGATTCTCCAAAGCCCTTTCAACTGGCCAGCGGGAGTGCAATGTGAGCGTAAAACTTGATTGTTATTTAAATTACACTTCAATTAAACGGTCGACTGCAGATCAAAATATTTTTCCTTCTACCGTGCCTCAGTTCGGCTCAATGCGGATACGGATTACGCCATTATCGACAAGGTCTTCCGTCCCACTGTCTTTAGCCTGCGACCGATGGGCCCCTTTTTTCGCCGCTGCTCTTCACCTAATCCTTCCTAGCAGACTCCCGCCGGGTTGAGTGACATCTTTGATGTCTTTCACTGTCTGTGGTACGTAGAAAATACGACGCGATTCGGATGGAAGCGAGATTTGCACTAACCGTCAAAATAGTAAAGACATCAATTTTCTTAAAGATATATAGAAAGATATTAGAAAAAAATTGGAATATGGAACAACAAAGAGCTGGAAAAGAAATAAAAACAGACGTACAGTATACCAAATGTTTTGAAATGTGCCAATGGCCAAGGCCTGCGTTTTGTGTTTCAAATTTCTAACATTATTATCCTTGGTTGGTTATGAATTCATTTGTTCAGAAATGAAAGGGAGTCGTTCAATAATAATTGAATTTTGCAGCCCTCGAATTGTATCAAAACACTTTCTACACAATATGTTTTGCCACTAATCTGCTATTGACTTATATCATGCCCCTACGCTAAACGGGCGCAAATATGCTAACATATTGCAAGTTTATCCTTTTTAATATACCCTCGCACTATTGGCCTGATTCCAATCAGCCACCAATAAACCGCAAGAAATTGTTTTCGCCGTTTCGCACCCCCTTTTCAATTGTTGGCGACAAAGAGATGGTAAATAATTCCAGATCAGATAGGGATCGAATAGAACGCCGTTAAGCTTAGAGCGTGGCAAGTAATTTGTCATTTCAGGCCGTCCGGTGGAGTTGGAGGAGTGGTACACTGTACCATTGCAACAATGACACCGTTGAAGTCCTTTTTTCCGCACGGTAAATATTCACCGCGATTAAAAATGGTGTCCATGATAATGACGATGGTAATCCGTGAAATAGCTCCGTTCGCTCGATGCAATTTCCCGCGCGTGCACCAACAAACTGCAGCAATTCATTGTTGTCATCAATACCGAACGCCTCCACCCTCGCCGGCCCGGGCTGCTTTCCGATTCTTGATTATATATAAGCACCCTCACTTGATTCGTGAAAGCGCAGCGACGATGAAACGGTGCCTTTTTGCCAACAGCTCAAAAGGGCCCGTTTCCTTTGTGGACAAAAGGATTACGGTCGGAAATAAACAGGACTCACCTCTTGTAGCAAGAGTCCATGTTGGCCCGTAGACGTACCCGCCGAAACATTCGCCTCTCGGTCGGTGCCGATGCAGCCAACGTGTGCGAGGTTTGTGCTTCACCGTCTCGACATTCACAAAAACCTGCCGCTAATGGTACACCATCGTTTGTTTACTCTTGCGCTTTCACTCAAACCATTTATCACTCATCCGGATTATCGGAGCGGGTCTACAAAGAAAAACGACTGGTTGTATTCGAATGCGCGTCGTTTGCAAACACCGAATGGATTCTGCGGCCCCAACGTCACGGGATACCGATCGAGGACAAAAAAATACGCAGCAGAAAAAATGCACAACGCCACCAAACAATGTGTAATGTTTTGAACGATCCTTTCGAAGGAGGATTAATTCAGAAATAAAACACTATTTTTAAGAAAGATTTACACAAATTCTGTTTTACAACTTATCTCCCTGAAAACCCAACGGAAGCCCATAGTGCGATCTATTTTGACAGTTTCACATGAAAATGCCTCTATATATCTTTATCTGGTATGTACGAACCTTGGCTCTGTCAAACGGTACAGAATCAAAACAAGGGGCTCTACAAGAATTGTATTCTCAGCTATCAGTTCGCCATCAACGACTAGCAGCATCATAACAGAGCTCATCAAGAAAATATTTGTAGAACGCATCCTCGTCCACGACTGCAGGTCAATTTGCTCTGTACAACTTCCGATACGAAATGAGTCAACCAGCCGAAGAAAAGATGGACGTGGATAGTGAGGGAGTGTCGGCAACCGCGAGCACATCATCGTCGGCCCTGCCAGCGGTGCCACCGGTGGCCCCTTCGACATCAAAAGCTTCGGCTTCGCCGATACCGTCGGCCGTAGCTGTCGCCGGAAGCAGTGGGCTCGGCGGGGGAAAACCGGCACAGGAGGGCAAAAATGTGATGGCCAGTAGTGCCACAGTGCCGTCGGTGACGTGCTCCCTGCATCCACTAGTAATCATGAACATTTCCGATCACTGGACGCGTGCCCGGGCACAGAATGAAAGCCATCTGTCACTGACCTTCGGTGCGCTCATCGGAAAGCAGAAAGGTCGCAATATTGAGGTGATGAATTCGTTTGAGCTCAAGTATCACACACTCGACGACGATGTGATCATCATGATGCAGTACTACAACGTTAAGGAAGAGCAGTGTAAGTGCAAGCCTTCTTCCAGCCTGGTAGGATTTGCCTGAACGTTTTCTTTCTGTGCTCCCACAGATAAGCAGGTTTTCAGTGATCTAGATTTTCTTGGATGGTACACGACCGATGCACGTCCGACAGAAAAACACATCAAAATCCATAAGCAGATATGTGCAATCAATGAATGTCCCATTATGCTCCTTCTAGACCCGATTAGTAGGAATATGAACGTAAGGAAGCGTAATTCTTTTCTACTTGGTGCTGTTGCCGGAGCATAGCGTAGTTACTGATTGTTTCCATTCCTCATTCTAGCAACTTCCAATTTCGCTGTACGAGTCTGTGATCGACATAGTTCAGGGCGAAGCGATGATGCTGTTTGTGCCGCTCAGCTACACCCTCGCGACCGAAGAAGCAGAACGTATCGGTGTCGACCATGTAGCTCGCATGTCAACCAATGATTCTGACGAAAATTCCACCGTTGCCGAACACCTGCTCGCCCAGTACAGCGCGATTAAGATGCTAAACTCACGCGTGAAGATCGTGCTGGCGTACATGAAAGCCGTCGAAAGTGGCCAACTGGAGCCGAACCAAGAAATACTGCGCATGGCTTACTCGCTGAGCCGCCGTTTACCCGTCGTACAGAATCCATCCTTTAAGGAAGAATTTTACACGGTAACTTCGTCAAAGATACATGAAATTGTTTACGAAAGTAAATTTTCCTTTTGCATTTTTTCAGCAATCGAACGATGTCGGTCTGATTACTTACCTTGGAGCTCTGACAAAAGTGTCCAACGATATGAACCAGTTGGTGAATAAGTTCAATGTTTTGTACGATCGCCAAGGAATGGGCCGCCGCTTGCGGGGTATTTTCTTCTAGCATCTCGATCCCCAGAAAATGATGTGATTAGTCCGCCGCTTTCCTTCTTAAACAACTCGTGATTTTCAGTTGTCTTCATTCTTTCCTTTTTATTACAAACTTGCTCCCAACACTGACAGCGAGCCCTAGGAGAAGTGGTCGCAGTGCGGTTTAATAAACAATGTTTGAGATTAAATCCAACCTATCCAGCATGGTGCTGTGGCTTCGCGGGAAAGAAAACATGAGACTGTGCTATTTTTGCTCTTTCGACGCACTGGCGGCTTTGTCTTCGCCCTCTTCATCGTCGTCCTCGTCATCATCGTCGTCGTCCGCATCATCATCATCATAATCGTCGTCAGAGGAGCTATCAGAATCTTCGTTGTACTGATCGTCGTGCTTGCCACGGTATGCCATGTACTCATCGTCGTACACGTAATCATCATCTTCTCCATCGTCATCCAGCCGCTTGCGTCCATACTTGTGGCTACGAACTGGAATAAGATATTCATAACAGGGCATGAAGCAGACTTTCCAACCAAGCACCGGGTTGTTTTCCATCAAACACTTACCCGACATGCTAAGGTCCTTCGTTTGACTCGTCTCGTAGTTGCACTTGGGACACGGTATCGGTTTATTCTTTTCGTACTTGAACCCTTTCCGGCGGATGTGATCATCGCAATAGCAGGTCTTGCAGCGAAGGCACGAGTACTGACCCAACTTGTTGCACGACTGGCACTTGTACGATTCCGATTCCAGCACCTGACACGAGGCCTGATGTTCGAACTGATCGTCTTCGCACAGGAAGTTGTCGCAGAAGCTGCACTTGTACATGCGGCCCCCATGATCCCACACGCCCCGCTCGCACTCGATGCAAACAGCATCCATCAGCGGACAGACGCAGGCGTGTGATTGCAGACACTTCCGCCCGTGGCAAATCCATGCCTCGCAGTGATCACAGATGGCGCCAACCATCTGCAGCCCAGTCGTAAAGACGCCTGGATGCTTGATCACACAGTCTCCCGTCTTCAGCATGCACTTCTGCTTGCCACACTGCGCACAGATCGGCAACCGCTGGACGCTCTGACAGAAGTAACAGAACGCGCGAGATTTCTGCTTCCTGGGGGCCATGGACAGGGAAAAATTTAAATGAATAAACAGGGAAAACAATGAAACAACGCCAATGATATGCAACGGTATCTACCTGCCACACTTCTCGCAGTCCATGGGAACGTTGCATGGTTGCTCCGGTAATTGCGATTCGCGATTTCGGATCTCCTTCTGGCGCAGCTTCTGCTTTTCGGCCTTCTTCCGCTGGCCCGTCTTTTTCTTCGGCATCTTCACTTACACGTAGCTAAACTCTGGTATTGCGAGAACACCTGTTTGATTCTACAACGCCGGCACGGCCGGAAAGCGAACGGATTGCCGATCGTCGCTATGGGGGGTCAGTGCTGCTGCATCACCATTATCCAATCGATGCGGGAAGGGAACCAGCCAGAATAGCAAGTTAGCAAACGTGAAAACAGCAAACCCAACAATCCGTGTTGATGATGATACTTGACAAATGTCAACGAGAGAGTTGACGTTTCTGGATTACGCATTCCGTCAAAAAAGACAGAAATATTGGCGGGGAAAATCCTTCGAAACAAAGTGCCTCGTGTGTATTTTAGCAGTGTTTTATTACACCGTGTTATTTGGTTTATTTCAGACTTCATTATTCATACAACAAATTAACGTAGTGACGATTTCTTGCATTGAAAAAATGACCAGTATCACCAAACCAGCAGCAGCGGGACAGATGGACAGCGAAAAGCGTAGGGACACTATTGACTGGACGGAGTACTTCATGGCCATGGCCTTTTTGGCCGCGAAACGGAGCAAAGATCCTTCGACGCAGGTCGGTGCATGCATCGTCAACGAGGACAAGCGTGTCGTGGGCATAGGCTACAATGGATTTCCGACTGGCTGCAGCGATGATGAGTTTCCGTGGTCGAAAACATCGCCCGATCCGCTCGAAACGAAGTACCTGTACGTGTGCCACGCTGAGGTGAACGCAATCCTGAACAAAAACAGCACCGATGTGAAAAACTGCACCATGTACGTGGCGCTGTTTCCGTGCAATGAGTGTGCGAAAATAATAATACAGTCCGCGATCCGGGAGGTAGTATACATGAGTGACAAGCATGCGTTGAAGGACCACACAATCGCTGCCAAACGGATGCTCGACGCGGCCGGTGTGAAGTACACGCAGTACAAACCCCGGCACAGCCGGATAGTGATCGATTTTACCGAGATTGACTGGGATAGCTTGAATCAGCTTCCAGCAACGCCCCGCAAGGACGACGTGACGAGGAATGGCCATAATGGGGGCTGTTAAATCTTTCTTGACCTTACTTTTAACATTTAATTTATTGTGACTTCGTTGTTTGATGACCCAAGCTTAACGCAAATAAAATGTGCTTCTCCTGCTTAATCAAAACAATGTGTTCTTTACTCTTTGTAACATGATCAATTGTCCTGAACAGTTGTTCAATTTCATTAAGGCTTTCTCATGACCATCTTTTTTATCACTCCCTTTGCCGAACGAATAACCTTACGTCGTTCTTCTTTGTGTTTTTTCAGCGTCTGCTGGCGCGAACGATCCTGATCCTGATCATTTTTGCCACCCTTCGATCGGCTGGGTAGTGTGAAGGTTATTTCCCGCCTGCCAATGCCATTGTCAAACTGGACGCTCGTCGTATTGTGTTCCAGTTTGGACACCCGTTTACCAAGCGATACACTGTAACGAAAAACAAAGTATTGTAAAGCATGATGATAAAAAGAAAGTTGAAAATCTTCTTAATTCAAATACGTACGATTGAATTTTCCGCGACGGTTGCATGATGTTGAAGTTGGCACCTTCCTCTACGGCCAGTGAAAAACTTCCATCATCTTCATCTTCCTGGGCGGAACGACCCGATTGTTGCCGTGCGGCGCTTACACTTGGCAGAACCTTTTTACGGCCTTCTTTCTTGCTCGTCGCTCTAACCGATTCCTCCTCTAATTCCTCACCGGACTCACGCTTCTCATCCTCTGATTCGCTTTCACTCTTTTCGCTGTACAAATCGTCGTCGGTGCTCTTTTGGTCTTCCTCATCTTCCCCAATCGGCGTCACGACCACGTTTTCCTTCTTTCTTGCCTTATCTCGATCCGCACGCTGTAGCACCGCACTGAGAAGCCGATACTCTTGCGCGTCCTTATCGACCTCGAAGTCCGGATTCTCGAACATGTTCTTGAACCGATCGTCGGTGAGCAAACTTTTCGCTATTGCACTTCTCTTCGCGTTGACCATGTGCTTCTCTTCAATCAGCTGCTGAGCAAGCTCTTTGTTCACTTGCGGAAGCGCCGTTTTCAGCTGGATACGCGCGGGGCGGGCCGCCTCAATCTGCTTGCGAATCTTCTCCTTGCGGAAGCCATCAAAGGCGAACGTGTTCGAGACGGATTTGGCTTTGTTGTACAGTCGAATGTCGATGAAGAATCTAAAAATGGGATGAAATGGAAGATGTAGCCTCACTGCTGTAAGAAAAAAAACATCGTAACATTGAAGAGAAGATTGCACTTACCCATGCATGTAAGCACGTAGCATTTTTGTGCCCTCCAAATGATCCAGTTTCAAATCCGCCAGTTCCTGCTTGGTAATAAACTTGTAATCATCATAAACATTCTGAACCGTTTCAGAATCGATATCTTCCACCAGGTTGTCCAAGAACGAGCACCACTTGGGTGCAGGGCCTTCACTGGGCACGTAGTACGGCAGCATCTTGGTGTCCTCCTGGGCGAACAAAAATAGCCCACTGCCAGGGTAGTGGGCAAAATCGTTAAAATTGCTCAGGGATTCGATGCAAGCCTTCTGCTTCAGGGTTGCTTCGTCCCAAATCTTCAACATGGCACCGTCGAGCGAGTACACCGATTTTTGTTCCGGCTGGAACCGTATCTTTTTAATCGGCAGCTGATTCAGATGATCCTTCACAGCGAGCGGACTGCGGGCCCGTATGTCGTAGAGCAGCACGTGCCCTGTCGACGTGCCGGCCGCTACGGTGAGCCCGTTCTTGAACTCCAGCGCCGTCACGGAGGCTATTTCCTTCGTGTTTTGTAGGCTGGCCGCCACATCCAGCGTGCCGCAACATTTCCTGTCGCGATAGTCCCACGCCTCCAGTGTGCCCTCCTGCGTGCCCGTACAGATCAGCTGATGCTCACGGTTCACGGTGATGCTGTCGATTCCACTGGCCGAGGAGCTTGTGTAGGGCAGCAGAAACTGACCTCGTTCGAGATTTAACCGAAAGATGTCCGGCGACGCACCAACGAGCAGCAAATCGCAGGTCGGCTTGTGGTACACCAGGTCCCTGCCGAAGCGCGGAATGCGCAACCGGTAGTGCCGGCCGTGGGCAGCATGTATCTCCACGTACCGGTCCGCCTGCAGGAAGGCCACCTTGCCGTAGTCGTCGGAGAGAATTTCAAACTTTTCCACCTCCGAGTCGAAGCAACGCTCAAACTTCAACGACAAATTGCACACTTCGAAACACTTTACGCGCGGTTTGTAGGTTCCGGTTGCCAGGATGTACTGGCCGTCCGGCGAGACGGCAATGGACGATGCCACACCGGGCATATCGAAGTCCTGTATCAGCTCGATACGCCGATCACTATCGGCTTGTTTCTTTGTACCTTTCTTTTGTTTCCGACTGGTTACCCACTGTAAATGGTCAATGGCAATGGAATTAGATTAATCAATCGTACTTCAGCATACCGCCCCATCTGTACTTACTTCTGGCACGGATTTGCCACCACTGAGGTTATAGATTTTCACGTTATTTATGTCGGTCACGAGCATTTTCGAGCATTGGTTTATCCAGCAGCAGAATACACCACCGACATGCAGCACGTTTAGCAATAATAGAATGGCACATTGTTGACCTGCATCTGTTTACGAAATTTTGACAACCAAGGTTAATAGACGAGTCGTTTCATTAACAGGGTAAATATAGGAAGTCGTAAGGTGAACCGCGTCTCATTTCAAAACTCGCTCGCTTACTTAAAATAATAAATAAGAGGTTGGAATAGCTCCATACGTTGATATGGCCAGTAGTCCTATGTATGGGCATGAGTCCTGGACGCTGCTCAAGGAGGATGCCAACGCACTCGGAATTTTCGAACGTCGAGTGCTCCGGTCTATCTTAAGCGGCGTATACGAGCAGGACGGATGGAGGACAAGGATGAACCATGTGCTGACTGTGCCGTTTGGCTAACCGGATATCCTCACCCCGTTGGCTGTACCAGGTGGATCAGGACCTGCGGAACATCGGATGTCACCGAGAGAGAAAGAAAAGAGAGAAGAGAGAAATAAAGGAAACAGAAGAAACATCTATAATCTTGCATGGTGTACAATCTGCAAACTAGGGATATTCTCATAAGGAATATGAACCATCGATGACTCTTTTTCATCTGAAGGCAAAAGGTAATTAAAAACATCCGTATGTGCATAGAAACCGCTACCATCTTTATTATTAGACTGTGTTAATCTCTTATATTTATAATGCATGACAATTTGTTTTTCACAAACATGCATTCGCATGATGCACCATGCCTCAAACGTGGGACTTTCACATATTTGTATAATGGCATAAGTGTCGCACGTTCAAAATATACAATTTCTTTGACCTTACAAAATATATATTTGTTCAAAACTTATATATGTTATTTTTGCTAATTAACTGTATCCTAAAATGGAACGGGGCTTCCCTAGAGGCTACCTTAGATTAACATCGCACACTGCCTACAATGGACATAAAAAAGGATTAATTTTAATGAGCGACCATTCCAGATCCAACAATTTTGTCTCGCTTTACTCAGGACGTCCAGGATTTCCAAACAAGTCGAACAAAAAAAAAAAAAAGGTTACTCCCAAAGGGTTAAAGTACGTCGCATAAATAACCAAAAACGAGCCTACAAAAAAATTATAACAAAATGTCCGTATACATCTAAAAAGAAGAGCCGTAAGTTTAGTTTTATTAAAACGATTCTTGATTTGGACTGGAAATCGGACCTTTGCCCTTTGAACTGTATCCGGTGAACCGGGGAAACGAATTGCTCATTCACGACGACTTAAGGAACCTCTACGGAATCGCAAAGAAAATTTACAATGTTAATCAGCTGCAAAAATATATAGAACTATAAAATAAGTATGTTTTTCCGTGCGACTACCACCAACATGACTTGAGCAGTTCATTCAACCGTACAAACACTCCTCTCCTCGTCAGTCGTGTTTATAGGTTTGTTACTATGATGAGGTTTTTGGTTAGTTTCGTACGTCTTAAAACCTACTCCTTACGTCTTGATATAAACTCTATGATATAGAGTTAACATAAGACCGCACACCCACGCGTAAAATCGTCCTGTTCTCTAAACAAAATCAAATCAAAATGCCGAATTTCTCGTCCATCGTTCCTACCGTACCGTCGTCGTGTCTACGCAATGCTTATTTTTTATACTAGCCAAAACACTGAACAAACGAATCAAACTCTGTCGCTTCAAGCCTCCATCCTCATCTGCCCTAATTTCCCCAAGGACATCTTAAACATATTTTGATACAAGTTCAAATTGCAGCTACGATTGCTTTCTGTGACACCGATCGCTCTTTCTCCTTATTTGTAAAAGTTAAGCGATCTCGGTTGGAGCGATTTTTTGTTCAGGATGTTGTGTGCTTGCTGCGACATTTGAATGTGATCGCGCGTTCTGCCACAGGCGTACTTTTCCCACTTCAAGTCGATCGGCTGCAAACATGGCATGGGAAGGCAAAATCAAGGGATTAGTTAAAAAAAAAACAGATTGTTTCTTTTTGTTTTGATTTTTCTGCGAATGTGCAGCTTACCACCGTCGTGTTGGGTTTGTTCGATTGCATGGAGGAAGTGTTTGAAATCGAATCTTTTATGTCCTCATTCGCCTCCAGCAGCATTTCCGCCTCCCTCAGCGGATCGCGGATCGATGGGGAAAGGGTATCGCCGGAATCGGACATGAGCGATTTACTCTGTAACAAAAATTGTGGAACGAAAGAAATTAAAACATTACATGTGATGTCGTTTAAAAATACACAAATAATATCCCATTTACACTTACCGGCGTTTCGGTGAACAAGCTCATTTCGGAATTGTTCCACTTGTGCGTGTGGCCGGAAGTGGTACGCATTTTCTTTTCAGCAACCCCCGGAGACGGGGGCATCGCACGGCCCTTCGGGATGGCGTTTTCCTTCGACAGCCCCTTGCTCTCGTCCTGCGACCCGTTGGTTATCGTTTTATTGCCGGCGGTCGCTTCGCTACCGGCCAGCGTCGAAGAGGAAGATTCGGCGGAGTTTTCTTTCGCTTGCTCCTGGTTCATAATCTCGGCAATATCCTCCCCGATCCGGGCGGGACTCGGTGGCACATACCTATGTTAAAATGACATACAATTGGAAACGGTCAGCTTGGTACTATACCGAACGAGCGAACTGATGAAACGACAAAATAAAACAAAAACAAAAAGCGCGATCCAACACTCACACTTCCGAGCGTCGTCTTCCGAGCTCGGCCATCGCGTTCTTAAACGGTGTTGGAGTGCGTGGCTCCAGGGAGGGAGGCTTGCCGCCGCTACCGCCGCCATCCTTCAGGGGTGTTTTGATTTTTCCATCTTCCTCATTAGCGCCGGCTGGTTTCTCGGGATCCTTCGGTGATTCCTTTTTTATCTGCACCATCTGGCTGTCTTTTGCGGGGACTGGTGTACTCAGTAGACTAGTGTCATTCTGTGGCCCAAGAACAAGAAATGGATATTAGACGAAACAAATGTAAATGTATGTAAATCATATTACACTGTGAGAATAATTCCCAGATCAAAACACATTTTGAATAAAGCGAATGAAAAGCAAATAACTAACTAATGTGAAGTAAAGAAACTAAAACAAACTAAAAACATACTTTTAATGCTGCCCGTTTGACGGGCGTGCTGGCGGGAAGCTGATCGAAGGACAAATTCAAACTGGGCGAATTCAAAAACTGGCTCGGCGAGAACGGGAGCGGCTTGATGGGCGTTATGGACGGCGACAGGAGGTGCATTTTTTCGGTACCGGTGGCAGGCGCCGTACGGCCTTCTCCGCACTGTGCATACTCATTCGGATTCTCACCATCCTTGTCCGTCGAATAAACCGATTGCAGACTGTGGAGCTCGTTCTATTCAGGGTTTTGTTTGTTTGTTTGTTTTTTTTTTAATAAAGAAGAAATAAAGCAACAATTAGAACCATTGCATCGAGAGGATCAAATTGGTTTAGACATTCGGTTGCAGCTAGTTTCGTCGTGCGCATTTCTTCGAAGATGCAAACAACTGGCTTCGTCTTAAATATAATAAGTATCACAATATTTCAAAGTGATATTATAAATTGTGTAGTAAGGTGTATTTGTGTAGTATGAGGTGTTATTTACTTCCTACTTAAAAAATGTTCGATTCAATCGTTATAAATTTAGATGCTTAAGGAGTCCGCACGGTTGACGAGAGCCTTTTGCCAACATATAATAGGTTTAAGAATTTTTTTCTTTACATTTACTATTTAATTAGTACATTCATTGAACAAAAAAACTTTAGTTTGCCTTTAAAGAGATAAAACTAGTTAATGAAAACTATATTGCAAATCAAGCAGGAATAATTGAAAAAGAAAGAAACCGAATCGGAAACTTAGCTAATTGACGCAATAAGGAACGTGTGCATCAAAGAGCTTTGGGTATGTCCCATTAAATAAATGTGGAATTATACCCTAAGCTTTGGAGAAAACGATCCCGCGCGTAACTATGCTTACCACATCATTCTCATCCAACAGCTTCCGTTTCCTTCGCAGGATGTTCGGTGTGGACTGGCGCGACTTCTTCTCCAAGCTGACATTACTCGTGTCCTCGCTGCGCGCGGCGTTGATGAGCTCGTGCAGATCGATATTGGCCTGCAGATACTGTTGCCCCGCAATCGTGGTTTGGCCTGCCACGCCGAACCCGCCGGCGCCCGTCGAATGTGCGTGGCTCTCGACCGTATCGTTGTTGTTGTTGTTGTTGTTGTTGTTCATCGCGAACGAAGCGGCCAGCTTACTGTCGCCACCGACGACGAGGCTCTCGGCGAGCAGCTTGGCGCTCAGCTTGTTCGGCAGCAGCGGCTCGATGATGTATTGCTTCTCCCGGTCCGGTATGGGGCTGATCAGAAAATCGCCCTGCTCCGTTGACACAGCGACCTTATCCTCGATGTGGCCCTCCTCGACCGGGTACTCCTCGGCGAACATGTTCTCATCCAGCGAGGGCTTCTTGCGATTGTTGCGAATGATGTTCTGCAGGCTTTCCTGGGGCGCGGCGGTGTGCTTCTGCGAGTCGAGACTGGCGCCGCTGCCCTCGGCCAGCTCGGCGGGTGCGGACGAGTTGTGAAGCGTCAGCAGCGTTTGCTGCTGCCCCCCCAGTGGCATTCCGGTGGACGATTTGACGCGCCGGCGGGACGACTCGGGACCCTCGTACTTGCGGCGCATCGTCGAGTTCCAATGGTTCTTGATAGCGTTGTCCGTCCGGCCCGGCAGCAGCTTGGCGATCTTCGCCCACTGGTTGCCCCACTTCTGGTGCGCCTGGTAGATCGTGCGGTCCTCGTCGTCGGTCCAGGCCGACTTCTTGATGTTTGGGTTCAGGTGGTTGTGCCACCGCTCGCGGCACTGCTTGCCGATGCGGCCACGCAAGTGGCGCGCGATAAGGGTCCACTTTTTCGGCCCATATTTCTCCACCAGTGCAACGACTTTATCATCCTCCTAAAATGATTCCGAAAAACAAAATTAACAAAAATATGTAGATCGAGAAATTCAACAACATTACAACACAAATTTACAATAATTTTGTGTTGCTTCTCTGCCTTCCTTTCTCTTCTTCTTGAACGCTAATGGAAACCTAGCTTTCCAGACGTAAAGCAAACAAAAGCCTTCCGACTGACTCTGAACACACACTTTATCGCTGCGTCATCGGAAACAGGATAGGAGTAATCGCTTCTACGAGCGTGCAATTGAGAGCTAGAGAATCGGAACGAAATGATCGTCCATTCCTGTCTGATCTGGAGCGTTTGCTTTACTCGCAAAGGAACACCATAATGATCCACTTCCGCTAATTTTCTTTCTTATGCCCCGATCTTGTGTGTCTTTTGAACAAGAAACCCTAATGGTAAAACACCATACATCCTTATTCCATCCATTTGAATTCCCTCCCTTTGGCTGACGATATATCTCGGATCTTTTTGTATGCTGGAAAGATTGATTCTATACAAGATCGTTACAATTCGTTGCACATTACCCTTAACTTTTTTAAAGAACATTCATGCATGCATGAAACTCCGGGGGAAACTTGCAGTTGCTCATCGTAATTTTCTTGTCGTTTGCGGTTTTCTGTGATAAAATTCTTTTACACATGAATGTTCAACCCGAACCCACTCCCGCATGCTGTAGTCAAAAGCTTCCGGCTGCGGGTTGCGTTGAAAAAAAAAACCCCGCATCCAACACCTTAATCAAGAGTCCGTGAAACCTGTGCGTCTTCGTTACTAGGTCCAACTCGCATCCGACGGGACAGACACCCGGAAGTTCATAAAATACGATGCGAGCAGCGTGCATGGAGGAATGACGGGTTACCGGGGATTGCAGCGAAACATCGAAAGGGGTTCCAAAGCAAAGGGAACTCCTCTTTACCCACCGTCGACAAGGCCCGCAAGGAAATTCGTATCATTGAGCAATGTTTCCCTTCTTCCAAAACGGGAAGGGCATTCTAGGTTCCTTTAACAAATTTATTCTACGCTTGGTTGGCCAGAGAGGTTTGTCTTTCCTTCAGCAAGTTTTTTTTTTTTAATATTTGACCCTTCTCAACTTGAAGTGCGGAGTTTGTTGGAATCATCAGTGTAAACACCGTAGGGAAACCGGAGCAAAATGAGCAAGCTTCATGTTCAATCATGTTTGCTATCCATAGTAATAATGTTAATTTACATGAAAATTTTATACTGCTTTTCATTTTTTAAACCAACTGCAAAATGTGTGCCTCCATGTCCAATTAAAGATATACTTTTTGCAACAAGCTACATAGTAGTGTAAATTTGTTTAAAAGTATCTATGTGAAGTTCCGATGATGTTTGAAGAATTATCCTGAAACCATTTGACCTTCGGGGGTCAAATCGCATCCTGTGCTCCCTTCCTCCTGCCCACACTAACCTCCTTCGTCCAGGGACCCTTGATCAGATCCGGGTTGACCACCTTCGTCCAGCGCTGCTGACACTGGACGTCGTTGCGTTCCCGCATCAGCTTGGAGACAATTTCCCACCGTTCGCCGTACTGCTCGACCAGCTGCTTGAGGGCGGCATCCTGTCCGTGGCGGGTGGGGGAGGGAAAAAAAAAGAAATGTTTACTGATCGGCACGATCGACTTTGATCGCGTTGCATCGCGTGTCTGCAAAGTAGAGAATATGCTTACCTCGTGCTTGGTCCAGCGGGTTTTGTTCGACCTGTCTCCCTGCGAGTGCTCCGAATTGTCGTCCTCCGAGCTCTCCATCGTAGCGTACATGTTTCTCTTCCCCTTGGTTTCAAGGGGTATGATCACAACAACGGGAAGGATGAGACGGTGCAAAAGTTCAATCAACTTTCTAATCTAACACACAGGACTAAGGACGTGCAGTTTCTTTTGTTCAGACACACTAGACACACACACACAAAGGCACGCACGCTGGGACGACGCCAGCCAAACACAAGCAAGCGTATGTAAGCGGCAAGTTTGGACACGTCGTCAATTCTGCCAACACTCCGAGCAACACCCCTTGCGTGCTGCCGTAGTTCCGGACGATTGTGCGAGGGTCCTTGCTTGCCTGCGGACCCCTGCTTTGCCGTGGCGTAAAGGTTCCCCCTCGGCGCGCAAGTAGACGACACACGGCGGTGCGCACGGTGCTCGAAAGATGCGCAGGAAAACTCCGGCTCCGGCTCTGTTTTTCCTCCTTCTGTTTTTTTTCCTCGTCCTCCACGCAAACGCGCAAGTTGGCGTTCCTTCGTTCTTTCACCCTCCCGCGCACCGTTGGCAACAACGATATCTCGAGGACGGTGTGTCCTTGCTTCTCTCTTCACGCTACGGGCGCACCTCAGGCGGGATAGCTAGCATACGTACATAATATCATAATGCCGTGTGCTTAATTATTATTTCCACGGCAGATGTTTTGTTTCCGCGCGCCACCCTTCCCATCGGCAGCAACGCTTCCCTATGCGCCAGTCCCTTATGTTGCGCCAGTTGTTCTTTTCCTTCCTCCCGCTTCTACCTTTCCGCTTCGTCCTAGTGCTTTTTCACTTGCACACACACACACACACAAGCACACCTAGGCCAGCGCGCGTGGTGCTACACACCGTCCACTCGACCACGGGAGGAGGTGTTCTATCTTTTCCTCCTTCTCGCTCTATCACGTGTGCCGTCGCCGCTACACTACTACCATCATATCACGCACACACGCACGCTCCAAAAATAGGGATGCTCGTTGAAGCGCAAGGAGGACTTGATCGCGTACACAGCTCGCACGTGCAGCACGTGCTCGGTCTCTTTCGCTCCTTCAAGCAAACTGGCTCATACACGTGCGCACGAGGAAGAGGAAACAATTTTCCACGGGCCCCTGCTGCCTTTCTATGCGTCTTTCCACACCCAGGTCGTCGATCGTCCTCCGGCCAAAAGCACGATGGAGGGTCCTAAAAGCGTGGTGGGAGGGGGAGCGTACTTCAAAAACGTTTCATTTATGCAGTGCTTCTTCCTGAAGGTGGCTAGCACATGAATGACACATCAATTGCTAGCAGGAGCGGCTTGCTAGTGTACCCATTGGCTGCAGGTCCTAGGCCTAGCAAACAAGCACCCGGTGTGGGCCACCTCTTCATGAAAGCGACAGGGTGTACTTGCGCATACACACACGAACACTGACGTTCTCATGCACACGGTATATCGTAAGTTTTCCTTCTTTTTTTCGTACTCCGCACACTTCGATTCAAACAGCGGCAAACGGGAATCGTCCCAGGAACCGATTTGATATTCACCCGAGGTAAATCGACGCAAAACTGAGGAGGGTCGCGCCGTTCGTTCTGTGTCCCTTGTTTCGCGGGTAAAGCCGCGTTTTTTTCTTCTTTTCTCCTCGGCACGCTGGTGCTCCGAGCGCGACAAGGCCTGCAGGAGGTACACTACACCGCGCAGAATGGGTGGACGTTGAATGAAAATGTCGTTCCCCTCATTCAAACCAGGTTCATCAAATCTCACCCTGCTGCTTCCTCCGCTGGCACTGTTTACGTTCTTCCCCTCGATCGTTGCCGCAATCTCGCTAGCCCCGTTCGGCCTAGGGGGTTTCGATTTCCGGATGGTACTTGTAGCCCAAGTTGCCCGAAATTACGCACTTCCGATGGCAAGTGCGATTTGAAGCGGATTGTTGGTTTTCGCGGGCCTTATCGAACCAGATATGCCCTCGCGCTCGTTCGCTCTCTTTCACTCTGTCACGTACTGTATGGAGCACGGTGCACAATTGCGCAAGCCGACAGTTGCCGACGTGAAACTGTAACTATGCTACCTATGAATGTAGCTTAACTGCCTGCCGAAACATAAACAATCCGCCATTGATAGGATTGGCGCTCCAGCTCGCTCAGTTGACTAGATATCACTACACGCGGTTACACGACGGACAAGAACAAGTAAACATTCACTTTCAGGGGCGGGGAACACAGGAGAGGATATCACTAATATCTTCGCTACACCTTTTCCATCGGAATATCACTAGTTTGCACTCGTTGAATCCCGACCACCGACCGCGCTACGCAATTCCGGCCGCTGCACAGTAGCGAAGAACGGTAACACTCAAATTACACCTCACGCAAAACCAGCGGCAGCTGGGAACGCACACAGCGATTCCACCATTTTATGCTACCACTCATGGTAGTGACCTTATATACCAGTAAACAACTCGCCGGACGTGCTGCGCTTCTTTCCCGGGCAGATGCATGAACTGTAGACACACTTCCGATGAAATGATGTAAAGTTGGTGCAAAATACAGGCTTAAAATATTAAATACAGGGAAGGTCCCTATCGTCGTTACGCGTTTTCTGACCGTTTTCGCTTTTCGGTTCAATTTATTTGACAGCTGTACGAAGTGGTGTCGAGCGTACCTAGCTGCACCCACTAGGTTCGAAGTCGAAAGTCGGTTTATCGAACCACGTTCATACGTTCCACAACCCTTAGCAACCTAGGTGTTTAACGAATCACTTATCAAAGATTTCTTTTAACCAAATACATTATTATGAAGCCGGTTGATTTATAAACTGAATAAATTATTCCGGTAAAATTATTTGCCAACCCCAGTCTCGGCTCATTCAGCTCCGATCCATCACAGTTCCGACTCCTGAAAAGGCCGTTTTCATACCCGATCGATGCACCTCTAGCAGGCATTCTTTAAATTTTTTCGAAGATTAAAAGCCCTTTCGAAAAGCTGATGCAAAAGGTCTTTCCAAAAACCAAAAACCTCCAAACGGTCCAAAACGGTCATTGAATTCATTTTATCATTTTTGAATAAATACATAATTTTATTTTGAAAACAGCGGACATTTTAACGCAATTTGGCTCAATATACTGTTTGAGAGGTTTCCAGCAATTGATCTTACTCGGATCAAAACATTTTTGTTCAGGTGAGTATATTCGGGAAATAAAAAAAATCCCAATCATAGCAAGTACGTTGAGGGTACCCAGTAGGACGGCAAAGTCTTCGTTAGCGCATCGATACTCTCATCGTATTTCCCATTTTGCGGGGATTGGGGTGTCGTTCAGCTATTCGAATACTAGCCATTCGAGGAATTGGCATGGGAGGAGTCCATTGGGCATAGTTTTTTCACAGGACATCCGCACTACGTTTTGGCGCCATACGGCACTGTTTTGTTTTGATCTGTTCGGGTGTGTGTACTATCATGTCGTCCCAGAAGTTCTTTTTTATATTTAAAGGTGATTTAACTCAAGTTAAATCGTGCTTTGAACCATAAAAACATTTATATCTTACCATTTTTTCAGACACTTTAGTTGATACCGGTGACGCCAGCTTGAAAATATTGTCATTGCGAAATCCGGCCACGAAAAATTCGTCCAAATATTTGTTGCGTCGTAACGAGTCCAAACCGACGCAGAGCATCTTGTATGAAGTGAACTGCTTTAACGAACAACATCGATCATGGTTCATCAACGAGTCAGTGTGTTCCAATGGCAAGATATTTATTCCCACACCGATCGATCCGCTGTTCCTTGCGTTACCGTACCTGGAAGAACACTGCAGCGAGAGGGCGGTACCATTGGACCAAGTTTTGGTAGATGAACAGTTTCCACTGACCTCGAAGTTGGTGGAAGTCTTGGAATCCTCTAAACTTAGCAAGATAGCGGATGAAAAAAGAGCCGGTGAAATCGTTGCCTATAAATATAACGAATCCAAGGCCCTGGCATGGCTGGTTGCTAAATGCCAGCGATTGAGTGGAGTCGTTGGCAAGCAGGATGGGTCAGCGGCACGGTCCATGAATTATGTTAAAGAGGAAAAGGAGAACGAAAAGGAGGAAGACGCTGGAGTTGCCCTTCTTACAGCCTACGGGATACTCAGTGATTATCTTTCGCTCGAAATTTCCCGTAAACTGGCAACAGCACTCGGCTTTCCGGAGGACGAGAACATTTCCAAAAAACGTAAATCTGCTATCGACTTGGAATCCGCAGTCGTAAAGAAAATCAAGAAAGAGGATATCCACGAAACAACACCCATCAAGCTGCCGGCGGCTGAAAAAAAGGTATCCGCGAAAACCAAAGCCCTGGCTAAGGCTGCCAGCGGGTCGAAAAGCATTTCAAGTTTTTTCAAGAAATAAACGCATTTCGTGTACGGTGTACTTTAGTGTACGTTTAATGACTGCAGCATCTTTGGAATGGAATAATTACTAGGTTAGGAAAGGTTAAATTTTTTAGCATTGCATTCAACCGTCCGAATTATGAAGCAGAAGTTTCCGTTGGTACACGTTGTTCCTCCTGTTGTTGGCATAGCATAACAAGTCTTTCTTGAGCACCTTGAAGAATATTCATTATTACAACCACCTTCTGTTTTACACGCACCATGCGTTTGAAGTATTCATGGAGCACTGGATCGTTTTCGAAATTGAGATTCTTCATTTCACCGGACAATTCATCAAGCTGTTGCCGCAACTCATCCTGGGTTTTGCTCGCTCCCCGAATGTTGTTCTCGAGGTCGTCGATGACTGGTTTGAACAGACGAAAGAATCCCTCGGTTAGAATGTCTCTGGTCGGATTTTCGCACAAGTTTTCCGTGTTGTCCGTGCGTTCCTCATCGTCAATCGATGTGAGCGAGCTGTCCGAATGCTCGTCGGCCATATCTGCGTGAGCGAAAAGCTATTTTACACTGTGGCAGGTTTTTTCACAAGAAAAACTCCAATTTTTATAGATTTTGCTGTTTACGCAAAAACATAAACAAAAGCGAATCTGACAGCAGCTATTACAATTCTTTTCATCGGGCGATTCATTTTCATCAAGATCAAGATGCACGCCTTTTTTTGTACAACCTCTGCAAATCGTAATTTTGAATGTTGAACTTATTTCTTTTTAAATGATCTCTTCTTATCAGAAATCTGCCACTAGGCATAATATTATTCCTTTGTTGACTAAAATTGTAGTTCACTAGCAACTGTGGTAATGTGATAAAAAAACTATCAGATCAACTGTTGCTCGAAGCTGTCAAATGAAAACGCGTGCTCTCGCGAAGCGTCATTCCATCGACCACATTGTTTCTAGCGGCCAATGAAGCTACAAGCCGAGGCTTTGTATCAGAGTAATTGATTAGAGTTTTACATTCGATTAACCTATATAATATTCATCAAAGTACCAACAATCCGACATGGTAAGTGTAAATAAAGCAGGGCATCATCAAATAAGTATAAAAACTGTACAACTAATTTGAAATCTAGAAATAGTTCGCGCGTATTTTCGACACACGGTGCGCACCCTAACCTCGTGGTTTGCCGACGTCTGATTGAATCGGTCTATTTCATCATTTTCAGGCTGACGAAGTTAACCCGAAGGCCTATCCGTTGGCCGACCAGACACTGACGTCCAAAATCATGACCCTCATTCAGCAAGCGGTCAACTATAAGCAGTTGCGCCGTGGCGCAAACGAGGCTACCAAAACGTTGAACCGTGGTTTGTCGGAGTTCATCGTGATGGCGGCCGATGCCGAGCCTATTGAGATCATCCTCCACCTGCCGTTGCTGTGCGAGGACAAGAACGTACCGTACGTTTTCGTCCGCTCCAAGCAGGCGCTTGGTCGTGCCTGTGGAGTATCACGTCCGATTGTCGCCTGCTCGGTGACCATCGACGAGGGTTCCCAGCTCAAATCTCAGATCGTGACCATCCAGCAAGAAATCGAACGCCTGCTTGTCTAAATGAGGGCAGAAGGAACGGTTGGGGGTGTGATAACTGAGTCATTCGTTAGGGGGGATTTCTCATTCTCCTAGTACAAAGTGTATTTTGGCGCAGTTTTTGCATTTACAGAATAGGGGTACCGAGGATGGATAAAATATACCATGGTTCACGAATAATTCACGTGTAACAACAACAAAATCTGTTCTTCGTTGAGTACAAGTCCGAACAATATATGGTGCTTGACAAAATTTATTTCATACTTCTTTACTCAATTTAACATCCTTCACCTTTTAATCATCGTCGTCGTCAAACTTTATGTGGCTGGCAATTTTACGAATCAGCTTCGTGCGACCCCGCACCTTCTCAGGCTTAACGCGCTTGTTCAGTTTATCATCGCGGTCACGCATCATCTTATTCCAGTACTGTTGCTCCAGCTCCCCGCTCAGTATCTGCGCACTGTGCTCCGCCGAATTGTACTCCTTCACCAGTGCATTTGCCGAGGCTGGTTTATCGACGCGCACGAACGCCTCAAAGGCACCCTCCTTCACGTCGATATACTTTACGTACGGGTACTGTCGCAGCTCGGCCCGAAAATCCTTCACATCTACGCACGGCTCCCGGAACTTAACGCTTACGATCAGCCCCGGCTCGAACGAAAACAGTGGTTGTTTCGCAAGGGCGACGCTCTCCTCAGCCATCTCGGGCTGGTGAATTGCCTCTTCCATCTCCGATCGGTCTTCACCGATCGGCATAGCACCGTAAAAGTTGACCCTAGGGGAGGATTTAATAGATTTCATCGCAATCCCACCGACCACGTTCGTAGCGTTCGTTTTCGATTGACCTCTACGCGGATGCTTTTCTGGATGTGCGAAAAGCCGTTTTAATTTTTTTGCCTCTTCGCGCTGCAGGTTAAGATACTTGTTTCTCAATCGCCGCCACTCTTTCCTTCAAAAGAAAAGAGCATGATTACAAAGAGTGATTTTAGAACATAAACAACCAATTTAAAGAAAAACATTACACTTACTTGGTCATTATTTTCAACTCGTACATTTTATCATCCAACTGAAGTTCTTTTTTTACGGTACTGCGCCCTTTCCTTTGGCGACACTTTTTCTTCTCCTCCTGCCCTGTTGAGTGTTTTGTTCCCGAATCTGGATCATCCTTTCCCGCTTCCTTGTTCCCCATTTCGTTTTCCTCTTCTTCGGTAGCGTCCTCAAGATCTGTCTGCGACTCGTCGTGGGTGTCTTCGCCATCACTCGTTATATCAGCTTTTATTTTCTTTGCAGGCGGTTCCGAAGATTCTTCCTCATGCTTAGCTTCCTCTTCTTGTTTTCCATCAAATAGTGTCTCGTTTTTCACTTCGCTTTCGTTCAGTATTTTCGGGGTAGGGATCACAACGGCATCCGGTGAGTTTTCATGTGTTTCAAGCTCTGGCTTTACATCGCCCGTGGGAGCTATCGCTTCGGAAGTTTCCTGCTCCATCTCTCGCTTCTCTTGATCGTAGGTCTTGATGCTAGCCATTTTCGCCGGATCGGTAGTCTCGAACGTTAGCACACCGCCGAATGTTTGAAACGCCTTGAGCGCTTTCTGGACGCCGACTTCCTCTTCGAACTCAACGAAACCAAATTCTTTGATCTTCTTCGAGTGTTTAAATTTAGGGAGCGATACGTACGCCACCTTACCGTACGCGGAAAACACTTTTTGAACCCAGTCATGGTTTGCTTTCGGAGGCAGGCTTTCCACGTACAGAGTGCACTCCTCGTTGCTCCGTACGATGGATGGTTCCGACGTACGCTTAACCTTTGCTTGATCATCCGACAGCGTAAGTATGCTGGAATTTTTCAACGCCATCCCAATCTCTTCCACGTTCGTTGCAAGAGCTTTGATTTTGTTGAACTTTAAAAACTCCTCCAGTGGTACAACTAGAATTAGCAATAAGACAAATATAATAGAATCCAAAGAACTTTTACAATGACTAAAAAGGGAGATTCTTACATGGATCTTTCTGCATTAACTGCCCCATGTAGCGATCCTTGCTAAGATTAGCATCGGAAAAGTAAAACTCTATCTGCTTCCTTATAGCGTTGTACTTGTGTTTCTTTCGGTGCCGACCTTTGTTAGCATCCGTTTTATCCTTTTTACTATCACTTCTCAGTATTTGTTTTTCCGATTCCATATTGAGGAATAGATAGAACACGGCAAGACACTTTCGCAACAAACTTGAAAAGAAACAGCGCTGCTTGTTTGTAAACAATGCAACCGGCAATTTTTGACAAGTTGAACGACGTTCCAGGTTTATACAACAAGATACTATTTCATCCTATAAACCTTGACATCTGCATTCCAATGTTAAGCCGTGCTTACATTCTTGCCACTAGACTTGTGCTACTATGGATGCACGAAAAATAGAATAGTTACCCTACGAGATCAAGTGCGCCTCAATGCAACGATGAGTGGTTTTACACTATTTGAATAGATTTATTAATCTTACCTTCGACGATTTTAGCGATCTTAAAGGGTTCTTAATAAGTATCTAAACGTTTGAAGAATGTTCAGGGGCGCAGGATAAACAGAAAGAGGTTTGTATTATTCAAATTTATTTGCTTACTTTCTTAACCCATTAATCTTAGCTTCATTACGCTTAACCGTAGATCAACTCACAAGTACTAACCTCAACAGTCTTCCATCGAATTCCCAAGCCTGAACGATAAAGCAAAACAAGGTTGTGCAGCATCCGCAACGCTACCCTTTAAACAAAATCGTTCTATCACGCCATTAGATTCCTAACTATCTTGCTTAATAATTCACGTTTGTACCCAATGTCTAGCTTAACGCTCTAAATAAGGTGTGCTCTAGTGTACGTGTGCATGGTCCTAGCTTCCGGCGACTGTGAAACCCTAAATACCTTCCGAAATTGCTGCGGCGGGTCGTTTATATTGGCAAGAACCACGGTGAATGTTTAGCAGCATCCGTGCAACGAGGGCTTCCTTGAGCACTTGGTATGATTAGAGAGTGCCTATTGGTGAACATGTGTTGTTAGTGGAATAATTCAGCATCACATGGCGCACGTGGACGCCCTGGCCGCGGTTCGGCCCTGGTTGCCGCCGGCTCAGCTTCCGCTGCGGACCTTAGTTTTGGCGTGCCATTCCTGCGTTTCCTGCGGTCCTACTATCATTTCTTCTTGTTTTTCTTGTTGCGCAGCTCCTCGATCTGCTGCGCGTAGCCGTAGTTGTTGATTTCCTTGTACTCGTTGTCGCACTTAAGCAGCAGCTCGTACCACTGTTCGCCCTGGACTCGCGGCGCGTCGACTGTCCCGCCGTACGCCGCCGGCAGGCACTCCTTGGAGATGTGCTTGTACAGCGAATCGCGATCGGTGCCGTGGAAGATAATGCGGTTGCGCAGCTTCTCGCGCAGGATCGGCTTGAACAGGGCGAACACCATGTTGAAGATCTTTGGCTGGTTGATAATGTGGATGCCCTTGATGCGCAGCGGCACGGCGTCCTGCAGCCAGTCTACGATGCGCTTGGCGAACGGTGGCGTGAACTGCCAGGCCTGCTGCAGCGTTAGGCCGTCCATGTCGAAGATGACGACCGCACCGTGCACCTGCGTCTCGGGCTCGAGCATGGCCGCCTCCAGGAACAGCACGCACCCCTTGAACACCTCGTCCAGCGTCACTTCCTTGTGCTTCCAGTTTTTGCCCAGCTCCAGCAGCAGCACGCGGCGCCCGAGCTGATCGCGGTTCGGGAACACAGCCAGGATGTTCTGCTTGAAGATGTTGGCCTCCTTCGATGGCATTAGCTCGTTGTACATGTCCCAGTGTTTGATCTTGAACTGGTAGTATCGTTTAATCTGGAAGGAACATTAAGGCATGAACGTGAGAGCGCAATTAGAAGGCACGATAAAGTATGACATAAATAGTTTAAATAGTGAGTTTTTACTCACCAGTTCACACGCACTCTTGGCGTAGAATTTACATGGACGAAGGAATCGGATCATCCAGTCATCATTATCAAGCGGTACTACCAGCCCTTCCACTTCTAGAAAACGAAAGATATGGAGAGTAAAGAAACAGTTCCGTTGGATAAGTTTTAAAACAAATGATTTTCTAAAGCCGGCATGATTGCGAAAATCCCAATCCCTCGCAACAGACTCATGGCCAATACCTTAAACCCCGACCTTTTCGTAATGCAGCATCAAGTAGTAATTTTGAACAGTCATTGTCTGTCCGTCTGATGAACAAATAACCATTCGATGGCTCATTGCGTTTCGTCATAATTGCGATCAGAGAACCACCAGAAACCGCTGCTACTTGAGCCGGCGAGGTGAAGGCGGAAAGTCTAGACGGGATGTACGCAAACTTTCCAGCATGTCTCGTGCATTCGCTTAACCACCTAACAACAATCGTTGCCCGGTCCAATCTTCCTATTGGGTATAGCAAAAAAATCCCCTTCCGTTGCGGCTATGTATGACTAATGATCATTATTGATTCTGTACGAAACCGCAAAACGAACGTCAGAGGTTCATGCCAGCCTGCTGGGACGTCCCCAGAGCTGTGTAAATGGAAGTCGAGTATGAGACTGAGATTGTTTTTTTCTCCAGCAAAGGGGCTCGTCAATCATGGAAGCGGAAGCAATAGAAAGTAGTCCAATCGAAAGTAAAATCCTGGTCCCGTTTTCTCCGTTATTACAAGTCGTATAATTGCGCTATGTGGTTCATCACCTTAAAATCTGTTTAGTTGACATTTTATACATTGGAGATAAAAAAAAAATAACACAAACGAAACAAGATTCGTTTCGTTGCTGACAATTACAATTTACCGCTTCATGACGCATTTTGCAGCTATTATTTTTGCAAGTCATCAGCCCATAAAAATAGGTCGAAAATGAATTAAAACGAACAAAAACCAATGTTCCAAGGCCCTCGGTGTTTAGAGGAACGGTGTTTGATGACGAGGAAGAATTTCATTACCTAGTGATAATTTGCGAAGCTATAGCGGCTACGACTTCTAATGATGGATGATTCGATTTGTGTGATGGCTTTGCCCTTGGCCTTGCCCCGGCGCGCGCGGATGCATAACGTTCGCCACGTGCTTACCTTTGAGCAGACTCCGCAGCTCCTCGATGGCGGCAACACGCGTTTCCGGCGTCTCGCGCAGTTCATTTTGGGCCACCTCCTTGCCGAAGGGAGTCAGATCTTCCAGCTCAAATCGCAACACGTAGTCGCCCAGCTGCACCGATGGCAGCTCCTCCACGTCGGAAAGCATCGTTGGGACCCCTGGGGGGAAGAAAAACATCACAAACAAACAATGCTTTTAATATCCACCGTTTCGAACCGCTCCCCTCTTGGAATCGACTGTAAATTATAATTCGCCTGCCCCTTGTTTTGCGTAAAAGTCAGGTCTCACTAATGTACTTACTCATGATGATGGAATAACGTGATCGTGGCAGGAAACGATCACTAATGCAAACGGCTGAAACTGAACGACGGAAACAAAACGAACCAACTCTTTTCAACTAGCTGCAGTATGGAGGGCGAATTAACAAAACAATTGTAAAGATTAAAGGCATCTTTCTGGGCGATTTTAATGCAGTGGTTTAGAACGTCAATAGTTCGTTTCCGATTGACGATGAATCACCAAGCTTTATGGATACTTTCAATCATGAAAATGAACAAGCTAACCTCTAACATGGTGTTAACCTTCTTGTTGCACGGTAACTAAATGCTTCTTGCTTGCTCATTAGTGGCTTGGAAGTTTCGATATATATCATTTTGTGCTACAAAAGAATTTCCAGGCATCTTTTTTCAGTTAAAACTCAGATTGCGAAAGATTGAAATGCCACCTGCTGGGACTGTGCGTGTTAACACGTTCTTCAGGAACATATTTGTAACGTGCGTGCGTTTTTCTCTGCCGTTTATGTACGTTAGAAATTTTCGGACACCTGGCCTTCCTAATGTCCAGGTTTCTACTCTTTCTGGTGCTAATTTGTTGGCCTCATACGCCGGTAACTGACCGGAAGCGTCGTGGGCTAGCTTTACCCTTGAATCACGCACACGAACTTTAGTTGCGCGCGTTTGTAGGACAGATTGGCGTGAGCTGAGGCGCGCCTTGAGGCCCGACCGACGGCAGCTCCGTCAGCTTAGCTCGGCAAACAACCACCACTAATCATGCTGAACTGTAATTAAATCGAACGAATGGCGCAGGGGCTTCTTAACTTTTCCGATCATTATCGCTGGCACAAAACAAAAACAAAAAACTATTCTTCGAGATGATAATTATTATTCGAGCTACGGGATCTACGAGCATCTGCCGGGAAAGTTCAGCAGATCATCCGGATCTCGCCTGCATCGTTGTTTAAATCCGTGGCGAATGATGGGAGACCCGCCTTACGTAAGCGTGTTATCGGTAGCAGTATCAGTTCAGGTGTCGGCTTAATTGGCCCAGCAGCTTATTGTTTGGCCACGGAGCGTGTGGGGAGCGCATTGGCAATTTGCGGGCAATTTGCGCCGGTACACACTGATCGCTGAACCTGATTGGGAGTCATTCTGGATTCACCTTTGAGTCTAGATAGATTTGCGCAAGCAATCGGTTGTTCCAAGAGGGCTTGAAGAACGCATCAATCATCCCTCTGTAGGGAATATTTTCCATACAGGCTTTAGAATTGTAACTTTTTTCCTATTTGTGTGTGAGTGATCAGACCATCAAATGTGAATTAATGAAAAAAATGCCTTCATGATTTTTTGTTAACATGTTAAATGCTTTAAAAATCACAGATGGAACCAGCCGAATGCGTTCAACAAGCTCAAAGAAAACAGTTCAATGTACACTTGCTGACCCGCTTTTGGAAAATGCAAACCAAGCAAAGGTTATTCGGGCGCGTTTACGCCTTCTTTCGTACAACAAATTGTTAACGTTACGGAAGGCTCACCAGGTTGACCCGTAAGGGGGGTTGGTTTTTTCGTATCGATTCTGAATCAATCTGCCTCACCTGGCAATCCTTGACCGGCTGAGGTGGAGTTGAAAAAAAAAGCGAAACAAGCTCTCCTTCCCATCATTAACCATGCGTGCATATGCGTGCATGGAAAAGTGTAACGACTGCACTTTCCGTTCGGACCTGCCGTCGTACAGTTCAGCTATAACTGGGAGAACTGCACGCTGCATGCAAGATGGTTGTTATTTCAGTGGCCTTGAAACAACCTTTCTTTTGCGATAGCAATGCACACACCTTCGTAAACCTAAACATTGCAGATGGTGATCGTTCTCTCATTTGAACTTCTCAACGAACATGAAGCAGTATGGTTTCATTGCACTGTGCAGGGTGCAGAAACCACACGGTATAACAACGTAAGGAGGATGCTACTTGGAGCCGAAATATAGAAAAACCTTTAATCCAACAATTGCTTTCTCCGACAACTTCACCGAGGGATCACACAAGTTTGTACTAACAAGTTTGGAGCGATTGCACAGCAAACTTCGTCACTCGCGCTCGCGGTAAATGGTGTACGGTCTTGGAAGATGCTGAGATCGACGCGAATTTCGAAAGGGAATCGAGTCAGTACCGATGCCCGCAAGCGCTCTTTGAATACTAGCGCAAAATGCCGCCCGACGGAGTCGATATATAAAAATTCTGAACCACGATCTCGCGGTTCCAACGATCGATGATGGAGCACACGGGTGCGAGCGTGCGCGCGGATTGAAATATGCGCGTGTGTCGGGTGGTCGGCTCACATACACGCGTGTAGCCGTAGATGGCGATCGCTGCCGGGGGAAACGTAGTGCATATTTCTCACCCCGATGGTGAGCTGGTTTTTGAGCTCAGTAGCGAGCCAGTGAGCTCACTGTGCAAGCGATGCAGCCGTTGCTTCTCCGTGGAAGCGCAAAATGCAACTTAAACGATGGCTTCGATTCAGTAGAGGGACAAAAAAGAAGAAAAAAAGCAATCAGATCTACAACCCAAGCGAAACGAACTCCAGAAACACATTGGGTGGGGGGGATCGGTTAATGCAATACTGCGCTCCGTTGCAGTGCATTCGAAGCAGTTTCTCGCAGATTGGTGCAGTTTTCGGTTCGGGGAGTTTGCGATGAAAAAGTGCATCCCCAAGGCTGCCGTGGATTCCGCTTTACAGTGGGCTCGAGTGGACTTTGAAAACGGAAAGTAGTTATCCTTCGGATTTGCCCGACGAATGAAGTCGCCGTCGGCTTCCATCTCTTTGGCTTGTTGTGGTAGTTTTCTGTAAATCTTCAGAAACAGGAACAGAAAGAAAAGACACAGACAGGGTAGATTCATCAGGATCTTATCCGGGTTGAATGGTCGTCCAGCGAACACTGCTCGTGGGAGGCATTGGAAGTGGAGCCTTGATCCCTCAAGATCATGGCCGGTCAGCGTGAGTTGACAATATGTCGACCTATCCTGCCGGTCTATCTGTCTCGAGATGCCTGTACACGTGTAACGGCCAACAATGGCACGAGCAGCAGTTTCAAAGGTGACAGAGTTAAAATGCGCAAATCATGCAAATTTGATGCTTCATCAATTAACGTCACACCCGCGCAGATTTCCATAATGATTTTTGGTAAAACGAGATAATTTTCCTACTTGAAGAGAAGTCAAACATCTTCGTCGAGTGTCGCTCAAAATTCATCCAACTGCCCACAATAAATTGGAAGCAAAATGGTTGGGAAGTGTCTTACACAATCGGTTGTCGTTAATTTGTTTTGGAATGACGTTGATCAACAAACGGCATGCGCTAAGAACGTGAAGTGAGCCGTTTTCGCACCATGTTAATAATTTCACGCTTCAATATGAGCCATAAAAATGGTACCAATAGCTCGTGCCTAATTTATTGCATTTTAAACGTTCATAAACGTGGTGCATAAAATCTCCAATTAGGTTTTTATGCTTGAATTACTGCTGCGTGAACTTCTTGATGTTGAGGTTGTAAACAAATGTTAATTAATGGCACTTTGGCATTGTTGAGCAGTAGTAAAGTTTCTTTCTTCATTACTGATCACACTAATCGACATGTACTAATCGACAACTCTACTTCTGTGATAAATTTTTGAAATTTCTCCCAAGTTTTAGGATGGTACATTATCCAATCGTATTGAATTGGAAAAAAAATCGTTCGTAATTCGGTTCCATTGATGTGAGATTCGACCTTTTTATTTAAGATAATTTTTCTTGCCACAAAATAAGGTAATGCTGGAATATGTTAATGTTCTTAGCATGTAAAGTTATCTCCATTCGTAGCTTTACGCAAAATGCAGCACATTGCCATAAACTGTTCCTCTACATCCGTTTTCTGACCTACTGATCCCGTTTCTTGGTCCCACTTATCGGCTTTGTTATCAATGCCACAATGGAAAGAAATGTGAGCTGCTTTTCGAATGTGTTATGAGCTCATTCTTAAGCCCACTTTTGCTATCATGGAACTCGGGGCCTGGGCAAAAGCAAACAAAGGAAGAAATAGACAGATCCATCGTACGGGCATGTTAGAAAACGACCTTCATTGTTCTCCTCGCATCGAGAAAACGAGACTATTTCCCGTCTAGCGCCTGTTCCTCATTCAGAGTGATGGATGGATAAGCTTCGCAACGACCTGGGCGGCCTGATCCTTCCATTCCGTTCACCAACGTGCACTTGTTTCCTGCTTTGCAACGGATTGGTGTGGGAAGCTGATGTACGGCTTTTTCCCGCAACGGATCGGACCAGGGGGCGCCCCCGCCTAAAGGCAAACTGGTTAATGAAAAATTCATACACAGAGTATCTCCCTTTGGAGCAGGCGAGGGGGAGTGTGCACACAGATAGAAAATGTAAATCGCTCGTCGGGGAAAGATTCCCTCTTGCGAGACACCGGCAAAAGCACCATGCACGAGTGCGAGGTTCGTTTGAAGCTGTGATCGCGAGTTTAGTTCAGAGATCGAGCTGCACATGGTGCGTCGCGTGCCCCCAGCAATCGACTAAACGTCAACAGCGACATTAAGTCGGGGCAAGCGATCAACCATCGACCAGGGCAAAGGAGGGGGGTACTTGGAGTTGGAGGGTACTTGAATACATTTAGCGTGTCAATGTGAGGTAATCGAACGATGCCGGTATAAGCAGTTTTCGCCTCACCGTGCCGCCGACTACTTCAGTCTACTCCAATCCCAGAGGTGTTCCCCGATCGTCCTGATCAGCCGGGTCTACCGGGTGCCACACTGGATCAAAGGTTGCCACTATGACACAATGTCTTGCGACGGGGTCTGTCGTCATCCGCGGGAAAAACGAACATGTGTTGCGCTGGGCGTTGTGCTCGGAGTCTGAAGGAGGAAGTTAATAATAGTCCGCAGACACACACATACCCGAACAGATGATGGTGATGCGCACTTAGTGAACGATTAGGCTTCTGTTGTTCCCGTGACAAAGTAAAAACGGGAGCAAAAATATTAAAAACCGAAGACATCCAGTAAAACCGAAAAATGTTAAGCGAAAAAAAAAAGATCAGGGAAAACTGCCGAATTTTCTATGCACTATTCGCTGTAATAGATCTAAAACCATTACGGTAAAAGGCCTGGCAAGTGGTTTTAATTTCTTTTTCTTACGCATCAGAGATTGGCAAATTTCGCAATAGTCATACCTAGCTCCTGGAACCATTTTATGATTTTTAATTTAACACTTACCGCTAAGTCTGGACCTGGAAGACGGGTTTAGTTAGTCACTATCGCCTTTAACCAGGGTTCTGGATTCAGGCTTTGTTGAATCACCACGCTGGATACTCGACACCGCGGTTCAGCGGAGGTCGATCGAGCAGGACGTGTGCTTGTTTGGTTCCGCGCTGGAAAGTGAGTGATAAACAAACGTGTTTCCGGTTTTAGTTTGTAATGCCGACAGTGGGCTTGGTGTGTTTCGCAGTGCGCGTTCGACCAGTCGGTTCTGGAACACGAATTAGAATAATCGGTTCTTTTTTTATCCTTCTTTAAGAATAGATTAAGCACTCTGCTACAGCACAAGCACTGAGAGCGAAGTGGACGATACGGCGGAAACGCTTCCTACCGGCAGTGTATGTTTGTGATGATTGTGTGCAGTTTTAGGTCACAACAATAATCACGCCATGGATCGAGAGTACGCCACAACACTTTTTTAATGCTACCTAACTATGGAGATATCGAGGAACTACCGTTTCTTTAGACTGGGCACTCTGTACGCCGTTCTGGAAGACGTGCCCAGAATTGGCAAGTTACGTCCGCTGTCGGCACTTTCACTCCAAGGTCTGGATGGATCTTAGCACACACACGCGATTGCGTTCGTCGGGGGCGTTGCTGGCAATCTGTGTGTCACCGAACGACTGACGACTCTATTTATCGTACTAGCGCACAGAGCGTCGAACGTTGCCGAGGTCCGGGCTCTGGGAAGGGTTCTGCTGCCTTTCTTCCTGTGGCGAACGACCGATGGATGAGTAATTGAGTTGCGATAGTGCGCGATAGTTAAAGTCGTCTGGTTCGGTAAACACACAAAGAAATCGCCTCTGCAACTTTCCGCGTGAGGCCTCACGCTGCGCGGCCACAAACCAAACCCACACACACACACCCGAAGAGAAGATTGGCAGTTGTCTTCGATTAGCGGCCACGAGAATAAGATGTACGCAGGAACGAACATGCACGCTAGGGCATCGCATTGGAAGATTGAATCACTCGAGATCGTTTAGCACAATTTTAGACTGGCTAATCGTACCCGTTTTTCTACCACACACGACCGACGACGCGGCTCACTGGCGGAACACGTGGTTGGAGACGTAGTGCGTCATTTTGTCCCAGAGCTTGACGCAAAGATGCGGCAGATAGTGGCGAGAAAGTCGTATCCTACGCGGAGAGAGATACTCGGAGCTCCATGCAGCGGAGATGCGCTTTTGCGGAATGCCGGGTTTGTTTTGACAACGTGTCGGAACTACCGCGCCGTGGCCGTTTCCATTGGCAACCGCTCCCAGATGAGAAACGCTCCCCTTTTTTTCTCTTGCGCAATGCGCAATAAATATTTCCTCCACCAAACAGCTGACTTGGTTCCGGAAACGACTGGATTTCACCTCTCTGCGCTCCTCTCGCCGGCTATAGTTTGGTTACCGCGAGAACCTACCGATTCGTGTGGTTTGATTTGGCCGTTTGGTTGTTGGACGGTCTCCACTGGCCACTAATGGAACAGCAACTGAAGCTGCCTGCACCGGTACCGTACCGCTATATAACACTTGCACTTGCACCGGGGCGTGTTCGGTCGGCACTTTCTACGCGTGGGGGCTGGGAAAAGGGAACGTCCCCAGGGGGAGGTAGACAGGGCAGAGCAGCTGAGCTGATTACTGGCAGGGCGCTTTGTGTGTTTCTTCTCGCAAATTGAACAGAGTTGTTTTTTTTTATTCTTCTCTCCTCTACGCCGATTCCACCCTCCCGGCTGACTTCAGACTTTTGGCCTCAAAGTCCACCGGTCTTCCGGTCGGCAGCGAAACAATGCGAATCGCGAGTCAGGAAGAATGCTGGCCGGCGCTGCTGCTGATAATTATGGCTGGAAATAGTGGCGAGAGAACGTACCCCCGCTCGAGGCCGTGGCGGAGCTGACCGGTTTCACCCCGTGATGCACTTATTGTTGCACTTGTTCGCGTTCATTACTCCCGTCGGCAGCATCTTTGGCACATCCAGTGTTCGGCCGGGCAGTTCGTTCAACGGATGGTGGTGTTTCTGGTGTGGTCTAATTAGGGTATAATTTTGCGCTAATAACTGAGTCCCATACTGGCTAGCGAAGTTCGGAGAAAGGGCGATGCTAAACCCTTTCTTACCGTTATCAAGCAAATCATGAAGTTCTCAAATTATCTCGATAGACACTGCACAACCATGCATTTTGTAAACGTTATCGGTGTAATAAGATGCACTCACACGTTACAAACTAACAGAACAGTCTTTTCAGATTTTTAAGGCGATTATTATGGAACCCTTCAAGGCAATTTGGGAAACGAGAACGGGTTTACGGAGTCACTTTAATTTTTTTGTTGCGCAAATTTAAAATTGGTTACGATTCTGAAAATTAAACGAAAATCGATTTTCACACTTGCAACACAATTTCTGTTTTCGAAAGTCACCGTTTTAAACGAAAATACGTTTAAAAATACTGAGAGATGCTTTTCTCTTTATCAAACCTTCCTTTTTCTTCCACCGGAAGAAAGAATGGCAGCAGGACACTCGTGATCGGTGTTACTTCACTAACAAAGAACTGATGGCCTAAAGGAGTGCACCGTTTCCACACTTCATGACCATCCCATGACGTTGCACAATCGACGTGAACCGGGGGCGGGTGCAAAGGTTTCACTATGGAAAAATGTAAATTTAAACGAACCGCGTTGCTAGCTTTCCATTGTACGTTGGCGTACGGTATAGTCACTACCCGCTTGGTCACGACGTGAAGAGTCGTTGCAGAAGGCAGGCAAGCTAGTAGCTAGTAGCAAACCATTTCGAAACAAAATCTAATTAACTGTGGTAAAAGCCCTAAAAATAGTAACCGTCAGTAAACGGTGCAACACGCATGTTTCGGGAGGTTCAAACGGGTGATGTTACCGAATCCTGAATTGGCCACATTGAAAAAACAAAATCTTTTAATGGCCTTTCTTCCTGTTCTTCGAAAGAGTCACACCAATCAACGCGCGCTTCGCGCAAAAACAATTGTACCTTTTCAGGGTGCAGAGGAAAGAAACCCGCGACGAATATCCTTCTCCACGAGCGGCGTAGAAGAAAACAGAACTATAGATTAAGGCACACCGACCCGAACCGTAGGATCCCAACGGAAACTGTATGCTACCGTTCGTGGCAGAAATGTTGCGCAGACTGGCGCACCCGGTAGCACCGGTAGCAGCATGACCGCGGAGCGAGAAAAAAAAAATAGGAAGAAGGCAAAGCGTGCGCGCCCAAGAGAGGCCTCAGAGTTCGACCGCGGCGGCGACGGCGTGTTGGTATTCAAATTTTGAGCCACCCCTCGTCGGCAGCGGCGTGGCTAGAAAAGGTTGGCTACGACCGGGTATGGCAAGAATGGCCGTAAGGTGCGAAGGAGACAGATGCCGCTGGTTCGTGGGGAGCTTGCAGGCGTAAGTCGTTGGTGTGCAGGAACCTTTTTCTTGCTGGGGGGCACCATGGGGCGTAAAAGCAGTGTGATCGGTAACGTAGTGGAACAATCACCCCCCGACAACTGGCCTCGGTGCAGAGCGTGTGGTTTGAACTTGCTCTTGCTCTTGTGTCTAGCAGAATGGGGCTCGAGAGGAGATGGTGGGGTGGTTTGTGTTTGCAACAAACCACCTATGTTTCAAACAGTCCTGCTCATAATTATAAACCCTCTCGTTGTTGGCTTTTCATGAGTAACCTTTCTAGCAAAATTAAAACGATTTTCGACTATCAGCCAATCAGAGAGAGAGAGGGAGAAATACTTACCTTGGATGGCTTTAAAAATATGAGTATCACTGTATGTACGTTAAAATGGCTCCAGTGGTGGTGGTAATTATTATTTATCGTCAGCATGGGTAGAAATGACCCTGCTGGGGCATACTTGAAGGACCAGGGTGTCCACTGCGAGGCTCTGCACCATTGCCAAATCACCCGAGTGTAATGATCGGATTTTGTTGTGCGGCGTTGCTAAATACTCCCCACACAGCCTCATGAGCCGTAAGATCCGACACGTGCAAACACAGACGGCGTAAGTGCAGGACAAACATAGTGTCGTACGCCCGGACACTTCGGGACGACTTGGGCATGATTTTGGGCGCTACGGCGCCCTTCGTATACCAAGAAGTCCATTTCGGTTCCAAATGGCTCATAATTGTGAGCTTGAGCAGCAGTTGTGCAACCAGCGAATTAAATCATAAATTGCTACTCATCTCACAACATGCGCCAACTGCTTCTCCCTCCACATACACAATAGCAACAAGAAGTGGTTTTTCTTCTCCTGAGCTGCACGCCCATTCATTGTTGGGGCACGTTTTGCTTCAGGCATGCGCCACTTAATTGCGAGAGCTTCGTAATCGCACACGCAATATAGCTCACAAAATTGTTAGATGTGTCTATGCGAAAAAAGAAAAGAACAGCTGCCTCTTATTACGGGAGAGGCTGCGCTCTCTGGTGCGTGTGGGGCACGGAAGCTTCAATGTGGAAATTATCTCCGGTGGAAACCAATATCAGCGGCAGTCAGTGTACGGAAGCGTTCCTCGCTTCGATCGGATCGGCAAGAAATCACAAAAAAAAACAATGCACGAGACTGATAAGTCGTAAAAAATAACAATCTCTCCTACGACACATTTAAAGCTTTCGAAACAAGATCCATGAAAAAAGGAAAAAACATCCTAAAGGAGCAAACTTAACATTTGAAAAGCATTTCACAATTAGCCTGCACGATGACAAATATTTCTTGATTTACAGAAGCTTCAAAAGTCACTGGTTCGTGTTGGTATTTTCAATCAGGAGGAGGCTTGTTTGAATTTGCGTGGACACAATACTCTCGTGCCATTTTCAAAAATCAAATGGAAGGTCTTGAAATAACAGATTAAATTCAATGGCATGGTATTCCTTTAGATGAGTTTCTTTTGTACCGTTCCCACTCCTTCCTGGAGCGATCGATGTGTGCTACGGAACAAAGTGCAATGGGGTTGCTGCTTTTATTTTTAGGTTAATCAGATGCACCCAGCGCGGCCTAACGCCACACCACAGTTCACCGGGACACAGCAGTTGTGTTTTGCGAACGCGGAAACGCTGGAAAGGTGAGCGTGCACCTTCCTTCCCACTTCCTTGAGGCAGCGAGGCGCAGGTTGGATGACGGCTTCACCCAACCCGGATGCGCATCAGCCCCGTCCATCGGGCGCAAGTGATTAGATCGCGCAAAGAGGCGCGTTGTGTTTCTTCATACACGTTATCGTAACGTTGCATGCCGCAAACGAGCGAACGATTGACTTACGGTCAGATTTAAAGATAGTTGAAGTCTACCCGGGGGTCAGCGGGGGCAACATCTCATTACACGAGAGCATTAGTGTGGCCTATTAGGGAGGTAAGAGTACGGGATTGGGAGTGGAAAACAATGTGAAAAAGGGCAAATTGGGCATATGATCTCGTGCCGCGCCTCGTAACTAGCTTGCATGCTTACGATTTCTTATTTATCTTTGGTCTTTGTTT
The DNA here is from genome assembly GCA_914969975.1 of Anopheles atroparvus. NCBI lineage: Eukaryota > Metazoa > Arthropoda > Insecta > Diptera > Culicidae > Anopheles > Anopheles atroparvus. Next base: position 23,043,673 of record CAJZCY010000003.1, read on the forward strand.
TGTTTTACCCGAATGAATGACTTTTTCCCATCATATTTGAAAATGTGTCCACGTTCTACTTTACAGCACACTTTCAAACATCTGCAACGGTTTTAGAGTGCATATGAAAAATATGTCTTTTATTAGATTACTTATTGTATGTGTCTTGCTTTTTTTTTCGTTTGTTACATTATTATTGGCTTAGTGCTTTATTGTAGGTTGCGTTCAATTAGCGATCGGTTTTAGATTTAGACTTGGGAGCTGGAAATTTGTCTTGTCTTAAAATGTTTCGATTTCCCCACTAAAAGGGGAATCGATCTTGTTTATCAATACTTTATCAAACAAAAGGCAGAAAATAGGTTGATTAAAAAAAATCCTTCCATTTACTTGTGACGTTTGCTAAAATTAAACAGTTTTCATAAATGCAGAAAGTCCTGTTGCTATGCTGTTGCTATCGTATGACAATGGCGATGTGAAAGAATGCAATTTTTAAGTTGATGAGTAACTATCGCTAGAGGAACATTTACAATTAATTAACAATTTTCCAGCCTTACATACGATCCTGACTTTATGAGCTTCTCCTTCTTCTCTCCTAAACTAATGTCTTTCACAAGTTCTGATAGTTGCTCACAGAGTGGCCACACACGCGCACACACACACACATTCGCTCGTGGTCTATCGCACACGCAACATTCATGCCACATGCCCTGGGTCCCTCCTAACACCCCTCTCGCGTTGCCGCTTGAGGGATTTCACTTTAAGGGGATCCCGTTTCCGGTATCAGTTCTTTGCGGGCGCGTTTTGATTTGGTTTAATTTTCTCATACAGAAAGTCCTGCATCATGTTCCGACCCGGAGTGCGAAGCTTCTTCTGCACGAAATGAAACTGCTCCCGGGCGAACTCGTACAGCTCGTTCTCCATCTGCCAGACGGTGGACTCCTTGATCTTGGCCACCGTTTCCGGGGCTGGCTCAACCTTCGATTTTGTCTTGCGTAGGTGCGATTTGTTGGACTTTTGGAAGTGGGACACGGCGCCACGGTACAAACGCGGCAGGGAGAGCTCCAGCAGCTCGATGAACTCGTCCATTTCCTCCGTCAGTCCGACCAGGAAGTACTCGTTGACGAGATTTCGTTTCGCCTGCTCCAGGGCCCAGCTGCTGCCGGGTTTCCAGCATTCGGCATGGTGACCGCAGAAGAACGGGATCTGCAGCCACATGTTCGTGGGATCACAGTCGGGTTTCTGGCGAGAAACGCACTCGTCGAACGTCATTGTATCGCCGGCCCGGTGACGCACCAGATACGGCCGGTAGTCGTCACCGTAGCGCAGGAAGTAGTAGTACGAAACCAGCCGATCCAGCGGTTGCCGGATTAGGTTAATGTACAGCGGTTTCGATGGCATACCGTATCTGAAAGATGTGATTAGAGACAGTCATTATTTTCCATCATTCGCCTTGCTCGACGTAGAGCAATCCTCACTTTGAAAAATCTAAGAAAGCCATGTGTCCATGGTAGAAGGCAGGTTTCATACTATCCCATGCGGTAATATTGCGCACAAACTTGAGCTGTAGGTGAGGGAAAAACAAAACAAAACATCCATCAAAGTTTGCGCTTATAAGTATTCCAGGCATGCTGTGTTGCATTCGCATGCTCTTCCCTCTCCCCACTTCCCTTCCTAACGTACCTGATTCGGTAGCGATAGTACGTGCATGTTAGCGGTAATGTTAATGTGCAGTACGTGGAATGCATTTTTCTTGCACAGATCGTACGTTAGGTTGACGAAGCTGGTGCTGCCCGTCTTCGGTACCCGGTTGTAGATTATCACAAACTTTTCGTCGTAGTTTTGGTAGGTCGTCTGGTCATCCACCTTGCCCGTGGACGTTTGCCAGTGATTTATACGGCTGTGTATGAGCTGCCCATCGTTGCCTATAAACAAGTATGTTATGAAAAACTCGTGTGCAGATTTGTTTCAGACCCGAGACTTTGACCTGCCTACTTACCGTCAGCCACATGAACCGTCAGTTTATCGCCGTGTATCACCTTCGTCGAAAACCAGTGATATAGCAGAATGAACACAAAACCAGCGGTGATCAACGTGAGCAGGAAAAAGTATTTGGTTGTTATCATTTCTGTTTCTGTCTGATGCTGCCGTCCGCTTTCCCCCGAGCTGCCGCGCCCCGTAGCGTGTGGAGGGCGACTGCAGGATCGAACGGAACACCGCGAATGTTGTTTTTTTCTGCAATGTGTGCTTCCCGGTCGGTCGATTTTTTAAATTATTAAATAACTACACTTTAGTTATACAAGTTTAGTTGCCAAATACATCTTTAAAGACGGAGCTCCGTGGCACGGAACGAAACTGCAGTTTTCCAATATTTACGCCCCCCTGTTATGTTTTCGACATGATACAGATTTTTTTTCTCTCCTCCTCCTCGTTGGTGTATGCAGCGATGTGAATATGTTTGCACAGTTTGACGTCTGGTAATGTTTATCTTTTGTCAAATTTACTCAGGCCTACCAAGTAGCGATGTGAATATGGTTGAGCGATGTGAATATGGTAGGTCCTGATCCGGAATATGGACTTTTTGCAACAGGCACCAATTGCAGGAACTAAGCTCAATGTTGTTTTGCTGCTCAGTTTATCAAAATTAATTTTCAATTTCGATAAACAAGGTTTACTTGCAATAACCATGTACAAGACAAACAAATACTTCATTCAGCTTAAAAAGTATAACATGAAAACAGGTAGCTAATCTAATTGGTACACTAGAACATGGTGTTGCTAGCTTCTGGAACTTGGTGCACCGTTCCTTTATTACGAATGAGGATAATGGGTGCGGGTTAGAACTATCGACACTACATCCGAGCAGCATCATTCTGAAGATTGTCTATCTCTTTGTGGTCGCATTTTCTGAAATCTAATCGCACATTGTACCATCTTTTTGTAAGTGGTGCATACTTTCCCGTTTAGTGCGAGTTTTACCCCCTCGTTCTTCTTTCCTGCTTTTAGCATCGAATGCCGTTGCCGTACTCGATCGGATTATTTTAGGCAATACCTAACCTTAAAAAAAGCTGAAAGAAAAACATCGGTTCCTTCACCGCAAATAGTCAAGTGTTCAGACAAGCGCAAAGAACAGTCCATCAGAATGGCCACCGTGATTCGTCTGAAGAGAAGGGTCGATGAGGATCCCTTGAACGCATTCGTTCTGAATTGCAAACGGCAACGAGTGGAAGGATCTTCAGCAGAACTCGAACCGAACGCGAATGTGGAGGAAGGCTCATCGACGATTCTGAAGTTTGCTGGTACTTTCACAAAGGTATGCATAAAGGTTCACGTTTCCTTCATCTACGATCGATATTCCAATTGGGGTGACTTTTTCTTTTCTTTGCAGGCTGAGGGCATCGCATCGCATCTACAGAACATCCACAAAGATCAAGCAAAGGACGCGGTTTCGCGTGTGCACCGACCGAACATAACACCTCGCAACCGGCTGGCCACGAAACAGAACGCGCAGAATAATCGGTTCAAAATCGTCAACTGCACACGCTCGATCACAAACTTGGAGAGCGAACAGACGGAAACTGCCATCCCGACGACTATTGTCGACGTCGAGCGGGACGATGTCCGGCTGGAGGAAGTCGTAGTCACAGCCGGACAGCAAGAGCCAGCGTTGATCACCCCAGCGACGGAAGACGTGGCTGCCAGACAAGAGCAAATGCAACAGTCGTTTGGGGGACACTATTCGTACGAAAACGGAGTGCACTACGTGTACGATCTGTATGTGGCCGACACGAGCCCGAATGTCACGCACATTCCCTACTTCACTGGCAATCTGGACGAGCTCAGGTTGGTGCTGATAGAGGACGCCTACTTTGCGTTCTATTCGTTCATTTGAATGGTTGGTTGCACATCCGGTGGCACACTAGACGAGGAGGGGGCCACTGTCCTCGCGGGGGCTCGCTATCCGTAGAACAACACATACAAAGTTTGTCATTTCTCCATTGAATCATACTAGCATTTAAGGTAGAACAAAACATTAAACACTCTCTTATTTGATAAAATATAATATGAAGCGACGAACTAAGGCACTCTGTTCCGCCAGTGCGGTGGAATAGTTCCCGTTTGCTTTCCCAGTAATCGTTCTGTGTGGTCTGATTCATTTTTGGGTTCGTTTTTCCAATGAAAAGTTATGTTGGGCATTCGTCCCGGGAGGTGCCCTCCTCACTTTAGATCTTCTGGCCGGATGTGTTTGCCATCATGAGGATAGGCATCTGAACCGTTCGCGTTTGCGTCTCATTTCAGCGTTATGGTATGCGATGATCCACTGTACTCGTCGCACCGTGGCCTCGACTCGGATGATTCCAGTGATGCCGATTCGGAAGATTCGAACGCGGAGAACAACTGGCGCAACGAATACCCGGAAGAGGAGGATCAACAGGACGACAAAAGCATCGGGGAGGAAGATATACTGCGAGCGGTCGAGGAACTCGATTTGGGTAGGCTCAAGAGGTTGGGTGCGGGTGAAGCGTGTCATGGTATTGTAACGAATCCATCGTGCTTCCGTTGCAGATGGTGAACGGGAACTTTCGTCGGATGACGATTACGTGCGATACGACGACGGTGAGGAAGACGGATTTGTCTATCCACGGGACGATGGCGTTCTGTACACAGACGAGGAGGACGACTCGAACAGCGACTTGGAGGGCGTCGATCGGGAGGACGTTCGACGTTACGGTACTGCGTATGCCCGCTACAAAGCGCGTATTCTGCGGGAAGATGCACGCAAAGGCGAAGAAAGCAGCACCACCAGCTCGGAGGAAAATTTTGATTTATATGATTAATTTAAGGCAAAAAGTGTGTTACAAAAGAATAATCAGATGTTCTTGACAAAGGGGACAAATTGTGTCGCATTGCATGAGCCATAAATAAACTTGAAAACAAAAAATACAGGACTGCCTAACACGTACGTTTTTATTGTTTCTTAGCACCAGTAAAAAGAATCATGTTGTTTAGATCAATGCTAGTGTCTGTGCGCGCTATCTCAAACGATCGTGGATCGATTCTCCGAAATCTTTAAATAAAATTTCAACGTGTTGTCCCCTTGGATTATTTCCCGTTCAAGCAGTTTTCGGTACGCTTGTTAACTTATAGCGTCCAAGGCAGAATAAAATATATATCCATCCTAATCCATTCAATGGTCGAGAAAAATGTTTGACCATCGATTCCTGTGACGGATACAATTTTTATGCGACCCAACCCTCACACGCATCCGTTTTGCAAAGTTGGGGGCGTTGAAACATAGATCTAAAAATAGATTCTTCTACTAACATTGCTCACGAAAGTGGAAGAGTTTTTATTGGGAACTGAGAGCGTCCTTCGCAGCAATGATGAAGTTGCTCTGCGTGATGCGCGGTCACTCTCTCTTTAGTCCGTCGGTTCGATTCCCGATGGTGTAGACTCTTCTCCCCTCGCGACTGGTGTGTGAGGACTTTTGACACACTCTCTTACTCATACCCTTGCTTATTTAGTGTTCAATTTTAATCATTCCCTGATTTCAGTTGGTCAACGGCAAGGCACAGTAAAGTCAAATTCCACGCGGGCAGGTTTCATGGCGTGTTTTCATGCGCTACCTTTATCTGACCCGTACTCTCAACCAAATAAGACAAATCACACTCGACAACATTTTTTTGCTTTTCGCCAGAATCATTTTAATTTGGTTGGACGTCCACGTTGGCACTCATAGCACAGCCACATTTCACGTGTGTAAAATCCATTTTGATGCACAGGAACATCTTTTTCACTTTTGAAAAACAGCTGTTCGTAGGATCCTAGGATCGAAGGAAAACCAGTTTTCCACGTTTCTTTCCGACTGCAAGACAAATATTCTTTTCAACTTCCCTTCTGCTGAACGTGCGTTCGCAATTGCTTCAAAGCTTTTTATTGGATGGATGGATATACATTTTGATGGCGGGAAAAGTGTTGTCTCGTTCAGTTAGCCGCAAATAAGCACGCAAAGCTCCAGATAATGGAAGAGAAATGCCTGAGGAAAAGAAACTGCTTAAAAGGAGGAGCTATAGTCGCGCATGGTGCCCAATTTTTGGAATTCTTTGATATTGAATATTTGAAAAAGCAAGAAGCCCATCGCACCTGTTGGCCTAGGCTTGTTGTATATTTTGCAGACGGTCAATAGTTTCCGGTGGAGGAAATTGTCACAATCGCATTACACGAAGCGAAAGCGGGATTTTTTAAGACTGCTCTGGATGATCACAGGATACGCAATAGTCCAAGAATAATTCGGTGTATTTCAATCATCATTATGCTCCAGCATTGAACAAAACGTGCGTTCTCATCACCATCGATTGACTTACTTAGTTCAACGTCATCTCCTTTGAACCTTTGTATGGTGGTAATTTCATTTTGTCGCTCTCTATTGTCACTAAGACTTTAAATCAAATAATAGGCCGTTTTTAGTATCCCACACCAAATTACAGCGCTTTTTCCTCTATTTTATCTATCTCTCTGCCTTTCCTCCCACAAAATTTTGAATGCATAGTTTTGCTGGGGAAGCTATCTAAATGGTAAATTACAAAATGGTACATTTCAAACATCGTAAAAACCTTATCCCAACCCATTTTTTATGTTAGACGATATGCCATGGAAAAGTTTCAACAACTTTAATGTCTACCAAAACTAAAGTCTGGCATCTAATGTGACTTAAAAAATATAGCTCAGGTTGAAAAAAAAAAAAACATCCACCGCTAACGAACGTCGAATCGAGGGTCACGGACTAGTTTGCTTACGTACATTTTGATTGGGCAGTTGCATTGGTGCTACCTCAATTATAAATGCTGTCTATAAACACAAAACTGTTTTAATATACCTAAGCACTACTCTGAAATTTTTTTTACCAAAGTAATTTATGTACAATCCAACGTTTATTACGAATGTTTTTTATTTACTTCTCGAATAACAGCCAAACATAGCCATAAGAAAATTTATAATTAAAAGTAAAACATGGGGATGAACAAATCCAGGGACGGTAAAAATCGAACAAAAATTCGCTAACATTGTCCGGTGTATCTAATGCGATTCCCTCGGACGAATGAGTGTGCAGCACGTTTTTCTGCGGACTTGCTCTGATTCGAATGAAATCCGACACCTATTATTCCCTCTACACGTTAGTGATGCTCTAGCTGACATAATTAATTAGGCTCTCGTAGCCGTAGTTGACTTCTGGTGCAACTTCTGTGCACCACTCAGACACCATCGGAAAAGCATCAGCACAGGCCAGAGGAGCCATCTCACTCGGGTGAGAGCAGTATTGCGTCCTGTTGACTCGGAGTTGACAAAGACAAAAGTGCATGTCCTCTTTTTGCGACGAACCACCGCCGGGACCGGGATTTTTGTTTTGCTTCATTGCCACCTGTTGATTATTTTTTCACACAGTTGGTGCTTTCCTCAAGTGTGTGGGGTAAAACCGATTCTCTTCTTTTTTGTGGGGCCGGGCATATAATTGAGCTCGTCGTGCTGACATGGCCTGGCCTGCATTTCGAAGAACAAAAAAAAAAAAAAAACAATGGTGCGGTAGCCTGAACAATCCTAAAACATTGCCCAGTATACTTAATGGGATTCCATCGGGCGAATGAGTTTGCTTCGGGTTGCGTTGCGTGAGTCTGGAGCGTTGCAAGGATTTTTTGGCGAGTTGAATAAAACGAAACCCTTTTTTTCGCGGAAAAACATTGCGAAGTTGTAAAAAAAATGGGGAACTAATGTACTGTCGCACGTACTGCTCGATGACCTCGGATACAAAATTGTTTGGAAACAATGTTGCCGATGGTTTGATGTCCTTCCCACTGAAAAAGCACACAGCACTACCTCGAGCAACATTCAACACACAACGGTTAATTAATTAGATTTTTTTTTTTTGAGGTGCTGATAGACGTACCAGAGGCGTATACGCAAACATGTTTCCAGTGTCTCTGATGCGATTCCATCGGAAGAATGGGACCGACAATAGCGTCCCGGGGATTTTCCGGCGAGTCGCATAAAAATAACCCTCTTTCTGCGGAAAAACTTGATCAGATTCGAATGAAATCTGACTTCAATCATTCCCATCGTTCGTGATGCTGATGGTCCAGTCCCTTGAAGCTCGACTCTCGTAACGAACACTGTTGGTGTAATTCTGTGGACTGCTCAGAGAGCATCGGAAGTGCATCAGCTAACACCAGGAGAGCCATCGCTCTCGGGTGGGAGCAGGTGCGTCCTGCTGACTCGGATGGACATAGAGAAAAACGCATTTCCTCATTTTCCGATAAGCCACCGTCGAGTCAAGGTGTGCTGTTGATTGTGTTGCTTGTTGATTGGGAGCCATGTTTAACGTTTCCTTTTCCGGTTCGGTTCTATTCATATAAAAAGTTAAGCTAAAACATAGATGTGAAACCAACTCTCGTCAAAGAAAAATAGCTTATGTTTAATACAGTGATAGTGATGTTTTAATGCATGTGGAAAATTTGATCTGCTTGGACAAAGAGAATAAAGTACCGAATAGTCGGTACTGATAGTGGCATGAAAATGCGAAAAAAAGGAATATAATAAAACAAAATCACGGAAATAACATCAAGTGTACGTGTGTAGAGAAAAACTTAAAGTGGTTATGACAAGTGTTAAGAGCAATCAATTGTAAAAGTCATTCATCAATCGTAAAACTCCCCAATGGTAAAAAAAACAACGAATTTCGTATTGCGACACGCAGTGAGTATTTATGGCACAATTCATTGATGATTCAGAGATTTTATAAAAAAAAAACTTAAACATAAAGTGGCGGAACTATGTTAATTAAGTAATCTTTCCCAAATACCACGTAGAATCTCGCCCATGGTTAATCTTTTCGGAGGGACAGGTTTACTAAAACTTCCCAAAAACGCGTTCAATCTATCAACATGTCTGAAATCGAGACCATTTCATGTTGCATACCCAACGTTTTATGGATTTATTATGCATTTAACCGTCTCCCCTTCTTTCCATTTACGTATCAGTGGTGCTTAGAAGTTAATAAGTAAATTGACGCATAATGGTGAAACAAGCAAACCCCCCATCCCCTACCCCCCTTAACCATCCAAGAGAACGAATTTAATTATTTTTAATACCTTCCTACAGTAATAGAATCACTTCTGGAACATATTCTGAGTATATTTCGCATTAAACTCAATTTACTAATGACAACCGATATCCAAGGGAACCGGACCAATTAAAATGAGAAAATACTTTTCCGACTCGTTCGTTATTGACGCGTATTTTTGATCTCTTGAAGCCCTAGAGCACTATTCCTAGCCTCGTTCGGTTCAATCGGCTGCAGCAAAAAGCGGACGCTATTTATTGAATTTCATCCCTCCAGCATGTGCCAGGAGCGAAGGTAACAAAGGGAAGCGTATCTATGGCCTCTAGGTGTACGAGTTGCCAGGATGCAACATGCAATGAAAATGCGTTCTGCGAAACCGATAATGATGCGTTATTGGAAATGCAATGCGAAGTCATATCGCTGCCCGGGAACAGGGGAGACAGCTTTCCCGGTAAAAGGTAGTGCATCACAACATATTAATTTACAAAAAGGGGTCCTACGAAACCGATAACGATTCGTTATTGGCAATGCAATGAAACTGCGGGTTTGGTGTTAATTTACAAAATCACAGTAAATTATTTCGTTCATTCCCTACGAACAATTCACTTGTCGTAATGTCGATTGAATATCTGTAGGGTAAAACTTGGAGCACATCATTTAAGTTAACTTTAAAGCTTGAATGCACTTAATATAACGTGTATACGTAAATTACGGACGAAAGCGAGCGCAACGGTTTTTAGGTGCAACTTTTTTCTCCAACCTCGACAGTGTAAACTGAAAAAGTTCTTTCAACTCTCGGTTTTTCTTAGCATCCGTTTTTTTCCAAGCACTTAGCGAAATCAGGGAAAAAAGCGAACATCAAATGGATGAACAAAAAAAAAAAAAGCCGAAAGGACCTTCTTTTTACGCCGTGCCCCAGGCACAGCCATTCGATGGAAGGAAACCTGGTGAACCGGGAAAATCATACACGTTGGCACGGAATTCAATGAATTAATTGCGTAAGAAAATCAGTACATGCGGGCCCTGCTGTTCCTGAATGAGGTAAGTAGCCACTTCACAAAGGAGTGTGTTTTTATTCTGTACAATAAACGCATCTTTTTACCCTCACTTCACTGAAGGACTTATTGGCCCGCTTGATGGAAAAATTAAACGAGCGAGTTAAACTGTAGGACTTGTTCGCCCACTTGCCCGAGGTTCCGATACTGCACCAACACCAAAACTAAATGGAAATATATAGGACCATCGGATATTGGATCATCGGAACATCGGATACCACCTGGGATGGAGAGCGACAATCGTGGACGAACGCGAACAAGGGAAATGATTGGTGACCAGGCCATGTCTGGACGACGTGCTCAACAAATTCCTTGGTGAAATGCAGGTTTGATCTTTCTTCTCCACATTACCGTTACTGAAGCATTTTTCACGATGAGCTCACACAGTGTTCTCATATTTTTTTAATTTACTACTTAAAGAATATTTACGACGATGCCAAAGCTGCCGAAGAGTGGATGTAATGGAGAGCAACACGTTTTACATGATAGGAGGAAGACCGCACAAAATATCTCATTCACTTTCACGAGCCAACGTTCGTGGACAAACTTTCACCGTGCGTAGATTTCATGATTTTTCGAGGGTAAGTTCCTAGAGATCAGTGCATCATTGTTTACTCGTCGTTTTACTCGACCCTAAGGGGGTACAGTCCTTCCGCTTCGGCAGGTCGCACTTATCCTCAGTTCGCTCCTTTTCACCAGCTTACCTGTGGGTGCTACTAAGCTGCGTCGCTGTTTGCTCGACATCCTCCCTGGCGCACGCTTCCGGGATCTGTACCTTCAACGGAGTCGACACCGCACCGTACCGAATTACACGCACGATGTGTTGTGTAACGTTTTGGTGCGGAAGATGCTGTTTTTGCTTAATGATCCTTAGGAAGGTTAGGGCGTGCTGGGTGAGGTTTCGACGTTCGACACCGTCTGAGTGGTTGTTAGTCCAATCCGGCCGATGGTTTACTCCGGATCGTACTCGCTGGGCGGCTAACAGCTGGTTAGCGTCGCCATCAAAGGATGCCCGCAGCAGATGTTTCACCGGACGAATCGAGTGTATGCTGCTTTGGACAACGGGAACGTGCTGATCCACCACAACGGCGCAAGGGCCTGGAACCTTCACATGCCACTAGGCTACACGTACTTATAAAGTTATCGTATATTGAAGCATATACCAATACACGGCTTGGTTCACTTGGGATATACGAGTTAGCTCAAACAAAAAGCGACTTATCTATACCTATTAATAAGTAAGGGTAGTTTTCATTGTAGTAGCATCGTAATAGACGTCTTACACGATTTGGTTCATATTTGCTCGCTCATTGCATATACTTATATACGATTCCGATACGATGGAAACTAACATCTTATATTATATGTACATAATCTATGCATCGATATACGACTTCGTGTTGTGTGAGGAACGTTTCCCTTGCTCCCACCGGGGGCCCTTCCGAGCGTTAATTGCGACGTGTACGTTGCGGCCGGAAAAACGGTGCCCTTGATTGACGGCAAAAAGGACTGGTTGTGTGGCGTTATCAATCGCGAAGACGCGCCAGCCGTTACCGGCACCCAGGCGTTAGCAATTCCAATCATCTGCATGACCTACTCTGTCAACGGCATCCGGTTGGTGTGCGAAAACTCGCACGTCGTCTCTCTATACTGTCTGTCCCCATGGAAGCACCTTCAAGACATCGACCTCACCGGGCCTATCAGGCGCTTCTCGTCAACCATCCGCCAGGTGATTTGCGAGGGCAACATCTGCGTAACATCCATAGCGCTTGTTGACGACTCGCTGTGGATGGGGACCAGCGTGGGAGTGACCAAGATGATGGCGCTCCCGATGCGCCACAACATACCTCGAGTCAGGGACTTTCAGGGTACGGGGCGAAGCATGGCCAACTCGGGAGTGTTAACCTGTGGGTGCCACCCATGCCCACCGCAGACGTATTGCTGCCCATCTGCACGGATGATGAAGAAGTTGGTTACGGTGCGTACGATATTCCGATATTTCTTTGCTCTAGCCGAGGTCCCGATTGGTATGGAGACGAATATTGAGCTTCCGAGACGAATATTGTGCCGAGGGGTGAATCGTCGACGCCATCGTCGGGATATCGTTCGCACCGTAACCAATTTCTTCAGAATCCGAGCAGGTGTGCAGCAATACGTCTGCGGCGGGCATGAGTGGCACCCGCAGGTTAACCCTCCCGAGGTGGCCATGCTTCGCTCCGTACAGAAAGACGCTGATCCGAGGGACGTTGTGGCGCATCGGGAGCGCCATCATCATGGTCACTCCTATGCTGGTCCCCATCCACAGCGAGTCGTCAACAATCGCTATGGATGTTACGAAGATGTTGCCCTCGCAAATCACCTGGCGGATGGTTGACGAGAAGCGCCTGATAGGCCCGGTGAGGTCGATATCGTGAAGGTGCTTCCATGGGGACAGACAGTATAGAGAGACGACGTACGAATTTTCGCACACCAACCGGATGCCGTTGACGGAGTAGGTCATGCAGATGATTGGAATTTCTAACGCCTGGGAGCCGGTAACGGCTGGCGTGCCTTCGCGATTGATAACGCCATGCAGCCAGTCCTTTTTGCCGTCGATCAAGGACACCGTTGTTCCGGCCGCAACGTACACGTCACCATTGATACTCGGGAGTCCTCCGGTGGGAGTAAGGGAGACATTCACCACGAGCAGCACGTGCAGGTTCCAGGACGTCGCACCTTTGCGGTAGATCAGCACTTTCCCGTTCTCCAGAACCATCCTCGGGAATCTTTTGATGGCGACGCTCTCCAGTCTATTCATCAACAGCGACGTGTACGTTAGAGCCAGGATGGCATTGTTCTCGATCGACGCGGAACCTGACTGGCTGCGTAAGCGGCGAAGACGAGTGGACCGATGCCGCGTGTGACGCATGTAGAAAGCGATGGCATGTGGCTGTGGTGCGCTAGGGGTCGCGCGTCGTCTCGCTATATCGCGCGGCCTATAGCGCACCAGCTACATGCCGTTGAAACCGGAGCCATCATTTGCGGAACCATTACACCGAGTGATTTACGCTATTGCTGCAATTATAACTTTAAGCGACACACGGAGGAAATCCCTGCAATAGGCCATTTCAAAGAGGGAAGAGGGAAAGGTCCAAATGTGATACAACTCTATGAAAAAGATAATGTAACGATTTTTATTATATTGTAGGTGTCTTACTGTGACTTTAATTCGTGGTTTATGCTATAACCGTAGATGGATGATTGTTCGTGTTTAGGAACGTGCAGTTTCGTTTATTTATATATGCGAATATCAGATATATACGAATAATATTCGTAATACACGAATTTCAAAGAGCTAGAAGAAGTTTATAAAAAAAAAAAACACATACGACCACAAAGGCTTTGCAGAAGAAATTTAAAACCAAATTGTTCACATTTTGCAGCTCAACGTTGATTGTGTTACTATCACCAAACGCAGAAGAAATTTATAAGTTAACAAAGAACAAATTTACTGTACAAAAGACGCATAATGAAAAATAATGAATAATCATGGGACGAAAGTAGAATGAAATTAAGAAATGAATAAAAACATATCAGTGTGCAATAAATGTTAAATGGCTTGTAAAGATTATTAGCATAACTTTTCAGAGAGAAATTTTTAAATTGAATGTGCATAATTATTAGAAAAAAACTCTTTTCCAACCGGCTTAAAAACCGCAGCTAATAAACCTTTCACAAAGAAAAGAATGTCGTTGTTGAAGGATAAAATGGAAGGATATGGAAGAAAAAAACCAAGGGTTGACATTATTCAGAGTAGAATTTATTAACTCCGCTTTTCTCGATTCGTTTCGTTCACCGAAAGAATGGAATTCGCCATTAAGTGCTTCAGTGGGATTGGATTAGTTTTCAAGTATGGTTACTGTTTTCTTACTGCACGGATAATTTTTATCGACTAACATTTAGCGGATATCTCGTCGCTATAGATTCTACTGTGTTTTATTTTTTAAATGTGTTTGCTTACTTGCAGAAGTCATCGTTTTGTTTCTGATTTGTGCATATTCTCCCTCCTTCTATGGCTTTTCCTCCATGTACGAGCGCTCAGTCCACGGATGGCATTCCTAGCAGGGTTTCCTCATTGACCAAATCATTACTCCTTTACATCTATTTCCCTTTCCACGGATTTCTCACAATAGAAAGTGCAATAGTGGTTTGTTTCCCGTAAGTGATTTGGGTCAGTACACCCACTGTCCACATTTTCGATTCTCCTTTTCTTCTTTATCCTGTTATATTTTATGCTTGGTTTATTCGCTTCTTCACTTATTAGAGTTCAATAAATAATTTATTGTCATTTGCTTCTAAGGTTGTTTTAATTGGTTTTACAGCGTGCCTGCCGCACTTGCTATTCGTTCGCCTCTGTTTCCCAACCTGCCTTAGTCAGTACAGTAGTTTTCCTAATTTTCCTTTACATCATTAGCATACTTTTTTTTGTGTGTGTCCGATTTCAGTGTAATATCGGTCTAGGGTTTCTCAATTAATCGGATAGGGGAAAGATGGATGTGAATTTCCCGACTGTTGATCTTCCAAGGAAGGATGTTAATTAATATTTCCTTTTAGGGAGCCTTCTCTCGAAATCACAATGATGGATCTGAGGGCTGCTTGATCGTTTGCCGACTGTCAGGCCAATTTCAGTGTTGGTTTTTAAGTGTTGGTTGCAAGATCACCGCAAGTAAGATAGGATAGGATAGGGAAAGTACACTCGAGCTGTAGCGTTAATTGAAATTCACCGTTTGAGAAGTTTTGCAACCGACCGATACTAGTTGGTTATTTCACGTAAAACCTGGTGAAGAAAATCGATTTCTATCACATCATTCATATCCCTCGTGCCCTTCAACAATGCTTTATTTTCCATTACTTTTCTCTCTCTTAGTTCCTCCCTCTGTAGTACAAGTTAGTGTTCAGTTGAATACCGCTGCGCTGTTGCCGCCGGAGTTAAGTGGTTAAATTCGAGCTTACATTTTTAGCGATTCCTACCAGTGTTAGGTACGAAGGGTACGACTATTTCTACTACTTCTACTACACGATTATGCTGATTTTGATATTGGTTTTTGGAAGTGGAGTTTAGCTTCCCTCAATTACACCGTTAGAGAATGATTCCACACTCATCACATTCCAGCGCTTCCATCACATCTAGAAGTGCTAAGTTCCACTTAGTGTCTAGAAAACTGTATACAGTATGTATTCGTGATGGCTGGTGGCGGAACTTTCCGGAACGTAACGCTTACGCCATCTTTTGCAAACTTTCGCTCAACATTCCCACGGAAGTGAACGCAGCTTGTAACGCCGTTCTATCTTCTTTATTTTACTTTTAAATCAATATTTTCAATCACGAGCGTATCGCTTACGATAACCTATCCAGGGTGGCTAAAAGTACGTCTCGTGTGTACCAAACACTTGTTTGTAAATTACCTAACCCTTAATTAAACATAACTCGTCTAGTTCATCCTAGCGCCTAATGGTGGTTGTTTTAAAGAGAGTTAAAAAAAAAACGATAAACACTTTGGTAAACTCAGTTAAGTTTGTTTAAATAAAAAAATATTGAGCTTATGCTCGCGCAAAGGAGTAGAACGAGAAGAAACTAAACGGAACGAGTGGACGGGGTCGTGCGACACGAATTAAGGATTAAGAATCTTAGCGATGGATCGGGTCATCAGCTTATATTTCCATAATGAAAAATGCAATTGCATATGAAACAAGATAATATTAACCCATTTTGGACAAATGCGGAGGAAATGCGTTTCATTTTTGTAGAGCTGTTATTAAATGCATTCAACCGTTCCATTCCCTGCTTGTGCATTGCAATACCGTGCACAGCTAAATTATATTCAGTTCACCGATACAGCCTTCGATATAAATGCCAATGTAAAGTCTATGAAATGTGTCACCACCTCCGGTCATTTGCACTTTCCCGTCACAGTCCTCTTGTAGTTTTCACTTTGTCGTAAGCTTTGTAGAACTACACGGTAAGATTCTTCCTCAAAGGGATATAGGGCCTGCTGTCCGCTCTGCTCTTGATTCCATCCATTCGGCCCGTAAGCACGAGATTAGCTTAAACGTATACGTGTTTCTTGTCGCTTCACGAGCAAACGTCTTCTTTGCCGCCTTAGACGGATGTTTCCGTCGCCCGATTGACGGCTACTGCGACGGCCGGACTAGTTGCTCCACCACCGGTCGCTGAGCGGCCCGAGGGGGACGCGGATGCACTGCGGCTTCCAACAACCGCTCCCGGGACAACAGGACCCCCGGTGACCCCCACCGTAGCTGCCTTGCAGTAGAACTTCTTGTGCGCAATGTACGTGTTGGTGTAGTTGAAGGTGATATTGCACGTGTCGCAGTACTTGGGGCCGGGTGGAAGATTAGTCAAGCTGAGCTCGCTGGCCGGCGGCGAGGGAGTCTTGAGGGCGAGTGGGGACGGTGACGAGCGGGCCGAAGCAACCGTGGCGGGATGAGATTTCGGTTTCAGATTCAAGGAAGCGGCCGTCGTAGAGGTGTTGGTCGTCGTCGACGTTGGTGGTGGTGGTGGTTGTAACGGGGAAGGTGGCGTTGGAGAGCTAACGGGAGGCGAGTTCAGCGAGGGCATGTGCGGATCGATGGTTTCGGTTTTGATCGCCATTGGTTCCGCAGGCGGTTCCTCCATCACGACGTCCACGTTGATGTCGATCGTGTCCTGCTCGTCATTCCCCCCTGCGGTGCTAGGCTCATCTTCCGGTTCCGTTTTGATGTGACTAAAATCAACAAGCAGAAAAAAAATAAACACATTTATAAGGTTCCTTTCCCTTTTTTGTCATCGATTCTAATCGGCTCTCACCTATTGCCCACACTCAACCCGGGTGTACTGGCAACCGGTGGTCTCAGGATGATCCCGGCAGGCGCTTCCACCGGTCCAACCGCACCACCATTGTACAGTAGCGATTCACCTCCTTCCCCGATCAGGGGAGATCCACCGGCAGAGGGACGTTCCCTTCCGTGCACGTGCTTGATATGTTTAGCCTGAAGAAACGGAGGAAATTGTTCAGTCATTCACCTGCGCCACAGGCCGCTTAGGACGCCACACGTACCACATTGATCCGGTAGCTCGAGCTGTACGGACAGAACTCACAGTGATGCCGCACCATCTGGCCACCGCCGGTCGACGTCGGCGGGGAAGTGCGTGATCCGGGGCCACCATCGTGTGCCACGGTGTGCGGTTCTTGGCCGAGAAACTTCTGCGACGCCATTGCGGCCGCAGCGGCAGCCATGGCGGCGGCATTCTGCGCACCGGCGGGCGGAATCTCGATGCCGTCCTCCTCCAGAATGCAGGTGATGTAGTTCTCCTCGTTGAACTCGTTCGTTTTCTTGTCGAAATGCATCCGAATGTGCGTGCGCATGCCACTGGAAATGGAGAGGCAAATCGTTTGCAAATCAGCCGTTTCCATAGAAGGGACAGCCGGTGGGATTGCCCCAAGCTTACCGCAGTGTGTTGCCCTTATACCGACAGATCGTGCACCGGAACGCCTTGACGCCACCGTGCGTGTCCATGTGACGGCGGGCTTCGGTCGAGTTGGGACTGATGGCTTCGCAGATCGGGCACTTGTACGCACCGTGACCCGCGACCGTACACGGTTGACCGGGTTCGTGCATGCTCTTGCACTTGGAGCAGCGTTCTTTGTGCGGTGTCGGTGTGGACACGGTCGTCGAGATGGCATTCTAGAATGAAAAAAAAAAGAAAAAAAAAACACAAAAAGGAGGGTATAAAAGACACGCCCGTAAACGAATCGCCTTGTTCATCACTCACCACTGGCATGGAGGCTTCGATCCGCTTGGGACAGTAGTACATCTGGTGCGCGGTGAGATTGTCCAGCGAGGTGAACTTGATGCCACAGGCGGCACAGATCAGTTGCTGGTAGGCGACGGGTCCTCCTACCACGCCAACGGAGTTGCGAGCACCGGGACCACCGGAGGAGATCGACCCGGCAGGACTTCCGACGACCGTGCCGGTGGAGGAGCCGAGTGTTTGTGGGGAGATGGGTGGACTGATCTTCGCATGATCACCGTCGTCCTGGTTGCGCGCCGAGCAGTAGTGCTTCTTGTGTGCCAGGTAGTTCTCGTACTTGCAGAAGACGATGTTGCACTCCTTGCACTTGGAGTCGCCCTGCTTGACGAAGATCTGTGGCGTAGGCCCGGAAAGAACGGCCGCCGAGCCAGCATTGACACCGCCGGGCGTCGAACCCGTCGGGGAGATGCTGTTCAGGAGGGGCGATATCTGGGGCTTCGCTAGTGCCTCGAGCCCTCCGGCGGAGTTTCCGGTTGGTGGCGCCGCTCCTGCTGCCGCTGCTGCCGACGATGCCGAAGACGATGACGAAGAGAGACGTAGAGCCAGCTCGACGCTCTGCTTCGTGAGGAGTGTGTGCGAGTTGGGCAGGATGTTAAGGTTCAGGTTGACGCCCGGATCGCCGACGGCGGACAGCCGCAGAGCAATATCGGCCGGGAGCAACGGTCGCATTAGTTGCTGCTGCAGTGTCAGCGGCGAAAGGGACAGGGCACTTCCACCGAGTGCCGCATGTTGACCGGCGGCGGCTGCGGCTGCAATGGCGGCTGCCGCTGCACTTGCGTTCGAGCCTGCACCACGTGGACTGTTGGAACGTCGCTTGGGAGAAGGGGTGAGCGGTGGGCTGCCCGGAAGTGACGGCGCGCAAACGATCTGCTCCGGCGTCAGCGAGTCTCCGCTCACGGAGAGGTTCTCCTTGCCCTCCATGAGGCTGTCGAAATCGAGCCGCTGGTCAAGCGAGACGGCGGACGAGAGCGAGAGGGATCGCTCGCGGAGGCTCAGACTTCCGAGCGCACCCGGCGAAAGCCGCCTAACGGAAAGATCCAGTGGAGTTGATCCGGTCGATTCCCTACGGCGAAAAAAGAAAAATGAACAAATTAATGAAAGATTCACTTCGTTGGCCCGCTGAGCAAACTTACTTATTCGCCGTGTTATCTCGTTTGTTAATCGCCTTGAGGACTTCCCCGGTAGCCGATGCTCCACCTCCACCAGCGGTGCTGTGTGAACTGTTTTCGTTCGACACGCTAGGCGTCGGTCCGCGGGACTGTTGCTGCTGTTGGAGTTGGTTGTTGCTGGCAGACGATCGCGAACTTACCAACAACTGCTGCTGCTGCTGCTGTGGATGCTGACCAGGTCCAACGAGCCCCTCGAGACCGGTGGGACCGGTTGCGGCCGCCATTGTGACCGCCTGAACGTGTGACGCCAGTGACATCGCGATCGGCTGCAGCGCTCCATTCTGAAAGATGAAGCAGGCCGACTCGGGATTGGCGATGCCCGGTGCAAGGGACGATCTGAAGCGAGAAGAGCAAGCGGTTTTTGGTAAGGGGTTGGCTGGCAAGAAGGTCAAGGAATTCGGTTACTCACAACAATCCCGGTATGACGCTGGCGCCCCGGATCAGCGAGTACGGTATCACGATGATAGGGTTGGTGGGCAGGGCCAGGAAGGGCTGCTGGGCGGCGGACACTGGCGGCGTTTTCGGCACATCTGGCGGACTCTGTGAGCCAGACTTTTGCGCTGCTGCCGGTTTCGGCGTGGAGTTGTTCGACTGGTGCCTAGGTACGGAGAGGAATAAAAACAAACCATTATTTTTTTTGTTTCTCGCAGCTTTCCCTTTTTTTCCCTGTTCTTCATTATAGGTAAAAGACGTAGTTGTTGAAGCACAAACTATGTAGAAAACAAGAAACAATTTGACTGCAGAATGCATATGATAAGGAGTATGAGAAACATTAAAAATACTCTAAAGCGGTGCGTTCCCGACCGTGAAAGGTAGAAGAAACTGAAGCAAACAGTTTGTCCCTAGTTCCGCCACGATGTAGCATCTTATTTTTCTCCCTTTTCTCCTTCTTCCTACTCACCCTTCGCGGTGGCGCGAGCTGCAGTAGTGTTGCTTGTGCGCGCGATATGTCTTGGTGCTAGAAAACCGTATATCACAGTCGGAGCAGTATCGGTCCACTTGCCCCACGGCAACCTGCTGCGCTGGTGTTGGCGGTTGTTGTTGCTGCTGCTGTTGCTGTTGCTGCTGTTGCTGATGAAGAACCGCGGCAGCGGCTGCCACGGCTTGCGCCTGTATGAGTTGAAGTTGCTGCTGCTGCTGTTGCTGCTGCTGCTGCTGCTGTTGGTGGTGGTGGTGCTGATGGTGATGTCCCGCGACCTCGTCTCCGTTGACGAGCGCCCCACTGACCGGGGACGGCGTGGGGGACGACTGGTGCATGCGCATGTGTCGGTTGAGGGACACTTTCTTATCCGCGCTGTACGAACACTGCGAGCACGCGTACTGTTTGCCCGTCTTGGCTGCCTTCGCCGGCGGTTCACCCGTTCCATCGCCCGGGTGCGCATTCTTGCCGCCGGTGGCACCTCCCGCCGATCCACCGCCCGCCACGGGGGTGACAGATCCCGCCGATCCTCCACCAGCACCTCCACCACCACCGCCGCCCTCGTCCGCGTCCTTCCGATGCGAGCAGTAGTATGTCTGGTGCGCCTCCAGTGTTGATGCGGACGAAAACCGAATGCCACACGGTCCGCAGATGAACATTGGCAGTCGGGGCGGTAGATCGACGGGCAGGGCCAGCTCCGGACCCTTGAGCGAAACCGCCGCCGACGACGACGGCTTGCGCGAGGAGAGCAGTGCGGTCGATGGGACGGAGGAGGACCCGGCTTGCTGCAGCGGCGAATGGCCGTGGCCGATGGCCAGGCTGAGAACATGATGCTGCTGTTGATGGTGGAGCGCTGCTTGCTGGTGCTGAGATTGCTTCTCCTCGTAGGCCGCGTCCGCGGCGCCAATGTTCTTGAGATCCTTTGCGTCGGGGTTGGCGGCCGGGTCGGACGCAAGGGCCACGTTCAGGCGCAGCATCGGTAACGGCGTCGGCGACGGCGTGTGGCCCGGCCCCGACGACGAGCCCGAAGATGACGATGAGGGGGGCCGCCCAACGTCGCGTTCCTCCGCTTCCGCACCGTCGTCCCGGTCGACGTCGGGTTCCAGTTTGATTTCCCTCAGCCCGGCACCCGGTGAACCGGGAACCGTCGTCGTCGTCGTCGTCTTGTTCGTCTCCTCTCCGTCGCCTTCCGATGTCCTCCTGAGAGTCTCTTCTCCTGCCGGCGAGGGGGTTGTGGTTGGCCGCGATGGGCTTCTGTCGCTCCCTACCGCCGTCTCGCCGTTCATGCTGACTTCTTCCGCAACGCCACCGGTCGTCGCGTGATCGCTGCCGCTTCTGCTTCTCGAGGTGCTTCGACTCCGACTTCGACTCCTACTCCGACTCCGGCCAGCGTTGCTGCCGTGGCCTATCATTGTTGTGCTGCCGCTGGGGCTGCCGCGGCCATCATTATCGCTGTTATTATGGTGCGCTGTCACATCCGCCGGCGTTCCACCGTTTTCCTCTGCGGCACTCTGTGTCTGCTGCTGCTGCTGCTGCTGCTGCTCGTCGCCCGCTTCCTCATCGTCTCCTGCGAACGACAACAACGGATAATGGGGACCAGGTTAATGTAAAGCAACCACACAGCCGGTTATGTTATCGCGCGTGTCTATTTGGGTTTCAATATTCACGCGAACATTAATCATCCCATTTCGCTGCGGACTGGACGGATGCTTCCTTCTCCCGAAAGTCCCGTCTTGAAGGGAGCATTAAACATTTCGCCATCCGCCTCATTACAATGCGTAATCCAACATACACACACACACTGAAAAGGGAGGAGGCAAGAAGGCGAGTCACCCATATATCACCGGCGGACGGTGCGATGGCGAAATTAATGTCGTCTTAATCGAAACGGGATCGCGCCTAGCAGGCAATCCCAAACGCGAACAAACCCACACGGTATGTGTATGTGTGTGTGGAAGAAGGAAGAAATGGATATATTTCCTATTCGCGGTGTCGCATGTGTAATTACCACCCGGGGAGGCTGGAGGACGGCGCGTACGGGACAGATCTTCCCGCGCTAATGACGACGAATCGCAACGCTCGCGGGGTGTTAATTGGAGTGAGCAGATGTATGTGTGAAGATGGCAGAGCATCCTTGGGTACATGCAGATAGATTTGACGGCGAGGGCTCGTTTGGCACTCGCGTCAATCGCGGCAACCACCGGTGGAACGGTGGAATCGAAATCGAAATGGGAATGGAACATATGCTACAGGGAATCCGGATTTCCTCGGGAACCCCCGGCAAAGGAAAGACATACGACTGCGCACGGCAAGGGAAACGGAACGTACGGGGCACGATTAATCAAACATGCAACCGAACCGCATTTGGGAAACGAATGGCGGCTTCCGCACGGCATGGAGCAGAGGGATGATGAAAATGCGCGGATTGGATCGCATCGACAGGGGTAATTTACGCTAAATGAAACATTTTACTCAACACGAACGGGTCGCGAATGAAGGGAAGGTCGGACGGTGAGTTTTTTTCTCTCTCCCTTCCCTCACCCACGGTCGTTTTAGGGAAAAGCAATCGAAATGGTTGAAGTATAAGACCGCCGCAATGCAAGAGGAAAGCCGGTTTTTTTTTGTCTCGGCATGACATTCTCACTAGGAAGATGCTAGGTTGTTAATGGGAAGTATGTAAAAAAGGAGTGCCTTTGTGGAATGTGGCAAGATTGTCGAGCGTAAAGAATCTATACACTGACGACATTTCGTTTGATTGGTGGTTGGCTTAAGCTCAAACATCTCGCTAATATTTGAACGATTAACCGTGATTGAGAAAAAAAACGTTTAAATATGTCGAACGGTGCAACGATAATAGAATTTAAAATAAAATATACACTCTCAAACAATTTGCTAGCTCTGGGAGATTTCAGGAGGGAGCTGTGTGGGGAGGGAAACCAAACTTATCTTTTAAAACGAGCAATTTTTTTTTTATCAAACATTGTAGGTTGCGGAAAAAATAAGATTTTGAATAAATAGTTAATTGAAAGATATATTGAACAAACGTAGGTTTTCAATAAATAATTCAGTTAATCAGAAAATATTCTTTACAACAAATTTAACCAATTGTAATTGATGGTTTTTCTAACCATACCAAACCTTACTACAATAGTTGTGTACATGTAATGTGCAACGCATTACTTATCGACTAGAATCTGGCCGTGTAAAGCGGCGACCGGGGAATTCCAGCCGAAGTGGTAGTAAAGGGCATAATTCGATGCTAAATTTAGTACATTTTTTTCATCTTGCATACGATTGGGCATCGACGTTGCTGAACACCTTCTGCCAAGACCGGACGAGTCGACTCGGACTCGTTCTGCGGACGTGTCGACTCGGACGTTACATATCATGCATTGCCCTGCAAATCAGCCGCTGATGAGATCATCACAACACGGTAACTGTGCCACAAAACCGTCGCCCGTTGGTTTTGCTGACCTTGAACGTCTGAAACTAGACGGGCATTTTAACGCGAAGAAAGCTAACAAAGCCGCGGCAGAACTACGGCCAGGACCGAATGATTCTAGTAGCTATCCATTAAGATTTTGAGGTAACGAATGTTATATGCTCAAATCTCGTGACGATGTGCTGCAAAAATGCCGAAATCTTTACCTCACGCTACTGATCGCTCTCTTTCCTCATTTCAAAAAAATAAAAATGGTCACTTGGAATGACTATCGCCCTAGGGAACCAAACGAGAAGCTGGAGCGCCGGTTTACTGCTCTATTTGTACCACTTGGACATCCCGCGGAAAGAAAGAAAGACCAAAGCAGAGATGTGAGATCATGGTGGCTTTGGTTCGGTTTGGCAAGCTGTCTCTTCGTGTTGTTTCTGATGATGTCCCTGGCAACCGTGGCTCTCCTCTACTAATCGCCTCGTTGCCATCTGCTACCAGCCGCGCCGGCCTCTTGGGGGATCAATTAAGCTCGTGGTATTGCAGTAGCGTTTGTCGCGGTTTGGTTTGGAAAAATAAAAACACCAACATAACCGGCCGGCGAGCAACGTTGGGACATGTATCGTGAGGGGACCACATACACGAAATTATGCACACGCCCTTGCCCTTGCCCCGCTCGATCTGCTCGGGGAGCGTTTGATTTTGCTTGTCTCTTTTTCTTCGATCCGGCGGTGGAATTTTCCGTCGAAAGCCCTATCGCTCCTGTGTCACCGTACAGCAAGGAAGATAATCCAAGTGGAGTAAGCGTCCCTCTTCTTTCTCTCCTGAAGCAATCGAATTTCAGAGGGAAGTAAATTAGTGAAAAGAAGCGCAGGGAGCACGAACGACCGAAGCGCGGGTGAGGTTAAAAATGAGCCAAGAACAAATAAAATAATGAGTCCGTGCACGATCTCGGTGGTTTTGGTTTTGCGATTTCCGTTTGTCCGATTGTTCGTTTGGGCGCTTTCCGGATTGTCCCACGGCTAGCAATTTTTGCAAACCTGAACCGTTGCTGGGCGTTTAGTGTTGCGATCGGCTTTCCTCGATGACAAACGAAAAAGGCTCATAAGAGCCTCTCTCGCGAGGAAAACTCAGCCTATCTCGTGTTCGCACACTTTGTTCCAATCGGGCGCTCCTCCGCGTGGACCCCAACCGGTACCGGTACCCGAATGGGAATGCGAAATTAGCCACGGTTGACGTGATCGGATTGCCAAATAGGATTCCATCCCTTGACGGCGACGGCGACAACGAGCGGAGCGACGACGGAGGTGCCAAGCAATTTGTTCATTTTCCTCGTGCATTTACAGCGCCCTCCCGGCCAAAGATGTCCCGTCGTGGGGACACGATCGAGCGGCTCGAGCGATCAGTTCAGTTCTCAAGCAGCGGTGTCCCCTTAATTAGTTGCTATCTTCGCTCGGTCGAAGTGCATGATTTCGACCGCCTAGACCGGACCTGACATGAATCCGCCGCTTTGAATGGTCTATGGAAGAAACTGCGCAGATGGCTCTAAGGTGGCTAATTTTCACAGCAATAGAAGGAACTAGCGCATATGAAAAGAAGGAACATTGTAAAAATAGGATGAAAAAAAATCCTTGTCTTGGTGTGTAAACATATTCTGCTTCTTTTATAAATTCTTGGTTATATCAGCAACTTGTAAACGTAGAAAAAATTGTAAGCAAATAAACCTACACCACCACGAGCTTGCTTGAAATTTTAACCACTTGTTCTCAAACTCGTTCAAATCACTTGTGACTGTTAACCTGTTCCATCACACTCGGTACTTGAAAGACCACAGTGCGTGAGAATGAGGTAATAAGCACCGTCAGTAAAACGATCGTAAAAGAAACGATCTCGCCCCCCGCTCGCTGGGAAAATGTGAATGTGTCGGAATGTCCCGCCCGAGAAGGAGAATGAGCAGCAAAGAGGGTCTGATTACAAAACGCATCGACGCAAGGACGCATCGGGAGAAAACAAGGGTGAGGCTGTTTTCCTGAAACTGGGCACGTCTGCACTTGAACCCAAAGGAGGATGATTATGACTGTGACACTTTTCCATACTGGCAAATCAACAGCAGAAAAACTGAGGTCAACGATCAAAATTGAAAACATCTGTTGGATATTTTTAAAACGGTCGTAATGCGCTTTTTTCCATGAAGCATACAATACTTCTTAAATTTTCAGATGAGCGGTTCACTTCTTCATACAGATTTTTTTGGTGGCTTTACGACATGACAACGTTCGAGACGTTAGTCATTGCTTAGCACGACCTTGCGAAGCAGCTTCGTTTGTTAATTTTCGAGAAAAAAAAAATGGATGTTAAAACTGACTTTAATATCTCTGCTGCAGAAGCAAAATGTTTCCCATTACATCGACAACTCATGCTTAAAAACTAAACGTTTAAATTTTTAAAGGATTGGATATTTTTGTATGTGGCTAAATAAAGTTGTCTTAATTACCAGCCGTAAAGATTACTGCAACCGTAAAGCGAATTATGCTTATTTTACCATAAATGTTTGACAATGCCCGCTACTATAGACATGTAGATATCACCTTAAATGAAGCGTTTCGATGCCGCTTTTTAACTCCACTTTAAACTAAGCTCTCAATATCTGAAACGAACAGTTTGACGATAGCACTCCTGGTAAACATTCAACCGAATGCCTCTACGCAAATGAAGGCTTTAAATGTGGAGCATCCTAAAAGGAAAAAAAAGCCTTCACCTATGTTGTGCATGTATCGTTAGAAAATGGGAAAGATTTTGGGCCCAAGTATGGGACGCATAGACGCAACAATGACGCAGCTTAGTAATAGAGTAGTGGTTCGAGGAGTCGGTCCGCAGAACCACCAGGGGGTTTGGTTGGCCAGTGACTTACCGGCGGGGTCCAATATCTGATCGAAGCCTCGGAACTGGCTATACTCCCAGTCCAGCTTTCTCCGAAACTCGATAGTTGCTTGCGCGCCGAAGGAACAATTCGAGGTTCGACGTTCTTTAGCCGTGACGCTAGGCTAAACAAAGCCACTGGACTGACCGCTTTTTCTGTGTGATGGTTTTGCTGGTGCTTCATGGAGATGGCGATTCTTTGGCTTTCCCGATGCCAGCTGTACGTAACCGGGATCCTTTTACTTCTTGCCATGCGACGTGCGCGACCATGCGAGATCCACCAATCCCGATGACAACGGCCCAGGGACTAACCCTGGTCCATAATAGGACCAGAGCAGAATGATATCGTGGGCAGTTCACACGCGGCAGCTCCACGGGAAGATGACGGCGAATTAGCTCTTAACAGAAATTCCCTCAAAACCCTCCCGCAGGCGCTCGCCCCGCGGGAGTCTCGCTTTAATCGCCGTCAACATCGGCAAGTAGCACACCACCGTCGGGGCGGCTCACGGCTCGTGTGGTTGGACGGAACGTCCCGTCGCAAGCCGCGCACGCCAAGGCCAAACCCCTCAAAACGGAGCGTCAGCGCTGCTGGCAGAAGATTGCACCTTTGCCGGATGGAGATTAGCCAAGCCCGAAGTCGGCCGAGTCCCCGGGGTTCTACTACCCTCTTCATGACCTCGCACGATACTCTGTCCCCGGCCAAAACCTCGCCGAAACACGGGCAACAGCGCTGGACGGTGGTAAATTTATTTTCCATATTGATGACTTCATTGCAACGAACACGAACACGTTGAGCCTCCACGGATGAGCGATATCGGAGCGATAGGATGCGTGGTTCGTGAAGTAAGGCGACAGTGTTACCAGCCGGGGGCAAAGAAATCGAAGTCTATGCGCTCGTCAACGGTCCCACCCTTCCTTGGACGTTCCCGTCGGCGACTGGACTCTTTTATGCATCGTGAAATAATTAGCAGAAACTGCCACGGTACGGTGGCCGGTTCCGTTCTTTCAGTTTTAAGCCTTTCGACGGCCCAATCCAAAAGCGGCAATCGTCAGCTGGACGTACCCTCGGGCCGATCGCATCTCCGCTCGACGAAATGGGTACAGGCAGCTGCTCGTCCAGCTAATCTTCCATTTGTCCGTGCAACGGGCACAAAGACGATTTCGCCCGCCGGTTTTCGCAACAATCGATTACTTCTCGTGCTCTCGAACTCGCCAACGACATGTTCATTAACAGACAATCGGCAGAATAAGCGATTTATTTACCATCAACTCTATGCTCCTTACATTTGTCGAACGTAAACACAGGCGTGCGCCACATTTAACTGCACTTCTCATGTTTTCATGAAGTGTGTAATTTACTTCCCCAAGTGCACCCTCCTAAGGAAGTGTGAAGCTGTTTGATGTTTGTTTTTTAAATGCGATGCCAGCGGGGGAGAGCGGGAACATCATGTTGAACAAATATGCTCACTGCTTGAGGAAACCCGAAACCGGATCCCGCGAGGGTAACGTGCACGCTAGCATGTATGCTGTGGCGGAGAGGGTGAAAAGAACAAGGGGACGTGGCGCGCAGACAAACAAACAAACAAAACAAGGGTCCAACTGCTCACACTTTCGCGGCCGTAAAATGGTTGAGTTATGGGATACTTATATGATCCGTTTATCTTCTGCACCACCAGCAAAGAAAGCTGTAACGTAGCAGAAGGCAGGTTCAAGTGCAATGATGAAGAATTGTTTTTTTTAAATAAACTTATTGTATCTTTCATGTGATTCAATTTTAAGTGAACCCGAAGGATACCATTTTCCATTGATACCATGAGTTTGTTCTGCTAATTTTTTTTCAACGACTTACACGAAACGTGTTTTACATAGAAAAGAACACTCCATCCCAGTGTGTCCTTACCTTGTGGTGTACCCAAGCAATTGCGTCTCCTTCCGAAGGCCTTGATACGCCTCTAGCCTTTTCTAGAGTTTTCCTTAATTTACTACTAACAACTAATTTCCTATTGATTGATTGTATTCTAGGCTAACATGCTTACGATTCTTTAGGTATTATTTTTCTTTCGCGTCATATTCTATTAAACATCAATCATTCCGGACAAAAGAGAATCTTTTACGAATGGGTGCTTATGGACTAGGAGCTAACTGTAGTAAGACATTTAAGCAAATAGCCACTGGTTGTTGATTTTTATAACCCGACAATTGCTACACACAACCGGCGTTTGCTTACTCTAGTATAATTGCACCCGTAATAATGTTTCTGTTTAGCAAACACACTCATGTTGCTTTCCTTAAAATTAGATAACACGTACGCTTGATCGACCGCGGTGACGATGAGATCTTCGCCTCGACCGTACCTGGGCAGTCGCCGTATATGTAAGGTTTACGAGCGAAATACTACACACTTATTTTTGGGCACCTCTAAAGACACATCGAAAACCGCTTAATGTTTTTCTGCTGTCCACAGTCGGAAGCGCGTACGGGAGGAACTGAAACAATGACATCCTTTTCCTGCGCATTTCGTAAGCGTGAAAACTTAAACAAACATTCCAAACCGCGGCGATCCAGATCGCTGAGAAGTTTATGTTTCAATCGTAAGCATAAATTGACCCACGAAGGATTTTAGACGATTGCCGCTGGCCGTAGGAAGGAAGAAAAAAAATATGAAAAAAATAAAACCCCACGCCACGTTGCGGAGAAAAATGTCGTTAAAATCCAAAAGGCCGGCTATGGCAACCGGCTTGGCGTCTCAAGACCGGCTTGGCGGATCCGCAGGTCAGGAAGACAGGTAGGTATTTTGGGGATCGGCACCAATCGTGGCATGCCCGGGCGCTGATTGGACGCTGGTTTACCGCCCTGCCCTGCCAGGACATTCTTTGCATGTCCATGTCGTGTCGTCTTGTGTTTTTCCTTTCTCCCCTCTCTTGGTCGACTGGAAGAGGAAAGCGCAAAAGCCGAGATTGATCAGCAGCAACGGGCAAGGGCACCAGCATGATCGCGGGTTCGTTGTTTCGGCGAGGTTAAATTGAATATAAATTCACCCACCATGCAGAACATGCCCCACCGGTGTGAACCCCCACCCTATAAACCCCTCTTTCGTTCGATTGTGGCGCGCGTCGACTCGATTGATGACTTTCCTTCGATGTTCGACAAGCCGCCCGCCCTCCGCGTGATCTTCGGCCCCTGGACGCGAAATATTTCGCCCCAAATGGCGATAACCGAACGGTGGAAACGGTGCGTGCTGCAGCATAACTCGTTTCTCGAGCCACATGCGCAAGCGTCTCTCTGGACCGGCGTGCGCGGTTCGTGATTTGTTGGAACATAGGTCGACCGGGTTTAAAAATATCGCTTCCTCCCCAACACCCGGCCGCGTTCCCGACTTCCGGGCGTTCCCATCCGTCGCGGCTAGGAAACATTGTTCGGCGGCTAGTTTAACGCTTCCGTGCGCCGGTAGCTCTCGCTTCGCGCCTTGTCGCAGTGAAATGGAAGGGTGGCCACCACCACCACCAACGAGCGAGACCTCGAACGGCGAACACGAACAGGCGAACGCAGGCGATAGGTGGAGCGATGTGCTCTCGTTCGAGGTGGGAAGGTATGGCCCACCGGATGGGCTTCGGGACAGCACACAGCGCTGAGGGCATGTAATCAACCGGCACATCACGAACTGCTTGTACTTGTAGACATTTCTGTTCGGACAGCATGTACGAACATCGCCGAACAGTTGGAGCTATTAATGCACGAGGGGAAGGAAAAGCGAGCGAGGCAAACTGATCCACCCTTTCTCGCATGCTCAGCTCTCGATGGATGTTCGAATGATCGAACCAGCAAGTCGACGTCAGTTGTCGACAAACGGTGCGATAACATCATCATCGGGCCACTAAGGCTGGCTGGAGGGGGTTTCCGAAAATGAACGCGATCAGCGAATGCGGGGTGTACATTAATCGAAGCCCTCAGCAGCAGAACACACAACAAGCATCGGCGGTGTGTCGAGCAGAACGTGAGATGTAGATGTGGCTGCGGTTAGCCGCTACCAGGAACTAGCAACACGATAAACTTCTCTGCCACCGAATCTCACGGGGATGGAAGGGATCGGATCGATATTGTAGGAAGTTGCCGGCTTGTTGAAGCAGATAAGAAACCTTCCAGTTGAATGTCAGGGATGTTAACCAGTTTCCGAAAAATGCTAAAATGAAACAGTTCATCATTGGTACAAAACATGCAGTGCTTCATGGAATCGTTTCCTTACTCAAATCCATCTAGTTTTGGTGCTTCCCCGCGTGATCACCATTCGCCAACCTCGCCGTATCGCGGGTGACCCTCGAGATTGTTCCTGTATCCAGTTTCCGAGATATGGTTTTGCTGCTGCAGCGTTTCGCGAAGTACCAAACGAACCCCAGAAGAGTTGGCGCAGAATCGGAAACACAATCAAGTCGCACACACACAGCAGTTGTACCGTCATCTTCCGAAGCCGTCCCGATCGACACACAGGCTGTGGTGCCGCGCTCAGTTGTCTGCTGCTCATTAAAATAATCAATTGTACTATCGAAATGGTCAACACAGGCAACCATACAAACGGTGCACGGGTGAACCTAATGATATCGATGCAAACCTTCCGCCCCCTCCTCCGACCCGGGGAGGGACGGGATCGGGATGAATGGCCGGTCATGCAAAAGGATCGGATTTGCGATTCAATGGACACCATAGTGCCGTGGGGCTGACAGTTTTCGTTTCCCATCTCGCTCTTGCCCACCGAGCCGCATAAGTCGAAATCGAGCACCCTTCGCCCGATCCGAGCAGGGAAAGCGCCAAATTGCAGCACAATAACGCGGAAAGTGAGTTGCCGGAACGATGGAGCTGAGCTGGTGCTGGGTGAGGGCGGTGGTAGCGTACAAGATGGTACCGCGCGATCTTATTCTCCCGTCACCCGTGTGGTGGACTCACCGTCTTTGGGCCGCGCCTTTCTTTGCTGCACCGCGTCCGAGTTTGCGGCGTGGAGAAGAAGGTTTGCCGATTTATCGGACCGTATTTATCGGGGAGCCTATTCCGGCCCTTCCTGCGGCCACCCCGTGCGGATATGGGAAGGTTTTCCAGGGAAGGCCCCGCCGTTCCGTGACGTTTGCCTTGCCAAATACGCCCACGCAGCGTCGGTAGGTTCGGTAGTTCGTCTTTTTTTGTTTTGCTTTGCCTTTCATAGTCCAACGTGACGCTGAGATTAGGTCTTTCGTGTGGAACGGTTAACAATCGGTCGCTTCAAATGTGGGAGTATGTGTTTTTTTGTTTCTAGGAAAAGTCAGTGACCACACGCGTCCACGCTGAACTGATCATACATTTTTCGAGCAGGGGTTTTCATATCCAATATCCATACGAGTTTGCGCAGAGCAACATTGTTCGCAAAAACAGGCACCGAAGAGTTGTTACTGAAACGACGCGGATTACCATTTGCCTCATACATGAAGAACAATTTAAATCTCAAACGCCAATTAATGACTTTGCCCGGGCGAGAAATTTTGGTTAACGCTCATCAATTACACCAATCGTTTCGGCACGGTCAAACCATTACGAATATTTACGATCATTAAGTTTTAAAAGCGTCGAAGCTATCGAATCCCACACGAGGCGCAGGTGTGGCACCAGCACGACCTCCTCCAAGGCAGCTTCTCGACCACAAGGAAGCTTTAGAAACCGCCATGTGGTTGGGGACATCTTTTGGGCCATTATTCAGCGGCCACCGCAGCCACCATTGCAGGCAAATTCCTAGAGGAACCATGGGAGGAGAACCTAGAGTGTTCCTAGAGGAACCATGGGAGGTGGAGGAGAATGATCCTCACTACAAATCCGATAATTTAGCGGCAACAATTTTCCGGGCAAGAAGTTCTTCGAGCAGCTTCGGTTCCCTTTCGATTGCGCAGCGATCGAAAAGAATGATTCAACCGACGGAAAGAAAAGGCGCAGGATGCGACGTTTTTCGTACGTAAGCCGGAAAACTTTCAACGATCGGGCAGGTGTTACATCCCATGGTCACAAAATGGTATGCAAATCTATTTTTGATAATAAAATTTATTCATTTCCTTCCGACTTTCCGTTACCTTCCTAACACATCGTCATTGGAGCGTATCGGAAGTAAACCAGACCGGGCCGCCGGAAAGCGAGTTCGAAATGAAGTTTGAAGTTGTAAAAAATTGCACACGGGAATTAGCAGGGTGAGTTTTTTTTTACCCTGCGGCTTCCATCTTGCACCGAGAGTGTTGGTGTCCACGAGCAAAACGCAAATCTCTTCGCTGTGTCGAAAATGGAGAAGAAAACTCAAAAAGCATCCGTAGAAGGAAAAAAAAAAGAAAACTCCATTTGCTACCAGCGATAGTTCTCTTTTTCGTTTCGCTCCAACACTTTCTGGTGCATTTGAAATGTGTTTTCCTTGCGAATCGATCAGAATCGAACGGCGCCGAAGGTTTCCTTGCCCCGGGGATGTGCGCTTCGGGGGAACGGTACCGTAACATGACACTCGTCGCACGAAAGGACGATTTATTTCTCCCATCTAGCGTGAAACCATGCCGGGGATGGTGAATCCATTTCGCTAGCCTTTTTAACGTGTTCGAGGGCCTTGCGAAGGTGAAGGTGCCCGTTTGACTCGCGTCCACGGGTCCCGGGCCGAGATTGGGTGGAAATGAATCACTCCAACGCTTAGAAAGAATGTGGATGGAGGATTTTTTAAACCATGTATTTTGCAGTGAATTTCCCAATTTTTTACCACTTTTCAAGAAGCTTACAGTTACAGCACGAGCAGTTTTGCGAATCCGTTTTAGGTCCTTCATTTTCAGGTGGAAATGGTAAGCAGATTTGCGAATACGTTTTAGGTCCTTCCTTTTCAGGGCCACTTTGGTAGCCATTCCATCAAATGGAGACAGCTTTGACGCAGTCCCTCACCTCGGCGGAAGGTAGCAAAGGAACGAACATCAAGACAGGAAAGAACCATACCTAGGGCCAATAAATAACACATCGACGTGAGCTGCAGTGCTTTGCAATAATTTGGAGTTTGATTTAAAGAATGATGAGTTTCTCCTGCAACGATATATGAGATCCTATAGCTCGTATTTGTGACCGAAAGAAGCAACATTAAATCAAATCAAGTTCAATTGAAGAAGAAAAACAATGATTACCATGCTGAGCAGAGCGTTAGTATTCCAAGGGCGACCTCCTATCCTGTGAGTCCCTTATCGGTTTTCTAAGCAATTGCATAAACACTCGCTGGAACCACTTAAAAGTAGCGACTGAGCAATGGTTTGATAGGAAAACTCAAAGCAAAGCATTGTGTTGCATAAAATGTGCTTGCTGATGTTCTAAAGCTCTAAATTTTCCGTGGGAATCATGACGGAAACATCAAGGTATAGACAAAAAAATAGATTATCACCATCAGCAGTGTTGGATTTCTTTATCCTGCTAGAAAATGCTTCTTCTGTTTATAGAAGGATCGCAGGATTTAGAATATTTCAAATTCGAGGCTAAGCAGCATGTGTGCTGTGGAGAAAATAAGCAGACATTTCAGCGTTTCCTTCTCACTTCGGCACATTTGGTGCACAATTTTTCACCATAACGGCTATAACCGAGCCTTGCATGGTATTTTCAAAATCCTTCCAGCTTCACAATACGAACCGGGCACAACACAGAACTCCCGGAAAACGAACAAAAACCCTACACCAACTGAAAATTCCTGGGCGACATGAAGACGGTTGATGATGATCTCGCATGCATTCCCGAACGGAAATGTTAATCTTTGCGGGAGTATTTTTCGTTCCTCTGCACACTGCATCGTTCAACTCCAGAAGTGTTTTGCATAATATTTGTTGGAGATCAGGGGCGGGAGGCAAGGAACGAAGTCTCGGGTAGCATTCGTCGTATCGGTGATCCGCAAACATTGCTCCGGAGCTTTCTGCCGGGCCATCGGAAGGGAACGTAAATATTTATATGCAGTTCGTCTCTTCTTTCTCGGAAGGAAATGATCTTTTAGAGATTTCGGTATTTCTCATCATCTCTCTTGGTTGAACGAGTACCGCAGCAGTTTTTTTTATTTCTTTATCAATTTTGCCCACATCACTTAAGAGTGTGCAAGGCTCCTCAAGTAAAAGAATTGATATTTACAAAAATATTATCAAGACTTTTAAAATGTATCATATAGAAAGTAAACATTAAATAGTTTCACACAAAACTACGTTCAGTCACCGTGATTTTTTAAACTTCCAAGTGTGTTGGTTAAAGTTTGTTTCCGGTTTGCAACTCTGCTATCCTTGCGAAAAATCTTTGGTAATTCCTTAGTGACTTCAATGCTAGCGAACTTCAAAACGGGACGAAAGTAAAGGCAAACTTTAGTCAGCATAAGCGAAAGGACTCCAGACCACCTTCAACATAAAGTACACATGACAGTGGACTGCGTCAGATTAGGCAAAAATCTTCCTGGATTCGATCGAAGTCGTGCTCTGTTGCACTCGAGCTTTTTGGGGAAATAAATCTTTCTTCCATCCTCGATGTGTTTGCGTATATTTCAATCAACATCAGCTCACTCTTGGCACCCGGGGACAACGGAACCATGCCGAAAGGGCACCGTCTGGAAAGGTACGATAAGTCGGAGTGTTTTTTTCACCCTTCCTCCTTTCTGTGGCCATCGTCGTACGTGAATTTTTTTTCGTCTCAAATAAAGTACATCTTGGATGCGTGGAGGAAAACAACATAAGATTGCAGAGGCTTTTTGTTTCCCATGTTTAAAGCCCTCTCAAAATTCAATCTTCGGTGCTAGATGACGAGACGAGGAAGTGCACCGCACTGCAACCAAGGGCAAAAACATTCGTCAATTCTCCTATGAATTTAGGGACCGGAGGAAAACTACCATTCGCCACTCTTTTCTCGACCGTTCGCTGCAAGAAAGGGTGGGCAAACACAATTTCCATATGCAAATTTAAGTTACAAATCTTTGCGGGCTGTTCGTGAAGGATGTACGCAGCTAGATGAGCCTGGAATGCAATTTCTCCGGGAGGTCGAGTGTCGATCGGATGAAAAATGGTTTTCCTCGAAATCTATCGCTTACCGCGCGTGCATAAACATGTAAAAATAAAAGAGCTTTGTGATACACAGGGATATGTGACACTTGAGTACCGTTTGTTTTAACTATCGCCAACCTTTCACTTTCCCTTTCCGGAACGTTATGAAATATGTGCAATCTATATTCACCCAAACTTGTTGCTAACCTCGTCTTGACAATACCATCCGTGAATGGACCGCTTGCAGACTTACCTGAAATGAAATAAAAAGAATCAGACAATAAATAACGACGTCTTAAACCGGTATGACATTTGTTCCGTGAAGTTTAAAGAAATGGGTCAAGCCGTTTAGATTTTTAGAAGAAGAAGATTTTTAATACCGAGTGTCGTTCGATATAAAGAATATTGACAAGATTGGGCAGGAGAAAGACAAGTGCTTTATTCTTGTCGCACTGTATTTCTGACGGGTTTGCGCGAACCAATGGAATGTGATAGAGTAATTATTCCTGTTTTTTCAAGGGTATGGAAATAAAAGTAATTCGTTCAAGCAGATTGCTGCAATGAGATGATCTCATTCTTACACCGTCATCTGGAAAATACTTGCAATACCTTGTCCGCCTTTTGGCAACATAGGTTGTAGGGGTTTGTTTTCAACCTGCCAGCGGCAAACACATTCAACTGTCCGTTGGACCGCTTCCGTCTTGTGTTTGCAATCTTCAGTTTGTCCAGCAAAGCGAAAATAGTCAATAATCGTATGTTGTTTGGTGGAGGGAGGACTTGCCCTTAAAACGTGCACCGACTATTTGTTCAGCAAGTTGAGCGAATTTGTTCGCGGGTCGCGCCGCTGGCTCGGGTTGTGCGATATGCAATCAGTGTTTCGGAGCACCTTAGTGATTCAGTTTTGCTAAAATATATCCGAACATTACTGTTCTTACACACTCGAGAGCTCGAACGTGCAGCATCCGCACTGACCGCAGAACGTGCAGCTTTCTTGACCGGAAGCATCCCCACCAATCCGTTCGGCTCCTTCGTTCAGACATTTTTTCCCTTGCGTACCGCGTTGGTCGCGGTGCAAAGACGAATATTCATCGATGAAGATTATTATTTATACCTTTCATTCCCGGGTGAGATACCCCCCACCCGTGACGATGCACCAATGACCATCGACAAGAAGGTTCACTGAAATCTAACCGGACCAGCACCGCCGGATGCGGGCGTTTCCCTTCCAATTCATAATTGTCATTTCAATTGAAATCTACCCGCCTCGTCGGCGTTTCCCCCCTTTATCCATCTGATCGACAATTTTTCGCACACTGCTTCATTATTTTCGCCGTTTTTGGACTCCTGTCCCGTTCCCTTTTTCCTTTTAGCTTCCAGTGGATGAGCGTTCTGATTGCATGAAGGTGAACCAACAAAAAGATGTAACTTAAGGTTATTTAAGATGTTTGCAGAATAAACTGATAAACGGTACTTACTTCGGTATGCTGAAGGGCTAGAGATTCGTTTTTTGTGTCGAAGCAAAATGTAATGAACTAACCAGTGTGAAAAATGTGCTCCACAATTTTATTTTATTTTTTGAGTAATCGTACACCTCATTTCCGCTGCATTTACCGTGCACTTAGCTACGGCGAAGGTCAGCGGAGTGGCAGAAAGATTTGCTCAGCATTTAAATTAGCGGCACCACGCACGTTTGCTCCACCACGTAGGGTGTGAACCAGACCGGTGCATAGCGAAAGTAAAAACTTGCAAGATCGCGGAAGATGCAAGAAAAATCACACGATGTTAATTCTTGCTAGCAGTTTTTACAAGTCAGTTGGTTAACTTTTCAGCCGTATTTTAGAGATAAGAGTCACATTACGTTAATAATATTATTTTTGTTCGCTGACAGGCGACACAAAAAATGACGTAGCTTACAAAGCGAATAGATATCATTCATCATCATCATGCGCGTATGTTTGTGCTTTTAATATACGGCAGCTTTAGCCGTAAGCTTTGCGTCCCCGCTCTTACCTTTGTCTCTTTCTTTTCTCTCAATCTCTTGAATTCTTTGAAGGAAATTGTAAAATCCTCCTCGACACGCTTCCAATCGGCCGCATCGATTGATTCCTTCTGAAAAAAGCTGCATACATTTTGTTATGCTCTCATACTTAGCTTGTTTCATTGTTCTTGAAAAGGAGTAAGCATTACAGCAGCTTGATAAGGGACAAATATGTAGAACACATAATTGATTGAATAATTATATAGTTCAAATTATGTTGCAACTTACACCCGACTCCAGTTTCTTTCTACAAAAACTTTGCTTATATATGCTAATATATGTGCAATAAATATATTTCATTTTTTGATTTAAACAATTTTTACAAAACGTATACAGAAACACAGTTAGGGAAAAGTTAGGGTTCCAAAAACCTCCTCGAAAACTATACCATTTAACCACAGGAAAGAGATAGATAGAAAAGGAGGGAGAGCGAGCTATGGAACCTTATCTTTCGGCCCGTGTGTCTTCGTCGTGTTACGCGCAGCTGTGTTGTTTGTTGTTTGATTTTTGCCGTTGTCGTTTTTTCGGGAATGGAACCAGCAGCAACACTTTTTCACACTTCATTATGCATCGTCGGCACTTCCGCTGATTAACCCTTCCTGCTAACATCTCCCCTGAAGGAGGATGGATGTAAGAGAAGTGTAGAAGAGGCGCTAGAGATGGTGTGAGTGCATGCTGTCGCCATATTTCCCACAATCGGGATGTCCTTACTTGACTGGGCTGGTTTTCTCCAGAAGAATCCATTCCGTTAAGAAAAACCCCTTGCCAAGGTGGGAATTCAAAACAGGACAGCGCCAACGGGGATGGAAAGGCAAGAGGTGGTGGGGCGAAAGGGCTGCAAGGTCCCCCCGGGGGGACTGACGAAAGGATGTGCATATCTCTGCCAGACAGTTGCCTTCAGCGTACGAGCCATAAGGGTACGCTTCGGTTGCAGAATTCCTGTTCCATCTGTGAGTTTCAGTGTGTGAAAGTGTGTGTGACGCTGCTGTTGGCATCTCGTAGCACTACCGATAACAGCACCCCCCCCCCCCCCCCCCCCCCTCTCCACTCACTCATCTCTGTCAGGGAACGAAACCCGAAACGATAAGGGGCTACAGGTTTATATTTTCCAAAACTTTATAAACCATTAATTTTATATTTTTGAATGCTCATCCCAGACCATCCTTCCCTTCTCCTTTCCCTTCGCACGATGTGTGTGTCTTTCACCTTCCGTCTCCACATCATCACCAAATGGGCCGATGAATGGTTGTCGTACAAGATGCCTCGAGAGAAGAACATTCCGTGCCGTTCAGTACGAGCGTTGGGGCTTTTCTTTGCCCGCATTCCCCTGGCGAGAGAGCCACTCACCCTAGCCCCCACCATCTGTTCCTCGTGCGTCGCCAAGGAGGCATATCGCCCGCGCCCCATCGAAATCTGGTTTGCGAGCAAACCAGAGAAGCCACTGATGGCGTGTTTCTGTGTGTGTTGTTGTTTCACCCGTTTACCGCCGGCTGCTGCAAAGCATTTGTCTGCGGTTTTGTGCCTGCTGCTTCTCTCCCTCCCCCTTGGCTTGTTTCCCGACCGTGCGGAAGACATCCGACTTCGGAAGATCTAGGCAAGGTGACGTTGAAGAAACGAAACCAAAAGAACGCCTTATCTCATCTGCACTTAAAGGCGTCCGCCCTATCGCCGCACGTCCTTTCGGCAGACGGTGTACTGGTGTATATGTGTGTGTATGTTTGGGTTTGTGTGTGTGGTTTCATTTCATCCCTCGCAGGACCGGGGTCCCTCTGCTTCACCTCTGCAGTCGAGTCATCCAGGGCTTCTTCAACAGCGTGTGTAATAGCAAAGATCCCGATATGAGCAGGCCGGTCTTCGCTTTGATCCTTCCCCCAGACAGCCCCCTCCCACCCAACCGTCTCCAGGCCGGCATTGCTAGGCGCAAAGAGACACAGCCGGGTGTAGTCTGGTTCGGGCATGTGTGAACATTTTCCACCCATTTCCTCCACATATAAATTATGTTTACTTTCTATCGTCTTTATCTTTCCGAGCCAAGAAACCGGCCGGTCATACGGTGCCACCCTTTCCCGCTGAGTCTCGCCCACCCCTGAATGGTGGCATTGTGGCCGTTGGCTACTTTGCAGTCACCGCGGAAGGGAAGGCAACATTCGCAGGGCGGATATATGCCAAGGAAATGAACATTCTACATCGAGAGCATCGGGTCCGTGGAAATGAATCTTGTTGACGATAGTGGGTTAGCTCCAACGTGGAATGAGGATAATTTTCCAGAGATTTTAATCGTTGTTTAAGTGTGCATTTTATGAAAGACATGCATGGTTCGATGAAATGAATTTATCGCTTTACTATTGATATCGATCAAATACAATTTTTGAGGTTAAATTTGTTGATGTAATTATAAACAATACTTTCAATTAAAATTTCCTTAAAAAACTTTATGGTTGTAAGGGAGCTATTTGTTTCTTTCGAGCTATTAGTTTTGCCCATAGAAACAAAACCCCCATTGTGCACCATGCTGAAGGAACCTACCTCTTTCCGTCACAAATACCAGATCACATCTTTCTGCACCGCCCAGTTAAATTTTCCCTTATCCACACACGATTGGAATAATTCCGAGAACCGAGATAAGACAGGCGATCCCGAAATCGACTGACGGCACAAGGAAAGTGTTAGAGGAATATGAAAAAGACACAGATTATTTATGCTTATAAAAGAAAGAACTGAAAGACGGGTGTGGGTGACACGAAACCGACCAAATTAAATAAGGGAGTGTACTTCCTACGAATGACTTGGCGCCTCCATTTGAAACGTACAACATTTGAAATTAACGGCAACTTCGGAGTGCGTGGATTAGATGGAATGGGATTTTTTCTTCTTCTACTTGAATTATTACATTTTACCTTATCACGAGATGCCAATGAGGGACACTGCTGCGAATTGCAAACAAATCTCTCGAGCCACTTTCCGAATATCCTGCGACGTATTCCAGAACGAGGTGGCAACTGTGTCATACGATCTCTGTATGGCGATAAGAGACAGAAGTTTCTTCCCTTTCGTACCAGCTTTATTCCTATGAAATTCATTCGTTCTACGCTCGGCAGAATGGGTGCTTAGATAAGAAACTTTTTCCCCTTCCCCCCTGGTACCAACTCGGGTACATCATACAACATGTCTTCACGTGTGCTCGTATGCCGAGTGGATTACGAATGCTTTGTTCATCGTTTTTCACAACACTCCTTTGCGCCCATGCCTACCGTTTGAAACTCGTACTCGTTTCGCCCTTCCCCACATATATCCAATGCGATATCTTCAAGTTGAGCAAACATTGATCGCGATACATACATCGCCTTGGATGTGTCTTATTAATTCCGTTTCAGGATACTTTTGCATGGAGCGAGCAACGTACCATGTTGAGGGGAGCCACCACCTTACCCACAAAGCCCTGAATTGGTTCGGTTCTGAAAAGATCAGCAAATGGTAGCCAATCGTACCGGGCGACACATTCGAGAGGAAGAACGACCCAAGACAAAGCAAGGTTACTTACCTCATGTCCCCAAGCGGTTCATCGAGACCACCTTAGAAAACGAAGGGTAATGGTGATGGACGCTGGAAGATAGTAAAACTGGCTGGATAGAACCCCCGATAGGGCAACCACCTCGGTTGCTCGGGTTCGTCCACTAATCTTGGGGCTAACGGGAAGGATAAAAGCGTCAGCCAACGTTGGCAAGCGAGCGTCATGGAAAGGCTGACCGGCCCTTTGCTGAGTGAAATTTTCTTCTCCATTTGACAGGATGCTAACGTTGGCCATCTTCGACCAAATGGACCATCTACCGCAACGGAGGAGCACCACAGTGAGAGGAGCGAGCAGGCAAATGAGCTCTTAAGAAAGTTGACCGACTTCTTCCGGGACGGACGAGCGATGCAAGCAACAACTAGGGCAAAGTTGACCCATACCATTGGCCGGCCTACACATACACAAACACACAAACACTCCGAAATCTGTACGATGGACGCACGCAGCGACCTCAACGTGGCTACGTCCGAGATAAAGCGGATGCTAAAATCCATAATTTAATTAGAATTTTAATGCTTAGATAAACGGTTCTTGGGCTCCCGCTGGCAAGGGAAGGAGGAGACTTGCCGTACAGCAGATTCCGACGTGTGAGTCGAATTTCCACAGCATTCCCTCTAACGTCTCCCACACATCTCCCTTAGCTGATTCACGGTGAATGAATGCGACCGAAGGCAGGTTGTTTGTTACATAGATTTTATTTTTCTTATCCAGTGTACAGTAAGGCGTTATTAAACATTATCGAAAAAGAGAGTACATTTGGTTTACAAATTACTTTGCCATTCATAAGATAAGATTCATTTTCGTAGGACAAGCAGTAAATAAATGTTAATACATGGTGCATCTTTGGCACCGTCCATCTCTCAGACAGCTCTTTGGCCTAAGTTTAGTTAGGAGGAATACAATCATTCTTAACGCATTTCTTAGTTAGAGTGAACCAAAACCTTCGAATCATAACCTTATTAATGCTCACTTATATTGATAATAACGCGGTATTTCTATTTGGCAAATTCTTCCTCGTTTAAGTTCAATACAGTCGATTTGTTATATTTTACAAACAGCACTAATCTAAACACATTTGTACCTTGGCATCCTCGGCGCTCTTGGTTGCATTACACATATTTATTAGAGACAGAGTCAGGATGAGATCGCTATTAGGTGATAGTTGGCCATTAGCATTTCATTAATTCGATCAATCTTCCGACATTCCTCAAATGCTCATTTGAAGTTCTGTTTGTTCGAGAAGCCTGTTTCTTCAGCGGTTATAACGGCGCCAAAAAGGGATCGCGGGTCGTTTGAAGCATCGGTCGTCAAACGAACTTGGGTTTTGTGTTGCATGAGTCGTAACGCTGTTGGCCGTCGAGATCGCATTGCTCAGTTGAGTATGCGTAACAGAACTGGAATGGTCATCTGTCAAATCTATTGTTTCACCACTGAAAGGTGATGAATATTTTATCGCAATGTGACTCGGGCACTGTCGAGGTGAGAAAACGCAAACTTGAGTAAGCAACTTTTTAGCTAGCTCTGGTTGTAGGCGTGATAAATTAATTTTAACCATTAACTTAGGCTTCTCAGACAAATTCAAACTTTCTTGCCTTTGTCCTGAAGTGTTCTGAGAAGACATAGATGAATCAGTGTTACAACTTACCTGCTGAGATCTAGATGATTCACAACGACCGGACTCCATTAAATTTTGTTCATTTGTATGAGGCCTAGAAGGATCAGGCGACATTCTTAGATTAACGTCAACATCGTGCTGTAGAAACTCTTCTTTCGGGCCGTAAGATACGTTCGAATCGAGAGATCCTAGAGAAGGTGGCGACGGATCAGTTGATTCTCCATCAATAGACTCTGAACTTGATATTAGGCCCTCTGAAGCATCATCTAAAGACATCTCACTCAGTGTGCGAGTAATTGAATGTAACGAGTCCATTCGATGACATGCACATGATTCATAGAGATCCTCTGGGTTCTCTTGATCCAGTGTGAGTGTAACTGTCGTTAAATCATAATTAGGTGGGTCATCGGCCGATCCTCCATCAGGAGATTCCGAATTGTTTTGCAAATTCGTTTCTTCCGTGCAAGGTCCTTTTTTTGATAAATCTAACGCAAATTCTGTGTAGTTTTCGTAGGAAACATCAAACTCCTCAGTCAACCCTTCATTGCCCTGCACGTCGGCCAGCTCAAGAACGGGTGATTCTGCGTCTTCCCCTGCAGGTCCTTTTTCTGATGAATCTGACGCGAATTCTGTGTGGTTTTCGTGGGAAACATCCAACTCTTCAGTCAACCCTTCATCGCCATCGTCGGCCAGCTCAAGAACGGGTGATTCTGCATCTTCGCCTGCTGCTTCCGGGAGAACGAGCGACCCAAAGGCCGTGTAGCAGATATCATGTTTCGTGCACTGTGAAACGGATGGAGCACGGGTGAATACTACGCTTGTTTCCGCTGGGCGTTGCTGCTGACCACGCGGTGCCGAGGTTGAAGGTTCCACTTCCTCCCGGACAAGATCGATGATTTCATCTGAACTGTCTCTTTCCTTGGTTCTTTTAAACGGCCAAGCTGGTGCTCTCAAATATGGTGTTGATGTTACTGATAAGGAAAGTTCCTCTTCCTGATCTGTAGAAACTGAGTTTTGGTAAGGATAATGGGCTAAACAGGGGTCAGCGTTCTCATTCAACAGTTGTGATCCGGATGGTACAGAACAAGTTGGATAAGAACAATCTAGAGTGGATGTTAGGCCCTCTGAATCATCATCCATAGACATCTCACACTGTGTGCTAGAAATTGCATGAGACGAATCCTTTCCATGACATACACATGATTCATAGAGATCCTCTGGGTTCTCTTGATCCAGTGTGAGTGTAACTGCCGTTAAATCATAATCAGGTGGGTCATTTACTGATACTCCATCAAGAGTCTCCGAATTGTTTCGCAGATTCGTTTCTTCCGTGCAAGGTCCTTTTTTTGATAAATCTAACGCAAATTCTGTGTGGTTTGCGTGAGAAACATCTGACTGTTCAGTCAACCCTTCATCGCCCTTAATGTTGGCCAGCTCAAGACCGGGTGATTCTGCATCTTCGCCTGCAGGTTCTTTTTCTGATGAATCTGACGCAAATGCTGTGTTTTTTTCGTGGGAAACAACCAACTCAGCAGTCAACCTTTCATCGCCCTTCACGTCGGCTAGCTCAAGAACGGGTGATTCTGCATCTTCGCCCGCAGGTCCTTTTTCTGATGAATCTGACGCAAATTCTGTGTTGTTTTCGTGGGAAACAACCAACTCAGCAGTCAACCTTTCATCGCCCTTCACGTCGGCTAGCTCAAGAACGGGTGATTCTGCATCTTCGCCTGCTG
The DNA here is from genome assembly GCA_914969975.1 of Anopheles atroparvus. NCBI lineage: Eukaryota > Metazoa > Arthropoda > Insecta > Diptera > Culicidae > Anopheles > Anopheles atroparvus. The sequence goes on from CAJZCY010000003.1 coordinate 23,088,088, forward strand.
CATCCGGTAGAACGAGCGGCCCAAAGGCCGTGTAGCAGGTCTCATGTTTCGTGCACCGTGGAGCGGATGAAGAACGGACGAACCCTACGCTAGATTTCGTTGGGCGTTGCTGCTGAGCACGCGGTTCCGAACTTTCGCTGATCAACACAAGCGAGTACGTCACCGTTGCACTGTCGGTGATGGTCTCCACCAAGCGAAAAGACGATCGGTCTTCTACGGCGTACCTTCCCGGATCATCAACGGTGGAGGCGGTGTACACTAACATTTTCCGCGAGCCTTCGTCGGCCGCCGCTGTGGAGGTTGGGTTGATTGCTGCGAAGAAATCGGGGTGATGACGGGGAAAGTTATTTCGCTGCACCATTGGTTCACATTGCACGTCCGGCATGCGTTCCGAACGATGGGGAAAGGTTGTTTGTTACCATTTGATTGTTGTTTTGATTGTTCTACGCGCGCCTAGCTTAGCAATTCACTTCACAACGCTGTAACAAGTAGACAAAACTCTGCTTTTGAAGGTGCTACAGTTTTTGCTACTATTACCCAGTAGAGTGGGTTCTACGTGAATCGTGTCCATGTTGGTAGGACACAAGGTTTTTGTAATGCACAACTGGTAAACACAAAAACGATCACAAATATCATCCCCAGTCCTGCTTTGTCTAGCGCTTGCTCATACTGTTATTTCCAACATCGCCAACTGGAGGGACTACAACTGCACCAATGCAACCTTCGTTATTAAAAGGTAGTTGTTATTAAACATCGACACCACCACTTTTATAGCTAGCTCGTTAAACGTCTCCCAGTTTCGTCCCCGGCCCTTTACCGCGGCATGCCGTCGTTACCACGGTATAGACGACCGCCCTACCGATCACTCCCGAAGCGTCCCACTGGTGCAACGGCTGCATATACTCAAACGTAAACAATTTCGCACTAAAGGCCTAAAAAATCCACTGGTTCAATGGCAATACGATAATGATGTAATTTCGTGCCGCACAGTATGACTCATTCTTTCCGATACGTTTTCTTAATTTCTTTAGACTATTTCGTTTCCCTATGACAAACAACCGATCCACAAACGCTACCGGACGCCACGAATGAACTCCACTATTCTTACCTTCAGGATCCTCCGCGGGTGGTCGCTCGCAAATTCTCATCCGTTTGCTAGGCGTCGGTGTCGATTCTGGACTCTGCATCGTTGGATTTTCTTGCTGTGTTGTTTTTGTCTTTTTTTAGTTTTTAGTTTTAGCTCACGTTAACAACGATGTTATCGATGCCAAGTTTTGCCGGTGACTGACTGATCGGAGAGCTTGTCAAACAAACTGCCACCAACGACATTTCTTCACGCGCACTAACACATACCGAACCTTACACGACCACAATGATGTGGTTGGCGCGCAAAGAACGGTTTATGAGGCCGCCCGCCACACTAAGCGGAATGCGCCGAATGCAACCTCGGGGATTAGTTTCGCCGGAGACGAAGACGGGTGCGCCCTTTCGAGTGTGAACCGAGCCGACTTTTCCGACGACGACGACGACGACGATCGCACGAGCAGGACGCCCGGTGCTGGTTCCGGCCAGCGGTTGGAAAGGGAACGAGAGTCATGCAAGTGTTTCACACCATTCGCGGTGGGACTGGGGTTTGACGGGCGAGGGACGTAAGCGCGCGGACGGTTTAAAGTCGTAAAAATTTTGTTATTTTTTTCATAATTTTGCCTTCGCAGCCTCCGTAGCGCCAAAGGCTTGTAAATGAAGCTCTTGTGGCAATGATATTTTCTCTATTTCGTTCGCTCTTCCGTTCGCTTGCCAACGCGTTGCTTTCTTCGGTTTTGCATCGCATGTGCAAATCTGGCGGCGGTGGCCTTGCTCGTGATGGACCCCAGCATGCAATTCGTCGAGGATGGATGGATAGATGGAGCCGTTTTACGAATGGAATATAATAAACAATAAAACGACGGGCAAAATAACATGAATACATTGATTTATATGTCCCTGTCCGAAGTCGAGCTTCTCGCCGGCTTGCCGGGCCAGGCATTTTTTTCGTATTGGAAATATATTTTTTTGTTGTTGTTGTTGTTGGTGCTGTGTCGCTACACAATTAGCTTCAACTAATTTTTTAATGACCCGAGGGTCGCCTCGGACTCGCCGAATGCCGGCGGCACAAACACTTCACTGCAGCGGCAGATGCTCACAGCGGCTTTGCATTTCAACTATCGAAAAGTAATAAGGACCACGGAGCCACAGGCATCTTCTGCATCTTCACAACGTTGTCGATTGTTCGAAATTGGTTCGACCCGTTGGGACGGCACGGATTTGACATCGCCAAGAATAGACGAACGGCTGGAGAATGTAGGAACACTCGAGCTTTCCAGCGAACGTCAGCGATCGGACAACCTCAAACGAATCTGAACAACGGTTGTAACATTAGCCGCCTTGGTTGCTTTATGCCGCCGAAAGACAACTCCCTCCGTGTCGAATCGATTTTGTTGTCACAGTAAAAGATCATGCGTGAATCCAATCATTATCATCTACACCAGAGGAACGACGCTTGCCTGTGGAGGCAATATTAGAATGTTCTCCGGCAAAAACGTTTTGAAAACCCTTCAATATGTATTATTGAAAATCATAATTATTTTGTATGCTAATAGGTTGGCGATGCTGATTCTCATCAATGGTAGAAAAGAACAATAATGTTCATGCAGATGCTGATGTTGATGCAATTGCAATTTTCCCGTTGCAAAGAAATTGCCAAAGGAAGGAAAGTAAATGAAAGAGGACGCGAATGTGGAAGGAAAAAGAAATGCTCCGGCGGCAATCCGATTCCCATCGGATGAGTCGTGCTGAACAGTACTTGTACCAAAGGAAGAATCCCAATTCGTTGGACGATGGCATTGAGGGAGGTCATGGTAATGGTGGGACGGCTGACGTAATAGCAGAGGTTCGAGACGATATTTCTTTTCGCGACCCCACCATAATCTGTAAGGTCGCGCCCGGTGGGGGCAAAATTAAGAGTGCAATAATTTAATCCAGGTGGATCCGTCGAGTACATGGTTATGGTCATTTCGACGACCGCGAGACGATTGCATTCACTGAAGGACAACAGCATCCGGTGTCCGTGACGTCAGCCGCAATCTGCCTAAACGTTCGTTCGTTCGAGGTCCTACCAAAAGAACGCAGTTTATTTTTCTTCGCCTCCACATCCATGTGCTAGGGATACTGTCGGGCTGAACGCGCCTCGAAGCGTTTCCAATAAGCCGGCTGCGCTGCTTCCCAGCGTGGTCTTCGAACCCAGCGGCGGTGCTGTTCGCTCCGGGACGTTTTTATGACCCTACCGCGGTGTCGTTCGTTCGAAGATACCCAACCGTCGTCTCTTGTGGCTAAGTCAGCGTTGTTTTCGTTGCTTCTGTTGCTTCTTCTGCATGCACGGGTGACTGAGGAGGTTGATCCCGGCCTGTTTCGTGCTGGAGCTACGTTCACTGGGAAGGCAAGCGTACCGATCGCTTTCGCTCCTACACATGCGTCATGGTTTTGAGATCACAAGTTCTAGGTCATATCTCAACCAATGTTCACCTCCCAAACCCCCCCCCCCCCCGTCCTCACAATACGTTTTACAAAATCGAATCAGGGTTTACCTTTTATCAAAACGGATGCAGGCCTGTAAATCCTTTTTTTGATAGTTTTAGAAAATCATGCATACTTCGATGCTCATCATACATAGTGTACTTCACGAGAAGCAAAAAAAGTGAGGTAAGTTTCTAGTTCATGTATGATGGTAAGGTATTGCGGTCTGAGGTATTGGTTTATTCTTGCACTTCTCCGTATTGGCGATTCGTGTTCGTCCTAACCCGCAGCCTGGAGAGTAGTGCAAAGTTTTCAAGTCCGGTTCAGGGTTGATGCTGACAGAACCAGGGAGATATAAGTAATGTAAAACATTAAACAAATAAAACCCGTAAAAGGCGCCAAAACCAACCTTTTGTCCGTTTCATACCGAGCAAGTTTAATCGCTGGAATTTTTAAGTGGAACACACTATGAATAAACAAGAATATTAAGCTTGCAGCACCTGAAAAATTGAAAAGCTAATACTGCAATCGAACCTTTATAAACCAATCAACCGCGGTAACAAGGCACGATTTTTATTGGTTTACTTCTGGTTTTTATACGGTGCGCAACCCTCGATCCTCATTCAATCGCTTCTTGCGCATGTGCCTTCAACTTAATCCTTTTGGAGAAATTCAAATAAAAATCCTGCATGCCCTGCAATTATCATGCTTCCCGACCGTTTCGAGTAGGGTAAGGTGAAGCAAAACGCACCCCTTAAGCAAAACAAATTATTGCAACCAAAAATGCGAAAAACAATATCAAAATTACCCCTTTTAGTTTGATCAGATGTTTAAAGGCCATTCTTTTTTATGCGTCTTTGACAATTGTTGGCGCATTGGGGCAATACGATCCAAAACAAAAAGAAGAACTGTTTATTATTATTATCATTATTATTAACAGAATGTTTGCCAGAATGTGGCTATACAAACAAAAGCTTAAAAACTAGACTAGAGCTAAGGAGTGGAGGGGAGAATGGAGGAGCATACGGAAACAAGGCGTCTGCGGAATTGGGAGATAGTATTATTATAGGCGAACAGGCAACTCGCGGCATTAAAGGCGTCCATGGCGTACAGGAGAGGGTCGTTCCGGCCGTAGCGTGTTAGGCGGGTGGGAGGACATCTCACGGCGAGCCGCGTGAATTTCGGCTGCACTCTCTCTATCCTGCCCATGGCGGTGATGCCGGCCGGAGTCCAGACAACACTGGCACACTCCAGGACTGGTCGCACCCAGCAGCAGTACAGGGCCCTCAAGCACAAGGGGTCGCGAATCTCGGACGCCAAGCGAGTTAGGAGGCCCTGACTACAACATCGTTGATATGTTTCTCGAAAGTGAGGGTATCGTCTACCCAGACCCCAAGATCCTTCACCGTGGTTACCCGTTGGAGTAGAGAGCCACCAAGGGAGTACTGGTACAAGATCCTGTTTTGCGGGCGGCCAAACGACACGACACAACATTTAGGCGGGCAGAGTGTCAGACCGTTAGCGGAGCACGAAGCCGAAAAGTCATCCAAGGATCGTTGGAGGGAAAGGGAATCGTTGTACGAGGACACAGGAGAGAAGATTTTGACATCATCGGCATACATGAGGTATCCATCACCAGGAAGGACACCAGCGCAGTCGTTGATGAAGAGGAGAGGACTCAGGACTGTTGAGCACAGTAGGCTAGTATAATCACGATGACCCATAGCAACCAAGGGGTATATAAGTAGCACCGAATCGTTTAATAAATTCAGTCATTATTCTTCCTTCAAACTCTGCTAAGAGGTTATGGGCCCAGGAGGTTTCTGAAATAGAAAACCAGATCAAGATGGAAACAGTTCAAGTAAGTTCCAGAATTCAACCAGGTGGTGGCGATGGCAGCCAAACTGAAGCAAGAAGCGCTCGAGTTACAATGGGAGCTGTTGCAATGCCGGCCATAGAAAAGTTGAAGGGACGTGAGAACTATTCGACCTGGGCGTTTGCGATGCGGATGATTCTGATCCGTGAAGGAAGTTGGAATGCCGTTGAGCCTGCAGAAGGTGAAATTGTGGCAACGGAAGTGAAAATGCGTGCGTTGGCAACGATCTGCCTTAGCTTGGAAAACTATAATTTTAGTCTTGTCCAAGATGCGCAGGATGCAGCGATGGCATGGAAAAAGTTGGCCACAGCGTTCCAAGATACCGGCTTGACTAGAAAGATTGGCTTGCTCAGGAAATTAACGAATATCCGTTTGGCCAATAGTTCAAGTGTGGAGGAGTATGTCAATGAATTGATGACAACCAGTCATAAGCTTGCTGCGATCGGATTCAAGGTAGACGATTCATGGTTGGTAGCATTGCTTTTAATGGGATTACCAGACCACTACGAACCGATGATCATGGGGCTGGAGGCTTCAGGAGCGAACCTGACGTCGGATGCAGTGAAAGCTAAGATTCTCCAAGATGTACAAGTGGAACGAAAGTATGTTAGTAGCAACGACGAAGGCGCCTTGTACACGCGTGGTGTGAATAAAACAAAGGTGCAATTCAAGAAGCAAACGATGAAAACGTGCTACAATTGCAGTAAGCCGGGACATTTCGCAGCCAAATGTCCGCTTGCAGGTGCTTCTAAGGCGAAAAGAAAAGAGAACTCGTTTTCGAGCACATTTGCGATTGGTGATGTTGAAGCTGAGTCTTGGTATTTTGATTCGGGAGCGACTTGTCATATGGCCAGACCGAATAAGAACTTCATCAATGAGAGAATGTTACACCATACAGTTAAAACTGCGAATAATGGCATCATGAAAGCTTCGGGGAGAGGCACTGTTAATTTGAAAACTCCGGATGGAAACATCAAAGTGCGAGAGGTGCTGAAAATTCCTGATTTGAGGACGAACTTGCTTTCGGTTAGTGCAATTTGCAAGAAAGGAAACACGGTGATCTTTACTGCGGACGAATGTAAAGTGTTTAATTCAGAAGGCGAGCTGGTGATTTCCGGTAATGAAGAAAATGGCATGTACCGAGTGAATCAACCGGAGCAGGCGTATCTGATAAATAACATTAACCTGTGGCATAGAAGGATGGGCCATCTGAACGAGACAAGTTTGAAGCAGATCAAACATATGTCAGATAATGCGAATTTTCAAGCTGAGAAATTGCAGGATTGCACAGCATGTCTGGAAGGGAAGCTTGCTCGAAAACCATTTCCGAGGAGTGATTCCAAGGCATCCGAACTGTTAGAGTTGGTGCATTCCGATCTCTGTGGGCCAATTGAAATACCATCCTTGAGCGGCAGTAGATATTTCGTCACGTTCGTAGATGATGCAAGCAAGCGAGTTGCAGTGTATTTTCTCAAGACTAAGAACGAAGTAATGGATGCATTCAAGTTGTTTAAGGCGAAGTCAGAGCGACAAACGAATAAAAGGTTGAAGATCCTAAGGACGGACAATGGACGAGAATATATTTCTGACGCATTTCAAAGAATGCTAGAGAAAGATGGTATCCGTCATCAGAAGAGTTGTCCTTACACTCCAGAGCAAAATGGCACGGCGGAACGGATGAATCGAACCTTGGTGGAAAAGGCTCGCTGTATGTTGAATGATGCTCGCATGTCAAAGGAATTTTGGGCAGAAGCGATATCAACGGCAGCATACCTAGTGAATCGTTCTCCGACAAGGTCTATTGGAAATAAAATGCCTGAAGAAATCTGGAGCGGAAAGAGGCCTGATTTGCGGCATATTAAAGTTTTTGGTTCAACAGTGATGATCCATGTTCCGAAGGTCAAGCGAAAGAAGTTTGATCCAAAAGCAGAAAAAGGTGTGTTAATTGGATATTGCGAGGACACAAAAGGATATCGGGTATACAATCTGAAAAGGAACAAAGTCGAGATCAGCCGTGACATTGTTGTGTTTAGTGAAGAGCCATGTTCCAGTTCAGAAATTGTGAGTAATCTTCAACCAGTGAAATTCTTGGAATTGTTCACAGCAGATATAATGATACCGGTTGAAGATGGGGAAACATCGCAGATAACTAGACCAGTTGAAGCTGTGGAAAATTGTGAAGAAACATCGCAGCTTACTAGACCAGCTGAAATCGTTGAAAATTCGGACAATATACCGCAGCCAACTAGATCAGTTGTAGAAAATCAACAAGAGTTGAGGCGAAGTGTTCGAGAACGTAAAACTCCAAAGAGATATAATGAATTCATTAGCTATAACACCATTTCATTAGTTCCAATAGAAGACATTCCGCAAAGTTACGAGGAAATGATGCGGCGGCCTGATCGTAAGCACTGGATCGAGGCAATGAAGCAAGAGATGTCGTCACTGAGTGAAAATCAGACGTGGGTTATTACTGACCTTCCAGAGGGTCGTAAAGCCATCCGGAACAAGTGGGTTTTTGCCATCAAGAGAGGACATAACGGGAATGTTGAACGATACAAGGCGCGACTTGTTGTTAAGGGATGCTCACAGAAACCAGGAATTGACTATGAAGAAGTATATGCTCCTGTAGTGCGATATTCAACAGTTCGTTATCTGATGGCAGTGGCAACGAGATTTGATATGGATGTGGATCAAATGGATGTGGTTACCGCATTTTTGCAAGGCGAATTAGGCGACGAGCAGATTTTCATGGAACAACCCGAAGGATTTGCAGTTACAGACGGCAAAGTATGCCAACTGAAGAAAGCGTTATACGGCTTGAAGCAATCGAGCCGGATCTGGAATGCAAAACTGAATGAAGTGCTACAAGAATTCGGCCTACAACGATCGCGGGTGGACACATGCCTGTACTGGATGATAAATGAAGGAAACATGTTGTTTGTTACGATATACGTTGATGATTTGCTGATATTCACGAATGATAATCGACTGAAAACGCGCCTAAAACAATTCTTGATGCAAAGATTCAAAATGAAAAACTTAGGTTCGGCGTCACATTGTTTAGGCATTCGGATCAAGAGAGATCGACGAGCAGGAATAACATTGTTAGATCAGCAGGTGTATATCGAGGATATAATTCGACGTTTTGCAATGGTCGAAGCAAAGCCAGCAGCAACTCCACTGGATCCGAGTCTCAAGTTAGAAAAATCGATGTCACCGAAAACGGAAACTGAATCAGCGGAGATGAGAAGCATACCATATAAGGAAGCTATTGGATGTTTATCTTTTGTGGCTCAAACAACTCGACCCGATATTCGTCTTGTGAAGCAGAGTATATGGCACTTTCACGAAGCATACAAGAGGCCATGTGGTGGAGAAATTTGCGATCTGAATTTACCGAAGTAGGACCAGTTCCAATATTCTGCGATAATCAGTCTGCAATCAGCATCGCGAATAATGGATCCTACAATCCCCGAACAAAACATATAAGCATCCGCTACCATTTTGTGCATGAAAGTCTGGAAAATCATGTTGTGAAATTAGATTACATTCACACCTCGAATCAACCGGCTGATGGGTTGACAAAGCCAATGATGAAGCAGAACCAGGAGAAGTTTTGCCATTTTATGGGAATCGTAGATTAGGGAGGAGTGTTGAGCACAGTAGGCTAGTATAATCACGATGACCCATAGCAACCAAGGGGTATATAAGTAGCACCGAATCGTTTAATAAATTCAGTCATTATTCTTCCTTCAAACTCTGCTAAGAAGGACACTTCCTTGGGGAACACCGGATGGACTGAGAAAGGGTTGGGAGGAATGGTTCTCGACCTTAACCCTGTACGAGCGCCCTAAGAGGAAGGATTGGAACCAGGACAGGAGGGGATCACCGATACCAAGCCGAGCTAGCTTCGCCAGAAGCAGATGGTGGGGCAGACAATCAAAGGCAGCTTTGAAGTCCGTGTACATAACGTCGACCTGCCGCCCAGCGACGATAGTAGGGAACATATTCGCCATAAGTGTCATGAGGTTAGACGTAGTAGAACGGCGAGGCATAAAACCGTGTTGGTGAGGTGATATGTAGCAGGAGGATGGAGGAGTGTACAACGGATTCGAGGACTTTGGATACTGCGGGGAGGAGGGAAATGCCTCGATAGCTGGAAGGGATGGATCTGCATCCATTCTTGTGGATCGGAACTAACCAAGCCGCCTCTCACATCCCTGGAACAGCCCCTTCCCGAAGAGAGCGCGAGAAGAGGCGTGCAAGAATAGGGACGAAAGCAGTCTTGAAGCTCTTTAATACACAAGAAGGGATGCCGTCGGGGCCGTGGGATGAGGAGACTTTAAGCTTGGCAAGGGCGGTAAGCACGACCCCCTCATCTACAGTAAAGCTGCAGCATGAGAGGACGATATGAGCAAGCGGGGTCGACAAACACCCCGGAGAAGTGCTTAGCAAAAAGCCCGCAGACGCCGGAGGGGGAGGAAGCGGATATTAGCGGATCGTTGCCCAAGGATAAGGATGGTGGGATGCGAGGGTTAGCACGCCTAGCGTTTACGTGGCGCCAGAACGACCTCGGACAAACCGTAAGACGCGACTGAAGTCGCGCCAGGTGCATCCTGTACCGCGCACGGTTGTACGACCGGTAGGCGATCGCAGCAAGTTTAAAAGAGGTACGGTGAAGCGGGGAGCTCGTGTTGCGATATCTCCGCAATGTGCGTCTCATGTCGGCCCTAAGCAGGCGGAGATGCCTGTCGGACCACACATGGTGAGGAAAGGGATGTAAGGGGGGGGGGGGGGGGGGCAGCACAGGGAGAGGAACGAGGATATTACACTGGTGAATGAAGCTACGTCGATGGAGCTGGAAGTGTCCAGGAACGTCCAGTCAGTGCGCGATAGCAAGCGGTCAAGCTTGGCATGGTCGAGTTTGCGAAAGCACAGCAAACGCGGACGACCAGGCTGGCGAATTAAAGCTGGCCTGATAGTGGTAGCAGGCGGGAGGTGCAGTGACAGCTCAAGCGGAGGGTGGTAATTGTCCACGGGTACCAGCGGTAGCGGCGGTTGTTGCGTCCGCAAAAATTAAGTCCAGTTGGCGACCCCGCGGGTTGGATACCCCAGAAATTTGAAGCATGGCGTTTACATTCATGCCGTCCAGCAGAAGAGCACCAGAGGGTGAGATGTTCGACGGTGAGAAGAACGACGCGTCCGAAGCGGGATGCCAGCCGAGTGAAGGCATGTTGAAATCACCGAGCAACAGCAGGTGATCACGATGGCGCATCATCTCACGAATCTTCTCGGTGCATTTTTGTAGATCGCGCCAAACGGTTGGTGATGAGCTGCGGTCCGGGGGAATGTAGACGACTCCGAGGTAGAGCGACGGGCCGCGCGCCGAGCCGGCGATTAGAACACCACCACCACGAGACCGCGTGCTATTGTTCTAACCAGCTTGAGCCAATTTGGATGCGATCAAGCGATTGAAATATTTGAACATAATTTTGTCCGCTTGTGATCGTGATTTTGATTGAAAAACTAAGGAAATATCCATTTAAATGAAATTTTCAATACATGTTCCATATAAGAAGAACAAACATAAATAACATGTAATATATGAAGGTGGCAAATGCAAACCCTTGAGTACCTTTATTTTGACGGTGCATTATGCCCCTTTGTTTACATTTTGAACGTAAGTGACATTTGCCCCACGCAAGTCGCGGCATATTACCCCATACTGGGAGAAAATCATATTTTGTCTCTAGTTAAAAATGCAAGGATTGAAATTAGAAAATCTTTTCGGTATTCGTTATGCCTGCTCGATTGAAATATTTCATTTCTACGCTTATAATATGAATACATTTAAGAATGATGGAAATCTTACATGATTTCGGACTCAATTTATTTAATCTCGTTTTCTCTGCTAAATAACAGATGCAGGGCCGTGAAATTCACATAGGATATATTAGACATGCTACTGAACACATTTCGTTGATTCATTTATTTTTAAATAGCATAATTCAGCCAAAAACATGCCGGTGCATTTTACCCCACCGGGGCACCTTGCTCCACTTTCCCCTATCTCTATCGTTTCGAGTACGTGAAAACAAAAACGCAATGTAAACTGGCGGTCAAATTGCCGAGTTTCTCGCTCAAAAAAGGTGAGCGAGCCATATGAAAAAACCAGGAATGTGTTGTTTACGTGTTCGTAAGATGGTTTGCTATGCGTACATGATTTATTGTCCAAAATTTGCTTGATGGTCCCAGTCATCTAAAGTTCTAAAGTCATTTCTAAAGTTCTAAATCGTCCCGACAGGTACATTTAATCGTGATACATTTGTCACGCCTTAATTTATCTCAGACGATCGATTCGATCTCTTCACTGCGTCATGATTGCGTACATATAAGGGCATAAATAAATATAAAAACATAAATTATCTTTGATGTTAGCTTACTCAATTTGGATCAATATTTGGCCAAAGTAGGAAACGGAAGACGGAAACAATTTTAAGAACAGGAACAAGACACACAGACGATTCGAAGACAGTCGTTTGAAACCTCGAAAATGAATTGCAACGGTGAACGAATCCCGAAACAGATTGAAATACGAACGGAAATGGAGACATGCTCGCAAGGAATGCTTTCGGGAATGTACATGATGAGCAACGCGCGACGATTGGCAGTAACTTTTGAGTCCGATAGAAGATCGATGCTGATACCACGTTGAATTCGGTGACGCAACTTAATCGGTATTTTGTTCCACAGTCGAATTTTTTCTCAGACCATGCCTCTTGCGCATGTGGATGGTAAGCAGTGGCTCCTTAGTGTAGATTTCGGAGCACACGCTGCAAACAAACACTTTCTTGGCCGGACGAAGGTTCATAGCGTGGGTGCGCCTTGTGGCATCAGAAGATTCTCGTCGATCCATTGCTGCGACGCGAAAGGGGAGCGTTGAAGACTGGAAACAAAGCGAGAACGCGCTTAGAAAAGTGCTAAAAACAATCACGTACACGGATCACTTTCGCAGCACTAAGCGTACCTTCTTTTTGTCACTTGAGATCTGTCTGAGAGATGGTTTATCTAGCAGATACGATACGATCGTGTCCACAGAAGGAGCAAGACTGGAAAGCGCCACTTACAACCGATCCGACATTCGTGCGCAGATGCGCATCCACATCGCCTCATAAGCATACACATGGAGGTGTTTTCACTAACACCTTGACGTTCGTGACGTGACGTTACGAAGGAAATCCCCCCCCCCCCCCTTTCCCCCATCTCTTGGCCCGTCAGATGGCTGTGAATAATAGCAGAATCATTGTGAGAAGTGAGCGGTGAGCAGTGAGCGAATACATAGTTTTGCGCAAAAAACATATCGCACATCATCGTGATTGTGTGTCGCCATGCTTGAACACACGCACATTATCTCGCGAACTCAATTCATTGAGTGCCGTGACGAGTCCAACAAGCACTTGCGCAAGAATGCAGGCGCCTAGTACCATTTTAACGGGCGAATAGAAAAGACTGCGCAGGACGGCAAGCGCGTGGTGTTGCGTAAGAAACGTGCTTTTGACGGTGGCATAGAACGAAATTAGTGGGTTTGTACCCCTGTCCGACACGTAGGCGAATAGGAAGGAGTGAATGAAGGGCAAGCGGCACCAGAAATTGGACAAGTGTGTTCTAGAATGTTTACATTACAGCCATTAAATGGAAAGGTGCTATCCCGTTTGTTCAATTTAAAAAATTCTTTTATTTTCGGTGTTCGGTGCGGTGTAAAAGTTATTCAGCGAGACGAATAGACGTGACGAGGGCATTCGCGTAGAATGTGACAACAGAATGACAATTGAGACGTTCAATCCGTCAAACAGGGAATGTTAAATAGCGTACTGCATGTGAAAATGTGTGTATGCGTGTTGATGCAAGTGAATTAACATTGTGCAAATTCAACCATCGAGGAATGTTGTGGTGGAGGTGCGGGTGATAGTGATACGATGGCATCGACTTGCCATTGTATTTTCGTAGGACGGTTTTATCTGTATAGTGAGGGGTTCGTTTACCATGTGTATGGAGAAAACATGGTCCGTTTAAGGTTGCTCTGCGCGAAGCTTTGAAGACCCTCAAGACGAAGCGAGTCGAGCTCAAGGAGATTGGCGAGGCAGCAGCCAAGGTCCGCAGGAGTTGCGACAACGTGCTGCTGGAGCTGACCAGTGCCGGGTCGCAGGGCATTGGGCAGCTTGTGGAGAGTCTCCAGACGGAGCTGGGGGGAACGGCAACAGTGACCACCCTACGCCAGACCAGCACCGTCGTCATCCGCGACGTAAGCGAGGAGGTCGATCGGATGGAGATCCGGGACGTTCTGGAGGACCAGCTGCAGGTCCAGGTAGGCGAAAAGGAAATTCGCCTGGGAGCGATGATCCGCGCTTTGCGCAAGGCATACATCACCGTCGACAACGACGTGGCCGTGATGGTGAATGGGCTAAAGCTCCACATATGGTGGAGCTGCCGCATCTCCGTGCAGCAGACGGAGCGGAAGTGCTTCCGATGCCACCGCCAAGGGCATCTGGCGAAGAATTGCAAGGGTCCCGATCGCTCGGCCCTGTGCTTCTGGTGTGGCTCGGAAGAGCACAAAGCTGCAAAGTGCAACGGGATGAGACGTTGCCTGGATTGTGGGGAGGCCTCCGGTGCAAACCACGCCACCGGAAACGCCAAGTGCCCCAGGAAGAGACCAGCTTCTTCACAGCCGCAAGTGTGAAGCACATCCTGGTGAACATAAATCACTGTGCAGCCGCGCAGCAACTGCTGCACCATACGGCTTTCAGAATCGGCGCCGAGATAGCCCTTATCTCGGATCCCTATAAGACCCCACAGGGAAACTCGAACTGGATAGCCGATAAGAGCGGAATGGCCGCGATCTAAGTGCTCGGGGAGGATGAGTTTGTCGCGCTCATCAAATACGTGGAAGCCTTACTGGCAGGCCGCCAAAGGGCCATAGTCGCTGGGGTCTTCAACGCCCACTCGATAGTCTGGGGGAGCCGGAGTACGGATCGCCGAGGTGCCCTGTTGGTGGAAACTCTGCTCGGGGCAGGCCTGGTGCTCCTGAATACCGGAATCGAGCCGACTTTCGAGAGGAACGGTCGATTGTCCATCATCGACGTGACCTTCGCCAGCCCAGGCATGGTGCGAGGGAAAACGTGGATGGTCAGCAACATTTACTGCCAGTCGGACCATCACCCGATAGTCTTCGACCTCGAAGAACGCCCCGCGAACGGGCGGCTGCAGCAACGTCTGCGGCGGCTCTCCGCGGCCAGGAACAGGTGTTTGCGGATCACCTCACGGCTGAGACCCTAACGAGGGCGGTCACCAGCGCTTGTGACGAAACGATGCCACGCCACCTTCCGTCCGCAAAACCCAACAAGGCGTTTTGGTGGAATGCGGATCTGGAGATGTTGAGCAGACGGTGCGATCGTGCTCGCCGCCGGGTCAAGGAAGCTGGTGAGCTCCCCCATTCCAGAGCCACACAGGCAGGGAACTGGATGGAGCCAGGGCAAGAGGCCGAGGAGTTTTTTAGTCAGTAGAAATCTGACACTCCCCACTTTCGGTGTCAGGTGGGCGCCTATAGAAGGTTTTTTCCTCGAAACAAAAAAAAAGGTTGCTCTGCGTCAGGAGAGAATTGGTCGCATCTCATATGACACAGGCATACACCATACATTTTCGTGTCCGTGTCGATGTTAAATGTGATGTAAAAACATCGATTCTGCGGAGCGGCAGTCCGCAGAATCTTTTTGGCAAAGTATGGAGGGAAATGATAGTTGACACCCAGCCACTATCAAAGGAACATTTTTATTTAACAAGTCATCATCGTTAGTTTATGATAAAGCTGGTTTTAAAATGGATTCTGCCCTCGTGCCACGAAGGAAATCCCACCTACACGTTGTTCCCGTCACCAGGTGGCATAAGATCTCTCAGAAACTTATCCTGTTGCATCTGCACCAAACATCATTTTCATGCGTAACGACGCGCGTAAGTGTGCAGGGTTTGAGGTGCTTCTTAGCATTTGCTTGCCCGTCAAAAAAGATTGATTCCTTTAAACATTTCTAGCAACTGCCGGAGTAATGGTTTACCAGTTTCAATCTGCCAAAAGGGCAGAATATACATTTTCTGCCGGTAGCGATAGACCACCACCTACCGGGCCTCGTTCAGGTGGGGGCGATCAGTTCATGAACGCGCCCGTTCATTCTCGGTAGAGCGGCAATCTTGCCTGCTCTTCCCTCAGGGGGCAGGGTTCGTCTTATCGGACCGTCGCCAGCGGTGCGATGCTGCAGGTTCGCTGCTGGCTACGTGTTGGAAAAATTTTACCCTTGAACGGACACGATCGGATAGGAAGAGGTAAGGCAGTGCCGTTTCCTTTGCCACATTCCAGTCCCCTCTCTGTGTCCCCCATTCGTCTCTTGCCTGCCACGATCGCAGGACGGTTCCGTTTGACGGTTGTACCACCCTCCAATCGTAGCCGGCCTTTCAACTGGAGGCTGGACGATGATGGGACGCAACGCTACCGTCCGAAGGAACAAACGAGTGCACAACGAGTAACCGGAACGAAAAAAAAAGAGAAGATTTCAAGAACTATATATATAACAGTTTCTTATCGCCGACTTTTTTGGCGCACGTCCCTTTTTTTTTCCTGAGCTTTTCCCTTCTTTTCTGCTTGCTGCCTTCGTTACCTTGCTTCCTTCCTGGCGTTCTAGGAAGGAGTCTGCAGGTACCGCACAAAAGTGGATTAAATAATAGTTGAAGTATAGTTTCCCTTCTTCCCGCCTCCCCTCACTCTGCTCTCGACGTGCAACGGCCAGGTGTACACCGGCGGACCGGTTTAAAGTCAGTTTTTCCGCGGCCCTTTTTTCTCCCACCCACCGCACCCAACGGGGGCGAAAAGGGGAAACGGTGCAGGAGGTGAAGGGTTGTTGTTGGAAAAGCGCACAAGCGGTCCCCTTATCGTGCTAGCGACAAACGAACGCTCGAACAAGGCACGACCACTCGGGGATAAGGCGCGTGTACCGTGGCGCATATCGTTTTCTTTTTTCAACTATTTTTATTTAACTCTCTCACTCTTTCCGCGGCTTTGCCGCGTTTTTCCGCTGTCCCAGGAGTGCAATTTTCCCGGCCTTCACGAACCCTGCCCACCCGTTGCTCGCCGGCTCAGCTTCCCGAGGCGAGCGCACGGGGGACACACGATAAGGAATGATTAAATGATGCCATTTTTATGTGTGTGCGCCGCTCTCGGTACCTTTACTCTATTTCTCCCTCCCTCTCTCTCTCTCCTTCTCGCTCGCACCCTCACCGCTTTTCCTTATTTTATCTGCCCCGTACATCGGTGAACCGATTTTTCGTGGATTTTTTTTCGGGTTTGTTTTGCGTTCACGACTTGCGTCTGTAGTCGCTTAGCCGGAAAACAAAAAAAAAAACGCCATCTCCACCCGTCTGGCGGTGGTCTTGGTGCGCGATTGAGCGCATTAAAGTGCGGCCAGGTGTACACCGCCAGGTTCGGTGCGGCTTGCGGAAGAAGCCGTCCCGTTCGCACGTGTCGCTCCCGTGTGGAGGTGTTGAGGTAGGTATTCATTCATTCGAAAAATCATTTGTCCACAAATGGAGGATAAGGATGAGGTGGGTTTTTTGTGTGTGCTCCAGCTTCTTTTCGGTAGCGCCACGATGGTGACGATATCGCACCGTGGCGGGTTGGCGGTTCATGCGGCGATAAATCAACATTCCCTTCTGGAAGGAAAGCTGGACGGGGAGTTTTTTTTTTTTTGCTGTCGTTATCAACCCTCGAATGACAATTTGATCCGCAGTCGGGGTTTGGAGGGAAAGCTACTGAAGGTGTTCGAGAGTAAAGAGGACAAAAAAGAATATGCAAGTATTGCAATGCAGAAGTTTCAATCATTTGTACTAAGTGAGAATGTGAGAAAACATTTACTTATAAGATTGATTGATAATTTTATTTTAGAAATCAACACTGTGTTACATAACTGTAACATTAACAGCATTATGATTTATCTCTTACAGTTCCTCCTCCCACTCAAGGACAGTCGTCTCTTCTTTAAAAACGAAGACGAACGTCTTCCGAACCGGCACATTTGTTCCTGTCACGATAAGCGATACCAGAACGTTGTCGCTACGTAGCATTTATGTCCTGATAAGATCAGATAAGATCGTGTAGAGCGTTGTATCTGGCAGTGTGCGCACAAGCGATGTGCTTGTTAACGACTGCGCTTGTAATTTGGTGGCTCGCTCGTTGGACCGGTGTTATAATTTATCTTCGGGCATCGGAAGTCCAGAAGCGCGTGGCCTAGGCTGCTATTTACATAAATATAAGGAAGTTAGCGTATGGTGGATTGTTTAAAGTTGGCCTCAATGACTAATATGTTACTGATTTTTTTCATGGGTGAACATAAACTGTGTGTAAACATGTTCAAAAAGGTTGCCAGCATAGATAACAGGGCGATGCGAGGGCACGACAATGCCAGGAGGTGTACACTGACCGAGACTGTACACTGTGTGCACCCTGGTCAGTTACGTGTCTCTATGCCAATATTTGCCCTCTGGTGCGCCACAGCCATTCAGATAACCTAGGCTGTTCGTGAACTGGGGTGGGCTTGAAGAGGATACGAGATAGCGAGATTTATCTCCAGGAGTTTTATCGCAACATTTTCACATTCTGTATTTCTCTTGATTCAGCAGATCAACCCCCCCACCACCGTCCCTGTTCCGTGATATTACGGGTGTTAGAATTTCGTATTGGACACCTGGAGAAACCCTCCGGCAGAAAGTCAAGGCGGAGGCTGGTGGCGCTAAACAAATAGACGAAGTGTAAGCACAGTCTGGCGGGATGTGTCCTTTTGAAATAAAATGCACTGCACCGGGCGACAATGGAGATTGCACCGGACAGGCGATGCGACGGTGGAGATACGGTTTTCTTTGCCAGTGCTTTCTTCACCCTTCCACCTGACGTACTGTCCGGACATAAGGTGAGAATAACGAAGCGCCCTATCGCCGTGCTGTTAGTCTATTTCATGCGTCAAATGCAAATTCCACTCTTTGTCCAGAAAAGAAATAAATAAAACGATTTTTATCCTTACAGGTTACGTCCGAAAGATGTGCAGGAAATGCACCTGAATGAAAGGGCCCCCAACCACTTGGCCGTTGCTTCCCAAATACATCCCAAAGTCTGCAAAACGTTGACCAAGGACGCGACGGATGGCGAGTACCAATGCTTCTCTTGGGACAGACTTCGAGGACGCGCACCAAGCCATTGCTGATAACGAGATGGAAATTTATATGCCGTGAATGGGCAACAGGGTGCGAATGATGTGGATTTCTCACTATCCCTCCCTTGCTTGTCCGGGTCTGGGAAGCATAAGAAATGCTGTGCCGGGGTACGAAGAAAACGATACGGCGCGATAAAGCGTCAAGATTGAATGCTCTCAAGAGCTAGGAAAGTAGATTTTCAACGTGGAGCAAGAGCTTGCGCGGAAAAACGGAGCGAAAAAAATAATCTTACAAACGAGAGCAGAGAAAACACCAGACTTGGACGAATGCGATTGTAACGTAATAGAGCGATGATGCGGATAAGTTGCTGGTTGCCTTCCCGCGGCGCGATAGCTGAATTCCGGTAGCGTATACTTTGATACCGTGCTTTTGTTTTGCATTTCAATCATTTCGTCGAAGTATCTACGAAGCATGGCACACATTTCATTTCCTTTTGTTTGTTTTTTTTTAGATAACAATGGAAGAGAAGACATCAATGCCATAGAACGTGTACACGAAGATTCGCATTCGAAAGTGGGTGCTCTTGTATAAATCTGAGCGGATAAGCGACAGCATCGAAGTTTAGATAGCCACCCAACGATAAAACACCTTTTTGAATGTGGAATTTTCGCATGCTTCTATGGAAGATCTATGGAGATTCAACCAGGATGTATTACAAACCGGTTGCCAAACTATCATACACGTCAAAACGAGAGCCCATGGATTGACAACTTCTTTCGTGGCTGCAAACAACAGCATTCGGAGTTCCCGGGAAAGTTTGAACTCAAGTAAAGCCGGACTTACCGAGCAACAACCTGGCCACCCTGGAACGGTGCAGCCCGTACAGCTTGGGATGCATTCGGCGGCCTGCGAACACCGATCGGTGCAGCGTGGAGATGATCATAAGCAACACGTTAACACTGCTTGCCTACACTGACACACACTAAATTGCAAGATCAAGGCAGAGACACTCCGGCCACTCCATCAAGCCACCTAGGAACACCAGATCTATCGAAGGGTATTAGATTATAAAGGCACTTTAACACGATCAGAACACCACTTCCCGAGAAGTTTCACTCGTCGACGGTATTACTAGCCGCTTGATT
The DNA here is from genome assembly GCA_914969975.1 of Anopheles atroparvus. Taxonomy (NCBI): domain Eukaryota; kingdom Metazoa; phylum Arthropoda; class Insecta; order Diptera; family Culicidae; genus Anopheles; species Anopheles atroparvus. The sequence goes on from CAJZCY010000003.1 coordinate 23,107,909, forward strand.
CGGACGAACGTTTTTGTGTTCCTCGCGAGTTGTTATCACCGTGCGCGCCGTCGTAAGACTGAGGCAAGCACTGGTAACTGGTCGTGCCGAGAGTGTCGTGTGCATGCGGAGGCAGCAGACCACGTCGCGCCACCACCACCACCACCATCACCATGATTTCTGGCCCGCTGCAATCCACCAAGATTGAGATATAATCGAATCGAGGCAAAGAGATAAGATGCGAAGGGCCATCTTGCCGGTCTGCCTCCGCCCCGGAGAACCTGCCGACTCTCTACCGGCCATCTACAGGCGCTAAGGGTGCGGGGTGAAGATTGGTTTGTTGATTTGAAGAGGCAGGAACCGGGGGGCCCACCAGATCCGTGCGCTGATAGCGGAATATGGTGTGAAGCTATATTTGGTGGCCCCTACCTCTGTATTGCTCCTACGAATGTCGTTTCCCATCAATATGTGCCGGTGGTGATGGTGCTGTTGGAATATCTAGGAAGCCTTCATACCTGGGCACCGTTGCACGTCTTATCGGGCACACAGTTGGGCCGTTTGAGACGTTGGACGACGGTATGTAAATGGGGGCCCTATCAGCTCGGCATCTCCCCGCTAACCACTCCTAATGTGGACCCAAGGTGTGGCCTGGGAGGGATCGGAGGAACAGACTAGGTAAGAAAACCCGCTAGATAGCGTGCCTCGTGAAGAGGGCAATAGATAAGGCACTCTGGAAAGGTATCGGAGAAAAAACAAAGCAAAAACCGGACGTGTGCACTGTCGTTCCCTCTGTCTTCCTTTCTCTGTCAGTGCCCGTGCCCGCATAAGCCACCCGGTGCGTGTGTGTGTCTCCCTTATGAGCCATCGGGGAAGACTACGAATGGAAAAGCCGACTGGCGCGATATCGAAGATAAGCGAAAAATATTCATCATAAGTTTATCGCTAGTCAAACATGGGCTGTTATTAGCGGCCCCGCGCCCGTTTGGCAGACTGAAGAAGGAAGAGCAGAGAGAAGAGGCATAGCCGCCATGCGCTCTTCAATGCTCTAAACTTGTACCAAGGCAAGGCGGTCGAGCCGTCGGGCGACAAAGATTGAAGAAGCTGATAAGAGAAAAGTATGCCCAACCTTCCACCGGCGCTCCTCCGCGGGGCGATGAGCTGCTTCAGTTTCATGCTTCGACGGTCTGCTCACGTTGCCCCAAAGTCTGGGAGCCACAGAACGGAAGCTTGAATGGTTGTAAAGACACACAACCGCCATGGTGAAGAGAGTGATATGAGAATTGCGGGCTTCGTTTTTCGTAAGCAACCGCTATCAATTTATCTTCTTTTTGCATTGATTTTAGGTGATTATTGGCATCTTCCAAGCCTGAATGAAGGAGTCCTCTGGGCGCAAATGCATCGAAACGATGTTTATGTTTCTAAGATTAGCTAGGACAGATAATGGGACGTTTTCGATGATGCGCTAACTTTAGCCAACACTGTTCCTGAACCATTTGTACACTGTTCTTATCTACAACTCCTTCAAAACCGTTATCATATCTTGTAGGTATGTATCTCTATAAATTGCTTATCACGCATCATTGCTTGGGACCATTTATTTTCTTTTATTTTAGGTTTTTAGGGCGTATCTCCAAGCAATGCAATTCGTGGCGTGTCGTAAAACAAACCCGAATCTGGACACTAAATAACATGTACAGAATGTAACACCTTTGGACGGCGAACTGTCATTCCACGCGGTACCGATCTGGGAGTTTCCAAACGTCGACCGTGTGTAGGTAAAGACTGACTGTCCTGTAGTCGGGCATCCAGAAATCCAAATCCATCTGTCAGGCTATCGTGCGCTTATCGACGAATGTAGTCCGTAATAGTGGTAAACGGAACGGATGGTCAGACGCACCGAGAGTGAACCGAGCTTTGAATGTAGAACGCGGGACTCGAACTAAGGCTAGATGCACGCGGCAACAACATAAACAGTACGCGTAACAGATAAAACTTCATATCCGGAAATGGAACCTTAGCGATAACGCGCAACGTCGTGCTTAGCGACCCAACGACGGCTTAAAGCCGATGGCCAATTTGTGGACATTTCGAGTGCTTTCTAGCGAACGGCGAACGATGTAATCTGGGAGCACACTGGAGCTGGCAGTTTAGGTTGAAGCCGTTCACGTTAGCGAGTCGTGGATGTTGTTTCCTCCCAAGGACCGGGGGACATTTGCAGCGAGATTTTCGTGCAATCCGCTGTGTTATCAAACCATCCTGCTCAGCGCTACTGGTAGGCCAGAGTCACCAGAGATTGATGCAGCAGAAGTGCAGCTGGATTGTCGCTCTCGTGGCGTTCCACGGTACGTTCACTGGCCAAGCGATGGTTATCTTCGTTGGTTCATCGAGGACAGAGGACAGGAAGAGATAGATTCACCCGACGGACGGCAGGGCCAGATATGGGGCGCGCAACACTGCGATGTAGATCATGATGCAACGACCAGCTGGCCGCGAGTAAATACACATACACACGTAAAATGTGTATGTGTGCCGGGATTTGAGTGAGATGACCATTTATGCAGATGATGCATCCGTACAGCGGTGGTCCATAAATGCATCCATTATCTCTTTGGCTTCTCCTGGCAGATCGTATGACAATTTTGTTCAATGACAAATGAGGGAAAACTCAAAACCAGTACCATAGTCCAAGGATATTCTCCACCATGTTGAAGATGGAAATGGGAACTTTGAAAATGGAACAGCGTGTGGTGTGCAGCGCTGAACCCTTTAGCAGCATTGCCTTCTCATCCTTCTTATCAAGTTCTCGCAAGCTCAATCAAAAGAGCGATGATCGATTTGCTCCACTCAGATTGCTCGTGACAGCTGGAACCTTATAACGGTGGGTACCTAATTCCAACCCACGATAACACACGCTCGGTAAGAGACAGTTCACGGTGGCGTATCAGCAGCACTCGAAAAGTTCGCTATCTGGTTTTAGTCTCCATCGATAGCGACAGGATATGGGCTCGTTTTCCTATCCATCCGATTGCCGCGACGGCAAGATAAGATATGCACTTCAGCGGCGGTCCGATAATGGACGCCTCGAACTAATCAAAACCGAGACGTATTCTCCCGTTATCTACCTTCCTCGATGCTGCCTCCTGATAGCTGGGGCAGGTGCGATAACGGGAAAAGCTAGTACGTTCCATCGAGGACAAATGGTGGATTTGATAATCGTACGATACGGGTCGGGAAGGCTCTTATCGCGAGCGCATCGTGCTTGGCTTGCCATGGTGCCATGATTGATTCGTTACGCGACCAATTTGTCTTCGAGTGCTATCGATCATTGTTACGGCGTACAGAGGACCATTTCCATCATGCGATCGGTTCCATTTGCTGGCTTTCGTATACTCAATATTAAATCGATATTTTAATTAAATTCGTTAGGGTAACATTGTTGATAACAGCTTACGTGTGCATCGATTTTTTATATCTTCGAATAAACTAATGCTTTTAAATTGCTCTTCCGTAATTGATTTTCAGAAATTTTATAACTTTCCACGACCCTTGACGAGAAAAGGGGAAAGGTAACCTTTTTTTTTCGTCATCATTTCCTCGGACGAAATTTCATTGGGAAACTCTACGCCAACCAGCATTAGAACGATTTCAAAGGTGTTTATGTCCCGTACTTGCACTCGTTGTGGAGATAGCAAACGCGCCCGGAGGCTCAACCAATCTTCAGTTTCCACCGCACAGATAACATCGGCAGCAAAGTCGACTGATATCATTCACGCTCGGCCCATCTCGTTCGTGGCTCGACTTGCCCACGAGATGCGGGCTGCAAAGGAACCCCAAGACCGTTGGTCTACACTCCGAGCCGGTCGATTTGAATGCACACTTGTTTATGCTGCTCTCTTTTCATAATTTTTTTTTTTCATTTTCACGTGACAAACCGTTTCCAGTTGATATCCACATGTATGGACGTTCTTCCGTTGGTCTGGAGCAAAGCCCTGTCCCCTGTTCCCTTCAAGCAGCTCCTCTTCTTCCCCCCCCCCCCCCCACGAGCTCATCATTTCCTTTCCTGCACGATAACAAAAGTCACATTCAGTCTCGGCCGGACGGCAGCTGCACTGATAAGCAACATGCCATGGTATTTTGGGAGGGCCGCCGGTGGCATGGTTTCGTGCCGTTCCTAAGCGTCTAGAGTCTAGATGTTTATGATGGTACTAGGAGGGTGCGCTTGTTCTGGGCTTGGATAAAAACTAACATAAAAATACAGCTACCACAACTCCACTCGCGTACAACGTTTTTGGCGGTAGAAAAAAAAAACTAAACGTTAAGACCGGTACGGAAAAATTATATTTACTTATTCTTACCCACCCTCGACGGTGGTCGCTTCCGCGATCATCTCCCGACTCATTACGTGATCTGCGTGAGTGCAGGAATCAACAACGGTGCGATAAGAATGAAAATTTGTATGACAAAAAAAAATAAACCAAACCAAAGCACCGACGAACAAGCGAAAATTCACAGCGTCGCTTTCCTTGCGGGTTTCAGCTTTGCTCAGCAGCGCAAGAAGCCCTCGCTCACGGCGCACGGCTTCCGGCGAAGGGCAAACAAGCCCCGAAAACGTGTGTGCGATAAAGAAACGGTGGGATAGTTTTCGGCGGTGTGCGATGTTATAGTTTTTCTTTTGCGCCTCCGTCGGTCGGTGCAGCGAAATGATGGGAGTTTGCAGTTTTATCAGCAACAACAGCGTGCGCGACTGCAGTTCTCGTTGGACGTTGGACAGGGGAGGAAAAAAAAAAAGAAAAGATAAAACGGCAAGAAATGCCGAAACAGAACTCGAATCAGTGGACCAAGGGCTAGCGGAGGGATTAAAAAGGCAATGTTGGTTGGAAAAAAACGCCGACCCACCAAAATGCACCGAGCGCACGAAAAACAATGAACAAACAGAAAGTATGCACCCCGGCTGGTGGCAAAAATGCACCTAAACGGGGAGCTGCTATGGTGGCTGGTAGTTTAAAGGATATAAAAATACTCTAAGCCCCCGGCCGCACTAGCACTAGATATGCCTCATTCCAGCTGGCCGGGGGCGAGCTTGATGTTCAGGATAGCGAAAACCCAGCAGCGTTGCATCGATTCAGCAAGAGTTTCCGCGCTCCTCAACACCAACTGGCCACCTTCGTACCTTTGCTACCACCGTCTGGCCAAACAATCGTGTGCCTTTTGCTTATAAAAATAGCAACGGAAGAGCGCGGGAGGGTGGAAAAAAAAGGACACAACCAAAACTCGGCGCGTTACCGGCGTCACGTACTTACTAAAATTTGGCACGTTTTTTTTTTTGCTTCCCCACATCCAGTGGAGGAAATTTCGTTCCCTCAATGTGTTTTGCAGCAGTAAAATGAATAAAACGTAATGCCTGCCAGCGAAGTTCACACGCTCTCCCGGCACGAAACGGGTGAGCTCTTGTAAAACGTAGAGTAATTTTCTAATGAACTGAAATACTTTATCTTCACGTATGGGTTTTTTTTTTGTTTTGTTTAACTGTTTTGGTAATCGCTCTCCACGGAAGTGTTTCGTTTTGCGCCGTAGAGCGCGATCGGAAAGTGAAACACCAGGCGCCTCCATTGTACCATGTTACCAGCGATATAGACCGTAGCCCCGGAGGAAATAATAGTGTGATTTCTTAAATTATTTACCCAAAAATTACTGTACATATACACGAACGAAGCAATTTTCATTTGTGAGAAAATGACCCTTTAAAATTTTTATCATTTTTAATAAGAGAAACATTGAAACGTGTATGGGATATCTGCTCTCTTTTTAATCTTTTTTAACATTCTTTTGGCAATGCCTCTGTTGTTTTGGCTTGCATGCTCATGTCATGTATTTTTTCTGCATGATTCTTAAAATACCTTTTTTGAAATGACGAAATTTGTTTGGAACCGGATCCGTTGTCGGCGTACGCGACTTCGTGGTGTTTTTTTTTTACGTTACCCTTCTTTCATACCCCTCGTTCGCTGGCGCTGTGGGGCGGAGGCATTATTATCATTTTTAAAATTTATTCCTCTCCATTTGCTGCCCGAATAGCACCCGATCGAGGACGCGGGGAAAACTCGTGGCCAAGGATGCGTGAGGTGGGGGCAGGTGCATCCCACGCACCCGACGATACATTTCGAGAGGGGCGTGAGGGTACGAGCATCAAGTCTGTGGGCGCGATAGCGTGGGTCATAAAAAACAATACGAAAATAAAACTAAAGAAAACTGCACACACCAACCAGCCGGCCGCATCCAACGAGCGCACTATTTTACCCGGCCGAAGGTGGTGGCTTCACGATAAGAAGTGCACGGTGACACAAGTGTCGGTTCGGGGGCTGAGTGGGTGGCAGCTGAAATGAGACCGGGCGGAGCGAAATGGCGAACGCGCCGAAGCAATAAAAAATACAATAAAACCTGGCAGAAATTAATACGCCAGGTTAAACAGAAAAAAAAACAAATGCGCCGACCTGCGTTGTTTTACATACGCCACGACGGTCGGCTGATAAGTAGTGCGCACCGTGATAGTGTGCTTGAAGGTTTTCGAAAGACACACGCAAAGATGGGCGATAGTTGAGCCCTTCACCTCGTGAAACCGGCCCCAGCGGTGGAGTAGCGAGTAAGTAGATTCTTTTGTTTTCACAAAACCGAGCTCAACTGGCGACTATCGCGGAGTGCGACGGCAACTACAGAGCCCGGAATGAGATATGACGGCTTGTCACACGGCCAGAGAGTAATTGCTACGAAGTTACAGTTATCGTGGAACGAGGTGATAAGACGTATCGTAGTACATTCGTTTTTTCATTTATTTATGGAGTTCTTAGAGGTGCCCCATCGATGGTGGTCCTTAAAAACAATTCTTGAACCAACACGACAAATAATGCCTCTATCAGAACGAAATCATTTCATTGTTAATAGGTTCATTATTTGTGGATTAATTTTAACAAGTGCTATCATGAAAGAAAAAGAAACTTAGCTTAGTCGTGGATTGCTTATTTACCAAATTCAATAAATTAGGTGTTGATGGAGAGGAAATAAAGAGAGAAAAACCTGCAATTCCAATGAAGATTGCTGCAGCAGGATCATGAAGCGAAGTCCGCCAGCAGGATAATGCATTTTGAAGGGCATTTTATAGTCACTTACCTAAAAGAAATGCAACGAAAGAGATGAAACATGATTAGTTGATAACCCGAAAGGAACAATAAGAACGAATCAAGCAACTGTTTTGAATGAATTAATTGCACGAAATACACCATTTTATATCGCCCCAGCAAGGATTCAAAATCTGATATGAGCACTTTTTATTTTATCCATAAAACACGCTCAAATGGCACTCGAATCGATTAAAATCCCAACCACACCCGCTTAACGTAAATGGCCCACGAAAATTTCATCGGGTTTTCCCGATCACCCGCACCTTTTTTTATTCAACCAAGCCTCCCATTTCTCTTTGCGGCCGATGTTCGCTCTTTGCTGTCCTTGTTTTGAATCTGTTTTCGTGGTGTGTGTGTGTGAGTGTGTACATTTTTTTTGGTATTTGATTTTCATTTTCATATCTCCCGGCTAGCAGAAATTTAATCGCCCGGCTATAATCTCAATGAATTTCTCGCAATATCTACAAGCGCATATCTCCACTCGTTTGCCCAATTTTGTCCACTGGCGCGTAATTCATTCTCTCGTAAACACCAGCAAAAAAAAAAAAGACACACACATAGACACACAACACACAATCGACTCCGACTGATAGCTGGCACTCGGACTGCTGTACCACGCTGTTTACCCTTGCAATCATTCTCGTTTCGCGCAATAACAATCGCCAAAAAAAAAGGGCGCCGGAAAAGCCGCGTCCAATCGGGCACCGGAATCGCTCAATAGTGGCATCCCTTGCACCCCGCGACTCGTTCAGGGCTGTTCGACGGTAGTCAATCGTGTGGAGTCGTTGGCAAACAAACGGTGGATGGAAAGCGCTGGGAGTCGAAAAAAAAAATCCATCATAACACATGCGTTGTGGAAAAGCGCACATAAATGCGTGGTAATATAATACGGACAAAAAAAACCCCGGTTACAGGGGGGGGAAAAAAGATACCATACTCGTCCCCTAGGTTGCTAACAGAACGAGCAAGGGATCGGAGGGTTGGAAGATGGTTAATGTGGATACAGGCAATCCACGGCAAATGCTCCGTACAATAACATAAAAAACTCCCATCGATGACCCCACGGTGTTGATCCAGCGCCGGCATTCTCTGTTTCTCGCTCGTTTCCCTCGTCCCGCCATACTGCTGAAGGACATTGGACATCTCGTGTCGTCCCCTCAACCCTTCAATTGGGGAGGGTGGAGATGCAACGAAAAATAAAACTCTATCTTATCTCTCCAAGCACCGGCAGCGATGGTGCTCGCGCCTCCAGCGTCCATTCGGCGGCTTTCTCTCGTGCTCTCCCGATGCCCATTAATCTGATATTTATTTGAATGATGGCGGTGGCGGGGAGAAGCGGCAGGATTGTGGATGAATGTGGACGCCATGAAAAGGTGGTCCATCTAGAGACCGATACTGTCGATGTGAGGATGCGGTGGTTATTTTTTGTTTTGTTTTTTTGGCTCTTCAAATACATGCTATTTTTTGTGTTTCGATGGGAGAAGGAAGCAGCAAATAAATTATCTAATAAACCACGAGAAAAGGGAAACCCGCCGCAACACGGAAAGAGTAGAAATGATGTCCTTGGGAAAAATTAAGCCCAAAACATGAGGTGAAACCCGCAGATAACGAATACGGCACACCGTTTTCCTATTAATCACTTCTTATCCTGCACACGCTCGTGAAATACATAAAAAAAAAACTTTTGCATGTAGCTGAAATTGTGCGCTTCAGCTACATGCAAAAGTATTTTTTTCTAAAGAACATAAAAGCTTATTCAGAAAAAAGCTACATCCGTCAAATGTTCACAAGATGTAAAATATCATTGCTCCGTTGCAACTTCATGTTTCCTATGTTGTTTAAGCAACCGTAGTAAAAAAGAACTTTCAATAATTTCCTTAAAAAAAACCCACACCTTGATAAGCTGGATGTCGACTTTCCTTCCTTTGCCATCGCGTGTTGATACAAAGCTAAAAACACCAACACCACACGGCCCCATTCCACCCAATCGGTGCCGCTTCTCGATTTATGAGTTCCATTTAACATTCTTTCTATACCTCCGGCCCGCCTAGCACTCCCACCGCATGCGAGCCATCACGGGTGGATAAGGTTTATGGAGTTGCGATAGTAATTGCCGCAGTTCTTGCGCCCCTGAAATCCCGGATTCCCCGTCCGGTTGCGCGTATCCTGATCGCGACCGATTCGTATCCTTCCAGGAGGTTCTAGATGGTTTTATTTGTGTTTGTTTCTCTTTCTTTCTGCATTTCCATTGCTCAGGCAGGGCGGTCGAACGAATTAACAACCACTGAAGTAGGCCCATAAGCATTTAATCTTGGCTACCTACGTGCGGAAACTGGGGAAAGGGTGCAGGGAGGAAGGATGAAGGAGCAAAAAAAAAAAGGAACCCCACACAACGTTCGAAGATGCGGAAGCAAATCGACAATGAAAAGAAAAGGGGATGGAGAAGCGTGGAAAAAGAAAAAAAAAACATTATAATTTAAATCTTATCTCGAAAGGAAAATGGCACCAAACGGCTCCATTGGGGCTCACGCGCACACGCACAGAGCCACTCATAAAGCACGCGGTAGTGGTTGGTGTTGGTAGTGCTCATTTGCCCCTCCTCCTTCTCCCCATTTCTCGTAGACTTTTCCACAGGAAAGTTTCTTCCACAGCACCTTTTAATAAAGCGAAAGAGTTAGAAGAGGAGGGTTTGGGAGGAGAAGTAAAAGAAATACAAGGCACAAAATCAACACCAGCCACTGCCAGCTTTTTCCTCCTTTTGTAGGCATGCGTGTGTGTGCCTGAGTATGTGCAAAAGCTGATTAGAATGCCTCGGCGTGCGATAAAAACCATCCTTCGGAGGCTTTCCGCCAAGGGTACGACGGAAAACGCCACACGACAAGGATAAGAAAGTTTACATGCAAATTCCGCAAACAGCCTGCCGGCAATTATAATTAAACACATGATTATCACATGGGAAACACTCACTATGCTCCCCGCTTCTCCGTTCCAACGCCTTTCTTTGCCCTTCCGTTCCGTTTTCTCGCAAAGCAACGCAAACCCCACAAGAACGACGATTACGGTGATTAAAATGGCAAACAGCAACAACAAACGGAAGCGAACGAAGGAACGAGAAAGCCAATCGGCAATTGGTTACGTCTGCCCGGAAGGGTGGAGAGGAGGAGTGAAATTTTCGCGAGTGATTCGACAAAACCTTAATTCACTTTTTATGGCCGTTGATAGCGCTCCGTCGCGGCTCCGCGTATCAGCGCCGTTGGGGGAAAGCCACCACCACACTCGCTTTGCGTTGGAAAAATCAACAGCACCCCTGAGGGTGGCTGAGGGTGGAAAAACAGGCAACGCCATGGAAAGTGCCGGCGAAACGATTGCTATCGGTCAAAGCGCACGGGAGGGAACGGTTCTTATCAGGCGGCGCACGCGACCAGGCCTAAAAAATCACGAAGTGTAAGTGTTTCGCTTGCTGGCGGTGGAGGGTGCGCACGTTACTCGTAGCGATTTCGATCGGTTTTATGAATTAGAATAAAATTAATTCATCTTCGCTTCTCATGCGAGTTTTATCGTCGCTTTCTATTATTTGGCCCAGACGGAACGGTTGGACCTGAACAAAGGAAGATAAGGCGTCACATGATTTAGCTTTCCGTTTTTTTTAACCGCTTTTCAACGGCACTGAACGTTAAGCATTTTAATTTATATTAAATACTCGTTAAGGCTGCAGTAAAGTTTTACTTCAGTTAATTCCAGGATCATATGTTGGAGAAAGACGTCGAAGATGATTCTTAGAAAACATGATGCATCTATGCTTACGTTTGGAGATTTGTTTTGCGTTGTGAACACAAATTTCCAATGGAGAGTTTGATCATTTGTTCGCCTTGATTGAGGGATTATTAACAATCTGTCCATCACGAAAGAAATCATTCGCTTAAGTCATTCATATTTTCTAAGAATTTGATACATCACATGTTATGAGTAACTGCATGCATGAACGGAAAAGATAAGGCCACAAGTTCATTCAACACTGACTATTAAATGGTTTTAAGCTCCCTGTCTGTTTTACATTTTCAGCACAAATATGTATAAAAAAAATAAAAATCTAAAGGAACTCACCTCATATACAGTACGAATAAGAGGGGTGAGGTTTTGTTAGAAAAAAAAAATCGAAAAAATGTCTACCGTAATCGATTCTTTGCTTCAATTGGTCGTTGCGATTTCGTTCCCGGTGAAGTTGATAAGATAACATTTCCCTTTTTGCTTCAGGCTATTTTAAGCAGCAAAAGAAACGTAGGCATATCTTATCGATACGATAGCCAAGTTTGCTATCAGCATATTGGGGATACGGCGTAGATACTGTTGGAAGCATTAGATTATTGTCATCCAATGTAGTCATGAAGTGAACAGATTAAACAGCTGCACCTCTTGGAAGCATGACAGCCAAGGGCTCATGGAATAAAAAAAAAAAAACGAACGGCTAAAAATTTCCATTCGCTGGAGCTCGCGTTTCTATGGGCTGTGCGTGAACTGCTCTCGTTTCCAATGAATGATCAATGAATGTATTTTTTCCCCATTAAGAACGGCACAGCTATTGAACACGTATTATAGCACGAATGTAAGCTGTTTATCCTTTTTCCTCCCTTCCCGCAATCGTTTGTTTTTAACGACCGACAGAACCTTTTTGAACATAAATCTACATTTATCGGACACCGTCCAGGACTCACTCCCAAAAGAGTGGCCGAAATGAACACATAATACGCGACAATTTAGTTATAAAAATAAACTGACCACCGGATAATATTCGCGGTGGGAGAAAACATTTAAACATAAAAAAGCTTGTGCCTACATAAATTCCAATATGCAACATCCAGCACCGAAAGGCGCACGGGCAAATGCAACAAAATGATCGAATTTGTTCGCTTGCAATTTATGCTGGTCGCAGGTTGGAGGGATTCGCTTAAAAACGCCATAACTCAGGTGAGAAAATGGAACCGTTATAGGCGCACAAAAACGAACTCTTAATTCCGTGTGCGAATGGTTTCGCGTTGTCGAAAAAAAACAAAAAACAAGGGAATAATCTCCCAACCACCGAACGAGCGAATAAATACCACAAATGAATAAATAAATAAATATCTAAATTGTGAAACAATAAACCGTCACTAAAAACACCAGCGGTAAAGACTAACGGGATGAAATAAAAACGTTGGAAAAGGATTTGCTGTTTCCCGCCTGCCGAATGCCGTTTGCAGGAGCAATCATCCTGTGACGCGTGTCCTTTCTTACTTACCCGTGCTTGCTGCCATAATTTCGTGGCACTCGATGGTCATGCCGAGCAGCATCCGTTTGTCGTCGGGAACGGATGATTTTTCGTGGCCTGGGCTTCGCATCCCCAGTAGACAGAGTTATTTCAAGCTCACCAAAACCGTCGGCAATGTGGCAATATTTTTTTGTATTTATAAACGTTTGCCTCGCTCAGCGGTACGTTGCCCTGAAGGGTTGTCCTTGTTGATTCCCATTGATCAACGATAGAAGGGCGCTTAGCCTCGATGCTGGCCGCGTGAGGTTGCTGCTGGATTTGATGCTGGCTCAAGATCCGTCATCCAATGATCATGATGATGATGATGATGATGTTTGAATATTTATGACGATTCTGTTCCGTGCCGTCCTGTGGTTCACGGTAGCTACGTGGTGTGCAACACAGAATGCCACAACAAACGGGGAACATCAATAGCGCAGTTTCGATGTATTTTCTAAATATTTGAATCGCACACGCGCGAAAACAAACCACCTAGGGTGGGGACCCATTCATTTGTTAACACTCGATGCGGTGCACTAATAAAAACACGAAACTTTCCACCGCTTGTTTTTCCCTCCATGGGAAAACTCGGTTGGTTTTACTCACAGAAACGCCACTGACAACAGTCGTCTCGGCGAAAGGGCGCACTTTGGTACTGACGAAACTTTGCGCAACCCGATAGCACGTCCGCACCCGAAAGGAGCTCCTCTAGAGGACAGCATTTCTATCGAAATCGGTGACGCACACTTTTACACAAACAACACGCTAGAATTTCAAATAAACGGAATTATTTGTCTATTCGAAGGACAACAAAAAAATGAAACGAATCGAAACGTAAACACGAGTGGGCCATTAATTTGGGAATAAATAAACAATCAACGATTCTATTTTGAATTCGCATGCGATGCAATCCGAGCGGACCGGATTCACACGCACACTGGCAAAACGGTTGAGATGGGGTGAGCGGTGGTGAGAAGCGCGAAACGCGCGTGGTGCGAAGATGATTTTTGGCGGCGAGCAGATCGCCATGGAAACGAGGCACGTGAGAGTGAGAAAGCGAAAGGGCGCAGAGCGGATTGCATAGGCATGTGAGTAAGACGATTAACGATGCCATTGAAAACAATTAATGTGCACGTGAGGAATGTAAAACGGCAAAAAAGCTTTAAAACGGCTCAATGCAGTCGAATAGCTCATTCTCAAACCAAACGGACACCAGATGTCTTTGTTTTGCCTCGTGTTCGTCTCTTTCCCAATACATTGTGTTACTCATTACGTACTGCCCTTCGCTGAGAGCTTGCTAGTGTGCCAAAGCGAGGCCAAGTATGGTGCAGCGGTTCCTTTTCCGCCACATTTCCGTCCATACAATAAGAATATGCCGGTACGATACCGGTCCGTGATGCGTGCCGATAAGCCGTAGCCCCAGCCCTCGGGTTGTTGGCGGGATTTCGCACTGGTGGCAGTGAGCTGGGGAGCCACGGTATTGCTCACTCCGGCACACTCTCTCTCACACATCCAGTCAGCCAGCTCACCGATGAACCGTCAACGACTGCTGTGGAGAACCGGGACCGGGGTTCGAACCAGCGGGGGCTCCGGGGCCTGTCGATTGTTATCGGGTTTGGATCGATTTTCTGTCGCCTGCCGGTCCCCTCCCCATCACTTCCACCTCCATCCGCGATCTCTTCACGGCTCGACGGCTCGATCTCTCGGCTCGACGATGGCGACGTTGGATGCTATCTTGCCATGGCCATATTCGCGTGTACGGGCCACTGATTTCGCCGTAGCGATACGCGGCGTACATCGGTGTGTAAATACACCCGCCCGCCCCATCACATAAACACTGGATGGTGGATGGGGAACCGGATGATGATAAAGCCAAACCCTCGCGGAACGCGAATATGCGCGCACTTTTCGTTACACGAAACTCTGGTTGGTACCGCACGTAAAACAAGTGAAGTAAAGAAAAAAGCAGAAGTAAAATCAACAATCACTACGACAAAAATCACATCCACTATATCCACTTTATCACCAGAAACACATCACACCGGTGACATACCACAGGTAGAGGAGCAAGATAAGGATCACGATGGCTCATCAGAATGGCTGCCTTTTGTTGTCGTGGCAGTGGTCGAGAGAACGGAACAAAAACAAACGCGCGCACACCCCCGCCGCTGACGTCATGCTGCACACCGCACTCCGCCAAAAATCTCACTTGCTGGCTTGATGACGGCGGGAACGATATCCCAACGAGCCCGAAACGGTGCACGTGTGTCTCTCTCGGAGAGCGAAATTGTACTGAGGAGCAACGCGGAGCGTAGTCAGCTTTTGCCCGATTCGCAGTCAACCAACACACATCTGCAAAACACGCATTTTCAACCGTTTCAAAGCAATAGAAGAAGAGAACGCCCGAAAGGGACGCCGTGCGCGCCCGGGCTGCGTGAGTTCGAAGGGAAAAGGGATATTCACGCACTCCTCACTCACGTGCAGGTCGCTTTATATGAAAGTCTCTCACACCGCGTGAGCTGTAGCGCTCTCTCTCTCTCGTGATTTCGCTCTCCGCTTTGCCGATGCCGTTCCGAGGTACCTGTTTATCGGGAAGTTGGTATTGGGTGCGCTTGCTAAGTCGAATCGAAACGAGCCGGAAGGACGAACCGGTTGCAAGGATGTGGCGCACACTTACACACAACCATGTTTTTCCAGCCCTCTTGTTTCCCCTAAGCGAGCCGGCGCCCGGTGGATGCGATTTGGCATATTTTGTGCATGGGATATTGAAGACTTTCTCACCCTTTTCTCGCACGTCGAGTCAGATAAAAAAATAAGCAGAAATTAGATTTCAGCAGCGCGTTTTGTGTCAGTGTGGACGCGATAACGATCAGCGCTCGTGCTAACACGTGACCGCCGCCGGGCATATCCTTCCGCCGGGGCCAGGAAAAGCGATCCTCCCAAAGGAACAGAGGGGTTCGTTTCATTTGACTTTAGACTAGCAAGGATTTGCCGGAAGCGATGCACAAGGATGTGAGGCGTTGATCGGGAACATCCCTCGGACGTGCCATCGTTGGGAAGGGACCGGCTTTGCCGCCCTGCCAGTAACAACAATCCACCCTAGTCATGGGCCAAAGAGTAGGCAAGGTTTTTTTGGGAAGGGATTGTGGCTGACTTTTTCGGGATGATTAATATAATCTTGTTCATAGGGGTGGAAGAGGCCTAGGAAGGGCCACATTAGCACAGAATTAACTTCATTTAAATCCTACCAGAAGTCAAACGTTCTAAACGTACCTCCTCGTTTCCGGCCGCGCTTTGCCGCGAAGCCAGGATTATCGTTCGATTGAAGTTTTAGCGATAAGATAACTCGTACCAGTACTAAACGAAGTTCTTTGGTCTTTTTTATTGTAGTTATCTTTGTCACTCGTTGAACATAAAAAGATATGAAATCCGCACCGTGTTAGATTGTTGAGTCACTTTTTATTCAATGTGAAGTGACAGAAAAGGACATTGAAGAGTGTCAACTTAACGAATCTCTCGAAGTATTGGTGGAAGTGGATTTGATTTATTTTAACACTAAAACATCATTAACTTGTGTTGTAAGAAAACTGAATTAAAGCAAATTTATTAATTCTATGATTACATCAACATCAATAGAATAGGTTAAATGATAAACTAACAATTTTTTACTTAATGATTCAACCTATCAAATATTCACATTGACAAACATTTTCTAATGACAAATCACGTCTCTGAGCGATGAGTCACAGTGGATTGGAATGTCGGAAACCTGCCGCGGCATTTGATAGATCCACTAAGCATTTTGAAAAAAGGCACTTCAAACAGCATCTGTCTCCACTATCTTCTCCTGAAAATATGATATTCCTATCGGGATTCATGGGCATTCATATGTAGATACAGAGAGCGAGCGAGGGTGAATATATCGCATCATCGCAGACTCCGACGACGCTGTAGCTTATCGATCGTGCATTTGTCTCTACGAATTGGTTGGCCCGCCGTCGGGTTAGGTAATGGAAGGCGTAGACGCACAACCATATTTTTATCTACTGCCTCCAAGATGCCTGGCGACATTTTCGGCTCAGTCGAAAGCGAAAGATAACGCACATGTGGTGACCGACAACTAAAGAAAGGGAAACACACACTCACGCACACTTTGCTCAGCAGGAATCAGCAGGCAGGAATGCGAGAGGGAAGCGGGCAGGACAACCAGCGAGGCATGCACATTAATGCTTAGAATGCGGCGGAGATAGGAGTAGAATGTAATAGAACGCAGACGGAGGAAAAGGAACAGAATAAAAGCATGGTCCCGAATCTTATCTCCCCTTGGCGCAGAAGAGTCCGGCGTGGAGGTTTAGCGTATTTTGGTGCTGGCTGGCTGGTACGCTGTTTTGCGTCCGCCTTTTCCTTTTACGGAGTGCGATGGTGTGGCCACGCGGTCGGGGTTCCCCGGTGTATAGAGCGACGTGGGAGCGAGGTAATCCAAACCAACCGGGCCAAACAACGCGCGACAGGCGCGAAGATGGATGAAACGAGGAATTGGATGAAATTGAAAGATTACTTAACACACTGCAGCAACCCCAGCAGCAGCACCAGCAGCGGTGGTGATTCTCCAGTGAGTAAGTGAGTCAGATTGTTCGATGGACCACCGCTCGCGAGTGAGCCGAGGAGGTGAGGAAGCGACAACGCGAGGAATAGAATGGTTCTCGGACCCGAAAGCGATGGAAATAGCCCGATAAGGAAAATAGCGTAGATCGCGGCCGTCGATAGGGCGCGCGTGAGCTGGCACAGCAACACGAGCGTCTAGGGCATCGAGAATCGAGCGCGGATGTGGGTGTGCAAACACACGGTGGCGCACGTACAAAACCAGCCCCGGGTGGGGCCACACCTGCCAACCGTCGCCGGCGAGCGAAACCGGCAGGTGAAATAAAGGAATCACGATGCGAGAACGGTGAGAATGGGCTGAGATGAGCGCAGTGAGAAGGGCGAGCACGAGCTAGAAGAAGGATTATTGGTCGCCGCGATAACGATCGATCGCGGTCGGCCATGAGAAGCAGGTTCGAGGCAGGCGCAGGTTTTCGACCATCATAAATGGCCAGCCGCGCGCTTGCAGACGTCACCGGAGGTTTGACATCTCGTCTCGTCGGAGCAGCACCTCAGCACACACGGACGGGTGCGACTCGCAGCTATCCACCAGCCCGGGACGGACCAGCGAAGCGGAGCGAACAACATCCACAACCCCGACCCAGGCTCACCATGCACACCGCAACGACCCGACCAACAAAATCCACCACCAGCAGCACCATCGCCCGATCTATTGTGACCCGGGACCGAGCCCGAGCTCGAGAGGCCGAAGAGGGAGCGCGACAGCCCAAGCAACGCGAGCGCACGGCCCCGATCCGTGAGTGCTGATAAGATTTTATTTATAGATAAAACATTTTTATACGCCCGGCCGGCGTGGAGGAAATGGACTGAGATAGCCGAGCCGCGATAAGCGCGGGAGCGTTCCTCTTTTTTTGTTTTGTTCGTCTCGATCGAGTGCGACGCTGGGCGTGTGTTTGTGTGTGTTTGTGTGAGTGTGAATATTTTTGTCGGTCCCCGTCGTTGCCGTCATCGACGCGCGGGTTTGCCCGGAGAGGTCGAACGAGCAGACCAGAAACTTTCGTGCCGTGCTGCCGGGAAGAGGGACGAGGGGAGCGATAGTAATTTCCTCGCTGCTGGGGACAGGATAATACGCCATAACAGTGCGTAGGAGGTGAAATGGAGTAGGCAACGAAACCGAGAATCGAGAAGAAACGTGCAAAAGAGCGATAAAGGGCACCAGTCGTTGATGAACACATTCTTCCGTGGTGCGACTGTTTTCGTGCAAATTGAGAAACAATGCTTGTCATTTTTTGACAGTTAACTGACTGTAACAAACTTTTTTTTGACAGTTGGTCTTACTTTTTGCGAGCAACATTTTGTATCGCCAGGTTAATTCGCTCCATGATTTAATTCAGACTTGGCGTCATATAATAAACGGTGAGGCACAGATTTAATTAGAATTATAAAATCCACCACTTTGAACGATGAACCGGTTTGACAGGGATTGTCCCTGACAGGTTTTCAGCCGATCGATTCATCGAACGGTGAAGCCCGTGATCGGATAGGCAGCAATGCGGATCTTTTTCGTTACAGCGAACGAAACGAGCGAACATCAGCGTGCAGCCCTACCGCTATATAGTGGCAATGACGATCGCTTATGGCACCACGTCCGGGCTACGGTTCGGCGAAGAGATAAGTATTGCAAAAGTGCACGGCAGTGACGGCGCGCGAAAGGGGATGGGGACCGGGAGGGAGGGACTACACCACCATGCCGGGGGATCTCCGGACCCGGGCTGGGGGGGGTTTTCGAAACCGTTGTTTGGCTCGGTTTCCCAAACCGATCCCAATCGCTGTATCCAAGCGGTAGGTGGCCTGCCGACCTGGCCGTAGGGGTAAGATGGTAGGGTTGAAGAGGGTAGGCGGAAAGGAAGGCCTCCGGAATCAGGGAGGTGCATGGAAGATCGTAAAAGCCGATTGTCATATCTAGATATTAAAACGGATGATGGACGTATCGACCGAACAAGCGCGGACAAGCGGGTGACTGCAACGGCGATCGCTTGAGCGTGATACGCTTCTCCTCCCTTTCCAGTTTGCCCTATCCCCCTCCCTGTGTTGGCGTTTCTTCTCTGTCGTCGATCGAAAGTTACTCGGTCTCGATCTCGAGGCTGATGATTCGCTTTGGCTGAAAAACACGATCACAGAGTCATATTTAAAAAAAAAACATACCAAATTGCGAGAAACGCCGAGAGAGCTACTCGGTAAAAAATGTGCAACAGATCAATTAAAAGTCATCCCAATCAATGAAAAAATCATTTTGCACTAAGTACATTCTCTACTTGCTATGGATGAAGCGATGAGCGATTGACGGAAGCAAAACAAAAGAACACAAATCACAGCAAAAGAAATAATAAAAACCATCACAACAATGTGCTGTCAAAATTTAAAGTACACGATCGTTTCTGGCCATAGCACGTTCTTCAAAATAAGCAGCCGCGGGGAATAAAACGATCGTCGAGTGTGCAAACAAAACAAAGAGAGAACCCAGACGATCGTTTCTACTTCTCTCCCACTCGCACTCGATCTCATTTTCTATCTCCATCTCTTGCTTTCTTCCGTTTGACAGCTGCATTATGATTCTCTCAGCATAAGCAGCATGGTCAGGTTTTTGGCAAATTGGTGACGGAAGGCGCGTGAAGTGTTGTTGCTAGTGGCGTGGCGAAGATTGACGGCGACGATTTATTCGACCACGGGGCGGTTCGCGTGTTGGTGGCCATACGCTGGTATGGGTAAACGGCACGCATGAGAGAGAAATAGCGAGGTGGTCGATCGCGAGCTCATCAGTCGGATGCGCGGGGCGAGAATCAGAAGATGCACGAGACAAATTAAAATGGAAATTGGAAACGAGTTTGCGATCCGCTTTGGATACGCTTCGCCGCGGGTGCCATGCGGTATATTAATAAAATATGTTGGCATGCGTTTTCGCACCTGCGTTGAGTGGAATATGTTAAGAGGAGCGGGGGGTGGGGGGTGAGGGGGGGTATGGATAGGGGGATTTGATGGGTAACTCTTCTGCTCCGTTCCATCCTTCCCTCCGTCCTTCATTCGAAACGAGGCAGATATGTTTTTGCATCCAAATAGACACGAGCGATCAATCCCAGAAGACTTGAAAACACTTGTCTGGTCAAGGTTCGAACCCATGATCGGCGAGATCGGTCAGATGTTTTACATGGCGTATTTTACTCCTTCAGCGAAATAGATTATGAATGTTTAATTTTTTTCAAATTAGTTTCAGCATTTCAAGACATTAGAATTGTGGTTGTTTTGAATTGCGCCAAACAAAGAAAAACTTAACCGACTCATCTGAAGAGACTGCTCATGCCAACGTTATCTTGTTGCTGTTGTTCCGATCGAACGATTTCGATTCTGCCTTCCCAAAAGTTAATTCCAATAACTCCCGGGGGCTCCGGCTCCACAAAGATTGGCAGGAAGCCGCACCGCACCGCCCAACACTCCTGCCCTTGATCCCTTTCGACTTCATTCCAAACGTAGTCTGGGCATCGGCATCCGGATAAGATCGACGCACCGGCGACCCCGGAGCGAGTTCGAGGTGCACAGTTCGCACTCACACAAACAGAAACATACACCTTTAGCAAAGGTTTTAGAACAGAAACGCATCGAGCGGACAAAAGTAAGTTCCCGTGCGGTGCCCTTATCTGGCGTTCGATATCGTATTTTTCGAGCTCCGGACCAAAACCCATCCGGCGTACCGGAATCCGAAAGGATGTGAACCCACTCGGCTCCGTTCCCGTTTCGAGCTGCTGTCGCTTTTACGCTCCGGTTTGGCGGTACCCAAAGGTGGAACCAAAGGAATCGAGACGAATTTGAGGGAGGACTTTCGGGGTTTTTTTCTTCTTGTTGGTAGAGCATGCAACCCGCACCTTAAAAAGGGGGAGATACGGTTACGGAAGATCGCGATTAAAAAACCCTCTTTCAACCCCTCGTTCGGTAATCCCAGACACTTTCTTCACCTCCACCGTACAGTGTGGACTCGAGTCAGGCCGTCCGTTGAGCACGTTTAGCTTTTTTTCCTCCCCTTTTTCTTTCCTCTACGGCTATGAGATCGAACATTTCGAAGTCTAATCGAGTTCCGTGTCCTCGCCGGGGCCGTTGCCACCGTTCGGACAGTAATAATTGACGTTCGGCAAATGGACGCCCGGGCGCTGATAGGGAGATTTGTTTGTTATCGGTCGTTGCAGCCTGGGCTGGTGGCTTGGGACCGTAGGGGACCGGTCTTTTGGGGATGTCTCGAACAGCGATCGATCCGTCCCCGACTGTTATCGGACTAGTTCGATCGACCATAAAGGCCATTGCGGGTGTTTTTGGGGTCAAACTGGCCAAGCCTTTCAGCACGGTGTTGGAGTGTTAGAGTGGAAGATGAAGCAGTAAAACCTGCCATCTAATCGACCTATACCCACCACCAATGGATCCTTGTTTGGGTGAAACTCAGTTGGAATTGTTTTTAACCTTTTTTGTCGTTGTTTTGTTCTAACTGCAATTGCAGAGAACTGAAGGGAAATAGAAAGCACGTCAACTTTGTGCCGAACCACGGCGCTGTCCTGCCAGTTGCTTCCCTATCGCAGCACATCAATCAAGCCCACGGGGGAAAAACAGCAGAGGATATTCCGTCCCTCCCGTGCACAACTCGTCCACGTCAATCTGGCGCTGGCGTTCCATCCGGTGCATCCGCTCTTCGGCGGCTTCTGGGTTGTACTTTCACTCACTCACCGACGGCCAACGCACCAACACTGGCAAATATCGATCCCGATGCGAGGTCCTTCGATAGAGCTCCGCTGTTCAAGTGCGCCGCTACGTTCCGATAGTGCACTCCCGCCTTTGGAAGGGCGCAACTAAGAGGGAAGGGGACTTGCTGCAGCAGAAGACGCGATAGCGGGGACGGTATCATTTGTTTTGGCTAGAGAAAACCCCCACCGAACGCCATCCTGGCCTGGTCGGCTCCAGATTTGGGATATGGCGGAATGGAAAGATCGAAAGTGGCGATACTGGCGAAGGCAAAAAGAGGCTCTTATCTGGAACGCTCTTTGGAACCTACTCTCCTCCCACGTTCCCCCCCTTGCCACACGAGCTCACCGGCGTCGTTTTTCCACCGCCGATGGAAAAGTTGGTCCTTTCACGTTCACGAGTTCCGGGCGCGGCAAGTGGAAGGACCTGCACCATGTTGACGCTCGCGAAACGCTCCATGGTCGTGCAGCTGTGCTTATCGCGCTGCCTTCGAGTTCGAGTGTCCACCTCTTCCCCCCTCTGCCGAGGGACCTGACACCCCCTCATCGAATGACCTGGATCCTGATTGATGGAAACTGATAACGATATTATTATATTTTACAACGTAGATTCTGGAACGTGCCGGCCGGTGCGAGCGGTGTGGGGTCCGGTGCTGTCGCTTATTGCCACTACTGGAATGGCGATGGCGAACCTGCGATAGCGATGGCGTTGCCGTCCACCGAGGGAAAGCTTGCACGGCGAACAGCGATGCGACCGGTTCGAAACATGGCGCAACTAGCGCTGGCAACCTGCGAGCCGAGAGGTTAGCCAGATCCGTGCTGCCAGATAAGGACGGCTCCTCGCGCACGGTGAGATCCTGGGCAGCGTATACTTTCGCGTATTCCGAAAACGCCGAAGGACCTTGTTGTTGGTGGTTGTAGAGCCGCTCCATGCCGCTCCATCTCACTCTTTGTCTCTTGCTCCTCCTTTCATTATCACGTGAAACATCCGCCAGACGGCAGATAGGACACACACACACACACACACCCCTCTTAGTGGCCACGTGGGACACATACAAACACACACACACAGAGAACAGCGCGAGTCGCGTCCTTGCCCCAGGACACGGACGCCGTGCATCGCCAGGACATCGCTGCGTTCGCTTATCGCACTCGGATACTCTTCCGTCTGGCGGTTCCTCATTCCTTCATTTCCCCGCTAACGTGACACGACGGTACATCAACCGGCAGTACACACACTCAGCCACACACACAAACATTAGTCCAAGGACTAACGAAACGGTAATGGCAAACCGGCGTCGTCGATAAGATCAAAATTCGTGCAGCGAATGGACGCGATAGCACGGCAAGATCTATCCGAGCCCTGTTTCGCTTCCTTTTCGTCGTGATCTCCCTCTCTTTCTCTCTCTCCCTCTATCGCTCTCTGTCTATCTTTCCTTCTCTTTTATGTTACTCTTTCGCTCTGCCATTAATACACCTGCACTGCTTTCGCTCCCAGCACGTTTGTTTTTCGTTCTAGTCCACCGGAGCTATTTATCTTTTTACATGTATTTTTAGTGTGTTTCTTCTCGTTTTCCAAAGATCCTTCCTCGAGATCCTTTACGAACCATGGAAATAATGCTCCGTTGAGGGGAAGGAGGATGGCGCCTTCCATGGCGTGGACAGGGAAACTCCCAACACCGAATTTCTTATCCTTGCTCCAATGATAAATCGTACCATTGAGCGGGTACGGACAAAAATGTCCTTATCAGTTCGTTCGCTATCTTTTCCCGCCCTGGTGTGCTGGCTGGCTTTCCTTTTTCGCTGTCTCCCTCAAACCGCCCCCACTTCGCCTTTAGTCCTTCGCTATTTCTTGGCTCGTTCGGTTGTGTTTCTCGTGCGTCCATTCACCCTACCTCCATCCGGCTCTTTTATCGTCGTGTTTCTTATCTGTAAGTCTACGATTTTGTTTCCTTTCTCTTTTTCGTGCGTTTTTTTTCTTTTTGATCCAAAATTTTCAACTAAAATGTTTCACGCAAAGCTCCCTCTTTGTGTGCGCTCCGACGACGTTCGATTGGGGCCCTCGCAGTCGGCGTCACAAGGAACAAAAAAAAAAGGGAAAACAGTTCCTTATCTCGCCCGGCGAAAGGAAACCCCATTTTCCTCGCTGCCCACGTCCTTATCTCGCCCGTTCGATTCGTCCCGAGCGCTCGGGCGCCGCTCGACGACGTCATGCCACGGCCAAGTTTTTCCTTATCGCTTCCATCGCTTCACCATCCCGGCCACCAGGGAGTTTCCATCCGCGTTTCCGATGCCACGATATCCACCTGTGTCTTTCCACGTACGCTTCTCGGCCACCGTTGGCGTAGCTATCTCGACCAGGCTATCTGCCATCCTGCACACCGTCATCTCCTTTCCCTTTCCAACCTTCACCAGGACTTCGTGTTCGTCCTCGTTTTCGTCCTAGTCGTCGTCATCATCATATCGCCACCATTCCCGCATCGGGACGAAACTGCAATCTATCTGCGCCTACCATCGCGACCAAGCTCCTTCTTCGTGTTCGGTTTTTGGCGTTCATCGACGTTCATTGCCCCTCCACCCCCCCGTACTCACCCACCTTTCGTTCATATCATTCCTAATCCTGCCACCACGTTCGCAGGCATGATCCTCTCATTCATCTTTTTCTTCTGCAAACCCCACCGGGCGATTTCGCCCGATCGCCGACGCGAGATAAACGGCGGCGCACGGAAACGTATCTTCCGTGTGAGGGTGGTGGCCGAAATATATATCCTTCGACCATCCGTTTCACACACGCACGCGCCCACACACACACACAGACACATACATCACGCAGCTCGGGGCGGATGTCGGGAGGCGATAAGCGTCCCCGGTGCATTCGGAGGGATTCAATACATTTCGGTCGCACTGACGGCGGTGGTGACCAGATAAGGAAACCATTTTTGGGCGATAGCATGAGGTAAAGTGGTGCTAAGAGCGCCGTTTTCCCCTTACCTCTTGCCTGGTTTCACCTCACCGGTCGCAAGGAGCGGCCATCTTTGAGTTGACCGAGCTGCAGGGAGAGAAGGTTGCGGCCAGGGTGCGGAAGATTGTTGCATGAATGGAAGTTGGAAGATAAAAATCCATTCCATGGTCTTCGAATGGGATTTTATTCACGCTTTTTGCTTTTCTTCCAGCTGCGCCTTCTCGATGATCCCGGCAGATTATCGGAATCCGTTGGATGTAATTATGGGCGATTTCGTGTCCTGTTCCTTTTGGCTTCGATTGCTTCATTTATATTATGGATATCCAACACGACGACTTCGCTTTTATGTTGTGATTTAGTTGGCAGATTTGAACTCCTCTTAAGTAACTTGAAGCTTTACTTTATCAATCGGAATGTTATTGTGGAATCTTCTACAAATTGGAAACAGGAAAAAAAAATTTTCAAAGTAAAAAGAGAACCCATTCTAAACAGTCGATTCAAGGTTCGTTTTTGTCCATTTTGGTTCTCTTATGTAGTCTTTTTCCTCCCTCGGGTATCGTTTGTCACTACGACGGACCTGTGTGTGTGTGTGTACCGGTTAGCAAAGTAAGAAAAAAAAATGCAAGGCCACAACCATCGTCGCATGCAGTCCGGACCGGGACCGGGACAATATACACTCCCGACTCCAGACGACCCATGCCGGGCTCCGGAAATCGATGAGGTATGAAACCGATAACGGGAAATGCGTTTTATCGCGCCGTGTGCAGGCAGAATACTTTCCAGACGGTGCGCACAGGAGAAGCACGCCAAAGGACGACCGAAAAAAAAAAGACAGCGGAGCGTAAATAAGAAGGCACAAAAGAGAAAAGGTACAGGCCAATAGAGGAAATCATCTAACCTAAGGACAACAGCGTCAGAAGTGAAGAAGAGACGAAAAGGACGGACGGAAAGCAAGGAAACGTTGGGAAAAACCTGAATGAATTGAGTGCCAAAGGGACAAATTGATGGTGCCGTTCTGTGCGAACCGGGTTGGGAACGTTTGTGTTTTTTGTTATTCCCCGTGGCTTTTTGTCCTGCCTGGCTTCTTCGGTCCCGTTTTGTTTTGTGTCGCCTGGTTTCCTGAGGCGTGAGGTGCATCGGCGCGTCAACCATTAGTTAGCCCATTTAGAAGGGGTTTCCGGGAGACAAACAAGATAAACAAAAAAAGACGAGGGAAACCCAAAGTGCATGTAGAGCTGCAGGTGGTGCAACATCGATTTGTTGCAAGGTCATTATTAGTAGATGCCAGTGTTTTCAACGATATTTCTTTAAAAATATTTCACTTATTTAAACCAAACCAAAAGGACGAGTCAGACATTTTATCATTAGAATCATGTAAAATTTAGATGATCTTAGCAAAAAACATTATTCACACATATCTTCAACAACATCTGCAGTGCTTTAACTTAACGTGTGGAAAGTTTCAGAAGCAACGGTGCAGTATTGGTCGAGTTTTAAGTGTACACAAAACTCAATACTAAAAAAGGAGCTAAAATATTTAATAGATGCAATTTAAATATTTGAATAGATTCCTTTTAAACTGCTTTTCTTAAAATGCTCACTCAAGGCTCCAGTAGCAAATATCGAGTAAAAACAGGCAGACGTGTCAGCTCTTTCATAACCACTTTTGACGGCCTACCTTTCATCCTGCAGAAACGGATGTTTGTCTTCAAAAGCAGACTGCTTTCTGCTCGATATCGCCCGGCATCGATCACGTTCGAGTCCTCGAGATACGAATCGCCTTCCCTTCGGAACCATCATTTACTGCCAGCCGTCAAAAGCCGGGAAAGCTACCCAACGTGTGCGACAGTGTAAATATCAACCTGCGATATGACGCATTGCATGCATCCATGTGTGTGTGTGTGTGTGTGTGAGGGTATGCCGCTATCCGGGCAAGGATTGTCTCACAATGCCGGGCCCATCTCATCCCTAATCTGATGAATGGCTTTTAGCTCTCCACCTTCGTCACAACCCGGTAGTGTGTGTATGTGCGTTTTCCCAGCTGATGGCCCAGGATAAAGATTTTCCACCGCCCTAGCTGCCTTTATCAGTGAGCGAACGGGCCTACACGGTCCCAATACACCCCGCCACCACCACCACCACTTGAAGCCCCGGAAGGATTCGAAAAGGACGGTCGATGCCGCGTGCGCGAAATGTTGTTTGTTTACGTTCCCCGGCGCGGCTCGGATACGGATCGGGCAAACACGGCGCCCAACAACGGAGGACGGCGGCAATCTTCCTCAAACAAACTCACACTCTCACAGCCACACACACACACATGCAAACAGGCACGGGCGCATCTATCGCCATGCAGGGCCCAAGATTTGACCAGATGATGGAACTGAAAAGTGGTAGATAAGATGGAAAGCGCGTCTCTCGAAGCAAACCCGGGGACCCTGCCTGCCTGGGTAATTTTCCCCCTTTTTCCGGTCCGTAGCGAACGCGCCACTTCTGTTGCTGCGCGATTGCAGATACGGAAAAGCGATATAATGTTATTAAGAGGCTATCAAAACAAGCCACACACGAGCCCACGCTCCCGACGATACCAGTTTGCTGAGGTTTGTTCTTTACCCATACACACATACACAGGCACACATAGACATCACAGGACCAAGCGACACTCGAAAGGCTTAGCAAGACAGCACATTTCGCAGCCATGCACACACCCACACACACAAGTGTGTCCCACCCACCCGGCGAGAAAGTGATCGAGAAAGGCACTGATAAGGAACTAGGGCTTCCGACTGATGGCTGTGCTGAGTTGGTCCATGTGTGTATACGTGTGTGTGTGTGTGCATTGGTCGTACGTGCGTGTCCTGAAAATGTCTTTCTCTCACATGACTCGCGTGCTTTAAGATGTAGCTTCAGTTCCGTCAGGAGGAGCGAAGAAAAGTTGGGAAAAGTTTTTCCCCTGCCACGCTTCCGCTGCCACACAAAAAGCGTCCTTCCCTCGGAAGGAGCCAACTGCCGGGCACTTGAGGTTTGGATGAATTAGTACTTTATGGTGAGAGGGGAAAGAAATGATGGCGGTGTGGGTGTGAGAAGGTGCCGCAATGTGATATCGCACATGTACAGACCATTAACGGCAGCGTGGTGTCATAAAACCGGTTGGGAATTGGATTTATGGGGAAATTATTTTAATTAGCCAGCAGCTCGCCGCCAAGCGGAGCGAAAGGGTGTGAAGTGGAGTGCACACGCGGAGTTCTGCAGGTTGTTTCGTCGCGGTTCGGGTCGGTTTTGTGAAAACTACGCAGGCAATGAGATGTGCCTAAAAACGCGCATTTCGCATTTAAACGCGACGCATTGTGTCGGTTGTTCGAAGGAAATCTTTCCCCACACGTTTGCCTCTCACGTTCAGTTTCGACAATTCAGTTGAGTTGATGATATTTACAACTATACACAGATATCTTATATTCCTGGCACAAAAGTCACCATCAACCAACCCTTTTTCAAAGTTTTACTTTACTCGATAAACTCGAAAATTAAGGATTTTGATTTTTGAAGAAAGATTTGTTTCATTAGATCGGGATACACATAATAAAAAAATAACTTCGTCATGAGCCTATCTTGATGAGATTGATGCTATAAGTTCAAAAAAGAGAAGATTTTCAAACGGGTTTGTTGAGCAATGTAAGATAAAATTTATTCTAGCAACTTCAAGTCTCCTTTCTACAAACGCCTATTAAAGAAAAATAAAATGAAATTTAAATGTTAAAAAAATTACAAAATTACAAACCTTTCAAAAAATTACAAATCTACCCATTGCAATTCAAACCGTTGACGGCAAACGGTTCAAGGTGAGAAGTGGCAAGTGTGCATCAAGTAACCTTTGAAGTAAAAGAGCCGTAGTTGGTTTGGAAAATTGTGAAGCATTCTGAAGCGCTCGTTTGTGAACGTGGATGAGTTTTTTTATTCCAAAACAGAGAATCATGCTGGCAGAATCCACCGAAAACTCCAGCTAATCGGGCGAAGGCGGGTTAATGGCCGCATAAAGTGCCCCTTCGTTTTACGATCAGCTCAGCAGCAGGATGTGTGCAGTCCGACAACAACGACGAGATGAAGTAAAAATAAAAAATCATTCAATTTTCATCGCTCCACGGATCGCACTGTCCGTCGTCAATCCGGGAACAAGCCAGCCGTGGGTTTTTGAAAAAAAAAAAGGATCGCCATCACCATCGGTACATCCTGGGCATCCCGAGCTTCCCAAACGCTTGCGACCAGTCCAACCCATTTCCGACACCCATTAGCAAACGGGGTTGCGACGCCTCGGTGCGCTGTTGGGGCCAGGATTCCGCCGCAGTTTGGTGTGAGTGCTGTTGTCCGACGACAAAACGACCTTCCGGAATGTTAGGGTGTGTGTGTGTGTGTTTCGCTCGTCGTTTGCTTTAGTTAAGCGCACATTTCAAGGTGAGCATCCCCGGCACGGATGTCGTCGGTCCACCGCTTCTCCAGTCTCGGATTCTTTTGCACCCCACCAGGGGTAAGGGAGAGAGGTGGCAGTTGTTGTGGGAACATGTGCACCGTTCGGAATCCAGCGCCCATTTAGCAATGGTAAGGAAGCGGTAATCTTCTCAAATGGATCAAATTTAATTTCCGTTTCATTCTCAGACGCTCGGACGTGGGCAGGGGAGAAACGACCTGCAGGGTGCGTCGCTCGGCCAGTGAGTGATGAGTGACGAGGGATGCTGCCCGAATGTGCGGAGGGGATGATGGTGGAACGTGCGATGGTGGAAGATTGTCGGAAAATGTTTTCAAAAATACGCAGATAGCGAGAGGACCTCCCGAACCGGACGTTGGACGCTCGTGCACGATGCAAAACGGGTGGAAGGGATGGGGGAAGGCTGGGTAGGGTAGATAAAATTCGTCACCAACACGTAACACTTTACTTCTTGCACCTTTTATTCATTTCGTACGTTTTTTTTTTTTTAGGTGCTTGACTGGCAGTTAAAACCCAACCAAACTCCCCTATCGTCGCGGACACCAACGCACCGTGCTTCTGCTGCTGCAGCATAAACAGCATTTATGCGTTGGAACGGTGACGAGGCAGCAGCGGCAGAGGAGACACGGCGACGGAGGTGGTTATAAAAAATGATAAACGAATGATATTTCACATCATATCGTGCACCTTTTTTAATCCACCCATTTTCCATCATCAGCATCATCGTCACGAGCGTGAGGAAAACTGTAGCAACGAGGAGAGGGGCGAGGGTGGGTGGAGAGTGGCCAGCGGGGTGGCCTGATATCGTTCATTTCCTGCACGGATGGGGCCGGGGCGAGGAGCGATGATAAGCATGGCGCGCTTTAAAATCCTACCTTTCGGTCATCGAGCCGTGTGCGGCACGAGATATTCGTAATCGTGAAAATGGCAAATAAAACGACATCTTAATGACCCACCTCCCGCGGTCGGGCGGCCACCCATCCCCTTTCAAAAGTGTCGCTCCCTCCCCACAGCTGACCGTCCGGTGAGCTCTTTCCCTTCCAGTGGCCTCGTTAAAACCGTTGAAAACTTGAAGACGTTTCTCGTCCGGTGGTGAGTCTCCGCCAACTTTACAGAACACATAAAAAAATTAACACCGTTAAGCAAGTCTGTTGACCCCTTGGAAGGTGGGAGGGGGGTGTCAGGTTGGTTGTATTTCCTCGCGAGAAGGGTAGATAAAACGGGTGGAAAATAATGATTGCAATTAAAACGGGCCACGTTTCGTACGAAAATCTCATCTCACCTTTCGGGGTGGAATTTGGTTGGAAAACGCGCACCCCGCTTCTGCCGGTTACCGTCGTGGGGTGCGTTGTTGGTGGAACGGTTAGCGTTTCTGGGAAGGTACTTGACAGTTACACTCATACATTTCATTCCTTAACGTTTCCGCTGCGCGCATGACATTATCTCGCTCAAATCCACCACGACTGGCCGGTAAATGAGCTGAAAACGAAGGATAACTGCAACACTGGAATTCAATGTTGGAAAAAGGGAAAACCAACCCTCCCTATCCGAGCGTTGATTTGGACCATCAAAATAAGCAAATTGTTCCCGGCATTGGCATGCTAATCGGCGGAATCTGTTTTAATGACCGGGCGGTTTTTTTTCCTGGTTAGAAAGGTGCACAGTTGAGGGATAGAGAAAGAAAATCCAAGATGGACAGAGAGACAAAGCGCGAGCAGCCCAAAATGGGGAAAACCATAAAAAAAAGAAATTAAACAAATCCGGAAGATATTTAATTTCATACTTTTATCTGACCAGTCCGTTTTATTGGCGGAACGTTTTGTGCAACGTTTGACCGAATGAAATTTGATGGGAAACTTTTTTCGTAACACGAAACAGCGACGAGAATCAGGTTTAGAAACAAGTAAAAAAGTTACACTGCATTTCTCAACTGAACAGAACCCTCCTTAAGTTTCCGAACATTTGCTTGCAAACACAACCCCACCGGTTGTGCCTTTCGACCACGGAGGGAAATTTTCGAAACTACCGTAAACGTCTTATGTACTGATCCCGTTCCATCACGTTGGGTTAATCTTCTCAATCGCCACCTAATCCTTATCGGTCGCTTCAGAAACCCTTCCCTGATCCGGGAAAATACGACACGCTTCCCAGCATCGCTGGTTCGGGCCCACCTCACGTTAAAGACGCTGGTTGGGTCGAACTAGCTTAAGCAAAGCCGGCCTCCGGACGGAATCAACATAATCGGGCGAATTGTCGCCGCCACCGGTATCGGTGTCGTTGTACCCTTTTGCATCTTCCGTCCCTATTCCGTCTGGGTCAGTACACAACGGCGATGAAAATGCCGTTAAAAATCACTAAAAAACTTTATCTTACCCTTTTTGGCCCGGCCAACCAGCCAAAGGGTAGCGTAATCAGTGCGCACCGGAAAAGCGGGTGGAAACTGACAGGGATGAAAACTGCTGACAATGCGTGCGACCATTTGCCACGGCTGGCGTTGGAAAATCGGACGGCGTTCGCGGAAAATCGCGCCATAATCTGCACCTCGCATCCCGGGAAAGTGATTTTTCAGTTAAACACGCTCACGGTTCCGGCTTTTTGCAGCGAGCGAAGCTATCTGAGCCTAGCAATCGGATTTATTAAGGCCTCCACTCGGATCGGATTGGTTGCGTTTGCGTTTGGTGACGAAATAAAATTTCACTCCATCTCAAAATCTTCATCATAATCCGGTTGTAAAACGTGATACTGCAAAAGCAAAACTGGGGGACACTAACATTGACTGGGGCTTCAGAGACGGCAAATTTAAATTACCTAACCGGGTGGCTCTGGTAGCTGATAGTGACAGCCTATTCCCTCCTGTTTTTCCCTTGCTGAAGAGAGAACGCACTCGAAACCTCTGGTACAGATGGAGGCGCCTGGTTGCTGGTGATCGATGGACTCGACGGATGGTTTTACCGACCCTCGACCGCCCGGCCGTTCGCTTGGTTCCATTGTAAAGTGCATCTCGCAAGATTGTTTTCACGCCCCAGTGGACGTCGCCGTTATCGAGCGCGGATAAGCGTACATTGACAGACTGACTGACAACCGATCGAGAGAAGACGACGGGGGGGGGGGGGGGGGGGGGGGGGGGGAAATGCTTTCCCTCGTTCATTCGATGGAGTACGGAATTGCATTTTTCCTCGCAGTGGGAAAAAGCCCGCGGCTTGGTGTGGGTGAATCGGATCGGGAACAAAACGCGACATCCATTCGTTCTCGTGCGCAGGCTGCCGGAAGTCTAATCTCGCAAACGTCACAAGCCTCAACGACGGAACAACCGGTTGTCCGTGTGTTGACAGACAAAAACCTTCAGCCGAACCGAAACTTTCATCCGCTCTCCGCGTCACTCCTACACCGTCGGCGAGGATGTTGGGATGCAGTAACAGTTCCCCGCCGATACCCGATAACGTCCCCCCGCCCCCCTCCAGGTTCACTTGCGATCGTTGAGCTGAAATCGCACCGGGAGGAAAGGGTTTTCTGTTTGATTTTTAATTTCTACCTACTCCCTACGGTAGAAGGATGTGGATGCTGCAAGCAACAAAACCTCGATCGATTCCAGGGAGTTCCTTTTTTTTCACCTCCACCATTTTTCTTTTCGAGACATCTCTCACCGGTTCACTGAATGACAGCGCGATTGACGAGTGTTTAGAAATCGACACATCTCATCCCATGTCCCCGTGCATGTTCTTCCGCGTAAAATGCAGAAGAGAAACGGTGCCCTTTGTTGTAAGTGATCCTTCATATCGGGCTTTTCTGTGGAGGGAAAAGCGTCCTATCGCCGTTTCAAACATTCGAATGCCCCTCGCTCACATGCACCAGAGAGAGGTAGGAAAGGTTGGCATCATATCGAAAGAACAGCACGATGATAGGCCAGCCTTCCCGAAAACGACGGACCGACCAAACAAACCGTATTCCCTCCGGCGACACAATGGAATCCGCACTGGCAACCGAGAAAAGAAGCAAGGTCGATGCTAACGGAGGGGATGGATGGAAGACCCATCATTTTCCCGAAAGTTGCAGCGCCCGGTGTCCGTTGGCGTTCCTCAATTCAATTGATAGCTGTCATTACGTCGTCCCGCGTTCTTGCCGTTGCAAATAGAAAAAAAATTCTCGTTCGGCGACCGGATGCACGATGCACTGGCACATTCGGTTCGATTAGCAAACGGGAGTCCGGTTCCCCCGGAGGGTTTTTGTCTCACCTAAACCACAGGAAGAACGCACGGAAGGATAGACCTGCAGCAAGCAGCAGCAGCAGCAGCAATGTGCTGCATCAAATTCATCAAACATCCATCGAAAGCTCGAACTCCGATGGGTTCGATATTTCCAAACGAAACAAAACACGTCCGTAGCCAAACCGGTCGCCTTCGCGAACGAGAAGGAATACCGCCAAATCGGACCATTGCCATCAACTGGTCAACGTGGCGCTCCGTGGCCGACGGAAACGGTGCCCAAGTGGTGGGAAAATTCGAGAACCCTTGCATGCATTTCCCGACCAAAAACCGGACGGTGACCGGGAAGCGATTGTGTGCAACTGCATCATCTCGCCAAACAGAGGAAGTGCAGCTTCGGAATCGAAATCGAAGCCTTGTTGGACCATTCCGTGCTGTCGTCCCACGTACCAGCTTCTTTCCTTTCGAAATAGGGAGGTTTTTTTTTTATTCCCCCTAGACAACGGATGGAGTGATTTGCTGCCGTTTCCTTGCGCTTGCCGTGCACTTCCGGTGCGTAGCGTTTGTGGCCTGCGAGCGAACGATCCGGGTTGGCGGGGTGGGTTGTGGTGATGGGTGAACTGCAGATGCAGTTTTCGATCGAACGGCTGCCACAATGCCAGGTTCGCGACGTTTTCCGCGACGTTCACCGATGGTGTGTATTGGGACTTTTTCGCGAACGACACAAACGTTGGATGATGGTTTCGGTTCTTTCGGTGCAAACCCCAAAAGCAGCAAACAGTCGCAGAAGGGAATGGGAACTATTTTCGGGTCAATTGTAATCGACCGTTGATGCATCGAACTCTAAACAACGGCTAGACGTGCGGACGGTTTTATGCGGTAGGGAAAGGTGGGCGAGCAGGAATGTGCACCATTCAACACAACAACTCAACGATCGGATGCAAGGTTCGGCACCATGCAGGGTTGTGGTTCGTTCGGTCGTCCGTTGGGTCGTTCTTCGGCGGAAACCACCACCGCACAACCCAGCACGCACCATTAGAGCCGAGGTTTTCCTACCGAGGTTTTCCTGCGAGTTTTTTTAACCTTTTGGAGAAGACTCCAGACTCGTTTGCAAGTCCAGGTGACGATAGCGCTGGACGGAAAGTTTGACGAATGTTTGAAGCGATTATTTTTCGCTGCGAGTGCAGACTTCTAACAACCATTCCGCGCAGCGTAATTGGAGACGATAAGAAGAGAAATAAAAAATACGACTACGGCTGCTCGGAATTGCCCAATTTTGCGTATGCGTCCGGATTGATTTGGAGCCTCTCCAAAATCCATTAAACTTTAAAAGGTGAAGACTTTAAAACACATAGCGTCGCGGTTCTGTATTTCATGGAAAGAACTAAGTTAAAGCCTTAAGACTTCATCAAATTTTAACTCATTTTCCAAAACAAAACCTTTTTCTTTTCAGCTACTGATTGCAAGAAACATCGACAGAATTGTTAAGAAAAGCACAATTGCAACACCTAAAGAAGAGTATTGTAAAAGGTTCAACTGATTCAAAGTATCCACAACTTTTTTTCAGCTTCTCCCTAAATCATTTTATCCATTCACTTTCCATTATACCGATCAGATTTCGATGTAAGGATTTTTCTTCTTTTTTTTTTAGAAAACCATTTCGACTACAATATCCATCAAGCGGTCTGAAGTGGCCCCGTTGGTCACGAATAACGGCTCGAGGCTGCCCAACGCAGGAACCGGGTTTCTTATCTGCATTCGCACCACTGCAGCCAGCCAGCCAGGACGGTAGACCACCCGGGCTGCACTTCAATCAATCGTTCGTGATTGTGTCAATTTAGCTTTAAATAACTGCAACACGAGACAAACGGCTCGGAGGAGTACGGTGGAAAATAGGAGAACCCCCCCGCGAGCAATCGATCTGACGCTGTGCATGGCGATATGCAACCAATCCAGGTCCCGATACTTCTCCGCACGAACTGCCCGAGGACGAGTTTCGTTCAAAGTGGGGGCCCTTTTCCTTTTTTTTTCTGCAAAAAAAAAAAGGATCGGAAAAGCAAACATCATCCATTGGATCGATTTCCACTTCAGGCGATCAATCATGATCCTGGACGGAAGACGCCAGCTGCAGCAGCACCAGCCTGCCCTTCTGCCCTTTTGCCAAAGGGCCACTTCGCCTTCCTGGTGGATGGGAAGACCAACCTCCAGAAATCCTGAAGTTGAAAGGAGAGGGAAAGTGCAAAAAAAAATGTCTAACGAGCAAAAGATGTAACCATGATTTCATCCCGCTTCCCGCGTGATTGTGCATTTTCCGGCTGGCCATCGAGACGGAGGAGCGGCACAGAAACGCCCCCCCCCAACGCCAACGTGATTCTTTCGATTAGCATTCAACGCCGAGCCGGCTGCCAACTGCCAGTCAACCGGAAGCCAGATACCCCGAGCAAGCGCAACATTCTTTGGGAAGGTTTGCGGAAGGACTTGCTGCACTTTGAGCGGCCGGAAGCGTGCACGGAAGAACTGCAGGATAAAGATACGAAAAGCGGGATTTTCTTGAACAAAACAATTCACAGAGAACACACACACAAAGAAAGAAAAAAGAAACGAGCAGAATTGCAAGCACCACCCTCATCGAATCCGTCGGGAGCGATAAGAAGGCACTGCAGTTGCCTCGAAGTGTCGTGGAAAAGGGAAAGGGTGGGGGGGGGGGGGGCTGACGGTGGAGAGGGAAGGCAAACGGATGAGTTCCCTTTCGATCCTCGCGTACTTTCGCCCCGCCCGGCTGGACCGATTCGTTTCGAGATGCTGATGCACCGGAATGATTGGTCAGATTTCAGAACTTTTCACACCAACTCTTCCGAGCTCTTCCTGCTTCTGCCGGTTCTTAGCGCCCGTCCTTTCCTTGAAACTGCAGGGCTTCCATCGTGACAGCGGAAATCTCAACGATACACTTTCCAGCACATCTACCGTCGCTGCGTCGTATCTATCCGCTCGCTTCCGACTTGCACCGACGCGAGCTGTCGTTTAACGAAACAAAGTTTCAAGCCACCATTCGGCTTTGATTTTCCTTCCCATCCCCCTCCCCCCCTGCTTTTCTGCTCAGTTCCTCGGTCGTCATCCTCCCGCAAGTTCACCCTCGAGGGGATATTTATTCTTTTCCATCTTGCACTATCGAGTGCGATGATGCAGCCGAGTGCACGTAAGGAGCTGTTCGCTGCAAAGATTCCGCTGGCGAAGAAAAGTCCTCCCCTGAAAGCCTGAGAGAGATATCTCCGGGCGAAAGGCAAAGTGTACATTTGCGCACGTCTCAATGTGTGTGTGTGTGTGTGTGTGTGCATGTGACGAAAGGAGAGTGTATTAGGAATCCTCGTACGCCCTCGACCGTCGTCGTTAAAGTCGTTATCAGCAGCGATGCAAGTTCTGGCCCCCTTCGTTGCTTCTGCGTGCGGCTGGCGCGTTGCTCGTTCCCGCCGCTTTGACGCTTCATAAAGTTCATCATCATTTCCTCATCTAGCTGCCCGCCATCACCCTTTGAACACAGTACCCAGGATCGGCGGCTCTCGAAGCGTTGGATCTTTTTCCTTCCCCACAAGCACGACCCGACCAATGCGCACCGCGTTGGCGAATGGCTATCGGTTTGGGGCAAGCAGATAGTCCTCGCGTTCTCGTTTCTCTGCAGATACTGCAGAGCTGTGATGTTTCCTGGCGGGACCCCGTTTCCCAGTCGAGGATGCTCCTGCTCCTTGCGAGACACACTCGTGGAAGAAAGTTGAAGTGAAGGCAGAGCGTGGGCCGACTTCTTGGGCCGCCGAACTGGTAGGAAAGAAGAACCGGGTCCGCAAACACATCGTCCCGTTTTCCGGCAAAGGATTCATTTTCTTCGTTGGTGGGTGGTAAAAAGTGGCCTTCTTTCGGTCAGGGCGAGGAAGCAGAAGGAGCAAACCGGTGCATCCGAACTGATACCGCCAGTGGAATTGTGTGCAGGGCCAGGGAAACCGGGGCATAAAACGGAGAAAAGGGGAGACGGAAAGGCAAGCGTAAAGAGCTTCCCTTTACCCTTCCTTCACCCGTCCAGGGCGTGTTCTGCTTGCCTGCACGCTGCACCACAAAGAAATCGGATTCCGGATTGGTTCCGAGCGCATCAAACGTTGCACACAATCCAACTTTCCGTCCTTCGCTCGTGCTGGTGGTTGTATCCGTGTAGTGCCTTCATCTCCACCGCTTTCCCCAATTTACCACCCAGCGCTGCACGAACTACCGCCTTCAAGGCTGTGCGGGGGATGACATTAAATAATATTTATAAAATTTCGTATCACACAATTTATAACACAACTGCATCGCAGAAGATTTGTTCGACTGCGAATGCGATAAAAGGGGCACACCGTTGGGTGTGGGCACGAGTGGCACGAGGTTGGCCCGCCGAAAGGATGGCTTGATTTGTCCTTTTTTTGCGGGCGGAAGAGTCGTGAAAGGCTGGCTGGCTTTTCACGACTGGCACAGTGGAGATTCTGTTTGGAGCTTTCTCGTTGCACCGAAACGGGCCTGTTGTCGTGTCATTGTTGTATGCGGGTTTGTGACTTCAAACCTTTTCACCCTCCCCCCCCCCCCTCCCCTGGCTTTCCCACCTACCAGCAACAACAGTGTTGGGCGTCATCGTATCGAAAGACATTTTCCTAAACAGGTTCCCTTATTCGGTGCTGGTACCCGTGGCACAAACGGACACCTAATCCGACAGCGCATGAACCAGAGAGATATGCACGTTTCTTACCGCCTCCTATTCCCTCTAACCTCAGTCTCCTTCCCCGCAAGGGAAGCTCCCAAAGGAGCGCATGGTATGTCAGCACCGTCCGACCGACACCATCCACGATAAACGACGACATTTTATTTCCGTTGTAGTAATAATATTCGGAAAGATTTCTGCCCACCCTCCCATTCAGCCACCGACCACGATCGCTTCCTGGCCTCCGCTGGTTGTCGTTTTCCGTGTCGTATTGGTGGAAGTGCCACCCCGTGCCATGGATGGATGCGACAGTTTTCCATTTCCGGAAGGTGCCGCTTCCAAAGTTCGATCGTTGCAGCGATCGACGGCGGGGGGCCCTTTCGACCGTGAGCCGAAGCCGTTATCGTAAAGAATGTGCTTTGCAGGAAAACGGGAAACCAGCGAAAAAAGCAAAAAAGGAAAGAAATGAAATCGAGGTGTGGTGTGAAATTGTCCACACACTAGTTTCGATCGGTAGTCAGTAGAACGGCGCTTTGCATAACGATGAAGATGTTCGGATACATTTGGAAAGGGGACATAAAAAAAATAAAATAAAAATGGCTTCTATTTGTACCGGTTGTGAAGCGAAGGATTATGGTGGGTTTTCACCTCGCTGGACGTGAAGCTTTTTCCCTGCCCGATCCAAGCTGAACGAATCGATTTTTGAACAGAAACGATTTCAAAATGTTAACAAAGTAAGCCTTTCAAAACCCACTTTTGACATGAAAAGTGTCCCCCACCGCAAAAAAAAAAAAAACACCTAGAAAATTGTAACCCGATGTTAGCTTTGTTAAATTGAAAAAGTAACCCTCCCATGAATGTTTAATACTGATACCACAAATCATACGCGATCGATAACGGTTTTCCCAGCCGCACAGTTTACTACCGATTCCGTGTCGCTTGGAAAATATACCTCCCCATCTTTTTTATTTTTATTAAACATCGATCCTCATACTAATAAATCAAACATTTATCACTTACATACATTTTTCTTGGTGGAAACCGTGGGGCGCGATAAAGAATGCAGCAGGCTAGGAACAATCATAAATCCCACCCACCAGAGCGGAGCGGCGACACTTACCTGCGGAGCGAGAGGGAAGAAACAAAAAAAAAAGGATGAGAAAATAGCTATTACCGACCGTACAACATTAACGACAATATGCGCCCACCCAAAGCCACAGCCCGATTGTTTCCCCCTTTCCAGCGCTAGCGCTCTTCCTGTCCAGCTCCGGGAAAAACGCTGGTCGCCGTCCGGAATGGCCGCTGCGTTCGCGCAAGATTTGCGAAATTTATGCACGGTCACACCGCAGCAGGACCGAAGAAACGAATGCCGGTCCCGGATGCTCCTGAAAGGGGTCGCCCGAAAGGGATAACGCTATCGAAGATGACTTTCCTCGCCCTCCAGCGCTTTAACCCGCGACCGCTGGACCACTTTCGGAAATCGGCAATAAATTTTCCCATCGCCGTCGTCATGGTCGGAACGGGAGGAAGGGTGTTGGCGGACGAAATCTATCACATCGTATCCTTTTCGCCGGAGCGCCGTATCGATCCTTCATCCTTTGCCGTACGCTAAACGTTAATATTTATTTCCCCGGCGCGGTCTCGCGGATGCTTGGGATGGGTATGGGGGGGGGGGGGGGGGGGGGGTGGTAGGGGGTGGATATGTTCAGTAAAACGCTGTGCACATGGACGATACCAGGACATCCGCCCCCCCCCACCTCACGGACACCCGGTCAAGATCGAGGCGTTTCCCGGGGAGCCCTTTACAATGGATTTTATTTACGACTCATCGCCTCCCGCCGGTACAAAGAGTTCGTCGCCTGGTGCCGCCTAGCTTGACTAGGGAAAAGGACACTTTGCACAACGTAGGAAAAGTCGGTCGATATGTACAGTGTGTTTTATTTAGTTTGACAAGAGCGTGTAACGGAGCGGGTTGCTTCCCAAACGATAAAAACGATAAAATAACGTCCATTGGACGCAGCGGAAAGTAATCGAGTTACGTCAATGTCGCTTCCAGGGCGTCCTCTTGCGCCTGCAGTAGGTCGAGCGCCCGCCAGAGGGCGGGCTGCAGGGTACCACCGAAGTCGTAGCACTCGTAGACGGCGCGTGCGGCTAACGTGCACTCCTCGAGCCCTTCGCGGCGTAACCGGATGGCGCAGACGTCCGCCTGGAGGTCGTTCCAGAGCGTAGGTGTGCCGAACTGCAGCTCGTACCGAGGCTGAAAGGGCCCGTGCAGGTCCGAGTAGACCCCGGTGCGTATGACGATGCAGCGCAGCAGGCACCGGGACGCGTCCGTGTCCAAAAAGTTCCCCTCGGTGGTGTAGTGGCGGAACTCGCCGAGCGACACCTCGTTCACGCCCAGACAGAAGTGAACCGCCTCGGCGAGCTGCGTGTCCTCGAGGGGAACAAGTTTGGGGCAGTTCAGTAGCTCACCGAACTGCTCCAGGTAGCACTGGAAGATGTGGAAAGCTTGCCTGCACGAGCCACTCTCCTCCGGAGACGTCCTGCGCAGGATACAAGCATACGTGCGCTCTTGGTTCTCCTCGTCCGTCCCATTCGGCAGGAAGTACTGCGCGATGACGGAAGGCCTTAGGACGCCGTCCGCGTCCCACCACTTAAGGTTGAGGCCGACGCAGCGGATCATGCACTTGGTTTGGGCATCGTTAGGGAAGTTGTAGTTCAGGTACTGGTACAGTCGGTGCTTCGGGATATGCAGGTACTCGACGCACTCCTGCTGCGCCTGCACGAAGCTCTTCTCCACCACGCTGTGCTTGGTGAAGCCGGTGGCGCGGGTTGTCGATGCCACCAGCAGCAGCACCAGCACTCCGTACGACAACCAACCGGAGGACATATTCACACGCAACTAGAGAAATCTGGCGAACACGCTGTAATTTTATAGTGCTTTCTCATCAACGAGCCCACGATATAAAGTTCCGACCGGAACGTGCCGTTCGCTAGCAACAGCACGCTCTACCCTTGCAGGCAAAGTGGAATATTATCCACATGAAATTCAGTTCTTCCAGATACACGCTAACTCGTGTTGTTGTTTCGCTACTAACAGATTTAGATCTTCGCCAGTTTTGCACGTTTAGTAACGTAAGTTTCTGAGTCCCTCGAGGATCGTATGTGTACGCTTGTAATCTACAAGCACAGAACAGATGGCTCAAGCAAACAAGTACAGCTCTTCGCGAAAAGTTTCAAGTAAAATGTTATGTTTCCTACCATACACCCAAAAGAATTTAACTTTGTCTTGATTAAGTATACACACATTATGACATGAACTTTTGCCAATCTGAAATGCAACTTTAAATATTGGATAAATTTTTTACTTACGTCGTACATTTTCTTTTGACGGGGCAATTTTTTTTCAAACGTTTTGTTCATGCACCAACAGAACTTCGTTTTTTCGATTGTTGAGAGTATTCTAGGATCATTTTGCTAAACGTTTGTTTCGCTTACTATCGCTTCATTTAGTACACTTACTACAGAAGTGTGAAAGCTTCGTTTAACATTTTTTAATGTATTTGAACAGAACCATTTTTGTTGAAACATCAACAACAACAATGTCCACCAGTTAAAGGTAACGCAAGGCTAACGGCAAACCGCAGCACTGGCGTTAATCTACGAGCCCGGTCCAGACACCGGCACGGCTAATCGGCGCCACATCGACCGGTTAACCTTCCGCGAAAGGCCGCGCGTGATAAACTTCCCTCCCAAGCTGGATCAACAATCCGACGAAGTACGCCACATTTCGGGTTCGGTCGTCGATTAAGTAGAAAATTAAATAGAGTCGATGCAAGCCGAAACCATGGAGGTATGAAGTAAAAACCAAATTTGATTCGAACAAGCCTCGAGCGTTTTCTGTCCGCAAATGATGCTGGTGGTAGTTGTGATGGTGTGCACGTAATGCGTTTTTTGTACGTGTGCAACCGGGTGTACCGAGCCATGAAACAACGTGCCCCGCGTGGGTGTTGGAGTGGACGATAAATTGAAATCGGGCCGACGGAAAGCACTCAAAACTTTACATATGCTTTCGAAACAAGCAGCTCCACGTTCTCGTCCTTCGCCCGCCTTTCCCTCCGGTGAGGAAGGGGTGGATGGAAAACCCA
The DNA here is from genome assembly GCA_914969975.1 of Anopheles atroparvus. NCBI lineage: Eukaryota > Metazoa > Arthropoda > Insecta > Diptera > Culicidae > Anopheles > Anopheles atroparvus. The sequence continues at coordinate 23,150,230 of CAJZCY010000003.1, forward strand.
CCCAAACAAGGGTAACCCCCCCTTCCCTTCGCCCGCGAGGATCCACTCGTTTTTGATCCCCCTTCGGGTAATAATTAATTTACAATTGATATGAAATTTTCCCCATCAACGCCCCCGTTGAATTCGACCGCCCGAAAGGTCCTTACGGGCACGCACACGATGGACCTCGGATATCGCGAAGGCCAGCTCGCCATTTGCGTGAATGTGGTGAAGTCGAAATCCCGCACGGAAAGCTTTGGCGCTGGTCGTTGTGCCAGATGCAGATAACGACAGTTGGGTGCTTTTTCGATCGGAGCAGCCTCGCCTCAATCGCTTCCACTTCCAATGTGTTCCACTGTGTGCGTCAGTGTGAGAATCAGGATCCCCCGTACGTATGTGCATAAAAAAATGCGTATACATATTCAGAACTTTGATTTATCTTTGTAAAGAGTTTTGGAAGTTTGGATAAAAACATTTAAATGTGGCGAAGAGAACACATCAACTCCTTCCTGCACTCAGTGTGATAAAAAGTCGCCAAGAGTTTTGAAGAAAAGCCAATTACTTGTGCTGTCCATCACCGGGATTCGATCATCCGAAGATGTCCATCGTCGGACGGGGGATTTACCTTTTTTTTTGCCCTTCACAGCATCCGTTTCCCTCCGTCACATTGTGGTTTTGAAGGATTGTTTGTCCTTCGTTGGGTACTCCCCCCCACCCCCCCTTAAGGAGTAACGCAAAATCTTTTTCGAACACTTTTTAATAGAATGTCACCGTCCTAGCCTCCCTCGGCACGCGTTACGCGGACTCGTGGTTCGACGGAGCTGCGGTCGAAAAGATAAGCGCTCGGCAAACCCTTCTCGGAAAGTAGGCGGATGGGGGGTGGGGGTGGAAGGGATGCGATTTTATTTCCATAACTCGAGCTTGCTGCCACCGTCCAGCGCCAGCCATCCTCCAAAGGGGTTTGGTGGAACCGATAAACCGTCCGATTGGGCGATTGTGTGTAACGAGCAAAAGTATCCTGCCCAGCCGTGGGAAACGGGAAGGGATTGGGTTCCAATTTTTCGCACTTGCCGTCAATCCGGGATCGGATGGAAAAATTTGGTCAGTGTCGATATCGGAACGCGTGTAAATCACGACTGTCCCGGGTTAGTTCGGCCGATACCCTTTTTGTCCGTCGCTAGTCTTTCGGGACCGTGCGGTCTAAGGCGGCTAAGATTTATGCCTCGACTGTCAACGCACGCCTGCACCTGTACGTGTCCGGTAACAATTCTAACCCACACTGGGCGTGGAAAATAAAAAGCATCAAACCTCGGCGTAGACATAGGCGAAAAAATAGCATCGACACTAATCAAAATCTGGCCAACCGTTGTCTGAGCGCCGACTTCCACGCGAAGCCATTTGTAATCGTTTGCGTTCGCAATGGATTTGCTCGGTAGTTTTGATAATTTATCACCAGCGGTCGTGAGGACGCTGGAGTATGTAAAAACATCACTCGCACCTAGTAACGCTGATAAAATGCGCCATGATGTATCTATTGTTGCGCTTAGCGCGTCTGGCAGCAAGTGAAGCGATTGTACAGAATGTGGCCAGGAGGTAAATAAAAGTTTCTGCAGTAATCTAATCTGCAGTATAGCTACAGGTTTTTAAAGATTGACGTTGAACGTAAATTGCAAACTCCTGATTGTTGGAACCTTTTAATGAAAAAACTCACGTGCTATTTAAAAAACAACGTGAGTTATCATGCAGCCAAAGTTTAGTAAAAACAAGTTTATTCGGTTCTCGTTTGGCAAAAGCGAAGTTATTATTTTATAAATTTCTCTGTAGTTTTGGCTTTTTTCTTCCAATTCGAGTTTTTTTTTTATATTTTGCATCATGAAGTAGTTTTAACTGTACAATGGTATGTAGAATGGCTGTGATTGACGTAGATTGAGTCATCTATCTAATTATTAGAATTGAGTTTTAATATAATAAGTCGCAATCAGGAAATTCTTCTAAATCTGTGTTTAACATCACATTGTTATGTGGTTAAAAATCATTTCAAGGAGATCTGCTTATGAAAACGTGCGCTAAACCTTTGTTTTTACTATATTTTGAGCAGCTTTAAACCTTGCAACGTGGAATGCGCGACTGAGTGTAGGAAAACTCGTTCCCCGATAAAGCCTGGCGCAAGATAAGCTCCATTGCACTTCGTTGGACTGAAACGATGTTTTTTTCTGCGCTCTTTTTCTTTTCCACTGCAGTTATTTGAGTTTGGGGCGGTCCTTTGCCAAGGGGTGCGATCGAAAAAGCGTCACGCTTGAGCTGCCTTACCTTAGCGTTGCGGTTTGTTTGCTGGCTCAATTTTTCTCACCTTCGCTCCGGCGCGTTTTGCTTCGTCGTTCAAACCCATCGTTCGCCAATGGCATAGCTTTTTTGATTATCACATTCGTACCGGTCGCCCGTCTGGTACGGTAACACCACGCTAACCGCAGCACCAAACCCGCTATGTGGTTCCACTGCAGTATCGCTCGCGAGCACACTTTATCTGTTTGCCGTCGCGCGTTGGAACGGAACGATCAAGACGATGGCAATTTGAACCTCAAGCCGCAGCCAATCGCATTCGAGCGCGATATTTCTCTGTTGATTTTGGGCCAGCGAATAAAAAGACCGGCGTCGCAAGTCGAGTCGAACCAACACACCACGACGCGGTGTGAGTGTGGTCCGTTTCAATTGCGTCAATTGCACTTGAACAAACGGGCGTCGGTCGTTAACCAATTGAACTAAAGGGAATGATGAGCGAGGGAGAGAGAGAAGGCGTGATCATGTGAGCATTAGTGTGAATTCAAAGTGTTCATATGTCCAAAAACATAATGAATTGCTTGAATATTGATCAATTTTAGGGAAGAAAAAAAAACGAGTTGACTCAATCAGTTTTTGCATCGAAAACTTAGCCTACACAACTTATAACGTGGGCATTCCTACTTAGTGAAATAATCTGATGATATTGACAAACCTTCCCGCAAGAACAAATTGTTTTAAAATCCTTCCTTTCCCTTATGACCTTTCCCTCCACCTTAGTTCCTTTCAATTAAAAGGAAGAAATGTACGCACACTTCCATATCGTCAGCATCGTTGGCTGCCCTCGTGCCGCAATCGTGGCTGCCGCAACGCTAGCACAATCTTTGACTAATATTTTAAGATTAATGAAAATAATGCTAATGGATTTGAGAAGCTCGTTTAAGAAGTTTCTGAATCACACAACTTCTCGCGTGTTAATCTTGCTTTATTGGTAAAATGGAAGCCATCCATTCGTGGTGAATCATGCCGAGAAAAGCGAGTTGGCTAGTGGAACCACCGGGAAGAGGCCATGGAAAGTAGCTGGTTTGGGTGTGCGATCGCACGATTGTCCCTGCGGGGCGAGACTGGCCAATGCGCGCGCGTGTGTGTGTGTTTGGGTCCGAGCTTTCGAGCTTCCATCTCCATCTCGACGACAAACTATCAGCGGATAGCCATTTGCGATCTATCGCAGGACTGGTGGGTAGTGTGGGACGCACCAAGGGAAGAGTAAAGCCCTGATAAGCGTTCGATGCACTGAACAACAAAGAAGAAGAAAGGAAAAACGCACACAAAACTACACGCACACATCCGTTGCCCTCGGCCTGGGCCTCGTGGGGTTTCATAAATCCCAACTGGTGGGCTTGAACGGAGGTGGGCCTTCGGTTTTCCGCTCTCGTTTTCTCCTCGTGCGCGACGGGACGCGGAACAGAGTTTCCGTAATTTATTGCTTTAAGTGCTGGATGCCGATAAGCGACCGATATCATTCCACCCGACCAAGCGCCATCGGGTAAACCAAAGTAGTAGACTTACATAGGGGGATACAAGGGATAGGGGAAGTTTAAGAACGGAAAAGAAACCCCGGATTCAATCTCGGCCCCGCTCGTCGTCTTACGGGCGTTGAAATCTTTCGTTTTGTTGCGCGGGTTTTGGATGAATAGACGGGAGGGAAAGAAAGGGAAGGCACGGGAGATAAAGATTGAGGTAACGAGGGTGGAAGACCGAGGGAACCCGGGAGGGGGCAGGAGATTGTAAAAATGTAAACCATTTTTCGTTGGCTTAGCCGGATCGCGGATCGCGACAATCGCAAATACCGAATTGTCGCGCCATCGTCGGTCTTCATTATTTCCTCCGTCCTCTTCCTCCAGAACTCTATCCTCTTTTCTCTTTCTCGCTTTATCTCTTTCCCTCTCTCGCACTCTCTCTCTCTCTCTCTCTCTCTCTCTCTCTCTTTCTTTCCCCTTCTTATGCCTCATAAATAAGGATGAAAAGCATCCCATGAAAGCCGAAGTGAACAAATAGAAACACGATGATCGATGAACGAAAAGAGGAACGATCTTCGGCACGCTAAAAAGCCATCCGATCGATTCTTTCCCTGTCGCACGTCGCCTTCAAGGCGTTCCCCCGGGGGTGCTCTTCGGCTGGTTGTTTGCCACGGCGGCCACGCCATGGCGCCTATCGAAGATAAATTGGTTCATTTCTCCCCCGGCGCGATGCTGTGCTTGGCCCGTCGCCGTAAGAGGGTCATAAGATACTTTGTAATCGTCCCGCTGGTGGTAAGTAATGATGCGCATTTCTCGGAAATGTTAAAGTACGTCCACGATAGAGTGCCGGTACGATAAAGGGCGGCCCGTCTGCCTCCGTTCGGAGGCGATGTAAGCGAGCCATAATGGACGCATGATGAAAAGAGATGAGTTTAGAAGTTCACGTGTTTGAAAAGGGGAGAACTGAAGTAGGGATGATTGCAAACAGCATTACTTGAAGATGTGTTTTGTTTTTTTTTATGAAAAAAATATGAAGTAAAAACTAAATTCCAAATGCATATCAATAGCTTGTTTCAAATGAAGTTTTTTGGATCCTTTTCAGTTTCCCAAATTGAGATGATCAGGTTATGCTGTTGCTAGCGATCGACATTCATAAACATCGGATTACTAATTAGTGAGCCGAGCCGACGTTATCGTCATGGTAAGCTTTTAAAGAAATGTCGTTTTCTTTCTAGATCATCGCCGGCTCCATTTAGTTAAGCTATCAGCGGTCTTTTCCCTTTCCATGGGTGCTCGCGTTATCTCGATTCAATCCGTCGAAAAGGTATTCCCCTGGTGTCGGAGTCATTTCGCAGAGACCAACCGACCCCTAGGGGCCTTATCAGATAGGCGAGCGAGGAAGAAAGCCACCCGATGGTTGAAAAGTACCCTTCGAAAAAAAAAAAAACATCGCAGCAAAAGCTCACACATCTTTGCACCAATCTAGTCGGTTCCCTTTGTCCGAGAAACTAAAATCACCCAAAAACACTGGCATGTTTCGATTTCGGAACCGTGCCTCGGGGCCTCTTTCCGGACGATTTCAAACCAGGAAAAAAAGCTTCCAAACAACTACAAAAAACACACACACACACACACACAAAATAAAATAAAATAAAGTAAATAAAACCACTTTAGATCGTATGCGCGCGATCCATTAGGTTTATCACGGCGCAACCATCGAACGCGCGGTTTGTGCGAGACCCGTACGTGACCCGCGAGCACGCTTGCGGTTTGTGCACGAGTGGGGTTAGGAGATGGTGAGGTGGGGAGGGGGAGGGGGGGGGGATTGTGATTGCGATTGTGTCGACAGCGACACGGAGCGTTGCTAACAGTTAACGGGTCGCAAAGCGCGGTGCGAATGGCAAGAATTACGCTATTTACAAGACGTTGGACAACGTCGTTTCGCTGCCGATTTTTTGATGATCTTCATCATGTTCCCTGTACTTGTATCTCGCTCTCTTTCTCCCACCCTCCACGTTTCCTCTTCTCCTTCTCTCCCTGCCTTTGATCATGCGTGTGTGTGACATTCTCCCCCTTTCAAAGGTAATAAACATGTGTGCTGCGCGCTCGCACAGTGAAGCGGGACCATCTTCCATCGTCGCCGTTGATGGCTTGTTGATGAGATGCTGCACGACGAAAACATGACGAAAACAGCGATGAAACGGGCTTTAACGGTCGCTGATATGGCACGACCTAACGCTGCCGGTGGCTATCGAAAACTGCGCCGCCGGCCACGGACTAGCGATCGAAATGGGCAGGGAAAATGGATGGACGCTACCGAGATTAAGCTCACGCGGCATCGTGAAAGGTTCCTGAACAAATGAAGGGGGGGAAAAGGCACTGACCACACACACTCACACACAAACGCGCGCGCACAGAAACTGATGTCAATCGACCGAATTGAAAATAAAAAGAATTTAGAAAGGTAGGATAAAGGAGTTTTCTCTCGTGTAATTAAGCAACGAACATTGCGAAGGGCTCGTAAAAGTTGGCCAATCGTGTGCAGCCTTTTCTAAGGAAAAGTTGGGACGCAATAAATTAGCCTAAGCTGCGTTAATTAACGACACTGCGGCAGGTTAGTCGATGCAAATATTGTACTGTTCTTCCAATGTTTTTTTTTAACAAGCACGTTATAAACACGAAAATAATACAATATGTTTAATACCATTCTATCACGATAAACGCTTATCATTCATATCGTTATATACATGGCTCTTATTCTTTAAGTACGGGGTTCGCAATCGTATTTTGCACCAATTTATTATGTGATGTTTAATTACATTTGCTAGCGCTACTTAACCTTGTTTCTTCCCAGTCAAATTAAACGAAAAACCCCCTAAACGGTGTGCCAAATATTGCAGTCCTTCTGAGGTGGTAAGGACTCAGCTCATTATTTACCCAGGAAAACTGCGAATGAAATGCGATTTTTATCACTTCCCATTCGGATGATTCGTGGTAGCCCTCGGTACCCGTCCTCTTCCCACCCTGGGGGAAACGATAATCGTTTGTCCGGCACCGGGATCCAGTAAGGCACCCCAAACGACTCACTCGAACACCGGTAAAGCGACGAACCCCGATTATTACACGCCCACCGAACCGATCATCTATCGAGCCGCGGTGCGAGCGGTTAAACAAACACCGCAGCCAAATCGGGCGTAATGTAATGCGGTGCCGGGGCCAAATGCATAATTAATGAGACAAATTATACACCGGGGCGCGCGCGCGCTCGAGAACGGAAAAAAGGCGGGGGAAACCAAACGGCCCAAAGCACGCTGGAGTTTACGTTTCGGGGCAGAACAACAGCATTGAACGGAAAATTAACAACATAATTATGGCTTCTTTTTTGGGAACCGCGCTACCGGCAGCCGGGAGCGGATACCTACAAGGGCTGCCGACCGATCACAACGTCCGTCGGTTTCCCGCTCGCACCCGAAAATTACACCCCATTAACGGATTATTTGACTAAACAACTATTATCAAACAACGTCACCGACAATAAAAGCAAAGGGCTATAAAGAAAGGGAGAGAGAGAGAGAGATTGATGAAGAGGGTAGAATGAGGAAAGGCGCAGAGCAGGGAGAGGGTCAGTTCGACCTTTCGTCGGAATTTGTGCAGCAAAGTGAAGTCGGAAAACATAAGTATCATTCTGTGCGGGATATGGTGTGAGCTCACGCCACTGCGGTTAACCGTAATCATATGGTCAGTTTCCACACCTCAGCTCGCCTATTTGCTTGTGTGTGTGTGTTTTATTCGATTAATTTGATTATGATTATTGCTAGCAGCAGGGAGCTCTCGGGTGGTCCGTAGCGCGAGGGAAAAAGAGAAATGGCGCTTATTCGACTCCGAACCAACCATGGCCATCGTTAATTAGCGCCAGTAGCAATCCGGAAAGCAAACAATAATTGGATGGTCTAAGCTGGAAAGTTACCCTTTCATTCGTTTGATTTATTCGACGTTTTACCGAAGGGGTTGTTTATCGCACGGCCAGGGCAACACTTAAGCTAAATTTTACTTAATGCAAATCTTTCCTTTTCTTTCTCTTTTTTTTATCTTTTTTTATCTTTTTTTAATCTTTTTTTATCTCGAAAGACTCGACGACATGGGGTGGAGTTTTCTTTTTAACAGAAGAGAAACAATATCACAGTTAATTAGACGCTTTTTACACACATTCAAGGAAACGCTTCGTTCCGGCAAACAATGAATAATTGAAAATATTTATCGGTAGGAGCTTGAGAAGATTTAAAAGCAATTTAATCCGATGCATGTCTTATCTACAGTAAGATTCATTAAATTTTTTAACCGCTATTGCAGGATGATAATGTCCAAGCCTATGCCTTCCGAATGCTTTGTAATCTCCATTCTGATTCGATTCAAAGTTCACATGCCGAAATTCATGCCCTTATTTCGGTCTCCTAAAGCGGTTGTTTTGGGCAAGTGCTCACTTCTACTTCTGCTTATACCAACGGTACACACTAGAATACACGCTGGCGACGACAGCGATGACGTAGATATCGATCATCGGTAGGTTGTTGTAACTGTCAACACTCAACACGGCTCCGGCCGCGTTTCTAATCGGCCCTCATCAATCTAAACACGGCGGCCACGAACCCCGGGCCACTCGCACGGGCCCCTTCCCGCTGCTGCCTAATTCATAATGTAAAAAGCATAATGAGCATCGAGGCTCGGGCGCCTCGAACCGGACGATGCCAATCCGAACGCGCGAACGATAATGCCATGGGTAGCGCACCGCTGTCCATCAAATTAACACCATTAATTTCTCCATCGATTAAATTCGGCCCGATACCCATCAGGGAAGCCAGCGGCGTACGGAGCTTACGGTGGGGGCGCAATTTGTCTCGTTCAACTCTCCCGCTTGCAATACCTCCACCTTTGCCTTGCGTTAGCTGTCAGCTACCAGCACTCGATAATGGGAGAACATCGTCATCACCCGCCTAATAAAGTCCTCACCGTTTGATGCACGCACTCACGCACGCTCGATTATCGCTTTTCCACGTGGCCGGGCTGTGATGGAGCAATTTAGGGGGGGGGGGGGGGGGGAGGAGGGTAAAATAACGGGCACAACCCCTCCTGAACCGATGCAATGTCACGAAAAACAAACCGCCTCTCCTTGATTGGGCGGATTGGTGGAGGAGGGTTTTTCCGAAAAACATACGTTTTACTCCATCACCGTGATTTGGGAGGAATAATTCATAAGCAAACTAGGCAAATGAAGGAACTGCGGTGGCTGCTGATGGCGAGGAACAGCGTACGGTTGACCGATGAAGAGATTAGACTGTTGTTTTTCTTAATCACTCAATGTAGGAAAGCAATGGAATACCAGCGGAACTTCAAAAAAAAAATGTATGTAAAGGTTCATATGAACTTCCGTCGGGTAAATAAAAATATGGCAACGAAATGTTATTTTTACTGGCAGATTTTATAGAGATTTTAAAGTTTATGCCAAGAAATGATATTTCTATAGTTCTATTCTATATACTATTTCATTCCTTGTAAACTTTGAATAACATCTTCCATAGCAAAAGCAGGTATGCTAAGCATAGTTTGAGACATGGCCAATACTCGAGTACAAATTCCACCACAAAAAATGTTCTATGGTTTCAATAAATAAGCTCAAATTATGGCCTTCATAGTTTTATGAACTTTACCATGCTTCATAAAAAAAGGCTCATTTCAAAACGATATGAAACAACTCTATCGAAAACCCAGTCCTGACTGCTGTTGGGCTGTCCATCGAGTCGAGGGTGACTGTTTCAATTAAAACATTTATTCCAAGCTACCTCGTCCATTATCTTACCAAACACTAATGCCAACATATCGCCGATTCCGCTCGTTGGCCGCAACAATACAAATAATCATATTAATTTTTATCACTCTCCTTCCATAAACGTCTGCCTGGGTATGTGTGTTGCACGTCGTTGAGTCTGTGTGCAATTGCTTCTCTTTTTCCGCAACTAGAACTGTGGAAAACCGAGTGTGTAGAGCCGCCCCAGCATTTAACCGGATGTGTCCGGCGTGAAACAAAATATATGCACACACATTTATAAATTTTTGCAAACCCATCGCTCCTCTCATCCTTCGGATTTATGTACAACTGGTGTCCCTCACCAAACCCGAGCCGCCCTTGCTTATGGCGTCGGTAATAATTGGTAGAGTTTTTGGGATGGCTCACAAGCGATCGCTAGTGTTTTGGTGCTAGCTAGAAACAATCACCACATTTCAAAACGAGCGTGACACTTTGCCGGATTGGATTGGAGTGAACTGTTCCTCCAGCGATGTTTCCCCCCTCAAAGTGCCGGCTTGCCCTTTTCATATTTACCCTGGGAAAATCCTACCGCCTCATCCGGGAACGATCAGTTTTATCAGCATACACCGTTCGGAGCCAGCTTTAGGGTCTTGGACAATTTGCTTGCGGTAGGACAACTTTGGCTTTTTTTCCTTCTTCTTTGATTTCAGCATCCGGGACTGTCTCGCACGAAATCCAACCAGCTCCCGGGCCGGGTTTGATAAGTCCCAGTTTATCCCATCCGCCGGATGGCTCGTCACGACGGATTCTGACGCGATTCATATGCCCTCCGACGTTCCCCACTCGAAGAAGCATACGGAACTAACACCCCTGGCTTGTGGAAGGCGTCCGACTTGTTGGTCCATTGTTTATAAGCTATTTATATCATTTATCCCCAGACGTTCCACCGGTTCGGACCTTTCCAACCATCGGCATGCTTCAGCCGCGGGATTCCAGGCCAGGGAGAAACCGAATGCCCGGCGAGTGGTTTGGTTTGGCGTGTGGAAGAACGCAGCCGAGCCGGCTGCATGCTTCACCAAATGCTTATTCCGACTTCCAGCCCGCTTGACAGATAAAGAAATTGTCCATTCGCCATTTGCAAGTTGGCTCGGGCGAGGAATCAACATCACCGTATCATATGACGGCAGCACAGCAATCACACACACACACGGGGCGGTCGTCCCCGGGTCCAGCCGAGCGTATCCACGACCTTCCGTTTTGCCCCGTGGCCGTGGACGGTTTTGGTCGCTACCTCTTTATGACAGGGTTGTTTTTTTTTTCCACAAGTTTGTCATTTTGTCGCATTTTTGAAGAAGTGTTCCTGGCGATCGAAAAGGCATGAGGGCGAACGGGGAAAGGGAGGGCCAGCGTGGAATCCAATTCGGAATTGGAAATGACACAATCGCAATTGTGCACGGTCGCGGAAAATGCATGAAAATGGAACGACTTCTGCCGTCACCCAAGCGTAACGGCTCCGGAAGAAATGGCAGTTGGGCGTGGGAGGCGCAGGTGCGGCCCGTGGTGGCGGCGAATGGGGCAGGTATCATATCACAAGCGATACGCACTTCAAGGTGAAAATATGAACATCGCCCCCGTGTGCCGAAGAAACTGCTGTCGCGGCCATAAAGAGCAGCGCCCCGGGAAGCGATTCTAATAGTTCCGTTCACCCCCGGGAGGAAGGTGGAGGAAGAGTGCGCGACAAGTCGCAGGTTGTCTGGCTGATGGTGGTGCTGGCAGGAACAAGCACACGATCGTTTGGGCAGGGGTGATATGCGAAGGCGAATAAATATATTGTATATCTTCCCGATGATGACCTGCAGGTACCAGCAGGTTTTATTGCGAACGCTCGAGCGTGGTTCGCTTCTACTTCGGATACTTCGGAGCGACCCAGCCCTGGGTTTCGGCGGGGGAAGGTAGAAGAATCGTTGTCACACCCGGGGGGAGGTTGTCACAAATATATCGCGGAAATGACTACGGAACTGCGCAACAGATAGCACACCGTTTTGTGTGTGTGTGCTGCTTGTCGCGACTTTCCGAGAGCCATCGCTCGCTCGGAACGGCACAAAGCACCCCAGCCCCGGGGCCAGGGTGGCGCTGGCAAGTTTGAAGAAGCTCCACCCGCCTCCGGAAGGAACGATTCCCCCCCTCCTTCCACGCCCCCAAAACCCGCAGCCGAGCCGCAAACAACTGTTGCGAAGAAGGAGCTGCCGGCAGAAATTTATGCACCGGGCTTCTCCATCTTGATACGGCACCGGTGCAACGGCGCTTCCGGTTCCGCGGTGGGCGCCGTTCTAGAGTGTTGGAATAGTTTTGTTACCCGGGGCCGAGTGAATGTAACGCAGCAATCTCTCGACGGCGAGAAGTCCACGACTGTCCATGGTGGCTTACGGACTTGCTTGTAGTTCCTTGCCACAGTGAGACATTTATCACATCTTCAGCGCACAGTTCACTGAGCGGCACGGAGTGTCCTTTAAATGGGAATCATAATGAAGATGGTCCGTGCACGATAACGCCGTTGGTCGCCGCTCCGTCCCTTCCCTGCGGATGACGTGTATGAGACATTTATCTTCCCGGCGGTGGATTGTTACGCCACGACAAATATTTTAAAAACTTACTCTACAGCAGCGTTTATTTATGGTTCCCTAATTTACAACATTTCAATCATAGCAGAAAATTAATGTTGCTCCTCGGTGAAGCACAAATCCCGTTTGGCTATAAATATTTCCTTTTTTATTTCAATAATAAAATAATTCAATTCGCTCGCACACGCAAGCAACCAAAACGAACGCGATGGCACGTTCCCCGGATCCCGCATCAGCAAAATGGCAATCTTATTTCCGTTCCCCAAATCTGCGCAGCACGCACGTCCGTCCCATTTTATTTTTTTATCGCCGCTCTGGCAGCAAGTTTATTTTTATCAAACTTAAGTGGCCATCAAACAGATCATTCTTCACCGGCGGGTGGAAGATTTGCCTTTTTAAAAATTACTGCTCGCCATTCCGCCGCCGGAAGCGTAAAGTATGATAAATGCAAAATTGGAATCACTCTCGCACACGCCCAACCCGCCTCTCCCCCCGATTTTCGCCGTCCGCGATGGTATCGTACGTTTCCGGAAGATTTTTTTCACTCGTGAATGGCGTAGGAAGGAAGATTTTCCATAGCTTTAAAAAAAGGATACGCTCTTCAGGTTCTTCCTTCCTCCAGGAGGAGGGATATCAATTCCATGGCTTCGACTTACAGCTTCCAGCGTGCCTCGACTTCGTCAATCCAATCAAACACACACACACACACACACACACTTGTCGATGAATCCTTTACGTCCTTTTCCCTTGCCAACGCACAGTGGTTCGAGTTGCATACAAAGGTGAGGTCATAGAGGTGTTTGCGGGTTGATCTTGAATTTTATACAATGGAAGTTTAAAAAAATATCTGCTACCCATCTGCTGCTTTATGAGTATTTGTAAAATGTTTTTTTTAATGTTGTAAACTGTGATTCGTCTTGTAAATTGTGACATTAACTAAAGTAAGGTTGCTTGGCGTAAGGACCGTCGTTTTTCCAGCCTACTTTTAGGGAGAGCCGGGCTGGATTTCAATCCATGAAGTGAACGGAAATGCTTTGCCACGCAATTAAAGTCTTCTATCGAAGTCATTTTGAGTGGATATGTTTATTCGTTCAACTCAATTAAATATGTTGAACGTCCTCAATTTGGTAGCAAAATCTAAATCTTACTTCTCAACAGATTTCCACAAAGTATCCCACTGTGTCACGTAGCCAAGCGTTGTGCTTTTAGAAACTCTCCCGGTAGTCTCCTCGTAGCCATCATCATCGCTATCATCGGCCCCATCGTCATCAGCGCCTTCATCATCATCTACAAACCTGTCACACGTCGATACATCATCGTCGAGCTGCTCTGGCCGGAAATCCTTCACCCCTCGAAGCCCAGGCCGTCCGTCGCCCCGGCAGCGACTTTATTAAGTGGGCCACCGGCGTCGCTTCGAATTTTGCACCAGCGAGGAATTTCCTATTAAAACAGATTTACTCCGAACGAAACGCGTCCGCCGCATTCGATTTCCCGCTCCCATCACGGAAGGTGACGGAGATGTCCTTCATCATCGGGGGATGATTACTTATGGATATTTTTCCCCTTTTCCAGCCACCGCTACCCCGTACGACTCGCCTCTCCACCCGGTAACCCTTTGCATTTTTTTTCCCTCTCATCTAGATTTCCTTCCACCCCGCTCGGATTCGCTCCTTCCGCCTTATCCTTCTTTCGTGTGCCCTGTTCGCTGATTGAAATCTTCTTCGGGGATTTTCTTTGCAAGGAATGAAAATGTGTTGCTCAGCGGGAGGAGGGGGAATTTGTAGGGAACAGTCTAGCCGCCCGGCACGATCCGAAAACACGGTGTGTGCCGCGCGCTACCTTGGGTGAAACTTTCCACAGTGTGTTCGTCAACGAAACGGAAAGATTGGCAAAAAGGACGCTCTCGGAACGACCAAGTTCTACGATCTGGAGCCGCCCGGCAAACCCGTATATTAAAATGGTTACTACGATGAAGATGATGATAATAAATTATGTTTCACTTTTGCCAGCGTTCCTCACACACACATACACACACATACAGCCAAAGTCTTTTCCTTCGTGCTCGGGCGAGAGAGATTTTCGGGCGGGATTGCATTCGGTTGCCTTTTGCCCACACCCTCGGTGGAAAATATGGAGTTTAGCTACGGAAAGCAAGATAGCACGATGACAGAAATTGTAGTTCTCTTAGAACTCTTCTCCGTCCTCACCCTCTCTCTTCCCCACCACAGCTCCGAAAGGCAGGAAATTAGGAAACACCGCTCGGAATACGGAATTATGTGACATCGATTTATTTATATGCTTTATTCCATTTTTTTTTTGTCACCTCTCTCGACTGGCGAAGGACTGGGACGCCGCTCTCCTTTCTCCTTTGTTTGTCTGCGCTTGTCATTATTCCATTCGGGGTTTGCTTTTCTTCTTCCGAAAGCGGAACGGAACGGCGCCACCGTACGGGGAAAGGGCAGAACGATTTGATCGAAGTTTCGGTAACCCATTCAGGGGGGCGAAATCGCTTCGTTCGTGCTGGGCGCCGGGAACAGGAAATTCTACTCCTCCGTTGACCTCCAGCTAACGCAACCTCATCCCCCTCGTCGCCTACATCATGGTGAAGCGTTCGTTTGGAGAAAGCCCAACCGTGGTGAACGAAAAGTTGGTGCCAAACGGAAAAGGAATGACGGTGTATCAATTATTAAAATCGTTCGATTAATATTCCAGCAGGGGTTTGATCGATGTGTGGCAAGCATTACTTCATAATTCACCACGGAGCAAGCAAACGAAAAATAGAATACGGATTATTTCCTTGCATATAAACTCCTTGGTAAAAATATGTATAATTTCCTTGGTAAAAAATTTCGGTTACTTTTCCATTGCAATCCTTGGTTGGTTGGTTTCACTTCGGCAGTACTACGTTACTCATCCTCAACTAACCTACTTTGAAGCAAAACCCTCACGACTTCCATCAATCTTCCATCAGCTTTTGTGACTCGGTCAACAATTGTACTTAAGCGCGATACATAGTATCGACGGGACATTGCATTAAAGTGCAGTTTCGTCTGTAAATTCACTCGCCAAAATGTGCCGTGTTTTTTTTTCTGCAGTCACACGAATGAACCATTAATCAGGCGGCGTTTTTAATCGGGGATTATTTTCAACCAACGGCGTCCATTACTGCCCACTTTGTAAAGTACCGATATTAGGACCGTCTTAAGGAAAGCTTAAACGATCTATTTGAATTAAAAAAAAAAAACATCGTTACGACGGAAATCCTTAAACAGCAACATCCTGCTTACAGTACACCTTCAGCGCCGTGACGTGAATTGCAGACTCACGACGTTGGATCAATATTTAAATTGTATGACATTTGAACGTCATCTCCACGAATGCTTTTTGTGAGGAGATTAGTATCCGTGAAAAGGAAAAAAAAACATATCACTAAAGGAATGCCACAAAAAGAGCAATCTTTCGATACCAGCTTCCGATAATTTGTACGACTAACACAACTGCCTCCGGTTACTGCCTTTTTCTTTCTCTCTTCTGTGCCGATTGTGCTGCAGCGGAATATAAAAGCGAAAATAAAAAAAACATTCGTACTAGCTCTCTCTCTATCGAAAGCCCCGTAATCCTGGTTTCACTAACAGACCATTAATCATCTTTTCATCGATTTATCGTGCGACGAAACCGAACCGAACCGGGACAAGTCGCCAACCATGGGTCAGCCCGCCCCGTCACTCGCCACGATTGATCGAACGGTTGCACGACGTCAGCGAACTGCAAGAAGTCGCAGGGAGGGTGCGTGCGATCCGGGAGAAGGAGCAAAGCCGGATGGAATTTGCGATTCCACGGGGCAAGATATCCCGCGCGAGCAAAAGCTTTCAAATTGCGGGACGTTCGATTTTTCATCGATTTCAGACGCGACCGTAGATTAGTCGTCGCCCGCGAATGCCGCGTAATCTGGCGACCGTGGGTGTCACTTAGCCGGCCGTTGACCATCGATGGAGCAGGTTTTGTTTCGTTGCTTCCCTTGCACGGGCGATAATCCTTTGCGTTCCGGCCCGAGAGGCAGCATGAAGAGTGGGAGTTCTTGCTCCGATAAGAGACTGGACTCAGAACTCGAACGCGCGAAGGAAGTGATTTTTTAAATGCTTGAAAAAATGCGCTTGCCTTATTCGAGCAGCTTCCGGTGAGAGGGACGAGAAGGAGGGCCACCGGCTTCGACTTTGCGTTCTTTGCACAGCCATCAAAAAGTTCCTAGCAGCATAAATCCTAATAAACTGCGCCAAATGGTCCTATTTGTTTGCTGCCACCGCGAAACCGTCCGGACCGCGACTTCCGGACAAACCCGCCGACGGTGGACATTATTTTCGAGCGATTCAGCATACGCGGAGGACGTGCAAAAAGCGGCCCAACCCTCATTGCCAACCGTTTTTGTTCAAGGGAAAACATTTCCGCGGACGCTGATTCGCACGCAGGACCGCCTCGTGAGGGTTTTTCTTTTAAATTCCCACCGGAAACGAAGCACCGGAAAGCCGGGCTACTGCGCTCCGTGTGGTCAAAGTTATTGAAAACGGATCTTCATTACAAATGTATCCCATTCCCATTCCAGCGACCGGGCGAGGCGAGTTTGCCGGTCCCAACGATGAGCGATTTGTGAAGGATAAAAGCTTGGCTGAACAGTGGCACACAGTTGGGGAAATCATTTAATTAATTCAATTGTTGTAAAGCACCACATTAACGTCTCTCGCTCCCAATGCGGGGGAACTAAATAATGGTGATGTTTCTTTTTCCCGTCGAATCGTGGCGAAGTGGAGGAGAACACTCGTGAACACGTGAAGCTACAACGAAAAAACAAATAACAATTCCTTTCTTCCTGCCTGGACGCGAGTTATGGCCAGCAGTGGCGCTATTTATGTAGGTTCCGGTTGTGGCAAAAAAAGCATTTGAAAATACCGTTTAAAACGAGCCATCATCACCCTCCTAGATTGGAGTCCTTCCAGGCATCAAGCTACTGTCCTTGCGGGAAAGTGGTGGATATTAATAGAATATAAACTCCGCCCAGGGTCGACAACAATTGAGGGGGGGGGGGGGGGGGAGAAATGCACCTTATTATGTTAATGCAATTTCTGTGCAATCGACTGTGCATGGTTGTGTGTCGCGGTTTCGGTTCGGCTCCGAAGGTGGTCGAAGGATACGCCGGTCCACCTTCATCGAAACCACCTGGTTTGCGTAAGAACTGTGCACCGACGGTGGCGTGTTCCGTTTCCGGCAGAAGCGTGCGGGATACAAATAAACGATTATTGTGCTAGAATCGAGCCGAACCGGAACCGGAGTGGTGGGCCTTTTTTTTTTCTTGTTTCTCTCGTCCATCGTTGTGTTGTTTCCCCCTAGCGAACCGTCCGGTGTCCTTTAAGGACGCAAACAGCATGTCGCTGTCGCATTAACTGGCTTACAAACTGACCGCTGCAGGACGGCATCAGGACGGCATGCTGCGCATTTAAAATTTGTAGTTTTTCCTTTCTTTTTTTTCTTTCTTTGGAAGACCCTTTGCACACTTTTCTTAACCTCCACCCGGCACCTAGTGAACACGGGATCGACGGCAATAGTTTCCTTGCGCAGTTTTGGACAGGAAATTAGCTCCCGCTGTGCTCGAGTGAAACCCAAATTGAATTATTGGCAGCCGCGCGTATGGCAGCGGGGGGGAAACGAGCGTGTGGAAAATAAACGAGTTCACCCCAGGGCAACTTCCATGTAGAATCAGGCTTTTTTTTTTGCTTCTTAATGTGTTTACTTGAGCTAGCAAATGGCATCATGAATATTCCAAATGAAGACATTTGGATGCTAGAGTAAATAAAATTGCCTTACAAAAAGCCCGGTTGCGCTCGTACGCAAAGCAAATCAATACCTTTGAACGAGTAAAAGAAAAAACAACCAAAATTTCATCCTTCCAAAATGTACAAATTTCCTACACAAACAAAACGCCAAACTGCATCGAAAACGATGTGAAACACAGAACGTGATTGGCTCAGCAAATATTATTTCAAGGCATTATCCCGAACGTACAGCTATTAAGCTTCCTTTTGAGCAAAATACGCAAAAAAAAAACCCCCGGACCTACACAAAACTAATCTGCATCCGGCCGAGCGCAAGTGCGCAATCACTTTTTCGCAAACAATAAATTCTGCAATAATTGACAGCCGATGATGGAGTGCAGGGAGGCAAGGTAGGCAAAGGCACGCATCCACGCACACCGATCACAAGAGACGCACGGCACAATGGCAGCACACCGAAGGCACAAAAGCGAAATTAATATGAAAGTTGTTGCTTTTTTTTATTATAAATGTTTTTGCAAATCTTTTTCCCTGTACTTCCTTTTCCGTTTTTCCACTGCCAGTTCACTTTTTTTTCCCCAACGATATGGTGGGAGAGTAAAAATTAAACTAAAAGGACAACCGGACCAGATGAAGCGATAGCTTCATTT
This sequence comes from Anopheles atroparvus, assembly GCA_914969975.1. Taxonomy (NCBI): domain Eukaryota; kingdom Metazoa; phylum Arthropoda; class Insecta; order Diptera; family Culicidae; genus Anopheles; species Anopheles atroparvus. Next base: position 23,168,902 of record CAJZCY010000003.1, read on the forward strand.
TTCCTCTCTTAATGAAATACACAATATAAGAGATTACCTTTTTTTTTTACCTTCGCACTCGCATATTCAATCATAATTGCAAAAACATAACAAAAAGCCCCGAGTTTTTATTCGTTTTTCCTCAACTATTGTGTGTCACTTTTTTGTTCAAGCCTTGTAGAAAAATGCCGCCCGTTCCGTTGGAAAATAAGGATTCCAGTAAAATGAAACAGGACAGGAATGGAAACCCCCTCATGCAGATTGCTGGTCGGTTTTTGTTTTGTTTCTGCCAGCTTTGTTTTGTTCTTACACATTTGAATCAACATTTTGTTTCCGCTTATGGGTGCAGTTTTTATAAACTCTTCATTTTTTTCCCCCTCTCGACCTCTTTCCTTCCCACTTTCGCTTCTCGTAATGCACTTGAATTTTTATAATTTTTGCTTTGGCTTTACTTTTTTTTTTTTTTGTTATGCTGTGCGAGCTCACCTTCAATCAGCAGGCGCCCAGCGATGCAATGATGCATTCAATTGCACTCTCACATGCAAGCGAGGCGCACTCGAAAAGGCACTCGGGGACAACAAATTGCGGGGGGGATGGCGGACGAGTGCAATTGCATCGAACGGTTTATTATTACCTCCCGTTGCATTGTGCTTTCGGGCTTTACACCCGCGTCTTCCCTTCTACTGTACTTCCTCGCCCTCCGAAACAGGACTTCCGGCGCGTCTTCCATTCTCCTGTACCTGCACAGCGCGTGGGTTTCCGTGTTCCTGCTGCTGTTGCATTTATCACTTTATGCACCAACCTGCCGACCGCACTCTCCTGGCCGATGCGAGATAGTGCGGGACGATGCGTTCGGTGTGCAACGGTGTGGAAAAGCGTTTCCCGATGGTGTTAACCGGTTCACATTACGCACGTTTCACTGGAGCGTGCTGGTGCTCCGGTTACGGTGGTGCGTTTGTGTGTGTGCGAAAGGGCTTGTCAGTCACCGGCGCATCGAATGCTCACTTTGAAGTTGCTGCGTTTCATTCCGACCGGTAAATCGTACAGAAGAAACCCTTACTTTTTCCTCGTAAATAATAGTGGAGTCTTTTTGAGGGAAATGCCACTTTAAAAGCATATTCAAGCTATCAACAATAACATCTTTAATCCTTGACAAACTCTAGCACTTCTTTCGTTATTTTTTTTTTCCTAACTGCCAAAAGCTAAATTATTCACAGCCAACGAATGATGACACCATTACCTGTGGTGTTCCTGTGGGGTCTTCTGGCGTGACGAAAATAATTTCACATCGTGTCAACGCTGACATCAGACCCCCGGATGCCCAAAGTGGAACACGTCATCAGGGCCGCCGGCGGCAGCAATAGCAGCGGCAGGCGAAGACATCCCAAAAAAAAAGCTACCTCTACAACGACAGCAAAAAGTGGCCGATTCCCGTGGCTTCGAACGCGATCCATTGGCGGGCGTTGCCTGCATACCAATTACGCGTAGAATTGATCGCATCGATCGCATTCCCGACTATTGATCACGATGGATGAAAGTAAAACGACCAAATACCCGAAAAGAAGTGAACGAAAACGGAGTATTCTAGAAGATGGTTTAAACAAAAAAAACTCTCCTCCACGAAAGCGAGTCCACGACCGCACATTCCAAACAAGAAGCTCATCCATTCCAGCCGGCACACGTGAGGCGATCGAATTTCGCGCCTGGTTCCGCCAACCGACGAACAATGAGGGGGCTAAAAAATGCCGCCCTTATGCTCGTAAGGTTTTTTCGTTCGCTTTTTTTTTTCGATGGAAAGACACGAAACAGAAAACCTTTCATCGCGTTCGAAACCGGCCAAACATATTTCAATCATTATTCAATTTGTTCCCGATAGCCATCGTGTATCGCGAATAAAACCGTTCCATCGTCTCCGGCGGCTTGAGGGTGTGTGTGTATGTACGGGTGGCTGATTTGGTGGTTTTTTTATATTTATTTATTTTCACGGGAGTTTTCTATCCACTCGAAAGTCTCAAAAGAACGTGAAAAAAAACACACACACGGAAGACCGGAACGTCGGCAGCGACGCACTCGCGCGGACACACAATGACCGAACCCGGATCCCTGCCCGCTTCCGTCTCGCAGGCCGCGATCCACGACGCAGCATAAAACCACCCAAAAGCCCTGCGCCTGACCGCCAACGAACAAAAACGAGAAACAACCCCTACCCAACAGGAAAAAAAAAAAAAAGAAAAGATGAGTAAAAGAAGCGACCACCGGCTCCAAAAATGTCTCGAAACGAAACCCTTTCCCGAGCTCGTTAGTGATAACGATCAGTTCTTGCAGGACGTGCCACGGGGTGCCTTTGTTGGCGTGAAGCGTTTGTGGGTTTTGTTTCTTTTGATTCCTCTTTTTGTTTGTGGTTGCTTTAAGTCGAATGGAAATAGATTCAACACTCGATTTGGGATTCGCTTTATGCTTCGCGGACGCAGTTGCAATGCAATCGACGCACGAATCCGATCGAAAACCCCGATCGAAACCCCAGCCGTGCCTGGTTTACCAAATCGATGCTGACTATCGAAGAATGGTCGATTTTGGTCAGCATTGAAATTGGGGCGTCGTTCACCCGAAAGTTGGTGGCTTTCCGACGAAACGATAATATTTTACAGTCATTCAAATTTCATATCAGTAGTGACTAATTCCTTTCATAGAAGAAATAACCAAATTCGAAGTATACTAATATGCGCAAAAATCAATGCACGCCGTTGCTAGACTTCAAATTAAAATTGTTTTAAACCTTCATAATCTCAACATTTTGGTCCCAAACCCCATGTCCCTTCCCTCCGACGTTTGTTTTTTAATTAAAAGTCATCCATCCGCGAACATCATTCCGATCTGCGATGCTGAAACGGAGCGCACGGCCGAAAACCTGCCGAACTTCATTCGCACCCGTGATAAAAAGGACAGGGAAATCGACTAGGTTTTTCATGGTGCACAGATGACAGCGACTCTCGTCCCCGAAATCAATCTGCCATCCATGGTTTGGCGATGGTCAGTAGCATCTTTTAGGTTTTTTTTTGTTGGTAAATGAACGGTGACAAAAACCCGGGACATCTTTTCCACCTAGACACATCCGTTGACAGGAGACAGTGATGGCTATTATGGCCCGGGTGTCGCTGGTACTTTTTCCCCCCCCCTGTTATTTCCTCTCTCATCAGCCTGGTTTCGCTTCACTCCAGCACACCGAAACAATGCGACCAGGAGCCACACTTCGCCACGGACTGGTCGAACCTTTTGTTTTTATTGTGATTCGTCTGAAGAACGGTTTCAATCACGACGAATAAAAAACGCACGCAGGCCGTCCATCGCGGAAGTGGTTTGTTTTCCGAGCAAGTAAAAAAAAAACCAATCATGAGCAAACAAGGACGAAAATCAAACAAAAAACAATCACACAGATAAGGTTCTCGGTTGACCGGACGGTTTTAACTAAAGGACTCCTATCGAAGTCCAACGTGTCGCGTCGGGTTTCGAATAGTGAGGAAATTGTTTTTCCAAGGAACATTTTGTGACGTCCAAAACTGTTGTGCATGGCGTTGAAAAATATTCGTTACCTAAAATTGTGCCCATTGAAGTCAATCATACGTGACGCCAGGTTGGCAGAGTTTTCTCCTCAGCGAATGAAGTATAAATCTAACCTCAATTAATGTATACAGTTCCGCAGCAGCTTCACTCCCCTTCCCGAAATCGTTTGTTGCATTAAACCAGCGCATTTGTCATGCTTTAGTTATTGAGCGCAAATTAATCAGCGACGCCCGCTGGGAGAGGAAATCATCATCACGTTGGAGAGAAAAATAAAACCATCCCTCCACCCGCTGAAAGCATCCATTTAATTTCAATTGAAATAGAATAAATCTTTATTAGCACCAGCCGGAAACTGGCGAAACGGGGTGGAATGAAACCGACCAAAGGGAGGCAAGGAAAAGCGACCGGGACCGCCGGGTATAGGTTTCAAATTTGTTAACAACTTGTAACTGTCAACGGACGCGAGCGGCGGCTAATGCGGCCGCGGCAAAAAGGGGAATAAATGTTTCTTTTATTCGCTCGCTGCGGACGCTCGAAGAGGAGCGTGCGATGATCCCCACCTGCCCCCCCTTTCTTGCCGCCACCGAGCCCTCACCTTCACCGGCCGGACGATGAACGATGAATAAAAACGATCATCTCCTCTCCACCTCCCGCCGCTCGCCGAGGCGAAACGCGAATGAAAAAGGAAAAAGCGGTGAACGACGCCCCGAGAAGACGCCGGTGCGTTTGACTCTGCCCGGGGAGCGGGAAGGAGGCGGCGGCCGTGGTGGCTGCACATGAATATGGTAAGAAATCATCCCCGGTCAGCGCGAGTCCCAGGGGTGCTGCGCGTGGAGTGGCCCGTTCCGTCGTCGTGGTCACCGCGGGCTAAGAAAATCGAAAGACGTATCAAAAGCCAAACAACAACAAAAAAAAAAGGCAGAGGCAGGGAAACGGCACAAAAAATGCCAGCGTTTTGCACGCAGCCACTCCAACGCCCATTCACTTAACCGACGCGACAAAAGCGCCTTTGAGCAGCGCAGCCCCTCGCCCCGTATCGACGCTCCATTCCTCCAGGCCCGTAGGTCTCCTGGCTGCCCTTCTGCTCGGTTGGTTTAACAGCTCATCCTAATCCTTCGCGTTCTCCGCCCGGCGGCCGTGAAAATGAGGAAATGAAACCGGCAAAACGATGGGCCATTTCAACCGCGCCGCTTCGACCATTCCGCCCGACACACCTTCCCCGTCCCCGTTCTCTTGCCCCATTGGCCGTTCCCCATTACGGGGAAGCTGGGTGGTTTCATTTGGAAAATAAATTATTGCTTTTTAAATCTTCATTAATAAATTGTAACCATAAATTTACACGCTCCTTTTGCCACGGGTTGTACCGTGTTTTTCCTTGTTTTTCCCATCTGCACCCAGTCCGTGGCCCTCTCTTGTAACCTGCTCCCCTCTACCGTTCACTGCCGGCAGTTTTATGTAGTCGTTTTTGTCACCGTTTTGATTTTATTGGATGGGTTTTAATACCGTGTGTGCGTGTTGCTTTTAATTATTAATGTTTTGTTTGTCGTTTTGGTTTCTTTTTTTTTTCTTCTTCTCATCAAAACGCTCGCCTTATGAAGCAATTACAAGGCGTCGGTATATTCAACACGACACGACCCGTAAGGTTGGCTTAAAGTGTCTTCAACAACTGGAAGCTAAGAGAGCGGACCTGCACGACCAGCAGGAGCAGCAGGTAGTAAAATTGTTATCGACTTTTTATCGTACTGCCGGTTCGTCGCTTGCCGCAAGGCTGGAATATTTTTCCTCCAGAGTTTTTCTAATGTATTTTCTGGCCAAACAATCACACCTCAAACGTCGCGATGGGACACGCTCCGTGAGTTATGCGATCTCCCCCGAAACGGCTCACGGAGATGTTGGTTTTTAACTATGCGTGTGTAAGTGCGGGCGAAAATCGTCGTCATTTGAGTCGGCGGCTCACCGTCGTGCGCGATCAAATTTATTCATCCCATTAACCGGCACACCCCGTTGAGATGGGGCGCGCGCGCGCCCGCCTATGGTCCCGAGAGCATAAAGCTAATCTCGATCATGAGGAAAAGATGGAGCGCTAAGGGATGGGCGTGCGGACGGAAATGCCGTTGGTCGGATCGTTTGTGTGTGGTTATAATTTCCCGCCGAAACGATCGTATTGTCTTTACCTTTTTTGGGTCCGTATCCCTCCTAAAGCTGCCACCTTAATTATGAAGCACACAAACGCCACCACTCGATGGTTATCCGAAGTGCGAGCCCGCTCGGGATGGTAGAAAAGATTAGCGCCAAAGTGGCATAATTTTTTCCCTAACCGACAGGTTTTTCGCTAGCCTATCCGCCGTTCAAAAATAATAATCATTAGCGATGACGCTGATGGGGATGTAGAGGGTGCCATAAAAGCCGTTTCGGGCAGCCATTTTTCGCCACTATCATATGATTTGATTTGGACAATGACTCCGAACGGAACGTGCCCGTTCCCTTATCGAGCTGCTGTGGCCGCTGCTGACTATTCATGAGAACTTTTGTGGGCCCTGTGTGCGGTTGTTTTATTTCGTTTTCGTATTGTTCGAGCAACATTGGTCTGCTGACTAATTTGTCTCGCGTCGAGCTGCGGTTAATGTGTTCATTCGAAGTCGTGTGTCGGTGCAGGATCTTCCACACGGCTGCCTTTTGTAGGAATTATTGCTTTTTTTTTGTGTGAAAAGAATACTGCACTTATTTCCCGCCCCAGCGCGGACAAGAGTTACGGGAACACCATCGGCGGAACGGGGGGTTCGTCGCTTTTGCTGCAGTCTTTCGATTTCAATCAATCCGCCCTCATCCTTTCGTCGTTCGCAGCGACGTGGTTTAGCTCGTTAGCGAGCCCGGACCGATGGCCTCGATCAACAGGACGATCCCCTTGGCTCACTTCCAACCCCCCGTACTCCCCACCTCCTCTCCACTCGTTGTGATTTTCGTTGAAAGGGGGGATAGAGATGACGGAAAAAAAGAGAGGTTTCTCAAGAACAAATGCCCAGAATGCAGCGAAAAGGTGTAAATCACGATCTTTGCACGCCCGCCCGATTCCGAGGACTGACCCACCGCGGGTCCTCCCACCGACCCCTTCCCCAAGCGAGCAGGGCACCGCCATTCGATGCACATTCGATCACGATGCTTCATTATTCCTTGCACTCTTTCGACAAACTCCTGTCGTTTCATCCACCAGCGTCAGTTCACGGGAGTTTTGCTTTTTTTATTATTTCCTCCGAAATTACTCCCACCACCCCCTGCCTCCTTCTTTCCCTCCCGCACGTTCACACACATCTAGCAACGTGGCTCCGGTGCGGTACATTTCCTTTTTCTCACCTTTTTAGCAACTCGCCTTTTGTTCCGCTCACCCAGTCGTCCGCTTGCAGCGCGGCATTGTCTTGCGTTGCGTTTTGCTGCACGGGCGCGGCCTCTGAACTTTAACACGTGTTGCACGGAATTGGCATCGCCACACCGCGGAACGACCGAGCGAGGAGGCGAAACACGACGACAGCGCGAAGATCGAGGTTGCGCGCAAAAGCGCGAGAAAAATAAAGCGCGTGATAACCGGGCCCATCCGGGCGTTGGCGTGCAGGATCCGAGGAGGGCGCGTAGAGGGGGAAGTCAGGATGGTGCACATGGTGGACAATTTTGCCCCCCCTTCGCAGCGCTGACCTTTTGAACTGACATGCCGCAGTTTATGAGAGGATCGAAGACGAACTCCGCGCGCAATCGGATCGTTCAGCGAGGAGAACGGCCCCAAAGGATCGCGGGCGTTGCTCGGGACGGAGAGGTTTTGGAACTGGTACGCTCAAGAAGAAAGGCGAGCCGAGCGGTTCACGATGCCGCTCGGTAATAATGTGTTGATATTAACACCTTGTAAAAAATGTATTATTTTCCTATGAATTATGGTTTATTATTTCGGAATTAAAATTGATCAAATACTCCGATTGCCAGGTCCGGGCGTCGCTTGGGACCGTTGAGTTTCCTTTGCACTCCTGAGTGTGAGGTTTTGTGCGAGAGGAACCAAGCGCACAGTGTACAGCCGCCGGGTTGATGGTGCTAGCGATGATGATGATGATGATGATGAGGGGGTTTGATCGGATTTTTACACCTTCTTCGCGCCATTTCGTCCGGCCGGCGGTGCCGCAGACACGAGCGTGGAGACCCACGATCTTCCCAGCTTCCCCCTGAGGCTGTGCTCTGTTTCCGTATTATTTGTACTTTTGCCCCGCTTGCCTGGTTACGTGTTACCGCAGCGCAGGGGGGCCTCTCCAGGACGCGCTTGCGCCGTACCTTGCCTGCAAACTATCCTCGTTCGCGTTATCACGCCGGCAGAATCGGCGAATCGGCGTCCTTCCCACCTTTTGCGCCATCGTCTTCGGGACACGGAGGGAGCGGGGACCGTTTCGTTCGAGTTCGATTTTGCGATTTCAACCCGTAGCAAGTCAACGGAAACACGCATACGGCACCACGGTGCGGTCCCTGGATCGGATTTGGTGGAATAAAACAGAACCGAACTTTCGGGGAGAAATTCAACCACCAAGGGGGGTGAGAGGGTGAATCCCTGCGTTTATCCTTCGACTATCAACGACCACGGGAATGGATAATGCGTACGCATCGGACACCGAGGAAAACCGCAACATAATGTCGTCGGGTTCTGCTGAACGAAAAGACAAACCAAGGAGGAGCATAACAGAACCGTTTTGCATCAGATGGCAAACTCGTAGCCTCCAAATGCATTGGCAAACGGGCTGCAGCAAACCGGGCACGCAGGAGAAAACGAAAAACGAAACGAATCAAAGCCAAGCCCCCACTCAGAGCCACAAAAGGAAGCACACATCGACTGTGGCCCGATCGGTGCGCACGGATCTAGCACGTCGAACAATAAAAAAAAGCCCCTACAACAGTTGGCGCGATACGCAGAACCGAAAAACCGATCGTTCGGAACCGATTGCTGCCGACGGTCGCGGGAAGTGTGCGAGATTTCGCGGGAAGCCGGGCCCGGAACGGCGAAAACAACGCCGCGCGCAGATTGCCTCCCTTCGTTGCCACGGGATTGCGGTGGAAACCGCAGGAAACGGACGGCCGAAGGGGACGGTGCGAAAACGCGCAAGATTCAAATCTCGCTCGCTCTCTGCGTTCTCTCCGGAGAGCCCGTGGAGTCTCGCCCGATTCGCGGTCACCGCACGCGGATCGGCCGGATTATTTATGTGCTTTATGCTGCGCACGATTGTGCCCCGATATATTGCGATTGTCCAAAGCCCGTGATCCTTCCCCTGGGCTCCATTGATCCTCGCCGGGGAGGAACCAGAGGAACGAAGGGAGGAAAGAGCCAGAAAACAGCACACACACACACTCTCTCGCACTCCTTTCCACCAGCTCTATCTCTTTCTTGGTTTTGTTTCCTTCGCGAGCCCAATTCTCCGGAAGTTATCTTGATCGAATTTCTGCTGACCGAAGCCTGATTTATCTGCCCGCAAGAATCTCCCCCGGTGCTCGCACGAAGGATGCGGAATTGCCTCCCTTCCCTACCCCTCGGTTTCCTCTAGGTCCTTTCCTTTCCTTAATGCATTTGTGCGCTTTGTCTCTTCATTCTCCGCTCCGATGGATTTCCGATAAGTGCCGCTCGGGAATGGAAGTCGATGGAGGAGTCGGGCCAGGGGTTTCGGTATCGTCCTCCGGAAGGATCCCCACAGGACCACCTCGCCTGGCCTTCCTCCAGCTCCACCGCGCTCCAATCTTATCAAAACAGCGTGCTCCAGTGACGGAGGTCGAAGAGAAAAGTAAAAAAAATGGTACAAATCCACAATACCACAAAACAACCACTCAAACAAATCGTCGGGAATGCGGGAGGGACGGATTTTTGTTGGCGGTATTTTTACAGGCGAGATTTTTCCAAGCCATTTCTTTGTGGTTGCGCTGTTCGGTTTTGTTATCCTGTCGCTTCGACAATCGATCGCGCGCGCGCGCCCGCTATTTTCTCCTCTTTCTTTGATGGCTCATAAATTGTATCGCAAGGAGGATCGTTAAGCGGAAAACCAGAGAAAAAAACATATGCCAAAAAAGCCTACCCCCCCCCCCCTCCCCACCACCAAAAGCAATAAAATATAGCACAAAAAATCCCGAAAAGAAACGCACTCCAACGCACCGGGATCTTCTGCGCATGCAGTTTGGATTTCCTTATTCTTCTTTGATGCAGTGTTTTGAATTGGTTTTCGCTGACCATTGATTTCCACCGTGATTGGAATGGTCGGCGAATCGGCCAGTGGGCTGACCGGGCCAACACCAAAAGGCAAAAGATTCTCCGATGCATTTCCGTCCTTTATTGGATTGCCATTGCGGTGCGATCGCGGGTGCGATATGATATATGTTTGATGCGGCACGCCGGGAATCCTTGACTTGCAAGCCACTGGCAATACTTACGGGAAAAGAGGAAAACCTTACGAGACTCACACTAGCGGCTCGTGGAAGGAAAACCTGCTCCGATACCGCGATTGTTTTCGGGCCAGATTTACGCGACGCCTCGCGCATCCGGCATCATATATCGGCTGCGTCGTGCTCGTCGTTTTGTGACCATCATTTGGCACCGAAAAAAAAAACGGCGCAACCACCAACCGGCGAAATGCACATTCTTCGGCGCGAAAACCGTCCCGGACGCGGCACCGCTTATCGTAGCGAGAAATCGGCGTGCGGAAACCCTCCCTCTCACAGCAACAACAAAATCCTATGGCATCCACAATCATCCCTGCCGGATGCCGAGTTCGAGGTTTTCTGTGCAGAACGGGGCCGAAGATTTCTATCTCGCGGTACAAATAAATGCATTGTGGTGGACTGGCGCGGTAGGTGAATTTTACATCCGAGGGCCGCGAGGGAGCGCTAACAGACCCCCAGCGGTAACATATGAGTTTTTTGTTGTGCAAAACGGAATACACCGGTACCACGCTTACCGTACACGGTGCACGGATTTGCCGGCAATTGGATACAAATCGGTGCAGATACAACTTGTAGGAGCGGACCAATCATTGGGCTACAATTGAGCAAGGTGATAGCGTTTCGAACAAGGCTGGTTTTAATGAGGCTGTGTAATTTTATCTGGAAGAGCGTACTGCAACCTACTTTGCTTCTGTTTTCACAGAAAACGAGATTTAAAGGATCAACCTTTGCCACTTTTTTGTTCAATAAAGAAATTAAACTAAAAAAATTTATTTTCATTAATTGTAGTACATCATTTAAATCCTAGACTAACTTTGGAGTAGAAAAGAAATAAAAATATTTTAAAGGTTTCTATTTTTAAACAAATAAATTGTTTTTCGTAATACTCGCCACGTTTTATGCAAATATAAATGTTGTTTTTTCCAATTTGTGGATTGACAAAAATTTTTTTTTTTTCACAAACTGCTGGCAATCATCGTAGCTTATAGTGTTTTTTTAGCTTATTAAAATTTAAATCCTATAGGAAAAATTTTTAACATAATCATTCGTTTAGTTTACAAAGCTCATCTAGAATTTAGTAACTTTAGAAAACATATTCACTCTTGCAAATTTCAGTGAGTTCGCAGTTTAGTTTGAGTTTAAACATGTGTCCATGCTTTGGAGATGCTAATTTAGACGAAAAAGAATTCAAAATGAGTATTGAAAACCTAGATTCAGAAAGGACAAGTTGCCAATTCATCAATGTTTTGTAAACTCAGCGCTATGAAAGTAGTGCAGATCAATCCATAAACAAATCTACAATGATTACGACTAGATCCGCTCTCTTCAGTTTCTGCATAAGTTAATATTTAATTTAGTTCAACACAAATTATTTGAACTCCTCAACATTGCTCACTAGAAACATCTTACAACTTATCACTTTAACAGTTCCGAAACGCAACGATCAATTGCCGCAGCAAATTAAAACAAAATTACACGCTTCAACCCACCGAGAGGTATAAATTAAAACTTCCTCCCATGCTCCTTCGAGGTGAAAACCATTAAAAAAAAAGCGAAACCCCAACGGGCCAGTCCACCGTTGCGCAGATCCTACATACCTTCCAGGATCGCAGAAAATTGCCGTTCTATTACACAAAACACCTGAACGCCGTGCATATCGCACGCATTCCATCGTTCGGTGCCCGAACGTCGCGGAAATGGGCGCAACCGAGATCGTTTCGCTTCCCGATCGCGATGCCGATCACGCGCTCTCCGAGGGTGCGTTTCGTCGTATTTACCGAAGCACCTCCGGTGCACTCCGCAATGTTCATTACCGGCCAGAAGAATAGCAACCCCTTATCGATCGTATTCCGGGCGCGTACAATCTCATCATCATCATCATCATCGGCAGCAGCAGCAGCAGCAGCAACATCATCCTCTCATGGTCCGTTCTCGTCATGGGATGGCGGGGCGGGGTGGGTCGTTCGGGTTGGGGGTGTTTTATTATTTCCTTTCATTTTTTTTTGTTTCCTCCTTCCCAACAACCCGATGAAGATGATGCCGATTGTCGATCCTATTTGAAAGCAGGGCGAACGAGCGTATCGATCAGCTTGCAACACACGGAAAGATCTTGCTCTCGGGAAAAGGAAATGGAAGCCCTCAGCTTACGGGATGGCTGCACAGCACCGCGAGTGCAACATGCAACCGATCGGTGCGAGGGAAACGGGCGTGCAAACTACGCATCCACGGACGCTTCCGAATGCCAAACGATCGCCATTTTCTGTAGCGCACAGCCAAGGGAAGGAAGCGGTTGAGGGGGGAGGGAGGAAGGCTGAGAGAAGGGAAATAAAACAGATGCACAACACCGAGTGACCTCGAGCCGGGCTCGCATTGGGGCCCCGATCCTGCGGGGATCGGAAGATGAAGCAACGAGAAGCACAGAAGTACGGGCCAGTCTTCAGATGAGACACGTTAAATACAAAGAAATCAGCCAGCGAACGGGGGACGCTCGGGGAAGGGCAAGCAAGGAATGCCCTCGTCCCACAGCGAGTGAACGAAAGATCAGTTTGTTTGATTCGAGTTTCACGCTTCTTCATCTCCCTTTCAGGCTTTTCAGGCTTTTCATTTTATTTCTTCTCCGGCCCGGTGGTACTACCGTCGGGTTCGGCTGCAACTATCTGCCTTCGACTATCTTGTTAAAACCTCACCGAAACACCGAACTCACCGCCACGTGTACCCGCCGCTCCTCCCCGCTCGATCGAATCAACGAATCGGTCTGAGAAAAAAAAAACCCCTGGCAAGTGAGAGGGATCGAAAAAACGAGAGGAGTAGAGGGATCCATTGAAAGGAAAGAAAGAAAAAAACATTCACAGGTAATCGCGTCCTCCATTTCGGGTGGAAATGCTGCTCGACGCCCCGCAAAAGGACACCCTTCTCGGCTCGCCTTCCTTCCTGCCAGAACTGTGCGCTTTTTCCTGGCTCTCTTAGGCCAGCGATGCCAAAACTCCCAAACAGTGATGTGACTGTGAAGCGTCGATGGACGTTCGAATGTGAAACGACAAAAACGCAGCCACGAAACGGTTGCGATCAAGAGACAACGCACCTACACATGCGCAGGGAAACGTATTGCAAGCAGCAACAAATGCGACACAAAAAAGCCTACCGTTACGTAAAGGCAACACTGCACATTGTGCAACTGCAACTGCAACACCAGAACTCACGGGCGGAGCGAAATGTACGCAAATAAAATCGCAAATAAGAATCGAACCGATCGACGTTTCTTTCTTTTTCACTGTTCGAGCAACGCAAGGCGACGCGTAGGGGAAGGATCGAGAGAGGGTGTGGGGACGGGAGATCGAGAGAAGATCGCGAAAATTTAAAGCGAAAACAAAACGAACCCCTTTGTGCGATCTCGCAACCGATCGCGTCGCGCTTTCCTGCCGTAACGCAAATGTGGCCTGGCCAGCGGAGGTAAAGCCGGTCTTTGCATCCCTTTCACGCACACAAACCCATACACACGCATACTTGGAGCGTGGAGATCAATCAGCAGCATCCAAAGCAGCAGCAGCAATAAAATCCTTCTGCTACATTCGTCCCGGGACGAGGGGACGGAAAAAGGGTTGCCATCGGGGAAGGGGAACGGAAAGGATGCACTCGGTGGAACGGAACCCACATCACCTTCATATCTCGGAGCGCGCAGTCCGCGGGAGATGATGCCGGGCTGAGTGGTGATTGAAGAAATGCTACGAAACCACCAGAAAAGTGCAAGCCTTGAAATGCCCGGAGTGAAGGGAGGCGAAGGCAAATCGGAATCTCGATTCGAAGGAAAATGAAAACAACAAATGAAAAAACAAGCGACGGGGTGGGCAGATATGCAGGGAAGCCGAGGGAAATAATCAACGGCCGGAGAGAATGAGAAAGAGCGAGAGAAACAAACCCAAAGCAGAGGCGAAGGAGAAGCGAAGATTTCGCGAGTTCGCGCGCGCGCGCGCGCTTTTCTGCGCCTCGCGAATCGAGCGAAACGAATTTTCCAGCCCCGTGCGATCGTCCGGTACGATATCAGTAACCATCCCCCCGTACTCGTTGATCGCCACCTCACCACCCCGATCCCATCCCCTCGACAGCTCCACACTCAACTCGGCTGATCCTGCCATTATCATCGCCGAACGCCGAAGAAGGGTTGGACCACGAAAATAATAAACCTTAACGAGCCGTGAAAGTGTTATATGGGTTTTCGTTCCTCCCGCCCGGACTACCCCGCCGCTTTCCACTTTCTACGACCCCTCCATCACCCCCTCCCAAGCAGTTCCGTCGCACCAACGCGCGGGGCTTCGAGCGAGATTGCGTTCGATCCTGCGGGTGGCTTCAAGGCTTCGGGGCAGCCGCATCGCAAGAAGCGATCGTGTGGCGTGGCTTTCCCGGGACACCCCCCCCCCCCTCCGGTTCTCAAGCATCACTACCAACCCTACCGGTTGTGGTTGGTTGGTTGGAGTTCACACGAAATCAACGCGCCCGGATCTACATCGTGATGCAATTCTCACGTGGTCAAGCGCGGCCCGCTCCGGTGGTTCTCGCGCGGTCATCCTGCATCCCGATTTCGATACGGGCAGACGGTGGAAGAGGAACGAGCGGGAACACTTTGCGAAACAAATCGAACCCGGCCTCTTGCAATCGATGAAAATTATTTCGCTTTGAAGCACACGAGCATCCGCAGCAAAATGCAAAAAAGTGGACACATATCTTGCGAGAAATAACCTGAATTTAAATGGCCTCGAAAATGGGATCAAGAAACATTATTTGGGGATCAATTGCAACACAAAACAAACCGTTGATTTTGTCACGCAAAAAGGGGAAATCACCGAGGACTAGGAACTAATTAATTTTGGTAGAATTTCCTAGAATTCAAGAGTTTCTAGGATTATATCGCTTCTATTGCAGAGCTGTAGTATCTGTTTCTTTACTGTTGTCCCTTTAAACTGACAACCTCCGCCAGAGCAACGACCCACACTGTAGGTGTGAAATATGCGCCCCTCGAGATAATGTTAAAATTCGATCAACCGTGTCGGAGGAAGTTCGATTCCAGGCATCATTTGGTTCTTTCCAAGCGCGGTCTCACAACCGGCCGCAGATCGCGGGAGATTTTCACGTCACGCCCCGCGCTTTACTGCCATAAGTGGCGCGACTTTTCTCACGATCGTGCACTTTGACTAATTATTCGTAATGGCGTCGGGCACGGCTCGGTTCCAGAGTCTTCCCACTTTTCCCTCCAATTTAAGTTGAATTTCGACCAATTGCACGATTTGTCCGCGCTTCCGTCCTCCGCCGCAATTAGTATTTAAATTTCCATTTGCGTTCTTTTCTGCCCCTGCAGTCTCAGCCTCTTCTGCTTTGTTTTTACGTTGGTCTTCCCTCCGCCGTTTGCTGCGCCCTCGCCTTGAACCTTAGCGATCACTCACGGGCGAAGACAAGTCGAAGGTTAGCGGGTGCGCTAATGTTTCTACAAATAGAGTTTCCCGCTGGCAGGAACGATTGAACGACGCGCGCGTCCGCAATCGTACAAACGGTCGAGGTCAAGGTAGCACACACATGTAGGCACTTGATGGTGGAAGGAACGAGAATCGCCGTTGTGCGACGCACGTGGGCCTCCGAGAGGTGTGAGCGACTCCTGCAGGAAAAGTTGCAACCTGCATTTCCAGTCGCCACAGGGAAGGAGTCGATAAGGCCGGGTGTAAAATAAACCGAACAAGCGACTCACGCGGAAAACATTCAAACATGCTCAGTCGCACATCACCATTTTCTGCGGGTTGCCTTCTATTTGTGCCTTTTCTTTGTTTAAAAAAAACCACGCAAAAATTTGTCATGTCGAAACAGCGTGAAGCATATCACTTTACAATTATTTTTTAGATTTAGATTTATGCAAGAAAAACTAAAGGTAAAAATTGAGTGAAGCATTGAGACGAAGTCCCTCATTATTGACGTGCTTAATGGATCTTGCAATCCATAAGCCACTTATCCAGTGAAGAAGAAAATGCCACTTATTGAACAGCAAAGTCAAATTTAACCAAGTCTCGCCGTTAAGCATTTCATATTAAATTTGAGCTTATAAAACAGCTCTTATGTTCTTATGTATGCAATCGTTTAAGTCGTCTCACTACCAAACCGATGAATTGCTTGATGCTTGAAGGCCTAATAGGCTTAATGAATTTCAGAACTTAAAAAATTCATAACGAGTATGAAATTTATATAAATTTTTTTTAATGATTGTTGCTTGAATAATCCGGAGCAAATGAAAGGTCGATTTCAATTTTTATTTGCGTCATGAACTCTATAGAAAGAAGCTTTCATGATGCACTTCACGATTACTGTTCGTTATTTTAATTCTTATATTTTGAGAAACCTAAACTTTTCATTCCTTAATATTCAACGAGCTTCAGGACCAATCGAAACCGCGTTTGTTTTAGAATGAAAACTAGAAGTATATCCCAATTGAGCAGCAGAAAAGTTTCCCCCAAACACAGTCTCATGCATAGGCACTTCATTAGGGACCGGGCTGTAGATCATCGGGCGATGATAATACGACTTTAATCACTTCATTTCTTAACCATTTTCCATTCTTCTTCGGCGGGTGTATCATCTCGTGGACAGGCCCATCTAATCGGTCGGAAGATGGAATAATGGAACTGGAAGCTACTCTACACATCGTTGTCCATTTTCCGCTTCTGCTCCCTGCCTTCTCTTCCTAGACCAATCGACTTTCCCGTCCCGTTGCTCCGGTTGCCTGTGAACCGCTTTTTCCATCTCAACCGATTAAAACCGTTGACGAATGTTGTACAATTAAATCTCGATTAAGACATACAGACAGTGTGGGACGATGAGGAGCGTAGACGGAAGGGTCGGCCGTCGCCGCCTTCCGTCGCTTTTCCGACAGCACAAGAGTTTCGGCAATGCAACGCTAGGAAGGAATGACGACGACACGGAAGCAACGAGTGCTCGTTTGACAGAGTTTTGGTGTGTCGACACCGTGTACACCGCTTCTGTGTCATTCCGACTACGACCCTTTGTACCCGCCCTTCCACCCCATTCCTGCCCTGGTTCATTTCTTCGTTCCTCTTGCACCGTTTGCATTTCGGTAACACTTTTCGGAACCATTCCACTCCATTCAGCTACTGCGAACTACATCATCATCATCCCACATCCTCAACCCACAGGACGGCACGTCGGAGGCTTTTCGGTACAAGCTGCTCCGGTTGAGAACGACGGAAACGGTTTTCGGAAAACGGTGACAGAACTTCCCAAAAACTCTCCCCTCCGTGTAAGAGCACCGCCTTATTGGAACTCCGAAGCAAAATGACATCATCAACAGAGTGTTTCTGAGCCCGGCACTGATGGTACCGACGGTGGAAGTAGTGAGGATAAGAGAGAGAGAGAGAGAGAGATGGTAGGAGTTTCCGATGGCACATCTCCCTCACTTTCCCTTCTCTGTCGAGTAGAGTATCTTGGGCAAACAATGTTGTAATTATCACAAAATTTCAATCAAGAATTTGTAGCATAAAAGATCAAAATTAGCCGATAGCCGGAGCCGAATTTCACCTCCAGACTGTGACTGTCGGTCGTTGCGCCAGGGTTTTTGTTTTTCATTCTGTGTCATTTTGTCGGAAGAGATTTTCCGGGCGATGGCAAATGGCAAACCATCGCAGGAGCGACAGAGACAGACCGACAGAGACGGAGGCACCCTAACGATCTTTTCCGGTGGCTCCGAAAGAACAACTCTGAAGGAGCAACAGCAAACCCCGGGCCCAACACACGCCATTGGGTGACAGTATTTTTGCCCTCTTTTTCGAAGGTAAAATCTAAATAGAGCCTTTGGGCACGAGCAAGCACCGCGAACGGTATCGCGGTATCGAGCAAGCACACGAAGAAGGGAAAATTCAGAACACCTGTCTGCATGCCGGAACGAACGACAGCCGCACTGGGTTGCAGAATGGTTCAATTTATCACCAGTTTACTGGCTGGCTGAAATAAATGATTCTGCAATTGTTCGTCCGCCACTATCGGGCACGATTGGATCTGCTGTTGTAAAATATATTGTAAGCAGAAGCGACACCATCTGCGATCTATTGCGGGGCATTTTGTTTTATGTGTAGTCTTTTGGATGGTCCTCGAAATTTATATTCTTTTGAAGTAAAGTACACAACGTATTTTAGAAAATTAATTTACCAACGAGCACGATGAACTGATAAAGTTGCATTTTCTTTTCCTTGTTTCAATTATCTTTTGATATAAATTTCCCAATTTGGCGTACTAAACTGCTGAGAACGAGCACTTATACCTAGGGACCAAACATCCACCATTTTCAGTTTTCCTAGTCACACATTGTTTACCACCGAAATGGAAGCGAAACTTTGCCATTTATCCCGTTTATCCTCACCATCGGACGCTAGTTGCCGCAGTGTTTAGAGCGAAGCACGGGTTTTCGCCGGGAGACAACGGCACGAAAAGTTCAAACCGGCGTCGTGGTTCAAAACGGTGCCAACAGTTTCGACTGGTGCCAGGGGCTTGGGACTGGGAGAGGTCCCGTCCCGGGTCTCCGATATTCATCGATTATTACTACTCCCTTCTATGGCGATCCTCGTTTTGCACCGGCTTCGATTTGGCTTTAGAAGCCCCGCTGGAAATCAACCATATTGCACACCGGGTTGCTGCTGCGTTCGATTCATACGACGGAAGGAGGAACCCCCCTAAGAGGGTGAAGAGGCAGCAAAGGAAGGCGGTGGTTCGTTTGGAAATGTCACCCCCAATCGAACACACTCACATGAATGCCGTTTTGGCACGGTTTAGCCAACCTTGCGGAGCGCGGAATTTTGTCGTAACGATCGCGATTGGATCGGACAAGCCAGCATTTGGCCGCTAGACGGTTGCACCAGCGGACGGCAGTGTTGTGTAGAATTGGCGGGATTGCAAACGAACGGATTCCAGATTGTTGTTGCCACTGGCCTGAATCGTTACGACGAGGCGATCGAATCTACGCAATTGGGTGCGATCAAAACGAATACAACAACCACAACAAACAGGACAAGAAGTCGAACATATTCGAATGGTATAGGTTTAAATAATATTGCTTACGAGAAGGAAGTTAGCTTGAAGTTTAGTATGCAAAATATAAAATATTTTATTAAGGTGAAGTCAACAGTCTAGAAAATGATTTTATAACTGTTTGAACTGTATTATTAATCAAATCCCTTTTCACAATAATTGTTATGTACTAAATTAAAACAACACGAACTGTATTATTAATCAAATCCCTTTTCACAATAATTGTTATACACTAAATTAAAACAACACGCTTGCACTGTCGCTGCTCGACTTTCAATGGAGAAATTCAAAACTAAAGCTGTTACAATTCTCCTCATGATGTTTTTTCAACTGTAAAAGCCAGTACTTCTTCTTCTTCTTCTTCTTAACTGGCCCGCTCACGGTTGAGCACGTCTTGCTGACATGGCCTGGTCACCAATCGCTTTCCAGGATACTCGGTCCATGGCTGCAACTCTCCATCCCCGGTCGCATCCGATATCTCGCAGGTTCTGCTCCACTTGGTCCATCCACCGGACTCGCTGAGCTCCTCGTCGTCTCGTGCCGAGCGGGTCGCTGACGAGTGTCTTCTTGGTGGGGCATGAGTCCGGCATCCTCATGACATGCCCCAACCAACGAATCCTGCCGGCCTTCGCCACCGTCAGGATGTCCGGCTCACCGTATAGCTCAGCCAGCTCGTTGTTCATCCTTCTCCGCCACACGCCTTGCTCGCACACGCCGCCAAAAATAGACCGGAATACGCGCCGCTCGAAGACTGCGAGCGCGTTGGCGTCCTCCGTGAGCAGAGTCCAAGATTCATGCCCATAGAGAACGACCGGTCTTATCAGCGAGCGGTATATTGCACACTTCGTGTGGGGGAGCAGCCTTCTGGACCTAAGGAGTTTGTGAAGCCCATAGTAGGCACGATTCCCCTGAACAATGCGCCTCCGGATTTCGCAGCTCACGTTGTTGTCCGAAGTTACGACAGTTCCGAGGTAGCAAAACTCCTCCACTACCTCGAGTTCGTCGCCGTCTACTGATACACTGCGCCCCAACCTGACTCTGTCACTGTCAGAGCCACCGATGAGCAGGTACTTCGTTTTCGTCGCATTGATCATTAGTCCAATCCTTGCGGCCTCGCGTTTCAGTCGTGTGTACGCCTCGCACACCGTCCTGGTGTTCCGCCCGATGATGTCGATGTCGTCCGCAAAGCCGAGGAATTGGAGTGAACGGGTGAAAATCGTGCCACGGATGTCGAACCCCGCGCTTCTCATGACACCTTCCAGAGCGATGTTGAATAGAAGGCAGGAGAGTCCATCACCTTGCCTCAGACCCCGGTGAGATTCGAACGGATCCGACAGCAAGTTCGAAATCCTCACCTTACACAGCACCCCCTCCATTGTAGCCTCTAACAGCCGTACCAGCTTCTCAGGAAAGCTGTACTGCCGCATGGTCCTCCATAGCTCCTTCCTGTCTATGGTGTCGTAGGCTGCCTTGAAGTCGATGAAGAGGTGGTGCGTCGGGATCTGGTGCTCTCGGCACTTCTGGAGGATCTGCCGTAGAGTGAAGATCTGGTCGGTGGTGGATTTGCCTCCAACAAATCCAGCTTGGTAGCTTCCGACGAAATCTGTAGCAAGGGGCGCGAGTCTGCAGAAGAGAATTTGGGAAAGGATTTTGTAGGCAGCATTGAGGACTGTGATGGCTCGAAAGTTGGCACAGTCCATCCTGTCACCCTTTTTGTACACTGGGTGGATGACACCCAGCTTCCAGTCCTCCGGTATCCTTTCCTGGTCCCAAATTTTCACAATTAGCTGGTGCATACTGACAGCAAGCTCTGCCGAACCCATCTTAAACAGTTCTGCCACCAGCCCATCGCTACCAGCTGCTTAAGCCTTAAGCTTAAAAGCCAGTACTACGAGAAGTTTTAAGAAGCCTTCTTAAGGTAATTCTTTGTTTTGAATTTTGTAGGTGATCAATCAATTGCTTATTAGCCCCAATCAACCAATCAGTTTACAAATACTGCATCCAGATGGTGCAAGCAATAATCATAAGCGTGTTATCGCAAACAATCGCCAATAAACGATTTGTTGATGATGCACTGGCTCCCCCATGAAGGCGCTAGCGTACCGAAGTTGTATCAATAACTTTCACTCTTCTTCCAAAACAAACATTCGCCAGCAATCCACCCAAAGATACGGTAAGCCACCAAAGCGTACAAGGGTTGGCGCGTGCTTGCCCTGGCGCTCGTCCATGGCGCATATAGCGTAATCACCGATAACGATCGATGTTTAATAAACACCGGCCTGCAAGAGATAGGCCGATTGCATTTCCACCGGTTGTAATCGATAATTGATTCATTCACGATCGACATGCATTGGTCGACATTAAAGCCATAACAGCTTGATAACAGCGCGGAGGAAGAAGCCTCCCATCGGATGGACCCACTGAGCTTCCCAGAGGTTATTGCCACCGTTATCTCATTCCACCACTGCTGCTACCGATAACGCACAACCAAATGCGTTCCCATATCATCAGTTATACGGCTGCCCTGGACGACTTAATCAAAGTCCTCCGCCGCTATCGGAGGCGGTAGATAATCGATATTAATATCTCTTCCTCGACATTGCCCGCGGTGGTAGGACAAAGATAAATCTGGTTATTGCTTGCATTTGCAGTGCACGCCGCTAGATAATGATAACCGCAATTAATCTGATTTTCGGCCCCCCCGGGGGAAGGTGAACGATTTATTCGATGGATGTACATCATACCGCCTTTGATATAAATCATGCGATAACCGCACAGCGCTTACCGAAGAAGGTGGATTATTTCTCTGATAACCGCATGCGACTTACCTGTAAATCAAGAAAGAGAAAAGATAATACAATGTGATTATTTGATAGCAGGTATTATAAGTATTATTTGATTTGGAGCAGAATATTTGTGAATAAACCATTTATTACTGATTGACTGGTAATCAGAAATGGACGTCATTTTTTCAAGGTAAAGGAAGCATAATAGTATGAAAACGGAAATTATGTTTGGCTCTCATTCTTTCAAATTTACATACGATTTTATAATAATTGCATAGATAAATAATAATTAAATTTATTGTATAATATTAGGTATTATATTATTTATAGTTATTTTATGGTTAGAAAATGTATCACTGAAAATCATGGAGATTTTTAAAGAATTATGTAGTGCACAATTTCATCATCGTTTTGTACCTGAAGTATTTAATATTATTTATTGATAAGCAAAATCAAAATATAAATCATTTATAATATTCTTTTAAACAATCTGAGGATAACTCAATTATCGAACAACGATAAATGTTAAAAAGTTTATATTTAGATTAACTATTTTCGTTATGAATATCATAATCATGACTATCGAAATCATTTTCAGCAATCATTTTTGCAAAACAATCGCTAATGCCAATCGGTGCTGCATGCAAAACAATTCCATGGTACGGCATTACAAAAAAAGAGAACTCACATCGATTGCTCGTCATGGCGCTTCGCCTGCTAAACGCAACTCCTTTTCCATCCAGCATAATCCCAACCCCCCCTCGTCCTTACGGCAACCATAACTGCCGATAATCTGTCGCTGATGAGCAGGAGAAATAATGGCTACCCAACTACCGTGGAAGCCGGCCACCGTTTGCCAAACTATCACACATGCAAGGGTAAAGGCGCAGGATGGAGTAAAGGAGATGAGACGGGGGGGGGGGGGGGATGCCAGTATGCATCAGAGCCATCAAACGGCCGATTGGCGTGTCAAATGTCAAAATGATCGATCACTTTCCTGTGCCCGCGTGGCGAAATCAATACGGTAGCATCTCTGCGCTCATGGGGAGCCCACCTTCTCCTCCAGCCTCCAATCGGAGCTCAATTGCAACGTCGGGGTCGTGTCGAGCTTAGAGCTTATTCGGCCAGCCAGTGGAACGAGACACCGCACCGCATTGCCCCGCCCGGCCCTGGCCCGCATCAGGAATCGAGTTGCCGTGCGTCGTTTCGGGTGACAGTTTAACAACAAGGGAACAATGTCCCGGAATGGTTTGGCAAAGAGGAAAGTGGAATGGAGGGTGTGCGTACGTTTGATGTGAGCTTAGCCCTTCTCGTCGTCGCTCGCCGATATCTGCGTACGATAAATACTAAACATAACCCAATCCGAACGGCGCCAAAACAAATCGGTTAGCCTTGGGGGTGGAGAGCGATTTGTTACCTTTTTTTCGAGCGCCCGTGGGCGGAAATTTCATAACAAAATGTTTCAAATGGAGCATTTTTGATGGCTGCACGATTTTTTGGACAAGATACACTGACCGTGCTCATGACATTTGGGTTATCCGAAAAGTTTGACCGAATTTCGTACAATTATAACAAGATTTGGTTGCGATCAAATACAGAAAAGACCTTCCATACACAACGATAATTGATACCTTTCTTTAAATTAAATTGTATTGGTATCTATCTAGGTAAAATTAAATTTTGTTAAAAGACGCTGTTCAATTTTTTAATTAAATATTCAATAAACTATTTCATGAAAAAATATGCCTCAGCTTTGTAAGTAAAACAAACTTCATGGTTTTTTTTTCATCCCATTACTTTCGACGGAATAATTCCAAAACACACCACCTAATGAGTCCCCAACGGTCCTTTTCCTTCGACCATTTGCCATTACCGACAAACATCGCAAACCAACAACCGGCCACAAAAGCGGCCACGAGACAGAGCGGTTTCTTCCGGTCACCAGCGGGAGAGCTACGGAAGAGCCGTCCTGGTTGCCTTCGCCAATCTTACCGATACCGATCTAAATGGCATTTCCTTTCCTTTTTTGTTTTTTGTTTTCTTTCCGCCCTCTTCGACCCAGACGCTGTCCTGGTGGCTTTGTTTCGTGTTTATCTTCGCCTCTGCTCGCATTCTATTATTTTGATTAATTGGATGATGCGCATCGGTTGCGTTTTCTTCCTTGCAATTGCGTTCCGATACGCAAACGTACATACATGCACACGCATTCGGACGCGTTGGAAGCTTCCACCACCAAAGATTGCTTGTCTTAGTTTGGCTTTTGCGTTATTCCATCACGAGGAACAACATCAAGTCATCGTCTAGTCTCAGTGAGACATAAGTATCATCAAATTTGAGCTCGATCTTTTCTAGAAGGTCTTAGTTTTACTCCAAAGGATAACGCTGCCCATTTTCTTGAGAGATCGTTTAAAACGCTTATGAGAATGTTCACAACAGTGTTAAAAACATAAAATTACTTCTTTTCTCTTTTGGGGAGAATTAAACGTGGTACAATCGGTCGAAAATATCATGTGCCTTCAACACTTTTTGATGGCAGCTTTCCTCCGGCCATTGAATTGTTCTGATAAAACTACGCTTCACTTTCCCACCCAAACCTGCCTCTAATCGGAAGCGAAATCGGGATACACGAGAATGGATCCGCGTTCGGGCAGCGAACGTTCACACATCCTTGGGTTTGGCATTATCAGCATTGGAGCCATCGGAAGCTGCACCGAAATTGCTTCGATGTTCCCGGGCCGATACGAGCGGGGAATCGATTTTTGGACACCCAATGGAGAGGGAGAAAAAGCTACACGCGGGAAAGGATACGAGAGATAAAAAAAAACCACACAGACACAACGGGTGCCCTTGTAAGCGGAGATAGTGTGGAAAACTGCTGCCAAAATGGTGATCCTCCAGCTGAGCGTAGGGAAAAAGGCATACGGGGCCAGATAAGATTTCATTATAGATAAACCGTACATAAGAGAAAGCATCGCCCGGCGACAACAGTGGACCGCGGCCAAAAGCGAACGACTGCACGTCCAGCTTAAACCACGACGCCAGAGGTCGCGTGTTGATACCCCTACGTCTTCCTCGTTGCCCTTCCACAAACGAATACACACACTTTGTTTGAGTGATGGTCAGTCAGCGAAAAGGGATGGTTTTGGTGGATACATCTATGAGCAACAGTGAACGCAACGGCCAATATAAAGATTTTTTCCCAACGCTTGCCAATCATGATAGTGTGTAGATCCTCATGCAAGGAGCGCCAAAGAATAAAGCTCCCGAGGGCTATTATTTTTCGACATGTCATCCCGATTTGAACAACGAAATTTACGATTAATTTCTGTGGACACAAACGGCACACAAACGCCCCATCTTTCCATCCTTCCATCGGCAGTTCTATCGATTCGGAACGGACCGCTCAAGTAGTGGGGAAGCTCCAAGA
Organism: Anopheles atroparvus; assembly: GCA_914969975.1. Lineage (NCBI taxonomy): Eukaryota > Metazoa > Arthropoda > Insecta > Diptera > Culicidae > Anopheles > Anopheles atroparvus. Next base: position 23,194,174 of record CAJZCY010000003.1, read on the forward strand.
AAGGGTTTATTTGTTAAATTAATGAACGGCAGAATATGTAACGGGAGGTTGTGTATCAACTATTGCATTGGCTCTAGTTCATCCTCTTCCTGTACAACTTACTCACAAGAGGCTATGAACCACCGGTGGCGCGGATGTAAAACCCGCTAAACAACGGCTTAATTATCTTCTAAACTGCAGCTAATTTTAAACACACACACACACACAGCCACCCGCACAAGCCCCTCTAATCGCGCGTATAAGGCGGGCCCACTTACAGCAGCTCAATTTCAAACCGGAAGCGCAGTACGCCCGAGAACCGTTTCCTGCACATTGCAACGGCATCGAGCACCAGTTGCTGCAGCAAGGTGCAACCACATTCGCTTGTCCTCATCGAGAGCAAGCACAAATATTTTAAGTATCGCCCCAAAACAACCCCACGACACGATGTCTCATTATTCCTACGGCGCATTGCTGCCGTAGTCTTAAAGAACCGCCACACGTGTGTATTCTCCGGTCCACTTCGACCACTCCACGCCACATCCGCTCTCGTTTGTTTTGGCGTAGAGGGTCAGAAGAAGCAACACTCGCAAACTCACAAGCAAACAGACAACAACAATCGCAGAAGATCCGTCCCGTTCTTCGGCGTCCGATAGTGCGCCCGGGTGTTTCTGTCTATTGTTTCATGGGCTCCGGCGGTGTTTGCTAGAGCGCTGATGGGGAGAGGTGAAGATGGGGAGGGAGCATTCTAGTGAACCCGAAAGCAGCAGCCACAGCAGCAAATGTACAGCGTCAGCAAAAGCTGGGAAATGTGTGCGACCCGATAGTCATCATCGGCAAGATCGGCGGCCGCACTTAAGTTGGCCCCGAGGGGTGGGCGAAAGGGCGTGGTAGTGCAGTGGTAGAAGACGAGCAGGCATAGGACGATAGGAGACGTGTATCAACAATCGAGCGCAAGCCTGAAATAACACACAACACAGTCCGCAGCGGTCCAACGGTGCCAAACGGAAGCAAGCACGGAGCGACACTCCACGACGGAAGACTTTCCCCTTCCCTTTGGTCCCCAAGACGCTCGCAAGGACAAGACGAAGGAACCCTTTGGAAAGGCTCACCAGGGACGTCTAGCTTCCTCAGACCCACGCCAAGAAATTCTGATACGCTCCAGCTCGCTGTGTGTGTATGTGAGCGTTCGACTGTCTCCATCGTCACAACTTTTCGAGATGGGCGTTTGCCGATTGCCATCGAGTATGTGTGTGGTTGTGTGTTTGTGTGCCTGCCAGAACACCTCCCAAGTGGGCCGAGAAATAGAGCTCGGAATGGGGGGTGCTGCTGGCTCTCGGTCCTATCGGAACCCATATCGGTAATGGAAATAGAGAAACACACTCTACGATGGCTATGGCTTGTCGTTCCGAGATATCGGCCCCTTGTAAGTGTGGGTACGGCGAGCCACCCACCACACCGCCTGTGTGAGGCGTGGGCGTTGTGCAAATTTAATAAAACTCAATCCTTCTAACGCCATCGTTTGGACGACAAATGCGACGGCAGGACGAAGGGCAGCCGGAGAAACTTTAAAGATGCACGAATGTCCTTGTGGAGATATCGCAGGGATGTGTTTTTTTTTCTTCTTTCCCTTCTTTTTCCTCCCCTATGCTTGCTATTTCACTTGTCCTGTGTTTGCAAGGGGAACATGAAAGTTTACTCCACCACCTCCAGCTCACGGTCCACGGTGGCTACAAACTTACAGCCATCTAGATGCACACAAGGCAAGCACGGGACTCGCGGAAAATAATGGTGGTGGAAAATATCATCCACACTCCGGACAAACCCCTCAACCCCCCCCCCCCCCCCCCCCCCGGGGGACGTCGGGAGCGAATGGTCGCCTGGAGTTCGGTCGAAAATGAAGCGATATCGTTCGGGCAGAATGGCTTGGCGTATCCTTGGGGAGTGCCAAAGCCAAAGATGCCGAACAACCATGTGGCATGAAGCGATTGCCCGAGCGGAGAGAGAGAAACTACTTACTTCCTCGATATTGTGTCGGCCGTGGTGCGCGATGCGATGCAAGCGTCAGCCGTCCTGCCTTCTAGCGGTGGTTTTGCTATAGGACGTCACGAGACGGAGCGCTGGATAAGGCTATCGGGTCCGGGTCGGAAAATGGGTCGATGCCGTCGCTGCATCCCCGGGGCAAGGCAAGCCGTCGGACGAGACATCGAACATCCCGCGATATCCTTTCGCCAGCGCCACCAACGAGGAAGACGGTCGTTGAAGACGCCGACTAAGAAGACGACGACGCAGACGATATCGGTATCGGTCGAAAATCCCATTCCTGCCCAGCTTCCTGCCCACACAACCACACCTTTCGAATGCACGCTTTTTTTGGGAACGGATCTTTCCTTTCCAAGAGGACGAGAGCTTTACATGCAGAAAAATAAAATCGGAAACTGTTCATCGGGACATCGGAAGGGAAGGCAGAAGAAGTGCACAGCCAAAACAAACCCATGGTTGCATGAAGATGATTTCATGCAAAAAAAAAAAAAGGAACGGAACGGCAAAGAAACCCCCCTTCCTACCCCACTGAAAACAAGCTGTAGCAAATTTATTGCAATTTGATATTATTATTACCACCGCATTGTGTGCTCGTATGTGTGCCCGGTGCTGCCAGGCATCCCCGGAACGCCGCGTGTTGGCGCGTGAAGCGATGGAAAGCCGCTGCGCTTTGTTATCTGCGCGACACTGCGGACCAACAAAAAAAAAATGGCAAGGGCAAAAAATGCCTGCCACGGAACGGTGCGCGAAGGGTGGCGCATCGCCATAAAGTAGAAATCGGCAATGGCCGGCCCGCCCGATTGTTCCCCGATGAGGTTTTACTTTTTATTTATTTTTATCACCTCGTTCTTTTTTTTTTACTCCACGGTGCATCTTGGTCCTGTGCGACTTCCTGTTCGGGCTCGATGCAGCCTGGCGCCATCCCAAATGCCATTTTGCATCGGGACAACGGAAGGAACAAACCAGGCATAACCAAACCGAGGGGAAGGTGGGAGGGGTAGAGGGGGAGGTGGAGAAGCAAAGCAACCCCACCAATCTTCGGCTTATCGCTGGAGTCCCGGATGACGTCCATTGCAGCATCTTTTTAACGCGTTAAAGAGGTAATAATGCTAATCTGTTCCGGAGAGGTGGGAAAGCGAACGGTGGAAAATCTGCCGCAACAACCGGCATTTAATGGAAAGTGGTAGATATAGGAATTTCGAAAGGCCGAGATTACTTGGCTGAATTTGGAATACGTTCTGGCTCCAGGTTTATCTTGCAAGAAGCCTGTATTTATTTTATTTTATGAAGCTTTTTAATAGGGAATTTCAATCATAAGTTAGTTGTTTTACAACTATTGCTCTTTCATTGCCAATTTTCATAGCAAATACTTTTGAAAATCACAATTTGGGTTGAGTTCCTGAAACAACTTAAGTATTGGAATCAGCTGTGATGACAATGATAAACGGCTTCGAAATTGTTTAAAATAGATTACATGATTCAAAAAGTGTAAACTATATTACTAAAGATGAAATATAAACATCTAATCCCTTTCTTTAAAATAAAACGTCTCCATCAATAGAAGCGAAATTTTAAACGTTGTTGGGTTATGTTTCCTATCATTATGTTCGCCTTCAGTTGTTAATTAATTTACTCCTTGCTTTCAATCCGATCAGTGCGAGGGAGTGAGACCTCTATCGTTGCACAGATTCGGAGCAATCATGTTAACACCACATTTCAATCCGCTTTTCGCATCCCTAACAACACCTTTCATTTAGGTTCCTCCCTCACCAGTGACAACAATTCGTTTAGTTTGGCTCACTACAAATTTTCCCCCTCCGACGATCCTTCGAAAAAGAGGAAGCAACACAACCAGTTGGACCAAAATAAACGGTCCAATTTCCGTCCCAATAAACCGCCCGGTTCGCTTAGCACCAATCGTCATCGTCCCTTGGAACCCCCCATTCTTCCCTCCTTCCCTTCCGCAAGGGCAGAAGATAATCGGGTCGAGTCTCAATAAATTCCAACATTCCGTTGCAGTGAATCAATCCGAAGGGACCCGAGGCCGGTGTGAGACCGAACGAAGGAGGGGACGGAAAAGGGCATTCCGAGAGACAACCGAGCAAACGCCAAGGGCGTCGATAAAGTGTTAGTTATTACTTAGCCATCGCCACGTCGCCCGGGATGGTCGTCCCATCGTTACGGATCGGACCGCATTCGGCACATCCGCAGTCTTACTCGTTGCGACTCGACTTCTCGCTGGCTGGCATGCTGGATATGGTTACGTACTTATGTTATTGTTCTTTTCCCTCCTGCCTCCTCCTCCTTCCTCCTGGGATGCTGTACGTGCTCGCGTCGAGGCCGCATGGGACATCCGAACGGCGCACCGATCGATCTCAAACGACTGTTTGATGGAGGGAAAATGACACCGAATCCTTTGAAGGGTTACCCTTAGCTTCCTTCCTACCCCAGATGCCACCCTATCGGTGGGTTTTTTGGGCTGAGGAAATCTCAATCTATTATGCCACTGCTTAAGCTACCATTCCGACATCCGATTTGATTCGATCCGGTTGATTTTCATTTTCTTTTTTCGGCGCCGGTCAGTCAGTCACTCCTTCTCCAGAACCGCGCCAACGCATTTGTCCCGGCTCGACTCGCATTCCTTCCCGTACGTATCACGCTACTGCTGGCCCCAAACTCTCACCCCGGTACGTGCACTTGTATGTGATCTTGGCCCTTGTGACGCGACGATTGGATTGCTTTCCGGCTTATCGCACGAACTGCATGCACCGCTCTCCAGTGGGAGAAGCACGGGTCGAAGGGGGGACGGCGAGAAGAGCGAGTGTAGTAGGTTAATCTGGAAAACTTTATCTCGCTCCGGCGTTCGGTGACGAAGGGTCTTCCGACTGGCCGACAGAACGAATTCGAGTGTTCCAAGGCGGGCAAGCAACATCCCGAACGAGAAGGCGCCAGTCGCCTCCGGGCAAGACCCGGTTCCGCACGGTAATACCACCCTCCCCTCCCCCTACGCTTTTTGTCCGGGCGGCCTTTTCCCGGGGTCCGTCGCGCCGGCAACAGATAACACCCGCCGCCCCGAACCGACCCTGCGGCGAGGGACACAATAGCACTCAGCGCTATCACGTTATCCATATTAATATAAATGAGACAACGATTTGATAAATCGTACGATGAATTATTACCCACTCTTTCCCTCTCCTTCCTTCTTTGGTTCACCCGCCGGTGCCCTCCACAGGATCCCGCAGTCATCGAAGCGAGACATTTTAATAGACGGTCTTTCCCGAGCACGCTTTTAAGCTGTTATTCGAAAGGATTGCCGACGCGACTTTAAACGGCGAAGCGTCCGCGCTGAGCGCCGGAAAGTGCGGCCAAAAGTGCACGGACTGATGATGCAAAAACAGCTCCACTTTCACCTAAGCATTCGACAATTCGCCGGCAAGCAGCGGAAATGAAGATCCAGATACATTTTCAACCGTAGTTCACATTGTAAACAGACATTGGAAACACATTGATCGGTTGTGGATGGCGTGTAGGACAACGGTAAGAACAAATGATCGCTATCGAGACATGATAGAAATGATAAGTTGAACTATCAGTACATTTCGGGACGTGCACTCGTGCGTAGAACAAACGAGACGAATTTGATTCAAGTTGCTTTTCGTTTTGTTTTGTTATCAGTACACAACAAAATACATACGACACAACAGGATCTATGATAGCGTCTACAAATTGATTCCGAGATTGATTTTTTCAACGCTCTTGTCTAAAAGAAGATGCAATCCACGTACAACTTGACCATTCTTGTCAAAAACCATTATTGTTTCTTCAGTTTAAATATCGATTTGAAAATCAGAAAACAGGAATGAAATATGTGCAAATAAAATAACTATCTCATGCGAAACCATGAAAGAACATTTTAATTAACGAAACGAAAAATCTAAGAGAAATAAATTATACTTTAATTTAACGAATTTGGTCCAAATTCCTTGGACTTCAACATCAAACGAAACAAATTGCAGGAAAATCCGTTACATGCCAATTACCGCAGTGCCCAACGATTGTTCCAGAGGGTCAGTCAGGCCGTGACTCAATGGTTGGCAGTAAGAAAATAATCACGACAAAACGGACACATTATCTTACACCGGCCATAATAGACCCTTCTCGATTACGGTTGTTTGATAGTGGGCGCCCACGTTGCACTAGGTTCGCCTGCCGAAAAACCCCTCCTTCCCTAGTATTCCTGCAGCTTCGCAGGGTGGCAATTAGGCATGTCTAGTTTTTTTGTTTTGTGTATGCTCCGATCGGTTCGTAAACGACCGTGGATTCCGATTCGGTTTCGAACGTTCGCGAGCACGCGCCCGCGCGCCTGTTTTTCCACATTGCCGTTGGTTTTTGCCGGCACTGGTGGTCCTCAACGACACCGACCGCCGCATCATTTAGCTGATTAGGAATGGGCAAGGAGCAGATTTTGTCACTCCTATCGCCATACACCGAAAACAACGATCCAAGCGTTCCGCAAGCCAAACACCGCATCTCCATCTCCTCAGCCAACCGTTGGTTGGGCCACCCTGTACGGACATTATCACTTCTGCTTCTTTGGCATGAGGTACGTGCCTGGACGGCGATCGCAACAAGTGCACGTACCGCCCGGAACGAGCCGGCGTCCAGCGATAGCACGATTACGATGACGATGATACTGCGCTGAAGATGGATTCGCATTCCACGAGTTGCAGATTTTTTAAAGTAAATCGTGCAACCCAGTGTTCCCCAGTGCGTATTCGAAGGGGTAAAAAGTCTCTTTAATCCTCCAAATGAATTCTACCAAGCGGCATGCAGTTGATCCATTTACCCCAGGCCTTTGAAATGCAAGGAATCTCCTCCGGACACTGGAAGAACACCAGACGGAAGAGCGACGAAGCTAATTTGTCAAAAAACAAGATCGTAAAACTTTCACTGCTTGCAACTACGTCCTTCCACCAGCGTCATCCAGGACGGTCGCCTCAGAAAAGTCCAGCTGTGGCCTGGCTATCTCATCCCCGGGAGGAAAGGGGCTAATTTGTCCATCAAACCCCGCTTCGAGAAGACATCTTAACCGCAGCCGGCAGGGAGTAGAGGGTTTCAAAGCCGCTCGCAGGGAAAGAAGTGATAGAAAAAGTGCAGTGCCTCCCAAAGACAAGATAAAAGCCGAGTATCACGAAGGGAGGTCAACGAGCTGTTCGGCGGAGGAAAAAACCCAAGGGGCTGGGGATATAACCACGATCCAATCCGGCTGGAAGACGGAAATCCCGGGAAAAGAGTTTCCACTTTTCCGACGGTGCGATAAGAAAATCCAGGGAGAAGGCACTGCGTGGGTGAGAGGGAAACCGAAAGGGAAAGAAAAATCGTGTGGCTTCAGCTGAGAAGCTGGGAAAAAGTTTCATCCTGTTCAAATTAACCTGCAAATAAGCTTCTCCTCTAGCTTCCACGCTCAGTGCCGACGCGGAACGTCCTTTGACATTTTTGCCAAGGATATCACTTGGACCGTCCGCCCAACACACACAATCGGAGGGTGAAAGGTCAGTGTCGTCTGGATAGCGGCCCCCGGGGAGGAAGGAAATGATCCGGTTGAAGATCGGTACGAGGAAGGATCGGCAACAAGAAAAGAGAGAAAAGTAAAACTACGGAACCATATCAAACAAAGTACACCACGACGACTTTTACCCGTAGTTTTATGAATAATCTCACCAGTTTAAAATCCTTCATCTGTGTCCCAGCTTGCCCGGTGGCCATGGTTCGGAAAAGCGATAGGAAGAATTGCACCCGAACCCGCTCGTTAAAGGAACGCTCGGGCTGCGTGTGGGAAAAGTTAGAGTTGTCCACCGAAGAACCCGCTCGGGCATGCGGAAATAGTTCGGGAAGAGAAAAATCAACTCTCCCCGCCAGACGCAGAGACTAATTCGCAAACCACCGGTTGGGCGTTTTCCGCCTGTCGCGGGTTTTCGATCAGTTTCCGGTGCGATGCCGGCGATAAAACCGAACTGGAAGAATGAAGATTAATTAGTTTCCTCGGGGAAGTTAGTAACGAAACGGATCGGGTAGGGAGTTAGTGCCGTCTTGCGTTTCACGGGTGTCGAAAAAAAAGGTATGTTCTATTGTGCCGGTTTTTCCGGCTGACTTTTTTCACTATACCTTTCCAACGATGCGGTGTCAGTTGATGCTGTTAGCGGCGTAGACGAAACGACCTCGGCCTATACAAGCGAAGTAATTTTATCTTCTCCACAATTCTTGCTTCTAGATTCTTGCGATGAAATTTGTATTCTGTCTTGCACACGTCATTCTTAAACAGCCGCTAGCTTCCAGTTGCCATAGTTACACAAATACTGTGCCTCGAAAATTGTCTCCTATGATACATTCGAACCGGTCGAACTCTGTAGCAAACCGTTCACCAATGTCTGTCGGCCGAAACTGAACCGACCTCATTCCATTTACATTTCGTAATCTTTTTAATCGGCTCCCGATACAGTGTTCATCGCAATCCATGCGAGTCGCAAAGAAACTCCATACCCCTCCTCGGTAGAAGAAGAGTTGGGTTAGAAGCGTCGAATTTAATCCGAGTTCAGAGAGAAAAGCAGAGCAAGCTGTTGCCAACCGGTCGGTCGCACTATGGTATTGGTATCCGATCAGAATATCGATTGGTGGAGAGAAGACTCCCCAGGACCTTCAGCATTCGTTGTGACAAATCAATGTGGTTTTTGGTCTAGGAAAAATTTAATTCCATTTGGATCGCGCAGCGACTGACCGATCGAGCAACCATCACAAATGGGCGGGAGCGTACTCTATCTAACGCGTGTTGAAAATAAAATAAAAGCACCACACATGCACGCACACTCGCCGAGAAAAATAGGCTTATCTAAAAAGCATTCTGTTTTAGGACCATTCGCTAGTTTTTTTTTTTTTTTATTTATATACATTTTCGAGATTACGTTCGACCAACGGATAGGCCACTCTAAGCACCTCAACGGCCTCACGATCGAACGAGGGGATCGGAGAGTTGACTGGCGTTTTAAGACAAACATCTAAACCAGATGCCCACGACCGATAGATAAAACAGCCGCCCTCGGAAAAAGTTATGGAGGGCGGATTAAATTCAGTTCGCTTTGGAGTTTAGAGTTTGCAGTTACAGTTTTCAACGAGAAACCAACACACTCTCAGACGTATGTGTGTCCGGTGTTCGGAGGATCAACCTGAGGCGGCTGGGTGGGAAGCCTGAGAAAAATAAGCGAGGAAAACACGCCACCTCGCCACACACGCGGACATAAGTAAAAATGGAAAACACGAAGTGCGATAAACGTGGCTTGCGATGTATATTTTGCGGCCTCCGGGAGTGAGATATAGCCGTCGCGCCGTCGCCCCACGGTTTCCGGCGCGACGGGAAGTGAACGCCCCGCCCGACACAAGCACCACCTCCACCACCACCCCCGAACCAACCCATCCTTCCAGTTTCGTTTTCTTTATGCAGGCGCAAGGTAAGATGGCGAGATTATTCGGTATGTTATCGGCATGAAAAATAACATCAATTAACATAAAACGCACTCCGACGCACGCACGCATACACACACACACGCACGTGCATAGCAGCAGGTCGGCGAGCTTTCGGCTTAAAGGTTGCACTTTCGGAGAACAAATTGGTTGACCTTGGCGGCGAACAACCGAAGCCGGGCGGGAGGCCCTTTGCGGGGCAGAACGAAGAAAGATGTCTTGGGTCTTGGAATAATCTCAGAAAAGAGAGAGAAAGAACGAGGGTGGAAGGACAGGCGGCACAAACGTTTGGAGTAAGCCGGCGCCGCCGCGGATCAAACAGAGCGACGCCCGGACCCAATCCGAAATGCAATCGACTATCGATAATTTATCAATTAACCGAACGAAATCGACGCTCGAATCTCTGGTGGAGGCTTTGTTTTATTTATTTTTTCTTATCCTTGTCCAAACCAGAAAAACTCGATCGCGATGCCTCTCCTCTGGGATGGTGGGAAGGATGCCGAGGGGTGTCGAAGCAGCAGGGCCTTTTAAAAGCTTCTCTTATCGGCCACAGTCGCTCCTGTCTGGGGCCAAGAATGGGGCGGATCTGAACAGGCTTTTTTTTAACTGTCCTTTACTTTTTTTGTGTTGCTGTTTCCTTCACCAAACCCTCTCAAAGCTACGGACGCGATAGCGAAACGAACTGGCGATTATTTTGACGCGAGTTTGTGCGTGCGGCGAACGGTTGTTGTTGTTGGTTTTTTTTTTTTAAAGATCCAAAATTATTACCAAGCGACTTCGGCAAAGGCGGCGATTTATGTATTGGGCCGATTTACGAGGCAACCCAGGGGAAATCTAGGTTGGCTTTTAATTTGTCCAACGAAGGTGGCTAAACATGTGATCGCCTTTTTGTCGCATATAGTTAACAACGCGGAAGAATTTGTAACGGTCCAATTTCCCTTCGTGTTGGTCTCAAGAGCGCGCCTTTTGAGGCCAACACGAAGCATTGATTTAAATTTTAAAACAAGAGATTTGCTACATTTCCCTGGAGGTTTGCGGCCCAGAGATTTACAACATCGGTCTATCAACTCGAGCAAGATGTAGCGTTGCGGATCCGTCTCTTTCCGGTAGTCGTCAACCAATCCATTCCTAAACCCGAGCTACCGGGGAGGGAAAGAAATTAGAGCAGGAATTAGCAAAAATGCCAGAGATAACACGTAAGCCTAATGGAACGATATCTCACCCTTGGGGGGCACGGGTCTCCACCGGTGGAAAGTGGGAGAGACATTTCTTGATGTATTTATTTCTCGCAGCCCACGGAGCATTCCCAAGCGGCGGCTGGAGGAATGCACGTGACGAAGACTCGTCCCTGTCCCTTCCGAGTGTCTATCCGTGGTTTCGTTATTTTTCTGTCTCGAAAGTCGACACGACATCTCTGGCCAAAAACAAAGCAAAATCCGTGCTGTGTGTGCGTTTGTTTGTCGTACAGCCACAGGTTGCGAGTCCCTCGATTCACTATCTGTTGCATGCCGAAAAGGAGAAAACCGAAGGAAAAAAATCCTCCACGAGACAAGCATCCCCGAAAGAATGGCCCATTCCGAGCGCGGGCCGGAACAAAGTTGGGTGGCTGGGGAACGGAGAAGCGGAATGTGGAAGTACCTCCGGCTGCGCCTCACCTGTTGTGCCCGTTCCGCACGGAATTCGGATAAGAGGAAAGCCAGCGCAAATGTGACCGAAAGCAAGCGAAGCCAGCTCACCTCCTCCGAGGCCTTGGGGCGCGCGCGTCTTCCGAAATGAAAGAAATATAAATATGATAAATAAGTAGATATCAATAGTTGATAAGTGTCCGTTTTTGCATTTTCTTGTTCCGTCTCACTCGTTCTCCGCCCCCCCCGGTCTGACTCTCGTTCTCTCCACGCAGGGGAGAGGTTTTGCCTTTTCGTTTGACGATCGCCGCGGAAAGGTGCGGCCTTCTTAGCCTCCCTCCTTTCGGTCGGTCCCTATCGCAACCACCACTTTGGATAGTTTCCCCCCAAGACGCTCCCCTTCAATCCCCCCACAAAAGAGGCACACTCCCCGGACTACCGAAGTTTAGCGTGAGCGGTGGTTAGCTTATAATCTGCGCTTTTATTTTCCGTTTCCACAAGCCATGCAACTGATGGGCGAAGGGGGAAGGCGAATGCTTCTTATTGTCCGGCCGGAAACAACCACCTTCAGTACCTTCAAACGTGGCGGAAACGGAGACAACGAGGCCTGAACACCACACAAAAAAATCAAATAAAACGCACGAGTAATGCCTCCAAACGGTTACGAAAGCACGCGCGAGCTCGCGAATCGCCCAAAATCTTCTTGCTGTTGCTACTGCTGCTTTGGGAGAGGAGGCATTGTTTCATAAAAATGTAAATGAGACTCGCCGACCCACCCTCCACTTCACCTCTTGTTTTTCCCGGCGTGCCTGCCGAAACATCAGACGCGGGCGGCGGCATCGTAAAAGGAGGCAAATATCGGGCATAAGCAAAATTATGATTCGATAACGCTGGATGCATCTATCTGCCCGTGGATCTAGCTTGTCCGGGTGGAAAGGGTGCGAGGGTGGGGGTGTGTTTTTTATTATTCTTGTTTGCTGTCTGTTGGGGAAAAAAAACCCAACAAACGCGCACTACCTCCGGCCGGCGATCAGAAGCTAGAGTTTGTGTGTGTGTTTGCGACAGCTCCAGATTCGAATCGGTTTCCATTTATTTCTCACCCTCAGCCATCCTCCTTCCCCCTGGGGGGTGTCCTACTGGACGAACTTCTTAAAATTTTGCTTATCGTCCAAAGACTTCTAAAACCGATAGCTGCTGCTTGCCGCTTCCCATTGGCGTTCGCTCGAGTCCACACTCAGCCCGGTCTGTGTTCATCTTGGCGAAACTTAGACAAGATAACAAACCACCTCAAACCGCCTCCCCTTTCCCCAGGGGGAAAAAAAACAAACATTCCATCGAGTGGGCGAGTGACTTTTCTTCTACCTTTTGTGGCAGCCACCAATCGACGGTTGGCTGCTGCACTTCGTTTTACGTGCCGCTTACGTTGAGTTATTTTTTTCGATTCCTGGTTCCATAATCCGATAACGCCGTCGAGAATGGAGGAAAAACATCCGGCATCAAAAAATTTGACGAAACAGCAACATAATCGCCATCCTCCTGGAGGAGCCCATCACGGGACGCTATATCGGTATCGGCCATTAAAATGCCGAAAAAAGGAGAGAAAAAAAAAGTTTACATCGAATTTTTCTATCAGCCTCATCGGTCGAGTGGCTTTGAGATTCTTAACATTCTTTCCTTCTCTTCCAGATGGATTTCAATATAACTTTATGATGACTTATCTCAACTTCTAGCGGTCGCGAGTGATGGATTTTAAGAATATTTATTTCAAATGTCATCGATGGGTCAAAGTCACTAGCCGGATCTACGTTACATCGATTTTAGTCACAATCATCCATCAAACAACGCGACGAAAAATCTGTATCTCTGTCTCGGCACAGCAGATCCGAACCACCCTTATCGGTTTAATAATTGAAGTGCAATAAAAACCAGCAATATAGAGCCGATCATTCGAAAAATAAAGAACCCTTTAACGAAAGAACCTCGAAAGTCATTTGTCTTGGAACGTTCCCATGACCTATACTTAGGAAATAATAATTACAGTGCAGGCTATCGCGGACGACATCAGATTTTTGACTGCAACTGGCGCCGCTTCCATAAAACAGCCAGACGCCGATGTGGAGAACGTTGCCGGTCCGAGATCAATGGCAGCAAGAGTTGGAATCTACAGGAAGAACGGCTGAAAACTGATAACCACGTCTGCATCATGATCTCGGTGCATGTGCAGGCGGACACAAAGCAGTGAGAAGAAAGGCAAGAACGTTGATTCAAACCGTTCGTTTTGGAATATAACGTTCAATAATTTCTTAAAAGAAACAACGTTGCGTTTCAGGACAGGAAGAACCGCCCTGTATGCCTTAGATTGAGAGCCAATCTACAGATTCGAGCTTATCACAAATGTCTGTTATTGAAAAGATTTAAATCCGCAGTCATAACAATTTATTTCACTCCCTTCCCCACTCATCGTACGTCGCATCGACCGAGTTTGAGCGGTTGGAAAATTCCTAGATAAAGTTCCCCAATGGATCGATGCCAGATCATGGGAAATAGAAGAACGAACAGAGTGGCTATGAAAGGGAGAAAGTTTTTCGTCAAAAAGTCTTCATTCTAATGGGGAAACGATAATCGAATAGGCCAAGAAAGTGGTTTGAGGAACTACACGTGCAATTGATAAAAGGAATCACACCCTTCGCACTTCCCCTGAATGAAAAACGTGAGACGAAGAGATGAAGAGTTCTGGAAAGTAAACCTCGCTAGAGAAAACAAAGGCCTATAGATTCAAAAGAAGGCAATGGCAGGGAAGAAATTCATAGCTCGACGAAACAATCGGAACCGGATGACGCAAGCTGATGTCGGACCGGCAGACAGGGCAGTAGGTGTCAATGATCGCCGAGATGCGCATGACCCTCCGATTAGATCCTGTCCCAAGTAGCCATTGCTGGCCCGAGGGATCCCGTGATCCCTTCCGATGGCTGCAGCGATAGACCGCTTGGGGAGGTAATTAGTGCGATGATTGCCACGACTATGCATGTTCCGTGCAGTGGAGCATTTGAATTTCATCATTTCGACATCCACCCAACGTTACCGTATCAGTTCCTGACATTTGACTCCTCTCAGCAGCGCATGCTGCTTGCTATCAAAGATCTGCCCCGTTTTCTGAAGTCTATTTATTTTCGCCGTTATACTTCACTGCTCCCGACACCACCGGATTGGCTCCTACACTTCCCTTCTCCCTAACTCACTCTTTTCCCGTCCTCTTTCATTCTCCCGATGTCAGGTTTCTCTTGATCTTCAAGCGTCACAACTTCTTTCCACTGACTCATTTGTTGTTCTGATTGGTTTGATAAAACGCATTCCTTCCCTTATCCCCCGCGATACTTTTCCCTTTCCCTCCAGATGCCCGCTGTTATCAGCTTGAGCTCAATGTTCCGACTTCCTGCCAGGCACTTCCCAACGCGAGCCAACGCCCCAAGTGAAAGCCTGTGGCCGCGAACGTCGGACCTTATCTGGACGTAGATGAAATGGTTTTCAGTTTCATAAAAGACGGACGGGGCCCCCGGACTGGCACCAGCACGCACTCCACCCGGCCCTATCTGCCGCAGATTACGATCCTCGTATGCTGCCCGGAGAACCACACTCGAGCCGGGACGATCGGCACTTTTCTTCGGTGCGTCGATGAGGGAGGAAAATTAATATTTTCCACTCATCATGGCCCGGGTCGATCGGGCGGGCCATCAAGTATCAAGTACCATACGGCGAAACCGATAAGGAATCGGCTCGATCGTTCATCGGACTCCCGACGAACGCACCGATAGAAGCAGACGCCCCCGGCCACCAAACAGAACGCGTTCTTCCGCCACATGAACCACTCGATTCTGTTATCGTGCAGTTGGATCGAGGCTGAAACTAACCAGACTTTCGAAATCGACTCCCAGTCGACGTATTACGCACGGCAGAAGCGTTTTCACGGTCCAGACCCAATTCCGTTTACTGCAAGAACCTCGAGTCAGAAACTGTTTTCGATCTTTTTAGAAACTGCTCGAATTGTGCACCACCGCTCGACCAGTTGACACCGATCGAGCCTTCCTCGATCTCGAACTGCGATAAGGGTTCTGAAGCGGTTCCCTAACCTCAGTCGACACTTTGTTTTTTGTGTTGGCAGGCGAAGGGAAAAACAAAAACAGGCCCGGTGAGAAATGGGGAAGAAAAATTGAATATCGATTGAATCAGCAGCATTAACATCGACAGCAGCCTCCTTCACCTTTTGTCCTGCAAACCCCTTGCAATGTTCGTTTCTTTCCCGCCAGGACCGGAGCTCGTTTATTACTGGTTATTACAAATTCTGACAGGTCGGTCTCGTTCGTTGACTGATGATGGAAGTGCGATTAGGGGGGAGAAAATAATATTTAAAAAAAAAACGAACGAATGCGTCCACGGCTACAAGACGTCCGGCGAGAGCGGTAAACATGGCCGGGGAAGGCACGTCACGAAGCAAAACATTTAAAAAAAGCATTCCGGTTGGATCTACAGGACGCGTAGTCGTCCCACCAACACCGAAAGGCAAGTGGTGGTGGCATTGGAGGGGACGTGTCAAAATTTGGACATTCCACGGAAGCCAACGAGACCGGATAAGATCTACATTCGTTCGTACAAACGTTCGGTTGATCGGTTTTCGTGTCCTCTGGCCGCCGGAGAAAGAGAGATTCAGCCCAAAAGACGTTCGTGGCGTTTGTTTTGTGTGCGTTTTGTTTCCCTTTTCATGTGCTTATCAGGTTTCCTCCATCGACCACCTCTCTCGGACGCGACCGATCAAGATCAGGCCCTGGGGGCTGGGGGTTTTTGTCTTCATCCAAACAAGTGTTAAAATATGTTCAACTTTTGAATCGATCGCCCAGACCGTTGAGGAAAACGTAAAGAGCGATACAAATTCATCATGCTTCCCAAGGCAGACAGTGCACACGATCATCGCACACACAAACACACTCCGTTATCTGACCGGGGGAGTCATTCGATGTCTCGTTGGCAAACGCGGTATCCACTAATGGCATCATGTCTTTACCGAGAACTTTGGCGAACCTCGACTGCTCACAATCGTTCAGCAAAATCAGAAGCACCACGCCATCGCAAACGGGCACGTGCATCCCCAAAAGCCTCCTTCCCATCCGCTGGCGTCCCCAGCGTGAGCGGTAGAACATCTAGACCTTTTTTTTCCCCTATCGAGTGTGCCTCTAGCACGCCGGGGCACGCAGCCTTGCAGTCTTTATCGTGAAACACATTTTTGTTATCATCTACGACTGGCTAGAACAACAAACGGCAACCGAGTGCCGTCAAGCAAGTGGAAACACAAAAAGCAAGCGAACGGAAGCATAAAATTGCAGCTTGGCTGCGTGATTCATGCTAAACTTTCATCCACAAGCCCTTGCCTGTCGGTGCCAAAAATGTCGCTGCTTATGATTAGAGAGCGCTGGTTTTTGGTAAGTTACTCCAAATCAACGGAGTTACTGATTGTTTGCAAAAGGCGACGAAAAAAGGCTCATAATAAAGAAAGCTGATTAACAGTGATGCCATGAGTGCATGACGAATAATGGTCGTTTACTAACAGATGCATCCCCATAACTCATTGTTAGCTGTTAAAGTTTCACTCGAAATCACTCTGGAGATCTCTCACCAACCTGGTTCACATTGGCGACGATGTCAGTGCCATGGTTTCTTTTCAATTTAAGTTTATGACCATCTCTCCACTTCAGGACAGCATACTACCGATGATATATAATTTATAAATGATATTGATATTGAGCGAGATGAGGCTCGCTCTAATCTCATACGTGATTTTATACTCATGTCATATGTCTTCTCTAACCGAGCTCTGAATCCTTCTGAATCTCTTACTCTCGCACATGACTAAGCTCTCGAAGAGAGTCCATGTCCCAGAGGCGTTTGTGAAAATTACCTCCAATAATGTTTCATTCAAGATCTATTACCTAGACAATCTTGAAAGGGACAACGATTGGAGAAGCTAAATGCAATATGATAAACATTGGCTTTTTGTTTGCACTTTTGTTCGCGTGTGAGTTGTTTTGTGTGAATACACTAGCTCTAATCGCACCGATAAGTGGCACATAGAAAACTATCACGTAAAGGATTTTTTTGGAAACTTTTTTTTTTTGTATCGCTAATCTGTCAAACTCTTTGCTTCTAATCACCATAACCAACCAACTCACTCGTATACCTTGTTTCGGCCGTACGTGTCGCCCCGTTGATTGATCGATGCCAGTGCCTGAGGTGCCTGCGATGCCCACTTTGGAGCCACATAAGCTGTCAAAACACACCAGATCTCGTCTCTCGTCCACTGCAGTCCTTTCCGATCCCCCTGGAGAGTGCCTATCTCCTGCGTGTAACTGTCCCGTGTACACTTTTTGCCACACTCCGCTTTATCTACGAACACCGGCTTGCTTCAAATTTGGTTTGCTTTTTTTATTGTTTTGTTTAACAGCTATACACACACACACACATATTCGTATTGTCTCCAAATGACCCCTTGGTTTTGCTAGTGCAAAAAATTTTTTTGTTCAGATCGTGGAGGAACGTGAAACACGATAACCTCCTACAGGCACGGACAAACACTTTGCCAAGCAAACGTCGCCACCACTACCCTAACCGCGCCACTAGGCCCCTGACCATAGCTTCACCGCATGTTATGATGCATAGTGGCCATAGTTCCATAACATTCACTTACACTCGTATCGCGTCTGGCTACACGTTTTCCCCGGCAAAACAAAAAGGGCAGCTTATCCACGGGCAGCCCCGGGCGTCTACTACGTCCCTTCTCTGCCACTGTGTGACGCTACTCTCGGGCTAGGTTCGAGCTGACACAACGCTACCAGCGCCAGGCGTTACCCTGAATGCGACCGCTTTCTCCACACGCCAGCACTGCAGGGGCCCCATAGGCCGAACCTAGTCAGCACTTTTACACGCGCCACAGGTTTCGAGTGACCTTGTCGCCACTTTGTCAGTGTCATTCTGGCTGGCTGCCCCGGCGCAGATCAACACACTGCGGGCTGAGGTGATCGCAACACCGCGTGCAGCGGTGGAATTCGTCGGAAGTTCATTCTCATTCTCTTGGTACGCGATCGCAAACTGATCATCTGCACTGCAGCCACCAATAGAGGACCCATAGAGGGAGCTGATGATCTTCCCAGTGGACTTGCAGAGATTGATCTTGACTGGTACAAATGATTAGCCCCGCGTGCGCACGGTGAGAGTTCACTCCTGGCTATGGCCAGGATGCTCGTTTGAATTGTGGTCTGACGTTTTTGTTGTTGTTGTGGTTACGTTGTCTGTTGCCGTGTCGCTGCCTGTCTGCTCGCTCCGTCCGATTTGATCTCACCTTCTGAAGTTCAGATCATCTGCCCGCGCTCGTCTTTGTTCACTCGATTCGCACTCGGGTTTTTGTTCTACCGTTTCGTGTCCCGCGGAACCGTGGCGGCTGCGTCTGCGTCTGACACAGCGTTGCGTTGTTGTGTACAGCCTTCCTATCTTGATCGTGCCGCGATGATCGTTTGCGCCGCATGGTTAGCAAGACTGTGGGACGAGCGTCCACGACAACGAAGGCACAGGAGAGGGGCTCAGATTGTTATCGGATCATCGAAATCGGGTTTGGTCCGTGTAGTCGAAGGACCGTGTTTTTGTGTGTGTGTGTGTGTTTTTTTTTCTCTCGCCTCCACTCACTTCATGTTTTTTTCGGCGGGGAAAACTCCAACTCCCGACGTCCTATCGATCGATCGTGACGATCGTCAAATTCGATTTGGGAGCTGTTCGGGAGAAACACGTACGTCCCAAAAATTGAACAACCGAGGCTAGTTAGCCCGAAATGGAATCACCTTTTAAAATCAACCTGTTTTAATGACTGTCACCGTGAGCTGTACAGCATGCATCGACGAAGGCATCTTAATAATTAGAAAAATCGAGACTCGATTCGATTGCCTTCGTACCGTGGATCGCCCAAGAAGCAACCGCGGTGGCGACATGCACTTCCTCCGAGGAAATACCCGGAAAGAGGAAAAGAAGCACACCAAAAGCACCACACACAGCCAGACGAAGGCGGGGTGTCAAAAAGCTGTGGGTCAGTCGTCGGTTCCGTTGCGGTGGATCGCCCAAGGAGCGCGTCTCCCCAGAGAGAACCCGGGGTTCGCTATAAAAATGTGCACAATAAATAATTAACATAAGTTTCCTTTATCACCTCGTTTTAATCAAACCCTCCCGGGATCTGGCGAGTGTCTGCTCCGGAAGGGGGTTGGATTGCGCAGGGTAGATCGCGCCAAAATCGTGTCTGCGTCGGGGTAAATAGAATAAATGAGAACAGGCAGAATGCGACCGACGGAGAAGGTGAGATGCTGGTGGGGAGAGCGCGGGAAGCATGGGTAACAGATGGAAAGATATCGACGGTGCGGAGGACACCGGCGAAGTCGATGGAACACCTCTTGCACTGGGTTCGCCGGCTCCTCGAACCCATCAAGTGACATCATCCGTCAAGCGTCGCGAGCGAGAGGGCTTGCTGCTTCAGAGGAACTGACCCTCGCTAAAGCAAGATCGGCCCGCGAGTTCGGCACGGAATGAACTGAACGCAGCCTCCGCCGTTCGATCGATCCCTCGACCAAGCAAACCGCGCGACGCAATCGGACGAACGAATCTCTCGCTTCGGAGCTGCGCGCCCTGGAATCGATGGTTCGAACGCGATTTCAGGTGAATTTCGGCCGAACCGACGACCGGTTTTCTGGCCGAGGTGTTTTCTAATTATGATAACAATCGCCTCCTCGTCTGCGATCGCAACGAACGAATGCACCTTGAGTGGTTGTCTCTGGTTTACTTTTTTGTTTGTCTTCGTTTCCACCAAAACCGAACGGCCTTCTATCGATGTTCGTAGAAGCGATGAAAAGTCTACAAAATGCACAAATACCAAGTGTCTATTGGTGTGAGGGAAGCGATCAAAACGATCGAGTATTTTCAACAACACTTTGGATGAAAGAATTTCAGAGAACTGGCTCGTGACGATTTTGGGAAAATCGACGGGCTTTGCAAAAGAATGTGCAATTGTCTATGCAAGCTCACGAATTGAGGTGAAGTTTCAAACCTCCTCAACCAAGTTACCTTCCTGTGATTAAGTAGAAGTAAGTATGAATTTGCAGACAATCTCAGAAAACGCCGAGGGCGATTATTTCCGATTCATCCCCGATGATAGCCGTGTGTTATTTGAATTGCAAGGTGTACGGAGTACATACTAAGGTGCCGGCGAGCTTTTAGTTTTTTTTAGGGATCTGTTGATAAGGTTTTTTTTTGTGGCAAGTAACGAGCAAAATGCGTAAGTTTATGGTGCACGGGTTTCAAATTGCTTCGTGCAGTAAGATACTCCAAGGACCTTCCCTCATTAAAAAGTACTGTTTCTATATCTTTTCAATTGATTATCATTAACTATCACGGGCAGTTTGCCCTATCGAATATTTCGGTCATCGTTAGCCTGTTTCGTGTTCCCAGAAGCTTCCGAAGAGCAACAAAGAACTACCCGGCGCTTTCATCGATAACTCATAAAGTGGATAACTTTTCTCGGAAATTCATCAACCGCGGATCCGCGGAAAGGAGACCCGTTGAACTACCAACCAAGCTAGCCCGTTCGGCGAGCCACTGATTAACCATTCCGTGGTAAAACGGTTGGACTACTGTCGTATTTCGACAGCGCCAGCAAGGACAGGTTGACGGCGAGGTTTGCCCTGATCGTAAAGCAAATTAAACTGACCCACGATCTACGATCTCGACGCCAGATGTTAGCGTTGTTTCCATTTGATTAGTAAAGCTTTCCCCTCTTCACCTGACTCAGCCTCTTGCCAGTGAAGACGCTTTTATTGACCCACCAGTGGAGCAGAAGAGGCCCCGATCTCGATAGGACGCACTCTGAAAATCGCGGTCGCGCCGAAAACACATTTCCATGCCGATGCGACCGATTGGTCCATAATGAGTCGAAAAGTTAATCCATCTGCTACTACCTGAACCACACACTCGAAAAATCGAATCAGCACGACACTCTAGCTACCGGTTAAAAAGCCATAGACACATACACAAACACTCGCGCACTGGTACAAACGGTGGGGAAACAAGCACCAGCATTAAATAAATGCCGGATAAAATCGAAACGATGGCGAATGATTTGACTGCGGCAGTCAAAATTTACAACAGCGAATGACAGCATGAAACCGTTTAATAACGAACTAATTCTCGATCCTGCGGGTCCCCCCGGGCCGCCCATCGTTCTCTCTCTCTCTTTTCCTTTCGTTCGATTTTCATCCCAACGAGCCGGCGAGCACGCACTTCGATCGATCTTCTCACCGGCCTCAAGCCTGACCGATCGACAAAGCGAAAGCAAAAACCGAACACCTTCCGACGACGGTTGACGTCCGGTAGCAGCTGAGTTTAATTCGCTGATGACAGGACGGTGGACCGTAAAAAAAACCAAGCCACATGGGGCGCAACCAAATCCAACAGCATGAGCATGCCGTGGCGTTCGAATCGGAGTACGGGGTATAATGAAGTCGGCGGATCGTGTGGTTATTAAATCAACACTCAAAAGGCTACTCGCAACGCCACCAGCAGCGTGCCTCTTCCATCGTCCGTTTGAAGGCGGCGAAAATCGATCTTAAAAGCGGTAAAAAAAAGGGAACGGATGAATACATTAGCCGGGCGCCGAAACGATAGGAGGAAGCAGCAGGGAGGTTAAGGACGTTTGGAGAAACACCCCATGGACGCGATTTCTTCATTCGCGACTCTTGCGAAGTTTGGACACGAAAGCAAGCGTTTGTAATTTAACTTTCATTATGTGTTTCCTTTCCACCCGAAAACGCGGGACTGTGCTTGTTTAGCATTATCAGTCGCGCCCGATGCACCACGAGCGCGGTCGTTATTGGATGCTACTATTCATAATCGTTTAGGAGTTTTATTTCGCTTCCGCCCGGCCCGGGGACCTTTTCGCGAACGAAAACGTGACCAAAGCGGACTGTTTTCGGACGGCGTCCTGAAGCGTCCCAAATTTATTTATTTTGTTATGTCTTTTCCTCGCATTCATCGCGTCAACGCCACTCCGGCGGTGGGTCGTTTCGAATCAAAAACAAAAAAACAAAGTAAAATATGTTTGCATTTTAATGTCCGGCAGCGTCAGGTGATCAAATTATTGACACGTACGCCGCCATCGATGAGGTGTTAAACTGATGTTTATGAGCGGTATAAAGCCATTTAACACGAAACACGAAGCCCTCGCAGTGGATGAAAGTTTAGCTTTCCTGGTAAGCTGTATCGAATTTCGGGAGGTCCCCGGACTGTGATTCAGATGCGAATGGAACGAATGAAACAATCAGAACGACCAGGGGTGTTACATTTTAGGATGCGACGATTTTGTAACAAAAACCGGACCGATTATCGTCAGGTTTACTCCTTTGTATTGGTTATCTAAAATATACCTATAAAAAAATTTAGGAATGTGAAGTTGTGACCAAAAGTTAATAAAACCATTATTAAAAATTCAAAGCTCTAAATTGCTAAGACTCAACATATTCTTCCATTTGCACTTGCACAGCGCAATTGTTTTGTACCTATTTTTTACTGGTTGAATTATAAATATTCTATAGAATATTTGCAAACATATTTATACAGCATGGTGGGATTTTTATTTTATAAAACAATTCCCACTCGCACAACCTTGCAAGTGCTCAACAATAAAATTTTACTAACGGGTATTATAATTTGTCATGTTTTATGGCTTTCTGAAAGGCAACAAAATGATTCAATCAGATGATTCAATCGGCCATGCGAACTTTTGAGTGACGCTGTCCAGCCCGTGTTTTGATGTTTTATTTTACATGCACAAGACACTGGAATTTTCTTCATTCCTTTCACCGCTTCCCGCTGTTCCGTTCGACGAATATCATTTCTTGCTTTTCTTGCCATAAAAATAAAATCATTCCGCGGTGTTACACACACACACCAGCTGCGAAGGAATGTCCACTGCTGATAGCAAAACGGACGCCAGGTAGAGCGCAAGGGGCCAAATCTAATGAATATTACTACCTCACCTTATCATCTTCAACATTGTGGTGGTCGCCCGTGGCTTGGTGCAGAGGATTCGGTCAGAACAAACCGTGACCTCACCGCGAGGGCAGCGCGAGGGTGGGACGGGTGTTGGGCCATCAAAAAATTTCATAATCACAAAAATTGTTCCATTTTTTTTTATGTGATATGTATGCGCCCTCCACCGCACCATAACTCGCGCAAAAAGTCAACCGAGCAAACAAAATAAAGCGTCACCCATCAAGGGAAATTAAAAGGGAAAAAACAGGCCCCCGAACGACATCTACACACCCCCCCCCATCCCTTCCCCCCACCGTGCGAGCCACCGCCGCTGGGGCTGTTTCATAAATTACACCCGATATTATTGCGGCCAAGCTGGGCCGCGCGAAACAGCAGCACGGTTTAACGAATGACCGGCGGCGGCGAAAAGGACACCTCGAACGAAACCGGTGGCACGTGGAGGGGTGGATATGCCCGGGAGGGAGGGAGCAATTAATTGCTGCGCAATCGCCATAACTAACACCCTCCCGATTTCCAGCGCGGCAAAGACGCCGGCCCCGTCCGGGAAGTCCGCTGCGAAAGAAAACTGCGTTAATTAGAGCGTGTTTGTGGATCGTTTCGGTTCCACACTCGCCACACCGAGCCAGTGATTTGCATACTGTATCTTGCCTGCAGGCCAAGGTCTCCGCCCGAAAATTCCCCCAAACGTCTTGTGCCTGCCTGTGCTACCAGCTAATTGCGCGGACAACTTCATTAGCCCGAGGGGCAGAAACACACACGGACGACCCCGGCCCGGCGCTATATTTCGATCGCACCAGCCATCCCGATCGATCTCGGGCGATCATCGGCGCGACGGCTGCCACCCACTCGGAGCAACGCCGGGAGACGATTCGTCGGGAGACAACACTCCACGTCATCAGCCCGGCCAGCCACCGCCAGGGACTGGGTCTGCTGGTTTCACCATGCCGTTCGATCGTTCGTCATCGGCCGGCTTTCTCCCGAACCCTGTTCGATTATTATTATTGATTCGATATAGCTACTGCCGTTAGCTTTGGCCGAAGGAACGCGCCTGTTTACCAATATTAATCACATGTAGAGCTTTCGCAGTGATCGCAGAAGTGGATACGATGAAGAAGTAAACGGTCAGCCAGGGCTAGCTATCAATCATCTAATGACAACCTTGAGCAATCAAGTGGAGCAGAGGAAAACTTCGAATAAAATAATTCTAACGTGGTATGAGCGAAACGTCCGAAATGATTTTTAATTGATAGCGAAGAATTGTGAGTTGTTATATGCTCTTCGAGCTTGCGTGTTTTTGCTTGCGATGCTCTGCCTAAAGCATGAGCACAAGTTCAAAAGTCAGATTTTAAAGAAAGACACTTACACATTACAAACATAAAAAATGCTTGCAAAAAATTCACTTATTATTTGTTTAATTTATGTTTATTCAGCTAATAAGCTTTAAACCAATTTATTTGCATACAGATACAGATGTTTAAAATAAAAACAGTGCTTCTTCACTTCTTTAGAAATTGAGAAAAATTGAAATAAACTAGGCTTTTATGATAAGTTACTAGAGGATTTGCTTTAAAAAAACGATTGCTTTGAAAGCGTTGTTATTTCGAACAATTAGATTTAAATGACCGATAAGACGTTAGTGGATGAAATATTTAACGTTTTTGTTAATCATCCTGGTTTTTCTAGACCTTGTGTTTTATTTTTTTATTGATTTTGTTACTTCGCATTAAAGATAACGGACTCAGAAGCTCATTGGAACCTTTTTCTAACTCTCTAACTCAGTTGTCCACTGATCAACTGTAACTACTCAAAAAAACTGATATACAAAAATTTAAATTTGAAAACATAAATTAGATTACTCCCGAGTAAGTCTCGGAATGTCTCGAGGAGGCTTTAGGATAAGGTCTATCTGTGATACAAGCTTAAGTTCCTGACCGAAGCCTCTTGGAGTAAAACAAAATCATTAATTAGATTCAAGCTACAAAGCCGCTCTTGAAATCCGAATTTTGAACATTTGCTGTTGCGATAACGTAAGACACCATTTTCAACAGGTAAGCAAAAAAAGTGTTCGGAGTTCATATAGGCAATCCTTTTAAATGTGGAATAAATAGTTTGTTATAAAAAATATATAAAAATGCAAGTTAAATGCAAGTTCAACTAGTTAAAAACATTTGCATCCACGACCGTGAAGGACGTTCTAATCAACAAATGCTCCAGATTGGCAGGATGTTTTTTGTCATGTCTTCGCTAGCAGCAGACCGAAGAATCGCACCGCCAAAGATTCGGTGCAAGTTCTTTTCACCGAAGCGTTGCGCGGATGGTTTCTAGAAGAAACTCCCGGACTGTGCCGTAAAACCCTCAGCATCATACGCTCGGAGCAAAGTGTCGCATTAAAATGAGTTTTGGTCTTCCGACTCCGCACCTCACCTCGCCAGCCAGAGACCGGGGACAGGGGGAACCATGATCGAGCTTCTTCGGGAAGAGTTGCTACCTCAGTTAATCTGCTTTTAAGAGCGCACTGATAACCGAACTCGCGCGACTCCGCGTACGCAATCATCGCCCGCAGGCCAAGTGCTGCTGCTGTGCGGAGTGCCACGCCACCAGGCCGCAGCTAATAGGAGGATCCGAAATTTGGCCGATTGCAGCCACGGTTATCACGGTCCGGGAACGACGGTACGGCCTTAATCCGGTTCGATTGCTAGCTTTCCGCGCCGCGTCCAACGAAGCGATCGCCATCGCGGTTCGTGGCGGTTTGCGTCGACAACGGAGAAACCCTGGGTTGGACTGGAACGACGGAAAAAAAGCCTAAAGAGGAGGGGATCCCGAAAGCAGATCTTCCGTAATCTCCGCACCGAACGCCGATAGGACGGGCTTCTCGATCGTTCTCCTCCCTATCACCGTGGCTTATACGCTCCGATAGGCAGCGAGGGGTCGCATTGCAATCACCAGGGATCAACCGAGAGTGTGGCCGACCTTTAAGCGGACGTTCGGTGAAGTACGAGGAGTCCGTGCCGTCCAAATTTTGCCTTCCAACTCCAGCAAACGAGCACAAACAATGTTTAATCTGGATTCTCCATTTCATTGCCTCCAAGTGGTTAAAATTTAATTTAGTTAAAATTTCTAAGGAATGTGGAAAATACTGTACAATCTTTCGTAGTTGGCCTTTGGCACACATAGATTTTTAATCTGTAGCATATTATAAAAAATAAAGTTCTAATTATCGTTGTTTTTTAATTAGTTTAACCGTTATTAAAGCAACCTTTAAGATCGATTTGAACATTTTTTTTATATTTTTGCTAGAACATCTACTTTTTAATAACAGTTTTATTTTAGTATATTATCTGGCTTTCGACTGTTTTCTGACTAATACCCATAAGTGCACAGCTTAAAGCAAATCTGGATACATTTGAATTAACAACCTGAATGTATTTAATAAAATGCAAACCCAGTCATCTTTTGATATTTATATAAATTAAATAAACTAAAATAAAATTTTAAAAATATTTTTCCAGGCAAAGCAATATTTGAACATGACGTCTGATATCTGACGTCTGAAATATTAAAACAAACGACAAACGACAAACGATGATGAATAATCCTAAACTTATTATGCTATCAACTATGCAACAATTATGAGAACATTATATGAAACAAAAACGAATGGAACTAAAAACAAAATTGATTTTTGACTTAAAGAAAAACGACTTTCAATTACACAGCGCAAATGCCGTCGGCACCGTTTGCAGTGACTCTTTAGCTCACACCCAATAAACACTTACTTTTCTCTTCTACAAGCTTACACGGTGTCTTTTCCTCTTTATTTAGGTGTTATTTCGTGATTTTCGTAATCCTTATTTTTGAACAGTTTGTTTGATGATTAATTATAATTTGCCTTTTTCTCATCCGAAATTTTCGCGTATGACAACAATCATTACTTACGTTTTTGAAGTAGTGGCTTAGGGTTGGACTGCTTTCTGCGTGACATGATCATTGATGGACTTGGTGACCCTCTCTGGAGACTTTCGGGCGGGAAAAAGTGTTTACAAAACCACCGCACGGACAGACCAGCACGTCAGCTCGGACTGCTTGACTCAGCTCATTCACACGCCCCAGGATTACGCACGAGGATCACGAAGCAAATTCAAACCGCAAAGGGACATGAAGCCGATCGTCACCGGAATAAAAAAAAAACTCACCAACAAACTTTCGCCAGAGCTCGGGTACGCTTGACACATACACACACACACACACATACACTCTTATCAAAATACACACAGAGACGCACCGCTTAGACAGGTAGTAGCCACAACTTTACCGAGGTACACTAGCAAGGATTCACAACTGGACGCCTTTAAACTTCAATGTAAACTGTTGCGTCGGGTAGGATGAGAACGGATTAGCAAAACAACACCACAGGGCGATAATTTATTTGACTTCACACGCACAAGGAATTCGTATAGCACAACCTTTGTTTCGTCTGATGGTATGTTTTACACATTAATATTTGACGAAACTTTCTATGCCATTTTTTTTAACGGCATATTATCTGTTGACAGCTGGAGAGCTTTTGGAAATTTGCTTCGTTTTTCTTTTTTTTAAATTTCGACGATCACTCGTTATTGCACATGTCGCTGTTCAGATCGGAGTGTTTGCCGGGTGCGTTCAAAAGATCATTTTCCTCACTTTTCCGTTGTCACACGCACGCTGAGCACTTGTTTGAGTTTTGGAACGTGCCTGCGGACAGTTAGTGTACTATTCCCGACAGACGATGATCGGACGAGTGCGTACCGGTTTGCCAGTGGGGCAAAACAATGGGTTGAGATAAACACGTCCACAGAAACACACATACACCCTCGCTTGTACGCACACATACGTTCGGCCGGACGCCAACAGAGTCGCTGATGGATCCCGAATTGGGGCCCGCGGAAAATGACGTTTAACCAGCAGTAGCGTGTCGAATCAACTAACGACCGCGTCGTACTAGGAGTGCTTGCAAAGCTCCGGCGCGGCCTGCCTTCGGTCGTTGACGCGCTCCATTGCGACGCTTCGTGCGCGTCGTGACGTTTCGCGTTTCTCCGAAGCTCCACCGAGAGCTCGAGAGAGGGGAGCACCGAACGTGTAGCGCAACCGTTTGCGGGGGTGCAGGGGGATCCAGTGCGACGCTCCGGTTGTATCAAAACAAACGGAATCCCTGCGTGTGGGTGTGCGTGTGCACTGAATGGGCCACCGTGCACACTGTTACCAGCCCTATCCGTATAGGGATCCCGCGGTACGAAGTTGCATTCTTTTTGTAACGTCCCCGCGGTACAAAATCACTCTCGACACTCAAAATCCACCATCCTCTCCCTGTTTCCACTATGATTTTTACCCCTCAACTCTACAAACTCATCCCGTCGCGCTACAGAGCAAGCTCGCTCGGCTTGTTTGTCAAAAAACAGATCTGTTTTCATCCTAGTAGCCTGCGCAGTGATGTAGTTTTGTTCGAAGTGCTGTAATCGTGCACCGAGTAAAGTGGATTATTTTGGATGTAAAAGCGGATTTCAGGTGTGAATTTCTGTATAAAAAGTGTTTATGCATCGTTTTTTTCTGAAATATATTGCAAAACGATAAGTTTGCGAAGAACAGCTATCGAAAAGAACGCCAACACTGAACAACCAGAATCGAACTTAGCCGTGGCTTGAAGGTTTCGTGAGCTGTCCTGTTTGCCGTTCCAGGGCACATGAAGCCGTATAATATGTGTAAATTGTATTGAAAGTTTAAATATAGATAAATAAGTGTGAAAAATATTATAGGAATTGCTTGAGTTTGGTTTCATTTCGAGCTGACATTTCTACCCCGGGCATTGGGTATCCCGGGGTACAGGGGAAAAGCAGTAGGGGGGTTCATTTTGAGGAGGGCGTTCATTCACGCAGCCGCTCACGGTAACCCAAACATCCTGCATCTCTAGAAAATTTCAGAGCAAAATTCAGTCTTGCAGGATTGTAGCAGGGGCACTTGCAGGTGCAACGTTACAAAAAGAATGCAACTTCGTACCGCGGGGGTTGCACCTGCAAGTGCCCCTGCTACAATCCTGCAAGACTGAATTTTGCTCTGAAATTTTCTAGAGATGCAGGATGTTTGGGTTACCGTGAGCGGCTGCGTGAATGAACGCCCTCCTCAAAATGAACCCCCCTACTGCTTTTCCCCTGTACCCCGGGATACCCAATGCCCGGGGTAGAAATGTCAGCTCGAAATGAAACCAAACTCAAGCAATTCCTATAATATTTTTCACACTTATTTATCTATATTTAAACTTTCAATACAATTTACACATATTATACGGCTTCATGTGCCCTGGAACGGCAAACAGGACAGCTCACGAAACCTTCAAGCGACGGCTTAGTTCGCTTCTGGTTGTTCAGTGTTGGCGTTCTTTTCGATAGCTGTTCTTCGCAAACTTATCGTTTTGCAATATATTTCAGAATAAAACGATGCATAAACACTTTTTATACAGAAATTCACACCTGAAATCCGCTTTTACATCCAAAATAATCCACTTTACTCGGTGCACGATTACAGCACTTCGAACAAAACTACATCACTGCGCAGGCTACTAGGATGAAAACAGATCTGTTTTTTGACAAACAAGCCAAGCGAGCTTGCTCTGTAGCGCGACGGGATGAGTTTGTAGAGTTGAGGGGTAAAAATCATAGTGGAAACAGGGAGAGGATGGTGGATTTTGAGTGTCGAGAGTGATTTTGTACCGCGGGGTATTTTTCACACTTATTTATCTATATTTAAACTTTCAATACAATTTACACATATTATACGGCTTCATGTGCCCTGGAACGGCAAACAGGACAGCTCACGAAACCTTCAAGCGACGGTTTAGTTCGCTTCTGGTTGTTCAGTGTTGGCGTTCTTTTCGATAGCTGTTCTTCGCAAACTTATCGTTTTGCAATATATTTCAGAAAAAAACGATGCATAAACACTTTTTATACAGAAATTCACACCTGAAATCCGCTTTTACATCCAAAATAATCCACTTTACTCGGTGCACGATTACAGCACTTCGAACAAAACTACATCACTGCGCAGGCTACTAGGATGAAAACAGATCTGTTTTTTGACAAACAAGCCGAGCGAGCTTGCTCTGTAGCGCGACGGGATGAGTTTGTAGAGTTGAGGGGTAAAAATCATAGTGGAAACAGGGAGAGGATGGTGGATTTTGAGTGTCGAGAGTGATTTTGTACCGCGGGGGATGAACCACGATGCTCGCGACACGGACACTGAGTTACCATGGAAAAACAATCAGGTTCACTGGCTGAGCCAGGGGAAGGCAACCTTCCCCAACAAAACGCGGGTCAACGATGTTTCGTAGAGGGAGCACACTAGCAGCGGTTTTTTTTTCCCTCAAATTCTTCCATCGACGATGATGATGAGAGCAACAGTCGGTTACCGAGCGACCACATGGTTTTCGGCTTGTCGTTCTCCGTGCGCCAAGCAATCACGTGGCCGTCGGGCGTGTGTGAAGCATATTTAGAACTGCGTCTTCCCCTTCCGTAATCTGATCCGTAGCGAACGTGAAAGAAGCGGGAGAGCTCGACGAATACAATCGACCAAGCGCGCTGCCAGTGAAGCGAGACGAATGCTTTGTCCCGTCGGACCAATGGTGGCCGCCCGGTCGTGGCTCGATCGTTGCCGCGAACACCGGATTTCGTACTGCTCCAACGGCCGGTCGCGGCGCCGTATAATGAACGCCATCACTGGACTCATTCGTTCCGAGGGCGCCTTGATGAATCGGCAGCGCCCATTGGCCACCATTCCGTTCCACATACTGCTTTGCCACCTTTTAACAGCACACACACACACACACAAATGTGAGAATTTTGCGATTGCGATCGCCGATGGAGCCGCCAGGTCATTTGAGCTAGCTGGAAAGTGTGCGCCCGATGCTGATGGGCATAAACAATTAATGATTTTTTCCGATTGCTTTCGGGGACATTTTCATACAAAAATCACGTTTCACACTTCATCGACGGCATATTTTCACATCTCATTACAGGACCTGACGATGTCATTGCCGGCGAGGTCGTTACATGCTTTCCGCGCATCAAATTTGTCACTGCGCCGTGCCCCTTATCGCTTTATTACGTGGGGGAATTGCGATGCACTGTTCGTGGCTCATGAGGATCGTTAAACCCCGACCCCACACTGCGTGTATTAATTTCGTACAAATTTATGGCAGCCAACATAAACCTAAAAGGAACTGTGTATCTTGTTGCATTCGGACGAACTTCTTTCGTCTTATACATGGAACAGGCGCAAAATTTGCGTTCCTTCAAAGTAATGTGCCATAAATAAACGCAAACGCCATGCAATTCAATTGTCGGTAAGGTTAAAGGTCTGGATGCTGTCTGGAGAAGAGGGTGGCACAACAAGCTACACGAGCTGTACGGAGGCTCCCCTTTCGAAATTTTGTTGCAAACGTTGGGAAATTCTACTTGAACAGTAGTTTGAACATGTTGCGAAAATTCCTACCAAAAGATGTCCTTGGTTGCGACCCCTCAGGATCCAGTATAGCGAGTACAATGACTTGACCAAGCGAATCAACACTCGATTGACCACTCGATCACGACTTTCGATTCAAAAGCAGGTTTTAAATAAATTGGAATTGTTCACAACATTACAATAAAGGATGCGCAAGTATCGCAACAGGAATGTATCCTGATCCAGAAAACAATTAGCCTTTTCCACAACTCAAGGAAACATTCAACTTTCTTGAAACGAGTCAGCATCCTTACAAACAGTAAAACATTTAATCAGCTTTTTTCTGCTACATGATTGGTCGTATTGTAATCATGATCAAATCAATTATTTGAAAATTTATTCAAAGTTCTTCAGTAGAAGATAAGTAGCTATGTATCAAAATACCACTAGACAAATGTGAATTTTCACCCAGATAATAAAAAGTCGAATCGCAATAGCAATAAAACAAAAACGAAATCGGCTAGGGTTATTTGATAACTGTCGATTATTTAAAGAATGCTTAAACAGAATAGAACAACCACGAGACACTTTTATAATACTGAACAATCAACTCGTCTCTCATTCGTATTAAATCGCGTGCCAAATCTGTAAAAACATGGGTCAAATAAGTGTTTCGACCCTACAATGATGGTGGCAACAAATAATTTCAGATTTCGGATTTGTATCTAAATTGCTCTGATTTGTCTCCAACCCGATTTTGCGCACCGCTTACGAAGAGTAAGATTTTTTATGCAAATCCACTGCTTAAAGCCATGTACCATGTAATCTGGTTCAATTCCTGGCACCACAACACCGGATAGTTACTGAAAAAAAAACAAATTCCCAACACTAGTTTCTATTTTCGAAATTATCCTCAAATCATCGTTTTAGGAAAACATCGAACAGTTCGTTAAAGCTTTCGCTGTTCAATCGGGCTTTTATGACGATTCAAAGCTTTTAAACAATCGTACAACTTGTGAAGCAAAGGCAACTACAAAAAGCTTACTTTACGAACTGACAACTAGATGGCGCTAGCGAACCGGTTAGGGGACCACAATTGAGTACATATCGTTTTTCACCGAAAACGGTTCTTCAAACAAACAATAAATGAAGCCGTTTTTGGCCAATTTACAGTTTTAACCGTCGCCTCAATGACAAAAAAAACATACGTAACCATATGACCGCCTACCCGGGTAGGCCATACATTTTGTATGGGAGTTCGCATTTTTCTGTACTTTATTTTGTTCATCTCTTGTTCTTGACTTCGTATCGAGTTGAAATTTCCAGTGAAGATGCGTAAGAATGGTAACTAACATATTGTAGAGTGACTGGAATTTTATAAATCCTTTTAATATTTTAATTTTTGCTTCAAATAATGTTTACTCCTTACGGCAATGAACGCCTACCCGGGTAGGCCATACATTGTGAATGGAAGTTTGCGTTTTTCTGTACTTCATAGCTTGTATCTATTGGTTTAGAAGTCGTAAACGAATGAAATGTTTAGTAAAGCTACCTAACAATGTTTACTATAATATTCTGGAAAAATTTTAATTTAAGAAAATGTTAAAAAGTTTTATTTTTGCTTCCAATTGATTTTCACAAAATGAACATTCAGCTTGATAGTGCAATTAATCTTATTATATTTCATTATTCAACTTACCATAAGAGCTCCAATATAATAATAATCATAATTCTTATAATCTACGCTTCAAGTTGTTAAATTTAAAGCTTAAAGAAAACATTAAACACATTGATTACATCTAGTTATATGTACAGAATGTACACCGCAAACAGGCTTCTGACATCTTTCGCATGCTTTTCTAGTTGATCTTTTGGTTCCGCATAAGTAACAGTTACCTTTATGCTTAATTCGTCCCGATGCATCATGATTCTCTAGATCTTCTTGATTGTTTTGAGTAAGTAGTTGACGATGGCCTAATATACTCTCTGCACCACTGCGTTATACAAAATGCCGCATAAATTGCTTATTTTCGAAGCGGCTTTCAATTTCTGCAATCGCCAGTCGTTCGCTTAGTTCTTGTAAAAACAAGTGTCTGCGGTGCAGCAAATGCGGCTATGTCTAAGATATTGTACAAAAAGCAAGAGGCCACCTGTAAGTCTTTCTCTTCGTAGACTATTCAGAAAGGAATTTATCCATGATATATACTCCTCCTGTGGTTTTTTCTTCGGCCCTTGGATTTCCTTATCATAATGTATGGTGGATAGAAGCACTACAGCGCTATTTTTTAAGTTATGTACGAGCACATGGTAACAATCTCACTAAAGACAAATAAAGTGGATTGCACTTCTCTTCCTTTCGGGTTAGAAAAATTATCAGGAACAAAGGTTCGCTGTTTGTTAATTGTGCCTAATAGAGCTAATTTATAGTCTAACATCAAAAAGATGGCCACATTACAGCAGACAGTCTGCAATTATGAAAAGATATACTTCTGAGAATAGACGAATCTGGACGTATAGAAGAATGTCTGGCTACTGTGTACTTTATAAAGTGCAGCAATAAGAACATCACCGAAGGTAAATTAAGGACAAAGTAAAATAACGGACTAGGAAATAATCGCATTCTATTTGATGTGTCTTTTGTACATTTCACCTACTCAGTTAGGCCTTTCACATGTACGAATTAAACATACACGTAAAATTATTTAAAGCAAAAACAAAAATTCTTAATGAGTTTTTAAGAATTCAGTTTTTCCACAATATGTTAGTAAACATTGTTGTGCCGTTTCACTACAAATTTTCACTCGATACTACGTTTGGATGAAAAGATACACGCTATAGAGTACAAATCGGGCAAAGTCAAGTTCAATATGTATCTGTCACCCAAGAAAACTGAGGTAGAGATAAGGGGTAATCATTATTTGAAGCAGACATTTTGGGAGTTATTGAATTTTTAAATTATATTTCCTCCACTACATGATATTAAACCTTCTTGCGCAACATCACCGAAAATTTCAACTCGATACAATTTCTGTAATAAGAGATAAACGAAATAAAGTACAGAAAAATGCGAACTCCCATACAAAATGTATAGCCTACCCAGGTAGGCGGTCATTGACGTAAGGGGTATGAATCGAAAAATGCGGGAAAAAAAATTAAATTTTTTTCAAAAATTTTCTTTTTTCGACTAAATGATTGAAAACACATTACTTGAGGCATTCTAAAAATTTAGAGTCAATACGATTGTTCAATTTAAAGTTATTACAGAAAGAAGTTGCAAAACTTACCCGGGTAGGCGGTCATAGAGGCTAGGGTTAATAAAGAATAAATGATTATTTGTATTTTTATGCTTAAAATAATTTTTTTTAAATTTTTTTCTTTTTTCGAAAAAACGATGGAACACATCTTTTTTGAGACATTCTAAAAATGTAGAGTCAATATGATAGTTCAATCCAAAGTACTTACAGAACGAAGTTACAAAACAAACCCGGGTAGGCGGTCATACACACTAGGGTTAACACATTTTATTTTTAGCAACCAGTGATCACGAACGTCGTTGGGAGAAATCTTATCCGGCGCCGATGTTTGCGATCTTCAATCTAGGTCATCAACTTGCACCACCTTCCATGGTTTGTTTTAAATTTAACAAAAATTCTGTCAACCTTGGACACCTACTCCGGCACAGCGCTAGACGCTTCCTGCACTTTTCCCCCAGAGAGATGGCAGCATATCGGTCACTTGTCTCTCAAACCGGTTCAACCTTGAGCAATCCTCCTACCCCCCTGCCCCCCCCCCCCCCCCTCCCATTCGGTGACCATGGGGAGGTCAACTGCGGCCACATCGTTTGTTTTCTCATCCCAACGCGAGCCGGGCGAACGTTGACGATTTTTTAGAGTCCGGTTCGAACCGGCTCGGAAAGTCTCGAACAAATTTCGACAATTCTGTTGACCGTATGGTGAGTAAACAACAAAACCCGACCCGGTCGGCTAACTTAGAACACTCTAACAACGAGTTGTTTACGAATCGTGTGCTGCTTATTTCGGGGGCGGTAAAATGTGTATCGTTAAGCTAAGCGGGAAACACATCTCCAAAAACAATGTTTTTTTACGTGATGAAGATACTGCTGATAGTTTTTTTAATCGTACAGAACTTGATTTGCACCCCATTTATGTATGTTTTAAGTTGTCCCTCAGGCAACATTCGATTGACCATCATCAATGAAGTCGAACATCCGGAATGGCTCGCTGGCAAAATCACACTACCCTCGGGAAGAGGTAGAGTTCTACTTTTCTCGGAATTGTAGGGGATTTACCGGGCAAAAAAGATGCTGATATCGAATGGGCAATTTTCCCACATCACTTCCGGCACGGTGCGCGGATTCTCGTTAATCTGTAGAGACCCGTTCTGATCTACGGGTAATTAACTCCCGGTAGAAACAACAAATGTCATGTAGTTACCATGGCAGCCAGGTTGTGTCGCCCATGAGGAGGAAAATTATAGATCCAGAATTCCCAGCGAAGGGAAGGGCAGATTTTCAGAAATCATTATATTGCCTCAACGTTTCGATTCACCATATAGTGGTTGTGGAAAAGGGAGGAATTTGTGACTTGCTTCTTATCCAAACAATCATTATTATAGCTCCTCTAATCGATTGTAAAGATGCTCGAAATCCTTATAAGCTCCTGCCATCCTTAAATCCTTATAAAGCCCTGATTCGACTCGAAAAACCATTTATGCGCTCTCGCCTACTGGGAATGGTATCTTACCATCGGATTGATGATTTAATTTGCCCAGTTCACCCTGTTCACCATGACTCCCCACGCCACAACCACGGGATGCACCTCCGACACCTGTCGCATGCATAATAACCACACTGTCTGGCCGTGATCGATCGATGAATGAACCGTGTGCCACCGATGGTGGAAGTTGGTCCGCGTGTGCCAAATCAGCCCTGTTCCACCCGGCAAAGTGTCGAAAATAGAGTCCTTGCCCTTCTCACTCGCAGATGCACCGTGCACCGGGTTGGGGTTCCCTAAATTTAACTACACTGGGCGGGAGTGTTCCTTGGACGATCAAGAGGGTTGATCACGAAGTGTCGTAGTGCCATTTTTACTAGCGTCGTGCGCGGCCAGTAAACGTGACATTCGTGAGGGGAAAAACGATGTTTATAAAAAGCTGTTGTAGCTCATTGCAAGAAAGAACCTAACATACGTCATCGTTACCGGATTCGGAGGAAGGTTGTTAACGCCGACTTTTCAAGCGTCGCGCGTCCGTCGAAGAAACAAAGCAGGCCCTGAAGTGGATTTGTTCTCTCCGTCCCGATCGAGCACTTCGATTGCGCTCTCCTCTTCCCTGTAACAGTGGCGGTTGTTTATCGACATTCTTTCACCCGTGCTTCATTTGTTATTCAAAGGCTCTCCGTCCTTTGCAGTTCTACCTGTTCCCGCAACGTCTCGCTACAGGTCGGTGCTTTCGGAAGGTTCGGTCTGACATGACCGGGCATGGCACTTTCAAAACCGCCCCGTAAGCCCGGGCCTTGTTTGCCTCGGGTGATGATTCACTGGAAAATCCCAGCACTCCACGGCTTGTAGATTGAGGCGTGCATGCATATCAGTGCGTCACGACAAGTGCGTCACCGTTCGTTGCGAGGTTGTGCCGTGGGTTGTCCTCTTCCATTCCGCCGTCGCCTGCGATCGTGTTTCATGCATCAAAGCATCGCCTGAACACCGCGTGTGCCGTCTCGTGACTACAAGCAATCCGAAAACCGGTTTTGAATCTCGCCGAAGTTTCTCGCGCCGCACGCCCTCTTGCTTTTTCCTTTTCGCCAATGCGTCATCGTTTCTGTTTGGTGTCATCATACCTAGTTATTATTCTCTTACCTCCTGCGTTCGCGATGAATGTGACGGGCGAACGATGGACACGGAGCGAGATGCGGAAATGGACGTCTTCGCCGATGATGAGACGAAATTCGGCGAATTGTTGTTTTCCTCCAATATTGACAAGCATCATCCACCCCGCGATGAGCAGAAACGTCAAACTAAAGGCAAGAAAACATCAACATCAGCAGCCGTGCGCTTTTTTCGGCTCGATCCAGTTGGCGGCGCCGAATATGTCTTGTTGCATGCTTATGTCTGGGAGCAAAAGTCACAATAACACTTAACCGCGGTGTGCGAACACAAAGCACAAACAGTGTCGTCGCAACCGGAAGGTTTCATCTGGCATCCGCCTGGCGAGGAATGGAGGTGAGCCCCCGGTTCGGAAAGCGCAAACACATTCCTTTCGCCTCTTTCTGTCCGGACGTACGCTACCTGCTCTGTATGGTGCGCAAGAGGAAAACACGAGGGAAAAAGCGTTCGCAAAGTAAATTATCACCCGCGCGAAGTCCCAAGAAGCTGCCAGGACAGGCTGCGAAAGACGAAAATAACACGCACTTGGTAACGCAACTTAGTAGCAGGCAGCGCTAGCCATCGTCGATCGCAGGCAGTAAACATCATCTCGCGACCTCGCTAGAAACGGCGCCACCAGTTCCTCAAGAAGACAGAGCGCGAGAAAGCATACAGAAAAAAGAGACGGCGCCCAAAAGAGCGGCAAATTTTTAACGCGAGTCGAGCAAAGGCTTGCTGTGGATCGTTCTGTTTCCCAAAAAATCCCCATAGCAACCGCACGAACGAAGCAAACATCTCGTTGTCGGATGTTGCCTGTTGTCGACATATGACGAAACTGTAAACCTTTCGGATGAGGAGATCGCATGGCTGTTATCTTTTTAGATAAGTTTTTTTTTTCGACGAGTTACAAAAGCGCCAAAGCATTGCGTAACTGCGGCAAGCCTTTTCATCATATTTTTGCTCCTGCTTTGCTAAAAAATCTTCCTCACAAAATATCCTCTAAAACGATTGTTATTAAACCCTGGACAAATAAATAAACCCATCAAAAAGTTCCCAACAAGTGTTGCGGACATTTTACTTGAATCAATTGAATTTATCTTATTTCATCAAATCAATTCACCCATCTTTTTTAACTACACCTAAATTAATTGAATGAGCCATCTTCGTAAACCTTCCCAGGACCATTCTTGACCTTTCTACAAGAACCGTCCGTCACGGTTCCTCTTACTCTATATTTGAGCACACCACCTCACCATCCGCGAGACCAACATGGACTCGGTTCGGATTTCGACCTGTTTGGACTGGGTTTTCCGTGCACCATTCAAAGAACAAACCCAAAAAACTGGACAGGATGATAACCCGCCGCTAGATCGATCGATAATTCCAAGGACATCCGGACGTTCGGGCGTGGCAACGGTACATGGCGTTGCTTGATCCGCGTAGTGTCCATAGCGAACTCCAACGTTCGCTTACAATTGGTAAACATAGAGGATTTTTCGGAGGAACTATGCGGTTTACTGGCAAAACTACCCGCGTACAACCCAATCACCAAATTGCCCAGTTCCTAATGATGGAAGCGCAATCCTAGTATTGAGCGCGTACGTATTGCGTCTAAATATCCGCTTCCCAGAAAAACGGATCTCCAAAAGCGTGGGTTGCCGGTTTCCAGCACCGTGTGAAAATTCTCCGAAAAGGACTATGCCGACTGACGTCATTAGGCCCTGAAAATCGCCCACCACGACCATCCGGTAGAGCTCCCATTCATGGACGCAGAAAGGGATGTTCGTTCGCCCACGCGTTTTCAGGGACATTCCCGGCTCCAGGGCCAGGCCAGGTTTCAGTGCCAAGGCAAGGCAGCCACCCAAGGCAAAGATCAAGGTCTTGCGCATGGCCGTTGCGGGGCCGGTCTTTTTCGCTCTCGCGGGCTTCGCCGGGACTCTCCCCGGGGGCAGAAAAACGCTCAACATGGAAAAGCCGCCCGGCTCGATGCCCGGCCCGGCCGGCGAAAGAACTCCGGAGTATTCCGGGAGCGCGTATTTTCGCCCATTCCCGTAATGACGTCATTCGGTAGCTGTTTTCCGGTAGCTGGCGCGTGAAAGGCATGCGCGCGTAATTTGATGAATGAAGGCGGAAAGCGAAAGGAAGCCGTTTGTTGCTCTCGTTCGCACCCTTCGGCGAGCGGTGGCCACAGCCGGAAGTTTAATGGAGGTGATGGGGGGGAGGGGGGAGGGCGTAATATCGATCCGACTTCTCCGTTTCCATTTTCCCCCACAAAGGCACAACCTACCCCAGCCGGTTGCTTGCTAGCGGGGGGTCGATGTTTGGGTTTTTCACGTAACTGTGTGGACGTGCAAGCCATATTCCACGTTCGTTTCCTCCCCAACCGCTCCGATTCGTTGCCAGCAGTAAGTTTTCCGATTGACGTCAATGTGCGAGGAAAAACCGGGGAAAAGGTAAAGCCGGTACCCGGTACCGAAAGGCTTCATTCACAAAAACGAACGGCCTGCGAACCCGCTAGCGCCCTGTTGGATGGTCACATCACGCACCTTCACGCTATCGATCCTGCCTGCAGCAAACAACTCTTTTCGGTGGGATTTTCCTCCAAATCACGGGACGGCCCCATTAATTTGAGCCACCTCAGTTTGCGGCACCATGTCTCTTTGAAAGGTCTTCTTGATGTGTGGCAAAAAAAATCCAATATTTCACCTTTTGCTCTCAGCAGTATGCTGTAGCTGCGAATTGCTATCGGAGCCACACACACAAAAAGACCACAAAGCCACAAATAAGATGCGGGAAATCAGAAAACCTTCGCTGCGTCATGTAATGCGGTACATCGTATGCTTCAGATGTTGGTTGGGTATGAAAATTTGATGACCTGACCTGACAGATAAATGGTCCAAACTGGGGAAAGAAAAACAGCAGGTTTGATCGATAAACCACCAGTGCCAAAGGTGGTCGGGGATAAAAACGAGGGGCCTCTTTTCGATTCGATTCGGGTGCCAATTTCCATGCCGAAATGCTGGTCTTAGACAGTTTTTCTACCATCTTCAGGCCTAGTTTTCAATAACTTTTCGCATTTATTTTAAATTAAGCTCAAAACATTTCTGCGACTTGTAAAGCAATTTCAATTTCGTGGAATTTTGGTGTCTTGTGTTTTACAATAACATTCGTTTAATGCAATTTTGGTCTTCTATGCATTCTCTTCCACACTTAGGAATAAAATGGCTCAATTTGTGTTATTTTCGGTACAGAACATTAACGATTTAGATTACGCTAATCGCTTTAGATTTTGCAACAGAATGTACACTTACCGCAGTTCATTTTATCCCATCAAGTTGCATTTGGATGTGTTATCGTCTCTTTTACAAACCTTAAATATCCATTAGTCAGTTAACGTTTGAAGGAAATGTGTAATCTTAAAGCTCCTACATACTCCGACAAAGATAAATTTATGAATTCCACCTTAGCCTCATGGTAACACGCTCGTCGATAGTTTATTTGTTTTGGAAAGCAATTCACCCGCTTGCCAACACAGGCAAAATTTGTAAACGTTTGTAAAAAATCTGATACCAAGTCCTGTGCCCACAACGAATATTGGAATCCTTGCGGGGAGCTCCAGGGAATAACGAAGAACAGCGTGTTGGGAGGTACGCCTACGCACGTTCTGGAATATGCTCCTCCAGCGGCAAAGTCCTCTTCTATTTTAATCCATCCCCCATAACACGCTATTCCCTTTGGCCTTCCCCCGGATCCAAACCTTTCCGACCATTCATTTTCGACCATAATTCCCACTGGTGGATCCTTATTGTGAGTTCATTCATAATCGACGAACCTTCGGCGAACGCACTCGCTTGTTGTGCCAGTGTCGAAGTCGGAAATGTCTGTTTGGAGGCGCCATTCGGAAAAGGGGGCTCCCTAAAACGAGGCAACAAAAAGGAAGGAAAAAAAAGGACAGCTCAAGTACGAGCGCGTGGGAGTGGAACGTGTGCCACGCGCGCAAATACACCCACAAATACGAAGGCAACACGTCCGCCCTGTTGGGTTGATGGCTCGAAAGAGGAAGAAAAAAACGGTTGCTCGTTCCGGCCGGCTCAACTCGAACAAAACAGAGTGTCTGTATGTGTGTGTATGTGTGTGGGCATTTCAATTGTAATTTTTCCCTATCCTATTTTCCCCGAGAGGACCATTCTGCTATGGACACGCGAGCGAAGGCACGAGGAGCAAATACTAAAGGCACACATTTTCAGAAAGCTCATTTTCCTCGCATCCAACCCGCAATGACGTAAGTGCGCCGTAACCGGGGCTTTTCTTCTCATTTGTGCCTTCCGTCCTTTCTGTAAGTTACATGGTTACAGTTCCCTCTCGCTCTCTCCGCCTCCTTCGATTCCAAAATGGCGAGCGCGATTTGCGTCAATCGCGTCGCGTGGGCCCGATTTTCCCGGCACTTTCCATGCAGCCGCCGGTGCCGCCTTCGGTTGCCCTTTGGCCTCTTGACCTTTTTTGCCCCGTCGTTGACGGCTGAATGTCACCCCGTGGGCGCACCAACACACATACACACACACACACGAGCGATCGTAGCTGAATGGAGCAGCCGAAACGGTGGCGGGACGGCGATTGTTCGGTGGGAAGTCGGCGCGCATGGCAGGTTGTGGAAAAGCGTTTCCATGAATGAACGTGAGTCGCAGTTTGTTATCGATTCGCCTCGGGTCGGGTGGAGGGGGTGGTTGTTGGGTGGGTGAAAGGTTACGCGAACTGAAGTGAACGATACGGCGCCCGGTCGGATAGCATTACCAAGTTCAGGGATGCGGAGCTGGCGCAAGGACGAATGCTGAAGTAAAAAAAAACACACACACAAACGCGGCTCGATGCCATGAAGAGATTGGTAAGAGCAAGGAGAGGCACGAGAGAGTTTTCAATTATTGATATCGCACCGCGGTCGTGGGAATTGTGGAGAAAAAAAATGAGTAGGCGTTGGACTAAAATGTGTTCCAGCCTGGAAGCGTGTATTTGCGTAGGTTGCTGTTTTTTGAAGCAATCAATCAAAATTACTGTGCCTCGTTTTTATTTTCAACCAGTTTCGTATGTCTATAAGTTGATTAGCATCAAGTGCGAAGAAAGGAAGCATCTCACTGACTAACGATAATTCTAAGGAGTAAAAAAAAGAAAGACGCACCATAAACATATTAAAAAAGAAAAAAAAACATTGGCTTAATTTTAATGCGTTGGACCATTCTCAAATTACATGGTTTGCATTGTTGTCAAAACGGTTCCACATTTTTTTCTAGCAAAGTTATGAGGTCTTACAAAAGGGCTACATTTTCTAAACCGTAAACGAATTCAAGGAGGAAAAATGAAGTCAAATTTGTCTTCACTTTGAGTCCATAGAGGGACCATCACGTGTCCGGAATTCGTTTGAGTATTCGTTGTGGGTTCAAATTTCTCCAAAGCTTCAACGGCAGCGTAATCAATTTGTACGCGACAGAATTTCTATGTCTATGAATCATCGGAAACAATCCCAACTCTTCCGGTCCAAGTAAACCCGTGTAAAATCACGAGAAGGCATCCCAGGGCAACTGGGTTCACCTCATAACACGGAAATAAAAAGCGTTCGATTTAGCGTTCCCTTGGGGTAAAGGCGAAGAAGCGGTTCCAGCTGACGGTGGCGGTTCTTTTCGCGACACGTTTTCCCACCATTGCGTCACCTTCCAAAGCAACCGAACGACCGGTCAATTGTCCAAATGATGCTGTTGCTGCTGCTGCCACTTGCTCCGTCATTCTGCCAATCTCTATGTGACTCACCGACGTGCCGTTTGCCCCCGCGGGGAATAGCTCGCGAACATTTTCGATTTGGTTCGCACCACCTCGACCAGATTACGCGAATTTCACCATTCGCTCGTGGTATTGGTTGAGCTGGGCGTGCAGGCGCGATACGCTAAGGAATCTTTTGCAGGACGCGACCC
Organism: Anopheles atroparvus; assembly: GCA_914969975.1. NCBI lineage: Eukaryota > Metazoa > Arthropoda > Insecta > Diptera > Culicidae > Anopheles > Anopheles atroparvus. The sequence continues at coordinate 23,237,770 of CAJZCY010000003.1, forward strand.
ACTCAACCGACGAGAGGCCGCAGGCAGCAGAACCTGTTCGAACGAGTTTTACGATCGGCGCAAGCGCGCGCGCGGTCAAATCACGATCGCAAATCGCGCAAACACACCTCCCTGGAAGAGAGCCAAAAGCAGCGGCGCATTGGACGAGAGCGAGGGAGAAAGATGATCTCAACAATGTACGAGGAGATACGAGGAAAAAGAAACGGACACAAAAAAAACACGTTCCCGCGATACCGTTTCCTCCATCGGCGGTAGACAACGCGAGCGCTTTATCAGCACCGCATCCGCACGATACCGGACATGCATACACACATACGTACGTGCCAGCAATCGGCGTTCATTCATGAGCCACCCCGCGGGTGCCACCGCACGCGCCCCTATCCGGCCTTCCGGCGTCGCCTGCTGCGCTTGCTGCATGCATGCAAACCGTTACAAGTGTGGCAGTCGAAGCGAAAGCAACGCAATCGCCATACACGTATACACAGCAGCCGTTGCCATGACGTCACGCTCGCCGAAACCGACTGTCACCTTGAACTGCCTTGCCGACGGTGGAGTGGGCAAGAAGGGGACGCTGATCATCCGCTGTTCACGTGAACAGCGAGCGCGCGCGCACCGGTAGAGCCTTTTGTGGGTTTGCTGGAGAAGCGCCAAGCGAAGTGAAGGTGACGGCGGTGCGGGCGGGATAAGGGCGAACAATAAGGTGGTTCCGATTTCCTTCCTTGCACCCGCGTGCTCGACAACTCGCACACAAATATATACGTTGCGCCATCATCGCTGGGGTTCGGCCCGACCGTGCCCCCTTGCGCTCATTGGTCGAACGTACCGCCACGGTTTGCCGTCTTTGTGTGTGTGTGTGTGTTTACTAACGACCCCGCGCGGGCAACGATCAGCCGCGCAGCACATCGTGTTCACGTGAACAGCGAGTGATGCCGGTCGTTCGATGCGTGATCAGAGTCTCCACCTCCAACCATACACTCGCCCTACCTCACACTACATTGCACCCCAGCGGGTTTCGCACGTACACGCCTCATTACTGACTCGGCGGTGGGTTGGGGATCGGAATGTGCGGTGATGATGACGCGAAGCTGCAACAACGCCCAAGATGCGAGCGCGCGAACGACCGTCAAAGCGCGCGCGTTCGGGGTGTGTTTCTTCGAAATCACCAAGCACCCCAAGCACGTACACACGCACACCGGCGCACGGACGTGAACAAGTGCTGCCAAGTGTCATCCCAAGCCTACGCCGACGACGCGGCTGCTTGGATTGGATGCTGTTTATTTTTAGCCGAGCCGGCTGTCACTTCATCCGCCTGCTGGAGACCAAACGGGTCTGCCGGTGCAGTAGTATTAGTAGTAAGAGTAGTCGGCCCTACTGCGGGCTACGCGCTGGCTCAATCTGGAATGTGCCCCACCGTGGTCGGGGGAGCTGTTGCTAGCGATGGGTTTTAAGAAGCTTTATTCTTTCTTTTGCTCCACGTTCGCACAACGCCCGCCAGAAGAAAAAAAAAACGCCGTAACGACGTCGTTTGAGGTTCGCCGACGACCCCATAGTGACGTTGCGCGTTAGGCCAATTGGCGTAGCGTTTGACGTCATGGTAACGCTTTTTTGAATATGCATATTGTCGTTTCCATTTGTCGAGAGCGTGATTAGAACCGATCCGCACAACAAATGCGCAGATCGTGGGTGTTTTTGGATCTTTTTGACGATGACGTTAGGATGATGAGCAAACTTAGCGTTAGTTTACAAAAAATCAATTAAGGGCCTTCTAACCTTTCGTTCATTGCAATAGCAGTAAATGCGTCCCTTCAGTAAAGGGACTTCTGCTAAAATATCTAAACAAGGTCCAAACTCGTATTTCCCTACAATCTTACTCAACTCAATAGCCTGGTTGGATCGTACCATTGATAATGCTTAAAACCTACCTATCTTACGTGAAATTTGTTGTACGGGAGTCCCCCTTTTTGCGAGAGAGAGAATGGATTTCTAACCCTCACCAAGTTACAACGTCTTGGCCAGGACATACAGACTGAACCCAAGTCATTTTTTATACCTATACATATAGATATAGATTATTTGTGTAGATAGTAGACCATAACATTTTCGAGTCGTCCCGAATTTCTTGGAGCTATGACTGTGCCATCATTAGTGGTATCAGTATACGCTTATTTGATTGGTATGCCAAGGAGTTTATAACAGGCGATATTATCAGGCTGACGGATACTTTAGAAGATATCATAATCGAATTCCATAGCTTTTATGCCCGTCATATGAAAGTTTACACGGAAAGGGTATTATTATCACAAATCCCCAGCAGCTTAAGGTGTAACGGTTCGTCGTCGTTGTCATCGTAGGCTTGGAAACGGTTGGAACGCGTTTGAACCTCCCCGCCCCCCCGGGGAATGCTCTATCTTTAGGCATTGTGCTCTATCTTTAGCCTTCGTGCCTTCGAAGCGGCCAAAGTCCACGGGGAACCAGGAAATCCCTCCTGTACCGCCGCCAGCAAGCCCACGCTTTCCACCGCGATGATTAGTCACCGCAAAGATCGAACGCGCCCGTGAGATTGTCGCACTTTTGCTTGTACCAATGGCGACCGCTTGGTTGTGTGGGCTTCGGGAGAGGCACTTGCCTAAAAATAAACCTCCCGCCAACCTCCCCCCTCAGGGTGCAGGGTGTAAAATAGCACACACGACGCCAAAGCTGCTGCCGGACTCGCGACTATCGCTGAAAAGAAACATTTGCATGCATTTGGCCGCTCATGTGGTGTGTTTTTGTTTTTTTGTTTTTGTATCTTCGCCTTCTTCAAACGTTCGTTCGCGGTACGAACTTTCGGGATCACCCGGTAGAACCAGCTGAATCAAAGCCCACACACCTGCGGTGTACTGCCGCTGCACCACCCCTCCCACCCTTTCTCTGTCTTTTCCACGGCATTGCCGCAGTTCATTGCCGGTCGGCGTTCTAGTGAAGATACGAAGCGCTGCGATGAGCTCACACACGCGAATCATCGCAGCCTCCATTGACCCGCATCCGCCACCAAGTGCTACGTCCTACGCGCGCACACATTCTCGAAAGCGGGCGCGCGCGCGCACACACACACACGCTCGTACACACACCTACCCCGGCACACGCATTCTTCTCCCGGCACAAACGAGCGCGGGCAAAGAGGCGAGGACGCGCGTGCGCACACACACGTTCGGAACGTACCCGAACACGTTCCGTCGTGCTTGCGTGTCGCTATTCTTCGCGTCATCACCACGCCGCGGGCCCCCTCCTGCTCTTGTGCTTACATTATACTGTATTGCTTTCGCGCGATGACTGGCGCGGCGATGACGACAACACACAGCCGGCCGCGATGACGGCGGGGCGCGCGTGAGCGAGAGCGATCGGGCCGGCGCTCGGAGGGGAGAGGGAACGAGATGGGCGCGCGCGTACACTGTGGGAAAGTCCCCGGCCTGCAAGACGTGCGGTCGGGTGGGAGGGAGCGCTGTGCCGAGGGGGGAAACCGTAGGCGCAGCCATTCAAGAGCAGCGCGAGCCCCAAACAAAAGCTTACAACGTTTTGTGCCGCCGCAGCGAACGGACGTGTTTTCTAGCACGAGATCTCTCATTCTCTCTTGGGAGAGTATATACCAGACAGTGTGTTGTTGGGTTCATAGTTTGACAAACAAGGAACAGTCGTGCTAGCAGTGGTGTGATCCAAGCAAACAGTGCGTTTTGAACCACGATTCGCGACAGATGCTTACGGAGCAGAGCAACCCACAGCAGCGGATTTAGATTCGAATCAGTAGCCAAGGGTTTCCAAACAGAAAAAGGAAGTGTAGAAACGCAGTGTGTTAACGGCTAAAGTGTTAAAGGCAATCGAATCGTTTTACATACAAAAAAAACAAGTTCTCAGTGCACAACTCCATCTCGCGCAGACAACAAAGAATCGCAGCCAGTGCATCAGCATCAACTTGAAGCAACATTTTGAAATTACAATCGTCCCGGAAGCAGAAAGGACCAGGAGCGAAGCTACAAGTGTGTGATGCTTTAAATATCTACACTCCTGTGGGAAATCTCGTGTGTGTGTGACATTGATTAACCGCAAACGCTCCTTAGGTGATCAAAGCGTGTCGAAAGACGAAAAGAGTGTCCAGTGAAAAACTAACTGTTACGAGTGAGACAAAGCGCCGGAGAAAAGAAAAGAAGAAAAAAACACAAAGATGGAAAACACGGCAGCAGTTTTACTATCACCGCCTGCAACGCCCCCGTTACAGGATACCAGCCACCAGCAGAAGCAGCAGCAGCAGGCTGTGGAAAATTTGAAGGTAAGCATCCCTGCGACAGAAGAACCATGAAGAGAGCGGATCGTTTTTTTTTTTTAATGGACCTGTTCGAGAACGATCGCGGATCTGTTGGTTAAAGTGGTGAAATTTGTCCCGTTGGAAAAAGGAAGAGGAATAAAAATTGGTCTAGGAAGATATACCGTGCGTGTGGTCGTGCTCGTATGTGTGCCAAGCGAAACCTGTTCTTTCACAATCGGGAAAATGGGTTTCCCATTCGGGGTTTTTTTTGTGTACGTTTCTTAATTTATAGTTTTTAAAGTGAAAATTGTATCCCATTAATTTTCACAATTTGCGTCTGCGTTCTTCGAATGCGTGGCGAAATAGTGGAACTATTTTCGTCCCACCACCCGTTGGGGCCAGGGAAAGTGATACCAATTTCGGACGTTAGAAGTGCAGTTCGGTGAGTCTTTTATCGCCTCCCATCACCCGCTGGGGGCATGATCGGGTAGCCAGCTAGCATTCTTCAAGCAGAAGAGGGACCATTTGAAGCAGTGTGATGGGCAAATGGTAGTAGTGTTCACGTGTCGCGGCAACAACCTTGCCCCGGACCCGCAGTGTTTGGTGGAAGGCAGGGAAGAGGCAGACAGAGGCCGTTTTGAAACGTGGAAAATCCGCCGTCCAACCCACCGCACGTTTGAATGTTCGCATCCGGGAGCGGCCAGCGGCATATGAGTACATCATGTGTTCCTGGTATTGGTTTGGTGGGCATGAGCATTGTCTCCTGTGATGATCACCGATGGGGTGTGGTGTTAATGGGTGGGCGGCGGATCTTCGCGACCGATGAATTCTGGCGAAATAAATTCGACGAACTATTTTTACAACCCCCAGCCAGGTCCCGTTCCAATGGCGCGTGATGATCCACACCAAACCATGCTGGCTATCACGCGCTGATTTCGTGATAATTCTTGTGAAATTTTCTGCACAGCTGAGCACTTGAGGGAGGAGGGGGCGCGTTTCTTCCCAAGTACCTTAAACCTTTCGCGTACGGCGTTGTGTGTTGCTGAAGCCACCTGGCACAGCGTGTTTCGACTTGCATTTACCAGGAATAGTAGAAGCAGCATCTTTGATGGATAAAAATATCTTTTCCTTTTTTTAAAATTTCTCGAAGGTCGGCATTCGTGGACGCACTGTCTTCTTCTTGGTGTTTGCAATAAATGAACCAGTTTAGTAGCGGCAGGGTCGGGAAATGTCGCTTTTTGTTATCATGTTAAAGTTTAAATAAAACCAGCAGATGTATTTCACCACTTACCATACCCCCCCTGTTTTTTTCTACGCTATCGGGCGAGAATTTTTCAAACTGTCGAAATCGGGCACGACCATTCGCGCACGTACGTCAGCAAATTCCACAGGAAGGCAGCGAAGCCTCCTCTCCCGTTCTGCCTGCGACACGCAATAGCGAGCGAGCAGGCGTGTGAGAGTGAGACAGAGAGCGCGAGCGCGATGGCGAGGTCGAACGCGTGTCTCACTCTCGCCGCTCACGCTGGTTGCTGCGTGGTGGGCTCGCTGCTGCTGCTGCTAACGTCCGTCGCAGGTCGCGGGCCCGAAGGACCGACCGAAAGCAAACGGCGGAAAAAAGGTGTGTGTGCTTGGCAGCCCGGCGGCTTTCGTCTCGCTCGCGCACGCGCCAACTTTGAACACAAACTTCGCTCCGTCGCGCTCTCTCACCCGCCGCCACAAGTCTGTGCACGCTCGATCACGCTCCGATCACGCAGCGACCCGGCCGCAATCAGCTGGTGTTCACGTGAACACCATCCGAGCAGGCGCGCCGTCGAGTGCAGGACTTTGGACCTTCATCGCGTCCCCGCTTGTGTGCTCTTCGTCCATCCCCACCTCTCTGCCTGATCAACGACGCATTGCTGGGCTGCGCGTCGCACTCTCTAGGGCACATGCATATGGCGATCGCTGCTGGGAGATGTGCGAGGCGTGCGCGTTTTTTCGTCTCACTCTCTCACGCCGCTCGATGACGTCGCGCCGATCATCGGCCAGACAAACACCAGCCTCTCACTCGCTCTTTCGCATTTGCCTTTAAAGGGATGCCCTGTCTCAGTCGTCAGTCGTTCAGCCATATTTGCTCCTAGAGCGGGCGCGGCGGTGAGTTGCGATGCGGTCCCCATTATATTGCACGGTTCAATTGCCTCACGCTATCTCCCACGGTGGCTCCTTCTCGCGCTCTTGGTGTTTGGGGAATAAAAAAAAACACACACACACACACACGCACTCTATCGCGGATAAGGTGTGCCCTCGTTCGCGGCGCGAAACGAAGATTGCGTCCGGCGAACCGGATTTTTTCGCTTTTCGCGCGGATGATGAGCGGAACGGCCCGTCTCCGTCCCTACGCCCCTTCTACATTTGCCGGTCGTTGAATGATGAATAATGACACCCGTACACACACACACACACACAAGGTGTTACACTACGGTACACAGCAATCAGCGGATGAATGTGAGATTGCGTGATTTTACAACTGCGGTCGAATGGGGCGCAAATTGCCCTACAGGCGGTGTCGGCGAGGGTAGGTCACTTGGGTGGGAACATTTCACCTCCAAAAAATCGGCCGACGAGCAACCACGAAAACAAACCAAAAAAAGAGACTAGGGGCGTCTCGTGCCGTCCAAGCGGTTGAGAGATTAGGAGAGGTTAGGTTTTGCCTTATCAATCGTTCACACCCTCGCCTCGGGAGAAGGCGAGTCGGGGGCATTTCCGATGCGCCATCTTGCGTACGTGACCCGATGGCGATGGCGAGTGTTTTTCCACAACCCCGCAGCGCGATGCGTCGTATAGGATCCGACTCGACAGCTTCTTCTCAATGCGAATAAAGTATGTTAATAGTATTTGCAACAAAGTTACTAACGGGTTTTTCTTCCCGTTCTCTCTTTTCTCACCTCCCCCACAGACAAGCAACGCAGTTCGGCAAGCGCTGAAACGCAAGCTGGAAAACACAACCTCCGGGGGGGATTCGCCCTCGAAACCGGACGGTGGCGCGGGACGGCGCGTGCACTTCGTCACACCGAACCAGTCGGATGCGTCCGAGGACGAGTCGGATCTGCCACCGCGCAAGCGCCAGTACGTGCGCAACCCGGACCAGCTCGAATCGCATGCCGCCCTCCAGAAGCAGCAGCAGCAGCAGCAGCATCAACAGCAACAACAACCCTGCGCCCCCACGCCGCCACCCTCGGAGTGTTCCGGGTCGGAGGATGAAAACACCAAGTCCGGCTCGGACGAGGAACGTTGCTTCTTCCAGGCGGCCGCGGCGGCGGCGGTGGCGACACCGGCGACGGTGGTGGCAGCCCCTCAGCGCGAGAGTGTCATCATGCGCATCAACAAGGACGGCTCGTGCACGAAGGGGGGTGCCTCGGGCGAGCAGGGTGGAAGCGCGGAATCGTCCGCCGACGGGCGTGGGCTGAACATATTCCGCAGCTACAAGTTCAAAATGGGACCGCGCATGTCGCCTCCTCCCCCGGCCACGCTGGCCGCACCTGCACCCGTTTCCTTGTCCTGTCCGCCCAGCGCCGGTTCACCGGTGGGAACTGGCAGCACCGAAAAGCAGCACAACACGACCAACAAGGACACGAGTAAGGTGGTTCCGTCTGCGTTCTCCGCCGTCGCCGGTGGCAAGCGGAAGAAGAAGGAATCGATCCCGTCGGCGTCGGTGTCCACTCCGATCCTGCCGAAGGTGACGCCCGCCGCCGGCAGTACGCCGAGCTCCTCCGCCCTTCCTGTGATAGCACCGAAGATCAGTTCCGCGCCCGCACCAGCCCCGGCGCCCCAGTTCATCCTTGCCACCCAGAACGGGTACATCCTTGTGCCCCCGCAAATCTCACACAATCTGCTCGTGGCGACCGCACCCAACGACTGTGCGCGCCCCACGGTGGGCAAGCCTCAGGACAAACCCCAGGAGAAGCCCCAGCGAGCCAGCAGCAAACCCTCCCCCGAGGGAACCAACAGCAGCAGCAGCAGCAGCAGTAGCAAACCGGAACGCCGGCGCATTTACGAGTGTGATCACCCGAACTGTGGCAAGAACTACTTCAAGTCGAGCCACCTGAAGGCGCACCAGCGCATCCACACCGGCGAGCGGCCGTTCAACTGCAAGTGGCCGGACTGCGGCCGCCGCTTCTCCCGCTCGGACGAGCTGTCGCGCCACAAGCGCACGCACACCGGCGAGAAGAAGTTCGTGTGCCACGTGTGCGACCGACGGTTCATGCGCAGCGACCACCTGTCCAAGCACGTCAAGCGCCACAACAAGGACGGCAGCAAGGCGTCCGCAAGCGGCTGCACCGGCACGGGTCGCCGCTCGACCCTAGCGGCGGCAAATGGGCCGTCGACGGTCGCACCGGCCCCTGCTCCGACCGGTCCGATCCAGCCGGCGGAAGTGAGCATGCGCGCCCTGTACCACCATCCGATCGCGGCCGTGTTCCAGCAGGCCCCCCACCCGTTCGCGGCCGTACAGCAGGCGTCGGTGTACTAAGCAGGCGTGCGCTTCCCGTTACGCTCCCGTGTCCTTGTGTCATAGCTGTTCGGGGCAAAGCGGCCATTCAACAACCCCCGGCAACCATTCCAGTGTACGAAGGAAACATTTATCACCCGACAATGCTCGGCGGTGACTCCTGCTCCCCAGTGTGTTTAGTAGTTGTAGTCGCTTCATGCACCAACGGAACGAAGGGAAATGAAGTTAGAGGAGAAGAGGAACAAGGGGAGCTACTAAAAAGCACTGTATCTATTTAAACATCTCTCCTACCGCGGCTAGGTTTAAACTCTCTGTGTGCGAACGCACACTGTCTGTGATCGTTTTTTTCTTACGGAAACGGGAAAGTTCTTTAAACAAAACAAAAAAGAAAACAAAGAAAGGAGAACACCCGTTCAGCTGTTAAGCTTTACTCTTATCTATCTTATCACAAAAATCTGTAGCTATGTGGCGCCGATAGGGCGTGGCACGTTGCCGCAACAGAAGCAACTGGGGTGGACGGCAAAAGCAAAAGTACAAGCAAAAGGCAAAGCATATATGCAGGTTACAGTCAGCCACTGTTCCCGCTGAGGAGGGACAAGCGCTGCATGCAAAGGAGAACAGAAAAGAAGACTCACACTCACGGTCCGTTTCTACTGTCTGTTTGTAAGATGTTTCGATTATGTTTACGTTTACGTTTTATGTTGTACACTCGTTAGTGAAGGGACCCTGAGGGAAGGCAGATGGCGGAGGAGAAGGAGACGTTAGAAAGGTGAAAGGTGTCGCGGAAACAGAGGGGCGACGGGAAATGATTTCAAACCGGAACTCCCGCCTCCGTTCTTCAGCTTATGGTTTCAATTTATTTATTTTAGTCTTTAATCGATAATTGTTTTTACCGTTAAAAAATGCCAGAGTAAGACGGCCCCGACCGATCGGTCCCCAGGGGGGGAGGCGCTGTTTAAGGAGAATGTATCAAAGTGCGAGTGAGAGCAGGATTTGACTGTTGAGACGTGTAGATCAGCGCAAGAAGGGGAAGAAAACACATGTGTTACTAATTATTAGGAATGCCAAAACACTCTATTGGTCGTACCGTTCGATGATGGTTTCAACAAACCGGACAACTAAAAGCAAATGCATTAAAAAAAACAAAAACACACTTACAAAACAAGTAATATACATTCTTCTGATCAATCGAAAAGAACTTTTCCCTGTGTGTCATGTGTATTTATTTCTTGTGGTTTTGGAAGATGGAAAGAAATTGGGAAGTGACTTGCTTCTAGCTTTCAGGCGAAAGAAAATTGGGGTTGTAGGATGTATCGTAAATATTAGGCAGACACTGGAGATTTGTGGTAAAATGATGTAAATGTTGAAGTCGTAAAGTTCAGAAACCTGCCTTTTAATTTTTTCCAAATTATCTGAATAATGGAAAAAATGGAAAAGTTCGATTCTCGGACCGGCGAGACTTCAATATTACCCGGAACACACCTCATGTTGCGCTCCGTACGCTATGTGCACCGTGGACGGGCGTGGACTATCGAGCAAATACGCGAAACGGACACGCCGGGGCATGGCGCACGTGTGCGTTTTGCTTGCGTAAGTGGAACACTTCTCTTCGAAAAAGCTACGATGATTTATGGTGTTTATTTTACATCATGTTGTTGTGTGACATTCATTATTTGCTTGCCACTTCTCAAGTATTCGCTTTGAGCCACATTTTCGGCTCAACGTGCTCGGTCCATCCGTTCAGGTAGAAAATTACGGAAACGCTTCATGTATGTAAAGTATAGCGCGCAAGAAATTATAATGACGTCGAAGGTGCAATTTTCGTCATCAACCGAACCGACATCGGTGAATGACGTGCACGTGTGTCAAATTTTAAAAGTCTCCCAACAAAAAAACGTCCGCCAAATTTTTTGTTCTCTCTGTCTTGTGTTCCTTTTCCGACGATCTTCTTGCTTTCGCCCGCTCGCTCGATCGTGCATCGGCGGCCAAACAACTGGGCAACGTTTTGTAGTCTCGGGGGTTTTCCCGCCACCCGAGTCCGGAACTGGTTCGGATTCCTTTCTGCACTTCGATGTGCTGCGTTGGGAAAGGCCCACACTTGAAATGAACAAAAATCCCCCAGCTTCTTATTTCTTCGCGCAGATTGGCGCAGCCATAGCGATCTCTTTTCTGGGAAATGCGTTACCTTTGCCAATAGTGCGTTCTTGGATCTTTTCTTGTTTGTTTGCGATGTATTTTTCATTCGTTAAGAAGAAATGTAGTTTGCCTCAGGAAATGCCTGGGTTTATTTGGTGAGTTGGGAGCCTGTTTTATCGGCAACGAATCCAGCTCCCTAACACATATCTGCTCACCGTAGAGGCGCCATGTACCACTTATTTGTTGAGGACTTCTTTTGCTTTGGACAGCACGATGTTATTTGTCTTTTGCAGGATTCAAACAGGATCGAATGGTTGATCTTGCACAGCGGAACTATTAAGGCGGATCTTCTTCACGATTAAAAAGACAAACCATTGTAAGTTCGAGCATGTAAACATGTTTACGTCCCTTCTAGGTCGGATGACAAACAGCCAGAACGAAGGCCATCGGACAGACCGGAGGAAAGTGGAAGATTTTTTTTTTCTAAAGGGTCTAAACCACAAAACATGCGTCGGAAAACCGCCGAAATAAGCGCACAAAGTGTGTGTGTGCCTATATAAATACGCGTCACGGAACTCCTCTCCGCTCGAAGGTGGTCACGCATGTTTTCTGGCGATCACGTTTCGGCCCCGTGAAGGGACGGGCGGAAGCGAACCATCAAAACAAACCTCCTTCAAGGGGCTGACAGGGTGCGGCTAGCAAATGATTGGAGGCGGGAGGCGAACCTTTGAGCTCGCTAAGACGTGCGAGAAACGAGAATGGGAAATGTTTACCAGCGCCCAGAGTTGTCCTTTCCGCCGTGATGGATGTCCAGAAAAGTAAACCACAAACGACAATCGTCCACCATTCGCACCGGTTTTATCAGCAGCTATTCCGGTTTTTTCGATTGACACCATATCGGTGTGGCTCAAGCCAATTGTACACAATTGTACCCCCTTTAGGACAGTCACCCATCTCTCCTATCCCTGGCATCAGCTGATCGGTACCTATAGCTAATACGTCATTACGTTCGCTGCAACATTGTTTACCTACGCCACCTCCCTCGAGTGTTCACTTCCGTGCCACACAGAAGAAAAAGAACAAATCTTCCTCCTATGGACGCCTATGATATAGATTATTGCACCGTCACCACACGGGACGTGCCCATGACACAGCGCTACCACTAATATAGCGGCCCCCACAAAGCTCCGGTGTCGACGGAGGAGAGATAAAAAATAAATAAAGATAACACAACCGATCACGCACGGGGCGTGTGATTGCTTCGTGGTTGGTACTCCGCTGACCGAGTGGCCGCGGACTACCGAAATTGCGGCCCGAGGTCTGCCGCGGTCGATGGAGCCGCCACGCTGTAAAGCGAGGTAGGTTCCCGGGCGGGGAGGGGCGCGTGTATAAGCAAGCAAATATAGCAGCAGCTGCGAAGCAACCACCACCCAGCAACATGGTAGGCGAGGCGCGGACGGTTTCCAAGATGTTGTTGCTCATCGCCGATCGACAAACAAACGCGGCGACCTTGCTGTTTCGGATACAAACCACAGCCGCCGCGTGTGATCGTGCTCTTCCGGCGAATGTTCTGATCGGCGTGCGCAAGGGAACGAAAGAACAAATGTTTACGAACCGGTAACCGGTTCGTGCAGGATATTATACGCTATCGTACAACGGGGGGAAATAATGCTCCGTCGAGAGGAGCTCCCTTTTGCCACACCTGCCTGTGCTGCTTCCTTTAGACAGATACGAAATAGCAGTGGCATTCGTCCGATGCTTTCGCTAATCGAATCAAGAATCGCAGCCAGCAAGAACCTAACCATTGTAGAGAGAGGCTTCTCACTAATGTTATAACCAACAAAAGCGAATTTTGAAACCAAATCGAAAGCGTATTGTTGCTCCAGCGTTTTCCTTTCTATTAGCAGGTCATTGCTGCAGCGCAATTCTATTTCAGACCAAACACATCCATCTCCATAGGTCTGCAGAGGTTGCAGAGAATCAACGCGGGAGAAAGGAGAGGACGCGTCTTATCAAAGGATTCCTTCGTTGGTGGATTGTACTTTCATGTAGTTCTGGAATTCAAAAGGGGTTTCTACCACATGGTATAAAATAAAATAAACCCACATTTAATCTCGGTTCGCGGTATAAGAAGGCGCAATGGAAGGCGATCGGATGGATTGGTTCAAGTTTGCACAACACAAATCCCCGCCCCATCTGGTGATAAACTCGGTGGCTCGGAAAAGCTTAGGAATAGAGAAATAAAACTAAAAAACAGTCACGTAGAAAGAGAGAGCGCGCCAAGTGGACTGATAAGGCACCCCCGGTATGAGCTAACAAAGATGCAGCCGCACTGCTCCTGGCGAACCGGTCGTAACTGAAATACGCAGCTCCCCCGACTTCTGGGGGCACTGAGAATATAGCCACCATGGTTCGGCATGGCCTGCTGGACATCGACAATAACAACAATATCGATGAAGTTCACCGCACACTACGATCTACTGCTCCTACTGCTGCTGACGTCAATGGGCCGGTTCAGCGATTCTAGGTCCATCCGGGGAGCATCATCTGCTGATTATTACGATCCCCCACATCCCGAAAGCCCATGGCGGCTAACAAGCTCCAAACAACACTGTAATCTGGTGCAGCAGGAGGATGAGGAATGGCGGCTGCCCCACCAGTGTGGCCACTAGGTGGACGCGTGGGAAAAGTATCGCCGGACCGGCCGCGGCTGAAACAGGTTGGCAGAGCGCGGCACCCGAAGTTCAGGAGGTCAAAATCCCGCACAGATTGTGGCGCAGACAGCCGCTCCCCGGGGCGCAAAACCGTGCCCGTGGGCAGCAGCGCAATAGGCGGCGCTGATAAGAAAGCTGGCGCTGAAGGTGCAGCACATCAACATTGTGTCCCTTCGGTGTGGTGTGTACGATGGCGAGGGGAAGGCCTTGCGAACCGGCGAAGCTTCCTATCAGCGAACTGCTTAGCCGGTTCGTAGTTCTCAATCCGGCTCGAAGGGAACGTCGGCTGGAGGGACCAGCTTGACTACGATCAGTAAACAAACAACACACAGGGGAGTCAGAGTAGCCCCCCCCTGGACGTGGTTGGAAAGGAGTTCACATTCCATCTGTGGCCTCAACAAAAGTATCTCTCACTCTATCTCTCGTAATGGTCGGCCAGGGACCGTGGAGGTCATCCGAGCAGGAACGGAACGTCGATAGGGGCTAAAGGCCGGGAAACGGCCGACTAGTATCACCCCACCAGGGGGGAGGGGGGGGGGGGGGAGTTGGCAAAGTGGGGGAAAAAACGAGATCCGCCACGGTTGAGACACGAGACGATCAATGGGACGTCCGCCGGAACGAACCAGTAGCGGGAAGGCAGGAAAGTGTACGCAATTCCTCGAGTTACTATCCCGGACCCGACCGAGCCGCAAACGAGATCATCGCTGCGCAGGGTGAAGATCCTTGATGATCACGCCTGCGGCACGTTTCTGGAGCGTGATCGGTGAGTTGGCCAGCTCATATGCCGGTTTCGATTGGAACCAGGATGAACCGATACTGCTGAAGTCCGCTGAACTCCTCTGTTCCGTGCCTAGAACTGATAACGTGCTCGTTACTACCGAATTGTGTACTACTACACCGGGGGGAATCGACTTTTGGACTTGACCCGTGCGTGGACCAACAACGTTGAACAACCACAATCGCTCATTGTTGCCCGGTTTTTGTGCCAATTTTTCGGTTCATCATGTATCTCTGAAGGTCTTGGTAATCATTGTGACCCATTGGAAGAATGCAACAGGATCCGTGGAGTACCGTTTTTGGGAAAGGAAAGTGTGTTGCGTGCAGCCACTTGACTGTATTGTAAGTTATTATCTTTTTGCAGGTGGAAGAACGAATTAAACGAAACTAACTTAAAAAATCTAAATTCTACATCTAAACTACCCATAAAAGTCCTCCCGATAGATAACGTTGTTTTAGTAATTCTGTCAATCTAATAACCGCAAGCACAAAGGAACTCATTAGTTCCCCCATGTTTCATAAAATAGCTTCCGATAAGCTGACACACATTGCTAGTCTTTAATCGAATATGACATCGTTCTGCTGTGTATCCAATCCTAAGAACCGGGCGTGTGTTTGGCGTTTCTGTGCCTCGCCGGATGAAGCAAAAGGGTAAAGGTTCGAATGGGTTCGAACACCCCACGCCCGAAGGATACGTTCGCGTTGAAGGACACACCCCGTCCGTGCCCGGATGGTTAGTTAACTTGGTTCGCTTCCTGCTGCATTCATCCAGGGCTGGTGGTTGCGTACGTGACACAAAACTTCTCCCTCCGCTCCCTGGGGCGGGTGTGTAATGATGTGGGCAATGCCCGTGCCGTTCGTCGACCGAGTGACTGACTGACTGACTGACTGAACTGCCCTTACCGGCGAGGAAAGGTGGCCTACGATTGGAGGGTGACACAAGAACGACCAGTGTGTCAGCCCGATGGCGAAGATCGACGACCGGCTGCAATGGCAAGTAGCCGGCTCAAGGACTTGTGCCGTTTCGCGCACACCATACCGGAAGAAGCGTGGAAAGATGTGTCTTCAGTGGATTTGGCCGGACCAGCGCTACCTTGTGCGTGGTCATTCAACTCTTTCCCTATTTCGCTCGGACGCAGCAGCAGGGATCGGCCCGACCGCTCACGCCCACAGCCGAATATAACCTTCGTCGCACAATGCACCGGCGTCTGTGCCATTCTGCCTCACATTGGAGGGGGGGGGGGGGGTGCGGGGGGGGGGGTGGGGTTGTGCTGAGGGAGATTCGCATTGTGGGGTAGTGTGGCTCTTATCTTTCTCCTCTTCCACGATAGGCGAGTTCCACTGAATGTGTGCTTAAAGTAGGCCTACCGGTTTTTTTCCTCTTCACACTGGGACACACACGTACTTCTTTCTGCTGCTTTCCGGTTATGCCAATCGTGCCCGCGGCGTTTAGGTGAACGTGAACGACCTAGAAACGGTCGCACCTCGTGTTGATAACCGCGAGTGACTTTTTCGCGAGTCCATCGCCTGCGCCTACCCCCCCGAAGTGAAGGCCACCCGAAACGAAGCCCCAGTCTGGTGTCGACCGGGCGTATAGTGCAATCACCTATCGAGGGTGCTCCAGGGATTTTGGTGTGCCTTCAGGCTCGCGTCTCGTGCGAGAAGTGGTTGCGCGGACTGATAACCGGCCAAAAAAAATAAAATCGGACGCTAGCTTTGGTCACGGTCGCATGCTCCCGGTTTGTCTTATCTGGGAAGGCAGCTCTCGGGCGTCTTAATTGCGTCAAGGTTGCAAGGTTTTGGGGTTGACTGATGACTCCGGATCGCCGCGGGTAGCACGTGGCTCCTGCATGTACACCGATCCGGTTCTATACCGATGGAAGACTTTCGCTGCCGAATTGAAACGAAATGGTTATTGGTGGTGAATTTCCATCATAAAATTCATCATCTGCACATCGAGCAGAAACTTTCAAAGATGATCATTGTTTTTTTTTTAAGTTCTCTGGACAATACTGGACTAAGTTGAGCCTCATGATTGTGCTTTAGTTGCATACTTCGTTGTTGAGGGCGCGATAAGAGTGCACCAACTCGATGAAGTTTATTTTTAGACTTGTGGTGGAGTGTATTTTCCTCCCTCCCAACCCCACCGCCGTTTGTTGGCTTCTCGAAGAGTAACGCGTAGACTCGTCTGGAAAACAGATTGAGTCATCCATTTATTTGTGGAGGGCGTTGCTGAATGATGACATGAAATATATTGGAATCTTTACCACGGAATCTGTCGCTAATTTGTGTTTATGTTTAATGCTTTAAAATTATCCTTATTTTGTGTTCCCGTTGGCGGTTCATTTCGTTGGTACAATAACTGCAGGCCTACCGTGACAAAGCGGTAATAAGCCCGAGCCCGCTCGACCTTCGAACGAAAAGACCTTGTCCACGGAGACCGACTGCTCCGCGGGCCGGGAGCTCGAGTGTGTGGCGACGTGCGCTATTCCACGACGACGTGCCGCCATCAGAGCGCGCGCGTCTTCATTCGCGCGCTCCAAGGCGACACAAAAGCAGAAACAAAAGTGGTAGAACGAAACGAAATAGCGGGAAGGTGCGAGAGAGAAAGAGATAGAGAAAGAGCGAGATGAAAAATAACGCCTACTACGGGGACACTTCCGCCAGACAACGCCAACAAGCGAACGGCGACGATCAAAACAGGTAGGTAGCGTAGCAGGCTGCGAAACCGGTTTCAAACCCCCATGCCGGATCGCGATGGTGGATGCGTGGAAACGGCGTGGTGATCTACATAATGGCGGCATACCAACCGGCACGAACCGGATCGGTCGACGATCGCGCGCACACACACACGACGACGCGCATCCGTACCGCAGCTACTCCTCTAGCCCGCGCCGTCCTTCCCCTTCCGCTTCGGCAGTGCGAAATATTTACCAAAACAACCGCTTAGATCCAAGATCGTGGTTCCGTTTCGAAAGGAAACTTTCTGCCAGGCGGAAGGCGAACGCGGGGAACGCGGCCTGCAGCAAATGGAAACCGAAGACAGTGGGTTGGGGGGAGAGAAGGTGGGAACTGATAGCGTCTCCAACGAACGGAGCCGGTTCAAACCGGTTTGCTGTTTTGAAAACTGTGTTTTCGCCCGCCGTATGTGTTAAGCTGCACTTCCTCGCGACAGGCGCAGCAGTGAAGTGGCGGGATTTTTCCGCGTCCCATCGTCCATTACGAGTAGCATTTGTTTACCCTTTGCTTTTCTGTGGCGGTCCGCCGTCGAGTGGTGGCGCAGTATTTGCACCGTTCTTTGGGGCGTGTTAGCGCGATGCTTTGGAATAAACTGGAGATAGAGGTTTTTTTTATCGTGATTCTACGAATTCCAGTAGGTGTACTAAGCGGGAAGGGAAGGGGCAATTGTCACCGTGGTTTACAAGTGGGACATTCATTGAGGGGAGTTTTTTAGCGTCATACCCGGCATAAAAAGGAGAATGGGGGTTATGTAGCAAAATGGGTAAACATTTGCTCTTGAAAATGATCCATATTTATGGGGAGATTGGCAAGGTCCCGTGCCAAGAAACTTTCGGTTTGCTTTTTAAACCAAACAAGTTTTTTTTACCAAAACGTTTTATTTTACAAACGAAAAACGAAACGAAAAGACATTCCATACTGGGCAAGATACCTGGAACCGTTAAAACCTTGATGTTCTGCGCAACGCATGCTTCTCGTTGCATCAGACACACTGTGCCGTAGGTAGGATAACAGTCATTCTGGCAAAGTTTACATCATCCTATTATGCGGAGTTCGCCGCTATGATGTTGTATCGTTACTATCTTATTAAGCTACTGTTTTTTTTCCTTGCTTTAGCATACGAGTCGTTAGGAGCTGTACCTTAAGGATACCCCCATTGAACGTTACTTTCGCAAACGATTCCAATAAGTCCCTGCGCACTGTACTTTAGTTAACTGCTGCATGTCCGATACATTTAGACCCCATTGTTTGCAGACGCAAGAATATAGTAATACACGGGATCTTTTATCTTTTCATTTTCGTACCTATGTATACAACCTACGCACAACGCCACTATGTCAAAAGCTGAATTAAGTTAATTAAACGTGTTGTGTACATATCATAGCAGCTATTTCTAGTAACCTGAACTTTATCGGCCCCTTGTTGTGC
Source organism: Anopheles atroparvus (assembly GCA_914969975.1). Classification (NCBI taxonomy): domain Eukaryota; kingdom Metazoa; phylum Arthropoda; class Insecta; order Diptera; family Culicidae; genus Anopheles; species Anopheles atroparvus. The sequence continues at coordinate 23,256,329 of CAJZCY010000003.1, forward strand.
AACGCTACAACCGTCCGGGTGAGATGCTTTTCGTAATGTTTCACTTACCGTTCAAGATGGGGAAAATACACAACAACCGATAGATCTGCACATGATGGCCGCCATACAGCTGCCGGTGCTAGTCCTTCGGTTCGCTGAAATAGTAGTCCTCCTCGTTTCACCCGGCCACCTCCTCCGTGCCGGGCTCAAACTCGAGCTTCATCTCGCTCGAGCCAATGCCTTCCACGTCCGCCTCGTGCTCCTGCGTGTTGAGCCGATTGAGCGTCATCGAGATGTCCGACGGCTGGCAGAGCAGGCCCCCGGTGTCGGTGTTTTCTTCTTTTATAACCGAATCGATCACCATCGGATCGCCAATCACGGTGGATGGTGGCGCTGCCTCTTCGTAGTGCGCTACCTGTGCAGTGGTGACGATGATTTGCTGCTGCTGTGTCTGGACATGGTGCACCGGAACGGCAGCCGCCGTCTGCACTTGTGGCTGCCTCATTGCTACGCTCGCATCTTCAAATGCTTTTTTCTTGAGGGCATGCCGAATCTGGGATCTGCAAAAGAGGAACGCATCCGTGATAGAGTGCATGCATATTGTGCATTTTCTCGTGTTCACTGCTGGAACAGATGAAGAAACAGAACCAAGCAAAAGCGATAATGCAGGATACACTTACACCGTCCGGCCCTTGATGTGCTGGCTGATTTTGTTCAGATCTTCACTGAATCGTGTAACCGCAGTACGGAGCATATCTATTTCTTCATCTGTCCATTTGCTCCTTGCGAACGTGAGGAATTAAAACGAAATTATTAAAGACGGCAGAGAAATGCGCTGTCCGCTAGTTTGTTTGTTTGACAATAATTCCTACCCAGTTGTCGAGTCCGACGAAGGATGAAGCTGCATCGTAAGCTCGCCCAAGCTGTTGAACGCCGCTCCCGCAGCGGTGAAAATTTCTCCTACCTACATGGAAAAGCAAGGGAAATGCGACCCATGAAGAAACCCCCTCTTTTCTATCACCGCTGTACATACCTTCATGGCGGGATTCATAGTAAAATCTGCAATTTGTGAACACTGTCCTCTCTACCGATATGAAAATAGTTTTCGTGCTCGATTGTAAACAAATAATTGTCAGAAGAAGTACGAGCTTCAGATATTTCAGCCCATGCAGCAATCTGATGTTGGCATTACTGGTCAAACATTTCACCGGGCACGACGTCAAATATTGAAGAGATTTATTGTGTTGATCAACAATAAAAAATTCATTTTCGAAAATGAACTGAAATAGAAAGCAGAAAGAAGAGTTAACAGGAAAACTGTATTAATATGTAAGTACTTCAAAATGAGTACAACAAATGAGTGTTGATTCCAACGGGTAAGCAGAAAGCTGGCTATTTTTTCGACAGGACTCATGGACCTATAATGAGGAACGGAATCACCTAACTGGGTGCAAGTCGATAAACACGCCGCTAGTCGCAACTTGTACGATCAGTGCAGAATTGGTGTCAGCTTCTATCTGCTCTTCTGTCGTGTTGCGTTAAATTGCAGGGAAAAGCCCATTTATTGAAAATAATTCTAGCCCCTTGCCAAGTTTCTCATTCCGTTCGAAATGGCGGAAGACAACTCGTGGAAAACGTCCAACTTTCGGCAAAGCGTCGTTAATAAAATGTAAGATTGGCTGGACAGCACAGAAGATGCCACAGTGGAATGCGAGAGTGAAAGCAAACGTTACTAAATGTTCCGGTCTTCCGTGGGGGGCACCGGTCCTGTATTTCTATTTTCCCCAGAAACGAAGCGATACAGCAAACTGGCATGACATCGTCGAAGAATGGAATCGAAATGGAAAACCATGTGTTCCACAAGGCTCGCAATAAGGACGAGTACCTCGGGTTTGTGGCCCGGTTGATTTTGCACGTTCGCGAGATGAGTAAGTGGTGGATTACTGGTAGTGCGAGGGCAGAGTGTGTGTGCAAAAGGATGTGTGTATTTTTTTTTTAAATTTCGCTCCTCACAGATAACAAGCATAAGAACCAACAAAATGCAGCTGCGGCAGCACAGCAACAGGCACAGCAGGAAGCCGGCGGTAACGCGAACCAGCAGGGAGTAGGCATGCCGGATCCCATAAACGCGCTGCAGAACCTCGCATCGCAAGGCACGCGCCCGCAGATGATGGGCCAGATGGGACCGGGTGGGCCGATGGGTGGCCAGATGGTGCCCGGAAACGCATCAAACCTGTTGCACTCGCTGCGACCCCAGATGCAGATGGGCGGCATGGGTGGCGGGGCCGGGATGCAGGGCAATCGGGTCGGCATGGGCCCGGGGCCGGGCGGTCAGATGGGCGGCATGATGGGGCCCAATCAAATGCAAGGTCCTGGTCCCGGTGCCGGCATGGTCGGTGGAATGCCGGGTCAGATGGGGGTTGGCATCGGGCCCGGGGGGATGAGTGGTGGCAAGATCGTCGGAATGGGCACCCAGCAGCAGCAGATGGCCCAGCTTAATGCGATGCAAATGCAGCAGGCCCAGCAGCAACAGCAGCAGCAACAGCAACAACAGCAGCAGCAACAGGGAGGAATGGGTCAGCCGCAGCAACAGCAGCAGCAAGGAGTAATGGCCCAGGGACAGGGTGGCCCGGTTCAGCAGATGGCGGTCGGGCCGGGCGGTCCGAATCAGATGAATCCGATGGTGATGGGTCAGATTCAGGCGCAGCTGCAAAACCAAAACGCCATGGGAGGGCAGCAGATGGGAGCGGTGGTCGGTGGAAACATTAACCCTGCGAACCAAATGGGTGCGATGGTGGGCGCGAACAGTGGCATGAACCCACAGGCCATGGGCATGGGCCCGAACCAGATCCTGCGCCAGCAACAGCAACAGCAGCAACAACAACAACAGGGAATGCCGCAAGGCGTTAACCCAAACCAGGTTCAGATGGGACTCGGCCCGGCTCAGATGGGTCAGCTGAACGCGGGTGTGCAAGGTGTCGTGGGTCATGGAGGAGGCCCCGGGTCTGGCATGGGGCAAGTGGTTGCCCAGCAACAGCAGCAGCAACAAGCACAACAAGTCCAGCAGCAACAGCATCAGCAACACCAACAGCATCAGCAGCTTCAGCAACATCTGCAACAGCATCCGCAGCAACATCAACAGCACCAGCAACAGTTACAACAACAACAGCAGCAGCAGCAGCAGCAGCAACAACAGCAACAACATCCACCACAGCTCCAGCAGCAGATGCAGCATCAGCAGCATCAACAACACCAACAGCTCCAGCAGCAGCAGCAGCAACAGCAGCAACAACAGCAGCAACACCAACAGCAGCATCAACAACAGCAACACCAACAGTTGGCACAACAGCATCCCCAGCACGCCCAGCAACAGCAGCACCAGCAGATGCAGCAGCACGGCCAGCATCCCCAGTTGCACCAGCAGCAACAGCAGGCCTTGATGAACGCAATGGCGCAAGGTGGGGGTGCAGGAGGCCCCGTCGGTGCCATCGGTGGATCGATCGGTGGTCCTGGTGGCCAAGGTGGCGTTCCCATGCAGCAGACCATGTCGAACGCCGTCGGTGGACCGAACCAGATGAATCCCTCCGTCGCGATGGGAGGCGGTGTAGGTGCAGGTGGAGGAGGAGGAGCGGGCAGCGGAGTGATGGGACCCGTTCCGGGCCAGATGGGGATGGCAGGAGGGGTAGGTGGAGGTGCCGGGCCGCAGGGTAATTTCGTCGGAATGGCCGGGAACCAGATGGTTCGCAAGCCACCGGACATGATGCCGGGTGGAACCGTATTCCCGGGAGGTGGTGGCGCGGTACGCAGTGTGACACCGAACAACTTCCTGCGTCAGTCTCCGTCGCCCTCGGTGCCTTCGCCGGTGGGCCCGGGAGCCCACGGGCCTCCGTCGCATCCGGGCCAGATGATCCCGTCGCCGGCGCTTATCCCTTCGCCCAACCCCCTCATGGGAAGCGTGCCGCAACGATCGACCATAGGCCAGTCGCCGGGGGCTTCGCTGAACACGCCCGGGCAGCCTGGTGGGGCCGTGCCGAGCCCGCTGAACCCGCAAGAGGAGCAGCTGTACCGGGAAAAGTACCGCTCGCTAACGAAGTACATCGAGCCGCTGAAGCGCATGATTGCCAAAATGGAAAACGACGACATCGACAAGATAGCGAAGATGAAGCGGCTGCTGGAGATCCTTAGCAATCCGAGCGTGCGCATCCCGCTTGAAACGCTGCACAAGTGCGAAGCGGCCCTGACCAGCCAGCTCGGTTCGATCCGGGAAACGCCCACCAACAACCCGCTGGTGGAGGCCATCTCGAGCACGCTGCAGAGCGCGAACGGAAACCTAACGCTCCAGCGTACCTTCCGTTCCTGCCTGGAGGCGCTGTACGGGCCTGACATTAAAAATCTACCGCCTCCGACAAAGCAACTGCGGCTGGAGGAACCATCGCAGGGGGCTGGTGCCGGCACGACGGTGGGCGCATCCGGTGTTGGGGGAGCCACCACGGCCGGTGGCGTAAGCGCTAGCAGCAGCAGCACGGCCCAGGAGATTCCACACATCCTGCAGGTGGAGATTGCTCGTCTCGATCAGAAGTTCAAGGTGTCGCTTGACCAGTGCGCCATCAGTGGCACCAAAACGATCAAGCTCATGATCAAGCTGGACGACACGAACCTGCCGTGCGTCCCACCGGTGGCGGTGACCATCCCCGAGGACTACCCGTACACCGCCCCGAGCTGCTCTCTGATTGAGCAGGACTACAACGGCACGCCGTTCCTCATACTCGTGCAGAAGTCGTTCATGGCTCGCATCTGCAAGCTGCCCGGTTTCTTCACGCTGTCCCATCTGCTGGACACGTGGGAGATGTCGGTGAGACAGGCCTGTTCGCCGAATCCAACAATCGTCACACCGACCGCGACGAGCGTTCTGCTTGGGATGTAATTGACTTTTACGCCAGGCAGGATGTGGATGATACGAATGGATTTTTAGTTTGTGTGAGTCATCAATTGTTCCAATATTGCGCCGGATTATAGTAGAAATAAAATATTAAGACTTGCAAGGAAAAATATTTGTCCGCATAATACTTTCTTCTATGTTAAACCATGAATATCACGGCATCCCTATAGCACGGAATTGAATGATTATGTTCTGTTTTTTTGCACAAAGACACAATTAATTGAAAGTGAAACGGATAAAAAGCATTCAATTTCACTAGAACTACCGTTCCTTTTAACTGCAAAACGATAAAATGTTCGCTGGGTATTTTTGGATCCATTTGAAGCGAACGGCCGAACCCAGTTCCTTACGTTTCTTCTGTCCGGATTCATTTCTGCCAAAAGAAATGAATTTACCCAAGGGGAAAAAAGCTGGGTTAACCGAGCGCTGTGGACTCATTTTGGAGGCTCGCTTAAGTGAGTCCGACCCGCTCGGTCTAAAGACTTATTCGAGTGCAAGTGACAGTTGTCAGTGGAATTCCGTGGCGGGTTGCCCGATGAAAAAAAGGTTGGCATTGGCAAAAATAAAAACAAAACAAAAAAATCTTCAGCCGGCGCTTGCGTTTGCCCTCTCCAGCCCGCCGCTTGCCCATCTTCATTCCGCGCTTGCCCTTCGACTGACCTAGCTGTGTATTACCTTCTTTCCTTGTGTGTGAATCGCTGCAAGTGTAGTAGTAAGTATGAATATCATCTTTTTATTATCAAATGATTGTACTTACCTGTGATTGCGGTCTGCTGCTGGATGAGTTTGATCCATGGGCTGTGAACATGGGGCTGAGAACTGTTACGTTGGATCTATCCTGGTCATCGTTGATAGTAATAACTGTTATGTGCTTTTATATTTCAGTTCAGTTATGAACAACGTACAAAAGAAGATTCTGGTAGAACGCGGCAAACTTACCGTTGTGATGACTCCAGGTTAGTGGATTACTTTGAAGGTGTTGTTTCCGGTGGATTGTATTAAATATTTTATTTTCATTATACAGTCAGCAGTGACAAATCAAAACCGACAAGCGCCATTAGTACAGGTAAAACTGCACTTTAAAAAACATAATGCCTTGCGTTATGATGTTCATGACTTGATGATGGAACGTTTATTTCTTATTTCTTCTTCCAGTTCCAATTCTTCCATCCGACTCATCCATTACAAACCCCCGGTTGCTACAAAATCCGGTACCATTACAGATAACGAATCGTAAACGAAGCTTCAATAGTACAGGTAAAACTGATTTTATGCAAACAGCATTGCTTGTCTTATGATGTTTATGTATTGCGTTTATTTCGTGTTTCTTCTTCCAGTCCCGATGGATGCTCCTATAGCCGGCCCATCAATTACTAACCCAGACCCAATTACTACGAGACAGCCTGCAGCAACGACGGATGTTATTGCCTATCTGATCGGTAGTAATAATTGCATTGCGATTTGCTTCTTAACGAGAGTAAAATCATTTTTCTTATGTTTTCATAGCGATCAAAACTGCAATCGATCAGAACCATAAGCTGCTTGAAAGCCGACTGGATCGCCTGGAACGCGCTGTCAAGAGGAACGAGGTTGAGATACAATTGATCGGAGATCTCATTCGACCTCGAGCCGGATTGCAAGCTGGGGGATTTACGCTGCAACCAGTAGGAACAGCGGAAGATCTTAGAAACTTCGAAACCCGTCTTGCAGGAGAGGGCGATTATCTGCAGTCCGTCAGAAACTGGTTGATGGAAAACGTTACTTCGTTGGATAGTGATAACAGGCTGCATGAGGCAATGGACCTTATTTTCGATCGACAGTTTTTGCCATTAGTCGGTTGGACTGGAGCCTCAAAAAATGGGTCAAAAATAGCATTAAGGGACTTTACCAATGTTTTGGATCTTTTTAAGTTTATAGGTAGCACTAATGCATTAACTGTAAGCAATAGATACGTAACGGATTTTTTTTTGAAAAAGTTGAGATATGCTAAGCATAGGGTTTATCTTAAAAATGTGAGAACATCAACTTGTCATAATTTTAAGAAATTTTAAACCTAAGATATTTTTTTTTTATCATAGATTTATTTAGGGTAATTTAGGGTTTTTTTTTAGCTGAAGTGAACTTAACGAACTGTGCTGTGCTGTGAAAGGAACTATGTCAACTGCGATGAGACTGAAATAACGAATATGTGATGTGAAGTAAATTCAATGTTCCTTATTAAATAACGTTATATGAATGCAAGCAATATACATTATTTCATAATATTAACACAAATTATTTGCAAATTTATTTCATTTCGCCAGAAAAAAAAACTTTATTTCAAAACAGAATGAAGTAATGGTAAAAATGACATTTCATCTTTATCGCTTCTTGAGACTCGCACCAGTTTACATTTTATGTCTTTCAATTCAATGGCTTCGGTCTCCACGGATAGTTGTGAAATTTTACCCTTAAAAATGTACAAAAGTCGAGAGGAAAACGGTTGATTAAAATTAACAAAGGTTGTCGAAACTCTTTTACAGGTTATCCGTAGCTCTGATGAAGTATCCATAGTTACCGAGATGAATTGCATAATTCTGTTTTGTCTATTCAGAAACCACTCGTTTCTCATCCTGTTTTGTAACTGAAAACAAGGGGAAATATGTACAGTAGTCACATCTCCACGGTTTGTGACATACGGATACCGTTGGTTTGGCTTTCTATAAAGCGGACAGGCGCAAAAATTCTCTAGCTCAGACAATCTGTTAACCACTTGTTCAAGTGATTTCCACCCGCTCCTAACTAATCGCTTCAAATGTTGTAATTTATTTTCGAAAGGATAAGCTGATATTGATGGAAGAGGCCCGAATCGTTCAACTTCATCTGTAACGTGCAATAAATTGTGAATATTGCTGGTGAGATATCGTTCTCCATAAATGATACGGAAATCTTTTACAAATTTTTCCAATAGTGGGCCAGCCAGCTCCCAAAAAATCCGGTAAACATCTGAGGAGAGTAGCGAAACCGCACAAAAAAAGAGCATAAAGTGCTCATACTCATCTTTGCTAATGTAATTTTGCAGTATGTCCAAACTTGCGTAATGCAGAAATGCACTGAATTCCGAACCTTTCCAATGTGCCATATGTTTCATTGGACGGAATTTGCGATGTATTTCTGATGGAAGCTTAATGTTTTCGAGCTCCTTCGAAATTTCGTCAATCTGGTCTGCTGTCCATTTTGTTCCTAATCCTAATGTACCGTCCCTCCAACCTAATAACAGTCTTTTCATCACCCCTAGGTCTATCAGATGAAGTCGATCTCCAACTACTACGTCTTCCACAGTATTGAAGTTAAGGAGATCGATAATTGGTGATAACGTTTTTTGGTGTGCCTGGTACATTCCTGCCCTGAATGCTGCATCTTGTCGTTTCTGTGCTTGAAGCTCTTTGAATATAACGGTATGTCCTTCCCGGTTGTATACTCCAACAGTTGTACACTTTATACAGCCATGCTGACCATTAAAATTCACAACACCTGCAAAACAATATAAAACATAAGAAGATAAGAAGACATTTGCTGCTTTTACCTATTTTAATTTAGCACCTTTTACAAAAGCCCGTGCCGGAGAGTCTGCAATAATAGCCCTTAACTTTACTGGCACACATCGGTCGTTGAGCATTAGTCCGTTCTCGCTTAGATAATTCATCTCTTGAACAAAAGGACGAAGAAAATGCTCAACATCGTCCGGCTTTTTTAGCCCACAGAATATGGCCACGGTCATGGGGGCTATTTGCGGCATCTCATGGATGTTTAGTAGTATCGGCCAAAATTGCTCAGTACTGTTGTTGTAAAGCGGCAATCCATCTATTGAGATGTTCAACGACAGCATGGTTGGTAGTGAATCGCTGGAAATAAAGATAAAGAAACCAATGTGAACTTTTATTATTTTATCAAATTAGATTGCGCTTACCGTAAATTGTCAACAAGGCATTTTTGAATGCCGTTATACCAAAATTTACCACCGTTGATATTAACGATGTCCAAAGAACAATTCCGGTTCGTATGAAGCAGCGTTTTGGCGTGTTTCGGAAGTTTGACCTTCATTTTAACGCGCAAAATACGCATTAAAAGGTTTATGGCGTAATGAGTAGAGTCCGTGGACAGGGCCCAAAAGCGAATGCAGTCTGCCAAAGACATCCTCTCGAAACATACTTCATCTTCCTCTTCATCAGTATCGCTATCACATGTATCTTCCTCAGCATCTTCAAAATCATCGTACACCGGTATCTCTGATAAACCCGGTGCATCATCTGAAACAATGTTCAAAACCGGCTCTGCACTTTGTGAAACTAAATTAAAATATTAAGATTAATTTAGATTAGTTTAAATCACATATATTATTGTTGAATTACCTGTTTCACTTGGTCCTGCTTGAGACCCGTCGGCTTCCGCTTCCATAGCAATCTTACGGTCATTTTCTTCAATTGCTCGGTACAGTGCACCAGTTTTCTTCAAATGACGAAAAAACGTTTCTTTCGGCATCTTGGATTAATGAAACACTGGCTAACGACAATTGCTTAAAAGCTTTCACTAAGATTCTCCGAGTAAATCACACGTAACGTTTGCAAATCTCCACAAGCTACAAAATCAAAACAAAACACCTCAGGCAAAAAGCAACAACAAACAACAAAATGTAAGCAACACAGTTTGAAACACGTTTGAAACTTATTTTTCAATCCACACAGAGCCTTTAAAATACAAGTGATAGTAATGAAGCAGATAATTGTAAACGGATCGTTGCCCTCGGTTAATCACTAAATCTCCCGTTGGGTAACATCTCTATGGCAGAAAGAGTTTGTTTCTGAAGGGAGAATTTCGCCTTCTTTCTGGATTGGTAGGGAAATGTCATGCTCGAGAAACTTCGGAAAACACATTTGCAATCAAAACAGCAGTGTGAAAAGATCGTCGACTCATAAGCTACGCAAACGAAAATAATAAAACAGTGCCAAATAGGTGTTATTAACGAAAGTTGTGCAATTGGCTGAAGCAGACAATTGTTTAGAACAGTAAATTTTCGCAGAAGCAGGTAATTGCCGGTGATATTTGATGGGTGATAGTTGCATCATTTTCCATCTTCTACGCGGTGGTCACCAGGGACAAAAGCCAAAATCAATCAATCCATTATCATTCGCAGAAAATCCAATTGAGGAACAACACTAAATTTCGAGATGCTGTCCCGTCTTGCTTGCGGTAGGCAGTTGGTGTCGCCAACATTGCTGAAGAGTGCGTTGCAGACCGTGCCGAAACGGCCACAGGTATTCCGGCAGTATGCACGGGATGTGAAAGGCGGAAGCGGCCCCGCAGGATGGACGGCACGCGCCGAACGAACGACTCTAAAGGAACGGGCGATGGCACCACCCGGTCCGAATGCATACGCCATCGGGAAGGGCGCCTTGGCCGGCGGAGCTGCCCTCGGCCTGGGGGCACTATGCTTCTACGGGCTCGGACTAGGTAGTGGAACGAGTACCCTCGAAAATTCGCACCTCTGGCCGCAGTTTGTGAAGCAGCGCATTCAGGACACATACCTGTACTTTGGTGGCTCGGTGGCCATTTCGGCTGCGAGCGCAATGGCAGTATTTCGTTCCCCGCGTTTGCTGAGCCTGGTGTCGAGAAATGGTTGGATGGTAAGAATCAGTTCCGGTTGAGTGTAATCTTTTTTTCTTTGTTATATCAAATCATTCTTTTCAAATCATCAAATCATCGTTGCAGTCAATTCTCGGTACGTTTGCCCTGATGATAGGCTCCGGAATGGTGGCTCAATCGATTCCGTACAGTCCGGGCCTGGGAACGAAACAACTCGCCTGGGCAGTGCATTCGGCCATCCTTGGGGCCGTGATCGCCCCGATGTGCTTCGTTGGAGGCGCCATTCTAACGCGGGCCGCCTGGTACACGGCTGGCGTGGTCGGTGGCCTCTCGACGGTAGCCGTCTGTGCCCCGAGTGACAAATTTCTGTACATGGGTGGTCCGCTTGCCATCGGCCTAGGGGTGGTATTTGCATCATCACTGGCTTCGATGTGGCTCCCACCAACGACGGCACTTGGCGCTGGCATTGCATCGCTGTCGCTGTACGGAGGTTTGCTGCTGTTCAGTGGTTTCCTGCTCTACGACACTCAGAAGATAGTGAAACGAGCCGAAATGCATCCTCTCTACGCAGCGCGCCCATTCGATCCAGTTAACTCGTGAGTATTTATACACGCGTCTGTGTGGTTGAATCATATTTAAAAGAAAACCCGGATTGTTCTTCCATTCTAGCGCCATTTCGATCTACATGGACACATTGAACATTTTCATTCGAATCGTTTCGATCTTGTCCGGTGGCGGTGGCAATCGACGCAAGTAAAGAAATGTTAAAACCTAGCTTTTCCTAAACAGATTCGTAGCTTATTTATGCTTATCAAATTAGGTACCTAATCTTGCTTAAGTTCGTCTAATTGTAAACAATTACTTTTTCCCTAGGGATCAATAAGAATCCTATCCGAAATTCAAATTGAACTCATGGCACAATTTCAATGCATATTACCACAAGTGTGAGATGAAGACCCGCGAAGAAGAAATTTGGAAATGAAGCAATTAGCAATAAATTCATTGAAAAATGTAACATTCATGTAAATAGACTGTTCTGAAACTTATTGCGCAGTAAATTGGTGTTTTATTTGCTGTACTACCTACATGGAGAGAAAATATGCGTTGCAGTACGGACACACAGCACTATGCTGGGGAATCAAACTGACAGCACACCGGTGGTGCTGTCACCTCTGGTAACCGACGTTGACAGTAATGATGACGGATGAGTACGCAGGGAATTGGTGGGGTTTCTGTCGTTCAGCAAGGACGTTTCTGTTGGTGGTGGTTTGTTTATTCGATCGCAAAAGTGGGTGGGTGCATTTTCCTTCGCTTCCGAAACACCCGTGCTTGGTATCGATCTACCAGGGGATTAGTTGCCCAGCAAGCAGTGCCGGTGGCAGTAGGTCGTCGAGAGGTTGTTCATTCGTGTAGAGCTAAAGTAAGGGAAGGCTAGTAATCGGTACAATGGCTGATGCAAAATCCGAAATCGACAGTGACGCGGAGCAGAACTACTCGCTCAACAGCAATGTTGATCCGAAAAACATGCAGGAACTAACAATCTATGTAAGTTGAGCCGCAAAGAATGCACTGGCCGACGCCGAGGTAAATGTTCTAATTCTCGATTGCTTCCAATAGGTGCAAAACTTGCTGCAAAACGTGCAGGACAAGTTCCAGACAATGTCGGATCAGATCATTTCTCGTATCGACGACATGGGCACCAGAATAGATGATCTGGAGAAGAGTATCGCCGATCTGATGCAGCAGGCCGGTGTCGAAGGGCAGGATAAATAGGAAAAAAGTGGGCAGTGGAGCGAGGCTACATCTTACATTAGGCCACCGAGCAGCAGTCGTACATTACGGTTTGCTCAATATGATTACACTTCACACACAAACACACGCATGCATTTAACAAACGAATCACAAAAAATGCACCTCACAGAGATGTAGCTTTCTAGAGACATGAAGGGGTCTTTTTCGGAACGTTTGACCTCCATGATATATAAAGTAGCTTCTCAGGCCTGCGATGTAATCGATTAGCCATGATTAGATTATGTGTAACTTGTATCGGCAATCCTTAGTGAGAGGTTGGTTGGACATCGCCATCATCCTGTGCAGTTGTGTCAGAGCAGTCGGGAGGTTGAACTGAGGAACGCTGTAATCATGTAGAACACTGGCTGCAGTTTAAGACATAAACGCAGAGCTGATTGGAGGACATACATATTTTTTATTTTTTGTATTAAGCAATCAAATCGAATCAATACACAAAAAACAAAAAAAAAACTTAAATCCATCATTCAGTGTATCCGGGAGGGGAAAGGTTCTGATGTGATAATGTTTGGTCGACACGTGGGGTGGGACATGAATTCATCCGGCCACAAACATCGTGCGAGAATATACCAAACGGACTGAGCCAACAAGGTAACAGAGTGTGTCGTGAGTATGTTTCTAGGCGCGTCTAGCAAGCTTCGTTTCGATTCAACAGCGCCGGTTGCTAGGCTACGACTATCGGTTTCTTGTGGGATTTTCGTATTACTCGGGTCGGTTTGGTTCAATGCCCTAGCGTCGGTACATAAAATGGAAACGAAACGCTCCCATGTCTGCAATGAAGAGTGACAATAATAAAGTCAAACCTAAAACACGCTAATCTCAACAGACAAAAAATCTGCATTAAGGGTGATAATCTTTCAATTTGATGATTTTGAACGTGGAATCGACCTGACTTTTCTTCGCAGTTTCACCTCCTATTGCTGGACGCGTCTGTTTTACCGGAAGTTCGGAGTTTTCGTCGGTCAGCGTTTCACTGTCTTCACTGTCTTCATCTTCCGTCGATGTTTTTGATTCAGTGGAAATATCATGCTTTAAAGAATCCTGCGGATGGTATAAAAAGACACTTCTTATTTTAACAGGCTTGGTAATATGAAAAAAGCGCAACGTTTCCTCATACCAAGGATTCAACTGATTGCTGAACTGAAGTCTTATTCGAACGTCTACTGGCAGGGTGCCTCTGTGAACGTTGCTGTTCGACCACTGGCAGGGAGTCTTGTTCTTGCTCCTGCTCCTGCGAAGAGTTGAGCGAGTTGGAGCTGAGGCTTTTATTTTTACGTCCACCAGCAAAACCGGCGAACGTTGCATTCAGGGCACCCATGGATTGGGATTTTATGCGCTGCAGGAAGTAGCGATCGGGAACGGCATCTTGTTGAAGATATTTTTTGAATTGCTGCAAGCATAATACGTAATTTCGCAACATGAATTACTGACCGTTAGCATGTGTTAGTGGTTTAAAATGTTACCCGATTTTGTCGTCTCAATTCCTTATGTATTCCCTACCAGTTCCATTTTAAATAGGCATGCAAGTGAGTTAAATAAAAAGCATCGGAATAAACGGAGCCTTTAATACCCTCACCAGTTTCGTGTGCCGCATCGTCCCGCTTACCTGATGATCCTTGCATTCGTCAATCTCGTTGATGTCCTGATAGGTTGCTGACAGAACTTCCATCGCCTGCGTGTGCATCTTCAGCTCGGTCAGCACGAAGCTTCGCAGTAAATCCTTAATGTCGTGCAGCTTTTGCTTTTCGAATCGCTCCACGATCTGTTCGATCTCTTTGAGTGATTTCTCGACTTCCAAATTCGATTTGATGATTTCCGTATCGTTCGTGTTGCGCTTGAAACGCCCATTACGGTTTTTGCTCTGTTCCAGTTGCTTCCGTCTGGCCAAATCCTTGTCCCGCACCAGCAAAGCGTCTTTCATCCCTTCTTTGCAATGCTTGCACACCGACTCATACTGCGACAGCTCGGCGACGATTTTCGTCTCGAGCCTTTTCACTTTGGTGTCCTGAAAGTCGCCGATCAGCGTTACCGCTTTCGCTAGGCTCGAGAGCGCGTTCGCCAGCGTTCGGTTATACTTTTCCGCATCGCAGTAATCCTGCGTTGCATGGGCCAGCTCGTCCGATTTGTCGCGCAATCTGGCAACCTTTCGCGTGTACTCCGAAAAGGCACCGCACAGCTCGCTGAAATGTTTTTCCACGGCACCGATGCGGTCAAGGATGAATTTTGTTTGCTCCTCGCACAGTATCGTTGTGGTGTTTCCACTGCGAAGCATTGTGTTTTCTGTCGCAAACGAACTGTTCTACCTTACTGTGCCACTAGAGCTTGAATTAATTGCCGTTTTATGCCGTTTGTTGCTGGTACTGTGTTGCTAGGATACCGCCGTATGGTGCTAGACCAACAAGCAGTTGTTATCAAGTCCATGCAGAGTGAGAATCGCTGAACTTCAACCTGCTTATATTTATTTATCCGATACGTTGTAAATCTGAAAGTTTTTCTAGAATGTGAGTTCATGCTCGGAGCAAGTCCCCTGATAAGAATCTACCAAAATACATGAGACTTGATAAACATGTGACGTTTTATTTTATAAATAATATATACAATTATTCATTCACATCATATGTGTCCTCCATATTGAACTCAGGTATATCTTCACTACGAACCAACGGTAACTCCGAGCTCATAACCATTTCCGCCACAGTCCTACCGACGTTCGTTTCATCCATATCCATGTCTTCTCCGTACGTGTCGGTGGACTCACTGTCCACTGGCTTCTCGTCCGCGGTCGGCTTCGCCGCTGCGGAGGTCGTTGCGCCTGACGTAGCTGCCTTCTGCCCCCGCTTGTTGGCGATAGACTTGAGCAGTGATTCGGCCTCTCGCTTGGTGTCCTCGTAGTCCAAGCACTTGTACGCAAAGTGGGTCGCCTTGTCGAACTCATCTCTTTTCTCGTAGAAGTTGGCCAGCGTCATGTACGCGTGGCACAGGGACGATTTATCGGCCACCACCTTCTCTTCTCTGCAGAAGTTCAGGTATTCCACGACGGCTTTTTCCATCTCGCCCTGTTTTTCGTAGAGCTTTGCTAAGCTGAACAAAGCGACACCTTCGATGTCGCCAACGCTGTATGCTTTCTGGTAGCACTTGAGGGCGTCCGACACCTTGTCTAACTTTTCGTACGTTTCTCCAAGAGCGACCAGCATTCTGCTATCGTACGGGCGCAGTTGTTGTGCTGCTTTATAGTAGAACAGGCTGTAGTAGGGCATTTTAAGGATCTCGTACGCCTGCCCGAGGCCGTACCATGCCCGGAAATCTCGCCGATTAACCTCTGGATAAAGTGGAAACAAACGGTGCATCGCATTAGACGGCTTCTCGTGATAAGAAAGCCCACGTACTCACCAACAGCTTGCCGGTAGCTCTGTATGGCTGCGTTCGTGTTTTTCATCTCCATGAACTCGTGCCCCATCAGCGTCCAGGCGGATAGGTACCGGGGGTTTAGTTTGAGCGCCCGTTGGAAATACATCACCGCTTTGTAGTGATCCGAGCGGATGCTATAGTAGTTCCCCACGACGCAGCACGTTTCCGGGCTGTACTTGTTGATCTCCACCACCTTGTGGGCAAGGTGGGACATTTCCGTTTTCATGTCCTTTACGAACAGCAGATTCGAGTAGGAATCAAGGTTGTCCAACCGGAACGGATCGATTTTCTGCAGATGCTGAAATATTTCGATCGATCTATCCACATCCCGCTTGTTCGAAAAGGCTATAGCTAGCTGGGTGGGTATGAAGATGCACTTGCTGAAGCCAATCTTTAGGAGGTGCTGAAAGATCCGGATACCCTCGTCGTTGAGGAAGAGTTCAATGAACGCGTAGCCGATGAAGAGATGCTTGATCCAATGGTTCGGCAGTTCCAGATCGTTTAGCATTCCCTTGTGGGTGATCAGCGGAGCTAGCTCAACCCAGGCACTCCACAGGGTCGGCACGGCATTGATTGCTTCCACGAGCACTCGCACGGCCATACTGGTAAGATCTAGTTTCTTCAATATTACCCCGTACAGATACAGACAGTAGCCGTCCAGTTTGCCGTCGCCGTGCTCCGTGCGCAGTGTGATCAGCAGATCGGCGAAATCCTTCACGTGCTTCACCGTGCTAACAACCGAGCTGTCGGTCATGTTGTCCAACCGTTTCTTCTCCTTCGACATGTACGTTGCGTACATGTGCAGGAACTTCGGCACCGGCGATTCGCAGTTCCGCGTAAAGTACGCCGACCGGTCGTACTCGCGCACATCGAAGTAACTCTTGGCCAAAATGTAGTCATCGAACTCGTCGTCGGCGATGCCGCTGTGCTGCGCCTCAAACGATTCGTTGTCCCTCCGGTCGACTTTCTGCTCGGTGAGGCCGTGGTTTAGTTCGGCCAGCCATCTGCCGCACTGCGTCAAACAGCGTTTGTTACATTCTACAATGCCGTTCAGGACGTCCTGCTTCGCCTCTTTCAAATTCACCGAGAATGTCTCGTTCATAGTTGAGTAATGTTGGTTTACTGCACTGTAAATGGACCAAAAGGAAATGGCGTGTACTACGGGTCGCGTTTGCCGCGGCAGAAAAATGTAAACAAACGCTACCGGTACAGTGACGTTTACAGCGTCCCGCCGCGTCGAGGCGTGCTGTCAGTTTGCTGTGAGAGACCTTTGAACGTTTTTCAATGTTACGTTCTCGAAAGAGTGTTTGCTTCATAGTAACTCTTAAAACAGTGATATTCCATTAGAAAGAAGTACTTCTACACAATTTATCCCGCTCCATGGGTTTTGTTGTGATGCACAGAAGTCTCCCTTTCCTACCCTAGCGTTATTACATTTGGTTGTTGGTGTTGGTGTAAGCTGTAAGCAACGAAAAAGGTAAACAAAGCACAGACGAGAACACGCGTTTGTTCGCAGGCCGCTTCTGTCCACAAAACTAAATAAGGTTAATCGAGTGCACGAACCGCAGCAGCTACTGGCGGGACGTTCGGTTTGGCGGGCTGCTTGGGGTAGCGAATTTTTGCTGGTGTTATCAAATCACGATTCCTTCCACTGACTGGCACTTATCATCGGCGCGGGTTTCTTTTAGGCCATCAGTCGTGCGGAAGAATTCATCGAAGTAGGCAGAAAACCGAAAACAAGTCTCGTGCACTCAAGCAGCATTGTGTTTTGCGTAGCAAGCAAATTTCGCCATTCGCTGTTCGTATGCGATTGGACAACGGTTGGCCAGTATTGATTCGTCCTGTTTAATGTCGTGTGTCATAATCGAATCGATCGGTTCACAAAAAAACGCATCCCCCATAAGCGGATAATCTGAAAAAGGATATCGGACCGGCATATCGTCCTGTAATAATTAAGAACCCTACTCCGAACATGCGCGTCCATCTTTTACTGGTGCTCTCTGTGGTGCTTGTTTGCTGCTGCTCCCAGTCTTCGGGCGTCTTTTTCAATCATGGTGGAAAATACTTGGGCTCTCTAAAGCGGCTCTTCAAACGATACGAACGTCGTTTGGAACCGGGACGGAAGCTATCACCCGTAATCTTCGGTAGGTATTTTGGGTCAACCACCGTACCACATGCTTTCTTTTCAGTTTTCGTAACGCGCCGCAGTTAGACACGCGATGCTGCGATTACTAGACGATTGGCCGGGAAGGTCGCTTATCAATAAGCGAATATCAACAACGCATGATTCACGGGCGAGCGGTTGAACAAACAACAGAATTTACGTAAATGACCGCATGAAGATCGTACCACCCTGGGGCAAAGTAGCGCATCCCGTTGACCAAGGTGTAAACAAGGAACCGTTGCGTCTCGGTTGTGGCCTTGCCTTGTGTGTTTTTTTGTTAATTTTCAATGGAGTTCCACGCTAGGGAAGCACAAAGGGTTGTACCTTTCATGTGTGTTTTCCTGCATGAACAGAGGAAAAAAGCTATGTAAAAGATGCATTTGTGGCATTAACGGCTATTTTTTATGAACCTTTTGCTTCCTTCATCCTTACTTTACTTCATAAAACAACTGATAACTTCGGTTGGCAAATATTCAGATTTCGTTTGCATCCATCAAGTAGTCTGGTAGAAATATCCTTTGACATTGATAAAAATAACCAAGAATAGCAAATGAGATTGTTTAGCTTAGAGATAAAAATTAAAATAAACTTTTATCTCCTTCTCACACCTTTAAGTTCCCGGCGATGGCGGAAGCCAGATGGATGCCATGCTCAACAAACCGACCAAAGTATCGATCCTCTGCCAGAAGCAGACCTCAACATTCTTCAACATCTGGTTGAACAAGGAGCTACTCCTGCCTTTGGTGATCGACTGCTGGATCGACAACATTCGACTGGAGTACGACAACGTCACGCGCACGTCTCGCAACTCTCCCGGTGTGGTTACGCGCGTTCCCGGTTTCGGCCAGTCGGAAACGGTGGAATGGATTGACCCCTCACACGCTTCGGTGGGCGCCTACTTTGTGAACATTGCCAATGCGCTCGTTTCTAACGGATACGCGCGGGACAAATCGATCCTAGGAGCGCCGTACGATTTCCGGAAGGCACCGAGTAGGTTTTCCTTGTTGCACGTAGTGTTATGTAACGACCACTAAAGAACCGGCTCCACTGCTCTCTTTTCAGATGAGCACAAGGAATACTTCCTCTCGCTAAAGTATCTGGTCGAGCAAACGTACACCCTGAACGGGGAGGTTCCGGTTTCGTTTGTCGTTCACAGTATGGGTGCCCCGATGACGCTCCACTTTCTCCAGATGCAAACGTCCGAATGGAAGGCAAAGTACATCCGACGTGTGATTTCGATTGCCGGCGCCTGGGCGGGCAGCGTGAAAGCGCTCAAGGTGTACGCCATTGGGGACGATTTGGGCGCATTTGCCCTCAGCGGCAAGGTAATGCGAGCGGAACAGATCACCAATCCGTCGCTCGCTTTCCTGCTGCCGTCGCCACTCTTCTGGAAACCGAACGAAGTGTTTGCCCGTACCCAATCGCGCATCTACACCATGGATCAGATGGAGGAATTCTTCATGGATCTCGACTACCCGAACGGGTGGGAAATGCGCAAGGACACGCTACCGTACACGCTGAACTTCACTGCCCCCGGCGTGGAGTTGCATTGCTTTTACGGGACCAAAATTAACACGGTTGAATCGTAAGTTGCACTCTTCCGGTAATTTTGCCGGTTCCCCGGTTGCTACTGTTGAAATTCGTCCTTCTTTGCAGCTTGGAATACCAAAAATCATACGATCTCAGCGGCACACCCGTGCTAAAGATGGGCGACGGGGACGGCACGGTCAACGTGCGCTCGCTGGAAGCGTGCAAGCAGTGGACGAGCCAGCAGAAGCAACCGATCTACACGAAAGAATTCCCCGGAGCGGACCACATGAGCATCCTGTCCGACGTTAATGTCATCAATAGCATCATGAAAGTGCTTCTGTCGGACCTGTGAGAGGTAGGATTGCCAGTAACAGCCATATTCAAGCCCACTGCTAGTCTGTGCGCCATGCATTTGATTTTAATATCAAGCCAAGGAATAGATTGAACGAAAAAAAAAACGATTGAATCTCTCCCATAACATAGACATTTTTTTACTGTACCATGTTTATGTTTAAAGCAATAAAAGAAGTGTAAATGGTTCATAATATAAGTTTTTTTCCGCGGCAACAAATGAGGCCTTTACCTTTTTTTTAAGTTGCAGTGGGCAGCTTGATTGCACAACGCCATCCTTGCGCACGTAATAGAAAGAAAAGACGTACGATTTCGCGCGGGGTCGAAGGAGCAAGTGGAACCGACGCGGTGACCTTTTCCGGGACCAGAATTTTCTACCGGTGTACGAGGTGGCTGACTATAAACTGCACCGGAATTCACTGCTGTGCGGGGGTTCACCAGAGGGGTGCACCAGAGAGAATGGGAGAGAGCGGGGACATGTTCGGGCGAAGAGTTTGCGTAACATGGCCCCATGACCATGGGACGGCTATTATTTCCCCACGGAACGTGGTTGTGGAAAGAACGCCAACCGAAAGATACTTGGTTGACATTTCTCTGGAGGATATGTTTGGAAGCGAAGCAGAAATGTGTCCAGCCGACCAGCCTTATCGGTTCCAGAAGCTACTGATTCCTGTTTTATTTGCATTCATGCTTGTTTAAGCGCGAACGGGATGGAAATATATATTCTTATCTTGCTCCGATGCCAACCATCAACCATTGTATATTTCATTTTAAAATTAAGACGATAATAATAAATGTATTATAATTATGTAATAATTAGGTATTTTAAAAATCATTGAGTGATATCTGCAAGGGTTCAACTTCCGGTAGCAGTCCCGTAATTAACCGTAATGAGCGAAACACGTACTGGCACATACGATTCTTCGACACATTCTCCAGCACTTTGGTGGTGGACGATCATAATGTTACTCCTTCTATGGCAAAATATAGCATAATTTGAGACGTGTGTCTTACTACCTACCAAAAAAACACCAAAATTGTTTCGACCTCGACATGCTTCCTTATTGGTAGAAGAAAAAAAAAACTTGAGCAAGCATTCCGTCACCAAAATAGCACGTGTTTGGTAGATCCCCATACTGAAAATGTGAACTCAAGTGCTTAAGTGGTAAGGAGATGGGAGTTGTTGCCGAGATGTGGACAGAATTGGGAGCGAATTTCGTTTTTCAGACAGAACCAATTCGGATATGGCAGCGTGTGCTAGACACGATGTAAAAATGTTTGCATGAATCTCAGCACCAAGCAAAGAACATACAAAACAGCCTCATTATTGTGCGTGTGTCAGAGGAACATACGTTACTTCCTCTGTACACCAACGGGGCCTTCCCCTTTTTTCCCCGGAGCGTGTGACATTGGGTGTGAATGTCGAATAGGGGAATTTTTCCTAGGTCGTTGGCTTTCCCGCAGGCTGGCAACGCTCGAAGCCACGTGCTTTTGCCCTTGCCCGGACCACGCAGGGATCTCGTCCGTTTCACCCCGTACCCGATGCGCCATCGAAAGTCAACTCAAACGCATGTAAAACGTGGGTTGCGGTTCAACTCAGCTCGGCTGAAAAACAATTTTCACAGCGGCCTACCACGAGCCTTGTGTTCGTCTTATGACCGCGAACGCGACACAGTTGAATCTTATACGTTAGTAAAATATGTGCCTTGGGATAAGGCTCGTGGCTGGGGCTGCGTAGAAAACGCAACGAGTTTGCAACCTCGACGAATCATTTCTCCGTCCGCAACGTATTCTGCGTGTCCTGGTCGTGTATTTTCCTAGCCAAGGCTCTACATAACCTCCCCACCATTACCATTCGATCTGGATTTGACCGTTTACCTAATAGAGAGGGTTCTGTTGCAGTAATACGTAACAAAAGTCAACCCCGTTACTCCCTTTTGAAAACCAAACTTTATCGTATGCGAAAGTTTCTTCGTGCGCTCTTGAGGCGGTACATGATGGATTACGTGACCGGACACATACACACACACACACAGACACACACACAAACACACAAACTTTTTCAGGTTTATTCGCAAACTGTTTATAGCTTTTCACAGAACAATATTCGATTCGTAAAAAAAACCAAAACGGAATGCTACAAACTTCACAATAACACCAGAAGGTGGTTCTTGCTTCAACTGAACAGGAAACGACGAGAAGGAAAGAGCAAACATACTCGTCGAAATTGCTGGCAAGGTAATGCGCAGTTGGATCACTGAATTAAACTTTTATTGCGTAAAATGTTGCTATATTTCGTCCGAATCCCGTCCACCCATGCACGAGGTTCGAGAACCCTTAGCTGTGCCTGGCTGGCTGGAAAGGATCGTTGGCAATCTGTATGATTTTTAATCGCGTAATTTCTCTTCTATAAGCTAGGATAAGGATAGGATAAGATTTCAGTGTCGTGATGTAATAATCTAAATGAAATGTGTTAATGTAACAAAAAAGCCCTTTGGAAAACAAACTCACCATATGTGATGCAAATCTCGACGCATACTTACAGTCCTTCGAAGCTTATACAGTTCGTTATACTCTGTGTGCATCTTTTTGATCCCAATTGAAGTAGCAACATGTTGAACATGAAGATTTATCTTTTATTCATCTGTTTTATTCGCGTTTAATTGTCTCACATGCTACATACAATTAGGCTTAAACAATGTTTTCAAAATTAAAGTGCAAACGTTGGCACTGCTACGTACAAGTACAATTTATTTCCAAATGCTATTCCGATCGCTTCAGGAGATCTTCTAACAGCCCTGCATTAATATCATGGCCAGTGCACGTTTCTTTCTGACTCTTATCTATCGAGGCCTGATAAATTTCATGTGATGAACTTGTTAAAACGAAGGTTAACCTTCTTGAAGTAGACTCCATTTGCCGAGGAGCCAGGCTGGCAAGAAAATGTACTGTTTATCCCGGATCCGGCGATATGCTGAGGCGCATCGAAGGTGACATAGAAATGTGTAGCCCAGCATCACGTGCGCTCGAGCAGATTTCGACCACGCCATCACGTGGCCGGGACACGCCATCTTAGTCGGATTATTCATCGCCCGCATTATGCCAGCAGGCTGGACGTGAACCCCGTTTTTCGAATGCTAGCTCAGCAGAAATAAAAAAATCCTTCACTCGACAGTTCGAGATTGACATCTTCCCCATCAATAGGCGACCAGACAAGATGGTCATTCACGTTGAATTTGTTTGAGGCTGGTAAGTACGACGAAGGTGAACAACAGTGTCACGGCAATAAATCGCAGGAGGAAACCGCAACAACGTGACGGCCAACGCCGAGGACATCTAATTCGCAGCGATTCGCAAAGCCCACTGGTGTAGCTCGCACGTTTGTTTGCTTTTGCATCATTAACTGACTATTATGCATCATCGACTGACGATTTGTAATGCGATGTTCTGACGCACGTGGAAATCAAAAAAAAGAGAAAGATAGAAGTGCCAGAAATCGTGAAGACTATTGGATTCATCAATAAGTTGCTTCGTACAATTTTAATCGGACAGTTATTTGCTTTTCAGTTACCTTTTCCTCGTGCGCATGTGACATGCTTTCGTTCTGCAATGGGGCTAGGAATATTTCGGATGCTCCGGAGAAAAAAACATAAGAGAGGAAAGCAATACCGGCGATTATTTAGTACAAATTGTATCTTTATTTCCTTTGAACCAATTTGGGTATGAGAGTGCTCAGATATCCGTCATTAATTTCCCCATCAGTTTCCGCATTGTAGCTTCTTTTTCAATAATTTCTATATTTTCTCCGTTCCCAGGCAATACCCAGGGTGGTTTATGTCCTTACAATCGAAAAAAAAAGAAACACTTACCAGTTAATAATACGAGTTTTGGGGAAGTAAACAAGGAGCGGGTAAGTAAGACAACTACATCGAATCGATCATCAGTGTTTTTCCACCTTTCCGAGATCCCCCCCCCCCCCTCCCCTCTCAACTGCTAAGCCTCATAGCGTACCGCACGCGTGTCAATCTTTGCAAACTACGTCCACTTAATGGCTAATAATGCTATCAATCACTTACAAACTAACTCAAGTCCACGCCGTGCGCCGGGTGGATGATCAATTGGGAAATTAGTCGAAGAGCTCGTCTTATTTCGTTGGCCGTATGTGGGACTGGGAGTGGGTGACAAATTATCCATATCTAGAGTTCTTACCCTAAACAGCGCCAGAAAACTGTGCCTAGGCATACGTCTTTGAGCGAATGTGCCTACCTTTTTCCCTGCGGTCGATAACTTTTTCGTAAACATCTCAATAGATCAACAATAGTTGAATAAACTCCGCAAGATGGCTGGCGGCTGAATAATTAATTCATATAGCAATCTACCTAGCCCTAAACTCCGAACATCTAGCTGGCCCCGTACTGCTCGTGCAGAACCATTTGGTAAGTTTTTTTTCCTACCACTTGTCCACCGGATACAACGCTCAAAAGAATATGATATCAGGCTTGCCGCAAGCTCTAAGTAATGCTGGTTGAGTTTGATCCAGTTCCTCGGTCCGGCTCATCCCGCATTCGCTTTGGTGGAGTCCACCTGGAAGCCGGGTTCCGTGTTAACTAACGTTTCTCTTCCAAGGTTGGAACTTCAGTTTTTTTACTCAATGTTTTTTTTTCTCCTTCATTAAATCCTTGTACATGTGCATGGGGGGAACAAATATGACTCTTAGGCTTGTGATAACCATACGGGAAGGTGTACATCGAATGCAACACGACGCACGCGGTAGTTTCTAATAAATCTTTGTTATCTTTAACCGTCTCTTTTCTTTGATTTCCAAAACGCAGCTTCGTGCCTTTTAACGAGGGGCTTTCTAAATAAGACACGACCACGTGCTGGTTGGGGCGCAACTTAACAATACTCACAGCCTTACTTGAATTTTTAACCTTCCCCGTTTGAGTCGTCTCCTCAAATCCAATTGCGACAGTATGATAGAAAGATGGAGAAAATTCATGGAAAGGATGAAATGAAAAAATTAACACGGACCAAGGATGAGGTTTAACTTGCTGACTTGCTTGGGTGATACGAAGTAACCGATCAGCGACCGGGAAACCGCTTGGGTCGACCATTTGCAAATCTACTGTTTGATTTCTCAAGCGAAATGGGGCAGAAAGGATCGATTGGTATTTGGCTGAAAACCGTATAGCTCTGCAATTCCCGGCGAGTGTGCTGCCCAGCAGCAACAACTATGGGCGGCAGAGAGGATCGTGCAAAGATCAATCATGAGAATCCGG
This sequence comes from Anopheles atroparvus, assembly GCA_914969975.1. Classification (NCBI taxonomy): domain Eukaryota; kingdom Metazoa; phylum Arthropoda; class Insecta; order Diptera; family Culicidae; genus Anopheles; species Anopheles atroparvus. The sequence continues at coordinate 23,281,410 of CAJZCY010000003.1, forward strand.
TTCCGTTCTCTAGTGCCTCGCAATGGCGGCACGAAATGTTTATCCTAATCCTAAACTGGGGGTAGGGGGGGGGGGGGATGTGTGATCCAAACATTGCCTGGAATAAATGCCCCACCATTCCTGATCGTCAGCGAAAGACGCAGAAGCGCAAACAGCGCACTGAGGATAATGCTCACGAGAGAACCAGAGGACGTGCTTCTTGTGGTGAAACAAGAAGCGGAAAACGCTAGGTTCTTCACGAATTGGGTACGTTTGGGGAATGTTGCCACCGGCGTTTTCTAAAATTATGAATGGATAAACCGCTCTGTGCTCTGGGTTTGTTTTTTTTTCTTCTTTCGAATTTCCCCGTTTGTGGCCATTCATTATACAAAACGCGAGTGAGCCAGATGTCCGCCTTTCTTCCGTGGCCATTCCGTTGTACCATCCCTGGACTCCGTCTCGACTAGAATCGAAATCGGCCAGGATGTCAATGGCAGAAGGCCGGTGCAAAATTCGTCCCGCCCCGTTCGATGATGACGTGCGACACGTTCCGTCCCGGCTTCTTCGGAGCAAGCGGGATTCAAAAATAGTTAAAAACGGCATCACGGCGCGTTACGGCGGGGGCTCGAACGTGTTTTTTGTGTGTGTCCGTCCTGTTCGAGACAATGGAACTCCTTCTCGAATCGAAAGATGACGTACAACGTGTGCCGGGTGCTGCTATGAAATAATTTCCATCCATCATTTTTATTCGATGCTGGCAATTTTACTTCGTGGATCCATCCGGAAATGACGGAGAGAGGACGTGGCGGGATGGTGGTGTGGCCAATGACGTTTGTCACTGCTGGACCACCACATACAAACGCACGATGCTCGCACGGTGCGGGATCTATTAATACGATGAGTCAAAACAGAAATCCAAACAGAGAACCGACACAGATGGACCAACGGGTTTGAGTTCGAGATAAATTTCTGTCACTGACAGTTCACTTCATTTTCCCGCCAACGTTTGAGGGAGCAGAGGGAATAGGGGGGAGAATTTTCCACGTTCGGCAGGGTTTGTTTCTGGCTTAGGGGTGCGCAATTGCGTCAAACGACCGTCAAATGAGGAGGGCGAAGACGAACAGGAGCATTACCAGGAGGAGCAGGACGAGCAGGAGGGGTAAGGGCAATTCCTGCAGTGCATCCGGCTTCGAGCGACCAAACACAGGTGCACGATCGTTTTTTTCCGGGGGGAAGAAAAACGAACTCATCCGTCATAAGCTTGGACCGCTTCACGTTCATGTACGTATCGTTGGTTCAACTGTCCACGTCGATGGAAAGGGATGATTCATGTGGCTTCTTCTTCCAAAAGATCTCCTGTCTCCCGCAAACAGCACCACCTTTATCTCATACTCCAAGAGTCCTATCCATGGTAAGGATTCGAAGTTTGTGCAAATAGTTCGGAAATTAATCCTGCCCAAAATTAACCCAAGGCTGCAGTGACTTCCTTCACCCGGCGACTCCGATGACTCCACCGTAGCAAGCTTGATTTGTGGTGCAAGGATCGCTTTTCACGCCCAGGGCGAACTCATCCGGAGGATTGAGTTAAACATAGTTGCTTCACAGTGCTATTTCCCCTCGAAAACAACGCCTCCATCAGTGATAAATAGCTTCGTTTCGAAGAATCATCATAATTTCATTTTCCCATAGCACAAAAGTGTTTCTCAATGCGGGGGAAAAAAAAATGCAAGCTTACCGTGAACAAAAGCTTTACGGTCGATTACAGGAATTATAGGACTTGCCTGCGGCGCGCTCGTTAGAAAGGACACTTCTTGGAAAGTATACTCGCTCCCATAAATCCTGCAGGAGTGCTTCGTTACGAAGAAATAACACCGAGAACCTGCCAAGACCGCCACGGATACAGCTTACCGTTCGAGTTTTCCTCGAAGCTATTTGTTTGTTTGAATTTTCACTTCAACTCAATTGCTTCGTGCGAAGGCCATTCACATTAATTAGGCTACTCTAGATATTCCCGCCAGCCGTTCGCAATCATTGACATAAATACAAAGTCAACTATTGCTATTCGTTGGACTGGATTTTGAACAAACAACGTTCACCGGTGGGTCGAAACTATTCAAATGCAATTTTCCACCTGGTGGCGAAATACTCGGCTGCTCTAAGTATTCGTGTGTGTCCCTGGCTTCGAAACACACATAAATTGATTCCGGTTTGATGCATCAACCGGGGATCGGTGGAGTAAAAAAAAAAACTCGGCAACCTGAAGCCAGCGGTACAGATGAAACCGAGCTGCGGAAAGTTTTTCCATCTCCACACGGCTATGGAAAATTCCTTTGCGACAAAATGTGTACTCACGGGCACACGCAGGAAGCCTCATCCTTCCTATCCTCCTGCCTCACACTGGCAAACGCGGAAAAGGAAGGACAAAGTTTCAGTTTCGATGTCGCGTTGCCCATCATCGACTGCGGAAAAACTAATCCTCGATGCCAGGCTGGCCTCATATGTTTGCTTGCTGATTTTTTATTCCGACTGCATCCTTCAGCCTCACGTCCAGCCAAATGGTAAACAGGCACACACACACGAACACAGTCAATTAGCACCGGGGCACGGAATTATCGCCACGTGCCGCCAGTCATTGAATGAATGAATGATTTTTCTTCGTGTTTCGCCCGTGTTAATGTTTTTTGTTTGTTTTGCCAGCCCGCTTTTCCCCCCATTTTGGAAGGCGCTGGAAAGACCCGTCCCAGGCGGTCTGACATTTCCATATGACACTAATGAGGGTCGATTGAGCGGAAGGAAGAGGAAGACGCCTTCCTATTTCCGGTTGATCGATTTCCATTTCTTTTCCTGTTCCTTTTCTTCCATCGAACGGATCAAGTGAATGGTTTTCCCCTAATGATTTAAACAAAATCAGGAAACTCTACTCAACCGAAAGGCGTAGGTAATGCATCGAATTACCCCGGTCGAGGGAAGGAGAAAACGAAACGAATAAGGATTTGCAAATGATCGCCAATGTCGACATAATCATAAACGCGTAACGCCTCGCACACACTCTGACGCACACCCACACAAACACCCACAGCTTCTGGTGCCGTACCGAGAATCATCACCTTTAGCTAAAACGATAAAGGCGCTCTCGGTGCAACGGTCGGGGGTTTCGCGCGTGTGACATAATTCGTACAGTACATGGGGAATATGGGTGTCAAAAAGGATGGTTACGAGATGATTGATTACACGAATGTACACCCACACAATCCCACACACATAGATTTACACAAACACACACACATTTACAAAGGCGGCATCGAAGGTGCCGGAAAACCTCCTGCGCGAAAAGAAACGCTACCGCAACGGCGTGCTGGAGAGGTTTGAAAGGCTAGCCAATCGTCATATCGTCGCCATCGGAGTTGAATGCTACAATTATTTCTATCATCACAAAATTTCGTTACACCCCTCCAGCCCCGCCGCCGACGCCCTCTCTCTCTCTGCTCCTAGCTGATGAGCTCTGCTGCTCGACTCTGCTACCGTCCGCGCTTAGCTGCTGTCCTCGGTGGTGGTCGACGTCGGTCATAGGGAGGCGGTAGCGGTGAAGGCCTGGCGGCGTTTCATTACCCGCGACTTGTGCAGCTCGCCCTTGTGGCACGGGACGACCGTGCCCTGGCTGACCGGGGGCTGCCGCGTTCCGTTGCTTCCGATCAGCGTTCCTGTGGGAGAAGGAAATGGAATTGAAACGTTAGAAAAGAAAAACCGAGCCATACCATGATTTCCATTCCAGCCGAGCATGTTTTGAGCAAAGGTGAGCCTTGACTGGCAAAATGGGAGGAACTTACCGAACATCTTACTGACGGAAAATTTGCGCGGCTTGACGGGACGAGCGCGCGACTCCACCAGCAGCCGCTCGAAGGCCTTGTAGAGGGCGGGCGTGTTGTCGGCGACGGAAACCTCGCAGAAGCCGATCGCGTGCGATGCGGCCAGCGATGCGCCTTCCGTTTCCTGGACCTGGTGAAACACGGGGAAAAGAGAGGCAAAGAGAGAGGAAAAGAGAGAGAGAGGGGGAGTGTGTTACTATTTGATAAATCGTGAACCGGCCATGCAGGGAAGCGAGTTAACAAATTGAATCCCGCGCAACGTTTGTCACCGACGCCTGACACCGGAAACTGGGTTAAGTGTTTTTCAGTGTATGGAAATTTGTTTCGCCGATTTTGTTTTCTTTTTGTGTGTTTGCTTTTCGCTTCCTATCTCGTTTTGCACATTTTTCTACTTTTCCGTGGTGTACCATGGTGCTGATGTTTTCCCTCCTTGCGCTATCGTGGAGTCATTTAACAAATATTTGCATCTGTTTTTCTTCCTCGAGCTTGTGGGACATTCGCAGGGATGAATCACGGCTAAGGGAAAAGAATGCAAGGATTTAAGGGGAAAACAAAACATTTGTCACCGTTTGACCCGCCAGTTTCCCGTGTCAGCGAAATTCATAATCTTGATCGTTGACTCCAACTGCCGGCGTTGGCCAGGGAAGGGAAGGATTGGAAAAAAACATCGTGTAACAAATTGGTATCCCCGGGAGGGGGCCAAGGTGAACGAACTGTCACACGGGAGAAGTCGCACACACATAAACACAAATTTTGCATCCCTTTCGGTGACAGCTTAATCAGTGGCTGAACTGTGTATCCTTGCAAAAAAAAAAAAAAACAGCGAGGGTGCACGCACGCACGAAAAACCTTGCCCAGTCCTGTGACCCCGTCCATTCTGCCAGGTTTCTCTTCCCCTCACCCGCCGGCAAAAAGTAGGTCAACCAGATAGTGCTCTGGATAATATCCGCGTCCGAGCGCCTGTCGTGTTACGGCTTGATCGGTTGAGCTTCGCCTTCAACCATCAGCCCTCGAGGAAGGAAGGAAAGATGGGGCAAAACCAAAACAACCCAAGCGTCGAGAACCACGCTAGATGGCATCATAATTAATTTCGATTAGCCACTAACAAGCCGAGCTTCGGCTCGGTTGCAAAAGGTCCGCCGATCCGACGACGACGCGGACGCCGGGGAAGGACGACGTCTCGCGTGCGCTCGAGATTGGAGGACAGTTGGCGAAGCGCCCTGTGCCAAATGACACGTGTTAATGAGCGCGTACTCGGCCACAGACGGATCATTGAATTCATTCTCAAGTTTCTCAAGGGTTCGAAGGGTCCATTCGTGAGGGGAATACGGTGTAGTGGCAACCACAGCGCCGCGTGTCCTGCAAGCGTGACTAATGATCTCAGATCAACGGCAACAGGTGCCCGGGAAGATTTTGGCGGTCGGGTGCGCGAATATCATCCCAGTAAACTCGAGGACCAACGGGACGTCGTTTCAGCCACGATAGAGCAGGGCCTTGTCACTGTCTTTCAACCGGGTTTTCGCAGTGTGTACCTCAATCAATCGACCGCCAGATGGATCGATGCGCCTGGTGCGAGATCCGAAGGGAATAAATGCATCCACCAGGCACGTCCCGGTGTCGTGCGATCGTGGAGTTTGTGTAAACAGCCATTGTCGTGCCAAAAGAGCGCTTCATTTGCGCAGGGACTACCAAGGAAATCAACCGCCACGGAAAGAGTACGGGAGCTGTTTAATTTTGGCTGCAGCACGCTTCCGAAGCTGTTGCATGAAGACCTCTACTTTCACGGGCAAACTTCTAACATTGGACGTACATTAATCATCATCTTCGTGGGTGGGGGCATCTCTGGCATCATTGCACCAACGGCCGATCGTTGAAAGTACGACCGCAAATTGCACATTGTTTCCCGCACGCAACCCGTTGCGGCGTATATTCAGCCATAATGGCAATTCTCACCCCCATACGAAGAGTCACGAACTTTGGAGAAAGAAGCTCCATTTTAAACAATGCAAGAATTCGCCCGCAAAATTATTAACCCTGAAAAATATGGTCGAACGCATGCCAGCATAACGCCATTCGATCTGACGGGGTTTGGGTGAGTGAATTTGAAGCGTGTTCCCGATTCCGAACTGAGCGTGCCACATATTTCACACCCAGCCACTAACGCACACGCAACCACCACTTTGCCAGCGATCGCTAATTGATTTATTCGACGTTTCGAGCGAAGGAGGTTTCCCCCCCGCTGGAGGAGATCATCGTACGATCACGTGCAAAATCGTGTCGAAGCCAATGCATGCAGGTTAAACCCCCGGTTCTCCAAAACACGAACGACGGAATGACAAACCAGATCGGTAACAGATCGGAATTCGGAGTCGGAGAAACGTGGGAGTCATTTCGCCGTTCGTACTTTTAAAATGGAGACGCCTGGTGCCTGGTGGCAAAATACAAAATTCAAGGGAGGGGAAATCCCCACCAAACCACCACCTGGGGGCGAATCCAGGCGGATGGAGAGTGTTCTTTCCATCGCTGTGCTGTTATCGCTAATGGATTGAAAGGAAAGGAATTATAAAAAAGTCAAATAAATTAAAGTGAAGCCAAAGTGGATAGAACATGCGCGAAGGAGTGAGAGATGGTTGGGATTGGAAAACATTCACCCAAGCATTCGCCAACATAGCGAAATCATCAACCGATGAAAATGGTTTCGATTTCGCTCGTACCCGAAACGATCGGCAGATATTGAAACGAACGGAACATTCCTTAATTCGAAGCTCCTTCGTCTGGTTTGGTGTTTTGACGACGAAAACAGCAAATGTTTCGCTCATCTTGCCCATTTCAAATTTCAGTTTCTCCCTGCCTCTGCCACAGCGTGGGTCGCGTGCGATCTGAGACGAGAGAAAATTCACGTTCGCATCTCAAGTTCCATTCAATTTCACGTCACGCTCTAATTAGCGTACGCATCTACCGCATGTTGCCTTTTTGGTTTCTGGTGTGTGCGCTGATGACGGCCCCCTCTGCCTCTCTTGCAGAACTCTCTCTGCCGTCCAAAAACAGAAGAGAAATTTGTCTGTACATTTGGGAGTGAAACAGAAAACCCTCGGCCAATGGTGAATTCCCCCCGCGTGTTTCATGTATGAACTCACCCACCAAAAAGATTGGTCTGACAACTTCTTAAACATATTTCGCGTTTGCAGCGAGGCGAGCAGCAGCTTTGGAAGGCGAATAAAAGCCGGCGTCGGGGAAGGTCACCAGTATGACTTAATTATCAATTTGCTCCTTCCAAAAACCAACGTCGACCACTAGACCGTGCGACCCAGTTTCGCGAGCGCCACTTTTTGATGCTCCAATCGCGTCGTGGAATGTTGCAACGCCGCGCTGGTAGGCATCGTGTTCCATCCTCATCCTCGTCAAGTCGTTGCCGATCGAAATTTCCCTAAGGGAAAACGTGAAACGATTGCGTACCACGCTACGGAAATGTCACGGTATAGATTAGTTTTCACTTGAAACAGGTGAGATGGAAAAACCATCACGCGAAGCGACCGTGGGCTTGCCATCGAACGTCCTGCGAGTGCAAACATTGGTGCGATTGGAAAAATTATCACCAACCACCTTGCTCGACTCGATGGCATCGAGTTTCCATGGAGCCTATCGAAACGGGAGTCAATTTCCGCGAAACAACCAGGAAAAGCCACCCGGGAACTAGGCAGTTCAATCAACCGGGCGTGATGCAATTGTCTGTTTGCACCCCAAGGCACTTTCGCAGCGTGGGGAGTGCCAGCGCAAACCGGGCCGATGGGGTTGATGAGTTTCCAATTAGGTTGGATACAGCGCACGGTGTCAACGTAGGAAGTCAAGTGGGTTCGTTGCCTTTGACGCTCCATCCGCCATCGCCTGTGGCCACTTACCTCACGCAGGTGGTCCAGGTCGGCCTTGTTGCCGACCAGGTAGGCCGAGGGGGCGTTCTGCAGCTGGCGCAGCTCGGCCAGCGACCGCTGGGCGTACTCGTAGCTGCTGCGGTCGGTGATGCTGTACACGATGAGGCACGCGTCGGCCCACTGGATCTGCTCGACCGGGAAGCCGTTGTCGTTCTCCGCCGAGATGTCGACGATCTCCACGTCCAGCACGCCGCTGTCCAGCGTGACGGTCTGCTTGTACAGCAGGTCCGTGTTGGAGCTGTACTCCCCGATGAATCGCCGCGTCAGGTAGCGCACGGTGAGGGCTGCAATGGAACGGGCGAGAGAATGGGGAAAAGGACGCGTTAAAAATAAACACACACACCAGCTCCAGCACGCACAAAAGGGGAAGACGACTGCTTCCTGCTCTGTCCTCGGTCGCACGCGAAAAAAAAAAAACAACCACCCTTTAAACTTGTACTCGCCCTATATCCTCTGAACTCAGAACTGCTAGGGTCACTCGCGTGAAACGACACCAGTGGCGCGGAACGCACACGTGCCGACATGTGCTGTGACAACTTCCACATGTGGCCACCAATAGGCAATGGCCACCGACTGGTCCGGCACGTGCAGCTGGATGCGACTGGCTGCCCTCCCTATCTCACTGTTTTTGTTCCCGGTAGCGATCGTTAATGATGGCGCCAGGAAATAGAAATCAAGTAGCTGCACTTGCTGCAATGCTATTGCGTCGACCCTAGCCTCATTATAAACCCGGCATAAAGCAAAAAGCACCTTGCATCATTTTTAACTACATTGTAAGATGGTTTTTATGATGCAATTTTACTGACGTGCCGTAGCGAATTAACAGACGCGAAATGGCCATAAAAATTAGATGATTTCTAAAATGCCAGAGAGAATTCATTTTTAACTACATCTTCCGATACTGTTACTGAAATTACAAAATAATTAAATAAAGAGGCTAATCATTTTTCTAACAGTTTTTTACCTCCTCCTTCTGTACTTTATAGAACAGATTTCCGATGTTTAACAAAGCAGAGGAGAACAGAGTTGTTGTAATGTGAAATGTTTCACAACTTTTTTTAACTCTATGTTGTAGATCATCTGAATAAAAGGCACATTTTCAAGGCAAATGTAGCTTAATTTAATACAAAAACTACTTTACATTTTGTGGCATTATCCCTAGCATTTAAAGAAAAACATTCTTGAAACAAACATGTCTTAATTTCATTACTTTCCCGCTTCCACACACAGCATATGGTAATAGGTAATGAACTTTGGTGCAAAAAAATTCAGCAAGCAAAACTCGCAAAACCATCGGCATCTTCGGGAACGCTGATCGGGAAGAGCGAGTTCAAGGTGCCGGTGTCGCGGATGGTTCTGGTTCGATATGTTTGAAATGATGAGCCGACATTAGTGCCGAGGTCGTGCACAATTAAAACGTATTAGTCGGGAGCATTCATTATTCACTAACCCCCACACACCTACACTCAGTTTCTATCCTCCTTAACCCCAATATGTCGGCCGATTGGTTTGGTTTTTTTTTTCTTTTCGACCTGTTCCTTTCTACTAATTTTTTGTTTGCGACATGACATCCATTGCGCCACCAGACCAAAGCGAGAGGGGGGGCGGTGGGTTCGTGGGGCAGGGTCAAAGAGAAACATGTGTTGCAAGCGGCATAATAACGGAGTCCCTCGCTCAAGATCAGTTTGGCTTGCATGTGCATCACTTCTCCGAGCCTGGGCCGGGAGAAGCAGGCGGAAGTGTTGAAAACGATTCCATTTTCGCTCCCCTCACCCCCGCACCAGGCACAGACGCGGAAGAACCTAATGGCCACTTGAAGATGGACCCACACTGACAGGGGAAAACCCGACGGTCCCGTTTTACGATCGGCTGACTGATGAGCCGGAAAGAAACCCAAAAGCCGATCGCCAGGGCAAACCCCAGGGGTGAGGGTGGAGGGAAGACGTTCTTACCCTCGGGGGCATTATCTGGGTCAAAGACGTCGTCAGTAGCCGCCAGCGCCAGTTCGGAAGTTTCAGAGCTGCCGGTTTTTTCTTTTCCCAGCTCCAAAACGAGCTCCCTCCCCCAAGCCGCCATTCCGTAAGTGTTTGAGATAATTGAGATACATTTGACAAACCGGGGGTGACCTTGGCGGGGTGGATTTCGCTTTCATCTTTGCGGCGGCTCGCTCGAAGCAACAGTCTTTTTTTCTCATCATTCGTCTTCCATCATTCTCCAAAACGATCGGTTCCGTAATGGATGCAGCCAACGGTGGGAAGTGAGTTGACCGTCAAGATCTTTTCCCTTTGGTGGCAGTGCGGGCAACCCATTGTGTGTGTTTGTGTGCGCATATAACTGGGTGACAAAAAGAAATTACTAAAACACACACATCCGGTGGAAAAATGGTAACTTTCTCGAGCCGTCCCCGGGGGTTTCGGAGCGCCCGATCGATTCGGTTCAGTGGCGATTTTGACAAACACTGTCACCGAATAGAGCTGTCAATCACGCTGGGGCCGGTTACATCCGCCCACGACCACCGTGCTGGTCGCAGAGAAGCAACACCCCACGGCACGGTGGTGGAACTCCATCGAAAGGCCATCAATCTCGCGAAAATACATCGAGGAATGGTTGGCAAAGTACACTACCACCAACCTCCTAGACTGGCCCACAGAGGGATGACGACTTGAACTGCCGGGTGGATATAATTGAGGTCAACGTCCCAAAAGCTGTCAACGGGAGGATGGCCCCCCCTCGGGAGCTTATCCCAAAGCCGAATGCCGGGTGTCAAAGATAAATGATGCGTGTACAGTACGCAAAGGTACAAAAAGAAGGTGGATGAGTTTCGTCTTCTCGTCGTGAGGCCGGGCAGAACACGTTAAACGCGCACACCGGGCGGATGCGAAGGTAGGTGGGCTAATCGTTTGATGGAATCTTCCCGTATCGTCCGGCGCCACCGAACTTTGTTTGTAGAACTTCCCGCAGTTTTTGGCGCTCTCTAATTCGTTCCATTCCGATTGCTCGTGAAATGTTTTCTCCGGAAGATGCCCATCTTCCCGCTGAGCATGTCACAAAGATGGACATTTCTCGAGTCGATGAATTGTCTGGAAAAACGGAGCCCGCTTCCGTACAGTGGATGCTAGAAATCATTATGGAAGTTTCTTAATTGTTTGCCTCGCAATTGTCAAACTCTCGATCATGAAGAAACGGTGATGTGTTTCTGAGCTAGACAAAACAAAAACCTCTGCCCTGCCGAAGGACGCATCCCAGCAGGAAGAAACACTTTATAGCTGCACGGACAGGCAATGGATGAGGGGCAAAGTGCCCCAAGTTTTGCGGAAACGTCACGAAAAGAGTGTATTACAACAACGTCTCGACCCGATTCATCGCTTGACCGGAAAACTCTTTTCACATCCTTGAACGTCTTCCCACCAGTGCCTGGACATGGCATAAAGTACGCAGCTCCCTGGTGGGGTTGCCACTGTGACGGGGTTTTCCCAGTTTAGTTCTTCCACCCACCGGCACGGAGAGCACCCTGCTGAGTGATGGAATGGCGTGATCGAGCTTTGATCCAATCCGGAACAACGCAGCTCGTCGTCGGTTACGCTTAGTAAATCAATTTTCCAACCCCGGGCGAAAAAGGACTGAACAACGCACTTGCAAAAAGGGGAGCCCTAGGGGGGAAGGCTAACAATGGTCGACCTCAGACAGTCCACGCAAGGGCGAACAGTAGTGCATTTCAGGGAGGTTAATCAGTGCAACGGTGCAACATACATGCAGTCGCCGCGTGATCGCACTAGTTTTCCGACGCGCAAAATGGCCACCATTCACACCGTGGTGTAAATGTTTACTACTTCATCATCCACTCGAACTGCTTTTGCAAACAGCGTCGGTGGATGGATGCATCGCAAAGACCTAGAGGGCGGAGGAACATCGAGTTTCAATTAGATGATGATCGGCGGTTCGGCTTTGTTTGGTTGAACTTGCAAACGACCCTAATATGGCGTCTTTCACTTAACGAAAAAGATCTGAAAACTACAAAAACACAATATTGAGTGTTAACTGCATCTTTGAGTCCTTTTTCCTGCATAAATGGTTTAAATTTGGAATTAATGATAAATTAATGTATTTTACTAATTTAAACAATTGTAGGCCAAATTTTGAGGAAGTCAATCTGCTACTAATTGATGTTAAGAGCCTTCCTCCAAAAACCTATCTTGATGCGTAATATGACAGGCATCCATCAAAAACGTTGCGTGTGCGTCGGAATTTTCCAACCAGCAATTTACTGCTAGAGAAAGGCGTTGCTGCATTTCAAGCGTTTTCTTTTCGCAACGTATAGAACTGCAAAGGATTTCCTCCCGGGTTTTATTTCTAAGATGCTACTGTCGTCAAAGTCGATCGACGAAAGACGTCTGAATCGTCTAGAATTGCTCAATTTTCGTAAGTTCTTTTATTGCTGCTTTCGGTTTGCTTTAAAATTTTCTCTCACAAATACACACAAACGCGCGTTACTGCGTTGAACGTTTTTTACATCTACGTTGCGCTTGAATTCGGTCAACCGGTTCGCTGGCAAATGTTGCCGCATCTCATAAACCCCCGGGATGGTGCAAGTGCAAGTAACACCTTCTCATATGGCGTCCCGGCGCTTGGTCCAACGTGGAACGAACGCGAACGATGGCGGTGAAGAGGGAGGACAAAATCCACCATTCAGATAAAATGTGCACACACTCAGCGTAAACAAACCGTACCGCGTTTTATTGCATCTCGCCCGCGCAGATTGAATGGTGGGCGCGATGGAAAGGGAGTGCCGTAGGCTGGTATGGATGAAAGGGGGGGGGGGGGGGGGGAAGCACTATGGGAAAGTTTGACTCAACACACCTGCCCAGCGGCAGAAGGTTCCCGGGAGCGGCTGGAGAACCGGTTTTTAGCGGAGAATTTATTTGCTTTCCTTGATTCAACGGGGAAGAAGCGAGGGTTCACGAGGGCCGTCGTCCATCGTTCGGGGGTTTCGTTACTCCCCGTGTACTTCCCCGCAAGAAAGGTGACTCCACGCCGTGGATAAAATTTCAATTGCGAGTTTCCTACTGGCGACACCTGCGAATGAGATGCACGGTTTGTTGGATCACCACCTTTCGGGATTCGTTGATTTATTTTCCTTCTCGGTTCACCCGGAAGTTGAGGACATTCGTCGGTGAGGAGGGTGCGATGCCATCGGATCGTCCTTCAAAGTCCTCCCTTCCAGAATAAAACCACCATGAAGACAGCCGGGATTTATATTTCACCATTTGCCGAAAGCAAAAAAAAAGGGAAAACGATTCCCTCGGAGGAAATTGGATCCGGTGTAATGCACTGGGGTTGAAGGCAGGAAGTGGGCAAAATTTAAAATAAACCTGCACCCCGGCCGCAGCAAATCCGTGCAGTTTCTCGATGATTCGTTCGCCGTTTCCTCGCCATCGGCCAGCTGGGCTTACGGTCAACGGGAACTGGGTGGAAAATAAAGATCGCATTGAAGGAGGGCGTCAGCGGACGAAAGGAAAACAAATCGATCAACAATTTGGCACCGACTGTGGTCCTTACGGAGCAGACTGATACTGAGGGAGCCCGAAGCTTGGCATCGACCCCTTGCGCCGGTTGCTACAGTCCGTTGAGTGACAGTTTCATAATCGCCGTAAAACGGGCAGGAAAAATTACGACTGTAAGTTTCAGGAAAACCACAAGAAAAGCAAGAGGAAAAACTAGCATAAACCTGTTCATTTTTGGCAAAGGAAATTCTGCTCTCGCGATGTGTCATCTTTGAGAAGAAGAGAACGGGTTGGGTTTTCGTTCAAACTTTCCCGGGATACATTCTTCCATCTCGTTTTCCCCCGCATTCCGGTAAGCCAGTTTTTCTAGCTTAGGCCTCAACAACTTTTCTGGCGACGGACCGCATGCCAACTCGTCAGTAGTTCTTTGGTGAGACTGTTTGGGGTTTTTCTTCCTTTTCTTTACGAAACGATCGACCTGTGCATTTTAAAGACCAAAAAACCTCAGGAAGGAGCATTCCTCCTTCCCAGCTGGCCTCTTCTCGATGAGTCACATTTTAAGTACACAAAAAAAAAACACAGAAAAACAAAACCAAACGTAAAGCCGGTCGTCGGTGGTGGAAAGTGTTTTCCTAGAGTTCGAATTACCGCGCACCGGGCCAGCACCGAGACCGGGTCGTAGGCGGCTCTCCTTTAGCGTGTCACGTTCCCGTTCGTCCGGCGCATGTGGTTTTCTAGTGCTCGTCAAATCTTCGGATGCACAAGATTCGTGTTTGAAAACTCTGCGCGAAACACGCGAACACGCCATCGCAAAATCATCCCGTCGTCAATCGCTTATTTGATCTTGTTTCGTTTAGCGCAGCAATTTTCTACTGGGAATGTCGGTATGGTTTGATGTGATGAAATAAAAATTAAATCTTCCCATCCTCACCCTGGGAGGCGAAACAGGGAAAACAAATCCACTCATAATTTTATGATCTTCGCCTGCGCTGCTTACGAGTTCACGATCGAATAGTACAGATGGTCATCCCGAAGATGTGCTCAATTTTTCACGTTTCTCCTCGCAGCCGTCGGATTGTTTAATAAATAGGAAAAACTAACAATCGCACTCCGAATCGAGCACACCGAAGGCACACTGTCAAGGTTGAGTGGACGGAATCTGGTGGAATCGGAAAAGCAACACCATCTTGCGCCCATACGTTGCGCTCCTCTGGCCTTACCCTTGGGAACCATGTTGGTTTATGTTTCCAAGGCTGCGAACTTGACCATTGTTTATTATCAAACAATAGACTCGAGCACTAATTGATCAAGCTGAAACAGGCAGAAACACTAGTTCTTTAGATATTTTTTTTCCACTCCTCCTAGGCGTTAATGTGTATATTTTCTCATCATTTCCATCCAGCCCTCGGAATGCCGTTGAAAACCGCCTCGCAATAATTTTTCAACCAAATAAACCTCAAACGGGTTGATGACAGGAGGGGTTCTTGTGGATAATTAATCGGCCACACGCTATTGCAGTTCTTTTTCCGGCCTTTTTCATTTGCTGCATTTTTCCCTCTCTTTGCATCGTCTCCCCACCGTCCAATACCGGGACAGCTTTTACTTACCAGACTTTCCAACATTAATGTTGCCGAGGACAGCTATCCGCACACGCGGCACGTTGGTTTTTTCTTCCGTCTTCATCTTGCTTCCGCCTGATAGGGGCGTTTGTCCGTTGTTCTTGTAGAGCTGTGAGTTGGGAGAAAGATGAATAAAAAAAGTTTCAGAACTGATTCACCTGAGACGATACAGAGAGGATATTGCAGGCCAAAGCACGTGATGTCGGGTCATTCCGGCATCAGAAGTTCAGACCTATGACTGTTTAGGCAGCAATCAGAGTGGCGAAAGGGCAGGCGGCTTTAACCTTCCTTTATGGACTTGTCCTGGCTTTTATCTTACCTGCCGGCACGTTTATATTGTCACGTTTTTTTTATTTTCCTTTGTCAGCAGCACTCATTTAGCCACACAGGGGAAATAAAATACTCGACCCCGTCGGACAATATTGTCCTCACTCACGAAAGTCACGAGCAAGCTCTCCCGTTCGAAACGGCCGGCGACAAATGAAATGCTCTTCGTTATCAGACTCACGTGTTTGTTTGTAATGAATTCTTCGTTTCACGAGAATCAAGCGAGGATGCACTGAAAGAAGGAATTGAATTTCCAGGGCCTTGTAATAGTTTGAAGAGGAATATGTGTGTATGCTTTTGTGAAACCAACGTATCAATACTTCGAATAATGGTTTCGTGACTTTTGTAAATGTCCCCAATGCTAAGCTTATGCTAAATAAATCTTTAAAAAATAATCAATTCTAAAAAAACCATTACCTCTTTTCCATAAATCGGGCCTGCCAGATAAAAACTTTCCCCTCCGTGGTGGAGGCGCATGGTGGCTGGCTGAACCAAATTTTCCAGTCTAACAATGTTTTAAAACTCTACCAACTGGGGGCGTCTGGGCAGTAGAGCGTGGGAGGATTTTGACGAAGTGAGTCAGCTGCGGTGGAAAGGCAAAGAAACCGCCTGCGCACCTCCACCCCAGGGGCCGAGGGAGCACGTGTGCCCTATTATCTGCTCCATTTGTGTGCCAAACTGTTTTCGACTATTGCACCCCCGGCGGCGGAACCCGACTGGGGGGTAAACACATTTTCAAATAAAATCGCACAACCCATCGCTGGCGCGTGGTACGTCGTCGAAGGTTTTTGGAAGGAATTTGCAAGTTGATGCTGGCAGGCAAGACACACATCCACGTCACCGTTGAGGTATGACGTCAGATTGATGGACTTGATAGCCGGTGTAGGCCGAGGAGAACGGAGCAGCGAAAAGCTCCGCCAGAAGAAAACGGCTTCTTTCGGGGGCGTATCGGTTATAACGTCGCAATCGTTACTCTTTCCCAAGACTTTTTGCACCTTTTCTCGTTGCATTTGACATGGAGATCGATTCAACCCAGGAATGGACGATTGACAATGTTGAAAATCTGACAATGGCTTTTCAAAGCACTAATCCTACTCGAATGTGGATCGAGGCTATAACGCAGTCTCACGTGCGGCTATGCTTCGGTAGAAGCGCCCAGTGCGCTCTACGGAACACGAGGATGCTGTGACAGCTGCAGAGGCAACGTGTTTCCATTGAGAGCAGCATGGGCTATTCTCCAAACCGCAAACGGCTGTTCGAGATTTCACAGTATGGATTTATACCTTAGGAACAGAAACTGGTAGGTTCGATTGAACTACTTAAATCAAGTACTTTTCTGATTTAATTCCCCTCGCATAGGCACGTGCATGTACGCTAGCAGCGCTCGTTTCGGATTAGTTTTTCCAACATGCCCCTAACATAATGCGGGGAACTCATTGGCGTGCTGGTGGAGTTAATCAAGCCTGTTGTCTTCGTAACGCACCCAATATGGTCCTGTATCATTTCACCGGAAACGGGATGCTGACTTTCGCCAGAACGGTTTGATTTTCCAACCCGTCAGCAAGTCGGCGCCGGCAGGGGCAGGCATTAAAAAGGGGAATAAAACTGGCCACTTCTTTCTCCGGGTGCCAGCCACGATCAAAGGCCCACTCCGTGGTTCATTCCGGTTTAAAAATAGATACACTGGCATGCCGTTTGATGTTCGACGGGACACCGAAAATGCCCGAAAGGATGGCCAGCTCTTGGGTGGAAAAATGTGTGTTTGACTGTTGCCATTAGCCGTGTTTGACGACATATTGTTTCCGTGAAAACAGTCTCCCATGCTCAAACAGTTCGCTCCTTTCTGAGGGCATAGATGTACACTTCCGTCATCGAGTTGTTTGTAAGATACATGGAAACGATAAAAGGTGAACTTGTGTCTTTGTCTGCCTCCCACGGCACGGCAATCACTTTATTTCGAGTTCTCGATCAAGCAAGCACCACAACGCACGACGCAATTTGAAAGCTGATTTGTAAATTTTTAGCTGCAGCTCTTCCCGAGCAGAAAGGAGAAATGTCACACCTCAGGAGGCACGCAGCGACATCCCAGCACACTTCCGCCCCATCCGCGGCCTCCAATCCTTCCGCACGAGTGAAACATAAACAAATGCAACATCAACAGTTGCCTCGATTTCTTCTGCCCGTGGCGTCGCCGTGTTCGGCATTTCTTTCTTCCTAGTTTTTTCTAGCGATTTTTCGCCGGCGGGCGTCTCCACACAAAATGAGGCCGTGCACGAGGAAACGCAGTCCGTGCACGACAGTACGGCTTGCAGATTTTTTTAATTTTTCAACTCTTCGCGAGCTACATTGTTTGCGAGAGGGAAATTCCTTTGCACGGCGTGTCGCAGGACAAGCCGACAAGCAGTGAAAGAAAAAGCGTGACGGAGAGAAAATGGTTCGCACACAAACCTACGCCGGGCCCAGGCTCGCTCGATGACATTTCATTTCGGGATTATGAAGCTAAATTTAACCGAGGCGACAAAAACAAAACATTGCTTCCCTCCGTTGTAGAGTTGTGTTTTTAAATAAAACAAGCGATTGGAGGGGTAAAGAAAATAATGTTATTTTGAAGAGGGCGCGTGTGTTTGTGTGTGTGTGTGTATGTCGGTGGTTTGTGTTTCGGGGATCTTCCCACAGTACATTTCAACCGATCGAGTCATCCAACCACTTTCCCCCAAATGTCGCTTGAGTGGAGATGAAAATGGCAACCATCTAACGACTTTTTTCTCGAAAACGCCAGCGCAGACGGGTCCGTTCGGCTTCTTCTGATCGCTTTGCAAAACCGCTAGGCCATCCAATTTGGCGATGAAAGGATGACCATCGTGTCTCGATTAGCCATAAAACCGGCCCATAACGATGCGCTTTCCAACGAATTCGAGAGCCCCTTCGATTCGTCCTCACCGGTTTCGGTAAGAAATCGAACCGCCTGTCAACGACCGCATCGTTATTTTTTAAGGCCCAATCAAATCTATCGACAAGATGGGTGGCCCCTTCTTCCGCTTCGCAAAAATTTGGCCTACCGTTTGGCTTCCTGGCAAATACCAGTCCAAACCAGCCAAGCCGACCGGCAGCTGAGCCCTTTTACGTTTTCCCTCGGGGCAAAGGAAACCTCCTGAAGAGAACCAGGGGGGGGGGGGGAGGGGGGGTCCAGCAGGAACGGATTGCTTGCGTACCCGGCAGGCAGTTAACCTAGTTTTCCGACATGTGCCAAAAGCCTGGCAACTGCTCACCAGATGACCCCGGCTTGAATAATGATTCCGTGTGCCGTTTTATTGCGTTTTAGACGGTGTCACCAGGAAGGAACTTGTTGTGTGACTACAAGGTTCACTGAAAAGTCCAATACTTCCATGTTTGTAGACTTTTTCTGTTTTGCTTGACGGTTTGGGCCAAAGTTTGTTGACCTCTTAACGAGGAAAAAAAAAAGAAAGGACACAAGCAAGATAAACGACATCTTCCAGAAAACGACTTATACCATCTGATATTTTTTTTCAGTGCTTCAAACTCAGCAAGACTTTTTTATTGCTCGTTAAAATGCAGCAAAGTCTAAAACTTGCAACTACATTGAATGCGCCGTTCGAAAGAGCAAACTGATGCGTAAAATATAAACCGCCACTCTTGCACCAAACGATGGTTAGATAGCGCGAGAAATCCTTTCGGTCACTTTGGTTGATTATTTTTAAAAGCAGCCGCAGCGTGTAGCACGATTTCAGCAGTGCCATTCGAACGAAAACCTGTGAAATTGCGTCCACGGCAAGGCGGTGTCTGGGAGAATAGTGGAAAATGCAGCTGTCTACATACCGATCACGCATTCCGAGTGAAGGATGTTGATGGACATGTTTTCTATTTCCTTCGTGCAAAAACATTGTAAACGGTTGCATGGTTAATAATACCCCCCCCCCCCCCCCCCGAGATATAATTTATCCATGTTCCTGCTTATCCTTTCCGGGGTGGTGTTACTACTCCATTTGTCTCAGTACTTCCCCCCCGTTGTGGGTGGCATCAATTTAATGCACACTTGCCGCCCACTGGATCTCTTTCGTTCGAACCGGAAGTGAACAAAGATATTGCTGCCGTTTTTTTTTTTTTTTGTTGAATATTGCAACACAAGTGAGTGGAGGTATTTCACCGTTGTTGCGGTGCGATTTGTCATCTGTCGCTTTGTTTTTCCTCTACCCATTTTTCGTTCATCCGTAAACAGCTGTGTATCATTGGCAAAGGGGTGGGGGGGTTGAAGAAGGAAGCTTCCACCGTACGGGGGCAATATGGGAGGATCGCTTCGTGAAAATTCCACCCAGCATTAATGCGACTCATTTGTCATCGAGTCAACGCGACGAAATACGACGTGGCGCATTGCGATTAAATTACCACCACAACACACGCACACACCCGAACGTACAAGTGGGGTGCAATAGTTGGAATTTATGGATTATGAACTGGTTGTTTTGTTTCTGGCAAACGGACTCATCTCACCCACAAGCTAGCACTTCATGATAGTAAATTTTAATCCATCCCATCCATTTTCCCGTCATCGCACGAAGGGTGGCAAGGAGAAGGACGGTTGCCAGTAATAATGGGGGAGGAAAGAGGTGTCAGATGCAAACGATTCGTACCGAAGTGTCATCTGGCGCCAGCCGGTTTTCTCGATTTACCCGTCGCGCCATCCTCGAACGCCAACCCGCGCAACAAGAACGAGGGGAAAATCTCACGTTTTCCACCTGCGATCGTGTGTATATGTAGCGCTAGGAAGGGGGAAGGAAAACAGGGTGCCAAGGGTGAGGGAGGGTGACGACGACGAAAGAATTTCGTCACTTCCACCCTGGCGACACCCTGGCGACAAATGTACGCACACACCGAAGAGACATAGCGATCGCGACGGTGCGAAGTGAAATTACGAGGCCTACACCGTGGGCCAAGAAAAAAGGGAAAAAGGAAAAACCCAGACTACCTAACACACACGCAAAATAGTTTACCAGCCCTTTTTCTGTCGTTCGAGAGCATTTCTACTTCTGTTGGGAAAGCGTTCAATCTGCTGGGTTCGTTCATTCGATCTAGTTTGACAGTTCCAAAATGACGTACTTGCTCCCAGTTTGACATTTCAAGTAAGACAAGTAGGTACGTGCGTGGGATCCAGTAGATCATTGTCGCCCCTTTTCGCTCCTCTTTTCCCTCCTCTTTGGTCCTATCACCAAAACAGCCGGTTGTTTTGCTCGCTGTATTCGACCTGAAGGGAAGATGTTTACGATGTCGACACCATTTCTACCCCTTCAACGGTGGTTACAGCAGCTGTGCTGCGATTTTCCAGCCGACCCAGCCATGTGTGTCGAGAGCGTGTCAGGCGACTGCCGCAACCCTAACCTAACCATCTCTCTGCTCCGCTCCCCGTCACGTGCGTGTGTGAGACGTCGATAATAAACACAATAATAACCTAAAACCGCCACCAGCCTCGAGACCTCGATCGTTCCGAACAGGGATGGCACCTCGCCATGGTTTGGGGAATCATAAATAATTTATAAGTCCAGCAGTTTTCCAAGGCTTTCTCCAAGTCACCCTTCACCTGGACCTGGATGCACCACGCACACTTTTTGCCTGCTGCTCGTTTGTTGACTAATCATTGTAAAATCGTGCTTCCAGGCCACCGCGTGCCTGCAGCTTGCATAATTTCTTTTCCACGAAATCGAGCCGGCCCTGTCTGCTCGTGTGTTTGCTTTCCCTTTCCCTTCGGAAGCGGAACATTGAAACGCAGTTACAACGTTGCGTTAATCAACGACGCTTCTGATAGCAAGCAAATAGCTTAAGCTTCATGGGATGGACTGGACGAGAGGGACAACAAACAAATCACGTTTCATTTCTGTGTTCACGAGGTTTTCCTCCCTGTTTTATACACAGTGTTTTCTGCTGCTCTCTTTCGTGTTCCTTTCGGATACCTACCCAGGAAAATCCGTCGCGATCTGATCGAACCTGTTTGTTTTCGGGTCCGGTGTTTGCATTTACATTCGTCCAGGGTCCGGCTCGGTCTCATCTTCCTCTCTGCCACTGTCTGTGGTTGCTTTGCATAATCCATGAACACGCGATGGAAGGAGAAACACGCGCACAGCGTTTACAAACAACATCGTGTCGGAGTGGGGACGGAATTAGCGCCCGTAATCCTTCTGTCCCGCCAAGGCCACGAGAAGGATGTCCAAGTATCCCCCGATCCGCTTAAGGCCATCCGAAAACCGCTTGGGGCAGGTGTTGGCTTCGGATCAGGTGAACGGAAAAACCCACCCTGATTGACCATGAAGCGAGGGATAATACGTGTTCTGGTTGAACATATGCTCCGCCACCAGCTAAAGGGCTCCCAAGGATCCACTTCAATTTGTCGTCTAATGCCGCATCAGCGGGGCAAGAACCCCGATAAAAGGTTTTATTGCTTTGGCCTAGTTTTCGGTGCACGTTAAATCCATTGAATTGGCCCATCGAGGGCACCCGATCGCGGGCGAACATTGGAAAACACCTTCAAGCTCCATCGCGAGCCGTCGGGAACCCTAGTAACCATCGTTGGAATGAAGCCGATCTCGTCAGTGGCAAGTCAATGCAAAAAAGGGCAAAAGATTTACGATCCGCACCAGCCGGGCAGCCTAAGGTTGTTCAGGAGCTCAACGGACCGCTTGTCTTGGACACATTTTATTGCCATCCAACGCCACCGTTGGGCTTACAAGCACCAAACCGTCATTTTTTTAGTTGAGTTTGACCTCGGTAATGGAATTTCAAGGTCTCCAACTCCCTCATTTACGATGCCCGGACTGTCTAACGAATTTCAGGTTGTTTTGTGTTGGGAAAATTCCAGCGAAAGATTGAAACAGAAGCTGTGGAAAAGTAGGGAACCTCCAATGGACCAATTATAAGCAGCAAATTGACTGCTTCATGAACCCATCATCAAACCCAAAAGAGAAGAGAAAGAGTCCCTTCAACCCACAACGGTTTGTGAACATCGCGTCGGGTGTCATAACGCACGTGCCGTTTTTCCACGTCCTGAGTTCGTCCTGAGAGTGAGATGTGGGAAAACCAAAAACCAATGCTGCTATCAGTTGCACCCGAGCATTTTTATGTCATCTGAAATGGAATCCCACGATGAAAATGCATCCATTAGCCGCGATGGGAGGAATGAGTGAATGCCGGAAAAAATTGAGGTTTTATGTATCGAGAAGATGCTCCAAAATTTAAGAGATTCTAAACGTACGTTTCTTGGAAAACATCGTCTTTCAACGGGTGTTTTGGTATTGTTTCTTTGCCCATTTTCCTGGAAATAGTAGGCATAAATTACGCGACTTAACGAGAAGCATGCATAAATGGGGAGGAAAGAATATACCTTTGCCAAAAAGGAAATCCTCTCCTTGATATCATTCCACTGCCCACTCAAGTATTTTTTTTTTTTTTGCAATCGAAACGCATAAAAAATTTTCCGCGTGTCCATTGCCGAAAACTCTCCATGCTGACTCAGATTCTCCACACTGCCTCCCAATTTCATCCATCCTCCGTCGTTCTTCTACAATTGAGAAACAAACAAACACATCCCGGCATGAGGAACTGATATTTGGCGCTATTTTACGGTGTTTACCGATCCTCTACCGCCACCTGATCGGGATATGAATGAAAATGCGCTCCCTCACGGCGGGTTGGAAAAAACAGACGTTCTTGTAAGCAAGATGAACCGAGTGGATGTTGTAGGTAGTCGGGCAACATTTCCGCCGTACGATTCCCGTTTCAGGCGAAAGCAACGGTACGGGCGCGGTCGACCTTCACGCGAAATAGTTTTCCCGATGGCCAGTACGATTTCCGCCAGAATCAATTTCATCCGGGGTGAATTACAGCAACTGCATGCAATCCAATTAAACCCACGCAATATCACTTGAGCAGGAGCAGTGTGATCGTTTGGGGCGTTATCCTGTTCGCGATAAACGCATCAAACATTGCACGGCCCATTGATGCTTCATATCGTCCGTGCCGACGATGTGGAATTGGACGTTATGCGATGCGATGCGATGCGACGGTTAGATGACGACCGTATGAATCTCCGGGAACTCTATTTTTACCTTCCGAGTGGAACCTCTCCCTCCTTCGGATCGAAATCGTGGAATCGGGCAACATAGAAGTGCAGCTGCGTCGTGGAAAAAGGGTGCCTCATTGTCAGCATCAGCATCAGCATCGTCATCAGCGCGACCATTTGCCATCATCGTTCGTCATGCGGCGCAGTACGATCGCTCCGTCCGATGGTATGCCTGATGTCGTTTTATTAGCTTCGAAAATAGCATCCAACAACATCCGAAATCTCGCGGCTCGCGTGTGTGAGTGCGTACACGGTCGCGATACGCATGCTGGCGTGAGGAATGTACAAGAAAATCCTACCCATTCCCGCCCAGTCCCTCCCAGTGGATTTGTTCCCGAGCCGCTGCATTTGGGAATGCAGTCGAAAAGGGAAAACGACGCCCGAACGGTGTCCTCGAGCGGCTCGAGCAGTCACGTCGTTGGATTCGTTCAAGGAAACTAAGTTTCGCATAAAGACTTGCGTCCAACTCGGGGGCTCGAAGGCGGATTCCATTGGCGGGGGGAATAGAAATAGGCGGGAAAATCAAACCATCCCGAATTGTGTATGTTTAAGTAAAAGAGAAGGGACAAGCGGGAACTGCACGAAATTCCATCTGTACCAACTTGAGTGAACATAGTTGTGTTAAATTTTTCCTTCTTCTACGGACTTTTCCTTTTGCATTTGCGCGTTATTGAAACACTAAACACTAAACTAGACTAAACAAATTGTCACAAATCCTTCATCTGGAGTTGCTGCTTCGTTCTCGTACTGTACATGCCTAACTTGGCTGGAATTTGACATACTCTAGGTGTGATTGAATTGTCGCAGCATGTACCAAATCGAACAAATTCCCAAACTGCCTGAAAGGACCTTACAGACGCACTCCTTCAAGACACAAATTATTTTCCTCTTCTCGGCTGTCTGTTGGGGTTTCTTTTTGTGGCACCAAACAAGGAAAATTTGCTTCCACAAAGCCCTCCCCTCTTATGCCCGAAGCTGAGGTTGACCAACCTACAGGAATTTATTTAGATCCGTCGTCCGTCGTCAACGTTGCTCCCGGTTCTGACATTTTAGCTCGCTCGGGTTTAAGATTTCCCAGGCAACCGAATCGAATGTCACTCGTTCGAGTCGACGTAAAGGAAGGTGAACATTCGACGCAACAGAAGCCGAACATTCTAACCAAGGCAATCTACAATCGACTTATCTCGGGGCGATCATGAAGGAGGTGAAAGTCGGGACTAGCGATGTTTCTAGAATAATCCGAGAAAAGGTCTTTGTTGCGCGAGCAGACAAAAGCTGGGAAAAGGTAGGGCGTTGATGTGGCTTAAGCGCCGGTGGACTGTTGTTTAAAGCCACTTTTCACACCATTTACGCTTGAAAGAGATTGAGTCTGCAAGACAACTCTAGCGTGAAGGCAATGGTCGAGCTTAAAACCTCAGCTCGGTGGAGCAAGCCAGGACCGAATGGTAATGAAAATTTAATCCACGGTAATTTTACGACTCCTCGAGTTTGATTGATTGACCATAATTAGGCGCTACTTGCGTTCCTTTCTCTCGTACGCAGTTGGTAGGAAATGATTTTAACCTAAAACTCTGCAGCTGCATTCCAAGCGGGATAAGTTATCCTCTGCAACATTCCACAGACTGTGCAGAAGAAGTAAGCGTGAGTCTGTTTCGAGTAAATCAAACACCGCAGCCAGTTGCCACGGAACGCTTCCAAGTTGGACGGCAAACTTCAATTCTGGGTCGAAACGATAAATTCTCCGCCGGTAAAGAGCTAGAATCGGAGCAAGCAGACCACAACGTACCCTGACCGACACACACACACACGCACAGCTGTCGAATCGTGTGCCGTGGATTACTCAATCACAGTCCGGTTCACGGGCGGGAAAGCGCCAAGAAACTAGTCTCGATAGGGTGCTCGGGAAAAACGGGGTCCCTTTTCACCACCGCGGGGGACGCCTGTGTTTACAAACATTCCGGGGGCACGCCAATCTGGCTCGACCCGGTGGTCAATATGTCGAACGAAACCGTTTCCCTGCCCCCGCCGAAACCCTCAATCGGACAGTGGAAAGTTTCCGATGGAGACGCCCGGTCGGTTGTTGCAACGAACCGCAGTAAGGGGTTTCGGCACGACGGTGTGGTGTCCCGCCGCTCACTTGCCCAAGAGGTATGTAGATTTTCGCAATTATTATTTATCTAACGACGGCCGCAACGAGCACGCTCTATCTTCTTCCCCCCGCATCTGGCAACTTGGGGGAGGTTTTGTAACGTGAGATTCGCCGCTTTGCAGTATCGGACCGCACTATTTATTGCGACAAAACACAAAGTCCCTGCGCACGTTTGTGTGCTGCGGTTGAAGTGAACCTACGAATGTGCCGTGTTGATTTTATGTGCGCCCCTGCCGCGTTGGTGATTTCTTAATCGGCTCGAGGACCACTTCAAACGTGTTGGGCAACTCTTGTGAAGAAGAAGGAAAATTTCTACTCACAACGAACCACATACATCATCACAGACCCATGCTGTCTCATGTGCGAGAGCTCGATCTCATCAAAATCTAACTCAATCTCGATGGCGAGGTCACTTTCCCTACCGGAGGTTTATCCGTTCAAACCCTTTCAAAAGATTCCGAAGAAGTGCAACTCCTAGTGGTTGATTTATAGTCTTCTCCATAAGCTCAAGTGGCCGCTGTCGCCGGTGGCATCAATTAGGCAGGTTAATGGGGACGCCTGGTAATTGGTAGGTTTGATGCAATCACAACACCCACCTTCCCTGGTGGGGTGGAATGTTACCGCCAGTATTCCATAAACCATTTAACATATTACACGCAATCCACGGGTGGGTTGAAAGCATACAGCCTGCAAGCGTTCTCCTCGGAAACTGACCTTGACATTTGGATCCTTCGGAACGATCCGGAACGTTGTCCACGCAGCCACACAGCAAGCCGGTGCTCCTGGAGCCGTGCCGATGCAGTACAGGGCGTAGTTTGCACTGAGGATGATTGAAGTGATCGCCCACCGCAATGCAGCTGAGTGCAGAAAATGTTGCGATTGCGATGGAAGTATTGTGCAAACTGCCCCCTTTGGGAGCCTCTTCTGGAAAAAAACGGCTTAAAAACTCAACTGAATATAGGCTCTCTTCAAAGAAAATTTGCCTTTTTTTCTTATTAAAAGGTTACAACAGCTAATCTTTTTTTTTCTAAACCAAATTCAACGACACGAAAAGTGTATTCTTCCCGTGAACATCGAGTGAGTCGCATCAATCAACCATCCTGTGCATTCCTTGCGAATGACGTCAGGATAAATGCACCCGGGTTTGCAGGGGTGCACTTATTTTGAGAGTCCATTTTCTGTTCAAAAACCGCATTTCCCACCGCGCTCCCATTTCACGGCTCGGCTAGGATGATGCACGATTAGGGCACCAATTACGTTCGCACGAGTTTGTTCCATCAATTTTACCGTGCCACGTCCGCTTCCGATGTTCCCCATGTTCGGTTTCGGTGTTAAAACCGGTGCCAATTGTGTGTGTGTGTGTGTGTGTTTGTGTGATTTTTTAAACATATTTTTAGCATTACCAATTCGGGTGTTGGGCAAATGATTCATGGATGGATTTCATTCACAATCAGGTCCTACTAGCTTATTTGCTTGTGTTTGAACTGTAATGAAACTTTCACTTCCCCGATACGTAACGAACTGTTTGCCGAGCGTAGTTGTCCGTTTCATTTGGACAATGAGAAGACAGTTAACCAATGAGAGAAAGCGGTTGCCTTTTAGCTATGTAAATTTCCAATTTTGCTGTCCATTCCTACGCATAAAACATAAAAGAGCAAAGCAGCTTTTCTCAAACCCGGCCGGTTGCGTGTGGTCTATTTGCAATCGCACCAAGCTTGAAACAGAGGAAGGAAAAGCGTACGCTTTCCGGTATTGGCTTAGTCTTGAAGCATAAGTAAACGGCTTCGGGTGTGGGTTGAAAAACGCCACTACACTACCACGCAATGCTTGGACAAACAAAAGCCACAAGTTGGGCGGAACGCTTACCTTCTAGTGCCTTCTACGACACGTCCTTGTTATGCGACCTTTCGGTCCTGCTAGTGGTTGCCGGCACTCCTACGCGCTTCTGCCGTTGGATACCGAATGTAGTAGCACTGACTCCTGACTTGTTGCCTTCTTTTATGTTATGTCGGCTGTGGTTTGCTTCACACGTCTCTGGATTATTTTCTATCGTAAACTGTTGCACCAACAGAGATGACACTCGAGGCCTTCGTTCACTTGGTAGTCCGTGGCTGCTGCACTTGAAATCACTTGCTTTTTCGCTGGCAAATACTTCACCAAATGTCCCTTCAAATGATCCTTGCCTCACTTGTCACACGCATCACAGTCACTTTTGGGTTAAAATTTCACTAATTTTTCACTTTTCCGAAACACCGGGTGGACTTTTTATCCTCTTTTTTCCCCATCGACTAGGCGTAGAACGCTCAACCACGGAGGCTTCTGGTTTTCGGCTTGCTGTGGTTTATCTGAGCAGACTTCTCTTCGCCGCCCACTTCGATTAACTCCGTCCGTCAGTTTAACCAAACACAACCACACGAATAAAAACAGAACCGGCACCGGTTTCTTGTGCCGCCGCCGGACCGGTCGCAACTACTTGTTGCGGGTGCTGCGTATCGGTAGAGTTAAATAAAACTGCTCGCCCGTCTCCGTCCGAGGCTGGTATCTTATCTGCTGCAAAGTTACGACTTGAGCGAACAAGGCAAAACAGAACCCACTGCGAATCGGGGCTACGCGGAAGAAAAGCGCCGGATAACGCGACCGAGTAGAGACGATCTCAGCTGACGTCAAGACGGGATAAAGCGGAGACGCACCTTCCTTGGCACGATGCACGGACACAGAGAAAGACACCAAGCGAATGTGGTACGTGGTACGCGAGCGTGTGCTATTAATGACGGGCGGACGGTGTGCACCGGGAAAACTTCGCTGAACGACTGAAACGGTCCGGCAGGACGGACTCTCATTTATAGAAATCTGGCCGCCCGACGGGCCGTGAGAGACAGAGAGAGTAGGCAGTTGGGAAAATGCGAGGAAAATCTACGGCGCGTGCTACTCGCAAAATGCTGCCATTGATGAGCAGATGTCAGTAGCAGATGTTTTCCTACTACTAAACGACAGAGGGAGAGAAAGAGAGAGAGCGTGGAACATTCCTCAAGAGTCGAAGAGAATCTTTCAGAGAGTATAGAACGTTATTATAGCATCTACCATAAACTCTTACCAACGGTTGAACGGTTCAAATAGAATGGAAAATATTGGAATTTCATCAAACTGGCAGTGGAAATTCACACTGCAAGCAGTTAACTTAAAAGTGAAATTGTTGTACTACCAACACGTATTCCATTCACTGCACCTCGCTGGAGTACAAGCGTTTATTTATTTCAGTACCATCTTCGTCCCATAAACAAATAGTATTTCTTAGGTCCTGCGAAAGTTTTCATCAAGGTTTGTAAACAATCTCCGTTGATCAAGAGCCAAATCGTGCAATAAAACGATGTCTTTGAAGCACGCGTGTACTAGAGATGTTTTATATAATTCAAGAAGATGTATGCATTTTCATTTCAGAATAAGTGTGTGAAAGAATGATGAAACTGTGAATCGTGGTAGAACGAACCTCTCACTCGTTCGTTTGGCTGCAAAACATTCCAATGCAGTTACAAACTGTTCGCAAAACCGTACAGATTCACAATTGGAATGGCATTCTTTCCCCCCTCCCCAGAAGATCCGTGGCTGCATGCTTCTGTGACTTGTTGGAATTAAAAACTTCCATTCGCTGCTCGAGAAGGATTAGCTCCGGAATGTGCAGCAATGGCCGGAGAGCGACAAACATGTCAGATGAGCTTCTCCCGACGGATGTGTTTGTTGTGCAGGAGGGTTGGCGATAACGTTGGGCTCGATACGGCGCACATACCGCGACGATATAAGTAACGAAATACCTGCCACTCGATCTGGCCCACGATCACGTACCGCGGTGGTGGATATATCTAAGATCTCTTATCTAGCGCGGTTGCGACCGCACGCTTAAAGGTCTCCAGATAAACGGCGTGCAGAACCTTGAGATCGCTCCCCGGTTGTAGATAGTGAGAAGTAGGTGATATGTGATGCGAAATAGGCAAATTCACAGGCGACTGTTAAGGAAATGCTGAGGCGGTTGAAAAACCGCCGGAACTGGAAGTCGTTATTACGTCGATCGTAAAGCGCCAGATCGTACATTGAAAAACAAGTAATCTACACTTGCAACTGGTGCCTTTCGATTCTTGGCGGACATCTGGTTTGCGGAGAGTTGTGGACAGCATGGAAGGCCTGATGGTTTGTAGGAGCTGCGTATGTTTTCGTTTAGAGTCATGGCACTGAACTTGACCAGCATTGAGTTTTGATTGGCTTGATGGCAACAACCCTTAGCGGTGACGATTCAAGACTTTTATGGTGCTTGATGGATGGGACAAGAGAGACAAGCTATCTTTCAATGCATTCTGGAAGAAATTATGTATTTTCTTTCCTCTAGCAACTGATCATCACCTTTCGCTAGCTTTCTTTTAGGCGAAAGCACTCACCTTATTTACCTCGACTGTCTGGTATTGTTCTGTTCCAATGGTTGTTGGTTTTATCCTTGTCTGCAGCTGGCACCTAACAACACTGCGACCGAGCCGTCTTTAATAATTTTCTTAGGTGGCTGAACTTGTTGCACCGCTTGGCACGTCGGACAGATTTCACCGGTCAAATGCCTTGATCGGGCCAGATTTGATGACACGGAAGGATGGTGAGCACGGTGAAATGCGCTTCAGAACCGCAATTTAGCCCGTTCATTACAAACAACTCACTCACAACGTGTCGGACGCTTTTAGTGACCCATCACGCCCGATCGCCCCCCGACCGGATGCATTTTGTCCCGGTTGTTTCCTTGCGAGCACAATGAAAAGCAAGAGGCGAAAACACCATGCCAAGAAAACCGTTTTCCAGCCCGATTGAACCTGTTTGACCTAACGGACCCCTGGAGGGGAGGCCAGCAACCATTGGAGCGGGTCAAGACATCGTCAAAATCATCGAACTTCCTCCATACGGGCGGTTCTCAAGATCCCCTAGTGTTCTTTAACCGTTAGTCTCGTGTCTTTCTTGTCTTTCCTTTGCCGGCGCAAAGATCCGGCGCCGAGTCACGTATCGGTTTCAAAGCGTAAACAAACGGGGTCGACCACTTCGGAAGGTGAGGTGAGAGCCCCGGTAGGTGATCCGGCAGCGAGTGTTGCACTGTTCCGGCCCAAAGATCGCCCTTCCGTACCCGCGTTATGAGTTCAAAAGAAAACGCAAATCCACCAGGAGAATAACAGAGGGGTTTTTCCTACTTCTCGTTAAATTTAAAAATTATTTTTTTGCGATGCCTTTACCACGCATGTGTCTATGTTGAATTTGTTGAAAGACCTTTTTTTTCTCACCTTACTCAAAATTAAAATCTCACAGCTATTGAATTAAAATTAATCGATTAATGGATTTACATAACTTTCATTTTTCACTCATAATTGAGTTGGACATTTTTTTTAAAATAAAATTGGTCCGCAAAGTACTATGATGATTCATAAAATTGAGTTAAGCTGTTTAGTTTACGATAGCCAATTAAATTTGAGTAAAACTAAAGTAGTGAATATCAATTATGCATCAATATTTTGCACAGTTAAATAGTGGCCCAAAGCAAGACCTGCTTGCAATACCATTTCCTAGCGAAAGGTAGTCTTCCGTTTGGCGCCACTGATAGAATGGCTTTTAAAGCGATGCCAATTAATTTTTTTTTCCACCTCTTTAATCGCCACCCTATGGTGAAGTTGTGCGGCCCGGCAACACCTTCCGAGTGCAACGTGCAACAATGCAAACAACGCGAATACGGTGCAGTTGCGCGGCTACACGGAAACCGCACCCGGTGGTGTGCCAGCGACTTTTCACCGCCAACGAGCGGTCAAAATGTTATGACTTTTCGCAATTCCGATAGGTGGGTGAAGGTGGCAGGTGGCAAGAAGGTGAATGGGATCCTTCACGACCGGAATGGTGAATCGAAACATCCGTCCAAAGGGCGGGAGGTGGCGTGGCAATGCATCAATCGACCATAGCTCATCCGGGCAGGGCAAATTCGCGAGCGAGATGGAAAACACCTTCCCTTTACGTTTCGGAGTGGGTCCACGTGGCGAAGGGGCCATAAAATATGCGTTGCTCACCCGGAGCCGATGAAAGGTTTCTAGCTCATCGATTGCGTCGATTGGAATGCAGCGGAGTGGTTCACGCACTGCCAAATAAGTGGATCAACGCCGTGTCGTTTTCCCAGCCGCCTCAAGGCTGCCACGTTTGGGGGGAATTGCTTCAAACGATAGGTCCCAAAATCAGTACGCATCGAAAAGGAAAGTCGGGTAGGGGGAAATAGTTTACGGGACCAGCAGTCGACCGTGGTCCCTACCAAAGTGTTTCGAAGGGACCACGGACTAGCAGCTCATCCGGCGTCCCAGCTTCCCTTTCATCGGCGTGACCTTTGCTGGATTCCAGTGGGGACGCGGGTGAGACGAAGCAATCCGACGTAAACAGTGCGGTTGCCGAACCGAAGCACAAACACATCACATCCAAAAACCCCATTAGCGGTTGTCCATGAACTGAACGAAAGCGGGGGATCCAGCCGCCCTTTATTTCAGAGTGTTTGAATGAATCTTCACGAGGTGGATGAGCTTCTTGGCACACAACAATTGTGTACGATTCTTTTTTTTTCTTTTTTTCGTAGAATCACAATTGTGTCACTTCAATGCGACACGAATCTTTAAAATTTTAGAAAAGTGTTTCAGGAGCTATATTTAAAAAATACATTTCATCAGTACCACGAACTGTTGAAAAACGATCTTATACCCTTCAATTACAGTTGTCAGTCGATAACAAGGCTGCAGCTCATGATTTTAAAATTCAAATCTATTCTTTCGCTCATAACTAACTTCTTGAACATTTGTAGAAAATAGAACTAAGGTTATGCAATATTGCACAAATTACTGGGATTCTAAAAAAGTTAAGACATGCATTTTTCTCAAAGAACGAGTTGCCCAGCTGCAGCAACTACAATGCTGTCTTGTGACCTTTTGCCTCCAGGAAAAGCAGGAAAAGACATCCTTCTGAGCGATCATGCCAGTGACACCGGCTCGAAGACTTCGACAGACGTCTCTCAGTGGCTGCTGCTGTGGCTCCTGCTTCTGATGCTCGGTTCGCGTCTGCCGCTGGCATCACCAGCAGCACCCGCCTTTGACGGCCTGCTCCAAGCGGGAACGTTTGTGCGAACCGGTTAAAGGAAATTGTCTTACGATGCCTGGCGCACCACGGGCCAACAGCGGCTACTCCTTGGGATGGAAAATCTCCAAGAGATGGCAAAAACGGCCCACAATGAACTCCCCTTGCTTTGTTTCGTTCCCATTTTCCAACATAAAACCATGGACACCGTCGCGAGCCCGCTTATGCCATTTTCCGGTGTGCAACGCGTGCTGCTCGAATTACGCCATAGGAGGCGGCCCACAACTGCGATGCTTTAATCGTTACAGGACCGTACAGGATGTTATGGAGCTGCCGGTGTACGTTGTAGACGCCATTCGTATCGGTTTGTAGGCCCCGGGACTTGTTATGGCCCCATTCTTATGAGTCGCACGATGCACAACTATTAAGTAAGAGTCTCTCAAGCCAGACGTGCTAAATTTATGGACAATCATCAATAGCTCGAAAGCGAGTTGATAATATTTAACCTTATTTTAGGCACACCATCGCATCACGTTCGTGCATTCATTTGCAGCAAAAAATTAAAGCTATGTTAATCCAACAATAGAAGCTATTGATGGCAAAATAGGCTAATTACTTTCAATAAATTGGTTCTAGCAACATACTTAGTCGGCACTACATGGAATCGTTCTCCAACCCACGTCATGCCTCCCATAGTAAAGGCAACAGAACATCATATATAATGAATTACGCAAAAGAACGTATTATTAGTTTCCATTGGCCGAGCGGTCACCGACTGGAGGAAAGTGGATCAAGTTTCATACAATGCAAAACACTTGCATATTACTTCGGCGAATTTGATTACGAACGATGCGATGAAAAACTTCTAAAGGTTAGGACTCAGGACTGCATAACCTTTCAAACGGACTTATAAACGTTTTTCAACACAATGCTATACGCAGAATGTTGTTGACTTTTTCTTTGGCTTCCAAAGGTTATGAACAAACGCTTATAGACATTGAAAATAAAATACAGAAAATTATTACGACTATATCGTTGCTACATGCTACACCTGAATACGAATTCAAATAAATCAAAAGGTTTGAATAATTTGCTTCTAATTTATCTAAAGTATGTTTCGAGATTTCTACGTACTTTTCGGTTAAAATGTGGGCTTCATTTTCTTTTTGTTTGCCTTCTCTCACTCAAGGCTCGGAAAACTGCACACCCTGGTATGTCCCTAGCTTACATTTCATTCCAAACCATTTAGGTTGGTTCAAAGCAATGATGTATAGATATGAACATATTCATACTTTTTAGCGGGGACGGTTAAAAATCTGAGATCACGTCTCTGAAATTGCGACAACCTTTCCCGAAGCTGAGAGCGATCCCACCAAGACGTTTAGAGAGAGTTTAAAATCTTTGCTCGCGTAATGGACCACATCGTAGAAAAACTCTTTGCAATGTTGAATAAACCAAGCAAATATCTAAATTGGTAGAATTAAACAGAAAAACAAAGGTCACATACGTTTTATAATACCTTCCAGCTTCATCGGCGCACATTAAAAGTCTTTCAAATGCATTACACATTATTTATGCAGCGAATGCAATCAAATATTGCAACTGCAAGTCCTCGAAGTTCGAACACCATGTCGCCTTTTAGGCGGAAGCAGCAGCGTGCAGCGATCGAGGTGCTACGTGTGTTGCATAACGGCAGGCGCAATAAGCAAATAATGAAACCGGTTGCCTTGCAACAAGCGAAGATGCTGTGCATCGGCAATATATTGTTTTTCCACCGCTGCTGGATGGGACGTGGACCGGAAAAACACATGCTACAAAAGATGGTTAGCCACATGCCGATTGGTTGCCCTCTTCCCCAACCACCTCGTCTTTCCCTAAATATTGACAGTATTGAACACTTTACTTTACTGTCGCACACGACGCAAGAGTAAATGTTTAAAGGATGGAAAACTTTTCATTTCCAGTGCTTCACCTTGTGCGACATGACGAAGGCGACCGCCTGTGGCCGCTGGGAACAGACGACCCCTCTCCTATGGTGTCCCTTGCGTAGCACCAATCAATTAACACAGTTTCCTTGAACTACATTACATAAGCCGAGCGCAAGGAAACGGAACGGGCCCGATTGCACCGGTTCCTCGGAACGCCTGCCCTTCCGTATTGAGTTTTGCCACGCGCCAGATGCACCACCCTGACGCTCAGCTCCGGGTTCTTCCGCCGGGCTCAATCACTTAGGTCACATCCAACGGGAGCGGACCGTGGTATATTGGCTGGCAAGCACTAATTCACCGATCGGGCTTCCGCCGTCGAACGCTCGGCGGGCAAACAAGGATTAGTTTCAATGTGAAATTCTCATTGCCTGCCCCATTACCCTGCTGGAGCAGAAGACGGCAGTTTTCTTTCCCCGAAAGACTAAACCGTTCGCCCCGGTAATCTCGGTGCTCTTTTCACCTTTTCCAGTAAGATTCTATTTTTTTTCCTGCCCTGGGGCCCACACAGCTTATCAGCTAAACGGCATTTTAATGTGATGATAATTTGTTTGTTGCGCTCTGCTACGTTCTACGGCCGTTCCGTTCTAGAGCTGGATGGTTCGATTGGACACCGTCGCCCAAACGGGACGGATTTTTTGCTGCGTGTTTATGCCATGTGCCACACAACTCGTGAACGACCGCGGACTTCAGGGTCATCTGCCGCTTTCGGTTTCGTGATCTCCACGCACGTAAGCCGGTAGTCTCATGGTGCTGCGGTTTGATAGTAGGCTTTCGCAGCCACCGGTCACGAGACGCGACCAGAGCAGCCGACAGGAGAGAAAAAAAAAGGTCAAGCATCGCTTATCACCGGGTGGTGCTGCTCTGCTTGATGTTTTCAATTTTATTTTTCCCGCCAGTATCAGCCGAGGTTGCAGAAAAGCCGGCATGCCGATGTGCGTCATACGATCCCCTTTTTGGGACGTGGTCCATTTGCCGCAATCGGGAGCCGCTGGAAACTGGGCCGATGTAAATGTGCCTTCGCCATCGACTCCCTCCGCCGGCCACTATCAGCTGTTTGCGAATTTTGCGGTTGTGTTTTGTTTCACGACTTTCGTTATTGGCTACTTTTGACAATCGTTACAACCGTTATAATCTAATCGCAGTGAAAAGTAATTTTGTTGCGCTGAATTTTATTACTACTTGACCATCTAGGTTTATGGATTTTAATGTTTCCTATTAAAATTTGATAGAAGGTTGTTATTATACGTTTTCAACTTGGAAGGGTAATAAAATCGAATAACCAGGTCAACGAAACATCCGGGCACGAAGCAAACAATGATTAAAGTTTTTGGAAAATCAAACTAATAACCACAGATTAAATGTAAAACAACCGAATCCTTTCGTTTTGATAAGAAACACAATTTCTAGATAATTGGTTACTAAATCAGCCAGAAATTAATTTACAAGGTTATACAACTGTTCAATTGAATCCGTATCTTTTAGAATGACCTCTTCTGACTATTTTATACGAGCTGAGGTTTTTCCATTTAGCATGCAGATGAGTCTGAGACAATAGCAAGATATGAGTAAAACACATAAATCTATCATTTTCTATTGGGACGTTCAAACGCAATCACCTTCGCGCCTTATTGTGCTGATGGAAACAATACGATGCCATCCTTGCCTTCGATAGCCACCGTGCGTTCGTGATAACAAT
This sequence comes from Anopheles atroparvus, assembly GCA_914969975.1. Lineage (NCBI taxonomy): Eukaryota > Metazoa > Arthropoda > Insecta > Diptera > Culicidae > Anopheles > Anopheles atroparvus. The sequence goes on from CAJZCY010000003.1 coordinate 23,317,705, forward strand.
CCGTCCGTGAATGAGCACGACGATGGTCCAGGTTCGCTCCTGTCAGCTGTCAACGGTTCCTGTCAATCATCACAAGTGCACTGGCGAGGCTTGCTCGCTGAGTATATGCGAATAGGGCCCGGCAGGAGGTCGCCCGATGAGCCTACAGACTAGACTGTTCGCCAATCAAACGCGCCACCTCCACCCGAAGATCGCCCTGCTGCTCACGGTCTACGGTCTAATCCGTCGATTGGAGTTCCCTGGGTGTGGCTGTGGTACCCGTTTCCACCTGCTGACAGTGGCTATCGATAACCGTGAGCTCACTAATGGAGCACGATAGGCAATGATACGAGTGGCTTCAAATCTTGATCGAACCAAGGTGGTCTACTGTACATCCATCATGCTCATCGGAGCGGTTTCACTTCCTGTGGTGTTTTTTCTTTTCCTTTCCTTTTTGCTACCAGATCTAGGCTCCCGCCTCGTTTTCATACTCTTCCATGTGGATCATCAAACTGATGTATTTTATGGGCTGTCTGAGGCAGTTCTACTTGACGTTGGCCGGCTGGTGATCGCCTTTCCCGTGGTGTAGGATAATCAATTGAAATGACGCGTTCAAGAGCCGTAAAAACACATTAACCGAATTAAATGGGCATATTAGTAAATGATATGCAGCCCTCACCTATCAGAACTTTTATGGGAAAATAGAAAAGGGTTCAGATGATAATATTTCATTGTTATCAATCAATAGAAAGGTAAACATTAATTGTGTGTTTTTTAAACATTACTTAGAATTCGTAATGCGTTTAAAGTCGCTCATTACCGTCAGTAGAGTATGTGGGATGTATAGGAATTTATCGCATGTCGTTTGGTCGAAGGGTTGATGGGGTTGGGCGTTCGACCACTACTCACTACCAACCAACCAACACTCACATTGCGAGGCGCACATATCAAGAACGCGATTGCTCAGCTGTTGAGCGGCTCCACCGGCTTGTTGCTCCACCAACCGACAGTCCAACAATAAATAAATCGCTCTTCTCTTCTTTGTCGTTCTCTTCGTCCCGTTAGGTGGTGGATTAGGGTTTCATAATCTAAACCACCCCATCCCACCCCCCTTCATCCCTTGCACGTTTCCTCTCGTCGAAGGCATCCCAACATATCAAACATGACCCATGAACGGGTCGGGAAAGCGACTCTTGCATGGTGGTAAAAATTTCCATTCGAAAGCCAAGGCGAAGGAACGGCGCGGCCGGGTCGGCTACAAGATTGAAATTGAATACTATCACAAGAAGGGAACGATTGAAAGGGTGTTGTTTACGGGGAGTGAGAAGGCGAACGATTTCTTCCCGACTCACTCCTACCTTCACCCATTCTTTCAGCGCTTCACTCGCCGGCGTCCACGTTTGCTGGCTGTCGATGTCGTTGTTTGCGAAAGATATCGTTTTTATTGTCGTGGGTGTGATTTTCTTTGTGCAAACCTCCGTGGGGACAGATAATAATTACACGTACCTCCACACATAGCGATCTTCACGCCGCGGTTGTTTGGTTCTTCGCTCTTTTAACGTTATCGCTGCTCTCGGAGATTTCGCAAAGCCGCCCCATAATTTCGCAAAGAGAGAAAAGTTGGCAGTCAAAACAACAGAAAGAAAAGGGAAAATGAAAAGAGACAGCTGATTCCGAGAAAGCATACACTACACACATACAAATATGGGGTAATGTAGTGTGTATATTTAAACCGGGCGTGCTCTTCCATGACCTTTGCTAATAATTCTAGCCGTTATGAATTCTATCGGTTGTTGCCGATTTGTACATAAATACTAACATACATTTTAATTAAAAACAGCATGGTTTTATCTAAATTTTTAGATAGTAAGAATTATTTATAACATTTACACGGTTTAGGGTTCACTATATGTTCAATCACGTACCATCAAACCAAAACTTACAATTATTAATATGAAATGGTTTTTTTCAATATGAAGTACTTAACTAAGACAAACAAAGTCCAAGATATGTCCAACATGGTACTGCACTTTTTCCCACTGTCCTGTTAACATCTTCCTTGCCATTGTGGGGGTGGAAGATTTTTCTCCGAAATATCTCCCATCTAATAGCGTGTTTTGTTTGACGTTTCTCCGAGCGTGGCCACCCTTTCTTTATACTATCTACCAACACTGCCACGAGTTGGTTGGTGGCTTTACTCGAGAGAGTCTCCATTTCAGACGCCGCAGCATTCGGTTGGGGTTGTTGTTGGTGCATGCACGTAAGTATATGCAGGCGGGATCGAAGGGTTTTTTTTTTTAATCATTTCTGTGCGTGGATGCCATGGTGAAACAGTGAAACCAAACAGAGCGTCGTTGAACGATAACATCCGCTTGAGCGTAAAGAATAAGCATACAGAAGAACCATGCGTCCTCACCGACCATGTGCAGTGCACGCAGCACGCACACGTAACCCATATCCTTTTCCACGTATGATCTCCCCTTCGTGTGATAGTATGTGTTTTTTGTGTACGAGGAAAGTGGCTTCGAAAAACTGCATAATGGAACGAGCTTCAAGAATCGTGGACCAAAGCGAATGCATGAAGCTGAGGGAAGCAATGCGAAAGACAGGGAGGGATCGATAGGTAGATAGAGACATCCGGCTTAGCGAGTTTACTGTTTGGGGAGAATCGATTTTTAATCCGAGAGAGGCAGCGGCAAGCGCGCCAAACGAAAGTGAGTTGGAGCTATGGAGGCGAGCCACGCCACAGCTGTGTGCTTTGGTGTTCGGCTGCGGCCATCGCCACTACCACCACAACAGCCCCCATGCATGGTGTCCCTTTTTTGGAAGGCGCCCCAACAGCAAGAGCCAAACGGTAAATCGACGTAAGTGACTATCACCACCACCGCTGTGTCGCTTCTCTCCCCGGTGGAGCGCGGACACCACCACAGCCAAAGGCCGGGGGCGATTTAAGTAGTTGAAACGCGCTTTAAAGCATCCGCACTCTAGTGACAGCAGCGGTACGAAGCAGCGGCGTGCTTTTGCAGCAGCAGGCAGCAGAACCTTTTATTGTTCGCAGCAGAGACAGAGGCAGCAGAGCTCGAGGAGACTGTTTAGCTGGTTAGTTCGCATCCAAGTAGTCCGAAAATCCAATCCAAATCACTACCCAATAAGGCGTCAAGAAATCGGTGAAATTGTGCAGTGAAATAACTAGCTTTCCCTACAGAAAAGGGCGACACCAAACTCCGATTGCTTGCCGTTAGCGTGCACACCGTCGCGGCAGGAAGCTGTTTCACACTGTGCGAGGCTTTTAAAGACAGTTTTCGTTCACACCATGTGTCCATGCGCCTCCTTATAGAAACAGTGAAGAAAAGTTGCCCCAAGTGATCCCAATCCATCTCATGAAATACTGCTCACCATTATTGTACAACCTGTTCACCTCATTTCTTTTTTCTACAACTCTTCTCCATCTGTTTCCCGCAGGATACCGGAAAGATTTCTTCCCCTCTCGGTGGCAGTGCTGCCAACAATACACAACCACACCGTGGCAGAACAGCTGATCCTTCATCAGCTTTTCGACAAAAAGAAAAATTGCTTTGGAGGTTCTGTTTAATAGCAGCAGAAGAAAGAAGGTGTCCTCAACTCCCGGGTCTGCGGCTCGAGGAAAGAAAGCGACAAACATCACAACTACCTACTACTACCTCGCCGAGTAGTGCAATCGCGTGTGTGTGAGTGTTCATGTGCCCTTGTGTGAGTTAAGTACAATCTAGTGTGTGCGGTGTGCGAAATCAAAGCAGGCTTGTGTAGGCAACTCGACGCTTCATTTCGTGTGATCCTCTTCCCGTAGTCAGCAGCGTGCGAGTCCTCGCTCTCCATTTTGTTCGGTGCTGTGTTCTGTGAAGTGACGTGTGAGAAGATGGCCCTCCGTGTGGTTGGTTTGATGTTCCGTGGCCAGGCCGGGCTAGCCGGCAAGTCGTCATCGTCGGTGCGCATGATCAGCACAAGCGGTGGCCCGCGGTGCGCCCGCATCCTGGAGCACTCGCCGAACGCGCATCTCAACAAGACGCTGCTGGAAAGGTACACGCGCCTAAAGTACGACCCCAAGTACGTGCAGGCCACGTACGTCTGGATCGATGGCACGGGCGAGAACGTGCGGCTGAAGGATCGCGTGCTGGACTACGTGCCGGCCAAGCCGGAGGATGTGCCGAGCTGGCAGTACGACGGCAGCTCCACCTACCAGGCGCTCGGCGGCAACTCGGACATGAAGCTGGTGCCGCGCGCCCTCTACAAGGACCCGTTCAAGGCGGGCCCGAACGATGTGATTGTGCTGTGCGACACGTACCAGCCGGACGGCAAGCCGACCGCCTCGAACCACCGCGCGGCCATGCAGGACGCGTACAACCGCACCAAGGAGCTGGAGCCGTGGTTCGGCATCGAGCAGGAGTACACCTTCCTGGACGTGGACGGACGCCCACTCGGCTGGCCGGTGAACGGGTTCCCGGGGCCGCAGGGCCCCTACTACTGCGCCACCGGCGCCCAGAACGTGGTGGCGCGCGACATCGCCGAGGCGCACGCGGTCGCCTGTCTGTATGCGGGCGTCCAGTTCGCCGGCACCAACGCTGAGGTGATGCCAGCGCAGTGGGAGTACCAGGTCGGGCCGGCACTCGGCATGAAGTGCGCGGACGACCTCTGGCTGTCGCGCTACATTCTGTGGCGCATCGCCGAGGACTACGGCGTCGTCGTGACGTTCGACCCGAAGCCGATGGAGGGCAACTGGAACGGGGCCGGCGGCCACTGCAACTTCTCCACCAAACCGATGCGTGCCGAGGGCGGCATCAAGGCGATCGAGGCTGCCATCCAGAAGCTTTCGACCAAGCATGACAAGCACATCAAGGCGTACGATCCGCGCGGTGGAAAGGACAACGAGCGTCGGCTGGTCGGCCGCTTGGAGACGTCCTCGATCGACAAGTTCAGCTGGGGTGTGGCGGACCGTGGCTGCTCGGTGCGCATCCCGCGCGGTGTTGCCGACGCCAAGAAGGGCTACCTGGAGGATCGCCGCCCGAGCTCCAACTGCGACCCGTACAGTGTGTGCAATGCCATCCTCACCACCTGCCTGCTGGACGAGTAAAGTCCGCTGCAATACCCACTCCCGGCGCTAGCTTCCTTCCTGCCTGCCCGCTCTCACCCCACCGCTATCGGAGAAAAAATTTAAAGTATCGAAACTATCAGCTTCAGCCCCATCCCTTGTTCCATCGCCTAGTAGACACGGCCTCGGGAGAGAGGTCGTCCTTCAGTGTGCTTTTGTGTGACCGTCTGAGGGGAACAGAAGGAAGAGAGGAGAGAGGAGCCGATACTGTTAAATAGGCGTTTTTTTTCGTTTGTTTGCGTTGTCATACGAAGGACATTGCTAAAAGCAGAGTTGTGTTGCGGACGGTTGTTACTCAAGCCAAGAACAGCACTCAATTGATTAGGCTGTCGAAACGGTGTTAATGCATTTTTTTTTACATTGATGGACTGAAGAATGCTTTGGCGCAGCATAAACACGTTTGCCGAGTGTTAAAAAGCTAGGGTTGGCATTTATTTTTTGCTTTTGTTTAAATTGTTAGATAGTTTTCTGTCATCCTTTTTGAGGCAAGATTTTGTTAGTTTGTTTTCTTTTTGAAAGATTGTTACAAAGAGGTATTTCTATTTTACAACGACGGAAAAGAAGAAAAACTGGGATGACTGGGGTGGAAATAAAATGTACAAAATGCTGAAAATCAGTTGAAGGCGAAGACAGAGGAAGACAACAGAGAAGATGGAAATTATGAGTGATTTTAAGCAACGTAAATCATGCCACGTCCTTTAACGCGGAAACGATGTATTTTACTACAAAAAAAAAAAACGATATTTACTCTCGTCGAAGTGCGTTTATTTCAATTTTTTTCTTCTCTACTGACAACAACTAAGTGCCAGGCTTTTGTTTGCCTAGGGCAGGGTTTAACAAATGGGACAATGTGCATTAACATCCAGCGGATCAGAATTTTATCAGGAAATTGTGAAGGCTCAGAAGAAACGTTACTAATAAGGTGAACACACAAAATATCGATAAACGTTGGGGATTGTGAATGATACAGTGTGCATGCGATAAAGACACACACACACACAGAAGGGAAAGAGGAAGAAAGAGAGAGGAAGAGAGAGAGAGAGAGAGCGAGAGAGAGAGAGATGAAAAAGATAAAAATTCATTGTAGATGTTAATTAAATTCTTGTTTAGCATGTAAGTCCAGTTGAATTGTAAGCCTATATCAGGATAGTTGAAAAACGATGAAGAGGGAGGGAGAAAATAAAAAAATTAAAAATATCAAATTGTCAAACCGAAAATGTCTAAATGTTTGCATGTTGGGAGGCGAAGTTGAAGGAAACTGTGCATTAAAATAAAACCAAACTCATAATCACAAACAGCTAGTTTCCTGTTCTGGCGTTTCTGATCGGAAAAAAAACTTAATGAAAATGTGTGGGGGACCAGCTTCGCATTTTTGCTTGCTCGACGTTTCCGATGGTCAGTTACGTTATTTTTAAACATCCTTACTCCCTTCGGACCATTTTCCGCCGGCGTCCCCGAGGGAAAATCTCACTCACAACCGGGATAACCTCATGTGATGTCGCCGACGGTCAACGCGAAAACGCATCCGATTCCGCATGATCCACAGCAGACCACTTCCTCTCAACCGTTCCAACCGTTTCCCTGACCGTGGCAATAAAAAAGGCAATTTTGCTAAGGGAGTAAATATTCCGTTATTTCGTGTCGGCAGTTGTCGGCTGATTTTTCACACCCCAATCGAAATTAGCTCGACCGACTGCCGGCTGACAGAGTCACCTTGCCATTTTAACTGACTCAGTTCGCACAAGGAGCTCAGGTTTCTTCGATTTCCTCAACGCCCTGCCGGGTGTCAGCCGTGTCGCGGTGAATCAGGTTTTCTTTTCGGTACAGCTCCCCAGAAGTGTGTTTACTCTTTGTGTTCGGCTCCGATTCCTGTTTGCCCTTACTCCTCTTGTCCTTGCATGTCATTCCATGTCGTCTTGTCAGCTGTTTGGAGGAAAGGTTGGAAAAAACACGGGGTTTTAAAAACAAACACAAATTATTTTCGACCGACAAAAAATGGTACCGTTCGAGGCCAACGAGGCCCTAGCTAGGCCCATGTCGGATTAGTTGACGCATTATGAGGCTGGTAGGTATTGGATGCGCCAAAGTGAAGAACGGCGAAAGAGACTGCACAATCGAAACAGTACTTTCACTAAACCGCCCCTTGGATGGTGTATGTGTTGCTTCCATCCAGTGTGATGGACGTTGGTGAAATAACGATTTGCGTCGGTTCACGCCACTTACATAAGCTCATTATGCTCTAACGACCAAACGGTGGAAAAAAAAGTCACCAAAAATGCGACACCGAACCGATGAAAGGTACTTACAGGTTCTCCCCTTTCTTTTCTTTTAAGCTTCTCGGTAGACAGTGATAAGGACGTTGACCTAGGTTGCAAAGCTATTTTTTGTTATAAGCAGAAGAGATTTTTAACGAGAAGGATTTGCTTCAATATACGTTTTTTAAAGGTCTATCTACATATAAGTTTATGTCTAAATGTTCCGACGGTTCATACGTCAGATTCAAGCAATTGTTCAACAATTACTGTCTACGACAAGTAGGACATCAATTCAAAATCGATAGTATTCCTGAATTTTTTTAAATTATTTTAATACACAATTCTTCCGTGAGAAACAAACTCGGCAGTCCCCAAAAAACTTTCTTTGACTACAATTTGCCTCCCACAGCTGATTGAGGGTTTCCCAGAATAAAAAAACCTATCATTGCTCATTTCATGACCCATCTCAAACATGCTTCTTCCCCTTCTGGTGACCTCAATTAGGGGCCGTTTCTGCGGAATCCGTTTGCAAAGTTTAGAGCGTTCATTAGGTTTTATGACATCACTTGTAAACCTCTACCACGAAGTATCGTCTCAAACGATCAGAAGGGTTAGACAACCGGGTCCTCGTTTGATGATCGTTTCATGAAGCTAGAATTATTTGCATCCTAATGAAGTCGATTGAAATGATGTGTAAGAATCATACCACACCGTAACTTCAATTCCGCTCAAACCTACACTATTCTGATTTATCTACATCTCCGCTGTAGGAAACAAACTCCTTTGCAAGTTTTGTTATTAGGTGAAATACCTAATAACGAACGGAAAGCAAAGTGACCTACACCTCGATTGAGTCACATTTCGAACACACCGTGAGCCATTCTCTTCAACGGCCCCACACGTTTCCTGTTCCATCTGTGCGAAAGGTGTGCTTCTTTGCCGCTCATCGTGGCACACGACAACACGGCTGGTAACTTCAACCACCGTTCCCCCTTTACAGGTATACAGGGGAGGGCCGATTTTTGCCGATAGTGGAGCGTACGAGGGAAGCATATAACGCGCACCGCGTCGCTAACGGAACTCGCGAATGCGCGCCCGCCTCGAACACGCGGCGATCAGATGATTTCGAACGAACCGAGCGAACGAACGAAAGCGAAATGTGCGCGGTTCGCTTCAGGGGGCTTGCGCGAAACCAACACGCGCAGTGGAGCAGGCGTACGGTGTGGCGTGGTGCCTCGCCGCAACAAACGGACACCGAGCGTCTCGAGCGCACTATGGTCGTTCAATACATCTTACACTGAACACAAACTGAGGCATTGTTTTTTTCTTAATTAGCCTATAAATTGTAAGAAGGTTGGAATGGTTGAAACAACTTACCAAAATGTTGAGGAATTAATTCAATACAAATCATAAAACCCAAACAAAAAAAAAACAAATCCCAAACAAAAAACAACAAATTATCAACATTATCAAAGAGTTGCACATCGTAAATTGGGCTGCAAATTTGAAAAGCGTTGCAAAAAATAAATTCGATGTGTAGACGCGCGTAACGAGAGTCGGAATTGCCATCAAAAGGTTTTTTCTCCGGGGTCAATAAAATCCTGTCGAATTTTAATAGATTTTAAAGGTAAACGAGCCAGCATCGTTAGCTAAAAGAAAAACATATCTTGGAAAATAATTTAGAACAACATTTATGCGTGCAATACTGGGAATTTTGTCGCCAATTTTGTAAGTGCGGTTGGCCACTGTGAAGCGTTCGACGTGTCGGTGGGGAAGCACCGCAGCCAAAGCACGCTAGCGTTGCAGAAAGGAGAGAAAAAAAAACAAACAAGATAAGAAAAATATTTAAGTAAATAAATAAATAAAACGGAGGCAACCACCAGCTGATTGCAATTGGCTAAAGTTCGTGCTGACTGTGTGGGAAACGCAGGCTTTACTCGATGGTGCAATGTACTCCTTTCGTTTCGGCTACCAACTGGAATTGTCACCTTACAGAATAGGGATACATTTTTTATTTCAATTGATTACATGCTATTCCTTCTTCTCTTTAAAAAAAAAGATTGTGCCTCGCGTTGAACAGTGGGTGTAAACATTTCATACGGCCGGCCCCGAACGGGGAAAACCTCAATGAAGCCGGACAAAAATAGCGAGCATGAAACATGCCTCTTTTAATAGAAAATAGAAGTGAAAGAAAAATCAATCCCCAAAGCAAGCGATTATGTTTCGCGTTCGAATACGCGGTCAAAAGCACGAACCCCTGGCAACGCGGGTCCCCGGTTAAGGCGGGAAACACAAAATGCGTGTCATCGAATGTAGGTTAATCCGTCTGAACTGTCCGCGTGCCGTCCTACCTGGCCTAGGCCCAGGATGCCCCGGTTGCCCTCCGGGCAGGCGCAATTAGAAAACGAAAATAGAAGTTTCCGTTTCCCGCTGCTCACGCCGGTTTATCAAATTCTAACGCACGGAAATGACAGCCACAGTCTAATCGCCCAATTTATGTCAGGAAGACAGAGATCATCCTTGGCGATCTTGCTGCTCATTGTTCTACAGGTTGGGGCGAGATGATGAGTGTTAATTGTAATCACACCGTCTCCCCCAACCAAACAATACTATACAGCGCGCAGAAACACACACTCCCCAACCGAGTGGAAAAGTGAGCTTTTGGAGCCTTTAAACGTGTTCAACGATCACCTTGACTCAACATATGTTCCACGATGATCGAGCGGCCTTTCTCTTTCGCATTAGACCCGCACAACACACATCAACCACGAATATTGATCTGTATGTTTTTGTTATAGGCCTCCTGTTAGCTATGTCCTTCAATGATAGCCAACATGGGGCTTGGTAAGCGCATTCGTTCCATTCCATTCGATTCTTTATTTCCAGCTTGGGTTAACCGTCGTTGTGTTCAATCCAATCCGCGACATTGGTGCACCTTCAACCAAAGCGTTTAAGCGCTTCCTCATAGCACCGTCTTATTTGCTTGGTCACGTTGAATTGAAACTACTTCTTCGCGTTCAAGCTTAGATTGTGTGTTTTTTTTAAATTTATTTGCCTGCTTTTGTTTTGCAAACGGACTCCCCGCTTGATATTCCCAGCTCCTTCGATATTTGCATCCGAAATCGAACCGGCCGAGCCCTGGGGGAGCAAACCGGTTTTTCCGGTTGCGTGTTTTCGGATCAACCCGACTGTGGCAACCTATAGCAACCTGGCAAAAACATTGCGATGCTGCCCACAATCGTTTCATTACTGTGTGTATAGGCTTCGCCGTCCGATTCTTTAAATTATTGCGTAGGTCACACCGATTGAGCAATATGTTTTGTTTGGATCGAAGACGATTGTCCAGGCAAATACCGGCTCTACCGAGGTACTGTTTGCTGTCCATTTAGCCCGGGCAGGTGCGCTTCGTATGCACTTGTTCTCCATAGTACAAACGACCTGCACTCAAAACAGAGGTGAGGCATATAAAAATGAAAATCAATCATCCAGCAGGCGCGTCCCCCCACTCGGGATCGAAGAATGCGCTGATTGGATTCGAAGCACTATCTGTCCCCGGCTGCTCCGTTTGAGCTGTTTTCTATTTTCAAATTCAATGCTATCGTCCACACCGTACATCGGGATGGTCGGGGCAGATAGCAACAACACATCCCTGCACCGTATGGCCATGTGCGTGTGGGGCTCATTTTTAAAATACGCTCCAACACCACGCACCACGCGAAGTGTGTGCGTCTATGACGAATTGCCAATCGTTTGCGCTAATGGCTCGGTGAGACTGACTAAAATAGCTTTGACAGCTGGTTAAATGACTGATGGTTGTCTCCTAGATGCGGATGTTCCGGATGCGTCCCTTGGGAGGGAGATCACAAACATGGCGCAAACAATAATCACGCGTTTTTAAGGGAGGAAGCTGCAAACTGTGACATGGTAATGGCATTTAAAAAAAAACCCTAAATTTGCTTAGCAAACAAACACACACGAATAGTAAAGAAAAGCCTAGCAAACAAAACACAGTACAATGTGTAGTTATGAAAAAGGAGCTAATAGTCATGGCACTACACAACGAGTGAACGAATGTTTAACTTAACACTAACACGTACACAGCCTTTCGACAGTCTCAAGCACTACATCGGAGGTCATTTTGACCCCGCAAGGAGACTTTTACATTTCAACAGCCCAAAATAACTCTTTCAAATGTCTTTAAAGTTGAGGGACTGTTCTTAGGATTGGAAAAATGTTGCATGGGTGGGAAATGATAGTGTTTCAGAAAAAGAAGATGGTAATTGGTTATTTACACCACCGAGTTTGCTTAGCATAATATATCACAACAATAACATCTCAATACGCCGCTAAAAGCATAATGTACCCAATCAATTTACGTCTAAAAGGTGCTAATTGTTGTATGCAAACGAAATGAATCAACGGTATCTTAAATACTTCTCTGCCATGGACCGATAATGGATTGGATGTTCTTTGATCTGTTAATCGAGAAATCAGCGTAAAAATTCGATTCTTTCTTAACGTTCTGTTTTATTTATTTTATGACCTCCTCCGATATCTGCCCCAGCAGGAAAACTGTTCCAAGCGCACCTCAGGAGGGCCACATAGCTGACGCGGAGCTGTTATCAGCTGTTGTCTTCGATGCACCGGAACATTGTTCTCTTCCAGGAATACCTTGGCTCGCCGAAGGTGGAGTACGAGTACCAATGCGTGCTTGAGAGGCGAAAAACAACGAAGACGACACGCACAATGAATGAGACCTTCGATAAGAAGAAGTTGACAGGTTGGTTATATGCATCCAGGCACGAGCTGGGTAGAAGGAGCTGCACACCATAAATGGAGATAAAACGTCCGTGTGTAACAGCCAGGGCTGTGCAGAGCCCAACAAGCACGATGAGACACAATGACAAATTAACGACGGCAACGGCGGCAGTGTAATAAGATGAATAAATGAATGCCATACTGATTAGCGAACCATCGAAGCCAGCGAAACTGATGACGACACCGCACTCAAAGGGGTGGAACCGATGGCGGGGTTCCATGGGGACATTCGTGATCGGATTCTCATCCTTAACGGCACTTGAGCGTATTGCCAAATGCTCAGAATGGTACACAGTAGTCAATTGCTGATTAGAAATCTACGACGACGACGGCTCTGCCTTTTATTTACGTCAAATGATGATATGCTCCTCAATGGCGCACCACAGGCCCGGGATGGTGTTGATTATTGATGGGAAAAAGATCATGCATTCCATCGATTCGACTCGTTGCGTCTTCCGTTTTTTTTTTTTTTTTTTTTTGTGGCAAACGATGAATGTTGTGTTAATTTCATATAGAAAACAAATTGGAATGCTGCACAAGCTCCACTACTTTCTCCGAAGTGCCTCGTCGGTTATCAGTTGTTCGTGAAAGAAACTGCACATTCAATGAAGATGCAATCGACCGTGTAACCCGGTCACATGACACCGATCATTATCACTTGTTGTGACGGTAATTTTGCATGTGGTTATTGATTAATCTACACTTTCCTTCGGGCATTCAGCCTATTGGACATCCAGCTCAACTCGTTTTATTCGTTTTCAAAATTTTAACCGATTTGTTGAAAGATTTAAACATTTAATATTCCTTTTCAATGGATTTTTTTGCGTTTCTGTTTGTCTATGTTGAAATTTAATATTTTCGAAGGTCATATTCGTTAACACAAATTTGGCAAAGTCTTTGAAAGATTGCAAATTTATGATACACCTTTTCCATTACAATCGTGAAAAATCGAGATGGATCGTGATGGAAAAAGATTGTATGGAACAGCATCGCATTTTCGTGGATTATGTTCAATAGATAAATAGTCAGGTAAAAACCAATTCGAGCAATGGGAATTTTCTTGCTCTAACAAGATGTTATATATTTGTATCCAGCTGAAGGAATAGTTTTCTTCATAGAACAGAATGGAAACAGATGAAATGATATTAACTTTCCATTGTTTCGTTCATTGTTTCGAAACATTCGTTATCGTTACAATGTCATCAAAATTCTTCTTGGTGAAATTCCCTAGGGCAGTCAGATAAACATCCAATTAAAACCTTTCTAACTCTCATTCTACCCGTCTGCAATTCGTCTCGCGGAACAAATCGAAAGCACGTTGACGGCGTCTGTTCTCACCGTCGCTTAGCACCATCCAGACTGCGCTAATTAGCTGCTAAATGGCCTATCCGCGTGCCATCTTTCTCGGGGGCTCGTTCGCTTAATTAGCGGTTAGTACAGTTCGATCACTAAATGCTCGATGCTGTGATTACAGAGCGTCTGCCTTAGAAGGGACGAGCGGGGTAGCTTTGATGATTTCACACATCGTGGCGCACGAAAGGCGGATTTGCGGGAACGTGAGCGACACGTTTCCGTGACGGGCGGAAAACGTGTTGGCCGGGCGTGTTCCACACGATTCACTTTCCACCAGACAATTGCGACCTAATCACAGGGCGGATTCAATGAACCTGGGGGAGTTGTATCAGTTCCGCAAATCATTAACCCACGTGGCCAAAGGCGCTTTCTATAAGACCAGGGAAAATCCTATCAAACTCGGCTAAAGACGGTGGACTGATGAGAGCATATCAAGCAGACGTTCCCAGGGAGAAAGTTGGCCCGTGTTTTAACGCACTGCGCGTTTATTCACCGACACACCAGTTGCATCCGGTGATAGGTTCCCCCCCCCCCCCCCCCTCCCACTCTGTCCCCTGTCGTCACTTGCAGATCAGCACCATTTTGCAAACATCATCCGTGAGACACCCGTTCGCCGCATGATTGGAAGGCCGCGTACGCCACCCGGATAAGAAGACACTGACGCGGAGTCCAACGTTCATCGCTGGACGCGTTTCTTGTCTACACGGTGAAGAGTTGGAGCAAGCATTACATTTTTATCAACTTGGCCGGTTTTTTTGTCCTGTTGTTTTTTTTTTGTCCTGTTTGTCTTTGGCCGTTTTAACGGTTTGACCTCCTTTCTTCCAGGCGGCTCTTGCCGTGGGCTTCCTTTTTTGCTGGGAATACAATAAAAATTACGACGTCCTACACGATTCACCGTAATAAAACTGTGCGAAAGCTCCAGATTATCGTGCCACGGAATAATATGACCTTTTCGTTTGCTTCTAAAGGAGCCTCTGGGGTGCTGCGCAGCCCGTGTGCCAAGCGTCTGGAAAAGATTTTTGTTCACCTCCCAAAAGGATTGATTTCGACAAAGAGCTTGCGATCGTGCTAGACTAGAAAAAGACTCATCCTCAAACACGTTTGTTGCAATGATAAAGCCACACGTTTCGGTGGTGACGCCATGTCGACAGAAAAAAAAAAATTACAACAACTACATACACAAACCATCGAGCCTCTTATCAGCAGAAACCGGTAAAACGTTCTGTTCATAGGTTCGGTTCTTGTTTAGTGAACGCGTACGCCAAACGACCGCGAAGGGACCCCTCCGCTGCGTACCTTTTTTTTCGTACGAAAGAAGCCTCCAGATTCGACAGGAAGTTGGCCGACTAGTCAGCTGTAACGATGGGCTAACCTTGAACTGGCGTTCAGCAAAAAAAGGAACCTCCAAACACTTCAGACTTCGCTTGAACAGAACGAACCGGATGAGTCGAACGCCTGAACCCGGGGAAGTGAGCTGTTGTACTTCTTGCATAACCGCTCGAGGCTTTAAGCCACGTTCAATTTCGATACGAAATCGGCCGCTGTCAAAACAATGTCACGGGCTACAGAATCGCAGCACCGAAGCACTGATACCCTGATAAGGGTCGCAGTAGTTTCGAGGAGCCTTTTCAATCACCCTTATCGTAGCTCCCGATGCCGTTTGAGTAGGTGTTTCCATGGCGACAGTGGCCGTGCCGGTGATCGGTGGCTTATAAAAAAAAATAAAACGCTGGAAGGCCCAAGGATCTGGGAACAAACCGGCCCGTCCAGTTTTGGCTTGGCGTGTGGGGTCAATTTATGAAACTGCGTGCAGCAAAACATTACCCGGACCGGTTTAACCGGAGGCTCTGGGAGAACACTCTCCAGCCATAGTGGGCAGCCTTTTTATGGCCACTTTATTGTAGCACCCGAGCAAAGTGGGTTTCTTCTGGAAGTTGCAAGTGATCCCCTTGGGTGGGTGGAGTGATGATCTCTCCGAATATGCAAATGTGTTTGGTGGAATATTGCATATGATTTTTTTAAACTTTATTAAAATAAATCGTGTTCGCAGTAAAAAAAAATCGCAGTAAAATTAAAAATATAATCTAACTCGCCACAAGGATATTAAAATATTGGCCAACCTTTGTTACTGTGCGTAGGAAGCTTCCTTTTTTTCCGCAATTACATTTGATCATTGGATTTGCCAGGATCGCACAGCTGCTTGTGCATTTGGTGCGTCGACGACAACAGCAAACCCAATAAGAAGTGCTCACGCATTCCGAACCACTCCAATCGGTCAAGGTTACAGCACCTTGGTGGCGCCCTGGATCTCTGGGTGCGAACACACGCGAACGTACACCGTTGTTCTGGGACGCCCTACACCAACACCTTCATCGTCAACAATGTCGGTAAAACGCTGGAATGCAAAGTCGATAGTCGGGGTGTTGTGTGTGGCAGAGCAGTAAAAAATGGAGAGACGGGAATAAGTAATGAATGCAAACATGACAATCGATGCACGTTCTATAGAAGCTCCATTCTGGTAGGTTTCGAGACAAGACCGATGGAATGGAGGTTGAAAAAAAAGGGAGAACAAGCAAGCACGCCATGTACTAACACAAATGGCTACGGTTGCCATGGGCACCGGATGCACGTCACTGTCAAAAAGTGACAACTACTCATCAGCTGATACGACGACGGTAGCTCAATATGGCGGTCGTAAATAAATTATTTAACGGCATTCCGGTTATGAGACACCATATTCTTTCGCTTCACTTTGTGCGTGGTTCACTGAACTTCGTTCGTCGAAAAAACCCCACCCAAATCCCCCGAAACACGGTCAGCTGATAGAGCAATTATGGGATTTGTCTACCCTACCCTTGCTCCTTCAACCTTGCCAGACCATGCTCGGCCGTGGTTGAAACCGATTAAAAGATCGTAAAAATGTCCCATCAAATTGTCATAAAAACCGCCAAGGGGCGGCCCCGTGCCGGAGCGTTGGATCCTCAGGATCCGACACCTAAAACAAAGGGGGTGGAAGTGGAACCAGTGGCACATAAAACCCAGCTTATGCTCGTTTAAATCGAACCCGGATTGTGCTGGGGCGCGGTGGGAAGCAATGTTTGCAACTATCGGATTGCCGGTAGTTCGAGTATAGTTTAACGACCGCGATCACGTGTACGTTTATGGTCGCTCCAGCATTCGACTGACTGGCATTTTAAAATGGCTTTCGATTGCTATGTATGTGATGGTTCTGCCATTTTGCTAGAAATTGTAATACAAATTAATGTTTGTTTTAGCAAAACACGGAATGACTTGCTTGTCGGAAGAGTTCAAATGGAATCTTAACGACCACTGTCCAGTTGATGAAGGCAAAGCAGCTTGCTCAGTCGACTGTTTTCACCGTTTTAGCCATTACCTTTTCAAAGCTTTTTATTTGTAGGCTTTTTTGTTTGCACAAAGACGCTTTCAGCTGAGCAAAATTTCGTGTAAGTTTAAAGTAATTTATTCTGTTTTATGTTGAGGCCGAGGGTTTGCAGTTTTGTTCGTTGTCAATACCATCCTTTATCTTATTCGGGATGTTTTTCTGTTTTATTTTCGAAGAATAAAATGGTTCCACGTTGCGTTTGCCACCTTTCCGGCCGTCGAGATCGTTGATCTTCGCGGATCCGGCTAACCTTGAAACGAGCATCACGCCACTCTGCGCGGTCACGAAAAATGGAAACATGGAGCAACCTACACATTTTTCAGGTTTTGTTTTGCTACGACAAAAAAAAATCGGAGACAAAAAAAACTGTTGATCACCCATCGTCGAAGTGCGCCATTCTGAGCGGAGGAACTAAGTAGCTTTGCGCTCAAAGCAGAAAAACACGTCGAACTCGTCGCAACGCGTCGAAAAACAAACCTAAAGACAGGGAAACAGACAAACAAACAAGAGCGGGGTACAACGGTGGAGACTCGAAACAGTGCCCCGAATTGTGTGGATCGGAAAGGCATAAAAATAATCGCGTTATATAACTCGCACCGCACGCATACCGACGTCCATTACACACGTGTTCCAATGTGGCCGAAATGGGGTGCCAACGTACGCAGGATAGAAGGAAAAAAAACCAAACCTGAAACATTGCAGACAGTTGGGGTGTTTTTGTTTGGTCGCGGGGTTTTTTTAGCCCACCGAAAAAAAAGGCCGCGCTCGCAAACCAGTTCGATCGTTTTGTTGCCATTACAACACCTGAACGAATCTGGCCTGAAAAATAAGAACTGCTCATTTAACGCGCAACCCCACTGGGACAAGCCCTTTTTTCTGGGGTTCCTAAATAAGGAACTGAGACAAAATTCGTCAAAGATAGAATTGCGTCGAATTCGGCAAAATAGCATTATTGGAACGAAGAAGAAATTATCAGAAAATGTTTCGATGCTCTGGAACATAAGAATCTTAAAAATATATATCTACACTAATCGCTAACGCTTTTGGAGGACTCTGGTAAGCACCAATCAGGTGGATCGTCAGGTGGTGGCAGGAAAACCAGGGTGGCCAGGGAGACAATAAACAACACATCTACCATCTTACCAACCGGGCCGAAAGACTTTTCGAAGGTGTAATTTATTTATTTTCCCCCATTGCTCCTGACGGAAGAATTGATAACGTTCTACTACCGACTGACGGGGGAAACACTCCATTAGCGGTGGTGATAGTGAGTTTTTTGCCCTCTTGAAGAGTGTAGATGCTGTCGTAGTAAGGGGGACATGGGGAAGAAAGCGAGCATAAGCATAGGGAAGCCGAGGGCCGACCGATAACGGTGTGGAAATAGAAACAGAAATAGCCGATGTCTAAACGTGCTCATCTGAGTTGCACTGGTAGATGCGGTACAATCAGTAGATTGTTAAAAGACCATGTGGAAGGATTTAGTTGATTATTTCCCTAATCCACAAACGAAAGTCACTGTATCATAATTTCTCTTTTCGGTTTTGCCTCATGCAAATGTACGTTTTGAATCTGCAGTATTATTTCCTCACATCGCTCTTCAAGTGTCAATCAAGGTCGCCGGATGGTGCGCTGGCAAATGACCGATGACGTGATGGATTTGTTGCACTTGTTGCACTCGATGTCGGATGCCGTCTTGCTGCCTTGGGCGAGGTCGCTGACCACCGTCAGAAGTGCATTCACAAACACAGAAAAAAAAACGGAAGAGGACAGCACACACCGCGCACACATCAATGCAGACATTAACGGCTTATTTAATTGTTGTGAATTGTAAATGCACACATCCAACGGTGGGTGAAGGTCGGCTTTACGGTGATCTTCAAAATAAACCCACAGAGCTTTCCTTGAACGGTAGCGTTACCCTCCGCCGTTACATGTGTTCCTTTCTGTTCTGTCACACGACTAGCCCTTAGTAAAAAATGTTCGCTTCGTTCCGTGAATTTCGAATATAATTTGCTCTCCAACGTGCTCCAAGTATAAATTGCACACCCATCTGGGTGAATTCAATATGTTCTACAGATTTTTAATCAGCACTGAATGGGCTATGGCTTCTTCCGGCATCCATAGGCATGTTGCTGGAAAACGATAACGTCTTGGGTCATGCTTCAATGATGAGGACTTGTCGAGGGTGTTGCTCCCAATTGAACTGCTAGCTTATTACACCCAGTTTATTGTACTCAAACAACGATGATAACATGCGTCCACATACTTATTACGCTGAAGAAGAATATAATCTCTAGTTTAATCACTATTTTGCTACTTTTGGTTAATCTAATTAGCAACAGTGAAGTAACAACGTGTCTTGTATTGCAATTTTCTGGTAGTTTTTTTTTTAAATTAAACATGCTTTAAGATTCAAGCACACTTAAATATCTTTTTCAAAAGTCCCCATAATGTTCTTTTTGTTTCCGGTGGACAAATATCTTCTACCTCTGTGAACAAATAACATTCCTCGTCTGAGTATTACACGCCTACGGGGAAAGAATTTTCAACGCAAATGAAAGTCTGGATTGGTTCTGAGGCCGCCGAGACTGAACAGCCTTAAAAATGCAGTCGAAATTGGTTTTCCGTTCCGTTTTCCCTGGGAGATTCCATTGACCTTGGACCCGCTTCGTGGGCGGAGGCGAGAACGATTGGGAAGTTCATTTCACTTGAATGCATCGTTACTAATTATATTCTGGAGATTATGGATAGTTTTTTAATGAAATGGAATAATTCTGCGTACGTAGAGATGTTATTTTTTTCCGAGAATGAAGGTTATTTCCGTTGAACTGACTTTTGATTTGATTAAGTATTAATTTCCACTGTCAGTCCTCCGATACACACACATTGTGCTATTACGTGCCACCGAGTCCAGCATGTTTCTCTCATCATTAGTGTTATTAAGCATGTAAGGCCTACATTCCAAGTGATTCAGACATGGGTCATTTACATCGGCCATCTCCAACATGACCTATCCGTAGAATGCCCGACGTGAACCCCTCCCGTTCTGCTCATGCCAACTCGCACGCGTTGCCCTTTAAAGCATCCCGTCTTTTCCTTCCAATCCATTCATTCATTTGTCGCATAATTTTCCTCCATGTTTTAGCCTACGTCCGTTTCATTGGAGCTGGAAACTGGTTCGCCGATTAATTATTGCCAACTCGCTCTCGCTCCCCAGCCACCCGATGCTTCTTCCTGCGAACTCCAAGCTCCCGCTCCTAAAAAGGGCATCGTCCCACATTCGCGACTGCGTGTGATGCGTGCGATAATTTTTATTGTGATAAATTGCACAACCACGACGGACGGATGAAGGCGCGACACCGTAACTCAAACTCCGAAAGTGGGATGCAGATGGTCGTCGACGCATTCCTTTTTTTTTTCTTTGCCCTCCCGGTTTCAGCAGCCTCCCACAGACAGTCTGGAGAAGTCTCTCTTACCTCCCTGGCCGAACGGAGCGAAACATAAAGCACCCAATCGACCGAGCTCGAAACTCGGTTGCATAATGAGCAGAACGGTGTTCGCTGGCGCTCGGGGAAACCATTTAAATTTTTCAATTTGTACCGAAGCGCTTGAAGTGTGCAATGTATGTTTTATTCTTTTTTTTTCCTCCAAGCAAATCGGGTGGCAGATATTCCTTTTAAGCGAAATAAGAGAATGGAGTCCACGATGGGATGTTTAAAAATAACCGATATTATTTAACTCTTCTCATTAACGCGCGTGAAAGCAATCGGTGTCATGTTGCACCAAACTGACCTACCCCAAAGACATGATGTCCATAGCGTTGAGAGTTCCGTGAAGTACCTACAACGATTTTCGTTTGAAAACCAAATTAATACGAAAGCAAAATTCACAAAAAAACGATTGATTATTTTTTTACGAATAGTTTTCAAATTGATTGACGAATTTTATTCGTGAACATTGAACGAAATCGTAAGACATACCGAATAATCGCTGCTGCTTCGTTAAGTATATAATAAAATTAATCGTTACGAAATAATAGTATTATGAATATGATATGAAATAATAATTTAAACCCTACCCCGAGGAGGGTGCAGGATTCTTGAGACTTTTCCCGAATTTAACGTGCAGACTGGTTCATCATGTAAGAAATATCGTTTCGAGCTGAGATATGTCGTTTGAGAACCATATGGAACTTTGCTTGCAGCGCCACCTACACCTCAGGTATGAAAGTAGAGTACGAAATCGAGCACGAAAGAAAACTGCGCGAATGGTACTGTACTTATGCCGACAGGTAGCTTTTGAACAAAGTCAGGCGGTTTGAAAACGAAAGAAGCAATTTTTAAATTTTCCGGTGTTTCCAGTGTATGCGGGAGTGGAAATTAAGAAAGGATAATTGATTGATATGGCGTATCTGACTATGAAATAAAACAATGACAAAATATAATGGCGTGAATCGGATGATTCACTAAAAATATGCCTCAAGACGTCCGGAACATATTTACGAGCAGCGCGGTATATTGCCGTTTTTTTCAAATTAAATAATTAAATATTAAAGACTGACGCTCTACGTTTTATCCATTAAGAACAATACTGGCGGTTATATTAGGCATGGTACATTTTTTTAAATATAACTCGCGTGAAACCGAAATGTGAATGGTTTTCCTCCTTCGCCGCAGCTCCTAAACAATATTTACATCAACTCCTCTATTGAGACCATGGTTACGTATAATTGAGCTTCCCAAGCGCCCGCTGTGCGCCCGCTCTCCTTTCTCCCACACCCTATATCCAACCCCTGCGCTCGTAGATCCGGAGGGTCACCTCCAGCCGCCGGTAGTAGTCCTCCTCCACCAGGTTGTCGTTGAAGAACAGGGCCGCATCCTGCTCGCTCTGGTCCGGTATCGACTCCTTGCGGGCCAGCACGACCCGTAGCATCGACACGATGTGGTACAGCTCGTACGGGGCGACGCGGTCGATTTCCTCCCGGAAGCTGCCGGAGCCGAGGAGGAGCGAGAAAAAACAAGAAAAAAACGGACCCATTATGTCAATCGCATGCAGTCATAATTAATTGTCCTCCCAGGGCCCACCTCTCGAGCGTAAAGTCTCCCGGGGTGGGAAACTGTAGCCGGCGCATGTTGCTGGCGAGGTGCTGGAAGTAGTGCTCGAAGTAGCCGTCCAGCTGCGTTTCCAGCTCCGGATCGTTAACGCTCGTGATGATGAAAAAGATGACGTCGCGCACGAGCGAGTCCATCTGGATGAGCTGGAAGTCGACAAACTTCAGGCTGCACGGTTTACCACTGGCAGGATCTGTTGGCCAGGAGATATAAAGAAAATGTTACGTCGAGAGTTTTCGGGTGTGCAGCAAAAAAAACGGACACCTCACCGTATTTGATCATCATGTTGTTGACCCACAGGTCGTTGTGCAGCATCGTGCAGTAGACGGACAGCCGGTCGGAGATGAGCTGCGCCTGGCGACGGTGGCACTCGGCGATCTGGGAATGGGCCCGCACGACCAGCTCCGGTTCCACGCCGGTCCGCACGATGTCCTGCCGGAACACGTCCATCATCTGGCGCAGCGTGGCCTCGCTCAGCCCCGCGTCGATGTCGATCTTCACCAGGTACTTGTGAATGCCCGCCTTGAACACGTCCGGCTTCAGGTAGCGCAGCGCGATCGGAATGGCATGAAAAAGTGCCAGTTTCTGTAACAGCAAGGGACAATCATCATCAGATATGGTCATGGGAGAACATAGAAGCGAGCAGCATGATTTTATTTTATTTTGTTTTTTTTTTTATTTATAATAATTTTTTTAGCCCTTTTCAGTACTTGTAGAACGATTTTGAACTGAACAATTCCTTCATGTTGCGTTAAGATTTCCAGGCAATTTAGTTGCTACGTTTGTACAATTTTCAACTATTAAGGTAAGTTATGAATAGTGATAAAAGGAAAAAAGGCATGACATTTTTTAAATTTAATTTAAAATTTAAAACTAAATAGAAATTTCAGAGTCCATTGTTTATTGAAACTGTTGAGAAACTCTTTTGTAGTCAATGTCAACGATAGGGCCTTTTCTAAGACCATAGTGCGGATAATAAACTTGTCGCTTACGGTCCGGATGTCCGGATAGCCAACCTACCTGTAGCACAAACCGGCCCATTTCCCGGCTGAAACCCTGGCGTCGATCCGCCGTCACGTATCCGGCGCGCTTCAGATTTTCGAACAGCATCACACCGTCCTCGTCCACCTTCTCCACGGCCGGGTCGAGCGAGACGCGGGCGTTGTAGCACCGACAGAACACGTCGATCAGCTCGCCCTCGCCGTCGAAGCCCTGCTCGCGCTGCAGCGCCAGCAGCGTCGGCACGATCTTCAGATAGACGGCCGCCTCCTTCACGAAGGTGGTGTCGATTTGGAAGATTTCGAGGAACTCTTCGCTGCTCGGTCGCATCTTCGCCACCAGATGGAGCAGACCGTCGTCGTCTTTTCCGCAATTGTCGCCGTCTGTTTGCTCATGGTCCTTCCTTCGCTCCGTGTCCTTGGGAAGAAAAAAAAAAGTATCCATGCGAAACAAAGGATCACAAAAAATGAAGAGCGAAATAATCAACGCGAAAGGGATGAGAATTTGAGGGATGGATGTGCTGTTAATCAAACAGTATTTTGAAGCTGAATAAATATGTTTTCACCACAACGATTTTTATAACCCTACAAAAACAGCAACATTCTGCTGCGAAGAGAATTTTGCATGTTCATTTGGCATTCTCAAACATTTCGCTCAAAAGTGTGAATGCTCCTGATGACCCTGAAGAGAGACTCAATTGTTTATTCGTAAGTTTTTGACTCAGGATCTATAAAGACTGCTTTAAAATACTGCCTATTAAAGAAAGTCATGCCAATGGGCTTTGGCCATTCACCATTCCTCTCAGCGGTCACACCGAAAATTGACGGTTTCGAGGAATTTTGCATCACAGGAAGGAGAACAATCATTTCCTCTTTTCATGGTCCAACACCCATGAAATCCTGAAAAAGCAAAGCCTGAAAAACCGAACGTTACCATCAATAAATCACTTCGAAGGCGCTTGGCTGCAGTGTGCAAATGAAGAAGGCGACTGCCGCATGACCATATCCAGCCGTTTGAAGGCGTGTGCGGGAAGAAATCTGTAATTTGTCGGGTCATTTCAAGTGACCTGTTTTCCCAATGTTTTACTCCATCATCCCGATCCCGCTGGGGGCGTGCAAATTCGTCCTTTCAATGTTCCTACTTTTTTCTATTTATTTTAAGAGTTATTTTGAATGTTTGTTTTCTACGCTCAGGTCCCTGGTTCGTCATGGTCTACTGCGTTGTGGCAAACCAGATTGACCTTCGCGAAATCGAAAATGGAACGAAACACTACTGTATTTGTACTCAACAAATGAACGGGAATGCTGTTCAGTCGAATGCCTGTAAACCTTTCCTTTCGAGCACAGCTCGAATTGCTCAGAAATGCTGCATTAAAAGCTTGAAATGCTTCCCCAACGTTATCTCGCAGGGGACTCTTGATTAAATACGCCGAAATATTTATCGGTCTGTTTACCTGGAACATTTAACAAATTCAAGGGTGAAATTTGAGATCGGGTTGTTTTTTTTTTTGTTCAAATCAAAAAGCATAGGAAATAAAGCAATCCTGTATTCATACAGATTCAAATAGTTTGACGAACAATTCGTCTGGTGATTAAATCGCCCATTTCCTGTTATCTCAATCTTTCGATCGCTCGTAGATATTTTTGTTCCATGTGAAATGTTAACAAATGATGATTTCGCTCTTGGTTAAGTTTTGTTTGTAACCCTAATCAGGATCATATTATCGTAATCAAAACGTTTAGAACAGAAACAAAATATTTTCTTCATCACTAGCACATAAATTCTGCTACGGGCTTAGATAATTAAATTATGGCGCGCAAAAACTATCTACAACAATCGACGAACCAACTTCGACTCTCGAAAACTCCTCTGCTTGGAACACACCGAATAAAACAGAAACACAGAAGCACAAACAAAAATCAAACGATAATGCCAAGCATTCAACAGATGTTTTCCGAACCATTAGCAAGTTTCCTTCCTCCCATCAGTGCTGTCATTAAATCGGAGAAAGTGTTTTTTTTTCTTCTTCTTGACGCCATTGTTACCGCTTCCACTAATTCGTCGCGTTGTCGCTCCGGGGCGCTCGGAAAACTCTTGAACAACAAGGCAAAGAAGCATAGGAAGGATAACACCTGACTACTAACAAGACTGTCATCCTGCCTTCTCTTTTCTCTGCTGCTTTCCGCTTTCCTCGCCAGCTGCCAGTTTTTCTTGACTCGTTTTCCACACCCTCGGGCTTTCTCTTTCTAATGGAGAAGAAGAAAAAACTTTCTCTAACGAACACAATAAAACCTTTTGCTTTTGGCACATCGACTGCGGGATAAGAAAGGGCGATATATCATTTTGCGCCCATCTACCTGTTACGCTTCCCGTTTGCCGCTCGGTTCGGGGTGGCTTGGGTGGAAACAAGGCAACAACAAGGTCAAATCTGCTAGCGACATCGCTTTCCACCCACAGTGGGAGTGGATTTTGCAGACACCGATTTAACCCGGCCAAAAACGTTGCGACAGACACACGCGTGCGTTCACCCAAACAAACTGAACGGATAAGAGGTGAACTCCATTCCACTGACCGTACGCGGTGTGGTGTGGTGGGGTTATTTATCCGCCCCTCTGGCCAGATATGCGTAAAAAAAAGCAGGGAGAAAAAACCACACAAACGTGCATCTTTAAATAAATTATTTTGTTATTGCCATGGATGATCGATCCACACAAGGGAGCCCCTTTAATCTTTCTCCATTCACCTGCTTTTGCATCATTAGTTTCGATAAATTCTCGTCGTTTGGACATAAGACAGTCCTCATTTTAGACGTGCCAGATTGCCACGTTTTTATTGCTGTTTATTAGGAAATGATTACAAATACATATATGCAAAAGCTCATAAACACAAACATAAATCAGATTTTTGTCTAACAAAGTCAGGATATTTTTTTTTTCTTATATTGCAGCAAGACCTCAATTTTGGCATAATTATTTTGTTTTTCAAGAAACTCCATTGCCTGGATAATCACCATAAAACAATAAAACCATCATAATATAAAATCAAAGAAGAATATAAATTAAAATAATATTTATTGAAAAGAAAAGAGGAAACTTTAAAGAACCTTGTGATCGATTTCCTATCGAATGTTTCATTTCCACCCGCTTGGCTTTCATTTTCACTCACTCTAATACCGCGTCGAACATCAATCTGACATCAAAATCGGATCACTCTTCAATCTGCCCGCTCGCTTGAAGCTCTGGATAAAATCATGTGTTCAGATTACCTCAAAATTGGGTTAGATCTTCGCTTATCTGTCGGCAGCTGCTGCGGGTACGCTTTACTATCCATCGATACATCAATCAGTATCATTTCAGCGGCACGGAAACCTGTTGCATTTACTTCATCCCTCTGAAGTTCGGGAGATTCGTTACAAGCTTCCCGGAATCGAACCGGATGACTTCTGGTAGGCACATTCTATTTCCGGAAGCTGTCAACGGACATGTGACGGAGACGTATCGCTCAGCGGGGCTTGCCTCGACTTGGCCGTGATGGATAGTGCTTTTCCGAGACCTCCTCCCACCACCACTCCCATTCCTTCAGGAAGTCCGCCACGGAAAAGGCGACAAACAAGTAAATTCAATCTGTTCAACCATTTTTTTTTCGAGCATCGAGCTTCATCCTATCGAAGGCAAGTCGTAAACCAACGGATGGTGCTGCTTCCATAAAACGGGAATCGCCGACGCTGTGAGTCCATCTGTGCTGGCTTTGGATTTTATGACACATTGAACCGTCCCTTCCATTTCTTCCTCGGATGGGGGAAAAGAGAATTTTTGCTCGTTCGAAACGTTCGGGAAAGGGAA
The DNA here is from genome assembly GCA_914969975.1 of Anopheles atroparvus. Classification (NCBI taxonomy): domain Eukaryota; kingdom Metazoa; phylum Arthropoda; class Insecta; order Diptera; family Culicidae; genus Anopheles; species Anopheles atroparvus. Next base: position 23,344,590 of record CAJZCY010000003.1, read on the forward strand.
TAGATTGAAAAATGAGGAGCAACATAAGGACACACACACGGACGCGCAACGGTTGGAGTGCCAGGACAGATTGATCCCTAGACCAAAGGAAGGAAGAACGAATAAAACAATATCCGTGTCCTCTGTGGTCGGCCCTTGCCAGTCGGTAACGAGAGTAGGTGCCATTTGTCTTCGATACACCCGACACCGGCGAGTAGATCTGGGACACACGTGAAGCAGCACCGAGAGAACGAGAGAGAGAGGAAGGAAGTGTGAAAGGAAGAGGTTTGTCCATACCAGCAGGATTTAATTTACAATTTATGAGTCTCCTGGATATGAGGAGCATATGAGGTCCAACGAAACGGGGGTGGATTTGATGTTGCTGGCACATAGCACTGCGTGGCCCATTGGAAGGCGATTGGCTTTACTATGGTCCTGTTTGGAGTCGGTCGATGTTGAACAGGAAAATTCAACGCTACGGTTAAAGCTGTAACGTTTTTTTGCTGAGGTGTGAAAATAACGTCTTCAACTCCCTTCGGTACCGAAGATGTGACAAAAAGCGCTCAATTTAATTATCGATTTCCTTTTCAATTTCACTCAACGTGTCAAAGTTCAAGCGCTCCGTAAGCGGAAGTGTAAAGGTCAAAGCAGGGAGCTTTCGCCGGAGAACCGTTTAAGTGGTTCTGGTACGATTTATTTCACACGGAAGGGGGTTGTAACAATTTGTTTACAGTGCAGTGTCTTCAAGGTAACTATTCTATACGATGAGTGAACGGGAAAGAAAACGCCATTTTGCTCGTGTAAAACAAGCGATATTTTAAATTAAATGCCGCGTTCCGGTGCCTGAAGCCTCGCCTGAAGTCTAAAGCGGTCCTAATTCCGTTGGCTTAACCGCACCCGCGATTGGCTGTCGTGTTCCGACCCATGCCCGCTTTGTGATTGTCGTGATTAATTGGCGCTCGTTACTTCCATCGAACAGCCAAGTCCAACGCCACTTTCTTGGCGGAGCCACCAGGCACCAGGCGTCTCCATTCCCTCGGGCCCTTTCGGTTCATTAATTTACGTCTGGAGGGCGCCCTTCCGCACACACAAACACACACACACATACATAAAACCTCGAGCAAGATATCACTGATGTCACGAGCCGATTTTAGCGCCTCACAGCCTCACCACAAAAACCCCAGACCGCAAAAAGTAGCGGCAAAGGGTTAATAGCACCCAAACACACACACACACAGTCTTCCTAAACGTTCCCTCGCACGCCATTTTACCTTTCCGGGCGGGGTGTCGGTGCGCACGGCTATGGCCAGCATGGTGCTGCCGTAGTTGTCTCCGGGTGCGGTGAGAAACTCCGCCTTGTAGCCGAGCACCCGCGTCCCGGCGGGCAGGACGGGCGAAAGCAACCCCTCCAGGTCGCGGATCGGGGGCGGCGGAATGGAGGGCATGGCGGTAGCTTATATGTGTGTGCCACTGCTTGCTCGAAGCACAGCTCAACCGGAACCGGAATCACGTGCGCTTGATCTGGTGTCAGCAAGGGCAAGAAGTCAACAACGAAGTTCTACGACGTGGCACCTGGCCCTGACGTCACCACCGGTTTGGGGGGTGTGATGGAAGCTGTTGGCAACAAAAAACCCCGTTTCGTTAAGGGCGAAGTGAACCAAACACGACGAGACGAACTGAACGACTGCCAGCACCATCGCAGGACCAAGCACATTGTGGCGACCATTCGGCTGCTCCACGCAACGAACCAACGAACGAACGAACGAACGAACGAACGAACGAACGAACGAGCCACCCCGAAGTGAACAGACGAACGAATGGCCAGATGACCGGGACGCTATGTACTTGGTGGTATTATGAATGGAGCATCGGAGGGCAGCATAAACAGCAGATGCTCCGGGGGACGCAAAAATAATGGAGAATTGCGCGCCAAAACCGATGCCCGTCTTCGCTGAGCCGACGCTCTGTCTTATTCTGTCGCTCTTCTTTTGCTAATGATATTCCGGACGAATTTGGTAAACTGTTGCTCCTTTGGCCAGCAGATCTTCTTATTTCTGGAAAGCTGATCGTAAAAATTACAGGTTTTCGAGGTACTAAAAATTACATTTAGCTTATAATCAATGCTTTAAAATTGCAATAAGCAATTCAATAATTTCTCTTCTCTTAAATGGTCTTAAATTAATTATGACACCTACGCAATTTACCAGTAAAATGAATTTTCAAATGTGCGAATACTCGGCCACATTTGGGAAGTCTGTACTCTCAGTTATCAGCTTCTTAGAATAAATGAAAAATTATGTTTTATGCTACAACAGACAACTACCTTCTGACAATGACGAAATGTTGAAAACTATGTTTTAAAATAATTCTAGGAAGGCAATTACGAACGCAAGTGCGCAAACTATGTTATTAAACATTGCCAGCCCAACTTTCCTTAGTATTGTGTCTGTATGCATATATAAAATCAATTTTTCTAGAATTTAAACCATCGACACAGCTCTAATTATTTTAAGATCGTTTAGGCCCTTTTTTACCATGAAAATGGTCTAAGCTCGAGGTCAATTAAAATTGTGCAAAATACTCTAGAAATGCGAACCTTTTGTTTTTTAGTAATAGCAAACCTTATAGTTATAATATACTAAGCCGACAAAGAATTACTTATGAAAGATGATGCCCTATAAACCTGATGGAGAAAACACTTTTTCGTAAACAACTAATCGAGTGTAAAGGCGACAAGCAAAAACGGATGCCCTCGTTGAACCGCAGCTTCAACACAACCGTTGGCGATAATGGCACCACCGAACTGGCGATAATGAACCTGCAGTCAAACGGCACACGGCAAAGATCCGGGCATGCTTTGGCATCCAACCCGTAGATAAGCCGCAAGCAAGCACACCTCCTAATTTTTCGATTTAAAACCAGCCGACTGGCACGAGGCACGAGTATCAGCTGTTGATTATGTTACCCCCCGATGTTTTTGTCCAGCACGATAAGCCTTCATGGCGCGGACACTTTACCCATTACCGCCGGGTCGGTGCGTTTAATCGACGTTTCCGTGACCAACGGGCGACAAATGCGATAAAACGCGCGGCAAGTTAATTACAGGTGGAAGGTTCATTCGTACTAGGACAGAGGGAGCGAAAACGTCACGAACGCCGATAATCGACGATAAAATTAGACCAAGCTGACAGGATTTTGAGCTTCATGTAATGCTTAATCTGGAAATGCAATACAAAAAAGTCTAGCGCTAAAAGAGCTCCTGAAGGACCATCTTAGAGAAACGAAAGATCCAATGAATCGGATCACTTTAATGAGAACAAGATCATCACTCTATAGCTATTACAGGATTGTTAACGACAACTGAAGACTGAAGAAGGGTGCGTCAGTATAGAGGATCAAATAATTTAAAATAAAATAATCCCTGTGCCTTTCTTCTCTCATTCCTAGGCATCAATTCCTAGATGCTGATATGATATTGAAATGGGAGAAGCGTTTCGAAGTAAAACAAGGTAATTTTAATAGCTGTACCGGTGGAGTTTCTTTGAAAAAAAAACCCATACCTTTCTCAGGGATCTTTGCAAGAGACGAGGATACAGAAATAAATCCAATCCCAGGACTTTCCTACTACTATGTAAAGCATTTAAAGCTCCACTCTGAAAACCTCTTGTGAAGTCGAAACTCGAAGCAAGGATATTTAATTTCACCAGGTCAGAGACATGGCGCGAGAATGGAGGTATCCCTTAGTTTTAAAAACATGATGCTAGCAAAGAAAAAATGGGACAAACTCTCTGCCATACAGAAAACCCATATTGGATGTTTGATCCCGAAAAGACCATTGCTGAAAAAAGGGATTTTATTTGCGCTGACCTCATACGCCCTTGACTCGAATAACTCATATCCGCACCGATCAAATACAGTCCAACGTGTACTCTCTGCTTCCTTCAAGTACCTTCAATAGCTGTGCCTTTTCCACCCACCCATCCCCGTGAGTCCGTACATCCGTCCGCGATTTGCATGCTTTAAATGAATCGCCATGCCGTTTAAACTCCCAGTCGCGTTCCCTTCCGCACCGCACCAGTTGCGAGTTGGCAAATGCAGCCGCATGCAGTTAAATCGATCAAATGCAGCCACCAAGTGACTCACACAAACGCGCCCGTTAGCTTGGGATTGGCGGGAAGGGAAGGTAGAGTAATGGATGTGTCACTGCCACGGACAAGCACTTCCGCCCGTTTTTTCCCTTTTCACTCCGGGGGCGACCTTGGTGCGACCCTCTGCGTGTGTGTGTGTGGGGAAGGTTCGGTACCGGATCGTAATTGGGAGTAATAGTGCTTTCCACGCCCGGTCCCAACGTCGCCGGTCACAAATTGGGTGGTCAATTGTTTGAGTGGTGGGTACGATTCAAATCGTTCTTCCGACTACGTTGGATTGACCTTCGGTAAGTATTGGAATTCGTGTGATTTTGAGAGTTTCGTCTAATCCTTTAATTCCGAGCTCCATAGATTTAAAATGGGGCAAATTTTTTATGTAAACATATTACCGCTTGACAAAACATGCTTATTTTACTAGCCCGTTAACAAATACCCTCCTTTTAAATTTCAATCCGGAATCGGCACCGCCAGACCGGAGAACGGCATCCCTTCGCGGTCAGTTAAAGTACGCTCGGATTATTCCCAATGAAGACAATTGTGCCTGTGGATCAGGGTGGGGCACAGATTGACGCACGATATTTGTCCAATTTGCCAATTACGGCTCATCGCGGGCAACGTAATGAAATGCCTCTCTCCTAGCTTCAATCCGAACCACGTCCCAACGTCAGACCGAATTGTTGAGTAACCACGATGTCTTTATTTATAGGATAATGTCCCGCGGTCAGAAGCTTCGCGGGATGCTACGTGCTGGGGTAGGGCGCAAAAGCGTTGATTTTCTGTTTGATTTTTGCGCCACGGGCCCTCCGGTACGGTGCGCTCGAGCATCCTGTTAATCTGACGGCTGACGAAAGTGGCATAACCCAGCGGAACTAGACCCGCGAGAAGCGCCCAATCAAAGCAAACGATCAGTTGGGTAAACAATTTGAGATGCTCTCTAAGGGTACGGAAGGGGCTTCAGGATTAACACTCATCGCCAGTACTGCTTAGCTAGCTGCTACTTGCTTGAACTCCTGAGCCTGAAGGTGCACAATCCGAGAAGCCGCGAAGGCACTAAGTGGATAACAGTGAGCACATACCTCATGTATGCAAAGGCTTTAAGAAAAGTTTACTATCAGACTAGCTTAAAATAGTTTTTCATTTTACACAATCTTGACAGAACCGTTTACATCTTAACGAATCTATTTAGAATTTTATCGAAACTGTGTTTTATATTGAATTGGCAATCTGAACTTTTTACGTCACTTGTAAATGTAAGGACCATTCAGCAATGAAATATGAGTATTAGTTCAACGCATTTTTTTTAATCTTAAGTATATTTAATAATAACATTAATTTATTCTTATTCTAATTTTCTTTTTATTCTCGAACGCATTGGGATCCTGTTGCTTGCGTGATCAATTCTTGCTTGATTTTTTGAAGAAAATCTATCCTGAAATATAGTTCTGTTGTTGTTGCCGAAATTGTTGCTTCTATTCAAAAGAAATTGGGCAAAGAAATTCATCGTTCATTATTCATCAGTCTTTCAGCATCAAAGCTCAAATTAAACTAATAGCAAACATTTCAAACATCAACAAATCACCAAAATCAACAGACATTGTTTAAGGGCAAACAAGGGAAACATATTATGACGAAACTGAGCATATTCGTTTCTGTTCGACCACACACAAATTCGCACAATGCAAACGAAACTCAAGGAGATTGGAAAACCATCAACCGCAACTGAAGGTTGAGTTAAAAAAATAAAAATTGACATTAATCCGCTAAGGCGAAAAACCACAGCACTGTAGCCCGCGGTTCGCGAACCTCCACCGTGCCGTTTTCCGTTCTGTCAACAAATGAAAGTTTGTCCATTTTCCGGCGAATTTCCTTCTGGAGTCGACCATGGAACACTGCCACCACCAACTAAGCCACGCCTTTTAGTGCAAATGAGGCGCAGTTATTAAAAGGTAAATTAAACATCCCATTCCGGCGCGCAGTGGTTGGGTGTGACGAGGAACCGGAAACGTGCTTCCAAAAGCTGCCTGGCTCGCGGGGTCTGCGAAAAGCGGGGAAGTACTTAAGTCAAACATGAAATTTTAATTAATACCAACCTTAGTTTTCGGCTCTGTGACGGAGCTCTCGGGTGGAAGACCAGCAACGGTGTCGTTCGTCCGTGATCCGTTTGCCATTTTTGAAGTTCGCCTTTTTTTTTTTTTTGGTGAAGTGTCTATTTCGTTAGTTACTGGATCTGCACTACCACACCCGGAAAGGAAAGTCGACTGTCGACTGTGTTCCACGACCGCAGCTCGCGAGGAAACTTTTAATTGCACACCATCGCCCGCTGTCGTTTCGGGTGAGGTCAAGAAGCTCACCATCTTCAGCGAGCGAAGAAGGATCACCTCAAGTCCTCCTTCGAGAAGATGTATTCATTCGATTACGTGTTGTTGTTGTTTCTCCTGGCGTCAATAAAGTGTGCGGGGCAGCCGAGCCACTCTCATTTCATTAAAGCGTTCCACAGCTCGGTCGCATCCACGACAGACCCGCTCCCCCGGAAGTAATAACGCGCCGACGACGAAGATGACCGAAATGGCCAACGAACCGTCTGTCATCTGTATGCCGGAGCCGGGCGATTAGTCGGTGGCCTAGATCAAATTAGCCAGTCTATTACCCCGTGACCCGTGGTGTGACCATTATACCACTCGAAAGGATACACGCCGAACAGTTTGCCGGCTCCAGAGCACGCCCGGAGTAGCCGAAGACGAAGGCACACGAAAGCACGGAGCGGTGGCATTTTAATCATCACCACATTCACTTCGCCTCGGCGTTCATCCTCAAGTGCTTTCCCGGAGATGTAAAAGGATTACGAGGACACAATCAGCCAAGGAGGCACGAATGGCACAAAAGTGTCTTACCCGAGTCTTGACCAGGATGGCTGCAGGGAGATGTCTGGAGCAGGGCGAATAAAAAGCTCGTTGCATCTGTCACGTGCAAGTAATTGGCACCAAATCGAAGACGCTGGTGATGCAATAGATGCGTTGAGGCAGGGGCAAGGGAAGACGCTCGACGCCGATAACGGATGTGTTCGGCACGAAAAGGCCAAAAGCGGATGACGGATGGACGGATGCACTTGGGTAACGATGCACAGATGTTTGCAAGTGTGTTTATTAAGGTTATGCAATATTGGCGTCTAATATAAGTTTGCTCTGTTCATGTGCGTCAATTTGGCATCCAAGTAGGACACAGCTCGTACGGTAGGAAAGATTCAAATACAAGTTTTGAAGCTCTTTTTTCGGTCATTTTTTTCCAAAATTCTTATCAAGAAATCCACAGCTTTGCTACATCTGATGTGGCTATCAGATGCAGGTTTCATGTTTAGCTTTCGGTTATACTAAGTATAGGATGTATTTGTTGGCTATTTAATGTTATTATAAGACCGTTTAAATGTTGCCACTGTCTAATTTGTTCCAGCTGATATGGACACCATTTTGTCCAATTGTCACTCCGTAGCGAACTATGCGCAAAATGCATGAAACTGATAATCATAAAACATACGAAACAAATTTGGTAAATTTGGATATTTTAACTGTATAATTTTAAATGTCCCTAGAATTTATGATTGAATAATTTGTCATTTCCTAGCCTCATCCAAGCATCCATCTTTGTACTATTTCAAAATCGTCCACTAACCAGACGACTAGTCCATCTCTTGCGTTCGCCCGATTCGGTAAGCAACGGCATGGGGCAACGTAAAAAAAAGCAGCCGGGTTCCTGCCCACCGCCTCTTCGCTACGAGTGGACCAAGGCGTACCCAGCGCGCCCGAAGGATAACCTTACTGTCCATCAGGATGGTCTCGCGAAGCGGCCGTTCCGACCGTCGTACGAAATGGTGAGATATCCATCCCCCGCAAGCTTTCCTAATAGCTGCCCTGGCAGTCGGTAAAACAGTGTGTGCGTGTCCGTATACTTGCAGGAAGGAGAATCCAAGATGGACAGTTTGATGGACTGGTCCTACGGTCGCCAGTGGCACGCCGAGGTGACCGTTTTCCGGGCCGAGCAGAAAAGTGCGGCTGCAGAAAAGAGGCCTAAGAAAAAAATTCCCGTCTATCCGTCGGCTCGTCCGTGCACCGGGTGTACCAACCCGGTTCAGTTTACGATGAAGAAGTTCCAAAATGTTCCCGCCAAGGTGGACACGCGCGGCACGCTACGCGCAACGAAGTCGGATTTTTTCTAGCCGGGTGCACCGACTTCAACGGTTAGCAGTGTGAAAATCCCCCTTGAAAATGGCACCATTCCTTCCACTGCCGCGTGCTTGCTAGGCGTGTTGCCGATTTCCACCTGCAGCGCCAAACATCGAAGCAACCATGTACGTTTTCTAGCTCACATTTGCGCGAGCAGAACGGAAATCTACCGAACTGTCAAACATTCCTACCGTCGTCCTTTTCATTTCGTTTCGTGCGTACGAACGAGACGAACCGAACGAAGCAAGCATGGTAAAATGAGATGCAACGATGAAAAACAATAAAATAACAAGCAGAACCTTCGATGGAGCAACCTTGCGCTTACAAGCATTACGCTGGCGTTTGTCAGTTTTCCAATACGAGTTTTGTACTCCGTGCTTTCCGCTTGCCAGGCAATGAGGCGGAAAAACCTGTAGGTTTACGTTCATTTTCCAACCTAGTTTCGTTATTCTCCGCCCCCTGTCGTTGACCCTCCGATAAGTACTCCTTTGAGTTTTCTGCCCACCGTGAACCGACCGCAGCATCACATCATTTTCGTAAGCTCCCATCATTCGTTGTGTCGTGTGTCATTACTTCCGGATGGCCAAGTTACGGAACATTTTCAAGTAAGAAGCCCTCCCGACGATTCGTTCTACTTTGCCCCGGGGAAACAGGAGCCACTGTTTACTGTATATGAAATTTTGGTTGTTGTTTATTGTTCCGCCGGGTAGGAAACATCTCATTCCCAACCTGGAGAGCAAATGTCGCCTGTGCCTGTCCGATAAGGCCATCGTGCAGTGCATCTTCCAGTCGGAAAACAGCAAGGAGGTGACCGACACGTTGGTGGAGAAAATCTTCGAGTGCACGGCGATCATGGTAAGGAGGTGGGGAGGGGGGGGGGGGGGTCGAGTGGGACTCCATATAAAACTCTTCGTATTTCCCTTCAATCCAGCTCTCCAAGGACTTCGACTTTCCCTCGCCGATCTGCGAAGACTGTGCGTTCAAGCTGGACGAGTTTCTCCTCTTCCGGACCAAGTGCTTGCGCAGCAACGAGATCTATCGGTTCAACCGGTTGCACAAGCAGCGTTTCCTGTTTGGTAACAATCGAGCCTGGGCCAACGAGCGCAAACCTCCCGTGGACGACAGCGGCGGCAGCGAGCAGGTGGACACCGGTGCCCAAGAACAAGGCGTGTCCGATGGTGCTGGTAGTTTGAAGTACGAAAGAGACCCGATGCCGTTGCTGACCATCGCCGAGGCTAGTGGTTCCAGCAGTTCCGATAGTCATACGGTTATCGACACCGACGTGTGTAAGGCGGCAGAAGGCGCTACTGAGCCACTTCCTGGTGGTGATGAATCCTGCTCAGTTAAAGAGCAGGACCTACCATCGGATCCTTTGGAGGAACCGAAATGCAACGGCGATCGCACTGCACACCCCGAACATGCCGAAGAAGACGTTGATGAGTTGCTCGTCCAATGGAAACCGCCCGATCCGGATGATAGCGAGGACACCAGTAGACTTTCACCCGCACCAGTCGTACTGCTTGTCGACGAAACGGACAGTAAGGGCATCCATCGGAATTGTTAGCCAATGATCCTCACAATCGTTCTCTTCCTCGTACAGCAACCGTCAGTGAAAGTGAGGATGTGGAAGAGTTGGTCCTACCCCTATCCGAACCGATAAACCCGGACGCAGTGGACGATGCTCTGGTGGCAAGCGTCGGGGAAGTACGATTCCCTATCGAGACGGTCGAACAGCTAGAACAACTGGAACGCTTGGTTCGGGACAGCAGCGACGCTAGGGAACGTTATGTAAGAGATGGCAAAGGCAATACCTTCCCCCTGCAGCACTTACACGGGGTCCGTGTTTTGTCTTCCAGATCACCGTGCTGCGGCAGCTGAAAACACACAATACCTCGCTCAGTGAAACATATCAACGGTTGTTCGCGGACAAGCTGCTGATCCACTACAATTACGACGGCATCTCGCCCAAGTACAACAAGCGACCACTGAAAACATTGCAGCTCTTTACGGACTGTATGGCTGGTATGAGTACAATTTCCCGGAGCGGACAGCAGCAGCGGGTTGGTATGTTTGTAAGCGGGTTTTTCTGTACGTTTTCCCCTTTTGCCACAGCTGCCTGGGAGGATCATATGGACGGTGCTAGGGTTAAGGACGCTGTAATTGAGGCTGTGAGAAAATCCCATAATCGTTACAATCAATACAACCGTCGTAAGGTACAGCTTTCAATTTGTTTAGCCATTTAATTTAAATGCTTGCGTAATAACGTCGATATTCTTTCCTTCCTCGATTTCCCGCTGCTTTCCAAAAGCGCGCCAGGTAAGCGGCACTTCACGCATACAGTTATTCTGTTCTGTTCCCTTTAAAACGTTCGGGTTTTGTGCATTTTATTTTCCGCATTTAGCTACGAATGGTTATAGCTGAAGATACCGCATTGAACGGTTCAGGGGCGTACGTACGAAGAAAACTGCCACCATACGATGCTGCAATAAGACACTTTTGAACGTTAGCACTGTTATCCTCCAATTCACCCACATTTTCTACAACACAAACTGTTAGCGAGAGAAACGTTAGAGAAACATTAAGCAATAGCATAAAGAATTAGCATTTAATAGGCGGAAGAGGCTAGTAAACAATTACCATTTACAAGAACAGACCCATTCTATTAGCAGTATTATTCCACTCTAGGACAAATTCACCAGTACCATTAGCCAATGTGTGATAGCAATGGACAGCAAAACTTTAGGACACGACATAACCTTAGGAACTAGCGCTAGTTTAAGGGCACAAGTGATAGAAAGTGACGGCGTTTCACAAAAAATCCTGTGAACGGACTTTGCGAGCCGTGTTTTATCTTTTTTATATAGCAGAGTTGTTCAAGGGCATTCACGTCTGTCTACAGCTGAATTTCTTTTCATCTTTATAAAGATAGTTAAAAATAAATGCAAGGGAATGTTGATTTTCGAATCGAAAACATAATATTTACATAAGGATCCCCGTTTCTATGTGTCCCGAATGCTACGGCGAGAGAACGGGGAATTATTTTATCGTCTTTTGAATGTTTCGGATCCTTCACGAAGATTTAGAACAATTAGTAAGCAATGTGTTAGAGAAGAAGAAAAAATACAAAGGGGACCACCTTAGGACACGCTCCCCCCACACATAGAACATGTTACAATAATGTTTAATAATATACTGCAAAGCAATATCCGTGCATGTAGCAATAATCGGCTTTAAACAACACGTGTAATCGAACAGAAATGGAGATACCGACAGGACGACGGACAATGGCTGTGCTCGTACGATATGAAAAAAAGAACGGTATGCGTGTGAGACCGATTTCTTAATTTGCCTACGAGGCCTGTGCAATTTTAAACACGATTTTATCAACTCATCCTCTCCCTTCATCAAGCAATCAATCTATCACGGTGCACTTATGAATGTGGATGAAGTAATTAGTGAAATCAAGTTAAAACGGTAGGGGAACTAGCAAGGAGTCGGTTGAACGCAGTGTGTCAGCAACAACGAAAATGTATTTGGTCAATAAAACACATTGAAAACTTCCTCAACAATTCGCTTAAAAGTATAGTTTTTACAAATGCCGAAGAAAAATTGAATAATAGAAACTTACTTTTGTGAAATTTCAACAAGCAGTATAACAAAAAAATATAATATCAGGTAATTAGGGATTTGCAAAACAGCTATTGGTACTTCATTTATTTTTGTTATTTCATTGCCCATGGCTTTTCTTCAATCCGTTCATTTAACCTTTAGTACATTGTATTCAATAGTGTCAGTAATTGGATAGTATGTTTATCGTTTCAACTGTTCACGCATCACATGGCAGGGGTCGTGCTTTAGATTTCAAGGAAACGGTCGTGGGCTATCGTTCCACGCTACCTGCGACGGAGACCGCCACGACGACTGTCCCCTTGCAACATTGGATTTCCATGGATGTATACATGTACGTAAATAAAACGATTCAGCAGAATCATCACATTCAGAAAGAAGATCGTGCAAAGTGCGGCCCCTACAAAAACCGCGGAACGCTTTTAGCAACTGATTACGAAACGCTCCTTTGCTATAGACCAACTACATCCCTCTTGCAGGCTGTCTGTCCTTGTCCATAACCGGTAGAAAACAGCAGTAATATAAAAGTGTTATAGCAAAAGTAAGAAGTAGGTTTTGTTTTCATTTCCCGCCTTTTTCCGTCCAGCAAGCATCATCTTAGAAGAGCGAACCGAAAGAGAACGGTTTATTCTTGTTTAGCATCCATTCGAACCGCAAATCGTTATGCTCCACAATCACCGTATAAAACGGAAAAATTAAAGGTTGTAAAAATGTTCTTGTTTCATAGGACATTATTAAACGAAGGCTATTATTTTCTTTTCTCTAATCGGTGACAAAATATAATCCGCTTTTTTGTGTAACAAAATCTACCGCGTTGCAAACAAATGCAAACAACTACTTCGTGTGCGTATCCCGTTGAATTCAAGAGTCATGAGAGTGATTAGTGGAAAAAATCGAAATCAAAACGAGAGAATGAAAAACTTTCATCGACGTCGGTGATGCGTTACAAGATTTTGCCAGTTTGTTTTGTTTTACCTACTCCTGTTCTACCGTTATTTTATGAATCTGCTTAAAATTATATCCTTCATTCATCGAAAAGGTGAGCTTAACCGAAATGGAAAGAATAGTTTCCACCGTGCGCGTTGCCACCGGATGCTGGAAAACCGCCGAAGGAGAATTCGCTCGGGAAGAAGAACTGTCGGTAGACGTTCTGCGGATCGATGTCGGCTAAAAAGCATGAAGAAATCGTCAGTCAGAAAAGTATCACAGTTAGCCTTGCATTACCACCACGACGATCCTACGTACCACCGCTACTCATGTCTTCTAAGTCGTGCCCACTGTCGTAGCGCGATTTCTTCATAGGATCCGAGAGCACTGTGTACGCTTCACCGAGCTCCTTGAACTTGCGTTCTTGCTCCTTCTTTTCCTCGTCGGTGGCGTTCGCATGCCGATCGGGATGATGCACCAGGGCGCGCTTGCGGTACGCCTTCTTGATCTCGTCCTCCGTCGCCTGCTTCGTGACGCCCAGAATTTTGTAGTAGTCCTTACGCTTGGATTTTTTCAGCTGCAGCTTGGCATCCTTCAGCAGGTTCTTGATTTCGATCGAACGTTCGAGCTTGATCGCGACCTCGTAGTCTTTGACCGCTTCCTCGAAGTTTTCCATGTTGTAGTACAGCTTAGCGCGCTGCAGCAGTGCTTTCATGTACTTATCGTTCAGCGACAGCGCCTTCGTACAGTCGGTAATCGCTTCCCGGAGGTTTCCGAGCTTCGAATTGACCAACGCTCGGTTATAGTACAGCTTGCTGTTAATATCCTTGTTCTGAGGGTCGATCTCCAATGCTTCGCTGTACGTCGTCAGCGCCGGCCGGAACTTGCCCGTCTTGAACAGCTCGTTGCCTGACTCCTTCTTCTCCTTCAGCTGCTTCGCCTTTTGGCGCATCGCTTTCGCCTTCTTGTGGTCCGGATCCAGTAACAGTGCCCGCTCGAAGTGCAGCAGGCCCTTCTCGAGATTGTCGCAATAGTAGAGCGTCAGTCCGCGTACGTAGATCGCATCCGCGTTGGCGCTGTTCATTTGCATGACCGTGATAGCTATATTACTCGCCTCCTCGAAGCGCTGCAGCATGGCCAAACATTCCGCCTTGAGTAGCTTGTTCTGTATGCTCGACGGGGCTATCTTGATCGCATTATCACAATGATACAGGCAAGTGCGATAGTCTTGCGAATCGTAGCAAGCGGCCGCCTTCTCATTGTAATCGCGTAGCTGCTTCAACCCGGCGATTTCGTCGCGCAGAGCCGTGTTCGACGCATCGAAGCTTAGGAACTTCCGGATCGCCTGTTCTGTTCCAATCACATCACCTGGTAATTAAAAAAAAAAAAATTGGTTAACTAAGGAGAGTGCTTCTTCTACATTGTACCGAACTGCTTTTTAATACTCACCAAGCATTAGGGAACATTTTGCCAATCTTACGTATCCCTTCTCGTACTTTTCATCGATGGTGATGGCCTTCTTGACATCGTTCAGTGCGGCACGATAGTCACCGCGCATCATATGGCAGGCGGAGCGGTTGCCATAGTAAGCAGCGGTGTCCGGGCTGAGGTTAATCGCTTCGGTGTACAGACGAAGCGCGGCATCGTACCGTTTCGATTTGTACTCCTCATTTCCGGAGTTTTTCTTCTCCTCAGCAAGCCTAGAAATCATGCAAAAAGAAGATAGGATTCAATTTACTTGCGTCACGGTGGCCGCGGAAGAACGATTATAAAACGAATGAACGCAGGTTAATTCAGGTCGATGGAAACGAATGAGCTGCGGAGAACCATGGGTGAGGGAACACCTGAAGCTCAGATATAAATATTCACATCGTAGGAAAAAAAAATGCAGCCCTGTTTTACTTCACCAACAAAAGACACTACCACAATTGATGAGCGCGGAATACATAAGTGTTCCGTCCTCAGCATTTCTACAATGGTTCGCACTGTTGGTGTAATTTCAATTAACAAACACAGAACTTCCAATTGGTTCTACAATGGGTAGAAAATGCACAACACCACATACCTTTCGATTTCAACCACCTCCATGGCTGGCCTATGAGAAGGATGAGACACAAATCGAGTTTGCAGACGATTTGGTGCAACACGTCCGAGATGTTGGCAGAAAAAGAAACGGTACAAGCTTGACAGAAATTGCTTCGCCAATCAAACAATGCGTCCCTTTTCTCGCTTTCACCGATTTTGGGACCCTGTTTCAATGGCAACCAATTTCCTTCGACGCTGCGACGACACAACACAAGGCAACTCGCATGGTATGTTCATTTTACCAAATCCAGTGTGGTGTAATGAGCCACTGTCAAACAATGAATTACACCACCAGCTGCCAAACTGTGGTTTTGACAGCATCAAGTTTTTTTCACTGGTGGGAATTTGAACTAGCAGTTTATCAACGAAATAGAAAGCAAAGAATAACATTTTACTACTTGACAAAACAGATAGGCAATTTAGAGATTTTAATTAAATAAGAAAAAATTAAATCAATTCGCTCTTAAAAGCGATGATGGCCATCCATCAGCCGAACGATCGATACATACACGTGCTTCTTTAAATGTTCAAATGTCAAACGGCACACGTTCATCTTCAACAAGCTCACACATACTAGCTTTACCTTCCATGTCGTACAAATCCAGAGTAAGCGAGTAGGAAAGCCTTAAACAGAAGCAAAGAGGATAGGATGTTCGATCGCGACAGCAAGCCAAAGCAAAGCAACTTTTGTGTTCCGTCGGGAGGTCTTCCAAACCTACAACACAAGTTGATCCGATTTTAGTTCTTCTTCACTGCGGTTATTTCAGTTACTTCGGGGGAGGCTGGACGCTATCGTCACTTGCTTGGTACCAGTTAGAAATTATATACCAATATGCAGAGAAAAATATGGTTAAACAAGTGAATACAGCTGCTATTTGTGAAAATAATCCCACAAAGTAAGAATCCTCGTACAATATGTGTGTACCATGGCCGTGTGTCAAATGGTGGTAGGCGCGGAAGAACAGTACCACCAAGTGTTTGCTGTAGAAATGGAAATAATTTTCAAAAATGGCGCCCCGAATACACGGTCCGAGCTAAATTTATCATTTCGGCCCCGTGATGGACGTTTTAAAATACGCAAATGCAACGCCTCCGACCATTCCGATGCAGTGTGTGTTCATTGACACCATCAGCTGATTGCGGGGGATTTGTTTTGATGTCGGAAAATTGTAGAATAACCTCAATTTTTTCGTCCATAACCTTAAATGTTCTGTACCAACCAAAGTTGTCGTCGATTCCACCATCATGAAAATCTTGCGAGTTCATGCGAAGGTGGTGTGCGTGAGCACAGGACGACCAGTGTACGCATGGTGTGTGTAGTGCCTCCCAATGGATTGCTGTGCATGAATGTAGTGTAGAAAAACTTGCTCCGCGACTGACAAGAGCTGTCAAACAAGCGCTAAAGTTGCTGAGAAGACAATATTCTTTTTCATACGCGACTAGTGCATTTATTCCTTTGTATTCTCCGTTTTTTTAACCCTCTAGCTGCGCTTCCTGCGTAAAGTGAATGTAGAAATGGACCAAACGTATTCGATATGGCAAATGAATACCGGCCAAACGTCCGGCAATGTAGGACCATCCGTGATTGCTGCCGCTCCGGGAATGAGAATCGTAAACATTCGAGGCCAGGGTACGCCAGCTCGACTCCTCCACACAGTGGTGCCAACCGCCAGTGGCGCGAACGCGTTTGGAAGTGGAGACAGTGATATCTACCAGCAACATCCGACAACAGTAATGGCCGAGCCTCTCCTACTCCAGATACCAGAAACACGGCAGTACCTTGTCGACGAAAGCTCGATTCAAAATATCGACCAGATGCCCCCGGTCAATCTGATCATGGGCACCAGCGCGGATGCATGCGACGAGTCGTCCGTGGTCGCCACAGGGGATGATGATCAGGTTTTCCATTTAACGACCGAATCGATTACCGCCGAATCAACAATAATGCAGCCAAACGACAGTTCCTGTGTGCACGGGCATTATGCGGAGGAGTGCGAAGTGATGGAAGAAGTAATCACGGACGACTGGGTACAGTCGCAGGGCGAGGAGTGCGTGCAGGTCACGGTGGATCAGCTCGGGGCAAGCACAATCCCCGGCACGGTGGAGGATGACATTTCCGTTCCCCTCGACCAGGACGAGTATACGCTTTCGCGACCATTTCCTTGCGATTTCTGCAGCCGACGGTTCAGGAAGAAGGCGTCCCTGCAGAACCATCTGGTTGCACACTCGAACGATCGCCCTCACGTGTGCAATCTGTGTGGCGCACAGTACGGAAGGCGTATCGATCTTACAAATCACTTCAAACAGCACGCTTACGAGGCCAGCCATCTGGACGAGGGGGCACATCGGAGTGACCAGGAAGTCGACTGTAAGTAGTAGCGTGATTGAATGGATAGAGTTTCCCATCGGATGCTTCGATCGAAACTGGTGGCGACAAAAAAGTTTTGCTCGTAACTCCAAGACATCTTGTACAACTTGATTTTGATCTAAGCAACCGGAGATGGAATGGATGATGGAATTCTTAATCGTTCCCATCTTCTCCTTTCTCAGACGATATTCCAGGGCTGCCCATGCCTCACCACAGTAAACAACGTGTGCAGCATTCGAGCGAGGAGGAGGATTTGTTCAATGAAGGCACCCGAGCGGTGAGCTACAACTCGCAGCCACCGATGCAGCTGATTTCGTCGACTAACTCCACAGCGACATCTGCGTACGCCTGCGACTCCGCTGTCAAGCTACAGTATACAAACGACCCAACGGTCGACACTATGAATCCCATTCTGGAAGATGGCTCCTATTCGTACCCTCTCCCGATGGGTGGTTCCTCGCGCAGGGCGCACTCTTCAGCCACCAGTCAGTCGAAGCGACAGGCGCCCCGAGGCGGAAAGACTGCACCCTCGGGAATGGGGAAGGGAAATCGGCGGAACGCTACGAACAGTGGTGGCATTAAAACTGAGTCGATGATTGTGACGAACGAGCTCCAGTTCTTGGAGCCCACTAACGTGGGTGCCATCGCTCGCTCGGGGTTTCCGGTAGTCGACGAGAGGAAGCCATTCGTGTGCCAGCAGTGCGGCGCTTCGTTTGGGCGGGAAAAGGCGCTGGCTTCGCATTCCCGCGTACACGGGGGAGACATGCAGTACCGATGCAGTACCTGCGATGAGTCGTTCTGGGAGCGGGCGCTCCTGCAGGACCACATCCGGCAGAAGCATCCGGGGATTTACTGGCAGTTGCCAGCCGGGCACGGCGGGCCAAAACGGCACTCTTCCGTCAAAAACAGTTCCTCCGTAGTGGAAGTGAGAGAATCGACAAACGATGTACACTTCCGCTCGTTGCCGAGCGTTGGACAGTACGTGTGTGATAGCTGCCTCACGGTGTTCGATCGCCCGGAGCACCTTAAGAAGCACATTCAGGTGGCGCATAGCATCGCCCCAACGGGAGCTTGTAGCCGAACTGCGGGATCCGATCGTATAATCGTGAAGCAAGAACTACGCGACATGTTGTTCGATGTGACGAATGGCCAGGAGCAGGACGAGCAGCAAGAAATCCCGTACGTGATGGATGATGAGAACGAACCAAGCAACGACGAGCAGGCGACTCTGTTCTGTGGCGATTGCGATAAAACGTTCGCGAAACGATCCGATCTGCAGGCGCACAGTAGCAAGGAACACGCGCGGATCAAACCGCACGAGTGTCAGCTGTGCGGCAAGAAGTTTCCCAACGAGTCCGTCATCAAGCAGCACGTGCAGGAGTGCCATCGGGGCGAACTGACGGACACGTCGTGTGCGATTTGCGGCAAGTTGTGCAAAAATCAAACCAGTCTGATGAAACACTCGTACGATCACTCGCGCGAGCGAACCCACTGCTGCTCGATATGCGGCAAACCGTTCCAACACATGGGCCGGCTCAAGCGCCACATGAGCTCGCACCGGAACAAGACGGTGCACTGCGAGGTGTGCGGCGAGGAGTTCCCGGACGGGCGGACGCTCATGAATCACCGTCACTCGCACTCGAAGTCGAACAACTACCCCTGCAAGGAGTGCGGCAAAACGTTCGGATCGCGGTCCTCGCAGCAGATCCACCTGCGCATCCACACCGGCGAGCGGCCGTACGCGTGTCGGTTCTGCTGGAAGGCGTTCGCCGACGGTGGCACGCTGCGGAAGCACGAGCGGGTGCATACGGGCGAAAAGCCGTACGGTTGTTCCGTCTGTCCGAAGGAGTTCAATCAGCGGGTCGTCCTGCGTGAGCACATCCGAGCGCACCATTCGCAGCCGGACATGACCCAGGGCAATGTCGAGCTGCCGTACTACTGTCCCGTGTGCAGTACGCTATTCTCGGCCGCCGTCGACCTGGTGCAGCACCTGATCGAGCACAGCGATAGCAACACGGCGAAGAAACGCAAACCGCCCACATTCCCGCGCAAGTACAAACGTCGCCGAAAGCTGAAACCACACGAACTGGAGCGGCTGCAGAACGGACGGCGGAAGCAAAAGTCGGCGAAGGACGCGGACGTCGAAGGGCAGGTTGAATCGATAGAGGACGAGGCAGACGAGGGCGACGGGCAGTATGAAGGACGCACGGTGTCGCTCGAGCGTGAGGATGGAACGTTGAAAACATCCAGCGAACTATTTCTGGAGTACGGCAATACTTCCCAGGTACAGAAGCTTGCCGCGACTTCGTCGGAGTTCATCTCGCCCCACGAACTGCTTGCTGAAGGGGCAGGAAGTAGCAGCGGTGGTCGGGCGCGGCGAAAAGACAAGCCGGACGAGGGGATGCTGCATAACGTTGGCATTAATCTATTGAGTAACGGGGAAGAGCAAGCCCAGGCACAGCTAGGCAACGACACCCTGCCATCGGGTCAACGCAGCAACAATGATCAAACAGAATCTCCCAGCACGCGCAAGGGCATGCGGAGTGGAGCTACAAATCCATCGAAGAAGCCAGCGGTCATCGGCAGTGCGAGGATGATTCGTACGGAGCCAGCGAACCGCCCTCCAGCTGCGAAATCGAAGGGCAGTGTCAAAAAGAGCAAAAGGCGGACCGCACCAGGGACGGATTCTACCAAAGAACTTTTGTTTGCGCCAAACGGAGAAGATGCTTCCACTGTCGGACCGCCAGAAATGAGCAGTGTGTCACACGCGATGGAAGCCTTTTCCGAGCTGGAGCGAAAACGGTCCCGAACGCAACCGATGCCATCGTACGTGCGCGAGATACCGTCCAGTAAAATTTCGGAAAACTTCCCCCTCCTGGACGACGGCAACGTGGAGGATACGCTGGAGGAGCCGCTGATGGAGGGATGCTCCTCGGACGATCCTCGGGTGGCCCGCCATCGGTACGGTACTCGGCAGCGCTACATTTCGTCGACCAGCACCGCCAGCGCTACCCGTGACGAGGAGGATGAGCAGCTGCTGATGGAGATTTCACGCGCGGTGAAGTACACGGACCGCTTCAACAGCGACCTCGTCAACGATTTGGCGGAGATCTTCCTGTCGCCGGTGAAAGGGGGCCCGTCCGGAGCGTCGAGTGTGCCACCGGTGGACATTCTGGCATCCCCTTCTAGCCGCTATGCGGTACAGCTGCCCCCAATTCACCAGGACGGTCAGGTCGTTGCAATCGGAAAGGAAACTGCCGTTGTAGCTCGGAAAAGAGGTCAGACGAAGCGAACTGCCCCAACCCCCAACCGATCAGTGAACAAAGCAAAAGTACCAAGTGCACCTTCCTCCACCAAGCAGGGGACAAATGCAACCATCACTGCTGCCTCCGTCTCCATGGATGCATACGCGACTTCGCTACTGTACAGCCACGGGCGACGGCTGACGCGCCGCCAGCTTGAGCGGGAGGTCAGTTTCCTCAGCGAAGCGTACGCCCCGGAGGTATCGCACCCGGGACCGTCGAACGGCAGCAGCGAAGGTGCGTCCGAGGCTTTACCATCGTTTGCTACCATCGGCGACGAACGATCCGTCCTGATCAAGTTGGAGAGCGAAAACGTTCCCGAAAAGCTTGCCGCAATGCTGCTTAACGATGGTATCCCAATCGGCACGGAAAGTGGAAGGTGTAGCTCTTCCGAGCGACAGGAAGCGGAACACTACACTGTGGAAGGTGAAATCGAAGGACACGATAGACGTGAAGCGGCAGCGCAAGAAATTGCAACGAATACCAGCGGCGAGTCATCTTCGCCTACTACCTGCAAATCGAACGGCTACCGGTGTTCGATCTGTGCGGCTTGTTTTACAGATCGATCGCAGCTTATCCTACATGTTCCTGTGCATATGTAAACGGATGGGGAGCGGAAAAACGCAACATCCAGGAGAGCCGACGCATAATTGCCATTCTATACTTTCTTTTTTTTCTATTACCCGAGGCAATTCGTTTTAAATGCGTTTATATTATGTTATATTTTATCTTCGATTGAAACGATAAGGTAAAAGTCTTATTAAAGGCGATCAATAATTCGTTTCGGTACAACAAACAACAAACCGGTTGCGCGTGTACCGAAGAAACTAACTTCTTAAATATTGGCTCATTCGTTTCAAAAACCAAACTAGTTGGTTATTTGCGAAACAGCGACTTTTCGAAAATGTTGGCGGACGCCGCCGAATCGATGAATAAAGATGAACTTGTTTACTAATTCGTTAAATGTTGTCTATCTACTCTATTGTATCTACTGGTAATGAAAACACATGAGATGTATTTTTACTAGGTGGAATGTGCCATCCAATCACTATGCAGGATAAACATACATGTACAAATGACCGGAAACTCGTTATCTACCACAGTGTGGGAAACTAAGTATTTAAAAAGCTAAAATCTGACCACATCGTTCTAACGCATGGCTCTGCTTTTATTTCTCTTTCAATAACGAGAAAAATTTAGCTGAAGCAATGCTTCTTCATAAGACTATCTTCTTTTACTTGTCTCCAAAACTTTAGGAGAATTTTGTGGTCAAAAGTAAGAAGGTATCGCATGAAACAGATAAACTCTTTTTTCTCAGAAATCGTTGCGAGCTCATAATAAAAGAACCCCAATCCGCAAGTATGAAAAAACTCACTATCTCGTTAGCTGTTAGATTAAGCTACAGTGCTTTGTTGGTAAAGTCATTGTTTTCAATATTAGGTTATAGTATAGTAGGTTTTCGATGATTTCGATGCCTCACCACCTATGAGAATTGTAAAAAGAGGTGTGCCACGCCATTTGTTTTCTGAATCGCGATGGGTTTCGCGTGGTTGCATAAAAATAAATTGCCTTGGCCACGTTCTTTTGTGCAGTCACTAGAAACAATGCATGCGTTGCCAATCGATACTTTGCACGATGGTACTCAAGTCGAATTGATTTTCCTGTCTTTCTTTACTACCATGGGAATTGAAATATACCGGAAGAAGACATTGAAGTAAATTTGTAAATCTTGTAAATCTTACAACGAATGGGGACTGTGGAATAATTTCACAAATTCATGAAAAGGTGCCCCTCGTTTCGAGATCAACCATAACCAAAAATTCCATCTTGCCGACCCTGTACAACCCAGGGTCTGACGCAACTGTGTAGAAAAGTGTAGATTTACATTGGCAAAAGGACGACCGTTTTTACTCACGTTTGGCAGTTGATTGGAACAAACTCGACCTCATCCGAATCGTTAACGGTGGACGCATCTTCCTGTTCATCATTGGTTTCCATCGATTTCTTCTCTTCCTTTATCGCACTGGTTTCAGGCTGATCATCGATCATTATCACGTCTTCCGATTCGGAATCATTTGCTAAATCAATCACCGTGTCGGACATTTTGAACCGTTTGGTGTCGGGTTGTGGCACAAATCGATAGCAAAAGAAAACACTTGCCGCCGGTCGCCAGTATTTGCAAGAAACACAAAAGAAAATGTGTCCGCAAACAGGACGAGATATTCTCCCCGCTCAATCACACAACATACAAACACCAGATGATGAGGAAAAGGAAAAAAAGCAAATAGTTAGAAGAGGAAGAGTATGGCGAGAAAAAGAGAAAGAGAGATTCATCAGTTGACAGTAAAGTTCCTAGTGAGTGCTGCCAGCTGAAAATAGACGTTTCAAACACGGGAAATGTCCAGTTGTTAAAAAATAATAATAATTTAAAGACATGTGTAAAGTTGGGAGGGATTTAAGGGTAAAAAAAACTTTTTCCAAAGCGCCCAGTTCCTTGGAAGGCACTTACATTAAATGTGCTGTTTGCTTGCAGATTTACCCGTTGTTAAGATAATTTCAGTCCGATGCACCACTGATTACATTGCTACCTAGGTAGCTGTTGTTTCGGGTAGCGTATTGCCGCAATGCCAAGAGAATTCCATCACAATAAAGATAGGTATGACAATCCCATTACCAATCAGGCTATTTACCCGTGACCAAAGAGCTTATATAGAGAGGTGTTGTCATCCCGAACAAATCGCTTGGATTCTATTAGAAAAATAAACGAAATTTTTGACAATCGGGGGCACTTCTTGTTTATGTTTTCTGTAAGCCGGTTTTTCTCGTTTCGTTTCGTTTCGCAATTTTACAAATTAGTGAAAATTAAATATTACAATGCCGTATAAAACCTTTTCAGCTTCATTTTGCCCAAATAATGTATCTAATATTCGAAAACGCGGAATTGATATTATTTTCCATCAGTTCCCGGAAGAGGATCAATTGAAACAAAAATGGATTAAATTTTGTAGAAAAGACGAGAATTGGATTCCGTGCAAAAGTAGTACTGTTTGCTCTGAACATTTTAATAGTGATGATTACCAGTTACAAAAATCGCCTGTGATTAAACTAAACAGTAATTTTCGGAGATTGATTTCGCATCAATTTTATAATGGGTGATTTAAACTTACAATGAAGGAAAACGATCTTTCTGATGGTTCGGACAATTGACGACTGCATAAGCTTCGCAGCAACCTGCGATATATTTGTCGCTTCTACACTATTAGCCAGCGTTACGCGCTCTCCGCTCATTTTACTGAAGGACACACAAGATGGAATCAAGATTTGCAACTTCGTTTGAATTCACGACATCTGTTTCCAGTTGGCGGTAAAGAAGGTGCTCGGTCTTTGAATAGACACATCTTCGGACACCTTAACTTTTCTGCTCAAATCACTTCGGGTGGATACGGTTAGTGCGATCGCTGAAGAACACGCCTCAACAAATGAATCACGTATTCCGATGGACGAAGTGTTGCTTACAACATTTGCTTGAAGGGACAGATAAAATCATCAATTCCAGGCCGGTAGCACATGCATCGTTAGACGACAATGACGCCTTACCCATTATGCCCAACCATCTCCTGAGAAGCTTAGATGGAAACACATCAGCAACCGCACTATCGCGACAGCCATCACGTCAATTTGGTGGCCTCCTTAGTTTTGAAAGCTGTGGGTAGCTAATCATTTTCCAACACTCACCCGCAGGACGATGTGGTTCGCGCCAACACAACCTATAAGGGACGGAGATATAGTTTTTGTTGTGGACGGTAACTTACCTCGTAAGAGTTAGCCGAAAGGACGCGTCTTCAGAACGGTAGTGGCCAACGATGAGCAGTTTTTTGCGAGCTCTTGTTGGTAAACAAACACTACCCCCGATTGTCAAAAAACCCATTTAATATGGCTGCCACGGGAAACGTTTGACGTCACCTCTTTGCATATACACTTTGCCCGTGACCATTTTCAAAAAGATTACCTGTAGCACAAACCTGTAGTTTTTGGACGAGCTCAACCTCAAACTATAAACATGCAGTGGCTTCATCAGTAGTGATGGGAATCGGGGTCCTTTTTGGAATTATCTGCCCTTGGGTTCTTTTGCAATGGGAACGCGATTGAAGTGCTGGGATTGAGGAGTTTTGTATCATTCCGGAGTCAAGAGTCATTTACACAGTAAAGTAACGCATGAGAAATGAAAAAGAAAATACACTCTCAAAATTCCCTGGCTACTTTGCGAACATTATCTGTTAAAAAAAAGCGTCTGTAGATCATGATTGACCGGAACTGATTCCATCGATTCTTTGCAGGGAACGGACCGATCCGGGTAGGTGCGCTTCACCAAACTTTCAACACTACCATGAAGGCTAGGCAACTCTGGGAAGACGGTCAGCAACTCAATCAGAAACGGTTTCTCGGTGAGTTATGAGGTGTCTCGTTGCTTCGGTGATCTTTGGTTCTTCTTCATCGCTTTTTTCATACTGATGTAGAAATTTTACATCCTTCTGTATCTGAAGAGTGATTTTAAGAGATTGGTAATTGTAAGGAAAGACTTTATTCTGTATTAATGGATGAAATCGTTTGATTTCGTCAACACTGTACGGGTGAAACTCTGAGCAGCGCCGTCCAGGGGAATATTTAAGCAGCCATTATTGCGACCCATTTGGAAATGTCCGCCATCTTGCCAGCGAGAAGAGGAAAAATGGACGTCATCACCTCGCCCTAGTTAGGGGCTCTACACATCAAGCAACGTTTTCTGCGGATCTAATTTGCTTAATATTTCTTATTTTTCGTGCAGCCTAAATTCGGGGAAACAATTTTATAAATAGAAAAAAACGAAATATCGATTGATAAATATACTCTTGCTGTTCAGTGGTTTCCCTTTGTTACCCAAATCCGAGGCCGTTCGCGGACAGACACGAAAGTCCTTGAATAATAAGTAGCTAGCCAGACGTACGGGTGTGCCAAGTGCAAGAAATATGCACGAACGTTGTTAAGGCCTGACAACGCGTGCTATGATTTATTATTTTCGATTGCTGGACATTTCCAGGCAGAGTGAAAAAGTCTGATTAAGCGTATAAGTTGAGTTTCGGCACGAACACTAGCGTACAGTTGTTAAAAGTGAAAGTTTTACCCGCATGAGGTCACGCATGGATCGTCTGGGGATCGGAGTCGTAGAAAAAAAAAAACAAATTACGCGTCGGTTACCAACACGAAAACTCGGTTCGTAGGCGATTGTGTGGGGCCCGAACGGTAGCGCCATTTTCTGCTCATCCGGGCGCTTTCGTGAGTGCCGTACGCCAGTTGAGTTTCCATGATGTGGCGAAGTCGTCGCCCTTCAGAAACGCACTGTACGTGTCCGTGAGTTACCGGTGATGGCCGCTTGGTGGCGCTGCTGTTTTCGTGGAATGTCATATTGATCGCAGGCACCTTCTGCTTGGCTGGGAATTTTATTTACCCCGGGCGGACATGTTCTTCTCGTTCGTCATGAGGACGTTGTCAAAAGCTATGCATAGTGGATCAGTGAAAAAAAAAAAAAAAATCGATTGGAAAAGAACCAGAGATTACCGATACAAAAGTGAAACGTAGATAGTGGCTGGAGTGTGGTACTAAAGTTCAGTTTAATTGCATTTTACAGCAACACATCAATGTTGGACATTATTTGTAGTGTGGAATTAGAAAGATTATTGTGGCGGCTTTCGTCGCGCTTCACCAATTGACTGGAGAGAAGACGCATAAAAAGCACGATAAGACAAACAAAGGCTTGAAAATGGTGAGTGTTTTTTTGTTGTTACGTGGCATTTTCTGTTATTTTTTCCTGGTGATTGGCAAATTATTGTTATTACTATGTAACTTTTAACAAACAAAATTAATCTTAACCTCACCGATTTTTCCAACAGCCGCGTATTGATCCTATGAAACTGTTGGTATGCCTGAGTGTATTGTTGGCACCAAACGGAGGCATACGGACCGCAGCGGAGGTGAAGCGTCTAGCAAAGTAAGTACATCGATAAATAATGAAAAAACAAAAACAAAAAGTGCTCTCAAAAATCAAGATCAAAGCTCATCCAAATGTTTCACTTGCTCTTCTTCCACCCCTCAATAGTTTGATGGCCAAATTTTCCAAGAAGTTAGTTTCCAAATGTATTTACATTCAAATCCTCAAATGCACGGAAACCGACCTGTTGGGCCAGTTCATGCAAACGGGCGGATGGGCGCTGGTGCACATGTGGCTGGTCGACGGAATCGGGTCGAAGAATTGGCCCCTGATCCAGGAGTTGCTGGAGCTGTTGCTGTGTTGTCCGGTCGACGTGGAACGTCTGAAGATCAACAGCACCCCGCGGCTGGTGAAATCCCTGTCAACGGACAGCGCCCACGAGAGTAAGTGTCTCTATATTGCGAAGCCTGGGAGTGAAATAAAACATGTATTTATGGGACGAGAGTGGGAGAGGGGGGGCCTGACGGAGTAGCGAACACAGCGAAAGAAAATCATTTATTTATTTGCTTTTCATTTCTTGTCCTTGGTGAACCGCATGCACAGGTGTACGCCTTCTTGCCACGAAGCTTGTCGAGCAGTGGCTTAGCATTGTTAAAGCTCCGAAACAACCGTCATCGTTGGCGACTGCTTCGCTAGGCCCCGAAATGCCGGGCACCAACAGCAGTAGTAGCCTCGCCGCCATATCGGATGGTAAATCATCGGCGGCCGATCAGCTGGTGGCGGTCGGCGTGGGAGGTGTACTGCAGGAGGGATCGAAAAATGGTCTGTTGGGAGCCAACAGTGTGGCGGAGTCACATCAAAAGAGTAATGGATATACGGACAATTCCGAGAGGAATGCAAAAAAAGGAGAGGATGGCGAAGGAGAAGATCATGATCATGAGCGCAGCGTAGACGACGTGGACGCTGCCAAGAAGACATTCCGCGCGATCGTGGAGCATCAGGATCAGCCAGTGCACAAGAAAACGTCGCTGGTGCTGAAGATAACCACGAAGAACGGGAAGCAGGTCGTTGCGAAGGTCGTCACGCCATCGAGCAAAAAGGACAAGGGTGACGAGGAGGAAGAAGACGACGAGGACGAGGAGGAGGTGCTAGTGAATATCGAATCCGATAAACAACCGGATGAGGCGCCGATGGAGCAGGTATCGAAAGATTCGAAAAAGCTCGACGGTGGTGATCACCGCGGTTCTAAGGAGGGTAGCAAGGAGCGATCGTCGTCCTCCTCATCGAAGGATAAAGATCGTCACCACCGGGATCATCGGGAGAAAGATCGAAAGAGCGGCAGCAGCAGCAGCGGGAGTCGCTCGTCGTCCTCGAAATCATCGAGCAGCGGAGGAGGGAGCAATAATAATAGTAGTAGTAGTAGCAGCAGCAAGCATAAATCTTCGAGTAGCAGCAGCAAGAGCAGCAGCAGCTCGAGCTCCTCTAGTCGCGACAAGGATAAGGAGCGCCATGGTAGTAGTAGTAGTAGTACTAGCAGCAGTAGCAAACACAAAAGCTCGTCCTCCTCTTCGGCTTCTAAGTCAAACGGTAGCAGCTCCAAGAGCGGAAGCAGCAGCTCCAGTAGCGATAAACACAGAGAAAGATCGAGTCATTCGACTGGCAATAAAGATAGTAAGGATTCAAAGGGTCACTCCAGCTCGCCGAACAGCAGCCATAACAGCAGCAGTGGCAAGCATTCTGCAAAGCTGTCGCGCAAACATTCAAAGGACGAGGGCAACGACAGTGGCTCTGAATCCAGCAGCAATACCACCGCCGGTGGCACAAAGTCTGCCTCTCCGGCAAGCGGCGGTTCCTCCACGAGCATTCCAAGCAAAAAAGCATCGATTTCGATCGAGGTGCGCAATCCGGAGAACCGGGCGAAAACCGTCAAAACATACAATTCACAGTTCCGCTCGCATGGGCTCATCGAGGAAGCTCCTCCGCCGCCCTCTCGGAAGGGTCTGAAGAAGCCTACGTCCTCTGCAGGCTCGACGGTTGCCACGAGTAGCGCTTCTGTCGGCTCGACCGCAAGCGGTACTGCAGCGAAACGTAGCTCATCGCCACCGCCATCCTCTGGCAAAGAGGCGGTTGCTCCGCCCGAGAAGAAGCTCAAGGAGGATCCACCGGAACGACCCGGCTCTATCAAACTAATACCACCGAAGCGTCAACGTAAGTGCAGCTCAAGATTGACCCTGGTTAAACGGGTGTCCTTTTTTTTCTTACCCTATCTTTTCAGCGCTCGCCCAGTCTGGTGGTGTTGGTGGCTGTCGTCGCTGTTTGCTGCGGAGGAGGGAGGATGGTTGTGTGCTCTGGGGCGTTGCCGAAGTCGTCATTTTTGTGCCGCTGCCTGCGGGGAGAGCAGGAGAAATGGGCAAGATCGAAATGTTCGATGGGTTGTATGCGTCCTTTGATTGAGAGTGAGTTGAAAACGAAATCGTCGCCGGCTGGTGGGGAAGCCAGGGCAGCTGGCACAGATGACAGCGATGGTTGGTTGTCTGGCTGGTTTGCTGGCATTCTCACTCACGCGGTGGTGCACTATACAATCAATACCTTGAGCCGACAACCGCGTCATCTCTCAGGCTCAGCGGTCGTCCCCCTCCCCTTGCCCGCCATGTCTTTAGAGCATCACCGCAGCGCATGTAACGAAGACTACGTACCTCAACATTCCTCCGAGTGTGCCGAAGAAGTTATCAACAGGTTTTATTTTCTGAGTTTTATATCCATCCTACTTACGGTGTTTTTTGTGTGTTCCTATTGCGAAAAGCATACTTTTGTTTTTCTTTCCTCTCCCTTCCGTCTCTGAGTGGAAGTTTGGACCATTCGGCCAATTCCAAGGGCAATGAAGGGTGAATATCGAATTGAAATGCTCGAGATGGAAGCGATAGAGAAAGAGAGGACTACGAAAGGATAAGGAGCGCAAGGCAACCGAAAAATCTCACGTAATTCCGTCCATACACAAATTATTGTTGCGTAAAAGTGACTAGATCATTGAAAAAAAAAAACAAACTTATATGTCTTTTAGCCATTTCTATCCATTCCAAGATCGAAGGTTCATGATTAGTCCTCTAGTTTCTTGTTAAATTTATTTATTTAATTTTTTCTGTGATATTTGTGGGAATACGTAATATTACGCCACGTTAGAAGTGATCTTTTTGATCGGTAGAAAGAAGCGTAAAGTGCCTTATGGTCGGATGTATAGTATGTAGTTTATTGTTCTCTATTGCGCTCCGATTGTTAAGCCTATTCTCCGACTTCCGTAATTTTGCTTTAGTTACAGACCTCCTTATCTCATCTTACTCTCTTCAGTCTTACTGGACACAGATAAAATAAAATAATCCTGTACTAGCGATCTCTTACTGACGTAGGATTGATGCTATTTTCTACCTACCATATTTTCCCAGACAAAAATGTAACCGAGAGTAAGAGAGGAAAAATAAATTCTATCAAAAGACCGAGAAATAATATGCTTACCACAATACACGCCCAATAATGCCGGGAGAAATATCAAATATTGTACCAAAGATCATGAAAACCAGTACCAATGAGAACACCGATATGATGGTTAAAAAAACGCATTACTGATTGATTTCGTTTAGTTGCACTTTGTTGTTGCATTTTGTATTGATCTCCTGATATGACTATTGTCAGGTTTTTCATGGAAACGCTCGTCGTGGAGCTAGCCAGGATGCGAACCCAGCAAAGGATCGCACGGTTTGTTTGGCGTGTTGAGTCGTCTATCATCCTGTATCTTCCTGGTTATGGTCGTGTTCATGAGTAATCCAAATTTTTAATGTCGTGACCCCACGTCGATCATTATCGATCGGACGCATGGTGAGCGCAGTCATGCTTTTTCGAGAGTCAAGAGAGAACTGATGGTCTTGTGAATACATATGACGTAGGATATTGAAAAGTGACACGGGAGACCCCCTTTCGTGTACGCGCATGAATTAGCCAGCGATACGTTAATGTTAATGCCGTATGCATAATCTGACGGCAAAGCGAAGCGTCGCAGGTTGAAATACAGCCACGAATGACGTACGAATTATTTTTTTAAATAGACTGCGGTCCATGAAATGCGCATGCTCAGACGAGCGCGCCTTGAGGTGTAGCCGGACGTAGCTCGATAACCTCTAGTACGCGCTTCGGATTCGCTTGGCCAGCACAAATCCCATTGTGCGCAGCTAGGTTTCCGGTTTCCACGGCCTACGCTGATCTTGACGCCTGCTATGGTTCCGTGGATCAGACGGTGTAATAGCGGGACTGGAAGGCAACTATGATGGCACCATACATTGTGGTGAAAAGAATGACCATGTATTTTAAAACAGTCACTACAAGCGACACACCATTAGATTTCGTAAATGCATGGTTAACAGGAGTGGTTGGGGGCATTAGTATTACGGCGCGAGAGGTGAAATTCGTAGACCGTCGTAAGACTAACTGAAGCGAAAGCGTTTGCCATGGACACTTTCATTAATCAAGAACGAAAGTTAGAGTATCGAAGGCGATTAGATAGAGTACCGAAGGCGAAATGCATGCATTGTGATTCTGGTCTTTTTTGGTGATATTTGTTATAGTCATAATGATTATAAACTAAAGGGATTTTTCTCATGCTGTTGTGTTTCGTTTCGTTATACGATAATGCAATTCATGTCGTTTTTTTTTTCTTAATCTCTCACAACGTGTTGGTGAAGGTCACATGTGCCAATTTGAAAACGAAATGGCCAGAGCGCATGCTTCAAATGTAATTACGCGTATTTTAAATCACTCTATATTCTGCCACATGCCATGTATTCCGTAGAAGCGATTTCATTTCTTTCGTATACTTGGAGGCATGGATTGATTAACAACTCCGCGTAGGACTGCTTCATTAAAACGAATAGTTTTCACCTTTTTTTTCTCACCTCCAATACCTACAATACGAGGGATTATGACGGCTTCTCCGTGCCGTTGCATTGTTCATATTTTGGACATGACAACCGTAGATAATATAATGTTAGAGTATAATTGGAAACAAGGCCTCCTTAAGGACTTCGTTGATAAAACTGTATTAGTAAGGAAAGGTAGGGTTGGTCAAGCAGTCCATTAGCACCTTTTTTAACCGAAGTGGTTAGTTATTTTTTCGATTTGTAACCATATCCAGCACCGCGTATTTATCAAACAAAAATCATGATTGCAGCCACAGCTATCACAATGCAAGGTGTCCCAGGAATGATCCTATTTCTTCTAGATAATAGCATGGAAGCAAACAAGATAGCAAAATCATGCATTTTTGTGTTATCGCTTCGTGCATAAAAATATGATTCATCGAATAGTCAGGATAACAACTGTAATATAATGTACCAATACAGTATATATGTATATGCTGTACTGATTATCTTGTAAGCTAGAAGTGCGAATACGTAAAGTTTTTTTCCGATTGCACATTGCAAGTTCAAGTAAATTTTTTAATGAGTGTTCAAGTAAAATATGTCAGCAATGTGATGCCATGTAAAATCAGAAGGATAATAATAACCTTTATTGTTATGATTATTTCTTTAATTTCTTTAATATTGAATCTATATTATTTCATGATCAAATCCATGAGTTACCTGTAAAAACTTCACATGGCAAGACATACAATCGAATAACCGTTCATGCGATTATGCATTGGTGATGCGTTTAGACCTGCGAAACACGTGTCCTTCAATTCCATTTCAACCTTCACCTCGATCGATGTGTAATACTTTATTCTCCAAAGTTATGTTCCGTCACGATCGTTGCGATAACTTTCGTCAGTTAACCAATATTGAAGTGTCCCTCTGTTCTTCTAGCTTTAAAATATTTCTTCTACAGAAACCCAGGCACACGTCGAAACCAATCCTCCGTCCGTAACCAGCACCAGAGCAGCCATCGTTAAAAAATTTAATCGAACAAACACATAAACTAAATGCTTCTGTATACTACAAATATTTTATTCAATAAAGTTTTCCCAGCACCCACCGACAAAATGGCCTCTAACTGATCGTTTTCTTTTTGCTTCTCTTCCTTTCCGTTTCCATTTTCTCGCACAGATGCCTTGGTCGAGTCGGACATGTTCATGGACGCGCTGTCGGCTACGCTGCGCAAGGACGTGAAAAAGCGCAAACGACGCACGAGCGGCTCGGAGAACCCAGCGCCTACCAGCAAACCTGGCGACGTCGCCAAATCGGATGGAGCAGGCACCACCACCACGGCCAAGACCGCACCGGCAAGCCCCACGAGAACGACGGCAAGTGAAACGGCCCCGGTGGCGGGGGTAACCGAAGCGACGACGCCAACGACTCCTACCTCACCGAAGCCCATCGTTCCCGCCATCGCCCCGATGTCCTTCTACCGGGACACGCTGGCCGAGGAAGACGAGAACAA
The DNA here is from genome assembly GCA_914969975.1 of Anopheles atroparvus. NCBI lineage: Eukaryota > Metazoa > Arthropoda > Insecta > Diptera > Culicidae > Anopheles > Anopheles atroparvus. The sequence continues at coordinate 23,377,631 of CAJZCY010000003.1, forward strand.
GGACGGTGAAAATGGGAAGGAAGCCGATACGGAGGGCGGAAAGGTGATGGATGGTCAGGAGGACAAACGGAAGGAGGATGATGACGGCAAGGAGCGCGATTCGGCTGCAACCGCTGGCAAGGAGGAGGACGACGAGGACGAGGCGATCGTGAAAAAGCCGAAGCGCGTCCGGTGCGAGTTGAATGATGAGGAAGAGGACGATGGTGTGGAGGACGGGGAGAAGAAGAAAAAGAAACCAGAGGAGGGTGACGCGACGGAGGACACCGACAAGACTGAGCTGATGGACGTGGTTATGAACGACGTGGAGAAGAAGATGGCCGAGGAGGCCGAAGGAGGCGAAGGTTCGGCCGAAAAGGACGACGAGGAGGCGCCGGCCGGAAAGAAGCCCCCCGGTCCGGGCTGTGGGCCCGACGGTCCGCCGGGGGTGTTGGTGATCCATCGACGGAAGGGACCGAAGAAGCAGCTCCGCTGGAGAGTGGCGGACGAGCTCGAGGAAATCCGTTACTTCGAGCTGGACGTAACGGAGCGCTGCAACGTGACGAAGTCGTTTACCGACATGAAACAGATGGAGCGCGTGGACGAGCGCCAAAAGTTCCTGATGGCCCGCAAGGTCGGTTCCGAGGACATCATGGTGGAGAAGACGCCGTGGCGGCCACTGATCACCGTGGACAACGTGCCGACCTCGCCGGACGGTAGCCAGAGCGTGGAGCGGAACGTGCAGCACCAGCGCGAACGGGGCTGCCTGCAGGCGCTCTACTTCAACAAGCACATGATTCCGGACTCGCCCGTCGAGCCGGAGCCGGCGGACATCTACCAGACGGCCGATCCGGTGCACATTCCGCTCGAGGACGTCACGGGGAATCCGGACTCGGTGAACGATTTCACCAGCATGCCCTGGCCGGATCCGAAGTCGACACCGCCGCACGAGTCGGCCGCCTTCAACTCGCCCTTCTTCCCTGCCGACCTGCCACCCGGGGGCGGCTTTGGCCCGGGCGGATTCCCACCACCGTTCCCTCCAGGTGCTGCCGGGGCCATTGGCAACGGGCCGGCACCGTGGACTATCCATGCCCGGCCGGGCGTACTGCAGCCGGGCCTGTTCCCGCTCAATCAACCCCCGCCCGGAATGGCCGCGGTCGGTGGTGCTGCTGGCGGCGGCAGCGGCGGCGGTGGCAGTCCGAACATGCTTTCGCTTCCGCCGCCGGGCCTGTTTCCCGGGGCGACCAACTTCAACGCACCACCGCCAGATCTCGCGCTCATGGGTGACGTCGGCGGACGGCGACTGCCGGGTGCTGGTGGGGATCGAGGGGCGGACTTCCGCAGCGGTCCACCGCCACCACAGCAGTGGGTCAGCAGCAACGGACGCCCCTACGGCGGCGGTGCCAACAACCAACGTGGAGGGGGGCCAGGCTTCGGCAATCGCGGTGGCGGCCCGGGCAACTGGAATCGCAGCGCGGGATCGACCGGTGACCGCGGGCGGAACGGTGAGGAGGGCCGTGGCAATTACCGCGGCCATTGGATGCAGAACAACAGCAACCGTGGCCACAATAACAATCGAGGAGGGGGCGGGCGTAAGTGGTAGCATGTGGGGACCGAGGCCGGGGAAAGGAAGATGATCGCACCGACGCAGGTGGTGGTGGAGCGGATGGAAGTGGACCAGGACCACGGGGATGCGCGCGCGGTGGAGATGATGGACGTGTCCTAAGCTGGATCGATCTCATACGCGCCGATCTTTTTTTTTAAATAGTAATTACATATGTTTGTTGGTTATTTTGTTTTATGGAACTAGCTTACTGCTTATTAGTAATGATATATGATACACGCTAGCAAACAGTGAACGCGTTTAGACATGTCGAACTGTTGTACATACTACCTAACGCAGGGTATTTAGAGTCCACATGTATTCTGCCCTGCTTTCGAACTGCCTTTTTACATGCATGTAAAAAGGGGTGTGCTCCAGAAGCATTTAATAATATATTACGTTAAGCACTTTTTTCTACTTTTTCGTGAACTAGGTTGAAGAAAATCAAGAATCAAGAAGAAGGGTGGTGTTAAGGTGTTTTAAAACACCAACTGGCACCTCTTCCCCCTTCCTTCCTACTGTCTATAGTAAAAGTCGCGCCTAATATTAACCTTAAGAAGGAAACAAGTTGTAAATGAAGAATAAAATAAAACTGTACCACCAAAGTCGAGATTTGTCGAGAACAAACCGACGTAATTTGAAGCGTGTGCGTTGATTGTTTTTTTCACCCTAAGAAAGGTTCGCGATCTTTTTTTGTTTTCAGCATAAAGTTTTTGTGTTTATTACAAAAATATGCATTATTATGGCACAAGTCCGACCGACCTACCGGCTCTAGATCGGACGATGTTGATGATGACTGTATGCGTTAATTATGGGTTTAGATAACTGTAACTTAATTGATATCATATAACGCTAATAAATTTATTTTATGAAAAATGGTGTCCAATCATTCAATGTGTGTTATATTCGACCGACATGAGATTTTGACTTTTATTGATAGTTCAATTCGTTTAAACTGTAAAATTCAGTATTCCCACAATATTATAGAAGATGGTAGATGAAATTAAGATATTTGATTTAAAAAGCTTTTCAAGATATAGTAATCCCTGATACACTGACTTGGCGTAGGGTACCAATGTGTCCGATTAGACTTTTGTTCTTTTTATATAGATTTCTAACCACTCAGAATGCGTCTGACCCTTGTAAAGGAAACGATCATCAAGTACAGAACGGGACACCAGAGGCGCACCCGAATCCGACAGTTTCACGCTCCAGGTCAGACACTCCGACTCATCATCGTGGGTAGGAATTACTCCACTTTGCGTAGAGGTTGTGTGAAAACTTGCCTATAGAAATGATCCTATGAAGCACAGTCTTAACCATTCACTCGCTCGCCCGCCGACCCCGACCAACGTCCACATGCTGCTGTAGCGATGCGTATCATTTTTCGACGTGTCGCTGACAGTTGTACACCGTTGCATGTGCGCGGAAAATAGTATGCCATTCCAAAGCACTTTGCCACCTGACGCCTTCGCGCTCCGATGCCGATCAAACACGGGAGCGAAACACAGAACATTACTCAAATTCCCCGAATCCTTCGATGGATGCATGATGAAAAGGAGATTCCAAGAATTTTTAATGAAAGGCGTTGTTTACAATTCGAACTGTTTTTCTTCCCACGTGTTGGCTGCTCGACAGTCACCCTGTATGGAGGGCTCTTGGCAGATGACAGCAGAACCCTACAATTGTCGACAGATCCATGCGAACCGAAACGATAAGAAACGATCCTTTTTTCAACCTCCAAACGATATGTCTTGAAGGTTTGTCTCATAACAAATTTTGCGAACCGGACAACCGAAGCGGGATTTTTGTGACAAATACCCAATTGCACATGAAAACCGGTGCAAAGATATATCGATTCCTGCTGAGACCGCAAAAGTTACCGGTGGGTAACTTCGGAACCGAGCCTGAGCTAGCTGGGCCTTTGCCGTAAATTGTTCTGAACTGGACTATCAACTCTTCGAGTCCGTTCTTATTGTAAAAGCAGCTCGTCCCGGATTATTTCTGTAAAGTATTCAAATTCCCCAACGCTACCTTGCTGCCTGCGCGCGCGGTATCGGCTCTGCGAGTGTGTGCGTGTGTTGCGAATTCGTGCGAGCCGAACGATAGCCGACCGACCGGATTGGACGAGCGTCAGTCTGAAGCGAACGATCGAAGAAGCCGGTTGGGCTGTGACTGTTTGTCGGGTGTGTTTTCGGAGCTGCGGACGCTCGGGCAAAACGCAAAAAAATAAAATAACATAAAGCGGCTTCTAGACATAGCGCGAAAATTGCACCGGGTAGTGCGAATTGCACAACCCGACGCGAAAGTCCATGTGCAAAAAACCGATTTCGTTCGCGCTTTGTTTATAAACTGCGAAACTACCACGAAGGGCGATCGGACGCAATTGCTCTATTTTAACCAAGGTTGTTACATCACTATGTTGGTTTGAACTGAAGTTGCCCAATTTGTCGTGCGCTGAAACTATCATTCGAATGTTAACAAGTGAATAATTTCGATATTGTGAACGCTTCAAGTTTTTATAACATTTTTAGTCCGGGTAGGGTTAAATGTTCAAGTCAAAAAAAGGAATGATTCACATTTTCACTTTTACCTGCTGCCGGTTTCAAAAACGTAAACAAACTGTTCATGTACCACAGTGACGGATCGGACGAATAAGTTCGTTCGCGCTGATATTTTAGCTAAACTGAGCTACTTTTTATTCGTTCGCGTCGGGCGATTTTCGCTCTATGTTTAGAACGGACTTAACAAACGTATTAAACGCGGTACGGCACGGCTCGCGGCTGTGGCGGGAATAATTTATCGCCCTCACCACAACACAACACCAGTCCGCATGATAACGCACACGCTGGCTTAACTCTGTGCGCGCGGTTTTTGTGCAATGATGTGATGGACACTATCAAAGTGTGCTACTAGTACGCGTGCTGTGTCCACTGATCTGTTCCGTCTTGATCGGATACTGCGTCGGACTTTTTTTTTTTGACAAATTCCGCAGCATCACACATCCACTCTATGCGGAGAACTGTGGTTCCTGCATACATTCGCCGCCAGGGGGATGGTCTGTATGGTCTGACAGTTGGACATTGCCATTAGATATTTCACAAGGGAAGCCAATTCTACTCTGCCGGGACGGAGATCGCTCCCAGCTGATGCTGCCCGGAAGGTGCTGTAACGAGTGAGCGAAACAAACGAAATAGAGAGAGAGAGAGAGAAGGATCACCGGCAATGATAGATGGGCTGCTGGTGAACCGTTGACGGGTGCGTGGTAATCAAATTAAAATCGAGAGGAGCTCGAGGAAGATGGTGATCTTCATCGGTGGTCGGTGTCGGGCAGAGTGGTAAAAGCATTATAAACAACGTGAAGTGCAGGGCCATGTAATTGTGTGTCCAGCGTGGCAAAAAAAAAAAAAGGAAGCTATTGTGTCATTCTCGGCGTCGTCCATTTTTCAACCGTCAATGCCCCCGGGGAGGTGCGACGCGATGGGATGATAAAGGTGTGAGTAATTGCGAAGGGCGCGAGGCGCTTGATCGCTTCGACTTGATCCTCTAATGCTGTGGTGCGTTTCTGAACGAAGAAGAAGGAAACAAATAGAGAAGAAATGATCTATAAGCAGCGGAATGCAGGTGCACGTGCTGATATAACATCGTCAAAAAAGAAAGTAAGTGCAACAGCAATGGATTGGATTGAAAAGTGAAAGCTGGTTGTGCTGTGTTTGTTCTATTGCAAAGGAGATTGCAAGTGGTCCGTCGTAGTGAAAGTAACGTAAGTCGTAAGAGGAAACCATATATTGGGGTGCCAAGTATAATATTTAGTGCACTGCGCCAACAACCGTATCCGGAAGGAAAGGCAGGCACGTCACAATCCAATCCAATAAAGGTCCAAGTGCTTGACGGTAATCGCACGAAATGCGTTCACTGCACGCTTAGCCCACGCAACACCAAGCGCCAAAGTGACGAACCTTTTGACTCGAGCGCGATCGCTTATAAAAAAACAAAAAGGTAGACGGAGGATCGACCATCGAGGATTATAATTCACAGTGCAGCGGGAGCACGCCGAGAACGCATGGGAAAAGCACAACAAATCGGACGCGAGGAACAAACAAAAAAAGAAAGAATTAATCCAATTGGCTACAGCCGAAAAGGAACCGACGCCGCTGGGCGCCTTTGTTCCTCCTGCCGAACAAACCAGTTTTGCACCACCCGTACAGAGAAAGACGGAAAGACGGTAAGTTCCTTAACCTTGTGTGGCGAACGGTTGAACGTTTGTCGTACCTCATCTTTGACTCCGAAAAGAAAGAAAAAAACGACCAAACAAGACGCCGTCTGAGTGTTTTCGTTTCCTTACGTTCTATTGTCCGTTTTCCTATCCCGCATCTTCCCTTATTGGCCTAACTGCCAATTCAAACGATGTCCCTGCGTTGTAGGACCCGCATTCTTTCACTGTTTCCCTGCAAGAAACCCTGTTTGTTGCTGCCTTAACACAGAAAGGCGCATCGTTGCACCGAGCAGGTCGAACGGACGGTTTCGGGATGGTGTTTTTTTAAATATTATGCATGTGAATATGCTCCGATCGCCATCGCGCCAGCCCTTTACCCGCGCAATCAGGCGAACAAGCGATCGCCGAACGGGGCCACTTTGCGGTTGATTCAGCATGCCCTTCTCAGCATTCCAGTTCGGCTTGCGGTTTTTCCGTTCGTTTTGCATTTCATTTGGTGTTGCTCGTGTGACGCGACTGGCGTCTCCTTTCGAAAGGTAAACAAGCAGACAAAAATCGCAGCCCAAAACAACCTCTCGATTATGGATGAAATTAATTGTAAAGATCAAAAAAAGAGATAGAAGAGCAAGCAGGACGGCCAGCAGCATACTTTTTTCGGGCTTGCGTTTTTTTTTTCTTCTACCCCATTTGCGGTTTGTTTGACTGTTTATTTGAACTTTCCGGGCCCAAAAAGGATGCACAGACAAACGGACCGAGCATTTCGCACTCCAAACGTTCGCTCGGGCATTGCCAAAGTGTCACGTTACACGAGCCGCATGATTTCACCGCATCGCAGCCTCCCCCCGCCCACCCCCCATGTGCTGCCGCAGGCAATCAAACTGGCATGATTGATTCCCCGTCCGCCCGGGGAGGCTTCGCCCTGGGAGCGCTGGCTTCAGACCTTCACGTCCATTAAAAAAAAAAAAGGGTCTAAGGCCCAAGATGAGGAACGGGGGGGGGGGGGGGGGACGCCAGGAAAATATCACCGAGCAACGACAAAACGGCGAGCAGTCGCAGGAAGCAACCAGGAAGGAAGGGAAAACAACATAACAACATGCAGCGGGAAAAAAACAAAGAGCAAAGCGACAGGGCAGAAGTGAAAGATAGCAAGTGCACGACTCGAGCCGCATAGCAGAGAAAAATTGTTCCATCCCCAGTGCGCAACGTGCGAGTTTTGCAGTTTTTTTGCAGCACAAACGGGACGTGATTCTGGCGCCGAAAGGGGGGTTTTTTTTTTTTCATTCCTTCTTTACTTGACCGTGCCAAAATATGCTAATGAGCGCGAAGCCAGAGGCCATCGAAATATGCTGCCGGGATAAGCCGAGCCACCGTGGGCTTCCGTGGCGACACGTCCGACACTGCCGGGGTGTAATTTATTTATGGAATGTGTTAATGTTAATGGAAATAAATGCCTATTCGCGCACCACTGGAGGGCAAGGCGGTGCGGAAGGCGGCGGAAGCATTCGATTGGAATTTGTGGCATCTAGAGTGGTTCCATCCACCGGCTCCGCCGCATTACCGTGTTCCCTGATGCATGCCTGAGTTGATATTGACGAGCCCTGATCGTCAGTTACACGTCGGTAACGAGATGACGGACGAAATGTTTCTTGCATGTTAATGGTTAATGTTAAATCTTTCTTGCATGTTCACTGTACGGCTAGCATCTTCATCTACTTTCGTTTCTTCCACTTCCGCCCGTGTAATCGTATAATTTCCCATACAAATCTATAAAAATCCCCCGAAACTATGGACAATAATCGCGGGGTGGGCATCCCCGGTAGAACGTCACCGACTAATGGACTTTTAACGACCTGTTGTTGCAACTGTGTGGAGCAAATAATATCGAGCTTTGGTCGATAAAAGTATGATTTTATTGTTACAGTTCAATATTCGACGTCGTTGCACATTAGCCCCCTCATTACGAACATACGAATTCGCGCCGTACGATGCAACGGAGCCGAGCATTAAGAAACGATCTTTTGTGTCCTGTTGCTTGTCGTGTTTTACCCCCTCCGAATAGGTTAGGCTGACCCAAGTCTTACTGAAAGTCTGGTCGCGCTATCAAAAGGCAGCGATCTTCTTTGCCGTCTCCTCCCCGGCAGGGCAGGAGCAATTTAATTTAAAAGCACTTCGGCAGCGTCCAATTATATTTCATCGGCCACCATCTCTTCGGTTCGATTAGCTGTGAACGGTACTTGCTTGTTACGTTAAAAAAAAGGAGGTGATCCTCCAGTTAAACTACACTCGGTTCCCGTATTTTCTGGTTTTACATACAAATCCATTCCATCCATTCAACATCGATTCACGATTTTTTTTTTCTGTTGTCAACGACTTACATTTATTTTCATGACGAAAAAGTATCTTCAGTTAAGAACAAACGAAGTCATGGTTCGAACATCATCCAAAAACAAACCTCACGAAGGCTCATGAATAACATGTGGAGAATAAATAAATTTGCTTTGTTATTCTTCAAACGTCCATCTTGCTCTAGATTCATGTGGTCCAACATTTTTTTTTTTTTTTAATGAACCGCACAATCTCTTACGAAAAAATTCCCAACCATCGAAAGGATGCCGAGCCTTCGAAAGCCCGTCGGGTGTTCGCATTTATTTGCGATGCGAGAATGCATCGCCATACGAAAACAAACGATTTTTGGGCAACAACAAGAGCCCGGACTGCGATGGCAACTTAAAATGTGTGTCAAAAACACAAACCAATCCGATACGGTATTTAGACGGCACCATTCTTTTCTCGGAAAAGGGAATGATGTGCTTGAACGTATGTTTCCATCTAAACAAACATCGCGTCGCGTAGTTCTCGAAAATTCTCGTGCGAATCTTCTAGCAAAGACGTTGAGTGCGAGAAAGGATCATAGGAGGAGCGTGGGGGGGGGGGGGAGGGGTGGAAGCAATTGGGTCGTGGTATTGGAAAAAAGAAGTTACTGAAGGGGTTTTATATATGTCTGTAAAATTGAAACGCCTTATGGCTTGGGCGAGAGTAAGGGCTTTCGTAAAAAAAAAACGCTATCCACGAACCGAAACCTTCGTCGAGCCCTTTTTTCTTTCACCCCTTGCCAAGGAGGGGTCAGAGGGAGCGGGAAGCCCGAATTTCAATTTGTCCACCCCGAAACAGAGTGTGCCTCTCTTGCCTTTATTTTTCTTGCGCTGTGTCATTATACTTTCGTCGTAATATTCATTTCGGTTGCAGGACAGGCTCGTCGCGCTATCGTTATTGACAGGCGTGCAGGCGTGTGCTCGTGTTGGTCCCTGCTTACTCCTGGAAGGCTGTGCAGGAAGCGATCGAAGGGGGGGGGGAATGCTGTAAAAATAAGTTTGCTGAACACAAACAGCAATCCATACGTCAACACATAAGATGTAATTCTCTGCTGTACTCCTTCGAAGTAGTGAGAAAGACGAATGAAGTGTAAAGAGAAATGGAGGGGGGGGGGGAGGAGGAGGAAGCGAATGACACCGAGTTGCAGGGGAGGTAAATAAATAAGCAAAGGAGATGCTATCTCCGCTTCATCTTCGCGTGCCATGATAAAATACACCCAAAGCACCCGGCACGGGGACGGAGCCAGCGTCAGCGTGTGAAGAATCTCAGGCCGCAAAAAAGGATATGCTCGTTGGGGGCTTTAGGCTCAAAGTACGGCTCGAAGTTCCATCCTTCCTCCCACCCTTGGGAAAGCGTTGCTTCGGCGACCAATTTGCTTCGCGTTGCCACAAGCCATTCGCATGGATCGACGCAAGGCCTGCCACGAAAGACAGCCTCCTTTTGGGCCGCACATGGGAGGAACCGACTGCGGCCCTAATAAGCCGACAGCGTGCAGATAATATGCACGTGATTGGAGGTGTAATCAAATCTGCCCCTCGGCGTGGAGCCTCCCGGGGGAACGCCGTCCGGATTCCAGTAGGTTCTAGTGCGTGTACCGGACGAGTGCTGAAAGCTGATATGAATATCGTCTGAATGTGGTAAGCGTTGTCCCCCGCCGGTTCCAACCGGAGCTAGGACGCTTTTCCCTGGCGCTTTTCCGTAGCTCGACGGAGGAATTTATCTCTCAGAACAATCATGCCCCACGGGCGGTGTATGCTCGTCTTTGCTCCTTTGAGGTCGTCTCGTTGAATGCCAGGGTGACGCATAAGAGGAAACTGAACTCCCCCTGCTCAGTGTATTCCACCCACAGCCTTAATATCCACCGTCCTTGGTGGTATTCGGTTCACCTCGTCCGAAAAAACCGCACGACATAGTTCGACAGCCGTAGGATGTTTGTCTGCATAGTTTGAGCGTGGCGGGAGCGCACATCCGTCCACCACCGTTTCCGATGGAGGCGCCTTGTGTTTCACGTGCCCGACCAGGAAGCCCTACGGAAGACGGAGCGATTATGCGAACCTTTACACCGAAGCGTCGTAGGGCTCTTGGACTTCCCTTCGCCGGGCGGAAACGGGGAGCAGCGAAAAAGCTCAATTCCGTGCCACCGTTCGTTGTTTCTTCCAAACTTTACTATGAACGTCCACATTGTACGTCCTGTGATTTTATTAATATGGCTGCAGCTAATGATCGCACCGCGGAAACGGGGCATAGTTTCAGTGCTTGCAGCTATATTTGACCCCGGGTTTAACTATGTGACGCAATATATTCGCCAGCCATTTTGTCAGGGGGACTCGTTCGCCTCTATTTTACTCCAACAAATGAAACAAATGTATTACCTTTTTTTTCTCTCCTATGAGACCTACGTTAAGGAGAAAAGACGGCAACGATCGTAACAAGCACGGACATCACCGAGGAATGATGAACCCCTCCTTGCTGCTCCCAAGCAGGAGGATTTCATTCGTTCAGGTGTTTCGAGGTACAGCGATGAGAAGTCACTCTAAAGCCAGAACATTGAAAGGGGCCGCCTCAAGGTGACCGTTGTTGATCTTCAATCAATGCATGAACCAATGGAAAATAACAACTAACTTTAGACCGAGCGGACTCGTCAGAGGGTAAATCATGATCGGTAAACTGGCATGCGAGTGAATCTGACGCAAACAAATATTTTCTGCAAACATTTCAACATCAAGTGCAAACATTTGCCTTCCTTGCACAGCATATTTGCCCTCCCCTACCTCCACCGGAGTGTTTCGGGGAGAGCGGAAGCATCTAGCAAATAATAATAGTAATAAAAAGACCCCCCCCCCCACAACGGGTGTACCGTGATGCTAGATCGTTCCACTTCCCGCGCGCGCTAAACATCATGGCAGAACATAATTTCAACGCAATCTCAAACAGAAAGTCCCCGTTCCGTTCCGTATACATGAGCCGCCCTTGACATACGCAAAATCTCCCAAGCCATACACACACCCGCACACACACACACACTTACCCTCAAACAATCACTAATGTACTGCCTCTCTTGACCCTCATCGCCCATCACCAACCCGCGGCGGAAACGGGAGAGTGCGTATTTACAACTCGCCACCAAAACACAGAGCGGAAATGTGTGTGACAGAAATAAAATTCTATCTCCGTTCGAGCCACAACCTTGCGTCCCATGCGCACCACCATCCCCCGCACCCGCATCCCCGGCGCACGACGACGACGACGACGATGAGGACAGGCGAATCAAATCGCGTGCCGCGCTCGCTTCTCGTGTTTGTTGTGGCGTTATATCACTCACTCTCGCTCACTCGCTCGCGCTCACTTCTCACCAAATCGGCGCGTTTTTTGTTGTTGTTGCTTTTTTTGGTTGCATCCTTCCCTCAGGGCGCTCCGAATCCATCCGCCCTCTTCCGTTCCGTTTGCCTCTCGCTGCAAGTAACGTTTCGTAACAGCCGATAACACCATCTTCGCCGACGACAACATCACGCACACCGGTGGGGGGGGGGGTGGAAGTGGGATGGGTCGCGGCCGCGCGGACGTACGAAATCTTCAAACCCAGCGAGTATCGATTCGCTTATCAAGGTCATAAGTGTTATTCACTTTCGTCCTCGTTCGCGGAGCTCTCTTGCTTACGATGGGGTATATTCGTTGCCGGTTTCTTCTTCCTTTCTTTTTTGGCGGCTCACCGGAAGAACCGTATCCCTTATGCTGGGTTTTCCGAAGTGTGTGTGTGTGTGTTTGTATTTGAGTTAAATGAACGAAAAAAGAGGATGAGAAAAGAATTTCAAATCCCTTTACCATGCCACTTGCAGTTGCAAGACGGTTGAACCTCATTCTTACACATTTATTTACAAATTTAAACCGCAAACCATTTTTGTTGTTTTTTTTTTTACTTGCGGTTGAATTTTTTGCCTTTCTACAGTGCCCACCTAAGGGATCCCGATAGGAGGTCCCCTCTGGGATGTCGATGCGGTCGTAGAAGTGGGCGAATTAAAATAATCGCACGTCGACGCGAGCAGCGAGTTCGCCCTCTTCCTAACCTCCACCACGCTCTTCGATGGGCCAGTGTGCGTGTGTGTGGATGTTTTGGGAAAGTTGATTACAAAATTCTGCTACCACCACCCATTTTGTTCGAGGGCATTGAGTAACAATCAGCGCCAGGGGGGAGGGAAGCACATGAACGAGACGACAAACAACTGACGGCAACAAAACGACGACCTACGTAAATTCCAAGACCCAGCCAGAGTTGAGTCGGCCCGAAAATTCGGGGCACTTTTGTATTAAAAATCGACCAAAACAACCTCGTCCCTCTCTCCCACGGTGGAGGAGCCGCAAGACGAAAGAGTGTGAGTCAGCGTGGAATGGCATGAATGAAGCTCGGAACGTAGCAAAACCCGTTCTCGCTCATGTGCGTTTCGTAATTACGGCGGACCGGTTATTAATGCGTGCCCATGATACTGATACCGATTATCACGCAGGAATGAAGAGAAACAGAAGCGAAGAACGGCGGTTTCTTTTATACGGCCACGGAATGAAGATGCGGGTTTTTTTGCGGGCGTTTTGTTTCCGTTTGCTTCGAGGACATATACCGACTTGGTTCTTGTCGTAAATTACACGGTATGGCGAAACCGCAAACCTTTCACTCGACTAAGTCACCTACTTTTTCCTTGGCTACGTTGGTTTCCTTCTCGGGACGGGGTTAAATAAACGAGGTCCAGGAAGGGCCGATCCTATGATTGATTCGATTAATTTGGACAGGTACTTGTACGTCAAGAACTTTGTTTCTCTAGTGCGATCTTCTGGTCATGGGCAAAGAAAATCGAACATACCTAAGTTCGAAACAATATGCAATATGGATAAGTGTATATTTTATTTTATTTTTTTAATGTAGAAGAAAAACGTTATCCAGACTCAGCATGAGATTAACGTCGTTTGTGTAAACTATTGAGCTGAAAATTCTGTTCGTCCTAAAGTTACGAATAAATGGCTAGCCTACGTTCAACACTATCTGATTTCTATCCTAACGATCCCCGAGGCACGGACCGGGAACGATCGGTTGTGTTAAACAGCCTTAAGCGTGTAGCCTGGTGAAAAATATGATCACCGATCGCAGCGAACCGGAACCGAAATCGAGCCCCGTACTCTGTGCATAATAAAACCATCCATTCCCGATCTAACGGCGAGGAAGGTTTCACAGACGGTTGGTGTTGTTCGCGTTTTATTTTTCTCGCCCTACAAGCGCTTTTCTTCCTCTTGGTGCTTCAAAAAAAAAAAAGCGCAACAAAAATCAAATTGTTGCCACTAACAAAACCATTCCGTTGTTCCATTTTACTGCACCAAGCACGCAATGGGCGGTTATTACTCTTCCACCGTGTGTGTGCGCTTGCTCAAGTGCATGGTCACTTCGAAGTGGGTTGAAAATTAATTAATCACTTCTTTTTTCTTTGCCACTCGGACATCAGAAAAAAAGGGCAGGTTTTATGTGGCGCCGGTGGTTTGCAGTTTTTCCGCAATCGTTTTTTACCACCAGGGCGAATGATAGCCGTTACCCGTTCGTGGGAACCGATAATTTTGGGGGAAGGTTACACCACTTCGTGCTAACGTATTTTTGTCAATAGTTCGATTTGAATACTTTGGAATTGATTTTCGGGCACGTTCTTCGCCGGCCTCACGTAACTCGTCACGTCATACACCGCTTAATTGACCTCTGTTTGGCCCATCCCTCGGCTACACACACACGGCGCCCTCACTCTCCCGACTTGAAGCTAGAATTTCGGTAATGACGGTTATTTGAATTTGATTAAAATTTATTTTCCTCCCATCCATGCTCGGTTTCGGAATGCACGTTTGCCACCCTCGCCCTCCCGGAAGTGGGTGGGAAGAGGTCTGAGAAGAGGGTGATTTTAAATGACTAATGGGTGGCGCATTCAAGGTTATGATTTCGTTTAGAATTGCTCGACCATGTTGGCGAACATTGCCTCCCTCATTATTCACATTATATCACCATTTGCGTGGCTTCTCGTTGATAACATCAGCAGCTAAACATCCCGCCCTTCCTTCCTGCTGAAACACACGACACAGAGTGACCGAGAGGGTCAAGAGAGTACATCGAACAACTTGGCAAGACTGTTCCGATGATTGTTCCGGCATTGTTTATTTGTTTCGAATCGACAATTTACTGCCCAGGAGCAAATCGTACGCATCTAATGCCGCGTCCCGCTGCGCTGATTGAGTTAGCGGGGTCAGGATGTCAAACGGTACTTGGAACAGTCGGATGGGAATGCTTTCGATGGAATGTGTGAACCATTCACCTCCGCTTGGCTATAGTCTGTTTACTTTGGTCTCGTCACATTCGCGATCTACGCATTCGCCAGTCCGGTTGGATTGGCGAAGGTATGAGAAAACTCTACCGAATTCTCCCGGGGGAAAGGTGACAAAAATTGAGGTACGATTATTTAAGAAACAGGGAACTATTTGCAGGGAAGCAAAGATGTCTTCTCCATGGGGGTGTTTGAACTGTAAGCAATTTATTTGAACTAGAATGAATTCGACACTAGTGGGAGTTTTGGGATTCAGGGGAATTTCCGCGTCAACAACAACATCAAACTTAGTCAACAACATTGTTTTAGTCTTCGATGCCGTGGTTTTGAATTGCTTTAAGGCATGCAGCTGTGTTGGTTTGAAAAATATCAGATAGCGGAAGTGACTTTACTTCCAGATTCTTACACGGGTCGGCCAATAACCAATAATTAGTTATGGTCCGATGGAGAAAACAATAAGTTCATTGAACTTTATTCCGAACAAGCTACAGACACACTTCTTAATGATCAAATTTATTGGATAATTTATGTATCCTAAAAAAGCAATACCCTTTATTTAATACCTCAGAACCTCCGTTATGCCCCGTTGCGCTTAACCTCGCAAACCCACTTGGGAAGAAATACATGTACATGTTCTATTGCGCTGTAGCAGAGACGAATAGGGGACGCGCCTTTCTAACCACGAACCAACAACACCCATTTATCAATTTATCACCCAGCCAACAAGCACGGTCCGTGATTGAAAGTCTTATCTGGCGGAACAATCCAGTGCGTGTAGTGGCGGTGGCGAATCTACGCAACATTTCGACAAGATGACAGGCAAACAGCAGTTGATAGGAAGTCATTAGTTTGGAACTTATACACTTCTATTTACACACTTTGTCGAAGGTTGGCTCCTTGGTCTGTTTGTTTGTGCAACCTTTGAAGTGAGAAAACCACCTAGACCAACGAATGTTATTGTTGGATCATGCACTTTGCACACGTCCATCATTTCGCTGCATCATGCACTGAAAGGGTGATCGGGCAGTTATTGATCAACGGCATGTTTTGTTTAAGAAAGTGGATTTTCCTAGTATTCCTACTGTGTTTTAAACACATTCTGATACCCTCATTAATCTAATCTCACCGCTGTGAACGCCTAGCATTATTTGTTTCTTAATGCAAATCATTTGACGTAGTAGAAGACAGCTAACAGAGCCGGTTTGCCTTTGCGGGAAAAGGTTCGAGCCGCCCAAACGATCGTTTCCGGCACGAAGCACTGGAAAGCTGGAGACGAAACTTCAACGCCATCGGCAAGCACGTACCTGTCGTATCCTTATCGGGGAAGGTGCACGAGTTCTTTTATGATTCATCTTTTCCTTTGCGGGCAGATCTACCTTTTGTGGAGGTCCTTTAGCGTGCACCCTACCCGACACACCGAGCGTTGTTTATCGATGCACAACAGCACAACGTCCCAGGGTCTCGATCGTGACTGGAAATCATAAACCTTCTATTCATTGGCATTAGGTTGCGCCTTTTCTTAGTTTCAAAAAGGAACAGAACACGATCCTTGCAAGGACGGGTGAAGCTTTTCCAACGAGACAGGACGACTGCCCGAAATGGAAATGGGTGATGTGAGAGCAAAACCCCCTTTCCCATTTTTTTGGCAGAAAGCAGCCACGATGCGAGTCGTTACGTCAGATAAATTTCAGGCTTATTACATATTGCGCCGGTAGCGAATGACTACAGGGGAAGGTTAGTTATAATCGTCGGTATTCACCACCCCTGGCCGGAGTCCCAAATAAGCGCTAAGCGTGGGGTCTATGCTTATCCTGCGTGATGCAGCACGTGGCACATTTTTACGACAAGTCGAAAATTGAGCAAACGTTTAAAAGAACCTCGTAATAAATATAAAATGCATTTAGAAATGGAATCTCCTTTTTCCGGTTTTCTTTCGCCTGCTGAATTCCGTATGCTTCATTTTACTTTGGGGCTACATTCAGTAAAAGTTGTTCGTTCGTTTCAAATATATTGTCACACAAAATCATTTTATGGTATTACTCAGAAATAGTTTTGAAGGTTTTGGTAATGTCCATAATTTCCAGCAATGTATTAGATTCCATTCATCCTATTTTTTAACCTTCTCCTGAGTATTTTATGTTAAATTTATAATGCCGGGAACATGGAGTTTTCTTTCTTCTCTTCTACTTTCTCGGGATGAACTTTCTGCTTGATAGTAGAACTACTGCATTTTAATTTGATTTTTTTTCGGATCTTTCTACCTTTTAGGAGGAAATACATGCCCATTTGAAGTATGTTGTCAGCTGGAGGGACGCTTAAATATGGCAGCACTTAAGCAATGAATTTAGCGATGCTCGATAGCTCAGACCGATCTATTTTTAGGGTTGTCCAAACGCGTGAACAAGAGGGTATCATAACTATTCCTATTTCATCCAGTTCCGCACCGCGAGCCCCTCTTTCGTTCGGTGCCGGTTTTTGATCCTCCCCAGAAACGGTGGGTTTTGCATCGTGTGTCCAACGGTGTCAGCACGAACCCAAATGGCCCCCCCGGAAAGCGCCGAGCGCGTCACATCAGTGAAAACGAGACGAAGGTTTGATGTGGCGGTTAATTAAAAGCGAATGGCGATCTGATTATAATTTGACCAAACGATGCGTGCGTTTGCGTTGGGGCTTTCTATGAAAACCGGTTCGCGTCACACAAACACACGCACGCAAGCACACAAACGCACGCAAGCACACACATACATACACATTTTGTACACTCCTAAATATCACACGACCGGCGATGGACAACGTTGGGTGAACTTGCAGCATTTGTGTCGTCTTAATTAGAGAAAAGTTTGGTTGGTGATCTCTTTTGGCATATTTTTCATTCAAATGTGTCACTGCGTTTCTCACTCTCGTGGTTCGAGATTACCTGAGCCGATTTTAGCGATACTGTGAGTGGCTTAATTCAAATCGGATTATTTTCAGTTCTGCTAGAGAGACGTCGAGAGGGATGGTAAAAAAACTAACTACTATAGGACGTTTTTTAAAACCCGCCCTATACATTACGATACAGGGGCTTACGAGACTCTTTTCCCTTTAACGTACGTGGATAGTCAAGCATTCGTACCGGGAGGGGGGGGGGGGGGGGGGGGGGGTTTCGGTTTGGATTCCACCAGCAAGTATACAAGTCTTTTCTTCTTGAGTAACTGACTTGGCGTCTCCATCGACATATGTTTTGATTTTTATAGACTTTTTACCCACCCGATCGACATGCGTTAACGTTGAATGGCGTCTTGCTCAGTTGCTTCAGCAGTTTAGTTAGCGGTTGCTACTCGAGAGCGGAATGTGAAACGAGGAAGCAATCCAAACGAGGAAGAACGCTAAACAGCAAAACAACCACATCTAATCTGACGGGCGTCTGGTGATGGCAGTGGCCTACGAATGTGCGTCGTTTCTAATCAATGTCGTGCCACCCACTTGTGAAACACGTGACGAGTGCCTGGTTTCTCCCGAGTCGCACTTTCCCAACCCCCACAGAGGTTTGCGATGCGTAGAAAGAAATTTCGCTTGCAAGCGAGACAAGAACAGGAAGGCAAACCGTACAGAAAGTTGGCATTGTCGTCACTATTCTGTCAATTCTATATCCGATTCTTCACTATTTTAGATGACACCTCTAATAGTTGATTCATATAAATATGTTTATAATAGTCTGATGATAACGAAGATATTGCAACATTTTTCAAATTGTGTCTGGTGTGTCTGACTTTCTCTACAGCGTTTCAGCTACTTTCGTGGCTTTTAGGTTGCGATTCTGAATCCGTTATTGCTATCGTTTAACTTGTAACACAATTCAGGTGTTCGCTTTAAGACCTTTTCAGAGAATTAGCCCTGCTGGAGAAATCTTTCTCGTACCACCTCAAGTGGAACGATCGATATCAAGCCCGATCGATAATAAGTACTCGAGAACGATAAGAGCCATTCGCCACTCCATGGTGGATTGTATTTATCTCTACGTTAATCCTGCGGGAAAAATCCGCTTAACGATTACGCAAAGCAATTTGGGTAACAGAGGCTGGGGAAAAAAGGTTAACATAATAGATGGCAGTTGTAATGTGCGGTGCAAAAACGGAATCGCACAACTTTGTCTTATGCAATTTGCCCTTCGACAGGATCCATGAGCGGCTGACTTTTCTCTCGTCTTTCATTACTTTTATGGCAGTAGTCTTCTTTGATGGTTCTGTTAAAAGGCGTGCTCTTTTTTTCTTCAAGCTATCATCCAAGAGTGCTTTTTTTTTTGACGGCGCTTGAGCGTTTTAAAAAAGGCCCTCCAGTTTGTTCCGACGAACTTTGTCGTCACGTCTTACGGAGGATTATTTATTTGATCGGCAAAAGAAAACTTTATCTCATCCTATCTATAGTAATCTTTTCCATCGTGTTTTTTCCAGCACTACATACAACGTGAGAGAGCGGCGTCCAAAGTCCAAAGCAGCACGATAATCGAACGGTGCGGGCAAACAAGATGGAGGCGTTGAAGAAGCATCGTAAAGTAGCCCCACTAAAGTTGACACCAGCGATGTCCGGCTTGATTCTGCTGGTGCTCTTCGCCCTCTACCTCGCCCCCGGTTCCGGCTATCAACATTTGAAATCTGGCGACCGGGCAGTCGAACAGTTCGAGTACGCATGTTTGCCTCCGGAAGGTAAGTTTGAGCAGGAAATATACGTACAAAACCGATTCACTGCCTAGGCTACGATTAACGGTGCGCCTTGGACATGTCCTTATCGGGCTGAGAAACTTTAATCCGGGCCCGAATTAATTCGTACGGAAATATTTATCCGCTTCCCCTCGCAAAACAGCAAAAGACTAGAGGGCAGGCGGGATTAAATATGGGTTAAACGATAGAGAGGAAATCTAAACACGTACATACACTATCACAACGAGCGATAATTTATTGGAAGAGTCAGCGAGGATCAATAACGAACGTACGGAAAACGTCGCCCGAAATCGATGCGGAAAAAGGAGACAGGCAAAAAAAAACAACCAAAACATATTTATGCAAAAGCAAAATGTCATTGACATCGTTTGCATAATTCATCGTACACCAAAAGTCCACCAGTCCCACCTGGGCGAACACGGGCCACTCCGCACCCCTACCCCGTCTCATCCGTGGCAACTAGTGAAGGATTTTGTAATAGGCTGCTCTCGTTCCTCCCCCGATCGCTCCGACGTAGTAATTTGTCGACGGTGATGGCGTAGGGTGGAGGTCTATTTTTGAATAAAAAGGTTTCCACTACCTTTCACCAGCCTCCTACCTCGTCGTGCTCGTTCGTGCGCATCATTCGAAGGAATTTCCATTTCGTATGCATATAAATTTCTGCCGCCCGAAACCGGCTTTCGTGAGGTTGCGGCCAGATGCTAACGTTCGTTTGCGTTTGTGGGAAGGCAAAGGAAGTAGAGGTAGCATCGAGGATGGATCAAATTTGGTCGTCGATTGAAATCATTTTATCACCGCCACCGAACGCGATGAGAAGCTAATAGAAAACGCTCCTCGGTGGTGTTATATGCTAATCGCGAGAGAGGGAGGAGATGAGAAGCGAGAAACAAGCTTCAGCGAACAACAAGAACGCAGATTCGGGCTAATTAACGGAGACAGAGACAGGGATGGTAATGAGCTTTGATAGATCAACAACATTTCCGGAAGGAAATATTCTAAAGGGCGTCGCTTTGAATGGGGGCAATATTTGTAGATAATAATTGGATTAATTCATAAAACTCCTGGGAGGAGATGTGAATTCCAATATTGCGAGCTGGATGTACTTTCCGCCTTTGGCAAAACTTGAGACGCAAAATGTCGACCTTTCGACTAATTAAGCAAGAGCCAGCGTTCCCACCGCACGGGAAGGAGGTCGAGGGTCGTTAAGGGTAGGGTGAGAAGGAAAAACGCAAATTGACGAACCCAAGGAGAAACCTTTTGATCATAACTTTCGATTCCATTCGAAACGCCGATACTGCTCCTCTTTTGTGGTGGTAGGGAAATTGGCACAACTTTGTTGCGTCCGGGACACGCGAGGTAAACACACTCGTCTGTCCAGGCTTTCGCTGCCTACTCCTCATGATTTCTGAATCTCATGTTTATTTTCCACCCATCTTAACTTTCGTTGTATTTACTTTTCTTCTCCTTTCTCCCCTGCTTCATTGATGCGCCGGGAGAAAATCCGGTGGGAGGCAGTAAATCTCAAGTTCGGGAAAATCACGCCAACGATGGCCAACGGCGAGGAAGCACGAGCTCGCAAAAAGCAGGGCGCTCGAGTTTTCATCAATAATTCTTCGCATGAGTGATCGAAGGCAAACTTCTATTTTTGCATTAACGCAAACGCAACGTGCTAACGATGGTCGTCCGACGTTGGGGCGAGTTGGAAAAGTGAATCATTTGCGCCACATTTTTCAGCGGAAAATAAAATAGTCCACGGTCAATAATTCCGTCGGAAGGTTTCAATCAACGGTCGCCATCGCTTTGGATGAGGCAGGAGACGTGGCGTTGAAGGATTGAAACTGAAAGCAACATTTCCCTACTGGCGTCTTCCAGGGTTTTCCCAGAGAGAGAGGAAAGAGAGCCAAGTCGTGCCCGAATACGATGACAGCCCTGCCTTACAACGACCGGCGTTGTCATTGTTTGGAATTTCTTTTTCATCATTACCGCGTTTTTCTGTGGGTGGGTGATATCACCATAGCTGCAGTGCGTAAAACTTGCCTTGGCTATTTGGTTTCGGCCGTGCGATCGTATTTCAATCGGCAAGGGCAGCTGAAAGGACCTGAGTTTCAGAGTGTTAGATAGTGCGGACCTGTTGCACGAACTGCCTCGCCCGTCCTGGCGGCAAGCGTGAGCCGCTTTTCTTTGTTGACGCTGGGGCATGCACGTGCCCGATAAAATATCTGCTAGGAAACAGATGCAACTCTGCATCATTTCCGGACAATGGTG
Source organism: Anopheles atroparvus (assembly GCA_914969975.1). NCBI lineage: Eukaryota > Metazoa > Arthropoda > Insecta > Diptera > Culicidae > Anopheles > Anopheles atroparvus. The sequence continues at coordinate 23,399,108 of CAJZCY010000003.1, forward strand.
GTCTGCATTCTGCGTCATTAGCACGAGGAAGTGATGCACTTGGAACACAATTTAGAGTCTCTACAAGCTTCGCATCTTATTGATATAGGAATTGAATGAAACGATATGACAAGTTAACTACTTTACAAAACTTATTGTTATGGAAAGCAAAACTGACGTGAAAGTTAAATTGGATTAATTGCGAACGGGGTAAATTTGTATGGATATGGATGTGTACATAAATGAATTAGCATAACGTTTTCTTAACGACGATGTTCTACAAGAACATTTTTTCACCGATTCAATAGATAAAGTTGTGAAAGCAACGCATAAATGAATATGAAAAATGGCTTCTACACAAAAAAGTACCCAATGAAGGTGTCGTTTGTCGTTGTTAGTATTCAATGCCAATAAATAATGGACTCCCAACAGAGGAAACAATCGTGTCTCCGACGGCCCACGGCAAAAACTTGGGCAATAAAAATCCTCGATGTCGATGGATGTCACCGCCAGTGCGCCCGGTTCATTGCGGTTCATGTCGGCGCGGTCGAATGCCAATTTCTTTTCCTCCGTGCCATTATCGATGCGCCGTGACCTACGAGCACGTGGGCTGCTGGGCCCGTTACAATTCGCTTTGGTGCCAATTCCTGCCACATTCAGTGGGGTTTCAAATCAGGAAGAGTGTGCTCCGGCTGGAATTTCCTTTCGATTAATGGCAATCCATTGAGATTTTCCCCCTTCATTTAATTCTAATTTCATCCCGCCAACGCGGCTCAGCATAACTGCTCTTCGGTTGCCTTGTATTTTAGTAGTTTTCTTGGATATCGCAGCAAGGTCACGAGTGGCGGAAACAGAAGTTTCAAGGGACGAAACTCTTCCGGCGAATGAGACCCATCTTGATTAAGGCCTTTTCGTTTCCTCCCAAACGGCTCACCGGAAAGGTTGATATGATCTGCGGAAGCACAATTTATCTCCCTCCCTGTAACTATCAGTGTTCGACACGATGTAGTTCATAAACTTACGCTGGCAAACCGGTTCGGTCATTGGGTGATGATGTTTCAACGTTTGCTCGCATGTTTGCCGAAATCAAGTCTAACGTGCCTCTGGCAGTAAAGCGTCCATCAATCATCAGTCACCAGGCGTCGAAGAGGCAGCAGAGTGTGTTTCAGTTGACAGACAAGATGACGTTCCGTCTTTTCGGCTTTTCACTTGAGGCGCTCGCAGCCCCGCCAGTTATCGTGTCGACAGCCGGCAAACGTTGGAATCGGTGTGAAAAATGACTCTTTTATGAGCCGCTGTACCGTTGCGTCCGGTGAGTCCGATGCCGGCGGGCGGAACTCCGCCATGTGGCGTTTTTTGGAAAGTATCAGTCCATTACCGTTGCGTTCGGTTTACCTTTCTTTTGCTTCGTTTTATTCACAAACGATCACCGCTAACGAAACCTGGCCTCGGGAAGGTTTTGACAGCTTCATCGTCAAATTTGTCAACGATCCTCTTGAACAAGCCGTGCCTATGCTTGTTCCTCATCTGTCGAAATCGTCGAACATCGCTTCGTTAGCCATTATACGGCAAATTTATCGGGTTGGACTCGACGCTTTTCACGCCACGTTACGGCTGGCTGGAGTAAGTTTAATCGCCGCGACAATGGCTGCAAATTGAAACCGATTTTCCGATTAATTTTTTACATTTACGACTGCTAACGATGCAAATAAGTTTGCCGGTGCGACTCGATTGGAATTCGCAGGATATCCATTCGCTACGGCACACGTTCACAGCACGCAATCAACCGGAGATAAAGAACCGCCGATGTTGGGCGAGTGATTCCGTGTGACGAGAGGCAATAAACCATTCGTGGCTAGAGTTTTCTTTTCTTTTCTTCTGTTTGCTCTCTCAACGAGTGTTTTTTTTTTGTAATTGAAACGGATTTGCGATACGATCTGGTTATAATTTACCTGTTGTGCACGATTTTCTTATCGGCGCGCTAGGGCGGCGTCTCGATCGGAATGGAAACACCTGACACTCGATCTTGATCCCGGCCGCGATTAATTAAACAATAAACGTGTTGAACGCTAATGCTATGATCACGAGCCGCGGTGGAAAGAGAAGGCGAACCGAAAGAAGAGGAAATACGATGAGTCCGGCAATCCTTCAGGGAATAATTGTGTGTGTGTTTTTTTTAATTAGATTAAATACTGTATCTACGTTATCTGCATGAATCTGCATGTGCGCAGAGGTAACATCAAGACGAAAAGAATTTCCGCTTTGCTGGAAAACCTTGTCCTGTTCCGGTAGCGTAAAGCAACACCGGGGTATCCCTTACCCATATCGTCATGGTTTTTAAATTAGTTATCCCAACGGCCCCCCGCAACCGGAGGAGGATTCTAAAACATAAGTGAATCCTAAATCCTTGCCGTACATGAGTTCTCTTTGAACTTGGATCCTTCGTACGCGTTCGTCAGTTCTACTTTAAATGAGGCAGCTTATCCGAAGTGGTTTAGCTCGATGCCCGTTACCGTAACCGACCGGTGGAATGCTAATATTGGCTAGCAGCGATTTACCGTTTTCCACCGACCCGGGATGCCGGAAAGCGGATACCCGGAAAAAATACCTCCTTGAGCCATAAAGTATGAATGGAAGAGTAGGGAACGAAAAGGGGAAAAAAACAAACAAATGATTTCAAAAAATGGAAAGGACGGTATAGCCGGAGGCCTACAACAAAAAAGCAGCAACGGAACTGGTTTTTTGTTATGTTGCAAAAAACGCACGCTACCAGGACCGGGCTTCATTTTCTCTGGCCTGGTCTTTTGAGATAAGAAATATATACATATATACGTATTAAAAAAATGCGGCAAACCGCTGAAAGTAGAAGAAAGAAGAGGTATGGTTATGTTCCTTGCGGGCTGTTGACGTTGTACACATTTTGTGTCTCACAGAAAAGAACATTCATTTTCGCCATGTATCGAATGATGGCTACGTTCACTTTTGCATCCGTTTACAATTTCGGGTCAGGAAAAATGTCACTGAATAAAAAAAGAGAAAAGAAAACGGCATGTTTATATGGGACGCCGTGGGCGAATACCTCGCATTTCCACGGCGTCCGGTGGAAAATGTAATTTTTCATATTTAAATAAAGCCAGTGATTTTATTTTTTTTTTCAAAAGTATGAACAAACATACTTCACTTTTTATCACGATGGGAGAATTTTCGTCGCCAAATTAGTTTGATACATAATAATGATGCGCAAAAAATCCCAGAAGAAACTACAAAAGCCCGAAGGCACGACGGTAACGGTTACTGCATTCTTCCGAGGTCCTGCCCTTCGGGATGGCAGAAATGCGCAGCAGAAAGTCAAAGGAAAAAGGTTGAATTTGCTGTGCTTGCCGTCGGCCGAGGGGTAAACCGAATGGTCGGGGTCGGTCGTTTTGTCGATCGATAGGCTGGAGTTGTGGCGGCATTCTTCAAGCCACCGACACTGTGCACCGAAAGACTGGTTGATGGAAAATCGGCGGAAGAAAGCAAATTACATCTCCGGCTCGGTCGGGCTAAAGGTCAGTGTCGGCGCTTGCCAAACGCTTTGACGTCCGACGGATCCGTGACCGTTTTGTTGTGCCGAAAATATTGTTTATGCCTCCGTTCGGCTCTATTTCTGCATTCTCTTTCATTTGAGCTTTTGCGCGCGCTTTGCAAACGATTGCTGTTCTGCACCGAGGCGGAAAAGGTCTCCGGGCCGCAGGTTGTTGGAAGTGGAAAATTGGAAGCGCAAAAGTAAAGCGCTACGCTTTTAATCCCCGTTTTCTCCTTTGCAGCAACAGCAGCTGTCACGTGTTGTTGGCTGACATTCTGTGTGTTTCCTTGCAAACAGACTTTCGCCATGTCTCGGGAAAAAAAGTTGCGCGGGAAAAGGACTTGATATCGACGAAAAAAGGTGGCGGAGATCCCTAGACAGTGAACACGAAGGAAATTGGAAGCTTTTACTTTTTCACCGCAAGATTCAGTCTCTCCCTCTTTTCTATTCCGTTGATTCCGCCAGTATTGGCTCCAATGAAGGCTTTTCGGCACACTTTTCCATCCTTTGCTTTTTTTTCTGTTGGCTTTTCACCGCCGAGTTCGCTCCACTGCGCACCAGCAGTTACGCATGCCTTCGATAGTGCTTTCACGTTCCATCGCAGAAGTGTCTGCTCCTTCGTGGCTGTCGTCCGACCGCCAACCACGATACGGTCATTTTCACTCTCACTTTCATTTGCGCCGTCCTGTGCCTGTGCATCGTGATGGGAGAAGCGAAAGAAAAGAAAGTAGATCCTGGTTCGGGCCTTGGCCGATGAAAGTCCTTTTGCTTCCAGTGTCTGCATGCTGTCGGATTTTCTTTTCTTAGAGGTTTTCTGCTTCGAATGGTTTTTCCGGTTTGTGTCGCTTGTCGCTTCTTTAGCCGATTTTCGGTTCAACGCAAAAAGCTGTCCAAATATGATTTCCGGCTAGCCATGGAGAATTACGAATGATAAGGTACTTTATTTCAGCATCATACCCGACGCAGCGTCCACACAGAGAGTCCCATAATTCTTGCTTTTTCCGGACAGGTATTCCCAGGCGATATCCCGGTGGTGGCCCTCTTTTTGTTGCCCTTCTTGATCGATCCATGCCTTTCAAGGTCATTGCATTTCGATGCTCCTTTTTCACGGGCTGTGTTAACTGACACGAAAATGTGCCCGGTCGGAATTGTGATTGAGTTTCATTCAGGAACGTCGAGAAAATAAAATAAGAGAGCCTTTTCAGCCCTTCCTGCGGTACTCGCTGGTCCAAATTGACAGCTTACGTCCTTGCGACTAAACATCGTCTTGTGTTCGTAGCTCAACTGAAGGAGAGAAAAGCCAGGACGATTGGTAAAACAAAAAAGTGGACTGTAATAATCAACGCACGTTCCCAAATTTGTAACCCTCACCGCGTGGCATTGGGAGGCGAATCATATCCACCATTTTTGTCTCGCACTGAATAAACGCAGCATATTTTACGATGGTAATGACATAATTTATGAGCTTTGGTGCGCTCTTTTTCAATTACTTTTTATTCTGTTTACAAAGAATAAGGGGAGACCAGAGAAGTAGAGTAAAATTGGTCGGCTCTAATCCCTCCCTGCCACCCACACTTGCGTGTTTGTTGTTAATGGGGTTTCTTTCTATGCCAAAATATTTAAATCGTGTTGCGAAAGTTGGAATAATTTGGATCCCTGTAGCTCGCCCAAGTATTCGACAGGTACCAGGGGTAAACAATAATTAAAGAAAGGGGGTACATCTGCGTGTGTGTCTATGTGCGTACGGGTACCAATGTGGTTAGGATGTGTGGAAACTTATGTTTGGCAACTTTGGCGCTCTGCATCTGCAACCGCTGTCGGGTCCCACACACAGGATATACAAACGAGTTGAGTGGGGAAATGCTGGCGGATGGAGCCGAAAGGGTTCAACGTCCTCGTCGCGCCATCTTCGATTCTGTGAGAGTGGATACATTTAAATTGATATGGAAATGGTCTTCGCACATACCACCACAAAGACGAGACCAGGATTTTGTTTCTGCTGCATACATGAATGGCCTGTGTCCGTAAAATAGAGAAAACCATTTCTTCATCATGGGCACAACAGCATACGGACTCTGGCGAGTGGCCAAACTACGGAACCATCGAAGCGGCACCCTCCTGTCTACTGCGTAAGCGAAGGACAAGCTGCGATTTGTCACACGAAGCGACGAAAGCTTAGGCGCGGTCGTAAATTGAACTACAATTTACGACACACCCGTATTGAAACCGATAGTAATGACGGCAAGGACATGCGACAAAGACGATAGAAGATGTCGTTACAATATTGGCGTAGTGTTGCGGTTCGCGAAAATTATGGCTAACTACCACACTGCGCACAAGATCTCCCCCCAAAACATATTAATTTTGCTCGGGCTGTCCTTCGTTTGAAATATCAAATATTGGAAAAAGAGAGGACTAAACCCCATACCAAGGCTCTGCTTAAAAGATTAGCTTTACTACAATTGAGCTGCCTGCATTGAGTTAAAATCCCTGCCTGCATTGCATTCACAAACAGGTCCAGAAATATGACACCTCGTTAAAACTATGCTGCGCATTAAACGCTCGACCTCCATTAAAAGCGAAACGCGCACCTTTGTGTAGACGTCGATCGTGACAAACCACCAAGAATAAACAAACAAACAAGCAAAGACAAGCATAACATAAAACAGTCTTTAAAGAACATCGACAAACAAATAAACGAACCAATGCAAACAGAAGATTAACCTTTCGAGTTAGCAGCTACTATCAAAAACACAAATAGCACGAACGCGTCCAAACACCCGGAAGACTGCGTTTGTGTGTGTTGAGCGCCCAGAAAAAAAATAAATAATCAAAGAAGTGGTAAACAGTAATTAAACAGTCAAATGTACCGAACGGAATGGAAAGCCCTCTCTATACCTCGCCCTCCGCAGTCAAAGGCCGGCGAGTTGTTTGACTTACGAAGCTCACAAACATTCAAAATATATTTAAAAAAAAACACAGACACACACAACAACAACAAAACGAGCAACTTAAAGACCTACAAAATCGCAGCGGGAGCGGAAACGACGGTTCTCAAATTAGGTAACAATTAATTTGTCTCCCCTTTGTTGGCCCGAGGGCTTTTCGGCCGGGTGGAGACTCGAACAGGCCTTACGGTCTTAGGGTATTCATTTTGCCGGAAGCAAGGGCAAGAGGTAGGTGGCATAGGAGGAGGTTGAATCCAATGAATGTGTTCTTCGATCGGAATTTGATAGAACCAACCTTCAACGCGTGTGGTAAGCAAGAGAGAAAAACACGTGATCGGGACTGCGTATCCTTCCCTTATGGTGCTTATTTAAGGGGTTCTTGGAAAGTTTATCTCTTGTCAGCCGGTCGGACTCACCTGTCGTCGTTGGAAGATCATGAAAAGCCCTCAATAATGTGCTCTACACAAGATCTTTTGCCTCGTGGATGGTTTGGCCCTGTGAACGCATACTCCCATGTGGGGCAGGTCATATCCGCAGTATGCGACTCTCAACGACACTCAGCAACATCACATCGAGCGAACGTCCCACGTGCTTCCGGAGAGGAGTGTCTGCACGATCGTTAAATCTGGGATTACCTCTTTGATCGTCGCATTCGCCAAGGTTTAAGGTAGGCTTCTTGTGCGCTAATCGCGAACATGGATCCTCCATAATGTTTGGTATCAAGACCTCAACCGTGGCCAGATACCAGATAGCCTATCCCAAGGCCTGTAGGAGTATTGCCTTTCTTTTCTAATCCATTTCTGTGCCACCTCTCCTTCGTTCAGCTTGTTTGTTTTCCTTTTCGTAATCTCCGGTGACAGTAATCTATCTGTCCATTCGCCCGGAATGCTAATTTGGTAATGGCGAATCCGCATCCGTAGCACGAGCTGCGAAAGTGGCCATTCAAAGATCGTTTCGATTCGCCGATTGCACAGGACTCTCTGCCTGGTGAGTTGTGGTGTTGTTCCCATGGCCCAATTTGAGAGTTCTCTTGTTTTGATTTTATTTCTTTTTTTCGCTTTATTTTCCTTCATCGTGGGAAGCGTGCGCCGTCCGATCCATATCGAATGGTCAGAAGGGAACATGAGGAAAGAATGTCGTAAGGGGGCACCATTTTAAATTGATGGTGTTTCTGAACACCTGTAGGCCAGGATTTGTTCGTCCGTAAGGTGTTACGTCATCAACTTTCTTTTCGAAACATGTGTATGTGATACTGTGTGGCTCTAGTGCTACCCCAAAGAAATGCAGTTGTCCGCCTGAAGTGGTGAAAGTAGATGGTTTGTTTTGTTTTTTTGTCGTTGGTGTAATTTCCTGTTGATGATGTTTTTTAAATTATATGCTTTTTCTTGAGGATAAAATATGGAGCAAAAGTACACGTGTTTTTCGCTGACGCTTGCAGTTTTTATCCCTACAATGTTTAGTTTTTTTTTCTTGTATCCTGAGCATCCATCATTTTAATACAGTTTGCGCCTTCAACGCCAATCTTCTAAACGATGTCTAAACATTTGCCATTTTCCCTTAAACTCTTAAAATTACGCTTCTGGCCTATTTCTGCTAAATCTACTCACACACTCTTCGTGGCATATAGCTGGTTAGCAAAAGGAGACGCACACACACACAGCCGAATGCGCTGCCAAAGAGTGGACGGTAAAATTAGCGGCGATCACATAAAAATATGTTAATCACAGCCACCGACAGCCAGACGGCATAAATAAATGGACGGCTACGCAAAATGAGCGCATAGCCGCGCATCCTCGGGCGCAAGGCCCCTCAAGTTTGTTTCATTTTTGTATAATTTTATTACATTTTGTTTTTCATCGGGTCTGGTAAATTCGCAGACACCGAACCTCGAACGAAAGCGTGCCCAGGCTTGCGGATGCTGGCATCCAACTTAAAGGATTTACCACACGCCGCACGCATGTTGACGAGCTCCCAAGTCGGGTGGCTCACATATCCCCGTCTAGATTGGCATCGTGACAACATCGCGCTGGTGTGATTTCACTTTCGCGTGACTTTTGTCATCACACTCCTCATCCGTGAGGGTGGGGGTGACCGAACAATTTTGTGGTTTATTATTTCCCGTGGCAGTTGGCTTTGCTGTGCGAGACCAAAAATAAAACAAAATGGCCAGACGGTCCTTTCTAAAAAGTGTAAAATTAATCCACCGCCGTGCAAGTGGCCCGAGGCGATTGCTCAATGGACCGTGGGCCAAGCAACTCTCCACCGGGCACGAGTCGCAGCCGGAAAGTAGATCAACTCGCTACCGGACGGCCAGAGGCACGGATGTACCGGACACCGGCCAGGAGAGTTTTTCACCGCCGGCGATTGGTTTTGGATGTTACAAACGGTTAAGCGATGATGTGACAGGTCGTGCAGTCAATAGTGCGTCGCGTGTGTTCGCTGGGTTTGCAGACAAAATCGCCTGTGAAGCATCTACTTAACTGGTGCACAATGTGATTCCGCTTTGCGCCGCGTTTATCATAATTCGACGGCGCACGTATATGCACAGACACGGTCCACACACTCTCACCTGCTAAACCGTATTCAGCGCGGGCGGCGGCCCGAAGACACGGGCCCTTTCCGGGAGACTTCGAGAGGGGCTTTGGCGCCCAAGCGCCCCGCTATGGTCTGGTGGATCGCTACATGTAACAGCTCGAAGCGCACGGTTTCGATTACCATCGTCCATCATATATGCGGTATAATTTAGTGGTACACGCCGGTCGTTCAACCCTCAACCGGGGCAGCCCGCGCTGGGTCGCTTGATCCGTGCTCAATAAAGAGGAAAATGGTCATAAAATAGGTTGTGGTAGCACTAGCGGGTCAGCGAAGGTGGGAACTATGTGAAACCAAATTCTCGAAAGAATCCACCACCGTTCGCTGCGGCTTCCCTCGCGGCCTAAGTTCTCAGGGGTATCACGAAACGCGCTAATTTACAGCTAAATTAATTCCGTCTGCTCGTTCGGCGCTTCCGGTGGGGATTCATGTCCAGCGTTTGCGACGAGGTGATTGTTTTCGTTGGTGAATCAAAGAAACGAAACCTAGATAGCAATAAATAAAGAAAACCAAACCCTTATTTTAGTTGTTGAGTTTGACCCACGCCATTGTTGCTATTTTTGAAATTTGTAACGGAATCCGGCTAAGGTAGTGGTTTGTTGTTAAAATATAATGGCCTACGGTAATGCAGTTTGTTACACTGAAAAGCAATATGAGGCAACGTGAAAAATCACATTTGGATCTCTCATCTATCTTCTTCATACTGTTAAAAACACAAAGATTCACAAATTTAAAAGATTGTCTTAATACTATCGGTGTCGTAGTTTTTCACCGTCGTAAATGATTCACCTTAACAAGATTCCGAATAAAATTTGCAAAAAAAAATCATTCTTGTAATGGTTATCGAAATTCTTGATTTAATTAGCTCGTTATTGCATAATCTACATAACTCATGCATTCAATGTAAAGAACAAAATGAAAAATAATTTCCGAGAGCTTCATAATACAGAAAGCGACTAGACGAGTATTGACAAGGCATGTTCTTGTTGCGGATCTTTCAGGCGATCTATGGAATGTGTTTATTGTTTTTCAATTTCGTGGAAAATATACTTCTTCCTTTCATTCGTAACCTACTTGCGTTTACCCAAACTTCGCCGCAAGGCGCGACTTGGCCAATCCTTACGATCCCTCTTATTCGGACAATCATCGGCAATGCGAGCCCAAACGGAACCCCCGGGCGGCCATTGTTCCATTTCCTGGTCTACTCGGTCAGAAGGAAACGGTAGGCCCTCGGGCGAGTTTTGATCTTCTACCGCGTGCGAAACTGGCGAGATGATCGTGCGATCATCTCAATGGCTACGATAAAATAAAATAAAAAATTGTGGAAATATATTGAAGAAAAAAAACCACCACACGCCACAACCCAGATGCCACGGATGGATGGAAACGCTCCAGTTGACAGCCTAATCGGTTGAAAAGCGGCTTGCTCTTCTGAACGTTTGGAGGGAGAATCTGCCGGGTGCGGGAGGCGCGGAACGGATGATTATTATGTTGCGCGCCCTTCCACCCACCCACAGGGGACATCGGCCACGCGCAAGAAAACATTCGCAGACGGAGGGAGTTCATCGCACGATAAAATTACCTTTCGTCTCTCAGCTTTTGGAGGGATTGAAAAAGATGTAAAAGTAGTAGATAGCGTAGCGTGCGCGCGATCTCTTCTTTTCTCTTTCGGCTTCGCTTAAAATCCAATCCCTTCCCGCCCTGGGAGGTGTTGTTTGGTTAAGCGCCAGGCAAAACAATATTCGTGCAAAAGGGAGCAGACGAACAAACCGAACAAAAAAATGTTTGAAAAGAAGGAATGAAAAAAAAAACGAATGTATCCGCCGGCGCTTCGGTTTGTTTTCGCTTGCCCGAGCTGTTATCAAGCAATTTGAGTAATTCAACAGCTTCTCCGCAGCCGTTCGTCTCCAATGATCATCCGATGCGTCCTGCTCGTCTTCTGGCAGACGAAATCATCACGGCAATAGGTCCTGGCCTGGCGGGCGTAAGTGTCCGAGATGAGCTGCGCCTTTCTGGCGGGACGCTGTACGCGCATGAAAGGGTGTTTATTTATTTCTTAACCTATCAGACCACGCGCTCTCCTTCCTTCAAGTAACGGCTCGCTCTCGGCAACGTCTGTACTTGTGCATTTTTTCTCCTTTAATTTGCTTCATTTTTTTGTCTCAAGCATTTCATCGACAATCGCGAACCATCGCGAGACTACAAATGTTTCGCACAGATGTGCAAACCAACAAAAAAAAAACCCCCCGCATGATCTCGATCTCGCTGCCACCCTACGCTAAGTTGATGGGGAGTGGTTTTGGGTTTGCAAAAAAACGGCTTACTTTCGGTAGTCGTCACCACCGGAACCGTTACAATGTCGTTCGCGGATCGCGGCGAAAGAAATGTCCAGCGGAAACACGGCCCGAAGCCTTTGCAGTCGCTCTCGCCAATCGCATGGACATATTTAGCTCGACTTGCTTTGCTTTGATCTAATGTCTTGCCTTGCCTAATGTACATCGCTTTCTTAGCGACTTGTTTTACTAGTTTTTTTTTGTGATGTTGGTTTTGCCTTTCTGCTCTGCCGTTTCATTTAACCAACACTCGCGACAGATTGAAAACTGTCGTGGAATTATTTTTCTCAAAGAAGATATTTTGGGGTATAAATCTTGCTCTAACATGATACGATTTTTTGTGCGTGTGTGTAGAGTAGTTTCGCCGAAGAAAATGACCACCGCACGATGAGGTGAAGTGCAGGCGGAAGCTGGTGCTAATGCTAGGGGAATTCTAATTTTATTCCTCTCTCCTTTTCTCTCGCTCTATTAGTACATCTTTTGAAATTCCTCTGTAGGTTTTTACTGCTGATGAATATACACATATTTTTTTCCTTACTGTATGTGTGTTCCCACCGAGTTTCACTTTTTCTTCGGTTAACCTTTCGAGATACTTCCGAATGGTCTCAAATGTATGTCAAACGTAACATTTCTTTGGATTTTTGAATACCCCAAAGTTTGCGCTTTTAACAGTTTAGAAAAAACCTCACAGAATCAGAATGTTGCAGTTCCGGAATTTTATAAAATTGACTCAGGTGTACGAACAGACTGACTTTCACTCCGAAAGTTGGGTTTTGTCTACTTGGTTTGCAATTTTTTTAAATGTTTGCAGGTTTTTCTTTTAAATAAATAAACATAATATAAAGAAGCCCAAGGTACGCAAACGTTACACGGTGATCCACAGAAAATGCATCTGTCTTTGCTATATTAAAAACTGGTTTGAATTTTTTCCTTTATTTCAATTCAAAATACTTAAAACTTTCGCTAAAAAAAATTTATGAAAAACATTTTATAAACGCACACCCTTTTCATCAAATCAAATTTTAAATTAAGAGTGTGTGCACGAGAGAGTTTGGAAATGAAAAAAAAAGAAAGCATCCCGACCCCGACGGATTTCGAATTTGGTTTAACAGCACAGTGATGTATGACGCCCATGGGCCACATCATGTAACCCGCACGACGCAACTGATTAGCCTGACAAATTGGGCACACTGTTGTCGGGATGGAACGTCGTTAGGGTGGTTCATCTTCGAGCGGCGAAACAAAACATAAAAACATCCCCGAAAAAACATGTAACATAAACATAAACCGCTCGGGGCGAAAAACTGGCAGAGCGTCCGAGAACGGGAGACGGAAAAGATGCACTGTATGCAGTTCTAATCTGCAATGACAACCGGTGGTCGCAAAAGTGGTCGCAAATGCCGTCTTGCTGTCGTCGCAGGGTTGAAAGAAAATGTATACGCACAACACTCGGCAAGGTCGACGGTCTAAATTTGTAATTCGTTCGAGCAGCCGCACAGAGAGAGCAGCTCGTTCCGCTACTGGGTTGGTGCACAATTTTGCGTCTCTGTTCTTATCGTGTTTGAAGTATTTTTGCGTGTCTTTCTTTTTTCTTTCCTAACGGGCATCCATTTACCAACTCTTGCATTTGTGTTCTTGTTCTCGCTTACAGCAAATCTCGCCCCCCGGTTCGCGTCGTCGAACCAGAACGACTCGATCTCTATCCAGGTGACGCGCCGTTACACGCACCAGATCGTGTCACGCATTTACGCGATATTTCTGCGCGAGATCCTCGGCTACCGCAACGTGAAGCTGGTCGAGTATCGAGACGAGCACATGCCAATGGTGGAAGCGGAGCGAATCCGCATGTTTGTCACGCTGGAGCATCTCGTGAGGTGAGTATGTGTGGAGTCTCTAGCCTTTCCCTCCTCAGCCAATAACGTGCGAACACGGGACAGGGGAAAAAGGGACAACGATCGGAAAAAACATCTTGTAATGGTGTGGCCGTTTCCTTTTGCAATTTTAGATACTCGTTTTGCGGTTAGGCGTTTGAGGAATTTATTGAATGTACAACTATGTTTTTGTCCTTCCCAAGGATAAGTCTTTTATCCTTACCCAAAGACAAGTTTGAGTTTGAATATGACATTTCAAAACAATTTTTTTTTGAAAATATTATACCTTCTTAGGACCAGGATTTGTAATGCTGGTAGAGTCTTTTCTACTTTATTAAAAAATGCTGGTAGAATCTTTTCTACTTTATTAAAATTCTAACTTTGCTAGTTCAACAAAACAAAAAGTATTTCTTTCAATCGTATCGTATTATCGTATATTTCATCTCAAATCTATTTTTGTCAAGCCTTAAACTAAGATGTAAACCCAATAGTTGATTGGATATGTTTTAAGAAGCGAGACGTGCCTCACTCATCAGGGCCCACTCTATTAAAACGCACTACTTTCCGATACTTAGGCAAAGTATTTGGGCGAAAAGGTCACTGACACGCGTTGGATGATGGTGGCGGTGGACTTAAGGCGCAATATTTACTTTGCCCTCAACTGCGACCCACTTCACAATATGGGGCAGGCCATAGGCCGGTCGTAAACGTCATGCCAGTAGGCCATACCGAACGCGTTTTGTCGCATGGAACGTAAGTTAGCATTCTTCGCTGTGGGGAAGTTGCTCCGTCTGCTGACCTTTACTTTGCCCAGACACCAGACGTTTTGCACAGCCTAGGCACCTGATAAAGAGTTCATTCCCGGGCAAAAGTTTCTTTTTATTTGCGAGTGGCAATTTACTTATGCCGTAATTTTCGGCTTTTGGCTAGTAACGAACACAACGATTAGGCCAGTGAGTTTCGCTGCTGCTGATTTACGTTTCTTTAATCGGCGCGGTTCTGTTTGCTGTTGCACGCAGAAGGTAAACCCAGGCGAGAGTGACATGATGGATGACATGAACTCGAGACCCGCGCCCTCCTCCGATGCAGCTTTGGTGCAGCATTCAAGGAATAAACACGTTTCTAAAGAGTTTTTGCAATAGTGAAGTCGCAGCTTAAAAAAGATAAGAAAAAGAAAATAATGACCCAGCAAATAACATAAAAGAACTTTCAGCTACCTACCACAAAGGACATTAGACGATCCACTCCATTTCCTCAGTTGATGGGGCAAAATAAGAACCCTGAAGCAGAATGCCAAACACTTAAAAACAACAATTGCTTCATATAACATATAAAGGTTGATAAATAATTCACGTGCTAACGCCAGCCTTCCGTAACTCAAATCCATGCTGCGCACTGGACTGTGTCCACGGTGACCAAGCTGGTTAATAAAACCGTAACAAATCAGCGGAGCCCATTAGCGAGCGATCTGCCGAACGGAAATCGTGAGACTGCCAAACAATCCACTTTGCGGCGTGAGATAACCAGAACCAGATTAATGTCCGTACAATGCCTCCATTCTGCACGTGTCTTCCCATTCTTCTCTCGTTTGAATCTGTGGACTTTAGCTCCATCGGCACGGTAGCAGCTAATAAGCAAAACGATGGCTAATTTTTAATTACAAATAGTCAGATATGGCCCATGACTGTCTTCTCTTTGCTTGCGCTGTAAGGCCCGGTAGGTCCGTTAATTCTGCCAGAAACGCCTCTTATATTAGGACGATAGGTTCGATCGGAAAGTGCTTAATTAAAGCAGAAGCTTATCTGATAACGCCAGGTGTGTTATATAAATAGAGGCTTTATTTAATCAGCATCAAAGTGCCAAATAAATCCGCCCAACACCGATAGGCGAATCCATCATTCGAGGTGGTCGTAAGAGGATCTAAAACGTTAAGAGAAACCAACACACGAGGACTAAGGTCTAGCAGAAGAAGGTCGATGTACGAACTCTTTTTTTTTTGTACCCCATCAAAAGGGTTTCGGTGAAGTCCCTTCTTTAGTTGAGGCAGCGCATAAGATCGTTTGGTACAAATTTCGACAACTGGCAAATCAACAAAGCAACAAACACTCGCGAAAATTTGTATCTTGTTGGCGATTAGGAAGCAAAGAAAAAAAAAGAAATGCTGCCCTGGAACTTTAGGATCGCAAGCGAACCACAAGCTGTCGAACGGTAATCCAATGCTGGAAACATAACCGAAAACATGAAATTTCGGAAATGGTGAATGCTGATCACGTTCTCGCGAGTCAGCTTTCGGAAAGCCGTTTTGTCGGTCAGAGCTGGGCCCATTACTCAATTTGTCAGCGATACGGCGACTAAGACAAAGTATTATTGAAATGGGTTATGGGGCTTGACATTATGGGGCGATGAATGGGGGGTTTTTTTTTACACCCGATCCGTAGTTTTTGCGTAGTATAGCGGGACACAAAAGTCGATCATACGTTCTAACGGAAGAGAGGATCATTTTTCATTCGACAGATAAATGTCTAAGTTTCGAGATGTCAGAAGTTGTCCTGGCCTGTACTTGCACAACTTAGCTATGGCAATGATCTCGAATTGGCACTCCGTTTTTTATTGATTATTGTCGTGCTGTTGGGACGAGTTTCAAACTGGCTTCTCCCAAGCCAAAGGGAACCGAAGGGATTGGGAAATATTACGATGCAACTCTTGTACAATTTTTACTCGTCTGTACGAAGACAATGGCCACGGTGATGACCCACGCGCCATGACTTGCTCTCCGCCTCGAGATGCTTCTTGTCATTGGTTTGCTTTTCGGAGGTTCCACGGAAAGCGAGTGTTTCAATTCGATACATAACACAAACACGTCCTCGATCGTCTCGTTGATGCCACTCCGTCCACCTGTGTCCACAGGCGGCTGCCGATCTACGCCGCGCGTCACACGCAATGGAAGCGTCTCTTTAAATCCACATTGTTGTGAGTGTTATTGTTTTCAAGTCTTGTCCCCGTATACAAAACACCACCAACAACAACGCACCAACATTTTGCAGGGTCACGTAGCCAGGCAAACGCGTGTTTGGAGGCAGATTTTGGGATCCAAACTGTTTAAACACGCTCCGGCGGTTGTTCTTCTTCTCGTGTTGAGAGTTCTAAAGGGTCCAGGGGAAGCGAGAAGAAGATGGCTAAACGTGCCATAAAACTGTCCTCTATAACAAAAGCAAAAAGGAACATGCCCTTGTCTGGCGCGTCACATCTCTTCTCCTCGAGTTGCAGAAGCAGGAGCAGAGGATGTGCGTTTCGATTTGGGAATGTTTTGGTGTCTCAGGGTATCAACAAAAACCAGGCAAAATGGCCCACTCCTGCCGCCGAACGGTAACATTGTATAAGTCCTCTTCTTCAGAAAGAAAAAAAAAACACCACGTGTTGATAAAATAATTATTTATTCAATGAGGAAGTAGATGAGACTGGGATGTTTTTTGTATGCGGCATATTGTACTTCTTTAACAGTAATAAGTTTTTTTTTAAATTTTCGTACCTATATTTCAGCCCGGATGTCATTTGGCCCGACCCAACGATTGACCTCGAGGTTTGGTTGCTGTCGGACTACCACATCATTCCACCGCAGGTGCAGGAGGCGGGCGCAATCGCGAACCCGGGACGCTTCGGACTGTTCATCCCGAAGGCGCTGATTCGGAAGGAGGACGCCTACCCTAAGCTGCTGCCGTACACGTACTTTCAAGAGGACCTCAACGATCGCCGCTACTACGACTTCATAAAAAAGTTTGACGTTTCCGAGGCGATCCTCGACTCGATCCGGCGGTACTCGGAGCGCAAGTGCGGCGATGACTGCGACGAGCACGGCATGTTCGTGCCGGAGCAGTGCACCGAAGGGCGCAAGTGTGCGCTGGTGCTAGCCCCGCACTACGAGGACACCGGCTTCCTCATCAAGCACATCGTCGAAATGGAGTTCCAGATGCGGGTTATGTGGCTCGGCGACCGTTTGAAACTCGGCATCCGACAACTGATGAGCGCGTTCGGCGGTGACCGGAAGGGCGGAAAGAAGTTCCTGGTGTTCCACTGGACTCCCTCGGAGGTGATCAACAGCCGCACTATGCCGTACTTGCCGGTGACGATGCCGCGCTGCGAGGAGATGGTCGCCAGTAACGACACCGGTTGCAAGTATGAGATGACACCGCGGCTCAAGTACTACGCCCGCCAGTTCCGCTACTCCGAGCCGGCCATCGACTCGTTCATGAGGGTGCATTTCCACGACCCGGAGGTGCAGGACCTCGTCGACCTGTACGACCAGTACGAGGATCGGATTTTGGCTGCGCGCGATGACTCGAACCTGGACTACGTCCATCAGGGCGTTTCGCGCTACTACAATCAGATCGCGTGCGACTGGGTGCAGGCCCACGAGGTCTCCTGGTCGCAGTGGAAGCCGCAAGGGCAAACGAAGCAGCAGGTGTACATCGGCGGAATATTCCCACTCACCGGGATGGCACCGTCCTACCTCGGGATAGCCCCGGCCGCCATCATGGCCGCGACCGAGATCAACAACAACCCTTCCATTTTGCCAAACCACCAGCTGACCGTGGTAAAGCACGATGGTCAGTGCCGCGCGGACACGGTGATGAAGTCGTTCATCAGCCACTACATCCAGCAGAACAACGTGCTCGGCATCCTCGGGCCGGCCTGCAGTGAAACGGTCGAGCCCATCGCCGGTAGGTTCATACCGGTCCCGGCGAAACCTCTCCCGATGTAGACTAACGGCTGACCATTATATTATTTCCAGGTGTGTCGAAACACTTTCGCATGGCTGTTATCTCCTACTCGGCCGAGGGTGCCTCGCTCTCGGATCGGGAAACGTACCCTTACTTCTTCCGGACGATCGGCGAGAATCGTCAATACGAGTACGTCTACTCGCAGCTGCTGCCACGTCTCAACTGGCATCGGGTCGCCGCCCTTACCGAGGACGGCCAGAAGTCCACCGAATATATCTCGTACATGGAATCGCTGCTGAAGGAACACTCGATCGAGCTGATCTCCAACAAGAAGTTCCCGCGCGAGCGTTCAGGGGGTGAAATGAATCGGGTAAGCCAGCGGCGTGAAAATGGAGAGATCTTCACAGAGGCCTCGGTTTTTAACCGTTTCTCTCCTCTTTTTTCCCTTCGAATACAAAGTACCTGCAAGATCTGAAGTCGAAAAATGCTAAAATCATCATCGCCGACGTGGACGATAAGGTGGCCCAGGTGATTATGTGCGAAGCGTCCAAGCTGGAGGTAAGTGACGGGTAACAGGCAACGAGGGGGAGGAAGTGGCAGAGGAGGAAGTTAACAGTCTTTGAAAAACTAAGACCGGCCAAACAACCAGATTAACAATATCTGACATCGGAGCCAGGAAGTTAACATGGGTACCGTAAAGTGACCTGCAGGCTACAGGCGGACCAACGCCAACAGAAAATTATTTTTTGGCCTTTCAATATTCAATTGCCCATCGCTCTGACCCTTCGGTGCGCCCTTTCGGTAGTTTTTGTGCCGTGGTTTTTGAAGAAGGGAAAAAAATTGACAGTGATTGAACATGCAATATGAATATTCATCTGATGTGCCCCTCTCTGCTCCTTGCGCCCTTTCCCCTCATCTTTACATTCTTTTTATAAATGATTGTAAGTTGCTTTAAGTTGATTCGAGGGGATGTCGAATTCAACTTGTCTAACATCCTTGGTACTTATTTATTTTTATTTTATTTCGATCCTCTGTTGAACATGGATATTTTTGACCAATGAGACAATTCAAAATTGATTTTTGGGTTTGTTAGCTAAATTGTTTTGAAAATTTGAAGATTGGTTATTCCCACCATTTTCCCACCAAGGACACCGCTTGGAAAACAAGTTTAAAAAAAAGTTAAAACAATACCTCTTGCTATTCTGAGTGCTAAAGCAGACAAGCACTGTTAAGAACTGGGCTGAGAAAGTTTCCATTCGAAGAAAATTAATATTTACAGAAGCTTGCAGAACATAAAGATTAGATTTTTTTTTACATATCGTTCCATCGTGATATCGGTTTATTTTGCGTTAGCCAACATGCGAGGAGGATTTGTACGAAATAATACACCAATTGATTGTGGAACCAATGGTTGAATGGGAGCAGGAAGATTTCTCGTTCCCGCCGGGGGGTTAGTATTGTGGGTAATCACGTTAATTTGACTCCTCGCATGCCATGAACCATGAAGTCGTTGGCGAAAGAAAACAGAAAAAAGAAATTTAAAAAAGCAAGGAATCAAATTGCCCAATCGGAAACCTGTTGGATTGCCTTCCCAAAGTTGTTTACAACCCGAGAGTGGCGCTCCATGGGGACTTCTGAGGCGCATGGAGAGGTCGGCGTTTCTTGCTTCCTCAGTTCACAAAAGCAAAACTGCAAATCACCGATAAAATATAGCCAGGGCCGTCTGGGCGAGCACCCTCGGATTAAACCTTCACCGTACGAGAAAGGCTCTCAAGCCGTCGAGGGATCGAAAGCTACTTTAACGCCAAAATTTGCACACTAAGCCTCACACGAGACACTCTAACAAGGCGCTGGAATAGTTGATGACTGGCACCTTCTGCTGATGACTTGATATCTGTCGTTGCTGGCGGTCCCCGGCGTTGGCGTTCTCACAACAACCGGAAATCGACCACGCAGCGAAGGTGTCGTAGCACGTGGAGCGTTAGCCACTATGGAACACGGTCGCTGTATGCGTCCTACAGTGCATGTGCAGCGTGGCGAGTCACACTCTCTCTCTCTTTCTGGCTTTCCTCTACCATGCCCAGTACTTCTTTACTTCTATACCGCATTGGCATTGCAACTCAACACCGACAACAAGGTTAACGACGATGATGTTTTTTTATGACTCGGTGCGCTTGCCATTGGAACTAGCAGCACTTGACCACTGAGATGGAAGTAGCGCCGTCGGGACGTCATAAAAACAATTTATTAACGACACAGGATTATGTCATAAAATGTGACAGAGTGGTTTTGCGTAATCATTTTTATAGGAAATGTATTTGAAAAACGAAGAAAAAGGAGTCCGCTTACGAAAAGGACACCGCGCAGGTAGGGGCAGACGTATGGAGGTAACGTCGTCGACGTAATCGGATCCCGGTATCGTGCAAGTATGGAACGATGCGTACACCGGGAGCCCTGGGACACATTTGTGTGTTTGTGCGCTCTACTTTGGCGCCTACTCGACCAATGCAGAAGCCCTGTTCCGTGTCGGGCAATCGGATCGCTTCGCTTCGGTTAGCTGACTCGCGCTGTTGTCTGGCCCTCGTACCATATTTCGTCACCCGAGCCTGAACCTTCATCAACATTGCACCTCGTTTATGGGGAAGGAGTCTTCCGTTGGATGGACGGGGGAAGAGGACGACGCAATGCGACAGTACAACAAGTGAACAAATAGCTCACCCGTGGCCCGACCGTCTTCCGGGGCCGGACAAGCTCAGCATACAATGTTGTCAATTGATTGAGACGTTCTCCCCAATTCTCACATGAACTGGTCTTACGTCCCCCTGCCTCCTGTGGCGTTCTCCACGAAGGGTTAATAACAGGGAACTTAAGGGACACACCACACTTCTCAGGTAACTTTCTGGCTGGCTTGGCGTGTTACGACCGACGCGGTTGGGTAAATATGTCTCAATGGCAAACAGGCCTCTCACGGCACAAACTCCGGCCTTTGACACCGACCCCTTGAAGCGGCGAGACGTCTGCGGACCAATCGGGAAGGAACTCAAGATTACCACCTCTTGTACAAATGTACAAGACATGTTCATCCTGTTTGCGTACCATATCCTGCACCGTATTTGTTTCCCTATGTCGTCCCCGAATTCTTTGTCTTCGATAAGTTAAGGCCAACTTTTGGCCGTGTTTCCGGTTTCGTGTCAATACATGCACGTGGTGTGCCACGGTGAGCAATTTTCACGATCGGCTATCGTCGCTATCGGATTTCTTTAAATGTACGGGAAAAGGCTTTTTTTAATGGTAGTATCTAGACGTTTACCCAAAATGCCTCACAGAAATAGCTTAAAATACGTCAAGTTGTTTTAACACTTGTTGACGCTTCGCCAGCTGAACATGCAGAGACTGTTGTAATATCTACCTAAGTTGGGTAGTAACTTGATTTGCTTGACTTGAGAATAAAAAAGGAACGTATCTTGTTATAAAATGTGCTACATAATCTAGATAAAACCACGTTAGAAAATTACGGTTATAGCCTTGGCGTCCCACTTTACATTATTGGCAGACACATAAAAATAAAATAGAATTAATGTTTGTCCGTCCATGTAGACATACTAATTGTCTGTGCATTCACTTCCTGCTTCTTTGGCTGCTCTTCGCGGCCATGTTCGGAGGGCGCAAGTGCAGCGTGTGCAGCAAATGTACCGTTTGGCCGACTGTTTGCCTTTACGCGGTACGGTATTTCCCGATCAGTTTACCGTACTGTTAACAACGGTGACACAGTCGATCGTAACGTTTGACGATATGGGTTGGACGCTTGATACCCGTAGCCCGAAATGGCAACTAGAAATGGGTCAGCTGGTATGCACCGTGTATCGACTCGTTGCCAATACAAAGTTGCACTGTTGCAATGTTGCATTGTTAACCGCCTTTTAAGCACAGGGGAGTACATGTCATTCGTACATGCCATCATACGTTTACCAATTGGAACCAATGGTGGAGAAGCGTGTCAGAGTTGCCGTTATCGCTAAAATAAGTATCGTAACTACCAACGGCAGAAAGGAACTACTTCCTCGCTACTCCACTCATGTAAACATTTCTCGTGGTAGATTACAAGTATATTGTCTAGCTATTTCTTGGCAAAATTCTCTACTGGACTTATTACGTGCCTCCAGCATTGGAACAAAGAGTTTTAGGAGGAATAAGTAAATGACCGATCCCTCCATCATTCGGACATCTAGAGGTTTCCAGAACAATTAAGTTCAAATGTTCCAGACTCGGATAAACCTTGTGTTGCATAAGCTTCAAAATTTCCAACATTTTCATGTCCCATTAATCTTAAGCCACGCTTCATGTAGTAAACTATGCATGGGTCCCGGAACGCTTGCTTAAAAGCTTTCTGTGGTTGTAACTAATTTGCAAAAAAAAAAAAACAAGATCACATTTCTCAGACGTCTCAGACAAACGACGTTTACTGCTCAGCTTGAGACACAGGACATCACTATCGCAACACACGAACGCTATAATTTGTCAAGGAACAACTACAGTGTAAGAAAAATGATTATCACTTGGCCAATTAACGTTATAATCAGATAACCCCTATATTAAGGGGAAGTATTTCCCCAACCTGATGTTCATGTCCAACACTCTTTTTTTCTTCAAATTCATACCATTCTCGTTTTTCGCTCTTGCAGATGACCGCCGAAAACGGATTCATCTGGTTCCTGCCAATCTGGCTGTCGAACGTGTGGAACCTGAGCGCGGAGAGCCAAACGGGGACGGAAGGGTCCGCTCTCGGTTGCACCACGGCCGAACTGCTGCGCGCCATGAACGGACACTTCTCGCTGTCGCACGCCCCGTTCGCCGACGACGACAGTACGTTGGACGTGGACGGAACGACGGTGCGCGAGTGGAAGGCGCGGTATGCGCGGATGTTGGCCCGCGAGCGCTACACGGCATCGGACTACGCCGGGTTCGCGTACGACGCGGTGTGGGTGTACGCGCTTGCGCTAGACCAGTTGCTGCGCGAAGACCCGTCCTACTTTAGCGATCTGCACTCGGAGCAGACGACGAATCGGCTGATGCAGTTGATCCGCGCGACCGACTTCCGGGGCGCGTCGGGTCGGATCAAGTTCGGCGAGGCGGGCTCACGCTACACCATCATCAACGTGATGCAGTTCGTGAACGGGACGGCGAACATTGTCGGCCACTTCACGCCGAACATCTCCGAGAGCCGCGACTACGAGCTGGTCGGTGGCCAGCTGGTACTGAACGAGTCGGCGATCGTGTGGATGACGCAGGACGGGCGCGCTCCGGACGATGGTACGCTGGTGTGCACGTTTGCCGGGTTTGCCGAACTGTTCGGCATCAGCTGCGAGCAGGCGACGACGGTGATGACGACCGTGTTCTGCGTGCTGTGCATCGCCGTGCTCTCGATCGCGTCGTTCCTGTTCTGGAAGGTGCGCTACGATCGCAAAATGAAATCGTCCGCCAAGTACCTGCAGAAGCTCGGCATCGACCTGCTGTCGCCGTCCGCCATCCCGTTCAACACGCTCGACAAGTGGGAGATCCCGAAGGACCAGGTGGTGATCAACCGGCGGCTCGGCGAGGGAGCTTTCGGCACCGTGTACGGTGGTGAGGCGCAGATCGGCGACGAGGGCTGGACGGCGGTCGCGGTGAAGACGCTCAAGATCGGCTCGAACACCGAGGATAAGGTAGACTTCCTCTCGGAGGCGGAGGCGATGAAGCGCTTCGACCATAACAACATCGTGCGCCTGCTCGGCGTCTGCCTGCAGTCCGAGCCGGTCTACACGATCATGGAGTTCATGCTGTACGGCGACCTCAAGACGTACCTGCTCGCCCGACGCCACCTGGTCAACAGCAAGCAGTCGGAGGATTCGGACATCTCCAACAAGCGGCTCACGATGATGGCGCTGGATGTGTCGCGCGCCCTCTCCTACCTCGCCGAGCAGAAGTACGTGCACCGGGACGTGGCGTGCCGGAACTGCATGGTGAACGCGCAGCGCGTCGTCAAGCTCGGAGACTTTGGCATGGCGCGGCCCACCTTCGAGAACGACTACTACCGCTTCAACCGCAAGGGCATGCTGCCGGTGCGCTGGATGGCACCGGAGTCGCTCGCCCTCGGCATCTTCACGCCCTCCTCGGACGTCTGGTCGTACGGTGTGCTGCTGTACGAGATCATCACGTTCGGCTCGTTCCCGTTCCAGGGGCTCACCAACAACCAGGTGCTGGAGCAGCTCAAGCTCGGCCAGACGCTCACCATCCCGGCCGGCGTGAAGCCGCAGCTCGAGGGGCTCATCAAGGCGTGCTGGAACCAGGACTACAAGAAGCGCCCGTCCGCCTCCGAGGTGTCCGACTTCATCTCCAACTACCCGCGCCTGCTCAATCCCTGCCTGGACGTGCCGCTCGCCTCAGTCGAGATGGTCGACAACGACAGCGACCAGTTCGAGTTGCTGCCCGGGCTGCGCAAGTACAAGGACGACGGCGTTGGCGGACAGCCGACGGCCGACCTGCTCGTCGGCACGCAGCAGCTCAACGATCTGAACGGCTACAACAACGTGAGCATCATGTCAACAGGAGGCAGCGGCCACCGGCAGCACCTTCCGAACCGACCGCGTGCCATCAACCTGAACGACCTGAACGTCGCGACGGACTTCACCACCGTCAACCCGCTGCCCCCGATGGACGAGGAGCAAGAGCACGAGCAGACCTACCATCGGCATGAGCAAGGGCAGGGACGCGGGCCGGGAACGTCCGGTGGCAACACGTACAATCCCATCGAGCCACTGCTGCAGCGCGACACCGAAGTCACCAAGAGCAACAGCAGTCTGCTCCGCTACGTACCCATGTTCGGCTTCGGCAAGAGTAAAACCGTCACCATCGGGGGCACGACGATCGTTACGGGCGCTCCGTCCTCCGGCACCATCGGTGCCCTTCACTGCAACACCATCACCACGCAGGGTTCACTGGGCAGCGGTCCGAGTTCACCGCAGTCCGGCAGTGGGTCGGTTCTAGGTATGAGCGGCGGTACGATGATTGTGAACGCGCGCAGCACCAGTACGACGGTTTTATAGTGTCCACCGAACATTCCCGCCGACGGACGAGAAGCATCGGTCAGCACACTACAAGCAAACACCAAATCTAACAGTTAATTTAATCTTAGAAACACAAAACGTGCCCGAACACGAAAACCGGATCCAGGACGCAAAGATTGAGATTGTTTAATCATTGTCAATGTTTGTGATCATTTGTTTTTGCTTTCGGTATTCGTGTGTGAATGGTCCTAAAACATTCTCCGACGGTAAAGATTCATTTTTCATTTTCTTGTTGCGATAGTAAAGTCTTTTGTGAGGAATTTTTATAATAGCACCGAAACGAAGTAGGCGAAACTCTAATCTCCAATCCACTGCAATGCAATAGAACACCGGTTCAACACGGGTGATAGAATATGATCAAAGCACACTTTGAAGGCAACCGGTAGCAGTAGGCAGGGAAAATCTGCAAAGATTTTCTTGTATTCGGAAACCAACCAAACTGCCTGTGGCAAGAGGGAACAAAAGTCGCAAACGATCATTGGCTTACAGACCACAAACTCAATAGTACAAATAACTCATACCGTCCTGCTGTTGGGCAACAGACTCTGGATGTTCCACGTTGCCGACCTCTCGGTAGGTCGGGGTTTCCGTCGTGGTGGAATGGCGGTTGTTCAAACCTTCCATCTTTCCCGCGCGAGATAAAAACACATTAACCATGATGATAGGTTTAAGGATAGCTAATGTAGACGGGAAGGAGTCCGTTGGGGATAGCAGACCTTTAGCTAGAGCGAAAAAATGGGAATAGTTATAGAACAATGATACCGTGGCTTCAAGCCACACAACAACACAAAACAATCCAGCCGAGGCTCAGAAATCGAGACATGTATTTATCGATGCTAAACGTGCGATCGGCGAGTAACGAGTTCTATCTTAGCAATGGTTCTGCTATTTATGCTCCATAGCAAAAAAAAAAATAGCCAAATTTTTCTACACCCAACTCCACTGCTTCGCGGACCTCGCGTCAAGCGAGTAGGGAAGGGGTTTCTTAGTCTAGGGTCTGGTATTTATAGGGATCTGATACATATATCTATGCCGTTGGACAGCTGGGACGCATGATGCCGCAACATTGCACGTTAAGGTTTATCGTTGCATTTCAGACGGAAGTGTTCCATGGTAAGATGCAATGTAGGTCCCTCCTCATTGCTGGATGGGCGTGGGCGTGCGGCCTGCAGTGCAGCGGTATGTTTCGAACTAGATTCATCACTATCTCCGCCACCGGAAGGAAATCACCCCGCAACGAGGCAATACTATAGAATCTTTACCATAAGTTTAACGCAATTATGAAAGGCGAAAAGAAATCTTGAGGAACCAAAGGTTATAGAAAAAAATGAATAATATTTGAGAATAAGAATTATCCGGGAAGATTGCGGAGTTTAGCAGAATAGGATTTAAAAAAAACACCTGGGAGACCAATATAGCAAGTCCAAAGTACCTCAATGTGAACTCTAGAGAAGGAATAGCTGGCAGGGGGAGGGAATCGTGGGATCTGTCCAGGAAACAGTTTCGAATTAATTTTCTTTTTCTAGAATTTTGTTTTGGCTCACTTTATAAAGTTAAACACACACAGAAAAAAACAGCATTATGCTGCGCTGCTGATTATGATTATGCTCCACCAAAAACAATAACTGCCAACACATACTATGGAAATGAGAAAAAAATAGTACTGCCGTACTTTTGTAACGCATTTTAAGGGATTTATCAGTTCTTGTTACCGTTCCAAACCGCACATCTGCGAAGAAAGTTGAAAAAAAAATAGATTTACAGCGAGCGGCCTGTTTTTTGGAGTAAATTTTGGATTAAAGAAGAATTCTCAATCGGAAAATCATGTGGAAAACAAAAAGGAAACCAAATTTGGACAGTAAGAAAACAAGGCTGTTCCGACCGCTTTCACGTTTGAAAAGACTGATTAGATTATAAGTGTACCCGTGTGAAAGCTGGAGGACGGCAGAAAAAAAAACCAGAAGCGCTCATGGCTCATTTGAGTGTCCACAATCCTGTTTTTGGATAGCGAAGATTTAGCCTTTTTTTTCTACAAACCCTCTCAAAAACGCCCGCTGAAACGATTCCGGTTTCGCAAGGACGAAGACGTCGTTCGACGTCCGCTGGCGGAGGAGATATGTTGATGAATGATATATGAAGATTATAAAAATTACAATACATGATTGAACAATAGATATTGAAGAAAACATTTATCTGCATAAATATTAAAGCAACATGGATTTCAACTATAACGTGTTCCCCGTGCGTGATCGAGAGTTTTATTTGGTCTTCCGAAATCATGTATTCCCAAATTTGCTCCGTTCCTTTGACACGCCTTTTCTCAACGCTATTTATTCACACACCACCTTTTTTACTAATAGTTTTCTTTATTCTTTACAATTCACATAAACATAATTGTTGTTGTATTTTTGCTCTTTAAATCTTTTCTCCTGTTTCATACTCGCTCTCTCTCATTTTCCCTATATTTTTTTTCCTGAATCGCCTCTCTGTATGTCGTATTAATATTTGTATTTTTTTTCTTGTAAATGTCTTTATTTCTGTGTAATCTAAAGGTCCCAGGAAACATTCTTTGATAACACGAAAGATATCGGGAAAAAGCAGCAGTTTTTGGTTTTTCTGAGAAAAAAAAAACCACTCAGGCAAAGAAGAGGACTTTCTATATTCCCCAGGAATGTGTTTGTTGTATGTGTCGTGCTCTTTGCGAAATGAGAAAAAGTGATGCGGGAGAAAAACTGGATTGTAACTACTGCACAAGAGAGAAGGGTGAAAGGTGGTGTGGGCAAACAAAAACCAGTGTCGTTTGTTGTTAATCACATTTTGTTGTGCATGATAAGATAAACCCACATGTACCTACGGTACATTTTACACCGAATTGCACCTTGCGGGGTGGTGATGGCAAGGTAAAGCCACCCCAGCCTAATCTAGCACTCCACCATGTATTGCGATCGACGGAGAGGAATCTCTTGGCGATGATGTTTTGGAAAGGTAAATGGAAAGGTTAGCAATCATCGTATAAAACGTTTAGTAAGGCGACTAATTACTACAACCACCACAAAAAACACAGAGAAGGAAAAACTCCGTTCACAGACCATTGCAGGGAAATTTAATTTAGTTACATCCATTTTCCACGGCTAGATTCCGCCACGGAAGCTAGGTTACATCAGATTTATATATTGAATGAAATCAATTAATTACAGCTGATGGGTCTTTTCATGTAAACAGCAACTGTTGAAATAAGCATTTCAAGGTGTAAACCGATTTCATTAGGTTGAACTTCACATGAAGAAATCGAAAAACGTGCGTTACAACACCGAAGTGAGCTCAAAAGGACAAAGAAACAGGACGTAGGGGGAGGAAAATGGCGCAGAAAACGATTGTATTGACACTTTCGTTGCATATTTTATTTTACTCCTGGCGGAAGGACGCATAATGTTCCGAATGCGCCAATCCGTTTGTATTGTTTTGTGAACTAATTAACCTTCGTGCACCGTTACGTTATTGCACGTGTCCAAAATAATGTTCGAACTGGAACCGGGGGATGTGTGTGTGTGTTGAGACCCCGTGCGTGAAGAACGAGGGCAACGGGAACGCCTTAGAGGGGTAGGTATAAAGAGGTGTAAGATAGTATTTATTTACTGAATCAGCTTCTGTTCTTGCCACTTCATTCCTTTTTCTTTTCCTCTTAGCTTAGCGTCTTTTGCTGACCACGCTGTAGGTTGTGGGTTGCTTTCTTTCGTCGCCGTTGTTGTCGTCGTCATTTCGACACTGCGCGAGATAGATCGGGTGGTCTCCTTTTGCTTACCATGCGGATGTTTCTTTAATACTTGTATCTATTCTATCTTCCCTTTATCCTAGAAAACCAACTGCTGACCGGAAACTCCTCTTCCCGCTGCTGCTTCTGTAATCTTCGTAGAAAGTCGCACTCATCTTCACCTCGGCGTTCGTCCTTCACCTTCCTGCCCTCTCCTAGATGCTGGCCATCCACTCTAGTTCAGCTCGTCCAGGTTTGTAATGTCGATGAGCGCAATATGGTTTCCGCCGAACTCGGCGTACTTCGAGCGCTCCTGGATGTCGGTCGAACGCTTGTAGACTGCGCATCGTGGGTGGAACGATAAAAAAAGAAAGAAGCGACAAAGGGACCTTTAACGTGGGTTACATTGAATCCGACCGCAAGTCTCTACCACCAACCTCCGCTAACGATCTTCTCCAGCTGGTAGATCTTCATGTCGACGCACTCCTTGGTGATGCGGGGCGACACGTCGGTGTAGTCGGTCAGCTCCGGCTGGACGACGCGCATCGTCTTCTTCAGCACGCTCGTGTCGATGTTGTAGTAGCCGAGCTGCATCTTCTGGATGAGATCGCGGAGCGACTGGGGCGGCAGGACCGTCTCGCGGTCGAGCGGCATGATGAAGCACCGGCCGGCCGCACCGTCGATGATGCCGGACTGGTTGAACTTGAAGTCGTGCAGGAAGCGGGCGGGCCGCTGGCCACGGAACAGCGGCACGTCGATCTTCGAGTAGTTCTCCTCGTCCGACAGGCCCAGCTCGAACTCCTCGCGGAAGAACGCGTCCGCCATGCCGTTGCTGCTGTCGTCCGCACCGCCGCTACTGCCGTTGCTGCTGGCGTCACTATCGCCACCGCTGTTTTCCGACGACTGGTCGGGCATGCCGGAATCGAGGGTGCGCGCGTGCAGCTGGAACAGGCGCAGGATGTCGTCGCGGTCGGCGTTCAGCGTGCGGTACAGCGACTCGTAGTTGCTCGCGTCGTACGGGATCTTGCAGAAGCCGTGATAGCGCATGTGGTTGCGCGACGCCACGTACTGGCGGTAGCAGTACAGGCCACCGATTGTGCCGATCGAGATGCCGAGCAGTGCGACCATCAGCAGGATGGCCACGTTCGCTGGGGACAGCTGGCGGGCACGACGCAGCAAAATGATGTTCGATGCCGTCGAATTTCCATCATCCTACGAATGAAAATAAAAGTTTTGTTCATAACCGCGATCTTAAAGCCCCGATGAAAAACTCAACTGTAAACTATGAAGGAAAAGAAGAGGTTGATGAATCTCAGGAAGATTACACCAGTCGCACTTGTCGGACAAAGACGCTGATGAAGTCCAATATGCTATTTCAATGAATCGCCTACTGCGTTGACCATACGATGAGTGTCAGTGTACGAAGCTGTCATCGCAGTATTCATTGAACGTTTCAATGCAAAATCTTCCGGGTTTGAATCCAATCAAAAAAATTGCTTTTCTACATTGCCCACGGACGATAGCAAGAAAATGTTGGCTTCTTAAGTTCTTCATTTTGATGCAATATTTTAAAATTAAATCTGGAAAATGTAGCTCTATTGCTTCGTCGTAATACAATCTAGCTTATGCAAAATTACCTGTTTCCAAATTGTTACGGGGACCCACACACTGACAGAAGGTGATCAGTTCCAACGGTACACCAAGTGCCAAACCGCACGTCGAATCTCCCCTGGATTGTGAAATGTAAATCGTCGGCTATCAAAATCAAACGATCACACACACTCACCTTGAATAACGACTAAGTATTTGCAATGTAGAATGCATGACTCGTGTCCCCAGGAAAGTGGAAAACGGTGCAGGGTCTAGCCAATGAGGACGTGGAACGTTTTTTATTTACATTTTCATTCCCCTTCCTCGGTTTTCTTCACGCAGGGAGGAGGCATCATCGGGTGGTCTCATGCAATTTCATGCTGCATCAAAGTGTCAGTCGCGATGGCCTAATGTTGTAAGCGAATTTAAGTTGTATTCTTTTTTTACCATTTTCTTTGTCCTTGCAGTCTGCTGCACTCCCGGTAGTAAGTTATATCGGTTGGCTTGTTGTGCTTCGTTGAAAATTTATTTAGAGATTTAGATTATCGACCTTCTTCATCAAGGCTATCACGTGCATTTCCGCCGGAGATCGTATCAGGAAATCCAGGTTAAAATAAATATATGAAACACTTATCATCTAATCAACATTACCACTATGACTTTTTCAAAAACAGCAATTGCAATATTTCATAATTATAAAAATAGACTGGTCAATAATTGAGAAACGAGTTAACCCCAGTTTAAAGCTACAAAAGAAATGTGGCTTTTTTAAATTCTTACATTCCAGTCTTCTTGTGGGTGACAAATCGATATCGCCGGAGGTTTGGAAAAACGGGCATTTTTAGAAGACATTTGAAGGGCGTAAAATTGAATATTTTTTCTATGTTTCGTAACTATGATGACTCATCGAAGCCAATTTAGTGGCATTTTTGATAATTTATTCAAACGTTAAGTTAGGGAGCTCCCTCCTGAATGGTTGATGTTCGCAGCGCAGCCGAAATACCCAATCGAATAGAATTAAAAGAAGCATATGTTGCAATTCCACCGAACCAAGTCGGATACCCGCTTGAGTGCTGTCTTCGTGCTTCGCATTATCCAGCAGCCATCCTACACGGTCTACCTTCGCGCAAAAAAACAAACATTCTTATGTCACCAGCCGCGCAGGAAGAACGAACGCGCATAATTAATTAGTGCACAGAAAGCCCCACCATCGATCCCTTGGACGGCAATGACCAGAAAAACCTGTCCATCCAAAAGAGTATTGAGATTTGGACGGAGGAAGAAAGGAGGTGAGATATGATTCGCTTGAACAAGAGAAACGAACTGACGGGGAGTTTGAAGATCAGCTCCGTTGTCGAGCTGAACTTGATCTTGACGGGTTCCCAAATACGCCTGCAAAACTTTGTGATGCTTTGCCAAACTTCTTCCCGACTGGACATGGCCATTTTAAACCCCAGGCTCCAGGCAGGTGAAGATAAGCTCATGGTACACCCCCACGGAATCGCTCCGCTTTGGCGTCCAAATAATCGGTGCGGAAGTTGCGATCACTTTAACCCTGTGTTTGCCCACCGAGGCTAGAGGGAGAGCGAGCTTTGCATGTTTAGCTTTCGATCGTCGACAAAGCGGGACATCACACCTCGCATCGTATCGAATCACATCGGGGCAGGTCGATCTGGCCGGCGAAGATGCCCCTAATTCAAACCACGGACGATCGACTCCCAGCCCAGCCGTTACGGTACGGACAGGGCGCACACCCCCGTATTTGGTAAGACCAATAGTTGGCGTGGTTGTGGCGCGCGTGGGATGCGGACACAAACACCTCGTGCGAATCTTCACCACCACTGAAAAAGCGCCGACCACCGTGTCCCCGACCGCAAAAGCAGCGACGATGAGAGGACGATGACGACAAGTTGTCCGTCCGTGTGGGGTGGACATTCCATAAAACGAGTTCGTTCTGGCGCGCGCTCGGTTAGTCGACCGTTGGATACCGCGCGTGAGCGAGGGTCCGAAAACTCGAAGCATCTTTCTCCGAACGAAAGTATTAGAATTTAAGTAGACTAAAGACAGGACGGGACATTTCGCCTTTTCGGGAAGCGAGTGTGAAAAGCCAGTGAGGTGCCAAGTGTAGTTTCCAAAAAACGAGATCAATCAAGTGGAATGTTTCATTTTCAACGCCAGGTGCGTCCAGTGCCTGAAAACGTCGTGCTTCGTTTGAAGAAACAAGAGAAAAGTCATTTCTTTTAAGTTAAAACCTTTCCTCCCGGTTGTAAAAGAACATTGGAAACCTTAAACAACTCAAAATGATAGCTACAGGAGTTCTGGACTCCGCCGGTCGCTTTCAGCTTCCTGCGTTTCTGCTGCGCGCGTTTTTCTTGTCGCTCTACATCTGGTCCGCTTCCGGTACGCCCTTCGATGGGTACATCTACCCAACGCCGACGACGGAGGCTTCCTTCACCGGTTACGACTACGTCAAGCCAAGCTGTCCCCTACTCGAAGAGCCTCCGCCCTGTACGGCTTCGGCCACGATCCTCACCGTACCGGTGCAGGTGAACGTCACGGAGACGATCGTTACGTTCCTGAAGGTGCCAACCACCGTCACCACGACGCTGATCGTCCCGACGACGTCGACCGAGGTGCAGCGGTCGGTGGAGACTCGCACCAGCTTCCAAACGACGACGTACACCGCCACCCGGACCCTTCCGGTGGTGACGAGCACTGCCACCGAGACGAGCACCATCGTCCGGCTGGAAACGGTGACGAGCCCGGTCGTGCGGGTGGAACACGTCACCGAGCGCTACCCGGTGGTTGAGTATCGCACCGACACCGTCACGCGGACATCCACCTGCACCGTGACGGAGCTCTTCCCGACCACCTACTACAGCACGTTCATTTCAACCAGCTTCGCGCCTCCGCTGACCGACACCAGCTACCTCACGGAGACCTCCTTCCGGACGCGCACCGCCACGCAGCTCAGCACACTCGTCCGCACGGAGACGGTCACCTCGCGCGAGCTTCAAACCCTCACGGAAACCGTCCGTGCCACGCGCACACTCACGCTCACGGCTACCGTTTCGGCGACCTGCGCCCCTCCTCCACCGCCGCTCAACAACGAGTACCTTCCGGTGGCTGCCCCTAGCAACGATTACTTGCCACCACGTGGGGCATTCCAGCAGCAGCAGCAGCAGCAGCAGCAAGCGGCGGAGCAGCGATTGCGAAGTAACTTTGTCCTTCCGGAAGACCTTCTGCTGCCACCGCACGTCGATAATGCTGCACACGATTTGCCGCAGACGACCGTCTCGGTGACAGTTACGAAGACGCTCGAGCCCGTTACGTTGACGACGACCCGGGATCGCACGGTAACCAGGGCAACCGGCGCAGCAGATGCGACGGCGATGGCGACGCGCCTCAAGTCAGTGCTAGCCTTCGACCAGCGCGTTACTAAGCTCGTCACCATCACGCCTACGCTGACTAGCTACATCTACATGGACACCGTCACCGTTACGGCGACGAAACCGGCGGCCTTGAGAGCGGATTAAGGATGGGTGGGCGCCTATACTTTCATAGCTCTTCACAAGCGATGGTGGTCGAACACGAAGAAAAGCTAAACGACCATCGCCATCGCCAGGTTGCTCTCAGATGATTGCGCCATACTATTGTCTCCAGGGAAGAGCCAAATCTATTACTAATATGTATGTCGTCCTCATCGTCATCTTCTTCCCTCAATCACGAACCCTTCTTCCGCACCGGTGAAGTATGGAGCATTGGCCGCCGCCACCACCGCCGCGTTCCGGTGACAAAATTGCGCCACCTTGAACTAGAATGGAAACTGGCAGGTTACTTTTCCGATAATAAAAACTGATTGAATCATATTGCAAATTTTCCACCGGCTCACCAATCATTTCACCTACGCTTACATTTCCCAGTCGAAGCCGTTTGTATTGGCCGGCAACGAAGAGTCGAAACGAAACTTTGCCGCCCGAAGGTCAACTATTGCCTCTCGTCTGAAATCTAAATGGTGAAGGGCGAGGTCAAACGATGAAGACGACGTTGCCCTCCTAGTTGATTGTGGTGACGGTGGTGCAGATGACACAACGGCAACCACCCGAATGGGAAGCCATTATTTATAAATTAAAGATTGCATTAATGATTACACCCGCTTTGTGTGGGTGGGTTGTGCCCGGAAAGAAAACAAAAACATATGTTACTTAATATACGCACATATCTAATTCGAACGTAGCAAGGTTTATTTTGGACAACTTGCCTTCAGATGGAGTAAATCCCAATCCAATTGAGGAACAATCTGTTCACTGTAAATTGTTATAGTTCAGGTGTTTCAGGTTCAGGTTATAGGTGAAAAAATGTTACCTAAGCTCTGGATCATTACAATGCACAGCACTTGCGTATTATATGAAAACCAAATTCAATTCCTCCCGGGCTCGTTGCTTAATTGGAACCTTGGAAGCATTAAGAGGCAACGAAAATAACGGACGTCCCACAAAGAGATAACACTATGCAGAAAATGTAAGCATGCTCAACAAGGGTTTTTTTTTCCCTTGTGGCAACGCCCGGCGTACGCCAATCGTCCTTATGTGGGAAAACAAATTTTGCTGGGAAATGACAAACATTTGTGATGCTTTGCAATAATGAAACCTTACTTCGCATTAGTATTTCCGTGAATTTTGCACCGCAAAGAAGGTTTGCTGTGCCGTTAACGGTGAGGCGACGCATCGGGTTCTAAAAAAAAAGTCAAACCAATCGAAGGCTTATTTTTCCTGCAGACGAAGCAGAAATAACAGCCCAAAGGATCGCGCGCGCGCGCACTTCACTAGCGTTGTAATGGGTTTTTTCATGATTTTTTTCTGTGGAAATCGGAATCCTTGGAACGTTGGCTCATTTTGTGTTCTTCTCCAGTGCTTTAGAGATCGCTTTTGCGTCATGCGTGGCAAGTTGTGCAAGGCGCGTTCGGAGAAAAGGGGCTGCATGCAAGCGAGAGATAAGAAATCGCAATTTGTGGAAGGGATTGTGAGTGATTTCTCCGAACGATGATAATTTATGCATGGCGAGTTTTTTCCGTCATAAATATGCGCAGGACCCACAGAATGTTACAAGATTATACAAGAATGCATTGTAACATGCCTCCACGGATAAGGGTGCCTCCGGGTAAACAGAAAACACCACAATACCGCGAACTATTTCCAGGAGGGCAGTGACTTGTGTGTGTTTTCCCCCACGCAGAATGTTTGCATGACCGATAAAATAGGTGAATTACAGATAACCAGCACCTAGACTTTATTATCCCATGGGATGTCATTCACCGGGCGTCTAGAACGTATAAGGCGGCACGAATCCCCTTACCGGCTTCCGACCATGCGTAGTTTCTGTATGCATGGTTGTTGATTATGCACGTGAAACCATTTGTGTCCACTAAAAATGTACATCGAGTGCGGCATATTTCCAGGCAAACCAACCTACCAACCTTCAACCATTCATTGCAACGTGCGCAAACACCAAACCCTACGCGGGGCGATAAAGTGCAAAACCCGGGCGTAGTACCATCGTCTGCTTCATTTTGTCAAACTTGAACGCGCAACTCGAAAGCAAACAATCCACAAACCACAGGGCCATGCGTGGAAAACGATCGACAATTCTCAACCCAAACAACGGCGGGAAAATAGAATCGAAAGGCACAAATGGAAACCGTTCGTGAGAGGCACGCACAACCTTCCGTCTGTGAAGGGGCCATCTTCGGCGAACCACCAACCGGATCGAGTGTGCATCACGTACGTGGCCGGGGTTATTATTTTAGCCCTCCAGGAAGTGTAAAGTGCACAGGGGCGTGAACGGCAGGTTCTTGGGGGTTTCCCATTTTCATTAACTTTTCATGGGCTGCCTACTTTTCGGGTCCATTAGCATTGATCCTAAAATTGAAAACATTCCACATAATATTCCTTCGCAAAACAGCCAAGCGGGCTGTGTACCATTTTATACAATTAACGCCTTTCATTTTGTCATGTTTTGTTCCAAGAGCTCGCGCAACTACGTCGTAGATAGAGATACAAACTCTACCACCCAATTATCAAGCGATGGGTTGAATCATGTTGATTCAAGCATTTCCTTTTTATCTTTTTCAACAACACTGTAATCCGCCTTTGCTTGGGGCCGACACATTCAACCGGGGAGTGCAAAGTGATTTTCTGAGTCATTACCGAGTATGTAGTTGTGACGAACCCCATAAAGGGACCGACATAACACCGGAGTTGGTTGGTAGGAACTTCAACGTTATTCTGTGTTAATCGCAGTAGGAAATGAAATGTTTACACACTCAATCGACCGCCATCATCATCCAACAGCAACATTCGATTGAATGAAAGTTGTGCTTTTGCGCAGCAGGGGGGGAGAAAAGTGGAAGAGGCGAACACCTCGCACACATTCCTAGGAAAGATTCTAACATTTCTCTAATTCTAATTCTAATTTGTGGATCCTTATTGAAAAATAAAAATCCCGTTGGGTAAGGTTAATGGGTGTGAGAGGCAGACGAGGAAAAGGAGGGGGGGGGGGGGGGGGGTGGACACAGATGATTAATATTGCAGATAGTACATTTACGCATTTTTCCCCCCGGAGAAAAGGGCGTATCGGTTTACTTACAGCTGGCGCGCTCGGACTGCAGTCCGGATTAACCAGGGGAAGAATAGATTTCTCCCCCTTCTTGGCCGACGGTTTCGTAATGATGGTCATTTTCTCGTTTCGCGTCCGGAAATGTTATCTATCCACTTGTAAACGGCTGTGACCGTCCTTTTGTGTTTGCTACGAAGTACGAAACCTCTGGAAAATGCACAAACTATTGTGAAATTCTTCTGCCCCGCGAATCGAACAATCGAGATGCGAAAGCGAACGACAGGAAACTATTTCACAAGCGCTTACACTGTTTGTTGGATACCGAATCGGACAGAAACACCAAGATGGACGACGCACCAGGGAAACACGAAAGTTGAGAAATATTTTATTGTTGCTTGTCTTCACGCTGTCCACGGAAAACTGAGTCGTATTTTTTCCACACCACTTTTGCAGGGAAGATAGCAAAGTTGAACATAGTCAGGTTAACTAGTTCTGATCGATTTGACATTTCCGAAAATGAAAGCAGTGACAGTCCGAAACCGAATTGCTACAATTCAGCAAAATTCACGGTGCTGAATAGTCTCGTGAACAGTATTTATGTAAATTAAAAACCAGAAATGAAGAAAAAGCCTGTTTCTTCACAAACTCATGTATCAATATTACAGATTCCGTTTCCAAGAAATCAATTTGATATCAATTAACAGCAACTATAGTTTACGTGCAACGGTTCTTTGCAATTTCAATCAACCAGGGTTTGTAAGGGGATGATATATTTTCTGTTGCAGTTTAGCAAATTCGTTTGATACATATACATCTTGTTGATAGTTTATAATTTATTTGGTAGCTTATTATTGTTATAAATGCTACATTTAAAGCGCACATTTTGAATCACTTAACTCACCTGTGTTAATTGCCTTTGAATTCATTTCTATATACAACTGATGGAATTCAACAATTTTGGGAATACGATTCTCCCGAACAACGGATATGAGCAACGCTTACCAAAACGCTATTGCAACTATTCTTTATTTCAAATTTTTCAAAACCACAATAACTTTTTTTAAACTCCAGTGTAATTTATTTTGACCGATAAAATTAATAGTGCATGCAATTAGTTAATCTACCAGCGTTTTCAAATGCACCTTGAGTTGGTATTTTAAGTTTACGCGAAGTTTCATAAATTAATTAAAATAAAATTACATCAATTGCTAATTGTTGCCGAGCAGTAGTAAACTAGATAAGAGGAAATTTATTTGAAATGTTTGAAAAATGTTTGAAACAATTTACTATACGATAAATGCACTTCGATTGCAACGATTGGTAATTATAAAAAGCCAATTCGT
Organism: Anopheles atroparvus; assembly: GCA_914969975.1. Taxonomy (NCBI): domain Eukaryota; kingdom Metazoa; phylum Arthropoda; class Insecta; order Diptera; family Culicidae; genus Anopheles; species Anopheles atroparvus. The sequence continues at coordinate 23,437,516 of CAJZCY010000003.1, forward strand.
GGTGTCATCTCAAACATTTTCGCAAACGGTAACGATTGCCTGATTATCCTTGTTTTCGACTGCCTCCTTGCTGGTGAGTTTTTCTTGGTCCGCCAGATAGTTCTCCCGTACCCGCTCCAACGCTTTCATGAGGTCCATTTCGTCAATATCGGCGTTGTTCATGCAATCGAGGCGCTCGCGAAACTTGCGCGTCAGCTTCTTTCGATGATAGTCCGCCTCGATGTCCTGCTTGGTGCGCGGTATCCGAAAGCGTATGCAGCAGCATAGCATAATGACGACACCGAGCACGGAACCGCAGCATAGAAACAGCAGATGCCACACACGCATCCCAAAGCTCGTCTCCGCCTCGAGGATAGCTTCCGCCTCCTGTTCCACGCTCATTTCATCGCCCATTTTGCACTCCTTAACCGAGACGGGCTGAGTTCGAAATTGTTGGGACAAACTGATTCACTGAAAGCTTGACTCCTTATAATATTGGAACACTTTAGGCAGAAGCAAAGAAATCTACTGAACAATCTAACTAGCCAAATTATTCGGAGGATGCTCTTTAATCGCCCTAGCCCAGCACGGGTTCGCATTTGCAACTGTTTCGCCTGGAAAAGAGCTGCTGTCGGCAAGCAGGCTCCTGTTGAATCCTTTAAGTCTTTTTTTTTGTGGTGCGTCCATGTGGGTGTGAACGGATGTACAACGTCCGCGTTACTCATCCTTTTAGTTCGTTCATTCATTCCATTTCCAACCACCCAACAACAGGGTGTGTTCCTTCCGCCTGAAACAACTGCTTGGAAAAAACCTCGCAAAATTAAGGAGTGTCCCACCTGCTGCTTGTTTTATTACGGACGCCACTACATTGCTGTTATGCTCCTTCTTCCCTCTCGCACACTTAAATCGGCTTCTTCGAAAGCTTCTCATTTTCTTAGAAGAAAGAAAATGTTAAAAGAGCAATTAAAAAAACAAAATTTAATAAGCTGATATAATGCTGATAATGCATTGGAACAGTGGAAGAAGTGCAAAATCAGTAAGCCCTGCTTCCCTAAATGGTATTTTTGAAATTTACTAATGGAATTTTTCGGAGCATATTTTTACACCCGCAATTATTTTGTAAATTTCATTAAAAACCCCCAATTCATTTAAATTTCGTAAATCATTCCAAAGTAAACTGTGAACAATTCTCTAGTCCCATCAGTCTTGATGGCAAGGGTATGTCTGTTTTATTGAAGGTAATTCATTCGCTCGGCGTTTGTTTCTCACTTACATTGTTGGAGCACTTTTTATTTTCCATATTGTTGGTTCACTTTCATCAATTTCTGCAATTAAGGGTACGGGGGTGGTTTCCAGCATACATTTCCCCAATGTGTTTTCCTAAAACGGTTGACAGAGTTGCGCTGCTTTTTGTAGTGGGAGAAGGTGGGGATATCCTTCCTTTAGCTACAAACTTTTTTTTTTCCTTCCTCCTTTCTACATTCATGCCCAAACGAGATCCGATTTACCCGGTCGTCATGATACTTAAATGTAGCGAGCGTCGCAGCAGGCCACAACGAACAACGTGTAATTAGCTGGCGTATCTAGTGGCCGGTGAAGGTACCCGAAGGGAACGTCGTTTAAACGATTTAAACGATCATTTTCTCTACCTTATCGTCTTTCTAGCTACAAGGAAAATATTTTCATCGATTTCTTTTTGTTCGGCTCCGGGAAGGGGTCTTTCGTTTCGCGTAACTGGTGGGGCATGTTTCCGATGGAAAGTTTTCCCTCGTTTTCCCACCAGCTCATCCTTTTCGCCGGACGCTATGGAGTGAATATAATTTGCCGCAGAAGAGCTCGCCACGCCCGCTAATAAATGCACATCAGCTTTCACTCTTCGTTTTCAAGTACAATGCGGTTCAACGACACGCGCAACCACCACCGATAACAGTTTTGCTTTCATTTTAGATTTTCTTCTGCTCAAGAACTCTGACAAAGGACTAACTGGTTAGTCTACCTAATCCATTTTATTTGCTCTCTCTCGCTCTCTATCTGTTTTCTGTCTATCTGCTCTACAAACAATGGAAGAATAGTCCCTCTGTGTGATCACCACGTGGGTCCGATCCCGAGGAGGTTAAGAAGTTGGTAAATATACATTCGTCACCGAACGTACAACACGATTGCGACGATTCCATATCTTAACTAGGATTTCCTTTAGGTTTCGGGTTCATTCTAAACTTCACCTTTCCTTAATCTTTTCCTTTTAGTCATGTTTGCGCAAGCTCGCACTCGTGTTCTAACGGCTACTAGTAATAATAGTATTAGCAGTAGTAGTGTACTAGTAAACAACGTTGCTTCTGCAGTTTGGTAAAATTGGACGAGGAAAACAATATACGCTCAGCTTCCGCTTCCCCTCAGCTGTTCGTTGCACACTTCCAACCGAGTGTGAGCAGCTCAACGATGCATCGTATCCATTTTCATTAGTATTGCATTCGTTACTATCCGCAACCGTTACCTTACTTCTTTCGTATTACTCCATTTTTAACTTCATTCTCGTCCACTAGTTCTCCTATCCTTAACGCTAGTTCTTTCTTCCTCTCAAAGTCCTTTGCTCATCTCGGCGTGGAACGGCATTGTAACAAACTAGGCTCCAGTGTGTCTGTCCGCTGGTGTTAGATCATTCATGAAGTGATTAGTAAATTGATTAGTAACCTTCCGTTTTCTTTCCACCTTCCGACCTTCCTTTTCTAACCGGAGTGCGCATTATCAAGCTTTTACATTTTTATGTCCGTATTTCCCTCGATAGTTTTTGTGCGATGTTTTGCCTCCCTGGCCTGTGGAATAATTTTGCCTACAAAACATTCTCCTAGCAGCATGTGAAGCTTCAATTTTTCTATTTCAGAAGAAAGGTGTTTGGTCATAACACACACGCTTCGTTTCATTGTTTCCGCTACAAATCTTCATTGTTGCAAATGAACCGCGTTTTGTTATTGTGACCGCGGTTCGCCTTTTTATTTTTGCATGAGAACCATCTTTTCCCGTCCCATGTTGGGTTTTTTCTGCTCTATTTTTTTCATTTTTTCATATAAAATTAATTTTACTTATCTTACTGCTAACTGCTTTCCTTCATCGTTCCTAAAACAGTTTGCCAGCGTAGAGGTGCGTTTTTGTGTAGATATTGATGTTTTGCCCCGCTTTCTCACTTGTTAATTTGCAATTGTTAATTTACGTTGGCAGCGACGTTTAAGAAATTCCGATGTATTCTAATGCATTGTTGGAAAAAGTGTGTGTGTGTATTTTGGACTAATTTTTACTATTAAATGTCAATGGGTATAGAGGCGTAGTTTGATTTGCTTCAATAAAGAATACTATTCTTGCCGTGGTTATTTATCCAAACAGGGCATGACCGTCGTGTTCTGCAAGGAGCAGATTAATTGCGTTGTTTTAATATATCCGCTCTTTCACGTTATCCAGCAATTGTCAAGGATCTTTTCGATTTTGACTGTATTTGCTTCGAATGGATGCATGTGCCCAGTTAAAAGAAAATACATTTCTTCCCACCTTACGCTTGACTGTGTGTAGACACACGGGTGCTACTGGTGATGAGTTTCGACATCGACGTTTTCAATCGACCCATTTACTTCTACGGCGACATTTCTTCATACTTCCCGTACGGGCCGGGCTGTTAGTTAGTTAGTCCAGAAGCCTTTCTGTATTACTTTCTGCATCATTGCGTTGAATTTGTTCTCACACTTTATTTACTTCGTTTGTATACTTACACATTTAACAACTAGACGTCAAATTTCAGAATCATTCCTTTCTGATGAACGTTCGACCGCTAAAAAAGAGAATTGCAACGAAACATCCATTCAGTTCAATCATGCAAACCCGAGCGGAAGGCGCATGCAATTGTGACAACGATTATTCCTTACGTGATTGTTTTCTTTTCCGTGATTTTTGGCTCCGGCCGAGCGCGATTGAGCACCTTCAAGAACTCCGATGTCTTTGCCCGCATCCGGGAGTGGATGTATGCTTTCGAACACTGCAACGAAAAAGAAGAGAACAAAATAGGAATACAAAAAAAAACAATACCCTGCTACTCCAATTGCTTCAAAAACAATGTGCTCAACTGCGTTTGAGGTCGCCAGCATCAACACTTGCCTTAATATGATAATGCAAATAATCACGGAACATGTGAATTAAATTGATCGTGTTGTCGCGGGTTTCTTTCGCGGTGTGCCTTGGGAAGAGGACTGCAAAGAAACGAAGGTTTGGGAAGAGAAATGCATCAGCATGAGGTCAAGAATAGATTTTATTTCCCCGCCTTTTTTTTTCTTTTACACGCCGCGCACCAACTTACCGAACGTAACGTAACCGATGTTTTCCCCGACCCGCGCGCCCGTGTTGGCCAGCTCCATCGGCGGTTCCCTGTGGGAAAATAATACTTGTGGTGCCGTGTGCGACGCTCTTCGGCCTTCGCGCAATTCCTGCATGAACACTTTGCCTAACACTACGTCGTCCTCGTCGCGGAATATCGTACTAAACACGACCGTCACACGGTCCGGTTTGGCTTCTACGTACCTGGAGGTGGAAGGTTAGGAAGGAATCAATATTTTAGCTTGATTATTAAGACCGTAAATAGGCATTGCTTTTGATTGAATTAATTAAAAGCCATTTCAAATTTTCCCAAGAGTGAATAAGGCGACTAAGGAAATTATCGTAGGCAAGAAGGATAGTTATCCCTTTGTCAATCGTACTAAAAGCACCGTTTAAATGCGTGTCAATAGATTTAACGATCGTGCAGGAATTGTATAGCATTAAACTCATGTCACCACGCGACACGACAGGACCTCAAAGGCATCGGTTTAGTGCCGTTGTTAGTCACTCACATTGTTTCATCATTCCGATAGTTGATTACTGCTCGTTTCTGTCCTTCGCCCTCGCCTTCGCCCTGCGTCTGGAAGTCGAAGTACTTCTCAAACACCGACGCGAAGCAGTTACGCTTCAGCAGACCGATTTTCCGCACCGTATCTTCCCAGTTTTCCGGAATGTTTTCCAGATCGACCAGCACCGACACATTGTAGCCGTCCTCGGGTGAGGTTAACAGGTCGCCGTACTCCCGCTTCAGAAGCTCATCGGCACCGTGCTCCTGCAGTTGCTTGTAGAACTTTAGCGATATACTCGTCTGGAACGCAATCGAACAGGAGGGAGGCAAAGGAAAAATTGTTAGAAACTGTATCCAAACAGAGGGTGTTTCCGGAGCAGCAGGTGAGGAGGATAAGAATGATGTACACTTTAATGGAACATTGCTTATCCTTGGGACAAGAAAAAGGGGCCTATGGTGGAAGAATTAGGAGTGAGTTTGGCATCGTTCCTAGAAAGCCGCCGTACTATTTGTAGTCGCCGTAAAATCACGTGGCGCGTTCTTCTGATTCTTCCACCTACGGTTCACTGTCCTGCCATTCCACCAATTGGATAATCGCATCGCGTACTGCAGTGTCTTATTTCCTGGTCGTTCTGTCGTTGATCCACTTTCAGCCCCTTTCGATCTAGTTACTTTCACCCATGCATGTTGTTTTGCAGGGTAGGAGATGCTTAATACCAGCTCAATTGGCCACTGTACCTACCCGCACTTTCGTTTTGTCTCCGTTGACGTTGGAAATGTGAAATAACACTCCATCGAAGTCAGCCACGGTCACATCGATTGATTCCGCCTTGATCCTGCAATGCATTAAGAAGTATGGGAACATTTTAGTGAATATCGTGTCTATAACATCCTAAAGAACGGAGTACCGATAAAACATAGTAGGTCATGGTGGGATGATCAGCATCGTATATGTTTCAAATAAACGGTTTAAAGCATAGTCTCTACAACCGGCCTACTTGAGGGGGACATTGTGCATGAATCATCCCGACTTGTGGACAAAGAAAATAGGGGTTTCGAGCCTCCACGTTCTTCGGTAAGGGAAATCTACCAGACAAGTACTTCGAAGAACAAACATGACAAACCAACAAACCAACAAGGAAGAGTCGAGTCCGATGCGTGTGAGCCCATTTTTGTATATCAGCAGTATCCGGTCGTCGTTTCATGGACGAGTTCCGACGACGTGGTGCTGTTAGTATGCATTTATTTTATTTTTTCACCCCATTTTGGTTTCTTCGTCTCCTCTGCTGATTATTATTTTATGCATGAGCTCAGCAAAAGTTTATTCAGCCTAAAACCGGGTGCTTTTAAGGCACAAGCAAACTGTTTTCGCTGCCCTAAGGTTTATCCAAGCAAGCCTTACGCAAGAACTCAAAGGTGCAGTTTTCCCATTAATTATTAAGCCTGCATTTGGTGGTTCCATTACCACAAAAAAAAAACTTTTGAACGAGATTTCGATCAGACTTTCCTTTCCGTTCCTTTAGCGCAAACCTTTAACGGTTCGAATTAAAAATGTGTTTAAAATCATATCCCAAAGAAGCTTCAGATAAGTGAGGCTTACAATTGCGCTGACACCACTTGATCGATAACGGATACTGCGAAGTTGCTCCACCACGATCTGCTTCAGATAAGACAAGCTTCGATATATGGACAAGCTGACTGAACGTTAAATGGGGGCTTACGGTGTATGCACGTATGCTCCCGTTGCCTAGCGAATGCATTCCCATATTTGGATTACGTGAGGTGGAACGAGAGTAGAAGAGAAGCTACCATAATTCGATTGGGACATCGGGACATGTTCGACTGAGCGAGCTTAGTTTGAACCGCATTTCCGCCGCAAATATCCACCACTGTGTAACAGAGGGGAGCCCAACAGCATTTTCAGCAGTAAGAAATCTCTTTGCCAAAGGCTCCCTGTTCCGATGTGGCCAGCAGTAAAAATCCGGTGACCGGAGCTGGAAAAAAATCGACAGATAAGCCGTATCAGTTCAACGTTGGGCAGAGCACACAGCGTATGGGGATGTGTTAGTGAAGGGTGACTTAAGCAGTCGAAAATTGCACCGATAACACCGATAACAAACTCTGGTTCGGAGTCTTTTTTTTATTTAACCCGCTTGGAAGGGTGTTGGCCGGAAAGTTGGGGTGGAAAAATGTGTCACATTATTTGCACGGTACACACATCGGAAGATGATGGACGTGCTTTAGATTTTCTAGGCAACTATTCCGCTCTCCCGTCGTCTTGCATCATGTTCGGGACGAATGCGATGTGTCATCCCACCAGGAGGGAGGTCGGTTTCCTTTAATGGGGCAAAACCTTAGCGGTAGATTGGACCGATTTGGGGGGGTAGGGAAAGTCGTCCCCAGGAGACCGCCGTGCAAATTTCAAACCGGGCTGCTGGGACCCCCGGGAGTACACAGAAAGAGCAGTTTGACGTTTACGATTTTTTGAGAAGGTTGCGGTTGCGGTGGCAACCAAAAAGAGCAGCGACGGGGCAGACGGTGGAATCCCGAGACTCCCGTCCAACACGATGACGTGAGTGAGCGAATGATTCGTCGTTGACGAGGCTTTGCGATTACTCACCCTGCGAGTGCATTTTTAAACTTGACTCTAAGCGTTTCCTCCACGATTCGATTATTGATCTCCAGCAGAATCATTTTTGCTCATCCAAGTGGCAATACGCGCTTCGCCCGGTATTTGTTTCGTCTCTATTTACTTATTGCTTTTTCCCAGGCAGCACTGCTTATGTGGTTGGGGATGCGTGCGGTGCAACTATACGTCCACCGTGTCTGCGCCTTGCTTTTTGGGACGTGTTTTCTCTTTAGCGAGACCGTTGTTGTTGCCACTCCTTGTGTGATCTCACATTTGCCCAGGGTCACCACCGCCACTTGCTCTTCACACTTCACTTTTTGACTTATTCCACTGGCCCACTGGATGCCGCTCGACGGATTATCTTCTATCGTAAACGTATGGAATCAATTTAGAAGAAAAAACAAGCACTTTAGGTACAGCCACTGCCCGCCGAAGCAATAAGAACTTGCGGATCGGTGAATCTTTGCCACACACTGTTGTATCCGCAATTTCGGTCACACACAAACACACGTACACATGTACGCACTACGGATGCGATAAAAAATTCCTGCTCCCGACTTTTCCTTCCCGCCCGGCACCCTGCTGGAGGAGGGGAATCGCTGAGCTGACCGGGACGTGTGTGTCACCAACGCGTTGGCGGTGAACTGGTAGGTACGGCACGCGAGCCCTATCCGTTAATTAACACGCAGGAAACAGCCAGGGAGTGCGTTGCCCTAATCAGCGGCATTCGTTTATGTCGTATTCACGCTCCGCTGTGTCAAACGCACCAAAAACCAACCGACCGACGGTGCGACCGAGCGATGATGGTGTGCGTTGCGGAAAAGCGTTTTTCAACCTTGCTTGCCCCCACGTTGGAAAAATCGCGCACGCAAACACTATCTGTGCGGAACCCGGGACTGACACAGTTTCTAACGTTTCCACTCGCGCTTCGACTCTCCTCCGGACTTCGTTCTTCTTTGCCAGTGTTACCAAGAATGTCTTTACTGTCAGGGTTGCCCTTCGTTTCCAGTTTGACAATAGAATGCTGACGTGCATCTGGCAAAGGTGTACACGCAACGAAAATGTTGGATATATGCGTTGCGACAAAATAGAATCACGATGTTAAACTAGTAAAGATTTTGCATTATTCATCCCACTTTTTGACACTTAATTAACAATTATGAAGTCAGTGCGTATTTACTAGAAATATTAAGAAAAAAAATTTCTAGCCATAACCTACCTATAGACTATAACACCCTTGGCTACTTCGTGTCATGTGTTTGACAGTTGACATCGGATTGTGTGCATTGAAGTTAAACTACGCGGTTGAATACTTCAGCCGGATATTAAATTTTAGTGGAACGGTGGATGACGCACGTTTCACAATTTGATATCGTTGCAATCCGCTTCAAAGGCTGATCGGAGGAGATATTTTGCATAATCTGTTTTAGTATAAAATAAGCCCAATGGTTTGGTAGACTACAGAAGCATATATTTTCCTAAATTAGTTGCACCCTGGGAACGGTTCCACTCGATTCTTCCTCAGAACAAACTGAATTTTGCGGTTCATATCCTCGTTGTAGATGGCCTTACAGCGCTCAAAGTTAATTCGTCGCCGGGTCTGAAATGGAAATACTTTAATCTATGCCCTTCACGTATAACTATTCGGTACTCGGGAATACTCACCTGGAAAGGCTTCTCGTAGAAACGGGTGCGACGGAACTGATCGAAAATTTCCTCCTTTCCCATAATGCGGTTCAACACCCGGCAAGCCTCTTCTACATTGCTGTTTTGCACCAAAACCGTGCGTGCGATGAACTTTACGTGCCGCATATTGGACGCTGCTGGGCGCTGCTAGCCGATGAAATTGTCGCACCTGCCGAGTGGTTGCATAAACAAGGGGAGCTTTATTAGTACAAAGTACACCATGCATTTCGCGAAAACAGCACAGTAGCGAAATTAGAAGAATCCAACATGTTCATGTTACATCACATAATGCACCCTAAACGACTTACTTACAAGTTTTATCTCAATATTTCCCCGGATAGGATAGAACAACACTTTCTCTCAGCACGTTCTGGCCCTTTTTGCGGCCCCACGAATGACAGTGGTTTGTTTACATCGTATTACTCAGCGGCACTGCAAACGAAATTAAAAGGCCAATCCCTCAAGTGCGAGAGTGTTTCCAGGTCAATCGACCCGTTTCAGAGGGGAAAAATGTCCAGCTCTGATTTGATTCATCAGTACAAAACGACATGCAATAAATTGAAGAAGATACAGCGTGTTTTAATCAAGTGAGTGTATAGCAGATCCAATTGGAATCGAACCTTTTTTTTGCTAACCGCACACCACACGATCTTTGCTTAAGGCGTTTCGGACCGAACGTGTCGGAGGTCACGGAGGAGTTTGGTTCGCTGGCAAACAGCTTCAACGAGGCGTTTCTACCGGAATATGCCGCCCTTTGCTACGTTGGGCAGAGCAAATGCGAAAAACTAATCGGTAACGATTCGGGCGAGGTTGACGCGCTCCTCCGTGCAGCGCGCCTCTTTCGCACGGCGCACGAGAAGCAGGCCCGCATGGAAACACAAAACATCTCCCAGGAGTACCACGAGGGTGCCTTCCGATGCTACACGCAGGCCCTTTCCCGGCTACCGGACAAATCGGTTATCGGGGCGGCAATCATAAGGGAGCTGAAGGAGATTTACCCGAACGTGGAGCTAACGAGCGATTTTAGCTCTCCCTGCCATCGCATCTGGGATCTGGAGCAGTCGGCGGAGGACAGCCTGGCGGCGAAAGACTACGTGGGTGCGTTCGAGAAACTGTCGGAAATTTACGACGATGTGGCCGAGCGAAAGTGTGGTGCCCTCTACCAGGACGTAGTGAATCGGATCGAAGTGTCACGATTGCTGCTGCTGTGCTTGTTGCAGCTTCCACCGTCGGTACGGTACGATCATAAATTCATCGAGCGATACTCAACGATCGGCGACGGTGGTGGCCAGCAGCGTCAGTCGCAGACTAACGTGGGAGAATCCAGCAACGGACAGCAGGCGCAGCTTCCAGAGGATCTCGTATTTCTGCTTCAATCACTCGTGGTGTCCTGCCAGGCGAAAGACATCGATTCGTTAATATCGGCCCGGGATGAACTATGCCAAAGGGCAGACTTGACCACCTCCCAACAGGAGCTTCTCAAAGAAGTGGTCGCGAAGTATGGCAAATGATATTAGATGTGCCAGTGGAAAGATTGGAGATATTTACTATAAGAAACATAATTGTAAATATTAGAATAACGATTACTACTTTACATTTGTCCACTGGTCGATGGATTCGATCATGCAAATCAGCGTTGCGCCCTCATTAGACGAGCATACACATCTCCGCTCATTGCTTTCCGATGGCTCGAAAGAAATAAACGTAACTTGGTATTATTATCCAACAGTATCACCACAAATGTACTATTTGATATTCTTTCTGTGTGCAGCTATGATTTCAAAAATTTAATTTTGTTGAAATTCCGACCAACATATTCAGAAAGAAAGCGGTATTCAAATACCTGCTAGTAATCGTGCGTATTTTGTCGTCTGCCGTTGGCGATTCAGTTGCAAATGGAAAACTGGACAAGCAACACAAACAGAAACGTTCAGCATTTCCAACCAATTGCAATGAGTCCTACAACAATCCTTGAGATCATAGAACAAGTGAAGATGAATGTGATGGCAAAGTTTTGTCATTTTATTGCCAGTTTACAGCAGTCAGTGTATTGTTTTACGATTCAAACTCGTTCAAATAAATACATACATATATTGAGCCAAACGGGGAACATAAATAAACAAAAGCCGTTTATTTGAGAGCATTGCTTCGCAGATACCTGTATGCCGTTGAAATTTGCACATCGGTTTTCCGCCAATTCACGTTGAACGGGGCTGAAAACTGATTTACCGATTTCTGCAGCAGAAGGTACGCAGAACGATCTTCGAAAATTTTGCATGTGTCCCTTGTAGTCCAATAAATCATTTCTTACCCTAGAAATGGGGTAACTTTTTCTCTGGCGTACCTGAGATGTTTTTTTTTTGCCCGATCCCTATTCTTACAGGATTCCCTCGGTTGGAAAATATATCCCACCGGGGTTGAATCCGGAGGTCCGATGTGTGCGTGCGGCTAGCCCTTGCTAGGACTTCTCGGAAAACGGGGTGTGTTGAGAAAGAAATAGAACCGAGGGGTAAAGGGCGATTACGTATATTTCCCCTCTGCATGGATGTGCATTCGAGTACAATAATACCGACCCTGGGGTCATAGGAATTTAAAGCCATGCCATCCATCAGGGTCCTAAAGGTGCCCGTAGTGGTGTGCGTTGATTTTTGCGGAAAGCGGTGCAGAAAGGCTGGATTATGCGTGCTGCTATTGGAAAGGAAAAATAGTCTTATTTTGATGCACGCAGAGGCAACAGTTCCGTCTGAAGCTGCCCGTGATCGCGGTGTGATTCTTATTCGATAAAAAGACGAATAATTGTTGGTCATTCCATGTTGGAAATGCAGGGAGTAAAGCAAGACCAGACGATACCAAAGGGTTCTGCTGGTGCAATCAAGTGCTATCCACCGTCTTATGAGAACGCAATGAGAACAATGCCCTCGGCAATCGTACCAACGAACGAAGTGTCGTCTGGTGCCGGTGTGTCGATGCAAACGAATCAAACGCTAGCACAGAGTTTCAGTGAAAGTAGCAACGACGGCAACAGCAACAGTAGAAGTGATGACGTTAGTCAATCAAACGAAAGCAGCATGGCACCGACACGATACTACACGCGCCAACACGTTTCGCAGAAGCCGGCCGGCCACGCAGGATTGCCTCGGGCTCCTTCCTGGTTGCTGATCGAGTGGGAAAGGCCTCACGGTGAACCGTATAGCTACGCCGTAATTGCATCGACACAGATCGTCGACCGTGTGCCCGATCGTCCCGACCAATCGGTGAGGAAAGGAGAAAAGGAGAAGGATACCGAATATTACACCGGGAATTTAATCCACGTTCAACGAGGACAACATGTCCTACCTGCCACCATCGTTATGGTTTCCGGTATGCTTTGAGGCTTGAGCCGGGGGTTGTTGGTTGTAATGTTCCTTCCCGTTACAGAGGACAAGAAATTCATCGAGACGGAATTGCGGCAGCTGCGGAAAATGGCCGCGAATAATTTGAACACGAAACTCAACCCGCAAATGCCTCCGGTGCAAAGGCAACAGAACTTTACCGCTTTGGACCACCACCACACCGGACAACAGATGCATAGTCCTATGCACCGAAACGACCCCAACTGGGCTGTGCAGTTCCCGGATTGGAAACACTGTGTTGCTTCGCAGCACCACGTGGAACATCAGGGCACGGTAAGCTGAGCTGAGATCAATGCATGGTTTTTTTCTGTTGGTTGAATTTAATCGTATTTTTTACAGGTTCCCGCAAAAAAGAGACAACGCCATGATTCTTCGTCCAGCTGCAGGGACCCCTTATCTCCTTCTCCAACCACTGTGGAGGCTCGCTCAAGCGAACAGAGTACCGTGACTGGCCACAGAGCGGGGGCGCTTTCGGCGGAACGCATTATCACCCCTCGGAGCGACCGAACGGCGCGCTCGAACGCGGTTCAACCGATGACGTTCGATCAGCAAACGCAAACGATCGGCCCGGCGTTCTTTGGGGCGACTGGTAACGATGCACAGCTAGGTAAGGTTATATCGTACCTCGAAAACATCATGGCGGAACAGAAGAGCTGCCAAATGGAGCGCGAGTACGATCGAAAGCTGCTACACGATCTGCACGAAAAGTTGATGGACCAGGAGCGAATGCTCAGGGGGATCAAAGAGAAGATTGCGTTGCAGCGCAACCCAAACCAATCCAATCCGGGTAATGATGGAGCAGATCCGAATAGCGTTTCGGCTGACGGTATAGGGTTGGAGTTGTCGCTGATCGATCGCTGCCTTATGACGGATGAAGACGGACGGTTGCTTGGCGAGTATCGCTGTAATGAGGCCGAATTTGTCGAGAATTCAGCTCCGGCAACGATGGCCGAAGCACACCTGGATGCCAATAGCAACCAGAGCTGGATGCCATCGATCGACGCGATGGCAAAGAACGTACATGGGGCAATCAGTAGCACCGCATCAATTGATCTCCCATCCGTAGGAGTAACGACCCCAACGGTGGGCGCCATCTACGCCACCGTTGAGTCAACGGAGAACTACGTATTTCCTTCCTCCGATCAGCGCACAGTGTCAGGGGAGAGCGGGGGTATCGCAGTTTACAACAATACGTCGTGCGTAAGACCAACCACAACGGGCAAGGTGAAAAAAATTGACTTGATCGATGATTTGAAAAAAGATTGGGAAGATGAGGAGGCGGAGCTCGAACGAAGCAATGGTGATGAAGAGAAAAGCCCGTCACGATTGGCTGAGACGGCGACATCCGATTCGGCAAATGAAATGGTCTCGATTGGAGCTCACGGCACGCTAGTCAAGCAGTCAGCGCTGCAAAAGATCAACTGGTCCAACTATAAAAGCGCCACCCGGAAGCTGCTGATGGAAGTGTTTGGCCGAGAGAAGCTAGCGACGCACTCGCTCAGCGGACGACCGTCGCCGGCGTTGCGCGGGAATGCGGACAAACCGGTCAAGGATCGTCTGGAGGCGAACATGGTGGCCGACGTAATGGAAATGGTGTGCAAGAGGTGCAATATAAACGAGGCTCTAGTCCGGAACGTCATCACGGCTAAATGTGCCGACGAGAACAAGATGAGGAAGCAAAGAGCGGGTCTACTGCCAAAGCGGGTGGAGACTACCAAAGCGGCCCCTCAAAAGGTGGAACCGGACTCTGTTGTTCCTGTTGTTGTCGACAACAAGGAAAACATTTGTTAATCGGACGAGGACGAGGCAAGATAAGGCCATGGGCATCTACTAAGCTACTCTAATTTATTTACCCAAGGTTACCACACACGAGACGTTTGCGCACGTTGTACTCGTGGCCAAAGAGGATTTGTTCTGCGCCATATCCGGGAGGTGCGTACCATTGATCACCTGCAAAGATAAACAAAATGTACAGTATTGTTTTACTGTTTTAATTTTATGGCAGAGCGAAACAATCAGCCGCCGTTCGGTTTATTAAAGAAAAAATGAATTCCGTTTTTCAATACGTTTGTTTTTTGTTTTCTTCAGTTGTTTTTTCGTTACATGAATCGAGTTTTTCTCACGTTTCGAACTTCAGTTGTTTTGTCTACTCTATTTTTGCTTGACTACCACACAATCGATACACAGATCAAAATGTCATTGGGGAGAGAAAAAAATCAAACAAACAAGTAAACCAACGAAACAACATTACCGCCCAGAGTGTTTCTCTGGCTCGGTTCAGTGCCCCGCTTATGTCCTACTAACTATCCTCGCGCTCTTGGACCTAATTCAATTGGGCACATTTTGCAGTGCCGTTCGTTTTTACAATAGTTTTTTTTCTTCCTCTTAATTTAACCTAACGAACCCACATAAGAATCTCATCGTGAAGGATTATCTCAAATTATTTCCTGCTATCCACGAAGGATATACTTAGATGGTGCGCCTCGGAACCTGACTTGGTTGTAATGGAAAAAATATTTCACCTATCATTTCATTTGCTCTAAGAGAGTAAAGCAATCCCCGCGTTTATTTGCATGAAAAACAAATACAATGGGTCTCGTTTTAAAGTATCGCACGATGTATTGGAAATAGTAAGTAGGAGTAACCGGATAAATAGTACGGAAATTGGCAGCGTATAGGGTTATTTTATGGACCCGCACAGTGCAGAGATAAATCGAAGCGATCAAATCTAAATTGACAAGGCATAGTAGAAAAATGAAAGAAATTTTAACAAATCGAGTTTCCCAAACGAAGGAACCCACGCTGATCTTGCGCGTTTCACTCAACGCATTTTCCTCTCCCACCCATCCCTCTCTTTTTTTTCTTCAGTTCTGTTGCCTACTCTTGCACGATAATCGTGTTCTCTGTGTCACCCCCACATTCCTGCTGCTTCAGCAGCAGTGCGTCGTCTAGGATTCGTTTGATTTTGTCCCCCAAACGAATGCTATCGCCATCGTCCACGCTCAGCCGTTGCGTTGTTTTCGACGTGACGTCCACAGCTGCGGCTGCAACGTCCGCTACCGTGGGACCACTGGCGGTCAGGGGCGAAATTGCGTCGGTAGCCATCACCACCGGAAGCTCTATCGTTTGCGTGCTGAGCAGATTGTCGCTGCCCGGCGGGTAAATGGCACGAATTACAATGGGCTGAGGTGTGACCACGGTGTCGCGATCGTCGTCATTCGTCGTCGTTGGCGGCGGTAGTGCGTTTACAGTGGTGGTGGCCACCTTGCGGCTCGGAGTGTCCTCCGGCAGCTGATCGATCGACTCTTGCGACTGATAAACGGAGGACGACTCCTGGGACGGCATCTCGGACAGGCTCGTCTGTTCCGTGTGGATACCGCTGTCCTGCGAGCCGTTCTCGCTGTTTGTACTTTCCGTTCCCTGCTTATTGTTGCAGTCCTGGTTCGTGCGTGAAGAGGAACAGAACAAAAAAAAACAACAATTAGTCAGAACATTGTTAATCGTCGTCCTGGGATGGTGCGGTCCCTCCTAGGGAACAATGGTTGCGGTTGGTTGGACTGGCGGTTAGCAACGGTTTATGACAAAATGACACACAAAAACGACGTTCTGGTGGTTGGCGTAAACAGGCATCATATGAAATGAAGGGGGACAACTTCTCTAAGTAAGTAGAAAGGACAGCTGAGGTGACATAGATGAGCGCGCTATGCTTTGTTCACTAGAAACCACCACTCAGAAAAGATACACAACATTGAAAGGGGTGAAGCTGATGATCGAAAGATGACGATAAATGGTTGAATTAAAATGAACTTGACGTATTGTAAATCATGTTTATTTGAAGAATAAATGAGTTGCGCGTGAATGGGAAACATCATCAGCGAGAACAAGTAGGGATAATTTAACCGCAATCTAAAGAATGTGAAAGGAGCTAATTGAACGTTACTTGCAGTCACCGTTATTACACCATTGGAAACCTAATTGCCGAGCTAGCCTTTTGGAATGTACAGTAGAAGACAATCAAAACTCAATCATCTAGAACAGCAACCATCGGATCAAAACGAGAGGAGAAAAGATAACTCGTCGCAGCAACGCAACTACGGAACTAGAACACTAACAGACTAATATTGACCTATGAAACTGAGGGAGGGAAAAAAATCGTCGATCCATCGATCGTCTATGACGCTATAAGGGATGCACTATTGGTTTGATTGCGAACTTTGTTAAAGTAAATTGGAACGTTATCGAACGATTATCAGAGAAGGAAGAAAATGGAACAGCAAAAACATAAAACAATCTAACAGATGAAACAATAGTTTGAGCAGTATACGACAGATATCGATCATTTGTTTGGTGGGTTATCGGCGGCACGTACATTAAACTAACATGTACACGACGGATTACCTGATGGAAGATTGGTTCACGGGGAAGGATTTTGGATACTTGGGGACATTGAAGAGGAGAAGCATACGTCTGGATACAAGAGCTCGTGAGTTTTCTTTCGGCAACGCCGATGCGGGTTGAGGTCAGTTGAAGAGATAGAAAAGAATTCTAAGGTGGGAAGGAGGTTCTAGCAATAGGCGACACCCCAAATATTATTACCACCGTTATTGATCGTTTCGATGATATCTTCGATAGCCTAGTTTGGTGTGGATTTAAGACAAGCGTTTTTAGAAGAAAAGAAAAAAGAAACAGCTTATCAAAAGGGTTGAGAAAGATAAGGATTTTTCGAGTACGCCTTATCGTGCTGTCCCCAGTGTTGGTTGGGTGGACTAGGGTAGGTAATGGGAAAGTAGAGTTTAAACTGGTTGGTATAACTCTTGTCAATGTTTTGTAAAAGGAATTTTAATACACAATTGTAGAAAGAAACACCTAGCCATTTCAATAGTTACTAATCAACTTCAAACTTGGGCGTGAAGATTATATAAAGGCAGCAATAAAAACCATACGAACGAGCTACGCCTCCTAACAGCCGCTATTAATGTTCAATTTGTAAGAAACTTCCTCTAGCGCCATACCCCAAGACCTAATTGAACAAAATACTTCTATGCGAAAAATTGATCGTACTCCACCTATCTATCTATCGGTACAATGAAATTTGAAGATGTTCGAATATGAACAACGCTATGGAATAAACTGGAAACTCCAAATAGGAAGCATGTCGTATACGGTTACATGTCGAGCGTCTAAGTTTAATTTAAGCAAGTTTCATATCAATCGGAAATCGTTTAAACGCAACGCTAGTACTCTTATATGACGGGAGACATATTAATTCAATAGAAAAGAAAAAAAATCCATTGGCATTAAAAAAAATAATCAAATTTTCAATTCAGAATAAAAAAAAAAATTATATAAGAAATAATAGAGTTTTAACAAATTATGTTTCTGCTACAAAACAGCATTTTTGGTTGAACTAAAAAATTACTTTTGTACTGCGCGTTTTATTGCATACCACAAATTAAAAAAAATAACTGAAAGAAACCCAAATATCGAATCGAATCAAACGAAGTTGTATTAAAAATTTCAAACGAAAGATGCCAACGAACCAAAGAACTCAAAACTAACGCAGAAATAGTTGGTGTCACACTTACGACCCTGTATCGTTCGACAACGCCAGTACGCAGCTCGGAATGCAGACCAAAAGTCCTGTGGTCATAATTTTGCATGGGGTGTATGATCGATCGATTGGTACGGTTTCAAGATCATAATACAATTACAGAGACGGTATTTGGTTGGTTTCCGATTCCAAAACCATCTCCGAACCGAGCAAACAGTGATCAGTTAGGTCGCAGGACCAGGAGTAACAATGCAAAGGTTCGCACAAAGGATTTGTCGTGAAAGAGCGAAGCAGAGAAACCCCGAGAAACCGAAGGAGTTTATAATGAGAGAAAGAGAAATGTTTAGTAAAGCAATTGTGTGATTAATAATTTTGCAGAAGATTTGAAGCAAACGCGTGTGTTGAGCTGTTGGGTTTAGCAGAGTGCGGAAGGAGTTGTAGTATATTATATATCAGTAGACAAGTTCAATGTCGTGTGTCTTTGGTTGTTTGCGGTATGTACATTTTTTTTTTAAGTTGTAAAAAGTGAAGAGTAACGAGAACGAAGTAGTATCAAAAGAGTAATATAGAATATAGAATGTAAAGAACTGAGAGTTGAAAGAGGATAGTGTGAAAAGTCGAAAAATCTAGGAACAAAGAACGAATAGAGTAAAAAAGAAGAAGAAGGTATCGTAAGTCGAAAAATCTGTTTCTGTACAAAATGAACAGGAGAGGAATGTATGAAGCAATTGATTTCACTCTCATTCCTCAGCTATAAATTCAGAGTTTGGTTGCTCACTTTCTACCACATCCACCATATGTTCTGGGAGTGGAAAAAATACTATAAATGGAATAGACAAACGGAATTTTTTGTGGGTTCATTCTGTTGCGACACGTGTAAAAGTAAAATTCAAAGTGCTGCTGCAGTGTATCTCAGTGCTTGTGCTTCTAGTTTGTTGCATGATGAGCTGGTTGGTAAATGTTGTTTATGCTTTTCACGCTTTGAAAGTTTCAACTGAAGGATATTTTTCAACTTGATTACTGGGAGCGCAATCGTACCGCTGATAAATGGTGTGCAGCATGGCGTGTAGGTATGTTGGTATGTGTGTAGACATGTACTGATAGCTATGTTTGCACAACACCAAGAGAATATCTGTACCATGGAATGCTTTTCTTTAGGCCAATATTTAAAAAAAGATCACTTCTCCAGGCCAGATACTTTCTTGAATGGGTTGGAGAAGAGTCCTAGTACCAGGAGGTAAGCAAACGGTACGTACCTTTTTCAGCGTACTGGGAGGAACCTGTAGATGGACCTTCCGCTCGCAGAGTGACCGAAGCAGCGCGATTCCTTCGGAGCGGCTGTGGCTGAAACGATGCTCCCAGGCGTCCAACAGACGGTTGTAGTACCGAGGATGCTCGGTATAGCCAATGTACCGATGGCTATTCGGAGCGGGCAGGATCCTTTCCAGCGGCGCACTGCGTGCAAGTTCATCCTCTGTCAGCAGCAAGCAACGCACGTCATCGGGCGTCAGTTCTTCCAGTATTGTGTTAAGATACTAGAAATGCGAGAGAAACACAAATTTAGGACACGAAAGCACACGATCAAGATTTCCCTCCAAGAATTCACTTACATCCTCCCGTGGCATGTCCTTCTGGATGAATTGCGTGTGTTTCAGTCGTTCAACCTTCGATAGGCCGGTAGTGTAGATGCGCTTATCGAAACAGAGTGGGCCTTCGATGCCCTGCTCTTTCAGGATATCTTTTTGCTCCGCCATCGGTATCCTTGGGGGAATCTACAAAGAACAACCAGTCAAGGTGCTGCTCGCCAAAAGCTTAACAGCAATTACGCTTCATCGAGTCTCACCTGATACATGACCGTATTTAGCAACGCCTTCACCAGTGGCCCTTTGACACGCAGATCCAACGACGAAGCCGAGTGGAGCGAGGGTGAAATGTTAACCTCGAGCAGCCACGGCACCAGCTCGGAGTCGAGCAGCACGTCGATACCGAACAGCTCGTAGCAGTTGTACTTGCTGCCGACGTTCACCTTCGACATGGCGTGGATGGGTCCCTCGCCGGCCAGGACCGTGCGCAGGACGAGATTGCGCAGGGCGCTCCACAGCCGGTCGACGTTGATGCCCTGCTCGGTGAAGTACGACCAGAGCGACTTGATCGTCCACTTGTGACCCTGGCACGCGTCCGCGTCCTCGTTCTGGCTGTAGTTGTTCGACAGCTTGTTAATACTGTAGTTCGTTAAATGCATGTACCGATCGTTGAGCGTCTCCGATTTTTCGCTGTACTTGACCGAGGCGAACCGAGCCAGCCCGTCCGTGTGCATGTACACCCGCAGCGGGTTCATCGACGTCACGAGCACGTACAGGCGCAGGTCGAACTTGCTGCCGTTGATCAGCAGCGGCCGCTCGATATACCGCTGCACGATCAGCGGCTTCCGCTTCGGGATCTGGGACCACCGATTGACCACCTTAATGCCGGTGCCGCGCGCCGACGCCGGCGGCTTGATGATCCATTTGCAGTTGCGCTGGTTGTAGCGCGGCCACATTTGGCGCAGCATCTTCAGGTCCTGGGGTATGATGTAGGTACGGGGCATGAAACCGAACTCCTTCTTGCCGTGGCGGTTCATCTGCGTCTGCAGGTTGCGCCACACGCGATCCTTCCGCCCGATCTGGAAGCTACCGGGCAGGTGATTGAACTTTTGATACGGCCGCAGCGTCTTGAAGCAGGTGCTCTTCATGTGCTTGCCCCATACACCAACCCAGTCGTTTGTTTCTGAAACGAAATTTGGAAGTGGAATAAATTAAATCGTAAAATATCCGCCAATGAACGAACCCCCCCCCCCCCCATTTATTCCTTGTTCTACTTACTTTTTAGTAAACGGAAACCACTGTTGATCAGCACCTTCCGCACGACGATCGGCGTGATCAGTGTCAGTTTCCACTTCAACACCTTATGGATGGACGGAGGCATCGGGGGCCCTTTTTCGTCGTGTTCGGCAAACGTCAGATAAGGCGGAACGTAGGGAAACAAACTCGGGGCCAGCGGTCCTGCCGGGGCGTACCCTCCCACCACGCCACCGATGGACGTAACGACCGGTGTCGCTTTGCCCCCGAGCGAGGGCGACGGCGAGCCGGAGTGCGACTTCGGCTTCTGGTACGCTGCCGCCAGGTACGACCGATAGTTATCCTCGGAGTCGGTAAGCGAATCGTCTAGCACCTCATCACCACCGATCGCAATCTCGTCGTCCAGATCGTCGTCCTCCCCGTTGCACTCATCGTCCAGATCGTCGTCATCGTCGTCGTCACCGGCGTCCGACTGATCGATCGTTTCCGCGTCAAGGTCCTGCGTGTGCACCGACTCGCCACCACTGGTCCCGATCGACACGCCGGACGGCGTCGGCGAGGTACTACCGTTCGGATGATGCAACACGCCAATGATGGCCGACGTGGTCCCCCTGGTGCTCGGTTGCGGAGAAGCCGACTTGCGCCTGGGCTCCGAGGTAACCGGTGTGCCGACGATGCCGGTACTGGTCAGGGTGCTGGCTAGTTTCGGTTTTAACCGACTCGATGCGAGCCGGTTGGCACGCACGGCCAACTTGTTTGAGCGTAACTGTGCACCGCCGGCCGCACCAGATAAGGCTTTTGAGGATTTGGTGCGCTGCTGGTGGCCGGCGGTGGGACTGACGTCCATCGCTTCCACTGCTGCGTTTGCTATTTTCGATGGCGGTGAGTCTTTTTGGCAACTGACAGCCGCTAGTAGCGAGGACGAGGAAAGTGTCGCCGGCGAGGATGAACTGCCGAACTGCCCGTCACACGCTTCCTCTCCCCCGGTGAGCATCGCAAGAGATTCATCGGCTTCCAGTGTTGGCGAAATCGTATCGCGCGTTCGTTTAAGTGTATTCTGAAGAAGAAAAACCGACGCTCGTGAGAATAAAAATGATTTTTCGGGGGTTTTAAATCGATTCACTTACATCTCGACTAAACCGATCGCGCTGACCGGACAAGGTGGTCCGCTGTCCGGTCAGCAGACTACTGCTGCCAGCAGCACTCCCGAAGCTGCCACCGTTGTTGTGGGCACTGTGGTAAAGAAACTCCTGCGGTTCCGACTCGCTCCGGGCGCGCAGCTTTCGCCCGCTGCGCTCGAGGATGGTGGCTCGGGTGGCAAAGTTCGCCTCCAGATTGCGCGCAAAGCGTGACTCCAGCTGCCACTCGTTTGGCACGTAGTAGCCGCCGTTCCGGCGGTCCTTCCGGAATCCATCCAGCTCACTCATGTACACGTCCTTCGCGTTCACTCCGCCGTGGTGCGGATTGTGCTGGTTGAAGTGATTCTGCGCGACGTTTTCCTTCGACAGGCCCAGGCCGGCGGAAGCGTTCACTCCGATCGTTGGCAGTAGATCATGGTTCGCTAGTGGCAGTACTTTACGGGGTGCCTGCTGCTGCTGCTGCAGTGAAAAGGACTCGATGCACAAACCCCCGGCAGTCGCGGAGGCAGGATGGTCGTGGAGGGCAGTGCTGCCTCCACCGACCCCGGGAAACTTTTGCTTTTGATGGGGAGGCGGGTGATGGGGAAGCAACTTCTTCGCTTTACTACTACTGCTGCTACTGCTACCTCCCTGCTGCTCCACCGCACCGTAGAGTAGCGGGGCCATTGGAAGACTTTCACTGCGACAGCGCCGACGTAACGGTGGCGGTCCGTTCGGCAGTGTGCCGTTCGACACACCGGCCGGGAGCGGCTGCTTCAGCGCTTGCAGACGAGTGGCACCGACGGCGGAAGATTGCTGCTGGGCCTGAAGTGACGATGTTGGCGTTGGCGATCCGTTCTGTTTGAAGTCCATTATGGTGGCAAATTTGGTCGTTATCTGAAAGTGAAGCGAAAAAGAAGGATCGAACGATTAGCGCATGGTGCTGTAACACTAACGTGGTCGTTTTGTTTTTCTCTCCTCCACTGGGTCAGCCCGATTCGCTCGGGCGTTTTTGGTGACCAACGGAGCGTGAACGTAACGGAACAAAATATGGCAACAATAAAGAACAGCATGTCAAAATGCAGTTAACTTAAAAAACGTGTAAGGTAGCTTTTAAAAAATTGTTGTTCACTGATATAATATTTGCTTTTTTTTTGCACATTATAAGAAAATAACATAGAAATCACTCGGTAGAGTAATTCATTCATTACACTTTGCAGCAACCATCCGCAGCACGAGTACAGCAGCGTGACGAGTATTTTAAGAATGCTGTCGAACATACTGGCCGTGTAAAACTTCGGCCCGGGTCGTGCCGGCCACCACTAGACGCGCACTGCGACTGACTAATCGTCGCGGTGGTCCGTCTGCACACCCACTTTCCGCCGGTTGGAAATATGACCTCCTGCAGTTCGCGCGAGTCGTAATCGACACTTTCGACTTGGGGCAAAGGGGGATGGGAAACCGCTCGTCGTTTATGTTGTGTGGAGGGATGGACAGGAGGAAGAGGAAGGAGATACGGTTCCCGGCCGCTGGCGATCCGATCTGATTTGACAGTGCGCAGTGTAAAACCATGCGGTCGCGGGCGCGCTGTTGAGCGACTACTCTATCGTTTTAAGAGCGGAACACACCGGCTTGCCGTCGTTTTTGCTGACGTACTTCTTCTCTTTTCCCCGTCTTCGACTCTCCCGACAGGCCTGATGTGGTGATTGTGGATGAACTGATGAGAGTCTTTTGCGTCTTTGTATATTTTTTTTTTAGTTTGTGCTCCGGCGAGGGGCAGATTTCAGCGACGAACCGCACCGGCAGTTCTAATGGAGCCGATTATTACCGTTTGCTACTTCTCCTTACATACCATCTTTCTCTCTCTCTCTCTCTCCTTCACACACATACATACGACGAGATTGCGTACACAGAGGGACGAACCGAACACGCGGTTGGTACGGGACAATTGTTAGATCAACTCCTCTAGCAACGTCGCTAGAGTTCCGTCACAACACTCGTAAGGTAAATGCCTTGCCATGCCCGGGTGTTGAATGGGAAGTATGGTGGGTACACGTGGGAGTGTGGAAGGTGGCGCGTATTTACTACGACATCAAGAATGTTGCTACTAGAGAGATGACCGGATGCTTGCGTAGCGTGTTCGCGTTGCGCTCTATTAGATCTTTGAACGCAAGCGCCGAAGCCTTTATCTGTTGTCTCTCGCTCGCGGAACAGAAGGAACAGCGGAAATGGAACAGGTCCACCAAAACGCGATGCGTAAAAAATACGTTACACGAGGTACACGGGCAAGGTCTAGGAGAAGGTATATGTTTTACCACGCCGTCACCGTAAAAGGGGTCGCGCGAGAGGCGTGCAAAAGCGCAGCTCGCCTCCTCTTTCGGGTGGTTAAGGCTGCGATTCCGATTCGAACGTCGAATAATAACAAAAAGACACTCACGGTCAACACGCCGCGGCCAGACGGGAAAGGCGAGCCGTTTGTGTAGGTTACTTATCTGCGCTCCACCGGTCGTTGGCGGCCACCCCACCGAATCCGCGTTCGTGGAGTACATTATAAGGCCGGTCACTCACTCTCCAACGGCGATGATCATATATCCAAGCGTTCTCCGCGATGCGCACTCCACGCACCCTAAATGCTTAACACGCTTTACGCGTCGGAAGTGGCGAAGGAGTGCAGATGGGCGCTGCTCTAGCGAACCGCGTGCGAAATGTCTGATCTAATTGACAGCAGCGTCAGTCCTCTCAGAGTATAGACCTGTACTCCTAACCTCAACGTTCAGTCATGCGGGACGTTAGTGTTACATATTGACCGACGATGATCTTCTGATGGTGGAAAGAACTTTTACTGCTATAATTATCAACAGTAACGTTGAATCGTCGGAGACCAACGGTATTTTCTGTACTAAGAACCCCGATACCCCTATTAGAAGCATTAAGTTTTTTTTAAATGTGAAATGGCGTACATCAGCATAATTTATTTTAACATTTAAAAGCAAAGGTAAAAGTATTATGCGTTCACCTGGATTCGTAATGTTTCTTCAATCTTGTGTATTATTATATTCAATTTGATCGATTTTGCCAGAAACTAATTTGATGAATTTACTTTCCATTTTTAATCCCTTGCCAGCGCTGTTGGCTACTTTTATAGCAGCCCTCCGTGGCAGTGGCAGGGGATTGCGCTTGAACAAAGAAAATCACCGTAGATCGGCGCGTTTGACCGGATTCTGCAAATTTGGCTCGCTCTTGATCACCCATCCCACGGATCGTCAGTGTGTCATCGACGGGCAGTAAGCAGGCAACAGCATCAACCCCGCCGTCGTCACGCGGCCACCATTAAAATGAAACGAGTTCATTTGATCTGTCAAAAGGCGGAGTGCTTCTCGCGTGCTCGATGATCCCCAAAGCGGCGCAGGTCGAGTCGAGGAGGTCTTGCGTGTTATTCCGTTGGGCTTAAGGTGGAGAGCAGTGCTGGTAGGGGAGGCCCCAACAGTAACAAAAACACTCTCTTCTCTCTCGCACCGTCATCGACATTGACCGCATTGTGCAGCCCCGCTTGGGTGACACTTAGCTGTCGTCGCGATGCGATTGAGCGGACGCTGCCAACGGGAGCTGAAACGCGGCGAGTCGCTGACAAAATCCACGCCAGACCACCAGCATCACACGTTCAGGTTTAAGACAGCCTCGAATGGAACATGGAAGCGGGGTTCCCGTTTCAAGGTTACAACAAGCGAAGCCGAGCAGCGGCGTACGCGGAATGTCGAACTCAAATTCCAACGCAGTGGGGGAAAGAAAGTGTAAGAAAGGAGTGGAAGCAAAAATGTGTCCGAAAGAATGTAGAGACTTTCCACACTCAGTCGGAAGGGAATTTACTAAAAAAATATGGTAGATTTTAATGACCCACTGATGATCTTTTTGGACGTAGAAAATGTGGAACAAACTTGGAGCTGCATTCATTTCCAGAGAATGTACCAGTTTTTAATCTAGATCATTATTCGAAAATGATTACTGCTAACTTGTAAAATCGATTCACTGAAGCACCATATTACTTTAATACTAATAACGCCACAATCAGGACGATCTGAACTGTGTTTTAAAGTAACATCGTAGGTATCCTTTCTTTCTAAAGTATAGTGCTTTTTAATTATCCGGCGGTAAATGCTGAGCAAAGCGTGATATGCAGGAGAAAGATACTGACGTGAAGCTGGAGTAAATTAAGCAATCATACATTTTGGACAACTACATATAATAAAAAAAAATTAAAAGTTCGTTTGCTTTAAGTTTACCACTCAAGTAGGTTCATATATATCAAAATTATTGTTGAGAGGTTGAAATGCTGATGCCCCGATGATGGTCGCATGAATATCAAAATATTTATTTCATAACGGGCGTATTTTGTTTTCACCAAACTGAGTGTAGCAACACCAGCCATATTTCGTATGTAGCTTAGCTTAAACTATGTTGGTTTGTATTATAAATTGAAAACAATCGTCCATTTTCTTCATGGGAACATAACAACATTCAACATTCGCGCCCGGATGGAGAAGAAAAATCACCTGTGACGATCGTGACACGCTTGGTCTGTTCTGTATCGGTTCGAATTACTGAGAAAAATGTGACCTCCTCTTCCACCCTGCCCATCGTATGCAAGGGATGAGGCCGTTATGGACATACACCTTAGCACAGGCGGACGCAAACACGTTTTCCAACCACGAAGGAGGGTTGAATCTACCAACAAAACAATCCGTCTCACCTACGCAAACACGTCTCGGCTGCGATGGCACTCGGCCGGGATCCCGCACGGCACGGAACGGCAATAAGTGGCTGCTGGTCCGAGACGGAGAGCCGAGGTTGATTAATTGGAAATCATTTCGTGTACGAGGTTTCCTCCGCCGGCAAAAATGGCGTGTGTGAAAAGGGAAAAACATACATCCGACGAAAAGAAAAACCTTGTTTAACAAACAGCAAACGTTAATGTTACCGACAACGGGCCGCGTGCGGATGGAGACGTTGGAAGGGAATAATTCCTTCGTCGGCAAATGGAGACGCCTAGTGGTTGGAAAACGTTGTCTCCGTTGAGTCGGCGATTCCCATGGCTGTTTATACCCCTCACGGTAGATCTTACTGGAACGCTGATCTAATATTTTCAACGATCGTTAAATTTATGCGTGGGATACGCAGACAAAATAATTTTGGCGCAGGAATTTCATTCGAATATTTCATTTCTTGATTCTCCGTGTGCCGGTGCAGAAGGATTTAGAGCCCGTTAAATGTTTTCATTGGTAGACATTGTGAAAGTATAAAAAAAGTTAATTAAATTCCACTAATGCCATTTTAAAACTTCTTGTCTATGAACAACCGGGCGCCTACTTTGACCTGATTACGGTGCGAGATTTTATCCTTGCAATCCACCAACACCGACAAAGCTCCAGGGTGCACTCGGTGGCTTTTGAGATTGGGGGCTTTTGTGAGTGACGCGGTAACGTTTCCCTCCATTCCACGGAAGATGACCCACTATTGATTGTTGTTGACCTGCTTTCTCGTGCAAGCGATGCAAGCGCTTGAAAATGCCAGCACGTTAGCATCAATTACGGATGCTTAGTAGAACACTTTCGCACTTACTCGTCCCGCCGGGAGGAGCAGAGCATTGACGCACGACGTAACATTGTCCACCTCAACTCAGCAATCAGTTTAGGAAGAAGAAAAAAATCACATTTTCCTTGCCCTTTCTGAGCTGTTCTTTCACAACGAGGGGTGAAGGTGAACTTTAGCCAATCTTTATAACGTCGAGTTTGCAGAGTTTATGTTGCAGGTAATTGGATTTCCCCGCTGGGACACGATGTTTTTTTCTTTAATTTAATTGCCTTCTTGTGAACCGGTTAAAGGTCAACAAGAAAAGGATTTTATTTTAACACTTATAAATTTACCTTAACTCATCAAATTAACATGTATTTTCTTATCCAAATGATTTTCACAGTGGGGTTTATGTTGTGATCGAAATAAACACTTAAAACCGCGACTCAACGAGCTAATAAACAACTTTCCAACTTTCCGCACTCGACAGACGAGGATGCCCAACAACTACTGAGATGAAATCCTGACGTTTGATCGAACGTGTTTCCGTTCGCTCCGAAAACTAATCAAGTAACCCTTGTTGCAAACAAAATCACACGCACAGGCACACAACTCATCATGGAGCAGTGTTTTAATCTCGTTGTCTCGTACTACTGCTCCCCGAAAACACGACCCAAAGAACACGTTCGACATAGCAGGATCCACGAGTTGTCTGTCGTATTGCAGCAGCGTTGCCGTAACGCTCTGCTTTCTACCGGCACTTCATGGCCTCAGGACATCATCACGCGTACTGGCGTACACAAAGACACTCGCGCTCATTACACCAGGACACCCCTGGATGGATGGGGAGCTCAAAAGCTCCAAAATGAACGCTCCTTGCCGTGCGGTTCACTCGTCGGACTCGCCCAATGAAGTACCGTGTACCAGTGTCCGGTCGCATGTCGCTTGATTTCCTCCTTTTTCCTTTGGCACTGCCGGGGCGAATCGAGGGCTGTGGGTAAATGAGCAGCGCATAGAATGTGTGCGTGTGTGTTTGGCATCCTATGAATGCATCGTAAGCGGCATCGGACGAGAAAAACGGAACGCTTTTAACACAAATTGATGGCGCGTTCTGGGCGAGCGAGGGTCGCGGCCGCGTACCGCTCGTGTTTCTTCCCCCTTTGTGCAGCAATTTAGCACTGCGCCATGTAATGCATTTTAGTACACAAAAAAAAAAGCGAGCCAATCTGCCTCAGATGCGAACTGCACCGACGACGCTGCACACAACAAAGTGTCGTTCTCTGTCCCTTTCATGGTGAGTTAGTGAGAACGTGCTCTGATTTGATGGTGTCGAACTATCGTTGTGGATGCCTTTTCGTGCCGCAAATCGAGTGCAAATTTTCACTGCCGATTGTCTCCGCATTTCCCCCGAAAAAAAAAGGCCGACGGCGAATTTCTTCTTTCATTCGCAAAAAACTGCATTCATTATTTTTGGATGAAGGGACGAAAAAAAAAGGTCAAGGATACCTATAGCCTTAAGCTTGTTCGCGGGGTCGACGGCACGCGGCTGTAGTTATGAGCATGGATTAAGGGAACAGGATAATCTTCTCTCCGCGCTTCTATGTTCACCTCGTATCGACCCGTATCGATTGGCGGTTTATCCGGTAGGCGTAATATGTGCCAATTCGAGCAGCCGATAATTTTGGACGCCAGTCAAATGAGCCTCTGACGACGGTGGGGTATCACTAGGCCTCAGCTATTCTGCGGTTGTGTGGGCTGGCGTGCCACAAAGGTTGAGCTAGCGAGGATTTAAAGGGTCGAAATCGAAAAGAAGAGAACAAATATACAACCGATTTCCGGTGAAAAGCATAGGCTTAGAGAAAAGCCAAAGGCATTGCAGGTTCATGCTCGCAGTACGTATGGCTTCTGCGGGACGAGGCTTTTGGATGTGGCGAACGTTAGGCCAACGTGCGAGGTGAAAAGCGGGTACCAAAGGGATGCCGATGGGGTCGAGTTCGGCGTCGAGCCTCACCTGTCAATTATTATGTGCTCTGCTCCTCACTTCGTGTTCCTCGAAGGCTTCAGCATCTTGCTTGCATGCATGCATGTGGGGTTTGTTGGTGGTCGACCTAATTCTGCCCCTTGATCCTCCCGCCTGTCGAAAAAACTGTCGATAGACTGATGGGATTTTTCCGTTGCGTGAGGCAAAGTGGAGCAAACAAACAGCGTTACGTAACGACGAGGGGCACCATCAACAAATCACGCGTGAAGTGGTGAATGTTACACACTTCCAGCTGATTTGAACGATGTGCAAAAGTTTTGCCGACGTCCATCAAACCAACAAACCCGGAGTAACATGGGAAAAACGGAGTATTGCTTTCTTTACACCTAACGGACACCTTTGACAAGTTTTCGTTCGGTTTATGTTCATTTTTATTACGCTTTGTTTGCCGTCTCCTGCTTGAAGCAAGAAGTTGGAACAAAGCTAAAAAAAATCACCTAACCGTCAGAAGTTTGCCTGATTCCAGGTGAGCAATTTGTGTTTTGCGTTTATTTCCAGTCTCAGTATCTGCTTTTATTTTCACAAAAACCAACATGATGAAAAACACGAACCTTCATCAACATAAAATCCATTGCGGAAAGGACAGGCCTCCGATAGTGTGACTTCGACGAGTTTTTTTTTTGATTCTCCACTCGGTGCTCCTGCCACTATTGACAGGTAGCATACAACGGTATGACCTCTTTCCCGGAGAAAAATGCTACAGTGTATTTTCACTGCAGGAATCTACGAGGACCCAAACGCGAATGTGCAGGAATTCTCCTTCATTTCAACCATCACCAAAACAGCGATGGTCGAATGAATAATAATAAAAAACGAGGACCGTCAGTGCATCAGAAAAAAAATAAAAGTTTAAATGTCCCGTTTCACTTGTCTAATGAAGTGCCTGATGGCTGCTCTGTTCAATACATTTTCCGATGATTGGCGTGCCTATAAATGCGGCTTTCTCTGCCGTGTTATCGGAAGTGCTAGACATTTAAACTATGTTTCGTCTGGATCGTTTTTTGTTTTGTTTTGTTTGTCGTTATTTAGTCTGAAAACCCAGAGGTCGTTCACCTTCGACAGGGGTATACTATGAAGGTGGTTGTGCAATTAAAAACTATAATTCCTTAGCATAAGGTACAAAGCTGGGTTATTTGAAGTGAGGCAGGAGGGGACCAATTTTTGGGTCAAATGAAATGCACATCAAACAGGCGTCAAAGACCTAATGCAGATATCGTCCCTGGTTGTACGATATTTGGCGATGGAAATAGGAAAACAAGTACATCCCTTAACACATACAGTTTGTCCTTGCCAAATAGAATTCAATGAAGCATATCGCATTGGTACATATAATAAATATATAGGAAAAGTTTTTTTTTTTTTATTTCTCGAGTGAAAAGTGTTCACAACCTGACCTGATCTAGGCTAAGGACGTGTATATAACAAACACACCTTGAATGCATGCATCATTATTACTATTAGTCATAAACGAAAGAAGCACCCCCTTTTTTATGTCTTTTCATTGCGATTTGTTGTGCTACAAGGGCATGCCCAACGTGCCTACGGTACAAAAGGAGAAGGGGGTACTACGCCAGGGATCAAATGCTGCTTCCGGTTGCATGTGATTTCATATTCACATTTACTGCACCCTGAACGAGCGGGCTTTCTAATGACAGAGGAAAATAAAACGGAGCCCCAGGAGAACTGTGTCTACCAAAGGACAAGAGGGGAGTTACGTTAACGGTGGGTTCTCTAGGATGACATTGAGATATGAGGGTGATTTGATGCGTAACGTTTCAGCAGTGCATAACCAATGTACATGTGACTGTCGCAAGACTTGAGTTGCGTTCTTCCATAAAATACACCAAAGTTTCACCAACATTGTAATGGCCGCTGCTCGGTTGCCTGTGCAATTAGATTGAATTGAGCATTTAATCATGTAGAATTTATAGACGAATCCATACAGCGGAGCCAACGGATCGATGCATTCTAGTGAAAAAGAAGATTGTCACGACATCTCATGCTTAGGGCTTGCCAATTTTACCGCACTGCAGTTCGGGACATTGTTTAAATCTCCAAAATAATTTGCTGGATTTGCTTGGCGAATATGCGAAATGAGGAGCTTCCTGCGGCAAAGAGACTGAGAGCAATCAAAAGGTAACTTATTGTACTCGAGTGGACCACTCTGCACGGAAGTAAACACTTCACAAAGTAAGAAATAACTCCCAATTTGCCAAACCAAGGGCTACCAAGGTCGCTCCGATTTGTCGTTCCCCCTTTTGAATGCCGCTCTTGAGTATTTTGACGGGGTGTATTTCCTTTGGGGAACCGACGACGACGACGACGTCGATGCGCTAACAAACAAACAAAAAAGGAAGTTTGCAACTCTAGGACACACTCTTTGTGAGGCGCGTTTGACGGTGGATTTCCCGCAATAAAACACACACACTTGCCCGCAACACCTGCCCCAAGGCGGAAAAAGGATTTCGAAGGGACGATACTTACGTAGGTGCAAACGCAGGACAGATTTGCGTGACAAGCCATCGTTTCACGGTTTTTAGGGGTTTTTTTTCTGGTTCCGATTCTTATGTTTACCAGCGATCAAACTGCACAAGTTGCAAAGACACTTTGTAAGAGTTAGGAGTGAACAGTTTAAGATCTTTTTTCTCGCTTCTGACGATCGGGTGATATTAGAGTGAAATTATTGAACCATATTTTATAATCATTACTGGCACCATAATATGGATTTAAAAAAAAAACACAATATTTAAAGCACACTGTTACAATTTAAAATAGTAAATTTACAGTACTTTTGTTTCGTTTACTTTTTAGGAGCTGTTTAAACACTTTGCATACGTTCGAAAATTTTATCAAGATAATTTTCAAGACACTTTTCTCCCTATAGAATCGATCAACTGTCTCGCGGCAATAGACACGGCACTAATTAAGTTACACGGCCAAAGGGTATAATACGGAAAGGGAAGTTTCCTGGACTCGTCTGGTCCCAGCTTGTCCGAAAAAAAATATCGCACAGAAGGTCGGGCGCGACCTGCGACTGCGACGGCGACCACGGCGAGACTGACTGCACAGACCGTCCCCGTCCGACCGACTAGGCCACGTTTCTGACGATTACGTCCGCGCGCGCTACTGGCGGCGACGTCGCACGATCGGTGCTAATTTGAAAAGCATTTCCCTCTACACCTTCGCCGGCTCGGAAGGCGAAGGCAAGTGTACGGCGCGAGCGACAGCGAAGGACGAAGGGGTGTGGGGCGTGTGTTGGTTCGGAGGTTTTTCTTTTCAACAGTGCTCGCGCGGGTGTTTTTCCCCACCCTGCGTGGAGTGCTTTCTTCTGGCGTTGGCAAGGAAAATTCAACGGAGGTAATACAGTGGGTAAATCACGCTCTCTCCCTCGCAGGGTCGAAGTGGAAGTGCACAGGAAGCGAGTGTCGATTTTCCACACCGATCCATCCCCTTATCAAAAACTTCATCACTGGCAAAGGTGCACCAGTGCGGGTTTGTCCACATTCAAACAAACAATGTTGGACCCGAAGCACAAGTTTTACTCGTCAAAGCGAGGTGGAAGAGTGAACCAAACACCAAACAAATGTAAAACAAATCGAACCAAAATCGGGGTCGCACGGCTTGGGGTGAAAGAACGACCCGAAAAGGGGTGAAATAAATGGGCTGAACAGCAAGGGGGTTACTTCCGGGGTACGATTAAAATAAAAACGGGGATTGCATAAAACGTTGGCAAAAAAAAAAAACGGGGGATCGAAAGACATCCTGGGTATTTGGTTGCATGTTCCGAGATAAGATATCCGCATTGGCCTAAAAAGATTTCTGAAGATTTCACTAGGAAGCGCCATACTCGCCAATCGTAAACGGTCGGAAAATCATTCGATTCGTGCTCGCCGCGGATCGATGATCCACGATCGGAATAGCGTTTTCACGAATCGGCGCGATCGGTGTCAACGGTTTAAGATTGAACTTAGATCACCTATTGCAAGTACGCAGTGGACGCAATCGGGTCAGCTGCGTTCGATCGCCCAAACGCCGATGCCAAGGTTAGGAAACTGCAGCAAGAGAAAAGCTGCATTTTGGCGACACTAACGACATAAACAAATATAAAAATAGTGCAAGTAACCTAAGGGGCTTCGGTGGCGAGAAGCAAACTTTAGCAGTGCCTTTTCACGATCATGTAATTAAACGTCCACTCGCATGTTTTAGTGTTATGTATTTTGAACGGTGTGTGTTTTTGCATTCAGAAGAAAATATTTAAAGACGACTCTTTGGCGGCGGAAACACACAAAGAAAATTCTTTTCCTAGCCCTCCCACGACTCTCGCTAATAATTGGTCCCCGTGGTTGCATCCGAGAAAACATGATTCACGATCGGGGAAGAGAAAACGGAGAACCATCTTCCATAATCCTCTGCTCGTAAGCATCAAGCTGGCCCACGCGCAACCGACCGCCGCAAATATGGACGTCCGTGTTTTGTTTTATTTTATTTTTTCCTAACCAGACTCTTGCCGACTGGCTGCGGAAAAGCCGTATGTAGCTGCCGCCCGGACGTCGGTGGTAAATCAAAGCAGAAAAATAGACCGATTCCGACATTTCCTGCCCAAGCCAATTCAATTCCGATGGCATTAGATCACCGGTCGATCACACTCGAAGTGTTTTTTTCTTTTTTTGTTCTCGCACGGTGTAGGTGGAAGCCAACAGAGGTTTCACCGAATGGTGATGGTAATTCGTCGGCAAGCGTCCAGGAAAAATTCGCAGGAAATTTAATACTTTCTAGAACAGGAAAACAGCAGCGGTATTTTTGCTTCCCTACGCGCACGCGAGACGATGTTCGCGTTCTTTTCAGCGCATGATTTTCGAATTTGGTACCGCGTGGTGTTGTTTGGATATTCACGTGGTTGGCGGTAACAAATTGCGCGAAAACGCGCGTTTTGGCGCTCTCTCACTGTAACGGCGTCGTGCTCACTCTCTTACACCATCCGCCACTATTTCTCTCACGCTCGCGTCCGCGTTACATCGCGTTACGAGAGAGTGAGAGAGAGAGAAAGAGAGAGGGGTTCATTCATAAAAAATACAATCTTTTACTACCAAACAACACACGGTACGCAACGACGCGATGACAACGTAGTGGTGGGGTGAAGGGTAACCATAAAAAAATTCTCTTAGACGGCGGAAAGGAGAGAATGGACGAAATTGTAACGTGAAGGAAAAAAGGTGCTCAGCAGCGGTGTGCGACCTTCGCGCTTTACTTACCTTTGCGAAACGGAACGCAACGCACAGGAGGCCAATGTCTGGCAAAAACAAAATCGCGACAGCTCTACGGGCAGGACGATGATGGACCCCACAGTTTAAAGGGTGGTTTATCGGAAGCGTTCAGCGGATTTCAAGTGTTAAGACACGCGAACTCGTTATCTTCGCCAGTCCAGCTTTATCACACTCGACGCCGTCGCGATCTTCTTCTCTGTTGTTGCTGATCTGCAAAAGACGCGTCACACACACAGACGGCAAATGAAACGCGCAGTCAAATTAACCAAAAAGTCACTATGAAAAAAACCAACTCATCGCGTACTGCGTTTCACCGCGTACCCTCACCGATACTTTGCTGGGAAAACTAATTATTCATCGTCGGAAAAGCGCCGCCACACATGACACCCAGAACAGCGCAATTACGAGCGAATTCACACAACCACGATGGCCGCGTAAACTTCCGTCCGTCGCTAACGCGTGCCACAATCGGCAGCACCTCAGCACCACAAGCTTACCGATGGCGAATACATCCGCGTCCACGGTCACCCGTGGGCGTTTGCTATCACAGTTGCCGCACGCTGGCAAGACGGCGATCGTGGTCGCTGTTTGGGCGAATTATTGCTCTCCGGGGAAACCAAAACACTTCTTTTCCTCGTTATTGATTCGAGCTAGACCACACCGCACTCGCCAGAACGCAGCACAAACGTCAGCGCGTCGTCGTCCCGACCAGCTGCCACCACTCGTTGTTGCCGAACAGGTGCGGAGAACCGTCAGTCCGGTAGTTCCATGCGAGCGGATCAGGACGATTTTTCCGGAATCACCTATGTTGGCACAGTTTTGACAGCTTCGTGTTCTTTCCGCACGATTTTGTGAATCATGTTTGGTTGAAAAAAAAAAGGAAGAACTGTTCCCTACAATTTGCTCAACTCTTATAACCGGCAATTTTCAACCGTGTGTTTAAAACGATAGTTATGGTTGAGTTCCTAGTGTTGAGTGCTCCTTGAAGCACCCACCTGGATTGATCCGTTCCCAGCGGAGAGTTGCAGCAGGCAACAGGTTCTTTCGTACGGAATTAAAATCGTCGTTAAGCGGCAAAAAAAACATCGTAGTAATAAGCAGCTTTAGTTTATCGACGTTAGATTTGACAATTCACTGTTTCCACTACGACGACAAGAAGCTCCGCAAACAAATCTTCAGTTCGATCCTACTGGAAACGAATCCAGATCTGGATCACTCATAAAACATACCCATCACTACGCGTCGTTGCAACGCCATGGGCCCATCTTGTATGCAAGTGTGTTATGGGAAATATTTCCCATTCAAATGCCACGCCCAACATGTCAATCCCACTCGCGGTCACCCCGAGGTCGAAAATTATGCAACAGGAACAACCGGTTTTGGTCCCAAAAATCTCGCCTTGTCTGCCCGGTTCAGTGTCGGGACCAACCGTTTCACTCCCCGGGAGCAACCGTTTTGCACCGGAATCGGTTCTTATCGGCTCATAAAAACCATTTTTGCCGAATTGCTGGTTTTTGTCACGTCAACAAAGACATTTTGTTCGTTTTGTCATGTTTTAGCAATCTTAAATCATAAAAAAAACTGTTATAAATCAGATATCTTTATTATATAATACTGACTGATTTCTAACTTTGGGTTTGTTGTACGAATCCATATTGGGAATGAACAATGCAAGCACGATGAGGTACTAGCTTGAATTTCAGAGAATCAATTCCAACTGGAGATCGACTAAAACTCTTATAAGAATTTTCGAAATAAGAATGAAATAGCTTCTAAAAACATAATATATCTTTATGTTGTTCTGTCTGGAATATAATTTCTCACTTTTTATCTCTCCTTAATTTGTTGTCCTACAACATCTTTAATGTACGCACATTCCATTGTTGTTCTCTATTGGCTCAATTGGGTTCAACACGGAAGAATAGAGCGGCCAGTTTTGCTGCCTGCCTCAAGACGGATTTTGTGCGGCGAAAGTTCCGAAGGTATCGAATATCACCCCAGCAGCATACACAGGTCTCCGAATCTCCGGTGGGAGAAGGGTTAGTGGGTATACAACGTCGTCCGTGTCGAGAGAAGAAATCGAAGGGATTCAGAATGGAAAAGGAGGCGAACATGCCGCGGCCCAGCTTCGCAACGGGTTAACTATGGAGGGGGTAAAATGCGGACGGTTCGGGGCGGCCTTTTGCTTTGGTAAACTTGACACTTTCACGCCGCACGCACACTCGCCGGAATCGTTCAATTTCTCCAATTTTCGAGGTTAATTTGAAAAATGTGCGCACAAAATCTTTCCCCATTCGCATGCTTTTCGGAACCCCTTTCCTTTCCGAATCGGTGGGATGCGACTTCCTGTGCCTGTAATTGAATAATGGAGTAGAAGTGCAGGCGTTCTACCGATGGTTCCGGCGCTTGCCGTCGGCCCAGGATTTCCTTCCCCGGGAGGAGCACCATTCAGCGTCGATAAAGGATGAAACGAATGCGCCGCGCCGGTGAGCTGTGCGAGATCGTCTCCGGTCCTACGAAAGGTACGATCGGTTTCGTTATCTTTTCCTTTTTTCCTTCCCTAAACAAAATATATTTAAAATAATTCAGGAAGGGTTCGTCTAGGGTTTGTAGGAGGCGCACTCGATTCCGTCCCGATGGTAGCGCTCTGTTATTACAATCAAAATCACAATATTTTCGGTTTGTTTTCAAATATCTCCGAAGCCACCTGCTTTTGTGGAGGAAAATAATGGAGAACTCTGGCGAGGTCGAAAGGGAACATCCGAAAGTAAATGTAAAGATATGTCATACCGTAAAAAAAATTTCACAAAACGCTGCTTTCGTGAGCTTATGTTGATGAAAAAACTCTGGAGAAAATCACACACACACAATAATTGTGTTTAAGACGTCTCACTAAATCGGTAAGCCCTAATAAAGCTTCTTCGAAATGAATGAGTCCTAATAAAATAGAAAATTACAGCTTTCTTCTTACGGGAACGAAGAAAAGGGGCGCTGCGGCGAAATTAAAAGGAGATAACATCCCAAACTATCACCCGGTTTTTATTGGACGACTAGGTGCTGAATTATGAATTAAATCCATCGCAGCCGGGTCCCATTTCAACCCGATTTTCTCGTGTGTGTGCGCGCGCTCGCGATCGTTTGAAAAATCGCTTCTCGATCGCCATAAATCATAATTAATCGATCGATTTGTTTTTGCTCGTTCGGGTTGTTGCGTTTCTCCCACGGGCTGGCCGATTTGATTGCGTTCGGTTGCGGTGTAGGTTTTTGTTTTGGATGGCAGAAGACGTGGCATGGATAACATCCAAATCAGGCAGGAAGGCCGCAACGTGTGATAAAATAAAATATGGTCCCATCTAATGAATCTGTTGTTCAGGTAAAGAAGCGTCCGGCCGTGTTCCGATCTGGAACGAGGTGACGAGATGTCTGACCATGTTCGTCCGGTGGAACCCCGAAACCGTTCCAATCGTTTTTCCACCGGTGGTTCAACAAAAACATTGCGCACAGTTGGGTGCAACCTTTCGCGATCCGAAGAAGATCATTCGAAGGAAGAAAATCGAGCCCTTCCCCGGACGATCTAAGATCCAAAAATGTACAAATCATTATCGATTTGCTTTACATTGTTGGCGAGGAAAAAGGGAAAGAAAACAGAACACGACCGAAGTGTGCATCTTCCTTGGGGTATGTTCCCTGCAGGACCGGCAAGGTCGATTGTGCCATTGTTGACAATTGTTGCACCCGGTAGCCAACTTCAGAAGGGTGTGGTTTGCTTTGGCGGCATCCTCGGCATCCGTGGAACATCTTTTCGCCCGCAAACGGCGCGTCGCCAGACTTTGATGTCTTATTTGCGCCTTTTGCTGACAAAAAAGGTACGGGAAAAGCCAATTTCCTTGATGAAGACGTCCGCCGGTGCGGTTTGTCTCTGTGGCCGGGATTCTCTTTCGAGGTTCGCATTGATTTCCGCCGCCTTTCTCCCACCGCTTGCGGGCTGGATTGTTGCATCTGGGGGGTTTTTTTTGGTGCGGCACGCCACGACCCTAAATGTCTTCGAGATGCGATGCACTTTTCAGCCGTCTTTCCTTCGTACCGCTGGCCCAGATTGAGACACTTCCCGCAAGCCTGACCAGCTGTCGATCGTTAATTCTGATGCTGGACATTTATTCTGGGGTGTCTTTTATGTGTGGGTCGCCGTGTCTTCGAAGGCACAGTACATTTCTCCGTAAGCTGGGGGAAGATCGATCGCATGCGCAGTACGCATGACGTGAATCTTGTGCCAAACGCGCCACGATCTCGGTTCTTTTATTGCGTTTGATGTGGGTTGTGAGATGATTGTTGGTTTTTCGACAGCATTTCGGTTGACTTTGAACACTTTGGATAGTTGCAGATAGCGGCAGCAAACAAAAGTCGGTGGTTTTCATCGGCTTACGCGTTTTTTTTTTGTGTCTATCAACATGTCCGAAACATCGTCACATTATTTTATGGCACGAGCTAGAGAAATCGTTATTGTGGACGACTGATAATAGTTTGAA
This sequence comes from Anopheles atroparvus, assembly GCA_914969975.1. Classification (NCBI taxonomy): domain Eukaryota; kingdom Metazoa; phylum Arthropoda; class Insecta; order Diptera; family Culicidae; genus Anopheles; species Anopheles atroparvus. The sequence continues at coordinate 23,476,971 of CAJZCY010000003.1, forward strand.
AAAAGAAATGTGCCGCACATCTGCTATGAAGAAATATCATTTTCACAGGTAAGAACCTGTTCAATGGAAATTCTTTTCATGAAGAACATTCATAGAAAAAATTGGAACTGTTACTTTTCGGCATCGTTCTAAGCCTGCTCGAACAGTTGAAGTAATGGATGGCATTACGAACTTCCCTTATACTTCCACGCTTACTTGCATGTACGTAGGTAAAAACCGACCCCTTCCAACGCTGTAACCGACTTGCCCATTATCTTACACGCGTGTCTGTGTGCAGTTGCAGTTGCACTTTGCATGCCCTTGTTCCATGGCTTAGCGAATGAACAAGAAGTACGACAACACGGGTTTTCGCGGGAGCTTCCGTTGCATGTTTGCCTGCCACGATGGAGTCGAGCAGCCGGCTAATCCACCGTTATAAAAATTATGATGCCAATGAAACCGCGGCCGAGTGCGAAAGAAAAAGAGCACTTGAGAGGAAAGGAGCGGGATGGATGCAGCACGAACCCGCTCCCGGTGTTGGTTGGTGTGTAAGTGGTAAAGGAGATGTTACAACACGCTTGAGCTACAACCACCCCGCCAGAAAGGGGTTCCTTTATTTGAGAAACGAAAGTAAAGTATTAATAGTTATTTTAATTTAATTGCGATTTAAATTCGTGTAATAAAAAATCTCCAATTCTTTTTTTCAAATTTTATTAAGATTCACAACATCAGGCAGTTCAACACCGTCAAAAATGCAATTGCTGTTATAAAATAAAATAATTTTATCCCTTAATTTCCGACGCTGTTTGTGCTGGATCTCGGAATTAGTTCAGCCTCAATAATTAAATCAGATTAACATTATGCCAGAAATGTTAAATTGATCAGGCTTGTGGATCGCTTGACAATGTTTTGGGAGAAGTACAAATTCCACACATCAAAACCCTACAAAATATTGACCATAAACTCTCCGAAACAAACCCTCCATGACGCGTGCATACATCGGATTGCGCAAGTGTGCGTGAGATCGAGCCGCGATCGCGCTGCGCGGCCGCGTTTTATATTGTTGCGTTTTTTTCGTCGATTCATTTCCCTTCCCTAGGTGTGAAAATAAAGGGCGGAGCTTGCAGGGCCAAGCGCGCGCGGTGTGAAAAACGTTGCGTCGTGGCGCACAGTCTTTTGCGCAAACCGCTAAAGGTAGGATCCAGGGCGCTCGTGATGGTGGCGGTTTCAGTGGCAAACACCGTCGGCCGCGAGTTTTGGACGTTTTCATTCACTGAGACCTCCGAGATGGTTTGCTGCCGGAGAAAACCTTCCAAGCGTCCTGCCTGAGTTTATTATCCTTTTTTTTGTCGAGTATTTTTGGACACTCTCTTCTTTCTTTCCCATACTAACTGTTTGAAAAGATATCTGGCGAGCTTATTAGCGGGAAAGCATTTTGAAAAATCATCAACCAATAATCAACATTAATACCTTTGCAGTTTTTTTTTAAATTTTTTCCAACTTTCTTCACCAGGAAAGAGCGGATAGACACGGTTGAAAGTGGATCAATAATCTTTCCCTTACCATTTCGCTTGCGCGATCGTGAAAGAGGAGACATTTACGCGTCCAAAGGGTAATAGGTAATTGTATTACACCACTGAATTCCTACGATCGCCGGACTTGTTTTCTGTCGCCAGCTTACCAGAGCCTTGAGTCGTTAAAGCGGACACTAAAACGTGATATCACAGCATGGTTGATGGGTCGCATGAAAGCAATATTATTGCTAATCCCCATCATCTGATCCTATTTTGCACCACAATGTCCGCAGCCAATTTGGCGGGCGATAGTTCCTTCCTCCCCCCCACTTGCGGTCACCTCAACCAACCAAGTGGTGAGGAAATATTTTTAATAGATGCCCATCAGTTGGACACAGCTGGCTCGAGGCTGCCCCGGGGAGTTGCGAGCCGAAATAATCCGCCCGGCTAATGGCGGATCGGATTCGGTGAAAACAAACCGCAGCCGACAAGCGGCGACAAAAATAAAACATGAAATTGATGACAAAAAAAAGAGTCCACATAAAAAAAAGGAAATGGTGGACATGGGGAGAGCGCGAAAGAAAAGGCGCAAAGGGTGGTTCATTATCGTAACAATCGTTTTCTAAAGTCGCAACAAATTGTTCCGACACGATCGTGGCTCAACCGATCACCTATCCCCCCCCCCCCCCCTCGCCACCCTGGCTGTCCCGACAGATCAAAGTGGCGGCTGACAGAGGGGTGATTCGATCATTTCGGAGTCGATCGAGTTTTTGTGTTATGGTAATCGGGACAACATTCTAGACGACATTCGGGGCGGCGGCGCATTAAAAAAATGCAGATGGCATGCCGGCGATAGAATAATCGGAAATCGCGCAACCGGAGCGCGCCGTCTCCTGATGATCGCTGATCGGTGATCATTTATTATACTTTATTTCATTTTAATGTTGCGTTCCAACCCATTCCACCCATTGACCCGGGTGTGTTTTCTTTTCTACGTGTGCTCTTTTCAAACATCATAATCCATCGATTTTGCAGCTTAAATTTACTCGTTATTAGATCCCCCCATCATGGAACCATCGGTCGGTTGTGCATTTTTGTGTGTGTGCGTGTTTTCACAACGAAAATTAAGTTGCTTTCTTCTGGACGGCTTCCCTTGATTTCCATGCCGATACGCTTGCTTTCACGGATTTGTCAGACATCGAAGGGACAAGCGGTTCCTTCGGGGACGTGAAGGAGGGGATGGGGATCATTCGAAAATGCTATCAAATCGACGGATAATGAAGTGTTTAACGGCCGAAAGAGAACAGGAAGAAGGCGGCATCGAATGTGTAGCAACGGGAAATAGGAAAATAAATTTGAGGTTTTTATGAAAGCTTTCCATTGCGATCATTGAGGCGTTGGGTAATGGCAAAGCGCGAATAAGATCATGCCCTTTCCCTTCGCTTACCTTTTCTCTTTCACTCACTTTCTTTCCCCTTCTCTCTCTCTCTCTCTTTGATTGAACAAAACGTCATTGATTGGTCGATCGTTGATCGATTGTTGCGTCGATTTCTGATCCACATTTACCGATCGGACGGTTCGCAAGCGCGCGCTTTCTTCAAGCTGTCGTTACGTACCGGCCTTCAGGCGCCGGGGGAACAAAATGGCGTCCCGTGAACGGCTGTGACACGCGGCGAAGAAAAAAAAAAACCACCAGCCAGCTCGAAGTCACCGAAATTGGCCACCGACAGCTCGATTATTGGGAATGACTATAGGTGGTGCTATTTATCGTTCCAAAATGTATGTATGTACCAGGGGTATGTGAGCCGAAGCTTCTTCCTCCCGGGTGTTCCCCCGGTTTCACCCCACCGGGGTTGGCTCCATCCCGAGACGTGGCGTTTCGGATCGGGGTCTCGTTTCGGTTTCGGTGGTCTTTGATCTTCTTGCTTCCTTTCCCCCTGGCCTGGCTTCACTCAAGTTCGGTTTTTTAAACGCATGGAAATGATACACATCCATGTCCCTTTCGCTTGCACCGTGCCTGCAAAGCAAAGCCCGCCCGTGTTTCGTTTGCCCGTGTGTGAGTAATTGATCCCCGTGCTGGATCGCTTAATCCATCCCGGTCACGATCATCGGTGTCCGGTGAGAAAAATTGTCAACCCACCGTTCCAGGCGTCGTTTGCCGATCTGAGTCCCGAATTGCGAAGGACCAGAGAACCAACATCGGCCGACGCTGGTATGCTCGCTGGTGGCGGTCTATTTGCCTTCGGTTCGATAATCGGATTTGCGTACTTTTGCGGGTTTTCCTGGAACCAGCGATGCGGGCCATGTGCGATTGCTTTTGACAAAGCGGGCTTTCGGAGGAACGGCAAGGGAAAGGAGGAAAGCGAAATCCCGACCGTGGCCGTTTGCAAACTTGTGAGACTTTTGACGTGGCGGGTCCGGTGGGAAGTCAAGAGGATTCCGATCCGTCCAGCCCAGAAGCTGGGGTGGGCAGAGCAAGAGGTCCTTCGGTCCTAAAACTATCGTATGCGTTTGCCCTCGCGTAAAAGAAGTCAAAACCGACTGGGAAAGCCAACGGAACTGGACGACACATAATTGGCTCATTGTTTTCGTTCGATTGTTTGACTTCCGGAGCTTGTCAAGGTTTCCTTTCAAACGCCCGGGCGAAGGAGGATGAATCTTTTCTGCTACACACAACATAAAATAGAGCAAATTACTGGAGTGTTCTCCGGGAAAAATAATCCAATCTTTCACCCACCATGCTGCGAATGGTTCCATTTGTCACAATTTTCTGCACAGGTCTGGCACAACTGCCAGTCGCGTTTGTTGCCAAAAGAAAGGACACAGTGTACAATTGGTATTTATTCAGGAAACGTCAGCTTAGGGCAATTTGGAAAGCGGAAAAAGAAATTAGCTGAATAGCAGCAGAGTTTGTTTTCTAAACTGTCCTATTGACTGGATAGTTTGAAGTTTCGGTGCTGCAAATTTGCTTTGTACCCAACGGAAAATCCTCCCCCTTTTGCTCTGCATACTTTTATGCGCGTATAAAGTAAATCTTTATGTTTGAAAGAAATTGCAGCTGTCAACAAATTTGAGTTACAAGTTACGAGCTGATAAACATAAGCCTGTTGAATGTCCCGAGTATTACATTCGATTAAAATCTTATCATCAAAACGATTGTGTAAAATATATTTCCTCCGTTCCTTTCACATTGCCGCCATGTTTGTTGACACCCCCGGGGACGAGTTTTGAAACGCGTCGGCCATTACTTACGATTTCGAAGCCAAAAAAAACGTGGTGCTTTTTCTAAGTAAAGCAGAAAAAAAATGGTTCGTAACGAAACGTAGCAAAACAAAGTCCCATGTCTCAGTCTGTTTATTTATGTTTATTCTCGACGGAATCAGTTACGCTGTAATCGTTTGCATTCGTCTGGCACCCTGGGCCACGAGTGCGTTCGCGAACGGAAAAAGGGGTTTTCCTCGTTTTCCACGCGTTCCAAGCAATGCCTCAATGCGTTTTTTCTTTCCCTTCATTGTTTCGTCCTGTTCCACTGTTTCAACAGCTCACCGCAGTGCCGATCGCCTTCAGCCGTTATCGTTAACGAAGAAGGACAGCATGAGACTATCGGGTGATGCTATCGGCAGCATGGCGCACCCGGAAAGGCCCAGATTGCGTACCAACTGGCGTTGTTTTCATTGCTACAGTTGCCTGTTGCCGCAAGCAACAAGCGAAACAGTAGATACCTTAATAAGTTTCCACTGCGAATCCACGATAAAATGCTCTCAAGACAGAGCGAAATTATTTTGTAGACGAGTTTATCAAGTCAATGAAAATAACCATTTCACAAATCATTGTTGATTTTATATAGTAGGAAAAATAAAGTTTCTTCTTCTTACGTGTGCGTGTAGAACATATTCTGTGCATGACTGTAAAAAGTTGTTTCCAAAAAGGGGGAAATAGTTCGGTGTGGTAAAAAAAACCTCCCTGAACCTCTTCATTAGCCAGGAGTCCTGACAAAACCCCTTTTGGCACGCTATCGGCAGGATCTTTCGCAGCTCGCTCCTAGGGCAGGGGGTTTGCACACGGCGACTCCCGTGGAAAGTCGAGCCAAGTTTGACAGTTTACAGAGATTTAGTTGCAAATGAAAAAAAAGAAGAGATTACAGAGTGAACGTATGAAGCACGGATTGCGCACCCAAACTCCTTATGCACGCCACCCGAGGGAACGTTCTCCATTACGATCGCGCTTGTGGACGTGTTTTGGGTCGATGTTTTCGTTGCTCTAATGGCCGCGATAAATTCGACATAAAGGGAGCAATGGGGTTCGGCACAGGAAAGACGGAAGGGTTGCACGCGAACAGGGATTAGTAGTGTCGCACGAGATATCACAGTCCGGGTGTTCGGCAGAAGCGAGATGGAGGGATTTGGGAGAGGGAAATCGGTCATACACAAGGCAATCTGTGCTGTGTGAGACGGCGCTAATGTAGACGTAACGAACGGCAGGGTGTAACGAATTTATCCGTAAATATTACCAGCCTTTCGTTTATGTGGCCCAGAATCGCTGCATCATGCAAAGGGAGCCATGTTGGAAATGATTGATCAAGAAGAGGAGGGTGATTCGAGGTAAAATTAGATTATATTTTGTACTACACTCTTTCTACATTACGCACACTCGTAGCAGCCGGAATAGAAATGGAAATGGAGCATAGGGCAATATTTCCTGATTGATTGCTGCTTAAAAATTGGCTCTTGAAGGCCTTGACAATGGCTACATAGGTTATATAGACAATTAATATAGAACTTTTACTAATTTTTACAATTTTAATCTGGCCAATGTGTTCAAATTATTTCAAAATTAATATTACAAACCAAGGATGACTTTTAAACCAAGGTAACGTACAAATCATGTATTGTAAGCGAATTAGAATTCTCTCTCTTGCATGTAACATTAGCGGTTCCCTGATCTCGGTAACCGGATAGTTCCGTGTGTGTGTGTGTCGATGAATCTAATTTGTGACCCATCTGATCGATGTTGAATCAATTAGAATTTCATTAGACAAAACAAGCGCACGCATTTTTTGATCGATCGATCGCGCGATTTATAATCCGTTGTCCTCGTACGCAACAATGCACCGTGCGGGCCTTATTTTTCCGTTGTTGGCACACATGCACGCCCGATGTCATCCATCAAGGTGCATACATAATTGTACCCGCTGTTTTCCGACTCATTTTCCCGCTTTTGATGACCAACGCGTCGCGATTGGGCGCGCTCGAGAGCGTTCCTAAGGACACCGGGATGGATGAAGGAAGCAAGCGGCTCGAGCGGGCGAGGAAAAAGGGATGGATGCGCGTTTCCCTCCAAGACGGAGCATTAGTTTTCCACTGCGATCCGTAAACTGTGTGCCGCTTGTTTGACAACTACGATAAATGGCGGCACGGTGAATTTGCATATTTAAATGGCTGTTGTGTGTTGTGTCGAAAATCCAATTCGACTTCGGAGGGTTAGCGGACTCACCCGCGGTTCATCTTCTTCAGCGTGTGAGAGAGGGATAGCAAGTGGAATGGAAGGAGATGAGCTCGCATTCGCTTGCTTAGATCGTCGCGACCTCCTTTGCCAACCGGTTTTCGGCGTGCGCGGCGTGGTGGATGGTGACAAGTTTTGCTCGTATGTTGTTATTATTTTCCACCATAAACCCCTCCGCGATGGGATGCATCTGTTAAGGAAATGGATAGAAAAAAAAAGGAATGAAAAATGAAGTGTACCACGGCGGAACTGTCCTGCCCTGTTCTGTCGCACAAAGGGAGGTGGGATTAGGTTGGAACAATATTTGCCTCCTCTGCTTAGAGCTGATGATGATCAACCTTGTGGAGTATTCATTCGAAATCCATTCCATTACCGAGATGGCTGGCGCCTGTAGGGCGTAGGGCGTGATAAGTGCGGAAAAGGTTAGATTCGACGACAGTTGGAACTCATGTTTACATAATGAGCCGCATTTTGTGTTTGGTGAAGGCGTGCGCCTCGCAAAGATGTTCCGATTGATCTTATCTGTAGAGAGTTTTTGTCGATCCCTTCCTTTTAGTAAATGCTACGAACGACATTTTGGTTAGTTAACTAATTGTATTATATATCTGGCCCAGATGCGATGGTAATCAACGTGATGTTACGTATTCTTTTTCATCATCCGTTGATGCATCAGTATAAGCTCAATCTAAAAACTTTGATTCTTTTGAATTTTCCTCACCGACTGAAGAATGTGTTTCTGTTGAGAATTTGAGCCACGTATCGCTTCTTCGCCTCATGCGTTGTTATGAATGAAAGTCTTCGTTCGAGGTCAATTTCTTGCTTGAGTGTTTAATTTACGATCCTTGAATGTACTCCATTCATAGATATTTCGTTCAATCGATCGGGGGATTCGTGAGAACCAAATAAAGTTGCATTTCACCACGTTCACCAACGAAACAACCTTATGGAAGGGGTCAAAGAGTGTTTCACTGGCCATAAAAGAAAGAAAAAAGTTCGTATGCCACAAGAAAGATGCTGCTGTTTCATGCTGGAATGATTTTTTATCATTGAAAGAAATGTCCTTTACGACGAGTCATTGATCCTTTCCGTGATTCTTTGATCCGTGCTGTAAATTGTGGGGAAAGCGATTAGTAAGATACTTTCCAGGGATGCTTGATTTAATTCATTCACTTGGAACCTTCCTCGCTTCCCACTCTTTGAAATTCCCACTGCAATCCGGTGATGTCCTAATGCTAAACAAATAAAAACATCTTCATTGACGCACGCCGCCGAACCTGCCACTGCGCACTGTGCATCCTGTTTCCATTCCAAGGACCTGCTGCTGTTGTTTTGTGACGTTTGAACATTTCTCAAAGCGACCGCCGGCTGCCGCCAAAGGAATTGTACTCCGAATCCTTCGACTTCTTCGTTCGTCGAGGAAACGTGCCTCGAATCGAAACCAATGTTGTTTTTTTTCTTCTCATTCTTGGGAAATCAGTTCAAACTCTCTCCGCTAGGCAACAAAGAGAGCGAGATCATGAGCCGACAGAGGGAATTGTGCGGGAGTGTCCTTTTTCCTATTATTTGCCCGAGAACAATCCGAATTGTGTCGAAAGGTCCGAATCATCATTCGTGACCAGCTCCTCGCCTCGCATTCGAGTGGCGGCACATGAAGCGGGAGAAAATCAAAAAAGGCCGCTCCAGGATCAAATGGGAAAGGATATAGATCCAACGCTGGTGAAAGGCTTCTGAAGAAAGCATTTTTCGTTGCCGCCTGAAGCGGCGTCGGGATTGAAGGAAATAGATCCTCACAACGCTCAACTCATCCGGTGAAGATCTTTCTCATCGCTCACGCTCACCCGGTGAGAAAGGATGTTCACAGGGTGGCGGAAAACCCGAAAGCCACCGAAAAGGACCGTGCTGAAGTGAGTTCTTCCGTTTCATCAGTGCGTTCTCTTTCGTTCAGCCCGTTGGGACGGTTCCTTGCTCGAGCGGAGTGTCGCCGGGACGTCTCTTGACTCCGACCGTGAAGGCTGTACCGTAATAATGAAGACATTTTCGAAGCGTCAGCTCTATAGGAGTCTTTTTTCTAAACTATTTTGTCAACTGAAAGTTTCTTCCCGTTTCTTGCTGTTTAAGAGTTTTTTTCTCTCTCTCCTGGACAAATTCATCTATTTTCTGTTGCCCGCTTCCAATTCCATCCAATGTGATCTGCTCTTTTATGTCGCTCGCCATAATGCGATTTGTTAACAAGAAATCGGTATATGGGAGAAGGAATAATACAGAAGAATGACATTAACGACTCGGAATGGACGGGAATGGACGGCAAAGGAGCGGTTTTCCTTCCCGGTTCACCAGATCAAACGGGTTCCGCCGCAAGGAGAAAATAATTTATTGACTTTTCATTAATATTGTTACACGGTGCCGTTCCGTTTGCTCCTTGCCAGCGCGGTGGTGGCGACTTGGGCGACAGCTTCTAAGGAACCGCAAGGCAATAAGCCAACAACACCGGAGTCGATGACTCTTTGATCCAGCCCGGAGGGATAGAGGGAGAGGCAAAGAGTTCTTTCAGGTGCAAAAAACATGATTTAGAAAAGGACAGAACATTATGTTGTTGATGTTTTGATGGTGATATTATGCTAAACTGTGTAGGAATGCAGGAACGTGACTATCAGCTAGCTTCACTTTTCTCGAGAAATGTGTGAACGATTTGGGGAAAAGGGTGTCTAACAGATTATCTGATTTTTTTGCTCGGATTCGTGTTTCTACAATCAACGGTGATATTTCGCATAATTTTGCAAAATGTCATTTAACACCGTCCTTTTTTGTGTGCGTTCGGTAGTGTTGAACAGTTCGAAACCAGACACAAATGAATGTGATAACGCATTACTGATGCTGGAGGAGATATTGAAATGTAAATCGGCTGAGAGCGCGGGTCCAATGTAAACCGTTAACGCAAGCGTATTTAAATGTTCAAGCATGCTTCACAATGAACCAATTTGGTCCACTCGAAACATTGTTTTTTCCTTCCTTTTTTAATTCAAGGATCATCATTCGGAGCTGCCGTCAGGCTTTTTCACGCGAGTATGCTCGACTGCAAATTGAAGTGCCATTCTACCGGCGAGATAATTTATCCACATTTCCCACCACGTCAAGCACGAGTCGGAATGCAAAATGCTTCCAGGAAACCTGGCGAAGGATAAAACCCTTCCCAAAGGAAGGTAGGAGAAGCAGAAAGAAATCGTCAATTCAAATGTCACACGGCCCGAAAACTCCTACCATTGCTCCAACCGTAACGCTCCACGGCAGCTCCTTGCAAGTGAAACCGAGCGTCACATATTTTCACACTTATTAGCCCGGGTGTGCGTTGCTATATCATGCGGTTCCCTTTGTGCGTTGATGGATCTGAACGAAGCTGGCACCTGGATAGGCACCGTCTGAGAGTGGGAAAAAGGCATGGACCGTGCCTAAGGAAAAGTGCCGTGCATGTTTTCATTGGTAATGAATGTCGAAGAGCAACCTCCATTTCCATTTCCCTCCACGGGTTCCCTCCTCGATCGTAGGTCCATAATGCGGCGCATTAAAGTCGTGTCTTTTAACTCCCAGCCAAAAGGGATGCGCGTTCCCGTGCGTAGCGGGTTAGGTTTTCAAGGTTTTTTTTCTTTTTACATTCACAACAATTTATGAATATTTGTTTGCACTGAAGTGCTCTCCTTTCGTTCCGGTTGACAGCCGGGAACGGGTACACTATTCTTTATGTTTCGATGAGTGAGAAAAATGTCCCCGGACTGGAAGCGCTGTCGTGTTTCCTTGGGTGATGTATTCCTTTTGTATTTTTTTAGCCCTAGCGCTATGACGATGCATGGTCTGTATGCAGGAGTAAGCAGGGAGAAACACCAAGCCTTCCATCGACGGGGGAAAAATTCATTGAATCAGCAACCAAAATTAAACCGTTCGCCAAGTTCCAGGCATAAAGCCTAAAAAATACTCTCATGCTTTTTTTTGAAAAAGGAGATCTCTATGATGGACAGTTTGTCCTCTGTTTAGGAGTCATCCAAGCAACCCCGTGTGACGATGCTGTCAGATTCTGATGGCTGACGTTGGCTTCCTTCTGTCAACCAACACTGCGTACGCATGGATCAAAGTAAGCCGAATAAATTGATCAAAAAGTGGTGTGTTTTCTATTATCCAGATTTATCTTGTTTTTTGAATCGGATGTTGCAAAATTATACATAGAAAATATTGAAAATCATTTCAATGCTCCGCTTAATTTTACGTGCACGATCATCTGCAATGACGGTGGATAAAATTCGTTCAATATCAATATTGAAAGTTGTCGCTGTCAGAAACGGAAAAACACACTCTCCCTCCCTGCCGTAACATCCCGAGCTAGCAACGAGGGATTCTTTCGATCTGCAGTCACCCTGGTGCACCCGAACGGGGTAGCGAGAGCCCAATAGTCCTTCCCTAAGTGGTGTAAAATAGAGGAGTGTCTCTTCCGTCTTCCGCCATTCGCAACTCGCCGCCAAAGCCATCGCCAGCGCAGGGAACATTGTGTTGTATCCTACTCCTAATGTTGCTTCCGAAGCCGTCAATTACACGACACGGTGCCGCGCGTCCTGGCAGCGACCCGGAAGCGTCCGGGTGCTGGTTCCGAAAGGGGCGACGGGTTTCGGAAAACCATCCATCTAGGCGTCCGTCGAAACCAATCGGTTCCCGGATGGCGGATTGCTTTCGCTACGAGGCCGAAGGGGAAAACCAACCCCCGAGCACCCAGGCCGAGTTTAATCGAATTATGGCACTTGATTTATGTGCGACTGTCGCACAATAATGTTCTAATTTTGTAACGCTCTCCCCCGGTTGGATTATTTTTTCCTGTCGCTCACAGTATTCTTCCCTAGGTGCAGTTTACGAATGCGAAGCGATGGCGGACAATCGATGCAGGAATGGAACAAGATAGTTTGACGCGAGAGGTACTTTTATGAGGCATGCGAATATTTAGAAAACCATTAAAGAGCGAGTTTCCATCCCAGAACAGAAGGAAGATGGTAGACTTAAACAATACTGTTACGAGAAACATCTTTTGATATTTCAAACAGATGAATTTCGGGAACCATAAAAACACGAGTGTGCTGCAAATCTCATCGAAAAGTCGACATCAGGGCAAATTTTGGTGTAATCCTTCGATTATGGTGTACATTGTTAACTTTTCATTGTCATGGGACGTTATGTTTCCTAATTTAGATTTGCTTGTTTTCGTGCAATTGATTGTTCACATTCAAAATAAGCCGGATGAAATTCGAATACTCTAATTTATTAGAACTTTAGATATTTCGGATCATCGATAACCGTTGCATTATACTGTACCTAAATTTTCGTTTAAAATTATTGCTATGTCTCATCTCTTCGAAACAAACTTTAAATTTTTTCCGTTTTCAATCGTTGATCAATGTTAAATGCATCCTTCAACTACTCATTCTGAACACGCATATATCTGTTTCAGCGGTTTCTAGCAGCCTTTCTTGACCCTTCCACTGCTACCGGATGCCCGATACCCCCGATACCAAACCCCTCCTCGGCAATTGTTGAGCATTCACGTCCGCGAAACAGCATATGAAAATAAAGGGCGAAGCCAGGCGCACTGAACTACAAAAAAAAAAAAAGAAAACCCCGAACTGACAAAAACAAACCGTAAATCTTCCTAATAACACGTTTAGGTAAACAAAACTTTAGGAAAAATCATAGATAAGTACAGGTGCGAATTAAACAAGATGACGGCGCGCGTTTGCCCCGTTTGTAATTTTTTCCTCCCCATCTTTTGTGCAGTGAACGCACCTACGAACCTCAGGGCGCCGCGGCGCAAAGTCAAAAGAGTCAAAAGGCGCTAAGACCCTCCCCGGTCTTAGGGGGGTTGTAGTCCCACAGGAGCTTGGATCATGGGGGTTTGTTTTTTGTTTTGTTTTTGTATTGTTTCTACTGGCGAGCTTCTGGCTCCACAACGTTCTCTCCAACGGTGAAGGTGAACGAAAAAGTAAATAAAAAAGTTACCCGCCCCGCACGAATGATTGATTCCTCCTCCCGGAGGGCCACGGTTGGCGGCTCCGGTCTCTCTGATGCTCGTCATGCTGATGTTGATGTTGCTGATCGTCCGCCATTGTTCGTGGCGTCGCCGCCATCCGCTCGGTTGCATAAATAAACACCTTTTGCCGTAGCCACCGCGGTACGTTCGGAAGCCGGGATTGGCGGGGATCCGCGAGGAAAGTGGCCGGATGCAGTGCCTTTTGTTGTACCCGGCATCAAAAGAAGGAATAGGAGGGAAAAAAAACCGAACTTAAAAAAAAAGAATCTACCGCCTGCACGAGTAGTTTGTTTCCATTGTTTTCTGAACAGCGGCGGACGCCTTCCGGGTTTTCGAAAGCCACCCCACGGTAAAGGCTAGCCAGGACCAAGACCAACAGACCTCGTAAGGGGCGTAAGAATCGACGGTGGAGATGGTCGGAGTGCCGCTGGAGTGGACTACCATAGCTACCAGACACGTGACGTGACATGTTTTGGGTAGTCTTTAAGATCGAATCGCGGGAAAGAAAGGATTCCACACACGCGAACACACCCTGACGCGAAGGAGGGTGAAAAGTATAATGATTCGTTACTGTGTGGTGCATGATAATTTTCCACCACTGGCAAATTATACCGTTTCATTCTGAACAATTTTTTTATTCACCCGGGAGGAGGGTTTCAGTTATGTTTCCTCCTTTCTCCAACACGTTGATCGTTTAATTATGAGCTGGCTCGAAGGCGCCAATTTGAGACAATGTAGTCGAAGTTGTGCAAGAAAATGCCGAGTATCCCTAATATTTGATCAAATAAAAAATCGTTGGAAAACGTACTTGAAGTTGAAGAAAGCGGAAAATGCAGAAGCGGACCTCACTAAGCGCAATTTGTTGTAGGGATGCAATTCCTGAGCTTCTTGAATCTTTTTTTCCCTTCCGATATCGATCGGTCGGATTGGCAAGGAAGTACTCAAGGTGTCTCGAGCTGGCGGGATAGGAACTTCGATTTGGTTTTCCTCTTACTCTCTCGTCGTCCACGAACCCAACAAAATGATCCTAGACGTCGCTCGAGGAGCGTGTCGTTCGAGAAGAAGTCAATTGGTTTTGTCAACACTCGAGCGACTCACGACTCCTTGTTGCTTGGAAGAAAGAGAGTTTCCCTGCTGTGCTACCTCATCCTGCGAGCGAGCGTTGAGGTTCGGCGCGCGCTCCTCTGGGGGAAAGTTCTTTTCTTTGACTCCGCGAAAATCCCCTCGTCACTCCAGGGGGGGGATGTCTTACATGGCTGGGAAACACCAGTGGTCGATTTTTTATTTCTCCTGTGAAACCCTGTTAAGGGCGCGACCAGGTGAGTGTGCGGTGTCCTCGCCGCGATCAGTTCGCTTTCCGGCTTTCCGTTCCGATTGCTTTTCGGGATTTTAAGTGGTTTTTATTAGACGCAACTCGGAACGGTGGGTGGCCTGGGGTGAGTGTTTTCCTGGGAAAAATCGGACGTCGAGAGGGAGACAGAGAGAGAGATTTATGAGAAACCGTCCATACTTTTCCACCGCCCTGGGGTGCGAGAAATATATTTAAAGTGATCCATTTGATTCGGCAATTAGGTGATTTTGGAAAGATTTCCAGGGAAAATCATTGATCACCCTCTGCATTCTCGGCATGGTACTTTAAAGTCGAGAGCTCTCCGTTGCACGATTGCATCTGGTAAAAAGGTTCTCCTTGATCGTTCAAACTCAAGCCAAGACATGATAGAACGAGCAGGGCTGGAAAAGAATGGAAATATTGTGCAATATTGGGAAACAATTTATTCCCTTTATGATGGGGAACTTTCCGGCCAAACTTTGTCCCACAATGTTGGTAATGGTAATAACACTTTGGGCCCCTTTACGTACTCTGCGCTGTTGCTGTAATTGCTCATTGCTCGTGACAGCTGGACGGGCATGTCCTAACCTCAATTATATGCACTCGGTATTCAATCGCCGTTCGACAAATCGGCCGATTACGAGACCCCGAGAGGCCGGACAGACGCTTGCTCAATTTGTTCCCCCGAGTTGGCTGTCGAAATAGACCGACGGTAAATAATATAAATTTATGCTCCACCACCACCATCGCGCAGGACAACCAATTAGAAAATGACCAAATTGGCCCGGCCCGATTGTCCCGTTTGCCCTAATGCCAACCCGCGTGTACAATTGCCGGGGCCCAGCCGGCGTCTGTTTATGCAAGTCTGTCGATCAATAATTATTTCACAAACGCTGGCAAGAAATCTCGCAAAGGTTCTCGCGTTCATAGGACAGCATTTTCGCCGGCACCACATTTCGTTTCGTAACTCACTATCATTAGCCCCAGGGCGCCGCGCGAACACCGGTGGCAGGTGTTGAATTTGCTCTAATCAATGTTGAGGCTCTCTCGCACACTTTCGACAATTATCCAAATGGCGGCATCGAACCCCACCGTCGTCCACCTCGGCCATCGCGGTGTCGGGGAAAGCGAACGACAGCACAGGTGACCAGCGTGACCAGGAGGCTTTTCGTGGGGGAAAGGAGGATCACTTAAAGCCATGTTAAACATTCGCCGGGGGACGAAAGACATTCGCGGACAGTACCGGACACTTGCGGGGGCGCATTTACTACAAACTTTCGAATGCTTGCGCCGTAAAGTGTGGGGTTGCGTTGATTACGATCAAACGGTAACGGAGCTACGATCTGAGAGATTGTCCCGCGGGGGGGAACGGTTTTTTCTTTTTACTCCGACCACATCTTTCACAACATGCGATTGAAACCTCACCGAACGGCATGGAGCACCAGCGGGGGTGGTGTTTTGTGAACCTATTGGCAACGGATGGCAACGCAATGTACGGATCTGGCCGCGTTTGGTCCTTAATCATAAGATCCATTACTTAATGAACCATCTCGATCGCTGGCCGGGCATGTCTAATAGTCATCGGTCAGCCCTGGAGCTCGGTCAATGGTCCCCGGGTCCTGTTCGAGTTTCTCCAACTCATGGTAGCCAACTTTGAACCCGCCTAGGCCGGCGCAGGGGCGTACCGCTTTCGAGAGGGAAGAGATCATTCGGCATGGCGGCGAATCGCGCCAGATTACAGATTGTCAGCACTACGCACCCGCGGGTTCACTACCGACTCTCGCCCGCATTTCCACCGTCTTTCCGTCGCCAGCGGCTTCCATCCATCCATCCATCCCTTCTTCTTCTCGCGGAATCCCATTGCGGGAGCCGGCGGTCCGGGCCGCGCAGCAGTTGTTTTGCTTCAGCATCTTTTTGTTGTTATATGGCATTAATGTTTTGAAAATGGCGTATAACACTTTCGGCCTGTAATTTTCTGTTATATCGGCTGCCAATGATGCCCTCGGCTCGGCTTCTTCTGGCATCTTCCGCGTGTTTTGTGCGCCGTGCAATCGCACCGTAATTTTCATTGTGCTCCATTGTGCTCCATTGTGCTCGCTGGCTCGAATGGAGGGATGAATGAAAACTTGCGCTGACAAGGTGGGGGAGGGGGGGGGGGGTTGGTCGTCAGTGAATGAACACGGGTGAAATGGGTGTTGAACACTGCATTGGAGAGCAAACGGATCATTTCGGCCGCACGGAGGCCAACATTTGGCCCACAAATTAGTGAGCGGTTCGACGGGAGCGAAACACTGCGAAGGCAGAACACGGCACTTTTCTTCGCGCACCGTTCTTTCGCCCAACGTTTTGGGGTGTTTTTGGGGGGAAGCAAGAAAAAAGGGGAGTTTTTTCTGACACTTTTTCGCGATTGTTTGGCGGGGTGGCAAGAACACGAAAGTTTCGGAAACCGAACCCGACGCGAACTTTTGAATGGGTTTACGTTGTTGTGAAAATATTGATAATTACCGACGATGGCGGCGCGGTTTTTTCCCAGTTTGATGGCGTTTTGATCGTGGTCCACGTCTAGTAAGCCTCTCCGGCGTGAATGCGAACGAATTCATCATGTTTTATATGATGGTACTATATTCAGCGTTTGCAGATAACTTCGGATGCGTTAAAGGTGTGGGACAGTTCTTAATTTTTTTTTTTGATACCTTCAAGTGCCTTACGAATACGATAGGGGCCACAAAACTTTGCCCGCAGCTCAAACATCCCCGATGGATGGTGTGTAATTCAATTGTGCCGAAATATAAATGCCGATCGCGTACGATCAATGAAGCGGAGCCGCCAAAGATCAAAGAAAAGCCGGAGCTCGCGAGAGATCGATCGAACGGAGTTTGCATGAATGAAAGGTCGACTGATGGAAGAAAAAAGGGCAGGAAGGAGGACATGGGTCGGTGGGGTGCGGTTGGAGTTGAAGAGAATGAAAACCATCATGGCGCCGCCGAAAGCAGGAAGAAAGTTGGAAAGGGGCTCGCCTAACAAATCATACCTATTGGCGGCAATATGTTTCTTCATCTTTTACCCCCCTTCCGTTTCCGTGTTTCTTCATCCACCAATTTGCGTAACTTCGGGACTTGACGTACTTTTTTAATTTTTTTTCTTTGATTCAATGTTTAATTAAACTACATTCGTAATTTCAGCTTTATTTGTGGCCTCAAAAAAAAAAAATCAAAAACACGAATCAAATCAAAATGGAACCCAATGAAGCGTTCACGAAAGCGCAAAACGGAGGGACGCATTTACGCGAAGGTATTTGCTAAATCAAGACGTTAACGCTAAGAGACGTTAACGCTGACATGCACCGTGCACCGTCGGAGCACAAACAACGTCCGAGTCGGCCGGATGATGGTCACGGATCGTTCTGCGTCGCAAATGCACCCGAAGGCACTCAATCAACTCGTCCGAGGATCCGTTGGCAATTTGCATTGACATGACAGGTAAACAATTCACTGCTACCGAGAATTCAGAAGCGGGCTGGAAGAAGGAGGGAAAGGACGCATCGGAGCGGACGAAAGGCATACCAAAAGGGAAGCCCTCCTCTACACGAGGGACGTGTGTGAATATGAGATACATCTTCATTCTGACAGCACTGCTTCTTCCGGGATGCAGCGAGGCGTGCGAGGAGTGGGACTGGGAACGAAACGGAGCGATAATTAGCGTTCGTTGATCAGTTGTCGATCTCGCTCCCTCTCGTGCTCTAACGTCAAACGTCACGCTGCGTCCGCATCCCAGGCCTCATTTGCAAAAAGAGGTTGTGAAGCTGAGCAACTGAGCATTGTTTGCTTCCTGCAAAACATCTAGAGGACAGCAAAGTGTCTTCAAGTTGCTCTCTTTGTGTAGCAGGCAGCTTCTTGTCCCTCCGCAGCCCTTAGAGGGAACCTAGAAAACCTGCTGCCAATTTGATCGATTCATGACACATGCACCACGGCGATGCGATGACGTTTTGCTCGCATTTTGTTGTCTCCCGTCACCAAAGCGGACCGGGTCGAGGATCAGGATGGAGATCGATACGTCATCGCTTGGGTTGTATTAGCATAATAATAATAATATTAACACGGTGCGGATTTCGACCGTCCCTCCCAATGGTGGGCAGTTTGTTGTCGTCGTTTTGTTTAGCCTCTTCCGTTTGCTAATACATCGCTTTTTTTTTGCTGCAGTGACAATCAATACGAAGAAGGGAGTTGTACACCCCAGGGAACGACGTTTGGTCCGGAATTGCCCGGCAGGAGAAAAAAAAAACAGGTAATCGATCGAGCCGGTTCGCGCATATACTGCCCTGCATGCAAAACTGCATCCGAATGCAGTTCTTCGAAAAAATGGCTTCCGAATGGCTGATGGTGGTTTTGTATCTGTCCGGCGCGACAAATGAAAAGGAACTGATTTGTTGGGACACATGATTGAGCACGGGATGATGGGTCGATCGTGGTTTGATGCTAACACAAAATGGCCGGACGGATGGCCGATCGGATTGAAATGAGCATCTTTGCGAATCGTTTACGCTTTTCATGCGCTCTGCCTGTTCAACGATGTTGATGGATTGTACAGATTAGAGACATCGGTGGCACCGCTGACGGTTGTTTGTTTCTTGTGCATTTGATACGCTCTGGCTTTGGCAACGGCTGACAAAAATGATCGAAAAGGATCCACTCCGGGAACGCGTGCACGATTCTCGGAAGGATGCTGGGTTATCGAACGTTTGTTGGCCAAACGTTTGGATAAAAATGCAAAGAAAACGTGCACAACCGTTGAGGAACTGTCGAGAGGGAGGAGATATAAAGAGTGAAGAATTTTGAGCAACACAAGCACTGAAAGGTAAGCCTTTAGAAATTGATATCGGATTCATAGCTCCCATTCTGATCAGAGGATTAATAGATTCACAGAAGATCTAATAAGTTCTCACGTGCACGTTTCTGCTGCTTCTGGTTCGCTTCGCGATGAAAAGAATATTGATAGCCCGATCGACGCTGCGGCCTTTTCATCGTATGCTTCTGGAATTCCATTCGTCTTCGTCCAGAAAATCCCCTGTTTCATCGGGATCGTTACCAAAACGAATTACCTGCGATACGTCATAAATCAGTTCAATCGGCTTTCGACAGCGGGCCAAAACTCAAATCTCGACGACGGACGCGTGTGGCTGGACGAGCGTCTTCTCACTCCGTCGCCATAGCAACCTGTTGCATCGACATCGAGTTCCTCCTGGCAATGGGAGATTGATTCCGACACAACACATCATCGCGGGGAATCATGCTGCGCTGCGGCCCGAAGGGCACATCCTTGGCGTGTGAATGGGGGGAGAAGAAACCGTTTTCGTTTTCTCGCAACACCACCACCACCGAAGGTTCACACTGGCAACAATGACCATCGGTGACGGTGAAGACGAACGATGACGATGACGACGAAGACGAGTACACACTTATCAATAAAAGTCACGTCTGGAGGTGGGAAGAATGGGCAAAGCAAATCCATCCCGACCGAAGGCAGAACCAAATCCGGGCGCTCGCAGCCTCCCACCCCTGGGCTCGGGGGGTTGTTGGGCTGCCGGAGAAGAAAGATAAATTACACGTCATAAATATTAAAACGAACAATAGCGATATGTCATAATATATGGCGTTTTTATTTCAATTTCTCGATCCCGCGCTCCGCAACCGGCCGCGAAGGAAAACGAGCCGACCGACACCGCCGTGCGCGGGGTGAAAAATAACGATGAGACGATTATTGGTGCGTTTTGATGTTTCAATCATCATTTTTCTTCCGACCAGTCGTCGGTCGGTGCCAGTTCGCTCGCATGTGGGAGAAATGGGTTGTTTTTCTTCGATTGTTGGTCCCGCGAGACGCGTCACATGCCTTGACGATGTTTGTGTTTTTAAGCTTCTTTTCAAGCCCACACGTTTTTTTTTTGAGAATAAGTCAGGCTCATTCAGTCAGGCGGACAGATAATGGAATGTTTGTCCGTGGTGCGGTGCCTAGCGTCTTCAGTTTTTCTGTAACTGACACACCTTAAAGCGCACTTGTTGCTGGACCTTACCGGAGTCGATGCAACGAAGATGATGGCTCGGCGAGTCGTCCCTAATCGCACGTCACGGGGACGATTAATGGTTCGCGACGTTCGGAGATTCTGTTTACGTTTATTTGTTGCTTAATGTGACAGATTATACGCACTTGAATACCTTTGAACCTGCCTAAGGCACACTGTAGCAATGAGCTCCGGTGGGGAATGTGTGCTTCAAACTAGAGCCGTACTGAGCGAGAACGAATGTCTTCCAATGGTTGAAAAGTTGCTGTTTGAGTCACGCTGTTCCCCGTTCAAACAGTTTCTTTTCAACACCGTATCACCATGCCAACCGAGCAATGGTTGCTGGGTTGACGTTTCTGTCGAGTTATTTGGAAACACGACGAAGAATAATGAGAATGGTCTTTCTTAAGGATGCCTGCTGAACAAAACCCGATTATAAAGCCATCCACGGACCAATCGGCCACTCGGGGCAAGGAAGGAACCGAGCAAAGCCGTAGGGATCTTTGTTGAATAGAATTTCGTTCGCGTTGGAATTCCTGGCCGGATTGGAGCTGTTGTCCGTTGTTGTAGCGATTTGTTTTTCCTTTCCACCAACGGTTTTAATAACCAACCGGGGCTGCTGGATGATGGCTTATTCCGAGATTATATATGAGACCCCACCATAAAACCTCGGGCGTATGACAATACTCCGGCTACGAGTTTTTACAATCTGCGGAAAGCTGCGAAGTACAACGAGCGGAGAGTATTGCACCGGAAGCCAGCAGGATCACAACAACACGTCCCCGATTGGTGTCGTGCTGGGAAGTGTGTCCTGCCCAACATGGGCGAGCATAGAGCAAAGCTTCGTTTGTTTCACCTTTTACAACCCATCCTATTGGTACACCGAAGGGAGTGCTGTAAATAGATCAATTTCAAGCATAAACATGCTTGTAATATACCTTAACGGGAGTATTGTACGGTTTTCCAATATCTTATTTTTAGTTGAATTGTTTTGTTGTCGCAAGACAGATGATGAAGACCAAGATTCCAAGAAATGAAGCACGTGAATCAAGGCGACTTATATTCATTATATTATATTTATTTTATTTTAAAATTAACAACATAAACACTAAAGCGAAAATTTGAAGTTGTTGAGTGAAAAGAGATGAAGGCTTTTACAGAGTTTTTTTATGCAAAGAAAACTATATTTTCTTTCAAAAGGAAAATGTAATGGAAATAAAACTTTGCTCCTTTTCTTTGCCATTCTCTTGGGATGAATAGAGATGCTGTCTGATTGAAAACATCGGTTAAGGTGGCACCGCCTTATAATTATTACATACCCACATCTGTTGAGGACCAAGCATTTGGTTGTGGAACTCATCCGACACTTTTTTCTTCTCCCGCAAGCATCCTTGGCATTTCCCAGGTCGAATTCGTCAGGGAACGGATTGTAGTTAGTTTTGCTTTGCTTGCTCGCCCGCTTCGGCACAATATTTCCCCACGAAACACGATACTTTATTGTCGATCGCGATCGGATGTCGGCGCATACGCGTCTCGGTCGGCGCGAGGGCTTTCATGTTTTGCCGAATGCCGAATGTGTCACCCAGCGTTCGCAAGGACACGCCGCAGATTGAGCGGCGTCAGGCGACTTCTTCAAACGGACTCGCTTCAAACGGAAGCTCTTCCGGGCGGCTTTCCCTTCCGGGTTGCCGGGGCTTGTGTCAGCTAGTAGATCAAACGGCGAACGGCGTACAGGATGAGCACATGTCCTGTGACAATGTTGGGTAATTTGTAATTTTCACTCGGGAATGTGTCGGGGCAAAGGTGGTTCGTGTTCGGGACCGTATGGTTCATCTTGTTCCATCCCTGGTCCTGCATGGGCTGCCATGTTCTAGCAACAAATGCAGGGCCAACTCGAAGCTCGTTTGTGTATCCCGTTGACATTTAACGTCCGACGATTATACGCACGAATGTTGCAATAATAAATATAAATTTGATTCAAAGTAGCTGATTACGGGTGGGATTTTTCTTTCTCTTTTGCTCCTCATACCTCAGCTCGGTTCGGCCATCGGTTCTTACCGGGACCATTTCCCTCGTGCTTTCTCTGACACGACATATAAGAGGGGTGCCGTGGTATGGCAGCAGTGCACAAAAACAAACAATTGGACCGATATCGGATTACAATCGAGCTAGTTTATCCAGTTTGCAATCCAAGGGCAACCGTAGGGCACGGCGTGGAAAACGACTGGCAAATAGAATGAACTAGGAAGGACTATACTCTCGGGAGTGAGGGGAAGAAACGAAGGGTCTATGGAACGGGACTTCTCGTTTCGATTGTTACAGGACCGGTTGGTTTTATGTTGAGCCTTATCTATCGGAGCTACTTGCTGTTTGTTGATGTTTTCTATTTTCTTGCCACTGCGTTTCCGGGTTATTCTCGCCGTTCCAGGATTTGATCGATAAGCAACAATGTATGGTACAAATGGCATGCAGAATTGGTGTATTAATACATGTGTTTTTCAATTAAAGAAAAATAGATTAGTAAGTTTGAACCTATGTGAAAACTTAAATTTAATGATACAGGATTTTTTTTAGCTAAATTTTATTTTCAAACATCCATTGTTGCAATTGTTATGCTTTGACTGAGCTAAACACGAAGGGGGTGTAGCTCAGATGGTAGAGCGCTCGCTTAGCATGTGAGAGGTACTGGGATCGATACCCAGCATCTCCAAGGAAAGTCTTTTGGTGTACTATTACAAGAAGAAGTTTCTTTTTGCCATCTGTTCTGGGGAAAACTCCCTTCTCCATTTGATCAATGGACTGGCCAAAAGGGAGGGAAAGGGGGCGAGAAAACAATGTCCATGATCCAAACTTAAATTTTACTAAGAAAGATTTTATGGAGTTAAATTTAATATTTAGAGGTCCATTGCTCAGCTTGTAATATATACTTGATGAAATATAAACGAGAAGGGGGTGTAGCTCAGATGGTAGAGCGCTCGCTTAGCATGTGAGAGGTACTGGGATCGATACCCAGCATCTCCAAGGGAAGTTTTTTTAGTATCGAACTAGTTTCTAACATTCGATACCTTCTGTAGCATCGATAACAATTTACCTACCACCGAGCTTCTGCTCGAGGGAAAACGTCGCTCACCATTTTCTCGCTGGCCTGGTCACACGGGAGAGGAAGAGGAAAGGGAAAACAATGTCCATGATCCGATCGGTTGATAAACTCGGGACGGAAAAACTAATGGCCCCCCGAGCTGCTGCTGTTCTGTTCGTCAACTGTCTTTCAACCGTAAATCCTCACAGTTTCCCCGAGTCGCTATTCGGTGCACTTTTCGTAGCGATCAAATTTCATGAGCTTTTCCCGTAAAATAAAAATCGCAACAACCGAACGTAACACTACAATGTAGCACTTTGGTGGCTGCGGCCTGGTTTGAGGGGTTTGAATGGGATTTGATGGAATCTGGAATTGTTTTTTTTTTCTCTTTGTTTGTCCCATGTCCCCGGGATAGAGAACAAGATTATTCTAATTGCTTCTGATTTATGTACATCCATTGTTTATTGACCGTGTGAGCAGCACGGACGGGGAGATGCAAATCTCATCTGATAACGTCCTGAATCAGTCAGCAGAATGAGGAGGTCAAGTTTCAGCCGAAGAATTGTGCGCTACAATGTTGCGTTTGGATTTGAGGAAAAACCGTTGAAAAATTGATGCTGTTTGGATATATTTATTCATCCACAAGGAAACGAGACTGTTATTTATTCGCAAGGAAGAAAATTTAATGAAAATGAAGCATTTTTAACAATTTATTCATAGGATTTTTTGTATTGAATATTCCTACTTTCTAATAGGCGTTTCCAAGGTCGAACTTTTTGTCTTTGAATCTTTTGTGCTTTGATGATGCTTTTTCACCGTAAGATGTTTGCCACCGAGAACGGTTCCAAGCATGTTTGCTCCCACCCACGTGGCAAGGGAAAGATTTGTTTGTTAAATTACAATTTACACGGCCCATAAAACTGACACGTAGATGTTTGGCAAACTCTGTGGTCTGGTGAAAGTGCCTTCACACAAAGTGCTGTAAAGTCTGGTGAGTTTTGGCTTCCCTGCTAGCAAGTTTACAGTTCCGTCGTGCGGCCACACGTCGGCACACCCGGAGGTTGGCGATTTGCAGGGGGTTTTAGACAAATGACTGTGCTCTGTTGGCTTCCCCTGGACCTTCCAGCATCTCCCACACGGCCACCCGACGGTCGCTGTGGGAGCAAACGGTCCTCAATTTGCATACACCTTCGCAATTCCGTAGCGAACGTTCGAGTTCGAGCAGGACGTTCCGGACGATCACGCGCCTGGCGATCGATGTGACAACGGGCTCGTTTTACAGTCTCCGACCGGAAGCCGCGGGTGGCAGGATAAACAAAAGCCATGGGTCATCCCCGGGAGCTTCTGTTGCCACCTTCTCCTCCCGGTTTCGGATTTGGGCAAAAGTGGACGAAAATGGCACCCGAACAAACAACAAAAATGTCGAACCCCCGCCGGAACGGGGACAGGCGGCGTGGAATCCTTCGGGACTCCCCGGGGCGCGGAGAAAGAACATCCTTAGGCCATCTCGTTCACTCCACTCTGCATTCGATTCGACAGATCTCGGGGTTCCGTCTCGCAAAGTCCGGAGGAAAAGCGCGGGAGACACTCGAAGAAAGCGCGTCTGAAGGAAAGAGACAAAACAATGGATAGTTGTGACAGGCGGATGATGAATCCTTCATTCATCGGGTCGAAAGGTGCAGCTATTAGGACGCTGTCGTCGTATCGTGCCGGCTTGCGCGCAGGCCTGTACCGGAGCTTCTTCCTCACACGTTTTTCG
This sequence comes from Anopheles atroparvus, assembly GCA_914969975.1. Lineage (NCBI taxonomy): Eukaryota > Metazoa > Arthropoda > Insecta > Diptera > Culicidae > Anopheles > Anopheles atroparvus. Next base: position 23,502,247 of record CAJZCY010000003.1, read on the forward strand.
GCCTTCTCGTTTGGGTATACGATTCTTGGCCGAATCGTTCGCACCGTTCGATCTTTCCCTCGGCCGGGAAACGCCACACGATATCCCGCGGGAGACTCCATGCCGTCGGTCTGGTATATCTCCCCCGAGTTTTCTCTTTGTTTTCCAGGTCCGTTGTGTGCAGCCCTTAGGAAAAGGAGAGAGGCCGAAGGCAGGTTCGCTAGGAACTCGGTGACGCACGCACCGAGTTAACTGGTATTTATCGGGCATCATCGTGGCTACGTCGGGCAGAAGTTAGGATCACCTCCGGGGGTGATGGACCCGGGAAGTTGCAATACTCCAAACAAGGAACTACGACCGTCCAGCGTCAGCAGCACCCCGAGCGGTAAGAGTTTGATGGATGCGAACAGATATCAAACTGTGCCTTTCTCTGTGGCACCTTAGCAATGGGCTTCGGGTCTATCGGCTCGCTAACGCAAACGCAAATGGGAAACGTGTGCCTCGCTCTCTCCCCCGGACCCAGGAGGCCTTCCCTGGCGAGTTTGGTGGCTCGCAGTGTTTTACTCACTCCCGATCGACACCGGGGAGATGCTGGAATTCGCCGAAGGTCTGACCGACGGACCGAGGAAGTCGATGTCGCGAACAGCCCGGGAAGGGTTTTATTGTGCGCCTGTTGGACCGTTTGATCGATTTCATTCCGATTCCGCAATGGGTACGGTTGTTTGTTTACGGATTTGTTTGCCTTCAGGATCTTTATCGATCACCGGTTGATCGATCGGAATCGAAGGTGGTGGCGATATGTTCGTCTTGACCGGTGGAATGCTTGGGTTGGCTGAAAAGTGTTTGAATAATGAAGGAAAATAAGTGTAGTTTTAGAAGAACTGGAACATTGAATGAACCGTAAACCGACTATCAAGGTCAAACTTATATGCAGCATGAATATCCTACAAAAAAAAAAACAGTTTCTTTGTTCATAACCTGATACGAAGGAGATCATTAAATTCTGTAATATTTTCTAGAAAAATCATCCACAACTTCTTGACAACTTTAAGGTGGAAATTTATTTTATGGTTCCTTTAATGCTGCATTTATGATCGTTTTCTCTGGTATGTTTTGAACACGATGAACTCGGCCGACGTGAGCGACGTTCAACATCTCTCTATTTATTGTTATTTATATCGGATCCATCACAAGTCACCAGCCCAGGAGAGATGACTTTTCTGAAAGCACAGTTCTTTCTCCCCGCTGACACGTGCGAGAATGCGGTCGAGCGTCTGCATGCAATAATGCCGTCATGAATGTTCAATGGCCTCGAAACGCAGCGCAAACGTGTCATTCGGGATTGGTGTTTCGCTGTGTGTGCTGCGAGTGCACGATAATCATCATCGACTTGCGTGCGCAATCCGATTTACGTGGTCTCCCGCGATTGAGGGATGTTGGTTCGCTGTCTGATAAGAATCGCACCGCCCGTTATGTGGGTGAAGCCTCGTGGCAGCTTTTCAATTTCCTCCCGCTCGCTCGGGGCACCTTCGTCCGCAAAGCTGTGGCCAGGAAGTCCGGGGATAAGCCGGGCTCGAGAAGTGTTTGCCTTTTCCGAGACGGTCCGGGCGACCTCCTCCCTTGGGTTTTGCTCCGTGCGGCTCCGATTGCGAGAATTTCTTCCGAAAATTTCGGCAAATCCATCCGCACGGCCCTTTTGCTCGAATTTCACACGTCAGCCTGCCAGCCGCAAACTGGCTGCAGGAAAATTGGTCCTCAGTCAAACAAATTCGACCCCGAAGAAAGGAAATCCAGTTGTCTGCTAATGAATGAACGTAAAATGATGACATATTTTTTCCTTCTGCCTCCGCTGCTCCACACTGTCTGTTTGGTTTGGGTTAGTCGATGATGGATGCATGCCTTCGGGCGTTCGTTGCGGGATGCAGGTATTGGGAACGCTCGGACCGGGCGGGAAGTTTTGCGGCAGCGTAGTCACAATGTTTTGCGGTTTGAAATTACAACCGGGTGTTTGGTTGCGCCAAAAAGAAGAAAAAAAAAGGAACAAAAGGAGCCGGGAGCGAAAAGAGCATTTCCACCGGGTGGCGTGACGCGTTGGCCACGCTGCGCCTGCTGCGGTATCCCTTTTGTATCCCTTCTGGCCAGGCGACCGGAAAATGCCCCGGGGCCAGCCAGCGGATTTGGATGCAGCAGCAGCGAAGCAATGGTAGAGCAACAACTTTCCTCCCTTTGCTGCAGATGAACGTGAGTCTAATTGACGAGGTACTGTTACCATCCGCGCCGGCTGGGGAGGAGGATGGCCAAATTATGATATCATGTTGATGTCAAACTGCGCCACAGCGGTGCACGGACCGAGGCCCCGAGTGTGAGAAGAGAATGTGTCGAAAATTAATTTGTATGTCAACAGAGGCAAATACGGAAGTGGCCCTACGGTGCACGGGCGAATGTGATCCATGCGACCTTAGGGATGCCAAATGGTGTATTGTTTAGAGCAGGCATGTTCTGCACTATAACGAGGAGCGGTACTGTTACAATTATGGGAACTTTGTTTGTAGGAAAAATGTTTCTAAGATTCTTGAGAAGCGCAAACGGACGGTTGGTTTTCAAGAAATTTGAAATTAATTTTTTGTGCAACTTTTTTCAACAGAAAAGAGCTTCTTATATTGTTACAACGACATGCAAAAAACATTCAACATTTGAGTGCAACAAAAGAACTCAGTTCTTCGAATGTGTATAAGGAGTTGAAATTGACTTTTTATAAATTGAAATTGAAATATCGTAGATGAATATATTGTACAAGAGCTTTTCATTAAGCGTCTGGTTTTATCATCCATCTGTTATGGTATGTTCATAACTCATGCAGCCGTTTATGTTGCCTTCGAATAAATCACTCTGGGCAAGAAAATTCAATCTCGCGAGGAACACAAGAAGACAACCCTTCGAGGATCTACACGCCAGAAGAAGTACAAAAGAACGTTCTTTTCGGTTCTCAGGCGGCTTAGTTTGTTTGGTGTTGCTTGTTTTCGCGTAGATTATGCCCCGAACAACCTCTGCTCCTCCACCCCTCCCCGGTTTTTCATTACCCACACCGTGCGTTGAACGCTGAAAAGGCGTAGAAACCTTCCTTCCTTCGGTGACAGCAACGTCGCGGAACCGCGCAGACAGCAGGCGACGAACCCGATCCCGAAATCTATTGGCCGGAGCGGATCGCGTTTCTGCCGCAGCCCCTAATAGAGTCGGGCCCTTGGCTACCCGATTGGTTGCTAAGGAGTAGCAGCAGCGGAAGGCTACTATGGCGGTGTCCAGTGGAGGTTTTGTGCTCGCGAGTCGTTTGAGGCGTGCCGCCGAAACAATCGTCCATGGTTGGCCGCGGGTTTCGAGCTGCAAACTGTTTTGACCTGAAGACAGCCAGAGGAGCTGAGCTCTCGTGTTTTTTTTTTACGCTGCAACACGAATCAACAATAAGCTGGTACGAGATGCGCAGAAGGATAGAATTGTGCTGAAGTGGAAGGAATAAAAATCACTGGAACAAAAGGAGCTCCTGAGCAATTATTCAATTTTCCCATTATGCGCCCGACGTAGCTTCTCCCGGAGGAACCAGAGTCGTCCGTCGGTTCGGGTCGCCTTTTTTTTCGGGATAAAATTACATGCGCAAATGCACAATTCATGCTCTTTGGCGAGAGCCGTGTGCTAATAAACGAGCGGTCTACTGCGAAGGTCCTGTTCCAGGCGGCTTCCGTGCACTAGTAGCAATACTGTCCCATCCATCCGAATGCTCAATTTTCCACACGCCTTTCCCCTTGGCACTCGCAAGCCACAAACCGTCCAGGAGCAAGGCTTAACGATGTCTTCACCATGGCCGATGTTATTTTTTCGCCAACCTGCGAAACGCAGGCAAGGAAGCGAAGGAAAACATTGTTCGTAATTAACGTGTTTTTCGAGATCATCCCTGTGGCTGGTAACATGGCTCCTAGACACGGAAGGCTGGGAAGCCTTCGCGGAACGGATTTAGATCACCAGGCACCGATAAGCCACCATGGGGACCATTGAGACGAGAACATGATACTTTGCTTCTGATTCTTCGCCTCACGCTCTTAGGAAAGCTTCGAAGCTTCACGGGAAGTGAAGCGACGCAATGAGGTTGGCAAAATGACGGCATGGTTTCTGGCTTCGCACCGAGACTGACCGAAGTGGCTCGCCAGGGCACTTGAGGTAAGCTGATAATTGAGCGAAGGTCCACCGGTGAAAGATGAACCACCGGACGTGCCTCCTTACTCCGGTTTTCCTCGACGATAAGGAGCCTCGCTGCCTTCGGCGGGTGGAAAGTTGCAAATAATTAGATAATTACTCGCACCGGAGCGGGTGCTCGTTACCCGATGGTCTGTTATTTTTTCGAGCTTCTGTAATCACGGGTCGCGTACGGGTGTCCGGTAGCCCTTTTCCCGCTCAAGTTGGCTTCCAGAGACGCCCCGTTTTTAAGGGGAGGATAAAAATTACAGCTCAAGCCGGAAGGACGACCTACCGCCAAAGGGCTCCGATAATTGAGGGATGCAAAATTTGGTAACCATTTTGGGTTTGAAACAAAAAGGAAAACAGGGAAGCTGTTGAGGTAGCAGCTGTGAAGTGCCTAAGTCAACAGAGCCTACCGAGGAAGGTGTGTCAAATTCGTTTATCTCGACGATCACTGCTGATGGTTTGGTGAAGATAAGAAAGACTCCGGGCAGTGGAAGCAAGGGCAGGGCAGAAATTATCTAATTATGAAAAGAATGATTTCGGTCGATGATGCGGTTAAAGTTAATATGGAAAATCAACAAGAGCTGTGAACCACAGGAAAATGTTAGCCTTGACCAGCAACCTTAGCCTAACTAAGGGCAGTTTAAAGGTGTCCCCAATTTTTATTCGGTGCATTAAAGCTCTTATTCTTCCTGTTGAAAATAGAATACACCGCACACCGAAAGGTGAGGATCCTTTCCACTTTCCTTTGCTTTTACCAGCGCCGGGAGCAGATGTTTTTGTGTGTGTGTTTTTCTACTGGCGGCTGAAAAAGCCCCGAGGCCACGCAGCGCCATTTTGTACCCTCGGAGCCCATCAAAAGGGCCCATTCGACCTCCGCCCGCTCTCGAAAAGGAGCGAAAATAGAAATGAACCCAGGTCGCCGACAGCAACAACAACGGCGTCGAGATGGAATAGAAATTATGCTGCGGCATTAAACGACGACCACAAATTCACACACAGCAGCAGCATAACAATGGCCACCGGGCACACATGCTCATGCCACTATTGGTGCGATCTTTTCCCGCTTGTCAATGCGAGACCGGTGAATTCAACACACGATGATTAATCGTATTCCGTACGGCAATCGTTGGGTTTACCTTTAGGGTCCATTGAATCGATGATACGGCGAGAAAATGTATCCATCGAGTTAAGAAAGAGAAACAATTGAGACGTGCCAGGATGATTTTGGTTGCCGATTTGAAAGCCATTCGGAATAATCAGCATGAGATTTGAAACCATATTTGTTGAAACCATGAAGCATGAGGTGTCACATTTCTTTTGTAACATCTTTGTTTTAATTTTCCTGTGGAACAAGTTGATTGTAATAAAAATAAATAGTCTGCTAATTATACCAGATAAATTTTTCAAATGAGTGTATGAAGATAGCATACTTTAGTCAGACCCAAAGAAAGTTGCCAAAACTTAATGTGTCCTATGCAAATGAAGCGTTGTAAAGATTCGTCCCGCTCGACTTCGAGATGAACTGTCATTAGTTTCGATTAGTGCTGCCACGTTGCTCGTCGGGCTATAAAAATCAACCTACAAAGCTTAACTATAGATCAAACAATGAAGTTGTCTCCCATCGCCTCTTATATTTATCGCTGCCTCCGTCCGTCCAGTGCGTCCGGATTAATGTGGCCCGTTGTTGTGGTCATAAACGTGCCACAATAAAGGTACGCTTGCCCTTGCAAAAGTGTGGAAAAACAAACGAACGAAAAAGCGACGAATTCATTACGCGAATTTGCAACGGTTCGGGAGTGGCGCGGCGGCCTGCGAGGGGCTGGAACGCTTTAACGCCGGGGCTCAACGAGACAATATTTGTAAATTTCTTCCTGTTTGCTTTTCCGGATTCAGGGGGGGAAAACGAACAACACGCAGCGCAAAACAGAGAGTGAGAGGGGAAAAAAAAACAAAAGGAAGTGCTTTCGAACAATCCGGTAGAAAGCGGCATGGGGAAGAAATGGTTTCGGTTTCGGTGATTTCGCGAAAATGTGCGAACATTTCGATTCCCCCGATCGGTTTCCCAGCCGTGTGTCTGGCGGGGGGGAAATGATGATGATAGTAATTTATGATCTTTTTCCCGCGTCGTGTTGTTTGCATGGGTACCGGGGGGGTAGGGGTAGGCAGAAACCACGGCGGCCATGCTGCACCAAACCGTCCCTTTCAAAACGCGGGACCGGCGCGGGATTAAGATGTTAAATGGAGGTGCGGAGTTGTCACACACGGAAGTAAAAAAAGAGAAAAAAGAAGAATCACACAATATGTATCGGAAAAGGAAAGCAGAACATAAGAGGAAGCAGGCAGGGACGGGGTCCCCAGTGCGGTCGGCGCAACCCCTAAGGGATGCGTTTTCGGTGCAAACCAGCTCGAACTGTGTGTCATAATTCGTGGGCTTAAGAAGATGATGAGAGAAACGCACGGTGCGAACAGCAAAGGCGGCAGAAAGAGTGAGAGAGAGGGAATGAGGTGCTTTTGAGGTAAGGATGTTAGTTAAACCAACCGAAGCTATTCTGGTTAAACAACTAATCGAACAATAACAAATGTGTAATGGGATACATTTATTTATCCGTATCAGGCGTTGGCCGTGCGACTTCGGCGATCTGTTTGCCGATCGGAAAAACGGGGAACCGCGTCCATTTTTCACCCGTCGGCCCGCTGCTGCATATGCTGCGGATTACCCCGGACAGATTATGGCCCCGGGGTCGGCCGTTTCGCTGCGGTTCGTCCGCTAGGAGGGCTGGAAACGGATGGAAGTTATCGGAAAGTCGAACTATTGCTGCCGGCTCGGTTCCGCATGAGTTGCGTGTTTCGATGGAACGGCGAATTTTTTTTTTATTTTGCTGGGGAAAACTCCGGTTTTACCCTGTGCAGTTGCTCTTCAAGGCCATCAATATTATCACCGGTCACCAGCGAGATCGTGCGTTTGATGTCTTATTTTGAGCCTGATTTTATTACCCGATTTAAACCATCCACGTTGCGACGGACGAAGATGTGGCTGCGTTCTGGCACACGTGGCCTCGGCGTTTTGCTGGTGCGCAGTTCGATAGGCCGAAAAGGGGATGGATTTGATGTAGAATGGCCAGCGGATGGCGCGTTCGTGACCGAAATGGGCATTGTGTGAATTTTATTGGCCGTGATTTGGAGGAAAACTCTGTGGAAAATCGTTCGGTAGAAGCGCCATTGTTCGGATTGATTTTTGGGTGGGAATGCAATTTTTCGGATGTTTTAAAATGATTGCACATCCGTGGGAGGAGTAACTTCTAGGGGAGCTCGTGGCATTTGATGAAGGGTTTTATTGCCGGGATTTAAAAAATCGGTTAAAAATATTAAACTGGTATAGCCTTTCCTAAAAGTCATTAAAATCGAATGCTTCCAATAGCAGAGATGTTTCATGGACTCGCTGAGAATGTTTGCGTTGGAAAATGGGCGTTTACCTAAACGACATAGATCGATGGTGATTTTTATTCGACTTCCACGATGGTACATGATCGAAAAGCTTCATTTTTCATTACTGTCAATGATATGAAATTCTTGTTGAGGCCCATAAAATATTCCGAGAAGTTTCAATATGCCGTTTAGAATTCATGCTGCTTGGTTTGAACTTAAAAATAAAACATTTCACCTGGTTTTTGGAGAGAAGATGCAGCTTGTCATATTTTCTTCGTTCACCTTTTGTCGGTGTTCAATGCGTGCAGGAAATTCTATCCCTGGTGGATGCCCTGCGAGGGAAATGGACCACGGCGAGGCAGGAAGTAATTAATTCGAGAACCATCCGACACCGAGTTCCGCTTTATGCAAATGTCCAGCACGTTCCGGCAACAGCGACAGCAACAGCAAAAAAGGTGACCGGAACGAACGGACTGCTGCTGTTCAATTAAAACGATTCCAGAAAATGGAAGTCTGGCACGGAGGCGAACGCAGATCCGACCGCCGTACCGGGTTGTCCTTCGCGCGAAAGGAAACCATTTTTAATCCTTTTGAGCTTCCCGTCCTGGCCGGTTCCGTGGCAATGCAAGCAAACAAACACACCTGAGCGCGTCGAAGGGAAACAACGCGCGACTTCCGGGCTGCTCGGCTCCTGTTTTTATTGTGATGTTTTGTGTTTGCGGGAGTTTTGATTGAGCGGTTCTGTTTTTTTATTGTGTGTGGTGCCGCACTCCTTTTCCCATACGACGGGAGCCGAAACGCGCAAGGGGCCGGGAAGAAAATGGCCAACCGGATGGTTCCGTCTTGTGGGTTTTTTTTTTTCGTTCATTCATGTACCGGCGGTGGAACAGGTGGCAAGGCAATGGCTGGCAACACTGGACGGCTCTCACCAGCACCATCCCACTTCCTCTGCTCCGATAGTCCGCCTGCATTGTTTTCCACATTGTCCTCCTTCGTCCGATTGTGTCCGAGCGTTCCGTTTTGCCTATGCTGCGTCTTGGCTTGGAAATCAAATTTCGTTTGTTTCTTTGATTTTTGCTTTCTGCCGTGTTTACCGTGGAACGATTTCCCGCGGGAGGGGTTTGGGAAGGCAATGGCGACGCGATAGTGCAGGTGTGTATTATAATACTATAGCGCTATAGCGACGAGCGAACGTTGTGGGAAAAAAACCATCAATCAAAGCGGGCTTTGCTGGGGAGGAGAGGGCAGTCTTATGTAAAGCATGAAGCAGCACAAGAAAATGGCGCCCGAAGGCTGAGCCCATTTGGGTTACTTGGTTTAGTATCCTCGTTGGAATTGGTTAACCTTACCGAAGATCAATGATATTCAAACGAATAAAATTGTACGACAACTTCATCGTAAGGGCAACATTATTTCAACGGCATTCATCGCCATCCAAGTTTAATTCCGTGTCCTTGGGTGTTTATTAATGTAACACCTAATCCTTCGTCATGCCGAATTTATTTTCCCGCCTTCTGATGGCGTTGCTTCTGACCAAAGCGCAAAGTGTGAACAGTTCTCAGGTTCGTAAAATAAATCAAAATGCGCATTTGACTCCAGTTAGTCACCCACGGATTCCTCTTCCAACGGCAAGGCCTTTTTTGGGAGCAGCAGCACGCACAAAGCCGTGCCCCCTCGAAACGAAACTCCCACCGCAAAACCCGAAACGTAACACTTCTTGTACTTCTGATTTGCATATTTTTATTGTTTGTTTATTTATCAATATCTATTATGCGCGAAGTGTTATTCCAGTTTTATTCGCTTCGGGGGCGGATGTTGGAGGTGGCAGGTTGTTCGTGGAACTTGGTTGCGCACAATAGGGATACTTACGACATGTGCTTCAATCCATAAATGTATGCCCCACCGCTTCGAGTCGAGTGGGGCGAACGAAAATAAATGTTCAGCGGTAAGGGATGTTGAGGGAGGGCAACACGGTGGAGGAAGAGACTGGTCGTTTGGGTGGGGACAAAATCCTCATTAATTCGAGCCTTAGCGTGTAAATCCGAATGGCGGCCTTTTCGGCGGTCCTTTCTTGAGCGAACGGCAAAGGAGAAGAATAATACAGGTAGGCAGTGGAAATGTATGTAAATTTAAATGAAAATATTTTCTCTCACAACACGCCACCGGAAAAAAAGGGGAAGCACGAAAAGGGGCGGCAGAATGGAGGTGGGTTTTTCTTCCTCTCTTGCGCCTTTGCTTACCCTTTATCTTTCGCTGGTCGCGCTCAGATCGCGACACCATCGTTCGGGGCGGCATTTCCTTTCCTTTTGATTGCATTTCCTTTGTCTTTCCCATTTCAGCCAGCGCGTTGCTTCCATCGAAGACGGCGATGACGATGGCCACGATGGAGAAGAATGTTTCTTTCGTTTCGCCCTCGGAGAAACGCCATAAAGGAGCGACAGTGGGGCAGAGAGAAAGAGAGGTAGCGGCGAAAGTGTTTCTGTGTCACTTCCGAAGGTGTCGCGGTTTGCCGTCCGTACATGTCGCCACTGGTCACCACTGAAAGCCCTTACCGACCCGTATCCAGAGAACCGGGTTATTTTTCCTACCATTACGTTTCTACGCCTCGCGATGGCTTACTTCATATAGCAACATTTCTACGTATATAAATAAATAAGTCTTTGTCAAGGCGGGTTGATGTTTTTCTTTCCCATTCGATCATCCCCGCCACTTCACCCAACGAGAGGGAGGAGAAACGAAGGCCGTTGAGGGCTACTTTGAACCTTCTGTTCTTTCCTTGGTCAGCCGAACGTCCTTAGGTTTCACGACGAAACCAGAAAAGACGTATCTTTTTCTTAGTGGATAGAACTTTTACGGTATAAAAATGTGAACTGGAACAACTATTCATTCTTTTGACTTTAAATACGGCAATAAATGTTTCAGCAAGACATAAGTAACACTCTAGGTTTTCTTTCGCAAAAAGGAAAAAAATAAACTTTGAACTAAACTTGTATAAACTGAAGATTCAATTTAAAATCGTTATTGTTAAAATTATCGTTTTGTCCGACTGGTTGAAAATATATTTTAAATACATGGTAAGCCTTTTAAACTGTTAATGGCTTTAAACATGTAGTGTACATTTAAACAAAAAAATTTGCCATTTAATTTCTTTTAAAAATTGTGCACACTGTACTCAAAAATAAAGAATGTGAAAAGAAAATCGCATTTTGTATTGTTCCCATACAAACAGGGAGCTTCCTTCATTTCAATGCAGTTTTGCGTAAGCTTTCCTTTGCAAAGTTACGGAACATTTGTTGTAACGTATTTTCTTTCTTTTAAGATCCATCATACACTGCAGGCCCTTATGGAACCGGCCCACAGTTTATGGAGGCAACCGAAGCAATTGAGCGTTGTTTGAGAATATCAAAAGAAAACCATAACATACACATACATTTGGGCATTTTTGAATGTGGATTAGCACATTGTTTGCTGCGGGCATTGAGGGAGATTGGTTCTTCTGAGAAGTTTGCTGTCGAGTTTTCTTGCACGAGAAATCCGTCTGTATAAAGAACTTCTAAGCCTCCACTCGTTGCCGGAGGTATTTTGCGTGACGTTCTGCAGGTTGCACTTGAATGGTGCCTCGTGCCCCGTCGAAGCGTTTACGGTGACGCAGACGGCTAATTGAAAATCGATTACGTACCCAATTAGCTGCTGGCCGTCGAGGGATGCGGGTTCTAAGAAAGAAGAACAACATAGAACCTCGAGACTTCTGGAGAGAAAAGATTCCCGGTCCGTGCAAGGCTCGGTGCGCTTGCGGCGACAATTGAACGTTAAATTATTTCAAGAGCCACCGGGTCGGCCATTTGTTCACCCGGGTTTTTTGGGGAAGTGTTAATGCAGCGCGAACAGCATGATAATTCCACTCGAGACTCGAGCAAATCCTGTTGGTGGCATCCTTCGGAGCACACCGAAAATCTGCCAAGCTGGTTGGGAAAGCCGTTTTGGAAGCGCTTGCGTTCCCTCTTGGGCGCAGGATTATGGTTGTCGAGGTGCTGGCTTTAGACCCGAAGCTGAGAGCTCAAACGGACGGCGAGGCTTTTGCCGGTGGCAGATGCCGAGAAGTGCGGCCCAGGGCTGAGGTCCTTGAGGGGGCATACATTGATATTATTATGTTATTAGGTTAAAGCCTTCCATTCGTTGGGAGAAAGCGTCCATTTAGGACCTCTCGCTTGCGGCTGGATCGTGTAGTTTTTCTTTCTTTCTTTATTCTTCTTCGTCCACGGTACGATGAATTATTGAGAGGGATAAAAGTGGAACATTTAACAAGTTTGGAACAGGAATCAAAGGAGTGTTAAAAGCAACCGTGCGAGCGCAGGGATCATGCTGCCGCTAGGGCCAAGGGATACAGTTGAAAGGTGTCTCCGTCAACGAGCCTGCTGTGCGGCTTCCATTTGCCAGCAGAAAAAAAAAACGTGAGGAGTCTCTCAGCGGGTTCTGCTGGAGGGGCGATTCCATTGCCACAAAAAAGGGGTAAGAGGAACGACTGGGAAGGTAGGACGACCGGGAAGGATTGAATCGGGATCAAAATCGGGTTTGGGAAACTGAATTGTCACCGAAACCCAACATTAGGTCGGAAAAGCGGAGGGCTTATTTCGGCTGAATCGGTGGCAAACGGGGACGGAAGGAGAGGAAAACAAAAATCAAACAGGAATCAATATTAAAAGGTAATATAATAATGATAAATGGGTGCAACTGCCGGAACCGGGCCCAGATCGACGACCGATCGAATCATTGACAATTTGTTGATCAAACAGATTGTCGGATTCCGAAGGTCCTGGCAGGATTAGAGCGCATGGATATGGCGATACAAGGCCCATCGAGTTATTCGGAACATAATTTAGGCCTTAGGTAAATAAAGTTTCGTTTCTGTGGTGATAGCCTGCGTTGTTTGTCTTTCTTGGTTTTTGTGTTTCCTACCGAACGGAAGGGAGTTACTTTGTGGAAAGTCAAATGTTTGACCGGTCCATCCGTGCAACGACGAACTGGTGACACGCTGCGCCGTCCCTCAATGGGTCACACCCCACTGGGCTGCTGTTGTAAAGTTATCCTTCAAGGCGCAGAAGGGCCAATGATAAATTCTGGGAATGTTAAACTTCAGCTAGACAAATCCGGTTTTTTGGCAAACGTTGTGAGACATACGAACGCAGCGGGCTGCACAATGTTTGCAACAAAAAGTCGGACAAAACAAACATCAATTTAGATAGCTTAAGGATCGCAAGCTGCTTTCGGAGAATTATTTGGGTGCAGTTTGAAAGGATGTTTATGACAATCAATTGTCTGCTGAAGGATTCGATCAAACAAGATCTATTCGTAAGCCATTCGATTGCTTTTTCCTAAATTGGACGGAAGTGAAGGATCAAAGTGGATAGACAACGTTGATACCAGCTTCTCGTTTCCGGAGTTACATTTTACCCAATTTTGTAATCGATCATTTTTTATGGCAGAATCTTGTTTCGTTGGAGATGTTCTTCCAGTCTGTTTTATCCAAAATTCCTTAACGAATTTCAGGTTCCGAATGATCCTTTTACTATTTCCAAGGTTTTTTTGTTATGTTATTAACTAAATTATGTTTAGGAATGAATATGTTTTCCAGTGGTTCAGCTCTGCTATGGTCTTGATAGCCTATTGTGAATCGTCGGGAAAATCTGTGCCTCAACAATAACTATTGCGGCGCATGGAAAAGCGGAATCAATAATTTTCCCCGAACAAACGGTATGTCTTCAGCGAGGCTGCGGTTTTAGACTTCCATCCCGCCAGGAGCCTACGATCGTACGGAGCTGCATTCGATCGGTGGGGTCATTAATTTACATGATTCAGTAGCGCGCTACAACAAAATATGCTGTCCCTTCCAAACGATCGCGCACCGTACGATCAGAGATCGGTGCAATTGGTCGGCAGATCGTAGCGCTGCGGGAAAATGCTGTCGGAGTCGCCTTGCCCCCGGGTGCTTATTCTCGCTCTGTTATGCCGGGCAAGCGTTTTCCCGCTTGCGACGGGGATTAGCGAGGATGAGTCAGATGATTTCGAAAGTCGCCGACGTCGGTCTGGATCGAGGGCACCCTAGGGGGAAGGGAAGGCAGTACGGGCGAGGGGTGGATGTAACAAATTATAGACTAATTAAGCACGAGCACAGGGCGCACCGGAGATGAGAGGAAGACGGCGCTAAGGCGTTGGCACGGAATCAAACAAACATGATCGTTTGCCGTGCTCAAACATGCGCCTTCGTCGCGATGCTGCCGCGCGTTATGCCTGCCGTCAAGCAGAAGCAAGACAATGTTGTATGTTCGGCGGGGCCTCTGCGTGTGAGTGTATGTTTATGTTCGGCCGTGTGAACTTGCTACCCGGTTGCACGGGGCGCGAACAAAACAGCGCCGATCGGTGGGCCAGTTATTGAGTGATTGTGGCGGTACACAATTATGCGCCGCGGAAGAAAGCATTGTTGCCGCCGACAAATGTGCGCCGTGTAATTAAATGTTCAAGATACGGGGGTTTCTTTTACCGCTACCGCCAGACAGTTGCTCGGGTGGAAGATTTGGAGGCTACATTCAGCTGATTCGGGGGATGAGACAACTGATCTTAGTCTGGTATTTTTTTTAAATTTACAATTCAAGTGCTTTCGAACTCCAGATTTATGATCCTAAAATAATTTGATCTGTTTTAAGTTTGTATTTCCTAAATACATGAGCTCCAGAAAATCACATTTGTTTCCCAAAATCTAGTATTGGGCAAACTTCCACTTACTCAAGCTTAAAACATCTCCACCGACCACCTGAGCTGTATTGCCACCCAGATGTCCAACGCATCGGCCTCGTTTAGTGAGACTATTTTTACTCAGCATTATCTAAACTCGTCTGATGGGTTCGAAAATTAATTACCGCTAGCCGTGAGGTCTCGCAGGTCTCTCTTCTGCCCTTTGAAGCCATTCTTGTTCCCCGAAAAACACCTTCACCGGTAGGGTGACTCACGCGAACGTGCGTCGATCGCTAGGCATAGACCGACGAACCGGCGTTTAATCTAAATGGCATTCTTCAAGCTATAAGGATCGTTCCCACAAGACATTCCCACACAAAAACAACAGAAGCCGCGGAGGATCTTACTCACCGATCGTCCACAATGAGACTAGCAGTTGGTGTCCTTTCTCCCGGTTTTGTTTTCCTTGGTTTAACCTCCTTCGAGGGTCGTCCTTTCCATTAGCGTGGACACGATTGGCAAGATAAGGACCTCGAAAAGGGGCTTTTTATTTGTTCGCTACTGTTTGCGCAGATAACGCATGCCTTCGTGACGTTTTTTTTTCTTCTTTCTTATGGTGGGTGCTTGTTGAAACGATAAACGGATAAATAAACCCCCGCAGAAGACATCAGCATCGAAGCGGCATCCTTTGCATTTTCTTTCTCGTATCCTCTGGTGATCCAACCCGCCGACGGATGACAGGATTCCGATGGTGCGTCGGCTGCAGTGGCTGATGTAACGAGTTTCGTCCTTCAGCGTTCGCCTGGATGCCGGCAAGTTGCGGCGTAATGCGGCAAAGGGTCGTAATAGATTGATATCTGATATTTTAGCCACTCGGGGAAGGTGCTCGGCGGGAAGATGCCAGACGGAACGAGTTCGAATCGCTTCGGTGGAAGTCCTTGCAGGCGGGCGAAGTCTTCGGTTCGGAAGAAGCAGAACCAGATGATCGGACGGAAGGACAGAAGCGAGAACATTATTTTGAAATAAATCTCCTATTACGCTAGGCGTTCGTAATGAAGATGTTTCCCTTATCGGGTGGAAGAAATCAACGAGCTGGAAGGATGGCAAGGTTGCCAGCAGTGGAGGAAACCAGTCGTCAGATGAGCTCACCGCATCGACGGGTTCGGTTTTGGAATTGTCGTAGGCTGCCATTTACATTCCCTGTCCTAGAGAAGGGTTTCCCGGACATGGCGCACGGTTCCGATTACGTTTGCCACAATCTGGCGCGAAAAAAGGAACGCATCCAACGGTGATTTCTATTTCACTTCTGTTGGGTGTATGTATGTTTTGCAGACTTTGAGGTAAGAATGTTGAGCCGCGTCTTTGTCCTGTGCAAGCGGAGTGGAACCAGAAAAGGCTCGAGTGACGTGAAAAGGTTGCGCCATTCTGTAGAAACACTCAGTGATGGCTCGAAAGGATGCACTTTTCCTTTTTGCACTTCGTAACTTTTTTGCGTATCTTTAATGGATTCCTAAATACGATGGAAAAGAACAGATAGGACTTAAACCGATGAAAGCTTCCTACGAGTTATTGCTCGTGTTTCAGAATCACCTTCTTAATTTTCCGAACATAACCTTGTAATTTGCTACTTAAGGTTGCTTACTCACAAGTTCCTGATTAAGGAGGGACCATTCGAACAAAACATCCAAATCCATCTGCTTTTCCTTCGGTCTCGCTCCATTCAGGCTGTTATTTCCTCCCAATAAACGGTGATAAAACAGATGCTGTAAAAGCGTTGCTTGAAAGAAGAAAAAAGAAATGTCCAAAACGCTCGCACGTCCTAAGCCGACTTGAGCTTGGGCCGACCATCTGCGGCGTGATAAAGATATCACCGGGCGGAAAACATTTCCCACTTCTCAGACTCGAGCAACCTAGCGAAGGTAGAGAAGGCAAGGCTTGAAGTCCAAGGGGGTTATATATGCAAATGAGCGATATGCTTAGGGTATATAGGCTATGATTACGACGGTCGTCCGCCACTCGGAAAGTAACAGAAAATAACGAAAACACACCGGCGCGAAAGGAAGCAAAACGCAACGCACGATAGGTAGGTCGGTTCGGACTAAGTTGTCCGTTGAAATGAGCGATGAGGATGAAAGGATTGCGATTGGAAAATGGGCTCCCACCGCTGGGGAGGAGAAGGAGCCGGAGTGAAGATCGGAATTGGATTCGGAATCACTCGCACCACATGAAACGATCATAACCCCGACCCCGAAAAGGGGCTCGCTCCTCGCTCCGTTGAAGGAAATTAACTTGTAGCTTATAAACAGATAAAAATATTTAGATAAAATGTCGGCATCAACCAAGGACCGAGCATGCGGCGGTTGGCAGCAACCGGCCTCGCGTTCAGCAGCAGCTCCTCATCGTCACAGCCATAATCTAATCGGAATAGATGGAAATTGAAAACAAAACAGCCGGGAGATGAGAGGGGGTTGAGGGGATTTCCCGGGTGAACGGCTAACCGCAAAACCGAAATTCCTCACACTGGCTTCCCGTCATCCGGATGGGCGCTGATGGAGTAGCGCTTGACGGGGATGGATGGATTGATAGGTTTGTGGAAGTATTATAAAGCGCAAAGCTTCGGTGATACGATTTTCATGCCGAACAATTCGTATCGATGTTGGGATTGAACAAAAAAGAGTGGAAAGTGATGAGAAACATGGTCAATATATTAAGTTATTTACATTAATGTTTTTCTCAAAATTAATCACCTCTGCTTCATATTGCTTCATGATTTAAGTAAAAACATTCGAAAGGAGGTTCCTCTTGATTTGCCTAATGAAGTTATCGATTCACCAATTGAGGCCCAAACCGGCTCGTCCGGAAGATTCTTGCTCTCGCGTAGGGTTTTGACGGCTCAGGCAGGGCAGGGAAGGGTGCCAAACACGCCGTGACCGACCGTTCTCCTCTCGGCCCAAGATTGGAGAGTTGGAAGTTTTGGAGCGGGCGGAACCACCGTTTTGAAGGCTGCGGCGGGTGCGGGTGGAGGCCGCTCTGTTGTCGGCCTTAAGCCTGCGCATGATTTATCCGAACCAGAAATGCCTTCGCAGCATAAATGCGGCACTCAGCGGGATTCCGGACCGACCGAGGGAGTTTCTTCTTTCTTGTTTTTAGGTTTTGTTGTTGTTGGGATTTGATGTCCGATGCTGCGCACGCGGTTGCCGTTTTTTGTCGTGCCGTGTTTGTGGCTGCGTTTGGATGTGACGTCGGGTCGAAGGGAGCCTTTCGGGAAGCTCCCTCTCTTGTTTTGGCTCGAGCTCTTCATTCTTCTGGTCCCACTGTTGCCCTTTTGCGGCTCGATTGAAGCTGGGCAGGCAAGGAAGATTGAAGGGCTGGGGGGGAAAAGGGTGGAATGCTTTTGAGATAAACTTTCATCGCGCGCGAGGTGATCAAATAACGCTCACGAAATCAGCATCAACTTCCAGATTAATAAACGTCACCCGTCGGGGGGCGGCGCACGGTTAGGCACACACATACATACACTTCGAAAAAGGCCAATTCGTGTCACGAAAGATTGGATTTTAAAAAGATTTTAGTACGAACTTTGTTTATTTTCATTTTGGGGCACCACCTTTGTTTATAAATAACTCGTCCAGTAATGCCTCAAACCTATTGCTTGTGGGAAATATTTTTCCATATACTTACAGCAACCATATTTCAACCAGCTCATTTTCTTAGGTTGGGAAAGTGACGGCAATTGATAACAGATCAACGTAGACAAATGGACTCAATTCGCTAGATGCCTTTATTGATCCTTCAGCTCTTACACAATGTGCGTCCAAATACCTGTTCCTGTTTCTGATTCTCGATCAAACGGCCTCCTGCTAGCCGTAGGTTCAGGTCCTTTTATCTTCCAAATGACCGGAACGGATCTGGCATGCCGGAACGGTGCAGATTGCCGGTCGGCCGGTACAACATTTAGTAGCTTCTAGCAGTCGTTGATACATTTCCACACGAGCCTCTCGCGGGGTGACTGCAGGTGACGGATTAGTGTCGGTTTTCATCGGCCAAAGGTACGGTACGGTTGAAAGATCGGTTTTATTTGGAACGAATTAGAATTATTTCCACCGATCGGCGGATCGCTGCCGATAGGGATCTTTTTTCTGTTGAATTGAGATCTTCTGCTTAATGGAAACGAATAAAGCATTGAAAGGAACTGCTCGCGTTGTTCCGTTGATCAGCTTGTCTTTTATTGTTTGAAGAAAAACATCTTTTCACATGAGAACAAAACAAAAAAAAAGGAAATATTGATTGATATAGAGGCCAGTTTATCATGTCATATCTTTATTTCTGTTCGACAAAAAATCATTAGTTTGTTTGAGTCGCTAAAGTCTCGAAGAAAAGACTCATACTCCCTTTGTCCCATGCCGGTAGGGTACAAAAAAAAAGGGTCATTTATTCAACGGTCACTTTGATTGCACCGCATTGCAATGCAATGTAATGAGCTAATTTCAAACAATTTCTATGCATCATAAACTATCACCCCGCGCCTCTCCATCCTCCCCGCACTGCAGTTATTTTGTCCTGTTGAGGTTTTGAGTAAGGTTTTTTTTTGCCCCGGTTGCATATTCCATTGCATCGGTAGAGCTGGTGCAAATGCAAAAACCGCGAACCAAGCCCGACTGTGAGCTGAGAAAAATGGCAATCGCACCTTCGCAGCAGCCGCATCTTACTTCCTCGCACTCTCTCTCTCTCTCGCTCGCTCTGCTGGATGTTGATCAAAAACGTTGCGGGCTGTTGTTATGGCAACATGCCAAGGTTTGCAAGAACTTCCTCGCACGAAGCTGGCGGAAGCACGGTGTGGGACGGCGCTCGCATCAAGCGTCAACGTTCAAGCTGGAAGCTGAAAGGATGGAATAAATTAATCCATTTCCTTAATGCAACGTCGGCTGACCGTTCCCGCGTCTCCCGGGTGTATCGAATGGGACAGAAACCACAAAATCACCCCGTTCGGCATCAACTCAACCCCCACCGTTTGCACCGTTCCAAGCGCTTGTGAAGCTTAACCGAACCGAACTCCACGCCGTCGGAAAGAGGGAATTATTATGATTATTATTTTGGCCACGGAAGGCAGATCGAGGAAAAAACAATATTGACAACAATATTCAAAAATTAAAATGATCACTCCAGCTGGCTTTCACTGTTGTTGTCGTCTGTCTCCTCGGGTCTCCTGGTCGCCTGGGAGCAGATTATGAGCAGAGTTTTCTTTGTTGTTGTGCTCCGTTCTTTCATTTCATCTCGAGCTGCAAAGGAATCATCATCAACCAGCCAGGCGAAACTGCAACCGAAGTCAGCACGCCGTGCGATTAGCGACGGTCCATTTGGGGGGGGGGGGGGGGGGGGGAAGGCTCATTCACTGGCACGAGGGCGGCATGGCGGACCGGTGGGAGCATAAATGCAATCAACATCATCCACAATGGCAACAACATTTACAAGTCCGCCGAACGAACTCCGAACGAGCACTGGCACCGGCTTCATTCCCGTGGCCCTCGATCTGCATCTCATCTGCATCGGGGATGCATTAAGTTAATCGTCATCATCGTTTAGCCAAGCGCGTTCTGGACGGGGCAGCCGTGGCGGCGTGTGCTTGGTAGCGGGAAAAGCGACCATAAAAAAGCTTCTTAAGCCCGCACCGTGCGGTTCTCGCGGGAAAGACGGGCAGTTCGCGAAACGCGAACAGGTAGCAACTTTTTAGCACAGATGACGCTTGATTATAATTGCAATTTTATTATTAAAACATTTCAATTTTTCCCGCCCCGAACCAACCCTCTCCCCCCCTTTTTCCATTGCAGGGCTTTCCATATTTTCGCTTCAAACGATTTCCCCCCTCGTTGGTGGAGCCGGACGCCCGATTCCCAACATGACAACTTCCTTCATGGCCCCGGGAGTTCGCATATCGACGAAGTTGTCTTAAATGTTGTCTCACACGAGCGCACCTCTTAATTTGTAGCAAAACCTTCTGCACCGTGCGGCGATCAATTTTGCCAGCAGGCGAGCTGCGACCCTCGGGAAGGCCGGTTGGAATGCAATCGGTGGAGGAAAGAAGTAGAAGGATTACCGCATCCACATTGGGTCAACTTGGCCGGCTTGGGGTGAACCTGAACGCAAATGAGCGCGTCGGCAAAAGTGTTGCCGGTGAATGTATGTACGCAACGGAATGAATTGGAGTTCAGCCATATCTCGCGCAACACACCGAAACACGAGAAGGCAGCAATTAATTAAGGTGGCAAGTATGACAACTTTTCATTTGCATCTGGCGCAACGGAAGCAACGAAATCGTTGTTCGGCCTTGCACTTTGCATAACCTTTCACGCCAACGGTTACAGTTTGCCCGTAAGTCAAGGAATCGTGTAACCGATTTGTAACATGTTGTTAAGGTTTTCTAAATAATTGATGCATTTTATTGAAACCAACTATATTCCCAAGGATATGAATTCAATTGAATGTTCTAAACAGCAATATCTAAAACCGAATGAGAACAGTTCTTCACCGCATCTTAACGATCATATATTTTTTGTTGCAATCTCTGCTTAACGGCTTGTATGTTCAAATTGGCTGCTCAATCGGTTGAAATTGATTTTCGTTTTGAAACGAATCCCATAAAAGAGCTTGATGGGCAGAATACGACCCGCTTGAAACTGGCCGCATACAGAAATGCGGGGTGTTATTAACGTCGATGGGAGGGAACAACTCGCACGTCGCGATCTTCCAGTCACCCACAGACCGTCGGCTCCACGAGCTGGCCGTCAATCGCGCTGGAATTTTTATGCCATTTTATTGTTATTTATTTTATGTAAATCGAAATAAATTTTCACTCCGTTTGTACTCGCGCGCGGCTTCCGTTTGGTCCCGTCCGTTCCCGGGACTTTTTTGCCGGTGATAAAGATGGAAAGGACCCCGGTAAGGAGAAGGACCTAGCGAGGAAAGCTCGGGCTCGTGCTGAAGGATTCCTGGAGATTAAACCCCCATCCCCCCTCACCCCCCCCCCCCCCCCCCCCTGAGACCTGGGCCGCTGAGGGTGGTGATCGCTGAAATTGTTCGCGATCGCGCGAGTCCGTTCGTTTCGGAGGCTAATAAAAATTTGTTGTAAATGGAGTTATTTCGATTTCCGAGCGATCGATGGCTTGATTTGTTTTTATGATACCCTCCCGACCGAAGGAGTATGCGCGCACAGTTTGTGTGATTATTCGCGTTCCCCTCGTCGCCCTACCCACCACCACCAACCCTCCATCCCCCTACGACGCGCGTAGAGATGCGGATGGTTGCGCGGTATTCGCGGTCGCTTTACGATCACGCCCGGCGCGCTATTGGTTGCTTGTTATTATTTTGACATCGTATGGGTGAAAATTTATGGCCCCGCGCCTGCCCCCAACCGGTGACTTCAGCGTAGACGTCGCTGCCGGGTTTTACTTTGTAGCTGGGTGCGGATTTTCTCGGACCGCCGGTTCGCCAATCGATGGATCGTTAGGAGTTTGGCTGGATAAAATTGATTGGAGCACCATACTTGAAAGGGATTAGTGCGCGGCTGCATGCACAAGGTGACGAACCGGGCGGCTGACCGGTGTATTGGATGGTTCCCCCTCTCGTCTGCCTCCCTCCACCCAGGTTTTCGACCCAATCCACCAACGTGCTCCACTGGCGCTGATTGAGATCTCAAACAGATTTATGATTTTATTTGCCAACCGCCGGCCTGTCAGCGTGCTCGAGCAATGGGAAGCAGTGTCCGTTCGGTTGCGGTGTGGTTTTATATCAAGCACATAAAAAAAACGTGGCATTAAAAATAGAAACTTCGAATATTTGGAAATGGAAGCAACAACGTAAAACGTAGCGCGACGGCGGGTGCAGTCAAAATCGGTGTTCATTCGAAAAAGTCATTCGAAAATAGAAGTTAAAATTGGTGTGTGTTACATTATAATCCTCTATGCCTTATTTTTCTATAAATTTTGTTTTATGATAAAAACATTGTTTTAGGAACGGCATTTTTTTAAATCACATGTCTAAAGTAAGTTAAACCGTTCCACAAATTTTCCACGTATTTTAAAACCAACACGGGAAAGCACATAGCAGTGATGCTTTTTTTTTCTCTCAAACTTGCAATAATTCATCCACTTGTCATCATAATCCACACGATTCCGCCTCGTGCTGCGTTTCGTGCGAGCGTAGCGTTTGCTCCGCACCGTGCACCATTCCTTGGCGGGGTCGTTGTTTTTCCTCCTCAGAACCGAACCAAAACGTGCCGGTGTTGACGGCGCGGCACGGAAAGCAGATGGCTTTGCGTGTCCACAATAAGATATTGATCATTCAACCCGAACGCAACCCGAACGCTGTGTCGGAGAAAAAAGGGGGTGGAAAAGTTGGCCACATGCAAACTCCGCGGGAAAGCAATCATTTTCACCGTAGGTTTTTTTTTTTAATTCTTTTTCTCCGGTGGATTGTTGTGAAGCACTTGTGAGAGCCCCCGGAAGCACCTCGGGCTGGCTACCTGCGTTTTCGGGTGGAGTGTGTCGTTGTTTCGAAAGGCTTCCCGTGTTGGGTTTGGAGCCCGGGGTGACTTCGGGGTGCGCAAGCGACGAACCTCGCCAACGCGTTCCCCGCAGCAGTTTCTCGTGCGGATAATGAAAACTCATTAAAACGATTTATCACAAGCTACAGCCACAACAGCTGGCGAGAGGAAGGAAGGTGGGGAAAACGGTGCTGAATGGTTACATTCGGTTGCGCGGGGGCCGAGAGTGAACATAAATAATAAAATCCAATCAAATCAAACTACACACATGTGGTGTAAATTTGCGTGTAAACATTTAAATTATCTTGTTTCGATATTTTTTGTTGTTGTGTTGTTGCCGTCCTCCGCATCCTTTCAACGCGCTACTAACTGCCTCCTACGAGCCATTGCACGTCCTAAAGCACGGCCAGCGAGCATTATGTTTCCGCCAGGCCAGGCCAGCCAGCCACGTACGTATGCGCTCGATAGTGCCACTCTTATTTATGGGCTCCGCAAATGGTAGGCAGAAATAATAAAGACACTCCCAACGTGCAGCACAACGGGGGTTGGGGCGGCAAAAAGAAGGGCAAAGCGTGCAAGCGTGGAAAACAATCTGTCAGCGAGTTTACGTAGGTCCAGAAGTTGGTTCCGGTGGCTGATTGGGCTTCGGCGAGGGTTAATTCCTCCGGAGTGCAATTACTTGCCGGGTCGGGCTTGCGAATGGCACATCCAAACCCCTCGGTGCCGTCCTTCCTAGCGCACGACGACACGGCTAAATGGATAGTTGTTCACCGTACAACGCATCCCGCAGCAACCGGGTGCCGGTGTTTGGTTACTAATGAATAAAATATGGCCCGGGACGGGGCGCCCGATCGGGACGTGGTGGAGCCCCCGGAGAAGGGGACGGGTGGCGATAAGATTTACATCGATCGTTTTTCTTAAGCAACTGTAACGAATCGCGGTGATGGAGAGAAATGTTTTAAATTTCGCTAACGTCTCAATGCTTTAGCTGCGGGACGATAAATATTGCGGCTTATTTTATTTATAGACACACGGTACGGTAACATCTCTGGAAGCTGGTGGCGTGCTGCGGTCGGTTGAGATTAGAGAGACTTGCTAGTTATTTAAAAGAAATTTGTTGAGGTACACGCATTCGATACCCACAAGAAAAAGGAGATATTTATATCAAAGAGTATAAGGAAAATTAAGACATGGCTTGCATCGAACATGATCTCAATTTCTTTTCAGTAGTATCAATTCGCATTCCTTTTTTTTTCTTTCGTTATAAGACAACTCCTTCTCAATTCCATCATCAGAGTTTTGCAACTTAAAACTCGCAACCTTTTCCTTCAGCTCACTCCGTTGCATTGACGAGCAGCGAACCGCATCCTTCAAGTATGAAACTAAAAGGATTCCTTTAAAGCTGCAGCTTCGTCCCTGTGGCCATTTGCAGTTTATTTCGCGGTTCGCTGTTTTCGCTCCATTTGTTTTCTGTACTTTCCATTCTCTGCCTTTCTTGTGTGCGTGCCGGGTGCACTTTTGACACAACCGGAGGGCTTCGGGCGAGCATCAATGTTTGGCTTTGGGAGCGCGAAAACAGAAGCCACAGAAAAGTGCCGACAAGAACGGACACACTCCGAAGCCGTACGTGTTTTTTCTTTACCATTCGGGGGTGCTGTTTTTTGCGTTCCTTACGACGGCATTAAATGAAGGGCAAGCGGTTTCGAAGGGATGAATCAACATTGAGCAACAGTTGTGCAAGAGGGTGAAAGAAGAAAAAAAAAAAACATCGCATAGGAAGAACAAAATCGCACACCTGAACGAAACCGAACAACGCGTTCCATTCTCTCTTGACGGCACCCGCGCCTGCCGTGAAAGATGATCCTTATATCCTTCGGGAAGGGGGAAGGAAAATAAAGGCCAAATCCTTGCTCGATCGTGCGCGATCGTTGCGTTGGAGATACGTTCGATCGCTGCAGGAGTTCGTTCTCCTCGAAGGCACTCGAAAGCGGCAGCTTTGTGGTCTACTTTCGCGCCCCCGGTTTGAATAGCTTCGTTGTTCTTTTTTTTTTTCGCTTTGGCCGTTTGTTGTTCTACATCTTTGTTTGAGGACCAAGCTTTCCACGGATCGTTTGGCACTGGGAGCCGCCAGCGCAATGGTTGCTGCGTGTGAAAAGAATCCTCTATTTCCATTACTCATTCCCAACAGTACAGTTCAAGGACCAGCTCAACCGCTGAAAGGGAGCGTAACATCTCAACTCTCCCATAGGGCGCCCCACGGTTTGCGGCTGCCGTTGGGAAACACTTCGCGTCCGACGTGTGCGTTTAATCCTTCGCTCGAATCCTTTCCGACTGGCGCATCTCCGGCATTTCTTGCAAGTGCCTTGGGGCGATGAAGAAAAAAGAAAACCAAACGCACGCAGGAGGAACCGATCCCGCCTCGAAAAGAGCAGCAACCACCGGCGAAGGAGGCCCATTCGCGCGCTGCTGCCGTTGGCGGGTTTTGTAGCATAATTTTTATCACGTCATTTGTTTCAATATTATGCCGTCGCCGGCGGGAACTGGCCGGGCAACGAATGGAGTTTTCTGTTTGTTTTAGCCCTTGCTCCTGCCACGGAAGCGGAACCGGGCGCACGGGAGAACAAAATGGACAGCAGGCGGCGCTGGTTTGCGTTTCCTCGGGGCAGAAATCCGTCACCGTTGAAAGATTGCACCGGCGAAGGTTGCAACTGCAGTTGGGTTCGCTTCAACGAAGTGCTTAGCGTGGAAAAAAAAAAATGGAAGCGAAGGAACAATCGACAACATGGAGGATGGAATTTATTTGCTCTTAATGTTTGCAGCACAGTTTTGAATTAATTTGATTATTAGACTTAACTTAATAAGAAAACATTCAGATTGAGAAAACAGATTGTAATGATCAGTAAACAAATTGTACTTTGAAAATCAAATTTATTATTTTTTAGTTTCTTTGCTCTATTATTTAACCAATACTACATGTCTGCTACGTACATGTCTAAATTTGAAAACTTGAATATCTTTAAATGCAATACCAGAACTATTCAACGAATAAAACACAACTCACTGTTTTCCCTTTTGTTCCATGCATTTAAATATACTTTTTAAAAGTTTGTTTTGCGTTTTTAAAACGTGGCCTTTAAACACCAAACTGACTACAGGTTCTCTCGCCAAAGTAGCTGAACTGAACTGGATAAAACTGAAGCGGATAAGCGGAATCTCGATTCCGTTTGACAATTTTTCTCTACAACATGTTTTACAGTGTAATGGAGATAACGTGGAATTTGTTTTCTAGAACCCGATTTGTGTGACTACTTGTAAGTGAAAAATTCCGATCAAAAGGAATGGTCTGCGCATGACTGAAACAAGATCATCAGTGATTGTTGCCTCGCGCCGCCATTTGGTAAGCTGTCCAGCTGACGACTTAATTCTATATTTTAAGGTGAATGTCGGATAGAAATCAATTAATTAATTGTATTATTTATTTACCAGCGACAACAGCAGTGAAGAGTCGCAGTGGCGCATACCTTCTTTTATCAAGGTTTTTTTTTGGCGCGCAACTCAGATAAATGGATTAATTTTGCTCGTTTCGCTCTGTGGTTGAGAAGTGTCCTGCCGGGCTTAAAGAAAAGGCAGAAGCCGCTCGATTGAGGCCATGCAGCCATGGATGGAGCTTATCGTTCCGGTGACAATTCGTATGCAGATGTGGAGCAGTTTGTTGACTGCTTCGCCGCCAAAGCGCGCTTCAGTTCGCGCGCGGGGTTTCGCGCTTGCCAAATTCCGTTCGGCTTCTTCGTAATATGTTTGTGGTGTTAAAAAAACGGTTCCTGTTTGAAGAAAAATGGTAACGGAAAGAGCAGTTGTTACGAACTGGTCTGGTTCCACGGTGCGCTGGTGTGAACTCGCCCTGACTGATGGACCGAAACCGTTCAACACCTGCCCGTGTGCGTGTGGCTTTCCGCGACAAAACGGTTTCGAGTTGCGATCGCCGGAAGGACGCGGGTTTTTCCGTTTGAAGATCGTTTTCGCTTTCGGCGTTATGATACATTTTTATGTTTTATTTTATTTTACTCTTAATGTACCGGAGCACCTTCCTTGGCGCGGTCCCGAGCCACCAGAAAAAAAGCCGCCCATTGTGCCGGGGTTTCGTTCGTTGGCACATCAAAAAGCATGTTGCTGCATTGTTGGGCCTTTGTTCGGCCACCGAGGTCCGGCAGGTCTGGTGCGAGCGGCGTGCCGGACGCGGGATATAAAATGCTTTAAAAAATGACCCATTATCGGGCGTAGGAAACGGCGGCGATCCGGATCGAATCGGAATGGAAATGGATCGGTCGTTGCCGGAGCCGAACGCCACGTCGACCTCCTCGGACCGGCAGGGGGTACGGGATTCTCCTTCGGTCTCCGTTGGCCCCTGGTTTGGAGATGAACTTTGTTGTTCTAGAGTGGAGTTCCGTTGCGGTCGCGGCCGGGTCAATGCGTATGTAAATGTAGACATCCACATAAAACAGCTAATAACATCATCATCGTCGTCGTCGTTGAGTCGTCGAGCGTTGCGTGTTTTTATTTCTGATTCGATGGTCATTTTCGTCGGCGTGAGGTTCCGTTGCTTCCACGGTCCTCGGTTCCTTTTATCTCAGCCATTCAGCCTTTTCGATGGAGCTGTCAAAATGTGCGTGAAGCGAGCTCCTAAGTGCTGCGCGCCTACAAACGTGATCCTGTGAAGTGTTGCGATCGAAATGGGGAAAGAGATGAAAACGAAAAAAAAAAAATAAAACACCCCTATATACGAGTCGTGCATGTGTGAGCATGAGATAACGAAAAAAACAAAATTATTAATACCCCTCCGTTCCGGGCGAGTCGGATCGATCGCTTTTTGGCAGAAATGGGTTTCCTCTTTATTCCCCCCTCGCTCTTAAACGGTAAGTTTCTCCCTGGTTCTCCTCCTCGCCCCTCGGGATCCCCTGCGCCGAGGGAAGGAGGTGGAACATAAACTGAGAAACTGACAAAACATATTCACACAATTCATAAATTTGTTAATCCTATATCCACCCCGGATCGCGATAACGCGGTGGGAGTTGAAGATTGATAAAGTCCGTCCCATGCCTCGGCAATGACTTGTCTTTATGAGCCTGCGGCAGCGAGGAAGAACGGGGCCAGGCGGGGAGGATAAATCCATTAGCCTGATGTTGAGCAGCGGTGATCAATCCATTTGAGACGATTGATCTCTCGATCGGCTGACCGCTTGCTCCCTCCTGCTCCTTCGCTCCAATCGATGACAGTTTTCGCTTCAACGTTGACAAATTAAGTCCCAGACCCAGATTTGAACCGCAGTGAAGGGAAAGGTTTACGAAGATTTATTTGATATGAAAATATGGGTCGATTTACAGGCCAGCAGTTGGCTTATCAAACGTTTCCGATGATGGGTGTGAACAGCAGGTCCCGCTCAACACAACGTCTTCGATTAATCTTGTGAACCCGGCGAACCAAATGGTTTCTCCATCTCACCTGCACGCCTTCGCTTCAGTTCGCTTGAAATATATCTTGTTTTGCGTATAAATTTTGTCCCTACCAGCGGGGGATTTGTTGGCCAATTATTTTACCGTTGGCCCCGGCCCGCGAAGACATGCTGGATGGTTCATGCCGTTCAAGCTCCGAGCTACCCCAAAAGGGGTTGCAATGTGCGAATTGCCTTCAACAAGCTGCATGAAGATTTTCTTTTCTCTTTTTTCTTATCAAATTTGGTGAGATCACAGCACTAAGAGTTGTAGATTGCGCACGCAACTAAACATCTTATTTAAATTTTTGGTGGACTCGAAACGCCGCTCAGGCGGGAGGTTTTATTGCACCTTTCAGCGAATGCAGGCCGCTGCACCCTTCGTGCACTGAGGTCTGCCGCTGAAGCTCTCTTCCGCGGTAGGAACACGCTGGTTTTTTCCCTGGGAATTTGTGCTACTTCCACCCGGCAAAACATCTTCATCCGCAGTGACGAAAAAGGGTCGCGAAGGAAGGGTGGGCTGCAAACCGCAGGATGCGTCACTGAATTATCCACGCTTTCGAGACCTGACTTCGGTCGTCGTCGGCTCCACTGCACCGCTGCCTGCATTATTTATTGATGAAAATATGGAATAAAGTACAAATTTTACAAGAGCTCGGAAATTAAGCGTGAATGAAAAAGAGCAAATCCCCTGCCGCCCGTCAGGTCGGGGGACCGTCGCGGGGGGCTTGCTTTTGTGGGTGTTTGGTAGGAACCCGGCCCCCTTCCTTGCGAACCCAAATCAAAACCCCTTTTTGCCTTCACCGGTCCCGGGTGACTTCAACCGGCAAGCGACGAACCGGTTCTCGGTGCCGTGCGGAGTTCACTGGATCGAGCGGGGATCGGGGCAGTACCCGGAGTGAGGTGGAGAGGGTTGCACAGCTTCCGCGGCCTATGGCGGCATCGTTTGCCGCCGTCGCCGCCAAATTGGTTGCGGTTAGCAGTGTTGTGATTACGATGTGCTGCCTTCGATTGGGTCAATTAAGTTGTCTATGGCACAAACTGGTGCGTTCCCGCGTTTCTTATGGGTCTTCCCGGGGCCGACGACGTTGCGCACCGCACCGACCGATACCCCTTTGTGTGTGTGTGTGCGTGTGCTTCTTTGGAATGCAAACGAGCGGTGGAGGTTACTTA
Organism: Anopheles atroparvus; assembly: GCA_914969975.1. NCBI lineage: Eukaryota > Metazoa > Arthropoda > Insecta > Diptera > Culicidae > Anopheles > Anopheles atroparvus. The sequence goes on from CAJZCY010000003.1 coordinate 23,531,814, forward strand.
ATGAAGCTTATGAGTTTTTTATTTCGCCTTTCACTGTCTTGTCCTGACGGAGCGGCGGGCGCGAAATGTGAGCTCCGGCATGCAGCAAGATCCCCGAGGTGCAGTTAGGCTTTTCTTCGACCTGCGGGCAGCGCTTGGGAAGCCGGGAAACGCGCCGGTGCATATATCAAAATTATACGCGCCACAAACAACTTGACACAAAGTCCATCTTCTATTGAGGACTACCGGTGCGCAAATTATGCACCGGTCTTTCGGTGGGGAGGTGCGAATTATATTGCTCTTGGGTCGCGGGGAGGCAGTGAAGGAGCGGGGACTCATTAGGGCTCACGTACTGCAAACCGGGGAGAATGCGATATTTACCGCCATTCATTCAGACACTCAACAGATTCGGATTATAATTTTGAAGTAAGACATGAGCCGGAGATTACGGAAGATTGGGATGGGACGAGGAACCTTTGTCGGTACAGGGGAGTAAAGGAATCCATGAGAAGGGCAATAAACAGCGACGAACTTAGAGAATAATTCCAGAAGTTTTACTTCAGCTCTTACATCAAGCTTTCCTAAATATTGATTTGCTTATTTGCAAAGGTTTCAGATCACCTGCATTGAAAGAGGGAGTTATTTTTAAATCTTCCTGACAAGAAAACCCGTAACGCTGCCGTGCCTTCCGAATGCCGCCTTCGTGCCTTAAGTTCCTCCTCCACCAAAGCGGCTCTAATCGTAAGTCAATCATATGCAGCACGGCGGCTTTTTGAGCGTGCTTGATATCTCGAATCCAATTAAGTCAACTCCCGTTCCGGCACCGGTCCCGTTTTTCATCATCTTTTTCAACCCACCCGTCCGGTAACTCGCCAAAAAACCCCCGGCACGATATACGGTGGCCTGGTGGTGGTGTTGCCTTCCCGTAAATAAAAGCTCGAAAACATTTGAAAACAAGAGAAACGACAAAGCGAACCAAACGAAACCGCAGTAGTATCGCTGGAAAGATTTAAATACCAAACCGTTTTTGGAGGCCGTTGAATCCTTTTTTTCCAGGGCGAGCCAACAACCAAAGGCAGCAAAAGTAATTTTGGCGACCCGCAAAACTTTGCTCGCTCCAGCGCAACCCTTATCGGTATGTTTTTATCTTAATTAGTAAAACCGCCAGTCACAACAAGCCGCCATCGCGCACCGCGTTGGGGACGTGAACTCGGACGGAGGCCATGCTTACCGGCAAGTGTACCGAAACCGAAACTAATCCGGAAATTTATAGCTGTCAATTCTGTTTTACTTCGAAACGTGATTAAACTGTGGCTTTGTGGGTTGCGTTGTTTGAGTCGCTCGCTTTGCTTTGTTTAGCGATATTGTGACTTGTATTTTTGGAGTGTTTTTTGAACTGCCATATTCGGTGGAATATATTGTGTTGGTGTATTCATTGAAGTGTTTGTCTTTCTGGGTTCTTTTTGATTAAATCCTTGATCCAGTCCTTAGCTATTTTTAACAATAAATTATTACGAATTTGAAAAGGATTTCCGTTCCACGCGTTCCACTAATTATGGAGGGTGTTTGAAAATTTAAAGAAAATGAAAATGTGTGAAGCAATTCCGAAGCTGTTTCACTTCAGCCCAATCGCCTACCAACTCCACCGCAAAGTGAAGCCTAGCTGTGAAGCATAAACATGTAAACGCTTCCGCCACCAAACCGCTTCCCCACCGCCGAGCCCCGTGTAATCGCTATGAATCTTGCGCGTTCTGACACGTTTAATGAAATATTTATAAATGTTTAGATTTATTGATTTGATTTATTAATTATATGGAACCGGTCGGTTCTGCGCCGCCCGTTGCTTGGCTGCGGTTCGGGGTTTCGGGCTTGCTTGAAAAGTTGTTCTCGATCGTCGTCGGGCGGGGTGATTTTAATTTTGGGGCCACGATTTCAACCCCTTCACACTCGTTCCCCCTCCCACCGAACTGGATCCAATCCGATAGCAAATTAGAGTGAGATAAAAATCGAAACTACTAATGATCCACATCCGTCCCGAGCACCGAGGCACAGGATACGGTTGTTTTCGTGCCTTTTAATGGGGTTTTCGGGGGAGGGAATTGTCGGTGCGATGGGACCCGGGTTCAAATCTGGCATCCCTGAGCCTCGCGGGGCCCCGGTGCGCCAGAGGGACCCCTAAGGTGACGGCGCGCTGCTTTCGTCCATGTCCCCATTTCACACGGAGAATGGGCCTCATATGTCAGCGATTTGGTGCCCTCAAAAGTCACCCCGGAGGGGGAGGAGTAGAGGAGTGAAAGGGAGAGAAGAGAGCGAGCGAGCCCGAGGTGAAGACTACGGTCGATGGTTTTTAGCGTCGATAATTGCTCCACGGCCGAGCGCCTAGGCTGATTTATTGGCTGATCAGCTTCAAGCCCGGCCGGAGAGCGGAGTACGAAACGGATTCGGTGGTGAGGGATTCGGCAACGAGAAGCGAGGCGGGCCTTTGGGAGGAAGATTAGAGCGACCGGCAACCTCTGGAATGTGTTGAGAAATGTTTTGATTCGACTTAAATGGACAACATTTGGCTGCATCGCGAGACCTCGAGACCGGGCCGATTAGGATGTCTTACTCGTCGGTCCGTCTGGGGTGCCCCCTTCTGCGATGCGATCTTCCGACCCGGGGGCAACATGTGTGCGACTGTGAAGTGAAACTTGCGGAAAGGCTCCAGATACACACACGGACAGACGGGCAAACGGGAACTCGTATGAGAGATTGCGATCTGGCCCCGGGGGAGTTGGGTGAGATTTAGATTTAAATAATTTATGTCTTTATTACAAACCATCGCCCGTTCCCGGTTGTTCTCCTCGGTGTAGGGGCTGGTTTCTTTTAGGGGAGTCCTGCTGATAGGCATCTCGGGCAGTACCATTTGGTCCATGCTTCGGTCCGATTTTACGATTTGGCAGTAAAGGCAGATTAAACGTGCGAAATACAACCCAATTAGTCAACGCGAGTAGGAAACATCACCGACAGTAGCTTCCCGTTGTCGGTTTAGTTTTACTTTTTTTTTTTGCTGTCGTCGGGCGCCGCAAGAACGAGTGTTGGATTTAGGTTTCGAGTGGTTTCGGTTCAGGCTTAGCTGGTGGTGTAATAATTTGCTGGAAGATGCTGCAGAAGAGGCTGCCTGTTTTTCGTTCTAAAAGATCAGTTTATTTGTTGGCGAGGGTGAATGATGAACGCGTCGTTGTGTGATAAATTTTTTAAAGTTCATAATAAGTTTTAAGCCTATATTTGAAGCGTCACTTTTTAATTTTTTTAAACATTACGCTGGTATCTATCAGTCAGCTTTAAGCCTCTTGTGGCACTGCGTTACGTAGCTGATTTTTGTATTAAACATTTTTGATGTGCTTCATTTCCAGGAAGCTTCTCTCAAGGAATCTCGTTTTGAATACAATTCCCTAGAGTTTAGGTTACAGCTTGGTGCATTTTTTCGAACAACGAAAGCATTTTCTAACCCTGGGAGCATTTTTTCCGTGTGGCATTTATTGGCCAATGAATTATCGCTGCCTGAGAAGAAAAATTATAAAACTAAAACAAAAATTGATTCGCTTTTTTGTCTCTTTTCCCTCTCCGCTTATTTCTCCGCTTGTTGGGCAAACAATCTCGAGCCTTTCTGTCCCTCACTCGGCCGATGGAGTATGGTGCTTCTGGCGCTCGATGCTGCGTTAAGTAACCTTCGCTTACGTCTTTATTCTGGGGTCGTCTCCTAATTGAGAAATTATGAATTCTCTACCCGCCCCGGCACTCGTTTGCATTTCCCCTTCAACCCTCGCGCACTGCCACCGTCTAATAATCTGATTAATAAAGAGTAAATTTTATGCACTGCCGCCACCGCAGCTTTTATGTGCAACCCGCGATGTTCTCCCCTCAGTGCCGCGGGGCGACAGTTAGCTTCGAGGCCTGCGTTCGACTGATAAGAAAGTAACGCTCGGTCGTCTCGTTTGCGTTTTATACATTTAATTTTGAGTGTTTTGAAAGTTGTTATTTAGTTTCCACGAGGGCGAGACGCCGCGTGGCCCGGAGAAGAGAGGACGCAGTAAAATTAGTTGATGGAAAGGAAAGATTGAATTAAATTAAAGATAACATCTAATTTACGCTAACTGTCCCGGCGAGGCTGCGGCAGGAAACGCACCGCGATCGAGTGGTTGCGCTCCGTTTCAAGCGAAGAGGGAAGGTCCACATGGGTTGGACGCAAGATCACCTGTAAGATTTTCGGGAGGATTAACGCCAGAGGGGAGGAAAAGCGAAACACTTCCAGCCGCAGGTTGCCGCCCGACTTGGACTTGTGGTTGTATAAATATTTAGCCTAATGAGTTGTTTCGGTAAAATGTTTTGGTATAAAATCTGCATTGAATGGGAAAGGCGAGAAGATGGAGGCGAGGGTTTCCACAGAAAATGGAAGCCAAACGCGTTTGAAGGATCGGACCGAGTGGTGGTCCGATAATGGCTATCTCGCACCTGTCAATTTCCCTCCCACACCGACGGAACACCAACTCCTCCACCGTTTGCTCGCCCATTAGAAGATCCGGCCGGTGGAAATGTTTTCCTTGCCGGGGGGGAGCAGACTCCGGACGGGCCAGCGCACGCCGTAAATCAAGCTGTCCGCAAGCGGAGCTTAGAATAATTGCGCCATTTTCTAGTTCTAGTTCACCGTTGGCTCCTTGCGGTGGGACGCGTTTTAATGTTTCCCCGGAGGAAAGACAGATGAATATGTAACGTGCGCAGGGTGTTGTGTACAAATTGGTGGAAAGCTTAGAAAATAAAGTCATTCTCAGGCACGATAATGGAGTCATACAGAGGGAGAGGCAAAAAGTGAAACGGTAGAACGGTTCAAACTGCTGACTACGTGCCTAGCGACCGGAGCGGCGCGCAATGTTTCAGCCCGGACAGCTTTATTCCTTCACGGCGTTCCGCGGGTTGCCATTTTCAGAAGCGCAAAAGATAAAACGAAGCGGTTAAAATAATAGCAGGTAGCAGCAGTCACACTAGCCTCCATTTTGTGTGCGCAACCCACGCGCTTTTAGTTTGTTGCCAGACCACTGGTGTACTGTACCTCTTTCGCCACGAGTTCGTGGGTGTCTAGAGTTGTCTGAATTCAGGTTTTAATTAAGCTGCTGTTTCTACCGTGCGGCTTAATAGTAAATAATATGCAAAACAGATCTGGTATCGACAAAAAAAAACAAACACACAAGGAAAGGAGAATAAAACATGATAAAGATGTCAGCAGGATCCGCGTGCGAAAATGCCATTCCCTGACGGAAAGGGCCGTCCCGCCGTCTAACGGGTGTTTTCCGTACGCGCCTTTTCCCCCTTTTTCGCTAATCCCTCGACCCAGCCTGTCCTCGGCCTGGTTTCAGGTGCATTCGTGAGGCGACCAATTTTATGGGACTGCAATTTGCCACCGTGCGCGGCCAGGAGCTCCAAGAGCTTTTTGGGGGGGCGGGCTAAGGGGAACCCGGGGCGGAAGGACCCCGTTAATTAAAAATGCAACCGCTTCGGAACTGCAAACTGAAAAACGGCGCCGGCCGGTGGCGTTGGTGAGGGAAATTTGCCACTGGTCATGTTTTCGGTCCGGAACGACACTTGCGTCCCCGATTGCAGCGAAAGGCAGGGCTTGGGCAGCTTGCGGTTTCTTTTCCCCCGGCTGTGTTTTTTTTCTCTCTCTTCTTCTTCGTTTCGCTGCGTTTGGCACGTCGCGATCTCGCGTGATCGCGTGCCGCGCACCGTTTGGTGTAAAACAAGCGCAAAACCGAAAGCGACGAACCGTCCGTCACTTGCGTAGCTTCCGTTTGTGGGAGTTGAAGGAGCGCACCGGTGCCACCATTCACCTTTGGGCGCCATTTTTCCTTTGCGCTCTGTGAAGCGGCGAGTGAGGAGGACAAGGTGGTCGGGTTTATTTCACTTTTCTTTTCCTCCCCCCCCGGAATACCCGGACGCGCCTGGCGCCAGCGTCGTCGTCATCACTCGATCGAGTGTCGAGTTCGAAAGACCACACAAACAGACCGAACACACATGCACACACACACACCACCCTGCTTCAGCCGTTTGGGCAATTAGACGCGGCTAATGCTTTTACGAGTTGCATCCTTCGCTGCATCCATCCGCTTTTCTACGTGACCCATTTGTTTTTTTTTTCTTTTTCTTTGCCTCTCCGATCGTTCGGGTTCGGTCCTCTTCCGCCAGAGGCTGAGACCGTTGTTTCTCGTAAATTAAACCATCACCAAACATCATCACGCTTGATACGCAACACGATGGCGGACCGCCGGGGTGGAGAAAGCAAGAAAATCGGAAAGAAAACCCGCCCGAGGTGGCCGGTACTCGTTAGTGTGCCGTGGTCTTTCTCTACGGGTTTTGCGACGAGACTTCCTTTTAAGGATGCCGCTTGGCGCGGTCGTCATTGGTACGACTTTCGTCCCGTCGTCGCCGCACACTTGAAGTAATAGCGTAATTTATGACTCTGTCCTCGGTTGCGTGCTAGCGCGCGGTGTGTGTTCGTTCCCGAGGATCCTGCGTCCATCAAGAATCCTTCTTTTCGTTTTGGTTCAAGTGGCACCTCTCGCTCTATCTCTTTCGCTCTTCCTTCCGTTTCCGTGGCTCGATCGATGGATCGGTTGCCGGGTTAAGAAGGATGGGCGTTACTAATCGAGTGCGCATGCCGTTGTCACCCGAATTGCGCTTCGGCTCGGGCAACGCGATCCTTTGATCACCGAACCGCTAGTTTTTTTTTTGTTTTCCCCTTCCGAACGGGAAATTCGATACTCGCCCTCGATCATTGTCGATCATGCTCGTGGGTTAAGGCGCACACATTTTAGCATATGGCGCTTGAAGGACATCTATTGGAAGCAACCAGCCGACGTTTGTGTTCTGTTCATTGTTTCCATTAGCCACGGGCCATCATTAGGCGCCATTGTTCTTAACCGTCAGCAGATAACGCCAGCCCGGTCCTCGGTTCGACTGGGATGGGAAGAAAACGTACTGTTTCCTCCACGCGCAGTAAATTATACTTTACTTTATCAACGCGCCGTTACTAATAGGTACAACGAGCAGCGGCGATAAGCAACACATTGCGCCACATTGTCGGCCCGCAGCTGCATGCTGCGTGCTCTGCAGATGGAAAATGGAAAAACGGGGAGGTCCTTTCGGCCGAGTTGCGGCACCGAGTTGCGTGTCCGAGATCCGGTTTTGTACCGGGGGGTTAAAAAAACGAAAGAGGCGAAACGATACACAAATATTTAAGTACCATCATGAATACTGTTTGCCTGCTAATGGAGTGCAGGAGATAAGATTTAAAGGCTGCAGCAATACAATATGTTCAAGGATCTGGAAATGATACCGAGCTTTTTTTGTAAAGTGAAATGAAACCATTTTTCGGAAACTATTCGGAAACATGCAAAAACAAATAAAAGTAAATTCCAAAACAGCACAATCCAAACTAAAATTATGTTACGTAAACTTATGCTTTCAAAGTATTAAAAAAAAATTAAATACGAAAAGTCTCAAGTTTATAGAAATGTATGCTATAATGTTTAGTTCAGCCTCTGTTTTACGTCTTTAAAGTTTTCCAGATATTTTCTTTTCAATTTTCATTAGATTTATTCGCCTACAACACTATTGCCTAGAAATCACGATCGGCTCCCAAAAATGTACGATCGGGAATAATCGCGACTTAGAGGAAACTTATCCCGATTATCTGGCAAATGTTTGGTAGCGCTGCGTCTAAAAAGTGAACTGGTTATCGGCCCGTCTGACGTTGATCATTCCAAATACTGATCCTATCCGAAGTGGCCCCCTTTTTTCCGTGAGTCATCCCGCGAGTGGCGGGTAAGGAATCTTCCTCCGGAATCTTTCCGTGTAGATTTGGGTTTTTATTCGGTTGTTCAAACTTTCCTCCGGACGAGACGAGCGGCCTTCCGAGGAAGCTGATGTTCGGGGGCCTGTAGTATTTTTTTTTTTTCAACGTTATCGGAACCGCCCGCGTGCCGCCGTGATTGATCACTGTCACGATTGGATTCCTTAGTTCGTTCGGACACAACGAAGCGCGCGCCGGATCGTTGGATTAATAAAATGACGAGGGGAGACGCACACCGCACAGGAGGGAGAGAACGCAAACGACATGAAAGATTAAGATAAACGTTACTTTACGCGAACGCGGCAAGCGTCGGATCATCGGATATGGGGGGTTTGAGAAAAGCGCGCCCGACGATAAGGAAGAATGTGCTTTCTGTGCCGTTAAAAATGTGACCGTGCTTCGAGGGAAGCAACATCGATCGTCGGTCGCTTATTGCCCCCGCATAATTCGGTTAAAGATCGAACATTAATTTGTGTGCGCTCCGAGATTGGGGATGATCGCTTTTGGTGATACTCGCTCCAAAAAAAATGCCCAAACCAGGCGGTGCAGTGGAAGCAACGGGCATACAACACGAGCCAAGGCAACCGAACCGACGACCGATCGGGTGTCCCCCTCCCCTCCCTCCCTCTATTCGCCTCCCACAGCTTCCCTTCATTCGCTTTCCAAAACGATCACTTAACATGTGCATAATCGAGGAATTTGAAAAATGAGAAGCGTGTTGAACGTTTTTTAAGACTTGACGGACAACACAATGTCGAAGGACTAACCACGGGCACGTACACATGCCCACCTGTCCACGCACTGCCGGTGCCGCCGCCAGTGGAAACGGGGGGGAGGGAAGACTCTATGGGAGACTCGATTGATGGAGCCGACCGTAAGCGACGAACGCGCCAAAGAAAAGAAGTTCGGCATGAAATGGCAACTTGATCGTCGAGAGGAAAAGAAGCGATATACAGACGAACCTTCGCCGTCGCCGTCGCAGGATGGATCGGTGCTGGAGAAGCAGTAAGAAGTGTGCGAAGGAGAACGAGATGAAGCGAAAGAGAGAGGGAGGAATCGTGAACGACCAAAAATTTATGTATATTTCTATCGTATCTCATTTCGGGTGATGATGATGAAATCAAAACATGACGTTGATGGTATGTTTTATTGATGGTAACAAATCAATTAGGTCTGGAACTGATCTTTCGTGGTTCGTGGTTCGCCGTGTTGAACCGATTGAACATATCGCTGCCTTTTTATCTCGTCCCGTTTTCTTCCCCTTTTCCCTTCGCGCGTTCTATCGTGCTCGTTGTTTGTGACTGAAGGAATGGTTTGTCCTTTGCCGTCCTCCGGTGTTCGTCGTCTTTGGCCTCGTCTTTGGATCTTCTGCCAGCCCTGGCCCTCGGTCGGTTCGATGATGGAATACCTTCGGTTGGGCTAATTGATTTCTCTATCTTTTGCCCCCCTCTCCCCCCTGCTTTTGACATTGTACGGCGTGTGTAATGTGATCGCATTGTGTGCTCCACGGCGGGCAGCATCGGAACACTTTGGCCTAAGTGGATCCGCTCGGGCGATAGTCAAATTGAATCGAATTTGTCGCTCTGCTGATGATGATGGGTTTTTGATTTCATTTCTCCTCCCAGCACCGATCGGGACTTTTGTGCGGTGGTTTTCGAGGAAAGGTGGATTAAGTCTCTTAATTGAGGTCAAAAATGGGTCAAATTGGGTTGGCGAGTTGCACTAATGGGGTTTCTACTTTATTTGCCGTGATTCAAAATCACTTTTCGGGTTGATCATTTCGAATGGCGAAAACGTGAAGTTTGAATTTTTTTTTTTTTTGTAACCGCAATTTATCGCTCCTCAAAAAAAAAAAGCGATAACTTTCCACGGAGTCACAGTGGTGGCCGTCGTGAGCTAATTAATTCGTAAACATCGCACAACAAATCGATGATCGGCCAACAAATTGCTGCCCATGTAGTTTACCTTGTTTGTGGTCCGCTGCCATGTTCCCCTCGGCGTCGGCTGCATCGATGCAGTTGCCGGTTTTTTTGGGTTCCTTGGGGATATTTTTAGTTTATTTTATTGTCATACATTAGCCGAAATTGTGCGATTCCGGGCTTCCATGCTGGTGCTTCGGTGGGGGTTTCCTTGCCGTCATTGCACTGTTCGCTAGTGTTTTTGGTTGCGCTTTTCAAATTCGATTTCGATTTTAGTCACACGATAGAGAAGCGGGAAGTCGCGAACGGGCACCGGTTTAATGAGTATAACAAACCGTAAATTAATTTTATGCAAATCCTTTACGCATCGTTGGCACCCTTCGGCCCCCTTCGCACTCTGGACCGCCCCGCCCCTCCCTCGTTGATGAAGTTGTCTCCCGGTTGGAAGAAATGAAATCATTATCCCCGGATATAAAAAATACCCCCGGTGCCAAATATCTGCCCGTTTGTCGGGGCCGGGCGATCAAGAACCGAACTCGACGGAGCCTAATCGAATTTGTCTCCGTCGGATGGGATGGACCTCCTCCCGACTGCCGAGAAAGGGGTGACCGGTTTAGTCGTATCGGCAATTTTTGCTTTGCCTTCCTTCCCCGGCTGTGAATCTCGGTTCTGCCGTGTCGAAAGGTAATTCCAGCACGCCGTCGTCGCCTCAGCTTCTTTTTTTTTTGTTCTCGTTCTCGGGAGGGAGAGGAAGATACGATTATAATTAGCCACGATATGCATTTGGCCATATAAAACGGCACCACCATATGCGCCACTGGAGACACACTCTCGGGAGGAACGGTCGACCTGGCTGGAGCCCGTCGTCGTTGTGGTGTTGATTAACAAGCCGCCACTGGTAGGAAAAAATCGGCACAAGTGCACCCCGACCGTGGGATAGGTCGGCGGAGGAAAAAACCCAACAAGAAACACGCACAAGGAATGCGTTAACTGAATTGCATCTGCTCCCAAAGGAGTTGGCTCCACGCGATTGCGTCCTTTAAATTCGCGCCGATTACGGTAGAGCTCCAGGGTAGCATCTTCAAAAGCCGTTTCCTAATTCGTTTCATGGCAATCCCCTGGGGCTGGAGGACAATTTTGGAAATTAATTGTAGCTGCTACGAGCGGGATGTTTATGGAAGGTCGTCCGGCATAATGAGATTACATTTCGAAAATGCGGTGACTTCCGATAATGAGTTCGAGAGGTTTTTTGTTTGCTGTTTTAATGCGCTTAGCGTTTAATTTTGATTTCGTCACTTAATGCAGTTTTCCCATAATCGAAAAAAAATGTTTAAAAACATATATTTAACACATTTCATTCCTTTCTGCAGACTTGACGAAGAATTGAATTGTTAAATTTTAATTGTCGCTGCACAGCGCTCCCTTTCTGTTCCCAATCGTCGAAATGATCGATCCGAGAACGAGCTAAAGTCACTTTAATGATTGTCAACATCGAGCGCCCTCGATTCGTCTTCCGAATGCGAACATAATTCCACCGGCAGCAGACTGCGGACAACCATAAATCCGATATCGTTCGATTGCCGCCAGCAGGAATCCGAATCGGCGTCTCAGGGAAGCCTCGGAACAACCGAGCGAGCGGGCTAATTCCGCCCAGCATCAAAGGCAGCCTACCGGCTGTCACCTTCGCCCGTCCCCGGCCTTTTCCACTCCTCCGTCTCGCTGGCCCTTCTTCCTTTACCTATCGGTATCGGGGCGCGGCATCGGATCGCATCGGGGCTCGATCGCGCTCGGCATATCGGTAATCTATTATTTATACTAAAATATGTCATGAACACGAGTCCCTCGGAGGGACATTTAAATATTTATGTTGACATTTTTGTTTCGTGATAAGCCCCTTCCCCGGATCCTCACTCCCTACCCCGGCCTCACCCGCGCCGAACTGATGCTTTCGTTTTCTCTTCGCGGGGCGTTCGCCTCCGAAGCCAGTTCGACTCGATTTTTCAACCCTTCGCGGGAAATGTGAGGTGGAACACATTCGGGCGAGCCCAGCAGAGAGTGTCTGCTGCCTTTGGCCGATGGATGGCAACGGATCTTACGATCTTCGTCACGGGACGAACGTCCGCGGCGGCTTGACTTTCTGAGCAATTTAATCTGTTTCTCAAATTGAGTGGATTATAATTCGACTTAATTCCTGCCGCCACCGCCGCCCTGTGATCCTCTGGCCCCCGGTGCAGCTTTCAGGGTGCTCCTGTCGGATCGGTGAGCCTTTGATAAAAACGATCGTACACACATATAGGGCAGCAGACGGCCAGGGGACAGGGGGGGTGTCTGCAAATGGTACGGTTTGCATGTAATGCAGATATGGAGCCCCGGCGACGGGTGGACGGAGTACGTGGGGGTTTGGGAGGGATTTGATGGATCTAATTGTTCCTTTTCTTCGACTTTAATTTGTTTCGATACGGAGCCGTCACCGGCTACGAGCGTCCCGCACCTTCCACCCGAGGGTTCCCCGTGAAACAATCGGACTCCGACATCCCAACCCTTCCTCCTTCCCACCGCAGGGACAATTCGACGGCCCAGAACTCAACGGTGCCGCAGATGGACAGGTTTGGGGATTTTTCTGTTTATACGTTTCGCTTCGCTTGTCCGCCCCTGGGGTGACAGGTTCGACAAGGGAGGAGATTTTAGAGCTTTAAGTTTCAAGTTTCTCGCCGACAGTCGAGAACTGTTCGAGGGAAGTGACGGGGGCCGCGGGAAGCGAGTGCGGGTGGAATTAACCGGGACGATCTCGTGCTGGTAGCCGTGCATCTGTCAACCGAGTGCAGGAGGAAAAGGTAATTAATTCGACGGTCTGTTTATTAATTCGATCATCTGAACCGCGTTCGCAATGGAAGCGGCAAAGAGATGCCGTTGCTGAAAGGATATATTTTAAACGAATCCAATAACACACACAAAAAAACTAAACTGCATGTTTTGGTGGAAAACAATTTCCAAGAAAGAAAACACCAACCCATGATGAAGTTGTTGTCCATTTTTCATTGGTAGGATTTTCCACCATGTTTTTGTGGTGCCCATCCATTTATTAAACATCGCATAAATAAAACACACCAAACTTCCCGACCGAAACGGGTTTAAAAAAAAAAAATGGCTAGACAAATATTATTTTACCAAACCAAACCCAAACCCTCAACTGTTATGTAAAGACCGATTGCTTCGTTTTATGCGTCGGATTTATGGTGCTCACCAGCATGTCGGGATTTTCCGGGCGCCGAAACGGAGCAACTGTGAACGAACACCATCAACAGCGGCAGACCAGCGGAATTGGTTTGTAGGATCTGAATTTCAAAAACCACTAAGCCCATAAACATGCCAACAGTTTATGGGCTTTTCTTGTTTTCCGTTGTTTTTCTTTCGGAATTTGCCAACGAACGATTTCGAGCTCCGTCCGTTAGGTGCGAAGCTGTTACATCTTTCCTGGTCGCGCACCGATAAGCCCGGTTGGACATAACGCGTTGTAAAGAGTCTTCAAGCTTAGGGAAAAATGATGGACCGAAAATGTTTTCTTGAAGCCCAACACACCACAAAACCAAACAGTGTTTATTTTTGTTTGCAGTTTGCTGATCATTGAGTTATCATTTACGGTTGACCGACGATAGCGATACAACACGACCTACACATAACCATCTGAACCATTTTTATCTTCAACACATTTGGACGAGTATTTTAGTTTCACCACTGCACAAGAAAAAAAGTATAATACAGCTTGCAAGATAAAGCAAATAGACCTCCGGATTTTAATTCCCTTTTAGTTTGCGGGTGAGCTGGTTGGAGATCACAATCATTAATCTGTAGTTTTTCAAGGAAAAAGTAATTGTTCGTCAAATATTATATCCAAAAAAGTCTGAACAAATTTATAGATCTTAGAATAGATTTGCTAAAAATAAGTAATAAAAACCGGATTGTACCCAAATGAAGAACCTTTTAGGAAACTTTCGATTTCTGATCGGATGCATCGATTTTCCACGGTTCATCAAATCTTATTGACACTCTTCCGTGCCCCCCGGAACCACTTTATGATGGTTTATCTTGCTACGAACCGACGGGACGCGAGCGGAACGAAGCCAATAAAAATTAATGCTACCCCGTGATTTTGGTTTTGGTGGACACTTTTCCGAGGGCCGGTCGACGAGGGAAGGACGTCTTTGCTGACACTTGCACTTCTGGGCGTAAGTGACGGTCCAGCAGCGGTCAGTGTCGTGATCGGGGCCGTGGCCGCGCGACAATCAGCTAATTGAATTTCCATTGGCCACCAAAACGCCATCCCAGGAGAAACCGACGGGGGAAGACCGCAAAGAATCTGAGAACTGATGGTGTACGGTTTTGCCTTTTTATCGTCGGATCATGTTGGATGTTGGGTGCGGGTCGCCGGCGTGGTGTGTGGACCTGAACGGGAAGATGTGACGCCCTGGCCCTCGTTATGCTGGTGGTTGGCGTAACGCGTCGAGCGAGTCCAAAGTAGACGAATGCCGCACGACCCTCGCCGTCACTGTCGCCCCGCGTTGGCGCGCTGGATTCTAATGATTCTGAGGTCAAAATATTTACCACTTGACCCTTAACTCAATCAGCCTGTTGTACGTGGGTTTCAATTGTGGACTAATTCTCGCCAACTGGCCACTGCTGCCTGGCTGCCTGCCCCGAAGATGCTGCACATGCGTCTTGACACAAACGCCGTGCCGGTCACCGGTCCCTTCTCGCCACCGCGCAAGGGAATTGATAATGGTCCAGCAGAATGTCGTGATCTCTACAGCCCACATTCACCGGAACACCGGGCAGCACTTGTAGAGGCCGCCACTTGGGATCTTGCGCACTCGAATCGGTGAACCTAAACCCGATGCGGAGACTGGGTCGGTCCGATGAGGGGGGAGGAATTAATTGAATTTAATTGTACTGTACGGTGCGGAATAGGATTTTGAGGTAGAAGTGGTCCAACCGAAGCCACCACGGCGTGCTTTGTGGGGACCACTCGGTGCACTGTGTTGGGCAACATTCGTTACGCGATAGACTTTATGCTCGAGAGGCGAGTTGCCGATCCGGGGGGGTCTCCCGGAGATGATGGTACGCCCGAAACGGATCCGGTCGGCCACTCGAAGGAGGTGAAGATGTCAATAGAGCAATTGAGTAATTGAAGGAGTTGTTTTCTGTGTCAGCATTGTTTTATCGGTAACTGATTTTTAGCTCCATCCTCTGTCCAACTGTTTCTAGTTCGCTTTACCAACCCGGTAGCTGCCGGGATGACTACTTTAAGAGCCCGACCAACACGTGAAAATCAATCGACAATCGGAGAAAGCCCCTTCCTTCCATTTTCCACCACGCCGGAAAGCCGGTGTTTTAGCTGCTGTCGACAGAAGTTGAAACAGTTTCCACTTCGAAACGGCGCATGATTTATGATCTCGCCTGTGGCCGACCGACCGGGTTAGCCGACGGTTCGGTGGGAAGAATGTAGAAAGTAATGAGTGGTCTCTTGCGCGCCCCGCTTCCCAGCGCGGGCTGATTCCGCCTCGAAGCGGTGGAATGTGGTTGGAGGCTAAATTTGCCGAATGCTGGTAGCGGCGGGACGTGCGTTTGATCATTTGGGTGATTAATTATTGGCTGCTTTGATCAGCATGCAAATAGAAAGCGCTTTTACGTAAAGTGAAGTAGAAAGGAGGCTGCTGGAAGCAGTCGGTTGCTTTGGAGATGCAACATAGAACTAATTTGACGTTTGGTTTGGAATAAAGTGGTCCGAAGTTGCGAGACAGCTCGTCGTGTGCGGTTTTGATTTCGGCAGAGAAGAGAATCCAGTTTTGTAGGTTCTTAAAATCAACTGAAAGAATCTAGAGAAAAAATCGAACGAGCCATCATCAACACGTGGACAAGATGTGCCGTCCGTCAGAAAGATTGTCAGAAGGATCCGCCGCAGCCGCCTCGAAATAAGATA
Organism: Anopheles atroparvus; assembly: GCA_914969975.1. NCBI lineage: Eukaryota > Metazoa > Arthropoda > Insecta > Diptera > Culicidae > Anopheles > Anopheles atroparvus. Next base: position 23,547,574 of record CAJZCY010000003.1, read on the forward strand.
CGTTTTCCAAGGCACCGAGCAACATCCACGGAAGATATTTATACAACCTCGGAAGACTTTTTACTCAAAACAGCTCCGGGTGGTAGATGATGGCTTCCCTAGACTTCCTAGTTCCTCGATAGATCATCTCGATAAGTTACCGGTTTTTTGTTTTTGTTCTTGCTGCCTAGTTCAGGTCAGATTGACGGACGTCTCCCAGACGTTGAACTGACCAACAACGGTTCGTATGCGCCTCGCTATGAGAGATGCAGTAAAAGTATCGAATTTCCTAGACCATTTGCTTTTTCGGGCAATAGTCAAGGCTCTCAATGCTTGCCCTCGTTTAGGTAATTGCTTATGTTTCAGTGAGTTTCGCTGGATTAATTCCAGGCGAGCCGTCGCGCACGGTCTATGAAGGTGCGCCCAATCTCCCATTACCGTTATCAGCGGATCGGCGCACAGTTTTTGTCACGTCCGAGCTGGAAGACCAAAGCCACCCGGAAATGGGACCTAGGATCTGCCGAGCACAAGCCCCCCCCGTTTCAAAAGATCGCCGGGAAACAGAATACAAGAGCAGAGGTTTTTGTGAGCGTGCCCCAACATAATTCTAGGAACCAGGACTCCAAGGTTCTGGTTCTCTAGGTTACGCGCCTTTGGTCTAGTCCCGTTCGGCCGGACCACCGGAATTAATGTGTGGCCTAGAGCAGCGGATAGGAACAAGTGAAGAGTTAATCAACGGCTAACGGCATTCGTATCCCTCGCAGTTCGATCGATTAGGATCGCTTATTAAGAAAACGGTTCGATTTCGCTCAGTTCCCATCGGGAGTCCAATCAGATACGGCTGACTACTAGCCACCAGATGGTCCGCCTGTGGAAAGCGACCGATTTGGGACGGACACGGAACCTTTCGTGTTTGGCTCTTTTTTTTTCTTCATTTCGACCTGACCCTGATTTGCGCCGTCCCCGGTTGCGTCATGTTGCGCGAACTGAACGATGATTTATCGGTGGCAGCAAAATGGAAATTATGCTTTCAATTTGTACATTAAACGTAAATAAAAATACTCCTAAGGCTGCTCGGGGGCCGGCACTAGACTTACGAGGCGTGAAACAGCTCGCGTGGTGTGAAGTGCAATTTTCATTCGGCCCATTTCCATCTGGCGTTTGCCGTGCGGGAGAAAAAAGACTAGAAGCTTCTGATCACGCGAGATTCAACGTGCGGTTTAAGGAATGCCTATAGTGCACGGATTGGGTCGTTCGAAGTCGATCGAGCCAACTCCAAACGGCTCCCCTGGGGCGAAATTAACAACCCTCGAGGAAAAGAAGAAAAATGTGCTGAAAACTGTTTAATCACGAAGGCGTATTAATAACGTTCGCGTTTCGTGAGTGTTTGTTTGGCGAAAAAGAATCTGTTTCAGATCGGTCTTACAACTATCTGGTTGTTACTAGGCGGTTGTTTGATGTGCTTCTTTGAGTAATGCATAAAATAATAAGTCTACATTCTGGAGTAACATAAAAAATATCCTTTTTTAATAATTTCCCTGGTTTCCTCAAATAAGCCAATTTTATTCCGAACCATAGCAAACCCTCGCTCATATTAAATTAAATTGATCAGGAAGTCAGCCAAACAGAACCCTGTTTTCCTACAAGCCGGCAAGCTGAACTGACACCTGCACTGATTCCCACCAATTTTGTCCTCGATTTGCGGCTGGTCGGATGATTGTTTGAAAAAATATTTACATGTCGGGCACAAGCAGCCGGACACATCGTTTCGCCCAGCGGTGGAAAGCAGAAATGTGGGCTTGAATATTTGATGGAGTGGAACCATCTTCGGGCGTTGTGTGTCATAGCTGAACCGGGGGTTTGCGTGATCCTTCCTTCCTCCAAGGCTCGTGCCCTATTTTCCGAACCGGTCGGGGGTGCAATCAATTTTTCCGACCGATTGCATTGTAATTACATGACTTCGTTAATATTTTGTTACCAAACAATGCAGGGCCGTCACCGTCCGCAGCCGCTGTTTGGCCCATCGCCCATATTTTCATGGTTTTTCAACCCCACTCGCGTACAAACAGACACGGGTTGTGCGAAGGATATAATTTGTTCCTCCATCGTCTTGACCGCTGACCGATAGCCTCATTCTTCCAGCGGTTTAAAAGACGTTGGAAGGGGATGGATGGTTGATTGAAGGTCCTGCCGGATTTTCCGGTTCGGGTGGTGCGTGGACTGTTGGATCAAATGGTCAACTGCTGCGGAGTATCTCACACTTGGTCGTTTTTAAAGGAATCAATTACACCTTGCCAAGTTCTAGTAACTATCATGGATCGATTTTTTTATTACATACTCCGGCTCGTTAGACGTATCATAATAACTATTTTAATAGCACTCTTTTCCTTTCATCAAAGGCCAAGTGGGGCGTTTTTTCTAACAATTAATTTCCCTTAAAAGCGGAACACAAAATAATAATCCAAAACAAATGACTCCAAGGAATTAAAGAACTACACAAGGGTGAATTGAACCAAACTCTCGTTACTATTAAAGCCTGTGCCTCAAACGGATGGGAAATTATTGTTTTGCATCTTAAATTCCAACCATTATTAGTAATTTATTCTTAAAAGCCTTGAACGATTCTTCCTTTACATGATTCTTTGTTCGATGAAGAGGAAAAGCGAATGGAAATACGTTTCAATTCAACTCACTCGCGTTAAACGGGCGATTGCATCCTTTTCCACGAGAACGCATTCAAATTGCTGCAAACGAATGCAGAGGGCAAAGAAGATCGCATCACATCTCGATCGGATCGATCAGATAAAAATTGATCCACAAACTGTTGTGTGATTGTGTGTTTATTGATGGAAATCGGATCGCCGTTGCCGTGGATCGTGGATCGAGCATCACTCCTCGCGGAAAGACAGCGAGAGTGAGAGCACTCTGCCAGAAGCGTTGCATCGCAAACCCGCTGCTTCGCAATTCCGAATGCTTTCCGAAGCGACATGGAAATAAAAAAGCGAACCCCATCAGCTGGTGGGAAAGATGAAAGCAAATCGCGGGCGGCTTCTTCAAGGAAACACTCGCGCACGGCACCAACGCACACGAACGCCCCCTGGTATACGCCGGTGCGCCTTCCGCTGCCCGTTTGTAACAGTTTCGTGCGGTTCCACCACGATTCGCACCGCCACCACGGTTCCCTTTTTTGACAGACTTTCGATCGCGAGTCATTGGCTCGGATGGTTGGCCGGATTGAAATGGTAACGTCTTCCCAACAGTTCGTTCGATAATTCCCGTCACTCTTCCACTTCCCTCCCCGGGGTCTGTTTGCCCCTTTCTGTTTGGAATATCCCCCCCACCCCCCCGGGAGCTGTCCTTCTCGTTTCCACTCAAGACGACCCAAGTGGACGACCGCGCTGTGCCTTTTCGGTTCGTCCGCGGCATCGAAACGGGGAAGCAACCGGTAGTGACGCGAAACTTGTTCACTTTCAAATCACTTCCCACCGCTTGCCGCCGTTCCCGCACCCACCCTTGCCCTACCCCCCACCCGCTTCGATCACTCGAGTTTGTTTTTGTTTGGCTCCCGCGATCGGGAAGATTAATTTCTCGTTTTCATCTTTTGATCTGGTATCAATTAATCTAAACTGCGAACCGACTGCAAGCGCTCGTGAGTGCGTAAAGGGCAGATAATACTCGGGACAGGGCACTGCAAGGAGGGAGGGTAAGGATTTGTCTCCTGCTGAACGAAACCTTTAAGTAAAGGGCAGGTTGAATGTTTTAGAAACTCCCTGCTTTTCGACCTTCGAGCTCATGTCAGGTATTGTGGAACAAGTGCCTCTTGGACGCAGTATGTTCTGTAAGTCAAGTTGAGTGAAATGTGTGAGTGAATTATACTAAAATGTATTAATGCTAGCTCGTTTTTTAAGTTCCAATTATGTATGATTGAATTAAGTTTAAATTTATTGGATGGTTCATTCAACACTAACCGTTTGTCTTTCTTTTGAAGTAAATTTATCCAAAGCTATTTAAGCAAGAAAAATAAAATAAAATAATACCACTTTGTTCAACAGCTCTCCCCTTCAGATCCGTCTGTTTCTCCCCATCTCGTCGGACGGATCGACTCGGAACATCGTCGCGCTTGTGGTTGAGCGATTGACCGATCGGTAAATATTGTTGTCAATCGCGATCACCATCGCGGAGAAGATTGTTTACGCGTCCACGGGCTCCCTCAAAGGCCCTTCGTTCATCGCTCCCTTTCCCTCGCCCATCCACTCTCCGAAGGGTGTCGGCAAAGTAGTTAGTAGTCGGCATCGGATCGACGGGTTCGAAACGCGAACGCTCGAACCCCGACCGAGCCGGAGCTGATGAGCTGCTGCCCCTTGGAGAAGCTGCTGACTCACGCGTCCCCCCCGTCTCGAGCTGGCCCCGGAAGAAAGGGATGGATACGTTTCGAGCTGCTCGTCGATTCCGGACCGCGATTGATTTTCCGACCCGCCCGCTCGGGGCAGATCAAGATCGCAGTGATACTGTCGGTGTTTTCGCTTTGGTTGGCTGGAGAGCGAAAGGTCGGACGGGAATCGAAAATCGATCAGCAAAACGACGGAGGACGAAGGAGAACCCGTGGACGAACAGGGGTGAGCAGGGAGGGGGCGAACGCTTCCATGTTGAGCAGAACGCTAAACACTGCAAAATACATGCCGGCTTTTAAACATAAATAAGACGCCCCCTTTCCGGGCCGAGTTGGGGGCTCCCTCCTTTCCCGAGCACCGGGGAGTGAATTTTCCAAATGCTCACCTCCCGTGGTCCGCAGCCAGCCGCATGGATCCGTGGTTTTGATCTTCCGATCACACGGAGCATCCCCGGGTCGAGCCTCGCCGGCGATGGGGCGAAGTACGAGTTTCGGAAATCACTGACATGTTGGCTGCTGCGTTCGGTTGGAGAATTGGGATGGGGAAATGATTTGCCGCATGTGTGTGTGTGTGTGGGTGTACGAAGGTCAGTAGTCTTAAAAGCGATTGGAGACATTGTTTCCCTGGTTTTCGAAACAACATTTTTCACATGGATTTCACCGAAAAAGAAAACATTTTTTACTACGCCTTTTACCTTACACACTACTTCACTGTATTTTCATTACCTTCCTTTGCCTCTTGTTGTCTCAAAATTAAAAAAAAAAACCCCAGCTGTTTTTTCCACTAATTGTCTTTTTTTTGCCAATTTGTAAAACAACTGCTCGCGTTGCTCAATAGAGCACACACACGCTGAAAATTCCTTCCCTAGTTCCTGTGATGGCACTTCCGTTCAAAACACTTGAACGTCTTCGAAATGGGTGGGAATTGTTGGGACCATCCCTTTTGCTTTCGCCCTTCCGCCCGGCCACGGGTTTGGCATGCGAATCGATGGGCGATTTAAATCCACCGAGGTATAAGAAATTAAACGTCCCCGGATTTTCCCAGGCTCGGGCTGCTCGGGGAAGGGCGCGAAATACCATGCGGCGGAATTGCAGTGGCTTGGCGACTTTCTTGACTTGGCAGCTGCGCCCGACGAGTGTTTTTTAAATCAATTGTCCATTGTTCTCCGGCCGCTCGAAGGCGCACGTTCGGATGGATTGGAAAATTGAAAAATGATGACGATGAAAAGCTGGGAAGGAAAACAAAACCAAGTTGCCTCGTTTGACTCACTTTCCGGGCGCGCTCACCGGGGCGTTTTTTTTGGGAGTTGGGATTTTGTTGTTGGACGGCAACGAGACGTATATTGTGCGATCGCTTCACGGACGAATCGTTAAGAATTGGACTTTCTTTGATGTGGTTAAGCACAACAACGAATATCGCTTTCAAAACGTCCTAGCAAACCTAGGTGGATTTAAACGTATTGAATCGCAGATAAACAACCCGCGATTTTGCACGCCGCTCAACGAGGGAGCTGTTTGGCAAACGTTATGCCGCCTCTAACCAATTAGTGTGGAAATTGGTTGGCAGTTGAGATTCCTTTGCGTCACAATCGAACAATGAATGCAAGAAGTTCTAACAAACCACCATGGGGGGATGCAGTCTACGTTAACGAGTAATTGAAATTGATAAATATTTGAAAAAAAACCTTACCGTTAATTTCTTGTTCAACCAATTTGTCCCGATGATTTGCAGGCCGGAAGCTAACAATCATCTCACTAGCATCGTCTGGCAAGACGCTGGTTCCGCCAAACCCCCCGCTTGTGCAGTAATGAAAGTGAACCTCTCTCCCGTTCGTTTGTTGCATCAACAATCCGTGAATAAAGCTGGGAATGTGCTAGTGTATTCTTTGCCATATGCGAACCGTTTCGCTCCCGTCAAGCCGTGCAGCCCCAGTTACCCAAAAAAAAAGGTTAAGAAGGAGTGCGGTCTGCTTAAAATCACTTTTAATCAAAAGTATCCGCTGCTTAACGGAAGACGTCCGCCGGCAACGAAATACATCACAATTAATCCCTACGACGACGACGCGGACGACGACGATGGCATTGTCGGCCCCCGGGTTGCGTGCCTGCCGAATGTGGTTCGCTTCATTCCTTGTCCCGTTCAATTATGATGTTCATTTGCATAAACTTCCTGCCGGCCGAAACGTTCGCGACGTCGTCGTCTTCGTCGCCTTCGTCACCGGGGGCGTACCGTTGACCTTGTGATTTCCTTACTTGCCATAAGTCCATCCCAAAAGCCACAACACAACACGCTCGTGTTTGTTTGCCAATGTGTTTTCCCCGGTTTGTCGCGCCGTGTCAATTGAACGAAATTCGCCCAACTGTCGAATCAGTCAATATTCCGTCAACTTACCGCCGGTGGACGCAAAGGAAGTGAGACATGTGGGCGGTTTGGTTGGGTGGTAAGATTTCCGGTTTCTTTTCTTTCCCACTGAACCGTGCTTGAAACCACTTCCAACCGGGATGGGAACGATTCCGTTCTTGGTTGGATATTCCTTCGAGTGCAGCATTCTCTCAAAGGGGATCCTTTTGCGAAATCATCCGACTTCCGTCAACACCGTGGGATGTTTGCCGCGTGAGATGTTGCCATGATCACAATGAGAGATTGAATAAAAGAAACGCTTTGAAACCGCGGTGAGTCCTATGTGAGTCGAAGATGTGCCCGACATTTCTCAAGCCAACGCGCTGGTACACCAATCTCGAATGCGTCGCGACTTCAATTGAATAATCGTCTTTCGTTCAGTACAACCTCCACTTGCAGCAGGCACACCGTGTCACCGACGATGGAAGCTAATCCACTTGAACACACACATATAAAAGCACGCCAGCAGGTTTGGTCCGCGGCGTATCATCGCGATCCGAGGGGATCTATCTTTTTGTATAGCCACATTTGGATTTTCTTTAAATTAATCGCGACTGCAATTTACGCATCAACATCGCGCAGTGCGCTGTCCATCCCTGGCACTTGGTTCGACGGGGTAGGGTGGGATGGGATGAAGGTAGGCAAAGATTGACAATGCCGGGCAGTATAGTTTTATAGGTCAGTAGATATACGTCATTCGTCGCGTGGCTGCTGATTGCCGGTAAAGGGTTTGAGGCAAGACCAAATGGTTTGTTTGTGTTCACGCCAATTGTTTGAAGCAAGCGGCAACGCAGTATTAATGATCAAGTCAAATTCTGTAGTAACATTTTATAGACAACTTCAAAAAGGTGGAAAAAATGCTGTTGATTTTTATGCTCACTCTTATTTTATTTTATTGATCTGTGCTCTTTATATTTTTTTAAAGTCAAAGGAAGATCAATTAAATCTCGTTTTCAAGTTTCTCTTGTTATATTGTCATTTGCCGCCCTTAGCATTCAAATTTCATCCAGAAACGTTTCAGATATGTTTCATGGCTAAATAGGGTCGATAGAAGTGACCCGAATTTTCAGGGTAGGTTATTACTTTTTTAAATACAGTTTATAGTCCTCAGTGTTTCGCAGTATTCAATATCAGTTGTCCTTCCATTCCAGACTGTGCAATAGGTAGTTTTGCAGACAGGCAATGCGTCTCTAATTCTTTACTTAACTAAATTAACAAATTCGCCGAGAAAAAGTATCGTCACTTATTTAAATGGCAAAAGGAAGACAATAAAGTAAGCTAACAAATCGATTAGAATCAAATTAAGATCTCAACTATTTTTTCCATTTTTTTACTTTTCCTAGAATCACCCAATAACACTCACGGATAAAATTTAAAATGTTCGCACATCGCTTCCAGAACGATTGATTGCCACGTTTCTCACGTCACTTCTTAGCGCTTCGTTCAGCTCCGGGAAAGTCGTCCCTTCGAAAAAGGCGGCTAACTGCGGGACACATTTTTTCCTCCACGTTTCATCACAGCAGGTCGCTTGCAAAGTGCCACGCGGTTCAACTGGAGAGGCCATGGGACGATTCCGCCTTCCCCGTAGCCCGACCGCACCCGGATCGCTCTATCGATCCCGTTTTCCGATGCACTCCCGGAAGGAGCGCGGCTGGGAGGCTGCACCGTGATTCAAGTATCACTTACCGTAAGTCACCCCGCAGCAGGACGCAGCGGGATGGTGCAGGATCGCCCCGTCAGGATTCGCGATCCTTTTACGAGGGAAACTCCCAGCGCCACATGCATCGGACGGCCGAGATGGTAGGGAAAGGGAAAACAAGAACGGGAAATCGTGTTTTCCTGCAGCGCATTGGGGGTTTATTTTATCCTTCACTCATTCGCGCATCTTAACGCCACCTAAATTAGGACCCAACTCCTTGTGAGCCTGACAAAAAAGAAAACTGGAGTGAAGTGGCGTGAGATGAAAGCGTTGAGAAAAACGTTGTCGAAGCCATCGAAACCAGCATTTTTCCCGAGGCCAGCATCATTCGCGATGTGCGTAAATAGTTGGAAAATATTGCTGCTCGTTCGAGTTGAAGAGGTGTTGAAATCTCAAGAATGGATCTTACTTTAAGTTTTCCAAGAGAGTTAGAATTCTGCCTATTAATGTTACCGTTTTTCAGAGACAAGGTTTTTTTTATTTATAAGTATTTATAGTTCGAGGTGGAATCTTTTCTGATAATTAATATAAATAATGCATTCAAGAAACCTGAAGTTGTCTTCCAAAATTGCTACTTTACTTGTTCAGCCTGGATCATATTCCATCTTCGCATTATAAAAATTTATGTTCGAAGTAAAGCGAAAAGATTTTTGTCTAAATTAATCGGCTCATCGCTCCGACGCTCCGTGACGCCGCTGACCGCATCGTTAACAACTGCGGAGGACGATGGCTTCTGGTCTACGCCGATGTGCAACCGCCGGATGACTGCGCGGTTTTCGGATGCGTAGGAGGGATCTGTACCTCGCATCGTCTTTTCGTTCTATTGCGTCAAACGTGTCCGAGGGCCGTAGACGCGAGCTTTTTATGTGGATGCGTGGTGCGGAACCGTGTAATGGGATCATCAGTTTCAATTAGAGCTAAGCGCGAGTCTGGCCCAAGCTAATCGGGCACGACCTCTGGTGAATCATTCGCCGTTTGGTCGAGCTAATGGGTTTGAAAGAGACAAAATACGTGTATGCTCAATAAAAAAAGATTATTGCCATATTTGTGATTCTTTTCGGATTCCGTTGTTAGTAATTAAAACAAAGCTGACTTTCTTTATCTTCCGGTTAGTTTGCAGTAAAAGGAAAAGAACATTGTAAATGAATAATGTCGACACTTGTCTTGAAAAGATCATTCCTGCGGACGTACTCTTTTCAATTGTGATTCCCATAAGCCGCGTTATAAATGTGGTCCACCGATGAACTGGTTGGGTAGGAGCAATGAAGCTACTCAATAAGAAAATTGTAAAGTAGATTAAGTGCATCTGCGTGGTTTGTTTACGCCGTTCGAGCATTTCAACCTCCTCCCCCCAACAAAGAGTAGGGCCATAAGGTCGTTGTGGAGGAATTCCCTTTCACGTCGTGGGAAGCGAGAGCGAGGAAACGGAAGAATGTTGACGACCCTGCAGACTTACTTTCGGATTAATTCTACGCCGTCCAGAACGCCAGAATTCCCCTTCGCGAGTAGGTACGTGGCATGGCTCGGCGCAAAAGACGGCTAAATTGAATAATGGACCCGCCGGTTCGGTCCACTTTCTTCGTTTGTTTGCATACAAAACAAATTAAGCTCGCAAACGCGTCCCGCGGCCGCTGGCGATCTCGCAACCGCATCTTGAGTTGGCTGCGAAGGATGACGAAGTTTGGCAGCACCGAAAAGAAATCATAAAAAATAAAGAAAACCAAAAAAATGCCGGAACAATAAAATCACCGTTGCAGTAGAGACATCAGGGCCAAACGACAGCTGCGACAAATGACAAGGCCGAAAGAGTGTTACAAAATGGAATCAAAACTGACGTGAAAAAGGAGCGTTCCCCCGAAAGCCGATCCCCTAGGTCCGTCAAATTATCACTTCAAAACAACGATTCCCCAGATGACGATGAAGGGGCGGAAGGAAATCATCCTCAAATCGGGTCGCGGTCGTTCGTGGATTATCAGCCTGCAGTCGCAAAAAACAAAAGGCAGAAGCGCATATGTTGCGTCAGGCGGCAGCACGTGCGTATCGCAAGCCAAATCTAACGCGAAGCATGGTGAGGAAGACGGGACGGTATGCAGGGGGAGGTAGGGGTGGAACGTTGGGGTTCTAGATGGGTCATAATATTTTCGCATGAAAACAATTCAATAAATTTAAATTCATCTAATGACGCTCTAAAACAGCAGCGGACTTTCGCTTCGTGGCTTGCGTTTCTGTTTGTGTGTGAGGGTGTTAGTCTGCATGTATGGACGCTTGCGATAAAGATGTTGCCACGAAATTTTATTTATCCGTTGAAATCATTGATTTTATCACGAGCCAAAAATATCACGCAGCTGCGTGTTGAGACGTTGGCACATGTTTAAAATTTACGATCATTAAATGGAATAAAATCTCATAAATTTGCCGCAAAAAAAAGGGAATTTCTTTTAATTTGTACTCATAACATACTCCGAACAAACTTTGCCTCTTAGGAACCAGGTCGTCTTTGCTTTGAATTTATTGGCAAACCCAACCAAGACTAAAATCCGTATCCGTAAACAGCCTGCGAAATAAGAAAATGTCGACCTCCCATTGTTTTCGAGCTCGAAACCTTCGCATAGATGTCAATATTGATGTCCTAATTACAGAAACGATGTGCTGTAGTTCTTTACCTGCCAGAAGGTCCGGTAGTCCTTCCGGGATTAGGTGTTTCTTTCTTTTTATTCCACCCGCGGCCGTTTCTTCTCAAGGGAGGAGAAATCTTAACAGCATAATTATTAAGAAGTTCATCAAACTAATTGCTTCATTTGGTAAAAAACCCAAAGAACGGTAAACCCGCCTGTCGACCCACTGACCTACCTCACAAGAAACTGTGGAGGAATTTTCAAATTGAAACGTTACATCCTCCCCCACTTCGTTGGACTGACGTCTTAGAGGAAACGGAAATAGGTCCCGAAAAGATGAAATTCGGTTCCGGATGTGGTCGACCTTTTTTTTCAAATAAAATTGTAATTATAATGATTATAGTATTAATGGTCAAATGTCATAATATTTCAAATGCGCTCCCCGATTCGACATCGCGCCGCGTCGGCTGTTTTGATTGTTCCCATTTCGCGCAACCCTCGGGAAGCAGAAAAAAAAAGATTTATCGTTCCTTCTTCTACTGGGTCAAAATAAGAAACGAAAGAGGAGATTTATTAAAATCCATCCATTAAAATCCATCCAGGTTGGAGACTCCAACCTTAATCATCATCGCCATCATCACCACCGCAAGCGTCATCGATGCCCGAACCAAAGCTCTAGCACCACCACCGGCCAGGAAAAGGATCCTTCCGGGACGATTTTACCCTAATTTAGAACAGGTTGCTGCCATCGCTAATCGCACCATGCGTTCTGCGGCTTCGCGCAACGCTTTAGAACGATCATTCAACAAAGGAACGGGGCGGAAAATGGAACGCTCTGTGTTGCGGGAACAATTACAATTAAAAGAAGAAAAAAAAAACAAGAATGAAAGAAAGAGAAGGAGACATCGCACGAACGGAGGATAATGAGGACGTTAAGGTGTGATTTTACGACACCGAAGTGTGCGAAATAAACGAATAAATGAACCGTTGAAAAAGACCGGATCGTTTGAAGGACAAACGGACGCAGAGTCGTGACGGAGTTTTTTTTTAATTTTATATTGTTGGATCAACCAGATTTTTGTACGCGGTAGATAAATGAACAAAACTTGCGAGAAGCAAATAATAGTTGTAATAACTCAACTTCTAAGGCACTTGAAGTCCAGTTGTGTATGCAGATTTTCTGATAAATAGTTGAGTGAATATGACTAGTTTTAAAAAACGCACATGGAAAAGATCATTATACACACCTATTTGTCACAATGCTGAAGTGAACACAACACGATTAATTTTATTCGTTAATCTTAATGAACTCTAACTTAATTTAACTGATAACAAATTTATTTAGTGTCGACAATGCTCCACCGTCCACTTGAAATGTGCAAAGGGTAGGAAAAAAAAAACCAACCACCGAAAACCGTCAGTGCCCAAAATGCCATAAAATCTGCATATCCGAATTGTAAACGACCGAAAAAAAAAACAGTAACAGGCCCAGTCATAAAAACCTCTGCAAGTAAAACAAGCTAACCGAAACCTTAAAGAGAAAGACAAACGACGACGACGACGACGGATGAATGGTTGACGAAAGGATGGAACCGCTTCATTTTGTTCCGCACCGAGTTGGCTGTAATCAAATTTGCAATCGTTCTCTGATTTCCGCCGTTGTTGCTTGTGCTTTATTTCCTGCATTGCGTCGAGCGGGAGGTAAAGTATGGCGCGAACGGCGTCTCGTCCCGGCCTGGGGTGGAAGCGTTATGCGTACGTTTCCTGTCAAAATATTAATTCGTCCGCTGCGAAACGACGCTCGAGCTACAACGCGGCGCAAAGCAGGCCGATGGAAACCGAAAAATCAACGCACACTAAATAGCAGCGGGAAAAAAAGAGCAAAGGCGTCGAACAAACATCCTCCACCGAAGGGGACTCCTTCCAGCGTTGCGAGTTTCGTTGGTGTGAAGGTGGCGTAACGTGGAGTGTGAGTGTTAGGACTTTTCCCCCATTTCCCTCCGAGAACCCAACCGACCCAAAAGGATGCGGAATAAAGGCCGAACGAACGAACTTCCACCCCTATTATTTGTACCGTTCAGTGCCGGTTTTAAGGTGGCATTAGTGCCCCCGATTTTCTTCCCACAAACCCCACTTCCATCGGTTTCGCTTCGCCTTAATGTTCCATTCGTCCCCAACTTCCCGGACCCGGAGCAAGGCAGTCATATCATTTCGAAGTCCCATAATCCTCCGCAGTACACGAGCCGGAAAACACACCTTCTCCCTGCCAGAAGGAACGGCTCACGCAGGGGAGTTTTCCACGGGTTTTTCCAGGGAACGGTGGAGAATTTTCCCACGCAGTTTAAGGGCTTTAACACTTGTTCGGGCTAGCCAGTGCGCGGTGGATGTGGGTCACGGAAGTCGTATTAAATTAATTTACTGGAAAAGTGTCGATTACTGCCCCCCCATGAGGATCGGGCGATTTGGAAATGTACTCCGGAAAAGTACCGACGGCATTGGGTGGATAAAATTCTTCACCGCACAACCGCGTATCATTCCATTTCCCTGCTGTAACCCAAAAACCTCACAATCTTTCCTGTTGGTATGCTTGAAACGTTTACGAAAGAAATAAAAAGGCAAAAGATTTAATTTTTCACACCACCTTCTTCAACCGGGGTTTGAAGAAAGGTGGCGCTCATATTCTCTGCACCTCGGTGCATTTCGATATATTTTCCGTTTTTTTCGCTCGCTTACGTTCGTTGGTTTTCCAATTATAATTTATCTCTCTACACAGCGCATCATTATGTACATTGGGTTTTCGTTTTCTTCCTCCATAAAACAAACTTAGTGATAACCTCCGTGATAAAAACCTTCGTCGCCTCGCTTGGCCGCGGTTGCAAGAAGAAAAGCAAAATAAAACTGGTAAATTAGTTTTACCAGAAAATAAAATTTACTAATACTTTCGAGGTCCTGCTGCTGATCCTGCTGATCCTACCATTTTCCGCCTTTTCCCCCTTACACGCCTCACCTCACCTTTTCCTAAGTCACAGCTACATTGGTTTTGCGGGTTTTTTTAGGAAAGATGGAGACCGTTTGCTTTCCTAACTCACTCTAAAGCTAAACAACCAATAGACCTACCTACCGATCCTTAACAAATTAACGATGCTACTATCACTGGTCAGGCGTTTGCCACCTTATTTGTGTGTGTGTGTGTGTTTGTGTGCACTCTACCTCCTCTGGTCTCCTCCTAGCTCTGGCGCGAGACGAGCGTGATCGGTTTGAAGATCATCGGGCCGGAAGGACCGTTCGTCCCGTGTCCCGGATGACCGGTGGGCGATCCCTGCGGAAGGGACCCGAGCGGGGAGTGCTGCGGATGCTGGTGAGGGTGGTGGGGCGAGCCGGGATGGGTGCCGTCGCTTGCCGTGGGCGAAAGTTGCTGCTGCTGCTGCTGCTGCTGCTGCTGGTGCTGCTGATGCTGGTGCTGGAGTTGGTGCTGGTGTGCGGCAACGGCCGCCTGCTGGTGGGCTTGGGCGGCGGCAGCGGCCTGCTGGGCGGCTGCGTGATGCTGCAGGAGGTGCTGATGGTACTGGAGTCTTTGGTAGATTTCGGCCTGCTGCGCCTGGGGGCTGGCGGCCATCGGGGACTGCGGGTGCATCTGGGCGGCTGCAGCGGCCGCGGCCCCAGCTCCGAGTAGCCGGTCCATGCCGAAGCCGGCGCCGAGAGGCAGCGGGAGCGGGAGGGACGGCGGCTTGGGAGCCATGCTGGGTGCGTACGGACCGTACCGGTACATCTGGGCGGCCAGCAGGGCTGTCTGGGCCTGAGCGTGCGAGGGATAGAGGAACTGGCCGAACTGGGGGTAGCCGAGCGTGGGGAACATGGGCCCGACGAGGGAGCGCTTGAAGGCGGCCAGGCGGCTGCGGGAGGCGGCCGTCGAGCGGCGGCGCAGCTTGCCGGTGGAACCTCCGATGAAGACGTCCTCGGCCGACGGGTCCAGCATCCAGTAGTTGCCCTTGCCGGGATCGTCGTAGTGGCGGGGCACCTTCACGAAGCACTTGTTGAGGCTGAGGTTGTGGCGGATCGAGTTCTGCCAGCCCTGCTTGTTGTCGCGGTAGTACGGGAAGTTGCGCATGATGTACTCGTAGATGCCGTTTAGCGTCAGGCGTTTCTCGGCGCTCTGGCGGATGGCCATCATGATGAGCGCGTTGTAGCTGTACGGTGGCTTCTCGTTGCCCTTCTTCTCGCCGTCCTTGGCCGGGCTGGCGGACGGGCTGCCGGTTCCGCTCGCTCCGTCGCCCTCCGTCTCGTCCGACTTGTCCTTGCTGCTGCAGTCCATCGGAGGCGGCGTGCCGGTCACGTCCAGGTCGCTCTCGGTGTCGGTGAGATCGTGGTCCTGCTCCTCGGAGCCGATCGGCGACGGGCAGGACTGGAGCGTGGGCGAGGGCGTCGGCGACGGTGACGACTTCATCGTTTCCGGCAGGATCGAGTTAATGGAGAAGCTGGACTTGAGTGGGGCCCGAGCCACGCCGAACATCGTCTGACCGTTCATCATGGTGGGTTCGATTTTAACCATACTTTCAATCACCATCAAAAGGCTGGCTCTACTACATGCACTTCGATTTGTTCGTTCGATCTCGGGCGCACTAACGAAACTTTATTTTTCACAAGGTGTTTTTGTTTCTCTTTTCACTTGCCAACCTGGGATTCACAGTTTCTCTTTTTGAGCTCGTGTTTTGTTTGGCTCAATCACAGCAAACTCTGTTTGTACCGAGTTGAAACTTCACGGGTCACTTTGATCTTCATGGGCTGCTGCTTGCTTTATCCAACAATTGGGATGTATGCACGAGATCGTTCACTGTTGTGAAAACTTGGTTCCAACAAAATAACTCCGAAAACAAATCTCTCCAACAAATTGTCTAAATCTTGCCGTCGAAACCGAAAACCGTTAACATTCATGCGACGGACCTTGTGTGCCTTTTGTGTATGAACATTTGGTCCTCTATTCGTTCCACTTCCGGGTGCCGTGATGCGTGCGTGCGTTGCGTTCTCGTGCAAGATCTGGACTGAGGCATTGCTTCCCCTCCCGGCAGCATTTATACCACGGCCACCGTCCAATCGGTTCGCCCGTACCAACACCACAGCCCGAGCTCGTGCGCACGCACTCACACGCAAACGGCCCTGCCAGGGCATGCCATCCCGCTCGCACCCCTCACCGGGGGCAACGTGCGCGAAAGGGATCATGGGCTACTTGGTAGGGCAGGTCTACCAATCAGGCAGAAGGGCAGCGTGGGTTCGTTCATAACGGACTCACTGCGCATGAACGTACGTACGTTGAGGTAGCCAGGGGAAAGGGGGAGGGAGGGTGGAGTGGGTGGGCCTCGCAACACCCCCTCACAATTTGGGCCCCGGGGTAGCGCAGGACCTGGACTTTTTTTTCTGCTGCGTAGGTCCTGGAAGGGTCCTGGCAGGCAGGTAGCCCTACGAAAATCCTGTTGCAGGTCAGATGACATTGAAAAATTCCCTAGTGCAGGCTAGGGGCCTTGAGGGTGTCTCCTCTCTTTTCTTCGCCCATTAGGAAGCTAGCCAGGGAGCGAAAGGTAGAGGGTGCAGAAGGCATGAAGGGACTGGACAGGGGGTGGTGGAGGAGGGACGAAAGTCAATTTAGAAATTCATTCTGCCCAGCCTGGTACGTGTGCACCGTGTAAGGGTAGCCTCGAAGACTTCTTCTGCCTCCTCGGCAAAGCGATGAACGAATCGAATCCTGGAAGGATCCCGTGGAAGTCGTAGGGCTGCACGGGCTCGTAGGGATTTTCGCGTGTGTGTGTGTGTATGTCGATGGGTTGACTTCAGACTCCGCCCCGTTCTCTGCGGACCAACGGGGGTGCGCGAAAGAGATGCAATAAGCCGAGAAAAGCGAGAGCGAGAGAAAGAGATCTTGTCAGCGTAGTAGTTGTTGGGCAAATAGCAGTCGAACAGTTTGTAAACGTTCGTGGGTTCAAGATGTACAATTTGTTTACACATCTTGCTTCACAACAAGGAGTGCGCGCTCTGGGGCAGAGGCGTAAATAAATAAATGCAATTTTATTTGCCAACCGACATGTCCCGCGTTCGGCAGGGAGCTGCCGATCCCCGTGGAAGGGAGACGGAGTTTTAGTCCCGCGCGTTGTGTGCGTGAGCATGACCGCGGTTTATGTTGCTACGATTCCGTCCGGTGGGGGGTTGCTTTTGGGACACACATAGTAGACGTCGCTTTTCGCTCTAACGCCTGCTCAAACATGCCTGCGCAAAATGGTGCCCTGCTGCAAGCGATAAAAATACTCTCGTCGGACAGAACGCGCGACTGTTGTGTAAATATGTTTTTGCTCGTGGAATTAAAAAGCACGATCACGCCGGAATGCGAATGATTTATTTATTTGTAAGTTTAATGTCTTGCCCTTCTGGGACACGCTCTAACGCGCGCCCGTTGATTCGTTTCTGCTGTTAAATTTAGCACACGTCAAATTTGTTGACGGTAATCTAGGTTTAACGTCTTATTTTCAAGGTGTTAGGATAACTCATTTGGGATGTTTTACCTACAGGTCTAATAATATACCTAATTCAACCGGACACAATAAGGATTAAAAATAAAAAAAAGATTTCCTATTTTTGAAAACAAGCTTTTGCAAGGGAGGAATCGTATTTTTGAAGAAGATAAATTTTTTACTGCAATTATCAATACTTTTTGGAAGCTCCAATAAAATATATATTCTGCAGCTTTTTCAAATATGTTTATTTCCCTAAGGAGACTGATGTTGTGGATGCTTTTTTTAAAGGCAAATTTCAAAATGAATTGTGAACGGGAGTTAAGGCAGACTGAATTTGTTGGACAAAATGTATAAACTTCATGGAAGAAGAGAAGTCCTTAACTTTAATATTTCTTGAATAAAATTACTTAAATAATTACTTTCGTTGTATTATTTCTAAAAGCAAGTTTGTCTCATGCAACAATAAAATGGGTCCAACACTTCAAAATTTCTATTACTTTCAAGCATTTCGTCTTGCATAGGCTGAATTTTGACCAGGAGACTATTTTATTTCGAAAGACACGTAGACAAACATTTTAACATCACATGCAAACGCAATCCAATCAAATAATTTCGAAAGTCAGCATGTTTCCGTTACCATTTTCTCTAAAATATGGCCAAATGCTTTTCGCACTACCTGTGGGGTGCACGAGGGGGTGTTGGCCGCGATCATTTGAAAGTTAATTTCCCTCCATTGTCCAGCCCGGGGATCGCACGACGCAGGACGTGTTGTTGTTGCCAGTGTGTACGTGTCAAAATGTTGCACACTATCAGGGAACAGCTCCGGGTACAGCTTGAGCTACGTTCGCGAGCGACAATAAAACGCGCCAACAAGCTGCAAGCGGATTTCAACCGGCCCGGCCATGTTTCGCCGCAGCGCAGGGCAATGGCTCCGTTAATGGGCTTTCTGGTTTTTATGACACCCGGTAGCGATCAGGCGGATACACACCGCTTCGGGAACACAATTTAGCACTAGGTGAGCTATAGCCCGCCCGCCCCACACAACGCCGGATGCCTCGGGCGAGCCCATAAAGATGGTCCAACATATAGGCGATTGACTTTTCTAATTGCCGTCGATTGTTTTGTCGATTGATTCCCGGCCACAAGGGAGGGCTTACCGTCGTCGTTGTCGTCGAGGGAAAGGGAGTAGCAATTATAACGAAACATATATGGTACATGGGATGGGTGCGATTTTCCCTGTACCCGTCGTCCTCGAACCGTACCCGGGGCAAAGCTGATGATCGCTTGCCTTTGGATGATAATGTGTTTTTTAGTTGAACGTTTTGTTCGATCATGCATACTTTCTCGAAGGTGCTATTCATGGAGGAGGTCCCCAGTGATTCATTCCGAAAGAAGCAGAATTCAGACGACATTTAGGGTAAGCGTTGGCAACATTAGTTGAGACGAGCCCAAATTGAAGCGACTTAAAATCATTACCTCCCATCACACTCGGCCTCTTAATTGCGTACCGTTCTGTTTGTAACGATATGTTTTTACCACAGCTGTCAGTACGACGCAATGTGTGCATAAACTGACCTTGATTTCGAATGGAAAACGAACCGATCGTTCTAACTCAACAAACAAACGAACCGACCCAGGCAAGGCCATTTGTGGCCAAAGTCTGTCACCGTAGGGACTGGATCATGCTTAACTCTGTTCCACCATTTATCCATCCTTGAAACACAACGACAATGCGTTCGGCGAAAATCCTTGTACTGTCCAACCGCAACGATCTGGTCGTCGAGGATCTTTCATCGACAAGGTTGACCTTTGGCCGAGATGCTCCTTCGCAGTCTTGCGGCGTCGGTCGGAAAAACGCAAACCGAATCCCGGCAAGCCACAGGTTTGTCCTTCGATTGAGTGACAAGATCCGTTGTTGGCCTCGGAGCGGCCTTGATCGAGGCCCGGGAAATCGTTTTCAGTGGGTTTCACTTTGAGGAGAGAACGCACGGAAAGAGAATGGCCACCACTGGAACACCACGACCTCCTCCGATGGGTGTGCTGAACGTCCCGGGGACTGGAAACGGAGTGGAAAATCAATTTGCATCGCTGTTGATCATTTTACTGTTGCATTCATTCAAGGAGAACGAGAAAGGGACAGCGAAAGTGGCAAAGGATGGAAAGAACCAGAAAAGGATCTCCATTTTTTTTTTTTGGCAGGAATCACGCGGGGACGAGCAAGCGATCGTCCAAGCGACAACCACCCACATGGTGGGACCCACAATAGGGCAACATGATTGTCGCTCATGAACCGTGAAAAGGGACCAATTTGAGGACACCCTTGCGTTCGCTGCCACCCCGGAACGTCGACAGGCCTAGCTGCTTCTGGTGGAACGAACAAAAACCAGGACCTCCGGGAATGTGCATCCATGTGTCGGACGTTTTATCTTTCTTCTTTTCCCTGGCCCGAGCAGCGCACAGAAGGAACACGTTAGTCACAGTTCGGCTGCAGTGAGAGGAACCTCGATTCTAATATATCACCCCGTGGAGGACACGGTTTCCCATTCTCACTGACTAAAAAATCAATTATCCTTCCCCGGCACGTCGAGGGAAGCACCTCCCGCATCCGATGGATTCCATAATCACTCCTGGAATCGATTCGATGCGATTTGTTAGCGGCACCGAGCGAACCAGGCAGGCATAAGCACAGATTTTGGTCGGCCACACCGAGCCACAAGGATTTCCCCGAGTGTGACGGAAAATGTTAAAATATTTAACGATCCCCTGGAAAACACACGATCGAACAACCGAACTTGGTGACTTGTAGGAAAATGTTTTCTCAAGAAACGCTGGAACAAAAATAAATAAAAGAAAGCAAAAGTCACAAGCACGAAGGCTCACTGGAACATCGCTCTGGCCGGCGAACATGAAAGCCAAAGCCTCGAGACAAATCAAAAAGTTGTCTGAAGCAAAAAAAAGGCCGCCAATGAAGTGGAGGAAAAGCAAGAAATAAAACGAGTCTCGAAACGATAGAGGAGGATTCAAAACGGGAACGGCAACCAAAATGCCATTCGTTTCGCTCATTATTGAGGTCCGAGATTTTCTGACTTTATTTTAATAAAACATTTCAATTTCGTTAAAAATATTTCCTTTCCATTCCGCATTGGCGGCGTTGATTCGTCAGGATTTTTTATTTCCAACGTTCTGGCTGGTTGCCTTTCTTTTTGCCTTTTATCCGTAGGACTTTGCCGGGAACTAGGGCTGGTAAGTTTTCCAAGTTCGGACCGGAGGGAAGCCAGAGTCAAACCGGGGATGAGAAAATTGAAAAGAATTCGTTCCTGCCGAAGGGAAAGACAAAAAGCATACGGACACAACCCGGAGAGCTCGGGAAAAAAGGACACCGTGTCTAATTAGGTTTTATGACAATATTATCACCGAGTTGCGCGTCTTTCCATGCCAAACACCAAATGGGACAGAAAGAAAAAAGGCAGAGTCAGTGTTGGATGCATTTTGGTTTTTTTTTCGCTTTGTTCATCCACAGGAAACTCTGTTGAAAGTGACGCAGAATGTTGATGTCTTGTTTTCGAAGCTGGCTCGAAGGACGAGCCCTGGAAAGTATGGGCTTCACGGTTGAAGACAATAACTTTGCCTCGTTTCACTTCCTTCTCCCCCATTGCGCTTCGGATAATCGGCGACCTGGCGGGAGGACGTGGGTTTTGAGACAAATCAATTTGCGAAACCATAAGTCAACGGATGTGGTCCTTTGTGTGCCGCTGGTCGGGAAGGAGTGCAACGTTTTTGTGCACAGTTTGCATGCCTTCTACTGATTCTTCATTTTGTTTTTTCTTGGTTCTTCCTTTAAAAGAACTAGACGACGTAGATAAGGAGCGTCCGTCACGGAGTAAAGTGTCAGCAGGAGTATGCCGAGATCCGAGTGCATGAATAATGCAACGGATAATTTGGATTCTCAGCGGCATCTTGGACGGCTCCGATGGAAGGCTGCTCCGGTGGGGTCGGGTTTTTTTCCCTCGATTTCCCTAGCCTTTCAACGGGGCAGTGACACTTTGAACCGATAATCCACTATAATGATCGTCGAATGTATGTGCACAACGGGTAGGAGGTGTTTTCTGGTGAAGGGTATTTTGCGTGGAAAGGGAGCCATCAGGAACCCAGCAGGATGCTCGAAAGTAGGAAGTGTTAATGGAGGCTTTTAACATAATGCGCTGCTACCATCAGCTTCCAATATTACCGAGGTTTTACATCTGGTGTTTGAGCATGCATGAAATTGGGATAGGCATAGATATCAAAGAAACAAAATTTAATCAAATTAAACAAGTAATGGTCGTTTCATTGTACTCCAGGAACACCTATTCTCGAGGAGGTCTCGAACAAATTGAATTGAATTTTAAGGTTAAAATACTCATTTAGGTTAATTCTCTTGCATGAAGATCGCTTTCAAACCCGTAAGAAAAAGCATTAAAAAAAAAGGGGTCGATGATTACCATACATAGAGTCGATTGTAGAACACATTATAAAATTGACGTTTAACTCATTTAATTCCGCTACCCGTGCCTAGAACGAGGAGCTTTGTTTGTTGATGCTAGTTAAAAGCTTCTCCATCTTCTTTACCTTGCACAGTATCACAACACGATGATTAAAAGTTTGCCTTACCCCTTTACGAGCCCTTCGTAGGCTTTACTCTCCATCTCGACTGAAGGTAGCCAAACGGGAGCACGGGCTGTTTGTGTGTTCAATTGAGAGGAAATTGACTTTTCGAGAAGTAATCCTCGGCTCCGTTTACCCAGCGAAGCTCGAGCAAGCATATGTATGTGCTCTCAAGAACGTTCTGGCCGTGACCTTGGAGTTCGTGAATTCGACGAAAGGATAGTAGCATATAGTTCTACCCGCAATGCCCATCCTTGCCAATGTATGCGCACCCGGAGTAGGCGGGATAGGTCAAATTGGAGGCCATTAGCAAGCTGGACTGGAGGGATTCCTTACTCGCGGGAAGGTAGCAGCGATCATCCGGGCCGTACGATCCACGGATCCCAATTCAATCTTTTTCCTCGCCCGCTTCGGACCATTCTCAACAAATATTTGAGTTTCATTAACGGCTACCGGATTCTTGGATGAGGGTGAAAAGGGGATGAAACAGGCCTAGTGGTTCGATCGCCCGAGCCTCCTTCTAGTGGGCGTTTATGTGTTATGTACGCAGCGTCGCATAAGCAGCCCGGAAAATGGGGTGACTTTTGCCAGGTCCGGCGTTAATTGCTCCTCTTCTACTCCCGCTCATCATCGTGCCCCGGGGAAAGGGGCCGTCGGAGGTGGACACGGCGAGTTGACTTTTGCTTTGTTGTGTTTTATTGAACCGTTTTATGGCACGGAAACTTTGTCGATCAACTAAATCTAGCTCGCGGATGCTACCGGTAAGGTAAAGGCTGGCCTGCTTTCGGGTACCAGTTGGATGAAGGATGTTGGATCAAGATGTCCGAAGGCTGTTACGAGGTAATATTCGATGAGCTTGCTGATGTAGGACTAAAACAGGATTGGTTGTCTTTTCGTTGGTTTCCTATAGAAGATACTACCCTGATCAAATCAAACCAGAATCTTTAAATATGCTGTTATTCAAAGCAATGTAAGTAAGTTAGTCAAAGAATGGGAAAAGTTTACTCTTTTTTAAAGGAAAAAGCACATCACATTTTTGCTAATGTTCATTTGTGTTCCTAATCTTATCTGACGCCATGCACAGAAAAGCAAACGAATCAATATTTCATTGCGGCAAAGATGGTTCGTTTTCTTCGTGACTTGTACTTCCCTCCCGTGGCTTTGCCCTTTTTCCCTGGATGATTTCTGAATCAATTAACTTCTCCCGCCCGAAATACCACAACAACAGTGAATTCCCAACACGAAAAACGAACAGCGCAAACCAAACATCAGCTGCCGGATTATTTGTTTTAGAATCAATTTGCTAAAGCCCGAAGCCTACCGGAGCCCAGAAGAATCGATCCCTATGTATTTCCCTCGGGGAGTTTACTTCTTCGAGATGAGCTTGAGTGGGTCTCAATTTTGTCTGGTGTTCGCGTCAGCGCGTGCTTCATTAATCTCGTGTCCAGGATGCAGCGGCGGGACGGAGTCCTTGGCTTGGTCCTTGATAAATTATGGCGCGATGACACTGCACCGGATGACTTGCGATCGCGAGCGAGTCCCGGGATATCTTCATTTTGTTGTGGTCTAAAAGAGGTCCAGCATTCCCGTCGATCGTTGTGGGCAGGTGATGTTTGTTTGTTTCCATACAGCCCGTATATTGCCATGCCATATTCCCCGAAAAAGTCGACAACCATCTGGTCCGAGGGGGTTTTTCACAGCCCATCCGTGATCGCCCCCGGTGGACCAACGATAAAATCATTATTTGCAACCATAAATCACGGTAGGTGAGGAAAACGCAGAGTCCTAAGCTCCCCCCGGAACGAATCCGGTCCGTTGTTGATCAGCACGGTGATCCTGTTCGCTACACCGAAGACAAGGATTTCCAGGACGAAAGAACTCCACCGATCGAAACCGGTTGGCGATGGATCCGGGACCAATTCTGAGGTTTCCATGGGCCATAAAATGGATTAACGCGATCGAGCGATCTTGGTACGTTCAAAGGAGCAGAGGCCTTTCCTATCGCAGGCT
Source organism: Anopheles atroparvus (assembly GCA_914969975.1). Classification (NCBI taxonomy): domain Eukaryota; kingdom Metazoa; phylum Arthropoda; class Insecta; order Diptera; family Culicidae; genus Anopheles; species Anopheles atroparvus. The sequence continues at coordinate 23,571,812 of CAJZCY010000003.1, forward strand.
TCGAAGGCGCAAACGGCGGTAGCAGAATGCGCCCCTGTAATGCGTATAATTTAGCGTTAAATACGGAAAATATTTTGTGGAAATTCCGCCCCCGAATGCCCCACTCCGGACGGCCCTCGGAGAAGGGGTTCGGCTGCCGTCGCCTTAACCCTTTCCTTCTGGGGCGAAGGCGAAGGTAGGGACGACCTATACACGGCCGACCCCGGCCGGCAAGGGTTGTGAAACAAAGGAAGCAATAAAAATTTGTTTTCACTACACCTAATCCCTTCTACACCTCCCACCGGACGGGAAGAGCGAAAGCAAACGGGCTGAAAGTGTTCGCTGGATGTGCGCGGCTGGCAAGAAAAGGATGCTGGACACTTTCGACACGACAAGACGGTACGGGACCCGGTTCTGCGATGCCTCGGACCCATCGTTAATGAGCAGGGAATTTGCGGCAATAAAGTGGGCATATTTCGTGCCCGTTCATATCCTTTGCGCCTTTTTCCCGGGGACCTCAATTAGACACGCTGGCCCCCGGTGTTCAACCCTTTCGCTGTCTCCGCGCCGCGGCCCTTGGAGGTTCATTCTGCTGGACCCGAGAACTACCGCCGAACACAATAGCAATCCCGGAGCAATGTTTTATGATTCTTGGAGATCATGCTTGGTGACGTTATTTTTACCGCAAAGGATTATACGGGCCCGGGCTTCGTCTTCTGGAGGCGGATTCGAAAGGGTTTACAAGGGGTAGGATGGAAAGTGGATTGGCAGCCCGACGTGGCTCTCAATACTTAATACTTTAATTGCACCTTCAACCGGAGCGAGGCTTAAATGCTTCGGGACACCGGGAATCACCCGCCCGTTGTACATGCCAGCCAAGGGGAAAGGAATCTTTCGGGCAAACGCTTTCTTCGGCTCGCCGGTTCCTTGACGATGTACAGAACCACGGAGGAAAACGATAACTCCTCGTCGGAGTGGAGGTGTGTTTATCGAAGCTGACGATCGGACTTTGGAGCTCCCGGAGGAAAAGGAGTCCCGTTAGCGTGTTTTGCGCCAGTTTACTTTGTTAGAAGAATAATTTAAAATTTGACAATTCTCCTCGGCTGTATTTAATTACCACGCAAACGGAAAGGCCCTTTGGAAGAAGCGAAAGCATAGAAAAAGTTCCTGCAACCCGAGGGCAGCAAAAAGAAAGCAGCGCACGGGTTTGGTGTTCTAGAAGTTCCACTTTTTTTCGGGCTTTTTCCCCCGAGATCGAGGCAGCAATAAAAACAACGCATACGCCAAAACCGGCCAGCCTGACGTTTACGACCTGTTGTGGAAACAAAGGTTCCTTCCTAACGGTTTTCCTTCGGACGGTGGCTCGGAAGTGCTCCGGTGCATTTCTAGTTCAACTGGCCCCGCTGGAGGATATTGCGCCACTCTCCGGCCCCAGGCCTGTTTGCCGTTAGGTGTTGTAAAACTTTTATTTTCTGCCACCCATACCCGGTTGTAGCTACTTGCTGCTTTCCTTGGTCCCTGTGACCTTTTCCTCTGCTCTGTTTGGTTTTTTTTTCTCTCTGTCCCAGTGAAAGTGAACCCATTCCCTACGCAATACGATCGCATCTGCAGGCGAAAGTACCGTTACGGAACCATTTTTTTGTTATAGTCTTGCAATCTAGTTCTAGTTTGCATTTATGGCCATCGGCTCTGTGTAACGTTATCTGTAAAGGTAAGAGAAACGTCGCTCAATTGAACCCCTTTGCTCGTTACAGTTTTCCCAAATTGCACCATTTCAAACTGAACCTTCTGTTTCTTCGTTCATTAACATTCCCTTAACCGTTTTATAGACGAAGAAAAGGTCGATCAATTGAAAGCAAAATACAGTTAACATTTTGGAAAATCCTGAACATATCTAGCAGGCAAAAGCAACAGAAAAAATATTTAGAAAAACAATTATGTTGATAGCTCTCTTGCGGGACAACAGAAATCTTGGAATAAAAGGCCAGCATACAAAACTCATTTTAAATTATGGTGGAATCGGTTTTTCCAATAGTTGTGAGGAAAATTTACAAAACACAGAGTATACATGTACCCCTAGAGCAAAAAGCTAGGATGGTTTCTATTTATTTTAGCTTTGAATTATTTTCAGCACAAATTAGTTTCATAGCATTTTTATGCCTCGGATAAGTTGGTGAACTTTGTTCTGAAAAAAAAAAATTTAACGATAAATTTCGTGTATGTATTTTCGGTTTGAAAGTTAAGAGCATTTCTCCGTGATCGTATTTAAAAATATAAATTATATAGAACAGGAATAGATCAATTTGAATCAGTAACAGATAATATTCACTTTAACTTTTTTTTCTAGATCCAACATTCCATCACCCAAGCCAAACTTTCAAGCTCAGTTTGATCCCTCGTTTTCCAAAGATAAGAAGCTACCAGGAAAGCCAAATTGTTCAAAATCTTACACCTGACGCACTTGAGTCAACTACACGATGGGTAAATGGCATCCTCCGGCGTAGGGATTAATGCATCAACGAAGAAAGAATCAAACAGGCTTTCTTTTCATCCCATCGGTTTAATGTTTACCTTCACACTTGAGCAGACTTTCGAACGAAGGCAGATTGATTTAACTTCTCTGCCGCCTTCCTTCCAACGCTGGGGGAGAACGCTTTCGAGCCATCTGCGGCGTTCTGCCCGGCGGCATGTATTTTCACTCACCATCGTAACCAATTGCGTAAGGTGCTCTTGTTATGATTGTTGGTACCGATTGATTCCAGCAGCTTCCCGTGTTTGCCACCATCTCTCCTTTTGGGTCCAGTTTGAAAAAAAAAACGCTCGAAACGATCGGCGGCGGAGCGGAAAAAAATAAAATAAAAGAAGCAGGACCCACTGAACAAAAGGGCCCCGGGTCCGAGGCCGGGCGGTGTCGGATGAAAGGCCGCCAGGACGCAGACACATAATGCGGCAATTTATGATCTTTGATTGAGATGTTTTCATTTTTATGAGAGACTGATTTTTCAATAGGACCAGTTTGGGATCCATCCACACACGCTCGAGAGGCAAGGACACGGAGGATCAGAAAGGACAAGGCTCGTCAAAAGGAGAGGGAGTGGACGAGCTAGTCCACAATCAAGACGAGACCTCGGGCGGGGATTGACCGGGCCCGGACCGCTATAAAATCGGTGGATCGGCTACAGTGTTGTTATTTGTGAGACGCAAGCGAGGAGTGTGAAAGCGTGGAACGGATCGGGAATAGTTTCGTTTTTATGATCTGTCCGTGTGAAAATTGACGAGTTATGTCCGTGTGCTCGCTGGAGGTGAGAAAAACCGGATCCTGATCCGACGCGAAGCATGCATCGATCCACATATGGCATTTTGAACGCTTTCGTAGGTGGTTCAGATGTTAAATTACGTATCAGTTTCTCTCGTCATAAATTGTTGGAAAGAAAATACTTAAATAACGATTATTTTTTAACCAAACGCGCCTACATGCCAGGATATTTTTATTCCAAACACATGTTTTGTTGAAATTATTATTTCTGATTTTACATACACTTCCGCCACCAAATGTTTCTCCAAACATTGTCACTAACGATCCCACACTTGGCCACTAGACTGTCGACACAGATTGGCCTAAGCAAATAAGGGCCCAGATTCTGAACTTCCTGGAAGTGAGAAGTTGTTCCTATGTTCCCAAGCAACAATCATACATCCACAAAAGCTCAAACGAACGCCGACGACCCCCGGCCGACACTTGTCAGTCCAATTAGACAACGCCAACGCCGCTTTTTTCAATTCCAGTAGTTCGAATTTCCTTCGTCCTTGAGCGATTGTTTTCCTAGTTTCTGTGAAATCGGTATCAGAGGTTGATTTTCTTCTTCTCGTTCTCCTCCTTGCCATTTGTTTTCTCTTCCCTCAACACCGTCATCGCTCCGGCGGCGTTGTTTGCCGAATAAAATCAAAGCGTCTCCGCTGGCCTCCGGAATGTTGTTGTGTACTATATTATTGTGATGAGCACACATTGTCCCCGTCGCCGCATTATCTCGTCCTCTAATAGAGCCATCGTCACATCGTCAGAAACACACACACACACGCTCGCGCGCAGGCAGTCGGGTTAGGAAAATAAATAAATACAAACCTTCCGGGACTACCAGGATACGCTTGGCGTGTACGAGTCGGCCGGTCGCTTGAAAAGGAAAAGAAAAATGCCGCCTTTCGGAGGAGGAGGACAATTCGTTTTTCCTAGTGCCGAAAAGCCATTACTCACGTCAAACGCTCCGTAGTCCTCTTTTGGTCGATCGACGGGCCCTCGGTGCGGTACCGATGTCACTGAGAAAGGTTTTGCCATTCGAAGTCCTTTTTCTTCGCCTGTCATCGGGAAGGATCGAACTGACCAAGCGCATATCGGCAACAAATTGCCGAAATGGAAGGAAAGACAAGGCGGGTGTACGGGGGAGAGATAAAAAAGAGGCGAACTTTAAAAGGACCAAAATTGGAAAACAACCAAAAAAGAACTACATCAACATCGAAAGTGCAACCGAGGGCGTTGCAACGCGCCCGTTTCGGCCCGTTTGATCCTTGCGTTCGTGTCATGCGATCGGGGTTTAGTTTTGTTTGTCTTTTTGAAAGTTTGTCATTTAGAATGATCTTTCCAGCTTTTCCAGTTGGTTTTTCTTCCGTTGGTAACGTGCTGCCCCGGGGTTGGTTGAGAAGTTAATTTTTTCCGCTCCATTGGCATCCCTCGCGTTCGGCGGTCCCTAGCGGCCAACTAGCTGGCCGGGATCAATTACTCCGGCACGACCGGACACAGGACACCCCGCTGCTGGTAATGATGGTTACATTGTTTTTCTTTCTGCAGCAACAGAGTGCGCGAATGTCGGTGCACTTCAAAGGACACATTTTATTTTTCGGAACATCATCATCACCATCGGTATTGTCCGTTTCGTTGGGTTTTTTTTCCCCGAAAACTCTAGAGAAAAAGACATTCCTAGCTTTTCGCATTTGTTTTAACGATTTTCCAGGAGATAGTGACACGAAATGTTCGAAAACAGCGAAGCGTTTGCCATGTCCAGCAGTTCGGCTTTCACTCTCTGGAGGACGGACCATGTTTACGACGCACCATCATCGCAGGGTGGTCGGTTTCGTGTTTCGCGCTGGCCCACTTGAGCACGATCGATCGACTCTACGCTGGTACTGTGCAAGTGTCCTCGTCAGCACCCTCCGTCACTCCTTTCCCCGGGTTCGAAGAAACGTTTTTCTCTAGGAACAAAACGGGTTCCGTTAGTCCCTTTGGAGTGCGAGAGGAAGAGGCAAAATGGACGCGCCAGTGGTGCGTTGTTGGTGGTAAAATGCCGATATCTGCCAGCCATTGTTTGTCATCGAGAGGCTTCAGCAGGGCTTGTCAAAAATAAAAAATAAAAAGCGTAGCTCGGTAGCTTCCCTGGCGCGCCACTTTGAACCTTTGTGTCTGCTCGGCCGTGATCATCTCTCGAGGGACACTTTCTGCAAAAAGCAAAATCTGTTAGCACTAAATCACTGAACTGTAATCTGAAAACTAGTTAAAGCGAGGAGCACAACTGCAAGACACATGTTGTTTCAAGCGTCTGTTTTGCCTTATTCCAGTTCTAATTTATTTTCTCAAAATTCATTTTCCTTTTTGTTTCACTCAATTATAAAGAATGGCTACCTACACATTTAGTTTCAACCAATACTTGAGTGATACGCAACGCGGAAACCCAATTTGTGTCCTAACTCAATATTTCCTTTCAAATAGAAATATTTCAGCCATAATTGACTGTTCCCGCAAACTGGCAATTGTACAATCAAACGTTCTTTTGTTGTGTACGATTTGCCTTCTAAACTTGCTCGGTCCTATTTTTCTTTCAGATTGACATCCGAGTTTCAAAAGTTAGGCGTAATGAGGCTAGGATGCATTGTATGCTGTAAGGCTTAGAACGGGGCAGGCAAGATGTTTCCATTCCATTTTTTTTGCCTTTCCGTTTTAGGACGGGACGGGATCATAATTATGCTTAATCCCACCGGTAACATTATATTTTGCACCTTCATCGATACGGTGCACGTTCTGCACAGCAAAAAAAAAGGATCTACATCTTGCCTTAGCGAAAAAAAAGGAACGCAACGATCAATGCTAATCTTCTAAGCAAAACCCCGGCGACTTTCGTTTGCAAAATTACGAAGTTTTCGACACGCCGGTGAAACAAACAAAAAACTTGGAGAAAAACCGGCCCGCCGTGAATTGCATACGACCGAGGTATCGGTTGCACTTTTTATATTTTCCGTTGCATGCTTGGCACACGGTTGTATCGATTTCAGCTCGATTGTCCGTCGGTGCGTAATCTTCGTTAGGGACAATATGGACCATAATGCTAATGCGGGATGGAAGCGGATTCTCTTTTTCGCCGTCCCGATTCCGGTACGTCCTGAACGGAACGAGCAGCGCACGCACATAGCCAAACGGCTTCATCTGGTCGATTTAAGCGAACGGAACTAATCCGATGACGTTGGCGGCAGGGTAAAAGTGCATGGTGGGAAATGAGCAACAACCAAAAAAAAAAAAACGTTTTGGAAAATCCTTCATATGCTTTCCTCAATCCTCTAAGCTTACGAAGGTAATCGTGTGCAGAAGATGGGCCCGTCGAACGTTTTATTATGTAAAAACATGCCGGGAAAAAGAGCAAACATGTGCACTTTAGATAAATCGTTCGGACAAGGATACGGTGTGGATTACATTGGCTCAAAGCGAATGGAAAACCATCCGACCACCATTCCCTTCCCTAACGTCGCTCTGGGCCTTTCCTTCCCATGGACGGAGTAATTGTTTTTCGACGCAGGAATCCTCCTCCTCCATCGGTAAATCGGGACACAACCTCAAACCGAGGACGCCCTGATCGATGGCTCAATGATCTTCGCCACAAGGTGCATGCGGTGCAACGTCTTCCCCATCAACGGCCATCGTGCAGACAAAGTGCAGCATAATCGAGACCGGTGGGGGTGCTTCTTTTCTTCGAAATGCCGCAAGTCCCCGGGGTCGCCGACAGCCGTGACTAACCGTGGTGATGCTGGTGCTGGCTCGGACCTTCTCGAGGCCAACTGTTGGCAGAACGAATCTCCCGAGGTGTACGAACGAACGCCACGGAGTGAGCAGACCGCGCTGAAACGAACCGATGGCCAACGATGCAGTCTTTATTGCCAGAACGGAACGACTCGTAAAATGGCCTTGTCATTGTGGCCTAGTGGTCCATTAACACTCGCCCCTTTGCGAAGTGTCATAATGTGTTTATGAGCTTGGCACTGTCAGTGCGCCAAGCACATACGGTGACAAGAAAGAAAAGTCAGGCGTTAACTTTGAAGGTCTGGCAATCATTCAAGATCGAGTAGACTCCTACTTTAGTGTTGTGAATATTTGAAAGAGGAAAATGTAAGTGACATCTTAATTATTTGGATTATACGACAGTTGACCATTAGTTGATATTTGTTTTAGAATGTTTTATTAAAATCTATATGTACGGTTTGAGTTGTACCTTGCATGGATTTTTATGGAGTTCTAAGAGTTCTACGACAAGGAGCATTCAATGATATCTCCATTTTTTAAAGCATATAAAATGGAGTGTAATTTCACACTTTAAAAACGGAAAAAAGAAAACAGAAAATTCAAAAGAAACTTAAAAATCCCCAAGATGACAAATAATCCATCAAATATCGTTTTCAAGCGTATTCGAATGGAAAATTAAATAAACCAAGGGGAACCAAGTTGTCCAACAAATCCATTTCCACCAGTTTTCCCAAGTTATCTCACCGTGGGTGTCAACGAACCGGCAATTAACTATCGCGAGGTGTTAATCCATGAGCACACGCGGTGTGAACGTCGCCTAGGTCTCGTGCATCCCTAAGCATCTAAAAGATCGGACGTTCGTCCCGTAACGGCTTGTTTGTATCCTTCCAAACGGCCCCGGAACGCGGCGCATGCGGGGCTGGCCATGTTTACACAATTATATTTCTCACTTCTTCCCAACATAAAACACCCATTCGCTGGGACAATGGGCCGCGATAAGTAACAAACATCCTCGCTGCCGACTCTATGCACCGGCAATCAGTTTGATCCCGCGCCTTCAACAGGACGACACGGGGGGAGAAAAACACGAGGATAACAGGGAAAACACTGGGTCGGTGTTTCCAGCCCGATTATCATAATTCATATTTCCTCCGTCAACCGATTGGGAAACCCCGGCCTTCTGCGTTGTGCAGCCCAGCAGGACGCCGTTCGAAGTCGCCCGAACCCCTTGCCGTCGATGACGGCGACTCTCGAGAGCAGGACCTGCACCGGGTGGACCGCGATTTGTTCGCGGTAATGAATGGGCGCATATGCTGTCACTGGTGCTGTGCGCCGCATGAGGCCGCCCACGGACGGAGTACAATTTAATGAAGCGAGTCCGAGCAGGGGGAAGAACCGTTGGAACGTTACAGGGATCCCGGTGATGCACAAAAAGAGGAAGATCGTGGGACGAAGGGATCTCCTTTTATTCGGTGTTGACAGTGTTACTAGAGGTAACGAAATTGGGCAAACAAGGTTAGTTTGTCACAAGAACCACCTGCTACGGGATTAATTGATCGAAATATATCATAGCAAAGGTGGAGAATATAGAGCAAGGTTGCATCTACAAACCCTTCCATGGTGTAACAAGAACGTCACTGCTTCGCCTCTGAAAGCAACAGAAAATGGTGTGTTTCATTAATTATGACCACTGTTTGGCTTGTTCCGTAAGTAATCGTCTTCAGCAGTGGCCAACAACAAAAAATAGCATCCTTTTCGACAACCTTTCTCGCTGTCCTCGAAAGCGAACCGAAGAAAACCGCTCGGTACGGTCGCACAACAAACCACGCCGGAGTGCTACAATATTTTGACCAATTTACCTTTGAAGGGTGTACATTGCAGAGCCAATTATCGGGATTAATAATCCGGCCTTTGTCCACCGGGACCTTACCGGGGTATCCATTTCAGCTCTTCGATGCATTTCGATGCCGTTCTTTGTCGTCGGGCGATATGTACATGCCACTCCGGGTCGGACCCGATGATCCAAATCCTTACCGCTGGCCCCACGTGGTCCGGCATTGTCCCGCGCTTAAGAGATTATTTGTTTTTCTAAAGGCAAATCCGGGGCAGGCAATCGCAACCGCCCGAGGAGTCCCGAGAGTCCCTGCGCAAAAGGACAATCGCGAAAGCACAAAAGAAACGACCGAAAGCGACAGTTTTGGGGCAGGGAAGCAGCATGGTTAAGAAATGAGCACCCAGCCCTGGCTGGAAAGCCGCCTCGGCGCGGTTCGACGGCGAGATTAAGTGTCGAAAATCCGCCTCTATCCCTTTGGTTCTTGCGAGCGAGTATCGGAATACCGTGCCCCGTTTGACCTGTACTTGCTGCTGGGATTGCCATTGCAGAGGCGGCTTTTGCTAGTGCACGTCCGAAATTGGCCCCCGGAGGCCAGGTTGGACCGATCGGACGGGACGGCGACAAAAGGACATCCAGCCGGCAAGGGGAGGACATCCTGCTCCTGCCGGCTTGACCCTTTGGCCCTTTTAAGGTGCTTAAGTTAATCCGTCCATAATGTGTTTAATTAAATCTCAATTATCGGCCGTCCGGTAAGCAAATTTACGGCAACAAGATTCCGCGTCCGCTTTCGGCAAAGGATCAGCAGCTCACGGCCAGTGCGTAGGAAAGCTGCGTGCAAGTACGAGCCCGCTTCGATCTGTCCCTGCCGGGGAGGGCGATGCGAACCACGTTCCCGGCACACACTCGGCGCGGGATGTAATCCAGTTTCCGTTGATGGGATGATTTACAACCTTTTAATCACTTAAACAGATCAACCCGAGTGCTGATCTTCGGCTTGAGCAGCTCGCCGCCAAGGCCAAGGACTGGGGCGAACGGAACGAAACAAATGGCACGCGTGTGCTGAAGCACGCCTCGGAAAGCTGTCCTTGTAATGCAAATTTAAAGAGATTTCGAACTATTTTTCGACCGTCTTTTCCGTCTTGAGCACTACCTTACCTTACAAATTTAAAACCTTTCCAGCTGGATGTTGCAAGAAGACATCATTCTACATCGGCAGTAGACGCTGATGGCCACGGTAGCATCTTCAAGTCAATCAATTCGCTCCGCCGGAACTCGCAGTCGCAGTAAGTGTAAAGAGTCACAATATTTAACCTCAACTGGTGCGCGAGGTTCCGCTAATTGGCGTTAATTGAAATAATGGAATAAATTTGATTGCTCATTGCAAGCACTTCCCGCGTGTGCGTGTGTGTGGGTGTGTGGCGTAGTTCGCCAGGCTGCCTTAGTGCGCATCGTGGCGGATGTTTTGCGCGACTCATTTCATTCCAACCGTTGACGCGATGTTTTCTACCGAACGCGCTTCCCCTCTTTCGAAGGTCCCCGAAAGGGTTCTAATTGAGACGAATGGGCAAGTTCAAGTTGCCGTTCGATCGGCAAGCTGGAAGAAAGCATCCGACGTGTAGGTGTAGGTGTAATTCCGTGGAAGCGGGGAAGCTGATGGAGAGCAAATCACTTCCGTTCCCCGAATGCGACTTCCAGCACCGTGTGTCACTTACAGGTCCATGTGGTCATCAAGCTCCAGTGTTTTGGCGTAGGAGGAGGAATATTCCTCCATTCGAAGGCTACCTCTTCCTTGGTAGACACTCCTTCCCAAAACGAACCCCTTACCCAAGCTAAAAACACTAACGTCAATGTTGTTTTGCTAACAAGCACATTTCCTCTTCACACACATGTGCGTCAGTACGCATTACGAGGCTTCGAGGAGGGAAAATAACAAGGAAATAACACCAAAAAACCCGCACCCCGGAGGAGAAGGTTTATCAAATCGGCCGTAAACAATCCTTAATCCACCCTCCATCCGACATCATCATTAAACGGGATTTGGTTTGATTTGACACACGCCAGAAAGGATGAAAGGGGTTAAAGGTTTCGAAGGATGGTGAGAAAAATGTAACGAGGCACTACAGAATTTAGGATGAAATAATATGAAATATATTATTTTAAACTAACCAATTTCATTAAAAAAAAAAACAGATCCATTGTCAACTGTTAATAAATGATTGATTGTTTTGTTCGACCGCTTGATAAAACAGTCACTCTTTATCTTCATAATTTTGCCACTTAATAAATCGTTCTAATGAGATGTGATTACATCGCCGCGATACGTGTGTACCAAGGATAAGGACATCAATTACCTCGTCCTCCACACACACCACCCTCGACCCCGAATCTCGACAACTCCAACACTTGCCGCACGTGTCCTGATTTGTATTCATCGCCCGTTTGACGCCCGTTGATCGTTTATTGGCGAACACAAACGTTCCGGGTTGGTGGCCCTCGAGTAGTAGTCCCCCGCACCCCCCGACTTTTCCCTCCTCGAAGAGCGGGCGGGCGAAAAAGGATACATCCCGGATACACCGAACCATTGTGGATGCGTTGTTTTGTTTTTTGTTTCCCATCCGAAGCCTTTGGCCTGGTTTAATCAGACCACTCCTTAAAAAAAAACACAAGGCTCGGCGTGTTGCCAGCCTGTCGTCGTTTGCGTAAACGTGCGCTCCTCGTCGAAGGTGGTCCGAAAAGTGATGGTTTGTTCGTGTGTTTTGGTTGTTTTGTTTTTTTGCTTCGTTCCCCTTCCGTCCGCGGTTTGTTTCTGCAAGCATGGCTCAAACTTGTCACCCAGTTTCGTGCCGTTGTCATGCTTTAGTGTCCCTCTTTCGGTGTGTGTTCTTTTCTTCCCAGCGATGCACACGCACCGTGCGACGAGGGCGAGGTTGATGGATCGACGGTGGAGTAATATTTATGTTGCCATTTTCTTCTCTTTTGTTCGCTGTGTGGCTCGTGCCATGCTGGTGGGTGGCGATTCTCGGATGCTACGGAGCACGAACCCCGGCGACGCGAAGGGGTTGCCTACTTCCGGCCCTCATCTCGGGCCTGTATGCTGCTGCTGCTGCTGCTGCTGGTGGTTAATGATAACAATCGGAGCCCAGCTTCGCCATCCTCGCACGTGCTTATCGGCATGTTGAACCAACAAGCGCAGCGTCGGCGACGGTCGTTTTTTGCAGTTTCCTGTTTTTCTGTCAGTGTTGTTTTTTTTTTTCACCGACGACCCGCGAAGCGACGAGCAAGATTGATCGTGACGCACGGAAACATCATTCGCCCGTGTTTCGTCATACTCCTTCATCCTCAACATCTTTCTACAGGCATTTTTGTCTCTTCTACGCATCGCGCAGCCTTTCAAGAGCAACTCGATTCTAGAAATGGAAACATTAACGAATCAACGTCTCTTAAATAATACGAAGTTTATCACCATTACACGTGTTCAATCGGTTTTATTCCAGCACATCTTTGTTAGCCCAATAAAAACGTGTGTTCCAGAATTTCACGAAAAATATCTTTATGTTTACTATCGTAGCTCAGTGAAAATCTACATAGTTTTCAAATTAATTGAAATATTATTTTCTATCTTAAATTATCTAAAATAAACTCTCATCCTATTGATGTTCATTTTAATTTCAGTTCAATTTCAATTAAACCCTTATTTCAATTTTTAAGGGTTCAGGCTATAAGTTTTTTACGCATTGTGCTATTACATATCACATTTTTACGAGTTAAATTTCGCTTGAAAACTGCAACTTTCTTAAACAAATCCTTTTGGAAATAACACTGTATAATTTGTATAAGGTATATTCGTAAGGTTCAACCATTTTTAATTACAGCTGTTTCTCCTTTAAATGTGAACATCACTGTACTTCCGACCGTACAACCTAACGTATGTTTAATTGAGCATTATTGAGGAACCCAGGAAATGCTCCTGGGAATTCGTAAGTGTTGGGACGTGTTAATGATGTGAATGGAGTTTGTAACGAAGCCCGCAGCATTGTGGCGTAATTAACTCTTTCAGGCTCGTGCACGTCCTCGCGAATTTAAAAAAAAAAAAAAAAAAAAAAAAACCTCAAAGCAAAGCAGTAAGGCCAGGCCGGGGCCCGTTTGTGTATTTATGATTTTCCGTCGCGAGATTTTTATCATCAAACACATTGACACCACGCTAACGAATCATGTCCAGTCAGTCACGGTTGTTTTTTCCTTCCACTTCGTGATCCGCTTGTCCCATCGGAAACCCTTCGAAAGGGCATTTTTTCGGTTCTCGTTCGCTTTCTTTTCCAGGAATCTAACAACGGAACAACACGTACGGCACAGGGTCATGTAATATGACCAGCATCGGGGGCTGCCATAGGCTAATTTGAAGTACAGATTGAAGCCAGGTCCGTTCGCATGCAACATATGAAGTGCGTGTACGATTCTTTCACTTTGAAATCTGACCGTTCCGGTGCTAGTACGAGGGATGTATCCTTTTCTCCGGTTTTAAAGCACAGGCAGGCAAATAGCATGCAAAGCGAAGAACTAAGCTGTACCCAGTACCATATGGAAATCGAAAAGATTGAGCACTTTCACTTTCTGGGAATGTTTTACAGGAAAAAACGAGCTCGGTTTTTTCTCTGTCCATTTTCCCTTTTTGTCACCCAAAGACTCAGGATGAGATACTTTTCCTTTTTTTTCTGGACGACTCTTCTGAGAACTATAAACGAAGTTTTTGGGAAAAAGATGTCGCACTTGTACGCTCCAATGTAAGGGCTAGTGAAACTTGAGCAGGAAAGTAAGCACCTCGAGTAACTCTTTGACGTGTTACAATTTGTTTATGCTTCCTAAAATCGATTGGAAAGGACTTCAGCGTTGGCAGACGATTAGCTAAAAGAGGAATAAACCAAGGATCGAGGAATTGAGTAAATTGTCTCCTAATTTGTGTGCGCTGTTTCGAAGAAGGAAAGAAAACCCTCCCTCTCGCTGCTGTTAACGCGTGTTAAGACTCAATGAAGGGGTGTTAATTTATGAGCTCAGCTCAACTTGTACTGTTTGATAGCTGAAAACTCAGCGCGAGGCTTTGGCTTCACGAAAGGATGGCCGTTTATCCCTTGTACACGTTTTTCGACACTTTCTTGCACCTTTTCTGCTCCTTGTACTCCATCCGGGATGTGCGCACTGGCAACGCCTCGATGGCAACCCGAGAAGGTCGTTCCAAACTTAATTTAAATTATGCTGCCTTTTCCATTCATAAAATACGATCCACTCGTCGGCTCGGCGGCCGCTGTTGGAGCTACATGAATGAATGAATGAGATCCATGCAATGAATGAAAAACGCAAAAAACGTGCCTCCCTTTGGTGGTTCGGGTCCCGGCTGACCCGGCGGTCAATTGGACGGGAAGTTGAGAAGTCAACCGAGTTATCGTCGTAAATGTCATCAATTTTCCACACTCCAGATGGGACGCCCTGTCGCCTGCTCCGATCCCTACGTCCCGCGATCGGACGTTGTGCGTCTGTTTGTCTTACGCAAATCTTTCCCGCGGCCGTCGACTACGTCTGTCTTTATTCATTAGATTGGTAGTGTGCTGTTTTTTTTGCCTCTGAGTTATCACACGTTCAATCCATTTCAATCTCCCCATCACCGGGTAGAGTCGTTTGTCTTCGCAGAAACGAAAGCGAAATGACTTCTTGCAATAGTTTCTTATTAATCTCAATTAAAAGTAATTGTAGCAGCGTACACGGGGCGACACACGACACTTCCTCAGCGCAAGCCGGCAACATCTAGAGGCAGCTTTGCGCAGAACTGAAGCACCACGCGAACGAACGTCCAGGCGCGTCCCGGGATGTGAGATGTAATTTAATTGAACCGGAACAGATTAATTAACCGTTTGTGGTTGTATAGCAGCAAGGGTGTGTGTTTTTTTCTTTAAAGAGGTGGACGAGTAAGAAGCTGGCTGTTCCTCCCACGGCTACCGAATGGAACGGTTTCAAGAAAACCGAAATAAATCGGCTCAATTGTTTGCGGCAAACGGATTGCAGAAACAGCAAAGAAACATCCACAATGGAAGCACCAAAGAAATGGAAACAATCTGCCACCAACCTCATGGTTGCACCTCACCTGTCGACGGACAAACCCGTTTTCCACCCACACAAAACGTCGAACTTTAATTGAAATTCGGTCCAATACCCCGATGCAATCATCGCCATCCTCCGCCATGGATAATCCTTGGTTTACGGCTTATGAATGTTATTTTTGCAACAACAAAAAAAAGGAATGCTTCGGAAATGAACCTAAGCTTATGCTGCTTCCTTCCGTTTTCCCGGTGCATTTTCACTCCACCGGAAGGTACAACATTTGTTGCCCTTTTTTCAGGTGACCCGTCCCTTCGTGCGAGCCTAGGTTCTTTTTTCATTAAATTATCAAAACGCTGCCGATGTAAATATTTGTCTAGTCGATATACGGTTTGATTCGTCTTTGCATGTTTTCCCATTTTAGGCTTCGGCTGCATTTTTGCAAAATAATCAACTATTGAATAAATTGCCTAGCAAGATGTGCAAATTAAAAGCAAACACTTGAAGTATCTTTGAATTTGCATTGAAGAAAAATATTATCAGAATTGGTAGAAAAATTCCTTTAGGCAATACCGTATCCATGGAGTTGGTTTTGACGAGGTACTTTTGGAAGCAGGTGTGAAAGTATGAAAGGAAATTACCTATTCATTGGATGGACACCTGAGCCAACAGCATCGTTTCGTGTGTTAACTCAATCGTGAAGAAATAAGGAAGCCCTTGTGCCAAAGATTTTTCCCGGCGTGTGCTGGTATCGGATCTCATCGATTGGCTCGTGTTGAAGTTTACTATTTGTTGTCTTTGTTTCGAAGGATTCTTTTATTTAAATATTATTTGCAAAAAGGGTCATTTGCATGGGGAAATAAGCCCAATAAAACCATTAAATGTACAAGATGTGTTTACATTTTTATAGATGCTATAAAATTTAATATCTACAGTTCTTAATTATCGTAAAACCTTCCATGTTTAAGGAAAACATTCTTTGCATGCTTTTTTAATGTATAATTTATAAGAGACACACGGCATGACAATACCCACGTTCTTTCACACGTTTCTTTTGCAAATGCAAGTGAATATTTACTTTTATAGCCCTCATTAGAGTCTTCATAACCTTCCCTTATGCCTTAACACTCGCAAAAGTAAGGGCTTGTAGAAAACTTCCCAACACTTACAATGAGGGTGTTGTCCTTCGCTATGGAACACGATTTATGTGTCCTTTGCAACGTTTGAATAATGGTTGAGGCTGTGCATTTTTAAGTGAAAACCTGTTGGTTTCAAACATTTCTAACATTAGGAAAACCCACCACAACAGCATGCATGTCTCCCAAGACCTTTGCCCTCATCATACGACTCATCAAGTTCGATTACTCCCATTTGCGGATCCGGATACTGGCTGATTGGCCGCACTGGGACACTAAATTATCCTGCCAGGACCCGTTTCCAGCCCGTCTGAAGCGTGGAAGGACGCAAACCTTACGAGCATTGTCGTGTTGAGCAAACTTGTTTCCAATGGCGGTCGAATTACAAACACGCGCTGCTGCTCCCGGGCACCGGGAACATTTCTCCGGACGAGTGCAATAACTGCGTATTCGATGCTCCACTAATAATGTGTCGGGTTCTTCCGAGCGCAACGATGGACGCTGTAATCCCGGTGAAAGCAGGTCCGGCTGGCCATCGTGAATGAAAGGCGATATTAATTACATTTCGCTTCTGGTTCGAGCGAGAAGAACGAACATGCGAAGATGTCCCGGGCCAACCCTCGGAATTCTACGCGCTTTCCGGAGGCTCTCTGTGACTTCCACGAAACGCCGAGGATTGGAAATTCGAGACGCTGGTGACAAATGTGGTCCTGGTGCCAACGAAACAACTCGCGTCGCCTTCTAGACAACTTTCGAACCTTTCGTCTGCAGGCCATCCCTTCAGTTGGAACGCGCGTCAGGTCAAAACAGAGAGAACACTTGGTTTGGCGTGATTGGTTCGGTATGCTTCCAAGGATTGTCAAAAACATGATACGGAGGACAAATTCCGATGGTACGAGCCGTATCGCAGCTACAAGTAAGTGGCAGAAATTCCCTCGAGCAGTGGAGATAGTAGACGTCACTGAATGTCCATGTTTCTTTTTTTGTTTGAAAAAGAATTAAATTTCTTATTTCACGCACCAGGGAAATGGTGTCAGGGGATCCTGTCGAAGGATCGGCGACCGCAGATTGTTTTCCGCCAGATATATTTGGTCAACTAACCCATGAAGTCGCATGATCAAAGGCGCTACCGACTAGGACGAGCTGCTGTAAATTGAGACATCGTTAGTGGCAACCTCATTTGCCCGACGCTTCTTTGATAATATTTTGTTCGATCCCGACCAACACGAACGGTCCACGATTCAAATGTCGGCGTGGGTTGCTGCAGTGTTTACGAGTCCTTCGGGAAGGTATTCACTTCCCGACAAATATTTATGGACTTGAAGCTCATCAAGCAAACCACACGCCAAGGTTGTCATCTGCGATTACTTGAAGAAACGAAGACTAGAAATATTAGGAAGAAATGAAATCGTCGAAGACTTACTTACAAAATCAAAATTAAAATATTGTCTGAAGTTCACGTCCAAACATCCAGATGTAAAAAGATGCAATAAACTCTGTCCGAAACTGGTTAATTAATCCTATTTACACTATACTTTGGATCTTGTGAATGCAGCAGTTGGATTAAAAAACCATGTTAGGAAACCCGCTAATCGTTAATGGTGCTTCGAACAATAATCGTGAAACATGTTTGGTGCATGTTTCTGGCATTAGCATTAAACCATTTCGAACCAATTGTACTCATTAACCGTCCATCCATTAGCCGCTGACAGGAAGCGAGTCGTGCTTAACAAGATTGTTAAACCGCAAACATTTTAAAAGTATCCCATTCGGGTGCCCGGAATGACGTTGCTTTCTCCGGTGGAAAGAGCTGTGCTGTAAAACAAATAAAGATTAGGAGGAAGTGAGAGTCATCACTTCGCTTAGCGGTCGCCAGCAGATAGCATCCTTACTTTGACGCCCTCATAAGTGTGCCTGGACCTTGAAAACACTGTACGATGCCCACATCGCATCGGAACTGACGTTGCCCGATTGAACCGCTGTGGGCACAGTTTGAAGGATGGCGACCACAAGACAAAACCCGGCCAAGATTTGAACACATCAATATGAATTAAAGTACAATAACAACAAACTAAATAACGTCGCCGTCCGCCGCGAAGCACGCGTTAGGATTCCCCGAGCCATCCGAAACGGTATGTCCAGCATGTCCGAGCGACTCCGGTTTCTCCGGTCCGTAAATCACTTTGTATTTCTGTGGCTTTCCCTGCCCGGCCCGACGGTGGATCATCAATTACTCGCCGGCGCTAATGATGCGGGTTCATTAGCGGTCCATTTTGGTGGCCGCTCCGAGTGGTGTTTATTTTTCCAATTACAATTATTACTTCTTCACACGATCGCAGGGACTGGGAAGCGAGAGAAAACGGAACGGAAGGAAGTCTTCCTTAAGCAAATGGTTAAGGGCAGACGGAGCTGCGGATGTTCGCTAGGGCGCAGCTCCGTTTGCTGGCCATTAACCAAGGAACAAGCAAAACCCACCACCAGCAGTCCCCGATGGTCGCCAATGGTCGCTGGTCGCTGGATCGGATTACAGATTTTTAATTGAGAAGCAATCAACCCGGTCCTCCCGAGGCAAGAAATGACCGCCCGGTGCCCGGAGAATCTCGGCACGGGAGGGAAGAACCGTAAAAAGGGGTTGCTCTGGCCGGTACGGCACTGATTCTGCTGGCCAACGCATTCTCAAGTGTGTAGCCATCACTCGAAGCCCTTGTTTTTGATTGCCGACTGCGGCCGAAAGTCGCTCGTTATTTGATATCGCCTGTGAATCCTTTCATTCATTCAGAAACCCTGCCGCGCTCGGACTGTGGACTCCTTTCTCCAGGTCCTTTTCTCTGCGGGTGCAACCTCTCATGGCGCCTCAAATGCGTGTAAAATCTTACCACTAGCGATTAACGATCTCACGCCAATGAAGTGCTCGGCAAGATCGAAGAAACGCTCGTAAATTCCGCCATCGTTCTCACGATTTGAACTAATTTCATAGCGCCACGATCGGTGCATAATGTGACAGTTTAATACCAGCGTTAAAATTCTCACCAATCAAGCCTGTTCATGTCTGGTTGAAAAAACCAATAATGATTAAGACGTTTAAAAAACCATATCCCTTCCTCTGACGGTGAAATTGATTCCAGAACGACTCTAACGACTTTAACGGCCCAATTATTCTGTCTCATTTGCGTCAGGCTTAACGAGCTCGCGCGTTTCAACTTTCACCAAGGCCACAAAAAAAGAGTTGCCAGCATAGGACAGAGTAAAAGAGAGAGAGAGAGAGGGAGAGAAACATACCTCCCCGATTGATCAACAAACAATCGCGGCAATGTTTTCCCTCGGCCGGGATCCACTCCACGGACTCCATGTGTGCGCACTCATAAATCGCGCCGCTGGATCGTGCCTCAAAAGGGCCGCCGCGAAGTGTCAGCTGATCAAAAAGGCTGGGCGCGCCCGCGATTCCGATGAAGTTTGATTCGTTTGAGAGGCCCGTTTTGGTTCATGGAAGGAACAAGATCAGACGCTTTGCATTTGGAGCCCCAAGATCGACGCGGGTTTCGCTAAGAACATCTTAAGACGTGACGATGGAAGCTGCTCTGCACCGAAGCGTGGCCTTCGGCACGATCGACCGGGTGCATTTTGATTTGTGAACAACATTGGTAAACAGATCGCGCACGGGGGCGATAAACAAAAACTTTGTCGGTCGCTTAGAACCGCTAGTACAAGTGTTTTTTGGATGGAAGATTGAAATGAAATCATCAAGGGAATAAATTACTCTACACACAACGCATGGATCTTTAGTTAAAAAAAACAATTCAAATAATTGAACCAGAAGGACTGTAGTAGCAAGTTGACTGTTTTTATCGTAAATTCACACGAAGTATATTTCCATTCAAAAGAATACAAAATATCCCTAACGTTTGTCTTCAGTCTTTGGCTTCGCTGAAAAACAACAAAATCGTCCACTTTAGAGAGTTCTTAAATAAACAAGATCTTCGACAACATCGTGCCCATGAATCAAAGCCGAGTGGCGACTCTCCATCGAACAAGTATCCAACCATCCAGCCTCTGTGTACAATCGATTTCATTGATTATTTTCTTTGCCTTGTTCATTGGCTCTTGATGTTGCCCAGACGCGACCGGAGCGTAAGTTTATTTGAAACCGCCCCGAGATTGATTGCCTCAAGTGGTTGCCCTTTTTCGGTGTAACGTACACAAGACACAACGCCCGTAGCCATGCCATGAGAAATTTTGTGCCCGTTTGGTGGCGGGAAATATGTTTTTATTATTTCTCAACGCCTCGAGCAGGACCTTTACGGTGTGAGGCATCATAAATGGCGGGCCTTTTGTGGAGGGAATCTCTACCAACGCATCGTTGGGCGATACGTTTTCCCACATATCCCACCAACCAAACTTGTAAGGTTCATTTGATTTTATAGACCCCACCTCCAGCTAAAGCGTGATACAGTTTTAATTAATTTATTGCCTTCTCTCCCACACAGAGGTTGCTTGCCGCGTACCGCAAGTGGTCCTGGTCCAGTGAAGGACTTGCAGTGCAACGTGGCGAGAAAATGCTGATGTATTTCACGATCGTAAACCAACCGATCGACACCCCGAAATTTTACAAGCTCATAATTTATCCCACAACCAGGCGGGTGAAGGAGGGAAACGTAAAGGATCCACTGCGCAACCGCGGATTGGGTAGACGGCGCGTCGCGAGTCGTCCGTGAAAGTCGAGCAAACGCTGGAACCAGGAGCGGGCCATATGTTTTCCGTGCACTTGTTATACGCTTTCCCAGAAACCGGCAGCAGGCAGGATGCTGGGCATTGCTACTCGCTCCCTTTTTCGGGTTGCTTCTCGCAGCAAACCATGCTAGACACGGAGGCTCCTATGGAAACGATGCTGTTGGTTGGCTTGCACTAAACGATTTACGATCGCGAACGTGATCGCACTTGAAAAGGAGCTGTATTACTGGGAAGGAATAGAAACTGTGTCAGATTGTGGGAAAACCGATCCCAAAGGCAATCCGAGCCGGGAGAGAAAGAAGCATTTAATTTTACGGTATCTTTTTTTTTTTTTTTTAAGAAACTCTTCCTTCTCCAATGCAGATAGGTTCTTCATCGTCAATAATCGTTATACAACCACCTTAACAACATTCAATTTGATTAAAAGCACTCTCTCCGACGCAGTAATTAATTTAATCGTTCATCAAATTGCTTCTGCTGGTTGTTGCCACAATTTATGCTTGTCACCTAGTCAAACGATCCATCGATGGCATCATCTAACCACTTCCCCACACGCTAAAGGATGGGGGAGAAAAACTCTTCGGGAAAGATCGCTTAGAGCTCATCGAAAAAAAAAGGGAAACATAAATGAAACAACTAGAACACAACCCCAGGGCCCAGGGAACAGCTTGACAATGCCTAACCACCAAAGTGGCGGAACGCGGCGGGCTGCTGTACGCAACTAATTAACATCCAATTAACACCATCGTAAACAGTTTGATAAATGAACCAAGGCTCGGCGACACCGAGAACAGGGGGCCCTTGGATCAAGCGTCGGAGAAGAAAAAATATGGCAACGAGCATCGCAACGACAAGACAGCGCTTCCCTTTTTTTTCCCCTCTCCGTCTTCTTCTAGTACGGCGCGTGGCTTTTCTCACCGAACAGAAGACGGTGGCCGCCTCTTCTGGTGTTCATCCAATTTTTCGGTAGCCCGTTCCTACCCACGGGCCGGGTCGTTACGAATGATAAAACATATTTATGTTATTGTTTTCCCCAAATGAAATCAAGCGCAGCAAAGAAACTAGCCGAAGGGCAAACAGGTGGAGGAGTGGGGGGGGGGGGGGAGGCGACCGTACGAAAATAATTAACTTCTTCATCCGCGCGCCGATGAAGACGACTGTGGGCCCTTTTCCTTGTGGAGCGTAAAGATCAAACATCACATTCACGATGACTTGCCTGCTTCTTTTCCGGGACTCTGGCGGAACCTGCCGGGGTGACGCGACGCGAGGTGAAGCAAATGTCTTTTCCTCATTAGCTTTCATAAAACTATAAATAAGTTTAATCGGTTGTTTTACAGCACTTACGCCACTGTACCCGCAGTGTGTGTGTGTGTGTGTTTGTGTGTTGTGATCTTCCTCCGCATCCATTTCCGCGTGGGAAGAGTGTAGGAAACTTCGGAACATTCGGACGTGAAACTGTGGAGGACTTTGGTAAGCCTTGCGGCTTTTGAAAGATTAGTTTTCAAGTGGTCCGCAATAGATCTCTTTCGGCTCTGGTCGTTGACGCGGCAGAGTAGGTTAAGTAGCATCTAGTTAGCATTGCTAGCATTGCAGCTCCGGGCTACTATACACTCTAGATTATACACTGAAACTCTTCCAATGTCTGCTACGTCCAAGAAGAATTTGTTTCCCAAATGACTTCACATCCTTCCCCAGAGGCGTGCATAATTCCCCCGTTTTCGGTGGGGGACGAGTGAGACTGAACCCCGCAAGACCCTTTTATCTTGGGCTGGGAATCTTAATTCGTGTAATTCATATGTGTACTTCAACACGTTCTTGTACCAACCGACGATTGCGAGGCGACGACAGCGACTTCAGTGACCTTTATTGGATGGCGGAGAGCGGCGGGAATCGCTTGGGTTTGTAATTATTCGTTTCGGAAAACGCTGCCGCACGTTCGTTAGTATGGTTGCCGCGCTGTTTTTGGGTGGGAAACAGTGTCTTCCGGGCGTGCGATATGTCGAGATGATAGCAGTGATGATGATGATGATGAACCCAAACAAATAAGACAAGAAGAGCGGGCGTCGTTGTTGTAGAAGATACGATACGCCAATTGAGGTCAGTGAGTTGTTGTGTCTTGTCTCAATTGCGTTACGTACGTCGATGGATATGAGGATGCGTTTTCTTTTTTCCTTACCCGCATTGACGGAAAGGCGTTTTTGAAGAGAAGACACTAGCTCTTGTCACTTCCTAATAAACGCCAGCTGGAGCTCTGCCTCATTTTTCACCTTTTCCGTCTGCAAGTGTGCCGTTCCATCACCTGCTCGTGCCTGACGATCCAATTACACTGTACCAACAAAGTGAGTACACAGCAGGCCATAACAGAAACTATTGCCAATTGCTTTCTGAGGAACAAACATTAAAAAAAAGTGAATATGAGGTTTTGTTCTTTACTCTATTCTCTTCACATTGATGCATGTTTCGATACAACACGAGTTTAATTGCCCGAGAAATTCACCGAATTCTGTCGACGCGCACTAAAATCGCGCCACAAAAGTGAGTACACAGCACAATGTTTCGTTACGTTTTGTGTCATATTTTGCTTTTGCTTGTGCTTTTGGTGGTTTTCTTGGGATCTATTACATCAATCGTGAACAGAGCATCGTAAAAACAGTTTAACTCGGGTTCATTTCAAATTTGCTACTGCGTTTTCTCTCGAAAAGGTTAAGAAAGAAGTTTCTTTGGAGAAGAGATCGGATATCACCCGATTGCACGGGGTTGAAATAAAGAGCTACTCTGAAGTTGCTATTTCATTAAATGTGAACAGAAATACGGAAGCTAGAATGGTCCAGCGATGGAAAAACGAGAGCCGTATTGAAAATTCTTCAAGAACCGGTCGTCCAGCCGTCATGTTGAAAAGGCTGTGGCGCATGACTAAGATGATTGTGGATGCTGAGCCTAAAAGAAGCGCCCTTGCTGTGGCAACAATATTGTATACGACGCATGGCTTTTCAATTAATGGTTAAACTGTTAGGAAAATCATACACCAATTTGGCTACAAGGCGTGCAATCAACGCTAGAGGACATACAGTAACGCAGTTAATCGCCAGGGGCGATTAGAATTCGCAAAACAGTACATTAAACATCTCTTCATTGTGGGAAAAAGGATTATTCACGGGCGAGAGTATATTTTATATCTTTGGATGGGATGGTGAATTAAAAGTGTTGAGAAAAGCTGGGGGAAAATTGAATCCTAAGTACGCGGCCAAGACCGTTAAATACACAGTTGGCGACATTCTAGCACGGGGCTGTGTTGCAACAAATGGCGGAGGGAATATGCACATTATTATAGGCATATTGGATCAATAAGTCTACATAGACATATTAAAACAACATTTGGAACCCTGTGTTCAAAAACTCGGATCCACGCGGGATTTTGGTTTCAGCAAGAGAACCATCCCTAATACACGCTCATGAATTCACGGCTGTATTTGCTCTACAATGTCCCTCATATCCTTCGGTGTCCACCCCAAAGTGCTGACCTTAACCCTCTAGGGCACGCTGGAGATATGTTGGGGCAAAAATTTCACAAAAGGCGGGTGACAAGCCGGTATGATTTGAAACTGTTGTTATTTCTCGAATGGACTACAAAAAACCCAGAAAAACAATAAAAAAAACCTGTAAATGTTATGCCAAGATGATTGCTAGAAGTTGCGATACTAACCCCGATACTAATAAAATTATGGAGACAGAAATAAAAATCCAATACAGCACAAAACATAACGAAACATTGTGCTGTGTACTCACTTTTGTGGCGCGATTTTAGTACGCGTCGACAGAATTCGGTGAATTTCTCGGGCAATTAAACTCGTGTTGTATCGAAACATGCATCAATGTGAAGAGAATAGAGTAAAGAACAAAACCTCATATTCACTTTTTTTTAATGTTTGTTCCTCAGAAAGCAATTGGCAATAGTTTCTGTTATGGCCTGCTGTGTACTCACTTTGTTGGTACAGTGTATGTTGAACCCGAATCCGCAGGATGCAGAACCGATTTCTTCTTGTTGCCCGTTGTCATCGATCCGGGTGAATGGCACAACAAATCCGGGAAGGAGGGCAACACAAGCGTCGTGAACATCAAATACAACTTCATTTACCTCAACCGACATTGTGGACAGTTTGTGCGCAAACCTTTTCACCTTGACACGGGCCACGGTGTAGGCCGACGGGCGGCGGGACACTTTCCAGGATTACATCCCGGCTTTTTTCCAGAGCACCGGAATCGAGCGACGCGGCGTTGATTGCGAACAATTCCACCGGTCGGTATTGATCATTGTTCCAGCAACTGTGTTTGCGCCCCCGAGGGAGCACATGTGCGTGTTTGTGTTTGATTGTTTTGTGTGTAGGACTCGGGTATGTCGGGGAAGCGCGAACGCTAAAATTTGCTGACATTTGGAAACAAATCATGGGTTTTTGCAAAAAGACCAAAGAAGAGGAAAAAAAAAACATCAAACCCGTCTTTAAACAATCGTTAAAGAACAATCAAACCCACCCCATGGAGGGCCAGGGGCGTGTGGTGTGTATGTCCTTCTTTGTCCTATTTTTTGTTGGCTTTCCTTTGGTTGGTTATATCCCCGATTGTGTGGCGGCGCACACACAAATGATAGGACTATTGGACGATTGGAAGCGGCGGTAGCTTCGGAAACAACTGGCAAACAACTGTTCGACAGATCGCCCCTCACACACGCACAAGCTTGATGTCCTTTTTTCCTCCCGCAGGTTCGCTGGCCTTTGTGCAATCGTTTGTCCTGGCTGGAAATGCCAAGCAAATGGGACTTTTACGAAAGCCAACGAAAGCGATTGAGAGAGAGACGGAGCTGACGGTAAGCGGTTCATTTGCACGTCGAGCCGAAGGAGAATGAATAGTTAATTTAACAGGAATTAAGGACTAACTCATCAGGACTCCTTCGAAGGGAAACCAAGGGCACCGTTAGGCGTACAGCAGCAGCAGCAGCAGCAGGAGGCGTGCAGCTTGTTTCTTCCAGGGTTTGTTCGTCGCTCGGTGCACCTCTCGGATGCGAGGATACTCGCTCCTGGAGCTCGTCGGGCCAAGCCAGCATGGATTCCAGCACCGGCCGGACTTCGGGAGAAGCATTCCCGTCGAGCACGGTCGTTGATTGCGTTGTCCTGCGTCTTTTCCTTACCTTGGTTTTTCGTTAGTAGCGAAGGTAGTAGCACCAATGTCTTGAACGGGAACATTCACTCCTGGCGTGACTCCGACACTCTCCGGTGAGTTTGGTACGCAGGCCTTTGTTCGCTTCTTCAGGTTGTGCATCCTCCGGAGGCTCTGTTTGACCGCTCTATTGCGTCGACATCGACAAGGACATCAAAGAGCCAACCATTCGGAAGGGACGAAATCGAACAACTCGATCGACTTCGGGACGGCTTAATGATTTTCCTTTCATCCCGCCAGCCAGCGGGAAGCTTGAAGTTAATGAAGTTCTTACCGGCCGGCTGCAGCATCGATACACCTTGCCAGCTGCCGGGTGTGGATCGGCACCGTCCGGTGGAAGGCGACTGACTGTCAGTGCTAGTTAGCTATAGTTTCGGTTAGTTGTGAGAGATGTTTTACGACGGATTGCGCCTCAACCAAGCGATATTAAACATCTTTTCTCACACGCACGTTTTGCCGAGGCGCCGACACGGTCATCAAAACTGTCCCTGGTTGATCATCATCAGCAACTCTTTCCTCGTGTCGCTTTCTTCAAGGCAACAACAACGAAAAAAAAACTTCAAAAGAAGATGGCTCCGTTGTGGCTCGTTAAAAACTCGTAAAACCGATCGAACTCAAACGAGCCCGCGAAGATTTTGTTTCTTCACCGCGATCTCGTAAAAATTGTTTTATTGCGAGCATTAATGGGAATTAATGTACCCCTCTCTGCCCTTCGCTACGGGCCAGTAGTGCCCTGTCCGGGATCGATCTGGAGTAGTTACGACCTTTCCCGTGTTATCACCTCACCTTTTTGCCCTGGGGAATGTGGCGAAAAAGGGGTGAACCGAGCCCGCGCCCATTAGGACCCCTTAGCCGATTTTGACAGCTAATGGCTCAATTAAAAAAAAAAAAGACCACAGAAGACCGGAGCCGTTTTTAGTAGCCGGTGGCCTGACGCCACCCTTTTTTGATCGCGTCAGAAAAGAAAAGAAAAAAAACCCACCTTTCCTGGACAGTTTTCCCGGGTATCGCGGGTTTAATTGGAGCGCGCTTGTTTGATGATTGCCGTTGCCGTGTCAATTCACCCGGTGCACATCGATGATGGCTGGGAAATTTTCCAACGCATCCCCTTTTCGGGCCGAAAACTGGGCCGGCTGGCCCGTTGGACTCCCGCTCCCTTCCGAAGGGTTACGATCGTTTCATTTTTTTCTTCTTATTCCCATTCGGCGCAAGGGAACTATAAGTACGGTTCCGTTCCGACGCTCAACAGGCGCTATTTTATTTTGCTTTCCGTGGGCTGCGTCAAACTTCGGGGAGAGCACATCGTAAAAATTAGTAAATGTACCTCCACCCATGTCCTGACAACAGTTTGTTTCAATGTCGCCTTAAAAGTAAACGCAAGAAAGCTGAGAAGTCACAGACAGTCCCTGCCGTGGTGGGAAAGCGGTCTCATCGTTAGTTTTATTTGTTTCAAACTCGACGGACCCGAAGGGAAAGCATGTACCGTTTATGACCGTAAACGCCACAACGTGGGGTGTCGCAGCTGAAATTAATGCGTGCTGGAGACACGAGTAAAAATTCATAACCGCTTGTAACGCTACCATCGAAACAAACATGCGTCAATTTTGTCGAATGTACAAATTATGATCTCATTGTTTCCATGGGAGTGTATGTGTGTATGGTTTTCCGTTAATGGCGATGAAAACCGTCGTCAAACAGTGGATGTTTCTTCGGTTGAACATTTAATAGCTCCAACAAACGATGGAGGAAGTGTGGAGTTTGTAACAATTTTTACGTCAGCTGCCGGTGGGGTTAAAACGTTTCTGTAGAGCAAGGAACGGTTGTTTGTTGAAATGAATTAAATTTAATAGATAGTTTTAGTTGCCTATAGCCCGTTACAAAACATAGCTGTACAAGTCTCTGTGTTTCTATTGTAAAAGTGTCGCAATAAAACTACAGAATGTATAATATTTCCTATCACTTTTGAAGGCAATTTTTTTTCTCTTCCTAACAGCTCTCCTAATGAAATTGAATGGCGTACTAATCGGTAGCATGTAATCTAAAAAGTTCAACATTATTTAATTTTGAAATACAAATTGTATTTTAACGTTGCGTAACTTCAAGAGTTAATTAATATAAACACAGCAACAATGTTCCTTCACAAGGAATGACTCAATCGATTGATTTCCTTTGATCCCCGACCTGTAAACTCCTGCACGAGCTGAAACATTACGTTTAATGTCACGGAGTAATCAAACGGCTTGCGTTTCTCTCGCACGTCTTCGATATTCTCCGAAAGGACTCAATATTTGTATCGATGCCTTTCCCGGGGATGATAAATCATCGTTCACTTTCACCCTCCGCTGTTTTCCGAAGCGAAATCGTTTGAAGTGCCCACCAAATCCCATCAACTTGATCGACAGTTAACACTCAACAGCCACAGCATTCCGGGCGCATTTCGTTCCATTCCATTCCGTTTAAACAAACATTCACTTTGCTGCAGTGGAAAATTCTCCCTCCCTCCCCCCATTTTCGAAAGGAGAGCGGGGTTTTCCTCCAAACATAAACCATCACCGGTTCCGGCTGGTAGAAGGATATTTTTATTTGTTGTTTTGTAAGTTTTGTGAAATACACACTCCGAACTTCCGATTGCCGATCCCGCGCAGTGGGGTGTTTCTTGCACTTCTTCTTACACGCGACCCCTTTTCGGAAGACGGTGGCAGTTACAAATGATTTATTTTAACATTCCAATCAAACAAATTACCACCCC
The DNA here is from genome assembly GCA_914969975.1 of Anopheles atroparvus. Classification (NCBI taxonomy): domain Eukaryota; kingdom Metazoa; phylum Arthropoda; class Insecta; order Diptera; family Culicidae; genus Anopheles; species Anopheles atroparvus. Next base: position 23,600,593 of record CAJZCY010000003.1, read on the forward strand.
AGTCTCTTCCCACAAGAAATCGAGCTGAAAAGTCCACTGAAAAGCACGGCAACTGAAGGGAAATTTCTCCATGTTCCGGAAGCAAGGAAGAAGGGCTGGGCAGAGCGACGATGATCGGATTGATCTTCCGAATTCGCTTTCAGTACTGCCTTCAGTCGACGCACCGAGCTCGCCTGTTTCCAGGAAAACGCGGAGTGGCATGTTGAAGGTTAAACAAACAACACGGGAATCGAAATCGCTGGTGTTTTTTTCTCCGGTGGTCTCCAGTGATCGATCCAGGGCCCTCGTCACCCGCCACCCAACACCCGAAAAGACAAATCGCCTTTGTGGAGGAAAGGCTGATGCCGCCCTTGCTTTGAGGTTCACTTTATTAATCGTGTTTATTCCGCGTGACAGCAGGTGAGAAAGTGGATTGATTTCATTGGCTGGGAAAACTCGTTTGATCTCGAGAGCTCCTACTTTGGGGAAACGGAAGGGAAATTGTTGGGTCCTGCAAGAAGATATCAGGGGAGGGAGATGATAAGAAACAGTTCTGGAGCTCTGCACCGTAGCATGACGAATTCTTGGAAAGATAAAAATGAGTCCTACGGTTGAATCGCTTAGATCGAACCAACTGATCGATCGGTTCTATTCTGCTCTGCTTTGTCTCACGATGAACGGCAGAGAACGCTGGAGTACCCTTTTCCGGCCAACCATTGAAACAAAACACAGACAAACAAGGAAAGACCAGGAAAAGTTTGTGTTGAACATGAGATGAAAATTGCGCTCCTAAGCATCCTTCCCGTTGTTTGGTGGAAGCCTTTTTGCTGTTGTGAATTTAGCCTCCTGTTGAAGAAGAGTCAGCGACTTTTTAGAATTCGGTTGTTGTTTGTTTCATGCGCACCGTTGTCGGAACACGTGGAAGCTGAAGCTTGTTCGAAAAATGTAGCCCGAACACTCCACGATTCCGTTCGGCAATGGAAAATGCAGGATCCATCTACCACTCCGAAGGGCACGGACCACGGTTTTTTGTTTTTGTTTTTTACTTTCCTTTCCGCGCTCATTGATGGCTGAAGCGATGCCCTCTCGAAACAAGCTGCAGCATGTGCGTGCTCAACAATGTAAATTCTCCACCGAAATCGGCCCCATCTGACCCGCCCGAGAACCGAACAATGCCGCCTATACCCGCCACCGCAAAGTGTCCTCGATGGTTCCCGCTTTTCCCGCGTGCTCACGAGCGGGCTGAGGTTTTTCCGCGTGCTCGCGGGTGGCCACAAAATGATGCTGGTAGTACGGAGCTGGAGCTGAGGAAAACCAGCGGGCCAACTGCGAGAGCAGGAAAAAGAACACATCCTCGGCTTTCCAAAAGCGGATACTTTTTCGATGGCATCTCTCGGTGCATGAAGTGCATCCATACTTGTGCCGGCGCATCCATCTTCCGCAGCCCCGCGAACACGAGTGCGAATGGAATAACATTTACAAACTTTACATCGACGGGCAGCGGAGGAGAAGGCTAGTGGATGTTGGATGTTGGATGAAAATGAAACGTAATCATCACCAGTACCATCATATCCATCGGCCACGGAAGGGGAACAGGCCACAACAAAAAACAAAAAAACAAAACGGCAGGGATAAGTACATTTGCACTAAAGTGTGCCTCTCGTGGAACGTGGTTTAGTTGGAACAATTCACGTTCGATGATGCGCTTGTTTCATCCGGCACATTATCCTTCGAGGGGTTTCATTGATGTTGTTTTTTTTCGTGTCGAATACTTTATCCAGGCATCCGGCAAGAGGGGAAATTACGGGCGACGACGAAGGTTGCACACAGTTCTCAAGTGTGGGAGCGTGCCGTCGATTGATATAAATATTATGTTGCGGTTTAACGTCCCCTTTTTCAAACCAACAAAAAACAATTTGATGATTCAAATTCTACAAGCTTCTTGTTTGTAGAAGAAACGGCAAGATATCAAAGCAGCCATGTTACTGCTTTCAACATGTTTCACTCATTAAGATGGTCCAAGAAACTGGCTTTCTAATGTTGCACAACCAAACCCAATGACGTACCTTAAGGTTTTCATCACCTCTGTTGAAATGAAGTACAAGTGAGACTTGGCAAAATAAGCACTCGAAATCCATCCAGCGACGCATTCGAATACCCGTGCCCTTGCGGAAGTTGATCCTCGGGAAATTGTTCCAGCTTGCGGTGGATTGCTTTCCGTTTCTATCTTGGTAAACTGATATCTTCCGAGTAGCTGCGCCGAGGCCAGGAGAAACTATACCCATTTGTGTTTCCTATTTGTGTTTATTTGTTCCCCGGTTCACACACAGAATCACACACCCCACTCGATAACGCACAGTAGCAGAGAAAATGTGGATGTTTTCAACGATGAAACGTTTCACTCCAAATTTGACTTCTCCCAACGACTTGTCGCTACGCTTTGCGTCAAACGGAAATGGTTACTATGATCTGAAACGGAATGAAACACACACAAAATGTCCTTCGTAAGGCTTCCTCCATTTCAACTGAGAGTGGACGAAGCTGGCGGCGGTTATTGATGTTTTCTTAGCTGCAGCCCGTTTGACAACGGTTGGGAAAACAGAACCGTTAGAGATAATTTGGTTTGAAGAGACGATGACGGCATGGATTTATGTTCCCCTTGGTATGATCGTGGTAAAAAAAATTAACCACCAAATAAAGTGCGCCAAATTTATGCGATCGTTTGCTCAACAGGCCAGCTGAAGTGCTGGCCAATATTTTGTCAATTAATTAAACATTCTTCCCCCGATGCCGGTCCCTTCTCCCGAGCGTGACCCCTGCAACCGTCTGGCAGCTTTTCTTTATTGATTGTTTTCCGCAAACGATGGAAAAGTTTGGTGACGATCGTTGAGGAAAAAAATCGACTTCAATCGACGTGCAGAACACAATCGAACAATTCTCTCCCTTCGCAACCGCAAAGCCGTCTCTCCCTTTTGCGGTCATTCTTCCTGGGTGAAGAATGCGGGAGCCCAGGAGCCCAAGAGCAAAGCCGGTCCACGGCGTGCCGGTTGGAACAAATGGGAGAACGGAGTTAATTACCCCTCCAAGTGTCCCGTCCATCGCTAGCGACCGTCTGCAACCGACGCGGGGAAAACAAATGAACAATGTGGTGCCACCAAAGGCAACTTTTTTTTTGTACCGTGGCATCGCGGGGCAGCACCGAGGGCATTGTTTTTCTCCTGTTTAATTTTGAGCTCTACCTCCTTTCCCCCGGATGCAGTTTCGTGGTTGCCAACGGCCAGCCGTGTCGATGGCACCGCAGCGGGACGGAAAAGGTTGATACCGTTTTTGTCAGCGACATCTCCAAGGGCATTGTGTTTGTGTTCGCGCCCTTTTGAGCGATCGCTGTTCTTCTCCCTACCGAACAACGGGCTGCGGTTGTGCTGGCTGGGCTTAGGATTTGACTTCACCGGAACCGCCTCAACTTCCGCGTTCGGCAACGTGCTACGCGGCATTGCTGGAGGGAATTTAAAAGGCCGTTTGTTTGCGCACACGAAAAAGTGAACCTCCACAGCCGGGTCGAGTGGAGTGAAACCGCGCGCGAAAACACACAATCCCCGAACGTCGCGAAACACAATCGATTTGTTATTAATACTTTTTCCACTCCCCGCGCGCCGAGGTTTGCATTTCACCTATTTTTTTATACATCCCTTTTTATCGTTTATTGCAATAACCCCATTGTTTCTTTTCCCCAAGGCAGCAAGACGCAGGGAGAAGCGTCAAGGGCAAACTTCTGCAGGACGAAGAGAAGAGTTTCCCTTAGCAGATTCCTTTGAACGTTATGACGAAGCAATTGAACTGTTTTACCCAGTTGCTAGAATGTGCATGGTCTTTGTTTAGCTGTACACAATTTGCATATTTATTTTAATTCGTACGAGAACATATATTCATCGGCAATTTTGCTCTTGATATTAAATGTTACCCGATCCCCCAATAGATTAGTTTTCAATTTAAACAAACCACTCTTTCGGGTACTATTTTTGCAGCGTACAAGTTCTTTAGAATATAAAGGAAATAAAACACGATCGGTAGCAAAAAATGTGCATTTCTTTAATGTTTTTAGATTATTTTTCAACCATTTTATGTTTGAATTCAATTTAGATGAAAGAACACAAAATGTGTTGAACCAATCGTTTAAAAATATAAAGAAACCACAGACAAAGTAAAAAAGCCCCAACCCTTAGGGATCCTGCTGTCAGGAGCGAAATTTGCAAATAACTTTGAAATGTTTCCTCTTCCCTATGTGTAGTTTCAAAAAGGTCCCATTTTTCTATTCAGTATTCATCATCCGTAACGAAAGAAGGCCAGATTTTTGGCCAACATCTTGAGGTTCATCTCCCGGCGAGCGCAGATAGAGCTGGTTATCGATTTTCGAGGTTGTGAAATGTGTCGTCCTGGAGTTGGAAACGCAAGCTGCCAGGAAACAATGTGGCCCATCGTTTAGCCGAAGAAAGCAACCATTACCGGACTCCCCTGGCTCGATACGGCCTTCATCGATCATCGCTCCCCGGAGATCGAATGCATGAAATGCACTATGCTAAGGGATAGTAAATCTATCATGGACCCCCTGCCCCAGGGCATGCCAAGGCGTCCGGAGCTATCGGCCATCCCGCCAGGACGCCATAATGTTTTTATCGGTTTACAATGAAAACAAACCATTAACATGGGCCGATTGCACTAATTGTAGGTCGATCGTTCGCTCGTAACCTTCGCCCGCCTGCACGACACGTCCTTGGCCGTGCGGAAAAGGTCCTGCGAAGGTTCCCAGCCAAGCATTCCATCTCTCCTCCGGTGCCAATGATGACGATTATTGGGGCCATAAACCATTCTCGGGAAGTGAGAAAGAAAGAGAGAGCAAAAGTGAACAGAACGGCATTTTGTTTTCCATTTCTTCTACTCCTCGTCCCTCAAGGATTCCTTGGAAATGTCCTATACGTATAGCACGTCCGAGTACCACATTGCACGTGCAGGGAAACGCAGCAGATTTTACATCAAGCCAGCCTAGAACGCCTTCTCTTTTGCTTCGGTTGCGTTGACTGTTCTTTTCGTACCGGTATAACACTGCTTCCAGGATATGGGGGAGTCTCGCCGACCTGAGTGAGCTTCGAACCAAAATAAATCATAATTTCATAAAAATTCCTTATTCCACAACTATTCCTGGTCCTGTCCGTAACGTTTGAATCCTTGCATCGCGCGTGCATTCGCGTGTTGCACTTTTTTCGCCTCGTTGAGGACGAGCTGAGGATGCGGCGTGCGATCTCACGTGCGCCGCCGTCGCACGCAATAAAATCGGTCGGCCGAGTTCGAGCAGATTGTTTTATGCATTTAGTGGTTTATGGACTGTTCTGGAATTGAGCCCCTCCCGAAACAACCATCCATGAGGCCGTGTATGAGTGTGTTTCCTCTGGGGGTTTGCCAACGCCTCTCGAACCCTTGTACTGTTGGCACATCATTTGGTAACGAAGTTTTTGTTTTTCTTTCTCAAACACTGCATGGGAAAAAAATCAAAGCAAAATCTCTTGCCCGAGTCAAATGTGAATCTAGTCCAGTTTTTATGACCCTATCTCTGCTCTTGTTTTCTTTCGGGCTAAAAAAAATCCCGTTTTCCGCCTGCAACAGGGCCGTCCGTCATAAAGCGAAGGGTAAGGTTTGTTGTTTTTGTGCTTTCTTTTGTCCAAAAAGGACTGGAAAGCAGTGCAACCCTTCGACTGGGCCAAATTATCCTATTTTCCTGAGAAAACAGATTGGATTGAGAAGGAAAATAAAGGAAATTGTTAGATTTTGCATCCTTTACCCTAGTCTCTTTTTATAATTTTATGGAAGCAACTGTATTTTACTTTTGGACTCTTGCTCTGTTTCACTTTCATTTTTATGGCGAACTTGTCAATAAAACGGTTCAAAACCAGCTTCATTTCGTTAGACTATTTTAAATTATTCGAATTGCACGTAATACCCAAGCGCATAGGCGTTGCTTTTCCTCTTCACAAAAAAGAAACAAACGAAAACATAGCCCTAGAAATCAAAATAAATAAAAACAAGGGAATGCTGAACTGTGTGTCGCCATTGACTATTGCTCTCCAACTTCATTTGTTACGTGTTTTCGGAACCCCTTTGTTACGGTACTTTGTTTCCTTAGCTCCATAAACTTTTGCGATACAGAAGAAAAACAAATCTATGAGGATAAGAAGCAAAAACGAGCGATGAGTTTCGGAACTGGCACTCGAAGGGACACAACTGCAATTAAAATTCGACCATCCATCAGGATCCTGGTGCCTGGCCGACCCCGTATGTCCACCTAGCGCATGTTGCTGATTATTTCGAACGTTTTTTGGTTGCGGAAGCACACCTCCCGTCGTCCAATCGCGGGGCCCCAATCGGGCGAGCCACGGTAATTGCTTCAATTGACGCAGAAACACGCACCAACATTCCCGCCATTCGAACGGCGCAAGTCACGTCCCGGTGGGAAGGGAAGTTTCCCTCGAAACACGCTGTTTCTCTTTCCAACGCGGTGCCCTTCTCTTACCTTCTGGCAGGAACGGTGCGGCCAACGAACCTTTTCCCCCGCGGGTCAGCCTTCTCTGGTGCATGGGAGGAAGCAAAAGTAGAAGAGTTGTGTCCCCATCGCGAATGAAAAATATTTACCCGCTTTACCCAGTCGCTCCACTCGGGATTGTTGTATTCCACCAGCGTTACACCCTTCAAGTGGACGGGGAGAAAACAAAAACCTCCACCATCGATCAGCACGCAAGCCCGTCGGAGGGAGATAGTACTATCGGTTGTTATTTTTTTTTTGGTCTTCCTATAACCCAACCTCTCCCTCGACTGCAAGGATCACACCGCCCCGATGGGTGGAGCTTTCCGGAGCGAGTCTGCACAATACCATCGAAAACGGGGAGCGAACGCCAAGGGGGAAACCCTCCATCCGGCCCGGGAAACCCCCATTCGCCCGTCATCACGTTGGCAAAAAAGGGAGAAGTATCAAAATCCGAGGACCGACGCGACGGGCAAGGGCAAATTCTGTTTCCCAACACTTACAGAAGCGTTATAGAAACAGTTTTCCAGCCCAGTATCAACAGAGACATACTTCGGGGCGGCGGAGTTGATCTCGGGCAACGATTGACACAGTGGATGAGATTCTGAACAAGGGGTGACAAAAATCATGTTGGTGAAAATTTATTAAATAGATTCGTAAATTGTAGATTTTTAAATTCCATCACATTTGTGGAGCGCTGTTTCGCTCAGCAAAAATAAAAACATCTCTTGCAGTCCAATGTGACATTTTAATAAAAAAAATTTTATATACGAATATTTATAATTTCTTTTGTTTTCAATTTCTTTAAATCAAATCAAATTCAACCATTCTGATAAAGTATAAAAAGTTTGTTGTGTAAACGTTTATTTTAAAGAACATTAGGATTTTTTTTGAGAAAATATCGATTTGCGATAAGAGTTCTTAAGATATTATCTTCGCCATTCTGGACAACAACAACAAAAAACCTGCACTTCGACAAAACATTCGCTTGGCACACGCTTTCACCGCAGAACGTTCGACAAAAACTGCTCGTTATGCACAATTTTCCGCCAGAAGCGACTACGTGACCTACTCGCGAACGGGAAGGGCCTTTAATGAGGCCGAGGATCGACGATGTGCCATGCTTTCCACAGCACCTTCCCTTCCGCTTCTGCGTTCGCTCCTGTCGTTGTTGTTGTTACGCTCAATGTTAGCACAAACTGTTTCCTAACTGTCTGACAACATTTTCCAACATTTTTCCCTCCCCGTTGTTCCCTTGCTTCCTTGTCGTGCCCGACGCGGGGCCATTCGGAGAAAAATTGTACCTTAATGGTTGTACAGCTCGAGCAAGTCAGCAGAATTTTCCCAGAGGGCTGTCAACTCCCCCACCCGTCTTCCTTTCCCCTCTCTCGCTTGCTGTGTTCGGGGAAAAAGAATCAAATAAAACAAGTTCACATTTTCCGAACGGTTCGGTCGGTCGTGTGTCAACGGTGAGCCAGAAAGAAAAATCAATGGCAGACGGGAAAGCAAATATGATTGTTATGCTCGATTTCCGCCCCCCCCCCCCTCCACCCTGCCTTCACACGGCTCCACCACCCTGCTTCTCCTCCAAACCAACCAGAGTGGAAACTGCTACGTGACGAACGTAATAAGATCACTTGTTAAGTAGAGATATTTCTTTCCACCGTCACCATCACCACATATCGCCCTTGACAACGTGCCCGACCAAATCTGTGTAGTGGAAATGGTTTCTTCTTCTTCTACGCTTCCTTGTGTTCTGTGGAGGAATGTGCCCATCGAACGAAACGCTTCGGACGCCCGTTGCCATGGCGAAGGGACAACGGTGTGGATCGCAGCAGTCGATTTCCTAACCGTCACCTCAACCACGATCCGGAACGGGGTTTGCTTCTTTCAAACGAACTTGAAATCACAATTCAAGGAAACTGAGACGAAAAGCTTGGCTCTCTTCGACCATTAACGGTAGTGGTTGGAATGGAGCGTGCAATAAAAACATTAGGACGTCTTAATCGCCCAGGATATTGGCATGGATGTGAGTGTGATAAGTGTGAAGAACGAAAGGAACAAAGGACTGGCCCGGAAAGCGAACACAAATGGGGAACCTGTTAACAATCCGACCGCATCCGATTCCCGTGGTGATTTTCTTCTTGAAATGCCTTGAACAGGCGGATGCGGGTGCGGTAGTCAAGGTGACCGAGGTGAGCAATTCGTTTTTGAGACAGAAAAGGTTTCTTGAAAAACAAGATATCCTTGGATACTTGTGCCTTAGCCAGTGACAAAGCATAAGGTCTTCGAATAACGTCCGGGGGTCTGGCTTGATGTCCAGTCGTGACTGGAACAGATTGGAATACGAATAAAGTGGTAAGGAGTGGAAAACATGGGGATCATAACAAAATTATTCACCAAAATCATCTTAACGAAACAAATTAAGGAGTAATTCCACCACACATGTCGTTAAATCAAAGCTGCAGTAATGATCAAGCGATCATTCGTTTTCAAGTCCCTTTCGGCGTCTTACCGAAAATATCCACCTTATGCAACTTGTCAAACTGAACACTACGGAATGCATGATCCTAATTATGACAAGGATTAGCTCCGAGGCAACCACGAAACCACTCTGTCGCCCCCCTCAACCCACGACTTGCTACAGGCGGCGGAGACGATGGAATAAGATTTACACTCCCCCTCCACTTTTGGGCCAACTTCACGCCAGCGACGCTGCATAAACTTTGCCACACAAACATAAATACTCATTTGTTTCCTCATGACGACGGGGCCGCGGAGAAACTTGCCCGCATCTCGAGGGAAACTGTTCCGAGCCCTGGCCATGGTAGCCGCGCCTGTCGACGGGGATTAGGGCGATGAGTTGGAAAATATTTGGGAAATTTGTTGGCTCAATAGCAGCCAACGGTGCGCGGATGGGTAGATTGTGGAGGGCTGTGCTTCCGAAGGGCAGGAAGTCCGATAAGGACGGAACGGAAGGTTGGAAGAATGCCTCCGAAAGGCGGGCAGGATTAAGTCGTGACGAACTGCGGCCTGCGGTGGACCCGTTGACAAGAACCATATGTCCGGCAGGCCGTTGCGGGGGTGTTAGCGTGATTTACGCAGTCATGGGAAGCTTACTGACGTCAAGTAATGCCGTTTAGGGCAGATTCCTTTAGCGCGGGAAGATGGGAAGTGAAAGCTGTAAAAGAACCATAAACCTCTGGGTGAGTTATGTTTCCCTTAAACAGTTCAAGCCGATAGATTTGAAATGGAACGTTGCAAAGTACCTCATAAGTAACATTGTGTCTTGAATGCTCACACTTCATGTATATTTTTGTAGCCTTAAGAAAATATTGAAGACAACACTACAAACATGTAAAACATGTTTTCCAACCTCTTAAAGATAAATTGATACGGGATAAAACTGGCCAGATATTGTTTTTAATCTAGAAGAACTTATTTGCATAGATTGAACACACGGAAAGTTCTTTTTGTTAATAAATAATATAGTTTAAAGCGTTTATCAATGTTTTGGTGAATGTTGGCGAACATAACAGTTACTGAACATTTTTACTAAATTTAAACTAATATTCATAGTAATGTAAATTACGTTAATTAAATGCGTTATATAAATAATGTCATTTATGAACTTATCTATATTCTTGTATTCTGCATTCTGATCTTATGTTCTGCAGAGAATCATTGAAAAAAATCCAATAATTTTCAAAGGAGATGTTCCACCATTCATTCATCCACGTTTTTTTTTTCTCTTGAAACAGATCAAGAGTTAATGATAACCAGTTTTTCTTCAATGAAATTTGGTTGAAAACTATCATGATTTTTTTTATGGAAAATTGCTTACCTTTTACTCGAACTTTTGTTCATCGAAGATGGTCAGCTGCCACGCACGCCTTTTATCCTACGATAGCTCTTTTCGAATGCACTCGGCCGCGTTGGTCCTCGCAAATAGCTGAATCCTATCAGCCAGGACTGCACTAATGCACTTTGCACCATCGGCTGACCTTTTGCCGGTTGGCACTTGCCGCTCAGCCCTGGCAAAGGAAGAAACGTTAATCCTTTTTGCTCGCTCGGAGAAAAGATCCTTGGCCGATTGCTCCGTCCGCTTAGCGTTTACCCCACAAAGTGCAGGGGCATCTTCTCGCCGGCCAATGTTCCCGGCGTACTAGAAATAATAGTCAGATTTTACCTTCGGCAAACACGTCCGGCAAGTGAAATCGTCCAATCCACTCGGTGGCCAATGCGGTCCTTAACGTTTCCCTTTGAGCTGGCCCCTTTTCTTCTGCCGCTCAACGATCGTCTGTTAATCCTCCGACGACGACGATCGTACTTCGAAGCGCGTTTCTCCCCCTGGGCAGTAATTCCTCAAACGAGGTTAAAGGAATTATCCCTAAGACCTTAATGAAGAACAAACAGAGTACAGAGTCCTTTGCGGGCGACCGTCTCACAAGGCTCGGCCGCGTAAGACGTCGCACAATGGCCCCGGAGGGACGGTTAAACCGGGCTCCTTAATTTTAATGAGATCAAAATATTTAAATACTTTCGCCTGCGCTGGGCGAAGGCTGTACGCTCTTCAAAAGCTTGCAAGTTCGATGGGAGGAAACAACTTTTGCCGAGCTGGTGATCAGTGCAGGTGACAACAGGGATCAAAGGGCACAAAGGATCACTTTATCGAGTTACGAGTCACACGGGAACGGGCGGTCTGCTGGGAAATCGGGGTTTTGATGGTGTCTAAGAGGATCCCTAGCCCAGGGGCAGAAGGAACCGAGGCGACCCGCTCGATCTTGTGCCAGCGACTACGACTTTCGTGCGATCGGGTTAAGGACTCGAGGGAAAGCCTCTAATACCATTTAGGCGGTGAAGATGAACCCATTAGCTCAGTGTGAAGCAGGTTAGAAGATCTCCGCTGGTCAGGGTAGACAAATTTAGCCAATCCGTTATTGGGAAGGCATAGCAAGTTGAGTGAAAGAATCGTGCATACTACAAAATTAATTATTAATTATAACGAACTCAAATTGTCTTTCACAATTCAAAGGCATTATCTTAATGTATTTTTACAAGTATAAAACGATATAACTGACAAATCATTTTAATAAGCAAAACATACTGTCAGTATCACGGGGAAGAAAGGATCCATTACAAAAGAACAAGAATGGGTCCATGGTTCTCTTTACTATCATTAAAGAACGTTATCAAAATTTACCAATACGAAGAAAACATATTGGAAAATCGAAATGTTCTGTGTATCTAGATAACCCTTCAAACAAAATCCTTTTACAACGCTGACAGATATACGGATAACAGGGCATAACATGGTTGGTTGGTTCACTTACTGTGCAGAATAACTCAATTTCAACCTCGTAATATTTAATTTCTAAACCACATAAAGTTCATGCAAATAACCTGAATAAAAGGGTATACCTGTAGAGAAGCTTTGCGGTTCGATCGAGAAGAATGCAAAGTGCGGAGTACAGCGAATTTGCTGATAAGCAGTTGATGGTAAAGCAATCGTTGGTGTACGTTTCACTCACACAAAAATACATTTATTTCCTATGCCGTCAGTTCACGTTAAAAACATGTAAAAACAAATCACCCTACTAGCGGGCTGGAGAAAGAATTTCGCTTTGGACTAGTGGATCACGCGAAAGAATCCGATCCATCCGATCACAACGCGAGCCACGAGTCAATATCGTTCGAGATGTCCTCCGTCTGGAACGCGTCCATGTCTTCGATCGGGCGCTCGGGCAGCTTTTTGGACAGCTTGAGGATCTTCAGCTTGTCGACGATGGTGGCCGTTTCGAAGACGATGCCGTTGGGCGCGTAATAGGCGTCCACCAGCGCCCGGTTCCAGTCGAACTCGGGCAGCTTGGCGGCGAGCTGCAGCTCCACGAACAGGTACAAAGCCTTCGCGTCAAGACGGGTCGGCGTTTGAGCGTGCAGCAGCAGTTGTCTCGTTTGGTTCTGCGTTGCGTGGCACTGCTGGTTGAGCTCGATCAGAATGCCCTCGAGCAGTGCCACCTCCTGCTGGAGTGCGCTTTGTGCGGTGTTAAGCAGAGCGGCCGAGTTGGAATCCACCACCGCTGCCGATCCTTCCGTGCGTGACTGGCTGGCTGTTCCGGGAACGTCCGCTACCAGAATGCGGCTCTCTGCGGGTATGGGTGCGGGACAAACGGCGAACAAAATGGCATTATGATAAAGCGCACCGATGCAATGGCGGACGCCCGATGCTCACCTGAGACGTAAAACTCGTTCGATCGCGAAATGTACGCAGGGCCGGACGTCTTCTTGACGATCGCGTTGTAGAACACATGATCCCGGCTGCGAATGATCGCGTCGTCACTGCGCAGGATGAACTTGCCGTACGTAACGTCGGTCGTGTTGAGACAAATGTTGCAGGTCGCCGTCGTTTCCTCGCTCGAGCTCGAACTGTCCCGGCCCTGGTTGGCCTGGTTAATGAAGATCTCGATGCCGAACATCTCCATGTCCGCACGGTACGGGTACCAAATCAGGACGCCCTTCGGATGGTAGATCTCAATATTGACGCCCTTCGGACGACTCTTCCGGGAGCGGTGCCGTCCCGCGCTCGCCTGCTCGAGGAAGCAGCTTGCCAGGACGAGCAAAACGAGGAGGCCCAGGAGGGTTAGCGGTTGCTGCTTGCGGTTTAACATGTTCACAATTCGAATAGATCACTAGTACTGCCGACTGCCGATCGAGTCAACGGCGGCGAACGGAAGATTCCGGGCACTGGCTATCAGCAGGTTCCTGGTATTGGTGAATCTATCGAGCTGATAAGTGCTGTCGTCTACCGCCTGCTGTAGTTGTGTTCCTGAGGAATATGGATTTCCCCAGACAGTACACAGGATTGGGTAAGTATGAAGGGCTTTGTAAATGTAAAAAATAATCGACATCTTCATGAACTGATAATAGTACTGATGAGCGTTTCAACCTAGCAAACATTGAGTCATCCGTTGCATGCATCCATAATACCAAATTTTACGGATGGCCGTTCCTGTACCAGAGTTCTTTTGAAAAGGCAATCGTATCTCGTACTGGAATACATCATTCCTGTTCTATAATAACCAAAATAACGATGTTATAAAAACTATTTTATCTAGCAAACAATACCCCCTCCCCCTCCCCCCGCCCTCTAACGTGTAAACCTCCAGCTAGGCTGGGAAATATCGTTTCTCACAGTGATTGAACCGATAGAAATGAAATGAGCGTGAAAGAAGAGTGAGAATGTGATAAACTTTCATACAATGCGTTGATTTTGTATACAGCACATGAGAAAAGTTGCATACAAAGTGAATGTTTTAACTCCGTGAAGTATGCAACAGGAACAGCTTCTGCAAACGATATGTCCCGGTTTGAACTGGTTTTAGTTCCACTCGAACCGGTTTACACGCGAAACCCCAAAATGGTCCAGCTGAACCGGGCTAAAGTAGCGGTATTTTTGAGACAATTTTGGTAGGACCAAAATCTGGGACCAACGATTTAAATCGTCAATTCAACCGTCAATTGACACCGTTACTGGATCTTATCGGTTCGAATTCGGTTTCGCAGATTTGCAGTTTTTTGTCATGTGTGCTTTTTGTTGTGAATTGTAGAAGTGGACAATAATTCGAGTTCATTCAAAATAAAGTAATAATCAATTTTGTGCAGCTTCAATGACAATTTTAACTCGATACGACGTGTAGAACAAAACAAAAAAGAAATAACGTACAGACAATTTAAAACTCCCATACACAATATGTATGGCCTATCCGCGTAGGGGTCATTGAATCGAATCATGTGGATAACAATATTTTTTAACAATTTTCCTTTTTAAAAAAAATGATTAAGAATCTTGAAGAATTATAAAAATTTCGACTCAAAAAGCGGACACAGATACCCGAGATCCTGCGGATACGGATCTATTTGTTGAAGATGTAAATATCCGAAGTAGTTTATTTGTTAATTGTAACTGCCGTTTGAATCTTCCGAGCAAAGATTATTTCATTAGAAAACGTGCACAATTTTACCGATGAGGTGTGTATTTCTTTATTTTATTTATGTTTTCTCATTTGGGTGAGAGCGCATACAACAAATTGCATCCACCAGCCTATTCGTCATACATGCTTTCTTCAAACATCGGTGAAGTACTTTCATATTCTTCATAGTCGTCTCCATCGTTTGCGCGTACCGGGGATTGCGATTTGTCCAAATCGCGAATTACTTTCGCTGCTTCCTGTGTCACTTGAATCAAACGTAATATTTTCAACTTATCTACTGCCGTTTTCACTTCGAAACCGAAGAGACCATTCGAAATGAAAACATTTGTGACCACATCGTTCCAGTCAACCGGCGGAAGCAGCTGAGCAAGACGGCCGATGATGATTTTTTTCAATTCCGACTCTGTAGTGACGTCCTTGCGTTCGGTCAAATAAAAGTTGTTTGTAAAAGTAGCGCCCCCACAGTTGATGGCCAGATCATTTATGGTTTCCTCAAGAAAGGCCTTTTGGCTGGTCAGAAAGCTAGTGGTCCTTTTCTCATCACGTTGATACTCTGCACGCGGCTTCGACGAACCTGGGCGTGTTTGTGGTGTAGGTTTTATGCGTGATTCTGGGATTCCGACAAATAAAAGTTAAGAACCAAATAAGTGAAAATAACCGAATCATTTCATACCACACAAGGAAAGTCACATACCATGCACACGAAAAGCTCTACAGTTATACCACCTTGATCCACCATTCTTATACTGCTTCATTATGGAGTAATCAAATCGATCACCCGAACGGATGATTGCCGTCGGTTCATATATAATGTAACTGTTACTCACTGGGTCCACGACCGTTGTATTAATCCACAAGTCGTACGATCGCGTGGCACTTGTCGGCTTATTAATGTAGACCTTTATTCCAAAAGACTTCAAATTTGCGCTATCCTGAATCACTCTCAGTCCACTGGGTTGATATATTTGAATTTGGCTTCTAAACGCCTTGCAACCCCAGTTACCTTTACGTTTCCCTGTTACAACGGTCATCAGCACCAACGCAACACAAATGATTGATGATTTAATCCTCATTTTTGAACGACGCTTTTTACAAATGTTTCTCTTCTGAGCTCTCGATCCGTACTGAAGCGAAATTCATAACAGAAGAAATCTAACGCGACGTAGTTGTGCGAGGAACTCATGTGATAAGAAAGAAAGTACGCGGAATATGTAATGCTCTCGACATCTATGCGCACATTGACCGTTGCTTGTGTGTCCGTTACAACAATAATCGATAAGGCATTGGAAAATCCCAAGCTTCTGTGGGATTTTTGAGATTCAAGCTAGGAAGACAGGTTTTGTATCGTAGTTTAATCGTCAGCTTAAAATAGGAAAGTTTTTTATTCACTTTTGTCAATAACGGTTCCTTTCTAACAAGCATAAAGAATTTTCTTTAAAATTCATTGCACGTCTTGAAAAATCTCAAACTGTTGCAAATGTCCACATGGAATATTCTGACTACCAGAATCCTTTGCCTCCTGCCTTTTTTTGTTGATCCGTATAATGTCTTCGTGTCTGCTCCTCTTGGGTCTGCTTTATTTAAAGCACAAGCAATCTCATCATCATCATCATTATTTTCCATTTTATTTTAAGTTTTTAATATGTTTCAGGTATCCTACACCATCAAGTCGTTATCAATTTGGATAAGATCCTCCTCGCTCAGTTTGATAAGATTGAGAATCTTTTGTCTATACACTGCTGGCTTCACTTCAAACCATGTACTTCATCCCTATGGAAATCTACTACAATGCATCGTAAGACGCCGATTTCGAATCGCCCTTCGCAGCATCCTTCGGTTCAGCCAACACAAGCTTGTTCGTAATTGTACTGCTGCAGTTGCAGTGGATGGTAAACTCGTTTATAGTATGAGTAGTTTTTTACTTCCTTCCTTTCGTCAACCGTAAAACAGGTGTCTGAAATCATAATATGAATATAAGATAAGTATTGCATACAACATGAGTGAAATCTTCCGAACCTAGTGACACTTACCAGTGACAAGAAAATGTCTGCAATTACACTGGATACTTCTGGTAGCATACTTTTCATGTGGCATTCGTGAAGCACTGGAATTCCTGCAAATCCATTCACTTACACTTGACCTATGAGAGCTGGATTGCTCCAGGGGTCCACAATCGGTACATCAGCACAAAACTCTGCAACACGGCCACATAGACAAAGCACTGGGCACCGGCGTGCAAGTTAATTGCAAGACTTCTTTGCTGGATAAGTTGTGCCTTGCGGGCGCGGTACATTTGAGACGGTCGTTTTAGTGCTCCACCTCCACGGCCGCTAACGAAAGCGACAAGACAAATTAACGCAATGCATACCAACACTTTAACGTTCATCTTCGAAGGGATTGCGTTGAACAAACTGTGTCTTTGCAGAAGACTACATCCGTTTTGAATCGCGGGCCGGAGCAGGACACTACGGCCAGCGCTAGCCAGACAAACGGTGATAACGAGGAGGTCAACGTGAACACGCCGTAAGTACGAACGCTGCGCGTAATCTTCCATGCATACGTTTTGTCATCACTTATTTCTGGATTCGGATGTTTTCGCAAAGCCGAGCCAAGGTTTCTCGTTTTAATCGTTTTTGTTTGTTTTATTTTGTTCGGTTTCCGTTTGTTGCGCTACTATTTGTTGCAGATTTTTAAACCCTTATCGTTCGTTCAATCGTTTCCCCCCTTCCGACCGCGCGGCCTTTTCGTTCCCCATCGCGTTTGACTTTCGGGAGTTCAATAATGTACGCAAACTGGAGCCATTCATTTCCCCTTTTTTATTTCTCTGCCCCTACATCGTTGGATTGTTTTGTCTCTATCAAACCGAGATAACGTTTTTTTCTTTTTAGCAAAACTGATCGAGGTTGAAGTAAAATAAACAAACCCAAATCTTCCCGAACATTTTACACCCCTATTCGGGTCGCCTTCGAACGAAACAAACATATATCACTATTCCTTTGAGATGAGGAGTACAATTAAATTCGCACAGTGTATTGTTACAGAGTAGTGGTAGTAGACAACGGATAGTTTTCCCTGTTCGTACACATTTAACCACGAGCTACCGCTACCAAACGTTTTGGCTAACCATCGTAAACTGCATCGCCAACCGAGAAGCAAAGAGTACATAACGCAAAATCAGTAATGAAAGCGCGCGCGTTCTTCGGTTTGTCTTCTTTTGCCTCTCTCGACGAGCCCCCGGGGGCGCTGTTTCCGTACATACTGGGAAGGGAAGCCCCTTGGAGCCCCTTGTCTGGCCTGCTCAAATAGTCCAATTAAGTTTGTGTTTATTTTACTTTAGTTTGTATTATACACGCTACACGCCCTCTGTCTGCCGGGTAGTCCTTTCGCAGCCCGGGAGAGGAGTTCACCGTGTACGCGTGTTTATTTTTTCCTTTTTTGAAAAACTACAAAAATTCTTTTCAAAATGCACGTTATTTTGTTTGTTACGTTGTTCCACAGACCACCCCATGGGTCTGCTTCCCATTTTCTTCGGGAGCCTCTGCCCGCCCTACTCCATCGTACAATGTATCCCATCAATTTAAATATTTACAAAAGTTTCCGAAGAACGATTTTCCAATCTACTATCCCTCTGGATGTATGCGTGTGTGTGTGTTTGTATGTGATTTTGTTTTCTTCTATTAAATCGAGAGATGCTATCAGTTCATTGTTGAAAGATACCGCAAGAGATAGTCGGGCCCAACTGCACACTTCAGATTCAACTTCGAATGGCTTGTTAGAATTTGATCTTCCCGCGAAACTTCATCCACCTCCCCATCATCAGCGTCGCTAGCAAAACCGAAAAAGGACAAAGCCGGAGAAGATACATCCGGATCTTTACCGGTATTTGCTCCGTCTCTCCCTGTTGCCTGTGTGCGATTGTTGTTTCGGTTTGTATTCGATTTGATTAACATTCTCCACTGTGTTCCTCCCTCCCGCATCAATATGATCTCCCATGTTCGTTCCAATAGATTTGCCCTCCGTACCGTTGCGTCCACCACGTACCTTTCGCACGCACCTTCGCCTTCGAGGCTATCATCCTCCTACTATCCATAATTAATTGTTTGTTTTCTACTTAACTTAATCTTACGCTTAATTTGTTATTTGTTGTATTGTGTTCCGGTGAGAGTGTCTTGTGTGAGCTGTTTCGGGAGCATGACTGTATGTTTGTTTGTTTTTTCTATCATTTTTTCACCACGTTGTATGTTTGTATATTCTTCAGTATGTCCTGCGAGTGGCTGTGTGTGTGTGAAAGAGAGAAAGAGTGTAGTTCCTTTTCTTACGTGTTGTCATACCTTGTACTAAGGATACGTAGCATTTTTTTTGTCTCGTTACTTTTTCACCCTTATCTAGTTCTGTCAGAATTGTTTGCCCAAATCGGACGGGCTGTTCGGCGACCAACATCAGTTTATCTTCTCTTGTTTCGTTCACGTATGTTTTCCTATGTTTCATTATAATTATTTTGTTATTTGTTTGTTTGTTTGTTTGTTTGTATCTTTTACTTATATAATACAAATTTGTAAAACCACACAAACGTTCTACCAATTGCCACCGGCGCTGGCAGCACCCAGCCATTAATCCTTCTCCATATTGTGTCCTGTATCTGTTGCCCGAAATACGATTCGTCGTACCATTTTCCCTGGCTTTCTACGCCATGCCCTTGTCTGATACGGAACGAGAAGCTATTCTACGATCGTTCTGTCGTAAGGGTGAACTGCTTTGTCATAATCCACTCGGGGAAGTAAAAGTTTGAAATAATGATCGGCCAAAAGCTGCTCTCCCATGAACTTTCTCCATTTATTTTACCTGCAAAATTCACCATTATCTGGAAGTGCACGGCAAACAAAAGGCGCGTCATGCAACCCAGGATAATTAATTTTCCGGCTCTTCTACGCTATGCCAAATTGCACACAAACACGACTAGTACAACGACACCGGTGACACGCATGGCGCGACATAAGATCTTTGCTCAAATTTTTCAAATCGCTCCGAAAGTCACATCACATCGCAACGTAAAACATCCTATCCCTACGACGAATCAGCCTGACCCATTCCGTTGGCACTAATCATTATCCCGCTTCCGGAGGAATGAGGACTCTCGCCTTCTTCCTCCAACCCATTTGATCCCGGTTGTCGCTTGTGGAGAAAAAAAAGAAGAAAAATGTCGATGGACGAAAACGAAAATATAATGCACAATCGATATGAATGATTTTTTCTTCCTCGAAACACGAAACGATTTCGCCACCCTTCATCCGAGGCAAGAAGTCAACACGTTACTTTATCATTCCTGTCCATTACCCAAATGGTTTCATTTCCAATTGTGTCGTCTATTTGTTGTTGTATTTTTTGTATATTGCTAGTTGTTGTAGTTGTATTAGGTTGTAGTATTGTTTTTACTGTCAGTAAAACATATTTCCTACTGTTGCTTATCGTACGCCGTACTTATTGTAAAATGCTAATGTTTGATATCCTCCCGATAACCGTCCTGTGGTCGTCGCAGTTCTTCTCACGGATGGAGACATTCCGTAATTGAAAGTCAAAGCCTTTCCTCTGTTTGCTCTTCAACTTCTACCGCTACACGTCTTTCGAGCGACCTTTTCCTTTTGCTCCAACAACAGTGGGCTTCTCCCGCGGGCAGTTGCTTATCGGCATTGTTTAAGAATTTGTTCGCTAGCAAACGGAAACAGAAAACACAACGATGATTATTATTAGTCACTTAAATAACAGCACACTCGCACACACACACACACTAGAATCCACGAATGGTTGGTGCATGTTTAAGGGAAGATGGCGGCAAACCACGACAACGTGGTGCTGTTTGTTGTCCGTCCGTTCGCGGCAGTAGTATGGCTTGTTTGTTGTCATTCGTTATTTATTATTCCCGTGATTTCTGTTTTATTGAACTGTTGTTTAGAGTTGTTTTAGATCTCCCTTAGCTTCCTGGTTGGTTTACTAGTTCCATGTTGTAAACGCTATATAGTTGGTACACCTACGCGCATTCGCTACGCACTGAGATGATTGAGAGTGTGATCTTTTCCTAATGTTTGTTTTCAGGTTTATTATCCTTCGGCCAGTGACAGATCGGCGAACACAATTTGTTTTGTTTCTTTTTTTAAAAGATTCTTCCTAAAGGTGCCGACCGTTTGACCGTAATAGTAATAGTAGTAATAATAGTTGTTGTTGTTTGTTATTGGTTGTCTCTATTAATTATATTCCACAGCTACTATTGATTGATGTTTGCTACTTAAGACCGAGAAGACTGCGTGAACCGTCTTGCCTTACGCCTGCTATTTCGTAATGGTAGTTTAATGCGACCTGGCAGAGATTGGATTTATTGCCTGTGGCGATCGTGAAAAAAACGGACCAATTGCCTTGTCCTCTCCCCCCGCGAAACTTAGATCCAACCCTGTGTAGTTGCACTAGGGTTCTTCTTCGCCCACAAATAGGTGCTCTGTACGGTGTCGCTCGCTCTCCCGCGTTGGTTCCCTCTTTGGTAGCTGCTGTGTCGAAAAACGCCACTCGCTACAACTTGCCGTTCCGTTTGCCTATCGATTCAACCTCAACCCGCTCATCTGGCCGCATTTATTGCCGCCACTTTTCACTTAAGTCGTGTACATGCGTTTCTGTGTGTGTGTGTGGGTGTGTGTGTTGGCGCGCACGAGTCTGTATGTGTTGTCCCTGAGAAGAACTAGCCCGAAAATCCGTCGTTCGCTCTGTAAAATTTATTTTCTTCCGACCATTGCTTCCGTCCCTTATCGAATCCTAACACATATTTGCGCACCTACCAAGTGCTGCGCCTAGCGCCTATTGCGCGCCCACAGCCCAGTGGCGATACCGTGTACACCCTGCGGGCCAAAAAACCGCATACTCCGGGGAGTAGAGGCATGTTGAGAAAATAAACATTCAAACTTAATACACGTATTGCTAACGATTAAAATCACAAAATTGCTTTGAAAAATGTCATTAAGAGTAGGATAATAATAAAAAAATATAATTAAAAGAAAAACGAAACACACAAACACACATATTTGTTTGATTAACCGCGGGGCACGTTCACGTGTGCGCTTCCATTGCTTCCGCAGAAGACGACTTGAAAAAAAAAAAACCAAATGAATAAACGTTCGCCAACGTTTGTGGCACGTGAGCGCTTCCCGCGTCCTAACTAACACAACTATGCAGCCACCCACGAAGCATCCAGCCGCACTCCTTGGCAACACACAGAACAACACCGTCCCGCCGCAGGTTCTGTTTCGTACTGTCCCCTCCTGCTGGATGCGTGTGGCCTACGAACAAACTCTTGTACTATGTATTGCTGCTCCAGTGCCTCTTGCACATCACTAACGAACAAATTCCACAAAATCCGGCACGGCAGCGAAGCTTCCTCTCCCCATAGATGTTCTTTTTTGTGACTAATCAATTGCCACGCAATAACAGCGATCTCTAGCAATCCAACGAGCTTCGGGTGTTTTTTGGGACAAAAGACGGCCTTCCCCGAGCAGCGCTGGGCTGCTACTGTGGTGATGCAGGTAGGATGTGACGATGATTAAAAGATTCCACCACCAAAAGCAGGCGTTACCCTCGCACTCGCGGGTTGCCCTCGCAGGCAGTAGTGAATGGTGCCGTTGTTTGCCGTTGACGTCTCGGCCAGACTCGCCCCAAGACGCCGGCAACCGCCGGTGGCGGTTGTTTATTCATCATCACCAGCAGAACACGGACAGCTCGCCCGAATGTTCGTTGCTGTGCCGCCAGGTGGTCACGGAACGAGCCTTGAGCTAAAACACGAAACAAGAACACGGAAACACATATGAGGGGGTGAGCTGGACGAGTGTATTCCACTCAGTAGAACATTGTGCCGCCTTACCTGCTGCATTTTATCGAAATCTAAACACGGCCTATGGGGTCGCTGCAGTCGCTGATGTTGCTGATGGCGGGACTGACGTCGCCGGGGTGAAACGGCACAGTGGAACATCTTCGCCGGTGGACTGACAGATCGGCTGACGTCCATGTTGGTTACCAGGGAGCCGTGGTGTTCCAGGACGCCGCACGGATCTAGCGAGGGACTACAGGTGCCACCGCCGAGCCGTACCAGGGACGAGGACGACGATAGCGATGACGTCGATGAGGATGATGTGCGTGCGGATGTGGTTGTACTAAGACCGGGTCCGGCACCGCTGCATCCACCGACTGGTTGCGGTTGTTGATTGGTGCCGTTCCGGTGGCTCACCGCAGCGGTCAGTGGACTATCACAGCCAATGGGGCGTCTGCCGAGACCGAATCGAAGGCTACCGGCACCACCGCCAACACCATTGCTTCCACCGGTGCCGTAGAATCCGCTGTTTCCGGAACCGGCCGACAGCAGGAGTCCCGCCCCAGGAGCAACACCCGTCCCGCTTCCCTCGCTCAGTACCAGCGGAGTCGTCGAGCGTTGTATAATATGGCCACGGTGTGGTTTTAAAGCTTCTAGAGGTGGTGACGTGCGGAAATTGACTGGCGCCGAGAGTAGCGCATCTTCCTCCGGGTGTTGCTCCGGATGATGTTGCCGCAGTGAACGATGATGGTGGTGATGTTGATGTTGATGTGAATGCTGATGATGGGCCTGCAGTGGAGTCTGCTGCTGCTGTTGCTGCTCGAGAAGGTAGCGAACCTAGAAAAACGAAAATAAATCATACACGATCAGTCTTCCGTCAATCTCGTGCACGCCGCCGGAGTCGGCGCTTACCTCATCATCCGAATTTTGCGCTAGTGAGCGTTTCCGTTTCTCCAGCAGACTGCTGACACTGGCAAACCGCTTGCCACTTGCCGACGTCACTTTTGCCGCCGGCAGGCCAGAAACCGTCGCCGTCAGTCCCGACAGCTCATCCGAAAAATCGTCCACCGATTCGCTACGCCCAAAGAGGCCTTCCACCCCATCACTGGCTGCGCCACCCAACGGCACAAACTGGCCGCGAACGCCACTACTGTTGCTGCTGCTGGTGTCCATGGCACCGATGGCACTTCCGATGATTGTCGTTGCCGTTGCCATCACCGTCGGTGTGGTCGCCGTCACTAGTGGTCCTCGGTAGTTCTCCTCCTCTTCCTCCTCCTCATCCTCTTCCTCATCTTCTTCCTGCTCGCCCTCGTCATCGTCCTCCTCCACGATCTCCTCGGTGCGATCGTCCTCGTCATCATCCTCGTCCACACCGGCAGCGTGTGGATTGATGACTGCCACACCGATGCCGCCGATGATCACTCCACAACCACCACCATTGCCGTCGCCTCCTATCCTGCTCGGCACACCGCAGACACTGCCAACGTCAATGTCACAGCTCCCCACGACGCCCGCGCCACCGTTGATCACTTCCAGCTCCTCCTCGGAGCTGTTCTGGTCGTACAGCAGCAGGTGCGAAGAGGAGGCTCCTAGGAAGGCAGGCGATTCGGAAGAACAGGCCGTGTCAGTCGGCGAGGCGGTGTCCTGCCGGGAGCTTAAGCCTACGGAGCAGCACGGGAAGACAAAGGAGGCAAACATCAGTTTCACATCATTTTCGAGAGTATGGTTTTCTCATGGGAGAATGTATCGCTCATTTAAACGGCCGATTCAATAAGTTAATTTTTGATGACATATTTCATTGCGAACAAAACCGAACATTTACACTATTTTCGAAGCATAAAAATGATCAGTTTATACTAACTGCGAAAACAAACAAAAAACACCACCCTGGCTCAAACTGTCCATTGATCAAGTTTCAATTTGGAAAACTATCACCCCAGAAATGGCACTTAAAAAAACCCTCACGGAAGCGTACATTTATATCGCACGAGAACCGAAACGCGTCCAATGAGGTAGAGGAGCCCCAATAGACCGCTGACCGTTTAAAGGAGGACAACGAGAAGTTTAGTAGCAGATCATCATACTTGATAACACCTCGTCCCACATGCTGCCTGATTCTGTCACTGGATGTATCACAACACGCGCGATCACGTCAACCTATTTGTTCACGTTTAACGTCTTGGTACGGCGAAACACAATCACACCGCACCACCGTCGATTATTATCTGCTGCACTGGGTAGCCCCTTCTTTTCTTATCTGCGTTTTCTTAATGCTGGTTTCTTCTTGGACACACTCCGATCGCACGCTGGAACGACACGCATTCAGATTCAGATCAAGATCTTCCGGCGTAATGAGATACTCGCGGGTAATGACAACCCTTAGGTACCTTCACGGAGCACGTATGTCGCTACTGCCACCACTGGGAGCGAGCTTTGCGTTACCGGTGTTGTGTCCAGACCATTTGTCGCCTTCAGAACCTTCTGCCGTACTGCTTTTATAGATGAACAACATCTCGTCTGAGGTGGCCCGAACACGAACAGTCAGACAAACACTGACATACATGGTCGGGACGGGCGAACCTTACAAATACTGGTGCGCACGCAACCCGCGACTCCGCGGGGCGGACAGCAGACCACCACCGACGCGCGTCAGCCGACACATGCGCCCAGTCCCGCGAGTATATTCGCTTGCCTTCGCGTGTGTGGGGATCTCGCGGATGCTTAGTAGACTATGCCGGTGCGATGCCGGCACCTGCCGGTGTGTTAGTGCAACTGCAGATCGACCGCGGCCAGCGAAACGAACAGCTGACTCGACTTCTCGCGCACCAAACTATTCTACGACGGGTTGTCGCTCCACGACACTGCCAACATTGAGGACACATCGTAGTGGTGGTCGTCACTGTGTAACACATTCATTCAACCGCACGATGCATTTCTGTCTTCTCCCGGGACACACACGCGCACCCCCAGAGGAAGAGCGACGGCGAAAAATAAATCGCGAATTAATGACATTCCCTTGGCACGAAACGACTGCTCGTGATGATGCACCTCCAAGATGGTGTGGAGATGCATCAGTTAAGGCAAAATTGGGCCTCAAGTTGTTTGCTTGAAAAAGAAAAAACCAAAGTACTTTACTTCAACCGGGAATATTGGCCCCGTGGCGGAATCAATACGTCCACCAGATTTACCTCCTTCAAGACATTAGTGGGTGGTATGGGGGCGAACACTTATTCACAAGCATTTTGTCGCCAGCGGGTCTCTTGAGAGTTGAAGATTTCGGTTTTATTTTGCGGAATTCTTTTTTCTTTCTCTCTAGCATAATTATCGATTAAAATTGCCACCCCGTTGGTGCTATCTTTATCACCATCGCGCACGGGTTTATCAGCCAACACCGCCAGCAAAGGAAGTTACTGTGTGCCGCAGAAATTGGAACACAGAGAAAGAAAAAAACCCGCCTGAGTTCGCCCCGCTACGGCTCGATAGCGATGGGATCTGATAAGGAACGTGTAATCAATGCAAGCTGTCCGCTTTTCGGAGCAAACTGCTCATACAACACGTTGCAAAAATCACAACAACAAAAAAACACAGCAACAAAATCATGCTAGTGGATGGAACGCACATGTTTGCGACGAAGGACAATATTTACTTTCGTCAGTATGTTTCGGATTCCCGCCGTACCGTGCCAACCACTTTCGGTGTTCTGTGGACCGAAAATTTAAACAAGAAGTAACAAACTGCAACAATGTTGCAGTTCGCTTACGGGCAGACGGCAGCTACATCCATAACTACTTTTGTCCAATTAGAGCATAGCGTTCCCGTGCTAAAGTAGCATTACAACTCCACGTAGATTGTGGGGGGGGGGGGGGGGGGGGTGGAGAAGGTTCTCCAGTCCTCCGCAGGGTTCATAGAACGCAAGGTCTCGTCCATATCTCGCGTGTTTTCCCCGAGCGCAAAAAAAACCAAACCAAAACAACAACGTGTTCACAAAATTCGTTCCCATTTCGGTTCGTTGCATCGGCTGCACGCTTTGCTCGCCAGGAACAAACGGAGAAATGCGCCCCTCATTGGAATAGCAAAACGGCACTAACGGGGAAGTCACTAGAGGGTTCGCGGTGTGCTGGATGTCACGTGTGCAAAAATCGCGTGCCACCGGAAGACACTTCTGTTCCGAGTGAAATTTTAACCATTGGCACTTGCTATATTACACATCACTCGCGAAAACATAAAACCGACCGCTTGCCGGGCCGCACATCTTACCCGTGCATGGCTCCATGATGCTCTCCCGAGGACAATGGGCTCGAGGGCCAGGACACTAGGAATCAAGCGGGGGGAACAAACAAACGAAAGACACTCCGTCATGCCAGCTGCTGCTGCTGCTGCTGCGTGAATCGAAACGTGTCAGCGACCGAGAAGGAAAAAGAACGGGAAGAACTGCTGGTCGTAATGGCGCGGGGCGTCACAGTTCTGCCAGCTGTAAGAAGTAATACTTTGTTGCAACAATCACCCTGCCAGCGAGGGAGGAGAAAACTAGCTGAGGGAAACGTGAATCGCAGGGTTGCCTGGCAGGTTTCATGAGCCGCGCCATGCCCGGAGGACATCACCCAGCGGGGCAATTTTACCATCCCCGTTCACGTGACACCAAACGGCATTCCAAAAACCGATCCAACAAACGAGCGATTACCACGGGCCCAATGGGAAACGGGAGCAAACACTCCGAAAGTAAGCCCTCAAAACCCCCCATTTACTGCGGGTGCATTTCTCGGCGTGGGTCCCTTTCTGCGGTAATGCACCTATCGCGGCCTCATATCCCCCATACCCTCGGGAAAGGGCGCTGTAATGTAGCGATTCGCAACATTGTTGCAGAGACCGCGTGGCTCTCTGGCTGGCTGGCTGGCTGGGTGACTGTCTGTCTGTCTGCTTGTCTGTTTGTCAGCCGCACGCTCCGTTGGCCGGCGATGCGTATCGTTTGCTGCGTGGCCTCCATTCCAACCATCATCCCGGAGAGTGCCAGCCTACTGGCCCGGCAGTAACGACCCCCGTTGCAGTAATGCTCATGGTTCGTTTCTGAGGTTTCGGTACACGGATGCGTTCTGTTGCATTACTTTGCACGTTTCGCTGCACGCCGTTTTGGGTGGCAGCCGGCACAGCCACGATTATGCCCTTTTCCGCAGCCAATTCCCGACGATGCGGAACATCGCAGCAGTTGTGCGCGTTCTGTGACATCTAAAAACGGTTTCCTAATTCCGATTACTTCGCATACTCAGTAACGTTCCAGTCAGTCCCATGCTGGTGGTTGTCAATTGACACCAGCCCAGCCCACGCTCCGGAGACGTCCAGGTCCAGCAGATTTCCACTGTTAGCAGTAATTTCCTAGGAGAAGATATGTTGTTTTTTTTTGTTCGCCAGATTGTATGCCCCTGACACATTGTTAACTTTACAAACAACTGCCAGTAACACCGCCGTTTCCGTTTCGTGCATATGGCAATCGTCGTTGGAACGCCGCACTGAAAATGGGAAAATGGTTCGGCTCGGGCCCGTCAAACACACACTGTAAGCGCATCCCAAAACTGACCCCGAGTCCTGGGACCAGGCGCGCTCTGACAGTGAATTAATCGTTGCCTCGTTGCCAACCACACAGTGATGCGCACCATTTGCACTTGTGCGGACTCGCTCCTGCTAATCGCATCCAGCTGACAAAAAGAAGCGAAGCCAATTAAATCTGTCCAAAACCGCAACACACACACACCAAAGCCCCGTGCCATTGCCAGGGCGAGAATTTCAGAGTGTGGCAATTTGAGGGTTTCCAAGGAACGGAAACAAACCGACAAATAAGAGAAAAACTATTATTTTCATGACAAATCAGTACGTACATTTATCCAATAAACATTGTTTAGTTTTCAGTTGACTTCTTTTCAGAGGAATGGTCGATGGTTTACATCTTCTTCAATTTCATATGTATGTTGCTTTAGAGGTCCCTGGCCTTCATAATATTTTATACGAAATTATCTCTAGTTCGGATACATCC
Organism: Anopheles atroparvus; assembly: GCA_914969975.1. Lineage (NCBI taxonomy): Eukaryota > Metazoa > Arthropoda > Insecta > Diptera > Culicidae > Anopheles > Anopheles atroparvus. The sequence continues at coordinate 23,629,002 of CAJZCY010000003.1, forward strand.
ATGCTACTACTAGAGTCTCGAAACTCTGTTCTAGGTATATTTACAGCGTCCAGCGAATCTTTCCGCAGTTCCTGTCATTAACGATGTTGCTCATTTCACTTGCTCCAGCTAACGCACTGCAGTTTGACCTTGCACTTTCATAATTTTGTGTACGGCTTAACGTTAAGTTTATTTTCGAAGTAATACCCATCGAATACTTTCATCTTAGAAATTATGTCTGCAGAGGACAACTACTGCGACGAGAATTTCTCCACCATCGCCTTTCGATTTCAATTTCCAAAACTCCAATCACTGGAATTGCATCACCCTACTCCGTTTCTTTGTCATCCAGTTGATCAACCCATTGAGATTTGTTGAGTAACATTGATGTAGCGTTCGAAAATAAGAGACCTTTCAAATACCTCACCATGCATATGCATGTCGGACGAAGTAGCAAAAAGAAAAAAAAAAAACAAATGCTCCCGTGATGTAAATGATAAAGCAAACTAGGCTCCCGTTTTTTTCTAAACAATTAAATTAGCTGCAATGGATCGCGCAATTTAATAGCTTTGTTTTGCTTCCCTTCTTAGTCTTCCCGCATTTAGTAGTGGGCTCGCCCCACATAAGGTACTGGCATCACTGCGCTTTCCCTGTTCCGGGGGGAGGCACTTTCCTCTTCCGCCGTATGCACTTACACGTTGCACACACTGCAGTCGGGTTCGGATGCGCCTGCCCCTCTGCCCGACCTTGAATGAGTGCAATGCACCTAGCCCAACTTTGTTGCAACTTGGCTGACGCAACGGGCCAACGCCATGTCAACGTGAGCGCTCCTACTAATGGTCGGCGACCGGAAGTGTGCATGTGTGAGTGCGGGGGAAACTACGCTTAGACGATTAGTTTACTTAGCCCCCACCCCGATGAGCTCGCGCTTCCCCTTAACGTTGATGGTGGTGGTTGTCCTAGCCTATGGACCGATTATAAATAGTCTAGCTCGGACAAAGTAGGAAAAAAACAGGAAACCAGCCGCGATCCCCACCCTTTTCTTGTGCTCCCACGGGATACTCCATAGAAAACGCGGACGGTGGTGTTAGATGAACTCGCACTCGACGCTACACAAACTGACAAGAAAAATCCCTAACACCATAAAGGCACTATTTCATGACATGGAATCCATTTCCGCCGGCATACAGGACAACCGTCTCGCCTCCTCCCCTCTCCGATGGACCGATGCCACCGGTTTGTCAGCTCACGTGTACCAACACACATGCCAACATTCGGACGAGGCGCGCCTTCAACCAAAGGCCTTAGTTCATCCGCAAGCAACTACGGAAGATCGAGCGGGTTGTAAAAAAGTAGTTTGCATTTTTGCTTCTCAGCTTTTTGATTATGGATCAAGCGAGATGGTTTTTTTTTTCTTCTAAAATTGGAGTGGTCTTCCACAACCCTTCCTATAACATTCAACGAAAAGGGGTTCCGCAGAAGGGTACATCGATCGATCCCATTCCACTGGCCCATAGTCGATCAACCAACTCTTGTCCACACCTAGCCCGAGAGTGAAATAATCGGTAATCGAACCTGGTCCCTCGGCAGCGAGCAACCTTCTTCTTGCCTCCCACCCCCACTGTTGTAGAGGAAAGATGTACAGAGCGGCGTCATGTCGAGTACTGTTTCATAATTCAGCCATAAGTTTCGCAGCTGTTGTTCCGTGCCGCGACTTTCTCTGGCTCACCTCCGCCCGAGCCGTTCTCGGTTAGATGAGATCATCATCGTTGTAATAAAACACAGCTAGGTATTTGCTGTGTACCAACCACCACCTCCTCCTCTGCCAGGTTTTGGATAGTTCGGTTTTCCGCTCGTAAAGTGCAGCTTAATGGCCACAAATGATCGACGGCGATGAAAGTCAATTGTGGGGTAATTTTCCAAACTGTTGGGTTAGGGAATATGGGCGAACAACTAAAAATAGTTGTTGGTCCGCTGCACGTCCACTCGAAAACCGCAGAGTAGTGCCCCCCAAACCCCCTTACCCTGAGATAAAGAAACGGAGTAAGGAAAAAAGCAAAGACGACCCATAATCGTTATTTTACAGCCGTTATTTGGCGCTGCGGACAGGTACAGGGCTTTTGCAGCAGGGTCGTAAAGCGAATGTGCTGTAAAACCATGTCGTGCCTTTAGCGGGGGCTATTTTTGGACCAACTTCTAGGTTTTGTTCTTGCTGCAAAAGTGTATCTAAGATTGCGAAATGTGTAGTAAACAAGGTTAATCAAATCGCTTAAAAGCGAAGGTAGTTAAAAAAGCCCATCTGTTACGGTATCAGGGCGTCAGCAAAGCTTCAGAGCAAAGCAAAAATAGGGATAAAATTCTTCCACACCTGTTGCACCTGCCCCGCCTTCCTTTGAACTAACAAGGCTAAGAAGTTCCAACAAAAGATCAAGAAAAAAACGATGAGCACCAGCTGAAATATTTTGTTGCTATTTTCTAACATTTTTTTGTGGAACAACTGCATCGTGTCCGAGTAGCACAGCACACAAGGATCGTACACGCCTCTTCTTTCAACAGCCCGACGCTCAGCATACTTTATGTTTCCTTTTTTTTGTTATCTGTCTCTCTTTTTCCGACCGCTTATAACAATCGTCTTCGATCGTTTCAGGATTCCGGTGCGGATCCGGCAACGTATCGGCCATAAAACCGTCGACGGCGCGGGCTCTGCTTGCCCGAGCGACCGAGGCAAGTTGATTTTTTTCTTCTTCGTGAACAATCGCCGGCGGAACCCGCGTGTGAGCGATGCGGGGAGAAGACAGGCGCGACTAGAAGCAGCAAGACAGTTTCGCTACAGAACGGGACGTGGGACGATCACAGCAACGGAAGGCGGGGAAGAGACAGTGGGGGACAGTGATGGCAGTGATCTCCCGGACAAAATAGCAATCGTATTCAAATGTCAAAGTATTTATATCGTGCTTCACTGCGTTTGATACGTGACGAGATCAATTCTTTGGAGGAATGGAGCGAATATTGGCAAACACCAAAACTTACAAAAAAAAATGGGAAAGCCCCGAAGGTTAGCGCGAACGGAAAAATAAAATTAAGTAATACCGAGCATAGAGGCGCATTGGTGGTGGTACTTGCTAGCTTCCTTTTTTCGCTGCCGATGGAAAACCAAAATGGCAGCAGACTGGAACGGAAAATTTCCATCTTTCTTCTCCCAGGGACGCCCCGAGGTGCATTCGAATGGAAACATGTACAACCAAACAAGGGCAACGCAGCGACAGTGAAAGTGTCTGAAAGTCTTCTATTAGTCTTGCCCTCTCCCTACCCTCTCCCGCTGGATGTTTAGCATTTCTACCTCGTTTGTGTGCTTTCAACGCAGGCGATCGAATAATGCCCCACGCTCGACTGGTCTCGCTTGTTGAAGGAGGATAGGTTTTCGAGTGCTCCAAAAAGTTGGATGTTCCACGATTCGGGCCTGTGGAATGTGGCTAGCACGAACATTCGCCGAATTCCAAATTTATCCACCAGCGGATTATTGAGCTGAAAACGAAAAGCACCTCACAATGCGTTGTTTGGTTCCGAGCAATCGTTGGCCCACGTCCCCAAATACTTGGGCGTATTTTGTGTCTTTCTTTTATCTCTAAATGTCCCACCCTTTCCTCCCACAGAAATAGACGGCTGGTGCACATCCCTAATAACAAAACACCACCTTGACTGCATCCCAAGGCAACTTTCTCCGAAGATCCTGACTGTGATCTCCTTGGACCGAAGTTAGTGGAGTAGGAAATAATCATCATCACCGTCAACGTCATTCGACCGGCGAAACTATCGGCCAGCATAAGCTAACAGCAACGGTCGGGCCCCGCAGCAGCGAGCAGCCCGACATTCAGAATGCAAATATTGCAACCTCCTGCTCTTCCTCCTCCTCTGTGTCAACCCCCGCATCGCACTCTGGAATCTTGTTTATCGATGTATGTAAATTTTTGCGCGAGATACGACGCCGTCGCCTACGAGAGATCCGCACAACCCTCCCCCTTCACCCATGAGCTTTCCTCGCCCTTACACTATACTATGCTCTTCTCCACCTCACCTCATTGCCGGCAGCGTCGAGCGCGAGGTTTACGAACGCGTTCAAGGTTAACTTTTCGCGAAACTATCTCGTCTAGTGAAGGGAGATAGGGGAGGAAGGCTTGCTGTGAGTTGAGACAAGGGCAGGATTGTGCAGGTGGCGGAGCACTAGGGGTGCAAAATGAAAGAAACACACACACGCACACATATCCGCTAGTAGTGAGTAGTGTGCACTAACTCATGACAATCATAGTGCAACACAGGCGAAGCGAGCCGTGCGTCAAGTCGATTTGTTTGACTAGGCGACAGTGGCCCAGATCATGCTCCCCCGGCCCTTGGTGGTGGGAGCGTGTGGTAGTGAGTGGTGCGATTGTACAGCTACACAGCCCTTGGCAACCCCTTCGGGGACTCTGTATATATGGCCCCGTTGAGCATTCCTGCCGGCAGTCTGTATGTTCCCTAGGGGGGTGTGTTCCAGGAATCGAGTTCCGGGAAGCTTCCAGAACTTACAGGCTTAGGAAACGGGCGCTCTGCGGCAGCGAGGTAACGACAGTGACGATTATCTAATAGCTCGCGAGCGTTCCCGTCCAGTATACAACCACGACTCCACGGACCGTTTCCGTACACAGAAATGTAGGATTTTATTTTTTCAGCGACCCGAGAGTCTGATTTAGCCAAGACCTGTCCATACCCGAATTTACGTACATATACCTTCCCACCACCTCGACATGCGAGGGATGATGGAAATTTCCTTTCACATTTTGGAGCACAGTTCTTATCGCCCTCGCCTCGGCGCGGCTCCGACGGCATTCGTTGTTGCTGAAAATGTTGCTCGAAATTTCATCAGCTGTTCTCCACCAGCGCGCTATCGTCACAAACAACAACCGTCTGGGCCAGCATTACCGTCGTGAGATTCCCTTATCTATAAAAGGTCCACCAAACCTTCCAACCAACCGATCATCGGAGATTGTTCCCCGGTGTGTGGCGTTGACTAAAACACATTCAACGGAAGCATTACTGGTCTAGCTGCTCACGCGAGCCACCGCACGGGAGTGTCCATATGCAATCATTCAAAACAAGCATGTTTGGGGAGAACAAAACGAATCCGTTCAATGTATCACACCGCGCCGCGGATGATCGGACCGAAACAAACAACCCCACAATTGAGGTGGCCCGACCGCGCTGGCTTTACTATGATGCGATGGGGCTTATCGGGCCGGCAATCTTATCGGTGGCACCCGAGAACACCCTCCGAAGGCGAAGACGGCCAAGGGAAGAAGAACTGCTGCTCGGTCTATATTTACCCCGCTATGAGCCGCTGGTTTACGATGGACGAATGCGAGTAAACAGCGCGCGTAAGTCGCCCGACCAGGCAGCGCTCGGAAGACTATCGTGGAGTGATCTGCTTCCTTGAACCTGGCCTAGCACAACTTATTTTATTTTTTGCATTCGCGTTTGAAACTTGGGGGCCCGTCTGCGTGTGTGTGCCCAGTAACGCAGCACCAGGACTGACGGAGCCCTGGGAGGATGGAGTGAATGAGTGGAGGAGCACGGAGCGGTTGCGGGGCCATCGGACCACCTTTTATTCTACCGTCTATCTGCGGATATGATCCACAAGGATTAAGGGACCTGAATAGACCATTGCCACTACTCGGGTGGGATCATTTCCATTCAAGCTTCCAATATTCGCGATAGGCCGGAAGGTCAACGGTTCTTTTCAACATTGCAGAACAGATAAACGGAACTGTGTAAGCTACCACGCTGTTCAAAAAGTGTTTGCTCCCTTGGCCCTCCAGACAAGCGAGCATAGGTCAACCGAACGTCAACAGTGTTAATTGATAGATAAGTCACAACCTGTTTGTCAGCTTCTTATCGCGAACAGCTATTGATACCGTGGACGGGTGACTCGGGTTAGCTGCAAAAGCTTGCTTGGGTATGGCAAACAGACGCCTGCCGCCGGCGATCTTCCCGTGAACAGATAGAGCACCCGCATCGTCAGGTTATCATCACCGGGAGGGAGGGATTACATATTCGCGTAGGTTGATGAAGTACTTTTTTGCAAATAAATTAAGAGACAAACAACTTGTACTGCAAACAGTGCAAAACACGGCTCGCGCGGCTGGGGAGCGGCTGGCGAAAACAGCTGTTGAAACTTGCCGTGACGCGTCGACGATACTAGTAAATACGAGAAAAACAACCTTCCATCATGTTCAGATGGCGGTCGGAAGGGGAACACAGTGACACCACGAAGACAACGCATGGTATGATGATCGTCATCGCGATCGTGACACCCTCTTGTGTAATTCGTTCCAAACTCGGTGTTTTCGAACCCAATCAGAATAAACTCGCTGAATTCCATTCCATGATTCGTTACCGTGTAAGAATTGAACCGATCCATTTTGAGCAAACTTAAGCACAGTCAAAAGAGAGCGTTGAAAATGATTAAGAGCATCTCGGTCCCTTTGGCTACTCACAGTGATTCATTATTTTACGGTTTACTAACATAAGAAAATCTAGCATTACAATACGACCACCATGCAAATATATAACAGAAATAAATTAACTTACAAACACCAACACGGCATCGGGCCGTTGTTTTATGTAACATTGATGGCATTCAAAATCCAAGATAGTGGAATTTAAAAAAACAATTTTTTTTCAAAGTACAGATTAAGAAACACTCATCCTGAGCGTCAAAAAGCAAGTCGACATATTTTCCCAACAACTTGGCCTCCCCATCATCTTTGATCTAGAAGACAAAGCGTTGATCAGCTGTTGATGTGCGTTCAGGGACCGGAAATTGTCTACCGTGATGCTCAAGGGCACGTTCCGACACGCGGGCAGAGAAATGTATCCATCGTCCGGCACGCTTATCACAGAACAGCTGATTTGGTGCCGTACGCTCGTATGGATGCCCAGCATTGGAAAGGACGGCACGAAGATCACAAGGTGGAAGGAAACACATCTCAGCGCGGGTTGTTGGCATACGAGTTAGCAGTTCGGTCCACTTCCTACCTGACTATATCTTATAGCGGCGTAAAGCCGTAACGTCATCAACGTTTATTTATAGACCTTTACAACGGATTAGTTAGCGAGTGACTCTTAACCGAGGAAGGTTGCTGGGAAAAGAAAGAAGGCCTAGCGTACTGACAAATTTATGCAAAATGTTGTTTTAACGTTCAGAGCCAATAACGCAGATGCTTTCTTTTGCTATTCTTTCTTTCTTTTGCTTTTTTTTTCTTTCTTTTGCAAAGAAATAATCTTTCTACAATGCTGATTGATCAAAAGCATACAAATTTAGCACACATCAGCATCAATCATTTCCATTCAATGTCCCTTGCGCATTACTTTGTATTTTAAAATCCAATCCGATCAGAGGGAAATCAACCAATTGAGCGGAAAACCAATTGGCCATTTGTCGCAAAAAATAACCCTTCCGAAAATGGTACCCCAAACTCCAAGCAATATGAACAAAAATATCGCATTTGCGTCACCACTGCTGCAGTCGATGAGCAGCGCGGCTCGTCAATTATTGACCAATGCAATCAGCACGTTACTTATGGACCCAATCAAATCAATCGGAAAACATACATTCACTGGAGCAGAATGTGCTAATCGCGGTGCATGTTGTAACATTATTTGCATCCCCCCCATCCAGCCACATCGCAAATCTCCGTCAATCAAACTGCTCCATTGTTGATCGCGTGTGCAACAACTTCCGTGCAACGGTTGGTAAAAACTGGGCGGTTCAAAGGAAAAGGACAACAGTCCGGGCATTTGGCAACATTTGGCCAAATTTGTGTAACCCTTTCCACTCACCCTTGGCCGCTGCCACACGCTGGAGCATCGCTTCTCGCTAACTTTTGCAATAAAGAAAGGTTTGAGCGCCCGATTTACTTTTGGTTGAAAGAAACACACACAAAAAAAAGTCTTGGCACTGTAACAAATTGTAACACAAAGGCACAAAGAGAGAGAGCCAACAAGCGCACGCGGTCGAATTGGAAAATGGAATATAAATTGTCCGTTTGACGGAAAAGGCTGCAACTTTGTTACGCATTATGATAAGAAGGATAAGGGGTGACGGCTTGGGCGAAGGGTCCTTTCCGCTCGCCATTGGTCACGAAATTAATGTGACCACTCGCCGTTTGACCGCTGACCCATCGACGGTAATTTCATTGGCGCCCGGAAATTGTTCCGACTTCCAGCCGTTGCGGCGTCAACGGCGGCGGCGACGACGACGCCGATGACGACGCCGACGACTTGAGGCTTAATGGGTCCCTTTCGTTCACCACGCAGGCCCTCGGTCGTAATGACGATGGATGGAAATGATGTGCCGCTTTTTTAATGCCCGCACCCTCATGAAAATTGAGCATCCTTAAAGGATTTTTATCTTTGCGTGGTGTGCATGCCTTTTCCCATTTTTATTTTTTTTTTTAGTTTTGTCGTTCCATTGTCTCTCCGCCATCAATTCAATGCACGCAATTTCCGCTGATTTACCGAGCGCGACCGAAGGTTTATCCGATTATGCCCGTATAAGTGATTAATCCACGATTTCGACGTTCATTATGATAAGTGTTGCAGTTGCAGTCCGCACCGATAAGCGAGCAGGATGGAAAGCATTCGGTTTTGGGCAGCTCGGAGCTTTGAATAATGCGCCGTGCGAATTTGCATGAGGTTAATTTGAATGGACATAATTTTTCATATCAATATGCAGAGATCGGGCGGATGAGAAGCTCATTTTGCAGCCGAAATCGTTTAATGAGATTTTCGCTTCCGATGGCAAATAAAGGGTTGCTACTATAGATTAAATGAAACCGTTTTTCGGAAGCAAAATCTACTGACTTGCTCGGAAAAAAATTATAGACACTTACACATCATCTTGAACGTAAGCATAATGATGTTTCGCCCCTACCAACCGACAATCCGTTCATTGCGTTTTGACGGAATTGCCCCTCCGTTTCATCGTCCTTGAGCGGGGCATGCGTCCGAAAGGACCATTTTCTTCCTCAACTGTGTGGGAGGTTGATCGTCAGGTGAACGCTCGGTTCTAACCGGCATCGCCGCTATCGTAGAGCGCTTCGTGGAAAGGACTGCATCAGCTCAGCTCATACCGCCCACATAAACGGTGTGCACGTACCACCGGGCGATTGCAACAATGTAGCAGCTGCAGCCCGAAGGGAACACCCGACACCAGTTGCCTCGCTGGTAGCCCGTGATTTTTCCAAGGGCATACTTAGTAAAACGCAAGTCTGACTTCCGCCCATTCGCGGAAAAGTAAACCTCACCCTGGTGCTCCGGGGCAAACGGGCGATACCGATTCGGGCGCCGCCATCCGCACAAGATGGCCATCGACATCGACGGGCGCATACATATTTCATTAGTCTTCGATTTTATTACATCAACGGTGGTCGTTTGCCGAGCTGACAGCCAATCCAGCCGAAAGAGGCTATAAAGTTTCGCTCCTTTCGATCCATCCGGAGCCACGGAAAAAATAAAACAAATAAACATAATTTTGCATATTCTGTGTTTGCATAGTTTTTCATTTTGGAGCAGAATGTCGCTAGGATTTCATACGGCAAAACATACAAGTGTCTCTTCTAAACCAGCTGCGTTGGGCCTGGCACATAGCATCGAGATGAAGCGGTTCATGTTAGTAGAATCAACAAAGTTGCTGTTGGGAAAAATTGTGATCAGCCAAGCGCAGACAAAATTTTGCACAGAACAAACTCATAATTGTCATGGAATATTGACGGCACATATTTTCCTTCAACGGGTAATCAAGACAAGTTTGTCCGTATGCTGGAAAAGCAAAATATTTCCACTTCGACGGTTCACATACCGATGCATCATTTGCTCACTATGAGCAGCGTACAAATAGAAAGTCAGTTCCAAAAAGCTGGATGCAAAGTTCCACAGAACGAGCCCTTGTGTCATCGTCGGCAAGATGTAACGTAACAAGTAACCAGCCAATTTACTTCGACAGGCCCTTCGTTAACAGCACTCGCACGTATTCTAAGACCTAGAGGAGCTACCGTGGGATAGAGGCTATCATAGTAACATTTATTTCCTCTCGGTAAACAGCCCCCATCATATTTGCCGTTCGGAGGAAAGGCAACAAACGTTGGCGTTGCGTTTGCAATACAATGTTGCGCTGGACGGAAAAATCGGTGATCCGAAAATTGTCATTAGACGGATGGAATTTTCTGTTTGAATTGCTCATCAAACATTCAACCGCAATCAACCGTCAACCCGCCTGCGCCTGTCAGTCAATCAAGCCCGTCAGTCGGTTGGACAGTAATTTGGTTGCCCGAATGTCCTTGCACGTCGTCTCGGTGTCCTGCTGCAAGAACTTACATTTCAAACCAGCCCACTGGCTATTCAAACTTAAAGGCACGAACGCACCGAACCGACCCGTAACGAGCTTCACCAGTTTCTGAGGCTCGTGTGATGCTCCCCATTTTTTGCTTCTGGAAAAATGATCCGCCTCTGCATGTTTATGAGCAGTGAATGTAGCGCGCTTTTCTTCCGTAATCCTCGACAAATTTATTTAACTTTTCTCCACCCCGTCCCCTTCCCTGATTTCTTTCTGCATTTTCGAGCGTTCGGTATGTCTCGTTCTTCCGAGCGTCGGTGAAACAAACGCCCTTCGCCCAGCGAGAAAACCATCGCCGTTTCGCGTGCCGGTGAGGCGATAAAAATTAAACCATAAACTTTTTACTGCCACAGCACCGACACCGGGCAAAGCCAGCGGAATCTGGACGCAAAATGTTGCATTCGGTGTCTTTCGAGAGTCGAAAAGCTAAAGGGCCTACGTTTGTATATCTTGCAATAATTTTTTCCTCTTTCTTTTTCTCGGTTTTTAGCACCCGAGCTCACTTTCCACACCAAATCTTTTCCGTTACTCGCTCCGGTGTTCACGGGGAAAAAAGCTCTAGTTTTTGGGGCCGTGTTTTGCGCCCCCTGGGCCTGGCGGAAATTGTCGGTGAGAGAACATGCTCTGACCTTCGGCCTACGGAAGCATACTTATACATAACGCAAAAGTTTGCGCATTTTACGATCGAAAACTTCGGGGCCGCTGTCGCTATACTCCAACTTCCAAAATCCAGCGAATGGAACACTCGCGTCTGCAGATAGCACAAACAAAAGCCAGAAAATCAAAAGAGGAAAAATAGAGAGCCAGCAGGATAACTGGTATCAAACGAATCGAAGCACCGGAAGTCTCGGGAGGCTAGAGGAAAAAAAGAGGTTCTCCGGAAACGCGCATAGTGTCCACACATATTGAACCGTGGGCGTGTCGGAGAGGGGGGAAATTTAATTAACTTTTGGTCAAATTCTTGACCAGCTTTGCCCAGCGCACGGGGACAAACGTTTCCTGCACAGCTGTTTGCATTCCCAGGAGAGCGATTCGACAGCTAAGTGTTCGTCTTGTCTGCGGTCGCCGTGTGTGCCTGAGGTGTGGCTCGCTCCACAAACGAGGAACAATTTCGTGGGGCTAATTTCTTTTTTAATGTTTCCTTTTTTTTGTAGAGATAGTTGGTAGTATAATAAGCAATGACAACTTAACGAAGTACAACGAGTTTTCTTTCGAGCTAAAAGAACGTACACGACTTCGGAGGTACGTTGGGTGTGTAAGAAAAAGAAAATGAAACACTCGGGCAAAACAAGGGCAAAAATTGAATCAATTAAGCATGAATCAAAGCCAAAGCATCGTCGACAGGCTGGAGGAAGAAACAAACAAAATAAAAAATAGGGAGGCTGATGCAAACAACCATCTCTTTTAATTATTCAACGGCAAATGTTCATTTAACATCGTTTTCCCACATTGTTTCAACATTCATGGCACATTGTGCCTTCGTGGGAGGAGGCGTTCCTTCGTCGCCAAACGAAACAAAAAAAAAACCCCCCCTCCTACAACGACAGGAAACGTGTGAACATCAAAGCGAAAAGCCGTCGTTTGCTGGGGGGAGTAGAATAAGGAGAAAAGGAAAAGGAGCACTGTAGAAAATACAATTTCGTGACTAAGCTCCGCCGTCTATTGTAGAGTGAGTAGAAAATGCTGCCCGGCCAGCTCGTCAGCAGGAAACGGACTGGGAAGGGATGTAATTGATATTAATTAAATAATTTAGTCCCGCTTCCTTGCCAATCGGTGGTAACTTGTGCACCATTAAAAATGATACACTAAAAAGGAAGGAAAAAATTCACATGTATCACTTATGGCTTTATCGATACTTATGAGTGCCAGTGTCCAGGAACAACAAGGTAATACCCTCGATGGAGGCGCCTGGTTGTTGGACACTTTTTTTTCGAACTTCCCAGGACGTAGTTCAAAATATTTTCCTGGTGCCATTCGTTCCCAAAAATGGTGCAAACGGAACCGATCGGAGAGTCCTGCACGAGTATTGTATCAAGGAATTCGAGCAAGAGGAGCAAGGTATCTGGCGGGTTTTTTTGTTTGTACGCAACAGCCAAAGAGAAGACGATATGCTACCGATGATGGTGATACTCGTAACGCAACCATCGAGCCGGTTCAACCGGGTGCTCCGTTCGTTCAACCTTGCGCAACGCGCGTACTTGCGACCGCGAAAATCATCAAACCGTCACCGTCATCATCATGTACCTTTCTTCCCTGGTGGTTACTTGGAGAGCGGGCCGGGGACGGGTGTGGAAGGGCCGGAGAGGGAAAAACAACACCTCCCAGGTTTTATCGTTTCTGTACCCGGAATATCGAGTCTATTTTTGGATGTGAACCCTTCTCCTCGCCAACCACGCTTCGGTTCCCGCTTCCCCCGATCCGGGTACAGCAAATTCGTTCGACAAATTGACGACTGCTTCCAAATCTTCCTCCGTCCCGTCGACCAGCACCCCGGAATGGGATCCGGGAGTAGTTACCCACGATATCGCTCGTGTTGGAAAAAAAGAAACCCTGATTCTCGGTAGCAACCTTTTTTTCTCTTAATCCACTATCGACTCGTGGGTTGACCGGACGGAACGAAGCAGAAGAGAGTGCCCCGCGTTCGTCCCATCCGAAACCAAAAGGGGAAAATTTGCTGAAGCGGGAGGGCATTTGTTTGGCTCCTTGCGTGCTCCTGCTCCTTCGCCCCCCTCCCGCCCGAAAGGAATGTGTTTACGATCTGGCGCACCAAAATACCAATAACAACTGCGATTTCTTTCCGAGCGCCAGCCCCGCGGGTCGGTAAGAAAAAGAAAAAAAAAACAAAGCACCAAGAGCGCGTACACACATTTCGACTGCCTGGCTGGCTCGTGCAAGACGAACACGAGAAGGTACGGTTGTACAGTTTTGGCTGGGGCCGATGATGCTTTTCGGGAATCCCGGTCACCCGCTCCCCTTCTGGCTGCCGCGCACACATTCCAACGTGGCGAGAGATACACCAAGATTGTGCGCATGCACACAAAGGCCACGGGTGGTGGGCCAACAACCCAGCACACCCCACCGTCTCATCGTCGCCCTACCATCAGCATCGTCATCCGGTGCCGGTGGAGAAATGTGAATGAACGAGCGGACGCATGCGCCGTTCGGCTCGCGCGTTTGTGGCTACGAGCAACGGAGGAATTTTACGATATCGCAAACTACCAACCAACCCCTCCCCTCCCAACACCACCAGCACACGGTAGTGTACAACCCGAGTGCATATATAGGAGGCAGTAGCATGCTCAAACCGTGTAATGGCGCACTCTCAGCGCTCTCTCGCGCAGCTTCTACACGGCACGTTTCTTCTCGCGGGAGCGCATCTCGATGCCTCACACACAGATCGTCGGACATAAAGCACATCGTCCGGACCTTCTCCATCCCACCCCACCGATCGTCTCGTCCACACGAGCACCATCAATGAACTTTGACGCCGCGGTACTCACGCCCTAAGAGAAAAGCGAGCGCTCACCTGCGAATTCTCAGATCGAAAGGGTAGCACTCGACGACGACGACGACGACGAGCAGGACGACTCGAAACGGGGACAGGGGACGAAAAAAAATACTACCAACGCGATATGAGTGCCGCCCCGCGTTTTACGATACACTACACGAGCCGTCGAGGGGAATGTGCGTCAGAGAAAATGGTGTTGTGCTTTTCTTAGCGTAAACGCGCACCCCTTTCCAACCTCGACGCAACCCCCCCTCACCGGGAGAACGAGGGGTTTTCCCGACGCTGCTCGGGTTTCCTCTCGCGCTCTCGGGAAGACGGAGCGGCTTTGTGGGCTCTCCTTTCAACGTCTTCAGGAACGTACTATGACGAACATTTTTTTATTTTTATTTTTTTGAGGCACTGCGCTTTTACTACGCGAAAGCGAAAAGGTTCGCATCGCTTCCCTGAACAGGCGAAACGAGCAGGCGCTTCTTCGATTTACATCACACGGAGCACGGAGCGTCGTCGATCATCAGCACCTTCAGGATACGAGTGCTCCCCTTTCTTGAGCTATTCTCTTTCGCCCCGTTTTCCGCCGTATCTCTCGTTCAATCCTGCAGATGAGGGTTGGTGTCCTTTGGAACATCTATTTGTGACGCACAAGTAAACGTGATTAATGTGCCGTGTCGCTGCAAGTGTGCTGCGTCCATTCAAAAAGCAAACCTTTTTTTTGTCAGAGTAAACCCCTCACGGCAGCACCAACGGATCTCGTTTGCTTAATAGTGCCAGCATTTTGGTGAACTAAAAAGCAAGCTCGCATTACGCTCGGTCGTGCAGCTCGCTTGCCATTGCCTTCCAACCGAACAGTTGTTACGGTCGTTGCGCCAAAATCGGCCAAGTTTGCGAGACGGCTCATGCTCGCCCAGTTAGTTCTATTAATATCTACCGCCAAATCAGCGTTCAATCACTTAAATCACGTTCCACCCAGTTCCACTTACACGCAACCCTTTTTGCCGAGTGATGTATTTCGCTGGTCTCTCATGACACGTTTGCTTTGCCTGTGCAAAGCCGCCAAAAAAATAAAGAAACGGAAGCGTGTGTGAATCGATAACCAACGGTTTTGGCAACGATGAAACGGCAAACCCTATTTTTGGCCCGATACTACAAGGCGCAAAACGAGCGTATGCATGATTCGATTAAGGTAATGCTTTTAAAAAATTAGTGGCTGACGGATGGTTGACTCATCGTCGTTCATCGATCATCGAGCCTAACGCGAATAGAATGTGGAACTGATCTTTGAATCATTTTCTTTTTTTGTGCAAGATGGTACATAGATACATTTCAGTAGAGAGAAACGGGAGGCAGTTCATTGTGCTAGATTGTCGTTAAACTGAAAAGAATATTATCACAAAATGATAAGAATCACACAATCCGAAGACGAGCTAATTAAATCTGCACTGGCTATAAAAAAAACGATCCATAAGTTTCTGCGGCACTTGGACGCAACTTTGCAAACCTTGCGAATCGTAAAACGGCTTAACATCATAAAAATGCAGTCCACACGATGGGGGGGGGGGGGGGGGGGGGGGGAACCCCATTAGGGCAGCAAGTGACCGGCGAAGGCAAAGCGAGCGAGCGAGCGAGAGCAAAACGGGTGAAAGGGAGCGAGCCGAAAGATAGAGCTGCCCATTAATTTCAACTATATTGCAATGCGGATTATGGAACCAGCACCATTATGGCAAATCACCGAAATAACCACCGGCCGGGTGCCCGGCCTGCCCCGAAACGATATGATTTGGACCTTTCATTACCGATGGAAAACCCTTTCGTGCGCCAACCACGCGACAACGGAGGGTCACCCGGGTTGTTTCTGTTTCGGGCGCCCTTGGAGTGTCCTTCCGTGCAAAACCTGTGCGACGACGACGACGACGACGCACGTATAAAAAAGTCCCGGGCAGAATTGTTTCGCTCGGCCGGGGAGGGGGATGCACTGTAAAACAAGAGCCATAATCATTTACCGTACCGGCCGATATTTAATCCGAAAATCCCTTCCATGAACGGTCGATACTCTGCTGACAGGGAGACTGAGGGAGACAAGGAGCAACCAACAACAACAAAATAAACTATCAATACACAATACGATCAGGACAACGCGCACCTTTCTCCGTCACATAAAACCAGCACAGTTAAATGACAAATTAAAGAAAGCTGGAAGAATTCACTTAACCTTTAACCCCCACACGCGGGTAGCTTCGGCTATAAAGAGGAAGGATACCGGCACAAGGATTTGTTAGCCGTTCTGCAACGCACAGCAGAGAACAGAGTTGATGAGTTGGGCACCCCGACGTCGGAACCGGGCGAAGATGCTTAACCACCTCCCGGGCGGTGCTTATTTTTATGGAACACCTTCTCAACCGTAACGAGGAAAATAAATCATAATTAAAGCCCCCTTTTTCCGTTGCGACGGCTCGTGGATGAAGAATGTGACGCCAACATCCAGCATCTTCCCCTTGGGGCGGGGGGGTGAGGGGGGGGGAGATAACTTTGGTGACGGAGGAAGCACGCGGACGAGAAGCTCACAGCAGTTCCTTCATCGCACCCGCAAGCAATGAAAGCCCGGCGCAACGATGACACCTTCACCGCCTTCTCCTGTGCCGCAACTCGAAGACGCTTGAGTGGGAAGGTGGGTCTGTGGGTGGGCGGTTGGGTTTTTTTTTAGGGACACTTTCCAAGTCGCACACAAATCTTAATTACGACCATCCTCTCGTCCCGGGTGCAAAACGTCACGACAAGACGGCCGGCGAAAGAGTTACGAGCGGAGAGACGACGGCCTGTGTGTGTGTGGGTGATGGAGGGAGAGAGGGGGAGGTAGCACCATCACAAGGACGTACAAGGACACTGCGTCGAGAGAAAGAGAGGGACTGTGTGTTGTGGTGTTGTGAAGCACGAATTGTCCGCTCCTCTAGCTTCCCTTGAAAGCTCTAGCTTCCTTTGGATGGATTCTGGGAAGAAGTTCTGGGTCGACCGTAGATTTTCGTTGGCTTTTCTTCGCCCCAAACAGTGGACACTGCTGGAAACGCTGGTCAATTTCCACAACCCGCACACACGATCCCCGGACACACTTCAACTTCAACTCCGACTGTTGACATTTAGCGTTGGCCCTTAATGTCCCCCCCTTTTCGCTTCCCGGACTCTGCAGTGTGGTTCGCTGTAATAATCAAAAACTATGGCCTTGGCGGGGCCATTCCGTAATCTGTCTCTCTCTATCTCGCTCTCTTTCTCGCTCCCTGAAACGGAGGAGTCTGTTTCGGACGTTTGCTTTAATTGCAGCAAATCAGCAAACTCCGACCGGCCATCGCTTGGGATGGCAGCGTGCCTGGCCAGAACCAGGGAGTTCATTCGCTGTCCTTTTTTCCCATTCACTTTGCCACGCACACGAGACTAAAACGACCACGACGACGACCATGACGGGTGCTTGGGTTCAAATGCAATGCGATTTTCCGCTGAATGTCAAATACACACCGACAGGCGGCCGGCCAGGCCAGGGCGACCCAGGAGACGGTCCCAGGCATTCCCTCCTAAAAGCAGCACAAATTTCCACGCTCCGATGAAGCTGACGTTGGCGGGCGAACGGCGCAAAATGGTTCCGGCCAGCCATTAGCAACAATTACGCCAAGATGAATTTTGTTTATTGAAGCGCCTGGTTGACTGGGTCGGGCGTATAATTTTGAGCCACACTGGACACAAATGAAGATAGCTTTGGCTGGTGTTTTGGAGAGTTTTTTCCTGGCGGTTGGGTCCAACCAGTGGCGAGAGAAGCCGGGTTTCGATGGAGGGAGATGTTCTATGGCACGTGGAAAACTTTTCCCAAAGTGTAGCGCCAAACCACCGGAACATATCTTGGAAAAGGGAACAGCGCCACGTGCCGGTGGCAAACTGTCAGTCAGTCGGAGCCAAGTAATCAATTATTCGGAAGAAAGCTCACTTCCAAGACGCTTCTGGTAGGGGCGTCGTTACGTCGCTTCTGGGAAGGAAAAAAAAGACAGAAATGGGAATATCTTACGTCGAATGGATCGGATGAGGATTGTCGAAAGGACCTTCAGAACCGACCGCATTGGGTTCAATCGAACGACATTTCTATGTCTCCGAAAGTCAATCAACATTCGGTGTATAGTTTCGTTCATTTTGTGCGTCATTGCGTAATGGCGTTGCAGCGGTTGGTTTATTAATTTTAACTGCCAAATGTGTAGCAACAAGCCCACCAACTGCAAGCAAACAATCAACGAGCGCGAGGAGCACGACAGAAACAAATCGGATGGGTTTGCCAACAAAACAAGCACGATCTAATAATTTGTTCGCAACGTACAGTGCACGAAACACCATTGACCCCGTACATAGCGTCTGCAGCAAATGGGCCGTGGTCGTTAAGACAACACAACCAAAATGTTATTGGGCGACTTGTCCGAGATTCGCCCGCGTTCGTCGCGCTGGTTTTGGGTTTGCAGCGCGAATTAATTCTTCCGCTGGTACATTATTTTTAATGTCGTTGAATCGTCCAGGGATCGGCGGTCCGGGACGGGACTCCTTCACGCTGCCCCTCAGTCAGTCAAGCGCAGGCATTAAAAAATAACTGCAAATGATTGCGAATAATATCTAGTTCTTCCAATTCAGCTCAATTCGCGCGCCACACATCGCGACGCATGAGTGTATTCTGCAGGGTGGTGTATGTTTTTATTTTTGTTGCTTTCTTCTCCGTTTTGTGAACGACGGTTTCGGGGATGAACCGTGAGGCGTGGGCCTCCACCGAGAGTAATTGACCTCCTCCCCCCTCCCCCTCCGGATGGCAATCGTACGCGGTTCGCTAGAGTTTCCTTTTTCCTCCTCTTTCCGTTTCCTTCCGTTTCTTTCCAGCGAAACACGAAAACGGCGCTTGCGGCCGAAATGAACCATTTGATCGTGACGCGAGTGTTGCAAATCTCCGCCCGTTGTTGCAGCCGCAGCAAAGTGTTTGTGTCAGGGCAGGGTCAGAGGCATGGGTGATTGTAGCGCGTTTCCGTTTTACGCCAAGCGCATTCTATAGATTGCTTCTTGTTGTAGTGTCCATTTCGGTGTGTTTGCAGGCTACTTTGCGTGCCACCATAATACACCGTTTTCGACGCCATCTAAACAGTTGGTTGTTGCTTTTAATCAACCACCAACTATAATCACACATTCACCACGTAGCTCAACTTCTGGTGCTCAACTGTACATTTCCGAAATGTATCTGCACTTTCACCAACTCCAACTAAACATGGAGTTTATCATGTCGGAGATAGGATCGGATATCACAGGTGAAAAAATACGATATGTAAACATCATTTTCTGTGTTTTACGGTTGTATCACATTTTCCTACTCATAATTGCATAATTTTCACGATTCAATAGTGAAAAGACAAAATTTGTTGTCATTTGAAAAGTGCGGCGGTGAAGAATCGAACCAGCGTGGTGTAAACGTGTTTAGTTGGAGTTGGTGAAAGTACAGATACAGTTTGGGAATGTACACTTGAGCACTAGAAGTTGAGTTGCGTGGTGAATGTGTGCTTACAGTTGGTGCAACAACCAGCTGTTTAGATAGCGTCGAAAACGGTGTATAAGTTCTCGATTTCTAACGCTGACTTCCCCAAAGGCAATATTTTACCGACCAGCCATACCAAAGCTTTCTGGTTTGCGTTGCTGCACATCAATGGAAACTGAGCAAAAATAAATGGTTCACTTGTTTTTGTTTTTTCGAGTTAGTTTTAGTTAGTCAAGTGCCCGGTCAAACCAGCAGTAGAGTTGATTTGATTTCCATGATAGAACACAATATCCAGCGAACTGGTTGGGTTACCTCTGAATTAAGCAAACCGTTCTAAACACATCTAGGCAGGTCGACTTGCGGATCAACACAAATTAGCGCAGCGTTAAATTCTACCGTTAAAACCGGGCGATCGTTACCAGACGTTCGAACCGAGCGGAACCGGGGAGGTTTGTCAAAATACATCAATTATCACTCGAACGAAAAACATGGTGATAAAGTGATTTTGAGAATGGCGTAAAACACGTCCCAATTCGCCGACATTTGATAGTCACGCAGCCGTGCTCACTAAGCAGAAGGGAGGTGATTAATGGCCCATCGCCGTGGGAGACAGCGGGAAAGAGAGTTCGGTTCTATTAACATAAACTTCAAAATTACATCCGTAACGCGGAGGCCGCGCACACACAGCAGCACAGAGCCCCACTGCTCCTTTCCCGAAAAATTCCTATCAAGCCCCGGTCCGGTGCTTTATTAAAAATACAATTCATGCCGCTTTTTGCCCCCTCCAACAGATTATATTCGTCCAAATTGTATTCCCAAGCACGTGCCATAAAAATGCCGGCCGAAAGTTACGCCAACCTGTACAACAACCTGGCCAGGCAGACAAAATAATATATAGCTGGCTCGACGCCGAGGACGAGGGCAGGTAGTCAGGGCAGGGCCGAGGTCTGCACGCCTTATGCTTTCCTTCGTAGACTACGGCAAACGTTGCAGTATCGTAAAACTGAAGCAAAACTCAAAGGAGGCCAGGCCGAACGAGAGACACATAAAACAGTGCCCTCCGCGAAGAACGCGGGGATTATTTAACGTGGGCTCCGAGCCGCACCGGCGCTGCCGAAAGCCTACAGCCCGACTTACCGCGGGGCGAACCGGGGCAACGGAACGGAAGCTGCACTCAGGAAGGCACTAGTAATTCGGCGGAAAACAAGCGCGACGCAGCGCGGAACGATGATGAAAACGTAAAGAAGGTGCAACGCTACTTACTTAGCTCCATCTCGTGCTCCTGTATCAGGTCGTCCTCCTGCTCCAGGTCTCCGTCCGACTCGGTGCCCGAGTCGTGACCGTCAATCTGCGGAAGGGAGGGAGAGAGAGAAACGAGGATTACTTATGGTCTGCTGGGTCCGCTGGTCTTACGTTGCTGCAGCATAGGAGTGTTGGGTGTTGTCGTTTTCCAAGGCTCAATTCCTTGGATGCCGGCCAGAAGCGGTTTTAATCATGGACACGGCCACATTTTCCGCGCAACTATTTACCGGTGGAATTTTTGGAGGTTCCTCCCCCTCCACACTCAAGCACTGACTGAGGACTGAGGCGCTTGGTTGAATTTAAAATGCATATGTACATATTTGTGGCTTCGAAGTCGAAACATTCTTAACTGTACAGTATTAATAAAATTGATTTTCGATCTCCTATTATATATTCCAGCGGTCCGGATGAATCGATCCTTTGAATTTTGTTCCGATTGCAGGGCGTTTGATGCGCCTTAAAGGAAAAGCCCATCCAATCTATACCATGTTGGGCTTTAACAACGAAGCCCACCAAGGCGAAACTTTCTCCAAGGTTCCAGAAGGTTGCACACAGAAACACACACTCCGATAATCCGCAGGAAAAACGTGAACGGCCCGAAGAACAACGAACGGTACAAGAGAAGAGATCGCCCTAATCGAATAATTCCATAATTCATTCTTGGCTTGGCGAAATTCCCAATCCTGCCCCCTCGCGGGCCATCCTCAAGGCCTCAGCCGTCCGATGGAAGACTTTCTTCTTCGAGAACGAAGAAGGAACCTACCGAGGGCGGACAAAAACTTTCCACCAGCCCGCAGCACTACGCCGAACGACGAACCAGCCATCCATTTGCAGATGAGCATCGACCTCTCCTGCCTTTCTTACCACAGAGCTCCACAACCCGCCTACCCCGGCAGAGTAGTACGCGGGGCAGCCGATTACACATTCCTGCTAAGTGTTTGACTATCATTCCCGAATGCGGTGCGGAATACATTATATCACCTCGTATATTTATATTTCATTTCGGGCGCTTCGGTTTATTTACTCCCGGCTTTCGCTCGAGGGACTCCGGCAGGGACTCGACCGGTTGTCGTCCCATTTGCCACCGGTACACGCTCCCTCCCTTCCAGTTCGCCCCGTCGCCAGCCGGTTGCTCCGTCCGCTCGTTGGCTCCGCGGCACCGCGTTGGGCGCTTGGGTCAACGCAAACGCAGATCTCTTTGCCGGACGGACTGGTAAGAACCAGTTTCTTGCCCGATTCTTTCTTCCCTCGTCCCTCTGGCACCCTGTTGTTTGTCCTCGCCGGGCTCGAGTTTCTCCCTTGGCGCGTCACTGGCGCGTAACAAAGTTTCGGTTGTGCGCAAGAACCAAAAGAACACGGACACGTTCGCTTTTGTTTCATTCCCGTCGCCAGTTTCACCTAATTCGCTCCTTTCCTTGTTCTACCATTCGATCTTGGCTGGCTGGCTGGCTGGCCAATCTCGCCTTCGCATCGCGAGTGACTTCTATTTCACCTTCCTTTCGCTCGTGACTTAAGGCACCTCCTCGAACCGCCTCCCGACCGTCCGGTCGTCCCGGAACTCTCCGCGGTGGTCGTAATTTGCACTTCGCAAGTCTTGGGCAAGGCGAGTTGCCGGGAGTTGCTAGTTCCATTCGCCGGTCCAGCACAGCATCAGCACTTTTTTTCCCGCCGTACACCACAGAGAACTACATCGGTTTCGTGTCGTTTCCTACCTTCGATCTTGTTCGCTCGTGGTCGGTCTTATTTGCACCACGGTCCGCCGGGAGTCAAGGTAGTCGAGGCACGGCAGGAAAAACCTGCCCCCGCCACAGTCAATCGGACTACACAGCCACGCAAAGATCGGCATATCGGCCGGCAGAGCCAATCATCTGTTCGTGTTTCTTCATTTCCCAGTTTTCTCCCTTTGTTTGCTCTCTTCTCCCGTGTTCTCCATCGTGGGCTGCGTTCCGTTCGTGATAGTATTTGCGTCAACCCACCGCTGCGCCGTATTGTAAACGCGAATGACGTCCGTTGGATTGCGCGGTTTGTAGAAGCACAGGCTGAAAGGCCGCGTAAAACGGAACGGTTTTATGCTGTTCCGTTTTACGCGAGCTTGGGGCTACACCTTTGCCTAATGTAGCCCCTAGCCCCTCCGATACTGGTTCTGTTTTCTTCTATCCAAGAAAACTCTCGTGTCTCGATGAATGACTTCTGTTGATTGTGCGATAGAAACTCGCCACTTCTCGCACCCTGTGTCCTGTCGGAGAATGGACACATTCATTTCATTTATCTTTAAAGAATTTGTGCTAACCAAAAGCTGAAAGAACCATTCTCCGAGATTTGCTACCATCTGTCAAGCGTCCCTGAAGGAACGAAACCGTAAAACGCGTTCGGCTGCTGCACCATAAACCAGTTGTACATTTTAAAGGAGTTTTTGTTTCGTAAGTTGTCCCCGTTTCGCAGGAGGTGCAATTTTGGCATCGCCGATTACTGTCACTTCCTTTGCGATGCAGGAGGAGAGCTGCATTCACAACCCCTTCGGTGGGATAATGAATTCCCTGCACCATGAGAACCGATCACAGCGTGGTCAGGAGGCTTGTCTAGAAAATCGGTTGCAAAAGCCCTTTCCAATGGGGCGACAATTAAGCAGGAAAATTAAACACCAGCGAAATGTGTACTCTTAAAGGAAAAAAGAAAAGAAAAACATAAAACAAATTAAATGAAATTGGTAAATTGTGAACGTGCGCGTTGGCAAGACATTACATTTCGTCAGCCGAAAAGTACCACTTGCACGCATACTTCACCTGAACAGTTCCCAAAAGCTTTGATGTAACAAACGTTTCGTACGTAAGCAGAGTTGAACATTACACCCTTGCGCCCTACGACGAGAGGGTCAAGGTTAATGGGGCTGCATGATGGCAAACATGGAGTGTTGCCTACATTTCCCTCTTCCATTTGTCCACCCATTTGCCAGGGGAATAAGCCTGAACGCACGGTCCAGAAACAATACGGTTCCTCTCAATGCCTTATGCTTCCTTCCCGGGGGGTGGCCGCATCCCAGGCAGCACGCAACAACCATTTACTATCATGTCGTCGGGGAAAATCGGTCATTTTTCTCGCCCAAAACACCGTGACGGACGATCGGGAATCGTAGCACGTCGCGGCGATGGCGAGTCGAAGAATTCTCTACTCCACAAATTTGCCCACCGTTTCGATCGTCGAGCAGTGGATTGTGGAGTAAAGGTAGGTGAGTGGACCTCACCCTACACCACCACCACCACGTGCACCGACCGATGGGTCATGTAAATGCACAACAATAGAGTGGGTGGATGGGTGGGTGTGGCTGAGCTATTGTGTGATAGATCGTTACTTCCTTTTTATTCGGTTTGTGCTCCCATTACATCGCGCGCACATCTTCCCGGGAATGGAACGTACAACACACACACACACACACACACACACACACGCATACGTAAACGTGAGCTATTTGCACCGTACGCAACGTTGTGCGCTTCCTCTTAAACCTGGTTTACCGACGGGGAGGAAGAAGAACCAAACGAGCTCCTCCCGGGCGGGGGGTCGATGGATCATGTATTATAGTTATTTGATCGGAATGCCACCACTCTTCGCTCGAGCTCTCTGTCTCTCTTACCGCTTGGTAATGATTTTTGTTTCTTCTACATGCGTGAATCACATGCATGCCTTCCTCTAACGATTGACGCTCACGCAAATCGCATTCAAACACACAGAGAATTGATGTTGCCGCACATCTTGGAAGAAAAGGCAAGGCAGCTCCTTACCGCCAATGGTAATTATGCTGCCGGGCGAACAACGCAACTAAAATGGTGTGCCAAGTGTGGAAGGGAATGAAAAAATAACCAAGATTGACACTGTCAAAACTCAGTTTTCCGGTGGACGTTCTAGAGGAGAAACGAGTTTTTTTTTCTTACCTCTTTCCAAAAACCGTGGATCACACGTAAAACAACTTCAAATGAAATATCGACCCATCAGGATCAGGTGGGGCTGAATTTCGCCGTCAATTTTAGACCCGCGAAACGCGTTTTCCATAAATGGAGCGCACTTTGTATTCCCTGTTCCCTTTCATATGTTCATTTTGCCGAAACCCATTCTTGTTTTCTTCTCATTGAAGGACACTTTCAAAAAAAGAAAAAAAACGGGTAATGTAACCAACCCAACCACCGAGCGCGACTTTCCTATATAGTTATTTTATTCTTCGCCCTGCCCAAAACCACTCCCCTCCCAGGTCACCCAGGAAACGAACGACGGCAAAGAACGGCGAAGAATGGC
Source organism: Anopheles atroparvus (assembly GCA_914969975.1). Taxonomy (NCBI): domain Eukaryota; kingdom Metazoa; phylum Arthropoda; class Insecta; order Diptera; family Culicidae; genus Anopheles; species Anopheles atroparvus. Next base: position 23,654,037 of record CAJZCY010000003.1, read on the forward strand.
GAAACGAACGCGATTCCCGCTATAGTGCGCCCCGCCAATTGAATTGCATTCACAATTGCATTATTACACAATGCACCTGGAGGGAGGAAGACCCCGTTTGCCGACCGTTTCGTCTTACTCTCGCCCCCCCGGGCTCGTCTTTGATGTGTATCACCTAATGATGATGTATCACGCACTTCGCCATTCCTCTCCCCGGCCAAGAATGCGCAAGCTGAAGGCGTACTAGCAAGAGAAGATGCAGCTAGAAAGTACCGAACCATACTAAACAAATGCAGTGAACTGCAAGCGCACAAGGGGGGGCACGATGCACGGCGACGGACCTTTACTGAAACTCTAACGACGTGTCTGCGCGCTTGGCTGCAGCGTTGATGATGACACGACGATAAGAAGACGGCCGGGGGGGAGGTACACGACATTACAAACCAAACCAAACGAAACCAAACGAAACCAGGAAAAGAAAGGAAAGCAAAAAAAAAACCAACTACGAACAACCTCCCGGACTGCGGTACGAACGAACGAATCGGTTCGGTCAACGGATCGTCCGGGATGCCGTTTGTCAACTCCATTCAACTGTCACAGCCGGTGCGTCGTCCGCAGGCGGGCCCGCCGTCTCTTCGTGGTTGGTTTTTCCTGCCTCTTCAGCTTTTCGCGGGCGCGCTGCAACGATCTTCCTTTTTTTTTTTCACTGCACGTTCTCGCCGTTCCGCGACCGCGCATTGCGATCGACTCTGAAGTGTAAAGTAAGGAAAATAAACATACGCGCTTCTTCTTGTCGTTTCGTCTTAAAATATACACGACCGCAGCCGCGCACACCTTGCCCCCAACTTACTTGTCCCACCGCTCCCCCAGAGGAAAGTGATGTCTAAGTGACGATGAGCGAGTTTTTCCTTGCCTTTACTTCACAGAACCGTTTGGATGGGTTTTCCCTTTTGCCCTTCCCTGGTCTGCAACGACTCTCAAGTGCTGCTTCCATCTCGCAACTCTTTTTTGATTGCTTTCTTTTTATTTCCCATTCAGATCTTGGCATTGGCCACCTTCATCACCACCACCACGGCGATCTATACCAAACACCGGAGTTTCCTCCATTTACCTCACGGTGGAGACTTTTTCAAACCGGCTACACCGGGTTGCATTTTTTAGTGTACCTGTTTTTTTTTCACTGTAATTAATTCGCTACCTTTCCTCCCGCCTGCATCCCGCGGCATTGCGTGCGGCACTCATTTTATGCTTGCGCATATTTTCACTCCATTCTCAATGGAACGCTTCTCCCGTGGTGGGGCCATATGTGTGTTCCATCCCTTGTATTTACACTTTCTTGCCATGCTACTTGCGCTTCTTTTCAGCCTATTCTTCCACCCCATCATGCCGATTAAATCTGCACACACTGCCAGACCAGATCGCCAGCCGCAAGACGGATCTCATAATGGGTGAGATTGCTGCGCCAGTCGTCGTCTCGTCGGACAACGTAACGCAAACCGAACGAAAACTGATGCTGCTGATGTTGGCGATGAGGCGCGGCCCCATGGCTGTTGAGCATGGCCTTTTTGTCTCACACTCGTTTCGATCGGTTTACACACGCCAATCCAAGTACGGTGCAAACACGAACGGCACGGTTAACGGCATCGGCATCAGCACAGGAGATGGTGTTTTTAGCATACGAGCAGTTTTTAAACATGTTGTTTTCATCTTCGTCCAATGTTTGTCTACCATTAAGCAACGCCTTTACGCGCCGCTTGAACTGATAAGTGAATAATCGAGCCCCAAAGCTGCGGCTATTTTCACATTTCACAAACAAATCGCATAATTTGACGAGTGCGAATGTATATTTAGAACGCTCTTACTTATCGGCAATGAAAGCCAATTGCTAAAGTAAACGTCATCAATGTTTTGCCAACGGCAATATACAAAAAAAAACCCCCCCGTCACTGTTATCTCCTCGAAAAAGAACAAACCTACTAACAAACTTCTCGCCGTGTGTCTTAGCGCTTTCGTTTGATTTATGTCTTTACTTTTCCCATTCACAATCCCATTCTGGACCTCATCCCCATTATTGTTGACGCTAAAGACGCTTGCAACATGCTGAGGCGAAAAGGAGAACGCCGGATGATGATGACGATGGAAAGGCAAAAAATGATCATGCGTCGACGAACACCACACGGTTCGATTGGGTTCTAGTTGCTCTAATACTTTCCACCCAATAACAGCGTGATTTTTACGATCCACCAATCTCTCGTATGCTGTTCGCTTATGCTGATTTATGACCAGCGATCGAGCGGTTCCAACAGGACGCGCGATAAGATATGTTTCTGTCGGGCTGCTTGCTCTCCGTGTCCAGAGAGTTCCATGTTTACAATAGAATCAGTATTGTGGCGTGAGAACTGTTAGCGTCACTCGATGACGAAACCTCCTTTGTGATCCGTTAAACTTCGAAAACGTCGTGTAAGACCAACCGGCGCGAAATGAATAATATCTTTGAACGCACAATCGGCAATTAAAATAAGTCTACACTAACCCGTACAGAGCTGTTTATGCATTCACCGTGATCAAACGAGCCAGCGAAACGACCAAAAACCGGTACGGATGAATAATCCATCGACTCATCGGAATCGCGCGCCTGTTAGCCTATTCATGGGGCATGTAGGCTGAAACTGGAGCTCGGAGCAATCATCGGCAATTGTAAATATTTGAGGATGAATTATTGACGCGGCATGCGATCGAAATTGAATGCCACCTGGCCAGCGGATCTTCCGCGACGTCACGCAACGTTTCGTTCTGTCGGCGATCTTGGAAATGGTATCAATTTATGCAATCATTTTATCGGTGACTCCTTAAGAGCTTATCATTGACCATTCAACCTTACAGACGAAAGGTGTATACCAACAAAACAGGCTGAAACTGAATTTTTCAATCCGAACAATCCAATCCAACTCCAGAGCAAATGGGTCAAAGTCAACAATCTCCGCTAATACTCTAGATCCAGTAGCAGAGTTCGCCGAACAGAGTCTGTAAATGAAAAGGAAACATTGACGCCTCCAGTGCGAACCGGATCGACCAGAGAAACAGGTCTAGACGCACAACGCAGCTGCAAGAACCTCAGTCAGTCTGTCAGACCAGAAATCGCTCCGTTCGCCTAGTCGGTGGCAAACACTGCAAAAGCCTGTCCTACTCCACCCTGATCCAGTCCTGATCGCGGGAGTTGGTGCCGTTCTTGTGCCAAACCAGTTTCGCCCGAAAGCCAAAGCTCGATCACTTGGATGAAGGTGCAACACAGCGTCTGCCCTCGGCTGGATCGTGACATGGCATGGCCGAGCCCAACACCGAGTTTTGTGTTTCTCGACCAGCACCAGGTTCTACGAAGATAATCACGGGCCGACGATACTGGAAATTGCCCAGAACCAGAGAAAGGTTCTGCGGTTGTCTGGAGGTTCTCGGCGTAGGATCGAAGTACCAAAGAAACTGGACCTCGCACGAGAAGACGCCGGTACCACGCAGGTCGAATTCGTGTACAACCATAGAAGGGAATGCCAATTGACGGTGCCGCATTACGGTGCCGAAGAAGACAGCAGAAGACTTGGCAGCCGGACCGGGAAGGAGGGCTCACGTTCGAGCGAATGGAGCGAAGCATAAATCATGAACTCAATCTTCCCGAACTCAGCGCAACTCGGAAAACCTGCACCCGCGGTCGAACCGAGCCTCCCGCTGCGGCAGGAGATCACCGGTGCGGCCCAACCTCACGCCGCACCGTTCATTCTTACACAAAGAAGTGCCAACAACCAAGAGCACGACGTCGGGTAAAGAAAGGCCGCAGTAGGGACGGCTGCTCGGTGGATTTTCAGGTTTAACTTGTTCGACAATTGCCGACGGTCCCCAATGGTGGGCATGTAGCTCTGCGCCTCCAACACACTCTACCGTTGTTTCGCCGTTTTGGAGGGCGCGTATGTTGGGTGTGCGCGAGTACGCGATCACGATTAAACAACACGCAACGCGTGCTCGGTGGGAAGGGGAGCCCCATGGGGAGCTCGGTCGGAAATAAAGAGCCGATTAAGTGTAAAAGCGAACTACGTTGGCGAGAACCCTTTGCCCTTCGTTCATCCCAGCACCGGAACGGATTCGGTTGTAAGAAAAACACCTTAATAACCCGGCTGAAGAAGTGTAACACACAAGACTAAGACTAGTCGCCCGTACCGTAGTAGGGTCTGCATCGGGGAATTACAACTATCGTTGGCTTACGCTAGACCTTCCAGCGTGCTCGCCTATATTAGGCAGCAGGTCACGCTGAGGCGGATTCGCACAACCGGTTCCTTCGGGGCCATCGATTTACTCTCCATTCGTGTGTGCTGTAGTAACCGGCGTTTACCAGGTCAAGAGGAGGAAGAAGAAGGTGCACAGCACAGCAGAGCCTCCTTCACGTTCCACACTTTGCGGAAGGGGTTTATTTACTCCCCACAGATGAGAAAGAGGCAGGAAAATCGTTGAAAATCGCACAGCAAGGCCTAAGGACGCTGGTTAACGTAATCGTGAACCCCTTTTAAAACGTTCCAACTCATCCCCCAACCCTTCCCTCCACCCCGGCTTGGATATCTTCCCGAGCATCCCTTTGGTTCCGGTGTGATGCGAGTTTGATTTGATTGAGATTCTGTTTAACCTTTCTTCGTCCTTCGCAAGAAATGTCGTGCAACCGGGCGAAGCCGGGCGGCACGGTGATATGCTGCCTTGTTCCGGCGTGACTTGTACCACCTCTCTGCGCTTCCCCTTGCCCTGCTCATCCCACCAGCCAGGCGGGAGGAAGTATGTTGACGGGGTTCAGCATCGCTAGATTTTCGACTTTCCAGAGCCAGATTTCGTTAGTTGGATTGGGCAAACGCAAAATCAACTCGCGGAGAGGGGGGATTCGGATTCGAGCCCTGTTACCACAAATTGTTTCAGGATCGTTCGGGCCCTCGCGTCTCGATGGGCAGCAGCACGACGGCCAGAATTTATTACTGCAACTTCACCGCACAAATGGTCGCACCTGGGAAGGACGCGAAAGGTGGTGCAGTGCAGTTTTCTTATGGATTTCGCCAAGCGGTTTTCTTTCCGCCCGCGTTCGGGTTAGCGCGAACTCCCTTTTTATGTGTGTGCCGCTTCGTGGCTTGGGGGATCCTCACCGTACCTTTTGTGCGATTGTTCTTGGGTGCAGCGACCGGGAACCACCACCGTCTTCTTTGTACATACCACTTTCTCCTGCGGTAACCCTTCTTCCTCGCAAGCCCACAGTTTCGCTTGCACATGGAGGAAGAAGGTTAATAAATTTCTGCAAGTTGGCCCAGGCGGCTCCAAGTCGATACGAATCGATCGCGGCGTGCAGCCAACGAAAGGAAAAAGCAAGATGTACTCGTTCGAAAATGATTTAATACCATTTATTGGCTTATTTTATTTTACGATACACGTTCGGTCGGAACTGCTGAGAACAATCGAGTAGGGCTACAAAGTAATTCTACACAAGCGAGGCAATAAAATGGCTTCGTGTGTATGTCGTGTCTTCCTTTGGCTCGCGTTTGGTACTTTATTCACAGGCTCCATGCTTCGATCACCCAACTGTCGTTAACTACAGCGAATGTAATGATAATCAATAGCTACACGCTCCCGGCACCGGTAAGCTTTCATTATTTTTTTACCACGCAAACATTTCAGGAAACATCAAAGGAAATCGATCGTTTTACATCAATGTACATTTTCTCCCTGTCCCGGAACGGGCCCCGCCGCCACTGCCGGGACTAAATGAACTTCCAATGGCTGTGAGAGGTCGCAAAGGGTCGGATTGTTAAAATTAATTAACCGTAATGAGCGATAGGCCTGCTGCTGGCGTTTGCTCAACTGCCCAAGCGAAGGTGTCTTTTACATCGAAGGTCGTTCACTGGGGCCTTCGATCGAATTTTAAGCCTCCTTTGAGCACTTCTGCCCATCAAGTGGCACGTGTTCCTTGGCAGCCCACGCTGGGGCTGGGTCGATGCTTTTTATCTTTCCTTACTTCATTACTCCGTTTATTCCGCGCGTCACCTTACACTACGGGGATACTTCCTAGCGTACTGTGAGCGCCACAAAATGGTGAAAATCGATCCCATTCATAGGACAACGATGGCAGTAATACCGGCCGCGTCCATGTGTCCAGGAAGCAGAATAATGGGCGCATGTACCGGACCGTTTTCCACCGACGCCTCTGTGTGCTCGATGGTCTGCTTGGACATAGCCAATATTGAACACCGCTGCTACCAGCCAGTCAAACCATTCGAAGGAGGGGATCTTTTCAATGGTCATCGAGTCCAAAAGAACCATAAGCATGAGGGTGAACCAGCAAAAAGGGTTAGGAATGGAGAGACGATTGAAAAAAAAAAACCCAAAATGTGTACTAAACCGTCCAAACTCTGTTCCGTGACATTCACGGTAGGGTTACCTCGACGAGCATGGAGCCAAATTGTCTCCAAACTGCTTCTGCACTCTTTCACTCCTTTTCGTGTGTGGATTCCTGGGGGTGTTCATGTGAATGTGTGTGTGTGTATTTTGTCTGTCCAACCGAATACACATCCGGCCCAGTTCCCCGGTAGCTTTAAGCCCCCAACAGGGATTATCCGGTTTTCTTAATATTCTCCAACAAGGATTACCCTCAATCTCCCAGGACATGAAACGCGGATTGATGGGACGTAAGGGAGAAGGTCAGGGTTTTTCTGGGGAGCCGTGTAATGTTACAACGCCCGTAGATCCGGAGAGTCGGGGCTGTAACAATTTGACGATCCATTCTGCTCTGAATCGCATGCACATTGGAATGGATAAATTGAGGCGTTCCGACGGCTTTAAAGGAAACGTGATTAATTTGGCGAATTTTTTCATTCATTCCTTTTTCTTCTTTCCTGTTTTTCTTTAATTTTGTTGGTAACTGCCCACCAAATCCACAAATAGGCACCCACCCTGCACACATCATTTCATCCGGCACAAGCGACAAAAAAGGATGGACACACATTTTCAATCTTTCTCGCAAACGCACAAAGGTACCTATTGCCCATGGTTTACAAAATCACCGACTCGACGGCAAAGTCAAAAACGTTGAGAACACTAAGGAAAAATATTATTCACACAAGTATAATCGCTTAGTGAATAAACTCATGCACAAACGGAGCAGCAGAAAAGGCAGCGAGAGGGAGCTCGGAAAGAATCAGTATCTAACGAATATCGGCAAACGGTGGTGATGGCTAAAAACGTCCATCAATAAATGTTGAAGCTTAATCTTCCTCCAAGCAATCCAACGGGATGATGGAAGGAAGATTGCAATCCGCTGGCAGTCCTTCGGCGAGTGCCTCAAAGCGTGTAAAATAACAGCGTGTAAAAATAACAATTCCAAGAAGTTTAAAAGCGACCGAGGTAGAACGGGAGAACCACTCGAAATGATCAGCTACCCGGTGGGAGAAAGAGAAGGAAAACAAATCTATTTCAAAAATATCACTCCTGCCCGGTGTACTGGGAGTACTACCATCTTTTGCCGGTGAGCCTCACGGACGGTTGAGAGCGAGATGCCGACAGCATTCCAAGCAGCTCTAAGGTGAGTGCGGTGGTCGATTCATAAAAGGAAAAACTACGCGCCCCACGGAACTGGAGCATATTGCCGGCTGGAGTGGCTGGCTGTGAATGAAATGGGAGCCTTGCTCCCAAGACTAGAGAACGATAGAGATAGATAGTGAGCGATAGAGAAAGAGACAGATAGAGAGAGAGAGAGGGTAAGGGTGCGCCGTAGGTTGTAAAAGACCATCCGCCACCACCTACCACCAATCGTTCCGCTCACAACCCACCCCATTCCTGCCGTTCGTCGACGGACGACTACTGCTGAAATAACATTTTCTACGCCATCGCGCGTAGTATGCGCAAAGCGCAGCAGCAGGAGCACCAGCGTACATTGCCAGCGTGGTGTTCGGGTACGCGAACGCGAACCCGAGCCAACCCCGAGAAACGGTACTACGTGTGGGATGACTTTCAAAGTCTCCTGGAGCGGTTGAAGCCATCGGGTGCACCGTGCCAAGACGTCGTGGTAGGGTAGGGAGTCCGTAGTAGGAAGACCGAAAGACGTTCGAACCGAGGGCCACCCGATGGCGTGTCGGTGTGTCGATTTGCCCGCCGTTTTGGGGAAGGTGGAACCGGTTGCTGCCACTTCCATCGGCAACCTCCGCACTCCTGCCAGCGCGCGGCCGTTACGGGGCCTCCGGAATAGGTTTTCTCTCGCGCGTTGCGGAACACGGCGCCCGCAATTCGTGCTCTTCGTCTAGCGTCTTTTGCTCGACGTGAGTCGGTGGCATTCGTCGTGCTGCTTCAAGCTCAGCACAAGGAACACGGTCGACCGTTCTTGGCGCGGGCGTCCGAGGGCGAACTGAACGTGCCTAAGAGCAGAAACGACCCACGGCAGCAGATGGGGAAATTTAAACGACGTCAGCAGGAAGACGAAGCACAAGGAGCCAGGGTTTGCCCTGCACATGACTAACCGTACGGGGATACTACAAGGTCACATTGTAACAGTAGTGCAGTTAGTATGTGGAATGTGTGTGGAATTGCTGAACAGGACAAACAAATAGAGAGCGAAAGAGAGCGAGAGAAAGAGCGAAGAGTTCGAGTAATACCCGCAACATTGGACCGCTTATTAGCTAGAAATTGATTAGATGCAGCATTGCCACAATCTCTTTCCGACTTTTACATTTCCGAAGTGATTTGTGTTACTTTCCCCATCGCTTAAGATTGACGTTTTACATCGGTGACGGTGATGCTGGAAGTATACAACAGACAAACGCTTGCTTGAAACTCGGAAACCCTTCCCTCCGACGGTTATGGATCAATCTTTTCCCTCTTGCTTATCGACCGATTCTGGAGCTGCACAGCAGATAGAGTTTGGTGTCTTTGCCTGAAGTTTTCCCTGCAACTTCTCAATGGCGTTCCAAGGTGTAGCTAAGAAATCGTTGGTACCGTTGGTCGATATTTGGCCACCCCTCATGGTAACGGCCTTCTACTGTTTCACTGTTTTACTGTACAGCTCCAGAATCTAGGGAGTAATAGAATAGAACACTTCAAATTGGTTGCCTGACGCTGCATAGCGCACCAACACCCAGGATTCTCGGGGTTGTTGATACGCACATCGATACGTCAGTCGACAGGGAGCAGGTACGCTACTTTTCAAGGGCACACTATACTCCTATACTACACTTCCCGGACGTTGTGCGTGCGTTCGCGGACGGTCCAAGAAGGAATATTTGTGTTTCACAACGCATGAAGCTACCTTCAGTCACTCAGAGCCATCCGGATCCGGCTCCTTCGGAGGGAAAATGATAGGGAAGGAATGGCTGGAATCGCAAATCGAACAGTGCTGGTACTTACGGTCGTCGGGAACAGGCCTGGCATTTCGAAACTATCCGGCACAACCCAAGGGTGGAAAAGGAACAAGAGCACACTCGCACACACAAACACACTGTCAGCAACACCAGTATGCGCACGGACACTACACTCGACACTTCCCAAAGTCACCTTCGGCAAACAACAAAGAATACCAGTTTTTCTTTTTACTCTTTTCCTATCGGCGCTCTCCCTCCGTACCCTTTGGTTCTTTAATGGATTGTTCGCTCTTTCTCGCTCTCTATTTTCCTTCAGTTTTCCCACATCCTTGTCAGTGTTTTCCACGTCTACACACGCAAAACGCTGTGTTTCTCTTTCGTTCTCAAACTGTTCCTATTGGTTCGCATCGTACCATCAGTGGATCAGCGATCCTTTTTGGCTTCCTGTGGTGGCGGAGATGCCGAATCTGCACAAAGTAATCTGCACCCACAGTCCACACCGTGCTCCACCACCATCGGAGGCGAGAGTATAAACCGTACAGCGAGAGAGAGAGAGAGAGAGTGTGTGTGTGTGTGGGTACGTAGATTAGCAGGCCCACATCACACCACTTGGCTGGAAGGTGCTGACACAGCTGACATACCGACACACACCCATCAGCCCACGCACGGCCGTTTTTCCGATCGGTTTTCCCGAGACCCCAACCGGGGGCCTGGAAGCAGCTCCCGGCAGCAAACGCCAAGTTTCGAAACTGTCTTTTTGAATCCGTGGACTCGCGCAATTACACGATTTTAACTCTCCATTCTTGTAGAACTTCTTGTCTACGTTTTCTTTTTGTTTTGTCTTTACCTTTCGCCTACGCTCGTTTACAATTTCTCAAATGGTATCGCTTCCTTTCTCTCTATTTTTCAGCTCGTCACTATTCCGGTCTCTCGTTTTCTCTCTTTTACTCTTTCATCTAGGAACTATGTCTCTCGAGTGATTTGACACTTTCGCTTTCGATCAGTTCACTACCACTGGACGGTTTTTTTTTCTTTTAATTTTGTTGATTGCGTTGGTGGTGCGTATTAAGGATGGAGAAACGGGATCGATTCAACAAACCACCTTTACTGCACAGGATTTATCAGACAAAAGGCTTCAAGTGTTCTTTCTTCACTGCACTGAATAACGAGCTGCAGCACTGGCTGGATGTTGGACGGACGAAAGCAATCTAGCAGTAGCTGATGCTATCGGAAGCCGACGGAAAGACGGAAAAGCCCCTCATGTCTGATGGCACACCTCTTCTTCTAACGCGAAGCTCGCGAAAAAGCCTACTGCTTGCCAAGGTGGAAGCGAACAACAACCACCTCCTTGCGTGTGGGGCGAGCGAGCAGCAAGTGACCCGAGCGAGATTCGACGCCACACTGCAAGAGGAGTGGTTCTACCCGGCACACAACTGCGCCGAGCTGCACGAGCCCACAACGCGATGGCGACGACGACGACGGCGAAGGGCCCGGAGCTAGCGGCAGTCGTAGTACGGTGGATGCCATCGATACCGCGATGTTCTGGCAACCGGATTTCTTGGCTGCCTTCTTCGCGCTCAGTCAGTCTTCAGTCCGCGCTCCATCCTCGGCGGGGCTGGGCTGGGGTCGATTTTCAGACCGGTTGTTTTTTTTTTTTAATTCGTTTTTTACCCGTTTATTCTTTGCATCTTCGCTCCGCGACTTCTTCGCGAACTGCGAACCAACGGAACGACGGCTGACGTGTCTGCCTCTTTACTGCCGGAGAGTTGATTTTTCCGCGCTACCCCCGTTCTGGGAGGTTATCTGATGAATCAAATTCGATCGAAGTTTTCAATACCACCGCAAGGATTCGGGTGTTCTTTGAGAAATGTGCAGAGTTCGCAGAATGGACCTATGGACCCAAGAAAGGGTCCTCTGCAACTGAAGCACAAATTCAAACTTCACGGTCGTGCACCGGAAACAGCCATTTGTATTCCGACACTATTACTCGCCGGTCCTCGTGCTGGCCTCCTGCTTGTTCTGTCGCGTGCAACGGACCAAACCGTACTACCCGAAAAGTTCGTCCATTTCTACAAAGAAGCGTACGCTTTTCCGGACGCCGCCGCACTCCCGCACGCTTTCCCCGGCCATCACATCCTCGGGCCTACCGTGTGTTACACCGTGGGAAGCAAAGGAGCCCTCAGAACAGACACACTCGCGATCTCTCATTCTGTAGTACAAGTTATTTGGCTGGTGTGTAGCATTCTTTATTTTGTTGCGTGTGTTGAGTCTCCTAAGGACTTCATTTGCTTCACACTAGCTCGGGATAGTCGGCGTTCGCGATGCTGGCCTTGCTCATTCAACATTTTCCCGGCCACTCACCGGAGAGTTCCTCATATATGCTGGGAAATCGCTGCACGGCCACGTCCTGTGAGTGGTCAATGACATCGCCTACGACACTCAATCGGCGTCAGAGTGCGGGCCATTGCGATGCACGAAAGCTTGGAAAGCTTAGATCATGGCTCTGATGGCTACCCGGAGTATGGTTACACACCCAGACACATTTATTGTGCGCTTGCAACTTCAGCCGTGTCACCCACAAGGAACAAGGGAAACTCATTTCCCAAACACCACCATCAACCAGCGTCCGGGTTTCCAGCTATGCTCCAAAGAGATTTTCTCACTCCTAGCTTGAAGGTTGTCGGTAAAGGTGTGTGCCTCCTTTACATTGGGGGAGAGGCGACGAGAAAAGGGCGCCAGAAAGAGAGATGAAGGTCCTTCTATCCTTCCATCGAACGATGCCGCCCACAAACACCAGTGTAGAGCTGGACATTGTAACTCTCCCGTCTTCTGGTTTTCCCCGGGAGCTTGTTGGGCGCGCAATTGGGAAAGGGGGGAGGGTCAAAACAGGAAATTGGCGAGCGTAGTACCGGTCGGACGGTAGTAGAGTCGTATGACTCTCCACTACTAGCGGTGCAATGGTCCTTTTTGCTCCCTTTTTCGTGACCAGCAAGAGGTGTCATGCGCGTACCGTGTCAAGCACCATGTTCGTTCGCGTAGCGGCGTGGTTGAATGAATCCGAGGGGCGCAAAGCTATTTCCCTCAACTTTCACTCGCCATACTCGCGCGGGGGAGTGGGCAGGGGTTTTTTTTTGTTAGCGCACACGTACAAGCACATGAGCTGTTTTCACGCTGGGAAAGCAGGACGAGGGACGCAGCTAGTGAAGTCACTCACAGGACACAACCTGCTCGCCCCGAAAAAGCACAAAGAAAAAGGCAAGTTATGCTTGTGTGTCAACAGGATTCGGAGGAAGCTATGGAGGAGGCGGCACAGAACAGAAAACGAAATGCAGATTTCCATCAAACGCTCCATGGTAGACATATTGTGTAACAGTGTCGGAGCCGAGCCAGCCCAGACGGGCCTGTCCTTGTGCAAAGGCACTGGGTACACGACCGATCGGACAAACAATGGCGTACCAGTGTAGGTAACGATGGTGCTATTTTCACTCCGAAGGTTATCCCCGCTGGAAGCTATCGGGTGTCCTTCGATGGACTTCGGCGAGGGGGCGAAATGCGCACGTTTACCTAGAAGGTACATGTTCAATGTCCTGTATCCGCACAAACCACCTATAATTTTTTTTTTCTTTTTACTCAAAAGGAGTAAGGCTTTTAGCAGGCTATCTAATATAAGCAATTTATACGTTAGATAGCGAGAACCATTCACTGCTCCAACTGTGGCAATAAAACGCGAAGTAGAAATGCTCTTATTATGTTTACCTTCCTTTTGATATGTGTTGCATAGTCTAGGCTATTCTTTAAAAGCAGGATTTTTTATTTATAAGCTTTAAAAAATTCTTATTTTATCAAATAGAAAACATACAGCTTTCAAACATCAAATAGTTTACATTGGGGAATCCTCAGGTTTCGCTAACAGCCCAGTATTCGAACCCATCATTGCCATACTATCAGCGATGGAGCATTACAATTTATCGTTATTACTTCAGCAAAACAGTTAATTGACAGCTTGCACCACCAACATGGTCCGAGATTAAACGACATGTCGTAAGCCTACTTCACATCACCCTTGTGACTAGAACCAGTAGTAGTTGTAGCAGTAGTAATAGTAACGCCAACTCTACGATGAATTCCAGAAAATACAATCCCTTGGCAGCGGATAAGGATGAGCCACATTTGTTGTCATTGTACACAACGAACCGCAAACTGAAGACAGAGATAGTGAGATGGATAAAAACCAGCGAAAGGGAGAGAGAAAGTATATGTGTGTGTGTGTATGTGTGTTTGTCGGAAATAACCATGGGTTCCAGTCAATACCATCCATCGTCGGCCAGGAGAAGGATGCTTTCAACCCATGGGGAGCAACACCGCAAAGGCTCCAAGAGCGTGTGTGAATTTATTTATTTCTCACGGTTCACCGTCTCATCTAGTAAGGCTCGCGACTCACGGCCGATGAGAAGAAGGATGAGAGCGCACGCCACAGACTCCCTACTACTACGGCACACTACTACTACTACTACTACGGTGGCCCGCGTACGGCACGCGATAGTACCGTATACTTACTATAGTGGGTCGAATTCGTTCTCATAACTCACATACATAGGTCAGGACGATGGGACCATGACCACATACGCCAAACGGGCCGGGAAAGGGACAAGGACACGGAAATCGTCGTGGAGTGAGACCCGTGTTGTTTGTGTGGGTGTGTGTGTGCAATGGGAAGGATTTTAGATAAAGAGGATAAAGCAAAAATCATCTTCTACTACTACTACATCCTTTCCCATCTCGTGCCAAACACCCAACCCCCCTCCCTTCCCTCCCACCGAAATTACGAAAATTTCTCCTTCTACCATCGCACAAGCATAGGGGCCTATGAGTGTCGTTGTATCGCGTTGTAAGTTCCTTTGCTGGGAAGAAAAAGAAAAATGGCGTCCCAAACGGTTGCCAATTTTTCCGGTGCCTACTGGGGTTTTTTTTTTTCGCAATTTTCAACTCCACCGTTCGGGTGCATAAAGCAACATATTAAGGATAGCATAGTCACCACACAACGGGGGGTTTATGTTACAATTTTTAGCTGCTCATTTCTTTGTCTGCTTCACAGTCAACATCTCCGTCTCTTTTCATCGCGTTCACGCGCTCCCACCCCAGTTGCGTCTCATGTGCCTTCCCCTTCCTGTTTGTCTGCCAGACAACGACCCTAACCTAATTCTAATTTCAGCATTCAGGGTGAACTTTTTACAGGGAGAAGTTTTTCACTTTTGCTCACCTGTCATGCAAATTACAATTTCTAAAATGTGTAAGCATCAATTCTTCGCTGGACGCCGTCCAGTTACCGGAACCTGGGCCACAGCGGTCAAAGTTCTTGTAATCTCGTGTAATCGGCCATCGACAAGTTGAACCACTTCGAACGTACACGAAGTTCGATTGTTTCTTTGTCCGCCGTTCCCGTCCCCAACACAGTGATCATTTGCGGGGATGAGCCTATGATCAAACAGCAACGGCCCAAGAACCTTATTTATTACTGCTTACTGCACTTACCTTCTCGTTGGCATGATTCTCATCGTTGATTGACTGTGTGCGAAGCTTGTGCGTTAGATACTTGAGCATAGTTTGATTCGCACCTCGTCGTCCCGTCGCCAGCTTGCACCGTCTCCACTTCCTCCTGGTTCTGCTGTTGCTGCTGCTCCTGCCGCCGCCTCCTTCGGCGCCTTCCTGCGCTGCCGTCGCCGCTGCCGGGTCGTCCTCTCCTTCTGCCTCGACGCCGACGTCGCTGATGGTGTCCTGCACGGTGATGATACACTTTGGAAGTTCTTTGGCCCCGCTGCGGGTGCGATGATGTCTTCGAAACTTCCTGCCTGCCGGGTGCTCCCGTACGCTTTCCACTGCGGCCTACTTCTTCGACTCGTTGCACTCGACCGACCGAAACGCGGCACTGATCACGTTCTCCTCGCCGAGCACAAAGAGGGGATCCACGCAGCGAAACCTCACTTGTCCAGCTCGTAGCACTAAACACAAAGTTCCTGGTGTCTCTTCGCTTGGCTCATCCGTGGACCGCTCTTCTCTACCGCGAGGGTGTGTTTCTTCGCCGCACTGCACCGGAGGAAGGGTTAGATAAGTTAAATGTACAATCAAATTGCATTGTGACTAATGCTGGGGAGAGCTTGCACAAGAGCGGGCAAACCGTTTTCAGTGCTTACTGCCGCTTTCAATTAACTCTTCTGGGTTGCGATGGTGACATTTCAACAAGCTTGTTCAGCAAAAACTCCGTAGTCAAGTGTAGAGTGCAACAAACTTTTTCGCCCTCAAACTCCCGAACCCTTGAACCAAGCCGACCATCATCCCTCTGCGAATTGCCTGTTGAAACGCGAACGTCGCTGTCAGCGGGAACTTCGCCAACTTCAACCCCCATCCGACGTCAACTTCACGCGGCGTTTGCTCACCTTGCCAACAGGGAAAGAGACAGAGCCAAACAAACGAACCGAATTTCGAAATAAGGACTCAGAATTACTGAGTCAGCAGGGTAGCAGCAAATCTCGCCACAAAACGCACATTTCCTAATCCTGACCGAAAACTATACAGTGAGGCAGTTTTTTGACAACTGCCTGCCTGTCTCGCTCGCACACCCACCACACGCATCGCTCGGCGCTCTCGCTCCATTTCTCTCCCGTGTGCGGTCTCGCTCTCGCACGCGCCCGACAAGTCAACTATTTGCAGCCGGTCTCTAGCAGCAATGCGCTGGAATACCCGTTGTGAGAGCAGCGAGTTGCAATAAAATGTTATCGATTTTTCAATTTTCATCCACCACCGTTAAGGGCGCTGCACTTCACTGCACTGTGTGCGAGATAAGGCTGCACTGGAATTCGGCGGAGGAAAAGATGCGGTGTTGCATCTCTCGGGGACATATTTTTAATGGCATGATAAGGGGAATTGAAGGATTTTTTTTTTTTCTCTTCAAATTCCATTCCACGGATTTTGGTTGACCAAAAAACAACATCTTCCGAAGAAAAGCACACCTGGACACGGTCGAGCGATAATACCCGTGTTCGCCCGTCATTTTCATATGCCAAAAAAACAAATTGTTCTGCCAAACCATCAATAAAAAAAAGCCACCCCACAACAGAATCGTAACCTGCCACCAAGCTGCTTTGATCCACAAAAAACCTTCAGCCACAACATTTTCACAATGCGCTGGATGGATGTTCTAGTGCTGCACCACCATGGGAATGCCGGAACGGTAAAAGGAAGGGAAAAAACAAAGTAAAACCTACTGCCAAAAGCCAGAAACATGACCACCACAACCGCCTACAACGACTTGCGCCAAAAAACGCCAGAGCAGTCACCGCGCCGTCAAAACACTGAATTTATGTTGGCAGCTTCTGCAGCACCGACCTAATCTCACAGACTCCCCATCCTGCTCCTCCACGCTCCTTGCGCGTTGACAACCAACTCCTCACCCCACCGACAATACTTTCGACACATCCAAAACCCAGCACCGCGAGAGCATACCGCCGATCAACCAGCTCGAACTGGTTTGAAAACGTACCGCCAGATGTCTTTGTTCCATTGACGGTGACGAAATCTGATGGAAATCACTCTTCTTTGAATCCGGCTTGAACCGGGGATGGGTACCTTATGAACCGGAGGTGATGAGCTCAACAGCCTGGCAGCACTGCCGCACGACAACACGCCAAAACGATATTTTCGGATTTGTACCGGTTTACACGTAAAAGAGTGCACACCATGCATGCATGGTCATGGTCTTTCCGGAAAATCCCACCTCCGTTGACCGGTTCGCGAATCGATTAGTGGAAAAAAACCCAGGAAATTTTGTCTTGAGATCGGAAATCGGTTCTATAAACGTTCAGCGGCGTATCGACAAAAACGATAAATAGAGCCTTTTTGCCGATTTGCAGGTTTTTGTAACCGTTCAACTTCTTGTCTCGTCCTTCTAGTTGAACGGACGTGAATGATGGACGTGTCGATTGCTTGGTCTTAATATTTTCTGTATTTATGTACGAGCTCATTTATCCGGATAAGATTGACATTTACGGAGATTATTCTTACTACGGATGCTTCCGACTATCCATCGGAGCAGTCCTGTCACAGTTCGCGGGCACTGCGTCCAGAGAGATTCGGGCCGACGAAGTATGTGAGAATGAGAGCGATGAAAGCGCGAATTCGCTCACTCTTTTACTCCGACACGCATGGCGAGCATGGCAGAAGGGAAAAGTGCTCTCACTCTCTGATATACCGACTTCTCGCATGCACATGAATAACTATATTTTTGTAAGTTGTATGTTCGTTTCAAACGGTTTAACCAAATGTTATTTTCATCTAAAATAAATTAAGCATGAAAAATTATTTTTGAATACGGTTAAAATAGGACAGGGGTACATTTCTTAGCCATTGGATTCGACAGTTTTTTTACAGCATTTATCATGAACGGGTCGTTTACGCCAATCGTTTGACGATTCAACTGCGTACACCGGAATAAACATTTCTGCAAACAGACGAATCTCAGGACCGTTTCTAAATACTCCCTTGTGTGCTGCATTCATTCTCACAGTACAACCAAAAAGCGTTGTACGCCGTTTTATCAGCACGCCATTCGGAACATAAATAAACATAGGAAATACGCTTTTTCTGATCGTAAACATGTTCGCCTTGATTGTTAATTTTGTTGACAAAAACCCTTACCACTCTATTGGAAATACTTTCATTTTATTTAACACTTCAGAGCTTAGGTGCTGGCACTTGCAATGGCGATGCATTTAGCTTATTTATCCCAAAGGCCCCCTTAAGGCATAACATTCTGGTTAGGTTTACTCCAACGATATTCAAATGTCCTTCCGAAACAAGCAGGCGTGCTGTCGAAGCGGTTTCTAGTCGGAATTATAAATACAAATCGACAGGAGAAATAAAAAAACAACAAAAAACTTGAAATTGTGATTATTCGTGACCTTGCTGAGCAACGTTCGGCAAAAATGCCACTCGTCGAACGTGCGTGGAACTGCCTTCCGCCAGCCACAACGAGAATTCGCGAGACAGGTTACAAAATACCAGTCCATCCTTGTGCATTCCAGATTCATCTGCTGAATGTGGCAAAGAAAACCAGACAAAACCGAAACAGTGTCATCAACAAAGCAAATCCAAAAACACACAAACAAATCAGCTCCAAAATACTCGATCGTGCGGTTCGATGATCTAATTCAAGGAAATTGCCATCTTTTGACGCGATTTCACGGTAGTGAACATCCAGCTGAGTCGATTTGTATGCAAAGCCGGGCACATGGATCAGTATGTTTTCGATGCCAAATTCCCCTGCTAAGGATTTGAAATTTAGCATGTTGTCGCATTTGAAGCATCTTGATTTCGGAGTTTAGTAAGATATTTGCCTTTCTGGAAAAAGTAACACTTTTTTTATCTTTTGGGACACTTAACTTTTGCCATCGAATCGTTCGTACGCTCGATCACAATACTGGTCGCTTTATTCTTCTGCGATTCCGAGTAAGCTTACACCGAGAGTAAGGAGCAAAAAACTCTACTTTAAACAATCGACTAAAAAAATACAAATACAACATTCTCCTTTTTCTCCGCTTTCCTAACTTAGCACATTTTTGTTCATCTTACCGTATGTGTTCGAATGATTGCAGACCGATTGTCGCTCACTGTAAACTTATTGGCATTAAAAATGATGTCTCGAGTCGCTATTTAAAACAATTCTAATAGTTCATAAATTCATCTACTAACCGTAAGCTTCGTCTATCACGTAAATTACACGCATAAATAAATCGTTCGTGTTCAGCATCTTCCTAGCTGATCAACCGAACCGAATGTGATGCGAAAGTTTTTCATTGGTCATGGAACCTTTAACATTTGTTTCTTGCTGCAGGAGGCAACGATAAAGTCAATAAAACGTTATTTTATGTTTAAAAAATACTTCGAAAAACAACGCGATTCAAAAGGCACCGTAAGGCATTGTTTTGTGCAGGGGCCGCTCTCTAAATGCTTATAATTATATTCTGAACCCTTCATCCTGATCACAGTTCTCCACTGTGGTGTTGAAAAGGCGCATTTCATTCTACTATCCTACTGAGAGTACGATTATTTGTTAATTTGAATATGAAAAAAACCGCTTGAAACACGTGGAAAGCTCCACACGGAAAAAGCACCATGAAGGCAAATGTTTTCGATTGTTCGTTCGTCGTTCGTTTTCCTAAACGCTAGCTGTACAATTCGTTTACAACACCCAACAAAATCACGGTGTAACTATTCGTATAAGTCTCACTACTCTGAACACCAAAGGGTCTTTTTTCACATAGCAGTTTCGAGTGGCTGTGAGTAGCTGCGGCTGTCGTAGCTGAGCATCGGCGGGGCAGCGGTTCCGTCGTCGAAATTCGTCTCCAGTAGTGCTTCCGATTTCGAGCGCGCGTAGTTTGCCCTCCCGCTAGACGGCATCGTTGACGAAGCGTCCGTGTTCGGCGATACGGCCGACTGGTGCTCCCCGGACGACTCGTACAGTGTCTTTGGCCGCTGGCTGTCGCTTCGGGGCGGTGGCAGTATCGATTCCCGCTCGCGGCCCGGCGTTGCGTACTTCTTAACAGCCCGGAGGTACGAGTCCGGACGGCGCATCTGCTCCGGGTCCGGTGGTGCTGGACGGCGCACCTGTATCGAGGGCTGCTGGTACACGTGACCCTGGGGTGGCAACACCGGAGGGGCCGGTCTTGGTGGTGCTGCTCTCTTCGCACCGTACGACGATCCGCCGTTGGACACTACTCCCGACAACGAATCCGTTTGGCTGGTTCGCGCCGGCTGGAAACTGCTGTGGCTCATCGAAGCCGACGGCGGCTCGTACTCGGGCAGATGTTGCTTGAGTTCGTGCAGGAAGGACAGCTTGTCCTGCACGCGTATGGGCAGCGTGCTCGAGTTGCCGTAGTAATCCGATCCGTTTTCCTCCAGCTCTTCTCCCCCACCGGGGGCGTGTATGATCGGGGTGTCCTCGTTGATGGCAGTGCTGATGGAGTTGTTGCGCGTTACCCCCGAGTACGTCGTCGACGTATCGCGGAAGCCTTCGTTGCGAAATGCCAGCTCCAGCGCGATGCTTCCCCCGTGGTTGCTGTACTCGGGCAAACCGTACACCTTCGTTTTCGCTGGACTGGCCTCGGTCGCGCTCTGTACGTACTCCGACGGGACACCATTGCTTTCGCTGTACCCTAGTTGACTTTTGAGCTGCTCGGCGTACTCGTTGCTGTACTGTTGCTTCTGCTTGTGATCGTACACGTCGTAGCTAGTTTCCGTGCTCAGCACACTCTTGTCGACGGACTCGATCGATCCGTTGGACGCCATTCGCTTATAATCGTTCGTCGTAGCCGTGCGCAATGTGTCCGTCGATCGTGAAATTGCCTGTCAAGATTTAAAAAAAAAATGCATTAAATAATGAAATGCAACTAGAAATGAACTTATTTCTTTAAACCTATCAACACCAGGCAAAACAAGCGCAATAATAGAAAACACACGTTAGGAAGCAAATTCAAAATAAAACAACAAACATGTCTAAACGAATTTTCCAAAACTGGGATTCACTTACGACTGCTTTTTCAATACTGTTTAAACCTCTGTTGGCTGTAATTTTTTTATGCGACGAAATTGAAAACGTGTTTTTTAAATTCGTGGAGGGTTGAATAAATAGATGAAAGATGTTGAGAGGCTTTCATCGAGGCAAAAACGTTTATGGAAATCACTTTTTGAAAACGTCTCAAACCAGTTGAAAATTTTTCAGAGGTCCCCTGTTGAGTAAAAACGACCAAAGATCACACTTACATAATTCCTTCTTCGAAGCGATCCTTGATCGATACTGTTCAGGCTGCGCATACTCTGGCGAATACTGTTGCGCCGTTGCAAACGTTGCTCCTGGCGGTAGCGTGATTTCGTGCACCAGCAAACACACACGATGCAAATCAGGACCAGGACCAAGGCTAGGGCAACGATGATACCGATCACTTCCACACTTGCCGTCCAGTGAAGTGGATCAATTTCAACCTGTAAGAAGACAAAAAAACGACCATCCAAGGTTATGAACATTTTCCTTAATTCTGCAACATTGAAGTCACCTACCTTCGGATCAATTTCACACAAAAACGCATGCCGATTGTGGCATTCTTCCACCTCGACACTCTGGTACAGGAACGACGTGCAGCGATCGATGTAGTTGGAGTCCTGCACCCACACGCGCTCGTAGTTTCGCAGATACCGGCTCTGCTGTTCGATGAACGTGAACAGGGCGTGCGCATCGTTGTGAATGAACGGCAGGGAGGCATTGTCCGATCGGCAGAAGTCACGCGCCTCGCGGAAACTCATCGGCGCTCCGACATACATGTAACATGTGTCGATAAGCAGCGTCCAGCCGGGTGGACATTTCCCATCCAGCACCGTCAGGTTGTTCATGTGCAGCGGCAGGAACGAAACCTCTAGCAGCTGCGGATCGTCGAAGCGATCGCGAATACGCGAACTCACGGCCAGCGTCTCGTTGTAGCTCCAGTAGTTATGGCGCGCATCGATTTTCGTTTTCCACACGTCCAGGGTACTGTGCGCGGGGACAAAACAAATCGAAAAAGCATTAGCCCAACACGGTCGATAAAATATGAGCATCCCCTGGATTCCCAGTGCATGTGGGAAAAGTAACCACCATAGGAAAAGCGACCCATCACCGATTGCGTTTAATTGCGAATGCTTCACCTACCTATTCCAGTACTGGAAATCGATTCTGCCAGGGCGTATTTAACGCATGGAACATTCATTTACAGCGGCCCACGGTTACGCAGACGGTTGCAGTTGTTTTGTGTGTTTCGAAATACGGACGGGGAGGAGTAATAAGAGAAATAAAATACAAAATAGCATGCAAATTTTGCCAAACAATCAACAGATAAAACAATGTATACACTTTAGTACCCAGGACATAACGAACTGATACTATAAATTTCCCGTTCAACTTACTACTCCGTCGCAATCATCGGGGTTAGTAAGAGAAGTTGTATAAGGCTACTGAAGAGAAAAAAAACGAACCTACGAGCCCGTATCCGATACTTACATTGATCGATTGACGGTGATTATTTCGTAATCGTTGTCCGGATTAGCAAAGATATTGTCGATGTAATGCTGCCCGGCCGTTCCGGCGACGATCGTTGCTCGACCTTCCCAATCGGTTGCGACGTTGCTAAAACAGAAAATATTGTTTAAATTGACTATGTTTATCGAAAAACTGTCATTATTGTACCCCGGAATTGCTTGCCACTTACTCGTAGAATCCATTGTGCGTCGTTGTTTGGTAAATGGGCAACCGTACACGATCGAAGCCGGACACCTGCACGATCCTTTGGCCCCTATTGCGGTGCACATAGTTGTACGTGAAGTTGGAGACTACTTGCCGCAGCACGACCACATCCCGGAAGTTGGCTTGGTTCTGAGTGATGTAGTTGTTGTGCATGATCACCTCCTGGTACGGCGAAGATTGGCGCCCTTCGACGTAGATCGCCGGTCGATTGCGATTGCGCACGAACAGATTGTGGTGGATCCATCCGCGTAACGATGTAGCTGAGCCGCGCGAGTCCGCCCGAATCGAGAGACCTCCCTGATTGGCCTCGATTAGATTATTCTGCAAGAAGACACACATGATATACGCTATTCGTAACGAACCCAGTGGAATGCTTGTAGTCCTACCCTAAAATGCAACGATTGCATATTCTGCACGTCGATCCTCATCGCCGACTCGCAGGAGGAAAAGTTCCCGTACAGCTGACGACAGTTCCGTATGATCCGGTTTCTCTCCAGCGTCAGTATCGGGGAAACTTCACCGACCGAAGTGTACTGCAGCGCTCCACCCACACAGCCCATGATTTCCGTGTTCGATATATTGTGCTGTGCATCACGATCTACAAGATAAGGTAAGGCCATTAGTTGTTATTTGTCCAACTTCAGTATAATTGAATGAACTTACTGAATCCAATCGCCGAGATGGGTAATGTGACGACCTCGGCAATGAACCCGTGCCTAGCCGGAGCACCGCTCGCGATCAACCTCACACTGAGCGCCGGTTCGATCGTCCGGAATAATCGCTTCTGGTTGTCCGAATCCGCGTCGATCGTGCCGATGGCACGCGCCGAAACGTTGTAGATGTCACCATCCATCAGCTGAATCATGTCCCGCCGGCCGTACTCCTTCGAGTGGTTGAACAGGTTCGACTGCAGCAGGCGGAACCCGAGCGGCTTCAGCCGGTACGCGCTCTTGAAGATCTTCACACAATTGACCGGATTGTTGTCGTACTTGTAGTACACGAGGACGCGCTCCTCCAGCGTGATCTCCTTATTTGTGTCGCAGATGTCGATCATCGAGAACAGATTGTACGGCAAATCGAGATCTTTCAGCGGACTGTAGCTCGACTCGTCGCTTTCGCGACCTTCCCCGGTCAGCGAGATCGCATTGATGCCCTGGCCGAGGGTGCGTAGGATCTGCAGATGGTTCAGATGGATCGCATTCGTCGGGGAGATCAGATTGACGCCGTGATGCGCACTGTCCCGGATCGTCACGGAGCTAATGGTGGGGGTTTTGGCGATCGTCTGAATCGCTGGCGATTTTTCACCGTGCAGCATTCCGGCCCGATCGATGCGCACAAAGTCCATCACGCTTTCGGCCGGTCGGGTGGTCGTGTGCAGTCGATCCTCGTAGATGCTGGCCTCAAAGTCGGGGTTGGCAAAGCGTACACCACCCCAGTAGTTGCGCCGGTCCGGTTCGCCGTTGCAGCTGATGAACACAAACACCGAATCCCACTGACACTCGTGCCGTCTGCCGTAAAGCTGGCCGTTCAGGCGCTCCGGGCACTCCTCCAGTCGCAGCTCGTCCCCGTGGCACTCCATCGGCTCGACCCACGACCAGATGCGCGTCAACGAGTTCGTGTGAAACTCGATCCGACGATCGTGCCCGATGAACACATCAAGTGGATCGTACCCCAGCTCCCGGCAGACCACCTGGGCGTTGCGCTCCGTAAACCGCCGATCGCAAATCGGGATCCACTGCAGCGTCGTGTGGTTGTAGTACTCGAGGAAACCTTCCCGAGCTCGCTCGTTCTCACCATCGCCCTGCGAGCAGTTCCGGTTGGTACACAGTCGGATCGAATCGTAGTTCACCATGTTCTCCAGCGATCGCTCCACCCGATTCAGCCCCTCCGAGGCGCTCTCGATCGGTCTCATGACGACCTCGGCGTCACTGGAGCCGCGAGCAAGCAACGTTCCGAGTACCAAAATTCCCACGTTAGGCGCGAACTCCATCACAACGCCCGGGTAGATGGTTAACGTAACCCCCGGCATGACGGTGATGTCCGCGCGGATCACGTAAGGCGACTCACGTCGATAAATCTCTAAATTCTCCTGTATGCGCCCACCGAGAGCGGTCAAGTCGACCGGCGGACTCGCTCCTTCCCGCCCCGAAATGCTCCCATCGATCAGGTCCTCCACCAGATACGGCCGGTACAGTGCCTCGGCGTGATTGTTCCAATCGTCGAAGTCGAAGATGCGCTTCCGGATGTGCACCTCGTCGCTGCTGCCCCACCAGTTCTCCCGCGCGTCCAGGTAGTTCTTCAGTCGGGCCGATTTAACACCTGCGATCAGATCGTAATCTTGTTGATTGTTGGAAATGACGTTCCGGTGGATCTGCACCTTCTGCACCCCACCGAACCCGATCACACACGTCGGATCGTTGGCGTTACTCCGCTCGCCGCGGATAAAGTTTCGCATCGACGAACGCGTGTCCTTCAGCTCCTCGTTGCTTTCGATCTGATTGAACGCCAACATCGCCGGGATTTCACCCAGGATCTCGCTCTGACTGTCCGACCGGAACTCCACCATGTAGCTGCCGTAGTTGCGCGTGATGCGATTGTTGTCGATGCGCATCTTCTTCTCCATCCCGCGGAACCCTATCAAACCTTGCGCGCACACATTCTCGGTGAATATGTTCGACGAGATGTTAATCGCAGCGTAGTGCCCATCGATCAGGATGCCAAACTTTCGATTGCGGGCCCACGTGTCGTTGCCGAGGAACACGGAGTGGGTAAAGTTTTCGTTGTACTGCCACACGTACGGCAGGCTGAGCTCGAGCCCCCCGTTGGAGTTGCTTTCGACCGTCGTGTCCTGCAGCACGTAGTGGAACAGGTTGTTCGACGATCGGAGATCCTTCGAGAACTGCCGCACACCGCGCCCATTGTCCCGGATGAGACTGTTGTTGATGTGGATCGTGATCTCCGAGATGTTGCTCACGTGCACGTCCCAGAAGGGCGAGTGAATGAACACGGCTTCCTCGCGGTTGTGGCTGATCTCGCAGTTGACCAGCTTGATCGATTCGTTTGCCTTCCGCAGGTACAGCTCACCCGACTCACCCAGATACCGATTGTAGTACGTTCCGGTGATGCCGCGGAAGTTCCGCTGGATCTTGGTGGATGTTACGAGCAGCGTCGGCACCGGTCCACGCACGATCCGATTGTACATGTTCTGTATGGGAGCTTGAATCGATCGCAGCACCAGCACTGCACCACCGAGCGCGTTTGAACCACTGCGGTATTGCAAGATCGCTCCGTAACTGCTCGTCGTCAGCGGAAACACCGACAGGTCTCGTTTTACCTGCCACACATCCGACTCCGTGCTTCCCGTCAGCGAGTCATACACCCAAATATCCTCCGTGGAGCGATTTTCAATCGGATTCAGCAGCTGAATGCCAATCACGTACCCTGGCTGACATTGGATTATAACCTTCCGCTCCACCGGATCGTTGCGCACGGGCGTCGTGATGATGTGCTTTATCTGCCACTGGTCGATATCGATATTTGTGGTGGGACTCTCCGGCAGCATGATCGGGCGGTAGTCCGAATCGTCCACGTTGAAGTCCGGCACCATGTTGAACCAGCCAGTAATTTCGCGCTGCTCCAGCGACGAAACAACCTGATCGTGGTTGATGCCCGATCCTCGATTGTCCTTGATGATACTGCCCTGCACCTTCAACCCCAGCTGCTTGATGCTGATCCCGTTGCCCCGGTTCGCCGAGAACTCGGAGTTTTTCACATTGTTCACCGACGACCCGGCATAGATGTCCGAGTAGATGATGCCCAGTCCGTCCTGCAGGTTCTCCACCACCCGCACACTGTCCAGGTTGTGTCTGGCTAGATCCATCTGCAGCGCCGGTTTAAAGGTGTTGGTAACGTAATCAAAAAGACCGGCTTTTTCAATCGTCACGTATTGGAGGTCGGCCCGTTCGGCCAGCACGCCAAATCGCAGCCCAGCCCAAGCACCTTCGTAGCATCGCACACCGACGTCGTTCTCGTGGCCGCACGAGTTCTCAAAGTCTCCCTGGGAGGCCCGTTCCGCTCGACACAGCGTAATGTCGATGTCGTGCTCCGTACAGCGAACGTTCGAAAGCAGCACATCCTCTGAGGTACCGGCTCCCGGGACCTCCGACCGCTGCAGTCGCCAGTCCATCGGATTCAACGCCAGCCCTAACTGGTGGCAAACCAAGGCCGCGTTTGTGATGGTCCAACCGTAATCGCACACCGTACCCCAAACGCCCTCCGTGTACACCTGCAGTCGTCCTTCGTGATCGTTCGCACCGCCAACCAGTCGCACCGGAATCTTCGGAATTTGCGGCTCGTGCGGAGCCTTCTCCACGATCGACTCTGTCTCGATATCCATCGCAAAGTCCTGATCCTCCACGACCGCTTCGGTCGTATCGTTCTCCAGCATGACCGCTTCCCGCTTCAACGTGAAAAGGATATCGTCAGGAGCGCGTCCCCGTGCCTCCAGCTTCCCCGTCACCATCATGCCCACGCTGGGCGCAAAGTTCAGGATAACACCGGAGTTCAGGATTAACTTTCCTCCCGGGCGCACGTTAATGTCCCGCTCGACCGTGTAGCTACCGGCCGGAAGGATCTCTTGCCCATCGACCTCGCCACCGATGCGCTCGCTGCCCTCCTTGTGGAAGAACGGCACAAACTTCTGGTACTGGGCGATCGTCTGCGTGCCGGGATTGGAGTGGTGCAACAGGTACGGGAAGTATTCGATTTTCGCTAGATCGAACCGATCCTTTCGGTGGAACAGCCGATCGTAGATTTTCTCTTCGTCCTGATTCCCCAACCAGTTGTACGTAACGTTGAGCGCCTTGCTTTGGTCGGCCAGCTGGGAGCCAACCTCGTACCGGGACTCCTGGTTTGAAATGATGTTCCGGAACACGTCCACATTGTTCGACGAGATGACGACGGGAGCGGCAACGCGCGATCGCGGATTCAACCGACCCTCGCCTCCGAGTCCCTCGCCCTCGTCCTCAAGCGGACCAAACGCTTCCTTGATTCGGTTTCCCTTCACAAAGTTCCGCGTGAACAGCATCGACTGCGTTTTGCTGTCCGTGTTCGGCGAGAGGCCCAGCGACGCCACGTAGATGCCCTCGTTGTTCATGAAGTGATTGTGCTGCACGATCAGCCGCACCGGCAATGGGCGGAACTCTTCCAAGGGTTTGTTTCGCGTCAGCAGCGCTCCGTAGTGTCCGCGGGAGAAGTGGTTATACTCGATGCGCCCCTCGAGATTCAGGATCGGGCTGATGACGATCCCGATGCGTTTTGAGTGCTCGAAACTGTTGTGCCCAATTTGCAACCGCAATCGCCGCTGATCCCGCGTCTCGAACCAGCACGATTGAATGTCCACCGCGTCGCTGGTACTAGCGTTGAACAGGTTGCCGGTCACGTTGACCCACGAGTCACCGCAGAAGTTCCCGTGCAGCACACCGATCTCAAGATTTTTCGCAAAATTCGAGTACTCGATCGTGGTCGTTTGATTGAACTCCAGGAACTCCTGGCGATCCTTCGTCGTCTGGTTGAGCCAAACGGCAAACCCGTAGCCACGGTTGGAGTCGATCGAGCTTCGGGAAACATTACGGTTTCCCCCGAAGTACGTTATGTTGATCCCGTCGCCCTGGTTGAAGTTGATGCGGGAGTGCGTAACATTAACGTCGCCCGCACCGCTCGTTACGTGCAATCCTGCCGCATGCCGATTGTTCGCGATCGTCGTCTCGTGCACGTGCACCTGGGAACGCAGGTTGTCTACGGCGATCCCCCGCCCGCCATTGTCGACGATCGTGCTCTGCGTGACGTTCAGATCGAACGCTTTCGTGATGCCCGACGTCACGCGGAAGTGGGCCAGCACGGCGGATCGCGGATCGGCGCGCAGCTTGATGAACAGCTTCTCCCGCGTGCTCGTGACACTTTGCGGTCGGGTAAAGTTGCGTACGTCCCACGACGCCAGCAACCGATCGTTCTCCGACATCCCGTCGTACACGGTAAGCTGTGCCGTTTCGTTCCGGGTCACCTCGAAGTACACGAAGTGCATCGTGAGCACGTACCCGAACGCCGTTTCGAACGACCGTGCGCACTCCTTCTGCGAGAGGGCAAACGAGGACTGCTCAAAGGAGAGCTGCAGTGGGTAGATCTGCCAGGCCGTCGAGGTAAGCGTGCAGAAGTCGAACACCTTGCTGCGGTCAGTGCGCTCGTCTGAACGTAGGTCGTGGCCCACGTACCGGATCCCGTCGGCACCGTTTTCGCTCACCGTCACCCCCTCGAGATGCGCCGCCCCATAGCTCGAGTTCATAAAGATGCCAAAGCCGCGACTCCTCCGCACGACCACATTGCGGAAGCTAAACGCTGCGTCGTGCCTCGTCAAGTTGATCCCGGTGTACGACGAATGGTCAACCGTTACGTAGTCCAGCACGGGCGGAACACCCAGCACCGCTATGGCCGCCTCGGCTGATCCACCCCGGCCCGTTCCCGCGCGCACAATATCCACGTGCCGCAGCTGGGACAGCGATATGGAGTCGTACAGCACGTGGTTGTACGACAGCGTCTCCTTGCTCTCCGCATTCTCGAACCGCAAGCCGCGCCAGTGCGGCGTCACCTGGTCGAACAGGGGCAAACACTGCACGCCGATGTCGCTGTGGTAGTCGCACACCCCCGACCCGACCTGCCTCGAGCTCCAGGCGCAGTCGAACAGGGACGCTTCGGTCCCGAGGCAGCGCGGTTCCTCGAACAGCAGCCGAGGCTCGTAGTTCGGGATGCGATCCATCCAGTTCCAAAACCGGCCACCCTTGTAGCCCATCTGCCGGCAGGTGGTTTCGTAATCGGCAATGGTCCAACTAAAAGCAAAAAAAGCAAATCGAAAATTAGCCGACGGATACCATAGAAGCTTATCGGTCTGAGAATACTTACTTTTTCGAGTTGGAACAAACTGAACGCCATTTGCCGTTGTTGAGAAGCTGCAGCCTTCCGGCCAGCGGGTTCGGACCATCCACCAGTCGAACGCCGGCTTCTCGCGGATCCGAAGGAACATCGCTGTATCCGGTGTTGGGTAGCGTGGTTAGGGTGATCTTATTTTCCGCATTACCCTGGAGAACGATACAAAAAATCAAAAATTAATTCAAGTGCAAAAAAACCATTCTAACTTAGCCAACATACAAAAGCATTTAATTTGCATGCCATTGTGTTAACCAAACCCCAATAGATGATAATGCATTGAAAGTCACTGAACATAAACAATACCTCGTGCGCATCAGATTGAGTTGCGATGACGCTCCCATGATTTATGCTCATGTTTCTCTGGTGGACACATTTTGTCCTTCATTGTACGTTTTTTCCCCCACTTCCTGTGACTCAGTTCCGTTTTCGCACGCGCAGTGAAATTGCAACGACGCAAAACATCGCGTTACGCGTGGTGTGTCGAACGGGTGTTGTTGCATAACCAAAAAAAAAAGTAATGGCAATTAAATTGCACCGTCGTTTGTGAGTATGGAAAGAAACTCTTGTTTGGTAAACAACATACCATGCATCCAATGCGGGAAAAAAAACGAACCGAACCGCCTCGGGTGAAACTCGGGTCAGTGTCGAAGGAACCGAAGGAAAGCGGGTTCTTGAGTGCAACCAAGGTGGTAAGGGGTTGCGAAAGAAAACCCCGCGTACTTGGCGTGCCGTTGGTCGGTCGTGTGTTTGTCGGTCAGTAATGCAAACGGAACTCCAACGTTCAAACGGTACCAGGGATAGTGCGAAAAATAATCACCTGGATGGCCACTTTTTGTTTGCATTTAAAAACATGCTCATTATTCGTATTATATGCTTATTGATCTGGTCCATTTATCTTAAAAAAATAAGAAACAATTATATAAAAATGATAAAAAAAATCTTTTAAATGTGAAAACAAAAAAACGATTTCACAGTGGTGTGATGTAAAAAACAACCAAGGCAGGAAAGAAAGCAGACAAACAAGTTCACCCCCGGCGAGGGGTTTACGTTGACGAGGTATTTTCCACCAAAGGTGCAACGTTTGTTTTGCGTGTCTTGCTCATTTGCTGCAGGGCACTACTTTGTTTTCCCTCCCTCGTTGCCCTCCTATTGCCAATCTGATACAACTTTTCACACGCGCTCACGGTGCGCGCCAAACAGCGAGTGGAAAGCACCGGTGAAAATGCAATAGATACCGGGGGAACATTCCAACAATTCTATTACTACCACCGCTTGCCAACACCGGCGCCGGTACTCTACCTCCGACGCGGCGTCGACCCGACGGTGATTGCGTTGCTAATGTAGGTCAGTGGAGAACGATGCAAAGCCGCGATGCACGATGCTCCATGTTTTATCGTTGTCTGAGATTCTATTTTTGCTTCGGATTTTTTTTTGCTACCTCATAATGCTCCATCATCCACAGTAGATGGGCCAAACCCGAAAGGCACACTGGGGCAAATTGCGGAAAGAAAACCACTTCCCACAACCGCCGGGTTTACAGTTTTTTGGAAACAATTTTGCTTTTTACCGCTAAGCAAGGGTCAAGGAGAAGCGGCAAACACAAACAGAACCACTTTACGAATGCCCAGCACTCCAGAAAGACCGCGGTCAAATTACAATCGCGGAACCAAATTGAATAGTCCTCCATCCACCGTAAGCGCAAAGTAGGCTCACGGAAAAGAAAGCCTGCAATTGTTTTGCCCAACCGAAAACGGCAAGAGAGAGATGTGGATGATTTTGATAGCACAGTTTTTCCCAACCATTTCACAATGCGTCGAGGATTGAGATTGAAAGATTGAGGAAAAAAATCATGCAATAACGCAAGGTTCTTTTTTTATTAGTTTATCGTTGTTCGGCTGGCATTATAGCCTAGCAATTTATTTATTTATTAAATGTTTAGTTATCGGGATTGTTTCCAAATGGCCATGTAATGGGGGTAAGTACTCCGGTTAAACCTTAAGTCGAGGCCGCATTTTAAAAAAACGCAACACATCGATAAATTGTATGATCATGTTCCTATGGATAAATCTGGACATTGTGTCGGGCAAATTTTGAAGCAAAGAAATTTGAATCCAATTTATATGTCGGCAGCATACCGTTCTCATTCACTTTCCCCTTTGCTTTGTGTGAACGAAATTCAATTTATAAATGTCGATGATTTCGAGCACAAACCAACCTGAGCGATAGGTTTGTAAATTGGTTAGATTGTGTCTTCATTTCAATTCATGCTTCCTCGTTGTTTCTTTGCATAAACGCATGCAAGAACCCATTCGATCGTTCGACACGAAGCCTACACAAAGCCATCGCACACAAAATACACCTGACAGGGGGGAGACGGACCTGACAGCATTCGCATGTTGCTGCTGCTGCTGTTGATGTGAGAGTGCATGTAGCAGAACACAACCAACAGGTGCCATATCCGGTGCAACGATCATTCATGGCGTAGCCCTCTTTGAAGCATACAGTAAAACCGGTTCTGGGTTTGCTATTATGCTGCCCATAATTGTACCAGCTACCACTACCAGTGTATCTCATAAATATGCAATCAACCATATGGCGCCAAACGGATGGTTGCTACGAGTTGCACAGTTGGCTTGCGTCTTAAAGTCGATAGTTGACTGAGGCGAACAACGAGGTCAACAAGAGGGTAGAAACATGTGGTCGAAGACAGAACACAACTTGAACCAACTGTGGAAAGTATTCTTGTTAAATGTCTAAGAAAACAAATTTTGTCTTAGGATATTCGAAATCAATTCAAAATTATAACCCTTTCATCAACTAATACATCGGCCGATAAGTGCTTAAAATGACCGACATCAACACAAATTATACCCATACGCAACTTTTGTGATTTTGAAGCAATGAATTCTAAGTACTTTCAAGTGTTGATTTATCTATGCTTTAAAAGATTTTTTTTATTATTTTGAAACTATGAAAAGCAGTTCTAACGATTCTTGAGGAAGGCTCTGTATGTTGACAAGCTATAGCTATTATTCTTTCAAGAAACTTCTAGGAGTGCAGGTGATAAGCATCGACAAAATCACAAAAAATCATCGATGATTCACCCACCGATAAAACTGAAGCACCTTTCTCAACGGTAAGTCGAGTGGATAGAACTGATCTCTGAAAATGCTTCGCAGCTTTAGTACCGAGAAGTGTATGATTCATGCGCGTCTCTCGTCGCGGATGACTAACACCGGATGACGATGATGGAAATGACGTCTACAATGATGATCCGAGATCGCGTGCCAGGTGTTCCTACTAATGACTCCATTACACTATTTCATATCGATCGTAAAAAAAGAAAGGTACCGTTCCGTGCGGGAAATCAGCTGTCCACGGTCGCCTGATGGCTTGCAAACGACGAAACTGGGCAGGGACGGTCGTCAGACTATTGTCAATTTTCCTGTCCGGATGATGATGTGTTTATGGCACGCCTGACCCGTGAAGTGGGAACCATTGGGAGGCGCACCAGAAACGCACCGATGAGCATCGCCATTTTTTTTATTATGGACGCTGCACCCCCAGAGTGCTGATGCGATGCGCAGGTGGAACGAACCCGATCCACTTTACGTCCCCCAGTGGGGGGTTATGCGGGGGAAAATGCGAACTAACCAACCCTTTCTTTGCTTGCAAATGCAAAACGTTTGGAAAGCGAATTTTCACTTGAATGTCGCGGACATCCGGAAAACGGTATCCAAATGAATGGCAACAAGCTGGCGCTCCTCTTTTTTACCCCCTCGGCGAGACTAGGTTGGTTTGGTTTTAATTAATTACGTTTGACCCCCGGACCGTTACTGCTTTTGAGAAACGGTTCCACCAGAGGTTTTAATTAGTTGATGATTTTATTGGATCATCAGGCCGCGGCGTGACCCCCCGAGCTCCGGCTGGGCATCGCAGCAGCTGAAGAATCTTCCTTTTTATGGACCATTGCTTCATAACGCGCTCTTCTGTGTGTTCACCCCCCAATCTGACCTACGGAGTCACGTTGATCCAAGACCATCTTCCCAGAGGATCTCTAGCCCGCGCTACCACCGTGCAGTCCGTTTCCCCTTCCGGGTGCGATGTAATGCTCGTCTTCCATTCGTTGATGCCATTCCCCGTATTGCAAAGGTCGGGGTTAATTGATTAACAACGCCTGGGCTACTGCTGCGATCACCCGCACCCCGTCGGCCTACGGATCGGTACAAACAAGTGGAGCATTTTATGAATGAAACCATTGCTCCATGTGGTACGCATAGGCGCGAGGATCGCGTGCCTGCGGGGCTTGACGAATCAACCGCGGCGAACGTAACGCTACTCATGCCTGAAATGGCACGCTTACGATTCCGAAAAAGAAAATACGCCCCACTAGGGCGGAACCGTTTACGACGAAGACTTACGATCTCACTCAAGTGCGAAAAGTTGGTTGGTTTATTATGGTTGTAAACCTTGTGATAAGGTACCGAGAAAGTAGAGACATTAATATGATGATTTTCAAGTTAAATATTGTAAGGCGTTTGAATACAAAAGTGAAATTTTCTTGCTGTACTTCAAGGCAGATGAACCGAAAATCACCTCAAAGCTAAAAGTGAACAACATTTCCTTTCCTTGCATAATACTAATGTATAAGAATAACCACTTATCTTTGATTACTCCACCCCTTTGCATCAGTGTGACCAATGTGAAAAGATTTGAAGAAAAAATTAAACTACGTTACCGAAACAGCACCTGAAACCGAAAGTGAACGTAAATACATTTTCTCATGCCTTCATCATCTTCGCAGGCAGGCTCCAGGTTGGCACACGTGAGACGCGCCGCAACTGCCCTGGGACGAAAGGGTTGGCACGAAATAATGATCGCCATTAAACCGATCGTCGATGATGGACAAAGCGAAGCGAACGTTTGAGCTGGTGGGAAAATTAGATCCAATTCACACCTTGCCGACCCTTTTTTCCATACAATGGCTGTTTATTTCCACATGAAAACATATGCTAACCGTATCACAGCTCAGCAAACCGTAGTATTGCTTTCGTAACGTTGCAGTCCAAATGAACATTTCAGTTAAAGTCCCGACGTACCAGCTACCGTGTTGAACCATATTTAGGTCTGTACATGGCCAGCAGTTTTTGTTTTGTTTGTTTTCTTACTGGAGCTTCAGGATTCTTCATTAGATCCAACGAAACAAACATTTTCTAGTTCGAAATTAAAAGTGACACTTTTCAGCGAGGCTCAATTTTATCATCCCAATTGACCCCAAAGGTTAACCAAGGGACGCTTTAATCTAATAATCGGCTGTACGGAGCACACGCCTTGGATTCGCCACCCGGGGAATGAAACGTCGTACGAAGTCTTCAGCTGAACAGAATTGGTTTCGCAACCGGAGGTCCAACGCACCGTGACCTGTGAACGGTGTTTGCTTTCGCGATTCCCTTCCAGACTGGTTGCGCCGCCTTGGTGCTTCGGGACACGTCCATCCTCTCATGCTGTGCTAGGTTTCGTATTTGGACTTCGTAGTATTCGCTCCCCGCTCATCACACAGCGGCGAGAAGACGATTACACCCGCGATTCTCCGGCTAATGAATTAATTTTATAATTTCAAATTTATCAGCCCCGCACGATCACCCGCTCCGTCGAGTCTCGGCCAATGCTCCCTCGGTCTAAGCAATTTGGTGGCCAATGGACTTGCCGCCGCCCGCTTTGGTCGAGCTCCTCGAGCTCGCGGAGTGTGAATAATTTCATGCTTTAGTTCGCGCCGGAACTGGCGAAGGAACCATCATGTTTGCTAACTACATCGTATTCCTTCTGGCGAACCGCCGGCAAGATCCATCCGGATCCCGTGCACGATCGTTCCACGCCATGAAAATCGTTCATGGAACGATGCCCGGAACGATGGTACGTCTGTCGGTTCACGTTCGTTCAATGGCTTCCCGGTGGGTTTCTTGAACGGTCCACGCCAAAACACGGAGAAGAACAGAACTAATAAAATCCGGTAAAATGAATATCTTCCTCCGTCGTTGGATTCATCCGCGCGGGAGCTAAAGAATAGGTTTGTCAGTACTGTGACGGAATCCGACAAGTAGACCGATGCGTGACGGAGTTGATTAACTACGCCAAGGAAAGGGTCCAACGTCTTTCAAGTACTAGTTTCTAGTCCATGCGACCATAGGAGGGACAGTAATCAAAGAAATTGTTTATGCTGCAGGTGCTTTGGTATTGTTTCCGTCCGACAAACACAGCGAAACGAATATGATAGGACACTAGTTTTACTCGTTCAGGGGATTTCCAATAAGAGCGGGTTGGCGGCACGCATCACTGACCTGTTGGAGCCTCGTGGTCTTAAGACCCAGTTTAAGCCTTTGCATTTCGATGGGGTTTGTGGACTTGTGACGAGATTTCAGCTAAGTTTTCAGCACAATCTGTTTATCTTTTGGCAGCTTGCTTACCTGCCCTGGTTTTGTATCAATTGATCATCCAAATTTGGAGAGTTGACTTTGTACTAACAGACACTGTTTTAAAAGATTTATCATTTGCCTGAGTTTCACAATCATTGGAATTTAGATCACTGACTTGATTTCAAGAGCAATACATTCAAACCCAGGCCATCATGGGTCGTGTTCGAGGTGGCGTACGTGCTCGGCTATTCCATACACCTACCATACTAGAAAATCTCACAGAAGCATGTAAAGACAGCCTATTCTATGCACCCGAAGCAAGGCGAATAAGTACGTTGAACCCTTTTTGAAATATTACAAAGAAAAGAGATGCCTGTGAATCAGCTTTCAACTCATTAAGGTGTCATCCAAACAATAAATATTGGTATACACTGATAACATTATGCTGAACGGATCCATTCACCGTATTTGCAGGGCACGGACTTAATAATAATCCACCGGATCGATTCCTTTCTTCGTACAGGATGATTGTCGCTTCACGGAATCACAAGTCACACGACGCCGTCTGTTTGCGTACAACCTGTTTCGGCTGGACAAACATTGCAAGCGGGCGAAACAGCCCTGCGCAAGTCGAAAACCCACAAGAAGGGCATTTTTCTCCCCGGCCCTGCCTCAAAGATAAAACTCTGCTCGTGTGCATGCGTTCTCTCGACTGCGTCCCTTCGGCATGCGATAAGCGGATTAAAAACATGCCAAGGTGATAACGCGATGATACGCGAGCACACTCTCACTATCAGGGAACCGTCGCGGACTACTGCTTCTCCCACCCGTGGAAAAAGTAAACGAAACAGGTGGAATTAATCATACGTTGCCCAACGGTGGGGACAAACACAGACGCCAGGCCACGACGGTGAAGGGCTTCTTGCACCGGAGTCAGTGATAAGATAAGGGCTCGAGACTTACCAGCGCTACCACGGAACCGCGCACCGTAATGCCGACCATCGGTGCAAAGTGGATCGTCACACCGGCCTCGATGATTAAGCGGGCCCTCCTCTCGACCTCCAGATCGGTCCGCAGCGAGTAGGGACTCTCGGACGCGCGCAGGACCTTCTCACCCAGCACCACATCTCCGCCGATCTCGGTGAACCTCTCGCCGCCGGCAGCTCCTGCAGCTCCACCGCGGTTGTGCTCCCCGTCGAACTGGTAGTGTGAGTCACCGGCGGTGTCACCGTCGCCGCCGGCCACTCCGGACACGATGTGATTGGTGATGATCTCCTTACTGCTCGGTGCCGGCACGTGCTCGAACTCTCGATCCGGATGGTGCAGGAGCTGATCGCTGAAATCGTCCACCTCTTCGCCCTGACACTGGACGGTTCGGAACACACCACAGCCAAGCAGCAGCACCGTGAGAAGCGCAGCGTGCGCCAAGGGCAACCACTTCCCGCTTGCGGAAGGATCTTTTAGACGATTCTTCCATTGTTTCACAGCCCTTGCACGGCTACGGCTCACCATTTTGACACTTCACTCACACACTCCTTTAAAGGATCTTTTTCTTCCCGCTTATCGGCAGGAGACTGAATTGGCTTCCTCACCTGGTCGGTAGTTGCTGTGCCGAGGGTATCACTTTTGGATTTGATTTATTAACGCCCGTTCTACAGCAGCCGTGCGGTCTCCGGCAGAACATTTCCTCCCATTCGGGCTAACACTTTCTCAGCACATCGCCCACGATCCCACTCGAAGCGTATAACCTCGCGCAACGACACAACGACACACACTATCGGGCCTTGGCCCTTCGCCGCACGGTGGGAGTTCGGACGGAATTCCACTCGGCACTCGAACGCACGCTCCAGAGGCACTATACCGACCGAACACGTACACAACCGTACTGTGGGGAGGAAAAATAAAGGGGTGGCAAATGAGCACTGGAATGGATCAGGTTGATAACAGCACGACGCTTCTCTGGGAACGGATAGGGAACAACAACGCACCCCCCCCCGAACCGCACACGACAAGTTGCACCGCGATAAAGCTCTAAAGAGAACAAGGTACGACCTACACCGCACTCAAACACCTTTGAAAACGCGACCGCCACTAACATTACGCTGCAGATACGCGAGTGAGAAGACGTTCTTTGATCATCAACGGCTGCTTGGCGTCGATCACGGACGAGGAGATGGAACCGGTTTTCCTTCGAGAAAAGTGGGTGAAGCGTACGACGGGTGGAAGGGGGAAAAGTGGGTGATGCTGGGTACTAAAAATGGGAGCAGCCACACCACATTTCATCGCACGCGGCTGCTGGAGAAGGTAATAGTGATGTAATTTCGACACTTACTCTCGCCCGCCTTCGTTCGTTCGTCGTTCGTATGTGTTTGCTTTCGCCCGCGTTTTTACTTCACCCGGAAGGCATCCGGCGATCAGAAACGGATGCGAAGGTTTCCCCCACGCGAACGTGTGATGAGGAAAACAAAGCTGCTGTCACTTTCTGCCAGTTATTGTAACGTTTGCAAAATGCACCACCTGTTGTTTGCCGGTGGCAAGATTGCCTAGGGATTTACATGGCCACATAAAATTGAGATTGATTTTATTGATTTGAATTTATTTTTAATCTTTCCAATCACATTGCTGGATTTAAGGCATCTTTAATAGAATTTGTGAGAGTGAAATTAAGTTGCTTTTAACAGCAAAAAAGGAAAAAGGGTATAAGATAAACCCAACCAATGTTACATCTCAAAAGAACTGTTGAAAAATAATTTATTTAATTAGTTCATTAACTGATCTTTTGGAAACAAAATGATTGCTTCAACTAGGAATCTTCATAATCTGACCTCCAAAATTAGGTTAAATCCATGATTAAACCGGGAAATTGGTTGATAAAATGTTAGCAAGGTGGAAAGAATGATAACAATAGGCGAATTAATCTCAGAAATATAGATTTACGCAACTTACAGACCCAACCCAATGCATGAAACTGATTCTCCAGTGTTTTGAATGTTGCAGCAATTAGTCCAGATAGCCGAAAGAAAGTAGAAAAGGTATTGGATCATTTTACAGCTTGCTTTTAATCACACAACTTTTTTGTCATCTGAAAATTACGTTCTTTGCTTTTATGGATGCTTCTTGTCTGACAGACTTCTTGGCCACAGACTGACCCGTGGCATATTGGTAAAGGTAACATACAAGCTCCTATGACGTCTTTATTTTGAATCCCAACCGAAACAACAACCCCCGTCACTATTAAATGAATCCGTTTTACACTATAACATTCGTCTCTATTGACATAATGATATTCAATTTAATATTGTACCAGAATGCTTCAACTGGAAGCTGTACATACACAAATCAAGATCAATGCATGTTTCCCCTGAGTCGTTGTTTGACCTCCTTCTGCCCTGGAGTTCTAGGCCGCTAACGAGCTTACACGATGCGACGTAAAAAAAATCCCCTTTACATCTTGGCATATAAGTCGCTGAATGTGAATCACAGCGAACGATGAAAAACACGGTTAATCATCGAAGCAGTTTATTTAGTTCACCACCAAACTTCCCTCTCCGTCTCCGGTTTGCGGTTATCTCCACATCCGCTGCTGATGATCTGCACCCTCGCCGGATATTCCGTTGGGTTGATTTCCAGTTTGTCAATCTCGGCCGCTTACGAGCGACCCTTTTCTTTGCCACTGCGTTCACCGTTTTCCCTGCGCATTATCCGTGTCTCGCGGTTGTGCACACTTTCTGACGGCGGCCCGACTGCTAATGATGGGCTTCCTTGCTTGAGGGCGCGATCATTGGCGACGATTGACGCCTTGGCCCAGAACCCTCGACGGTCTGAGGGCTAATGAGCTTGCCGATGAGCGCATCCCGTGGCCAGTGAATATTCAGATCGTAATCATTGCTAGGTGAGGTGAGGTTTTTTGGCGCGTTGCCACACGAGCCAAGAGCCTGCGCTCTGTGCCTGTAGCAGCA
The DNA here is from genome assembly GCA_914969975.1 of Anopheles atroparvus. Taxonomy (NCBI): domain Eukaryota; kingdom Metazoa; phylum Arthropoda; class Insecta; order Diptera; family Culicidae; genus Anopheles; species Anopheles atroparvus. The sequence goes on from CAJZCY010000003.1 coordinate 23,694,055, forward strand.
GCTCCTCCGAGGAACCAAACTCGGTCGCCCCGTTCGGTAAAGATGCCGTTGCCGTTGGCTGTTTCGACCTGATTCGAGCATTTGAAAACCGGAGCCAAAAGCTCGCGCACCCATCGATTACTGCAGGCGCGCGGGACGGCGGAGCGGAAGCAACAGTCCGACCGAGACCGAGAGACACTTAAAGAAAAGCGGTAAAAATCTGGAAAATTGATAATGCCGGCGTGCAATTCGAGCACTCAGTCTCGTGGAGGATGGGTAAAGTGGCACGGAAATATCACTCCATCGCGAGGCGGGTTGTTTTTTAACGGTTGAAGAAAAAAAAAACCATAACCCTCAACTCGGGGGATGCCGTGGGAGACGATAGCCGACCAGAAATCCGATTGGAAGTGAAAATGTGCGGTGTGAAGCAAATGGATAAATAGTGTGGAATTCCGGGTGAAGCTTTTTCGTGGGGGGCAAATTGTGAAATCTGGGAACGGTGTTTTCTTCTCCTTTGGATGACGGTGGAAGGGTTCGCCACACGGAGCTACACATCTGGAAACGTGGAGCTCTGTGAACTGATTTAACAAACGGTTGTAAATTAATCGAGTTCAATCAATCTCATCTCAGTCTCATGAACCATAGCTGCTTCAGGTTGGATGCTATGACAGAACCCAAGAGGTGGTTTTGACAGACAGAGGCCAAAGTCTCCAACAGTACCCCGGATCTTGGCAAGCTCTTTCTTCAGTTGTCAGTCTTCAACATATTCCAACCCCCTCGATTTTGCTAAGCCATTTCACCGTAAATCAATTTTCACCTCGAAAGCGACTAACCGCAAACTCATGCCGTGGACTTTTCGACCCGTGTTAGGCTTCCTCTCACCAAATTTTCCCGCAGTGTGCGGTTCGCGTTTCGGTGTGTTTGACTTTCTGCTTCGACCTCACGTAGCCACAAAAAGTGGCCACAACTCGACCGAGAATGGGGATGGCCGCACAAGGAGATGCGGGGTGGGCCTAACTAAACGACTCCGGCAAAGTAGAAAGGGGATGAATCGTAACACCGGAAAATCGTGCAGCGATCGTGAACTTTACAGAAAAGAAAACCCCCTTCCCGTAAGGGCAAAGGAAAGTTTGTTTTGCTCGAGTCAGACATTCCCTCAGTTCCCTCTTCTTTCGCGCTCTTCTCTCTTTAAAGCGTGGTTGCATCTAACTTTTGCCCGATTGCAGCCGAAAATGCGCATGCAGTGCAGCTGTAACACCGGGGGAAGGGAAAACGTTTTCGGCCAAATAAGAAAGCAAACAAGCCGCCGCCGGGACGGTAGCGGCGCATCGACCGAGTGTTATTAGTTATCTTTGCAGAAACAAAGGAAAATCGAGCAGAGGAAAGCGAAACTTAAAAACCAAAACCCCACGCCGACTGCATTCAGATCACAAACATTCAGACAATGATCCGATGAAAAGCGTCGCTGCGTTCGGGGTTTGGGCGAGGAAATGTTAATGGAAGTTCGGTGGGGACGACGAGATTAATCGAGATACCGAAGAAAGGAGAAGAAAAGCGGTGGGTGCAGATAGCAATTAAACACGAAATGGCGAAAAATCCCCGTACCCCTGGCAGTGGAGTGGAATGGATAAATTAAGGGGTGAAAAAAAATGGGAGATGGAAAAGCCATGATGGGGAAAAACAGTAAATAGCAGCATACCGGGTTAGACGAACTGTAGAGTGGAGCTATTTAACGCATTTTCCTTTCTTATTCTTCAGCAAAATCGGAAATATTTTCATGCTTCATGGGAGATTACAAATGAAGGTGGCTTGTTATGAATAACTTAGTAAAAGTGTTAAAAGGAACATTTATTTGAGCTACAAAAACCTTAGACATTGTAGAAGGAGCTTTAGTGATCGTACGTAAAATAGTTTTTCCTATTTGCATTTTAAATGCACAAGTTGCCCTTAGTTTCCCGATAGCTCTATGAATGAAATGCAAACTTTCAAAAAGTTACTTTTATGATTCCATCCACGTATTGCTTGTACTCATCGATCGAAGCGAAGACGGATGCCCACATAATATCATGTTTCTTCTCACGCACAACGGTCGGTTGGTAAATCCGGTAACGAATTTTTCCACCTCCCTTTCTTAATGCTGCTGTTGCTACAAACCACACCTCGGGTGCGGTGGGTTATGTTGCACTGGCAATCAAACTTCGACACACGAGCGAACGATAGTAATTGTCGGGGCTTGCTGGTGTTGGTTCGTCACGGTGACGGAACGTTATCACCATTTCTTCATTCTTGCTCCCGGTCTGTAATATCGCGCATTCTACACACGCCCTATCGCAGGCGAACTCCGCGCAGCTCTGACGCTTTTTATAGTTCCATCGAACCAACACCGATTGCCTTGCGGTGAGTAATTACCGGGGACAACGCTTCTGTCTACGATGCCCACATCTGGTCACCAATCTCTCCGGTTCCAGTTGCCGTTGGTCGCAACGAAGAAGCCCCAGCGTGTTCCGGAGGGGGTTAGTGATGAATCAGCCGTACGTACGTGCCTAGTGGTGGAATTTAAAACTGACTCCAATGACCTAGCCGCGCCGATGACTGAGCTGCACGTCTCGAATGTCGCGGGTATCCCTTCACCGGAACCCTCTCTTCCCGTGACCGCGTGCCATTTCAACGTCACATGGGTGTGTGTAGCTTGGACGGATGATTTGACGTACAGTGGCAAGGTATGTGTTGAGCTATGATGGATATTTCTTCATACATTCGCACCTTCAGAGAGAGCTTGGTGCTTAAACTACGGCCAAAGCAATGTTGAGCAACGTTCTGAAACGAGGAGCATTTTCAACTGAAAGCAAAACTAAACCAACGTACTTGTATCAACTTCAAAAGCTTATCTTAGTGAGTCATAGAGATCGTACAACTCGACCGTTAAAAATTTGTCACCCAAAAACATAACCGGAAAGCATAAGAAAGATCAACTTTGTCTTGCTCTTGGCCTTAACACAAGCTGGAAATCCCAACGAACCAGCGATCGCGAACGGACGTTGAAACCCGCTTCAACGGCTTCGCGAGACTTCGTTTTGAATATTCAAATGGCACCCCACCTGTGGAGGGAAGAAGTGAAACGCGATCAACTTGGCTTCCTTCCACCAACACCACCTGAAGAAAGTCCATGATGTGGAAACATGTTTACAGACTGAATGGGAGAATGAGGGACATGAAGAACGAAGCGCGATCGCCCTCGAGGGAAGAACTTTTCCTCCTCACCAGAGAGGAACCGTGTAGGGCGACTTACGCGGGTCTACGCCGTGTGGCTCGAGGTTCTAAAGAAGCTTTCCCTGCCGAAGCCAAGCAGGGGAGAGCCCCCTCCGTGAATGATCTAAGTTGGAAAGCGAGAATCATTCAAGGGCCTCTACTCAGCGGATGCTTTGCTTGGTATGGCCATTGGATCTGAACCAGTATTTGTAGGTCTATCGGTGATTCCGTCTTCCTCGCTCTTCCAAACCATAGCACCTCAGCGCACAAAGAACATAACGTCCCGTCGTCGAGACGACGGCGGCGGTTCACCCACTGCATGCAATTATCGGGCCGCACATTGGCTTGGCCGGGAGGAGGGAGGCAAAACTTGTTTTAAATTGCCTTCGTCATTACGCCGTTAGAGCGCGCGGCCACGGAAAGGATTGCGGGATGTGGCCGATTCCAGGCCTGCTGAACGGAATGTTGGGTAAAGTTTCATCCGTACGGTCTTCTGAAATCCAAGTCAATAATTTGAAAATCGTTTTATTGATGGTTGCGTTGCTCTATGTTTCTCCTACAAAATATACATAAAGGATTATTGATTTCTGAACCTTAAAAAACCACAGAATAGTTAGCTTTTCTTGACATACTCGACGGTGAGCCGACAGTTGATGCAACAGCAACATAAATAACGGTTTTCTATTTAAACTTCTGCATCGCCAACTTGTTATGGCAAAATCTTCTCATGGTGACCCAAGCTTATAAACAACGTTCGAAAAACGTTGACCCAACACCACCCACATTCAGCCTCTCCCCCCACGCACCCTCCTCTTTTTTTTCAAACAACAATGAAACCCAAAACAATAACGTACGTTTCCGTTCCGCAGCAAAACAAAAGCCTCTTCCCGGAGACCTTTCGAAGGTGGCCGGGCATGTTTTTGTTGTGGTTCACCTACCCCCGCCCGAAAAGAAATGAGGAAAAGCCCGGTCTTTCCTCCAACAAGGCACACAAACAAAAGAAGAGCAGGGGGACAATTTACCGCTATCAGATTTGTTTTTCCCCCCGCGTAACCGTAACCCGAGAGCGTGTATATATTAAGTTGAGCAAAACACATTAGTGCCTATGGAAAAACATCTGTGTTACGGTGTAGTTTGCTTTGAGACGATTGTGCATGTCGTCATCGGCAAGGACAATCATTTGTCAGCTGTCAGAAGGGGGGGCTCGGTACGAGGCAAGGACACGCTCCGTGCTCCTTTTAGAAACGTTGCCATGGGAAAGGCAAGGACTGACCATATAGCGTCGCCATCGATTTTCTGTATTGCTCCCCACCCAGATGCGCATCGACCTAGATTATCTTCTTTTTTTTCTGCTAGAAAAATAATCCTGAAATGCTTCCCCGTATGGTAAGGAAATAATGAACATAGGCAGAACCCAGCAGCCCTGGGGAAACGCACGAGAGGATGCTGAGAGGCATCGATTGCCATGGGGGGAACTGTGTGTCATGGTGGCGGCAACGAATTCCGAGACTGGCGCCATCAAGGTCAGGACTTTGCACACACACAAAGGGCAAGCGCGGGTTTCGACGGGTAGCACAAAGAAGTGAACATTTGCGTCTTAAAATGGGCATCCCTTCCTTCCTTCAGACTGCAACACCGCAATCGTGAAGGTGGCGCACAAATCTTAAACGACCATGCAAGTCAGATGGGGTGTGTCCGCGGCAGGGGGGCAATACATTGCAGTTGCTTGTAAGCAGGGGTGGGTTTCGATAAGAGGCCGTGCCGGGGATCGCGGGTGGTTGATGCTGAATAATGCTGCGAACTTCCACCCCCTACGGGTTAAACCACGCGTCGTTCTTTGGCGACGGTAGGCGACGAACCTCCCCGGGCGATTACAACATTGCACTGGAACGTAAACAACGAACCATTCGGAATGGACCTCCACCACGGATAAACAGCCTCCCTTCTTTCGAGTTCCCTTTGGAGCACCCGAGCGCACAACCACTTCATCTCGCTTGTTTTCACACAAACCGTGTTCTAGCCAAAGCTTTTTTTCTTCTCGAAATTTTTTTTTTTTCTTTGTTGAGGTGTCGACTTCAACCCCAACGACCACGTCTCGTCCACGGGACGGGGATTGGGGAGCGTTTATCCAACGATCACATCACGATGCAAGACGCGACTACGTACATTCCACCGCAGAGGCCAAGCCGCGAAGGGAAAACCTGTTCTGGCACTGTCCCGCTCTTGGGGAACGGGTGAAAGCAGGACGGCCGATCGCCGCCGTAACCGTCGTTGGGGAAACACACATACACACACGCACGCATTCACATGGCTCTACCGCAAGCTTTAACCCGTTGGTCCGCGGTACACGGGATGCGAATGGCGGTTCTTGCCATCCCCATCTCGATTAAAGATGGAGGATCAATTTCGTTGGATGCACTCACTTACTTTTGTTTGATTGCTGGATACGCTTTTCCGGCGTTTAACAACCAATCACTCTCTATTGCTTCCTTTCACTACGTGCCACAGTACAAAGGAACACACACACAAAACCAGGGCCAATCTGCTTCGGGAAAATCTGCTTCCTCCGGGGAAAATTAGTACACCTTTGCGCACCACTCCCTTTCGTAGCCGGGGTTATCCTTTTTTGACAACTGACACTATGCACTTTTCATCGTAGCAACCCGCGCAACGGGCCCCAACACGGAGCAATCGAAGAAAGCGAAGGAAGTTTAGGGTGCGGTTTTGGAGCGCAAAGAAGACGGGAGACAAAAGAAAACCAAGCACTGAAACATGGGAAGCCCGCGTGGACAAACGCGCCACGGACGCCGATATGCAGGGACAGCGGAACGCCACAACGGCAGGTACGAACCACGTCGCTGAAGTAACCGAACTAACATTACGTTACGCCGTGCCGTGCACACAAACCCCCGACGACGATGGAGACGTGCTGTTGTGCTCCCTCTCTCTTTCTAGTGCTCTTTCTGCTTCTCCTTCCCTTTTCGTCGGGCTTTTTTCTTTCTCCGTTCGATTGTTTCTACGGACGTTGAATGTTGAATGCGTAAATTAAAGAGAACTAGGGAGAGTAATGAAAGAAACATAACAGAGAGCGCGTGGGAGAGACAGTGTGTGAGAGAGAGAGAGCGTTTTGATATGTCTACGGGCGGTGGGGCATGAAGGGATCACGTCATCGTTGTTGTTCTACGAATGTGCAATAACACAGTGTGCAACATAAACATATCAAATACGGTCAGTTGATTTCAGTATTTTATGTCAAATGTGTTCAAAAATATATTGTTTTTAAATTTGATTTCATAACGTAAGTTCTGCTTATTTTAATTGGAAATCATTTTTATCTTTAATATAAACTGAGCAAACATGTGTAAAACAATTTGTGGAACATTGTCAATGCATTTCAGTTAATGCTTATCCACGAAAGTCCGAGCAATGAATGGAATATTTGTTGTTGTTGTTAATTAAGCCCCTAATGCATGGATGCATCAAGCCACCCTATGCACATCGGAAACGTGCTGTCTGCACACGCAACTGACCAGCAATCTGCCCGAGCCCTACGTCATGTTAGCGTGTGTCGTTAATGAAAGCATACCTTTATGTTTGGGGTTCCAGACAAATACAGCACTCCAGCCAACGGACGGTCGGACGAACGAACGAACAAAATGGAAAAGCCCATAAGCATAACCGCAGACCATCCACGGAGAGGGTCGACCGCCTCTCCGCCTGCGCATCGGTCCAAAGAACGCTTCACATGTTTACATATTGTGTGTGCGCCGGCAACATAGAAAGGTGTCCTTTCAGGTATAGTTCAAATGAGGTCATCCGTGACGACGCACATTCTGGTAAGAATTCTGTTAACAGGTTTGTTGCGAGTTCCCTGAAGCACCGGTGCACCATATCAACTTTAATCTCCTCACACCAATCCTTCAGAATGTAGTCAGCGCCATCTATACGAAAGGTGGTGAAGCACAGGATTCTGTTTACTTTGAATCATTCAGTCATTTTCTTTCGTGAATTCGGATGCAGAATTTTCTACGCAATATCAAGGAATAAATCAGCAAACCCTTTCTCTGTTTCTAGAACTAGTTTATTTTTATTATACTGAAGAGGGAAGAATTCCATAACATGGTACAATACACTCCTACTTTATTTCCGTTTGGAGTACAGCCAACAGCCACCAGGTTGTTTCAAAAATTCCCTATTTCCACGATCAGCGAGTTTTCCTGCCACGTCGAATGAGATCCAGCCAGGCAAGTGATTTTCGTCGTGTACACACAATGCCCGTGAAAACCGAAAGCGTCGTAACTTGCCCTAGTGTGTCTCGCTTAAATACTTTCCCACTTGTTTGTTCCGTGAGGAGAAAATAAACGAAAATAAAATACCACCAACTCCTGACTTAACAATATTCGAGAAAAATGCGCACGCACATCCAGATTTCATAAACGTTCTGCACTTCTTTGAACTCCTTTTCACCGCCGAAGAACGAAAGACGATCTTTAAATGTGTCCTACCACAGGGGAATTTATCGTAACAAAACTCTAGCATCCATAACTTAATTTCCGTTTCTTTGATCGAGTGTTTGGTAGGACCGATCATCTACTCCCTCCTGTTGGCGTTACGTGCGTCTCGTTGTATCGCGTTCGAAGATGCTGGGTTACGAGGTGTGCTTTCAAAATGTGTTGTGTATTTATCTGAGTCTTAACAAAACTACGCAATTTTTGGCTCTCTTTCACTGTAGGATTCCTTCAACCGAGCGATGATCCACGATCGGTTTTACAGTGTTCTAGTTTCTTTTTTCACAGATTCGGCAAATTGACTGATCGCAAGGTGTAGTTTCACCCAAGACAAATAATAAAACGTGCTGTTCCAGTAGCTATAGTTATATTTGGATGAAAATGGTATTTCCTTAGCCGAAATTTGATGAATGGGAAATGAATTCAAAATGACAACTTAAATGCTATCTGGCCATTCTTCATTCGATGGAACCAAACTGCTATATATAAGCCCTACCAGAGTAGAAAGAAAACATTTCCTTCCTGCTGGGAAATATTATTCTCGTGAAAATATCGATTTACTATCGAGGTTCTCCCCATCGTAGTGATGCTTTGCTGTGCCATGCCATAAATAGTATATGATCGAATTGTCCGCCTAAAATTAAAGTACGATACCATTTGACCGTCGTCGATGGGCGTTTTAATCCCGTGTTCTTACGCCTAAAATGAAATTATCGTGCCACAGACGAACCGGACACTGTGTGCTGTGGTGTGTGTGGGGGAGAGCATAATGGAGGAGGAAGTGTGTCAATGACCACGGAATATACATTTGGTTGTGTGTTGTCTGATTTGTGTTCCTTAAACGCTACTTTCATAGACACTGTGTCCCATCAACCCTACACAGGACACCACCACAAAGCTTGTGCCTCACATTAAAACTGAGCGAAGGAAGAAAGTTGGACACGGAAGTTGACATGAACCGATGGGGGAAGGAGGGGGAGAAGGGGGAAGGGGAGGAGGGGCACAGCATCGTACCCGTGTCCATCGCGATACCCGCCGTCTAGTACCGACCCCTCGCTCCAACCGGTGACCGCGACCGGAAGCGACCACCACCGCCGCCGCCGCCGCCACTGCTGCGGCCACCACCATAGCTACCACCACCGCCGCCGCCGCCGCCACCAAAGCTTCCGCTGCTACTTCCGTAGCCGCCGTCGCGTCCACCGTCGCGACTGTAGCCACCGCCAGTCGAACGACCGCCGCCGCCGCCACCGCTGCTGCCGTACCCACCGTCGAACCGACCGGAGCTGCGGCTTCCACCGCGGAAGCTGCCACCACCGCTGCCGCCGCCGCCACCACCGCTTCCACCGCCTCCGCTGCCGCTGCGGTAGCTCGAGCCGCCACCATCGCGGAAGCCACCGCGCGAACCGTTCCGGAAGCTGCCACCGCTGCTTCCGCCGGCCCCGCTGCTCCCGCTGCCACCGTTGCGACCGGGCGGGCCCCGGAAGCCGCGGGTGGCGCCGCCCCGCGGATTGCGACGCCCCTTCGAGATTTCGACGCGCAGCTTCGAGCCGAGGATATCCTGCCCGTTCAGACTGTCGCAGGCCGTTTCCGCCTCATCCTTGTCTTCGAACTCGATGAAGGCGAAACCTGGTGGATTGAAAGCTACCCAGACAGAGTTCAATTTACCGTACTTGGTGAATTCGCCCTCGAGATCCTCCTTCTTCACTTTCTCGGTGAGGTTGCCGACGTAGACGCGTGTGCCCTTCTGATCGCCCATATTATTGCCGGTCGGTGCGCGGTTGTAGTAGAAGTAGTGTCGTAGCCTGCTGCTCAAAGCAAATCAAATAGTTTGGGGTTTTAAACACACCACCTCCTCTTCTCCTCCGAACAACTATCGCTCTTCTCGCTCCCTCTCGCAAACACACACGAATGCCAACAATATTTTTTTGTTTCTAAGAGTGTCACTATTTGCTTACGCACAGATCGAAGAAGGCGAGCGCGCGCTGGTGCAGCAGCAATCGACGAAGGATGCGTTGTCGAAGAAGTCACAGAGTCGCAAGTCGCGGACGCTCTTTCTCTCTCACTCACTCCCTCTACCTTTTTATCTCTCTCTCACTCTCTCTCCCTCCCTTTCTTGCTCTTAATGGCAATCTCTTTCAATCAATCACCGGCTGGTGCAGGCGAGATGCAGTTGTAGGAGCTGCAACGAGATTCGATTCTTCCGACGACCGTGAGGACCGGTGTTGGCTGGATGAATACCGTCGTCGCGAACACGCCCCGTGCGTCGAAGAGTGGGTTGTGTGAGAGTGGTAGTAGTAGTAGTAGTAGTAGTCGTAGTAGCGCAGTAGTACTTCGACGTGTTTGACTGTGAAATTGATCAGAATAGTGGTTCGTAGCGAAATAGATTACTTGTAGAACAATGGCTATGGAGGAGAGAGAGAGGTTGGTTTGTAGGCGGGTTTGGTGGTGGAAGAGTGTGTTCTAATGTTTCAGAATTGGCATTTTGGCGTTTTTTCTGAGTAATGCACAACAAACAACGAACAGTGAAGTTAAATGGGGACGGGAGGAGCTAATACTCGCTTTCAGCAAACGGAAGTCACAAACACGCATTTTTACAGTTCGCCTTTTGGCTGATTAGAAATCGGGCGGTCGAAAGGGGCGCGTTTGGTGGATTAATGGTGCACCAATTTTAATGCACCAGGAAGCATTGCTTACTAGGATATTCATAGGCTTGCTAGTTGTTGAAAATCTGTCTTGCTATGCGGATCGGAGTCGAACAATGACATCATGATGATTTTTGCAAAACTGTCGCATCTATCAGCATCTCAGTAAACTTACGGAAAACGCATGCATCATGTATGTGAAATGCAGAAAACAAATGTACCAAAGCTACCTACTTATAAAGTGTCGTTATGAAAATAATTGTAGATTAAATGACTGTTTTTCTCACTATTCGGGTGGAGTAAGGAAAGAGGGAATGTATTTTTGCATGCAAAACAAAACCAAAAAGAACCCTTCAATTCTGTTGTGCTAGCTGGGTTGATTGGGGAACATCAAGAACGAAAGTTTCGAATCGCAGGGGTGAGGATGGTGGTAGGTGAATGCTTGGAAACAAGGACGATGAAAGGATTACGACGAACTGAAGAACTATCAACACGCGCGCTACTACTTTTCATCCTTGCTTGCGATGCTGCGAAAACGATTTGCGAAGAAAACCAATAGATGTTTGCGACGGAACTAAAATGAAGAGTATATACGTCGAACAGAGAGAGATAGAGAGAGATAGATAGAGCGCGCTCGCGTTAGTAGTTTGGGTTTTGCCGCTGTTGTAGCTTCTCGGACGAATATCGTTCGTTGGCTTGGTTTTCTTGGTTCTAATCCGGCCGTTCTAATTTGAATTAAGATTTGTAGCTTTGTTGACGATAGTGCGCATAACGCTCATACATAGAGAGTGATGGAGAGAGGTAGAGAGTGTGAGTGAGCGAGAGATACAACAGCAGCACAGCGACGGAAGGCGATTAATATATAGGAGGATTTGTTTTTTGGAGGCAGCAGGATTTGATGATGCTGAAGATGGTTTGTAGTTGTTGCTGAAGATCAATTTGCGCTTTCATATGTGTCGGTTTGATTTGCATTGCTGAGTATGTCGATGATGCTCATTTGCTCGTTCTACGAGGGAAAGATATACTTGGTGTGCAAACTGAACATCGCATGCAATATTTGAACCGTGGTGTGTCGTTGGAGAGCGTTCGTGGGGATGGAGGATGGTAGTGTGTCCGTCGTCCGTCGGCGTTCGGCGAGAGGTCGAAAGATACGGAAATAAACTTAGGGGAAAAAACAGAACCAGAAACAAATACAAAACTATTCACGGCGCACAAAACCACACGTAGAGCATGAACGAAACGAAACAAAGTAGCGCTTGGGGCTGGCTTGCAGAGACACAGTGAAGAGGAGGCGGCGGCGAGTGATCTAAGTTTGTGGCGACTTTTTTTTTCTTTACAGCTCGAAGCGAACGACGATCCGGGGTGCCTGCAGCCCGCCCTTGCCTGACGTGCTTTACCATCGGCGGGGTCCGGGGAAAAGCAATGTGAAGCATAACATTGAAGCGCAGCCAGTAGTAGGAGGAGGAAAACGACATTCGAAGAAAAAGCGCAGCGTAGGGACGGATCGTCGTTGTGCACCGGTGACTTTGATCGGTTTTTTTTGTTGGCGTCATTTTCCATTTCGTACACAGCCTCCCCCCGTCCACCAGTCACGGGGAGGGCAGGCGTTCCGCAAATGTCGAAATTCTAGGCCTTTTTTACATGCGCTTTTGCTAAAATTTGAACCAGTTTTGACGCGTCGCCTCCATGTAATAAGGCATTTTGTTTCCTTCTTCAAGAGCCCAGGCTGTAAATGTCTAAGAGCTCGATGCTCGACGACGACGGCACCACTTCAGAGATGCAGCCTTTTATGGAGCTAAACCTGCTCCAGTGTGGAGCCTGCACGGTGTACACATATCGTTTTTTTTCTTGTTAAAATTGAGAAACACGACGGAATAGAACATTTGCTGCGCTGCGTTCGAAATGTTGCAGATTGAAAACGCCGTCAAAACCTCAACGCTATGAAAGGTTTGCAAGTAGACACTGGTCCACCCCCTACCGTGTTTCGCTCGCCTGTGAGTTTTGGTCATAATTTGTGCTTTACCAAAATAGCTTTTTTTTTTCATTTGCGCGCCGCCACCATTTTGTCTTTGTGTGCACGCGTGCACACACTTGATCCATCATCTAAGCAAGCAGGATTTCGGTTTTTGTTTAGTTTGTTCAGGAAAGTGCTAGAAAGAAACCAAACGAACGTGTGGTCGCAGCATAAGAGGCGAACAGAAAGCGCAGTGGAGAGAGCAACGCACTTGAAAGATTAGCGCAAAAACAGAGAAACAAAAGTATGCACAGAGGTGTGGATACTGAACGACGAAGGTAAAAGCTATATCGACTTTTTCTCCTCGAACCAACGCGCCTGCGCACGCACGCACATGAAAATACATACGCCGCTAAAAAATAGATATTACTGACAACGAACTTCGCAAGCGCTCTGACAAATATATATAGCGTGAAATATTACATGATCACATCGCGGGGGAGGTGTGGCCAGAAGCGACCATCTTGAAAAGGCTTATAACGCGAATTTCGTACTGGATGCATTTTGCGAGGAATAGACGTAAAACCAACGGGAGGAAAAGAAATAAAATTGGCAAATATTAGCTTTCCCTGGAGAAGCTCGTTCACATTGAGTCTCGCGGTCACAGCTGCGGTCATGTGTGCGCTCGCTTCATTTTCGTTGTGTGCTATTCTTTTGCTGATGAAATAGTCTTGCTTGGTTTAAGTAGCGCTCGAAGGAAGAGCGCCGTGGGTGAGATTTGCTTTTGTTTTTTGTTGAATTGTTTCTTGGGGGGCGGGCGGGCGGGATCGATTGGTAGAAAATCATACGGGGGGTTTGGGTACGCATTTTTTTTTCTTATGTTGCACAGTGGCGTTTTGAACGAAGACAAAAACTAGAGATTTTTGCTTGGTGGTGGAAATGGTTACCGTCGACGTCGTGTGGGCGATTCTCGTAGGCGAACGCAGGCGATTGGGGTGTGCGGTAGCGGATAGTAGTCGGCTGTCGTCGTCGCAGTTGCGGAAGGGCCGGCGGCTCAGAAACGGGGCTCAAAACGAATGGCGTTTTCTGGTGCACTCGGTCGGATGCACCAAAGCCGTCCAACCGTCAGCGCCGAGAACGGGTAACGGGGCGCGAGCACCGGGAGGATGGGATCGTCGGCGCGGATCGTCGGTGGCAGCAGCAGCGAAACGGTATCCGGAGCACGGGCGTGAAAAATCGATAACGGAGGCAGCCCCGACAATATGAAGAGGAAAAGAAAAATGGCGGAAGGTAGCAGCGCACAGTTCCGCCCTGCACTGCAATGCACGAATTTTCTTCCTGCAACTGCCGCCTGCAATCAGTTCACTTTGGCTGGGCAACAAAGCAATGGCACTTTTCCTGGCTATTATTAGCCACCGGGTGCGCTCCCGAGTGGGCTTCACACTAAATCACCAATGTTGAATAACAGGAGCACTGCGCGTTCAGCGCCTTGTGGAAGATTCGAACGTTCGACTAGGAATGAGCTAGATGATGCTGGGACCTAGCGAAAAATGTATGCGTTTGACCAAAGTGATGTTTACTGAGGTGGGCTTGCTACGAATGGTTTGACAGAACGGAATTGTTTGACAATCTGCAACAGAAATCAACAAGATAATTGCCATTTCAATCCATGATTCTGTTAGTTGTAATGTACAAACGGGCTATTAAATGCCATTAAAGGAGAAAAAATTAGCACGATCCATGTTAATATTGTTCAAGCTGAGTAAATAACGGGTTTCGCGTTTCGTTGCGAGTTGTTAAAATATGGCGCCTAGATCACTGTCACACCTTCTATGGTTCCTTTGGGCAAAACGCTTATTCCATGGAAAAGTGTCAAACGAAAACGCATTGCGTTTCGTGGTTTCGGGTTTGTTTAGGTCGTGCCGATCTGTGCGGTTCTTGTTTTGATTTGAGCGATTCAAATTCATCGCAAACACTCTGCCGGCGGGCCACGGATCTTGCTCGGCTGCAAGCATCGGCAGGGCGCAGTAAGCTGTGGGTAATGCAGAAAATACGCTACTTCACCATGGCGGAGGAGGAGGCCCCCTTCGCCGTCGAAGGCCTGGAGACGGTGGACATTTCGTCAAAGAGACACTACGTCAAAGTGAACGAATCGTTGTTTGTGAACGAAATCAAAAAGCGGCCCATCCTGTACAACATTTTGCACAAGGACTACAAGCGAATCACGCTGCGGAACGAGGCGTGGGTCGCTGTGGCGACCGCCATGGGCCTGTCGGTGCAGGAGTGCAAGAAGCGGTGGCGCAGCATGCGAGACGCCTTTCTGAAGACCGTGCGCAACAAGGGCGAGGAGGAGCGCAAATCGTGGATACACTACAGGCTGCTCGAGTTTCTGCTGCCGTTCATCCGGAGCGGATACGTCAAAGGGTAAGGGTACGGCCACCACCAGCAGCATTTAGTTGGTCGAACTAAATTTTCGATTTCATTTGCAGGGACCAAAAAGCCAGCAGCGACTTCTATGAGTGCAACGAGAACAGCAGCGATTTCGATTACGTGGAGCTCGACGATGATCTGGATATGTATGGCGACGGGCCGATAACGGTTTCCTACGTCACCGAGGATGGCAAGGAGCTGTTCCAGATCTTGCACCGACCGGGCGAAGCGGAGCTACAGGAGAGTGAACCGGCAGACGTCGAGGACGCGCAGGAAGAACTCGATGACATCGAAACCGAAGGACAGCTGACCAGCTTGCTGCGACCGCACGGGGCAACGGTTGACGAGGTGCAGCATCTGAGTCAGGAACAGGCGTGCGAATCGCAGGAGGTGGACTACCTGCTATCCAGCGATCCGGAGGAAGCGAGCGAACCGGAATCGCTACTCGACGAGGAACGACTCGACTCGACGATGCTCGAGTTCCGCAAACGACCAAACGAAACGGAGCGAAACGAGCCGGAGACCGAAGCCGCTGAAGCCCACGAGGAGTGCTACGAATCAGCGGAAGAAATGCTCGAACCAGAACAGCAGCAGCCTATTTCAAATTCCGTCCGGAAGCGACGGAAAATGGAACCAGAGGCCCATCGTAGCATTAAGGAAGAAAACTGCGACGTGTACGGTGCGTATCAGGTGTTAGAGCCCACTCTCGTGCCACCGACCGCAGCTCCACAGCCACCACCTCCGCGTACACCACCGGTTCCTTCACCGCCCCAGCGCGAAGAGGAATGCCGCAACCAAGGGAGCAAAGAAATGGACGCACGGCTCGGCATCACCGATCCGGACGAGCGATTTCTGATGTCCTGTGCGCCGATACTGCGCCGCTTACCGAACAAGAAAAACTTGCTGGCCCGCCTTCGGATACAGCAGATGTTGTACGAGCTAGAGTACGATGAGAAGTACGAAGGTACGTGACGTGAAAGAGGGAAATGCGGTCTCCAAAGTGGTTCGAGGTTGTAGGCAAATTATGTATGTATCATGCAGCAGGAGGCCTTCTTCTTCTTCTTCCACTATGTGAGTGAGATTATGTCCTCCTACGCTAAGTTCGGTCACCAACTCTGTCTGCTTCGCCTTCGACGATTTAAGTCACATCAGCCCTCAGCTGCTGTCTCGGTTGTCCCGAAAGGATTTTCCTCCAGGGGTTACCAAGGTGTACCAAGTGAAGGTAGCAGCGGGTGACCCCGTCACCGACCCAGGGCCCCAGCAGGAGGGGGTCAACCTGTACATCCATTGTAAACACTCGCAATATGTTCGATTTTAATTAACTTAATCTATAAATCTTACGTATCTAGAGATAAGCGATAAAACAAATGTCGGTCGTAGATTTCCTCTTTCACATACTTCAAAATTGCCGCTTTTGTCCGAAATAACGTTTCTTGATTGACAACGTTTATTGTTTTTTTTTTCGTGCACAGGTAAGAACCCGCCCTTGCTCGGGATATTGTTAAGGTAGTCAAGGAAGAGCGTCTTTCGATGGCGTAATAATTTTTTTTTTTTTGATAACACTATTTATTTACCAGGTGGTAGCTTACATTGATTTCGGCCGTCCAGTCGCTACCGTTCTCCCGTGATGCATTTATAGTGGCAAACACGGATTGTCGGATGATCATTTCGAATGCAATGTTATAATGTCGTATGTCCTTTGTATAATAAATTAAAAAATACTTGATATGCGCTGGACAGGACGCTTCCTTGGACTGGCAGTGAACGAGACAACGTGTTATGCAACTAATTTGTTGGATACTGTTGCCACCTTTTAATTCTACTGCTTTCAATGTACATAGCGCATCTGGGCAGTTTCATAGTTTAAAATGCAGTACATTCGGATAATTATTATGCATAAGTATTCCATAGAACAAACAAATGCACCATTATGCATAATGGCTGCCTTACAGCTTGCAAAGATTACACAAATGTCTAACTCCTTCATATCACCAGAGGTAGATCAATCCATTCCGGGGCCTCAAGCGCTGGGATAATCTGGGGCCCTCTAGACCGTCCCGAAAGACACGATCGCTACAAAGATTGCAAACTCCACACCAGTTCTTAAAACCATTTAATTTGTTTTATTAAAGTTGGCTATTCCAAGCCTAAGTCTAACTCAACCCCAGCTTTGCGCCCATACAACCGAGTCTCGATGCACCAAGGACTTTGTTGAATCGAATTGAATTTGAATTAAGTCAAAATCAATTAACAGTAAGGCCAATGCTAGAGTTTGCGTGCATTGTCTGGTCGCCCGTTCATCCACGTGGCATCTTCTCTTCTTTTCTGGCCCGCTCACAGTCAGGATGTCCGGCTCACCTACAGCTCAGTTAGCTCGTGGTAACCACGTGGATCAAACGACTCGAAAATGTTCAGAAGAGACGTATCATGTATACACGTGTCATGTATTATCGTTTGCCATGGTCTATTCGCATGCCCCGTCCTGCGTCTAGGACTCGTTGTTTACAATTTGGACTTGAATCTCTCGAACATAGGAGGAAAGTTTCGCAATGCCTGTTTGTTCAGAAACTTATCCAATCTGTCGGAAGTAAAATATCAGTCGTTGCTGCTGACGCTGTCTTGCCGAGGGAACACACATGATAAATAATTTCAAAGGGAAACAACAAGAGCTATAAATTATTTCGGTGGTCAATTTTTTAGTCTTTTGTGATCAGCCCGGGGTCCAAAGCGGCTGCTTAGCCTGCTCTTAGGAGGTTCCGCCTCTGCATATCACGCTCTTATTTTATTTAGGGGTTTATATTGTTCATAGTACGAGTGCAATAAATGGAAGTACCAAATGCCCAAACGATCGTCGGGAGGACGCGTATGATCGCTTTGTAGGAGGGGAAGAAACATGAGAATATGAATACCGATGGGCTCCGTTGCTCCACTTCAAGACTGACTGGTGAGGCTGGCCATCAGGAACTCCATTTTGTTGTGGAAGTTTTTCCCCTCCATCTTGTCGAAACGGACCTGCCAAAGCGGGGGATGAGAGATTGTGTAAGTATAGCCAGCGGATTGCGACGCAGACTGTTCCCCCGTTACCTCCTTGAAATGCCCACCGAGATGCTCCCAGTGGCGGCCCTGCACGAGCGAACCGGGGAAGAAGTCTTTCGCGGGGCTCTGGGCGATGAACACCTTCACATCGATCTGCGAGTCGCAGCGGACCTGCACCGCAATCAGGCGATCGCTGTTCGGCGACGCCAGCACGCAGGAGGACGCGTTCCCGAGCGGCTCAACCGCGCCGATACCGAGGTGGCTGCTGCTGGACAGAATCTGCCAGGCCATGCACTTGGCCAGGTTCTGCAGGCACACGATCTGGTGCTGACTGATCTGGCAGAGGATGAGATCGCGCAGCTCCTGCGGCTCGTACGACATGTGCATGATGCGCCCGTCGCGGCAGATGCACTTGAGCGACCGTTCCTTCACGTGGATCACGAGCGAGGTGCGCAGGTTCGCGTCGTACCCGTGCGAGGTGATGTTGATCTTGACGCACGACATCGTCGGGCTGTTCATGGCGTTCCAGTGCGACGTGATCATCGGGTCCTTGACGTCGCGCGCCACCGTATCGAGCACGTACTGGGTCCGGCGGCGGGTGAAGAAGTGCTGCGCCTGGCCGATGATCTGCTCGAGCAGTGTTTGCGACTTCGTCATCTCCAGCAGCTCGTGCCGATCGAAGGCGGACGGGCCGGCGAGCATGCGCTTCTTGCTCGGCCCCAGCGGCCCACTGGCCGGGTGCGGGAACGGATGGTGTGTGTTCTTGTGGTGGAACTCGCGCAGCAGCTGGTGCAGACTGTGCTCGAGCACGTGATCGTGGTCCTTGATCGGCATCGAGCTGTTGTTCGAGTCGGAAGACGTCGAGTGGCACAGGCTGATGATGAGCTGAATACCCGGCAGCAGGGTCGCCCGTATCTGGTTGCCCACCACGACGTGTGGGATCGGGGCCTGCAGCTGTACCGCCTCGCGGGCCAACTGATTGAACAGCTCCTTGCAGAACAGCACGTTCTGGGCGTACTCGAGCGTCTGCTGCCAGGCGCCAGCCAGTGGCACGAGCTGCGTCGACCCCATCATGTTGACCGTAGCCGTGCAGAGATCCTCCTGGTCCTTCTGGGTGATCACCTTAATGAAGGCGACCCCCTGCAACTCGGTCGGGACGTTCACGCGCAGCGCGGAGTTGATCTTCGGACACGCGACCGTTCCAGCCGCCCCGGCCCCGGACGGACTGGGTGGCGGCGAGCCGGACTCTTCGTCCTCCGCCTTCGATACCTCGAACATACCGGGGTGCATGAACTTGGAGCCCGCCGTCCGGTAGCTCAAATCTCCGATGATCGAATTGTGAACCTTCTTCAGCCTCCAGTTGCGACGCAAGCGGAGCAGCTCGATGTGGAAGTCCGACGAGTTGGTCCGGTTGACACCCTGGTCACTTTGGACGGCCTTCAGCCGCTCGACGCCACTCTGGAGGATGTTCGCCGCACTGGCCAGCGCCTTTTTGCGTGCGTACACCAGCACCATCTGCTTCACCTCCGGTGGCTCCTGCGGAATCGGATCCAGCACCATGTAACGCTTCTCCTTGGCGATGTTCAGCACGTCCGACAGGACGCACACCTCGGTCAGGGCCTCCTTCAGCTTGTTGCGCACCGAGTCCCATGGCCACAGGCTGGATTGGAAGTGTTCCTTCGGATCTTTCGATTCTTCCTCCTTCTTGATCGACTGCTGCAGAAGATCGATATCGCTAGAGGTTTTGCTGAAGTCTATCTTGGTGGCGCACTTGGCCAGATGCTCCGATAGCGTCGGTGGACTTTGGTGAGAAGCAACAACAGAAAATAAACATCAGTAAACGATGGTGAGGATTCCCGGCCGGCCGGAAGGCAAGGGTTTTTTTTTTCTTACAGTTGATAAATCTCCGTCCCATCGTAAGCGATTTCCTGTATTTGGTTCTCTATCGGTGCTTCGACGCTGATGTTCGCCGAGAGTGCCATTTTCCGGTGATTCTGGGCGTTTTATCGCACAATTAAATGGTATTTTTCACAATACTTTGTGTTTTCACTTATGATGACGTTTGGCATTGTTTGTGTCCGGTGAAAATATTACTCATATATACAATTCCAGATACGTCAACTGCGATGCGATGTTTGTCGCGCCATCTGTTGACGAGCACAGTTAGTAATATTTTAATTTAAATCCCTTGTCAGCAATCGAATCGTTAGATTTACGACACACAATCGGTTTGCAAGTAAAGAAGAACGACATAGGTTTTTTTTACACGTTTCTGGGTTTTGAAACTCAAGCGGGTCTGTTCGTCCGTTCCTTCTGGGCCGATCATGACGATAACGACCGTAGTTTTTCCATTTGTGTTTTGTTGGCGGTGAGGCAATTTGATAGTCACACGCGAAAATATGTTTATTTTGTCAACATTACTCACTTAATAATAATGCCTTTGCAATGTCAATTAATGTAAAAAAATAAATCTGCTGTTCTGTAACAAGAGCAACCAAAATGTGGTAAACACACGAAAGAAAATGGGAGAAACATGTTCACAAATTATCATAAGCACGCAGAGATAATTAGAATGAAGATAGGAAACGGAACTGGATGGAAAAATGACAAACGATGGCAAAAGTCCACATCACAGAGAAAAGAAAACAAAGCAAAGAAACCTTTGCCGTTTGTGCTCTCCTAATGATTCTCGAAAACTTTTCCTCCGTTGCGCGAAAGTTCGCGAGCAAGCACAAATTAAAAACAAATCAATAAGCACACGGCCACGGCATTCATTTGAACAAATGACGAGTCTCCGACAGACGATTTTCACAGTAAATAATAAAAAAAAAAAGAAAACAACTGAAAAAGGAAACGGGGGTAGAATGAAGGGAAGCTTGATTCCCCCGCCCGGTTGCAACTTTCATGAACAGCAACTGACAAGAGGAAAGAAGGGGGCGGGTGCGGAAGAGCGAGATTCCGGAAGCTACAAATTAAATAAACAAATCATAAAAAGCGCACTAAAATATTCCAATTGATTTGTTGCCTTTTTCATGCCATCCTGGCGCCTCCATTGGGACGATTCTGTTCATTTTTTTCTCTTTCTTTCCATCCGATTTCCACCGGCCAAAACTTCTCCACTTCCTTGCCGGTGCCACTCGACGGACTACGAGTGTGTGTGTGTGTGTGTGTGTGTATATATATATTTTCTCTTTATCGAATCGAAGCGCAAGGGAAAACCGTACTGAAAAGTTTGTCGTTCCAATACGGCTCGATGATCGGGCCGAACGAAGGATGGCTTTGGCACACACAAATATCGTCTCACTTGTTTTCCGGACCCGGAAAGAAAATTGGTTCTTCTTGTCAGCTGAACACGGTTGAGCCTCCTTCCAGTGGGTTCCCTTCAACTTCCTCCAGTGCCGTTGATTAGAGAATATCGCCACTTCGGACGGTGGAACGGAGCTCGTAGGGCTGCCGTACGACGCCGTATCCTGATCCTGAGATGTTATAAAAGTATCATAAAAACCAACAAACGACACATTGCATCCCGGGGTTGGCCTCTTGGGCCTCCGTTTGCCTCCCGCCGGCTTTTCCGATAATTTTCCACCGTTGCGAAAGTGTCGCCGCCGTTCGATTCGTTGGTGATGATAGATTGCGCGGAGTTTCCGAAACCCCCCGTTCGGAAAAGGTATTTACTTTTCGAGAGAATTATACTTCACCTCCCGGATTTGGACAAACCGGAGGGCAAAGCAAGAAAAGCGCTGGGAAAAATCTCCCCACCCGATCTGTTTGCTTTAGGGAGGAGGAGGAGGTGTACACGGTTTCTACTGGCTTCGATTACATCAAATCGAATTGCATCGATTATCCCTGCCACCCTGTGGATCGCCGGCTCCGGATGGCGGCTGTTTTCAAAGATGGCGGATCATCTTTGCCGCGCGCGGGTCATAAAGTCGGGACAATAAATCAACCGAAGTGCGAGTAATCAAGCACGAACCAATTGAGCCGGGCACGGTGCAGTGAAGCGCAACTCGGGTGTGCGTTTCCGTTTGGTCCTGTTTGTTGTTCGGCTTTGTTTTTTCTTCTTTTCTTATTGGCCATCGCGTGGATCTGTCTTGCGTA
Organism: Anopheles atroparvus; assembly: GCA_914969975.1. Lineage (NCBI taxonomy): Eukaryota > Metazoa > Arthropoda > Insecta > Diptera > Culicidae > Anopheles > Anopheles atroparvus. The sequence continues at coordinate 23,715,951 of CAJZCY010000003.1, forward strand.
TTGACTCCTCTACAGAGCGATGTTCGAGCAGCGTTCGATTGTGTGGGAAATTACTGTGTGCCGCGCCCTGTAATCGCGTTTACATCAATCCGTCGTAATGACGTTTGTTTATGGCTAATTTGTACCGACATTTGAGCGTTGAAAGCAGAAACAATTTTTACGACGATTGGTAGATTGGTGGATTGTAAAGCAAATTGGCCGGGTATGTGCTGCACATATAAATCCCATTTTAAGCCCCCTCACCCGCTTGGAAGTGGGTCTAAAATAAAATATATATTCAAAATTATATTCAACAGCGCCTCTTTGCTGCACCCGTGCACAGCCTCCTGCCTACGCGAATGTTACTTTTTTTTCACCAGTTTTCCGACCGCTTTCTTTGCGGCTCTTAATCTCTACTTGACCCAGCACACCCCACCCCCATCCATCCCGCCCAAACGCCCAAAGCCAGGCCATTGATGCGCATTAATTGAACGCCCGCAGGACGCTTCGGTGGAAATCGTAATTAAGTAACGAACTAATTGGACTAATTAGTACCCACTCCGGGGCGTTCGGTGCGCCTCGCGTTGGACAGGGTTTGGTTCATTACATTATTTTTCTTCGAGTGCATCCGAAAACCACAACAGTCCTACAAAATGGAAGCTCCCGTTTGTGTGTATTTTTCTTTCTATTTTTCGTTGCAGTTGTTTTTGAACGGCAAAAATGCATTTGCAGTCACAATGAAACATACTTCGCATTCTCAAAAAAAGAAAAAAAACCGAGGATTTATCGTTGCAAAAACAAAAAAAAAAACAAAAAAGTCACAGATAACGGGGAACATGCATTTAAGTGAACGAGTTAAGGGGCAAACATAATGAAAAACAGTCATAGACGCCGAGACGAATCAGCTCAGAGATTGCAGGGGAAACGGGGAACGATGGGAGATGGTAAACTTTGTCTACTCCCTATATTAACTGCCATGGACCGTCGACCATGGATGGTCGACGGTCGACGGTCGACGGTCGACGGTCGATGGTCGATGGTCGATGTTCGACGGTCGACGGTCGACGGTCGACGGTCGATGGTCGACGGTCGACGGTCGACGGTCGACGGTCGACGGTCGACGGTCGATGGTCGATGGTCGATGGTCGCCGGTCGACGGTCGACGGTCGATGGTCGACGGTCGACGGTCGACGGTCGATGGTCGACGGTCGATGGTCGATGGTCGATGGTCGCCGGTCGACGGTCGACGGTCGATGGTCGACGGTCGACGGTCGACGGTCGATGGTCGACGGTCGACGGTCGACGGTCCATGGTCGACGGTCGATGGTCGACGGTCGACGGTCGATGGTCGATGGTCGATGGTCGATGGTCGATGGTCGACGGTCGACGGTCGATGGTCGACGGTCGACGGTCGACGGTCGACGGTCGATGGTCGATGGTCGATGGTCGATGGTCGATGGTCGATGGTCGACGGTCGACGGTCGATGGTCGACGGTCGATGGTCGATGGTCGACGGTCGACGGTCGATGGTCGACGGTCGCCGGTCGACGGTCGACGGTCGATGGTCGACGGTCGACGGTCGACGGTCGATGGTCGACGGTCGACGGTCGACGGTCGATGGTCGACGGTCGACGGTCGATGGTCGACGGTCGATGGTCGATGGTCGACGGTCGACGGTCGACGGTCGACGGTCGACGGTCGATGGTCGATGGTCGACGGTCGACGGTCGACGGTCGATGGTCGATGGTCGACGGTCGACGGTCGACGGTCGATGGTCGATGGTCGACGGTCGACGGTCGATGGTCGATGGTCGATGGTCGACGGTCGACGGTCGATGGTCGATGGTCGATGGTCGACGGTCGACGGTCGATGGTCGACGGTCGACGGGCGACGGTCGACGGTCGACGGTCGACGGTCGACGGTCGACGGGCGACGGTCGACGGTCGACGGTCGACGGTCGATGGTCGATGGTCGATGGTCGACGGTCGACGGTCGACGGTCGATGGTCGATGGTCGACGGTCGACGGTCGACGGTCGATGGTCGATGGTCGACCGTCGACCGTCGACCGTCGACCGTCGACCGTCGACCGTCGCCCGTCGACCGTCGACCATCGACCGTCGACCGTCGACCATCGACCATCGACCATCGACCGTCGACCGTCGACCATCGACCATCGACCATCGACCGTCGACCGTCGACCATCGACCATCGACCGTCGACCGTCGACCGTCGACCATCGACCATCGACCGTCGACCGTCGACCGTCGACCATCGACCATCGACCGTCGACCGTCGACCGTCGACCGTCGACCGTCGACCATCGACCATCGACCGTCGACCATCGACCGTCGACCGTCGACCATCGACCGTCGACCGTCGACCGTCGACCATCGACCGTCGACCGTCGACCGTCGACCATCGACCGTCGACCGTCGACCGGCGACCGTCGACCATCGACCGTCGACCGTCGACCATCGACCATCGACCGTCGACCATCGACCGTCGACCGTCGACCATCGACCATCGACCATCGACCATCGACCATCGACCATCGACCGTCGACCGTCGACCGTCGACCGTCGACCATCGACCGTCGACCGTCGCCCATCGACCATCGACCATCGACCATCGACCATCGACCGTCGACCGTCGACCATCGACCATCGACCGTCGACCGTCGACCGTCGACCATCGACCATCGACCATCGACCATCGACCGTCGACCATCGACCGTCGACCGTCGACCGTCGACCGTCGACCGTCGACCATCGACCGTCGACCATCGACCGTCGACCGTCGACCATCGACCGTCGACCATCGACCGTCGACCATCGACCGTCGACCGTCGACCGTCGACCGCCGACCGTCCATCGACCATCGACTTAAACGCACTTTTACTCACTTACTGAAAGCATTTCTTGATGGTGTTTACTGCCTTGCCGACGAGTAAACGAAACACACACATATGATTGCTGGCTCACTCGATCTTCGGTTTTCCGTTTTCAGAACTAAAAAAATGAAATCTGAACGCATCCCGTCACTACTTTAATATTACATTTTACTTTTTACTTTGATAATAAAAGAAAGCACTTTCAGCACTTTTATAAGTTGGTTCAAACTGAACTGACTGTTTTACTTTATACTGCGCGTGAAGCACGGTTCAACGGGCAGAGCAAAACAATCACTGCCTTGCCGGCGACTAAACACAACACACACAAATGCGAGTGCTGGCTCAATCGATCGTTCTTATCGATTACTTTATACCAAGATCGCTTTATCACGTTATCATCACGATATACTATTTAAAATAACGGTTACGGATGATGTTGATACGTATTTGAGAACCTATTCACTGCTATTCTGCTTCTTTTCTATCCTCTTCTTTGAACTTCGTACCACTTCGTATTAATTTTGTCGCACGTACAGCAAATTTGCGAAAAATAAACTTTTTGATAACAGATAATGATCTTGCCACACCGCCGTTTACAACGTTGGTATTGGTATTCTTTATGCAGTGCATCGAACGATGGTTGGTATCTGGTTAGGTACTTTTAGTTCGCACGCTTCGCTAAAAAATGTTCGCTTAGACACAACGTCGGTTTAGTTCGTGTGCTTAACCACGTGAGATAAGTCCATATAATTTTTATCAGTGAACCAGTGCCTAGAGAAGTTTTTGAAGGTAAGCTAAATGCTGAGTGTTTTAGTGTCTATTTAACTGACATATATTCGTTTTACTCATCGTGATTGTGAGCAACAGTACAAATTTAGTTCGACAATGTAAGTATACACCACAAAAGTGTTCTTTTTTTTTTAAGTAAATTCGTTCCGGTAAGGTAAGTACTTTTTTTCTATTTCTAATATGCTAATCCATTCGCATGCGACATTCGGGAATTGTAATTTTTGTGCGAAAAAAGTGCCCACGATGTCCGACGTCGATCAACGCCGATCGTAGGGCAGCGGAAACGGCGGAACAACGGGCGGTACGCTTGACGGCGACGCGGGCAAGGTGTACACAGGACACCGAAGCGACTGGGCGGAAACGGCAACGCAGGCGCAGGCTCACGCCGATCGTATGGCAGCGGAGACTGAGGACCAACGGTCAGTGCGCTTGGCGGTAGAGCGGACACGGCGAGCTCGGAAACGCCAGCAAACGACCGAGGCCACAGGAAGGAAACCTCCGTGCTGTACTAGGTACAGGTATGTACCTCCGTCGCATCAACGTTTCCTTCAGAGTGCCTTAACATTATGCTGCGTATATATTCTTGCAGATTCTATTCTTCTAACCAACAGAGTCCTGCTGCAGACGCACGCGCCAAGCCTACTTCCTCATATTAGCTGATCCAGTTGCTGCCCTTCACTGATGTTCATGCTTCCGATATTGAGTCAAATTATTTTTCCTCATTTACGACTACTAAGTTATATTATGCTTACTGAGATGTTTGGGGGGTTTCTTTGTTAACACCACTAAACTTCCTCGATGATTTCTGAACTTCGAATGACTAAAACCTATTTCAGCGCCAACTTTTATAATTTGGATGTTATATGTTGCTTGGAGTGTAGCCTACTACAACACTTCCTATATGTTATTCCTATATTTTCCAGATGAGAAAAAAATGCTGCGATCAACCCGTACGCCATAGCCATGTGGTAGGAGATGACCCAACGTTGGTTGCTGCGACGCTCCACGAAGTGGAAACAAAAATCCCAAACTGAATCAAAAGAACACAAAAACGCAAAACAAACGCCTTTTTAAGTTGAAAAAAATAGGAATTCAATTTTTTCAATTAATTTTTTTATTCATATTTCAGGACTCACGGACCTGTAAGACCAGGGGTCTGGGAGCGCCAGGATACCTGACTACAAAAAACTAGTTATGCTACTCATTTGCCAACGAAATGGAGTACGGTTTTTGTGTGTGTTTCTCGGATCGCCTTCCACCAACAAACACCTGTTTTCTTCCCTCGGCAAACTCTGCACACCTGTAAGCGCGAGCATAAGTACCATCAAGTGAGAGAGGAACCGTGAGGAAAGCAAACTATGTTTGCAAACGGATGAATCATTTGTCATCGTAATCGCTCAACCAAAGGAATAGTGTTGTGTAATCTTGCTCTTTTCGGTGAGCAGAGCACTGCACTCAGCACACTAAGGTGAGCAGTGAGCAACCGCTACCTTTTTAGTGAGCGCAACACTCCCCTCTGCTTACCTCTGTTCAATGCTCACCTCTGCTCAGCGCTGCTCAATGATCAGCTCTGCTCAATGCTCACCTCTGATCAGCGCTGCGGACAACTGACAATTGCGCAGAGGTGAGCATTGAGCAGCGATGAGGACTTAGCGCTTAGCAGAGGTGAGCATTGAGCAGAAGTGAGCATTGAGCAGAGGTGAGCATTGAGCAGAGGTGAGCATTGAGCAGAGGTGTGCATTGAGCAGCGGTGAGCATTGAGCAGAGGTGATCATTGAGCAGAGGTGAGCATTGAGCAGGGGTGAGCATTGAGCAGAAGTGAGCATTGAGCAGAGGTGAGCATTGAGCAGAGGTGAGCATTGAGCAGAGGTGAGCAGAGGTGAGTGCAGCGCTCACTAAAGAGGTACCTAGTTTTGAAGCAAGCTGAGCATGAGCCTGCTCAGTAAGGTGAGCAGTTTAAGGTGGGTAACTCTTTTGCTCATTACCCAACACTACATAGGAACCATCAACCTCTGTTCCCGCACAAAACGCACAGAAGGGCTGCCGAGGGAGGGAATGGGGACGCCCCTAGCACCTCGTGGATGCTAAGATGGATCTTCTTTGAAGCAAAAAAAAAAAAAAAGAAAAACAGAAATAAACTTTGAAACTCACAGCCGAACCCCCGATATGTCGCTCCGAGGCACAAAGCACGCACGGTGTATCCACCGTCAGCAAATTAAGTAAATTGAAATGCATAAAATAGTAATTGAATCGAACGTCGTCCGGTGCATCTGGTTTGGGCTATGGGTTTCGGGTTCATGCCGTTCTGTCTCCCGTTTGCAAACGACGAGACCGAAGTGACACACAGTACACACACACGCGCGCGGAGCAATACACCCATGCATGAGGAGGGATGAAAATAAAGAGGGGGTTTGGAAAAAGAACAAGAAACGTTTTTGCTGCCTGCTACCCGTGCGAAAAGTTTTCCGTCCGCTGTTTGCGCTAATAATGCTTTCAGCGATACAGCAAAAACTACCCTAGGCAAGGGGGAAGGATGTGTTTGTGTGTGAGGGGGTAGGGGGGTGGGTGTGGGGAGCTAAAAGCACAAACACATAATGTAAAAAGTAATAACGCAACACCGGCAAGTTTGGAGATTGGAGAGGAGCTGGACCGCACTGACGAAAAGCGAGAAAGCGCGAGGAAAAGAGGAAAAGAAAAAAAACAAAAAAAAGGATTCGCGCACATTGAAATGGCGGCAATAATGGCGGGGGTATAATAATAAAAACAAAGATAATAACAATAATAATGATAAAAAATAATAACAATAATAGTAATGATGCTAATGCCACTATGGAACGCCATCGCCGAGCGGATGGTTTGGCGAAAGAAGTCGGCTTCTTCACACGTGAAGAGCTTGAAGAGGTTGATGCGCAAACACATGCAGCAATACACGGTGGTGGCTCTCGATGTGTAGGTATGCTTGGAGGCACACGGTGTAGCTTGGAAGGCAAGGGGAAAGCGGAGCAAAGGGCGGTAATGAAATGATTATCATCGGATTGAAAATCGCACGTGTAACCCGAGATTGTTGGTACCGTTCGGGAAAAAGGGAAGAAAGGAAGCCGTCTGTTGCACTTCCGGCGATGCGATGAATGTGATGATGAAATAGGGGGGGGGGGGGGTGCATGTGCGGAACCGGAACTGCACGTGAGCAATGAATAGAAACGAACCGGACGCACGCAAAGGCGAATCAAATCCCGATGACGATGATGATGATGATGACGACCGAACACGGACAGTTTGCATCACAAGGGAACGGAGGAGATGGCAGTGGTTAAACGAGGGGGGGGGGGGGGGAGGAAAACGAGCTGCTGCAACCATGGTTTTGCCGGAGATGCAGGAAACCCCCCCCCCCCCCCCCTCCCACCTCACCCCCTTTTTGCCCGTCAGAGGTTGCGATGGAAAGTTAAAAACAAAACTTACCGTAAATAAATGGATGGCAGCAGAAAAGGCGTTGGAAAAAGAAAAATATTCTGACCGAGGCAAGAAAAACAAAACAAAATCACAGGATACATCTCTCCGTGTGTTGAGGGAGAAAAAAAAAACACACCCCGAGCAGCCGTGTGCTCGTGTGGGAATGCGGAATAAAAATTGTTATATTATTAAACGGGAAAGTTTAATTTGAAATTGTACCATACTTTTCACCACCCCCGGATGCGCCAAGGTGGGCGTGGGTTTTCCCGGGCCGTGGACGTTTTCCAGGTTCCCCGGTGTGATTGCACTCGTTCGCAGGCTCATTTTCACGTTTCACGGGAACTGGTTCCAGTTGCGTTTTCTTTCCTACCCGACTCCCTTTTTGGCGCAAGAAAATGTGCCTTTTTTGCCCCCGTTTACGATTGCTGTTGCGTTGTTTGGTTGCCGCAACTTTCGCAAGGCAGCAGTTGCAGCAGTTTTTGTTCTGCTTTTACTTGCTGCTGCACTTTTCTTGGGTGGGAGGGAAGAAAAGAGCGCAAAAAAAAAAGGACGGAAAGAAATGCGAATGGCGAAATGTTTAGTGCACTTTAACGTTTGCAACACCTGCCGCCTGATGTTTAGTATGCAAGATGCAATTAGTGCAGTTGTATTTCGATTTATCTTTCATTATGAAGGCAAATTTGCATTTATATTCAAGATTTGCCAGCTTGCTGCTTTGATGACGCGTTGCAAAAAAAAAAAGGGAAAAGAGGGAGGAAGAACCTGGTTGGGATGGGTTGGTTCTTTTGCCGCACTTCCACGGAACGTATTCCGCGTGCCGGCGGGAGCGCGTAACGTGTTTTAAAGAGGGCCCTTTTCTGCTTACTTTGAGTTATGGAAGTGTGCGTTACAAAACGGGCCTTAAAGAATCCCTTCATTTAAATCCGCGAGCCCTTAGAAATTGGGCGTCAGATAGAATTTGTGAATGTCATTAGCTCCCAGTGAAGCCGTCGTTCAAAGTGTACCAGAACCGAACGGCAGGCTGCAACGAATCCAATTAATTAACGTTAAATACTAATCGATTTCCTGGAAAATTCGAAGAAGTGCCAAGCGTTTCCTAGAAAGTAAAGGGACGTCTCCATCAATTCGCCGACTGGGGTCCATGATAATTGTCTAGGGTCTGAAATCAATCAAAGTTTTGATTCTTGCACGGGCAACCGGTGCGGTGTGATGGACATTTAAGAAATTTACACACCCTCTTCTGTGAAAAGGCAAAAACAGGTTCTGCGGTTTCTTAACTTCAAACGCCAGAGCTAGGTTGAGAAATAAACTGTCATTTAAAAATGAGCGTTTAAAAGCAATACAGGAAGTACACAATTCAATAATTAAAAAAAAACAATCTATTTAGGATTTCTGTGGTTTGCGAACATCAGCCACCGTCCGGTGGATCTTCATCTTGCTCAGAATAGCGATTGGCCCCGAAGGCAACCTGAGAAATAATCGGATAAAATCAAACCAATGTGATGAATTGATGATTGAATATGATACAATGAAACGAATAAAATAAGTTTGTGTGTTGTTTTAAATGAGACAGATTTGAATCGAGTTTTCTCCATTCTGGGAGACTGAAAGCTGTTTGGAAAATAAGGGATAGCAATATGCGTTAAAAAGAGTTGTAGAATTTAATCACCATTGGAGGATTTCTAATTGTTGGTTCAAGTAAGTTTGCATGCTGTATTAACCGTGCTAACAAATTGCGATTTTCTTTAATAATTTAAGATAAAAGGAATTATAAGAAATGCAATATAAGGGTTTTGTATAGTCTTAACGAAATCACAAATATCGTAAAATATTAGAAATAAAAAATAGTAGTTGTGCACACCTGAAAACCAAATAAAACCAATTGGTATTTCTGTTCTGTGCTTGAAACCCTGTTGTTAACGATTGGTAGCTTTTTTTATTGTAAGTATTAACATACTTGTGGTTTCAAAATATGACGGTTTTAACGACGAGAGTCGTAATTGATCAAATTTCTTGTCATGATTGAATGTCGTAAAATGGTTATTGATATTGAGTCTGTACGCAAATGTCTTTCGCAAAACTAGACTTGGATTAATATTCGACTCAACTTAAAATAGGTACGTTTGTAGAACATTGATCATCGTGCCTGATTGACTAAATTATTTGTTTGATTGCACACCCTTCATAAGCAAACGCTGGTATGAAACGGAAAATGTAACCAATGTGTTTCGTCGTCGAGATAAACGGCTGACCGAAGCAGCCCCACATCGACGACACGCTGCTGGGTGTATACGTGTTCGATTTCATTTGCTACATAGTTGCATTGATTTTTCTCCCTTCGCCCCTGCCCATCGCCCCTACCCGACTGCGGAACGATGCTGCTGCTTGTCCTTGTGGCTATCTTCCAGCTCCTTTTAATTGCAACCCCACTGCCGTCCCTCACCATATCCCGCCTTGTTGAGGTGCTGCAGTAACAACTCTCAACTTGTTACTGTACTGTTTCCACTTGGTGCACGTGCAACAATCGTTGAGCCGCCCCGTCGACCGAACAACAGGGGAGATGCGATGTCTTCACGTCCACCGGTAGATAAGGAGGGAGTGGCACGGGGCCAAGGAGGTGGAGGGGGAAGGGAGGCGATAGCCTTCCGGCGGAATCATCCGGATGGAAGATGGCGTGAAGTACCTGGCTGCAGCATCGTCGTCCTCCTCGTCGTCCACGGCGGACGAGGGGCTGCAATCGAATAATTGAAGGAGAAATTTTAATTAACATGTGCTGATTTCGTAAGCGCAAATGCAATTTTAATTACCGCCCACTTTACCCACCCACCCCACCTGACCGCCGGATCGCACATCTTGCGGTCGTTCGATCCGAGTGAAGCGAATGTTTGCCCCTTGCAACACAGTTTAGCCAGGCGTCAAGGCGCTGGAAGGGTGCACAAAAAGGATGGATAAGCACGCGGGGCTCTCGTTGATGGTGGCAAATTGTTGGGTGGCCGGCTTCCGTGGTCCGTGGGGCGTTTGCAAACTAATGAAATCACATCCCAGCCGCGTGCAGGATCTCTCCCCGAGCGAATGGGGGCGAGGGTGGGTTCCGCACACCGGTTTCCGGCTTTGGGTGATATTGGGAAATCCTCCATGTAATCTAAAGCGATGAAGCAAACACAACAGCGAATAAAAAAAAAAAGGGGGTTTTTGTGTTGCCCGTTGTGTAACGAAAGGAACTACGGATACGATACGGGCGCGTTATTATCACCCCAGCAGAGGTTTTCTTATGTCGTCCGAGATGTGCCGTGATTGTGTAAATGTTCCTCCCTCCTAGGTCCATTTCAAAACCGACCCCGACCCTGAAGGGTAAGGGGACAGAAGAGCAAAGCAAAAAACGCGTCACGCGTGCGAGACCAACTGGATCCCGAACGCCGAACCTCACGCGACTAATCACCGTTTAATGAGGATCGTAAAAATGGACAACATGGGTTCGGTTTCATGAGCCCGGGGGAGGCTGGGCATGGGCGGACAGGTGACCGTGTGCGTGCGTGAACGAGGCGGGAAATGTTGGTTCCCTGATTTTTTCACCACCCGAAGACGTGAACCACCGAGAGGATAAGCGCACGATTGAGTTGATTTCCCGTGTCTCCATTTTCTCCCCCGAAATAAACTGTGGGATGAGGGGTCCATTTAACCTTCCGAACCAAAAAAACAAATGACTCCCACGTCCAGGTGAAGTGGACACACTCGCGAAACACTTACGGCTAGCGATGGGCGAGTAGCGATAACGGTGGAAACCTTCCCAAAAGGGCGCTTGACTTCTCGAGCGTGAGTGTGTGTGTGTGTGTGTGTGTGTGTGTGTTTGGCTTTCGGACGAAAACGATTGTTGGCAAACAACAAACAACATTAGAAACAGAAGTGCCACCGAGAAGTCAAGTCTTCCGGAACGCGCCCGAATGGAAAATGGTTTAGAACTTTCCCCCCTCCCAAACACTCCAACATATCTGGAGGCGGGGAGGTGGAATGCGGGCGCGTCTATTACGACGTGTCTTATCTTGGCCTCGGTCCGGAACCACTTTCCACCTTGCCGCGAGGGGTGTGTATTATTTCCTCCCCTCCCTTTTTTTTTTTACTGCAACCCGTGCCATATTATTATTTCCGGCATTAAATGGTTGGGTCACGGGGTGGGTGGCGGGGTTAGTAGGGGGTTCTTGACGGGTACGAACCCGTTTTTACGTCACGTTACATTGTGCATGTTATAAGCGCAAAGGTGTCGTATCTATTGTGACTCTAATGGTTTTTGCTGGTGTTCCGTGCTCTTCTCGTTCCCTGGCATGTTGTTTCACTCGTCCTTTCGTTCTTATATGTGAATGTATCAAGGAGAGGCGAGTTCCTCGATTGAAATCACCTCGGGCGAGCGTATGGGGTCGACAAAAAACCCATTTCCATATCCTCTCGAATCCACAAATGTGAACCGTCAGGGCGAGTGATTCTAATGAAATAAGAAACTTTTCGGTTTAATGTGCTCCGGTTTTGGTTTTTTTGTTTGTTTGTCGAGTTATCCCGGCACAGCAGGATCCGGTCCACCCGAACCCAGGCCGGGAGGGGTTGGGTTATGTTGGGTTAGCTGAAATAAAACAGGTAGCATTATGACCCCGGGAAATCCTTTTCAACCGAACCGGCTGCTACGGGAAGGATGCCGATTGTTCACTTGTCGCATTGTAAAGAAACTAGTTGTTTCCGACCGGACGGGTTATCGCTGGTTAAAAGGGATAAACCCAGCGCTCTATCTGTCTGAAGGTCCGGAGAGGTCAAATGAGTTAAAAAACGACCGTGGCACCGTGGAACGAACCGGATACCGGACGCCGGACCTTATCGTCACTGTTGACGTTTGCTGCAATGTGTGGCGGCAACCCTTTCCATGGTGAGCAAATAAACGAATTAAAAATGTGTAATCCTTTGAAAGGATTACATTTGTTCCAAACCCTCCACAACTTTGTCAACGGCCATTTGTAAACTTTACTTGAAAAGCGCTCGCCAAAATACGTACAGCACGATCTAAATGTGTCCTCTTCCCGTTTCGCACGCTGACTTAGTTGGCTTGATGAAATTTCTATTCGCGACTGCAGTATTCTCAAACTTTCACCAATTTTAGCTTTGATGGCGGATGGCCAAATGCATCAACGCTCCTCTACGGATCAAATATGCGCTCCTGTGTTGGCATAAAACCGACGTTTCGAAACAAAAATCCCTTCCAATTCATGATCCTCTTAAAATGCGCATCAAAGTACCTTCCGGTCGGCTGCGGCTCAACACGAGAGGTGCCGGTGAGTCTTTCAAGGGTTGACAAAATGCTCACAATCTGCTCTAAACTCCTTCCGGTTCTTCCGGGCGCACGGGGGGCGAAATGATGGGTGGAAAACCTTGCGTTACCTGGCGTTACAGGAGCGCGACGGGGACACGTGAAGGTTTGACTTGATGTTTTCTCTGTGCGTTCTTGTTGCGTTGCTTTTTTTTTGTTCCTGTTTACTTAAAACATCCAGTTGCTGCCGGCTGAAGGAAAGCAACCGGGCGAATTTGTGTCGGAAAATGGAGCATGCCACTTTTTAATGCGACCGGACCGGATGGGGGAGATGGAGGATGTAATAAATATGATGATTTCACTACGGGACAAGGGGTACGACCACGCCGGCAGTATTCAGCAACCCCCTCCGTATTTGGCGTATGGGGCGAGATTAAAAGCGGTGAGGCTCGATGCCGAGATACAGCTCGGGCAAACCGGCAACTACAAGCACATCGGCAACATCGTCCCGCTGAGCACACCTTGTCTGCTTTATGAGCCCGTTTGGGTTTCTCTCTTTCGCGCTGGCGGCTTACTTAACTGGCGGCAGGAAACACTGCAGCGATACCATATTTCAACGGCTTCCCTTTTTTCGGCACGACGGAGACCGTCCCCTTCGATGCAGTAGATATTTCGTGACGATCTTGACGATCTTGCAGACTTTTTACTCACACACTCCACTGGTGGAGGCAGACAATCTCGTTCATTTGCTCACACGCGCCTGCTTTGATGACGATGAAGCTGCAGCTTGAGGCTGCGGCTCGTTGGAATCCTAGCAACGGTGGAAGGCGCTTGTAATCATTCGCCACCGAATAGACGTGACGGGATCTGCAGTGAACAAGAGATATACCGAGTGAGCAGTGGTCGTTAAGCGAATGTTATATTCATTGTACACGGGTTGCAAAAGTTTACGATGTTGCAGCAGGCAGCGCAAGTGAGACGATCGGTTCCGGCGGGATCCGCGAGGCTCCCTCCCGGTTGTATCTCGAACACACGGTTGGCAGTTTGTTTGTTGGCACTGGAACATCGAAGCGAACGCAACAGCACTGTTGCTGTTACTGTGGCAACGCTTGGCGTAGATAAACTTCCGGTCCCATGGATAAGCGACCGATGCAGGAACACCGTTTTGTTTTTTTTGCTCTCACCATTATTTTGTCCACTCAGAATATGTCGCTAGAAAATGAGTGCCCACATAATTAATATTGGATACGCAGTGCAGAAAATTTCTCCCGTAAAGAAGAGTTTTAAAACACGTGTCAGCTACCAGGCGCCTCCATTTGCGAAAGCGGAGCTCAACCGATGTTAGGATTGTGTTATACCTTTTGCTTCGTTCCCCTGAAACGACGCTGTCCCCCAATCCGACGAGGAAATGTTTTATGTTGTATGCAAACTAGCAAATATTATGGCAAGTTGTTTAATAACTGAATTTGTTGCAGATTAGTTTAATGCAAACGAACGGAAGGCGGGCGTGTTACGTGAATAAACAACTCGGGCCCCATCGGGAGAAAGCACATATAAGCCGTACTTTGTGATTTAATTTGCACGAACAACCTTTTTCCTACCGACACATGCCACTTGTATGCATAATTATTTAGAGCGCGCCTGAAGCAGAGCCTGCAAATTGGATCACGATCATTGGATTACGGTGATGAGTTATGGCGCACTCGGGCGCACGTCTTACAAAAAAAAAAAAAATGTCTAAAAAAACGTGTTACAGTACCAATGCACTTCAATAATCCTAATCGTTTTAGTGTAAATCGAGCAAGTGTTAGCTGATTTGGAATCACGCTTCTTTCCACTGGACACATAATCCTATATCCTGAAAATACGGGCCAGATTCACTCTTAAAAAAGGACGTTCTTCATCCCGGAGTCCCGTAACAAAAAAAAAAAAAACAGCACCTACATGGACAAACTCAGTTCCAACCCGAGTGCGAGTCTAGCTGGGGAATGGAGGGGACAAAAAAGATCTACATTTTTTTTTTGTGGACTTCTGCCCGGAAACGGTTCTGAGATAGTCCTTAGCACGAAACGAAACCAAAAAAAAAGTCTTCCTGTGAATTCCGTCTCCTGTGGAACCCTGGCTGGCTGTTCGTGAGTGGCAAGGAGTTGTGATTTTTTTTTTCATCTGCTCTTCGCTCCTTTTCTCTCGGCTTATCAGATTCCGCCTGCATTGGCGCTTCTTACCGTGACCTTTCCGTCCACTCATCTTCTACTGCCTATCCTTTCCGTGGGGTTTCCCCTTTTCTTCCTTCTCCGGTTTTTGCCTGTGCCACTTCCAACGGTCACAACTTTGTTTGAGTTGGGTTCAATAAAAATCGTATTAAAAATGAAAAATTACGTGTCAAAATTATGCTCGAAAGCTTCTCCGGCCGCCGAAACGCGCGCGCGCGGCAGTCAACGAGGAAACGCAAATAAAGGAGTCGGAGGGAAAACACGGTGCCACGGTAAAAATGAAAATCGCAGGATAATCATCGCGCGAGTGAATGGAAACGAGCAAAAAGGGATGGGAACAGGAAAAAAAATAGTACAGTCCTTAAAACTGTGCCAAAAGTTGAAGGACAGGGTACGTGGCGGAGAGGAAGAGGTGGAGGGGTACGGAGAGGCAGGGGGGAGGGGAGTGAATCGTCTGAGTGATCTGTGAAATATTAAGCCTCGCCAACGAGTGCGCCTCCGTACGCCATTCGGTTGCACTTCATGTCTACCGATTTCGAGAGTGTGTCGGTGTGCTCGGCACAGGAACGAACGATGGAAAAGATTATAATTTTATCATGAGGTATGCAACTTTTCCCATTTTCTTCGACAGTTCTGCCCTGCGAGCGAACGGAAATGGTGTGCCGTGCAGGCGCGGCGGCATGAAACTGTGCCGGAATGATTTGCGCTTTTTGGTGTGTTTCATTTCGCTTGCGCTCATTTTGGTAGGACATTTTCCTACCCATCCCGAGAAGCTGTTGTTTGGGACGAACTCTGACCAAGGGGGGGAAAACAAATCACACCTTGCTCCAGCCCAAAGGAAAGGGCGCGCACCTCTCGGATAAACCGTGTGCTGACTTTTGCATTTCACTGATGCCCAACCAAAGCGCTACGTCCGATTTATGCATAATTTTTCACCCTACTTTTCCCAGTGTCCAACGGGCCAGGGGGAATCAACTCGTAGAGGCCAGTTTGGGAACATCCGGCGTGTGCGTGGCACCTTCGGGTCCAATTTCGTAACCCAATGCATAGCTGATAAGCTTTGGACCGGAGCGCTCCGGAAGGCAAAAGGGTGATCAGTTTTACTGCAGCGTCACTTAGGATGATGACTTACGGTTAAAAGATTTTAAGGGTAAGCTATAATTGAAAATTATCATACACCCGGGTCCCGGTGGTGGTACTTATTTTTTTCCTTCCCCCAAGCGAAAGAAACGTTATCTCATTCTTCTGAACTTCAATAAATTTTTCGGCAGGGGAAGCAAACGGGTGGCCGTTCCTTTGGAATGGGCAATGGGAAAATAATTTAATTACTATCACGGCCGGTCCACATCGGTTCGTTTTATACGACCGAAGAGCCGAGTTTATTTCACTACCTTTTTTCACTACCGAGAAGGGGGAAATATAAAAACGATTGGATTTTTTTTTAATGTTGAATTTAAATGGAAAAGCTTTAGCTGAAAATAATAACCATGATGGCGAAGGGGGCGGGAGGAGAGTGGCGAAGGGTAATCTTTGAATAGGTAAAGTTTCAGGTTAGAGGTATTTTCGAGGTGCGTCATTCCGGGCTCAAAAAAGGATTAGACCAACGAACTAATTGATGGAAACTGCCCTCGGTGTCCATTAGGGGAGTAACTTTTATTACATTGATTCGTATGCCTGTCTGTTATCCTTCAGCAGAAGATCTAATTGGCACGAGCATCGGCGAGCCTACGCTAAGTTTGAACAAAGACGAAGGACTGGCAGACTTTTTCCAGGAAGGGCTAATACTGGCTTTGATGAACATCTTTTGACATTTCTGTTCACGGGTGGTTTTTAGAAAATTTGTTGATACAGAAAAAAAACAATTCCAACATGTTAAACTGACCCTCCGTCGAAGCCATGTAATGAGCTTGTTCCAAAAGATGCTCACTCTACTGACATTTTCCACACGCTGCCAGTAACCCCTTATTATAACTTTTTCGATTTAATAAAAGTGGCTCATCTCGATTGCGTCACAACTGGCGGTGTTAAGTGCTGCCCCTAAAAAAAAAAAAAAACAAAAAAAAAGGAACTGGCATCAAACTTTGCCTTTTGATACATTTTTTTTTTGTTTTCTAATCTCTGCCACTGAGAAAGCGGTTTTTGGGGCGATTTTCCATCCTCTGCGCGCAGATAAAGTCTCCGGACCAAACCCCGGGGCCGAACTTAGCAAGTAACTTTTTTGATGATCATTCATAGAGTGACGCAGTTCCGGGCCGCAGTTCGCACGGTTGACTTCTTTTGGGACGAACACGAGCACGACTAGGTTGCCGGTTGGACCGACGCAAACTAGTCGCCCAGTACGGCCCAGCCTAAAGAAACATCAACTTTGGCGAACAGGGTTATCGGGGTGTGAGCAGAGAAAGGTAGAGAAAAAAAAGGAACCCAGAGAATGGGGAATGAGGTCCCATGCCGCCCGCGGTCAAAGATCGCCCGGGAGTCAACGAGGGCGGGCGTCGTGTATCGCGTTTGAAAACCTAATAATCCGATCTCTTCATTTGCTTCTCAATTTCCTACGCCGAAGTGTTTCCGGGCCGCTTCTGGCGGGCAGACGAACTTCGCCACCGATTCCGACCACATGGACCTTCATCATCATCATCATCATCTTCCTGCCATTGGCGGGGCGTGAAGCGACTGCGAAAGATATATTGCCGTCGGCGTTTCTTCTGGGCGAAGGAAGAAACGCGCTAAGAAGTGGTTGAAAAAAAAAAATAAAGACACAGAAAAAGAACGCGGAACGCGCGTACATTCCTTTGCACGCTTTGGTTTTTCTTTCCGCTCCGTGCTAAATACGTTCATTCATTTAAGGAAAAACTTTCACTTCCCATCCGGCACGCATTTCTAGCAAGGACGGAGCAAGGCAAGTTTTTGGGTCTGCCTTTTTGATTCACCGCTTTGGAGGGGCTAAAGAGAGGGGGAAGAAAAAAAAACATTCCTTTTCATCCAAAAGCCCCTAGTGGTGCTAGGAAAACGGGGCAAAAAAAAACATCAACAACTGCTGAGAAAACTTTGCAAACGCTACGCCACCAAATCGCCACCGGAAGGTTTTAGTTTTCCCGCATTCCGGTTTGGCATTGGCGATGGCGAATTTTTTTGTTTGTTGCCCCTCTCGCTGTTGCCCCTGGCTCAGGCCGGCGGATCCGGGCGGCCACTGAAGCGTAAAGCATACGGCATAGCACCACCGTCTTTCCATCGTGGCGGAAAGCGAAAGGTAGTGGAAGCCAAACTATGAAATGTTTCTCCCCAACCCGAGAATTCCCTCAATGAGGAAGGCGAGCAACTCAATGGAACGCAGATGGCCGTGTTTGAAGTGCTTCGGACGTAGTGGAAACGTTGACAAGAGGGCAAAAGCGAACGAAGCCAACCGAGGTGGAAAATGTGAACGGTTGCGAAAGAAGAAAAAAAAAAAACGGGGGCGAAAAATAAATTTCCCTTGACGAAAATCTTTTAAATCCCCAGCAAAACGTTTCTCCTGCGTCGTTTTTAGCCGGCGACGGTTCTTACCTTCGTCGTCGGTGATGTTGGGATTAATATGTTGTAGGCAATGTTTTGGAATATGTGTGTACCGCAGTAATTTTTGCCTTGGCAACAGAGCGTTCGGTGGAACACATTTTCATAGGAGAAATATGGTTTGCAAGTACAGGGTGTAGAATAAACAGCGAACCTCAAACAATTTTATTAAACTTCATCAGCCCTTTTTGCTGCGAAAAAAAATTGGAGTTCAAAGAAATATCACACTCTTGCCCTTGGGTTTTGTTAGTTGCTATTATAAAATACAAGAAATATGAGGATTTTTAAATTCTCCAACAGTTTATGGTACCCTGGCAAATGGGCTACTTGATACTATCCTTTAAGAATCACAATAAGAGGTGGTAAAGTAGGCATGTGCTGACAATTCCAAGGTTCCAGTAGCATGGAAGCCATTACAAAGTTGTAGGCGGATTGTTTGTTGCGCGTTGTTGTTCAACGCAAAATCAAAGAAAGTAGGCAAAATTTGCTCAAACAGTACTGATTGCAAGGAAAAGTGAAAAGAACAAATTAGTAAAGAAAAAGCAAATCAGAAGTCAGAAAAGTCTTACTGGAAAGAAGCAAACAATTTACGCCATTCGACTTCCAGCATTGCTGGGCTTGGCTGAAAAGAAGAAAAAAAAAACCAAACCAAAGTGAGAGAACAGAGCGACGGAGGATTTAAAAGTCCAGGAACATCTTATTCCCCCCAACTTTGCAGGCGACAAAGATGGCAGCTCGTCAACGTCTTAGCGTGCGGGATCGAACGGTAGCAATAATAATAATAATCATCATCATCGTCATCGCTGGTCTCATCTGCTCCGTTGTCATCCTCCCATTTGGATTGGTAAGCACCCCGGGGGGAAAACAGTATGCCGCAAGAAGCGTCAAATTTTGTTCAATTGAGCCTAAGGCTTCGAGTGAAACCGGCAAACGGAAGGTTGTTCCATCCAATCGCGTGGATCATTAATTTTTTGCTACTATGTGCCCGCGAACAGACAGATTTTTGCTCGTTCGTTAGTCCGTGTTTCCTTTTCCCCCTAGTGCGCGTCGAGTAACGTCCGGCTGCAGGTGGAGTTAATGATTTTGATTTTAATTATTTGCTTCATTGTCCTGGAACCGGGTGCAGCAGCGAAGGGACGATGGGGGCAAGGCGTTTTCGTCCTTGTCAAAATTGTCGACAAGTCGCGCAAGAAGTGGACCAATATTCAAACTACTAAAGAATTCGGACGGAATGGAGTTCGGCTGGGGAGGGAAAACTTTGGGGCGCTTCAAGAAAGCGTTTTCTCCACCACGCTTTGTGCCGAAGCGCTCGGCACTGGCACCGATAACATCCACTGCTTCCGGGTGATAAGACTATTCACGCTAGTGAGATGTTTGAGTGAAGGTAAGAAAAAGCAACGGCCACACTAACCGGACGGTGTCTATCGACCGAAGCAACCGAACGATCGACCACTTTATGGTCGTCCTGGTTTATCGCCGCAAGTTCTTCGCCATCGTGCAGGAAGTGAAAGCATAGCAGGGTGAAGGGGACGGGGTTGGGAGGAGGGGTTTTATGTCGCAGCAGCGAGATCACACGGCAGCCGGCGAAAGGTGGCTGAAAGTTGCGATCTTTTATTAAGTTTACTTCCCCTGGCAAGTTTTGTGTGAAGAATTTTAATTAATTTTATAACGTGCAACTTTCTCGCACCGCAACTTCTCGCTCCTCTTGCCGTTGGCCTGTGTTACGTCGCGTGCAACGCCCGGTTCCCTTTACCCTTGGCTCACCTCCACCCGGCTGTCACTTTGGTAACGTGCGGTGAAGTAAATATACAAAAAATTCAAAAAAAAAACCTGAAAGGATATCGCCCGTCCCCAGCTAGCTGAACGGAACAGGCCAGAGCGAGCGGGTGGGGATTGCGATGGGACGCGTGTTTTTATTCCCTTCCACCGGACGACGCAAGGTTGATTTTAACTCGACTCGAAAAGTGAGGAGTCGATTGGAGAAGTTTTCTTTTCGAGTTTGCCCTTGCTGCCGTCGCGCTGGGAAGGAAGTTATTTAGCCTCTTGCTTGTGATCGTGCTGATAAGCAGCAGACGGCAGCAGGAAAAATTATGCCACCATCATCCGACACTTGTGACATATTGAGCATGGTCGCACTCGCTTTCTGTCGCTGGCTGTTAACTGTTAAAAAGTGATTACGTTCCGGGGAAAAAAAAACGCTTGCTGTCCTGGTTTGCACGTAGCTTTACGCAGGTGTTTCGTCAATGGG
Source organism: Anopheles atroparvus (assembly GCA_914969975.1). NCBI lineage: Eukaryota > Metazoa > Arthropoda > Insecta > Diptera > Culicidae > Anopheles > Anopheles atroparvus. The sequence continues at coordinate 23,736,354 of CAJZCY010000003.1, forward strand.
GATAACACATTTGAATTCACAAAGTAGTGTCCCCGTAATGGGAAAGACATTTGAAACATTTGCTAAATGTGCTTCAATGGTTTGGTAGAGAGCTTAATTTTCTTACAAATAGTTCGTCCGTAATAGGTGCGAACAATTCCCTCTCCAGACTACCAGACCGGTGCAAGGGCTGCTGTACAAAAGGCGTGCCAAATACCGCCCGGAACACGCCCTACAACTTTCACGCAACCGGCGACAATTAGAGACAACGAGTGGCGCACGGTACTATTTAGCGCAAAATTCCCTGATGCAGAAATATACAACTAAATGACTGCGAATTAAATTATTACCACTTATCCCTCACACTGCACCGGGGAGGCAACCCAATGGGCGCCCATTGTCTCGAGGCGAGGAAAGGAAAAAGAAAGGCTGCCCAGCTCCGGCAATGTGTTTTGTGGCTTGAGCAAATAACTCGCGTTACATGAAGAGGATAATTTTCCCTCCAAGAGAGTGTACACTTAATTAATATGAACGGTACCGGTACGAGCGGTTGGGGAAACCGTGGGGAAGATTGTGCAGCCCCCGGGCATTGGCCGCCGGCACCTGGCATGCTCGGAGTAGAATCAACAGCAGCGGCAGCATCATCAGCTGGCCCTATCATCGCTCTGGTCTCGCTGTCGCCATCATTACCGTCGTCAGCGTCGGGCGGAACCTTCTTGCGATGTGATTCTTGGACCGAGGAGGATTACTCGCTGTTTATCCGCCAGTCAGCGTGATGACGCGTCCGCCGTTCGTCGCTTTACCCCTTGCGTGTGTAAAGCTGAACGGACCGAACGGAAACCCCGGAAGGGCAGACGGGTGCCGTGTCCGTGTCCTTCAAGCCGGGTATCCTTGGGCGCATCAAGATGTCACCGTTCCGTCCTGTCATATATATTTACAGGATAATTTTGACGTTAATTGTCCAACCGACATTAACATGCCAGTGAACCAGTGGGAAAATCTGCGTAACTCCAGGGCTGCCCCTGTGTGGAGAGCCCCCTTTCCCAGTCCCTTGCAGAACCTTTCAGGCGCGATAGGCCCGCTGTGCAATCTCCGGTTATCCCGTTTGCTACTACTGCACAACTCTGTATTGTTCTGTGTTCTGTGCCGAGTAGGGAGTTGGCCTCATTGCTCATTTCCGTCAGAGGCAGGCTTTTGGTGACCGTCTGTCGCTCGACGGAAGCTAACGACAGCCGGGAAAGGGACAAACGCCCGTGTGGGGTGGACAGGGGCATGCAAACATACACACACTGATCCAGTTCTGGCAGGCTTTCATCAGGTGCTGCTAAGCACGGTAAGCATACGGTGCGGGTCGCTCTTTGCGTATTGGCCGGTCGGGTGTATGTCTTGGGGCTTCGTTAGGTCGTGCTTTTGTCCATTATTTTGCAGACGACAACCGCCAACCGTGCAGCTGGAAGACTCTTCGTGGCGGGAAAACGTGTCGTGAGCTTGCTCTGGCGTTGATTATTATCATTTGATCGGGAGAAATGTCCGTCTCGATCCTAGGTACGCTAGTCTGGAGCAGTACGAGTCAGTGTCGGTTTGGGTCGTTTTGTTTGATAACTGGATGAAATTTATTCGCTACAAACTTGGGTACGCGTCGGCCATACGTGGATATAGTGAGTGTAAAATTAATACATAGTTCAATTGAATAAGAAGGCTCAGATATTCGGAAGAACGTGTTACAATGTTTGTCCGTTTTACACATTTGCAATAGATCCCAGCCAAGCTTTCGAATAGCGGGGAATCAATTTCGCTGTAAAATGTGTAATGTGAAATGGCTCAGAAAGGCAACGAGCGAATTATTGCACTGAAAAGCAAACCAAATGAGCAAACTGATATAGATGAGCCATTTGTTTTTTTTGCCCCGTGAAAACACTGTTGCAAGTGTAGTTGCAAGGGAAACATTCAAAAAATGGCAATGTTCTCATTGAAAATGACTGGTCAGCGGACGAACGATTTGTGGCTCCGAGAAGGACACTAAAAGTGCAAATGAAACGCCCTGCCTGGGCAGACGGTTGTGTTTGGAACAGCGGGTGGAAGGTAAATGGAATCAAAACACGAACATAAAACCACCTCCGCGGGATCGTAGCATCAAATGGGCCGTTCCGTTTCGACGCTACGCTTTCTCTTAGTTTTTCGGTGCCATTTTTGGATGTTAATTCTCATCGCCCAACTTTTCCAAACCATTCACTTCTCTTCCGCGCTCGGCTTTGTGCCCTTTCCCGTCGCAGAACTGCGATTGATAGCAGTGTGCTGTTCGTTTTCCCTATTAACGGACGTTAAAAATACCGCACATTACAATAAATCACGGTCCGCTTTTGTTTGAACGTTTTTCCGCATATAATATGTATTTCGGGCTGGTGTGCTTCGATGTTATTGCCACGTTTTCGCCCTCCCATCGCGTCCGCTATTCCGCCACCGACTCCCGTACGTAGCGATCGTTTGGATGAGGCAGATTTTTCGCCCCCGAATTTTCCCGACCAACGTCAAAGTGGCCCTTGAAGCCCAGCACAGGTTGCTCGAATTGAATGAGGCGGTTGTGGGAAGCTGGTTGATGGAAGGAGCGGAAAAAATCATAACAAGCTCGACTCGGCTGCAGTAACGGCGGTATGGTCGTCACAAGCACCCAACGCATGGCCGCAACCTTCATCGCCGGGGGAAAAAAAAGGTCACCCACACACGCTGAAGGGTTCGGGGATTCGGGGGATGCGCCCTCCCTATCGGATGCTTCGGGATCCATCTGCTGAACCCCCTCAAAATCATAAAATGTTCCTCAAGCGTGAAACTTTTGTTTATATTTATTTCTCCGTATAAATCAACAGGAAATAAATGAAAATAATTTATCTTGCAGGAGAAATCCTTTCCACCCGCAAGCGCAATCCCGGCTCGGAGGGTAAGCCTTGTGGTTCTTCGTAGTTTGTGTTTTTTGTTCTTCCAAACGGATCCGTTCTCACGTGTATGCGAACAGATGCGTGAAACATTATTGGCAGGCCCGGACAGTGGTTACTTATAATTTCCTCCTACTAACTTCACCGGAATAAAATACAAAAAGGGTCTTGACGATTACGGTTCCTTTTTGCAGTTCGAGGTTATAATTAAGCATTATAAAGGACTCTCATATGTTAGGAATAACTTAACATTTTATAATTAATAATTTCCCTCCAAACATTCAATCGAAATTCTCTTAGCTTTATTTTAACATGGTCTTGTGCATGGTTTAGCTTAATTGTTTTATTGAGAACAGAGCCATTCTAATGAACTGCCAAGAACGGGTATCGCAATAAGTATCCAAGTTAGTAGTCCCCTAACCGCATGGCGAGGAAGAGCAAATTGTGCTGTTTCTACACACACACACACGAAATCTATCACCCAAGACAAATTATCACGTTAGCCGAGCACAACCTTCTCCGGCCGTCTACAAACCAAACGGGCTTGTGCATACGTTGCTACATCTACACGAGCATCGATTGTTGCCGATGTATGGCAAGCGTGAAGGTTCGCTTTTCGTTGCAGTTTCCACAGTGCGCGGGATGAATCGTCGGGCCATCCGGTGTGGGTGATACGTGTGCCTAGCAACCTCGTCCAGCTCTGCTGCCTTAGTAGAGACTGTAGAACAAAGAGGGAACATTTTATTCGCTCCTTCCTTCCGCTTGGCAGCTTTCGCTGCTTCCGGGCGGCAAAAACTTTCGACAGAATTCTATAGCGTTCTACCGTCCACGCCCGACGTTTCTTCCACCGGACTTGTTTTCCCCTTTCCCGCATTGGTCATCTCTTTCGTTCACTTCCGGTGGTACGTGTGGGTTGCTTCGACTTATCGAATATGGGGTTTTACTGTGAGTGCAATACGTTTCCCTCCCCGTGTGAGGGTTTAGCGTTCGTGTGTTTCCTCATCCTGCCATCCATCATAGGAAGTAAACTTAAAATAAAAAACCTATAAGAATATAAGGGGCGTCTTCGTGCCACGGTCCATGGCAAACCAGAGGAAGTGGAAGCTAAATCAGCAGCAACGATTTAACGCAGACATTTATCCTTCGAACTGAGTGTGAGAGCGAGCGAATCAGTTCACGTTTCGGGTATTCTTGCGAGCAGTGCAAGTAAAAGCCCCACCGTAGGAGCTTTCTCTTTCACTCGATCGCTCGCATCGAAAAGCGGTTCCTTGGCGATACATTTTACCTTCTGCTCACCGCACACGAAATGGTGCAGTTTTGTGCAACCGAAGCTTTGCGGCGAAACTCATTTCCTAGTTTTTCCCATGAATCCTGCCCTTGGGTGGAAAATTGCGACCGATGCTGTGGTGCTGGATTACGTTGGGGATTAAGTTATGGATAGATTTTCCAATTTGAATAAATGCAAACTCCAAAACACTTGCATTTTCAATAAGGAAAGTAACGTCAGTTGCTCATTTCTAAAAGAGACGCTTTCCTTATGCTGTAGGAAAATTTTGAATTATTTTTAATGAAATACGGTTAGAAGCAAGTTATAAAATTATATTTGTTACTATTGAACTTGCGGAGTGTCGTGAGGTCACGAAAGGCACCATGCGTCTCCATTGCACAGTTAAAGTATTCTTTTTTTAAACCAAACATTTCCAAAGTAAATGTAAGGTTGTGTTTTATTTTAAGGCATTATTATATTGATAATGGTTATCATTTCATTTGATCGTTCCAGACGATACATAAATAAGAACATTTCGAATGGACAAAAAGCCGTTTGAAAATCGTTCAGTCTAGTTGATATCATCGAGAAATGTAGGTAATGTTGGGACGATTTTGGAAACTGCGCTTGCCGAAGCCATTCGGCTGTGATCGAACCGATTAAAACGACCTATGAATAAACGGGTCGCTCCTAGCTCGAAAGGCTTGGACGACTGCCCACACGACTGCAACTCCAAATCGATAGCAATTTCGAGCGGCTGTAAAAGATCTTCGTTGTATCTACCAGGAGATATGCGTTGGAAAACTTTCTCCGTCGGACCAACATTGAATGGATTATAGGCAACTTTGTGCAGCAGAGGCGTCGTAAACGGTAACCATTTCGGTCTCGGTGTCGTTCCAGCGTCAGAGCTTCCAATCCGTTCTCGTAGTGTTAGTGGCTGCAATCATTTTCTTTTCTTTGTTTTGGTGGAAGTCCTCTGGTGGGGAAGCTAGGAGTCATTATGATTAACCCACCTGATTTGATACAGTTTTATAAACAACCATTAACGCGATGAGCTGCTTTTTACGCTCTTTCCCTTTCGATCAACGATCTCTCAGCATCGCTTCCTACCCGTTCCCGTTTCACCGGGGAAAAATCCAGGTTGGCACTCGGGGTCCACTCGGGGTGCTCATTAGGAAAAAGCTTACTCCTGAACGCCAGCCGACCAGTGCGACCGGACGAAAGGATAAGTTTTCCAAGGACCTGCGCCGAGGATTCCAATCAGCTTCTATTATCTTAACGACTCATAAAACGGGAGGAATCAAATTAAAATCATAACAATAAACATTAAGAACGTGGCGGTAAGATTGAAAAGTGTCATTTATAACGAGGCGCACCACCTTGCCAGCTCCCGGTGGCTTCCTCCGTCGGTCGGTGGAATCTTGGCGCAGGAGGAAAAACAGGTATGACGGAGTGCTAGGGTTTTCTGTAACATTTTTCGCCTCGACATCGTGGCCTCCTTTTTGCAAGCAGTTGTTAAGCGCGAACTTTCGGAGTGCAAGCTCAGCAAGCACCGTCCGGAAGCAGTTGGTGGAAAATCCGCCCCCGGGAAGCTACGGACGCGGAGCTGGTGCCGCGGAGAATGGTGTGGAATAATCTCATTTATTATCGGTTATCATTGGCTTCTGGTTCGTCCGGAAAGCGGGCCGGAACTGCTACATCCACTTACGCCGCTGAGTGTCTGTGGAAAAGCGTTCCCCCGGGGGCAAGGTTCATTCCGATCACGTATCTCATCCCCGGGACCGCCACGTTGGTCGGGGAAAAAAAGGGGTGTTCTTTTTCCGCTTACTGGCGCGCTCGCGAGGAAACTTCTGGCTTCTGGCCTTGCGCCGGGAAGTCTGCCGGGTCGTTCGTTCGCTGCCGGCCGGGTCTGGCAGTGGCAATTTTCATGATTTTCCTCATGGACGGTTGAGCCCTGGTGGGGGGAGGGAAATTGGGTGCGTGTGTTCGATTCGAGCTGCTTGGCACGTTCAAGACGCAACGCTGCCGATGTGTCGATGTGTGAGCTTTCACATTTGAATGCTCCAAAAATATTAAACTGGAAACGAAATCTCTCAGCGCGGGGGTAGAGCAAACCCTGACCGATTGGGTTCCTTTTATTCCACCCCACCGCAGGAAAACCTCGGCAGCGTTCAGACACTTGAACGGAGAAATTGAAATCGCATGATGGATAACGACGATGCGGGATGCGCTGGTTTGGCCCTGGAAACTGCTAACGAAGCTAACAGTCGACGCGATACTCGTTACTGGCCGCCGAAATGCTGTGCTTTCGCCTTTCCACTCTCGGTTCCTCGCTTACGATCGCAAGTCACGGAATCGGGCTGAAGACGTCGTTGATTTTGTATTTACCTAAAAGGGGCCAACCCGTTTCCTCGCATCTCCCCGTATGTTCTCTTTCTTATGATTATTTGTCTTTTTGATGACGTTTCGCTTCCGCTTGTTACTTTCGGGATTATTTATCGGGACGATGTGATATTGTTGTTGTGAAGTTCGAGAAGGCTTCGGGGGCCGACGTGGTGCGGTTCCTTGTCCGTCGAACGGGTTGAAAGGTAAGTGCAGGTAATGAGGGAAGATGAAACTTTTTGGTACGGGGAAAAAAAAAACTCCGCTCCCCCGTCGGCGACAGATAGGAATCGCCGACGTTGACGGAAGACGAAAAGTAAAGGATAAAGCGAGATAGAGAGGGAGATAGAGTGAGATTTGGCGGGTCCAAAATGCGAGAGAGCGAAAGAGAGAATGAACAAGGCAGACTGCGGCATTAATTTCCGGGATGGCGAGGCGTGGTGCACTGATTGTGTCGGAGCAAGATGCGGAGGAAAACTCGCTGCAGCTGAAGCCCCAAACGCCATGGGACAAAAAGTCAAACGGGGGCAAAAGTTTAATCCATAAATATCCATCATTCGGTGGTGATAAATTTTCGCTGAAACAGCAAAGCGTGAGGAAAATGTATGGTTTATTGTTCTTGTTAAACATTTACGCTGGCGCAACCACGGCCCGACGGGTGCAGCGTTTTCAAATAAGGGGAGTGTGGAAAACGGCTGGAAAAACCGACGAGCGAGACAGGCTACAGACAGACAGACAGACGGAGGGAGACTTCGGGAAGGTTGAACAGCTCACAAGACACCCCACGGTGGCGGTTGATGCTTCCGGTTCGATTCTGGGCTTTGCAAAGGCTTACCCGAGAAAGGGTTGGTATCTAGTGATTTTTCTTCCCGGCAGCATGGGCGCCGGTGGGGCTCGATTTTCCCTATGCTTACGTAGCTCGGAACGCTCCGTGAGCGATGGGTGTACGGAAGGTTGCTTAGGGATTAGCTCCGTTTTGTGGCTCCAGTAACTATAGCTGGCGAACGGGCAAGGGAGAGTGGCAAATGTTAGGCTTTTTGGTTTCGGCCCGTTCGGTGCAGGAGATGGAAGCGGAAAGTTGTGTGATTTATGCTTTGAAATACAGGCTGAAATCTCCTGCGACCTGGAGTCTGGCGTCCCGGGGTGAAAGCGTACAAGATGTGTACCATATTGAAGATTTGGAAGTTGTGGGGACCCTCGGCGTCGGCATCCGTGGCGTTCGTAACAACAAAGTAGCGGCACCGAGGGTCGGCCAGAGCTTGCGTTCGGCCGTCTGTGACCAGCGACGGTGGGAGATCCCTGGATCCGAGCGGCAGGATCGTCCGGAAGGAAAGTCCGAGCGGACCCGGACGAACTGACCGAATGGGCGAGAGTGACGAGGGCAGCTTCCAAGTGGTGGGAAAAGTATCGCTCGCTCTCTAGGCTGACCCCATAAACAGGAACATTAACACTGGATTTATGGCGAAAAATGATCGAAACGGTGAGTGTGCCGGGAGAGCCTACGGGCTCTGGCCAGGGGCGAATGAGCCCAGTTTTTGGGGAGTTTATGGGCTTCGGGAGCCTCTTAATGGGTTATCGCTGTTAGCACAGTTGTCGTGTGCGTTTTTCCGTCACTTTGGGGTGACATATGCGACGGGGTCCTTTTTAACGGGGTGGAAAACAGGAGGAACGGATGGAGAGACTGCAAGAAGAGTTTTCATTTTATGTTTCTCAAAACTTTATGATTGCCTTTTCTCCCTTCGGTCTGAGGCGAAAAGTGAAGAAAATGTAGAATCTCACACATGCGCCCGTCCGTATCTTTTCCAGCTTCCCCGGCAGCGTTTTGCAGGGAATCGTGGAATCGAATTCATTCTCGACGCTTTCTAACGGTAAAGTAAGATACGACTATCAAAGATGCAATCTCACAGTAAAGAGAAAAATGCGAAGCGAAAGAAAAAAATCATGACTAAAATCATCCTTCATGTGCTTTCCCTGAGAGTATATTTTTTCGTCCGGAAGTAAACCATGGAATGCGAAGGCTGCCAGTGTGCAAGAAGGAATATTTACTGAGATGCATTACTGCAATCGTCCGACAAAAAAGCAATCCTACGGCAATTGAATACGGTACTTTGGAAAGCGTTTCATTACTTCAAAGACACTTTTGGCAGTGGCTGAACCGAGGGGGGTTATGTTTCTACACTAGAGTCCTCGGATTGGCTGGGGAATGGGATTAGGGTAGGAGATCGTTTGAATGCGAGCGAGTAAATGGATGTTTGCTTCAGTGTTCTGTTCCCCCCCCCCCCCCCCCCCACCGTCCTGTGGAAGGATATGAATTGTTGGTTTCCAGTTGAGTACGTCTTTGGTAGTATCCTGTCTGCCGCAGGAGCTGGTCGAATGTAATTTATAGACCGGGCCGGCTACACGCCACCGAACATCGAGGACCCCGGGGGGAAAGGGTGGATTTGTTTTTGAAGTCGGACTCGAACAGTAAAGCGCTGGTATGCGCTCCTGGTTAGAGATAAAAAGATTATGTGTGCGTTGCGTAATGTGTGCACCGAAGTGGAGGGTGCGAATGTGCGAATCAGGATGTTCGGAATGCTTCTCAGCCCGGAAACGGCTGTAAAACCGATGCGCTTGATTTGTCGAATCTTACCATTCGGTATGGGTTTCGCCTCGGCTCGGTTCGGATACTGCCAGTTTCATCGTATATCAAGGCAAATAATTTATACGAGCCTGGTAAATGAATGACTGAACGCAAATTAAAAGCATGGTTGTGGCAATTTGCTTTGCAAATAGAATATCAATTAAATACTATACTGTTCTGTTGGACCTTTTTAATTGGAATACATTGAGGGGGAGTTTTTTTTTAAATCACTCGGGACTCGAGGGAGCCCGCAGGTCTATTTTAATGAAACTGACGAGCAGGTGGGAAATGCGTCCCGGAAAGCGAGTCTCGATTTGATATCAATTTAGTTTACGGTTCACTTCCGCACTCCAATCAAGACAAGAAGGTTTGGGTTTCTCCTATGCGTGTTGTTTGCAATTAGATGGTGGTTTCCGTACATATGCTTCAATGGGTATGTGCTTGTGTGCTTTGTTTGTCTTCCAATCCTTGATATAGTAACCTGAATTCCAGCGCAGCTGCAACAGTCGACCTGAAGCTGATGAAGTCTATAATTTTCTTTACAGCATTTCCGAAGCGAACCATATCCGATTAGCACTCACTTACCCGGCTTCATCGAGACCCGAGGCTCGGCGCATCGAATGGGTGGTGAGTGCAGTTCCGCAATAATTACATAAATCACCACTTTCCAACACAAACCCCCGCGTTGGGAGGCGTGCAGGTATGCCCGAGTAGCGCGCCATAGTTTTTCCTCCGTCGGGCGTTATATGTTTTCCATTCGGCGTAGTGCAGTCGATGTCGGCACGATGTAAAATCTCAACGGGGAACCCTTTGCGCCTTGCCTACCCGGTAAGGTCTCGAGACGAGACGATTGCATGCCGCTAGCAGCACAGAATGTCGGTGCGCTCCGTCACTTCCCCCCAGATCTGCTTCGAAATACTGCCGGGCCCTTTTTCCCCTCCGACGAAGGCAACGAATAACAAATTACACTTTGGAAAATGGCTCCACGATAAATTCTGCACTCATTATTTACCCCGAACTGGCTCATTAAATTTAACTTCACACAACCCCCTACACCAACCTTCTCCCACCCGATCCGTGTTTGCTGTTCCAACAGAAACGGCTATTCCTAGCCTCTACATTCGCTGCACTCCAAAGCCCGCTCCTCTGATGCCAGCCGTCGAAAACCGGAGAATGGATGACTAATCGCGAAGGAAGTCCTTCATTATAAGTGCAGTTTTCCCAAACATCCCCAGCAAAATCCCCCGGCCCCCCAAGGGTGGGTCGGGCTACGGAAGCGTTGGGGAGCAGTATTTTCTTTTTTCGTCGGAAGCCTCAGCTTTACTTCCGTTCCAGCATGAAATCGTTCCATGTACCGTGGTTTGAATAGTTTCACCCGCAGACGGGTGTCCCCAGGGGTGTCAAAAAGAGTTTCGTCGAGGGGAAAGGACGGTGTCGTGGCGGTGTGGCGTTTTTACATACATAGTTAGCACTGGCACCGGGGCCTTCCAGTGCCAAGCATGGCCGCGAGGCATGGGCAAACAGAAAGGGAAAGGTCGGGGCTGGAATGATGTTGAATGCTCGAAATAATCCAAAACATTCCCACACAGTTCGCTGCATGTTTTCCGACGAATGCGGCGCGGCTTGTCGGCATAATCAAAAGCATCCGTTCGTTCGTTGGATTTGAGCTCTCTTGTTGCTTGAACGCAGGCCGGGGACGGGGGGCAGGCGGGCAAACAAGAACCGGTTGGTGTGCGGAAATGAAATGAGCTATCATGGCCAGCACGGAAAGCTTGAGTTGATTACAGTCCGCTCGTTCTAGTTTCGGGCCAAACGGAGGCAACAACAACCACTCCATTCCACTCGAAAGACCTTCCCCGTCTTGGGAAATGTGCGAAAAGTGACCGGAATGGGGCGGCGGGCGGTTTGTCGAAGCAAGTATTTGTGACATTGTAGCCTGAGCGAGACGAGATTCGCTGCTCGCAAGCTTCGACCGAGTGCTTTTACAGAAGCAGTTGGCAGCAGCAGACGGGACATACACCGGGAAGGGGGTTTAAGCCTTCACTTCCGCCAGATTGCACCGGTGGCATGTACCGATGGCAATAAATTATTGTTCAAGACATTGAAACCGAAATCTTACGGTTTACTTGCGGATCCCGGGCTCCGCGTGCGTTGGTCACGTCAAGTCGCATTCCGGGCACTAAGACCTCCGAAATCGGTCTCTTCCGGTGCCGGGTGGAGGGAAGTGGAAGCGAATGAAGTCGTCGTCGTGGTCCCAACGCGCCGGTGTTGGCTTTCGTTCGCTACATGACGCTACATCACTCTCGGACGGGTTCAGATGGTCGGACTGAGTAATTTCCTTGGCCGTGGCCTCTCAGCCCCCCATGCTTGCGCTGGGGCTCATCAGGAACTTTAGGTTAAATGCGCAAGATCCCACAAATTCCACTACCGAGCATTTAATGAGTATAAATTATTCCCCCCGGCACTAGCAGAGCGCCGCTCCCGGTCACCCCGGTCGACGGAATTTAAGCAGGAAGGTTTAAAGTCCGTCGGTTTCGCCCTCCCGCCATCACGATTACCACCGCAGGATCGATTCGGAATGGCTTTTCGAAGCCGCTTTGCAAAAGCCACACACCGGATACGCAGATGCACACACTTTCCCCTTTGCGCGCACACCCGCACACACACACACACACAAACCTACGGCTTGTGCAAATATCGAGTGTGAAGTGAATTTTCCGACCAAAGCCCAGCCGCCTGTGAAGTTACTCAACGACCTACCGACATTCCCCGCCTTCACCTTGTCGCTTTCAGCTTGTCATACAAATCAACTTTATCGCTGTGTTAATTGTTTCCGCAAATGTTAGCCAGTCGACGAAGGGTGTGGGTGGGGTTGGGCGGGCCCAATGCGCGGGCCAACGCCCTGGGTGGTGGCCCTAAACCGCCGACCAGCTTTGAGGTTCGCTGGAGCTTAGCGCTTGGTGAGGGCGAGCGAAAGAGAAAGTTTGGTTTGCGTACGGTTCTGGTTCCGGCGGTTGAAAGGGTTCGTATGAGCGGAAGCGGGGAGTGCCGACACGGTGAGAAAGGATCGATGGGGTGATCGGGTTAGCTGAGGCCGAGCGCTTACGGAACGATTCGATTATGATTGATCGCTTCCTGCTGCGGGTAGGGTAGCTGGAATTAATAGATTTTCTACCTTCCCGCGGCTGCCTCGCGCACCCGAAGGGTTGGTCAATTTTCTAACCCGCTCTCGCCTCGATTGGCGGACTCACTTTCGGTACGGTACGCTCAAATTTCACCTGGTGACCGCCATCCAACTGCTCGAATACATCATTACCGTGAGCCCATTCAAAGGAGTGAAGTGGCACTTTGACGGTTCGCAGAAACTCTAATAGCCCAGCCATTAGTCGGTGTCGGCATCGGTTGGTCACCATCGTTCAGCTGCATAGAAATGACGACACAGAAAATGTGTTTCAAACCTCCTTTACAGTAGATGACTGAAGGGAACATGATGAGAATATTTGTCTCGGCCGCGAGCTTTTGTTTCGTCTATTTTAACAACGGTGAGGTTTCTTAGTAGATTTCTAAGGAACCAGGGCACGGAGACATTTTCCCGGAAGGATTGAGGACATCCTCGAACGAGGCGACATATTTTGTGCAAAACACGAAATGTCCATCCAACTGTCAACTAGCTCTTCGGAATTTCTCGCAATTCAATAAGCTTTTCAGGTGCTGATGTTGCTGCCTGTCGCTGTGACTAAAAACTGGGAACATTTCGTTGCATTATTTGAACTTTGCTACTTTTCTTGTTCAAAGAAATAAAATTGTATATCCCTTCCTTCATAATTCTGTTTTCTCGAATGATCATAACAATCAGGCAGCCTAAAAGTTCAAGTCTGCTTTTGATTGTTCCTTTATTTTGTCATTTCTCCTTTATTTATGGAATTGCGAGTTCATTTCGGGTTGTTTATGATAGAACACTGCACAGAGCTCCTCAGGAAACTTCTGAACCAAAAATTATGTATCCCGCTCTGTTTCCGGAGAATCGCCCAAACCCATCTTTGCCTGATGCGAAAGGAATCGTTTCCATAGAACAGGGGGACTGTCAACATAAATAATTTATTATCGAACCGAAGCACTCCCCTACCGTCGCCTCCGTTCGAGTTTCGCCGCAAGGTGAAGCTCCAGCTCCGGTCGTTAACAGGTGTGACAGTTGGGAACCTTTCGAACTTTCACACTCCGTTTCTTTGGCGGTTGTATCGATCCATCGGGAGCCGATTTCGATTGATTCTAAGCAGCCCCCGAAAGCGGTCATTGAGGAAAAGGGCTCGTTTGTTGAAAACGAACGGAAGGAAGAAGCGCAGTGCTTACCCAATCGAAATCGAAGGCTCGTTTCTGCGTTGGTGTTTGCTCCTCTTCTATCCGTGGCAAATGGTTTGGCAAGTCTGGCAGACAAACACGGAGCGAACGTTGGATGTTGCTCGTGCGCTAGTGGTCGGGCAAGCAAGAGGCTGTTGTGCTCCCACTCGCTGCCAGTCTGCCCTCGAGACTACGAGTGCTTTACGGTAGGCTTTACCGGGTCGGGTAGGTTATGCTGCAGAGCCTTCGGTCGACCGGCATGGTGAAGTGCACTCTCAGGGAGGCACTTGAGTCAATTTAAAAATTGAAGAAAATATATTTGATTGAGCTCCAAGAGAGGGATGCGAAAGGGGGGGGGGGGGGGGGGTTGACGCCGTACGAAAGGCGTCCAATGAAGAATAGTGATTTTCTCCATAATTCATTCCACACCTTGCGCCAGTTGTGCCGTTGCAGTGCTGGAACGGAAGCCCTCGATTTCCGATTTCACCGGCAGGGGCCTTCCAGGGCAACAGCCATCAGGCCCCGTTTGGAGTTTACGTGGGCCGGCAAAGGTTAAGGCTACATTTTGAATGTTGGTTTTGTCTGTACGGCCGTGTGCCGCTTACGGGCGCTTTCCCATTTTCCTATTTTCAGTTGCTCCCAATCCCGATCGCCGCCTGTTTTTCTTGTGCCTAATGCCACGATAAACATTTCCACAGCTCACAGCAAACAGCGAGCGTCGTCGAGTGGGGCGGTTCGATCGAATGTGAGAATAAACGAGGTCAGGAAAAGGTGAGTTTGCATTGCGCCACTTGAAGGGCCGGAGGTTTTCGGTACTTTCCACTAGCCGGCTTTGCCACCAGCTGGCGGAAGAAGAAGCTCTCGTTGAGGAAGAATCCCGAAAAAGGGTGCAGGTAAGAATAAATTGAAGGTTTATAAATATTTAAGTTTCAGATTCCATCGTGCCTCTCGTTTGCTCGTTTTTTTTCATGCGGGTAAAATGTTCCACCCGATGGAGACGGATAGCCACATCCGGTCGGTGCCACTTTGATCGACCGTTGGACGAACGGAAACCAGACGGCTGAAGGAGGAAGGTGAGTGGTTGTTCTTTTATTTTGTAGTTATTTAAGCATTTTTTCGCATTTGATGGGGAAGGAATCGAGCAAAATGTAAGAGAGCAACGAAGCGGCCACCTAAACGTGCAAGGAAGGATGTTGAGGTGCGCCATTGCCGTGCTAGTTTACCTTTCGCCCGGGGGTTGGAGGCTTCCGAGGGTGCGGATGGAATTTGTTGATGAAGCGTGTTTGATTTTCAAAGTGATAAATCAGGCATTGGAGATGGTCTTGAGTTTCCAATTTCACTCCAGAAGACGACGACATCGAACGAACGGTACAACGCATACCAGCACTGTCAGGGTTGCAGGATTGTTGATGTTGGTCTCCGTTTGCCGACGTTGCGTCATTGTTCAACTCGACGGAATGGAAGAACGGAGCCAGGAGGAAACGAAGTCAACTCCTTTCAATGCAGCTAACAGCAGCATCATCAACAAAGGAGCGGAAGGACTTCCACCTTCGAGAACAATCAGTTCAAAGGCACCTGATTCTGGATATTGATGGGGAGAATGGACTGGATTGTTTTTTGTTTTGCTTCGTAAAAAAAAAAAATGGTGACAAATTTTCCAACTGCTGGGAAATAACCTTCGCAAGCGATCGTCTAGATGACCGGGGAAGCAGATGACAAACACCCTGATCCTCTCGAGAGGTGATTTTGAAGGTGCTCAGCTCTTGTTTGTTGACGAACGACGAGCAGCTTATGTGTACGCCTCGTTTTCTGTGCGTCTC
Organism: Anopheles atroparvus; assembly: GCA_914969975.1. NCBI lineage: Eukaryota > Metazoa > Arthropoda > Insecta > Diptera > Culicidae > Anopheles > Anopheles atroparvus. The sequence continues at coordinate 23,751,693 of CAJZCY010000003.1, forward strand.
GTTGCACACGTGTTTATGTGATACCAAAATGGAGGTCAAACCTTTTCTTCCACATTCACAGTGACTCTTTGATGTGAGATTGATTATTCTGGAGGAATGAATATAATGATGGCATATAAAGTTGTGTACGAATCATCTGCTACTGCAACTTTAGAATATAATTTGAAAGTAAGATCTACAAACGTTGTTCGTTCATGGTTATCGAGGGATAACCAGCAAATCAGCCTTGTTTACTTATACATGACAAATAAGAGGAAATTTGTGGAACATCTGGCATTTCTATTTTTCAAACATGTGTTTCTATGTGCAAATGGAGGATTGTTCATGTTAACATATCCTGTTGTTGTTGAAAGTTTTCTAGTTTCAATGTTACAGTCATTTAGAGTGACGTGATTAATCGCGTTTATCGTACGGCACTAATTAAGTGCCGCTTCGTTACCATCATTCAATTACCACCAGAGGTCGTCAACGTCATTCTTACAATAGTGTGACATCCGTTCGGAAATAGAAAAAAATACCCACGCACTTAGGACTTGTGAACACCTTGCCCATTACCATTATAATGATGTGTATCATCATCAAATATTTGTTTGTGTGTGCCTCCCGTGATCATGCATCGTTTGCTGGAGGCGGAAGCCTGCGCTAAACCCACGTAAAATCGCGTAGCAGCTTTGCTGGTAAACATCGTCAGCTTGGGACAATCGCCGCAAAATGATGGGTAATTTGTACGGCACACATCAAATCCGTGGGGGACTTCTCGGTGAGCGTTGGTGAGGATAAATACGGTAAGAATTTCATGAACGACACTTTGCTGTGGGATGTACCAATGAACCAGCTTAATTTTTTTTTTAAATGAGGTTGTGCCATCGAGTAAACACATTGAAATCATGGGCACTTGCGTACAGTTGTTCAATTATAATTACAGGCAATAGCATCAGTTAAGGAATCCGAAGGTGTCTTGTTGAAGAAAATTGCGGTTACTCTGCGCTTCTCAAATCCTCGGGTTCTATGACCATTAAGCTTGTCCATCGCATGCAATGCATACTCTTCCTACTGCTGCTTATGGAGGACGTTCAAGGGCAATAGGTTTGCGACCATCACGTGCACATCCATTCCAACTTAGATCTCACAGAACGGATGGTTATGGGAGGTAACGTAATACCAGTTAGATGAGTTTTTAATCCTTAAATAGAATGACTAGTTTTTGACGTTCCCAACCCCTGGCCTCATAAGTTCAAATTCAATACTGCTGGCCCTTGCTCAGGCTCCTGTTCTGGTTCCGGCTGCCCTGTGGACTCGGTCGTTTGCAGACTTTGCCGTGCTCGCGGTGCGGTGCGGTAAGGTCTGTTATGAAAACCAAAAATAACCAAAAATATCTTTCGCAAATCAATTTACGTGCGTCATTATTAAAGAGCAATGAAAAAATATTAGAGAATAGAAGCAACGTACGAATAGGTTCTCAAATACGTATCAACTTCATCCGTAACAGTGATTTTAAAATAGTATAACGTAATAACGTAATAACGTGATAACGCGATAACGTAATAACGTGATCTTGGTATAAAGTGATCGATAAGAACGATCGATTGATCGAGCGCGCATTTGTGTGTGTTGTGTTTACTCGCCGGCAAGGCAGTGACTGTTTTCGTCTGCCCGAAGGACTGTGCTTCACGCGCAGCATAAATTTAACCTTCAGATAAGTAGGGTAAAAGTGCGCGAAAGTGATATCTTTTATTATCAAAGTGTAGTGTAATATTATAGTGGTAAGGTGATGCAGTTTGCTTTTCTTTGTTTTTGTTCTGAAAACTGAAAACCGACGGTCGAGTGAGCCAGCGAACATACGTGCGTGTTTTGTTTACGCGCCGGCAAGGGACTGATCATCATAAAGAAAACCTTCTGGTAAGTATGAGGTTATAATGCGTGAAAGTGCGTCTTTTTAATTATTAAAGTGTTTTTATATATGTTTTTTAGTTGCGAATACCGAAATCGGCCGAAAAGCGACGAACGAGTGAACCAGCGCGGATGTGTGTGTTTTGTTTACTTGCCGGCAAGGCAGTAATCACCATGAAGACATGATTTTAGTAAGTAGTGTAAAAGTGCGTCTTTTTTTTATTGAAGTTTGATTGACGATTGAGGGCCGAAGGTGAACATTAGTCCACGCATTGATTTGATCTAATCGCGGGACATATGGCCTTAGTAGCCGGTCCTTAACCCATTAGAGGTCTACATCACCAGGTTAGCTTGCGAAGGCCCAGGAAGCTGGATTCAATAACCGTACTGGTGTAAATCCTCGCAGACGAAGAAGAAATAGAAGATCTAATCGCAATAAGATCAGAGATAGATAGATGAACTTATTTCCTACCTGGAAGGTGTGCTCGTCAGTGTTTCCGGCAGTGTTCGTTTGCCATGGGCTTAAGCAAAGATTCTTGTAACTATTTCTCAACATATTCGATCAAACGAATGTGTAAGTGTAATCAAACATGCTGGGATCACACTTGTTTTTCGGTTTAAAAATTGTTTAACATATGTGCCGTTTCTAGTCGTTCCTTCAAATGGAGCCAACGAACAGTGAGGGAAGTGGAAATCAGTTTACCGACCGGAAAGTTTTTTTCCCTCTTGCGCAGTAAACCGCTTCACCGTGCCACCGACATCATCGCGGCACGGGGCGAACGAGCACTCGGTAGTGTAAATATTACTTTTGATGTTCTAAGTTACACCAATCTCAAACTCAAATAACAGCTCCACTCCACCCTGGTTTTTGCCTCCGTGGAGGCTACGAGGAAATGCGACGAAAAGAAAAACAAACCGTCCCGTCCATTCCACTTTCTTACACTTCTGCGAAGTCAGGGGGAGGAGAAGGGGGAAAGGTATGGGTGCTGGGGTGTCGGTGCCCGGGACAGTCTATCGGGTGTAACCCTATACGCATATTCGGTGTGGAAGGAAGTGCGGATGGCTGCCGTGCGGATAAGACACACTCATCGCCGTTGAGCTGGCAAAGGATAAAATACTTTCATTGAGCATCTGGCTTCCCTGGCTGACTCCTGCCCGATGCAAGGATCGGTGGCGTGAGTATGCAGAGCAGCAGCAACATCACCTTCACCACCATACCGGTAGGCTTTGATTGGCGGAGTGCTTTTGCCCAGAAGCTCGTGGAACAGAAGCGGATGTGTTTGGCAAGCGGTCTTTGGTCGAACACAACGTCGACCACGGCAGTTCGTGAGAATTCGGAAGCCCGAGAATCAACCGGGCGGGAAAGGAAGACGCCATACGGTAAACATTGGAAAGAGAGAGAGAAGAGAAAAAGAGAGGGAGAGAGAGCGAGGGAGAGAGACCGATCCTCGGCATCATCGAGGTTGGCCGCCGGTTGTCGGTTGGCGTTGAAAAGCGTGTAATAGCAGCTTGTATGAATTATGCAGCAGGCAGGCAGGAAATTTACATGCATGGGAATATGTTTTTCTGATTAATTTTCAAAGAAAACAAGCTCCAGCACCCTCGCACCGCACGGTAGTGCGAAGTCAGTGATGTGACGATAGGCCTTTCGGCGTCTTCCGACTTCCAGGGAGGCTTGGGTTCGAGTGAACATTTTATTTCATCAGCCACCGAGGCCGGGCGACGCCATGAGCTGCGGTAGCCGACTTGTGGGAAGAGCTCGTGAGAAAAGCGGGAAGCGAGGTCGACGATAGGCAGAGATTTTAATCTTAGGCTATATCATCCTCTTTTTTTTTAAAGCTTCTCTTTCCAGCTTCCAGTGACTTGTTTGTGAGGATTCGTTTGACTTGTGCGCTTGGAAGTAGATTTATGGTGGGTGAATTGTGTCGATGGTATTTTTTTTTGCCCTTCCATTCATTTCACGGAAGACAAACTTTGATTATGGTTTCACCTGGCTGGGGGGCTGAAATAAGGAAGGGTAAAATCGCAAACTAAACGAAGCCCATTCCTTAAAGCTGGCTACATGCTTCCACGTGCTTGATTTCAAAAGATCAAATCACTGTAAACACTGGCTGGTGGTGGGGGTATGTCGGAATGTGCCTTTTGTGCCGTCGCTCGTCAGTAGTTGCTTTGTAAGTGTTATCGTTTTTCACAGGTTATCGAACCCGTCTGCAATTTATGAACCGCTGCCTTCCGGGAGGTCGCTTTCACTGGCTTTCACTGTGCCGGAGTGAAAAGGATGTTCGAAGTATCTTGGTGAACATCAGATACCCGCAGTCGACAAGTGCTCTCAATACCGTTTCAAATCTTTTCCATGCTTGCCACTGTGGGCGTCACTTTTCCACGTTGCCATCAGTGTTTGCTAGTGCATGGAAGCTCATTCAACTCCTTCCCGTGTGTCGACACCCCTTGCGTGCGTTATTTTTGTCGAGTGTTGGGATTGGCTTATACCATCCTCCTGCCACAAGGCCATATCAGGCTGGCCAGTGTGTATTCGTGTCTTGGGGCTAAGAAAATAATCTCTAATCGTTGAAATGGATCTCTGGTGCCTCCATCCGTTCCTGCCGGCACACCGCCTACCCAAGTCACATTGTCACCTCTCGGTAGGCCGACACTTGAATCTAAACCGTTTTGTTGTGAATGCACAACTTTTGGTTCATTTATTCCATTTCAATTCATTTCATTCCAACGATATCACATTCCACCCATCGAGCAGGAAAGTTTGCCGGCTACTTCGTTAGCCTTTCGCTTCATCGAACGGCTCGGAGAAGGCAGTCTGGGCCAACGGAATGCGTTTGATGCTACCGGAAACCGGGTTTCTTCGACACCGAACTCGGACCGGTTCAGTCCGGTCGAAACGGACACAGGAGCGTAAACAAACGCTGGGCAGCTTTTCGCCACACGCCAGAAGGGTGGTGGTAGGGCCGTGTACATCTTTGCACCGGGAGCAGCACATGAACCACTTCCTATCGGAAATTGGACACGTAGGAAAGTTTTTCATACACTTTTAGGGACAATCTTGGCGAAAAAAAAAAAAAAGAAACGCACGGGGCGCTCCGGGGACGCAAGGATGATGATGCCGCACTGCAAATCATTCAATTAAACTTTTCTCTTTTCCTTTCAGCAAAATGGCAAAGAAAAACGGGCTAACTTGCACCGCTGACTTTTCGTCGCTCGAAGCTTTACCGCAGTCGACAAATAAAAAAAGATAGGGAGTGCCAAAGTTTCCCAAACACTTTGCAAACTGATGGCCTTTCGGCCGGGAATGCATTCGGCCAAGAGGCAACCCTCGGCACGCAGGGCGTTTTCCACAGCAACTTCCCGACGCTATTTACGTATTCCGGCGGAGTGCAACGCTTTCGAAACTATTATCATATTTTATATTCCAAATCGGCGCGCTTGTCGTTGCCGGTGCCGGTTCCGCCGTGGTTCGATTGCCCTCGTTTCCGCTACGGCACCGGCCGGCAACGGAGCGAACCCCGTTCGCGCTAGGGGACATTTGCGAGCCCAGCCTGCCCAGGAAGGTCTACACTCAGCCGTCCATCGGCAAATGGTAAAGTGAAAACCGTTTAAAGTTTTGCAGGCTTGACTGTGCACTATTAGCATGACAAACTTCCGCCGGGGGAGGGTGACTCAAGTCTTGCGAACGCGAACGCGTTAGAATTTAGTTAGCTTGGAAAAGACGAAAACTTTAGAACTACGTCAGTAAGTTCGATCTAAGATATAGTGCAGAGCCCGCACGGGGTTTGCCGTCCGACAATCAACAGCTTACGCATGGCAACTCTTTCACCGGCATGGTTAGCATTCATGAGCATACAATTTGCGCTTTAAGCGGTTAAGCCCCCGAACGATAGGCACCCGGAGTACACGGGTGCGTGCGACCGGGTATTTGCTTAAGCGCTTTATAGCTTCCGGCTCATTGCACAGGACAAGGCCGGAACTTGTAAATGGTCCTAATTAGGCGCCATACCGGGAAGTGGGTACACACGGGGTGGGGTGAACACAACAAGCAGAACCAATACCGGGAGGACGTTGTTTGCTACATTTAAACGGAACACACAGAGGGAAAAAAATGAATCTGGTTGCTCCATTTGGCTTTGAGGCTTTCCAGCACCGGGATTATATAATCTGCTGAAATGGAGGTTTAATGGTGTATCGGGCTGGAAAGGCGAACGAGGTATGGCACTGCGAAACGGGGGAGATTAAAGGGAGTCTTTGAAGTGAGCTTTACACTTCAGCCCTTCCACGTACGGGGCGGTTAGGGATGTAGGGTGGCTTACATTTTTTTTTACTGCGGTATAATTTAACGTTGAATGTGCAATGGATCGCATGAACATTAATCGTTAATGTACTTTTATTTCTATCCATTGCGTTGCGTAAAGGCTTCGCGAAGGCTTGCAGTTGAGCAGAATCTACTTCTAAAACCTTTTTTCGACACAAAACACGAAATGAAAAGTTGACTTACAACATTGCTAACGAACTTTCTATACTATGAGTGATGCAGCCATCATGTGAGCAGCAATATACAACACTTTTAACGTTCCTTGCAGCATAAAGTCATAAAATGGCTCTCTTTTTAATGTCTTCCATGCGGGAAACGATGGGTTGTTTATTTTTGGAGCCACATTATTGCATCTACACGGCGAACGGCAGTTCGTGTGTCTGGCGCATGCCGCCAGTACTGGTTTGCTCGCGAGCCAAAGAAACGACACTTGCACGCGCTTCCAGCGCACGCTGTACTGTGCCGGAAGTGATTCCATGCAGCGACGATTCCGATGTGAGGAATTATTTGAATTTTAACAGTTGCTGATGTTCATTGTGATTTATGGCAGCCGTTTCGGCGTCCGCTCTTCGGAGTGCGGCGTGTGCGTGTGCAGACGACCGGTGGTCCTTCCCGAGGTAGCTTGGCGTCAGCAGCACAGACCGGTGTGCTGAAGTACACTTGGGGTTGCACTTGTTGCAGCACACGATTCATGGGCACGCTTCAAATATTGACCTAAAGTGTGGAACATTCGATAACGAATCGCTGCTGCTGAGCATAATGCTCAGCGTCTCAAATTTATTGGGCTGTAGTTGGAAGTTTACAGGAGGTTTGCACGAGTTTTCGGAATGTTTTATGTCAACCACTGTACCCGGGACGACAACAGCCCTATAGTTCATCGGCTTCACTATGGAAAGTGCACCGCGTGCAGCGCGTGTAGACAACGGGAAACGTTCGCGAATGAGCGGCCACGGTTCGCGCTGCAGACGGTCGGAAATGTGTCATTTATGCTATTACTGTCACACAGTGTTTTGCACTTCATGCTCGGGACCGCCCGGTCGCCGGTCTCCGCCGGTATTGTCTGCCGACCGGGGCCTGTTGATGGTGTTTTTCACCCGGGACCTCCGTGTGCTTCGGCAGGGGCAGCAATGCAGCATGGAACGTGATCTTCCGAGGCGTTCCACACCTTCAAGGGGCGCGGTCCAGTGGAGCGATGTCCCATAAAGTTGAACAGTTCCGAATCGGAAAAGCAGAAATGCGGTGTTTATGACGGCTGTGACAAGGTTGAAATTTATGATTATAGGTTTCACAAAGCGATGACCGACGATAATGGTCGGTTTGTATGTGTGTGTGTGTACTTCCATGCATTGGGAGAAATGTTCGGCGCCCGACGATCCTGTGAATGATGGCAGCTTATGTCCTTTGACAGACGGCCGGAAGAAGCCGACGGGCTGACGCGCAGTGATGGTTGGCAAATGATGGACGGGTGGCGTGCATAAATAGGCCACCGAGGACAGGCCGTGGGGGCACGGTGGGTGCATTTCGATTGTGGTACAATTTTTCGCTCAACTGAATGCGTCATTGAACTCGGTCCGGAAACCGGATGCAACAGCAGAAGGGGTTTGCATCAGACGGCAATTGATGGCCAATGAAGATGGATGACCATTGACGTCAAACGGGTTGATATGCTGCTAGGGAACGGATCTCAAGAAGTCTGATCCGGTTCAAACTCTAACCATTTATATTACGCTCCTATAAGACACTTTACCCACAGGTATAAGACACTCCTGTAGGTAGGGTTCTTTTGCTTCAACTTCCTCTTTTAAATGTACCGTTGGCAAATTCTACTTGTTCAAAAAATAAAATAAATAAAACATAGCATTTGTTATCCAGCTAACGAGAACAATTCGTGCTTTCTTCACCATTTTCACCGCTGTGACATTGGCTTGCAATGTTGCAAAAAAGCTGGTTATTATCTTAAGAAGTATAGCAGTCGGTTCGGAAGGTGCTGCAGACAACGGTAAAACAATGCAGCAAACCAGCACGGAGCAAAGACGAGACCCTTTAACTCATTTTCATTTGCCTTTGTCCCTGCAGCGCAAGTTCTCCTTTTGTGTTGCCGTTAACTGAACGTGAGTCTTTAGAAAGAGCAAGGAAAAATAAAAATCCCATCGATGTTGATGTAACAAAGAGCAGCTCCTCCTGGGTGAGGTTTCCCCGACCAAAGACTGACTTTTCCACCTTCATCGGCGTCAGGTTTCGCTGAAAACATGGTCAATCATTGTCCGTACTTTGCAGAACATCATTTAATTACACTTCGCCCAACTTCGCCATTACGTGCACGAGCATTGGTCAGAGGGAGCTTGCGTGTAGCGAGAGGGTGCCAGAGGTCGGGGCTCAGCGAAGTGAACGGAAGGCAGCACGGACATTCGTCGACTAATTGCAAAACCGCTGAAGTAACACCGCACCGGTGTATGAATTGAATCACCATTGCGCTGCGATGGTCAAACGGTGCCGAATGGGGCGAGTAAAGATATTTTTATAACGTCCTCCATTTTATTTTCAATCTTTATGGTTTGATACGGTAGAGAAAGAGAGTGAGAGAGAGGGAGAGAGAGAGAGATAGAGAGATTGTAAGAGTGAATTTTTATGTGCCGTTGTTCAATCGCTATAAAAATTAAACTTCCACTTTTGCGCCCCGCTCGATCGGCACTCCCCCCCCTCAACCAATGTACTTAATAATCAGTACGATGGTTTTTAACGTAATTTTGCGGTTTCATTTATGTTTCGGATTTTTTTCCCCGTGCGTTTTTTCCGTACCCTCAAGGCCAATGAAACGGATCCGTGATTGTTTCCCATGGAGAAGAACATCGGCCACTTTCCAGCATGTTCGACGTTGATGTGCACTCCTGACCTATCACAGAAGAACGGGAAGTAAAAAGGGTAAAAAGGTGCAGCACAATGGCGCGGTTTGCTAAACAGTGTGCAGTTGCTGTATTTACTCTGTTCGGAAACGAGTTTTTGCACTGCACCGCCGCCGGTTCGAATGGGACGTTGCCGGTTGCTTTTTACTTCCTCGCAAGCCATTTTATTTTTCCGTACGCACACTGATGGGACCATTTTCCAGCGCCGGTGGACCGGTGTTGTGCACTTCTCACTCGCCAAGTATTGGACAGGACTCTTACACTTAATCTTTATTCCATTGTTGTTTTTATGTTTACTTGTCTGGCGCTTTCTACATCTGTTAGAGATTTTTTTTTCTCGTATTGTACTTGCAATGCCTTTCTAAGTGGCCCGGCTTCGTACCCAAACCCCATTCCATCCCCGTGTGCTCCATCGATCGAGGGAAACCGCATTTTTCATTTCGCTTTAAGGACATTATGGAGGTTTCAGTTTCAGCTCCGCGCCGTACACCGCAGAAACCGCTGAAAAATTCTTCTACAGCCGACGTTTGCCGTAAATGGTTGGCAGAATGGCGTACCTATAGCGAAAATGGAGACAGCATACAAAAAGAAATAAACGCGCACGGAGCACCTTTTTGCATTAAAAAGCAATTTGGCGCTGAGTCAAGTGAAAACAAATTCAATTTCTGCCATTGTCTTCGGTATGATTGACACTTATACACCGCGTCGTGCTTGTGGCTTCAGATGGAGTGCAATGAAGACTTGCTTTCGTGCCGTTCGTGGTTAAAGGAAATTAAACGGTTTTTCATGCGCTTTGTTGCGACCACTGGCGAGCAGGAAAAAAAAGGGGGGTTTTTTTATGGTTGAAGACATATTTTGAGGCAAGTTTCGAATGTTGTTGGCGGGATGATTGCATGTGTATTACGACAGACAGCTGTTGAATATACATGGCTGCAGGATATGGATGGATGGATAATTAACAGCATGAAACGGGTTTTATGTAACTGTCATGAAAAAAAAAAAAAGCAAACGAGTTGTTGAAAATTAATTGATGAATCTTAAAAAAAAATCAATGGAATGGAAATGGTGATGGAAAATTGATCAATTCTAATTTCAAACATTTTGGCACGAACCGATTTGAAACTGCTGTAAGATGTGTAACCATACCATGTTAGGTAGTTTTGCAATAGCCATGTTGTATAAATTAAACTTGAATTTTAACTTAGATGTCTATACTTTTCATATCCTAGATCAGGATGCTCAAATCTCACCGGTGTTATGGAAACTGTCCTTCAGCCGTCCCGTTAGAGGTTGCACGCGTTGGCTTCCAGCTGCACACATTTTTAACAAACTCTCACCCGAAGCTAGCGCATTACATCGATCCTGTCGGAGAGACGAACACATTGATTGGCGTGAGCAAAATTAAATGTTTCATTTCCGCTTAGCTCCACCGTAAGGCCAGCGTCCAGCCTTTGCTGTGGTGTTCCAGAGTGTGGCACTTCACGTGATGGGAAAACTGGTCGGCCATGACTGTTTTCCTATTGCCGCTCGGGTCCGCTAGGATCGCTCGCACTCGCCGCACTTGGACATCGGCGGAGGTTTTTTTGCTAGATCCAGCACATATCTCGGAGTCGAGCTGTATCCTTCAGGATCGATTTTCTTTCCACTGACCGCCGGTGTGCCGGTGTGGATCCGGAATTCCCGACCACCGGGATGCCCCTGTGTTCGCATCCGAAGGCAATTGTTTGTTGATGCGTTTTTAATGGGGTTTTGTCCGCGCATCCGGGAATGTGAGATCGATGTCTGCCAGGGGTTTCTCTGATACACTACCTCACATTCCCGTGCATGATTTCTGGTGTTGCCTGCGGTACGTACGGTTCGAAAGAAACGGTGCGGCTACACTGCCTTCGGTTCGCCCCGGTTAATCATCTCGTTCAACGTAATCCTCTTGGATCTCGGCCGTGGCGGGCTTCGGCCACGGAATGGAAGAAAATAATTGGAATTGATTAACGAGAAATGCTTTCGTACATGGGATAAGTTTCATCGTACATAACGCTTTCATGCATCCATTTATCCTACCCCCTCCCTCCATCCCCACCAGCAATCCGGCAAGCGGTCCGCCGGCGTTTCACCGGGTCTGAGGCATTATGAGTGGCCAATACTCCCGGAGTTGATACGATATCGATCGAGATCTGCGCAACGTGTGCGTAATTAGCAGGATTGTATGCGTGCGTACGGTACAGGGTCGATGAATTTCCCATGAAGCCGTAAACATTTTTCTCTAATCATCCGGCGATAAATCCCTCGACGTGATCTCCACACTGGAAGCGTTAATTAATTACTGCCGTCGTTACTAATTTTGCCATCTTATTTTCCCATTTTTCGGTCATTGCCTTTCATTGCGGAAGGTCGACCCGGGGCCCCATCGCATCCCGGGGATCTAATTTCAACTTGTACGCACCTAGCACTGCGCCGGGGTAAGTTTATGAAATTGAATAATCAGCTCAATAATTAAAACACTCGCATTCGCTCTCATTTGGCAGGGTTCTCCCCCTCACCCCCCCCCCCCCCCCCCCCCCTGCAGCTTCGTTTTCCACGATGAAGTCCAGGGCTGCTGGCTGGCCGGAGATGGGACGAGCTCCCGGTGGTCCGCTGGGAATGCTGGGGAGGATAATTTGCACAGTAAGCGAATTTTCTTGTTTTCGCATCCGGCCAGCTGGGCCTGAACCGTTCGCCGAGTTCATTCAGTTCGCTGAGGTATGCGTTCTTGGAAGTTGGAAACTTTTCCAATTTTGAAAATATCATTTCCTTCTCGCTCTTTGCGTGCGCGGTACGGTCTGGTGGGGCGGGGAATCTCCGGACGGACGGAGCGTTTTCCGTATCACCGGTTCGAGAAGGTAGATTTGATGTCTTTGCGTCTGAGGTTGACGAAAGTCCAAGCGAGCAGATAAGAGTGGAAAATATGGAAGCATCCATCTTTTTCGAAGTGGGGGTAAATTAAATATCCAATTACAAAAGAAAAAAAAATCAAACACATCCATCGCCTCTTGGAGAAAGTTTTAGAGTTTTTAGAGGGAATTTTCGTGAGCGATTTAAAACGTTGATCTGTTGACTCTTCGAGGGGCAAGAATCAGAACGAAATTAGAGATAGTCTTGCGGGCGAATCAATTCAAACTTTACCTTCTATTTGTTACCATGGACCCTCTTGGTAACCCGGCTATGGTTCAAGTTGAGCGCGGATTGTAGAGGGATTCGGTCGAGCATCCCCCGAAGTGTAAGTTTTGCTGACTCTCACGCTTTGCATTACCATAATCTGAGTGCATGACGTCCAAACGCACTTTCCCACTTGCCGGTGCATCAAAGTTGCACGTGATTACTAACAGTTGGAGCTACCGGCGATTAGGCAACTTCTGTGATTGCTTCAAGTTGAGAAGTTGGCCGGAAGTTATATTAAGTAATCACGTAGTAATGCAGTTGTGGTTTGTTTGGTTGCAACCGAACGGTGCAACGTGATCCAACTCGTCCGTCTCCCGGTTGGAGGGATCATTGATCCCGGGTAGCGCACACCGAAGATAAACCGTGTACAGTAAGGGGAAAGGAAGAGCGTGTTTGAATTTGGTTATGATTTTTTATGATGTTTGCTCCTTTTCGTTTTAGCCGTTGAGCCGTTTGACGACCCCGCATGAATTGCGATGGGAACCAGAAGTGGCACCGTGGACGATGTTTCGCAACATTTTAATCATCCATCTCGTGGAACAACAGTTTCTCGCTTTTTTGATTTGCGGCTCTGTGGGGCCCGGGCTGCGCCTTGCATAAATTTATGATGGCAGTAAAACTGTCCAGATAAACCAGAGCTGTCGAGCGCGCGTAAAAGTCGTGGACGCGCCGGACGCGATAAATACGCCCGCCGGTTATTTTTACGTGGTCGATCTCTGAAACGCCAACTCCTTAATTTAATCACGGGCGTGAGGCGAAGAAAAAGGCGGAACAGTAATGGGGTGAAGTGGAGCGGAAATTTGCGTCAGCCGCCTGAACCGTGGGGCCAGTGGGCTGGAAAAACTCGCGCGGGAAAATGGATAATCGTAAAGTACGACGAACTACTGCTGTGATAAAAGTGAGACTGACAGCGAGAACAACAAATCCTAAAGGACGCGATGGACGGAGGAGAAGCAAAAAAAAAAAAACACACAAACAAAAACCAAAGGAAAATGTCTCACGGAGCATCTCTCGAGAATCAGCCCCGGCCTTCGGATAACGGCTACCGCAGGGATTGGCAGACGCGAGACGATGGAAAATAGAATGCCTAGACATTCTTGTCAGTTGTCGGAGTGTGGAGTGAAAAGTACATTGTTCCTCAGGCCAGGCGTGCTTTTGTGAAAGGTTTTCCCACGCCCCAGGGACATCGGGCTCGCTCTGTGTGTGCGGGCGTGGGTGTATGGTTAACCGATGGTGTCAGTGTGTGTGTGTCTGTGTGACAACACACAACAAAAGTGGAAAAAGAAGTTTTGCCAGCCTGTCCTTTATTTGTCGCCCCTGCTTTTGCGACCATCGTCCGCTGGAATACATGTTTTTATTTTCCCCTGATGTGCTGGTAGGTTTATTGTGGCGCGTTTGGCTGGCCTGCTTTAGGCGGTTTCCAGCCACTCGGATCCTTCGTTCGCATTCGCGTTGGCATTGTTGTGGCGACGGGCTGGCCGGGTGCGCATTTTTCTGCCTCTAGGGCGCCCGGAACGTCTCCGGAACGTGGCAGTGTATTCAATTTTATATTCCATTTTTATATTAACGTCACTTAACTGTCAACTTATGATCCAAATAGTCCGACAGATCAGAGAAAAGTGATCCAGAAGATCCCACAATTGCGTTCGCGAGGAACCGACGATGTTTGTTCACGTTCGGCTTGCCGAGCCCGGTGTCGGGCTGAGGGGATGTCGAGGCTGGGGTCGAGCATTTGCTCAGGAAATCTCCTTCCATTGCGAACCTTTCACAGTGAAACCCAAATCCACCGGACGGGGCCGGGCCGAATCATCCTTCTCCCGGCGGAGGTCCACTCGTCGGTGGTAAATTGTTTTCATTCGTTCAGTTCGTCCTCGTTTGCTGCTTCGTTCCAATTCGTTTTGCTCGGTCCTTTTTTTTTTGCCGCGTTCGGTCATTTCGTCATGTTTTGCCTTTGGGGGGGTGGGCTCTTTGCAGCCGTGTCGAGCATTTTTATGTCGGCTTGAGGTTCTCATTTCACCCGTAAGAGCTTTCGTCGACATTCAATGATCTCTTCGCCGTGATCCTGACCTCTGCGGAATGGGCTCGGGCACTCTCGCTACTTGGTGGTTATATTTTTTTCTTTATTGGTACAGACGTAACTCCCCACGGCGTCCATCTTCGACCCGGGCAGTCCCCGCTTTCACCCAGGGCACGCCGGGAAAAGCCATTCCTCGGGCATAAATCATAAATTTTTATTGCACTTCAGTGTTTCGGTAATGGACGAAACTGAAACGAACGAAAATTGTGTGTTCGGATAAGGCGGATGCCGGAGGACGAGTGGGATAGATGGATGGATAACTGATACAAGATTACTGCGGACCGATGGGCAAAGAATTCGGAAATACATCGTGTTCCGCCGTGTTGGTGTTTCGAGAGACTGAGAGAGCACGGAGTGGTCACGGAGATTGATTCCGGCGCGTTCGCCTGGGCTGTTGCTTTCGTCCTTCATTCGAGGACCAAGACGTGACGTTCGGCACAAGTCGAGGCTTACATGGGTGGGGATTGGTTTACCATCGACCTTATTCTTCGTTCCCTTCACTTTCAACCGTCGTCCCAACATGACCACCGGATTCGATTGCGGCGTAGGGAAAAGTTATTAACTGTCCGACATCCAACCAAACGCAAGCATCGAGCACCGAACGAGCGCAATGAAGAGCGTCGAGTGCCGGACTAAGTGTTTTACGAACCGGTTGAACAGAGCATCATCGCTCCCGGCGCTTTCCGGGGGCGCTAGTGAACGGTTCTTCACGCAGCGTCGCCGTCGCCACGTACAAATGAGTCCAATCACTTTTTCAGCAAGACAGCCCTACCATCGCACCTCTCGCCCCACGATTGCAATGCGGGGGATCATAAATCTGACACAACGGAGGCCTCTCCGATGGTTTCCTCCCCGAAGCAGAGCAGTGCAACGGCTGTCTTCTTCCCAGTACCCTTTTTCCACGGAGGCCAAACTCGGGTAGGAAAAGCGGCTATAAAAGTGATTTTGCCGTTGCCCGCTGGCGGAAAAACCATTAATCAGAGTGGATTACAAATCAAAAGATAAGCGATTGGCAGTCGGTGGATAACTGAAACAATAAATAAAGCGTCCACCGAGTGATGGTTTGCCTGCTTGCTGGGCAGAAGGAGCCTCGCTAGGATTAAACCTTTTCCGACGAAGAAGCAGAGAATAGACCTGCCGGCTTGGCTTGGCTTCGTGTGCGCCTGGCTAGCCTCACTTTCGATATTGGTTCATTAAGGGGAAACGTTTCACTGATGATTAGGATGTCCTGTAGGAAACGGAGATGCTTATCTTTGTCGCAAAGTGATTGTTGTTGCGACGACGACTTGCCGCGAATGGACGGTGCTTCCTGGAGATAGGCAGCTAGCCGTTATGGCCAGATGATTTTAACATGTGAGCCTGCGTTGTTGTTGAGCTGCTCCAAATGATTTCGAGAGACGATAACGGTTTCTAGTTGAATCGAATGGCTTTTTTAACACGACCATTAAGAATATTATCTGCACATGAATTGAAACATAAAATGCAACGTACAAACTTTATCTTCATGTTTTCCTGCTTTAAAGCAATTTCTAAGCTTCCTTCTCTTTTGCATCGTTTGATGTTTGTGTTTGAGAGAATACACGGGGTTGCAGTCCATTCCGTTGTCCAGTCGGTGCGACGAGTCCGAGACGAGATTGCACTGGTCGTTCGTTCGTTCTTCCGGTTTCGGGCCAGCATTTAGCAGCGCGGAACCTTCCGGTTACGAAAAACATTGCTCCGTTCAGCACACGCCAGCAAAGCGTTGTTAGATACTGTGCTTCCAGTAGGAAGAGCAACTTCCAGCCGGCCCCAAACCATATGATGAGGTGTGTGTAAACGTTGTTACATTTTACGATAGTGTACTTTTCATCGAGTCATGTTGTTCATTTTCCGTACGGTGCTGCGTCGCCTTGGCTGCGTGCTTTGTTTGTTTGTTTCCGTTTTCCAACCATTCTTTTTCGTTGAGCAGAATTAGTTTCGTTTTTTTTTTGTTACAACGACGAGTGGGTGTGTTTTGTTGGAAAATTTTCCCTTCAACTTTCACCAGCACGCGACGTCACGGAATGGCTGGCATGACGATTAACGTGGTTTCATGGATTCACGATAGAATCTTTATTATTACACGTTATAGCATATTTTTTGACAGCTTATTTGTGCTGCATGGATTCATTTTTAACCCCCTCGCCCGTCGAGTTGCCTTTTTTGTTTTTCTGCGGCAGGAGTTGAGCGCGATTTCGTCATTTCGTAATTGTTGGTGTTGTTCGTGCCCAAATTTTTTGCTCGCCCTAACATCCCCCGCTTCCCATTTTCGTGGAAAACAGCCCACCACTTGCGACAGTTTGTGCGCTCCTGTTGCACAAACCTCCCGTCGACGACGAGGGCTTACTCTGGCGTGCTTAGTGGTGTGATTTGTTTGTGGCAACGCCAACGTTGGTGCTCTGGTGGTGTGATTTTGTGGCGCCGAACGCGGGTAATGGCTTCATTAGGAGCAAAGTTGGCAAACAACACACTCCGCTCGGGACGGTCGGGCATTAAAGCTGCCATCCGTGAAGCCACCGCGAGCACCCGGAGCTGCGGTGTTGCGGTTGGAAAAATAATTTGCTATTGATGGCAGCGAAAAATTATTTACATCCAAGTCGTACCAACGAACGCAAACATTGGCGATTGCTATTCGCTTTTTTTTCTTTCTCACTCTCTCTCTTGCTCTCTTTGGTAGCGAGCAATTCAGTAATTTGATTTGATGCTGGCAATTAACCGATTAAATTACGTTCGCTGACAGTGTGTCTTGTCTGCTTGTCGGTTATTGGATTTGAAATAGAATTGAAACGTCACCATCTGCAAGTCTGTTTGATTTCGATGTTTGTTCAGGTTTGATCCAGCACAAGCCCTAGCATTGATTGTGGTTTATGAGATTTATGGAAATTATCCTGATTAGTCGAATGGTGATGTTATGAAATAATTTATAGCAAACTGATTCGGGAATCTCCACAATCGGCTTTAAACGGTGCTAAAAAAACGGAACACTATATATCTGGGTCTCATGATACGTTTGATGGCATTTTAATACACCGCTTTTCTCGCCAGCAATTCAGAAACAGATCCTTCCGGGATGAATAGCAAAAACTCTTTAAACTAGGTAATTTGTTCCTAGTCGAACTACGCCGTTGATTCCAGGATTCTCGGCCAACCCTTTGAACTCTATTCATTACAGACTTATTCCACCGGCAAAGCTTGCACTACCGGAGGGACCACTTTGTCTGAGGATACGCCCGACCTGGGCTCGAGTCCTGCACCGAGAATCAATAGTTGGCTCCCATGCTTGGACCGTGTACATCGGGTTTCTGACCGGGGCACAAGGGATCACGGCAATGCCGGGGCACAATTACTGTCAGTTTGACCGCTGGCAATGAATTATAAATGAATGTGGCTGCGGCTGTGGCTGGGTGCGGGAATGTATGTTTCTGAAGCAAAATTGTTCGGAGATTGGAAAACCAATTTGCATGCCCGAATGCGCTTGTTCGGCCGGGACGGGCAACCCGGACCGGGTTGCGACTCTGCGGGTTAGTTTCTTCTAATGAATCTCCCAGGACACCAGGAAGTTTGAATGCGCACCGTTTTCGGCTAACCGTGTCCCAGCGATGCACTGCGGATCCGCACACCACACACTGCCCCGTTACCGGGGCGTCCGAGCGATGGTCAGGTAGCGTACCTGGCGCAGACCGAGCGCAAGAGCGAGTTTAAACCGCCGGAAACCGCCAGGTTCTAGTTCGCGAACTAGCCACCGAGTCCGAGTCGATAATCCGTGAATGGGGAGAATGGGGTTTTTTTTAATGGATAATAAGTACGTTCGTATCCACTGCCAATTGGCGGTGGCTAGCATTGGAGCGTGAGGCATTGGAATGCACGCCGTCGAAGGCACAATGCGAGTGGATATTGGTTTGGTCAATATAAGCGACAGCGGCTTATGGCGGCCGCCGGTTTTGTACGTCGGGTGCATCCTTTCCAACTGTTTCCGATTGTTTGGGCATGCAGAGGACCGGTTTCGATTGGTTTTGTCGACCGCTCGGACCGGAGCGCTATCTGGCAGGAGATAGAGGTTTGTCTTTGTACCGAAAACTATCTCTCTCATTTCGTGTGCTGCACGATCGGTGAAGTGATTGTTAACTTTCCTCGTAATGGGTGAGAAGTTCGGCCAGCGAGGCCGGAGTGTCGGGAAGGGAATGGCTCGTTAGGCGTGCTTTTGCTGCAGCACCATAACTTACTCGTCTTGCTCGTTCTGTTCCGGCTGCGCCAAGTGTGTATCACTTTTTCCTGGCGTTTGGCCAGTGTTCGGCTAACAGGGCGTTTGCCACTGAGATCCAATGTTGCGCCAATGCGAAGTCGATTCCCCGGGGTCCCAAATTGAGGCGAAGAAAGTAGCTAACGAACGTACAAAGCCACGGTAGGATTATCGTTCGGCTTAATGACAAGGATGATGGTATTAATTGTTATTACGCAGCGCTGTGGAGGTGGCAAGTGCCTTCTGGTTCCGCGCTAGCACGTACATCTTCTGGCTTGTCTGATCTTTTCGAATCCCTGCTGACTATGGCCATTTGAAGGGTAAAAGCATTCGCGAGTGTACGTTAAGCCATAGCCGGAAACTCTTTGTGTGTGTATGGTTCATGCGTCTTTGGTAAAGTCGAATGCCAGGAACGAGCACATGTCCAAGCCCATCAATACCATCGCGTGCAGCGATGGAGTTGGCATTCAGTTCGGCCGTTGATATTTTTTCTTTCCTTGTTTTCGCTTGCTCCAAAGGGATCGAGGCACTTCAAACGAACCTCGAAAACACCGGGACCCGTTGGCTTGCCCTCATTCGTTCAGTATGTAAATTGAATGACACTGTTTTGCATATAATATCGACGATTTTGCCGCCCCTTAATGGGCTCCGTTATGCACGCGTAACATGCCAGATAGCGCACATGTGTGTCCGGTCGCCGAGACCGACGTTTGCCATGTTGGCACCTGTTTTCATGTCTTTTTTTTTCCCCTGATCGATCGTCGATGGTTTTTCCGTGTGGTCGGTTGCGTGCTTTTCAAAATGAATTTTAAATTCCTCTCCCGCGCTCCTGCTCCTGCTTCGCAAAGTCTTTCGTCCCGTTGCTTGCTGGACACCGTTCGAAGTAACCGAGCTGCCGCTGGCGGTGGGCCAGCGCCTGGATGGGTTTATTTTGAAAGATTAACCTAAACTTTTCTCCAGCGGTGGGCTGGGTGGCGGTTGGTGTGAGTACTGGCCAACATGAGCGAACCGGAAACATTGTTTTGCAGGAACGCCACCTTTACACAGGTATGCAAAGTGGATACGCTCCGACTAGTTTCCATTACCGGCCAACAAGCCTGCCGACGAGGCGATGGGTTAGTAGGTACCAACCTTGGCTATCTGAAGGGGACAGAGGCGGAGGGGAGTTATTCTAACATGGAATCTAAGGCTCATACAATTTCATATATTCATAGACACAGATAGGCATTCATTTTCAGTATCGCCATTATAGCCGTTGCCAAGCCTCCCTGTAGACAGCGTCCGCCAGTGCTTGTGGGCAGGACATCATCGTTTCCTCGTCGGCCATCTTTATCGACTTTCTGGCGTAGATCATTATTGTTTGTGTAACGTTAGTTCCCCCCAGGCACCTCGCAATCAACCGTTGCCAGTAGAACTTGTGCGTCATACTTTAAGCAGATTCCGAGCATATTCGTTCGTCATATACACTCCATTTTTCTCCAGCGCCGGCGGTAAGAGTGTTTGGTTATCTTTATAATCCACATGTCTGGAAATCGATATTACCATAAAACCGCTCCATTTTACGAGAATCACAACAAAGACTGACTGCTTTAAGATAGAACAATTGACAGAATTCTGAGTAGTAGGAGGCAGAAGATAAAACTCTCGGATGTTGATCGGTGGATTAAGAAGCTAGAGATAATTTAATAGAGATAATTACGCAAAAACAACATACTATTGTAAAGATCTTTTTAACACCATGCCTAAATCATATAAATTATCGATTAAAGTTTTTTGGAGTCTTTTTACTATTTCATCGATTAATATTCAAAGTTCAAAAACACAAATTCTTAAACATTTTGAAACATTAAATGCTACTTTAACGCTTTAATACGAAAAAATAAAAATAATTCATTATATTTACCCAAAAAGTATTCCTTTATACTGTTGTTCAACCATTTGATTTTAAACATTTAAAATGCGTGATTTATTTCAATATTCGACACGCACCAAATGCATACTTTATTCCACACAGTGGTTAATTGGACAAAACATACGTTTTTCCATTCCCTTCCGGCATAATTGATAGATATTTGTTACGCTGCCTGCTTAACCTTGTGGACAGCCCCGTAGGCGTTTGTGGCATTACCGTTTGTCAATTTATTATTACCCGAGCGAAAACAAATACTGACGAGCTGAAGGCTTTTCGAAACAGGGTCTCTCTCCATTGGGGAAAAAGATTCATTGCACATGCTGATTGGCGGTGATCGATGATGTACAACACAAATTCGTGCCCACCGATTTGCCCACGGCGTTGCACCAATCATTGCCTCGCATTGCTGAATAAAAGTGCAGCCCATTAAAAAAATACAGCAAGACTTGTAAAGGCACTTTTTATGCGACCGGTAGCTGAACAATTACTCACCAAAGTAAAGTAATAAAAAATGTCTATCAATGAACGTTCATGAAAAATGACACCCCATGATGGTAACCGCGGGCGGTCAGAGCATTCCCTCCCCCAATCTTCTTCAGTTGGATGGTGGTAGTGTCCCATTGTCCAGGCGAGTTCCATCAGCAGCAGCGAGCCACGAGCTGCCATTTGCTGATTTGTAATGCAATTAATTTTTCAAACACTGATAATGCACAAATTGAAAATAAATTGCCACCATTTGTGTTGTCCACCGTTGCGCGGCATGTTTCCATTCTTTGTCGACTGTGGTGGTCTATTTTTTTTTAAATCCATGGTGTCCCGAGTAATACCCTCGTGTGATGATGGCATTGCGATATGAAGCAAACAGTTGTGCATGGGGAACATTTCGTTGGCTAATTTTATTTACCCTCCGTCCGTCACCTAATCTTCCGATCTGTTTTTGGTCCGTTTCTGTTTCACCGTTTTCTCACCGGGGTACTTTGGGGAAAGCTTGGGGCCGACGGAGGGGCAAGGGTAAAGTAAATTTTATCGGAAAATATTCGGTTGTAAAATCACCAACCCACCAGCTTCAATCAAGTACCCCCCGAGCCGTGTTTTTTATCGAGACGGTTCGATTAACCTAAAACAATATGAGGGTTTTTGCGGGGATGGCTTATACCACCATTGCAACCCTGCTGACCGTACAGTTTTGCCTCCCGCCTCTCCGCCCCACTTCCTGCGCGCGGAGTGAAAAAAAAAAAAGGCAAAACAAATTCGAGGGTTGTTTTACGCAATTTTGATACGCAGATACCCAGTTTTTGTTCGGTTTGCCTTCGAGGTCCCTATCACGAATGCACCCGCTGGCTTCTAGGGGTCACACATATTTGAATGTTAAACCGACGTGACATGGCGAGGGTTTTCGCCGGTTTTTGCGTGTTGTTTTGTTGATATGTATATGTCTAGGGAAGGAAAAAACCTCCCAAACATACCAGCAAAAAAAACCCAACAAAGATAAAGCGCGAGGATGGAGAAGGTTGCACCCGCTGCCCCCCATATTGGATCCGGCTGCTGGCATTTGCATGTGGTTGAGCTCATAAAACCCCATCCGGTGGTCATGAATTCTCGTTCGAGATTTTTGCCCGATTTGTCATCACCCGGGTGGCCTTCCTCTCGGAATGGCAGAGGTGTGACGGGCGGCGGCGTTCGTTGTGCTGTCCGGCAAAACCAAACAAGCTGACCGAATGTGTGCGAGGCTGGTGCAACTTTTATTCGCTGACTGTCGGCGATTTTTCTACTCTCGCTTCGTCCCACACTCGAACGCTCGAAACCCTTCCCGTGCGAGGATTGATCATCAAAAATCCATTCCCTAATAGGTTTCGCTCCGTCCATCGCTTAGTTCGCGCGAGCGCTTCGCGTCAGAGATTTGAGTTTATGCTTCGGCACGCTCGCGGGCAGCCATTATTGGATGCACTTGTGGTGTGATTTGACCCGCGGGAGGTGGGACGGTGGATGGCAACAAATCATGAATTGTGAGCTATAAAACGAAGCGGTGGTGTTCGAACGGAAGGAGTCGACCCGGTTTTTTTTACGCCCTTCTTCTATTTAATCCCGAAGGTCGGGAAGGCGAAAACACGTTTTGGTGCATATTCTGCCACCGCACGATGGCGTCGACGGCAAGTGTGCTGGGAAAATTGTCATAAATTTTTTTTGTGTGTGTACCACACTGCAAAAGTGTTTTGGTTGGGGTGCTGCATCTTTTGCATTACCGCGACGCAAACATAAATTTTTGAAAATGCAGCTAAATTTTGACAGCCCGCTTTCTTGCCCGGGGGGCCCGCGTGGCCAACTTCAAAGTCACGGGGAAGGACTTTCGGAACACAAAGGCAGCATAACCGCAGCCGTTCCGTGTGCGCGTATGAGTTCTGCTTTCTTGCAGGAGACCCGCTCTGCAAGATGCTTGAGCTTTTGACCTTTCGTTTTGTGAGTTTCTGCCTCGAAGGGTCCCGCAGGGCGTGGATGGTAAGTTTGTGTGTGTGTGAGTGTGTGTGTGTTTGTTTTGCTCATATTCTCGTCCTCGGCAACCGGTTATTTGCCTAAGTTTTTCCCTTTCCACATTCAACGGCTGCAGCAGTACGCCACCGTTCCCCATGGTGGCCATTTCTACTAAGGATTTCCTGTCGACGGGGCCAGGCATCTAGAAACAATTGTACGAGTCGTTCGGGAAAAATGGTGCAGACAAAGGAAAATTACTTTCAACTCGTGTTCGCCCGGATTTTTTTTTTTCGTCACCCATCTCTGGTGGGTGTGTTTTTGCGCCTTCTGCATCTGCATTTCTGCTTTGCCTTTACGCTGGTGCACTCGATGGGAAATCTCCTTTGCTGCCCGTTGTGGTTCGTAGGAAGGCCGTTCCCTACGGTGACTTTTGCTCCGCAATCCGGACGAGGTTGGCATCGTCGTCATTTTAATGCGAGACAGACAGCAAAAAAAACCAAAGGGTGAACGATCGAAAAAAGGAAAAAAAAACCCCCGTTAGTCGTTGGTGAGAATTATAATGTTGATGATGATGAAGATGACGGCGATGATGCTGATCCACTTGCAGGTCAGTGCTCCTTGGAGTCTTGCATCGTCTTGCGGTGTGCCTATGTGATTATGACTTTTTCCTCTGCGGACAACAGCATTGGTGCTCAAGAATGAAGTTATGGCTGCATTGTTGTCCGTAGAAGGTTGAATTTCTCCGAGGACGACTTTATCTGCAATTTGTGCGGTTTAATTGCAGGCAGGTTTTATTTCCACTTTATGTTCGGCTGCTTCTGTAGGCTGTGGCTGTTGTGGGGAGAGTCTGGAATGAATTTTTCGGCAAGGTTAACAGATTCGTGCTGTGCGTTATCCCTTTCAAATTTTTTCAAAAAAAAAAAAGCTGAAGGCTATTATTAATTTACCTTTCACCGTTGCACTTGCACATTTCATCAAAATCAAATTTAATGAAAAGTCCATTCCGTGTTTAGCTCGGAAAATCTAGGAATGTGGCATCAAATTCGTGAATATGTGTTTCGCTTAAAATTCTGTGTAGCGGGCTGACAAGGATAGCAAAAAAGGAATTAAATATTTATCTCAACGTCAAAAGAGACTACCGTTTAAAGGAGCAAAGGAATGTGTTCAGGACAATTAAAAACAGAATAGACAAAAAATGTGAACATGAAATGAAGTGCATGATTCTGTGGACTATTTCAATCAAACCAGTATACATGAGCGGTAAATCCCGGAAGCCATTTAGGGGGATTTTTTTGTTTGTAGCTACAAGCAAAAGGTTGTACGAAATGTTTCACCGTGTGCCCATCCCTGACAGGCGTTGCTGGAAAAGGAAAATTGGTTCGCATTGTTTCCGGAAAGCGGGAAACAAATTGCACCGGTCGATCTGCGGCACCCGAAGGATGATGGGAAGGAGTTTATGTTGCGGTCAACTCAACACCACGCGGGCAGCGAAACATGAAACCGAAAAAGCTGCGCCGGGGAAAAGCTCGCGAGCTCGCCGGGCGGGAAACGGCGGGGAGGCCCCGTACAAGGATTGAAGACAAATTTAATTTTATTGTGATTCATAAAACCTCCCCTCACTTTTCGCCTAGCCTTCCGTTTTTGCACGTTCGGTATGTTTGGAAAGGCTGGGCCGTGCTTCTCTCCGCAGTGCGCTTTGCTGCATCCGGTTGCGAGATCCGGTCCGCTCGGCAGTACGCCGTTTTTCACGGGCGTACATTTGTCACTAGCGTGATCGCGCCGTTCGGTACTTCGGTGTGACTTTCCTGTCGGGGAAAGGCGTTCGAAATATGTTCTAGTCTGCACGCTTTAGATCTGCTCCATGTTTCTCTTTCCAACGCTTGGCACGCGCTGGATTAGTAACAGGAAGCTCGGTTTTGGGTGTTACCCGATGGGCAATTTCAAAAGGGCTGCGAAGAAGTTGGCAACGGTAATGGAAATTCATAAGCTCGCGAGGCATTTATAAGGCTGTGAAATGATCTTCCCATCTTCCCACCCCCTAAACGTCGCCGTTCAGGCTTGAACAAGTCTAGGCTGGCAAAGGATTCCCACTGCACTGCTACACAAAGAGCGAATGAATAATAGGCAATTTTTACGCTGCAAAAACCATGTTATTTAAACTCCAGCCGAACGATTTTTCTTTATTTATTTCATTGCATATCTGATGTGCGCTGTTGAAAAGAGTCGATTATTTCGCAAGAAAAGGATAATAGAACTCTTCCTCGGTGAAAATTGAATCTTTTTACGTTACTTCCTAGTTGCCGGCTGCTTCTTTTACACTTTCTAGCCGGCCCATATGGCTCAGCTACAGGGAAAGGGACTTTAAATCGATCGCATGGTACCATCCTACACCAAGTTATTTTATCAATTTATGACATCGCTGCAATATTGCACAATACATCATTCCCATCCGGCTGGCAGGAGCGAACAGGCGGAGGTAAAAGTCATCCCGTCATCCTTCGGCTGGATGGAGCAGTGGACGGCACCCGGGGCCTCGGTGCGGCGTTTGGATAATATTTTTAAACTCAATTTATGATCCTACATGGGGCCGGCCGCCGTTGCCGAGGTTTTTCGCATAATAACAATTCACTCGGCGTGATCGTAAAATCGCTTAAGCGAGCTCAGAAAGTAGGAAAAATAAACAAAAGAGCATCCAGGACGGAAGAGAGCCAGCGAGGGACCGCTCCGGGGCGCACCGAGACGGAACCTCATGAATATCAACGGTGGTTCAATGTCTATAAAGAAAATATTGTCCTGGCGCATGGATTTTCCCTGCTACCCGGCGCGTCATTGGTGAAAAGGAAACGAGAGTGAAAAAGTGAGAACGCGAAAAATAAAATAAAAACACACACAGTGAACGTCCAGAGCTTGGAACACATCCCGAACGGACGAGCCCTCGGGATACCGTCCGTAGACGCGATGGGTCGGATTGAATGGCCAACCGGTAGCCCGGGGTATGGCGAACACTTTTCTCGAGGCTAGCGCAAAGCACCAACACACAGGGCGAATCGGATGTGTACACATAAAAAATCTCGCCAGGAACCGGGAGCACCCGGACTGGTTGGGATTTCTTAGCCGGCGCACTTACGACATAAATTACTGGCTTCGTCAGTAAATCCGTTTAATTTACGGTTGTTTTTCGGTTTGGAATTTATATCGGCTTTGGTTGTTTCATAGATAATAATTTTGCATTTTTATAGCCCGGTGGAAACGGACGTGGGAAGGAAACTAGGTCACGGGGTGGCGCATTTTCGGATGAGATGAAGGTGTGTGAATACATTTCTCGGTACGTGAATGAACATGACGAAATGCGTCGTTTGAGTTTCATAAAGGCGCATCTCATGCATTTTGTTTTCCACATCACAGTTTTTATGTGATATCAACAACTGTTTATGCTCCAAACTTCTTGCGGTTACCCTGTACGAAGTTAGTTTAAGACTGAAGATTTAATTTTAGTCTTCCTATGTCTTCCGAACGCAAATTTTAAGTAACACTTACACCTGCGAAACGATACGTGTTTCCGAATGGTATGGTTATACCTAGGATGCATAATCAGCTTCTTTAAGCGGAGTCCCGGTGTCCATCGTCCTGCTTGGTGATCAGCGTAATTCAGGGACACCTAACGAAAAGGAAATTATCGTCTGGGCGCAGTGGGTAGAAGATCATCATACATTAGCCGTGTGTGTGTGTAGACGGAACGATCAGTGAGAGTCCCTTTTATAACGTATAAAACGTCTAACGTTCGTCCGGCACGTAGCAGGGACGGTTGAGAGTTTTTACCCGCTCCTTTACGGATAATGTTCCTTCATTAGATGAATCCGTGTGGATGTTGGCTGTCGCTGTTTAAATTTCATCCCGATAAAAAAACGAAACCCCGATAAACCTGGTGATGTGTGGAAGGTATGTATCTCCACGGCTAGGACCTTGCGAGCGGTTTTATCCGTAGCTAAAATAGCCCACATTAGAAGTCCCGGCCGATTCACGGCCAAGTTCTGGTGAGCCCCGGGCTGACGGTCCGGGCGCCATTGGGGCTGCAATTTTAATAAACTTGTTCTGTCACGTACTTTTATCATACAATTAATTAGATCACATTAGGGGTGCCTTACGCCGGGGGGGGGGGGGGGGGGGGGGGGGATCCCGACGAAAGGATCGGCCGCGGGGTGCAATTTGCCAGGCCAGCGCTATACTTGTCCGAGCAATTTATCCACCGGCGGGTTCGAAAGGAAATAGAAACAAGAGCGGAACAAAAGAAGGTGGAAAATAATGGCATGGTTTCTGGGAATGGGGGAAAAAAGACCGTCCTTGCGAAAGACAGTGTCGTATGTACGTTCTACATGCAACCAAAGAACTAAACCCTCGAGTACGTGAGGCTGGCGAGTTTCGGAAGTGTTGGAGTCAGCCATTTTTCCACTTCACTCTCCCTGTGGCCATCGCCTCCTCCACTGGTTTATTTTTTTCCTGGTTTTCGCTGTTTATTCCTTGTTGGACATCCTCATCAGGCTGCACGATTTGGTTATTCATAACTTCGCTCCCGGGGCAAACACTTTATTTACTGACGGCACACACACACACACCTCGCCAGGGTGCTGGTTTCTCACGTGTCCAAAGAATTTATTAAAAAGGACTTAAGGCTGGTAGAGGCTTTTTTGTTGTTGTCTTTGTGTGCTTTATGGTTGACACATGTGTCTATTACGACATAAAACAACTCCTCATGGCAGAAGGAAAGGGTAACATTATGGAGGCACACGTAGTTAGGTCAGGTGTTTGAAATATGGATGGAGCTTTTTGGGGTTATTTATCGAGAAATTGTCAACAATACCATTTGTTTCATGGACAAATCAGGGAGGGAAAAATATGGTTTACAGTTAAAAATGATAAAATTAACGTTTTTTCGACAACATTTTGGGTTAGTAAATAAATAATTTTATTTAACGCTGCTGCACGCAACGCTGAGGAAATATATTCTAGCGTCATGGATCAACAAGTAACAGCATTTTACCTCCATGCACCGAGAGAAACATAGGAACTGTTAATAAGCATTTCGAAGCAAATGAAATAGGCTAATCGACATTTTAATTTCCCTTTACTTCCTTTAACTCTCGTTGCAAAAAATGATAACCACAAGGATAACGGAGTAGGTTTGTAAAACCCTTATTCGATGCCGCTCAAACCTTCATCGTTCCATCGTTCTAGGAATTCAATATTTTTTTATAACAAAAAACCTTCTGGTTTCATCTGTTTCTTGCCTGACAAGAGGACTGCAAACATAACCCTGAATTCTGGTTCCTGTGTAATCGTTACTAAGAACCCGATATGCGATGAACATGATTTCTCGTTTGCTTTCCCATTTTTTTCCCTGATCCCCTAACCGGCTTAAGCAAATTGGCCAGGGGGAAGCGATGATCCCTAGTGCCTTTGGAAAAAAAGGAAGCATACGTTTCCCGGGGCTCAAAAGTATCTCGGCAGCCATGAAACCAGGTTCTACCGGGTCGGTCGTTCGTTGTGATTAACCACAATGGGACCCGTGCACGGACTCGCAGGTCGGTGTGGGCTGGAGTTAATGACTTTCGGGCTTCCAGGCGCATTATCTCGAATCATTCCGGTGCTTGGGACCACGCTTCTTGCCGTGTCAATTGAGGTTATATGGATAATGGAGTATGGAGAGAACCGTAACTCTCGACGAGGTTATTTCATCAGTAAACGCACATCGAACGGGCGAAAGTTGGAAAAGAGCTGCATTAGAGAGGTATAGGATGGGCTGTGAAAGTTGTGGAAAAACATAAGGATATTACATACAAGTGGATGAAGTCGAAAAAATACAGATCGATACTTTAGCCAGCAGGCTCCTGTCCTTTCCGGCATCATTTGTGTTCATTATTTTAATTATTATACGCCATGCATTGCGACAAGCATTAGGTGTTTTTCCCTAGTGGAATGTGTCAGACTGACTACGTAACGGATAAAACTACGCAGCAACATCGCAGACCAATATGTCCGTTTTTTATTTACCACCCTTAGCCTACTTTATATGCGCAATTCATGCACTAAGTATTGAACCGTTTGCATATTGTGCTTGCAGTTACTTTGCCGTTGTAAACATTTTACGCTACCGAGCAGTCTCAGCATCCTTGTGTGAAGCGGGTGGACCGGTTAGGTTTTCCGTGTTGTTCCTGTTGAAGGATGTTATGCAGTTGGATTGACAAATGATTTTCCCTTGGCGATCATGCCTCTGAAGGAGTGCATGATGCATGTTATTTCCCTCGATTCGATCTGCTGCCCTATACCAAACGATGGTTTCAAAATTTTAAATAAAATTGAATCGTACTTTTCCTGTGAAAATCCATGCAAATAAGCTCTTTCGCTTGGGAATATTATTATGTTAAATCACTGAATGAAGAGTCAACGATGGTGCAGTTGGCTTCAAGCGATAGGTTTGCATAATCGGAGCGTCGTATCCGAGCAGGGACCGCCATGTAGTTGTACCTTTTTGTCCGTTGGCTCATACGCCCGGAAGGAGTGCAGTTGTGTGACGGTCGGGAAATTGCATCCTCATCGTCGGGTCGTCGGGTTTTGTCGTCATTAATTTTCCGGTGGTCTGCCTGCAAGTCACCGTTTTAATAGAAAGCGTGCAGCGCGAGATGGTCCCCGGGCGTGTGCGCAAATGTGTTAGTTGGGTTCGTTTTACAGTCGACGCTGGAGCCGACACCGTTAATGATCAATGTCTGGCCGGGGAGCGAGAGGGAGAAACCGCACAGCGAAGGCGTACATTGTTTGAGGGTACAAAAGAGAGAAAGGTGTAGGTGTAACAATCAATGCCGTCGGTGGATGTTACAGGTTGGATTTCACCGATGGCCACACTAACCTTACGTTGGAAAAAAGAAAGGAAGAGAAAAACCTTTCTAGCTGTCGTGTGAGCTCGATGTTTATTAGTGATCCTTTTTTTTTTTGCGCCACTAGCCAACCATTATCTTGAACTTTTCCTCCGTGCGGATGACGGACAGAACGGGAAGTTAACTAGTTTCGTTAAAACTGTTCTCCAGTTTACCGGGTTGTCCATGTCAACCGTGTCCAACGTGGCGGGGCTTGCCGGCGACTGTTTGGCCTTTTTCTGTACGGTCGTGATTGCGTCGCTGGTGACGATCACGGTGCGGTTGACAAATGAGATGACTTCCTGGGTTTGGGAAGGGAAAGTTTCTGTGAAGCAGCTTGTGTGTCGTTTAACATGCGTCGTAAGTGGGGGCTCAGCATGTTTGCACGGTCCCACGGTATAGGACTTGCATTTCCATAAAATATGCATGAGCTGGTGCAACGTTGAACGATCGCGCACGGGGCTACACTGGATAACAACATTGAACTCGTGCAACGCTGACGTAATCATATTGAACTGGGTAGTAATTAAACTTTGTAGTTTGCGCTGTTGTGCTGTTCTACGCAAACGGTAAATAAATTACGGCCAACTGCTGACATAACTTTGAGTCCGACCCTCCGATACGGGTTCCGTTTGATTAATGGAAACATTCAACAATTGCACGGCGCGCGCTGGGCGTTTATTACAATGTTTTGCGAGATAAGGTTGATTTTTCTCCATTTTCCGCAAGTGATAAATTGAAAATACTCTTGTTTTTATGCGCTCAGGCCCAGATATGATCTCGTGGGTACTCTTTTTCTTCCCAGGGATAAGAGAAATTTAATGGAGCATCATTACTCGTCGAAAATGACATTAAGCAAGCCCGTGTTACGACAATGTAAGACACAGTTCGTCCAACTTCCCGGAGCCCATTTGTTCTTGGTGCGCCATTAAAAAGAATCCATTTTGCACAATTAAGTCCTCAGCGCTATACTTTCTCACTGCCAGTTTACTCACGCATACGCGGGTTTTTTGTTTTGTTTGTTTCGTTTGCCCCGGTAGTGGTGGTCGTATTTTCGTCCGTTTCAATTACTGTCCGGATTGTTTTGCTGGTGCTGTGTGGATTCCTTTTTGTTTTTTATAAGCTGAACGCTGCGACTTTGGAGCCTTTTGGGTGCTGGAGTGATGCCTCGACCCGGTCATTACTGCCTCTTTTTTTTTTGCGCTCACCGTTGCGGTAACACTTATTCAAAGCCGGCAACCGAAACTGAAACAGAAAACGTTACACCGGACGCCAGAATCACGAATGTAAACGGTTTTCCGGTTAAGGTGTTTAATTTGACAAATGATTTATTTTGCCACTCCTCGTTGTTACTTACCCCGTTTTGCTTTTAGTTTTCACGGTTTCCCACAACGAAGATTGTAGCCTTTGAGTTGAAGTTGAATAACAAGAATGTGAAATAAAAGGGCTCGAATACAGAACGGTCCGAATGGTTGTGGAACAAATAAAAAATCTACCCCACAAACGTAGGTGAAAAACTAAGTATAATTGCAGAACAAAAAAAAAAACCAAACTCTTGGCGTGGTTCGAAGAATAATGCTCTGCCCGTTGCTCCGCACGGTTTGGGTTGAAGATAGTGATCTTAATGTCTTTAGCTGTAGAATGAGCGCACTTCGTGCGCCAGCGAGAGCGATTGTTCCACGAGACGCCGAGGGACCTATCTGATCCGACCATAGGGCAAGAAGATATTGGGGTGTGGAAAATCTGCGAAGATGGTATTTTTTATCACTCACATCGCATGGCTCATGCATTTGGTGCCTTCCTTTAAAAAATCAGCCATTTCCTCTTCAACGATTTCCTTTTTCAACTACCACACGGCATTGAGTGGACGCTTTGAATGTGATTTAACAAGCTTCTTTTTCGAACTCAGGCTGGATTGCTAAGAAAAGGAGCATAAACGGGGCACGATGCTCACGTGATGCATGAAATGAAGATTCCACAACTTCCTACTCTTACTTTTTGTCCAAATGGTCGTGTCTTCGTAATGTTCGGTTGCATGAAACTCGTGCCAAGGACGGTAAATGGAAGCCAGAGAAAGTGAAGAGTAGCGTAAAAGTCCCCGACTCGTTCCCGGAAATGGAACAGCAGCTTACGAATGGTCATCGTTTTATCTCGCCATTTTCCCGGGCGAAGGAATGTGTGGTTGTAAGATGGCTATTTTTTCTTGCCTTTCAGTTTAAGGTTATGGCGTCGTTTGTGTGATTTTTTTTCAACCTCACCGGTTCTCTTTTTTCTACCCCTTAATTTAACGTCCAGTACGATACGTTTTACGATTAAGTAATTTGTCACAATTTATGCACGCGTTTCGGGGGGCGCTGGTGATAGCCAAAGTGGATGCTTAACCTTTAAAACGGTGATTTTGGTATTCTGCAATGCGTTTTTGGCGCTGTTAATGCTAACGGTAGCGCAAACACACCCCGCTCCAGCAGTGCTGCTCAATTAGAACATGAAAAGCAGTGAATGTCATTTCACTTGCGGAGCGAAGTGCTTACCATTCGCAATGAAAACATGCTACATTTCCATTGTCACGCAATTTCGAGTCGGGTGGAGCGCGTGAAATCGGTGCAAGCGTCAAAGAGGAGAGACTCTAAACACGGCACCACCATCCACTTAACGTCCGCTGATGTTCGCGATAGCCTTTTTATTCTCCGCCTTCAAGTGCCTCGCAGCGTGCCCCGATCCTTTCTCCAAGCGGTATCAAGGACATCCCCTCCTCTCCATCTAACTGCATTGTGCCGACAAAGGAGCAAGAAATCAATTCGATTCCACTTGCGCCAGAATGGAGCACCCATAAATCATCGCATTGTGGTCGCTGGTGTTTCGAAGAGTTGTATCTATTATTATGATAATTTGTGTTTTACTTTTACCATTCCGTGGCGTGACAGAGACGACGATCATTGTTTGCCTTGCGCGAACCCCTTGAGCTGCGGCACGCGTGGAAACTGGGTGTGATTTATGGCTTAATTGAGAGTTACGCTGATAAGCCACATTACCGGCGACGTTACAACATCGCCCGTGTGTGGCGATTAGAATGGCGCGGTGGCGTGGGGAAGGCTTTTAAAAATAACTTATGCATGAGCGACAGCGGTCTGGATCGGGTGGGTCGGTTCGTGACCGAGTTCTGGCCCCTGAATGTGTACGAGATGGATCTAAAAGCCCTCCCCACCCTCTTCCTTTCCATTGGCGATGGGACTCGGTGATATGGTTGGCCAATCGCGGAAAGAAGTTAGGCCGGGAAAATTTATCATCCACCCCATTGCGCCAAGGAAGGAATGTGATGGCCGCTGGGTGATTAGTGTCAATTACTTTACGCCATGGGGCGCGGCGTCGGGGAAGGGAGGGGAAGGCCCCTCTGAGAACACATTTATCACACTACGCGGGGTGGAATGACAAAACATTAATTGCAAATCGAATTGCACTCCGGGTGACTCGAAAGAGCGTTCGGCGAGAAATTTATTTATTTATTTATACTTTATTGACTTGTTTGCCTATACGGCTATACAAAAATATAAAAATATTCTTATTGGCTACCTTAATACTAGGGGACAAAAGAACAGAACTATGAAAACATTGGAGAAAATCCCGCAGCCCAAAACAAACACGAATCTTAGGATAGGAACAAGAAGAGAGGTAACAAAGGAGGACGAAATGCGATGGCGGAAGGTAGGCAAAGATATCTGGAAGTTAAACATTTCGTAAAAGAGGTTTAAGGACCGGATGCACGAAAGGAAAGGATCCCTGGATCCGGTACGGGATTGATTCAGTTCACTTCCAACGCTCGACTTGAACAGACGTGTCTGAAGCAGCAAAAGTGATATCCCGAACCAAGAACACACACAATTACACGAAGTGCTTATAACAGACTACTAACTCGGCCTATTACAATGGGCCGAGGTAAAACAAAAGTGCCCCTCAAAGGGAAGATTAAACTAACTCTGGACCAGTTCCAGAGTAGTGGTAGTGCACCGGCGCAGTTATCGAACCCGTTCGATATGCTAACGGACAACGATGAGGAAATAAATTGTTCCTCGACACAAAGCAAGCCAGCTCCAAAAACGAAAGCTGCTAGGGTTCCACCAATCACCGTCACGGGCACAAATGTTGGAGATGTGCACCGTAAACTTATTGCAGCTGGGATCATCCACTACACGACCAATGTGACAATGAAAGGCATTGTTGTAATTGTAACCACCGCGGATGACCACAAGCTGGCGACGACTGCTTTTAAGAAGCACAACATCGCTTTCTTCACCCACCAGTTGGATGAAGAGAAAACGACAAAAGTTGTCATATTTGGCCTCCCCGAAATGGAGGTAGAAGAAGTTACCTCCGCACTTGCCGAGTGCAAAGTATTCCCCAAAACGGTGAAAAGAATAAACATCAAAAATAAAAGACACCAGGATCAGACAATGTTCCTGCTGCATTTTATAAAAGGGTCAATCACATTGAGTGAATTGAGGCAGATCAGGGCAGTAAACCACCATCGGGTTTACTTCGATTATTTTAATCGCCAGCAAGGCCCAATGCAGTGCAAAAACTGTCAACTATTTGGCCACGGAGACGCCAATTGCAATCGAGCGCCTGTGTGTGTGAAATGCGCAGAACCACACCGATCCAACACGTGCCCTCTGAGCGCACAATCAATAAGCCCCGATGGCAAAATTGCCCATACCAAACTGCGATGCGCCAACTGTGGCGATCACCATACCGCCAGCTATTGGGATTGCCCAATAAGGAAGACGCTCCCAGCGCAACGCACCCGCACCAGCAAGCCAAAGCCAGAATTTAGGTTCGAACAATCTAAATTTCCATCGCTTCTTACGGAAGCACCAAGCCAGCCAACGCGGCAAGCTACAACTACAAACGCACGTGAGCAAAGAGAGCCTGCTACCAAGACTACCAACAGCCCTATCGGTAATTGTCCGATAGATCTCGATCTCATCGGGGATATTGTTGCTGATGCGTATCAGCATCTATCTATGTGTCGATCAATGCCAGATGTAATATCTGTTATTGTTCGTATAACTGCCAAATATTGCTTCAAATGATGAAACACGAGCAACACGTAAAGTTTATAATATGGAATGCAAACGGCATTTCAAGCAAAAGTACAGAATTCTTCAACTATCTCAAAAATAATAGTATTGATTTAGCAACTATTAGTGAAACATTCCTTAAACCAAATTTGAAATTTTCCAACTCTAACTATGTAATATATAGACAGGACAGAACAGATAGAGAGAAGGGAGGAGTAGCATTGGCCGTAGCAAAGCACATCACACACGTGCCTATGAAGAACTACAATCTGAAAGTTATCGAAGCAGTAGGGGTTAAAATTTCCACCAATACAGGTGACCTAGAAGTAATTTCAATATACAATCCGGGTGCAAATACGGATAGCAAAAGCTTCAAAAGTGACATCAAAACTCTTTGTAATCGACAAGGTAGCTTTCTAATTTGTGGCGACTTTAACGCAAGACACCGCTTGTGGGGTTGCTCCAAAGCCAACAGTATGGGTAAAGCCCTCTTTGAGGTAGTTCAAAGAGGGTATTTTTCAATACTACACCCAAATAGTGCCACATATATTCCAAATGATAGAAATCGACAACCCTCAATTCTTGACTTGGCTCTTAGCAACAACTTACATGTAATTTCGCAATTAAAAACAATAACTGAATTTTCATCTGATCATCTCCCGGTCATATTTACAATAAGCTCCAAAGTTAATCGACACCGTGATCGGGGTATCCCGAATTATGCACTGGCAAACTGGCTCGAGTTCAAAAAACTTATAGATTCAAATATCAACCTAAGCTGCTTAAATCTCTGCGAAATAACATGTACTTCACAGATTGACTTAATGATTAATTATTTCACTAAACTTATATCCCATGCTCACGATAAAAGCGTCCCTCTGTCACTACCAGATCATTTCAACATAGTTTTATCTCCTAGTATACTATCAAACATCAAACTAAGGAATCTGACCAGGCAGCAATGGCAAAGAAATCGGCGTAACCAACATTTAAAATCCCGTTTCACTAGGCTAACTAAAATCATCAAAAAGGATATACAAAACTTAAGGAATAAGGCATGGTCGGACAATCTGTCAAAAATAAGTAATTCACCAAACAACAACAACATGTGGAAATTCGTTAAAATTATGAAAAATTCAAACAATAACATCCCACCTTTTAAAGCAAACGATAAAATCCTTTCCACAAACAAGGAAAAATGTGACGCGTTGAAATCACAATTCGAATCCGCTCATCATACCACGCACCGTCACTCAAGTCCAATAGATTCAGAAGTTCAAAAAACAGTGTTAAATTTTCTAAACCACCACAATTCATACAATACCACCCCCAGCTCCTACATTAAACCTAGGCAGGTGCGGAAATTAATTACAAAACTCAAAAACAAAAAATCAACCGGCCTTGACAACATTAACGTAAGGTCTTTGAAGCGATTGCCAACCAACGGCATAATATACTTAACATTTATTTTAAATTCCTGCCTTAAATTGAACTACTTCCCTGATGCATGGAAAAGAGCAAAAATTATACCAATAGCAAAACCGCACAAAGATCATTGTTGTCCAAAAAACTACCGACCTATAAGCCTCTTGAGCTGTTTGGGAAAACTATTTGAGAAGATAATTGCCAAAAGACTAGACAATCATATTAAAAACCAAAAATTGATTCCACCTTACCAGTTCGGTTTTCAAAAAGAGTTATCCACCACCAATCAACTGGACAGACTCATTAAAAACATTAAACTTGACCGAGACAGTAAACTATCCACTGGTTTAGTTTTGATAGACCTGGAAAAAGCCTTCGATACGGTATGGCATTCAGGCCTCATATATAAACTAATAGGCTTACACTTTGCACCTGAAGATATCAAACTGATCCATTCGTTTCTCACGAATAGGAAATGCACAGTCTATATTAAATCATCCTCGTCAGATTCCTTCTGCCCACCGGCAGGATTGCCTCAAGGCAGTGTACTTTCCCCCATGCTGTTCAATATCTTTACGTCAGACATACCAAAAATGAAAAGATCAAAAAGATACGCTTTTGCCGACGATTTTGCTATCAGTTCGTCGAACTCAAAGCCAGATGCCATTATTAGAAATTTAAATGCTAGCCTAGTGAAATATGTGGAGTATTGTAACAGATGGAAACTCAAAATCAACGACAACAAAACAGAATCAATCTTCTTTACCCGCTGCTACAGCTCAAGCAGGCTACCTAATAATAACCTTAAAATTAACAACGCACCAGTTGCTTGGAGTAATAGTGTTAAATACCTTGGATTACTTCTAGATAGGAGACTCACTTTCAGGAACCATATAGAAGAAAAATTAATAAGTGGTGAAAAAATACTAAAATCCCTCTACTGCTTCATAAATAGAAAATCTAAATTGAGCATAAAAAATCAAATCCAACTATACAAAACAATCATTAGGCCAATTATGCTATACGCGGCACCAGTGTGGGCAGATTGTGCCAAAATTCATATTAAAAAGCTACAGGTCTTCCAAAGCAAGTGCCTTAAACGAATCCTCAACCTTCCTCCATGGCACAGTACAGTTAACATTCACTACAGGACTAATACATCACAAATCTCACCATGGATATTACGTTCCTTGATAAATTATCGAATTAAGTGTAGAACTAGCAACTTAAGGCAACTTAATGCTTTGGCGTTAGAATGTTAGATTAATAAGAGTAAGATCAATCGTTATTAGTTAGGCTATGAAATATTAGGATTAGGACTTAGTATTTAGTATCTTTTACGTCAACATTAAATCCAAACTTCAGGGGTTTTTTCCAATTTTTCCCCATGATTACTTCTACGCTAAAATGTAAATTCACAACAACTCTGTCCATGGCACCGAGCAAAAATCATATATTGTGTGAAGGCTCTCGATTTGAGCTACGTACCAATGTAAGCTTCTCCAATAACAAAATGTAATGTTAGGCAATAATAAAGAAACTACTACTACTACTACTACGGTACGGGATTGATTAGTGGGAATGTGTAACAGAGGTCTGGGACGAAGAATTCGAGCAGGAACATAGAAGGGAACGAGGTAGAAGAGGTCTGGCACATCAATTTCACGGAGAACCAGACCAGCAACAAATGCAGCTTGCGCCATACTGCGCCGATCCTCCAGCGACATCAAGTCGGGCCTGATAGCACGGACGGGTAGTCGCACAGCCAAGGAGGCGTCTTGCAGCCATCCTCGTAAAGTACCTTTGAATTCGCTCAAGTTTATAGATCAACCCAATGCCAGATGGGCGCCACACCACGCTGGCATATTCCAGGGAGGATCGCACAAGGGCACAATACAAGGCCCTAAGACAAAGCGGATCGGTGATATCCTGCGAGAGGCCACGAGTTAAACCAAGTATCCTGTTGGCCCTCGAGACAACAGAGTCGATTTGCTCTTCAAATGAAAGCCGGTTATCAAGGATCACGCCAAGGTCTTTCACTGACAAGACACGGGACAGGGGTAAGGAATTAATGGAGTAGTCGTCGAAATGTCGGTCGTATTTGATCGTAGACCGTTAAAAAAATCAACGTTCCTCAGTTTCGCGTGTATGTAAATGTTGAACGTAACATCTTTCAATTCTATTCAACAACGTCAAAACCGTACCCTACCAGCGTTCAGTTGCTTCACAAACGTCCTCGGTCAAATGTTGGCTTGGTTCGGTGGATGCATACCAAATTTTGTAGCTGCGTTTGTCCTTCCCATGGAAACTGGTCGGTCACACTTCAAACGCCGACTTGTTGCCTTCCGATGTTCCATGTTGGCTTGGAAATGTGACTCCCGCTCCGCGGTAGCCTCGGCCAGTGGACGCGGATGGGACACGGTACACGAAAAAGCTCCAGCCGACCGTAGCAAATGACCAATTAACGATGTAGCCGACGGCAGTTTCAGGTAATGGCTAATGAGCATTTCTGCCCACCCGATTGATTGCTGGTCCAACGTTACCATGGGTTACGATCAGTGTCCGTGTGTGTGTGTGTGTGAGTAGGCTTGCCAGCCGTATTGTTCGTTCCACGGCTTCCGCCTTCCGTTCGGTGAAGGCAACGAATTTTCTACTTGCCCGAAAAGCCCCATCCAAAACCTAATGAGGGCAATGGATGCGTGAGACGTGGAAGAAGGAAAAGATTGTACCGAAAATGAAACTCCGTACGGAACAGCATCAATGGGAGTGAGTTGCTCGAGCCGGGCCGATAAAAGTGAGTTCACTAATTCTATGATTGAATGTGATGGAAAAACAACCGCCAAATGTATGAGTTTCCTGCAAACGAAACAAATGGAGGAAGGAAATAGGGGGAAAAAAAATCTTTCACTTTTGGCCGCCTTGACGAAAAAAAAAAGCAATCTTCTTACATTCAACTTCGGTCGGAAACTCGATTACACACGGTTTGCGTACGATACGCACGTTGCTCGTTGACCCGGTTACGCAAGCGAGGGGGGTAGGCAAATGGTGTGAGTGTTCGTACAAATGTCTGCTTTTTATAGTTACAGCTAATGGTTCGGTACGGTTTTGCTTGATGGTGGTGTGTTTGCGCTTTGTCTAGGAGGCTCAAGTTGTTTCTGCGGGAAACAACACTCGCCGACCCGCTTGCCCGGATGGCGTGAAGGGTGAGAAGTCGTCCGGCAAGTGGAGATTTGCGAAAGTTTCACATTTCCGATCGCTATCCATCCGTTTTGGGGCAAACACATCCCAACACAAAGTAAAGTGTTGTAGTCCACGGCCCCCGGGGGAAGGCGTCGGTCTTGATGGGAAAGGAGCAGCAGCATGGGTGGAAGTTCGGAAGAACGGTGCTCCGGATGTGGACTCTCGGTGGCAGCGGGGGATGCAGCTAGAAATGGTCAAAGTTTACCGGAAGATGGTACAGCACGAGAGCGGACACGGCATCCGCACTGGGCGTCGTTACGTTTTATTGGCGCCCAATGGGTTATGGCTGGTGGGTTGTAAATAAAAACTAATGGCATTATTACACCAGCAAATTGTGGTGGAGCGTAATTACACAGGCCCAGGGTTTGAGTCACATTTTGGGGCAGGCCACCTTCCCTCGGTTCAGGTGTCGGCCGTGATGACAGTCGAGGGCGGCAAGGACTTGGACTCCACCGGGGAAAATTCTTCAACCCAAAACAAGGCCCGTTTTGCGTTCCTAGAAGGCCGGGTTTTTCGGCATCGCTGGAGTGGGTCCTTTGGCCCGTGAGTGCGGTCATGTCCCGTGGGGTGGAGCGTGAATAATTGGAAGGTGTTGTGGTCAGTGAACGAGAAAAGACCCCCTGCGCACGGTTGGCACGATTTCATTCATTCATGTAAGTCTTGTTCTTCATGTTTGACATACAATGCCTTTAAATTTTGGCAGAAAGGATGGATACAAGACATACTTTGGGATCAGGAATGCTAAAAAACTATGGTATTCTAAAATGTTTCTTAAATTTAATTTCTTAATTTAAATGTATTTAAGGAGCTTTTAAGTTTTCAATATGTTCTTTCCAGCATTCCGAATGTTTCCTGGGGGAGATTACCTTGATGCCATCTTATTCAGCATCTCCAGTCCAACATCTCATAGTGCCCCGTATAACCAGCACGGCGTTGAAGTTTGCTTATGAATGCGAGAGGCGGCGGCGGCGGCGGCATCGGGGATCATTTTCAAAAGTACAATTCATTTCCGAGTGAATCCTGCCGCGGCAGCGACGAGGGCTTCGAAACCGGTGGTGGAAAAACATTAGTAGGGATGGGAAAATGGATACCCGTTGCCGCTGGCCTGTTATATGCCGCTCCCTTCCGATCACCATTCGTGCCCGAGCAGGGACGTGACATTTGTGCGGTCTTAACTTTTATTTATCGACCCGGCGGCCGTCGTGGGTGCTTAACCCGTTATGTGCGATTGCATTGTCCTTGGTGGTGGGATTGGGCGGCGCAAGGCAATCGCTGCCGGGGAAGGGAAAGCATGGGGCCCGGGGAACTGGGCGGCGATGATACAAACTAATAACGTAACCGCGATAAAGCAATCAAGAAATGATATTGAACTATAACAAGATTTTATGGTGTTGAAGCAAGTAATGAAATCTGCTAATGGTAGTAAAACGATTGCTCGGCATTCGAGACGGGCAACCGTCGGTCGGTAGGACGTGTTCGCAGGACGCGATTACAACCCATAACGCGCGTTTCTCGCTCTGCCTGCGAATCATATCTAGATTTTATGATGGCGCGATGGCTTAAGTCGTTTGCAGACAATTTGTAGGATGGAAGATGCGTTTTTTTTTTGCTTCATGTTTCGTAGCATCGATGGAAGCTGTGCTAGAGTTGGCGTTTTAGATTGATTCTTTTTTGGATTGAAAAAAAAAGTGAAAGGCGCATGAGCTAAATTTACAACCGATTTCTTTTTCTGTTGGTTTTACGGTCTTAAGCGGCCATTATGTTTCATGTGAGAGTGATATTTTTTATAGATTTTGAAAAAAACATGGAACTTAAAAAAACGGTATTTCGTTCTGAATTATTGGGCGGAA
Organism: Anopheles atroparvus; assembly: GCA_914969975.1. Lineage (NCBI taxonomy): Eukaryota > Metazoa > Arthropoda > Insecta > Diptera > Culicidae > Anopheles > Anopheles atroparvus. The sequence goes on from CAJZCY010000003.1 coordinate 23,793,216, forward strand.
TACTGAAACAGTTTGTTTCCAGGAATACAAAACTGAAATGTTCTGTTCGTAAGCAACAAAAAAAGGATTGAATTGACAAGTGTTTGATTTCCATTGAAAAGAAAAACGAACCCGTGCTCCCGTACCTTTTGAACACTTCTATTTCAGCCGGTTCCCTTTCCGGCGCATACTTATTAGTGAATTTCGAGAAGTTCGTTGAAGAAGAAAGTTTGGAGATAAATTTCTCTTTTCTAAACGACTGTCATTTGACTCCATCGCCATTGCTTAGACCGAGTTTCGTCGAGTCTTTAAAACGGTTCTTTTTTTTTTTAATTTATTTTGCTTTTTTGAAAAACTTTTACCCAACGTACTTCCATCGGAACGAGATGAAAGCAGGCACAAATGATTGGGTTGAATCCAACGCAAAGACCCTTGCAGCTTGTTGGGCCAAGCGACAAGGTGGAACCGAACTTTGCGCGATTCATGGCCTGAATTTAAATGCTCCTCCCGTGCGCTTCGGTCTCCTAGCTCCGTGCACGAACACAAATTACCCCTTATCTTACACGAATCCATTGAAAACGGCGTCCCATCGCACAAGTCCTTCTTTCGGTTTTTCGTGTCAGAAACGGATGAATATTGCAACAGCTTGCGACGGCGAATCCCGGCTACCCGGTTCAATGTGAAATCTATTAGGGTTACCTTTCTTCTAGTGTGTGTGTGTGTGTGTGTGTGTCGGAGTGTTTTCGTTCATTTTCTTCCGTTTGTCAAAAGGGGAAGCTTTAATTTTATGTACAACAAACAGACAGATCACCCCCGCCCGGTGTTATGTGTAAAAGAACTCCTACAATGAGGTGAAAGGAAGCTCATGAACAAGCTTCTTATCTTTTATCTTTTTTTAATTTATTCCTGTCGAAAGTCGAAATAACTTTCAACCTCGCTCACTTGCAGACGCGCCCGGTGCCGGATGTTAGGTTCCAAGCGACGAATAAAAGGGGCCCGGGAGTCGCCTCGGCATAGGGGGTCACTGCTGCTGCTGCTGCTGCTGAGAAATACAACTTCGTTAAAATTCATGCGCAAAAACATCGCTACCGATTAACTCTTATCGGAGGGCAAAGATCATGCAGGAAGTCACTCGGTTTGAAAGTGGTGTTTGACGTGAAGGCTCGAAAGAAGAAGTAAGGTGAAGGAAAAGGTAAAATGTCGCTGCCAAACGAGACAGGCAATCTTCGTGTCATAAATTTTGGCAGTGTCTTTTCCCGAGGGCGGAAGTTTTGTCTCAGAATTCGATGAAAATAAGTCCAGGGAATGGCGGTGAGTATTACCTGCCTTCCGTGGGCTTGACGGTGGTGTGAGAGGGCGGCGAGGGGGCTTGTATCTCTTTAGCCGTATGTATGATCTGGCTCGTTTATTTTCACTCATTCTGGTTGAACTCATTTTCGCATTGAACCAATTGCAAACTGGGCGGTAAAAATGGAAGCCGGAATGCGATCTCTTCGGCACGGCTCAGTGTATACAAGCATATACATATTCATGGGACGAATTCGGAGGGGATGGATTTCAGGAGCCATGAATTTCTACACCACTGTGCTAAGTTGCGCCGCGCCAGTGCTATTTTTTGTTCGAAAAGGTTTAGCGATTTCTTTCCATCCCCCATCCACATTTCTTTTCGGTCTCTTATTCGTTTCAGCCCGTGGTTTGCCCGTGTGCCGACATTTCGAGCGACGCTCCCTTCGGGTGATAGCATCGGGTGGATTTGGTCGTTTTCGGCAAAGACGAGTGTAACATTCGAAATCAATTTCATTAGCAGCAGAAAACGCTCTCGATAAGCTTAATTTGAATTTTCACCAAAAGGTAATGAATCCCCACGGGATGCCGGGCTTGGGTTGGGGCAAGATTTAAACCAATCGGGGTGGGGTGTGACACGCATGAAGGTTGCTTATTCGATTCGTTCCATCGGCGTCCCGATACGGTGCCGGAGTATTTTCGTACCGGAAGGCGCCCCAGCAGGAAAGCGCGCCATAAGATAAGCTTACGTGTACCAAACCGTACGAAACTACGCGAAGGATTTGGTTGGTTGATGAAATTAAATGAAAATGAACCGGAACTCGCCGGCGTCATGGCGCGGTGCGGTGCGTCGGGACGGGGATTGATTTTCGCAACGACACGGCACGGCAAGCTTCGCACTGGAGCACACGAAAGCGAAGTACGATGGGGGGAATCATTCAATCACGGTGGATTCATTTGCACCGGTATTATCGAGTCCCCCCGGTGCGGGCGTCTTACTGTTTTAGATAGAATCGATAGACGGACTGCCGCACTGAGGTTTCGTAGCGTAAATGGGAATGGGTTTTTTTCCCATTCGAAACTAAATGAGTCCCCCGACCGAATGAAGATTGAAATGTTGATTCGGGTGAGGTTTAATTGAACAATGAAAGCGAAATTTTATCAGATTTATCATTATCGTCTGGACCTTTGGGGAAGAAACATGCTTTCTGGTGAACGTGCACGCCCTGAGTACTATCCGATGGAGACGCCTGGTTTCTCATGTTGTTTCAATTGATGGAACGGATTGGACGGTTGACGATGTTAATGGAGTCGCCTAGTTATTTATGGTATATCAGTTGATGGAAGGGATGCAGAATGCTACATGTGAATATGAGAAACAGGTTAAAAATAAAATGCTCGGTTGATTTGGTTTTCATGCAATTCGGAATCAAGTTCAAACTGTGCTTTTTCCAAGTAGCACTGATATTACGGAACAAAGCAGAATGTGTGAATTCTGCTTGACAAATCATTCTGAATCCAATCAAAAGTATTCCGAATGAAAGAGAATATGGCGCATATTTCACAAATATTGGCACCTTCATGGTTTCGATAACGTCATGTCCAATAAATTGAAAGCCCCCTCCAGGAAACGGGCTAGTCGCATGCCCTGCGATGCCATAAGCACCGCCTGTCCACCGCCGTCACCCTCGATGGCGAAACAACAATCATGGCGCGTGGTTTTGATCTCTATTTTGGAGAAAACGGTTCTCCCGAGTGACATTTTTACGAGCATTGGTTTTTCTTTTCCTTTCGTGCCAACATGTTCATCCCTCCAGCCTGGTTTCGTTAAAAATGCTGCCCTTAAAATGGACTGCCGTATCGTGATCATTTTTTGTTTGTTTTTGTTTGTTTTCAACATGAATTCCCATCCCATCACAATTTATTTCAAACAGTTGGAAAAAAGGCATGCGATAGAAACACACTCTCCATTTGAATGGGCTCAGCGGCGAGGGACACGAGAAAGCTTTCAAACCAGTGAAAGCGACCGGAGGAATATCGATGGAATTTTCGAAATTGTCTTATGTCGTTTAGCAAGCTTTCAAACTTATCATCAAGCAAATCCCGGCCTCCTTCAATCGGTAGGCGTAAGGGCAGTGAGCAAGCAGACACGCGGAACTCGGCGAGGCGATTGCAAAAAACACTCACACTGTGACGACAGGCAAGGTTGCGTGTGTGTGTGTGCCTATCGTCACGTACGAAAGCACCTCATAAGCGCACCTAGAGAAGCGCTGTGAGAGGGTTCAGCATGCCGGCGATGCACGCACCAAAGGATGAGGGAGCTGCGGAATCATACGAGATGAAATCTGAAGCAGAAATATCTTTTCGCATAAAAATCTGAACTTATGGACGGGAGCGAGTTAGGTGCGGAGCGGGCATTGTGACGTGTTTTCCCTCCTTTTTTTTCCGGTGGCATATTACAAACTCCTCCACGGAAGCTCGCATTCGGCGAAGAAAAGAAAAGTAAAGCTAAGCTTTACTTACACATAAATTCCCTTGCCCCCGCTTGGTTCCACGCTCTCCAGCACATGCCTTCAGCACGTATCGAGTGCCGGTTGGACGGATTTTGCTTTACCCCTTTTGCCGCGAGCCTCCGAGTGGCGAAATAAAATTGCTCAATTCTGCGCTCGCTTTCACTAGCGGATCGGCGTTTCTGTCGGCTACGATAAAGTTTTGTGTTGAACTTGGCCACGCTGCAGGGCCGGATGAATGATGAGAGTTGGAATGTCTGCGCCGGATTATGTCGAGCAGAGTGTCTAGGCATCTGGGAATAATTTGCCTCCGACCCATTCATCTAATCAAATGGCTTAAAAAAGTGTCTGACGATGGTGGATGGTGGGTTGGAAAACCAGAAGCAAAAGAAACAAAAAAACAAATGTGGCAAGATTGTTGGCACAGTAATGTGGTTTCTGTGCGAATTCAAGGTTCAGCTTAGCAGAGCTGGACGAGTGTCATATCATTTTCATCGTTTGTTCAGACCGCACTGAATGTTGCTGGGCGTTTTACATCTTCCATTTCATCGAAAGGGGGAAACAGCGTAGAAGTTTTGTGCAATCGTATCATTTGCTGGAACGAGGCATTTTAATAAGTACATTGTATTATATAATAGGTGTATTATATTATGGGTATTACTTAATTTTATCATTTGATTTTATTCAAATTTATTTTACACCTCGATCATGAACTCTTTGGAGCTCGGATTATCACGTTATTCCATGGGCGAACTGTCATGCAAATCGATTAATTATGATTTTCAAGAATTAATGTTTTGTTTGTTTTGTGTGACGAAAAACTTATTTCCACCATATGCTTGAATTTGTGTGATAATTCCTTTAGAAAATAAAGGAATTCCTTCAGTAAAATGTCTGCACATTTTACGGCATCTACAACCTAAACGGCAGAAGGGCTGTTCAGCTGTCAAAGTATTCAAAGCTACGACATACGCTAGATTGTTTTTGAATTTCGTAATTTTCCTTTCTCCAGCAAATCCTTTCCCTAACAAGAAGGATTGCTTCTGTCCGCGCAAAACGCGGAGGTGCTGGAAAATGCTGGAGAAACCAATCAGGCCTTATGACTGACAGGTGAACAATGGGAAAGGCTAGGCCGCGATACACAATGACGCGCAAGGACTTCAAACGCTCACACGGCAGTTCCAGGAAGTGGCCTTTTTTGCCTATTTGTGGCCAACTCTTCCGAAGGATAGGAAAAAAAAAAAACTTTGAAACACCCTGGCAGGACAACTCTTACGGGAAATCCATCACAACAGAGCAATGAGAAAAGGCGCCGAGGACGTCCTATCTTGCACTCGTGCACGCCTGTAGCGGTATTCCACTCGTCAATGGTTCGATGAATTTCTTCACATGTTGAACGCAGGTTTGAAAAATGAATAAGGGAATGGCAAGGCAAACACACACAAAAAAAAAAACGAAAATCGCTTCCACTAAAAGGTAACGCGACCGGTGACAGCAACCGGAATTGGTTGGGAAGGTCGTGCCGGTATGTTGCGCGTGAGGCGGATTCCCCTAGAGGCGGGAAGGTTGACTGCGGAGAGCTGCAGAAGGTTGGTTTCCGGTTCAAGTCGGCTCAAGACAAAGCAAGCCCGACGGGACACCTCGCAGTAGGTGGCAAAATCGTAGCAGTGTGCGAAAAAACAAGAGGAGAAGAGAACTTGACACTGACAAAAGGTGAGGACGAAATCCTCAATCTTTCGCAACTCCGGGCCCGTGCCCTGTATCAGTGTGTGTGTGAGAAGCGGAAAAGAAAATCGTATTTGTTTGTCAATTTGCATCGACACGCAATCACATCCGAGAGAAAATGGGCAGATGGGAATGGTGGGGAAGCGGATCGTGACCGGAAATTTGGTGCTTGTGGCAGTGTCGGTGTGGCAGTGGACGCCCGCGTGCCCTTGTGAAGGAGATGAGTGTGAAAATGGCATCCTCTGTTGGCACCTGCCGCCGTCGCCGAAACCGAAACTTTGCTGACTTCCTCTCCCTTCCGTCGGACGATGCACGATGCGACCAGCAGGATCAAACTTACGCAATCGGCTTTTCACTGTCAACCAAAAGGCCAAAAGGCTCCTCCGAATGTGTCTGTACGGAGCGTTGTTGCTGAGCCGTTCGATTCACCATTAAGCATTCCGTCGGCTTTATGCCTTTTCCGATTTGAATGTCTGTCGTAGGGCGATTACCTTTTTTCCATTTTTTTTTGGTGCGCCCTCGTTTCGGCGCTCCTCCTTTCAGTCAAAGCCGTCCCGATCTTTTTGTTCCGCTCGTTAGTGGCTGAAGGATGTTTGAGTTGCGTGGGTAAGAGAGCCCAGTGGAACCGGAAATGGCATAAGCGTGGTTTTTGGTGCTCGATCGTTTCCCTTTGGGGTTTCCCGCTTCCCTTTTCGGGCTGAACGCAGGGGGTTGTGGACGGGTGGCGGGACTAGCTGGATCGAAGTGCCTGCGGTGCGGTGGTCGAGATTTTCGGTCGGCGCTTTTGTTCTGCTTTTGACAGCTGCCATTTAACATGGGGCTGCAAATGCTTTTTTTTTCTCTCCCGTGTTTGATCGCCGCACCGTGTGAGTGAAGCCTGGGCCTCCCTTTGGTGTGTAGGCCGGTGTGTGCTCTCCGGCCCCGGTTTCCTTCCGATATCGAATGCCAACGGGTGTTCGGACCCAACCAGAGAAAAAAAAAACGAGGAAATCCTGAAAGCCCTCGGAGTGTGCAACTGTCGGACCGGCCGGAGAAACGAATGAATTCGGTGCCAGAGAATCGGTCATCTGTAACGAAAGGAAATTTGCTGTGGTTATGAATGCCGGCGGTGCGCAACTTCGCAGCGACGATCCCACGCCGTGGTGGCAGGAGCTTGACGTTGGCGTGGGCAACAGGCTCTCGGCGCAGGGAAAAGGCAATTAGATGATGATTTAAGTGGCCATTGGCTTTCGTGAGCCGAGGCCCAGGATCCCAGGAGCCCTGTGCCTTGGGAACTTTTTTCTTTGCTATCCCTCTGCTCGAAGCCCGATGTCCCTTGTGGGAGAGCCTCCAGGAGCGAGTTATATACTTTCCGTTGCGAGTTGGTGAAGTCATGCGAGCGCGCCGCAGAGTGATTTTCCTTGTGGCTCCATACGCTTCGGCGCTTAAGACCGGCAAGATTTAAGACACGGGCTGACCGTGGCTGCCTTGCAGTCCTTATCGACGACTTGGGAAAAGAAAAGTACAGAGAGACAAACGGGTCCACACTAATGCGAGGTCCAAATTTTCGTCCCATCCATCTTGGTTTAGGAAGATATATGGTTGTTTCTATGGTGTAAAAAGGACATTTGGTTTCAATTACACATTGTTTTGGGCGTGGTGTATATCTATTGGTTGTCTGTTCGCTGTACTAACAGTGTTATCATTGATGATTTTTTTTAAATAAAAAAAAAAACAATCCAAAATTGCAAAAAACACACCTCACGATGAATTCCTTAATAAAAAGTAAAGCCATTTTCTCATACTTCGGTCAAATATCTTTTAAATTTGCATTAGAATTTCCCAGAGTGCTTCACCTGCCTATAAGTGGATGTTTGAAATGACATGTAAAGGCAATATATTCGTTCGATTGATTTGTTTCCGATCATTCCAAAAAGATGATTTCCATTTCTCTGTCGCTGTTCAAACCTAGCTCTAATCATTTCCATCAGTATTGATTGGTTTGAATGATATTACAGATAGATAAACATGTTTACTCTCCATCCTAGCTATGTTTATTATATCCATGTTCCGGCATCCCTGGATCCTGGGGTAAACCGCACCGGTCAAAGATAGGGCGGGGTACAACACTGTCATTATATCTGTTCGACATGAACTCCCATCGTACACTCGCTCTATATCGAGTGCTCGAGCTGGCCGGCTGGATAGTGCAAACTGAAATAACATCCACAGATCGGTACTATTTTCTCCGGCATGCAGCAATGGCTGGAACGGACTCACCCTTGCCCTATGGTTTCCCCTCGGTTCGTGTTTCCGTACCGTGTAGCCTCACCGTAACAATGCCATCATTACCGAAAGCGTCCGGTGGCATTTGCGAAATGCCGCACCACTTTTAGAATATAATATGCGCTTCGGCACCAGAACGATCGTTCTTCGAAACCGTTCAAAACAATAATTTCCTAGCTATTCGCTCCATCCAGTCCAGAGTCCATCGGGGAGGGAAGGATGGAACGTGACGCATAAACAGTCAGGCGAGTCAGGCTTTATGTTCCACTCCAGCCGAATGCGAGAGCCTGCAACCGCCTTGCTCCCGTTGTTCCGCTTCGAGTTGTATGTTACCATCAAAAAAAGGGAATAAGAAAAATAAACTACCCCACTAAACGACATCGTCCTGGTTCGATGTTGCCACACGCTAATGGGCAAGACCCGGCCTGGGTCCGCCTCGGGGGAGTATGTTCCTGTCCTTTGCAAGCCCAGACCACAACTGACCGCCGGGTGGATGTTACCTATAACTTTAGAAAAATGTCACCAAATGTACATGGGATAGCTTTGAAAAACGGAGCCGGAGTGCGGAAGGAATGGCAGAAGGGGAACACATCCGGACTGGACCGGAGAATTCCATCCACGCGCTGCCCCAACCGTTTGGCAAAGGAAGACGGGAGGAAAATATGAAGCTGTAATTTGAATAATAAAACGCTCGTAATAAAATTATATTTAACACTGACGCCAACAGTTTAACCCCCCCGTATCCACCTCATCCGGGATGATAGTAGGGAGGGATGACGACGTCTCGCTGACCTTGCGGAAGCCGTTCAGGGATGACCGGAGACTGGGGGAATCGTCCGACGGCAATGGCACGAGGAGAAGAAACCAAACATTATAAAAATACCGAACGGCTTCGTTTGTGGCAGCCACAAGTGGAACAATGTGCGCTTGCCAACCCAAGGCACAGGATAGCTGCACCGGACAGGGCAGGAAGAGCGCACGGTGAAGGATCAAGGGGCATACGTCCTGTACCAACCGCATCGTATCCCCACGGTGAGTTACTGTCGGCCAACCTAAAACCGGTTAGCCCACAATAGATGGTGGATGTGTTTGTGTATAGTTTTCGGATTTTTGCAGCTTAAGAAAAGGAACAATAAGAAACCCGGAGGGGGGTTGGTACCAGGGTGCAACATTCTTGGAGAAAGCTCAGGGAGCGGATTACAGCTTTACGGAGGACTATCCGGTCGAATCCTGTCAGGCCAGTGGATTTTGCCGCTCGGTAAGGTGGTTATGTTTCATTTGGTGTGGCGCCGTAAAGAGTGTGTGCAAGCCCCGTACCATAACGACCGCATCCCGGAAAGCCTCCTCCCCCCTCCACCCCTCTGCACGCTCGCTGTACTCCACGTCCACCCCGTGAGGGATGGTCGATGGTGTGAAAGGTGAAATTTGTAGTTTGGCTTTGGCTACGGTTACGGACAAGCAGCATCCGACACACATTCGCCACACTTTAAATATAAATATGCTTCGACCGCAAAAAGAAGAGAACGCGCTCCGGGCCAGTTTCTTGTCCGGCGCGTTTCGAGGAACAGAAGAAGCCAGCCAGCCCAACGGGGGCAAGCAGGAATAAAATCTGTGCAAAATTCGATTTCTTGGTGCTCCGGAGCTACTGAACTGAAAGGTTTATTTCCTTTGCCGTCGTTGGACGCTGGGCAAATCGGTTTGCTCTTTTTTTTTCTAGCTCTCTGGTCCATTGCACAAAAGTGGAGCGGAATTCGAAGGCAGCCATATTGCAGGAGGCAGCAAGGGGAAGGGGGGTTCGGAATGGTCCCGGAATGCATCAGGGTGTCCCGTATCCGTTTTCTAAATTTTAGAGGCGAAAACATTGTGCTGGCCAGTTACACCACCAAACGATGGCGATGGCATTCGGAAGTGTCTTGGTACGCTTCGTCCGTGTGCCGGGCCGGTCGTTCGGAAACAACGTCGTTCGATTCGGGCCCGGGACCGGAGTGTCCTCTGCCAATATGGAGCGTTACAAATACTATTGTGGTGCTGGGCCAGGGAAGGGGTTCCGCGGCCTGCCCGGGTTGGATGCTGCAGCTGCAGGATTGGATTGCCGTCGAAAGGCGAGCGTGCCGGAAAACGGGGCAAGATGTTTTCCATTCGATTTTGAGTAGCTGTAAATGGTCGTTTAAAGTTTTGAATTGCTTCTGAAGGGTGTTTGGATGCGCTATCAAATGTTGTTTATTCTAAGCTCGGTGGAGCGTGCAGTGAGTGTGGTGTCGGGTTCGGCAAACACTAGGCTATGATTTGTGGACCCAAGCGCTACTGCTGGACTGGATAAAGGCGTTTGTAAAACTATTACGGTAGCGCATTAACCGACTAGAAATATGCTTTTGATCGTGCGAATGCGCCCCGAAATGGGTGTGACGATATTAGTGACACACTTTCCCAATAACGTTTATTGCACCATCGTTAGTTATTCCTCTGAATATTTTGCGAGCTCTCGCAACAGTTGATGTTTCTGTTGGTTGAAGCGAACTACCGTTTTGCGAACGGAGTAAATAAACTCGCTTTCATGTCCGAACTTGAACCGTCAAGACGTGCTGATCCAGCAGTTTCGCGTTGTTTGAAAAATGGAAGAATGGATTAAACAAACTCTGGTTGAAAATCCTTTCCCGTGCGCAACAAACGACACATTTTTTTGTTTGGATGAATTTATACATGTGCAGAAACTACTTAAAGTGGGTTACAAACACGGGTTCGTAATCGGTTCGGGCGATGGCGACGGGGTTGCAATTTATTTCACCCGGCGCTCGTGCAAATTGAATTTATTTCCAGCATATAACTGGATTTATTACAAATGAATGAACAGCAGATTTCAGGTTTGTACGACACGGTGCAGAAATTATGTGGTATTCATCGTGCGCTCGTCGACCGGAGCCGAAACCTGGGTGTCCGCGCCTGCCAGCCTGCCCTCGAGCTGAAATTGAGTGAGTTGTTTGGCAGTTTGCAATCCCGGCACGGATGTACGGCGGTGCGCACAGATACGGCGTGTGGGTGCTTCCAGTGAGGCCGTGTTTAATCCCAACCAAAACCCGCAGCAGGAAGAAGGACGCGGATGCGCGGATGTCACGGTTGGTACGGTTGGCACACTTTCACTCTTGCTCGTCGTGGCGCTCCAAACTAACAAGCGTTCGTTTCTCACTGGAAATGTCTGTTTTTCAGCAAACACGCCCGGGATCCACCGCCATGCGAAGGTTCAACCTACACAATTCGAGTCCACCGGTAGGCAGCTATCACGCGTTGGCACCAACTCGTCGAGAACTTTCGGCTACCGGCCTGCTAGGCGGATGATATTTAATGCAGCACGGCTTTTGAGGTCTTCGGGCAAAATAATGAGAAATGCCACAGGCGCGTGCATGTCGGGGTGGGGCGTCGCTGTTTTGCGGGTTCCATTCGCAACGTGGGTCGTGGTGGTGCAACAAATCCGATTGGGAAAACAAACACTAGCGCATCCCCGCACCAACAACTCAACGGGAAGCAGGGGAGCAGTGGGTGGGTTTTGGTTGCTTTAAACTGCATTCTCGTTCGGTAGCGTTTTGGAATCGGATCGGGCGGCCCTGCGTCCTGGTCGAGCCATGCGCGCGCCCTGATGGCAGCAGATATGGCTGATGGGGCTCGATGATTGTCAAGGGTCCTTCAGAAACATGTGTGTTTGAGTTTGAAAGTTTCCCGATGGAGTCACTGCGCTTCCACTTTCTCCTTCTGATGCTCCATGTTGCGTGGGTTGGTCCGGTGACTGTTGGGCGAACTAAATTAGGTCCATTCCAACATGTAGGACGAACAACGAACGGTGAACTTATTCCGATACGGTTCGAGCGTGCGTTGGCTTATGTGGTTTAGGCGTATTTTGGAAGAGACTAAGGAGCTGAAACGAAGGCAGCAGGATGGTAGTTCCTATTAAATTAACTCCTAATTACCTTTGGAAAAGTTACTAAGTTTATTCGAGAGATCTGTGTGCTAGAAACCATTTTGTTGATGCACATCCACGAGATTTGGTTTAAAATATAACATGCCATTTTCTTCAGATTGAATATTGTTTCATTTTTTTGCGAAAAAAGACTTAATGTCGGATGTATAGAGGTTCTTGGAATTTACACATGTTTCTACGAGTTGGACTGGACTTAATTGTGGTGAAGCGTTGTTTCTGACTTTCAGAGTTTTCACATGTTTTATACGCGTTGAACTGGATTTCATTTTGCACCATCTCTTCCGTCTCTCAAACAAACGCTTCCGAACTTTTGAACCATATCTCAAGCATTATAAATTGATTTGCATATCCTCACCTTTTCTAGCGCCTTCGCTACCTGAGCTTGAACCGCCCGCGAGCCCACGCGTAACTCAGACTCCAACATTCCGAGCGCGGTCAATTGTGACCCCGTGGTTTGCACTTAATTATTCTAATTATACAAAATGGCAAAATTTCGAGCACCCATCTAGTCGACAGTATAAAGGAACCATGCGTTGCGGAAAAGCGGGCTGCGGTGAAAGGAGAGGTTATTCTGTTTTGCAGGTTGGCTCGTTTTTCGGTTTCGGTGAGCAAATTCAATCACCTCGACCCTGGAACCGGAACATCGCTGGGCAACAGTAAATTAGTGGTTTTCGAACGGTTTTCCACGGAGGGGAAATGTTCAATCACGATGATAATGATGGATTTCGCATGTATTTCATGTGTTAGATTACCAACCGAAGCCATAGCTGGCGGTTCGGATGTAATTGAATTGCTGAACACTGCTGCATGTGGTGATGGGTTTGTGAATGTATTTTGTTCACTTTTCGTCTAGTTTTATTCCCGGGATTAATCGTGGATGGTTGATCCTGCTGCAGCAAGTAGAAGAGGGGTTTATGAACATGTTTAATGTTCCGAATTTATTGAAACCCGATGCCGAATTTATTGAAATGCAAAATGGGCAAATATCTTTTGCTTACGGCTTTGCAAACAAGAGACAGACATTTTTATCCTGAAAAATTCTCTAGAAATGTTCAAATGCATATTATTTTCTACCAGTGAACAATGTTTGATGAAAATATACCCTAAACAAAATACTCAATCATTTAAAGCCGGTCGCTCGTAATATAAATCGTATTTGTAGTGAAATGTTTAACCAACATTTGACGTTTGTTGTTCGGAAATCAGATAAACTCGAAAAGCTATTTCATTGCCGCAGCTATTTATGGCATCTTGAACATTGCCAATTAATTTGCAGCCATCATCGCACGCCCGGATAGGCGAAGTATTTAATCAACTCTTCAAACACAAAATTTCCCCCTTTTTCCGTGAAGTGCTTGGCGCATCGGTATCATTGTGGCTTCCGAGCGAAAATGTTCGCCGAAAAAGTTTACCCCGAGTGAATGGACGGTGCGAATTAATTACTCGACTCAACCGTCACGGGCTGGCCAAATGCATCGGTGTCTTACCTCGGGATGGAAAAAGATACAGAGAGTGAGACGGAAAACCGGGAGGATCGAGGTCATTCGAGGGTGTGCGTTGGAGTTATGAAAACTTAATTTCACCTTTCGCTCGAGAGGCCAGTAAAGTGCGTCTGCAAAAGTTAGCTGGAAGGACCCTGGCAGCGTCGCAGTTCGAGGGAAATGTTGCCGTGAGTTGGAGTATTGCTCCTTATTATTGGCTGGAGCGTTTTCTTTCTGCTGCAACCCTTCGTATTTTCTTCTTCAGTCCAACGCCTGGTACACCGGTGGGTTCCTTGGTTTTGGGAAGCTAACAAGTTTGGGAAGTTTCCTTGCCCGAACTATGCGCCGATCCTCTTGTCAAGCCACTACCCATAATGTGCTCTCTTGCCCGTTTGACGGTTCTCTGTCGGCTTGTCTGTCAGTTTGTCGGAGTGTCTGACTTTCTGTGGGAAGCAATTTCTTTCGACAATCGCTTTGGATTGGCTCGAGTCTCAAGAGCAGCCTCCTGTGTCACTTGGAGGGGTTTAAGTTGAATAAATAAGAAAATTCATGTGTTTGTCGAAAACAGCGATTTGAATTCTTATTATGCGCTTTCGTCGTGGTTTTTTGGCTCCCTCTCATTTGGGTGTGTCTATTTGGTTTGGTACCCACGTCGCCAACTCGCTGGAAGAGTATTTCGGCCGGGCACGAAGTACTTCCCTTCTGCGCCTTAACAGCGACACTGTTGCCGCTTTGATCGGGGTTTGTGCAGATGAGGAAAATGTAAATTTTACCGTTCGCATTTCGGCAGCAACCGGTCGTGTCAGAATGCGAGCGAAGGTTCGCGCGAATGGCAATATCTTGCCGAAAAAAAAAAAAAAACATTCCTCCGTCGATGTAGAACATGTACACAACAACCCATTCTACCAAGCGTATGAATTGAAAGATCCTTCTCCTACCTTCCATTCAGCCACCTACTACAAAGTGTCTGGTGGAAAATCAAGGTTCGTTTGCGCAACACCTGCCGCACGCTCCGAAGCATCTTGGTGCTGGTTTTCGAGACAGAGTGAGAGATGGGAAGCGCAAGCGAATGGAGGGTAAGGCACAGTGGCAGCCGAGCAGCAAATAAAGGAAGAAGGATGTTGCCGTGAAAGAGTGACTGCTTCAATTTGGAAATGTATGGCAAGAGAAAATAAACAAACACTGCAATGGGATTGGAATTGGGGGGGCCATTTAGGTCCGTAGTTCCGCACCGCTAGACGTCACCACGGGCCCAAGATGGCGCCGAACGTTGATTGTCTGGTAAACTTTGACCCTTTGTGCTAAAGGTTCTCCTCCGAGTGACCCCAGCTGCTCGGAGGAGTTGCTCGTCGAAGGAAAGGATGGAATGTACAAGCTATTTTCGCTTGTCGCTCAACACTTACCCCGACGGTGACGGTGGGAGGTGGGTTGATTTCTTTGCCGCTAGGGATTGTAACGATCGCTCCAACTTTCTTGTTGCAAATAAAAAAAAAAAAAAGAATGCTTCAGGCCGAAATATGTGGCTTTTGTGTTTCCTCCCACGACGAACCGGTTGACGTTTAGCGAACGCGCAATGCGTACTAGATGACGCAACTTCGTAAGCTGCTAACTCCTTTCCAGGTATGAACATTGGATGGAGGAAAATACTGACAACTTTGTCAAACATCAAGGAGCCCTAGCGATGGAGTGAATAGTAAAGCACATCAATGTACAAGAACGGTGTCGGTACTCCGGTTGCCGCATAACCTGCATTTTGTAGGGTTGAAGAAAAATAAATATGAATAAATGTTTTAACACGAGAGAGCTGAAAGTGTTTTCAAAGTATTCGAAGATTGGCTCTCGTTGCAAGTAACCCAAAAATATTGAAGAAAATCGGGAAAGCCAGTTAACAGGATCGATGATTTATCAGAGTTCTATAAAAAAAAAAAAACGGAAAACCGAAGAATCAATAGTTTTGTACCCAATAAGCGTAGATGTTTGATGCCACCATTTAAGATTTAAGGTGCTAGTCCATCTTTTCTTCTGTAATTCTGGAACTCAAATACTTTTTATTCGATTTTACATGATTTTCCATGAATCAACTTACTCAGATTTTTAAAGAAACCCTTTGTGCGCTAGTGATTTTGAAAAGAAACGTTATATTGCCCTACGTGTCGAGGATTTTTAGGCTGCTATACTGGGGGTTTTCTTCCTCGTTTTCCATGCATATACACTATACCACTCACCTGCCTCGCATATTCAATATACGTCATCGAATGCTCACTCACGAGTCTACTGAAAGTGCTAATCAACAACCTAAAGCAGAACTTGTTTACATCCTTGAGCTCAAACATTGTGCTGTGATTCCAGCATGTATTTTTCAGGCCATTTGGCAGCCCGGTTTAGATGAGACCCGGAAAAGTGGGCCGTAATTCAATTTGTGGCATGTTTTCTTTTTCATTTTCCTCTACCTTCCTGGTGCGAGCTTTCGTTTGCCTTTTTAGCACACTATTTTTCACGAACCCACACGGGGGAAAATAAATAGGAAGTTGTACTCCCTGTTCTTCCCGTGTTTCTTTGCCCCGGTTTATGATTTTGACTTTGCCCGTAATGGGGATGAATTTTGGGATCACATTTTCATCACCTCTTCGCGCGCTTTCCTGGAGCGTGAAGGAGACGTGCGTGAGCCGTGGTTGAAAAACATCCTAATTGGAAACGCCGCACGGTGGCACCGTAAACATGCAAACGAAAGAAGTAAGACAACATTGCGGCTTTATTCCAATCAGTTTTACGACGACATTTACAGCCATCGTCGTGCGGGCGCATTTTTGCGGTAGGAGCAAGTCATAATCATGATCATCTTTCCTTTATCTGCACCGAAGGGCCAGTGGTTCGAATTCCCAGGACGCCCGGGATAACGTGGCCCAGAATGGCGGTAATTAGTTTGGTCAAGGAACTCCAGCTTGAGATCCTCACCGGAAGGCCATTCCAGGGGATGGTTAAGATTTTCACCAGAGCATATTGCTGCCTAAAATGGGTCCGATAATGTCTATGGATGGAAATTGGTGAATATTGACCCTGCACCGGTGAGTTTACGAGCATAATCGAAAAAATGTCCATAAGCTGTTGGGCTTAGGACTCTGTGGGAGCGTGAGACGTCAGCAATTTTCAAAAATATTCAATCTAAGTGTACTCTACAACACACAGGTTGGGAATGCGCTTGCAGATGGAATGGAAAGTGTTGGCCAAATTGAAAATTGAGCGCAAAAGATTTGTCAACCAATCTAACGTATTTTTAAACATTTCAGAAAACGGTCATAGGCTTGGCGAATTATCTAAGAACAAATACAAAATTTCACTCACTTTTCTGAGAATCGCTTCAGGGAAACTGTGTGACGTGCACTTCGTTTAATTTTTGTTTAATTTTAGTTTTTGATTTGAGGAGTTGGAAATTTACACCACATTAAGCTCCATTTTAAGTACGCAATTGTGTAGGCTGTAAAGGCGAAGAGATATGAAGAAGTTGTGGTACGATTTTAAAAGAACGCTATTCGTGTTCGATGGAATAAATTGCGGCACTACATTTAATCAAATAATGACTCACTTTGCAGCGAGGAAAGTCGTTTAAAAGTCAGCATAAAATGGATCCCAATTGCAGAAAGCCCAATGAATGCCCAATGAATAATGGGAATCAATTCCGTTCGGGAAGCGAATATTGAGCACTGTGGGCAACGTTTCACTTGGCGCCCGAAAGTAATCAAACGCGGAAACTTATCATTTACCTCCCGCCCGTCAATGGCACATCAAACAATGGCCACAAAACGTCTTCCGGTAATTTTCGGTCGATTCGGGGCGTATCAATAATAAATCGCCTTCTAATTAGGTGTTAATTTCGGAATCCGGCATTATTTAGCATCCTTCACCGCGCTGCCGCGCTGTTTTCGCGTTCCGACCCTCTCCAAACTCGGCAGCTGGGGAGGTCGAATTTCACCGGCGACAATGGACGACTGTTTCCCATTTTTCCGTAGGCTACCACCGGCGCTGGTAGTAGATCGTCCCTTAATGTTGCCATTAAATTTTGTGTAGCTGGCAGTTTTCTCGGCACGAGCAACAATGCACGCCGCACACACACCGCACCGCCGCCGGCATATTTACCCATCTGTTTCGGACCTGATCCGTTCGGCGCACCCACGGAGACAGTATGGAGGGGCGGCGGTTGGGCGGCAGTAAAATGAAATAAAAGATGGTCAGAAATCCGTAAAATTTTAGGACCGCTTGCCAAAATCTATTGAAGCACAAATTTCGCTGCCAACGGTGCGCTCCGCGTCGTCGTTCGAAGCTGGCTTGGTGTATCGTTGAAGAGAGATTGCCAGCAGCCTCGCAAGGCCTAGCGGTGGATTGTGCGGGCAAAGGGGAAAGGGCTCGTGGACCGTGCGTTCGGTGAGGAAGAAAATTGAATTTAATAATAAAGAAATTGCACGAGCCCGGCGAAATCTTGTGGGAAGTGGCCCATCGGATTACAACTTCATCTGTCCGTTTGCTTCCGGACTGGCGAATTTAATTGAGTTTCGTTGTTCCGGGCCGTTTTTTCCTTCGCACGGTAGTTTTACGTTTTCGTTGGCGAGCTTCTTCGCTGTTCCTGTTTCTTGTGTTTGCCTATGCTGTCGCGCCAACCGACGGAAGCAGGTGAGAAAACTGTTTATGTGCAGATGGCACAAAACCGGGCGAACGAGGCGTGGAATGGCCACGTTCCCTCCGCACACAGCGTAAGCTCGTGTCCTCGCGAATAGCAACGGTTGCGGATTCCATCAAAAGCAATCGAGCTTTCTTTTTTTTTCCCGAGGAATGCCGCATGCATTTTTACTGACCCTCCCAGCTGGGCATGGATGTTCCTTTTCTGTGTTGTCAGTCGTCTTGGTGATGAAATGGGAGAACGGTAACGGTTTGCTTCTAGTGATAGCATCATGGTCGGCTGTAAAAACGGTTCTTTCTGTTTTTTTCCCTCTCATCGAAGACGAGGCGCACAACAATCTCGGTTTGCCGATATCAATATTGCTGGGCATCTATTTTTAAAGAGGTGATTTAATCACGACGCAAAGGTGATTTGGCGGAAGGAGATTCAAAATTTGTTTTCCGTTCGGTTTCCTCCCGGAGTAAATACGCTCTTTGAGCTGCTGATAGATGGCCGCGAGCCCTTGTGGGAACTTCGGTAAAAGTATTTTTTCCTGTAGCCGTTGGCCTTCGAGCGAACCAATCAGACTCGCAGTGAAGCATCTGCTGCGTAGATTCTGGATCTGATATGTATGAAAGGTAGAATTCGATCAATTTTAAATGAAAATATCACTTCAAATGGATTGTGGATTCGTACATTAGTACATTTTTAAAGTTCATCACCAAGCAGGATTCACTTTCAGAATCTAGAACTTTCTTTTAGTGCTAGAAAAGGTACTCGTTTTCCGATTGTTTTCCAGTTTGTTAAATTAAGCAACATTTAAAAAAATGGAACCTTGTTGCCAGCTTTCCCTTTTGTCTCCGTTCGTTCGTAATGAAATTTAGTCCCCGAAAGCCCGAACGCTTCGTAGCAGTTTATGTGTTAACATATCTAGGAAGTAACTACATGTTTAGACAACATGCGGTACCGGGACACGGATGAAACGGTACATTTCACCGCATTCCGTCGTGCTTATCGAAAGAAAGTCAACTGGGCGTCTTAAGGAGCTGGAATGTCAGTCCGATACAACCGGTGTGCACTTGAGAGCGAGGGTTACCTGTGTGCGTACGGGTGCGCTCGGTATGTGGCTTATGAACCGGCAAAGTTTCACAATTGGCGCAGGTGAAGTGAAATAATGAAAACTCTCGGCGCCCGGCAAATCCCCTAACGGGGCTGATGGATAAAGCAATGGCTCCCGATGCAGTGAAATGTACGCCAACGCACATACTCACACACACACACTAACGCGCACACACATTGAATGTGCTTCACTCTGCTCAATGGCGGAAAACTGTGATGTGCTGGCAAGCGCGCACTTCTGGAGGAAGCTGTTTTCTGCCCTCCACTTTTCTCACCACGCCACTTCCAGCCATTTTGGCTCGGCGAGCGAGTAAGTTTTTCCTTTTTTTCCTTTGCCGGCTTTTGCAACTTTTCTTGGAATAAAAAGGGAAAGCCAGGGCGTAGCAGCAGCAGCACACAAAAGAGTTGGGTTAAAATGGCAAATTCCGTATAATGTTCCACATGTTTTCCGCATGTTGTGCGAGGCATAGAAGTTTTCCTCCGGTGAGTCTTTTTCCCACTTTGGTCTGTGTGTATGTGTGTGTATATGTGCGTGAAGGAATGTAACATGCCTTCACCTTGCTTCACCTTCCCCCGGGGGACTTGTGGTGTTGATGCGTCCATATTCCGGAATCGTTCGAAGGCATTGAAGGGCGGCAGATCGCTCGACGAGTTAGGACTAGGACGGGGTTTTATGAAGCCGTATGAAATGAAGCATGAAACTATTCGGTGAGTGCAGAAAATACTTTCAGGATTTCCCGACTGCCCGGTGCTCGTGCAAGCAAAAGGGGGAGCCCACGGAACTTACGGGTGTGTGTGTGATGTAATGTATCAGTTCGAGCCAGAGTGAACACGCGGTGTAAATCCATATTTTTCTTCTTCTTTGCTTGAGGTTTTCAATCAGGCTCGTTTTTCTCTGTTAAATTTTATTTCATAATAAGAACTTTTTTTAATGCAAAAATATGCTTCATAGTCAATTAATAAGTAGAACCATTACGAAATTTATGAAATTTATTTTTAAACTATAAAAGGAAAAATTAAACTCTATAAACACTACGCTTCGTTCCTTCTTTAGAGCCTAACAATTACACCACCTTTCCTAAGGTCCAACCGTAACCCATTCTTTTCGAAGAGCTGCTGCTCTCTCTGTGCTGAAACTAATGATGAAATAAAATTTTCTAAAATATGAACGGCAACCATTATCGTGCTGGGCTGCTCGCGGAGGGCTTTCGGTTCGAGTTTTTATTTTTCGTTCTTCCGCCACTCTCCCCCTCCTGTGCAACGAACTCCAAGCTCGTAATGCGCGTAGTTTGTTTTTATCCTGAGCCACCACCAGGTGATCCTGGAGTTTCTGCGTTCCTAGGAACACCGAAGGGGGAAAACCCAGGCATCTCCTTGGCGAAACACCGAGGGGACCGGAGGGGGTGTGGCTTGGGCTTAGATTATTTTGTACTTTACTTCCTCCGGACAATGCCTCGCCTCGTCTCCTGCACGTCCTCAGACGGCGCACGGTTGGTTGGGAGTTTAAGTATTTCGTAACGGATGCGTAACGCCGGGGAAAATAATTTTGAGCTTTCACCATTGCCGTGCTTCTCGCCCAAAATGAACCTCCAATTTTCTTGGGTTCGATGGACTTTTCCCGTGCCTTACTGAATGTCGGGGCTCGGTCCGTCTTTTCGTTGCGGCAAGCAGAGTGTTTCCCCTCCGGTTTTTTTCTATTACTGTTTTTGGTTCTCATTGCTAATGCTTTATTTTACCCTTTTCTAGTGTAACTTCATGTCGGTGCTGGATTGTTTGTTTTTCGGCCCAAAGATCCTTGGCCTTGGTGCCGTCGGGCGCACTGGAGTGAAGTGTTGGGGAAATATTTCTGCCATCACCAGCAACAAGCAAGCAGCCACCCTTCCTTCCAACCCCCTGTCTTACCGTTACTTTGCCCCGCTATCGAAAGGTACATCCACCGACGCCACCTGGCATGTGACATGTTTCGTTTTTCTTCCGTTTTTGTTTCTCTCCAGCCGCCTTTCCATTTGCCATTCGAAATGGGATCAAACGGTGGTAAAATTATGCCACAAAACGGGGCACAACGTTTCGGGGCCCGGGGCCCGGGTTTTGGTATCGCAATAAGCGCACGAAAAATGAGGCAACACGGTGGAAAAGTTTCCACCATTTTCCGGGCACTTTTTATCCCATTTTTATAGAGACCGCGCAAGAAGGGAAGCCCCCCGGGGCGGGTCGCTTGAAGGCTTAAGATTTCTGCCCACGATGATGCCGTGCACAGCCGTTACGCATTGCTTTGCCCCTTCCGCAACCGTTTTTCAGGGAAACACGGGGCTCGGTGCAATATTTTCACCATTTGTATCAACCGTATCAACCCGTATATTTCTCCGTGCTTCGAGTCAAAGCGTTTCTTGCTCGGTGTGCGAAGGCGAAGCGGTTGTTTTTATGCGGCGGGCTTATTCCTGCACGGCAGCCGAGGCTCAGTTCACTGTCATCATAATTTTCAACGTGGGGACACAGCTGAGTGCGGATTTTTCCAGCTTAATCGTTTCAGGGGAGGTTTTGTCGGAGTTAAGAAATAGGTTACAATATGTTTCCTGGTGTTGAGTAGGGTTTTAAATAATTTTTGGATTTGCCAAGAGCTAAGGTGGGTGGTTGTGGTTGGTGTGTGTGAATGTAGAAAGTAAAATTATAGATAGGCAGGTGGAACTAATCCTTGCAAAAATATATTTTCTTATCCCTATTCCTTTAAATCAATCCTTTTAAATAAATTCCATCTGCACGTCCTAAACTTGTAAACATTTGAACAATTTAATGATTCTGCAAACAGAGCAACTCCTCACAATGAGCTTTCGCCACGTTCAGAGCCTCGTCAGTCACAGCCACCGAAACAAATTGACACATATTATTTCGTGACGAGGTGCTGTCGATTGTCCTTCTCTCTGAGCTCCAGCAAGCGCGAAACATGGCCGCCATGGGACGCGTTTGCGGTTTGCTGACTGCTGGCAAACTGCAAACAAGCTGGCAGTGGCCAATAAATTGCAATTGCAGCAGCGCATTCCCGCTGTCAAGGGGCGGAACGTTCCCGAAGACGCTGGTGTCTGCTGACGCTGAACATCAGGATACAAGTCTTCCACCAGTGGACGGACGGAAGCCGCATTTGAGATCAGCCGCATCTTGGCGCGTCCCCCGGACGGAAGATGCATTCGATTGCGGGGAACCGGTTTTGGAGACGGTTCTCGTTCGTTCCTCGCTGTTGTTTGTGGTGGCGCTGTGAAAAGCGATAAAATAAAGCTCCGCATCACTAGCAGCAGCGAAAATTGGATGTATTTTTGGTTTATCGTTGCACAGATTTTTGGCCGATGCGCACAATTCGCATTTATGTTTCCGCTCCGCTTCGGAACATGGGGAGGTAATGGGTGTCGGCGGGATTTTGGGGGGGGAAGTTTATTATTTCTCGCTTTCTCGTGCTCGTAAATGGAGATATTTTCTTATTGTCGTTTGCAGGTCTTCGGGAGGCAGCGCTCGAGCGAGCAGGAAAATTTTGTTTCCGGCTCGAATGGTTTTTGGCGTGGCAGAGTTTTCACAGCAAATAAATATGCATCATGTTGTAGAAGCCAATCGTACGGCATACAGTACAGAATTACGCTGTTTTGATTCGATACAGCATTTTCACTTCCTGCATTTTTATGTACATACACCATTGTTCCCGAAAACTAACAACATTTTGAAAACAACAAAAAGTTGGAAAAGTATTTCAGTATTTGTTTTTTTTTTAAATATTGTGAGTGTTCTGAAAAAATTGTGTTGCAAAGTGAAGATTCATGCTTTCGAATGCAAATATTTTGATTGTTCACAAATCACAAAATGTTTAATTAATCGTAATAGAGTGAATATCGTAGTATTATTTCGTTTAAAAAACTATGGAAGAAGCTTCTTACGTATTACTTGGACAGGATTGACTACTTTGTTACGTGATCGCACGGGATTCTGATGCATTTTTTTATTCATGCATATTTCGTCCGCATTAAGAAAACAAATCTTTTGGGAAAACTAACCGTCGGCATGTCCAAGTGCTTGTTGAGTATGGTTTGCAATTTTTCTTGGAGAAAAGTGGAAACACTTGCCCACTTTCAAATTGATCCACGCTCCTTACTGTCCTTTTGGTGTCGGTTATGCATGCACAGCTTTAAGTTCAGTTCAAAATTGTTCCCAACGGGTCTTGTGACGCTTTGCTGTCGGGACACCGCTTTCAACCGATCCGTGATTTTGTCGCAAAGCGGTGCAGGCGGACTCTCAAGACTCGTAGCGGTACGAGACGAGCAGGGCCGGATCCACGCGACACTTAAATATTTCACCTTCAAACCAAACCTGCGGATGCGGAAAATCTGGTGACGGAAAAGAATCGCCCTTTCTTCGAGCGATGGCCTGAACATCGCGGCTACGTGCGGTGGGAAATCCCTCGTTGTAAGTCTTAAAAGAATTTATTACTCATGTGATACGACCGGAGGAGAACGATGGAGCCACAGGAAACCAGCGTTCCAGCGGGGCGTTAGCAGCGAAATGGAAATGGTGTAGCTGCAAGATGAAACAACCAGAGTGGGATGTAAAACGAGACGACTCGACAACAGCACAGCACGACATCCGCATCCGGTGATTTTCCTCCAAGGAACGGGCAGGGAAGGCAGGTGACTTTAACAGTTCTGGCGGAGGTTTCTTTTCGCTGGCGCTCGCTGGGTTGCGGTTGCTGCGGCGCCTACCCTGGTGGATTGTGGAGGTACCAGGTCTAGTTCTGCTTTCATCCATTCACCCATTCTGATGGGCTTCCGGTGCGGGAGGTTTCCACCAACCATAGTGGTATTAAATTTTCTCTTTCTCCGATCCGCGTGTCGTAAATGGTTGTAAATTTTCTCTACCTTCGGGCCTCTGGCCATCCTGGGTTGTTGCCCCGCGGCTCCCGGGAGTGCCGGTGAACTCCTAGAGCATCTCATCTCAAAACATTCCCGATGGGAGTGTCGTGCTGCGGTAGCAAACACCGATACCCCACCGAAGTGCTCCCAGATCGCTTAGGTAGTAAAAATGGTCAGAAAGTTGCAACCTAGACGGAGCGGTCCACCCGGAGGACGCAAGTGGAAACATCTTGAGGTGTAAGAAGAGGCCCTCGCTTGGACGAAGCGCTATGCGACACCGCCGATGCCCGTGGGGGGAACCCTTAAGGGACAGGTGTTGTGTTGACGTGTTGGTTACAATTTGCAACAGGGTCTGCTCGAGGTTGTTTTACACATTAAAATAGTGAAAGACTGAATTAAATAAATTTAAAACTAACGAAGCTAACGGATTCCTGATTGACGAGGCAACTCAATTGATACAGGAAAGATTTAATTTACTAAAAACTGGCGACAGTCAGCGACAGTCATGTAAGACCCGTTAAAATATTTTACATAACCAAGTTCCATGAAATGTACTTCTTTTCTCAGTGGTAGCCCTGCTTTTCCATAGCTGTTATTGAAATAATCGAACTGAAAGTGCATCTTGCAACGCTGTGATCATTCAGGGAAACTTCACTCTCCGAAAAGATATGCAGTTGTGAAGGAGAGTAGATTTCCCCTTCGCAATCGTTTCTTTGCTGCAATCAACTGCTCCATTGGAGTCCGGTTATCCCAACAAACACACCACAATCAAATGCAAATTAATAAAATATTGGAAAACGTTCCTATTGTAAAGCAGGATACAATGTGCTTGTTTGGAGCCGTTCCCTTGCCAAACGATCCCATTGCGGCAGCAAACGGGCAAGCGAAACAACACTCCTTAATCTGTGGTCGACACGTGGCAGAGAATAATAATGTTGCCCTCTCCCTAATCTTCTGGAGCTGTCTTTGTAAATGAAAAAAAAAGAAACGAAGTAAAGTGTGTCCACTACGGATGTATGCGGAACATCGTTGCGATCACGTCGAGCCAAGACTTTGGAGCGTACAAATTTGCATGTACTCGAGTGCAGTTGGCCCTTGCCTTCCTCTCAGTCGAAGTTGGACGGGATAGGGAACCCTTTGCCAGCGCCGTACAGTACGGTTCCGATTGTAAGTGGAATACTAACGCGAAGATGGCAATCAAAGTTTCCGGCTGCCTGGTGAAGGCAGGCCGACTGAAACGGTGCAAATGGAACGTCGGGGCAAAGAATATTCACTTTACCAGATGTCCACAGAGCCGGGATTGTGTGGAGAACTTGGAAAATATGCACACCTTTCACGTTGCAGGTGGCACACACACACACACGGAAGGGCACGAGCGAGTAGGGGAGAGATATCGTGAAGCACTTTGCATAGATTTAGCCAGCACTGGGCACACCTTCCAGACGTGCAGGTGCCGGTTGCCGGAGATGGAACGGAACCGGACGGGATGCGGTGTCCCCGCCTCGATGGCAATCGAAGAAATTTTTCGGCTCGAGGCATCGATGGCTCGGGCCGCTCGTTTCGCAGCGTAATCTTTGCGCACCAAACACAGCGCCCTTTGCCGGGACGGATATCACAATAGCGAATCGAAATTTATTCCAAACCATTCATGTATATAAAGTGGCTCAATTTTCCATTTTCCATCTCTCGACCGCCCCGCTCTCGCCTGTTCGAAGCTTGCGAAGCCTGGCACGGCTTGAGGGTGGCTCGTCGGGAGCTTAGAAACGCCTGGAGTTTTGCCTGGTCAAGTGCAACAGTTGCGGATGGCAAGGCTTGGGGGTCGGAGGAGAAAATCTAGTCGACTGGTTGCCGCCGTTCGGTTCGGACCTGAATCCGGTTTGTTGGTTCTGTTATTGAAAAAGTTTGCTTTTTATTTTGTGTACTTTGAGTACTCCTTTGGTCCCCTGTCCATCCGAAGCAGCAGCGCTGCACGAGCGGCAGCAACATTCTCATACCTTATTTAACTAGTTTTTACTACACGTCGATCGACATCATCACCATGGAGACCGCATCGTTTGCATCGTTTGCCCCTCCTGGACGAGCGTACGAACGAAAAGGGAAAATATTCTGTTCAACATTGTAGTGGAAAATCCATGTAAACTGTTAACATGCGTTTCATGTTACTTTGCCCAGCGAAGAGTGCCTTACAGGTATTGATCATTTGTATTTCCAGTAGTATTCTGTGTTTAAAAATAATTAAAAAAAATGCACCTAATACCGCTTCTATATTGCAAAATTGATTAGAAAATGTCCTCCAAACCAAGGTTTTCCGTGTAGTGTGCAAAAACAGATCGTCGTTTTTGCCATAGGTTATCATGTGGACCACGAACCTCAGCGCGCTATGAAGCGCAACTTCGCACTCACCGACACTTTCGGTCCGGTTGGCTATCGAGTTGAATCGAATACTTCCCAAGGACGGCACTCGTGTTGCACAGCAACAGCTGCACTGAAGAGCACTTGCGAGCCGTGGTCGTGATTTCCATTCATACGAGTAATCTCCATTTCAAAACGATCATTTGCTTTTCAACCTTCTCCTCCCAAATGGCGCTCGTTGTGGGATGAGTGGGTTGTTTGCTTGCTACACACCTCCGAATACCAACGAGCGAATGGAGAGCATATTTTTAACGATACAACTTTGCAGTTTAAAAATTAAACATGATGCGGCAGCTCCACGTCGGGGACGTCCGCGTTTCCATTGTCTGCAGTCAATAAGCCTGACGGGTGAACAAAGCGTACAATCGTCATCGCCGTGTCGACATAACTAATCTGTGGAAAGTGGCGCATTTTAAAGAGGACAAGCGAAAGTTTGCTTCTTCTACTTCTGCATTTTTGACAAGACCAAGAGTTATTCCTCTTCCCAGCTGGATAGGGTCCCTCGGTAAGGACAGTGCGGTAGGAAGCAAATAAATTCCCGACGCTCAAGTTAAATAAGCTGTATCAGGGCGAGCGTACCGTTGGTGAAAGGTGTGGCATAACTTTACCCCTCACTGCGTGCCGATCGGGCGCCGGGCCATGCTAGATGTCTTTGCCTTCGAAGAATCAAGGTTTCGTTCCACTTAAGTGGCAAAGGTGGATTGATAAAGTTCCAGACCCAACTTTCAACACCCTCGGGGCGAACACGCGGGGAGTCGAGAGAAGTTTTTCTTGCCCCGCCCGCTGCCCGCCTTCGACCATCGGTCGGTTTTGGGTTTTCATTTTTGTTGGAAATTTCAACGAAAAAAGGGATCCTCATTCAGCAACAGCACTACTGACCATCACTCCTTGAGTTCTTCCTAGAGCGCCTATTGAGGTTCGGTAGGATAAGAGGAAGAAAAAAATAAAATAACGCAGCTCCCTTCGAAAACACACCGGAAGAATCTTCGGTGGCGGTCGTATTTTACCCATTCTTCTCAAGCCAAAATTAGAATTATTACGAAGCAGATAGCATTGCTGAGGAGGGGATGAGTTTCCAGCGAGGATTGCAAATTAATCGCTTCCATCGTTTTGGGCTACCCTAAAGAGGGAAGTTGGTCTTCTAGTTTCAGGGTGTCAGGAAGGAACGTCTAGAGGGTTGGCGATGTTTCTTCATGAGAAACAGAATTTAAAACAGTTCGGAATAGAAAAAGAAAAAAAAAGATGTGAATGTCCGGTTCCTCTCGGTTTCGCACTACCGTAGATTGGTCAGGGGTTTTAATTGGAAGCGAAAGTTTATCTTAGAAAGCAATCCTGATGGTGCCATTTCGAGGGTTTCGTTGCTTTGAAAGCGTAGTTTTGTTCTTTGGAATTGTTTTTGCTACCTCGCAGGTTGAATATTTATAAAAGAACGAGAGCCACAAACCGTCGATTGAATGATATATGCGAATAAAATGCAGTGAAGCTGCGGAAGGTGTTTTCCAATCTTATTTTAAATAGTATAAATAGTGTGCCTATCTTTGCCAAACCAATTCACCAATTCACCATATTCTTTAATGGCAAGGTTTACAGATAACACAACATCTGATATTCAAGATGGAACAAACGGTGAAGAAAACGACATGAATTATGTAGTGTATAAATCACACTTGAAACACAGCAGAAGCAAGGAAAACAGCTCCTCGCGTTAGAAGAAATTTTATAGATTTTCTTCACTCAAGACACTCACTTTTGGTGAGGATAAAACGGCGTGCAATCAAGAGCACCCGGTTTGGCGCGGGGACCGCAACAACTCAACCATGCTTTGACCGGGGTAACTGCCGGTTTCTGACTCTCATCAAGCAAATGTTGGCACATCCTTCGCAGTTCTGGCCTGGCACCGGCAGCCCGGTGTGTCAAATTCTCGCCAGACAAGTTGACAATTTCTATTTTCAACACCGTTCGGGCGCAATCGTACCGCTGATTGTTTCCTCTTCTGCTAAGTCAAACCGGCGTCAGCGGGGTCGGGCTCGTTTCTTCCACGAGGTTCATTGACGGAGAGTTTCGGGTGGCTTCGAGGATCTCCGTTGCCAGCAGTGGGCAGCCAAGAGGATTCACCTGCCTGCCTGCCTGCCGGTGAACACCGCCTTTGGCGTCACAAACGTCAGCAACTTTCAGTGCGCAACCGAGCGCTTCGGAGACATATCCTTTCGGGTGGCGCAGAGCCCGCCAATCTTAATGGTGGTTGATTCAGGAAAATTCTAAATTTGTCTGCCTTCAATCCCACGGCAGGTTGGCCGGATGAAGACAGATAAAAAAAGGATTGCTGTCACCGACGCACAAACACGGTTGTTGTCATTCGTGTCAGCCTTTTGTTTTCACGTGATCTTCGTGGTAAAAGTCCACCTGTCGCTCTTCAGTGGGAAACATAAAAGGCATGCCGCATCAAGTACATGAACGAAACGTTTTCCACGAATAACCGTGCGGTAAAAAAAGTGCAAAGAAAACATACATGTTAAACCAACAATACGCTTTCCCTATTTTTTTTTGCCCACCTAGTGGTGCGTGTCGGCTTTTCGAAAGATATGTTTTCCTTTGCATGTAAGGGATATTTTTTAAATATCGATTGTTGTACCAGTAACCAACCCATTGATAGTGTTCCTGAATCTGACTTTACGCCAGTAGCGTTACGGCGAAATTGGTCCCTTTGGCGAACGATACGTCCAACCGTTTACGATCCGAGCCATCCATCGGCGCTGCTTCACCACGGGTAAAACCACGTAACTAATTTATCAAATTATTTAATACCGTTCGATCGACCGAACGCCGACCCTTCGGCGAAGGCACCGAGCCTGAGTGCTTCGTGGTATTTGTTACAGCTTGGTCTCGTTCAAGGATCGTACCATGCGCATGGTCCAGCGTTTTGGAGCTCCGAATATTGAATCCAACCACGATGGGCCTTGGTTGCCAGCGTCCATCATGGGTTTCGGGAGTTGTTTTCGGAACCTTCAGCAGGGGGCGCGCACTGGTAGGCGAGCCTTGAAAGGCGACTCCCGGGCTCGACTCGGCACCATTTTATAATTGATGGTTGCCGAGCGTCCCGAGCGTCCATCGGCTCGGTTCGATGCCGAGTGACTGCACCTAAACTAATTTCGCTTCCAATCAAATCCTACGGTTTTGCGGGCAGCAGATTCGATGAAGCTTTTTTTTTTTAAATGTCCTTTTTACCCCAACCAGGAATCCATGGAGGTTTTTGGCGTGGACATCCCATTTTCATTGGACCCTCTTGCCCCGGTGCCCTAGTGCAGATGACGTTGTTGGTACCCATTGCTGCGAGGCGATTTACTTGGTGACCACACATTTTCTGCCCGTAAGCCAAACTCGTGGCATTTTAAGCCGCACGTTGAATGAGTTTCTGGCAAATGCGGGGGATGTAAACGGCGACGCGTTTTTTTTCCCGGGGGGAGGTACCGCTCGGTTCAGGTGAGAAACGATAAATTTCCGGCTAATCTTCGGTGGGATTTAGTAAGGAAAATAAGAATTATGCAGGTTGCTTTCCACGCGCGCAAACAGGGGGATAAGAGTGGTTTGTAGAGATTGTTTTTTTGTTTTTTTTGCGTAGAAGCTACGATCGATAATGGCTATGATTGGTGGTAGGATGTTTTCCTCTTCTAAGGTGTATCTAAGATTTCCATTCACTGCCGGCTGGGGGTAGACCTGGTGAATAAATGTTGGGGCCGAAAGCGGATAACGTGAAATTCAATTAAATGGGGTGATGGAAATTTTTCTGGTTTATGAGATTCGCACTATATTCTTGCCAATATAATGCGCCTTCCAAGGATTGGTTTGGGGGAACAAAATTCATGGTATTGATGGAACGTAAGGATAAAAGAACATTCTAAATCTTTGTGGGTTAACCGATTGTATTAGCATGGCTTAGATACTTTATGAGTCAATATTCTAAATGATTTTAAAAAGAGGTGGAAAGCGCGTTCATGCTCTCTTCACGTTTGAAAACGGTTTGTAAAGAATAAATTGCAGAATATGTACGCTTGTGCGTCATAACCATTTCCTACGATGCTTTCTTAACCATCATGCTTGCATATAAAATGTCCATTATACCTTCACCTCTGTTCCCATTGTCTTCCAGAGATCTGGAGATTATATTAATATTCAAAATATGCAAAGTATCGAGCAGCAGAATGGTAACAATGGTTTGCTGCGATGCCGAAATTAATGCATTCCTATCGCTCTCAACACACGGGCACGCATGCATAACTAATGGCTGGTAGGAAAAGCAAATTAACCTCGAGCGGTAAACTTGGATGTATTTCAGCAATGCAACATTTGCATGATTCATTCCGTGCAGCTGGTTGCCGCTTAACACATGATTAACTCTCCAGCCATTTGGCCGCTGGCTTCCAGACTTCGTGACTCCGTGGGCCTAATTAATCCTGAATGGAAATTTTCCGTCGTTTCATCGAGATTCAGAGCTGTCCTTGATATGTGAGCTTTGCCTTGTTGGTAAACTGTTTAGCAGGCATATGGAATTTTTAAAATTAACTTAATTCATGTCATAGAAAGATTGCCCTATTATCATTTGTGGATGATATTACAACGTAGAAGACTCGTAGTAAATTTCTGAATTGCATTGCTTCTCGACACATAGAGTTAGGCCAACAATTGGTACATTAATTTTTTCATAATTCAAAGTTTTCACTCGTAGCCTACAGATTCCAGATGTTGACTCAACAGTCACTGTTCTCATCTTCATCTCAATATCTGTTCTTATGTTATCAATATTTTTAAATCAATCATTCTATTTCTTTGAACAGTGTATGAGTCGGTTTCGTCAACGCATTTGTTTACTCATTGCTGCAATGTCAAAGTTTTATGTATCACTGGTTTGAATTGCAATCTTGCTACAACTCGTGCGTTCAGGCGCCTGAGGTGTGCTATAATTTTCGTTCCTGTTTTCAATGTAGCCGTCCAAAGGAAACGTGACAAAAATATTCGAGCAGATATTCGACAATTTCGCTCACCGAAACAGATTGATGTGAATTAATTTTTCATCGAACAGAACCCGTGCGGACGAGAACAATCGGACGCTTGGTAGACCGGTCGGTTTGGTTGCTGGACTTTGCATGCGCCCAAATTTTCCCTCACGCCACCGCACGCGCAAGGTTATCAAAAGAATCGATTTTTTTCCTTTTTGTGCACAAGTTTGCACGACTGCAATCCCAGCTGGCACCCAGCGTCGCCCAGCCTTCCTTTTGATTTGGACCGTGTTTTATCATAGATTGATTAAAATGCAATAAATCTTTAATTGAGTTGAGTGTTTTAATTAAAATGTGGAATTAAATTTCCTCACGCTTCCGCGAAAAAGCGGAGCCCGCGTGGTAATTGCTCGCCTATCCGGGCCGGGCTCGGGATTCAATCGAATCGGATTGATGAGTATCGGAGCGATTGTTAATGAGCCTGCCGAAGAAGCCGTAGAAGGATCAGAACGAAGGCCGCATGCAAATTCCGGGCGGTGTTCTCGGTTTGCCCACGAATACTGCGGGAATGTTGTCAGTTCGATGTGTTTTTGTTGTGTTTTCCTTTTATTATCAACATTCTTCATTTCGTCCCACGCCTCACAGTTTGATTGAGTTCATGCGTTGTGTGCCGGTTAATTTTACATACGTTGCTGATCCTCGCTTTCCACAGAGTAAATATATTCAATTTATATTATAAAGATAATTGTTTGATACTTTCGGAGCCAAGCGGGTATTTTTTCATACCTGACAGAAGCACGAGTTTTCCGGCACAGCACCAATCAATAAAATTAATATGCTACATTTTGAGAAGGTACGTAGGATACTTCCTAGGAAAATTGGATAATGTGGTTATGGTTTCTATCAACAAGTCATTTATTTAAACACTATGTTTATTCCTACACGTGATTTTGTTTGAGCTAAAGTTATTGGTTGATGAAATGGCCATTCAATTTAAATTTTGATTTTGAAATGCGTATGCCAACTTGAAGAAGGTTTCAAGAAAAAAAAAGATAAACTGTTATGCAGCGTGGAGTTGATTGTCATCAACGTGTTGCGCACAAGATTTTTGTAGTCAACATGGTTTCACCGTTCAAAAATATCGTCAGTCTTTTTGCATCTTTCAGCGTCATTACATGATCAATTTGATTTGTCTCTATTCAATTGGATGGCCATCAGTTTTATGAGAACCATTCATACCATGATTTACGCCGTGGAGTGCTTTTCTGGAGCATTTGTCCTGTTGGAGCATTTTGCTTTGAGCATTCTTTCGCTGCCAATGTGTCACTCGGCCATAAATACTCCCGCTGAAGTGTCAATTGGCGGCACATGACTGATCGGCGGAGCACGTAGCGGATATAAATCATGCACCTCATACGGGGTGATTGGCCATGTCGGTTGAATGTGGTACAGTTGGTCAGTTTTGGGACGAGAGGCTGCGACGTGCACGGTTCAGCTTAAACGATCGAATAATGGCCGTTAGCCGTTGGGAAAAGTGTGCCCACACCTCACGGTGCGTTCCAGGTTTGCTGCCTCGACAGGCCGATCGGTGGCCAGGTTCGGTTGAAAGGCGTCGGCATTTTCGCGCTGGGCGTGACCTTTAGGAGAATAAATTGTACTCTCGCCGGCGGCGAACCACGGACGTCGCTGGGCGTCGTGCGAAGTGAAGTGGTTTCCGGTTTCCGTGCAAATAAATTCCGGCTTAATTGCCAATAAAACGTCTATTAATTACCAAACGAATGCTCACATGTACACGCTTTCGCTTGGATTGAGCCAGCCGCGGGAAAGGCACGGTGTCGTAAAGAAACGTTTTTTTTTTTCAACCAGCACCACGTGATCGTAGGATGGTTTTCGTTAACGAGACATTTAGTCGTCTGGCTGGAGGCATCACGTTGCATCACCTTCCACTTCCTCTCCAAAAGTTTCGCCTTCGCAACTGGCCTGCTGTTCCCCGGCCCTATGAAAGCTTTCCTCGAGGGTTCACGGTTGGCCCGAACTTCCCCTCGAGAATTAGGTAGGCTCGCTCGCTGTGGGTTGCGACGCTTGAAAACGATGTGTGTAAATCATGCCGATGCTTCAGGGCCCCGAGTTTCCCGATTGTTCGCGTTTCCAGGCCCTGGAGGGTGAAGGCAGTAGCATGCCTCTAATAAAGATGTTTTATAAATTCCATTAAAAGGCTCGCAAATTGGCTCGATCGAGTCGGCGGAGCGTCGAAACTCTAACCACGAATGGAATTTTAAAGGGCGCACCAGGGGTGCGTTTCGAACCATTTCCCCCTCCGGCACGTCGACGGAAGACAAAGGAAACACGGCTGAAAGGAAACGAGCATGATTGTGGATTGAGATACGTGATTATGGAAATTGGTGCAGAATCCAGTCTTCAGCTACCGCACAGGTTGTTTGCTTGTTGAATGGAAATGGTTCGACGAAATGAAGCGAGCGGCTGAGGGATCGGAATGGCAATGGACGGCAAGGGTGAAACATTTTGAAACACCGAATTTCGAAAAACCCTTTTGAAGCAAATAACCCTCAATGTACCTACCTCCTCCTCCCTTCAACACCGATTGTTAAAGGGCATTGTGGTAGAAAACTTTTAATTACTCCGCTTGTTGGTATGAGACGCTGCAGCAGAGAGAACAAAATAAACCCTTACCGTGAGTCGGTTTCGCTATCGATTGGTGACGAATGCGAGGATTTCCTTCTCTTCCTCTGGAATCGGGATGCCTCTGCGGAAGTGCCTCGTAAGTTTTCCACCTTAGGCCATACTCGCGAGTGGCTGAATGGTTTTGAAGAGCACCGACACTGGCACGATCTCTTCAGATGGCGCAGCTCATTCAATCGCACCTCGATCGAGCGAACGGAACCGCGGTTTACCAAATATCGTGAGGTGCTTTCAGCACCAGTAAACTTGCTAATTAAGATGAAATTCTTACGTGTGCCATTCGCGCTGGGAGCTTCGGAGGAGTGACGTCTACATCACACGCACCATGATACCGCGGGACTCGTTGGCTGTCCGATGAGGAGCGTGCTATAGCTCAATTTTCTTGCTTCCAAATCGTTGCGTGAATACCCGACGGAATCGAACTTTGATTCGCAGCCGCCGTAGCCGGTCGATAGTTGAAAGTTGAACAGAACACCTAAGCATAAACGTGCGGTTTAGTTTGCAAACGACGGTTAGGTGGGAGAGGGGCTGAAAATGGCAAAATGTTTCCACTTTAATAAGGCATACCGAAGTGCTGGATGACGTTCCCCAGCTTTAATTGCGTTTTAATGGAAACAAATCGAGTGTTATATTGTTAAAAACATTGTGTGATCAGGAGGAAATTGCAGAATAGTTCAATTGCATTTACATTTAAACAATGCCTTAGATCATTTAACAGCAAAGTTCCGGGCCGCAAACAACGAGTTTCCAGCTTTGTTGGAAATTGTAGATGATTAGTATTAGTTCGAAATTTTATTAGCTGTTACCATTTTTTTTTGTTATTAGCTGTAAAACTGTAAATGTAACTCGTGATAGACAATAATTTCCACGATAATTTTAATTCAGACTTTCATTCATTGAGTGTCAAATTGTATCCAGACTTTCCCCTTGATCGGTGAGTTTTTCTTTTCTTTCCCCAACTGCCATTAATTAGTCTGTGAGCCATCCCCCTTTGTCGTTTGAAGTCCTTTGAGGACCTTTGTTTTCTGTAACTATAACGGTTTTAATGGAATATAATTGAAATTAATCATCAAGTAATTTATCTTGATTCTTCTGCTCGTACTTCTGAACCCTTCTGGTGTGAAAGTTTTCCTACGGTCAACTAACGGCGCGGGTTGCATACTTCGGAACCGTACGACCGTCGCGGGAATCCAGTTCCTTCCAACCTAAACCACTCCCCTGTTGCTTGAAGATTGTGTTTCTTTGAAGATCCTAGTGAAAGCTTGAAGTCGCTTACGCTAAATCTAGAAAGCTACTCAGGAATTACTAATGTTGACGGCTATCGGGCAAACCGTGATCGAGGGTCGTTTGTTTCGCACCAAGTAAACGTGAAGTACAGGCCCGTGTACAAGGACAAGTTCGGAACGGTTCAGACGCTTCAAAGGTTTTTCTTTAATTTAATAAATCTAATTCCTTGGAGTGCGTAGCTCGGTGGATGTTAAACGGACCTCTCGACGGCAATTTTCAATGGAGCTTTGGCGGGGCGAGCAGTTCAAACCGAACACCTCAAGTGTGAGCCACCATTTTGCACTAATCAAGTGGTCCAATTCAAAAGCGAACCGTTTTCAGACAATGGATTCCCTCTTTCGGTGAGCTGGTGGACCACACTATTGCCATCAGTAGCGAGCAATCAACCGATAACGTAATCGTATGCGGTGATCGTTTGCTAATCAAACGCTCGTGCAAACGAGCCGACTTCATTCGAGCAATGCTGGGGAAATGTAATACCACTTAACAGTAGCCGCTGCGTAAGTTTGCTGTGGTGTATGAGGGGGATTGAGGGGGAGGGGATTGGCACTAACGAATCCCGAACAGTTGTTAACCCTTACAGTATGATCGAAGTTTACAGATACGGTAGAACAAAGGCTCTTCCAGCAGAGCGTAATCCGGCTGGAGGTAAAATAATACGGAAAGCCTTAACTTATGAGTTCTTTCGTGCAAATCGGGACTATAAGGCTCGTTATCACTCGAAAAGGAGCGGATTGGTTCGCACGAATGGAAAATGTTTGAGGTTTTAACTTCAACGTGTTCTGACTGAGCGTCTGTTGGAAAGTATAAGCGATTGATTTAATGTCTAGCCTAGCCTAGCATGAGCCTTGGTCATAATTCATCAAGAGATAGTATGCTCATCAGAATAGTTTGTTGTGAGTAAGAAATGTGATACATGTTCCCCACAATAGACAATCGAGCTACTCTTGGATTAGTAAGCCCAAGGTTTCAGTTTTCGTAATTTCTAGTTTACGGTTTGGAATTATTATCCTGCTTCGAAAAAAACTCATACTGGGCAAACATCAAAGTATGTATGCAAAACGAAACTATTAATATTGGAATACTTTTTGACACAACGTGAAATCAGTTTAAGAAATCGATGTAACTCAAGATTGTTTTCTTTTTATGCCAAAAGTTAATATTTCTACTATACGCGGATGCATGGATACCTAAATGAATATTTTTAATTGCAATTTTAATACTTGAAATCAATCCCGTTCTTGAAAAGCCAACAGAAACCCGAGAAAAAATGTTGTGTGAGGTGACCAACAACGGAAGTCTCCATCTAGATTGGATCCTAAAAAAAATCCTGCAACAAAGTTGAAAACTTCATCTGGGAATGAAACTTCACCGCCCCTTTATCACGGAAGGTGTGAAGCGCTTTTTTCATTCTTGTGATCCTCCGGCAAGATGCACAATTTACACCTTGTTGTTCCTATGAGCTCGCTGTTGATCCCTAGGATGTAGCTGAAAGGAAGACTCGGTCTCCGCGAGTGGGAGAGTTTGGTGCAAACGAATCACTTTGTTATGTTTTATTTGAGTACGTTTACCTTCTCATACGTCTTCACGGGGTTGGGACCTTGCGATACGGCATTGTTCGTTAGGCAACGGCGTGTGCAATTCGCTATCCCCAGCCCTGCCAA
Organism: Anopheles atroparvus; assembly: GCA_914969975.1. Lineage (NCBI taxonomy): Eukaryota > Metazoa > Arthropoda > Insecta > Diptera > Culicidae > Anopheles > Anopheles atroparvus. The sequence goes on from CAJZCY010000003.1 coordinate 23,830,143, forward strand.
CAGGTCAACGTGCGGGAGACGAGGGTCCCAACGGAATGAAAAGGATCCTGCAGGATGGACACCGGGAACGTGTACGCGGTAGAAAGCGTGACTTCTGCAATCAACCAAATTAAATTGTACAAACTTCACCCCGGCAGCACGTTTGTCCATTGAACCTGTTACGGCATACCTTTTCTGTGACGAGGGCCGGAATGCTATGAACGGGTTCCTGGTAACCACAAGTACAACACCGCACGACACGAATTGAAGCGCACGTCTGTCGAGGTGAAATAACGAAACGGGGCACTACCCGGGCCCGATGCTTGCGTATCCGTGCTAGATTCTTGGAAGTACTGGATAGGTACTTGTTCACGTTGACATAACCTTGGAGAGGTCTCTCGAGACGCATGGTAACTTTTTTCGAGAACTCAGCACTCAGGGAAGGGCTTGAATTGAAACTCTCTGACAACTTTTGTACAAGTCCGTAACGTCAGTGCAGATGGCCAGTAGGATGTAATACGGGTATTTTTCTCGGTACTGGTACTGTGATTAGAGTAGAGACGATACTTCACTACGGCTGCAGGGTGGTGGTTCTTATTTTGTCTATAATATACAGTATATATGCAGTTATCAAATACGTGAAAGAGTTAAAAGATTTATTTCCCAGCTATGATTTTTCGAGCGAGAGTATTGTATTTTATTTCAAAGGCAAAAACTACTTATACATCTTTTACGTGATACAAAGATCAGGCATTGCTTTACGTGTCAGAATAAATAATTTGCATGGAAGGTAATAATCGCTAAAGTCTTCCTGCTCATTTCAGTTTTGGTGACATGAAGATAAAACCTCTTTCACAAAACACCTTCCGTTCACCTTCCTGAAGTGAACGCACATTTTCGAGACGAATTCGCAGAAGTGTAATCAATCTTTCCACATGGTCACCTTGTGCTCTACGGAAAAGTACGATGGGCTCTCTCTCCATTTGCCGCTACTTTTCCATTATTATTGATCCGCTTTTGGGGGGCTTTTTTGGGCGAAACGGCGCTTATTACGCTGCCATCGAAGCGTAACTTAAAGTAGTCCGTTCGCGAAGAGAGAGAGAGAAAAAAAAAAGAATCTTTTCGTCTAGCCAGCGTTCCAGTGTCTTGGGGTATTAAAATTCAATAATATAAATCTCTGAACGACCGAGTGCTACCGTGACGGTTACGGGGAAGATGTTGAGCAAATGCCTGAACCGCTTCGCTGCCATCTTGAATACCCTAATTTTCCAGCGTCTAGCGCCATTTTGAAGCGCGTCGACACGCGGCGTACGGCTGACCGCAGATTCCTAGAATGTTTTGAACATATTTTCCATTTTTTGTGTTTCGGTACAAAAGCAGACGGTTCAACACAAAAAAAAGAACCCCGGTTTGGCATCAAAGCGGGGAAAATCGGCACCGATCGAGGAGGGCAGGCAGTAGAGCGAACGCATTAACGAGCCTATCAATCACCTTGTCGAAAGTGAAAGTTATTGATGTGCAATGGCACGTGGTGTTTAATGATGGACGCTTCACGGTTACACTTGGTCGAAGTAGCATGAGTTGTGTGCTTCCTGATTTGATGTGAGATTTCTTTGGTGTGCTGCAGCTACTCAAGGAGCGCCTAAAGCTTCTTTAATTAATGGCGGAAATCGGTTTTCTGAATGTACACTTACTTGTTTCATAACGGTACTTTATGTGTATTCAATTTACGTCGCTTTTACCACCTGCTCAACTCAACTGCTCGTGTGTTGTTCAATTTAATTCAAATGGAAAACCTTGTTCTCTGAGAGTGAATATTTTGAACGCTGAGTTAAGCTTCCCTTTGCTGCTTCATCGTGACAAACTAGTTGCAAGTTTGCAAGTGCTCGAGCGAAATTAATTTCCAGCCAGCTTCTCTCCGGCGCTTGCATCATCGAGTCGGGAGAATAACAACTTCAGCCGGCACGCTTAAACTCATTTCAATAAATGCCTAATGAAGTGAAACAATCTCGTAAATCACCTTATTTTTACTGAGTGAACGCCGTTCGGTTGCGAGCAAAGAACGAAAACGGAAAGGAATCCTGAAGTGTTCAATCGTTGCAGATGGAGGGTTTGCTGGCATTCGGTGCACCATTTTCTTGCCTCTTCCACCGCTCGGATGCCTTGGAAAGGATGAGGTTGGTTGATCCATTGAAGCGAACACCGCTTTCGAAGTGGTGTGCAAGCGTTTTCCTCTTCCCTCGCTGCCAAGACACTTGAAGAAAACGGTGACTTTTTGTTTGGTTTGCTGCTTTTTCCCCACGCAATCCGATTCGGATACCCATTAAAGAACATTTGTGCCTTGTCCTTGGGATGAACATCGGAGCGCTCTTGCCTTTTCCGCCAGTGTACGTTTCGAGCGGTTCCGGCCAGCTGGCCGGTTCCGGCACAAGGTGTTGCCCTCTTTCCTGCGTCCGTTCGGCAGCGAAACGAAAGGCAAAACAAACCCGGTCTCGCAGCGATGCTATAATTGATTATTGATTTTAGCGAACACTCTGTGACTCTGCTGATGCGAAGGTTTTTCCGCAACTGTGGCGCGCTCAGGCAGCGGCTCCTTGGCCAACTTTTTGCGTACCGTTAGCTGTTTTGTTTAGTGCCAACTTACTGGCCGGCATTTTTGTCGAAACGCCGCCGCTGAGCCGAAGCTTTGTTGTCGATATTGCGAATTTCTTCGCCCAAACAATACCTTACCGTGCACCGGAGGGGAAGGATCGCGACGGGTGTGCTGTATCAGCGAATGGGAAAAATCTGTACCACGGCCCCACGGGGAAAACTTTCCGCTGGGTGTCATTTAGCAACTTAATAACTACTGTTCGGGAGCGAGTTTCGAGTTTGGTTAAGTTGTTATCGCGACTTGGGGCGTGGAGGAAGTTTTCCGTGCACTGGGTTGTTCCGGTTCGCAGCCAAGATTTCCCTACGCCGCAACGATGGTGGCGACTGGTGCTATTTTATGGGCAACGCAATAATTTTCAGGATTGGCGTTTGCCTTAAGTAAAGCTGCCTTATCCGGGCGTTGCCAGCGTTGTTAGCGCTTTATTGTGTAAATCCTGCGACGCTTCGAGTGGGTGGCGAGATGGCTGGCGAGACCAGAGAAAAGTCGCGCAAGTTACCCGAGGTTCATCCAATTATAATGGATTGCATTTTGCTTTTTTAGCTGTCAATTTCTTTTTTTCCATCTCAGTTTCGCTTACCTCCCAATATGCAGCATGCTTCTTGACCTATAATGGGTTCCTCCCTGTTTCAAAAATGCAGAGCAGCAAAGATCCTTTTCCGCCATTCTAGTGATGGCGAGTTTAAATATAATTCTTTCAAGTTCGAAGTTGCACGTCCTAAAGTTCACCTCCATAGAGCGTCTAGGTGTTTTGAACTGGAATCTATGTAATAAGATAAATTTATCACAATCAATTGGAGCTAGAGAAAGCGCGCCAGTAATCGGATGCAAAGGTGTCGTTTGCATGCACCGTCGGGAGGACCGTCTACGATCTTTTATTGAAAGGCAAAAAAAAAAAACGAGAACGCTCAAACTTGCTCGCTTGTGAAAAGACGCCACCACCACACGGATGGTGAAAGAAATAAGACGCTGAGAATGTGGATCGGCAAAACTTTGAAAGCGTTCGTCTGCTGCTGCCTGGTATATGATCCTGCCCTGAGGAATATCATTTGAAGTGTGGGCCCATTTTCTTACCACGCTCATTTGTCTTCCTTTTGCAATCACCGCCAGGTACCTTAAACGAACTGGAAAAGTTTATTTCTGGTGGAAAAATTGAATTTCCTTTCAAATGGAATCGTTCCCTCGAAGAACGAATTGAGAGTGCTTGGCCCAGCAGGCGTCAAAAATCCTGTTCCAGAAAGCGTAGCATTACTTTATTGCGAGAAAGGGTGCCCTTTCCCACCCGGTCGCGGATCATATCGTCTCGATAACCGATAAATAAGAATCAATGGTTCCGATACCCGACGGTATGCTCATCGCGCGTGTAAACAGACAGACGGAAGCGAGCAGGAATTAGATTACAAATTCAAATACAAACCCGAACAATTCCCGCACGTGGCGCACCGGGCCACCGTTCGGTTGGTCGGCAAACAGGAAAGACAAACTTTTTCCCGGAAGCACACTACCTAACAAAAGCACAGCCCGGGACGGCTGGCGGATGGACCGGGGGATGTCGCGGGAGGAATTACACCTTTTGCTGCAGGAGTTTTCTCCGGCCGGAGAAGGGGGAACTGGTAGATAAACAACAAAACTGAAAAGCCATTTACAGACCTATTATGAATTCTACATGAGGTTATACACAATTTCATATATCTTTAACGGTGCCATACATTGCAATAACCTGTCGGTTTCCACCGTCGGCACAAGGGTAGACGAGAAAGGAACGAGTCCCACCCCACCGTTCGCACATTGCGGTGGATGCGGTGGTCGATGGAAGCAGAGGAAGGGAAGGATGCTGTTTTTGTAGGAGCTCTCTACGAGAAGCATTCGTCCTGCATGCGCCACTGGAAGTTCTACAGCCCGCCTTTACAATAGTGGTTACGATTATCTTCTTTTGAGGAGTCTATTGGGGGCAGGGCAGGGTTCGGGAGAAGGGAAAAGGGTTTTTCCCAGGACCGCGGAGAGTACAGAAGGGTATCTTTCCTCGGAAGAGAGTGAAAGCTACTCGAACGACCCAAAGAACACTGCAGGCTGAAATGGTTGTTCAACTAGGCACGTACAACAGTTCGGAAGGTGGTCGGAAGAAAGGGAACGACTTCGACGGGGAGCTAGGTAGAGAGAGGAAAGAGGAGCGAGAGAGAGAGAGAGGAGTACGGATGAGAACGGATTGAAAGCTCCTGGGAAAGTACTGGCAAAGCACCGGGAAAGACGACCGAGAGCCGTGCACGAGTTTTGCTGAAATGATGCAACTTTTCTTGTTCTGGGTGCGGTTTTCGGGCTTCGCTCGCTGCAAAGCGCTGCCCTGGACCGGTTTCTTAAGAATGCAGCCCGCCTCCTACCGGGGCGAATGGTTGTAAAACTGGCATCCCGAAGTAGCGCTCGGGCAGCAAAAGTTTCTCCCGGTTCGGGCCGGCAAGTTTCCCTCTGGAAGTGATATGTGAACTTATACGCGCACCGTGCGATATCCTCTCTGGCATCCACGTACGAGGCATCGTCTGGCAAACTCCCGTTGAAAGCAGCTACGTGCTGTCAGTTTACGGCGTGCGGGAAAACCCCCTTCTTGGTATGTTTTTACATTTTAAGCCACGCTAATGTGTGTTGTGGTACTAATTTCTTCTGGCAAAATGGCATTAAAATTTGGATACGGACAAGATCGGCTATCGAACGTTGGGGCATGTTTAAGTAGCTGGGAGCGACGGCCCTGACGGGGGTGCGTTTTAAATTTTGAAAGGCAATTATAACGTAAACAAAGGCCCAAAGTTTTCGGCGCACCGCATCGGGAATCTTGCCAGAGTGGGGAAAGCATTTTTCCACAAAAGTTCCAGAGTGCTTGCGCGCGCTGTGGAATTGTTTTCGTTCGTTTGTGAAACAAAACTGAAGGTTCGTAAACTCGTCAATAAGGATGAAAAACTTGCCCGCACGCGTGAGGTGGTACGGGTAGGAACCTTTCTATCTCAATTTAATCTTAACAATCCTCACAATGAGACATATCTCAGAAGGAAACTCAGGCCAGTCGTTATTTGGAATGCGTCGCTCGTTTTACAGCATTTGCCACCGTTGGGTGCCGAGGAGATCAGACGTCCTCGACGGATTCCACTATCCATTAAAGGGCAAAAAGTATCTCGTAAGCACTTAAACTGGGTTAACATGAAAAAAAGACGTGCCAAAGACGCACCGCTTTTAGAAAAGACCGCAATTTGTTTTCCAAAAAATTTAAATATTTTGCTGAACAAAACGAAACACATATTTCATATTGCCACATTTTCACACAGCGCAGCTGCATTTTATATTGAAGACTTTTGAAGATCTTGTGTTTATATTTATAATGCCAAGGTTCTTTGAAGTTTTCAACACAGTGCTGTTCAAAAGAATTCAATATAGAATGTAGCTGATTTTATCAGAAATGCGGGGATTGAATAAGTGGTTCGTATTGATCAGGAAAAAGTGCGACTTTTGAAGACATTTTGCGCTGTTTTCGGTAAGCTGTGCGTCTTTCGCACTCAACGGTGACGAATGCTTTCATTTGGAGGCAAAACTTTCAGATAACCAAAGAAAAAAATTATAGAAAACATGCAGAGATTGAACTAATTTTATCAAACTTTTGGTACAACGCCTTTTAAATCCTTTTTTTTCGTGATTCGGCTTTGGCACTAAACGGTGGCAAATGCTGTATTTTTTCCAACAAGCACTTCCGCACAATCAAAAACATTATTATCGTACAGCTCGATTGCAAGCTATGTGCCTCGGATGATCGGTCGATTCTGCTTCCTCAATCGATAGCACCATATCGATCGATTCACACGATCTCGGTGCTTCGCTCCAGGATTCCAGGAGCTTTTGTTTTTGCTCTGCCGATCGAAAACACATTAACGAAATCACCTCTGATTTGATTAACAGCGAAAATACGTGCACATTACAATGGAAAACATTCCAATTATCGCTCCCATATTACGCGCTCACCTGTTTTAATTTTCCCTCCTTTTCGCTTATCTGCTCGATGCAAACTCTGCAGCCCGGGGTTCAGTTTGCGTAAAGTAGTTTACGGGCCATTTTCCCGCCAAATGGCCTTAGGGGCCGTGGGCGAAGTGACCGTCGAGTGGTTGAAGCGGACGCGGAAGTGGAACGTGTGTGGTTCCGGTTCACATTTAGTCAATTTTGAAAAGAGCTTTCCATGGACTCGCATCCCTTTCCTTTCCGCTCCCTCCCATGTGCGTTGGTTATCTGGTTTGGGGGGGAACGAACTGTTTTAACGCTAGATTGAAGCACATTTGCGAAGCACAACCTCTCCAGCGAACACCAGAGGCCCACACTCAAACGCGGGCTGCGAAACGATCCCCGAAGGCTTTAAATTTAACATCGGCCAGATTTTTTGCCCTGCTCCTTTTGTTTCCCCTCTCTTTCTTTCTCTCTCTCTCACTCTTTCTTGCTCTTTCTCACTCACTCTCATCAAAGCATTCCGATACCAGGGAGGCAGGGAAACCGATGAACTACGGCTACAATAGTAATCGAGCGTGCATTTGGGCAATGAGCCAAAAAAGGATTGAATCGTGCACAGGGAAATCCGGCCTGCGCTACGCCCCGGGTTCGGCCGCAGCCGATTTTCCCGGTTTCGGGCGGGCGAGAACCGTTGTTTGACTTTATGGCTTGCTGGGAAACATATTGTTTATCATCGGAATAGTTGTTGATGGAAGTTGTGTTTGCCTTCGGAAAATGTTTGTCGATATTTATTGGAACGCCCTTTATTTGCCCGCGTCCTGGCCGCGCCGAATGTTAGGCCGAAAAATGCTAAATAAGGATTTCGATTGCTTGTGGTGCGACGCTTATTGGTAAACCGATGACAGCATGGCAAAGGGATTTTGCGTGTTTGCATTTTAAAGCAGCCCAGTGTTTATTTGCATAAGTGAATTTAATGCGTGTTGAGGGGTTTTTTTTTAAAGGTAACCACTGAACTCCTATTTGTGCCAGTAACATCGCATTGTGATGGGGTGATTTATTATCAAAAATAACATGGGTCATTTTTAAAAGTCCATCATGTGCACCTTATCCCCCTCCCTGGTTGGCTTGTCCCTGCTAAGTGACCGAGAAATACGCCCAATCGGGCGCATAACTCACTTTGCCAAACGGGGGCGGACGGGCTGGGACGGACATGTCCACCAGATCGATTTGCGACAACTTTTCAGCCAACGGTGAGTTGGAAACCCGATGCTTTCCAGTCAGATTATGCTACCAATTTTTTGCCTTTGATCGTCGGTTCGACAAGGTCCAGCCTTGCGTTGGATCTTCAAACGGTGGAAAACGGTCATCAGCTTTTGTGTGCTGGCGTTTCCCTTCGAGGGCCATCATTACCGGTAGCATAAAAGGTAAGAAGCTTTCCCGGACTCCAAAGAACTCCTCTCGAGTCCCATCCCTCAGGGAGGGAACGGAGCAAGTGGAATCCTTCTAATGCCTACGGTAGTGCACAAATACAATCATTTTTCAATCACGGAGCACATCCTTAATGTTGTTGTCATTTGGCTTAGGCAGATCCCCGGCCGAACCCGAGATGGATGAACAACTTCGGGCAAACGACGCCCTTTAGCGCTTTTCCTGACGAGCTAGGCAGGTTCATGGTGGACCTTCCGAAAAGATAGGCCAACATTTCCTCCTTCCATTGGCCGAGGTTAGTCAGGAGAGCGGAATATATTTTCCTTTCCTTGCGCTTCGGTCCACTCTGTGCTTTTATGTCCTGCACATAAAAAAAAAATCTTTTTTAAATATTCTACACCCATGAGAAACGGAAGACCCTTGCTGGCCGACAAGGGGCCTCGTTTGGAAGAAGTCAATCGGAAGCTAGACAAATCTCCAGGTCCAGTCGGCCAGCTGGCCATACGGAAAGGAAATAATAAATAACCGGTGTGTCTATTTTTCTGACAGCTTTTATAAACGACACTGGCGCAGGACAATTAACACCCGGCAGCCGGAAATCGGGCGGAGAACTTGAAGAAGGCCTAGAACGAGCGGGGTCGGGTACCGTTTGTTTTGCAGCCTTTGAAATCGGTGGCCCGTGGCTGGGCATATCTTCCGCAGGACATTTGCCAAACGGACAGTCGCATGCGGGCAAAAGTGCCGTGAATCCTAAAATTGATTGATGAGCTTCCCGACCGGCGGAGGAAAATTGATTGAAAATTGAAGGAACTACCGTACTAGTCTGCAGTCTTTTTTTGGGAGGGGTTTTTGTTTTTCGCCTCAAGATCAGGCACTCCAAGCGTCACGCCCTGGGCAGGGAAGGAACCCCGTCGGTCCGGTGCAGGAGTGTTGTTTGTTCCGGTACGACTTCCGTGCCCGTAGACGAATGGTTGCAGGTCAAAGGGCTGATATTGACAGTTCATGAGTTGTGCGTCTTGCGAGTGAGTGAGCGAGCAGACAACAACAGGATGGTGATAAATAGCTCCGATATGTAGAAACTAGTATATCGAGGTTCGACACGCCTCTGATGACTACGGTGCTCAACCCAGAAGCGACATCCGTTGATATGATGGGCACATGTTTTGATGATTTAATTGAATGAAGCGCCCCTTGATCGAATTTCATTTTGCAAGGAAGAGCCTCACACAAGAAATGGCGGTTCGGATAAGAGTTACGATACTTCTATTGTCATCAGTTGTTATAATATCATTTTGTCATGTCAAACATATTCCTGCTTAATTTACATGCTTAAACTTTTTCATACTCGTTTTGGATGATGAGTCCCACCTCCTACCCCAACATAGGTTTGAGAATGGCGTGGTTATCTATCGATATTAACGCGACATGTCAGGTCAGGTCCTAGTACGAAGTGGTGGTATTGAAGTGATACTCCTAGGAAAACACCAATGGCTCTCTTTTCCTTTCATACAACGGTAGCCACAAATATCAACAGGAAGATATCATGGAAAGATATCTCCGGAATGCGCGGCAAAAATTGCACCATCCTTTTGTGTAGCCGGTCTCTCCCTTGTCCAATGAATGGAGGGGAGTTACCACTTTCCAGGATTGGCAAGATTAGCAAACCTTATCCGTAAAAAACTGGTTACACCGAAAAAATCATCAATTTAGATTTTTAGACTTTAAGGTTCAACTTCAACACTCCTTATGCTAAACATCATCTTCGAATTCATCTTCACTCAACATTTTTGCAGTCTTATGCAGTCTTGACGGGATCGGCTCCAGTGAACGGGGAAGAAGCAGTTCTAGCTTGCTCAAAGATCGACTGTAGGCAAAATGGCGCATTAAGCTGGTGCTGTCAATAGAACCATACCATTGATCCATTGTGCCCATCATCACCGGCGCTTTTCCTTCGAGATTTGGCTCGCGTTTCGCAGGGCGTCATTTGTTATCGCCCGTACCAGCATGTATGCCTTTCGTTTATATTTTTCCTGCATCGGTCCTTCGGTCCGCTCGGAATGGATTAGGGCGAACGGAACGGTACGGAAGAAGACTATCGTCCGCGGCAATGCTCAAACAAATTAGTTTCGTTCGGTGATATTTGGTGAGCGTGGTTCGAAGGCGGGCTAGCATGTAAGTGTGTTTTTGCACGTTTATTTATTCCTACCGGGTCGAACCCCGAACCACCTAACCTCGACCGTTCAATTCCGTTTGATGTAGCGCAGCATCTCCGCGTTGCCCTAGTCTAGCGGTTTGGGGTTGCGTCATCCGCATGATCGCACGGTACGCTACCAGCAGGAGCAGCAGCACCGTCCATGTTTTATTCAACTTATACTAGCCGGAAAGCACGGCACCGAGCAGGAATATTATCAATCGTGCCCCAGCATTCTCGCATTAGCATAGCGAGCGGGCTGAAGCATGCTCACGGGAACACTCACCTGCATGGGGATGCGAAACTGTTTGTGCGCACATACGTGTATTTGCAATGAACATAATATCGTTTTCTATGCCGTGAGGCTGTGGTTCGACGAAGGCTGTGGTAGCAAAACCCGGTAGGACCCGCCGGGTTTTTTTGGATGGAATGTTGTTTGCTTCGCGGAAGATTCTCCCAGCCTTTGTCCGCCCGTCGTGCGGGAGCTTTCGCTTTTGTTTGGTTTGGTCTCCATACGCTGGCACGTGGCGCTACGGGGAAGGCGCACGAGGGGAAATATCTTTCCAAACGATATTTTTCATCAGGATCATATTGTTATGACGGCGAATATATGCCAACCTACATCGAACGGGTGGATTTATTTGAATGCAACAAAAGCAAAAAGGTTCCCATTGTGCATGAAATAGAGGTAAAGTAAAACAAAATCGAGCATGCATTTTTTTGTTTTATCCCATTTTAGATTTCTCGGCAACATACAACGCCAAACGGACATAGTTTTGAAGGGTGCATGGTAAAAAACGGTTCATAAGTTTCGGTCACCTCTGTCCTCCGCCGACTACGGCTCATTGGGAATGTTATCTTTGTCCGATCAGCTAGAGCCTAAATGAATCGGCGGCCAGCTGCGGAGAGCAAGAGGGAAGGCTGCGATTTCCTGCTAGCATGAATGGTATTCCTATCAGCGACGAATATTGCAACATGGTGAGCAAACACCGAGTCGGCGGCGTAACTAATACGGTTGGTGGGTGGAAAAATGTGCACGCACTCCCCAATTCCCCTGTGGGTTGCTCACTGGTGGTGTAGTGTGTCAAGTCAGAGGAAAAACTGTCTCGAACAAGAGCAACGAACTCGCGCGCGCGTTGGTGTTTGGTGCCGCAAATTTGGTGCATCGCAACACGACGATCGATGCACACTTTTAGACCTGACTTCGGAGGACGATAGCTACCGTTTGGTTAGAGTGATGGGTGCGAGTGGCACCCAGGGTTTGCCGGGGTGTCATATGGCCTTCCCATGCGGGAGTTCCTTTTTTGCAGTTTTGTCTACAGATCGCAGGGGCGAAAGTCAGCGAGGCGAGAAATCAAGTGAATGCGAAGAGAATCAGACACCGCATCGTGATATGCTTTTTTTTGTTTTGTTTGCGATGACCCTACGCTATGATACCGTTGGCAACGAAATTCCAGTAAGGTGTGGGGTATATTTTGTCGTAGGTATTTCACCACGTGTCGATCGATACAAATTTTCACGTATTTCTTCTCTTTGCCTTGAAATATATTATCGAAACATATTTTCACTCAACAAATTACGTATGAGTATGCTCTTTATTCATCAGGGAGTTTGGACAGTTTATTTAGCGATTGATGGAAAGGCGCAAAGATACTAATAATTTGACAACATCAAGAGTTTGTCAATTTGATAAGATGAAGCGATGAGATGATGATGATTGATGAGATTCCAATTTTTAATATTGAGTTTTCACTAAAATCCTTACATGTTACCATCTACATCTTACCGAACCGCTCGAGATTAATTTTCGTCTAACTGAGAATATTCGATGAGTAACGCAACTTTCCACAATTGAAAGAAATATGTTTGCAATATTGCTTCTCTTCGGAGTCTCTCAATCATTCCTTCAAGTTCCGCATTAGGAGCGACATGTCGAAATTGGTAGCATATTTTATTGTTGACATCGCTGGCAAAGAAAAGTAGAAAAGGATAAACACAAATATGTATAAACCGACGACTGACCGTACGTATTATGTGCTGAAATCATGCATTCGAAGCCCGGGCTGAATTCTTGTACAAGGTCCTCGAGCCGAAAAGACCACAATCCTCTGGTGCTGGCGTTCTGTTTGCTTCTGCAGACATCTATTAGTGGGCCAGTTTTGTGATTGGAATTGTCCAGGGCCGAGGGTGAAGATATTGTCCATGCCCGACCATCAACCGGACCCTCCCCGGACGGTCATCGTTGGGTGCGTCCGGCCGGGGACAGCTGACTCCGACAAAATCACACAAACACAAACCTCAGCTGCACGGCTGTCCCCTGCCTGCTGATCCTTTCCTTCGGCTAATCTAGGCCCGACGCCGAGAGACGACGCCGGTAAGTCCTACCGTCCGGGAAACCTGCCGGTGGAAGGGGGTTCGGAATAAAATTGTACTAATTCCGCCAACCGCAAGCTGTGATTGTGTGCGTTGGAGTGGGCTGTTTGTCGTCGTCGTTTGTAAATACACAGACACATTGACCGGTCGGTGGTAGTGTTTGCTGGTAGGATTTGTTTATTATGGTAATTGTTTCTGCCTGCCCCGGGTAGTAAAGAGACGGCAACCGGTGGGATGAAAATTATGGATTGTACCATCGCCTCTTTCCCCGCATTTCGTTGTGACGAAATTTCGGATTGGACGGAGCGCTACGCCCGACGATGTAGTGGCTCGTTGTTGACAACGACACCGGGTATAGACCGCAGAAGGAACACGGAGCTCAAATCGAAACCCATGTGTGGCCTAACAAATCGATGTGACGAACTGGCTCGTGATATCGGAACGATGTGGAAGAGTCCAGTTCTGGACAGTTGAGGAGGCGCCTTTTGCATAGGATTGGAAAGGATGACTTTCGTGGAAGACATGCACCGTTGTATGATAGATATAGCTGCCATTGGTGCAGCACTGCGGCTGTTCGTTAGAAAGTGGTTTGTTTGATGATTGCCCTGTTTGACAATCGATGATTGGGGGGAGTTTCACTACGAGAAAGTTCCTTTTTTTTTGTATGTAATATCTTTTTGAAATCATGCAATAAAGTTAACGTTCCATCGCTATTCGTAGGCGTGCACTTTATCAGTACTACTCACGAACTGAGTTTTTTTTTATCATTCCGGACCTAAGTTGAGCTCGGCGTAACCAAAGTTGCGCTGTGTAAACCATTCCGCGTACCAGCGTGCATTGCAACTGCCAACTTCAATCGGCTGATGGCCGGGCTGGGCGGTTTGCGTCCTCTCAGGAATCAAAAAGCAATTTATGGCTGCAACGGACGGTGCGAACCACACTACGAGACGCACCGTTGGGTTCCCGGTTCTCGACCCGGGCCACATCCGTCTGCCATTGGCACTCGCGCCGAGGGAGCCACGTGCAGGCCTCACCAAGCCGGAGCCATCGGTGAGCTGAAGCTGGACAGAAGCGAAACCGCAGAACTATTAACGGGGGGTCCTTAGCGATCTGCAACAAACCGCAAACTACGTTCTCGACTGAGGCCATCTGGGCCATCGCGATGGGGAATGGTAGTTTTTGCTGTGCGCTCGCGTGATTTCCAACCGAGCACACGAGCGCATCGTATCGGTTGTCCACGGACGCTCTTTGGTTTTTTTTGGCGCTGGAGTGTGCAGTTGCTGCCTGCCAGCAGCAGACTCGTCGCTTCCGTTGAGCGATCTCGAGGTTTTACAATTGGATTTTAGATATTGAATTAAAACGTCCACTAGCTTGCACCGACAGACTTGAACACATTCACCAATACGTTTCCGATCCTTCGTCCCGCACTCGTCTGTATCGTTATCGGAGGGCACGGAATCGGGGAGACAGATCGAAAGGAAAATGTACGAGAAAAAGAAAAAGCATGCACCGAACCGGTTCCCTCCCTTGTGGTTGGATTTTGTTAATCGAAATGCTGATGATGGGTTTTTTCGTCATCATCCACTTTCCATCTGACCTCCTCCCTCGTCTCCGGCACCAGGGCACAGTTGGGAGGCGGGTGGAGCCGGAGACCGATTTTCCTGCCGGAGTTAGTTTTTTCTTCTTTTCGCTTGCTGTTGTTATTGATCTTGGTTGCAAGTGCCTCCCGCTTTTCTTGCGTTTCGATTTCCCGTTCCCGCTAAATCGCTGCCTTCGCGTCCCTGCACCACCGACGGAAGGATTCGCTCCGGTTGACGAACTAATCTTCCGGTCTGATGAGAGAAATCCATCTGCGGCTTTGGATTTTATCAAACGCCCGCTTCGTCAACGCTCGTTTCGGGGGGTTTCCGCTGGATCCGGGGTTCGAATGGGTTTGACTTGGCAGAATGCGGGCTCATCGTTCCGCTGGCTGCACTGGATCCGTTCCGAAAAGATTCGCTGGCCATTTTTGCCGATGCTGCTGGCCTTGAGCGTACACCGGGCTGGGTTTGTGTCAATGTGGCCTTGTTTGCTGAGGTTCTGTTGACATCGCGGTTACGCCCCTTTGGTTCTGGAGGGCCGAGTTTCCGGAGCTGGCTGGTTGTGGGTGAATCAATCTCAATGCCATCTTCGCAAAAACATATGCCAAGGTACCCTTGGAACCTGTTCCGCTGTCATTGAGCAATCGGGCAATTTCTCGCTCGAGCTTTCTTCTATCGAACTGATGAGCAAAAATATATGAACCCATATTGAAACGCATCATTCCCAACGCACACACACACACACACATATTATTCTATAAATATCCAGCAAATATTCTACTGGAGGCGCCTTAAACAGTAAAAGTAATCTATTGAAATAAATATGAAGTATTTGATTGCATCGATTCCTTTTTTTTGTATCTGTAGCATCGTTGCGTTTCCCAGAGGTTTCAGGTGTGTAAATATTTACGGTTACAAATATTTATGTTCATGCTTTCGCAAACGAATCCTCCATCCTGTCAACAAATTGTTCATATTTGATCGACTGTACTTTATCAGCTCATCACACTCGGCCCACGAAGGCACTCGTAATTGATGGCGTTTCGTAAAACATGGTAGGAAGAAGCGGAACATTGCAATCAATTTTACTCCCCAATAATGGCAACACTCCAACCGGCCAGGTACTGAACGATCGGAACCTGCTCGCGGCCTGGGCCGAAGGGTTTTTGGTTGCCAATTATAGATAATTTTGGACCAATTTTCACACCATTCATTATGCATCGGTGCGCGTTCCGATGATGAATGAATGCGCGGTGGTAGTTTGCAGTGATTCGTTGTGTCGGAAAATTCCACAGAAAAACCCGGGTGGCCCTGTACGGGGAGGGGAAACGGTCGTCCACGGCTCATTACGAAAGCTAAAGGATTCGATTTACAACAAATGTGGACTGTCCTTCGTTTGCCTGTGCCCGGCATAAAGATCAAAATAACATTTTGCTCGTTTTCTGCTGAGGAACGACATTTTTTCTACGACGATTCCCTGCCATTTGGGATGAATTTACTCTGTTGATTGTATTATCTACTTTCATACATTGACTCAAAAGATTATTTAAAAAATCAATTGTTTCAAACTGTTTAATTTAAAATCAGTTGTTTTGCACGTGCAGTGGGATGAAATGTAATATTTTTAAATTGTTCTGACTAAGTGCGACCATCCTGAATCATGCTTAAGCAGAATGATTACTTTCCCCGAGGGATCTCTTCGAGAGTGGACTTGTCAGCAGTTTTCGAATAAAGCCCATGCTTGAACAAAACGAGAATGAAAAGGGAAAACTTTTTAATGATGCCCTGTGGCAATACTGCTCACCCTGATGGGTAGCAACGGTTGGCTGGTGCAAACATGAGATCAACTCATTTCGCGTTCCTTAAGACGGGTTAAATTGACTGATGCTGGCGTGCTTCTTGGGTATGATTATTTGAAATTCAAAATTCACTTCTTGGAGGAAATAATAGATTCTACCATGTAAGAAATGAGTTTTATTAGTCTTGTTGAAATAAACTCCAACAAAAACCAACAAAAATTTACCTTTAAATGGTAATTGAAAGACCTTCTCATTAGCCAGCGATTGTTTTGCGTTTGAAATTAATATCGGACGCGAAGCGAAGCGAGTGAGCGAATCGGCGGAGTGTTTGCATCACAGTCGAGAAAATTGGGAACATTTTCAATTATCTTTTAATTTAATATTTTACCATCCTCTACCGGCACGGTACCATGCATGCACAGTGGCCAGCGTAGCAGATTCCGCCCTCTAGCCGCCCCAGTCTGCTTGCTCCATTTCGGGAGTGAAAATCGAGCGTCCGGGATGTTACCGAACCACCACAGGGAGCCTGGCCTTCCCGAATTGGGCAAAAATCATCGAAACGGACGTCCTCCGCTCGATGGTGGGTGGTCAGGCAAATCGCGGACGAGCGCTCCATTAGTGCGCTCCCATGCTTATGGTACGGTGGCGGCTCGAGAATGGATCGGCAAACGTGATGATGGAGCACCACATTTCCAATAGCGCTCGCGACACGTTTCGATATTAGCAAAAAAAAAAAAACACAAAATGAAAACCGGGATGCTGTCGGGCAAATAAAAGTTTCCCACATTCCATTTCGGCAAACGACCGGTGGACGGGTGAGCCGAGGCGAAACGGATAGCGTGCGAGATTCTGGTTTTTCTTAACCCTTCCCCTCTCGCCTGCCCTGTCCGTCAGGACTCGACGTCACCAGCGCGAAAAAAGTTTTTATAAAAGCAACCCACCGCGCGTCTACAATCGCGATCCCGTTTGAACCAATTAAAACGTGTCGACCCTGTCCGGGTTTTTTGTTTGCCCGCCGTGGCAACGTGGATCGGCCTGGAAGTGGCGTGAATTGCTGTGTTGCAGCTCGTTCTCGTTCTGCTACGGTTGTATGCTTCCGAGCTGCCATCGTCATCGTCATGCGGGGATCATCGGTGCCAGAATGGCACCATTGCCAAGGTAGCCTCGAAGTGATGCGCGTTGCGATGCGACCGGCCCTGCCCATCGCGGGCGGAGGACGCGCAGACAGAAAATGGTTTTACAAATTGGATGCCGGACGTTGACGACGCTAATACGGTGCAAGATAGCGCTTAGATGGGTCGCTTAAAACAAATTGCATTCGAGTAGCGAGACGCTGCGAAAATCATGCACCTAGGAAGGTTGTGTAGAAGGGTCAGCGAGGAGAGTGGAGGCGAAACTATTTCGTTTCGGTGTTTTGCACTGGAAAGGGAAACCGTATCGCCGTATATTGTTACCAACTACAGTCGGAAAATGGACATATTGTAGTGATGGTGATGAACATGGCACCTCTACGAGAACAGTATGGATGAAATGGAACATAATTTTAAGTAAAACGTCGTCAGCTTGATTTACCGATAGAGCCGACTGTTCCAAAAACCTGCATGAAGTCTGTCCATAAAAGCCTTAGAAATTAGTAGCAAAACAATTTAACTTTAAAATAAAAATAGCTTACTCTTACATATAAGCGTTTGTCACTGAGTGATTTGTTTCCAAAAGTTTGAACACGGTCCTCGGTGTTTGTTGTTTAGGATGTTTTAGAGAAATGTAAAATACGAAAACACTCTGGGTATTTGAGTGATGCTGGTTTCAATCTTAATCGTATGTCAGCCATTCGACGCAAAGAAGAAGGTTCCCGGCATTGAGAGGTTCGACGAAAGTGTCTTGATGGCTGTTGGTTACGAAGAAGAGTGTCGACCGTAAGAAAATGGCCTTTGACCCTACTGGCAGATCAGCTCTTTTTCTGGAAAGGTCTGTTCCAGCGCTCCTTGGAAGCAAAAGAAATCGTGAAACACACTGATCGACCCTTTGCCCTCCGTTGTCTCATTGATTCTCTACCGGTTCGAACTCTCGTCTCGAGACTTCTTCCTTTCCGGGTAACGCTGCCGAGCCTAACGAGAAACCTTGACAGAAACTGAAACGGGAATATATTTATTGGCAAATAAAAGTCCCATCCAGGGCACCAAATGGACCGAACGGTGCGAGCATGGATCGACAGGCCTAGGTCTTGTAGCAGACGGTGTCTATGTTTCCCCCCATCGAGGTCCGGCACCATGAAGTTTGATTTGACTTCTCGTCTTCTCGTTTAGCACAACCGACGCACAGACAGGGTTGTGATATGAAGCGGGGCTTTGGTCAAATCGCTGTTTACTCCCAGGGCTCCCGGTGGCAGGGAAAGTCCTACGCATCGAGGACGACTGCCGGTGCGTCGCAAAGGCGACAGCATTGGAGCGAGGACAGAACGAGTTTTCCAAACGAGTAAAATCCTACAGGACGCAGGCGATAAACCCGAATAATGCACCATTTTGGATAGTTCTCCGACGACCCCGTCCGGCCGGGTTCCATTAGGCTGAAATGAAGGGTAGAGGCGATCGAATGGGGTCCCACCGGACGGGTATCGGTTGTGAAATTGCGGCAAAATTTGTTTAGTTTGCGCCAAATGAATCCGGGGATATCCATCGAGCTTCGAGTTTACTTTTAGCCTACGGTTCAATGGGTTCCATTTTTCGATTGTTACGATGGGTGGCATGGCACAATAGACTCAGACAAAAAGTTAGCAAATGTGTCTCCCAAGCGTAAGCATAGGCGCAGCCCACTGGCCAACGTCGTTGCCGCTAGAAAGCAGATGCAATGTAAACTGTTAACCACACCTTAGCACGGCGATGTTCATGATTGAGAAGAAAAAAACAACCTAAAAGTTTTTGCTAAATGAATTTTCTTCTTCAACCTTACTCTGTATTTTTAGCTGTTTTTCTATCATGCTGTCAATTTAGTTTATTTTATGTCAGTATGAGGTAGAGTCTGTAATGTTTAACGGCACGATGAATTATTAATACTGTAAAAAGTTGGACATGTTAATGCCAAGTTCTATTGTAATGAGCACAACCTAATGGTCATATAAGGGATTTCGTGTATTAAAAAACCATTCCCTGGTTGAAACGATCATGCACAATAATTTTCAAGTGTTAATGGACTACAATTCCGGCACAGAAATGCTTTTCGCAATGCTTTTATATCAAGGTTCTATACAGCTATGAACATAAAAGAGAAGGTTACAAAATTTAAACATATCCATTCTTTACAGACGGATTTTGGCCCTACCTTGCAATCGTTCCGTGAATACATTCTGCGTTAGCTAGAAATTCTGAACTTGTTCCACTATTGTGGAAGATGGTAAGAGGTTTTAGCTCGAAATCAATTTTTTTTTTGCAAGTATTTTAGCAAGTGGATCGGTTGTTTCCTTGGTACTCTCACACAACCGACTAAAGGAATTACCTTGATGTCAGAGAAACACGCAAGGGAACCTCTCTTCAGTCACTATCGTGGTGAACAATTGAAGCGCTGTTCCAACGTGCATGTCGAAGTTTAACTGAAGTAGTACTGAACACCATCTACACAAGTGGATTGGAATCAACGGGAAAGTTCAGAGCAATCCGATCAACCGATTTACAGCACGTGTGAAACGGCTTTGAATTCCAATTGTGTTATTAGAAGAAAACAACAATAAAGTTATCTTTTTCACTCGGGGGTTGGCCTTTTCAATCTATTGGACATATTATAATGCCATTTACTCGCGCTTTGATCATTAGTAGTCGTTAGTGGTACGATAGTGTCTATTTAATGTTTCGGTAACATCCGCTACCTGCTTAGTTTGATTGATACCGGCACAGAATGCCGATCTATTTTGGCAAGTTTTTATTTACTTGGTACGACGAGTCAGTAAGCTTGGCAAAATAGTAGTGACTCTATTGAGAACGTTGGAAAATGTTCGCTTCTTTGCAGGCTCATCATCTTCGCCTGTTGTAACTGTTTCGTACGTGGATTTAAATTTGTTTGTAATGAAAACATTTGCAAGTTGGAAAACTGGAGTCCCCAAAATGAAGGACGTTTTGTTCTCAGCCATATTCCGAGCAGTGAATGGCAGGTGGAATTATTAAATCTGATGGACTCGCACATTGACTTTGAAATGGGCGATTATACTGGTGTTGTTCTAATCGATGAATCGCTAGCCTTGCGGTCGATGACTCTATTAAGCAGCTGCCGTGTTCAATCTGTAAATGTTGTTAAATCCTCGATTCGCTGGGTTCAGTGCGAAGAAAATTATAATCTGCAGATGTTCATAGTTCAAAACAGCCCGGTTAGCGAAATCACGCGTACGGTGATAAATTTGCACAATCTCTGGAGGCTGTCATTTGTGAAAACTGACATTCAGCAGCTCAATTTGAGCATCTTTTGTACCTTGCAAAATTTGTTTTATGTAGAGCTGGACAATAATAAGATAAGTTCTGTTGTTGGAAATGTTGAAGCGGCTTGCGGAATACCAATCGAAATATTAATCCTCCGAAGAAATCGGTTGAAAACTGTGAACTTGGAGTTCATTTCAATGTTGCGTATTCTGAAAACATTGGACATCTCTCACAACAGGTTGGAATTTTTTACCGGAGGTTTGAAAAGTAGGTCGGTTTCAAACTTGTTACTCTCACACAACCGGTTCAAGGAGCTAGATTTGTGCCAGTGGGACACGCAGTGGAACCTTACTTCATTCACCATCGCAGCGAACAATCTGACCGTCGTCCCAACGTGCCTGTCGAAGTTTTACAATGTGCAAAACCTCTTGTTCGGAAGCAATCAGATCGCTTCCGTTTTGATGCATGATTTCAACGAACTCCCAAAGCTTCAAAATCTAGATTTATCGCGTAACAAAATAGTTTCATTTGATTTGAATGAAGACAACTTCCCTTCGGCTTTACAAAACATTCTGCTGTACGAAAATGATGGGCCAGATCTATCCGCGAACTTATCGGATAAACTGTTACAATCGGTGAACATCTTTTTCAAACCATTATAAATTAGTTAAGATGTTATATACCATAGTGGTTCGAAGTAAAGAATTATCTTCAAAAATAATTTAAATGATGAAACAAGTGTTCATTTGTTGAGAAAGTCCTTAGCTATATCATTGAGAAAGAAATGTATTCACCATCGGAGCAAAATTAATCGTATGTGGTTTATAGCGGAACATCGTTTTCCATTACACATTGCAGAGGTTGTCAACGTTCGATGACGTGTATTTGAAATCTATTCACTAGAATATTTACACGTATAACGTTAACGATCGTTTTCTGTCCATCCGAGTTGATGATTGTTACAATCCGTGGAACTCATGTATACAGTGTTTTTCTACATAATGAAAGGAATAAGATGTGTAGATTTTCATTAGTCGTACCGCGTTATTGGAGCTGTTGTGGGGAACAAAACCGCACGGTTTGTTTCAAGCTTTCAAATTGAAGAAATATTTTAGTCACGTTCAAGGCTTTTCTCTTTCTGAGTCATTTAGTTTCAGTCTCCCTCTCGACGGTTCCCTCTACAGCTGGAAATTTAATACATTCCGTTCGAAAGTAGACCTGTTTATCATAAGTGGTAGGTAGGCCATTCCAGGAGTCTGGAATGGCTTCTCCAAGTCGATCCGCTCGCATTGACAGATAAGCGTTATCACAGAGTGTATCGAGCTGTTTCGGACAAGAGATGCCTTCCTGAAACAAAATGTTGCGTCCCAGGATCGTAGGCGGCTCGTCGTGTTTCCCGAAATGGCCCTCTCGGGTGTTTGATTGGCTTTTTTTCCGATCAGTCACTGTAGGGAAACCGCGTTGCCAGCGCTAATAAAATCCATAGCGGGGTTTATTAAAATTCATGAAAGCTAACCTGCCAGCTTTCGATTCAGACGCGGCCAGCGGGAAACTGGGAACAGGGCTGTCGAGTAATTGCAAAATGTAAAACCTAAAGGATCAGGGCGGTTTGAGAGCGTGCATTGCATACATACATGTGGAAAGTTGTAGAGCGTTTACGAAGGAAAAGAAAAACAGACAAATGTGGCTCAATGAATTCTATGGGATGTAGTATTCCTGTTTGCAATACTGACAAATAACACAGCTAAGCATTTTCACTAGCGGGGTTTTCAATTGAACGGTGCTGTTGCTTTTCATATTGAGCAGAGGACAAGAAAACCTTGGGGCCCAAATAAATCAAAGAATTGAATTGTTCTTCTTTCCGAAGCTTTTTTAAAATGAAAGCAGACGATTTTAGCCTTCGTAAGTTTGCATTGTGTTCTTAGTTTCTCGAGTTCTGTGCTGCACCATGCAGTCGAACGATGCGGTGAAATGGTTATGCTAATTCTATTGTGCCTGTTTGCCACCTTTCCCGGGAAACATTCGTGATTGAACGGGTGTGACAATATTTCACCATTGCGTCGGTGTTTGCTTGTGGCAGTGTAACGTTTCGATTATCCTTCCTCCGAGGAGCGGGATATCGTTCGATGAATTCGTGCGCACACCATTTGCATTACGAAGCAATGCATGCGAACTACCGGGTTTTGTTTGAAGGTGATAAGGAAATTCGAGTGTCACCATGTTCCGCAATGCCCTCGAGTGAAGTAAAACAGAACGCTGTACGTTTCTCTTCAGCAACACGCTGGCAAGAGCCAAAGTCAAATCAAACAGCAGCCAGGTGGTTGCTTAAGCTCGGTGGATAAACAATTTCGCTTATTGCTGGCAGGCCGGTAGTCGCCGTAATCCTTGAGGAGTTTCGTTTTACAGCCTGCTGAATGAAGCGGACGCTTGGTTTCCGGTTGATCGAGCCAATACATTTCCCAGACGGGTAGGTCAAACAAAAGATGTGATTTTCCGTCCAAACCATGGATAAGCTGTGTGCCGTAAGATTGCAGTTCTTAGCAGCAACTTCTCCGCCCGTGGACGAGTACACTTTCCGCTCGAAACAAACCATCTCTGAATTCAGAAAATGTACCAGCCTGTTGACTTATTGTTGCACCGTCTTCCCGATGGTCCCGATGCTGTTCTTCGAATGTTTGAATACATTTGCATCCGTTCCAGTGGCTTTGCTTTGGAGCTAGATCGGCGCAAATACGACGCAATGCAACAGCACAATTGCAAGTAACAAACACGAACCAAGGCGCTCGTGCAATTTCAAGCGCCAACGAGCGTCCGATGGGAAATCGAACGCGAAGGCGGAAAGCACTTCACCATGAAGGACTTTTCCACCGCTTGCGCCGGCCACTGCTGCGTCGCCCGCTTACACGGATGGGATGGATGGGAATTTTTCAATTGGAAACACATAGATAAACGGTACATTATTTGCCCATGCTGCAGCAACGACTGCTGTAGGCAAGCACACTGTGCTGAGTAAACCATAAATGCCCGCCTGCTTGTCTATTTGAAAACTCTTTGTGCCGTATCATTAAACATGCTTGGCTTCAACTGATCTAAGGTAGCGTATGCTAAGTTTCTCCCTGTGTCTCTTGCAATATGCTCAAATACTGAACTTTCCCAAAAGGGCAGCCTTTTCTGTAATGTTTAAATTAAAGTAATTTATTTTGAAGTAATCCTGAACTGTTCGTAATGTTGTTTCACGTTCGCACACGTTAATTGAGTTGCCTTTGCATTTCTCTAGATTATATGGGAAATCTCTTGTCTAAAAAACAAAGCTTGAAAAAGTGAAGTGACTCTTACGAAGCGAGGGTATTGATTGCTCAGTAATTTTGATTTCTATGTTGTTGAATTTCCGGTTGTCGATTGGAACCTTGAATGGAGGCGCCTAGTCCATCTTAGCTTCACCTTCCATCCATGAGAAGTGTCCAACTAACCGCATTTTCAACCATTTTTGTGTATAAAAGCTCATTTTTAATCATGGCCGCATGAGTGAAAAGAATTCTTCACTTTCAACCTTCTGTGGTTGTTTCTGACAATCGCTGATGTGCAGATCTGCTCATGTGAATAAACACTTTTTGATTACTGTGCCAAGGCATTTTGTTGGCAACGAATACTGTTTCTGTGATGTACGTCTGGTTGAATTATCTTCATTTCCTTGCACAAGCTTCGGAATCGCCTGGAGCTGCGCGTTGGAAACAGCCGTCGAATCGCACGCATTCAAATTAAATGGCTATTCGGACAGACGTGCTGAAAATGATGAGCAAAACGAAAGCACTTTCTCAACCTCTTTCGTTATCTCTCTGTAAATTCCTGCGCCCTCCAATGTTTGGCTCAACGCGCTGCAGTTGGGTTGGCAGTTCATCATCGGCTTGGGTTTTTCAGGAATTTCCACAGTCAATCATATTTGCCCCTTCAATCAATCCGAGTCCACTGACGACGAATTCGTCGGATGATTTCGATAGCCCGCTCTGCGTGTTGAAGTGTGCATGCGGTTAACCGACGGAACCATCCCGGAGTACAGTGATTTTGCATTGGTGCCACTCCGGAAGCGCAAGGTTAGTTGCCGGGCTTGTCTGTACATGCCGCAACCTCTCGTTCGAGGATTTTCAAGTGTTATTCCAGTGCATCCTTTTCGTTTTGTAGCACTTTTGCATACATTTTATGACGCCCCTCGAATGAACCTTCGGCTAATGGACAGCCTCCGAATGTTTGGACAATTGGAGTGGGGAGAGGAAAACCAAAGAGATAGAAAACACTCGAAAAAACCAACAACTTTGCCACAATGACTTCATGGAATCATTTTCGGAACGCTTCTGAAAATCGATAAGTAGCCACGTTACGCTTGCCACGAAACAATGACCATATGCCGAGGGACGATGAGAAGCGGCACCAGGAGCACCACTGTGCACAAGTAGAACACTTTAACACGACAACTGAGCTGGGTCGTTGAGGATCAACCACAATGTCATCGTTGCGTAAACCGCAGAGCTAATGGAATTAAATCTGCCTCCAACTTCAATCAGGTCAAGTAATCGAAACTGTGATGGAGAAAAAAAGGTGCCATTTGCCAAAAAAACTCCTTTTGCTTCTGTGAAAATCTTTGTACACTGAAATCAATCTAGTACAAATAAAATATAGTAAAAAATTGGCAAGAAAATACAAATAAAATTAAATCCTCTAATACCTTGTCCCACTCCAATCCAATGAAGGGCACGTTTGCATCATCAACATTATCCGGATCGCACACGAGAATGAGGGAACGGAAGAGAGAGAGAGGGGGGGGGGGGGGAGAAAGAGGGACAGAGAGCGAGAGCATTACGTAATCCTTTTGTTTTTGCACTTTTTAAGATCCCTTTCCCTTCCTGCCTTGCTGAAACAGGATGACGCTGATGATGATCCCTAAGTGAACCCGGGTGGTGTTCAATTTCAGGATTGCTTTCATGAACAATCCTTCGTTATGCCAACACTTTCCTTCTTAACTTGCCTTTCTCTCTTCTCTCTCTCTCTCCCTTTCTAACCTCTCCTCCATCTTTATCTCACTTCTTCTCTTACTGACTCTCATTTTTTACCACCCTTCCACCAAACGAGTTGCCACAAGCGCCCAAGGTCAAGCGGGAAGGCATCCTTCAGCAGCTATCAAAGCTATTGTTTTTTTTTCTCGCTTTTTCTCTCACACTCCCTGTCTCTCTCTATTTCCTCCTCTCTCTTACTCTCTTTTCGTTTCCTCTCCTAGGATGCGTAATTTATCTCACCCTTTCCATCGTAATTGCTTTGACCATCTATTTCCCGTCAGGACACCGGTTCTCCGAAGACACGTCCCGTTTGCAATGAAAAACATCTTCCAACGTTTGGGTGAGTGGTGTTTTCCTTTAAATTCCTGCCCGATTAAACTCATAACAATGCTGGACTTTGCGTCGCCTGCAGGATTACTTCCGGCATGACATGTCCTCTGCTTTACGTAAGTGAAGAAATAGAAGCATACCTAAACGGACACTCCCGATTTTTAACAGATTGAATTATTCATTAAAATAAGGGGTTTTAATCGCGCTTGGATGTTGTTTCCTACTCGATGGATGTTATGTTTCCGTCCTCTCTTTTAGGTCTGGCGTGTGGTTTGACACCTGCTTTGCTCTCTGCAAGTTCTCACTTTCGACAGGTTTTGCTCTTGCCGTGGCCCACTGATGCCACCGTGCGCTGATGAACCAGAACATTTTGAAGCTCCCGAGCGTATGAATGGGCGATCTGATGATGGTTGCTAGGAAAATCTGGTGCCACGCGAGATGCACGCGTCCTGCGCTGGGTGAGGCAGGCATTTGCCGAGCGACCCGAACGCCCGTGAGCAGCCAGTGCACCTTCGAGACGGGCAGTATCCGATGCTCGTGAGCTCCCGGGAGGCGCGAATCATCTGTTCGGAGGAGAATAGTTGTAAAATTTCCCACCATCGTCTCGAATGGCGCTAGTAGACTCGCAGTGTTTTTCTCCCCGGAGCAGTCGCAGTGCGTTCGTGCCGGAGTCGGGTTTCGCGAGACGACAGGATTTGTGCGAGAACGGAAACGAGATTCTTCGACCGAGCGTCGGCTTCATTTTTCCGTGAAGTTGTAGGAAACTTGTCAAAAATAAAAGGGGCCCTGCTGCGAGGTGGTGGAGCAAAGCATCTCTCAACTTTCATAACTTCACAAGCGCACACACATACATGCAGGGGCGCAAACATTTCACTCGAATTCGTACGCATCCGGTGGGCCGGATGAAGGCGGATGTTTATCGGTTTGGGTGTCGGCAGGAAAGCGCCAGAATCTGCCAACACCGCCAGCCAGCCAGACGGACGCACAGTCGGGCGAAACAGCAGCACCAGACGAGCCAGCCAGTCTGCGAGGCAAACGAATCGGAAGGGGATGCTCCCGTTCTTTTATTCAAGGTTTTTCTGCGCCTTTACATTGCGGCTAGAAAGGAAATTGAAAGGGAGAATACTTTTTCCCTTCCTGAAGGCCGGGCTGAAACCGGTTTATTTTGGAAGAAAATAGGAATTCTAAATAACAACATCTCTTTACGGAGTTTTTTTTCCTTCTTTAGTCCCATGGTCCAATAAACATACGAAGACATGGATAAGGATAAATTCCTGATTCGCATTCCTCAAAATAAAAAAAAAAATAATCCAAAGTTGGTAAAACTAATCTGTCTCTGAAAGCAATGAACAGAGACAGTGAAATACATTCCCCAACCCGAATTGAGATTTAAATAAAAACCACATCGTATAATCGAAATACAATGAAACGGACACACCACTGCAATTATCCGCTTGGGTAAGGGTGGGACGCTTTATTCGCGGGGTGAAATGTATGTGTAACATAATTGAATCCGAGATTCTGGATACCGAGCGTCCCTTCTCGATGTTGCTCCGTTTCGAACGGTCAGTTTTGTCCGTTCGGGGGAAAGGAACAGAAAAAAGAAACTCGAAAGAAAAGTCATGTGCAGAACGCATGTAAAAGAGGCTCGGAGGAGAGGAGCCGATGTCCAATAAGTAAACCGTAAACATCAAATAGAAGCCTCGGCTTTGGTTGTAGCGTTTCGTCCCCGACTTGACCACACAGTGCTTGACCAGCATTAACCGGATTGGCGACGGAACCAACATTGCGGGCAGCCGTTGCCGGGGAACGCCGGGTAGGAAACGAACAGGGTGAGGTTAGTATAAATATGAATTTGATCCTCGAACGCGAGCAGGAAGGGATTTCCGGGCCCAGCGGTATTCGGCGGTCCATGTTCCCCCTTTGTCAGCGAAAATCGAACAATTTTTCCAGCGCCCCACTTTTCCAATCCCATCGCTACGAGCGACGCCATGCTGTAGCCAGTGCCTTAAGTATCCCTTCGAAAGGATGGCCTTTTCCGACTCGACAGCCGGTCACATGTCACTCACCACGTACGCACATATGTGGCTAAGTGAAACCGTGCGTGCGTGTGTGTGCGGTTTATGTGAAAGTGTTTCCGGGACTTCCAGTTTATCACGATGCCTTTCGCTTCGTTCGGTTTATGGTGGCAGGCAAATTGCTCGTATAAACATGCAGACATGCGTTTATCCCGCTAGCCAATCGGAAAAAACCCGGGGCCCCTTGATCTCGAGGGGATTAAAAGCGGAGCTGTAGCGCTACTACCCGGAATTTGCGAAGGTCGAGAGGAATCCCGGATCGTTTATTTATCATTGCCTTCAACGTTACCCGTTTGTGTGGGAGCTGACGGTTTGTGTCGTGCACGAGTGCGTGTGCCATTCTGTCATATTTTGATGTACCCCCGCCTCCTACTGGGCGCGTTGGGATGTGTTTTATGAAAGGGAGTAAAAATATTTAAATTCCTTTCCAAGCGTCATCCCTGCCGGGGTGTATCCTTCTTCCTTGGTATCCTAAGTGTAGTCCTTTTGGGTTCGCACATCCGGGAGAGCAAGATGTCGCAACTCGGTTGCGTGTTCTGTGTCTGCTACATCTTCTGTTTCGTTTTTCCTGCCGCTTCCAAATTTCACGCACAACCCAAATAATTTCGTTAAGACATCCGTCTTGCGTATCTAAGAGCATCCTTATCAAGCAAAATGGCCCGGAAGTCACTCTCAGCCGAATGTCCGTTGCCTCCTAGACAGGGCTCCTCCTAGGTGATGGACACGAGATGCTGCAAGTACCAGCTTCCTTGATTTTTTTTAACGTTTAAAACATCCACTAGTATCTATTAATGTTGCACTGAACACTGTGTAGTCTGTCTCTGGCCTGGTCAACCTCTCTCCATCCGAGTTGAGCAACTCAATTTTGTTTGCAAGTTTTTGTTGCACATCTTTAAGCTGGATTTAAAGAATTGATTATTGAAAGCCCTGGATAAATACATCGTTGAACCACAAACATACACGCATTTAGACGTATCACTTCAAGCACCTGCTGCCCTGCTAGTTAAGTTTCTTCTGGAAAGTTCTCGTTTTCCCTTTTTTGCCAAAAAACTGGAGTGGACGTAACGAGCGTAAACTAATACGTTTTGGTGAGCACAGGAAAACTCTAATTTATTTGCGTACGCGAGGAAGCAAAAAAGAAGAAAAAGAAATAGTCAGCACCGACAGCATGGGAGCCACGAAAAACGAATCCCTTTTCCGGCCACCCGGCGTGACCGAGCGAAACACATCCGTCGCCCTTCCCACTCCCACAGGGAGCACATTTTTCTTCGTTATCCGTTTCGGCGCGTCCTTCTGGGGGTCGTTCAGGTTGTCCACAACGTTGTTGTCGTTTGATCAGTTGCCAGCAAACATTTTGCCAAACGCGGGACCGCCCGGTCGACCAGCGCCGACATACCTCCTCGGCACGCTGTGTGTTTGCATACATTCACCTCGGGGGAAATGTACGGTGGCGCTTTCCTTTCGCCCGAAACGTAACGTATAGGACGCCAGCTCGGTGTTGGTCCCCGGAATTCCCCCGCCCTGAACCATCCGTCTCGGGCGTCATTTCCTTCCCCCGTCCGCTTTCCACCTTCCAACCCGTCGGAAAGGAACTGGGGCCCGTTGCCACGGAATGATTACGGGCGACCGTTCCGTTGCTGACCGAAGGGAAATGGTACTTCCGATGAGTTCGCCTTCTTACGCCCGGGACCATCGGCCAGGGGTCCCGAACACAATTTCAGGGAAAGCCCCGGACAAACATGGCTGGCTGGATCTTTGCATCGTCGGTAAAATGGCTGGACAGCTCGACCAAATTAACCCTGCACCACCACCACCACCCCCCCCTGTCCCATCCGTTTGATGCGAATGTCCATGGAAATGTAAATTGAAGCTCGAATTGATGTAATCGGTTCGCATCGGGTGATGGGCTGGGTTTTTTTGAGAATGCACGGAGGGTGGGTTGCGGAAAAATTGGCAAAGGAAATCAAATTTTCAACTTATCATCAATTTGACCGTAGGTGAACCGGCCGCACCCGTCCCGAGGTTCGGCTCTCCGGGGTGTCTCCGAAACACTTTGGCAAGCGTTCGTTAGGCGTCCGGGGGATATTTGGAATCCCAGATTGGACCGACCAACCCCGGCGCACTGGGTGGAAACGGTAGGATTAATTTAAGAGGATTCTCGTCGGCGGGTCCAAATCCATTCGTTCCCATTTTTCGGTAACGTTCATTGAGCCGTCCGTTTATTTTATTTTTATTTTTCTACAATTTAACGAAAGCGAGACGCGAGGCTGAGTGAGAATGAGTGTATACCAGTTAAAAAAAAAAAAACCAGATCTGGGGACGCTTCGCTTTGGATTTAATTCCGTTTGCGATACGGATCTTGCAGCTCTGGCTTACCCACCCTTAGTTTTTCATCCTATTCCAATTCTTTTTGATTGAACGGAGAAGGGCGATATTTACAAAGGAGAAGTCTTTTTGTCCCCGGTACCCCGGGAGCGTACTATCGTTTTCCATTCCATCTGACCTCACTCAGGCCCTCCAGGGCACTTTGAATGGAATGTTAATGGTAGTGTTTAGCAGTGGCCGGAAAGAAGGCCTTAGAGAACGGGTTTGCCGTGATCATCGGGACTTTTAATCGTACCACGGCTGTGGAGTGTGAAGAAGCAGAGTTGCGTACGAACGTAATGCTACGAGATTATCCATAGTTAAAAGCATGATTCGAATTATCTTGGCTCGGTAGAAACAGTGGTGTATGTAAGTCAACGTCAATGCAAGCAGTAATCCGGCTATGATGCAACCAACGTTGAAGCTTTTGCTTGGACCATAACATTGCAAACGCATATTCCCTGTTATTAACAAACCGATCTGTTCCGGTTGATTTGAAAACGCTAATGGCACAAGTGGTATTGTTTCAGATGTCCGAACCCTTTTGAAATAATAGCCTTCAACCAATTTGTATGGGCAGAGTTGGGAAAATGTATACAAAATGATTTAAGCTGTACCATTTTCGCACAAAGCCTCTTTGTTTCACAAACTATTTCATTTTCACAACCGGAGCTGGTAGAAACGGTGTTCCAACATAGAGCAAGTTTTTTTTCTAAAGATTAAAAATAGCTAGGCATAAAACCTTATCTTTCACCAAACGGGTGCATAAAGTAGTTTTAATTCATTTTATTTCAACCCTTCCGAGTTTCGCTTCCGGTTCGCTCATCTGTAATTGTAAACTTGCTGTTTGTCTATTCGCTACTTGTTCGCCTGCGTTGAATGCGTTTGTTCGCACAGGATGTTAGTTATTTTCCGTTCAAGCTGACATCAATGATTCATTACTCGCTGTCCGCTGTCCACCGGCGGCTACCGAAGGCTCACACGTCTCGCGATTCGACATTGCGATTGAGGCAGGACTAATGTGAGTAGAAAAAGGGGAAATCAACGAGTATAAAACTGTGGTTTGTCCGAGTGCCTCATGATCATTGTTGTGCACACGAAGATTAACCTCGGAGCACTCCTCGAGACAGGCGTATTGAACACC
This sequence comes from Anopheles atroparvus, assembly GCA_914969975.1. Classification (NCBI taxonomy): domain Eukaryota; kingdom Metazoa; phylum Arthropoda; class Insecta; order Diptera; family Culicidae; genus Anopheles; species Anopheles atroparvus. The sequence continues at coordinate 23,861,485 of CAJZCY010000003.1, forward strand.
GACTTGAGGGCAATGTTGGAGAATTCCAAGAGTAGTCAACTATTTGGGTTTTCATCAACTACTGATTTATTGGTTCAATTTTCGATTCTTATATAGTAATTCTGATTGACAAATTTTCCTTAGTCGACATAATTGCTTACATGTATGTATCCGTGTTGGTCACCGCTGTCGGCGACTTTGCATCAGCATGTGCATATTTCCTACATTTGTATGCGCCGTTGTCGGCGTGCCAAGCATTGCTTGGTTTTGCTGCGTACATGCGTTTTGCTTACTAGCGTTTATTTTGGATAGATTTTATTGCGTATGTTTCCGTCAGCGACATCCCCGCCCCCGTAATTCCTCGCAGAGGGGTTACAATTCGTGTTCTTCAGTGGGCCTAAACGGTGGTGGGTCTAACGTATGGCTCGCTCTTTCTTTCATCCTGATTGCTACATATGCCGCTATAATTGCAACACAAATTGTGCCAATAATGCATGTTATAATTATCTTAAGCGTTACATTATCTCCTTTTTCCACTTCTTTTCTCTCTTCTTTTGCTTTGTCGGATAGATCTTCACGTGATGGTTTGAAATACGTTCTGAACGTTTCAAACTTTCCCTTGAATGTTGGGAGTATTTCAAGTGTTTTTGTTTGAATTTTGCAGTCCTGGGACAGATTTATGATTCCTGCTTTGTGAGTGGGGTTTGTTAAAGTTTTGTTACACTTTATAAGGATTTCACTTGGTAGCGATGTGTAGTACAGAATACTATTTGATTGTTTAAGCTTGAAGAATTCAGTGGTATTTCCTTTGAATTCCCATGTAGGACAAGACTGATTGTTCTGTGAGTGAAAAAATATAGATGCTACGCAATCTCGTTTTCTTAGTATTGTCGTTTCTGCTGAGATATAGTGCGTAGAGTTTACTTTCGCCATGTCCCTTGGGTACAAGAAGTTATCATCGTTGATGGCAATAGTTGTTTTATCTATGCCGATTATTGTGGATTCCTTAAAATTAGGTATTGGAAAAACATCGAAGATTTCGAACTTGATATTTGATACGATAGAATTTTCTACGTTAAGAACTAGCTCTCCATTGAGAATGGTTTTTCCTATAACTCTGGGTCGATCTTGAATAACGCTCCCTTCTATCAACTTCTTATTTATTTTCGCTGCGATTCTTGAATTTTCGTCGGTGTCGATCGGATCATATTTTATCGCCTTGTATTTACTGTTCATTTCCTGTACTAAGGCGTTTGCTAATATTATGGTTTCCTGCATGAACTTTGATAATGTGTTCCTTTTATTCTCACTAAATCGCTCTTGAAGTTGATTAACGCCGTCGTTGACTCTACTTATTTTAGCGGACAGTTCGTTTGTCAGCGTGTTATGTCTTATATTTACCTTTGCAAGGTTCTCAGCTACGTGTACAATTTTCTGATCCTCGTCTGCTCGGAGTAGTGCTAGTGATTCGTCAAATTCATTTCCACCAAAAAGAAAGTCCTTTAGAAATCCGAAGACTCCACCTGATCTCTTAACTCTCACGTGTTTCGTATCGCGTATCAATTGTAGGACATAGTCGCATTCTCTTTTTAAAGTTGTTCTTAATTGAAGTAGTCTCGCGTCGGTTTCGTTCATTAGACTAAATGCTGTATCCAAATTCTCTTCTATTTTCAGTATCGTCTGTGTGTCATTGTCTGGGAATGTGTTTGTATGTAGGGTTGTGTCCCATGTTCCTTTTTTAAGTAAAAGTGTTCCCAAATGATCGAAAAATAACCCTGGCTCTGCTATGGGTGAGATGGATAAACAGTAAATCCCATTTATCAAAGCAAGAACGAATACTACTTTCCAAGCTTCCATGTTACGGGTCGAATTGATATTTTTTGCCTTTTGTTTTTATTATTGGCTGTAAGATCAGCGGCCCTGCTTTGGATTGCCTTTATATCAAGGCTTCGCTTCTTCCCCCAGTGTGGGTTGTGAGGAATTTCGGTTTTCTTTTTCACTGCGCGATCGACAGTCTTGGTAAAGTTAGCTCCTTCAACGGTAATATGTTTTTCTACGGGTAGAGCGGTCTTATCGCCTCGAACCTCGAGTACCGCTAGCTTCACGGTGGGCTTGGTAATCTCACTCTTTCCTACTTTAATGCGTGCTGAACGCGTTTGTCCATCTTTTCCTGGGAATACCTCGCAAATTATGCCTTTGATCCACCTTCCCTTTCGTTGCTCGTCTGGGAAGGTAACAACGTCACCTATGGCCAATGGCTTGGCGGGGTCTCTCCACTTTTCCCGTTTGGAGAGTTTCGGAAGATACTCTGTTATCCACCGTTTCCAATATTCCTGCACAATTGCTTGCGCCTTTTTCCAGTCAGATCTGGTTGCTTCAGCTTTCGTGATGTCTGAAATGTTTGGTTCAGCTTCCCCGGAACAGCCTAGCAAGAAATGAGCAGGTGTTAAAGGCTCGTCATCTTCTCTATTCAATGGGATATGCGTTAGAGGCCTGTTATTAGTCAGAAATTCTATCTCTGTCAAGACGGCTCTAAGCACGTCCTCCCTATAACTGTCGGCGATCGGAAGAAGACTTTTTATTTCGGCTACCATTCTTTCCCACGAGCCACCAAAGTGGGGTGCGCCTGGAGGATTGAATATCCAATTGATGCTCTCGGAGGCGCATCTTTCTTGAAGTCGTCGAATTTCATTATCAGCACCTACGAAATTGGTGCCGTTATCGCTATATAGCGAGGACACTTTTCCTCTTCTATGCTGCATATTTTTAAGGCAGCGTATGAATGCGTCGGAACTAAGATCAGACGCAATTTCGATGTGGATGGCTCTGGTCGTAAGACACGTAAATACCACGCCCCACCTTTTCTCTGATCGTCTTCCAATTGTCACTAATAAAGGACCAAAATAATCAACTCCTGTATGAGTGAATGGTTTCTGATACACAGCGGTTCTACACTCTGGCAAGTCTGCCATCATTGGTGGTGTCGGTTTAGCTCTTTTTATTTTACAAAACTGGCATTTCATTACGACATGTTTCAAAGCTGCTCGTATATCGATTATCCAGTATTTTTGACGTAGAGCTGCTAATACAGATTCTGTCTTTTGATGGATATATCTTTGATGGTATCTGGCCAAAATTAAGTTAGTTACGTGGTGCCCTTTAGGGAGGATGATGGGATTTTTTGTATCGTACCTCAAGAAGGCTACGTTTTCTAATCTACCCTTTGATCTCATTATTCCTTCGTCTCCCAGTATTGGGCAAAGACCGCGAATCGAGCTATTGTTGCTAATCGGGGTTTGTAATGAAAGCTGTGTCATTTCCGTGGTATAATGTTCCCACTGGGTTTTCTTCAGAAGAAGAACTTCTGCATTGTTTAGGTCATCGGTAGTGATCGTTGCACTAAAGTTCGATCCTGTTGCTTTCGCTCTTAGCCATTCAATATATTTCATACCTATTGCTAATGCTCGTTTGAGCTTGTTCCAGTCGGAGCACCAGTCAACGTTAATGACGCTCCAGTCTTTTCTTTCTAGCGTCTTTACTGTGTGCACTGGTCTTATTTCCTCAAATTTTACTTCATTTTTTGCCATTCTTTGTGACGCTCTTTCGAGCTGTTTTGGCACTTTATTGGGAGCAGGTTTAACCTCAAACTCCTCGGTCGAAAAGTAACCGCACATAACTTGCTTCATGGCTTTTTCTTCTTCTTCCTTTTTTTCCATGATTGTAAATAAGTTACAGTTATCCCTTGTTGCGTCACTTCCTCCAAATATTACCCACCCAAGTCGGGTTTCTTGAGCCATCGGCTCATATTCTTCACCCTCGCGGAAGTCAAATCCATGCGCAAGGTAAGAATGCGGCAATCCAAGTAAAACTGTGGGGATTGCATTTTTATATCCCGCAAAGTTCAGCCCGCGTAAGTGCTTGTACTTCTTTTTAAGTTCCTTGGCGTCAACTGTTTGCCGCGGAAGATCAAGTTCCTTCACGCTTCGTAGGCCCTTTACATCGAAAACGCGTTTATTTGTGCCCTCAAGCTTCAGGTGAATCGTTTGGCTATTTGATTCTTCCTGAACGTTTCCGTTAGTCCACGACAAAGTTAGTGGTTTTTTTGGCCCGGTGATATTCAATTTTTCTCTTACGCTATCTAAAATCAGACTGGTAGAAGAACCGGGATCGATGAAAGCGTATGTGTGCTCTGTTTTACCGTTGCCTCGTAGGCTTACAGGGATAATTTGATAGAACAGCTGATGCATGCCGTGGTGGTGATTCACTCTGCGCGGAGCCTCTCGCGCTTGCCACTCGGCGGTTTCATTCCTGTGCAGGGCGGTGTTATGTTTTTTCCCACACCCGTATACCCTGCATTGTGGGGGTAGCCGACAATTTTGTGCGTTGTGATTTTTAAGTGCACAGCAATTAATACAAATGTTGTTTTGTGACAGTGTGCGCAATTTCTCACCGACTGTCTTGCCATTTAAATATTTGCAATGCAGCGTGTCATGGGGAAGACCGCATAGCATGCATTTTTTTCCTCGTTGGTTGATTCTGCCCTGTGCGTGATGCGGATTCACGTGATGGGTACTACTTTTGAACCCTCCTTCGTTAGCTACCAATAGCGTTGCTAAATCTTCTGTTGGTTTTAACCACTCCGCAAATTTTATAAGTGTCTTTGGTTTTGCCTCTTCCAGAAGGGAATCGGATAACCATTTGTTCCTCAAATCGACCGGCAGCCTAGCAACAAGATCTTTCAAGAGTCTCTGATCGTTGAGATACTCTCCCTGATTGAGCATCGTCATGTTATCTATCAGATCGTGGAGGGCATTTGAAAATCTAATAAATGATGCCGGGTTTTCTAAGGACGGATTTTTCACGGCCAGTAGTTCGTTCAACAACGAAGTGTAAATGTTGTCCGTGTTTCCGTATAATCTTTCAAGACGTTCAATAATTTTCCCTACATTATCTGGGTTTAGCATCAGTCCGCTGACTGAGCGTAGCGCATCCCCCTTTAAGTATTTTTGGAGCCTGTTCAAGTTCTCCAAATCCGAAAAGTTACCTTCGCGTGTGGTTTTCTCGTAAATGCTTTTAAATCGAGGCCACATGTTGTAATTACCGTTAAACTCTGGAAGCTCGGAAAGGGTCGTTTTGTCGTTCTTTAGCGACCATGAATCTATCATTTGTTTAATACTCTCCGTTAAAAGCTTTACGTCCTCGGTTGCAGATGGCATTTGACAATATCTCTCCGATTCATTTAGAAGGCTCATATTGGCCTGTTCTTGTTGTCTCTTAATTTCGTCTTGGAGCTTCCCTAGCTCTTCTTCTATTTTAAGTTTCTGCTCCCTTTCTTTTTTCTCTTTTTCTGACCTATCTTGAAGCAACTTCTGCGTTTGCTGAAGCGCTTCCCTGCTTTCATTTTTCTCAGTTTCTATCAATTTACACTTAGGGCAAACATAGTTCTTAGGAATTACTCTCAAGTTTAGGCACGCTTGATGGAGAAATCTATCGCATCCTATGCAGTGAACCATTTTCCCTGTGCTATCAGCCTGCGTGCATATCTTACAATTCCCGTTGGGATTGTGCTTAAAAACGAACTCCATATTACTTACGATTCGTTACACTGCTAGAAATGGTGACCTTGCCTTGATGACGTCACTCGCTGCTCTTCGTTGACCACCGCCGGGAGCTGGCGTCTCGCGCCGGCCCTTGAGCTGATGAGTTTCGACCGTCCGTCGATTCCGATGCCGTCAGCTTGCGCGCTCTCTTCCTCGCTGCTGACGCTGCTACCTGCTTCCTCACTCGCTGTCCTGGAGTTGCTGGGCACGCACCTCGTCGCACACACTGCTGGTAAACTTGCTGATCTGGCACTGATTTTCTGGCTACTCGTTGGCTTCACTGTTAATGTTTCGGCGGAATGTTTTTTACACGTTTTGCGTTATATCGCCGTGTATTTTTGTCAGACGCCGTTTCTGACCACTGTTTTTTACCGTTCGCGCTCACTTTGTCGCACTAAAATTCCGTCTCTTTTACGCACTTCTAACTGATGCACTTGTGGAGCGTTGCACTATATTTTGGCTGGTGCGCGGAGTTACCACCTACCACCTGCTTCGGCTGTCGCGATCGTCCGTCGATCCGAAATGTAAGTCAGGCTGGGGTGATCGTCCGCGGCTTCCAAACGTCCGTTCTGCTTGCCTTGCAGAGTTGATCAGGCCAAGCTTGCGCGCTCCGACCTTGCCTTCCTCGCCTTCCACTGCCGGGAGCTGGCGTCTTGCGCCGGCCCTTGAGCTGGTGTGCGTCTATCTCCAATATCACGCCGGGAGCTTGCGCGCTCCGGCTCTGCTTTCCTCGCTTCTCACCGCCGGGAGCTGACGTCTTGCGCCAACCCTTGAGCTGGTGTGCGTTGGGCGTTTCCGATATCGGCTGGGCAACCGTCCGTTACCTGCGACCGTCCGTCGCTCCTCAACCGTTGTTCGATGGAACGCTGGGCTGGTGGTGCACACGAGGGTTAACCTCGGAGCGGTTAGCCGTGTTGTGAACACACGAAGATTTACCTCGGAGTTCTTGCGTTCTTTCTCGATGCGGCTTGTGGTGCACACGAGGATTCACCTCGGAGCGGTACTTGCCGTGTTGCAAACACACGAGGATTCACCTCGGAGTTCTGGTGCGACGCACACGAAGATTAACCTCGGAGCGGGGCGCAATGTGTAGGAATTCTCCGTTGTGAGGGGTTAAGTCCTCTCTGGAGCCACCATTTGTTGTGCACACGAAGATTAACCTCGGAGCACTCCTCGAGACAGGCGTATTGAACACCGACTTGAGGGCAATGTTGGAGAATTCCAAGAGTAGTCAACTATTTGGGTTTTCATCAACTACTGATTTATTGGTTCAATTTTCGATTCTTATATAGTAATTCTGATTGACAAATTTTCCTTAGTCGACATAATTGCTTACATGTATGTATCCGTGTTGGTCACCGCTGTCGGCGACTTTGCATCAGCATGTGCATATTTCCTACATTTGTATGCGCCGTTGTCGGCGTGCCAAGCATTGCTTGGTTTTGCTGCGTACATGCGTTTTGCTTACTAGCGTTTATTTTGGATAGATTTTATTGCGTATGTTTCCGTCAGCGACAATCATGCTGAAACTATCCTCTCGGTGGTATTTTTTTATTTCCTTCCCCTCGGCGTTGGTGTTCCCCCTGCGGGGAGGCGAATGGGACAACAAACAAACATCGACTTTCACCTGGCCCCCGGTTCGAGGTGAGCTTCTACCAGGGCGTGGAGTGTGTGTGCTGCAGCAGTGTATATCACATTTTTCCTCCAGGCAAACCGCAATTTACAAAATATTTCCACGAAATACCGCGCGAGCGTTGGTCGAGAGGCAGCAAAAAGCATTGCCACCGGTTTGGCCGGCAAAGTTGAGAAACTCTCTGGCTGAGTGCGGACAGCGATGGAGCGGAGTGAGGTAGAAATTTTGCTGCCATTCTTTCCGAGCCACCTCCAGCCCTGTCCCACGACCATGCCGTTTAAAGGAGCAGCATAAAAACCCCCCACACACACGTTCTCAAACGCTCTGCAGATGGGACGCCCGGCGCTGCATAGAGGCGGAGACCCGGGAAACTATGCCCCGCACGTGAGTGCTCGAGGTACGTTGCTTATATTTTATTCAATATTAGTTTTTAAAACACATCCCGCAGGCCGTCCTCGGCGAGGCAGTGCTTTTATGAGGTGCTTTGTGTGGCATGCCTGCCCCTTTTTCGTTTCATTCCTACGGCCTGGGGGTTGCTGTAGCCAGCCAACGGAATCCGGGCTGCCATGGCACCGAAAAGAGAGCACAGAGAACCCCTTGCGTATGAGTCGCCCGGGGTGGTACCGGTGTTACCGGTGTCGGATCTCGAATTCCGCTACCGTTTGCCAGCTACGAAGCGCAGCTCCTCTTGAGCTGGAACTTGCTGGCGGTCCTCCCGCAGCACAATTCCCCAACGGTTCGCTGTGTCTCGTGCACATAAATCATAGACCGAAAGGGGAGGAAGATTACTTCGACATACTTCGGCAAACCGTATGGCCGACCCGGGAAGGCAGTAAAAGACCTCCGCTAGCTCGTGGGCCAGCCTGCATGTTCGATTTTTAGCAAATCGCACCGAAAGAACCCTCGCACCCAGACCGCCATGTAATCTCGAGGGACAAGGACAATCTCTCCATCTCGCTCAGGTTCCTTCGACGTCTTACTTGTTGGCAAGCTTTTATCTGGCTAGTGTTTGAAACGAAAAATTAGCTTCTGCTTCTCTGAGCCTTACACCGGATTGCACGGTTTGCACAGGTACGGACAGATGCAGACATCTTTTGAATGGGTGATTGTGCTTGGAGGACTCGAGAGGAACGGAGGAATGTTAGCTTAAATAATTTGTATCGTTTTGAAAGCATGCCGCATGTAGGACAATAGGATTTGGTTGTTTTGATGAGAATTTAAAGTGCTTTAACCAAGTGCAAACTTGCTGAAATAATAAACTTAGTGGAACGATGAGCTTCTATCGCGATGGTAACAGCTATATAGACAATCATAAATTTTAAGTTGAGCAACTTTGGGTTTGGAATGGGTAAAAGCCCAGCGAGACCAACGCCTAAAGCTTGTACCAACAGGTCAAATTTATGCGCCCTGTGAGCCTAATTTCTCACCTATTCGTCGAGTAAGCGCAACTCTTGACACTTTCACGCAGTTGATAAGTTGGTCTGTTCGCGTGCGGTCACGTTAGTGAGCATCTGAATCAAATCAGTAAATTTGGCTGAAATATCGAGCAAGTGGTGTGAGAAAAGTACACACGAGTGATTGTTTATCGTATTTTAGTCTGTAGGCAACTGCGGAACATGTTTTGTTTGTCCTACTACTGCACACGGTGCGTGTTTGTTGTCTCAAGATAGGCGTTTTCTTGTGACTCAGAACATCACGAAAACCACTTGGGACAGCCAAAAACCGCATGAAATCAGTGTAGGTCGTGTCAGGGGCCAACCTAATTGTGAAAACCGTGCGTGAATCGGTAAAAAACAGCCAGAGAAAACCGAAAAACTGTTCGTGAAAAACGCGTGTATCGGTGCCGTCAAACAACCGAGCCCAGGTACCAAAATTTTTTTTAAGCCAAATTCGTCCAAAATTGTGTGAATCGGGTGGGATTGTCTAAGACAAATCCAATGGAGCACGAATCGTGGAAATCCGTTGAGAACTGGGTGAGTTATTAGCGAAAAACTAATTAAAATCAGTTTGGTTTGTGCGAAAAGGCTGCTTGGGCCAGCGCAGTTTGTTTACATTTGATTTCGCCTGCCATCGCGCATGCGCATCGCATCGTGGGCGAAAAGCTCACGGGACGGGAAGCTTGCACATTTAAACTTTTTGCGCCCGATTTACTGTTTTAGGCGGTTGTATAGGCGCGCCCCCACAACCTGTTTTAGGTTGTGGGGGCGCATGAATCTAACCTAATATTACGAAAGCTGGACCTAAATGTCCCGTTGGGAGTGATATTTGTGGAACAACTTAACTTTGATGTCTTCAATCCTCCCACTTGGTAATAAAATGCATTTAACACAATTCAACAGCTTCCACTGATTCTCTCTCACTTCCAGAAAGACGGCTACTTCGAATTCCTTCGGACTTACCCTTCGGATCCGATAACTGCATCGAATTTCAGTAATCAAATCGACGCAAGCTTTATTCCAATTCCGAGAGGCCTGGATCCCTGCTTGCCAGTTTGAAACTTTATCTTGTTATCGACTTGTGCAGTCGGTGCTCTTTCGATCCAGCTTCCTTTGGCCGACTCCTGTCGTGTCCTTCTGCCCGAGCCCCTACGGCAAACGGACAGCTGAAGTGCATAGTTGTAAGCCAATGCTGCTGCAATTAATTTCCTCCACTTCACTCTTTCCCACCGAAGCTCCCGGAAGGAACGGCCCTCTGGACCGTGCAGTTCCGGTGCGGCCCGGAGACGACCGGGCCCTTTCCTGGACGTTGTCGGTATGCTCACGGCATTGTGACACACTTTGCACGGTGGGTGTTGCTGAGCCATAAATTCAGACATAACAATTAATGTTACTCAGACCCGATGCGCCGGAGCCTTTCCGTTCCGACACGAGCGATTTACGGGCCCGGGAGGTGTGGTGGCGATAGAATAACAATGCTAGATCCGGGTAGAACGAGCAGCGGTCTCGGAAGTACCCAACATGTTCTGTTCCTGCAACCGGTGCAGCACCGCTGGCGACACTGGCCGGGCCCCGGTATGCTTCAGCCACCGGAAGCCATTTGTAGCGCACGGAACATTATCTGCAAGAATCAATAAGGGGTTGCTTGCTCTGCAATCATGACGATCGTCATTATTATGGCCATCATCACCATCGGCTTTAACGATCATCGTGAAGCTGCTGAAAGCGCAAGAGGGGGAGGGAAATTGATTGTAAGTCCGCACGAGCACGACGCTGAGCCAAACTAGTCGGTGGAAGGTGGATTTCTCGAAGTTTGTGTTCGCCGGTAAGGATCCTTCGTTCCTCCACCTGCCTGCCGCATCATGGGCTCTGAGGGTGAAGCAGAGGAACGGGACGAACCAAGGGACGGACAAAAAAAGAAAGAAAGCAGACCAACTGCACGGACACTGCCTCGCCGTTCGATGGCACCGATTGGCAGAGATTAAATCGTCCGAGTCGTGCGTTCGATCGGAAAACGTGTTCCAATTTGTACTTTGGCTTTGGGCCGGGGTGGATATACCAAAATAAATGTTACCTTTCTCCTTGGGGCGTGTTTCCTGGCCGGCAAAGGAGGGAGGATTATTTTTCCAACCGCCCATCCCATCAGTCGCCCATGCCGCACGGTTCTTCCTTCCGTGCGCCGCGGTGTACGTTATTTTCGTCGGTGGCCTTGGGTTGAAACAATTTTCCACTTCATCGAAGTAATGTCCGTCGGTTCGGTTGGTACGGACCAATTTTCTTTTCCCCAGAGTCCGAGCCCGGTCATCCATCCGCAGAGGCACTAAGAATCGGTGGTGGTTGATTTTCCACCGTCCTGGCCCCGGGCCTGCCAGCGTCCGATTCGACGGTGCTACAATCTTTTAACTTTGGCTTTTTGGCCATTTTCAACCTCGGCAGGCCAATCGCACGGCTCAGCGGCCGTTGAAGGGCTTTCCATCGGTGGGACACGATAATGGTGTCAAAGTGTCGCAGGTTTGCGTATCACGCAGGCAAGTCTCGTACAATGTGTCCAGCATGCAAATGGAGCGATTTGTGGCGCAGACCCATGACCATGGGAAGTAGTTGCTTTATGTCGGCGGGGTTTGTGGAAAAAATCGATTTTTCCTAATGTAGCTTACAATTTACCTTTTTTTCATTTTTAAACAGCTCAAAATATTTACTTGTACATCCCCAATTCAATTCCTCAACACAAATCCATGAACGTATTAAGTGCAATCATTGAAAGAAAAAGTGAATGAACTAATGTTCATTATCATTTGCTTCTTCACACTTCATGTTTGTTTTATCTTCCCCCCCTGGCTGCTTATAATTAGCAAATAGGGTCAAGTGAACTACCATTAATGTCTACTTTCAGTTAAAAGTTCCAAGAAGGAACATAAGTTTAACGTGTATGTGTGTGGGGCATGAGGGTGGGAAGGGAGCTTAGGAACCGGCGTTTGCTTATTAGCATAATTATCAACTCACAAAAATGTGTGTTGTTTCGCCATGGGAAGACGTTCCCTTCGTTTTTCGTTCGCATCGGATACCTTCAACAGCGTGGATAAAATCGCAAGGTTTCCCTGCTTATCTGCATCTGCGGTCTGTTATCGGAAGGGGACATGAAGATGATGTTTCAAACGCTGGTAGAAAGGACTGAAAATTGTTCGCAGCACCAATGCTACAAATGAGAGGATTATGGTTTGGTTGTGCAACTGCTTTGAATATTAATGAAAGAAAGTAACGTTTGTATTGGGCGAACTCGACGGTATGACTGAGGGTTGCATTAAATGAGCATGGGGAAAATTGGCAATTGAAGAAACATGGTGGATCCAGCCTAGGTGTGCAAATAAATAATAATTTACGCTTGATTCTTTTTTTTCTCAGATAAATATATTTACGATCATGAAGTGTAAAGTTTGGCAATGGATGTGAGGAAATTTTAAATACATATGGTCGATTTAAACTTGATTTTTTTTTACAAAATGGGTAAACCGAGAAAATCATTTGAGTTATCAATATTTGAAGCGTAATGCAATTAGTATCCAGGGATTACTTGTTTGTTTTATGAATATGTTAGAGCATCGTTGGAAATATGGGAAGCTTGTTGGCAACACAGATGAACATTTCAATTCTACTAGCACAATTGAATAAAACATTGATGGTCCAATGGAAACAATATTGTTGAGCGAAGAGTAAAATATTGAATATTGACGTAGTATTGAATCCCTTGCATATGAAGATTATAGGTGTTCATTGTGTTCAGCGTGAGTTTGCGGAAACCAGCATGAGCTGCAGCCTCTTTTTATTATCTTATTAATTGAATTAAACATCAAAGCGCATCAGTGCCCTATCGTTCGGATTATCAGCAAATGAGGAAACAGGCTCGATTTAATTAGAGAACACAGCATGAGCATCGGGGAAGAAAACCACGGAACATATTACATGGCCCCCTCTTCGTCGACGGGAGCGAAAGGCACGACTAGGGTGTGTTCGGAAAATTCTAAAGTTTTCTTATGCCCGGATTCTCCTCGTCCGAGGATGGTAGAAATAGGGCCGTTAAAAAAAAGTCAAAGGCTACCACCGTAATGCTCTTGAAAATAGAGGAAATGTGTTGGTTAAAAATTATGTCCTCCGCTGTTCGCCGGTGGACCTTCGCTGGAGTACCGATTTTGTTCTTTCCTGCCAAAAAAAGAAAAAAGAAAAAAAGATAGTTACCGAAAACCGAGTCCAGTTCCGGTCGACACGGATTCGGAGGGCCCCGAGCACATCGGAGCGACTGAAATGCTCGGACGCGAACGGCCCTAGCGTTAAATAAAGTTTTCATTTTCGTTGAAAATGGGAAAAAGTTGTACGGTACGATTACATTTTTTGTTGTCACCTTAGGACGCCTTGTGAGCAGATGATGTTTTCTCTCCGTAGGGGTTTTTTTGTGTGTGCTCAGTTCCAACCTTCGTCCAGCCTTGCACCGTCCAGAGGATACTTCTTCAAAACGCTTCCCAGCAATGGATAGGTGTTTAGAGAGAGTTTTTCATACATATTTTTTCACCCGCCAAAGTGAGAACTTTCACTTCCGTCTCTGTGACCGTTCGAGCCTCACACACCTCTGGCCAATCTTTGGCATACGGATTTTGGGGATTAAAACGTAGTTGTGCTTCCGGTGCAGCTTCTAGGGTCTCCCTGTTCGTTATTTGGCTTGTTTCCGGTCGTTCCGTCTCACTCTCTCACTTATTTTCACTCGATTTATATTTTTCCCTTCTCTGCTCGTTGCAGGTTAAACAATTTCCCAGCGAAAAGGACACCGAAGCTGCCGGCTAGAGCCAGACCGGGACACAAAAAAGGAATAAACGCTACGTCCGGCATGATTATGATGCATCGGTTTTTGGCGCTGGTCCTCGTGTTCCGGCCAGCGAGGGTGTGCCTTTTATGGCGAGTGTACGTACGACGTGTATGAACTATGTTTATTAGTTTCTGGTTTGGCCACCGCTCCGTGCTTGGCGGCCCGGGAAGGAGTGGGTAAAAAAAGCCCTCAATAAAAAACATGCTTGCGGCAAAAATACGACCCCCTGGTACCAGAGAGTTTGTGGACTCGAAAGTTCCGGTACGATTGCCGCACGAAAGCCGGGTGGAAAAGTTTGCGTGCTCAGGTCCAATCATGTTTCTTGTGCAATTTACGACGCGTGGTCTCCGGTCTACGTTGACCCCTAGGGGTGGAAGCAATAAGGAAGGCAAATACGCTTGTGGCGGGCGCGCAACTCGATTTTGGGTAAGTGAATCTTTGAAGGTAAATATACAAACCATCTTACAGGAAACCGTTTTCTACTTCCTGTGTCGATGATTTTTTCAGAAGTATTGGATGAAGTATTAAAACTTCTGATGCTTAAATTAATCTCTACGGTCTATCTAAGTCTACGGTCTAGCTAAACATATCAATTTCGGTTTATACGTTCAACCTCGTATCAAACATATCTAGCGAAACGCAGAACTTCCTAGCATGTAAGCATCGTCTGTATAACATTTAAATATGTCACATTAAATTCCCAACCTAGCCTAACCAATCGCACGTGAAGGGTCGGCCTGGACGGGATGCTCTGCTTGATCAATCAACCCTCAGTTCCGTTGCTGTCGGTGTGTATCATTGCTGCAACATGATAGCCTTCAGCTGGCGGCCAAACTCCGTCCATAGCCACTGGTGTCGGTTCTACGCATGGTTGACTCGTAAAATGTTGTCGCTGGTCTGCAGCTGCAGGACGCAAAGATCGGCCCGAAGGTGCTGATTAGGAGCGTCAGCTCTTTGCAACATGAACATGATTTGCTGTCGCAGCTGGTGGGCCGCCCCTCATTAGCCGGAAGCTTATGTTTGCTTGACCTCATTTAACTAATTGATTTCCAACTTCCGGGGTGCACGGCGCGGCTTCTGTCCAACCGGTTCGCATGGAACTAGGACACCGAACTTTGATGCGACATCCCGGTGGGTTCCGTTCACTAGCGAACGCTTGTGCCCGACCCAGTTATACTTCCAATTAATTTCGCAACAATACAGTTTCACTTCGGTGGCGAATCTGGTATTTATTCATGCATCCACCGGCGGCACGGTTTGGTGCGAAAACATTCGAGAAAGATAACGAGCCACCGTCGTACAGACTCATCCCGCCCGACCGGGAGTTTATTAGCCCCGGAATACGGATGCAGGCAGTCTTAGCAACCTCCTGCAACCTTCTGGGCTTTATCGGTGTGAGAAATGGTTGGATGGAAGTTTAAACATATCCACCCAGCAGTTAATCGTACTGTGCCGTGGGATAGGCAAAAAAAAAGGAGGCATTCAAACGGTTTGGCATTTGGCGCACCCTACTCATCCCATCGGACCCGGCGAAGACAGCCAAAGATGGAGTACTCGCTGAAATGAGGGTGACAATTTCCATTTATCATTCGCCGTTGACGAATTTATCATTTCGCAATGGATGCCCGGCTGGAGGTGCGGTGTTCAAGTACCAAAATGACATGTGGGAACGGGCTGGAATGGTGGACAGGTGTGTGTGTGTGTGTGTGTGTGTAGAAATTGCCAGCACTGTGCAGAAGCAAATGAACAATGTAATAAATTGTAACGAAATCCACTTAATAACCGTCATGTTCACGCACTAGGCAGACACGAAAACGTATGCGTCAGAACCGGTTCGAGCTGTCAATAAAGCTGCCGTTACATTCGGGTACCACCTAGTCCCGGCCCCACCCCCTTCCACCCTCGACGGAAGCTCAACAATGGAAAATGTTGCCCATCATTTCCACCAGAAGACGATGCGATGGTTTCTCTTGCACATCGCTTTTGAAGGGCCGCAACTGCCGAGGATCTCCCGGAAACCTGTTTGCCGTGTGCTCGATGCGGCTCTGTAAACGTGCTCCAGTATAAGCTCGGGGGGCGCGCCTTCGTTTGCCGTTTCTCCTTGCGTCCTAGTTGCCCCGAAGCGAAGGTGTTTACGCTGGCATTTTCGCGAAGTAAGAAGTCGCCCATTTAAGCTGCGATTGTTTAAACATATCTATCGATAGTAATCCGCAAAGTACATACTCGTTTTCATTCGCTCGCGTGCTTAGCAGGCATTTTGGCAAACGGTGAACGCCATCGTATAATAGAGCGATTTCAAGCAACGCCAACACTTCGTCAATGTGCCCCGGAGCACCCGCTTCTCCTAAGCCTAACGATGTCGATTTCTTCCCTTCGCGTCCGAATTTGCTTCCTCACGCCATCCGTTTCCCTTCAAGACCGCTTATCGTCTCGAACGTGCTCGAAGCGCTGTGGTAAATAAATCATTCTCCCTACGAACGGTCCTTTCCGTGCGAAACTTGCACGAGTGCGCGGGAAAGAACACAACATAAAAAATCAAAAAGGGAGGGAGAGAAAAAAAAACGCAACTTAGAAGACAATGCGCGACTGCACCGCGATCGGGAAAGGAGACGCTGATTAATGTGCCAGCAGTGCATCTCTCAAATATGACTGTAACGACTTTCCAATAGCTTCGACAATCGAAGCCGTTTAATCGCGGATTGGGTTTCGCCGGTGAAGGATTTATTGCGCTCGCGGATCGCCACGGCACATTGTTGCAGTGTGCTGTGCGATAAAACTGCATTTTGAAATGCAGTGCTCTTGGCATTCTAGTGTTGAATGGGGCTATTTGTTAAGATGTCTACTGCAACCGATGATCGATGAATAGAAGTTAACGGGAATTTGTCATTGGTATCACATAACTCCAGATGGTTCAATCTCACCCAGCATTATTTGGTCTACCTTCTTGGTGTATTTTTAGTATAAGTTTGCTGATTTTGATTTAATTTTTTTAA
The DNA here is from genome assembly GCA_914969975.1 of Anopheles atroparvus. Classification (NCBI taxonomy): domain Eukaryota; kingdom Metazoa; phylum Arthropoda; class Insecta; order Diptera; family Culicidae; genus Anopheles; species Anopheles atroparvus. The sequence goes on from CAJZCY010000003.1 coordinate 23,877,981, forward strand.
ATTGGTCAATCCTGTTGTAAAATCAATGACAAGCGTCGAGTAAGATTCTATAAAAATGCGCCCGATATTCCCACTTTCTTTCTACATTAATGGTCCCTAAGGCTGTTGCCATTGACCTTTCCATGAACCGCCGGAGCATCAACCAAGGACAAACACACGGACACCGGATATCTTTGACGTTGGCGTAACAAACTTCGGCGAAGAACCGGCAGGGGCACGAAACATTATCATTACAATGTCAAACTGGAACAACATCCGGAGGTTGCAGCAAGCGTAGGAGTGACGATAAAACATCAAGCTAAAAATACAACGTTTTGGGGGGGTTCTTTCTTAAGAAGTGCTTACATTTTGAAAATCATGGACTGCTTTCGGGACAAAATATTAACATAGCTGACATCATTGCGATTAATTGAATCCCTAGAACCGTATGACGCTTGATGTGAGCGAATTGCACATTAAACATAAGCAGTTTCTTGCATTTGCTAAATCAACTTTAATTATAACTTTTAAGCTTTCAAAAATACGTTTCCATTATTTTCTTTCGTTTCCGCAAGAGCCCCGCCTATAAACGGCAACTCCAAAAAGGGAACAAGTATACAGCACAATTTGTCGGGACGTGCTGGAAAACATTCAATCGGGACTTCAAGAGCTTGACCCAGGGCGGCAAAGCCTGGATGAGTCGGAGAAAAGAACAGTCGCTGCCCAATCCAGGAAGTGAAACATTTCTCCCCCCCCCCCTCCCCCCCCAACGGAAACAACCAGACGTCGCCGGAAGCACGTGTCGCGCGGCGAGTGGGGGGTAGAAATGTCAGCATGCCAAAAGGGGCCACCTTGGCCGCACGTTCGGTACGCTGAGTCATTCACGAAATCTTCACCGAATAGTATTCCATCTTCGAGCCCTCGGCGCGATCGCAACGATAACAAATGATCCGTCTTAGCCTTTGCATTCGGTATTCGGTGGCGCAGCTTGCGGGTTTAGTTTGCACCGATTGCGATTTCCACCGGAATGGAATGTGTTGTGCGATTTCTCCCTCCGCCTCCGTGCGGCGTCTCACTTTGGTTCTCTGCTTAGGGCGCCCGTCCTTAAGGTTTCCTATTCTCGACAACAGCAGCAAAAAAAAAAACTCATATAATCCCCCCGGGTCTGGTTCGATGTTTCCGAGCGCTTCTGTGGAGCACTTCACAGAAAAAAGCGACTGCCTTGTGCAATGTTTGCCTTTATCGTCAGCTTCATCAGCGCAATCGACTGCTGCCTGCTGCTCCCGACCGTGACGGTGCACTTTCACTGCGGAGCTTCCGGTTGCGTGGCCTCGTCAGTCGGCTCCGGCTCCGGCAGGCGCATCGACGATGAAGCGCCGGTAGCGATGAAGTGTACGGCATTAATTTAGCTCAAGAACCTTTCCGTCGATCCGTCCGACCAATCCATCCATCATTCCTTGAATCGATCGCACCAGATCGCAGCCAGCGGACGAAACATTCAATCCTATTTGCCAGCGCCTCCACCGGCAACGCGTTGCACGTGGGGCAATGGGTTTCTACGAGGAGAGTGGCTGAGAAGTGATTGACTTCTTGTTGGTGAATATGTGTGTTTCGTATAGCCGTCACCGTTTTCGCTGGGTGAAAGGTTTCTGGAGAAATTTTGAGCCTTCCCATGTTCGTCTGGTGACATTTTTTTCTCGCCATGCCTTCGCCTTCGTACATTGGGAGAGCACTTAGCCTGCGCTTCAAGGTACGTGTGTTTCTCCTAATTGGACTGGTTTTTTAATTTGATTTTTGTACGTTCGGAATATTAATGACGCGAAAAGCGAACATAAACCAATCACCTTCCGGCAGAACCGAAGGATGCAAATAGGAATAGGAAAGATCGATTTTGCTAGTTTTTTTTTTGCATAAAGAAAAGTACATGCGTACGAACGCAGAAAGAGCGTGGGTAGCAGAAGCTAAGAGACCGAGATGATTGATTTTGATTCCTTTTGCAGCAGAACGATAAAGCTGTACTTCCGAAAGCTGCTGGGTAGTATGACGACGGCAATAGATGGTGCGTGACTTCCGTTCATTAGGCTGTGCCGTCCTTTGCGTGTCCGGCTGCATGATGAAGACACATCGGACTGTTGAATGTTTATCTGTAGTGCACACAAATAATTACGCTTCGAGCGCAGGACCTCCGTCTCGTTTGGAGTGGCTTCAATCCGAAGGGGAAATGCCAAAGAAGTGCATGTCGCAATGTAGGCAGCTGGACGGGCGATGAACTATTGTTATTCGCACTACTCGTCTCGTTGAATGGCGTTTCTTTTAATCAAATTAAATCACATTCAACACACACAGGCTTTTGGTGAATGAATCCCGATGCCTTGGCGGTTGCATCATAAACATCTTCGCCACATGTACGTGACTCGAATCGTTTCGCTACGGAGCCGGCCTGAATTGGAATAAATTGCGTCTTGAATTGGAAAATATTTCCTGCAAGCGAGCGGCATGCTTGATTTAGATCGCTATTTACAGGTATGAAAAATCTTTCAGTTGATTTCTTTCCACCGAGAAAAGCTTTCTGTATTGACGAACGAACGATTGGGTTGCTTGGGTATCAAAGAGCGTGAATTTTAAATCGAAGAGAAAAAAAAAACCATCAACGCAGTCACGTGCACAGGCGTGTTGGATGTAGGTCGGTTTATCTTTCTGGAAAGGTTTTCATGAATGAGCAATTTTTAACGAGCGCCAATCAATCAGGGATAACCAGTCCTAGCTTCGGGAGCAGTCAAATCTTAATTCTAATTTCGATCGAAAATAGTGCAGGGTTTTCACCTTGGATAGAATTGGGTGCTGATAACCTACGGGTGGGACGTTAAGGCGATGCGCATCGATGTCCAATTGGACCGAGCTGATCTTTATATAAAACCGACGGGAAGATGGAAACGCGCAAGTATCAAATTTCATCCGAGCTCCAGTTTGAAATCAATTTTGTCGGAGTCGCTAATTTTCAACGAATTACAACTCAAATGGAAAATGTAACGCGAATTTGACTTTGTTGATTTCAACAGAAGAAAGAGTTCATTCAAAGAAGTCAAAGCCAGTTTGATTTAAATAGTTTTAAATTATCTCATCCATGTCGGGACACTTGAATCCAGCTCAGGAATTGGACCCTCGTGAGTTATATTACATGAAATGGTGAAATATTTCTCAAGAGCCTGCCTTCACGTTTTGTGGTGAAGCTTCTGGCAAGAAACCTCCCGTAGTTTCTTGCCGCCGAATCTTCTCCGTGGCGTGCCGCATTGCGTTGAACCATCTGGACACACCTGTCTGTTGGTGTGGTGTGGCCAGGAAGGGTACGTGCGTCTGTGTGTTGTAGGTTAAACGGCTTCGATGGATGCTGGTCGGCGCTTGATTTCGTTTCCGCAACGGATCGCGCGTGCTTTCCGTTGTGGACTTGTGCGCGTTTAATTTTCTAATCACGTAATATTACTTCTGCCTCCGTGGCTTTGATTTATTATTTTCCTTTTTCCCTTGCCCGTGCCGGACCTAAGTCTTCGCCGGTTTACGGCCCACAGCCGATCGAATCGAAACCGGCATTGGTCGGACGGGAAAGGCCTTGCCCTCAAACCATTGCGTTCCTTTTCTTTTTTAAGACGCTGAGTTTAGTGAACCCCGAACCAAAGCACTGCCCGCCGCATGCTTTGAAGGTATCGAGCGCGTCGATGTTGATTCTTGGCTTAAAGCGACTTCCTGGAAATTCGACTCTCGCCCGATTCAGACGCAGTGAGGCGTTCTGTTTAGTTTTATTTATGTTTGTAAGGGTGGAACGCTTCCGCCTTCGCCCGACGAGGGCTCCCTCCAATTTTGGGCGATAACGGGATGGATCGACCGTTCAATAAGTCAAGGAGGTGAACGGTACCATCGGCCATGATGTTTTTTGATTCCTTCCACTCCGTTTCTATCGAGCTTTCAACCGTTATTCGACACAGTTAAAAATGGATTTCTTTTTTCAACAAACACGCACATTTTGAAATTGTTTGAGGCCCAGTGAGGTTTGTAATGTAAAATAACGTTCTCGTATTGACAAAATAAGAACCCATCGGACACGTCGGAGCGCTTCGACAGTCTCAAATTAGGCCAAACGTTGCCAATTCAAGGGCAAATTGGTAGGAAAAGCCTTTCTAAACCCGTAATGATCAGTGATTAAGTAACACAAGCGATTGAGGGTTATTGAATGTAGATTAGCCTTTCGACATCGTCTGTCCTTCGGACTTCTGATTACCAACCGGAAAAAGGAACTCAATTCAATCGAGAAGGTAGAGTTATTCAAGAAATTTTCGACAGTTTTTTTTCTCCAATATGTGCTTGAGTCTAAACATTGAGGTAACTTCAATTCCAAGTATAGTTTTCATTGTCTAAAAATCGTTTAGATTAATCAAATATAGTTCAAATAAAACATTTCCCATTTTTTAGACGATCATCAATTTTAAGCAGAGCTTTGCCAAAATAAAGGTCGAGAGCACTCCTCAATCAACCGGAGCCAGTGTTCCGCCAATCCGGAAAGAATAATTACAGGGCCGGCCGTAAACCGTACCGTGCAGCAGTCGCTCCTTTGGTCTGTAATTTCCTAATAAGATGACTCAACAGAAACGGTAGCACACGGTGAAATAAGGGTTTTAATTACGGTGCACTTTACGGTAACGGTTTAATGCGATCGCCCATCATTATGCTGCCACCCTATCTGGGCTGCTTTCAATTTTGACGACTTCGGGAGGCGCTGTACAGGTGGCACACGGTTATCTTGGATCGTCTGGTGTTTGGTGTAACCATTTTCCAGGGCAGCCGTGTGGCTCTTTTCTTTCTTTTTTTTCACCCACTTTGCGATACCAACGCAACCGTCGATAAAGTGTCCGTGATGATCGTCGTTCGAAAACAAGACTGTGAATTTTTAATTTTATGAAATGACCATCCGCCCGTCCCGCTGCTGGCCAGGCCAGGTACCGCTATCGCCACCATCAGCGTTTATGCCCGAAGGTATGCTAAATTGAAGCACCTTCGTTTCGAGAAAAAATTGGATGCTTTCGTGACACTTTTTGCTTTCTTTATCGCACCGAACAAGAAACACTTTCTCCGGCAGCCCATCATAAATGGGAAATAATGTGTCCCCCAACGCGATGTATTCTCCAGGGCATCCACGTCGGCCGGCTCGTAAACATTTGAATCGTCCGAGGCATAAAGCGTGACAGTTTAGCAGTAAAGCTGTTTGCAAAGCCTATCACCTCGAGGTTGCTTCGAAGAACTTGTCGTGAGTTATCGTGCCTTGCTCGCGATAAAATGAATGCAGATACAACATTTCGATTGAAGCGGTTTATCGTTGCACGCCCGGAAAACAAGCGATTCAAGTAAGAAAAAATCACAAGGCATGCCTTTCACGTGCCAACCGTTCCAGTCCGTTCGGCGAAAACAAGAGTTTTTAGAACGCGGCCAGAAATAATGAGCTCGGAAACTGGTCTCGATAGGTTTTTTTTTCTTTTCTTTTGGACACTTTAAAACTGCAGTTTCTGAGATCGCACGGTACAAGGTTGGCCGCAATCGGGAAGCCTTTCCTCAATTTTTCTATTAACTTCAAATTCTACAAAGGCCTTCGCTGCCGGCACACTTTGCGGATTTATGAAGTATGCGGAGGACAACATTCCGGCGCCGGTGGGGGATTTTTGCGAGCTGTACCGAGAACCAGCAAGAAAGCGTAACGGAAGAGTGGAATCCGAGAGCGTTTAATCGTGAACGCCGGCATCCATCCGTCCACGGTTCGGCGGGTTCGTGTAATTAAAAATCCACGCTTCGCATCGATTGTCGTCTGTTGTGGAACATTTCTTTACTAATTAAAATGGATGAAACCACTCGGAGCCTTTCGAGGCATTTGCTCGTGCTGATTTTCCATTTCAAATGCATTTGACGGCGAACCGCTTTCTTCATTATTTTTCATAACTTAATAAAGTGACCAGGAGACCGAACCAGTTTTGTATTGAGTCGATGTTTTTATCACAGTTAATTGAAATTATGAGAATCTCGGAATATTTTAAATTTGAGGAAACATTTTAAACCTTCCAGCAACTGTTAGTTGGATATGTTTTGCGAAGTATGCAACTTGAGACTGTTTGACTTTAGCCTTGAGATACTTCCTCGGTATCCTCACTCTGCACAGCACTGGTGCCAAATGTAAAACACGGAACAGAACGTCTCCCGACGGACATGTGCGTTTCATTATAGTCACGCAGGCTAATGAGGAGAAACGTTTCATAAAGCCCCATTCCATCAACCGATTAATGAGCGAGACCCTTTTTCAAAAAGGCGGCATTTTTCAACGCAACATTAAAACCGTCACAATCTTTTTGCGTTCTCGCGCGGTTGTTTGGACCCCGGGTGCGAGATCTTCGTCACACGATGCCTGGATTCTTCCGCCGCCTCTAGAGTGCACGGTTTGTTTATTTTTAAGTCACGCTTTACCATAATCCACCGTAGCTCACGTCAGGCTTTGGTGGTGCGTTCTTCCTGCCCTTCGATGCACGCGAACGTTCACGCTGGGCGTACGTTATTTTAAAACGCCCATGCATGTTCGAGGGTGTGTGGTGCATCGGTGCGGAAAGATTAACAAGATTTTCGAAATTAATGACTGTACCGGTGCTTGACATTTTGGGGGAAGGTATGTCATTCCCGTTCTATCCCACAGCGGCGGTCGTTGTGCGATTGATATTTTCCGGGTTAATAGATGAGTTTGTAAACAAGTCCGAGGAGGAACCACGACTCTTGCGAACGAATCTCACGGCACCCAGCATTTCCCGCAGCACCTAAAACACGACTGCCGCTCCTTCACAACCTCGGTGCTCGGTCAAGTGATGGAAAATGTATTTGTGGAAGTACTAATTTTAGCTCCAAGTTGACGTGGTTTGCCATCGCCGACGCAGCCATTGACCGTTCGTGCTGCCATTTGGATTCACTTTGATTTTCCGCCGCCTTTACCAGCGTGAGAGTGAACCTCTGGCCGCGGGGAAGCTCGATCGATGGGTGGAGATTTATGATGATAGATGACACTTTCAACTAATGACAACAAGCGACGGTTTGGCGGATTCGACCGATCGTGCACCGCGACACGATTGGGCCGATTTCCGATTCGCGTTTATGTTTGGCAAAAATCGTGTTTTCCGCGTCTTCTCTGGTTACGGGCGCGTTGGGTTTGATACCTACCTAGCCTGTGAGGTCTTTGGGGTTGTTATTTTGAGGGAAGTTTTGATTTTCGATGTATATTTTTTCCTCCCCTCGCGTAAATCACGGCGATGTTGGGTTTTACGCACTTCCGCCGCGCTGATAATCCGTCCGATCGAGTTTGGCTCGATTATCAATTGATTTATGTGGAGACGATTTGTTGCGGGAAAGCAAACACACGAGCAACACGCATACCAGAGGCATGCTGGCTGTCGAACAAGACGTCCAACGATGGCCCATAGCGAGCCCCTTTCGAAAACCATCCTACATTTTCCATGTTTGGTGCAATTTCCACGCACCGAACGGGGTGGGGGATGTTTGAAATTCAACGGAATCGAGGACGCTTCACTCGCAGGATGACAAGTTCACGCGGAATGTACTTGATAAACTGCTGACGAAGCGAGCCACGCTTCTGGAGCGACCGCGTAATTTCGTGGAACGTGGGGCGTCGGGCAGTGGTTTTAGAATGGCAAAATTATGCATCTCAATTATCGAGGCAGAAGATAATTTCTGGATACACGCGGTTAATCCCGCTCATTGTGCTACTTATGCGTGGGCCAAAAGGTTGTTTATGATGTGGGTTGTGGAAAGCCAAATGTTGGTTAATTTCAGTACCGCGTGAATGTACTTGGTTTCGCTTTGGTTGCGGACGTATTTGAAATCCACGCGCTGATTCACCCCGACAGTGGTGATATGTTTGAGTAAATTTTGATTTTGTAACCGACGAATGTCTTTTTATTTACAACACACTTGAACTGTTAAAGGTCCGGTATCTGTAATGCATTAAATGTAGTTAAAATTAAAGTTTAAAGCTTGATTGCTTATTATGGGTGTTCAGACATATTTACATATTTAAGTTGCTTCGTTATGCAGACGAACTAAAAATGTACATGCCTGTCTGTTGCGTCGCTGATTGTAGCAAGCTTCAACTGTGTCTAAATTATTTTTCAACATGGTGTAAAATCAACTTCATGTCAGTTAATGTAAACAAATGTTGAGCCATATCCTGCACACAGAAAAAGATTCCTATTACATTTAACTATTCAATTAACGAGGTTTCGATTCCTCGCGCTAATGAGATCCGCGACTTAGGGATATGTTTAGATAGCAAACTTTGCCTTACTAACCATTACGATAATACTGTTACTAAAGCTATTCGTTTACTTGGGTTTATTTTGAGAATGTCTGCTGATTTCAACGATTCACATTGTATAAAATCGCTTTACTGTTCTGTTGTTCTCTACTGTTGTACTGTATTGTCTCCGGCCGAAAAACTAGTATAGACAGGATAGAAAAGATTCAGAGAAAACTAACGTGGATCTTATTTTATCTTCTACCATGGTCTAGTCGTTTCCCTCGTCCACCTTATCGTGTTAGATGTCTCCTTTTTGGTCTTGAGTCTCTAGAGCATAGGAGGAGAACAGCTCAACAAATAGTTATGCACAAGCTCCTCACAGGCTTAATTGACGCCCCTCACATTTTGGAGAGGATAAATTTTTTAGCCCCAAGTAGAGGACTCCGTGGCAGACAGCTTTTAAGAACGGATTTTAGGAGAACGGCCTATGGATCTACTGACCCACTTTTATTACTAGTTGATCATTACAACAATTTAGATGCTGGCGTCGATTTTAATCAATCTGTTAGGGAGCTGCGTACTTTTCTTCGTAGTCAGTTTTAATTTTTGTGTGCTGCGTTAGTTTTATATTTAAAATTATTAGTTTTTTTTCCTCCTTATTGTGAACTTAGACTTAAGGACTAAGACTTATTCTATAAGAACAGTTATTTAGGCTTGCATGCCCAATAACTCATCGTGAAATAAATAAATATTTAATCAAAACCATATGGTTGTGTTCGGAACTTGAAACAGCTTGCATGTCGTGCGTGCAACTAAACACAAAGCCTTGTTGCATCGAAATGGGGCAACATCGTGAACGATCGATCGAAAACGGGAGCGTGGAAGTGTGTAGCAAAGGCCGTAGGAAACACTTAAATAAATAAGCTTGTCGCAGGAAAACATGCAAATATCAGATAAAATGGCTAGCAGCAATTATTTACCTTTTCACTCGACCAAGCAGCAGGGAAGGGGTCGCGTGCATTACACGGACTGGGCGTCTCCATCACAATGTCCCTCGCAATAGCCTCGCAGGAGCAAAAATTCCGCTGACAGGAAAGGTGATTTTAATCCTTTCATTCTCTCGCTGGTTGTGCTGCAAACCACATACCTTTCTCTCACTCAGGCTCACTCGCAGCCCAGGTAACACCTAAAGGGAAAGCTCGCCAGTCCGCTCACCTGCGAAAATTGGAACCCAGCAGGGAATCGGCACGGTAAGCAGGTAATTTATTCGTTGATCTCTAAACTTTTCAAACAATAAAATGTGTGAAAATACGAAAATGCATAAAACCTGCAGGCGAGCATAAAGGAAGGCATTGCCGCTGCGTGGCGCACATGCCATTTCGAGCAGCGATTGCTATAAATCAGCCCGCGGTGAAAGTGAAACGAAAGCACCGGGAGCTGAAAGAGTTAAATTGTTGGTCCCATCGATGCCGAATGGGGGAAAACATCGGTACTGTATGCAGGAAAAAGCTGAACATTTGCAGCTGAACCATGAATGAGCGGGAATGGTTTTTCCCAGCAAAAAAAAAAAACGAGCAACAAACACAATAAGAGCAGATACTAATTAAACTGTTGCCATTGTTGTTGTTCAATGGTTATACCTGAAATGACATTATTTGACCTGAAAAGGCGTATTTTATCTTCTTTTTCTACCGAAAATAAATATGAATTGAAACTTTCAATCAAATAAGTGCACGCTTGGGATTGAACTGGATTCACGCTCTGCGAGTCATTTGCGCGACCGGAGATTTCCACGCCGATGAATTTCCGCGCGTCAGCCAAACGCGAACGGGATATTCGGGTCCGGGCTGCCCTACCCTCCCCCCAACAGTTGTATGTTTTGCACTTTGGTGCCGAAGTATGGGCGCATGTTGATTTTTGGTTAAACGTTTGTATCTGAAATTGAATCGGCACTAATGGGCAGCTCGTTACCATACTTATCGGATTGAATTTACATTCAAAATGCAAAAGAAAAATCCCACCCCAGCGGAGATGCGTCCCACCGGACCGCACCGTCCTCTTGGTCGGGTCGCTGCAAGCTCGTGCGTTAGGAATGCATTTTTCTTTTTTGTCGCTTTTCTTGCACCATGCGCCTACTTCTGCTGCTGCCATGCAGTTTGCAGCGGATCGGCCTCCGGGGCCATCGGTGACAAAAGAAGCATTGGGGGAAAAAAAAACCCGTTCCCAGCTGGCTCGTTCCCTATTTCCCGTTCGACGGGGCTCCTCGGTAAGTGGGCGGTACATGGAATGGAATGGAAATGGAAGAAAGGGAATCCGGAACCGTTGTGGTACATATTCCAGCTGGTGCCAGTTGGCAATTGCCAGCAAATAGTGACTGTGGGAAAAAAAACTGATTTCCTTCAACCACCGGAAAAAAGCGGTCCACAATCGGAGCAGCAAAAAGCACTTTCCCCCGCACAAACACACACACACACACACGATGAGATGTTTCCCGGCTGCATCCTAATGCCCGATGGGTGAAAACTACGTTTCCTCAGAACCCTCGTACGTTGAACGTTTCGCTCTTTAGATTCGAACGTCTATTATAGGGTTGGAAGAAAAGTATCGCATCAAGTAATCCTTTTAGAGTAAACGCGTTAGGAACGCCGATCGGTAGCGCTAGTTCAAACATTCAATCTCGTTTAAAAATGTTTAAGAATTTCAAAAAGTTTATTCCACTTTAAATGTGTTGGAATTAACAGATATCAACATATACGTTTTGCTCAGCATTTAAAAACAAGAAATCGCTAGCCTGCATCATTGTGTTTGCTAGAAGTGGATACGCAAAACGACAAACTAGCTTGCATTTATCAGGTGTATTAGCTTCCGGGAAATTCAATCAACATACCATCCGAACATCGCCAACGGCACGGAATATATTGCAGCGGATGAGAGTTGCAGATTTCCATGGGCTCAAACATGTGTCACGCTGGATGCATTTTCAAAAAAAAAAAAAAAATTGCAAGCCGTCTGTTCGGTAGGGCTTGCCAAAATGTCTACTTTCAATTGATATTCCGTCATCCACTGTTGAAGTGGAATTTTTTAACAATTTATAATCGAATTCCATTCTGGTATTTGGTAAAGAAAGTGAATGCGAAATTTTCAACTTTATGTCAAAAAAGTAATAAGAGAATTCCATAAAATTTTCCTAATAACAGCAACCAAGTTTAACAACTGTTCTAACCCTTTGCCACAAGCAATGTTTTGGTTTGAAGCATGAAAGTTTGCAAAAGCTGTATTTTCCATTAAATAAAACTTTTATACATCTCACGCGATTGCTCGAAATAAGAATCGTTTCAACTAAAGGATTTTTTTTCCCCAATGCAAGACAAAAGGAAATTGTGTGCCGCTTGTCTCGAGTTTTCAATGAAAAACTTTCACGCCCACCGACGACAGAACAAAGCGCTGACCATTCGTTGTGTTCAAAGTAGATAAAAAAACAGCATTACATAGACGCCTTAATCGTAAAACAATGTTTCTTGTCCGTTTTTTCCACCTTAAGATTTCCTTTGCATTACCAGCTCCTTCCATTTCCTTGAATCTCACTCGAAGTTCTTTCAGCATAAGTTTTGTCAATAGTTACTTCTTGAAGCCCGTCGGGCCTTTTCCGTCTGCAGCAACCCGCAAACCACGCAACATGGTTAACAGTGGTCGCTATCTGCTTATTGCTTTCATTATTTCAATCGCTACCAGTCCGGCGCCGTACTGCTCCTTCGGCGACTATTTCCTGTTTTCTCGCTTGCCAAACATTCTTTACCTTTCCCGATGGTCTGGAAACCGAAAGGTCCGTTCGGGTTCGATTGTTTGCTGGCACCTTCTCGGACCAAGCTTCTATTATCCCGAAGGAGGAGCGCCACGGTGCATCACCGAAGGGGTAGAAGTTGCAAGCGAGACCGGGAAGGAGTTGCGGAACTCAGATGACAGATTCAGGGCACGGCCAGACGGAAAACTCTGCCACCGTTCACTTGCTACTCCTCGGTGGGTTGCGTTCGCGCAGGCTGGTACGCGCGTTTGTTGCGTTTTGCAGCGTTTTGGTGCAGCATCTTAAGAATGTTGCTCCACGGACTTTGGAGAGTTTTGCGGCACCGCAGCGTGCTGCACCACAGCGCTTCATGGCACGTTGTAAGTTAAGAATTTTGTTCTGCTCTGTTTCTGCAACACCCGTTATCTTGCGTTCCGTTATCAAGCACTCGGCCGTCATTGCTAGAGGGTCTCCGTTTTGTTTTACAGACAATTTACAGAAGAACATATTTGAAAAAATTGATTAATGAAGTAATGAAGAAAGATTGTTAATCATAAAATTGTATTCCTCTTTTTCAAATCTGAAAAATTGAGAAGCTTCATCTACTATTAAGCTCTAGGATTAGCCTCGGCGGGACAATTGACGCGTGGAAGTGAAGTTTCTAATTTGAGCACTTAGACACAGCATTCATAAGTGCTTTTTATATTTAAAAGAATAGTCATGACGTATTATCAGTACATAAATGCGCTCTCACACATCTTTAAACTTCACATTATTCCTGAAGTTTGTTCAATTATTCCAGTTTGTTCTTGCGGAGGACAAAGCAATGTGGCAATTTTTGCTTTTATTTGTTAGTCTAGATTTATTGCGTTTCGAGAATTTTTGATGAAATCATTTCTAACAGAAAACGGACGTTTGGTGGCGTTGTTAACGTCCAGAAAATATAAACTAGCCTACAGACTTTCCTGAACTATGGTTGGCGATGTATATGGTGAAGCATTTCCGTGAGGTTCGTTATGAATAATATTTGCTGCATACTTTTCATTTGTTTGACTTTGTAGTTTTGAGTTTTGATGTTTTGAAGCGAAAAAAAAATTCCTTCCACCGGTTGTTTTATTTTGCAGTTTGTGTATATTGTTTGTCAATGGTATGCCAACAGAACAAGCTCACCTGCTGTTTCCGCTTTCCGTTTCCTTCTCCCTTTTTGCCTTAAAGTGCGGTAGGTCAGAGACTGCACCGAGACGCCTTTGAAGACGGTGGAAGCATAACTTATACGTCCGCGCTCGACGAAGAACTACGTGCACCGACGTCTTTCCAACGAACCGTACGTTCCGTACTTCCGGTGGTAGCTACCCAGCACACAGGTAACGTTCGTGCTTCCGTACATTGTTCAGATAGTTTTGTTGTGTTCCGTTTGCCTGCCTGCCCTTCCCGGAGCTCCTGGTCAGCCGTACGGTCAAGCTAACCCCCGCCGTGCGGTCAAGATGCATTTCTGGAGCACCGAGTTTTACCTTCCTTTCACGGTCGGATGAGCGTCCAAAGAACTTACGCTGCCTCGCCGGATAGTTGTCAGGTACGAGGAAAAAAGCTTATTCCAACAGATTTTCCGCTTTATGCGCACGATGCTGTTCGAGTGCTTGAAATATGCTGCCTTGGGATGTTGGTTGCCCTAAGAGTGGGATTTTCAGTTCCACGCTGCTCGAACCGTCCTCTTTGCGGGTCGGAAGAAATCGTCCACCCGAAAGTTTTCATAATGAGCAGCAAAGAAACGTCAGCCTAAGACTTTGCTGCGCCGCTAAACTGCATTCTGTGGAAGGTTCAAGGATGATGCAGGAAAAATATACGATTGATGCAGGAAGGATGATGCAGGAAAAATGTACGATTTGGGTGAAAGGTAGATGTAGGATGAAGCTGGCAGAGGAACTCAATTTTACCGGATTTTGCCAGCCTGATGATAACTCTTGGCTTCGAAATGGGCGCGTTGCTGCCAACGAAAACATTTTCGTCGCAACTATACCCTTATCATCATTTCCATTTGTTGGTTGTTTTCAAGAGGAAGTTTATCGTTTGTCATATTTGAATTTTTTGCAGCGTGACGTTTGTACACTGCGAAAATAAAAAAAATCAAATCGTTTATGATATGTAACCGTGATTTATATCCTATAAGAGCCTTAACAAATAAGAGCCATTGGAGTGATTTTGGTTGACGAGAATAGTGTTATCTATTATATATTTAAGCTTTTTTTTGTATGGAGTTTTGTGTTCACTAAAAACTCGATCAATACTGCACCGTTGCTTCTGAAACCTTCCACACATTAAGTTTAAGCACTGCAGATGTTGTTGAAGATTTGTTTGATTAATGTTTTTTGATAAAATCGTCCAAATTTAACATTTGAAACTCAGTTTTACAAACACATACAAAACAACCATGAACGCTGTTACAGTTGTTGACAAAATAACATCACACCATGAAAATGTTTTAACTAATATTTTTGTGGCACAAGCCAAAGATTGTTTGCAACTTTCTGCAATTTAACGGTTTAAACAATAATCATTCGCAGCATTATTGAATCGTTATCATTAAACTTAATTTAGAGTCAAAAATAACTCTAATAAAATTAATTGTTACTCCGCGTATGTGTATAGCGCTGGCCACTACTGTAATCCAATGACAGTGGCATATCTGTCAAGGTGTATACATCAAAGCAGAGAAAGGTGAATACAGTAAAAAGGAATCGATGAAATATAGATCGCAAACGGGGAATCGATGAAATTGCAAAAGAATTTTTTTTTCTGTTGGAAAACTTACAGAATTCTTTAATTTCTGTTTTGTTTGTTTGAATTATGTTTCTGTTCTGAACAGATAAAGCAACAAATATTCTCAACATCATACATTATAGGGTAAAACAAGGTCTTCCGGGCTTGCTAGTTATTTAATAAAACAAAGCATCTCACAAATGTTGTGCGCCTAATCAGCGATCAATGAGAAAGGAGAAAGCTCTGCATTGATCCCATGAAACGTGTCCTCCTTGATCGTGTGCATTCAATTTGAATTTAAAAAAAGAATATCCAAAGCATAAAAGTGAGAAAAGGATTTAGCCTCCGATCCGATTTCAATCGACATCCGCGCTAGCGTGGCATGATGGGGCAGCGTAACCAATGGAGACGCCTGGTGCCGCATGAAACGCTAAGCGAAGCCTCGCTGGGTGGTAGCGGTCAGCCTTGTGCAGCCGGATGCAGCAAACCAACTCGGGCAGTAAACGATAGATTATCTCTGCATGCCCGAGCCTCCCGTTTTCCGCCGTTTGGCACACTCCCAGTGGGGTAATAATTTTCCAGCTGCTGCGAGAAATAACTTAGCTCTACGGTACAAGGGTCCAGCAAATGCAGCGGTTTGGTAAAAGATAAGATAAAAAAAGGAAGTAGAAAGAATGAAATGCAGTTACGTATCCTATATCATGCAAAACACCACTTACACTTCACTTAAGCCTGTACCAACCAGCCACCAGTCGGGTTTTTCTCAAGGAACTGTCACGGAAAGGGCGAAAGGAACCGTGCAACCCTCATGCCCCCGATTCCCGCATCCCCCAATGCGTGTCTGTGTGCGATCGAAAAGGCGTGAGGCGTTTGCAATTCATTGTGCATGAGGCGAGAAGGAGTTTCCATCCCACCTCTAGCGCATCTTTCGGTGCATTCCGTGTGCCTGCACTCCAATCAGGACTCCCAGTGCAGCCGGGAACTTTTCGCTTTCGAAAGCTTAATGCATCAGGGACCAACTTTAATAATGTTTTTTATCGCAACGAGGTGCATTTTTCTTCGCTACTCGGAGCCCCCGTGCCCCGAGCGGGAAGTACATCGACGTACACGTCCGGAAAATTGCTCCCCCCCCTCCTTGTCCCACGGAAGCTGGTAATCGCTGATACCAATCTTCTGCCGTGCCGTTCCGGGAGCAAGCCCCAAGCATGGGGGAGGGTACTTCCACTTTGCATAAAGCTGCACGATAAAGTGCAGTGTTTTCGTGGAAATATGCACTTCCCCGCCAATGGTGGTTCGGCTTTGTAATTGTAGCCGGTTGAGATTCATATAAATGGATTCCAAAATTGCTTGTGCCAAAGTTTTTCGGCTGCCGGGCGCTCTGGATGGACTTATTTTGAAGGGAATGCTTTCAGTTTCGCTCGGTGAAGGATGAAAGCTGCTCTGTTGTGGTTGAGCACTATTTGAAGGTTGTTGGAAGCCGATTAAGCTGCAAATTGATTTTCAAACTTCCTTCACCCAGCTTTCGGAAATGTTGTTTGCAAATCGTCCAAAAATCAACAAGCTGTTTAGAGAAGTTCATGTAAAAATTACTTCAAACCCATCGGACGAATCGCTTAGCGATTTTTGGTTGATAGATGAGGCTATTGCTCTAGCAGCCAGCAGGTTCACTAACTCTTCCGTGTTAGTTTTTCTTTCAAGATCTTTCCCTCTGCACCGTCACCGGTTGAATATTGGTTGCCTCTAGCGCACTCACCAAAGACACGAGCCGCATTCCACGCTGTGTTACTTAATTAAATTTAATTAAAAATTATTTGATATTTAAATTATTCCATCCTTCACGTCCACAATGCCAACGAACGCCCCCATTCATCGTTCCGCGCGCTATGAGCGTCCTTCGTCATTTCCATGCGACTGATTCCGGAGTTCCAGGAACGTTCACAGGTTTAGTTTGGTTTTCCAGCCTTTCCCCCACTCTTCGCCCGGGTATTGACATTTTCCGGAAGCCATGCGATTCGCACGTGCCCCCGGAAGGTAGTCAGACTAGCGTCAGCTCAAGGCATCGTGCTCGGGCACCTTTTTGGTGGGCTTCCTGCTTGCAACGTGCTGCCGCCTGCTCCAAGGGCAAAGTGCCAGAAAGAGCTAACGAATTGCGAACTCACGGTTCGCGACGGTTCCAAAGCGAGGATTCTATTGAAGCCCGGTGGCACGAAAACTCACGATGTTTGCCCTCAGGACGTGTTCATTCGCCAGGGGCAAGTGCGTTTCACACTGTGTGTGGGGATTGTTTAGGGACGCGGAAAAAGCCGGTTCTCTTGTAGTTGCGTACAGATGATGGAATACAACACCGTTGAAAAGGGTTGGATCGTTTGCACCATAGAAGATGATCTTTTCGCTGAAAGAAACATCGTGCCCGTGGTTCAATTGCTCGGTCCCAACACTCGGTTCGCACATTTTCTCGTACACACATTCGCACGCGAGTCCAACCGGGAGGAACCGGAGTTAGGAACCTGGATCGCGTAGGTGCCACCGGAGGAGACACTTTCCACTTTAACACCGCGCTGAGCCGCGTGAACCATGAATTAATGCAAAGTTGTTTGTTAATTAAAAATTATAATTCATTTCGTACTCGTACCTTCGTTCGCGTGTATTCGCCTGCGTTCATTCATTCAATGCGACGAAGTTGCGCCACCGCTTGCGTTCTGCTGTTGATTTCTCGCGGGCTCGGCATATCTTTTCTTACGGCTCCCGGTCGCTTCCAACGCTCCCCCCCCCCCCCCCTGCCCACCATGGCCTCACTTATTTGTCCACAATGATTCCGCTCCGTTTCGAACAAGCAGCCATGGGCAACACGGGCGTTATTTTTACCCGGTGAAAGCAGCGGAGATAATTATGCAAAATAAATTATAAAGTATCGTATAAATCATATTTTTATGTGTACACACCCATCGCCGTGCGTCTGCGTTCTACCTCCGCTTGATGCCATCCCCCTGGCCTGGTTTGAACCCCGGGATGCAGTGGTGCAAATGATCTTCGGTCACAAGGCGGCTGAGAACGTCGCAGTGCGAATCCACCGCTGGAAACTGGAACGAAGGGGAGGCAATTATGAAACGGAACAACAGAAAAAAACCGGCTTGAGAGGGGGGCATTGTGAAAAGTGAAATTAAGCACAGGGCTTTGGCCCCTCTTTTTTTCCCGCTGGCTGGCGCAAATGCAAAGGCAGCTTGCGAGGGGGGAAGCCGGAAAAACAAAAGTTGCACCAGCATTGAAGGGGATAACGTAAAGGGGTTAACGTTGATCCCGTTTGTGATACGATGCCGTTGCGAACTGATCCAATTAAACTTGGACAATTTTTTGTTTTCTTCTAGATTGTAGGGAAAAAATATATTTTAAAACTTATAATTTTTCACCGCCTCCCACCGCATTTGGGCAATATTTTACGTTATCGGGCATTTCGGCAGACGTTTGTTGTACGCTTTTGTCTCAAATCACGTTTTAAATTTCTCGACCCCTTATCACGGGGAAGCCATTGTTCATGACGGCCATTGGCAATTTGTGGCTGTCTACCCCAACGCGGACAGTAATTGGGGCTCTCGGGGAAGAGTTATGGGCTGCTTCCTAGCTGCCCGCCCGATTTGTCGTGCTGTTACAGCGGAACAATCCTTCCGTAGCTAATGGATTGGTTTGAGCGGCCGTTTCCGCGGCCGTTTCGTTGACGTTTTCAATTGTCCTTTTTTTCTCTTTTTGCTGCTCATCGAATGCAGCTTCTCCTCCTACGACCTACGGTTGCCGGAAACATTTAACAGTCACTTCACCGAGCCCGGTAGTGGTCGAAGGGTTTTTCGCAAACGGAAAATATACCGGGAAACCCCTTTTGCTGGCACCATAAATTATTTATTCACGTTTGTTTGTGTCCCCGGTGCTTCCTCGAATACCTGTGGCGGGAAAAACTGAACCCGAACCGTGGACGGTGCCTTCTAAGGCTGCAAAATAATGGCCCTTTTTCGGAAGGTTCCTTCCAGTCGCGTTGCTGCTCCTTCCAGCCGTCTTCCCCGTCCGTGCGGTGTCAAACGCGTTACAGATGGTGAAATGATGCGCCTAGGCGAAAGGAAGATTTACGCATGAACGCAGCCGGTCAAGCGGTGCCGCACTAAATGTCGCAGGACATTTTCACCAACGTCCCTCCAACGGGGGTAGTGGGCCTCTTGGTCTTCTCCAACCCGGGAACGTTCGGTCGGGAGAAAAGGAATAAATTTATTCCTTTGTTTTACGCCCATTTCCGGCCGTTGGACACATCGAACGTCGGCAAATCGGGTACCAGCGAATGCCGGAAACCAGCCAACAAAAGCACACTCACACACGCAAAAACACACAAATGCAGATCCAGTTGGAAGGCAGCGATTCGAAAATAAAGAGTTTTCGAGTCGAAATTCATCCAAAAATAACCCGCATTTCTACATGAATCTGCCTTCTCCTCTCCATGCAGCGATTGCCTGCGGAAAACCAAGGAGAAAACCACACCAACACACACACACACCATCACACCCATACAGCCCAATGGATTGACGGGTTGCCGGATGGTTGCGACAATCAAACCGCTCCGGCCGCTTCTGTTCCGATGCCGTTTCAGTGTAGCTAATTTGAATTTCTAATGGACAAAATATATTAAAAGGCGCACGGGACAAACAGTGCCAGGATTCCCCCCCTCCCTCCCGCTGATTCGTCTCTCACTTTTTCTCTTGTTCATGCGTGCATGTCTGTGTGTAAGAGCTTAGACGGTCTCTTTGCTTTTTTTTTTTGTTGTTGCGGATAAGTGATGGTGCGATGAAATTCAACCGATGCCCTGAATCGGCAGGAAAAGTATTCCTGCGCTGGTGCTGGTTTGATTTCGCTGAGCGAGATACGAAACCGAAGAATATGTTTCAAAAGGAGGACCAACAAAGTGTTCCTCGGCCGTTCGTGCTGCATGGCCTCGAGCGGCGGACATCGGTCGCGGTTTCCGGTTAAATGGGTTTGTTTGCTTGACTTTCGCTTGTTTTTTTTCTCTCCCTTTGTCACCCGTGAATGCTCCTGATTTTCTTTCCAATTGTCGCACAAAACGATTCATTCTGTTTACTGCTGGTTCCTTCTGAAAACTTCCTCCCAATGCGTCCAGCATCGATGCAAGCGGATGGAGTTCACCAACCCAGAACACGGTGAAATATGTGCCGGAATAGCGTGCCATCCGCCCTGGTCTGTCCCAGCTCTAGATGCATGTCGACGCGCGACAAGCACGTGTAAGAGTGTGCATCGTTGTTCTACACTGTTTCACGTGCGCACCAGATCAGCATCGTGGTCGACTTGAAGGCGGGAAACCCCCTTCGGATTGACCTCGGAAAGGGACATTTGGATGTGGATCGGAAGGATGCAGATTCTTATCGCATGATCGAAGATGGAAAAACTCGCATTGTCACCCCGTTGATGCC
Organism: Anopheles atroparvus; assembly: GCA_914969975.1. Taxonomy (NCBI): domain Eukaryota; kingdom Metazoa; phylum Arthropoda; class Insecta; order Diptera; family Culicidae; genus Anopheles; species Anopheles atroparvus. The sequence goes on from CAJZCY010000003.1 coordinate 23,898,289, forward strand.
CCAATGGAGCGACGGTGGTACGTTGGCTTGTCGCCGAGGAACAATCCGATCCGGTTTTCTTCTGCCCAGCCCGTGAGTTCCTGCTGAAGGCAGGGAAACGTTCCTGTAGAGGAATTTTCGAATTTCTTTTCCCTATGCCAGCTGGAAGAAAGTGTCATTGCTAGGCGAGAATGGAGTGGTAAATGTTTGAATGATCCAAATGCAATTGATTTCATTTTATCTCACCCTCAACGGAAGCACAAGACGCACCATTTTCCGGATAATGCCGATTAATGTTGGTCTTGGATACGGGATAAGTTTTGAATAGTATTTTCATGAAAATTGGTCAATCGGAGCAATGCAGCTCTAGAAAACAATATAATCAAATTTACTATTTATTATCTACAGAAATTGTGCTCTACTGTTTAATACAAGTTTTATTTTTCTAGAGGTATGAATTTAACAAGATACACAAGATTTTTTCATGTATTCACTACATGGCTCTATGAATTTTATTCATTTTTTTCTAATGAGAGAAGGAAAACTATCAAGAACCACGCTCAGAAAGCTTAATAATTAGAATTTGTTGGAAGACATCGCTCCTCTTGTTACTTGGGATGGAAAAGCATCAATGGAATAACGAAGAAATAAAACAAACTCCTACATACTTAATCAAAACTTTAATCATTGCCATTCTCTTGCCGTATTTTCTGGACTCTACGGTTGTCTGCTTTCTACTCGTTACAATATTATGTAGTTTCGCTTTTTCGTTCCCCGACGGAAAAACAAGAGGGTGAGACAAATCAACAAAGACAGTATTCAAAACTGAAAACTCATCAAGAGCGAGATTTGAAGATGGATATGGTAAAAATTGTCAGATGATTGCCGCTGGCGAGTGGTTTTTCCACAAACGGCATAAGACTTACAGAGCATTTCTTCTGTAGCTTCTATGCCGTCTGCTATTGAGGAGTGTCCTCGTGGTTTGTGATTGCTTCTCTGCTTACAGTTTTTCAGCGTGAGATACGGTCTGTGGTGCCGTTACCTCCAGATAAACAAAACTGAAAGTACGAGCGAAAGTTGTTGATACCATAGAAAGTTTCACAATTCTTATGAAACAAACAAGCAACGGAAGCAAGAAAGAAAAAGAAAATGCGAAGGAGCTTTGGTTAATAAACGAGGCCAAAAATGCAAAGGAGGAAGTCTATAATTCCTTTACGTTCTCACGTATCCTCCTACGCTGAAACTTCATACACCGGCACTTATCGAAGGATTTACAGCAGCCTCATCTTAACGAAGCAAAAACTTTTCATCATTTGGTTCGAGTCTTGTTGAAGAAAGCTGCAAAAGCCTTCAGATGGAAACATGCGTCAACTGGCATTGATAAAATGACTGAATTTGCAATGTGATCGTTCATAAAAGTGATGAAATAATTTCACCAGTGTATCTTGTTTTTTACTAATCCATTAATTTTATCTACTATTCCACGAAAAAAATAATCCAATATTGAAAGTAATACCTTTTCTAATAATGTCGATTCTACAAAAATATGGTGGGAGTTATTTTTTCTCGAAAATCTCCACCAAGAGCAAAGAAACATTGCCCGGAAGGTTGTTTCCTAGAAATCGGTCTCTGTCAATCATTTTCACCTAAGCCGCAGGCTATACGCTGGTAGAGTTCAAGTCCATGCCAGAAATACATACTTTCCTCCTTTTTCTTGCTCGTGACCCAAATATTGACGACTCACTCATTCCTGGAAAAGAATCACCAATCGTACCAATAGTACACTATTTTTAATAAATTACTGAGAGATTTGGATTTTTTTTTATCCTTCTTAAATTGTCTTCTCAACTTATTCTCCAAAAATGTCTCCTACTACCTTGATAATCAAATGAAGATTCTAAGAAGTACAATTCGAGATGGACATAGCGAAGCAGTTACCCTGCGGTTGTTCAACCTTAGTACCTTGCAATTATTTCATTTTTTTATAGAGTTTTAAGTATAACTTCATAAACAGAAATAATTTCGGTTCAGGTTTTGCAGAGGATTTCGCAATGAAGTGACACTATTGTTTTCTTCAACAATTTGGTTCTATTTTTATGTTAATTATTCTTTCACCTTGGATTAATCATCTGAACGAGCAACTTTTTTGCACCCAATTTCCATATTCCGTATGGTTCATTTATGGTAAACACGCCCTTTCTGGTGGAAAGACGAGAAAAAGACCGGGCTGCCGTCCAACGTGACTAAACCGAGGCAGCGCATCGATAAAGGGAGCAAAATTGCGTGTCCTTTTTTGAGTTCAGAGTACTGGCCTTCTTTTCCACCCGGTTTCATGGCCCCACGTTTTGAACGCAGTTTGGTGGGTTCCGTCCTCCTGGCGGCAAGGAACGTGCACGGGACACAGCAGAGTGCACCTTCCAAGACCCCGGGTGGACGCCCAACGAAGTCCTGCGAAAGAATTCCTCCGAGGTTTTGCGATAAAACTTTGTCTTTTCGAGCCGCGCTGTGTCCAGGATCCAGGTAGGAGTTTTCGGGCGTGGACCCGTGGACAATCAGCCACCGCAACCAACCGTAACCTGCAACACCAGCACCACGGACACAACCTGGCCCTCGTGAGCTTGCGAGGAATGGTCTCCAAACTTCAATGTTGCATTACCGGCTCATAAGGGATCGCTCGGGCATGTACGAGCTGTACGCTGCGCCGGGATCACGCTGGCCGGGCAACGACTTTCATACTTTAGCTGCAACGGCACATGGTACAATCCACCGAACTGGTCCGTTCCTCCTTCCCCGAGTGTGTCATCCTCGTGTTTGTGTGTGTATCGCCCTTTTGTCCGTTTGAGGGGCTAGCACGAGCCCAACATGCCAAAACCGTGCCACCGACCGCAATCGGCAGGGAGGTAGAATTATGATAAGAAAGTTTCAAATTTATTCAAAATAACAGCTCATAAGAAAAGATGAACAAGAGCATTATTCTTCGGGCCAGTGCGCCGTCGAGCCACGGTACGTTAGGGAGCGGATGCGCAAAGTGTCGCCGTCGATTTGAAGCTGAGCCAGTTCATCGAATAAAGTGCACACAGCGTTGGAGGAGAGAGAGAGAGGACAGTGTTTCTTTTTTTTGTTGTAGGTTGCTGTTTGGAAGCACAAAAGAAAGAAACCCCTCCCTCAAGAAAACACCCCCCCGAGCCAACGACGTTTTCGTGCGCATGGAAGGAACTAATTTGGAAGATTAAACGGGCGGAAAGATGGCCAAAAGGGAGGGCGGCGTGAGGCGGCCGGGAAAACCTTTTGATTTCCGCACAGCACCCGCCCGTGAGTCTGCGAAGCGCTGCAATCGGAGCAACGGCATGAAAGACTTTTGATGCACATCATTTGCATAAGCGATTGTGAACACAGTGTAGCACTCTCGCTCCTTCTCCAATGTCGGTGCATCATTTTGCCTTCCCCCGAGCGAGTCGTTGAGGGATAAAAAAATCTTTTAAAATTCTGCCAATGGTTTTGCAAAGAACAACCGCTCCCCCCAGCCAAATCCAACCGCTCCACCGCAAAAAGGGTATAACGGACGCTTGGTTCAATTAAGAGTTGTTTGATATTGATGTAGAACGGCTTTTCTCTCGCTTTGTCGGGGGAATTGCTTCTGATGCAAATTATTGCTCGAAGGAAAATTTATATTGAATAGGCATGTTCTGCAGTCTTCTTTTTCGATGAATGCCGTGGGAAAGGGCGGAGCAACAGCAAACGGAGCGTTGGAAAGGGAATGCTACGCGTGTTTGATATTTGCGTGCCAACTGATTCTTTCGGGGAGGGAAAAAGTGAGACAGCAACGCCAGCAAAAAGTCCGGTGCAAGGGGACAGTTGGCTAGAGTGATTCCATAAAAAGAGTCGCCCATAAAATCCCAAACGGCCCGTCGTTGCTGGACGGTAGAAAATCCCCTGCGGGACGGGGACAAACAACCTCCGAGCCCGGGGAGAAATCAGAGAAAGCTGAGGGATTGCAAAGCAAATGTAATTGCAATCAATGAACCGTGGTGGCAAGGAGCTTGCCTCCTTGGGAGAGCACACGGTCAGCACCGGAGGACACTGGACTGGATGACTATAAAATTGAAAATTAATTTTTATTTCATCGGCGCCGGGACTGGAAGGGAGTAAGGAAGATGGCGATTTCGTCCACACACACAGTCGCACACCGACCACGAACTAACCCATGTCCCGCACGGTCAGTGGAGTTGAATTGGATGAGCATTTAAAATCGATTGCCTGCCGACGACTGCAAGGGAACCACCGATGTCTGTCGTGGTACCGTTGGAAATAATTTATAAATTAACCATATCACTCATGGCACTAATTCCACGATATCCATTACCCGTCCCGGGTGTCTCGGGAGCTGCGCAATTGCGGGATTTAGAGCAGCCCGCTGTCAGCCCCGAAAGCTTACCCGTCCGAATCGTTCGTCCGTGAACGCTCCTTTCGGTTGGATTTTTCCATTCCATGGCCTTCCGAAAGGGCCTCGAGATGGGACCGGGGGTTTACGGGGCAGTCACTATCGCACGGATACGATCAGCCACGGGGAAAAGGAAAACCAAAAAAAAAAAAACTAAAGGCAAAGAGAGCGCGATTGCGAGACAATGAAACTCGGGCGTATTTCGTGGTTGTATTCTTATCGCAAGTAGCAAAAAGTTTTGGATTTCCGGTAGTTCGAGTGTGCGTTCTTTTCCCCCCCCCCCCCCCCCTTCCGAGTCGAGCTTTGTTTTGCGGTCTCACTAAGATTCCTTTTTCCGAATTCTTTTTCGTGTCCTTGCCACCAAGGTTTTTTTTTTTTCGTTGTTGCCCCCTTCTGTGCATCCATGTGCTCTCCGTGTCTTGGCCAACGATGCGTTTTTCCATTCGCCCTTTGTGCGACGGCGCTTCAATGCCGCTGACAGAGGATTTACGGAGCTTCCTAAGGAACGCTGCGATCCTGGCAGTAGATGTCCTTCGCGATATGCACACAAGCGCGCACACGTACACACACACACACACAGTATTGCTCAGTCACACGTAAAGGCAAACACACACTCTGGAACGGTTGTGCGTGGCTATGCTTGTGTGTGTTTAGTTCAGGGCTCGAGCTCGAACGATGCTAGCTGTCTTGCGATGCTGTCCTTCTTCGGAAAATCCATCTCAAAGCTAGAGCTGAACGATTGGCTGGCGCGGTAAGCTTCCTCGGGGCCACCGGTGGGGAAGCTGCGAGTTTATTTACTGTCATCAATTATCCTGTCGAACGATAACTTCACGACCATTCGGTGTCTCTTTTAGCTCGCGCTATCTCTCGAAACCCCGCCATCCCCCTGCCAGGATCGCTCCAGTTCAGGGGATAGGTAGGTACTACTTTTTTTTTATTCTTTTTCCAGGCGGATATTGAGCGTTGCGGATGTTTTTCACCATCCAGTTTTTTTTCCTCTTCCTGCCGTCGTTTGTTTGTTTTGTTTGCTTAGTTGTTTGATGAGGGTTGTTTTTTTTTTCTCTTCCTTTTTCTACAGTGTTCGATCCGAATGGCATTCTATCCTTCGAAGCAATTGGAAGCATTTTTTTTTTTGGCGTAACGTAACCGAGCAAATGACATTAAGATTTCCAATTCCGAAATCGAACTCACCCTGTCGGCGGTAGAGTGCGAGCGGTGGAAGCAAAAAGTGCGCTTAACAAACTTGCCCCTGCAAAACGGAGCTGGAGTGGAGTTAATTTTCGAAATTTTCACACTCCCGTCCGATGCAAACCACCCCGCCGAGACCGAGAGTTCCCTTTGGTCTGCCGCGAGCGGACGAAAATCGATCACGCTAATTGGTTAATGACGGCAATTGTATAAATGTGCCATATTTTCTTTTCGCACCGACGGCAAAATATAGTGTTGATAAATATTTTTCCACAATCACTTAACGTCCGGTCGTGCCCTCTGAGGCTATTGATGTCGCAGGCAGGGAAACTGTATCGGATTGCAAATGGAAAAGTGTGGACATCGCCCTTTTTTTTTTGGAACTCGCGCAAACACTGTTCTTTTTTTTCTGTTCGCCTGAAGTTGTCGCCGTTTTTTAAACTACCACCGATTAATTTGTTTGCATTATATGGTGATTTTGAACTGATGGAAAAGGTTTTCGGATGCGATGCAATCGCAACTTTCACAACAGGATTAAATGTGCCGTTTTTTTGTGCAGCAGAAACTTTTCAAAGGGATTCCTCCCACGAATCCATCTTCCCAAGGTCACATGGCAATGAAAATAAAAATCAAGTAAGTTGTTTTCATTTTAAATGGATTAAATGCATCCAATCGTGCGGCCATTTGAGTCGTTTAGGATGCCCATTACTACCCGTTGCCTGCCGCAGCCTGGTTTCCCAGCCCGTCGGATGTCAATGAGCTACAATTGTCGTTTCCGTTGCTCCCTGTGCGCCACCGTTCGTCGCGCCCTCCCGCCGAGAAAAGGGATTTCCAAAAACCCCAAATGCAACCACAATGCATCCTTCCATTAGCTTCCATAATGCAACCGCCCTTAAATGGCTCACCTTCATGGTACGGCCGGTTGCAACGCTACACAGTGGCATGAATTTTGCAATTTTATGTTCTGCCCTATTAGGATCGTTACTTTACCGTGCTCTCGGTTACGTAACTCATCGCTTTGCTCTTTCCTGCGGTGCATTTTCCATCCACCCACTTTCTCTATCTGTTTTCTCCTTCTCCCTCTCTCTCTAACTCTCCCTTTCCCTCTCACATTCTCTTTCACTCGTAACGCTTAAATCTGCAAGGCACATCGATAGGCTTTATCGTCGCCCCAGACCGGAATGCTCCTGCTTGTTGTGGAAACACACAACGAGCCACAAATCGCATAAAAACAAGTGCACTTATAAATATTGCATTTATTAAGATGAACAAGATCGGCAAACGTAGCAACATCCGGGCGGTTGCATCCCGGCCCAAGGAGGGTTAGGGTTTTGCCCCAGTGCACTACCAGCATCGCACCTCACGAGGCGGCTGGGTTGAGAGTCTTAGACAGAAGGCCGGTTGCTAGCACTAGCCGACTGAAAGACATGCCCAGACGGACCGGAAGGACGGGAGCGAAATGCTTCGACGTACGTTTCGCATCCTTGAGATTGTTGAGATGTTGCTTAACGAACCCTTCTCTCGTGCCGTTGCATTCTCTTATGAGGGAATGTGTGTTTTTGGGTAAAAAATTGCCCTTTTTAGTACCGCATACCGCAACGATACCCGGGTTGAAGACTGTACGTGCTGGCTCGGTGGCGAAAGAGAGTAGAAAACATCGTTTGCCGTGGCCATATGACGACTCGAAAGTGACATCAACTGTAAGCATAATAAAAGCAAACATTATCATAATCCTTCACCCACGACGATGCAAAGCGACCAGACCAGAGGGGGAGACGTTGGGAACCACGAATCAGGATCATTGTCTTGCAGTGTTCCGAGGAGCCATCTGCCCGACGGTGGTGAGTGGTGCCATTATTGGAGGAAAACTAATTTAGGTCATTTTAAGTGCGCAATGGGTGGATACGACGGAACCATTGGGGAAAACGTTGAAAGACGAATGTAGAAACAGTGAACGATTGCAGGATGCTCCGCCTCCGGAGCAGCTTTCGTACACTTCCGCCTCCCAGCGCTAAGCGAATTCGTTCGTCCCTCATCAAGCTATCTCCTCCAGCATGCCCCATCATCCCCACGGGTCCCGGGCGAATGTGAGCTCCATTCTGTTTATTTTCCTGATGCAAGCACTAAGAAAGCATCTTTGGGGAAAAGCATCTTTGCCCCGTTGCTCCAATACCCTTGGCACTCATTTGCGCTGGACGCTTTAGCTCCGACGTCAGGCAACGGGAGTTTGTTTTATTTGGCAGGCGAAAATTAGGAGCAACTTTTCCACCGTCCTTTGCTCAACGGGAGGGATAACGGGGAGAGGAAGAGGGAGGTGTCCCGTAGCTCCTCGTCCCGCACGGAAGCAGCTGGAGCGGATGCCTTCTTACTGCGAGCGATGGCCTGGAAGTCGAGAGGCCAAGCAGCCGCCCGTTTCCCTCGGGATGGGGGTAGTAAAGGAAAAAGTTTTGTGTTTTTCTTGGCATAGATTTCCCAGCTTTCCCTCGAACCCATCCCCAACCCCCCCGCTTCTCGGGGGCTGTTCATTATATTTGTCTTGGCCAGGGGTTTCCGGTTTGAGTTTTGGTGGAAGTTGTCGCTGTCAGAAATTTTTGAAAAGTGTTTAGCGGTACAAGATGTTGGTTCTATTGGTGTTCGGGGATCTCTCGGCGAAAGTCGCGCCTTGGCTGGACGGTGTTGTTTTTGGCTACTTTTCTCCCCAGGCTCAGAAGACCCCCGCCGTGTGTCGTGTTGGAAAGTGCAATCAAATTTGTCCCTAATAAGTACCGCCTGTGGCAGATCGGACGGAAACTAAACCGTTAACCCCGGGGAGTTTTGAGAGTGTAGGATTTCGCATATTTTGTTTATATTTTATTTTTAATTTTCCAAAAGCTGTAATCAGTGATTCTCGTTCCCTAGATCATCTTGATTTGGTTCATAACTTGTCAATACTTTATGTTTCGCTATTGTTGAATCATACCCAGGTTTTGGAGTCTTCTTTAGGCTTCAAATTTTCCTTCATTTGATTTTTAATGGTATTTTAGTTTTCTTACAAACGTCTCACTTGCAGTTTGATTGTTTTCCGACCCATCAAACTGCGCCACATTCGATAGGCAACGTTTTTCGTCAAACCAAATTTCTTTTGGCACGATTGGACAAAAAAGTCAAACTGTACAGCTATCTCGTATTGAAGCACCAGCGTTCAAGCATCTAAAAAATCGTTCTTGGTTAGGAGTTCCGGTGTAATTAGTGACCGGTTCGTTTCCACCGTCGCCAACATGATGGTAATCGTCGATTTTGTGTAATAAATTTTGCATTGATTGTTGAAATTGCCGAAAAGTTAACCACCATCAGGCGAGAGTAGCCAATTGCTCACCCGCTAGTACCGTCATTCCGGTGCCAAAACGGTTGATGACGCCGAGGACAAGCGGAATAAAATGGGAATTTCGTCACCATCCAACAGGCTGGAAGGTTGGGAAGGACCGTTCCGCTCGTGGTTGGATTTTTGAGCAGATAAGCCGACGCGGCTACCGGCCCCGGTAATGCTCCAAAGTTTTGCTGAATTCCGGCGAAAACGCTGCCGGTGGGTTTGGTGGTCCCCGGGATGATAAGACGTTGCCAACGTGTGGCCCTGGGAAACTTTCTCTATTCAGCTGAGTAATTGATCAGGTGGGAGCGATTGGATCGATATTTATTCGTCTCCTAGGAACACCGGGTCCACTGGGTGCCACTGGGAGCGGGAGTCGAGCGGGCTGGTTGGCGAGAGAAAGTTGGCAAGCAGAAGCGTTTATGCGTTTCTTTTTTTTTTTATTTCCATCCCACGTTTGTACAAAAAGAAAATATATTCAAATGCTTTGGAGAATAACAAGTTTGCGTAGGCAAACATTATACTATTTGAAAGAAGTTTCCACGAACAAGTACTTTTTTGTGTCGCATCAAAAGATGCTAAGGGAACGCTACGATACGAAACGCCTCAGTTTGCCCAATGCCTAACTCGATTGCTTGTTACATTGAGCATCTAATCCAACGTCAATTGAAAATATTCTTGTTTCTCCACGGTTACCATCGACGAGATCAAAGCAAACTCCGTACCAACAGAACCATTGCTGTTTATTTCCCGTTTGTTGTCCTGCACATCTAGGACGAACATTAATCCGTAGGTGAGTAGTGCGCCGAACCAGAATACATTTGATTTAAGAATTTGAACAAAAAGCCTTTTACCCTAGGGGAACATGTCAATGCATTTCCGTGTAAATGGCCTCGTTACATTAGTCCACCCGAAATGTTGATCCAATTCCAATCTCATCCAACGCCTATCAAACAGGGTTTTCCTTTTGGACGGGTGATAACTACCTGATCCAACCGAAAGGGTCACGCCACAGCCATCTAGGATGGGAAAGAGAGAAAAGGAGGGTGCGCAAGAAAAAAAGGCCATCTTTAATTAAAAAGGTAAACAACTTCTGGCAATCAGAAGAAATTACACAAGACATCCTAATTGTATTAGCAACAATTAACGGTAACAGAGCGAGCGAGGGAAAGAAGCTTAGGGCCAGCTGCCCGGGTGCTGTTGAGATGTAAGTTGGGTTCTGCCGGAGCCCGGAGGTCGAACATTCCAGCTGCAAGAACGAAACGCGGCCCATGGTGTGTGACGAAACCCTGGCGAAGGAGTTTAAAGATATCAACCAAGAGGGGGGTTGTGGAATCACTATCGAGAATGAGGTGTATTTGTGTGTGTGTGTGTGAGCAAGTGCAGACGTGCCTCGGACGATGTCCGTGGCATACCGGCAAAATGGCACCGTCAGGATACCGTTCCGTGCGCTCCGGGCAGGACGGGGCACACGGTACAAACTGGGCTCCGGTTCACACAAACTAAATAAACTCGACGACGCCCTTCCGGTCGTGCCTTCGATGCGATGAGGAACGTTTCGCCACCGCTGCTGCACCGGAGGCCGTTTTATTATAAATTAAACACTGCCTTCCTAGTGCCGGGTGCTTTTTGTTAGCCCCGCGGGCAGCCCGGGAAGATTCTTCTACGTTCCTCAGAACACAAGAACACCCCAGCAGCGTACAACCTTAGTCGACCGTTTGACACTACGCATTCGCTAGCGTCGCCATCGAAGCTGTAGAAAACCCACGGGCGTTCGTCTCGACGTTTTGCTGGATTTTCACTCGCCTTACCGTGCAACATTCCTTTTGCCGGAAGTTTACGGAGCACTCCCAGGCGCAGAGTAAACCAGTGCCAGGCCCTCCCAGCAACCAACGTCGGGTCAACAAGAGCTCTTCGAAACGCATCACCCGAAATGGTCGGGAAAGAGGACGCACCAGACAAGCCGCTTGGCAGCTCCGGTGTCCGCAGTGTTACAAAAATATCATCAAGTAGGACCGGCCCCAGCTCCGCTTATGGTTGTTGGCGGATGATTGTGAAAAACTAGCTCTTCGAACGAACGAAGCGCACTTCGCAAGCCTTCTGTAGCCTGCTTGAGATGCCTGGCAGGTATTTGGCCAGCAAGTGTTTCGAGCCGGAATGGCAAAAGCGCAAACAGGGGTCGAGCTCGTTCGTGTTTAAAGCGAGTAGTTTGCGTCGTTCCATCCGTAACATTCCACGCCGGCGAGGCGACGGGCGATGCTGAACCGAATTTAGACACAGTCTGCCCAGTTGCAGCTGTTTCCAATTCCAGCTTACGATGCTGTCCGTCTCGCACCCGGGCCCGAAGGGTACGCTAGTGTTTAGCCCAACCCATCGCAAAACTACATGCTTTTAGCGAGACTCCACGAAATGACGGCGCAAGTGAAAGAGAAAATAATCACGAATCTTTTCTTGGCCGTGAAACAAACCGTGCAATAAAAAGGCCGGCAGAATGGGCAGAGAAACTAACAGACTGGAATGCCCGGCCCGGTACGGTACCACCGACGGAGAAAGCTGATGCGCCTTGGGGAAATAAAATCAGCCGTACGTACCTGCTGCCGCAACAGGATGAGATGCGAACGGCCGGTTCATGGCAGCACACGTAGCCGCACCGTCAGCAGAAGGATGGCTACTTACTTCTGCTGTTTCTTTGGTTTTGCCCCACCGCACGCCTCGTTGGCCATTTGACCCGAAAGCAGCCATTGAAGCCCCAGCTTAAAAATACTCCCAACATGCATCATGTGCAGCTGCCATTTGAAGGTTTTGTGGTTTGTGGTACGGACAGACTTGGGTATTTGGTCCCGAGAGGGGTGGGGTTTTGATCCACGCTGCCAAATGGACTATTGTTTAGTTTCCATCGAAAAATGATCATCATGATCGAACTTCTTCTCGTCGGACTAGCAAGGGTGCAGTAGGAAAAAGGTCCGTTTATGGTCCAAAGGAATTATTCTTTTTCCAATGCACCTACTCCTGGTCCGAGCTACGTATCTTCCAAACAGAGTGCAGATTGCTCCGGTTATAGAAGGGCCACTAGTTTGTAAACACATGTTTGGGTCATAAATTTGCTTGTTTTGCTCGGTCCTTAATGTTGTTGGATGAATCAATTCTCTTGTGTCGTTGAAGATGAATAGTTTTACTCTTTCAACGGGTTTGAGCAGTATGTTATTTCTTTGTGTATACGGTTTCCCACTGCAAACATTTGGGTTATGTTTAGGACAATAAGGTCTCCATTATGTGAATTTTGAGAGTTCTTGTCATTAACTCCATTTGGATAAGCTTTATAATTTTTTCAAGTTAAACGTATCTTCAAGAATATCCTACGTTATTTTGCGACCAGCGTTCTCTTTATTGATTGCTTTTTCAGCTAATATAATAAATATTTTGAAATGATCTCCATCTGCCAGTCTACACAGCTGAAGGGTATGCCTGAAGATTCAGACGGTTTGTTTTAATCCAATAAGGTGTTTTCCAAAACACTCCAGAATATGTGTCGCCGGCAGCGTAATTGAGCGAATTGTTGACCTTACCGTCTGGTTGCGTTGTTTATTCTGCTCCATTCCTGCGACGGAACATATGACACGTGCAGCTGGCACGAAGTTGCATCCCGTCTCAACATTGTGTCCATTGTGTGTTCGGATGAAGTTTTGCAACAGGAGAAACCGTTCGCAATATGCGAACGTTGCGATTGTGTCGTGTTGGAAATCGGTTGGGCTGGTCTTAAAGATAAACTGCTTTCCAGTGTTAAAATAACATCAATATTTTATTGGTATTCATTCGCTGCGGTACCATATTCCCAGCATCTTTGCTGCCTCACGCTCGCTCGGGCAGCAATGGGCCGGGATGGAGTCTGGCCAACGATCGATACCGTTCGACCCGCTCCGACAAACTTCACCCCAGGCAGCTGCACGGTGTACGGGTTCATGTTTTAGATGCATTATGCTTCCTGACGGTGGTGCAGGGAGAGGCCCCCCCCCCCGGAGGAGTTTGTTTGTTTCCGATTATTCCATTATACAGATTTCTAAATTTAATTAAATGTTTGATATGACAAATCGTGCTATATTTCCGACACATGAATTTATTCAAGTTTAATTAGGTTTGCATCCGGGCGGCAAACCTTTCTCAACGGTCCAACCTGTCTCGGTCTGGTGTGTGCGTGTGGCCTCTCAGGTTCGCCAGTGTTTTCCACGGCCCACGAAGCGCGTGCACCACCGGTTTTGATGCACCGTGTGCTAATCGGCCTAGCTCCAGCAGTGTCACCTCTCTGCGTGCCGCACTAATAAATCCTCACGCAATGAGCCTCATCCTCACGATCCGAGCTGATGGAAACGCTACATGATGGAGCGAAATATAATTTTATGGAAGCGAATTACTTCAACCCTTACCATCCCCCCAACCACCCACGCATGGGGTGCATTGGCGTACTGGGCGAGCAAATTGAACGTGTGGCTTCGCCTCGCACGGCCAGCTGCGTGGACGCGTATCCATTTTTGAGGTCAAAAATAGATTTGATTGCTGTCCAATTTTCACCCCGTTGCCTGTCCCCCCCCCCTCCATCCAGGTGTTCTTTTTAACCCCACATGGAATCAAATTTTCCAGTGCCAGTGGAAATGATTTTCCAACGTGATTTATTACGCTACCGGAGCTACCTGCTGCACCATCGCTGGTTCCCTGCTGCGTCGATGAAGTGTCGGCGACATGCGCATGTGGAGCACGATCGGGAAGAGTTGGTGGAGGGATAATTTGTGCACACCGCTCTGAAAGCATCGGCGGCATTAGCGTGCCATTTGTTCGTCTCGAGTGTATTTACCTGACGCTTGGAGGCTTAATGGTTGACGTTGAAATTTATTATTCAAACGCAAATCGATGAATGACGCTGGCAGCCGCTGTTGAAAGAAGGAATTATAAAACACACGAACGGACATAAATCACCGGGTAGGGGCAAATAGGAAAGATCAGTTTAAAATTGAGTGTGTTTCTTCTGCGTCTTTATGAGGAAAAAAGTAGAAGTTTGGGATGAGACAATCCAGCAAATGCAATTTTAAAATGAAGACTTGCACTGCACGCCATGAGCTGAGGAAACTTCGCCCCATTCGATGATCCCCTGATCCGTCGATTATGTTAGATTAGGCTACTCAGCCGACCACCGGAACGTGGCATAATACGGGGTTTAATTGAAAGGGGTTAAATGATTGATGAGCTGACCGCAGGGCTTCTGCTCTCATCGGCTGCCGTACACAGAGAGTTAAACAGGCATACGCTCGGCGGCGGTGTGTATGCGGTTCGTCTAGGCACACCAACACCAATCCGACTCCGAATGCTCCGTATGTGGGAATGTGGAGCTTCCTACCATTGATTATGCATGATTGTAAAGCACTGAAGGGAATGAAAGCGAAAGATCAACGTTGCACGACGTTGCTGCTTGCGGGAATAGAAGGGCGTCGTTTCCTGTGGTGTCGTTAGTATCGAGAGTTTGCACCTGACATTGCATCGTACGGTTGCAAAGTAAATGGAGGGTAGCTTACGAGTAGGATTTCATGCAGAACGTTCCTCGTGCTGTTCCATCTAATGTGCGAGGGTCGCCTGAAGGCTTCATCAGTCTTTTCTCACCTTCTCGTTTAACCTCCACGCCTCTGTCGTTCAACGTGGCAGCGTACGGAGTGGTGACTTCCGAAAAAGTGGCCACTTTTTCCCCGAAGCAAACTACATTCATCACGCGTTCCGCGAATGACGAGTGCCTACGGGAGCTCCCTAACGCACTTGCCAAGATGGGTGGAAGCCAGCGAAAGCTCTCTGGGCGCACGGGCCGCGTAATCAAGTTCCGGTTTTCGCTTGTATGGCGTTCCGTTGCTTTCCCCTTCGAAAACCGGCAGAAATGTCCGTGCAGTTTTCCCGGGGCGCAGTGTGGCAGTTCTTTTTTTTTTCTTTCTTTGCCCGCTCGTTCAGCCCAAACTAGCGACGGGTGAACCAGGAATCGCTGGAGACAGTCAGCGAAGCACCGGGCTTAATGATTAAGGGCGGAGTCTTACCTGGCTTTTCGACGGCTCGTTGCGAGCGGCTGCACCGTCGGCGGAAAACCCTCAGCAGGACGAGCCCGCGTGGCACGTGAAGGTCGCTGTCAAGTTCGCATCGCAGGCAAAGTGGTCTTCCCACAAACGCACCTACGATGGGATGCGATTCTGCAACGTCGAGCGAAACTTCACGGCATACTCCTGCGAATGCTGGGGAGCATCTGGCAGCAGAGGACTGTTTTTTTTCTTTCAATTCCCACCTCCACTGACCGGACTGCATCCGAGCGGCAAACTCGTGGTTTCAAGTCAACAAAGGCAATATGCATATAAAATCGCAATCTACATTTATAATCAATTCCACCGGGGAAATCACTCGCTCGCACCGCGCGGTCACTAGCCGTGCAATATCCTTGCGATGAAACGAGCGAACGCGGCGAATGGCACGTCATCATCAGCAGCCACAGATACGGGCCACTTTAGCGCGGCCAATCGAAAGAGGCGGCCAGGAAACGTCGCCCCACGTTCCTCTCGTATGTTTCTTGGCCTCTTATGTATTCTCGCGTGTGTGTGTGTGATTGAGATTTTTCTTGGATTGCCTTCCTCGTTCCCCGGCACTTGCCGAGTCGAATTTGATAACGCTCCCTGCATATCAATTAAGCCAGCCAGCCGAACGGATAAGTGGGCTTCTCGTTTTCTTCCCGGCCAGCCAGCTTTGGTCCGTAAAATCCGTCGAACGCAGTCAAGCTGGAGGGGTCGAGGGAGCATAAAAATGCCAACGAAAAACGACTCTTCAAAAAAAAAAAAAAAAAAAACCGCCCGAAATAATCTTTCACCAGGATTGTGACCGCAAAAGCGCTTATTTGCTTACACGCTTTCGCATCGTCGGAATATGTTAAGCAGGGCT
Source organism: Anopheles atroparvus (assembly GCA_914969975.1). Taxonomy (NCBI): domain Eukaryota; kingdom Metazoa; phylum Arthropoda; class Insecta; order Diptera; family Culicidae; genus Anopheles; species Anopheles atroparvus. Next base: position 23,914,194 of record CAJZCY010000003.1, read on the forward strand.
AGGAGGAGCACCAGTTTGCATTATTTATGCGGTTGTTTCTGACGTGATTATGCAGAATAAAGGGAATGCAGAAGTGATTTACATGCAAACCTTTCATTCACAACGTTTCTGCATCGGCGAAACGACGATTGTATGCGCACGGGGTGAATTAGTTGATGAAAATCCAGGAATTTGGAGCGATATAGCTCATTGTCTGTTTTTCACTCCTTTGTCTGGAGTATTATCTTACCTCGAAATTATGATTATTCATAGTAAAACGCATCGTACGGCACATACTTACTGAAGCCAATCAAGATTGAATCATGAAGCGGTTTATTAACCGCAATCAACGCACGCTATTGGTTCGCGTTTTGATGGGAGAATCCATGATAGAAAACGAAAAAGAAGGCTTCGTCGATTAACTTTGTGACACGCTACGACACTGTAAATCGATTATCCTGAAAGGACGACAGACACACAACGAAAAAAAAACAAAAAAACAAATAGAAAGAGTATGTTCTCGAAATGTTCCACCGTGCCATGGCGGGTCCATAAATTGACGTGATTTATCTAAAAGCCAAATAAAAACCGAAGTCGCCTCCTTGCATCACCTTGAGCTGGGCATACCTTGCCGTGGCGGGTTTATGGGACACTCGGAAAGCCACCCTCGCAGCAGAAGAACTGACCCTGGGCAGGATGAGCCTATTACTGTAACGCTAACAATCGTTTTTTTTTTCTTTTCTTTCTACGCCTCACCAAGGATCCCTTCGATCGCCCATGGTGTTTTATAAATGTCTACTCTACCGCTGCACAACTATCGTGGAGAACATGGGTGGGAAAATTGTCCATGGAGGATGTCCTGCTCCGTATTGCGTAAGGATGGACGAGGAAAACAAACAAAAAAAGGCTGTGATTCTGGAAAAGAACTGCAAAGGCAACCAGCAGGAAGTGAAATGGATTTTCCGAGTCCCCATGGGTGGAGGAAGCGAAAAACCGGCCAGGGCGAAGGCAGACCGACGACCCCAGGAACCGTATAAGCTACTCGATACTCGAGCGACGAATCGCAAGCGGCATATGTCGAGCCTATGGGAAAGGAGTGAAGGATGCTCTCGATATCTTCTCCATCGATCGACCGTGGCCGCCACACGTTGCCCCGGTAGCCGACGTAGGCCAAAGAAAACGGGACCATCGAGGGGACATGACGACTGGGATAGAAGATAGCATCGTGTGATTATTTTTGGGTGAGCACCGGAACAACACACGAGGTATTTATAGAGTTCGGAAACGGTGCCGTGTAGTTCGTGTCCCGCTGCGAGCCCTTTTGTGCCCATAACTCTCTCCCGGGCCGGTGAGGAAGGATTCGAGTATCAATTTTATCGTATCGTGGCACAATCTGATCCTCCATTCATTTTCTTATTATAACGTAGCGTCCGGCGGGGACGGCAGTGGGAAACTCAATCTCGAAGGGATGGCGGCGATGACGAACAGACGGTCTGACCGTTTCTAGGAATCCGGGAAAATGTGACAGTGTCCCGAATGGGTGTCCATTCCCGGTGGCGAGAAATCCCCTCTCGAGCCACGGCCGAGGGACAGAAGGGACGAATGGCTAAAAGGCTTTAGCGGAATAGTGTGTCCGAAATGGACCGCATCGGGGGCTATAAGACACGTAAAAGAATGAGAGGATTAGTCGGGTCGTCGCCGTACATAAAAGGGAACCCGAGTAAATACCGTTGACCCGGTTTGTTTCAGTTGAACCGGGAAAGATGGTTGAGCACAGGTCTATTCACTGAAATAGCATGATTTTTGTTTTGCTTGTACCATTAACTTGAGGATAATTTCATTCACCTCATTGTACTTGTTGTGTTGTACTGAATGTTTGAAATCCTATCATGGCGTCTTATTTTATTTAACAAATGATAGTTGATATAAATTTAAATCGAGTTGGATATGGAAATGTCTTGCCCTTCCTTGTGTACGTGTACATCGCCGACGGAGACGGTAGGAATGTTTGGTGATTTTTCACTGCAGATAACTGAATAGCGAGGATTCTGGATGATGGAAAACTTAATTGAAACAACAGCTTCCATTCCTGAATTCTCCAGAAGGGACGGTTCTCCAAGGGGAAAACTTTTCCCAAAAAAAAAAAAAAACTGTCCAAAATAACCATTCCCAGTAAATTTGGACCCATTGCATACCACTGAACGTATCTGCTCATGCTTCAGATGCCAGCTTTCATAAAAGTTCCATGATGATGAGAGTTTTTTTTTTCAATTATTTTCCTTTGGTAATACAAAACTATTGCAACGTCAAAGTGTCTCACCGTGGTAAAAATCAACCGTATTGTAAATACTGTGATCTATGTGACACGATATTTTTCTCCGGCGTTAATCTACCTCGTGAAACTGGAGTGTCACTCCAGTCGTTAGTATTATCATTGGCATCAGGGCCGAAAAGTCTCCCCCTGGTAATGATGGCCTTCCGTTTTGTCGACAAACAAGCTTATCGAAAACTTTCGCCACGCCACTGGCTTTGACTGGGGCAGTGGGTTGAAATGTTTGTCAGTCTGTCTGGTTGGTTATCGTGCGTCTCCGGGCATTCGTTCCTCGCCACTTGCACCTCCAGCACCTAGGCAGCAACCAATTGGCTCCTGACATGAAAAAGTGGGCAAAAAAAAAACCCCAGAAACGGGCTACAACTGACAATTTTTCTCCGGCCCTTCGGTCACATTTGGTCTTCTACCGGATCGGGACCATGGCGAAAATCGTTCGATTCGTGGAAAGCGAACGAGGACGAGAGGTAAGGTAAAGCAAATATGGACGGAATAATGTCAACCCGGAATGGAGGGACACCACCGTCGACGGGAACGGATGAAAGAGCCATCGGAATCGAACACCGATTTGGTAGATGATGTGGAATTTCGGTGGAATTACACACACACCCACGAATACAGCTTGCGATGGGTTGGACTGGAGGAAGCTCTTGGTAGAAAAAAATCTACAGCAACAACACGCCACCCCGTGGAGTCAAGCAGCCTAGACAAGAAAACTCGGATGGTTTGCTTGAGTTTTCTTCAGTTCCACAAAATTTCCTGGACAAGACGAAGGCGCATCAATCTGTCGCATCCCGTTATTTTGGCATGGTGCCGTTACTATTTTCTGCCCTGCGTTTGTCAGACGTTAGTTCAATTTGTATCTTGACCCTCGGGGAAGCTACTTGCTCCTGCCCGATACGCTCGATACACGTCTAGTTCCGTTTGGGCTAGCTGATGGCGGTGGAGGACGGTACAGAAAATTGTCTCCCAGTTTGCCACCCTCCATCGAACAGTTGGCACCCTGGTCGACCCCGTGCTAAGTGGTCCGGACAGTTTTCACTTAATAAAATTGGCATAATGACATTCTCGATCCTAGCTTGCCCTGCTTACTGCCGACGATGAGTTTTTTTTTTCTTCCTCCCCGTCGACCCAAGGAGTAGCAACGCAGAAAAAGAATACCTTTCGATCGGTGCTCCCCCGCACGATTCCCTGGGGTATTGTTTCGGTCCGAATTTCTATTTATCTAAAACTGGTCCCATGCGCCGTCCGTTGAAAGTTTTCATCATGAGTTATCGAAGGAATGGGGAAGGGGATGGGACCCATTCGCCAAGACATGCTGACTTATGCGAGCCACAAACTTTCGGCAATGCGATCGTTCTCGCAAATGTCTAGCCCCGAGTGGCTTGGCGGGTGGGTTTATGGGTCCCGTTTTTGTGTGTTTCTACCGGAGGGATAGTTTGTTGTGTTTTGGTCGAGTTTGTTGTGCTGTTGGTGTCGGTCGGTGCTCTGTGGGTCTGTTGGGTGATGCAGCTTCGGTTGGGTGCGGGGATTTAAATTTGACAAATTTCTAAGCTCACCCGTGAGCCGATGTAGCAAGACGCTGCAGCTGTTCGAATCTAATTCTGCTCCGGTACTCTTGCGAATGTCTCCCGAAAGGAACTGTGTTGCAGTAAGACAGTTTTCCAATTTCCAACGGACGGTTTACGAATCGGATTTTCCGTTTGACTCGTGCAATTTGTTCGGTAGCAAAGTTACGCCTGAAATAAATGAGATTTATCCATTTTTCCGATGCGTTCGTTGGTTGAGTGTTTCCAATGAAAAGCATTGGATTTGATTAAAACTACGTAACGGGCGAATACTAGTTCGAGATCCTTTTTTATGGAGCATAGAAACAAAACCAATATCTTCAGTTTTCGAAGAGAAAATGGAATGTTTTTGGTTTGCCAAATCTGAAAAAAGAAGCTGATTTTGAATACTTATTTATAAATTTGTGTTTGTTTAAGTTATTAACCACATACTGCATAATATTCTTGTAAAAAAACAAAATGAAAAATGAAAATGAGGTCTGTACGCATGTCATCGATGGTCGTTTTTCAATTACTTTAAATGCAATTGACACTTTGACACACATTTACCGAAAGGAGTCACACTGCTGGCACGGGAAGTCACATTTGATTTGGTTTAACTTTAGCATCCTAGCATACGTCGAGCGTCGTGACGCCCCATTGCCTTGCATGTACCGGACTATCTCTGTTGAGAGCCACGTGCAGTTAAGGTCCCAGTTTCCAATATTCTAAACATTCCGCCTTCCACGCACGAATGGTTTCGTACATTCTTGCTATCGCAAAACTCGCGGACGATAGCGAGAAAAGCGAACGAGGAGCTCTCCTATCGCGACGGTCTGTGTTGTTGCAATATTCTGCAGCGCGGTGATGACGAACATCATGACGACGACGACGTTGGCGCTGACGGAGCTTCACAGGGAAAACGATGATGATGCTGGTGATGAAGATAGATGCATCTAACGGTTATGCCGTTTACGATGTTGCCCGACGTTCGAACGCACACGATGCTGCACGAATTCTTCAACCAACAGTTTTGCAGCATTGCATCTGGCGCATTTCACAGTTTCACGCCAGTAGTTAACGCGGTGGTATCACCCTCCTGTGCTACTGGTGTGTGTAATGTGCCATTTCTGTGCGATTAACCCGCACCCCTTGGCAACCAGAAAGGCCCTTCGTTGACTCAAGTAGCAAAGTTCCTCACGCATGTGTGCGCTTTTGCGTATGATATTTAAAAAAAAAAAAGTATAAAACAATACTCGTATCAATTGACTATGTCTTAAAATTGTTTAAGAAACTTGAAGCATATGTGCTGGTAAACGATGGGTAACAAAATCTTCGAAGAAAGTTGTTCTTATGTTATGAAATGTGTTGTATCAATCGATTCGAGTTTCTTCCCCGGTTCTCCTGGATGTGCCAACCCGAATTTTGTTGGAAGAAACGCGCTTATGCCTTGCCCTTCGTGGAAAAGATCCGAAAGCGAAGACGAGCATTTTCACGGAAAATAAAACAAGCTATCCAAATTCTAAATATGTTTGGCAGTAAGTGAAAGCGAAGGCTAAACACGACGAAGAGATTGTGGACCTAATATAGAAGTAATGTCTTTTCGCAAAAAAAACAGACCAAACATACCACGAATCGAATTGCATAACTGATGCGGGGATTTTTTCTGTACAGATTCACTATCGAACAATTCATAGTCAGTGACGAAGTTCTCATGATTTTAAATTTGAGTAAAGCACTCTGATAGTAATGTTATCCAATATTTTTCATCTGGAAGCATTTTACCTACCAATAATTAAAACAATAAAAAATATTTGTACATCTGCTCGGAAATTCAAAACAGGAAGAAATTGGAAACCACGCCATGCTACTCTTATTTCCTTGTTGTGTTCTTTGGAATAACTATGGCTTCCTGGCACACGTGGCAAACCTTTCATTTCATTCGACGATATAAACACAAATATTGCTCGGACTATTTTAAGCTAGAGCAAGATGCTTTCTTTTTTCTCTTTTTGTCAGACTGTTGTTTCGCAACAGCGTCTATCCATGCCTACTTTTCAGGTGGAGAACAAGCACAAATTCCTTCTTACGTGTCCCAGATATGAACCATATGCTTCAAGCCTTCCCTTCCATCAAATTCCGGCCTCAACACAGCTACCAAGTGGTTTATCAGGTTCTACTGAAAGACGTGGTTTAGCAGCTTCTCTGCCGTGTAGTTACGTATCGAACTGCGTTTTATCGTAGTAGAAGAACAATTTAATCTCGTAAATGTCTATAATTAATGGCGGGTTTGATATTTAAATATTATTTTATTGTATAAAAATCATGTGCACTCACCTCTGCTGAGCTGGACAGTACTGTATTCAACGGAAGCCAAATTGTGCCAGAAAAACTCTTATATGTTTATTCGCGTGTAGCAGCATTTCGGCGTGGTAAATCCTCGTTTCCAATTACCGCCTGTTTGCGGTGCGCTCGCCGAGGGTCGGGGTCTATTAGTTTCCCGACAGCCCGACAGCGATTGGGTGGATTTTAATAATTCATCACAATAATGATAATATATTTACGCCTAATGGTAGAATTATGATAAACTACCCGCAGTCGACCGGAATCCCACCCCAGCGAGCGCAAAAAACACACACACACACATGTGTGTGTATCGCGTCGGTGCTGGTTTCGATGTGCTTATTCAGACGCACCCCGACATTTCCGTCGACTTCCGCCGGCGCAAAAGGTTCACCGTGTTCGGGCAGAGGAATAGAAATTTTCTTTTTGTTTCCTCCCGGTGGGGGCCGCGGGGGAAAGACGTAAGACGAATTTCAAACGAGTCGATCCATGTTTCCCTGCGCACATCGATGCGATACGAGCCCGCCGGCTGCCAGCTTCCGTGCCACGCACGCATCATGATGTTTTTCTTTCCCACACGCATCTCTTTTCTGTGTGCGAGAGTCTGTACAGCAGGCTGGTCGGATGGCATTGGCTGGGGATTTTAGCTTTCCCACCCCCTCGGGGGAGGGCGAACGTTTGCTGTACATGCTGTTCCATACACATCGCCCCGGAGTTTGGCTCGCTGATCAACACCATCATCCGCAGCGACGCGACCATTCCGGAAAGGGGTTGTGCTGGCAATGTTTGGTGAAGCAAGAGCAGCAGGGTAGTGTGTCCTCGCGTGGAACAGCCTGTGGGAGCAAAGTATGTGTAGGTAGGCCTGCCCTCGAAGTTTTCCTCGGTTGCTCTTTGTAGGACTCTCGGGGACTAGGCCACAACACGCCGGAGGAAAACCTTACGCAGCATGCAAACCGTAGAAACAAAGGGATGGAAAAGAAATGCAAAAAAAAACAGGCGAACCAAAGGCAAGACAGAGGATAGCACATACGCGAGTAAGATAAATTGAATTTCAAGGGTTTGCCGAAGGGAAATTGGCGTATTTCTTCCACCGCCAGGGCTGTGTGCATATTCAGGCGTGTCCTCTCCCGTGTTGGGCGCGTTTTTTTCCTCCATCCACTGGTACGCTGCGGGAAAATAGCGCTGATGTAGTCCCTGGACGCATCGACCTCTGCCGGCAGGGAGCACCGGAAGAAGCTAAAGATAAATGATTGGCTGGTTGGTTATTCCGCCGATGATTGGAATGTTATGATGGTTAAAAATGGAAGCGTTGACCTTATCCTTCTTATCGGGGTCCTTACGAGTCGGGGGAACATCCTATTGACGAGCATCCGACCAAGGATGAAAGGAACCACGGGTGTTTTCGTTTTTTTGTGTATCCTTACTAGGGATTTTCGGCAGACTTTTGAAATTTTTAAGGAAAGAGAGGTTAACGGAAAGGACGATACAGTCTGAGGAGCACGGCCGGTAACCACAGAAGTGGCAAGTGTGCGTTAGTGAACGCAAAAAAAAAAAGAGCCAGCGAACATCGACGAAATTTCGGCAGGTTGCTCAGAAGGAAAGAGGATAGCTTTGGTTTGGTGTTTTCTTTGCTCCTGCTCCTTGATCGTCCTTCATTTCGGGTTTCGGGACTCGCTGGCAGGAGAATTTGTTTCCTTCGCAGTCAATGGTACATATCTCAGCTCGGACGTTAAATTTACTTTAAGAGCGCAGCCCGTCCGACTGGGATGGAAAGAGATTTCGTCGGAATGGAAACAGCATTTGATCAAAGCATCGTCCACCACGAGTTCGGTTGTTTCGTGGCAGAGTGGTGCTTTTGCGGGAATCTGTAAGTTGATTATGAGAAAAAATAAATATGTTCCTACTGCTATTCCAACGAGGAGATGCTTCCCTCTCGTTTGCGCCATTTTCGTGTGTTTGCAACATCTCACGCACAACGACTGCTACTGAAAAGGTAATCATCTAAATAATTTAATCTGGGAGCAGAGAATTGCTTTGAAACGAAGGAAACGTGTCGCAATCAAGATAAGGAGGGATGCTTTGAGGAAAAACCAGTGCGTATCCCTTTTTCACTGGAGTATAAGCTTGTGGTTCCACTCCACCTCCGTTTCTAGTTCCAAGTGCCAGGAAAACTATCTCGAAAATTATAGTTCGAGATTTTTCAGTAGTTACGGGCGCCATACACGGAATGTGAAAATATTGTTGCCAGCATGAAAGCATCTTGAGCGACCGTCAGCGAAATTGGTTGGTAACAGTTGCCTTCCTAGCAACCACCCCGGAAACCCCGGGTGCTATGTGGGGTGCACGAATTATAAGCACGAGCGTTGCATCGTACAAAATATCAAGTGCCTGGTAAAGGGGATTGTTGAAAGTTTTCCTGATTAATACTGGATGTTATCGTGAGCGTCGGAAAATTGTGCAGCTTTCGGAAGGAACTCTGCTCTTGTTAATACTCTTTTAACATACTCAAGAATTTATCGTTTCACTGCACGCAAAAGTCCTTAGGAGGAGTCCTTAGATGAAATATATTTTGTAAATTAATTTCACAGTGTGATGCTTCAATAACGGCTCAGATGCTAGGAGCGATGACCAAATGTGTCGGTTGCATTTCTACGGAAAAGATCAACCTAAAAATTAGCCCCAAATTACAAGCTTTGTTTCGTCAATTGCAGCTGTATTCAAATCAGCTGAGCTGTAACAACCTGTACGTTGTGCACAGACCTTGACCATGGAGTGCGAAACGTTGATGTCATGCAAGGAGCCATTCCAGCCTCCGTTGGTCAAGGTTCTCAGTCGTTTCCCCCCGATTGGTCAGAGCAAGGCAGTTGCCTGTCATTGTGGGAACGATTTGTCGTTCGGTCGATAGTCCTCCAGCGGACAAATGCTTTTCCCAGTCCGAACGATTGACGCTCCACAGCGCCGGCATTCAAGGGAAACTTGTTCCCTGTTCTGGACAGGGATTTCGAAACCGTCGTGAGAAATTCATGTCAATTTTGGCATTCCCCTGCTGCAAGCCTCTGCAAGGATGCACCTCCCGTGGGGGACAGTTCATGTTGTACAAGTGCAAACCCGTCCCTGGCCCGGATTGTTAACAGCCCAATGCTTTGGTCCTGCGAAGAACGCGCGCCTCCCCGATGGTAAACAAGGCGTTTTCCGCATGACAAGTCAGAAGCCGGGCTTTCAAATCCAAGGAAACAACATTCAGTCGGGCAAACACATCGGAGTGTTTTCGAAATCATCAGGGACCCTCAGGAACGCTACCGAAGGGCACGCACCGGAGAACGGGTATTTGCGCCAAGGCGATGTTTGTGTGTGTCGGCAGGGAAATGTTTTGCATCGGTAATCGACGTGAAGTCGACCATCAGCGCAGCAGCTCACCGGCTCGCCTCAGCAATCCTAACATTCCATTAGCGAACACTGGTCCGGTTTCTGTTCCGAATACAATATTTTGTTCGCAGATCGACGAGCCCGTTTGTGCCCTTATTCTCGTCAAACTCTCCTCGTTCAGGAAATCAGTAAATCGGCAAGAGTACGAGCCTTCATCAATGCAAACGGATTGATTCCGAGAAGCGCTGGATAGTTACTTTCCACGAATCGACGATGGTTCAGGGCAGGCAGTACGTTTCATCCTTAGCAGAAAATGTGCAGCATTAAGCCCTTTACGAGCAAAGGGTATTTTCGCAGCCGACTCATCTCATCGTAAGGAAGGTTGTCCAGACGACGTTGAAGCGCTTTGAACTTTCATCGAATTCTTCATCGCAGCTCGCTACATGCTTTCAACATGTGGTTGCATTCGTAATGTACCACAAAGATCAATACATCCCCTGCAGTTTTTAGATCAAGCTTGCACGATCGATTTGTGTAATGCCGAATCAAACGTTTCTTCGGGTGACGAGTACGGAATGTATGCCAATGAAGTGAAAGGAAGTCCGATAGAATGCGTTGATTGTAACATATTTTGCGATGGAAGTCTCGTTTAACTCTTTGTGAGACGTTTTAATTTCTACACAACTGTATGATGAGAAATTTAAATATTTTTCAACTTTAATCAGCACCTTGATGTGAATGACGAAGTAAAGTTTCACAAGGAATGCCTTCATAGCTCGCGGTGGAATTGAAGTCCATTGTGCAAGTTATAAAAAAGCAGTACCTCAATAATCCTGATTGGTGTGTGTGGAATCACATGGACAAGTTTTCCTGGATAAGCTATAAATCTTGCTTTTCTTCGAACGTATAATGTATTATTTCTTGTTGATTAAAACTAATTGAATAAGAATTTAATCCTTTAACAAGAGAGGCCAATTAGTTACGCCAATTTACTTTTGTAAAGAATCCCTGGTGCTTTATGGCCTGAATATGTACAAATGAAAATTAGAAATCCTGAGCATTATATGAGAATGAGTCTTATCTAGCCTTATCTTAATTGCTATACTATTGAGTATACTAGGCCAAAAGGATGAAATGAATGTTCGCCAAGAAGAGAAGTCATACTCACTGATTAGAACATCTTTCTTTTTTTGTCTAGAACGCTACTTACCCATCCTTTACATCAACATCTCATGCAGCAACAATCCGAAACGTTCTTCCTGGATAGGATTTTTTTTTCTTAACAACAACGTAAATTTCAACCAGTGCGAAAAATGTATATCCGTTTTATTGCGAAGAAGATCATAACGATTTAAGACCTCAATCACCGCATTAAGCACTTACACGGCAGGATGATGCATCGTCCGCAAGGTCGGTACGGCTAGCAGAGGCATTACCACCACCACAATGTCGAGGTTGTTAGGGCGATATTAGTATCAGAAGTAGAGTTAATTCCTTAAATCTTGTTAGCGAAGCTGTACGGATGCCGGGCTCGGTATCCTGCGAGAGAGGTGGATCATTATGCCTTGGGTAAAGTGTATGCCGCCACTCGGGGGAACGGCAGTGCTGCGCAAAAGCTCACATTGTTTGCGAAACGGAAGCGCCCGAGATATGGATCGATGCATACAGGCGCACGCACATCGAGCAACAAACAACGCTCGGCATAATCCTTTCATCCCCCAAGCCCCCCTTCTTTACGGCCGTCCAAGATGTCCTCGCTGCTTGTGCTGCGTTCAAACATCAAACGGCTCGTAGCCTTTGAAAGTGCTAGGTTCCATCTCTTTCCCTCTTGCCTTGGTTGGAGCGGTCTGGATCGCTTATATCGTCAACTCGTAATCAAATTCATCAGCACAGCACTCTGCACTCGTCGTTGTAATTTATCGCCGGCGGAAACTTCAAACGGGGGTTTTGTTTTACTTTTACGCAACCGAAGGCAGGCACTCGTGCAACAATCGAAACTCTCGGAAAGAAGCGAATCCTTCCATCCATCGGATTGTGTGCTGCGATAAACCAATGAGACAATCTGTGTTTTAGAAGACGAGCTCGTCTCCTTTGCCCATCGTTTGCCGTTGATGAACGCCTGGCTCCTTTCGCTTTCACGACGCCCGTTACGCACCGCCACAGAAAGGACGACCATTCCGTTGCTGGTCTTGGTGATGATTTTTATATCCACTGGCCCGTCGATTTGGTGTTGTGTTTTTTTGTGGAACACAATGCGACTAGATGGTTTTTTTTAGTGCCATTTCCCACGCTTCATCACGGACGCTCGCACATTGGCAGCCTCCGATTGACAGCTTTTTAAGCCCGGCCGGCCTTTTCTGCTGTCGTTTCGGTGCTTTGCATGGCATCAATTTGCGCAAATGTAGCCAGTTTTTACTGGCCTCCTTACGGCACACGCACCCATCGGCATCGGCGGTTCTCTTCTTTTTCTTTTTTGGTTGCAAAACGCCATTGGAAAGAGAGGAGGAGTGTGGGCTTGGAGGGGCGTAGAATTAAATCCTTCCCAAGCAATGGCAGCTGCTGAAACTTCATTATCGGGAGGAGGCGAAAATTGAGACATAAACCATCCGGCCTCGGATGCCGAAGGAACGAACGGGTTGGGGGAAGCAATCGGGGGCTTGGTGGGAACCATTTTGTTCATTCGATTTAAAAGAATGGGAAACAGATTAAATCGTAAACGGCAGCTGAGCTGTTTGGAGGCTAAAAAAAAAACAAGAAACAAGAATGGATACGTCCGTGTGGCAGTAAAAAGAGCTTTTTTGGGAAAAAGTGATCGTTGTCGAAATGCCGCCTGTTTGCTGAAGAAAAGAAGTGCGTCTCAATGCCGCGGTCGAGCCAAGGATGTTGTAGATGAACACTGCCAAGGGTATGGTAAACGAGGGGAAAAAGTAAAGCAAAATATACGACCCAAGGAAAATAACACCCCCAAAGATAACGCGCCAAAGAAATAAAACAGCCGAGCATAAAACAGTATTTTTTATGTATATTTTGTTTCTTTTTTGGTTTTCTTCAATAAAAATTACCTTTGTTTTATAACCTATTTATAATTTGTGTTCAATTTTATCTTCCCTTTCGCCTCGTTCTACACCTTCTCACGATTTTTTTTTCTTCCAGCACTTTGCACAAACCGCTTCGTTTTTGCCTGTCGCGTTCTTCCCTTTTGTTTTCGCCTCCTCAAACTTCTGTTTTCTAAGCGTTGCCGAGCTACATCGTCATTTTTTAATAATATTTCCACTCACTTCGGTTCGTCCATCCTTTCGCTTTGCTTAATATCGCTAATTTTTACTTCCCCTCTTGCGAGCTGAAGATTTTCATAACCTTTTTTTATTTAATCTTCTACTGTTTTCTCTCTAGTTTGTTTTGCTCAACCGCTGCCTCAAGCGACCATTCGAATTCACGTTCCGCCCGAAGCCATCAGTTCGAGGCGTACATTTACTTTCCTTTTTTTTCCCCTATAGCTCGCTGATTGCTAATTTCGAATTGTGAATTCGTTTGATTTGCGTCCGACGCGTTTGCTCGTCCGTCTGGATTTTATTTTTCTCCGGTTGTTTTTTTGTTTGTCTCACTGCAATTCGATTACCAAATATACTATTAACAGAGTGTCTTTTTTTGCCGCAGTTTGCTAGTGGGGGAGTTTATTTATCTTTCCTCATTTTGTTTTTATGCTCACTTTATTTCGGTGTGCGATTTATCATCGCACCATCACCATCGTGATCGCGTAATTTGCTGTGATCTGCTTATCTAGCGCCGCAAAGTCGATGGAACTAGCGCGTTTGGCGTCCTTTAACACCGAACTGCCGGATGGGCCGGGTCTCTGTACAGATTGATTAACCGACCCGGGGGGGAGCGAAGAAGAAATTGGTAACAGGTTTGTTTTATTCGTCTCCTTCGGTAAGTATCTTTTCTTCGTTTCGGGGGCCAATCGGGCTCGTTATTTCTGCCAGAAATAATAATCAGTCGCTACGGGGTCATGGGGAGGAACGGTTTTTTGACGAGTGGTCGAGTGGATGCGCAATCGCCTTGCTAAGACCGGGATGGTCCGTAAGGTTTGCCTCGGAAAGCATTACTTGCGAAAGGCCGTGGGCCAACGCAATCGAGCCTCGCAATGAACCATAAACGGGCGCGCATCGTACGAGTTTTATGCGTTCCGGTTCCGGTCGCACGGTGGCCATTGCCTTCCTGCCTTTACCTTCGCGCGGCCTAGGGCCGTAATCATTCACACGTAAACGCTGCCAATTTGGGAAACGTTCTGTCGGTGGCTCGAGAGTGTTTTACTTCCGCTTACTTCTTTTATATCTGGCCAGTGTTGAGCGTGTGTGTGTGTGTTTTCTTTTTTTGCTGCCCTACCCTTATTTCCTTCCCAAAAGCCTTCCTCGCACAAAGCAACGTCGGCAACCCAGTGTTCACTCAGCGCGTGAACCATGTGTAGACAACTCCAGCCACACACGCATCCTTTTTCCTGCCGTGGTACAATCGAGGGAGGATCTGGTTTCTGCACGGTAGGATGGTTGGCTTCATTTATTTTTCCTCTTTTCACCATCTCTGGCGCTCTGGCAAATGTGGCATGTTTTATGTCCCCCGTGAGTGGAGCTTCAGCGCAGAAAGCGATCGCTATCGGCAGTACCGGTAAAGCTATCGAGGTCTGGTTTGCGTTCCTGCAGCGTTGTGCTTGCATTGCCGCGAGCGGTAAAACTCAGTACAAGCGGAAAATAAGTGTTTTATGGCAATTGGCCATTTGGTTTGTTGCGTTCGAGGGCAGGGAAAGGACGATTGCGAAGCAGGAAGGTCGGGGAGCGGTAAAACAGCTACGTATGCTTTCGATTTTCCAAACGACCAGTGTCAGAGAAAATTGTATCGAAGGAGAAGCAAATTTTGTTAAATGTTCAACATTGCTATTCGCCAACGGTATCGGCGGAAAAGAAAAACTTTCAGTTTCAGTCATAGCAATTTGTAACAACGCTGCTGGCCGCATTTGATTTCATTCAGCAAATGGATTGCTTTTCATCTGCTAACTCCAATTTAGCAAGAGTTAAATATAAATCACAGAAGTGGTTCATAGTAAAGTTTTAATTATTTCTTCCAAAGATCAATCAATGCAAGTTTCTCTTCCTGAGAGATGCAAACTGTGATGCAAATGTTTGGTAACAAAATCCTCCCCCCTTTTAGTGTCCCTTACTAAATGCTCCTTCCCATCTACCTATCGATTCAATTTCATTCCGAACGTCACCTTCAACAACACGCTTGCACAATATTGAGGGGCCGATGTTTGCATCGGAATTAGCAGCAATAAATCAAATATAACCATGTCGTTAATTACTGGCAGCCGTCCGTCGCTAACGATGTTTTGTCGATGCAATTATGCTTTCGATCTCTACGCTCGCGCAAAGTGAGCTGGGCCTGGAACTAGTGGTTTGATCCGTTGGCCATCAAAACGCAAGCGCGGCTGCAACGGAAGCACAGTACATTGTTTGCAAATCAGAATAATTCATTTATGCATTTGAAACCATTCCATTAGGAGATGGAAAAAATAAATGTGCACAAGTGTGTTATTAAATTTTGTTGAGTGAAATTTAAGTACTATGAGTTCGATTTTGAAACCCTAACATCAACAGCTGGAGCTTTGCACCGTCCAAGCGTGACTAAACGTGTCACGTTCACATTTCATTGCATCCATTTCAATATTAAAAAATATTTTTTATTGCCTATGCAAACCTATACTCCCGTCCAACGCTGGGTTGTGCCTTATTTACCGGGCTGAATTGATTGGCAAAGTTGGAATGCGCACAATCTTCCTTTCCCGTTTCGCCACATACTTGCATTCCTACCGTAAACTAATGCAATAAATTGCAAATGCAAATCGCGATATAAAGAATTTCAAACAAAAATTACAAATGGTTATTTCGAACAAATAACAATCAACTTCAGCGAGTTTTTCAACCTCTTCCGACGCTTTCCTGGGAAACTGTGTGATATGTTTTCCCCGTGCACCCTCCTTTCGCCGAGCGCGGCTCGAAATAATTATCCTGATTTTCCCAACCTTCCCACCGGCAGTTGCTCGCCAATAATTTTTCATTCAGCTCATTTGATGGTACGCAAAAAAGTCTGCATTTTAATGCATTCAGTTACCACTGCACCACCCTCTCCCCCACCATACCTTCTATTTGCTCTGATTGTATTGTTTTTTTTTTTAAATCTGCAACCCTTTGGGTGCATTGACAACAATTTAATTTGCGCTGCAACATTAAAACACAATCCACTCGAACTCGCTCGTCTAATGCTTCTCCCCATTTTTCCGCCAACCTGCTAAATAAACCGTGGAAGGGATTCTAAAAGGCTGGAAAAATATTGTGCAGCAACCATGATCGATCGACCATCTCGCCTAATGGTTACCGTTCCCCCATAGGACTCTATCCACCACCACCCCCTCAGCCAGTTCCGGTTCAATCAATTAACTTGCCACCATCTGCTTTGTGTTAGTTTTAATTTCCTCCGGCGCACCGGTTCGATCTGGTTATCGGTATTGATTCCCCGCCATTTATCTACAAAATTCTATTTACAACTGCTCATCAATTACTCGGGCCGCTGGCCCTGTCCCTTGTGCTCCGTTTGCTGCCGGGATTGTTTGCCTTTTTCCCCATTCGAGTGGGAAAGCCCTTTTTGCTGCCGCGATGCAGGGGGTTTTCTGTTTGCATTTGTCAGTTTAGCGCCATTTATCGTTAGGTTAACGTCGGGGTGGAAAATTTAAAAACTAAAATAGGTAAACGCGTATCACTTTACGGCGAACGGCGAGTGTGGGATAGACCGGCCATTGTTGGGGACGCCATTACGTTTGGCTTCACTTTGATTTACTGCCACTTCTGTCTATGTGTGTGTATGTGTGTTATTAACCTCACTCATTTCTCCACACGCTACCACATGCTAGCCGCTGCGCTCAGAGTTAACGTACTTTTTTGGTAGTGCGTCCAGTTTTCAGTTCCATTTTCACACCCTGGCCGACGGAAAATTGTCCTTGGGTACACTTGCTTCCCCCAGCCAACCGATTTCAGCTTGTTGCCAATTGCAGCCATGGCAGCAGTATGCGCCCGCTTTATCATCCATTTACGGCGGGCTTTTTGTGACGGCCGGCCGTTTTTCGCCCCGTTTTCCCGTACGCTACGTTCCACAGAAAGGCTACATTCAATCAATCAACCCATTAGAGGGCCCTTTGGGGCTTTCAATGCTCTGCGTCGGTCCAGTTTTGTGCATCCGCATTTTTTTTCCACACCAGCCGTCAAAAGAGACACTCGGGACTGATTACATTTGGTGGAACTACTTTCGAGGGACTAGACAAACAAACGTTTGAACTATTGTGCTTTTTTTGCTTCCAACGTTTTACTGCTGGTACCGGCTTAATGGATTGTTTTGTTAAGTAGGGCGGTAGAAATGGAGAAACAATAAATACCTGTAAAAATCGGAGGCGCTAGTCCGACATCTTTTCTTTGTTGGAAGTTGGTGGTGGAAGCTCGAACTACACCAGCTTACCGGTTTACTTGAGGGCAAGGCTCGTTTTTTTCCTCTTTAAACCATTTTCGTTCTCCGCTTAGATTTTATCCGTTTTTTGTTTGTTACGCTTTTGAATGGGGTGAATATTCCGAAATTTTCTAATTTCCCGACAGCAATCGCCAAATAGTTTTTTTTTGTTTTGGTTTCCTACAGCTCATTTTTACAACGCACGCAACGAGATGAGAAGGAGGATTGAAAGGATCGCATTTTCCTGTTGTTTTTTTCTTCATTTTGTGTAAGGAGCTAAAGATTGAAAGTTCTGAAATGGTGTCCATATTTTAGACGAGGACGAGACTAAAAAGTACGAACGAAACTATTTTCCACGAAGGCTCCTGAAACCGATAGACTGAGCAAACACAAAATCTGCGAGTACAACGAGTGATCAAGGCATTGGAAAACGAATCCTATCGCGTATGGGGAAGTAGAGGTGGATATACCGAGCATCCGCGGGTCCATGGGTGGTGTGTGTGTGTGAGTGTTCGTCATTCGTTCGGTTTGTGGGTAGCCTGTTTTCTACAAAATGTACAAGGAACGGAAGGCTTACAACATAACCCTAAACAGCGTTCGCTAGAGCCTTAATCCTATGTTAAGAGCTATAACCGCCTCCGTGGCCGCAACCTCCGAGGCGAGTCTTATAACGGCACGTCGTCCGACTCGAGCTGGTGGTGGTGGTTGTGGTGATGGTGGTTGCTGTGGTTGTGATGGTTGCTGCCGCCGTTCTGCTGGTGGTGCAGCGCCGGATCGAGCGGTGGAGGTTTGGCCTTCTGTCAAATGTCGCTCGTCTCGTGGCTGTCACCGACGTAGCCCTCGTCCGGGCTGTCGGCGAGCGGGCCCGTAAGGTGCCGCAGCTTCCCCGTGCTGCCCCCCTCGAGCTCCGCCTCCTCCTCCTCCTCCTCGCGCCGCTCCGGAATGGCGTCCTTGTCCAGCTCGGTCGTCTGTGCGCCGACGGAGCACTTCTTAAGCTGCTGCTGCTGCTGTCCGCTACCGGGAACCATCATGGGGGAGGAGGTGAGCCCCCGCACGCCACCGTAGTCGGGCTGGGGGGCGGCTCCGACGGGAGACCCAACGGCCGGCGGTGCGGTCATGATGGGGATGAGCTGCGGGTGGAAACCGGGCAGGAAGGTGGGCCACTGCTGCGGGGGCACGGATTGAGGCGGCCCGACGCAGAAGGCGGCCGCCGCCGTCGAGCTCATGTAGGCCACGGGTTGTTGCACGTCTCCCTTGTAGCCGTCGGGCGGCGAGGGGAACTGAGCCATCTGAGAGGGGTCGACGCCCTGCGGGTAACCCTCGGCCGTGTACCGGACGTCGGTGGCCGGGCCGTACAGCTGCGCGTAGGTCTGCGCCTGGTGCGTCCGGCTGATGAACTCGGCGTCGTTGGAGTAGCGCACTTTGCCCGCACCGCCACCGGCCGCCGCCGCCGCCTCGCGCTGCTTCTTGTGCGGGAGCGTGCGGTAGTAGTTGACCGTGGGTCCGCTAGGGGTCGCTGAGGCTGCTGCCGCCGCCGCCATCAGGCCCAGGTCGACCGGGTAGCCGTTCTGGTCGAGGAAGCAGCCGGGACTGAGGTGGATGTCCACCTGGTGCTGGTAGGCCGCCAGCCCCTGCGCGTCCTTGCAGCCGAGGCCACCGCGGGGCAGCGTGGAGAGGGCGGAGGCGACGAAACGGGGACCACGCAACGCCACCGGCGGGTAGTACGCAGGGCCGGGGTTCTGGTTCTGGAAGCTGGCCTCACTCCCACCGTCCTGCACGCTGCTCTGCTCGTCCGAGTCCTTCTCGCCAAGGTCGGAGTCGTGCGGCTCGGGCGGCCTCGGTCGTCCCTTGTGCTGGCCGCTCTCCGCATCGTTGATCAGGTCCGGGTTCTGGTCCTGGTAGCTGCGCGCCGACGGTGGACTGCAGAACTGCGCCATCGCCGTCATGTTGTTCAGCATGCCCTTGTCCAGGCCGTTCGGGTTCGCGTTGAGGTACAGCACGATGTCCTGCGGACTGCCAGCCTCGCCCAGCCCCAGCCCACCGTTCGCCATCTTGGCCGCCGTCAGCGGCTCGCCGAGCTCGTGCGTGATCGAGGCGCACTTCTGGTTCGGCGCGCCCGGTCCACCGTCCGAGCCGGCGCCCTTTGCCCGGGCCGATCCCTTCTTGCCGGCCACCGTCGAGCGGCGCGACCGGGCACACCGACACACGATGACGCACAGCAGCAGGAACAGCAGGAAGCCGACGGCCGCGCTCGCACCGACGATCACGAGGAAGTACTCCTCGGAGAACGTGACCTGCTCGACGACCGGCTCCTCCTTCACGATCACGTGCAGCGTGTAGTTGGTCTGCACGCGGCCCGCCGAGTTCTCGGCCACGCACGAGTACGTGCCGTTGTCGTCCGGCGTGATGTTGTAGATGAACAGCTCGCTCCGCTTCTCGCCGTCCGCCTCGTCCACGTAGTAGTACAGGTGCAGGCTGGGCGCGAGCAGGCTGTCGTTCAGCAGCACCTGCCCCTGGAACAGCCAGGCGACGGTCGGCTCGGGCGTACCCGCTATCCGGCAGTCGAGCGAGATGTTGCGCCCCTCGGCGATCTCCCGGTAGGACGTCTCGGGCGTGACGACCGGCAGGCAGGCCAGATCGTCCAGCGGCAGCGTCTTGATCGTTTCGCCCGCCAGCCGCGCCGGCCCGGCGCACTTGATCTCCTCGCGCTGCGGCACGTTGAAGCTGTTCAGCCAGGTGTGGATGTCGGTGAGCTGGCAGTCGCAGTGCCACCGGTTGCCCTGCAGGTTGATGCCGTGCAGCGACTCGGGCAGCACGTGCGCGCCCCGTATCGTCGCGATCCGATTGCCGTCCAGCCGCAGCCACTCGAGGTTGTCCATGCCGATGAACGCCTCGTCCTCGACCAGCTCCACCTGGCAGTTGCTCAGCTCGAGCGTCGTCAGGTAGGACAGCTGCTTGAACGCGCTGGCCCGCAGCGCCCGGATGCGGTTGCCGCTCAGCGATAGGCGCATCAGCGCCGAGTAGTCCTGGAACGTCTCCGACGGCACCTCGGTCAGCGCGTTCTCCGACAGGTCCAGCTCGACCAGGTTCGTCAGCCCGCGGAATGCCCGGTCGTGGATCTTGCCGATCTGGTTGCGCGCCAGGTAGATCTTCTGCAGGTTGATCAGCTCCATCTTCTTGAAGCGCTCGCTCTGCAGGATCGTCAGGCTGTTGCCGGAGAAGTTGAGCACCTGCGTGCCCGGGTCCATGCCGTCCGGCAGCCGGTTGAGGAACCGGCCACCGCACTCCACCGTCTGCTTGCCGCCCTTCCACTTGCACACGCACACCTCCGCCGGGCAGCCAGCCGCCAGCCGGAGCGCACTCCACGCCAACAGCGCCGCCAACACCGCCACGTTCCAGTGACGCGCCATCGACGTGTACTCTTTGGAGAAAAAAGCCCTACACTCAATAAACTACACGCGCTGGTACGCAAGCGCGGGGCCTCCTTCGGTCTGCCCCAAATAAAGCCACTCCTCGAACGGCCCCTCTCGCCCGCTTTTAACTCTTACACGCACTCCTGCACCTCAGCTATCTCGAGAGCTCGACTGCTCGGGGAACTTTGGGTTGCACTGCACCGACCGGCGCCTCATAGCAGCGATGTAGCGAACAGTTGTAGCACTGCCAGCCGGTTGTCACTAGGGTCATTAACACGCGCAAAGGTTCACCGGATCCGATCATTGCCGCCCTTTTCATCACACCGCACACATACACACACACACGGATCGCCTAAGCCGGCTCGCTAGGTGGCGTCGCTTTTCCGCGTGAAACCATTTCCGGTGGCACCATATCTCATTAACAACACGGAAAACACGCGAAGAGCACTGGCACGTTTGCCAAGTGAATTAACAACGCGTCACACTTCACCAACCGACCAGCTCACTTGCAAGTTCATGGGAAAACGCCGAGGATCGCATTGCGCGCGTGAAATGGTTTTAATTTTCCACCGTCATTCAATGGAACCACCGCACTCCAATTAGTCGCCTTGACTCGCAGCTAGCGGCACACCTTGGAGACGGGCGGAAAGTTGTTGGCGTTATTCGTTTCTTTGCTTCCCCGCTGGTGGGATGATCTCCGTCCGTCGCGGACACTTTACCGGGCCGGTTTCCGGTGGCGCTCTGGGCGAAGGGCAAACGATTAGAGCGAACCCGGCCCCGTCGGCCGGCGAGGAAAGCGGCGTGGCGTGTCGTGAAGTCGTCCCATGGCCGGAAGCGGTGTAGCGAGAAGACAGATTGATAATTGTTGTCCCCGCCGTCACGAGCTCGAGAGCTGTCCGTTTGGGGGAGGATGTTGTTTTCCCCGTTTTCTCCCTGTCGCACTTTAACGGCAAACCGGAACTTGATGACCACTTTAGCGGCACACTGCCCGAACGAGGTCAACCTGCGCAGAGAGGGATAGAGAAGGGAAAGATAGGAGATATGAATAAACGTTCCACTGTTACGTTTCAACCGTGATAAACAGAACCGAACGGCGGGCTCCAACGACCATCTCCGTTCGTGTTCCGTGCCGTGAAGGAAAAGCAAAAGGGGAAAACAAAAACAAGCAACCTATTTCTCCAGCTTTTGCTGGCCAGCTTTCCACCACGGAGGCGACCTAAAGTACGAGTGGGGCGCGAAACGGAATGGAGTAGTTTTCCAGGTCAACAGATTGCGTTTTTTGTTGTTGTTGTTGTCTACTTCTTTTACTCCTTGGCACGAACGCTGACAACTGCCAAGTCATCGAGGCTTCACAAGAACGGTCCGGTTGAAGTGTAAAAAAAAAAGGGATTTCATTCGGTGTCGGTGGAAAAATCTGGCAATCGGAGTGGGAAAATTTACACCAAACTTGATTAGTCTCGATACATAAGAGTTTATTCGTAAGCGTTCCTTTTTTCTTGTAAGGGTCGGAGCGAAAATGATGCGTTGTCCCCTTTAAGATAAGATCATTTGATTGTGCTTACGTCCACAACAATTTGCCTATCCTGCAAACCCCGACACTTGACATATCTTTTCAGCTTTTGGTTCCCATCAGCATACGAAAGAGCTTAATGCGCGGCATGCGAAACTGGTACGACACGGTTCGGCTTACAGGTCACAGCCTGCAATAAATTCGAACGCAATCGATTCTCACATCAACCTCAAGCATCTATATTCTGCCGGCACCCTTCTTCGCCACACCAACAGCGAGCGATAAATTTCCGTATCCAATTCAGTCTCACGAAAATTATTCACATTAGTTTCACTACATCGATAATAGGATTACGATTGCCTGGCGCGGCCCAGTGAATGCGTTGCAGCCGATGCAAATGCCTCCCGGATTCAATTAAAAAATGCATTAAATCGCAATGCGCGCTGCAGCGCTTGGCTGGTGCAGTGGGCTGCGGTCACGGTGAGCTTCAAGGCAAATGGGAAACGGGAATGCAGCATTGCAACATGAAATAGAATGGCTGAGTGCGTGTTTGCGTGTGTTGCAATATCATGAGGGCAGTGTGAATATTCCAAATAGGCCGGATGTTAACGAACGCATTCTCGCGGTAATGGTTAAAAGTAGGGTTAATTAGAGAGCGCCATGATTTACGCCCCAGGCGGGCACATTTTAACATGAGCTACCGGTTACAGTCTCATAAAGGTAGCAAGCAGCCTTTTATAAATGATTCTTTTGAATACTTCGAGCGATTATGGGCAACATTTTCACCATTTCATGGTGCGGCTTTTAGCGCAAAGCTTGCAGTTTTCCAGAAAATTATGAACCAGTTGAAGCCTGTCGGAAAATTTACCGGCTATACCTGGCGATGGTTTTGCGATGGATGCTGGGTGAAGTAAAATAATCATAATATTTCGAGTCTGCCGTAATGATACAAAGGGAAAATCATCACTAAGCCTCACGGCGGCCCAGCCGTCCAGTCACAATTATTCCAGAACCGATAATCTCTCCTCTCCAACTGCAGGCCCATTTTCGACTCTACCGATAATTACTCTGGCCGTTCCGAATGGAGCTGGAAAATGTGTTGGCTCAATAATTGAGTTGAATTTTATACAGATTCAAGTTTAATGCAACACAGTTCATTAGTCGCAATGTCGACCGCGCCGTTTCGCGCCGCACCTAACATCCAGCGCTCGCCCATGACCATTCTTATGCACGGCATAAATCCGAGCGCCTGGTCCGTCCTCCGGCTTCCGTTCCGATAGCGGAAGATCTGGAACGCATGAACATCGCCGCTGCCGTCTCCCTCTCTGTCTCGCTCTCCCCAATACGCCAATGAAAGTGCCAGCGAGTTGCGGCGAACCCGGTTGCGCCTTATCGCAAGTGTGCTGACTTAATCACGCAATCCCATTATCGACATTTGCATCTCGCCGAGCTGCCGAGGTACAGGCCAACAAATGTGTGTGTGAGTGTGCTCCTGACATGTGGGTCGCGCGGAATCTATTTTCCTATCGTGCCATTGGACCGGTTCCGTCATGTTGGGCTTCTGGTGCTACCGAGGCTGGCTCTGGAGCTGCCCGATATGCTGGTGATACCGCATTTTAACCCGAGTGAAGCGCCAAATCCGGGCTCGCCCGCGTGGATGGATTCCCGGAGATGCGATAGAGATGAGAGTTACGGCTTGCTGCACAACACCGAGCACATCACAGGGCAACCGGAAGTGGGAAATAAAATGGGTGGGTCCCGCTCGCGTTCCCGAGGTGCTTTTCACAAATCCAGTTGATTGCGGGCAACGTTCCCGGGGATGGGATTTCCGCAGTTCCTGAGCGGTCCTGGTCCTGCGTTCACCTATGGCCCATTGTGAGCAGTTCCTGGGAAAGGATACTATCATCGACGGTTACGTGTCCGCAGCACAGTGTTACAGAGCGGAGGTAGAGCACTCCGGCATGCTTGTGAATACATTAAACATGTATGCCATCTTGTGGATTTGGATAAGACGTTTCCGGTTTCCTCGTTGCTGCAACGGTAAAAGTGACAGGTAATCGATTCCGTTCGTTCGCTTCCATGGATGCGATTTTCACGCATTTTTCCATCAAGAGTCACCGCAATCAGATGTATTTAAATTTGGAATATGTCACAATGAAGCTGGAATGTTAAAAAAAATATCATCAATTCCGTCATCCGTTTGAAAACTTGTGGGGTAATTTTTACTTCTCATCAACTTTTTTTGTTTAATTTCATTTAGACGGCCTGGCCGTATTGTGTCTCATCAACATTCATAAGGATTAAATAAGTACCACCTTTGGGTCGCTCATCCTTTAACAATGCTTAAGCTAAGAGAATGCTTCTTCAATTTTCCAGACTTAAAGAACTTTAGACCATCGAACCAGCTATGTAACCTGTCTGGAGTTCAGTCCCCTTTCATCGTTGAAGCGGTAATTGATGGCCTAAGGAACCAGCTCATTGATCTTCAAATAACTCGAAGCAGTCGAGGGAGACGGGGCACCAAAACCACCAGCGTAACGTCAGGACCGTTGACGTCTCGCGTCGAAAAAACGTGTCCTGCGGCGTTCCAAAGCCGTGGCACACTCGACACCGTGCGACGGTAGGATAAATAGTGCTTCGTTACGTTGACACTTCTGCCAGCTCCGTTCGCGCGTTGTAGGCAAATTCCACCGCTGACGTGAACTGCTCGTCAGCGTTGTAACCGTGCCGAGGCAAGGGGAAAGTTCCTCCGTTCCCCCGGCAGAGCTGCAGCGAGTCCTGTGGCATTCGAGTTGCACTTTCGCGTGATGCAAGAAAAATATGAATCCCCTTTCTCTTATTAATAGTGGGATAATCTTCTCGACAGCCAAACACGACCGGAGAATCTTTCCACCTGCTTGCCGAGCGAGTTAATGGCATGCGGTGTGGGTGGAAAGTGGAAAGCGGAAAGCGCTGGCGGCACAGGTGCATGCTGGCGCATGGCCGTCGGTATTTTATTCGCGAACCGTCTGCGTCCGAAAGGTTCCCGTACTGCCGAGTGCGATGCGATGAAGCCATCGTGGGCTATGAATCACGTGAAAAATGTTTAGCATCATTTTGTGAAAGCGTGCTTTTTGTGTGTGTGTTAAAATCATCACCCCCTTCGCTCTCTAACCACCAGAAAAATCGTGAAAAATCTCTAGACCAGCGGTGGGAATGGGCAGCAATGGGGAGCTCAATTTGAGGCTGAAGGCTTCATCTTTCAGGATAAAGTGGGCATCACGGGCACAAGCGAGTAGAACACACGATGGTGCAAAAAAAAAAAATAGCGAAAAGGAAGAAAAAGCTGTGAATAGCACAAAATGAAATGGGATAGAGTGAATGTCAGTCTCGAGGACCTTTCATGTCGTCTAGGAAAAGCGCTGGAGCTGTGGGTCTACCGGAGCCAAACAAAAAAACTCACATACACACACAAGAAAAAAAAGAAGAACGCAAAGGAGACTGATGTTCTCAAAAGAGGACGACAGAGTTTCCCTCGTTCAGCATGGACACACACACACAGCCACACTTGCCGGTGAATCTAGCACAATCGTGTTTAGGAACTGTTTCCATATCTTTTCGGCCGAGGGTGAAACATACCTCACAGCTGTTGGTAGGTGCACGGGGTCGATAAGAGGGTAGGGAATGGGAAAGGAAACAGCGGAGAAAAAAGAGAGCACCGCAAGTGACCCGGAAGATAGACAGACGGAGGGCACGGCCGTCGTCATCGTCGTCGTTATCCGGTGAATGTCGTTGCCATGTGATTTTCCAACAGATTTCCATTTTTCTTGCCGCGGGATTATGCTTCAGCATGTGGCGCGCTCGGTACAGTGGCGTGATTCATACTGATTTCCTGTCTGGCCGTCCCACCCTTTGCCCTCCCACCGGTGCACCGGTGTGTGTGTGTGTGTGCACCTTTGGCGAGCTCGCACACGCCTTACATTAGCATACGGCGGCGTCGGTCGGAATCTACGGTTGCGGATGCTAGCTCACAGTGTTCGGCATGAGCATTCCGAACGAGCAATTCCGCCGTCGGAACCTGGGCGGCTTAGCGTTTGCAAGGATTGCTGAGTAACATTGTCGGAATATTTGTGCCAGTGAGAATTGCATGTTTTCCTTAACTTACGTTCTGATTTAAACCCCGGTGGTGCCACGGGATAATTCTCGGCGAAGCGCGGATGGTTTTCGTTTTCACTTGTTGGATAATGCGAAAAAAGGTGCGATGCTTTTAATCCAAATAAGCGATTTGCGAGGGCAGATTGTTATTATAAAAACATTAAAACTATTTCTTTGGTTTTGTCAATATTTTGAGCATAATTTTAAAAAGGCATTTTGAAAACCAGTTTCATCCATTCCACGTTTCGCAGTCCTATAAAAATTGCTGCAAAAGACCTTTAACATACGGCACGGTTCTCAACGGTCCATCTCCAACTTATATTCCTTTCACTCGATTGGTTCATAGCTTCTCATGCCAAAGTTTACCTCGTGTGTGAACAGATAAATTCCGTACTCAAGTGTGTGTATTTTCTTGAATAAAACAATAATAGAGTGCCGCCCAGTTCAGTCCGATGGCGAAAAGGGAGGAAGCGTCCGCATCATCGCCGTCATCGTCGTCACCGGCGCCGGATGCCATGTGTTGCGGAAGTGAAAGCCCATAACTGTGAAATTGGAGACACTTCCAAATGGGCCGACCTGCGTGGGGGTGGCATGGGAAAACGGCTGGTCTAGGAACAGGACAAGCACCAAGGATAGGAAAATGCTGTCTCCCACCCCCTCTCAGGAAGATCATTTTCGGCTTTACCTTTTATCGAGACATTGTTTTTTTTTTTATGAATCTTTCTTCCTTCTTGCTATTGAATGGAAGGACTTTTCTGTTCAGTTGCTTTTCCATAAAAAAACATTACGCCACCCTCGTCGAAAATGGGATGATTGGAAGTCGATCAATATTGCGGTGCAGCGTTCGTGCCGCTCTCCCGGGAGAACGTTTCGTAAAAAGTTGTTGAGAAAATGGAAGCTGGGTGGAAATTCGGGACGAATCAGTACTAGAATCCCCACGAAGACAGGTTTTTTGTAGTATTTTCCCTTTCCCTTTTTCGGTCATTGTTCAACTTCCCTCACTGCCGAGAACAGGCCACGACATCATCCCCCGCACAAGGAGGTGGTTCCATAATGGAGCCCCTGTCTATTTACCGTGCATTACTTCACGTTTCGACAATTTGTATGGAAATTGTTATGTTATTGAGTTCGGTACGGCGAACGAAGCCGTCCGCCCCAAGGCGCTGGAACCAGATCGGTAGGCAAGGCCGCCGACTCTCCGCCTAGACACAGACATAGGCAAACACACACAAACACACACGTATGAGCGACGCTCGTCGGTGCCCGGTCGACTGCCGGCTGGGAAATGGATTTCCGTGTCGTCGCAGAATGATCACTCGGCGGTGGACTTCCGCATTTTCGAATGCAGCCCTTGTAGCCAGGAACAACTCAGTTCCCATCCGTACGCTTTTTTCTGGTTTTCCTCATCTTCTTCCTTTGCTCGTCCTGTTTTCTTTGCGGCCGCTCCCCATTCGGACCGTTTTCGGTGCTTATTGCTTCCGGGTTTTCTTTCGGTCTAGCCCCGGTGGCTCGCTTTGTGCAGCATATTTGTCTTTCCCCGTCCCCGTCGTTTATCCGGTTCCGAATTGTCCATATCCCAACCCCCATTAGCCGATGCGGATAAAATTCGGGAACAGCACCCCGTCCCTTTCGCTTTCGCAATCGTCGTCGTCATCGTCATTGCAGCCGTCGCAAGTGGATCGATGAAAAACCCGGTGCCAAAAATCCAGCGGCCAGACTGAGGATGGCTCAATCTGCTGTCGGGCTCGATGTTCTCGATGCGGTGGAAAAATCGAACCACCATCGCTGCCGCCAGTGCAATCGTCGGCCGGTGCCGGTTATGTAATCTTTCTCACGGCGATAATCGGTCGGTCCGGATTGCGCGATGCCAAATCCCTGGACCGAACGCGTGTGTATGTGTGAGAGTTTTTATGTCGGTGCATCTGGGTGGATTCTCACGTTCCCTATTTTTCGCTTGGCACCCGAATAACGAGCCGGCTGGGGCCGCGGGAAAGTTTATTTTGCACTCTGCCATCATTGTGGCATTATTATTTTTTTGCACTCCATAAAAATTATGTTGCGAGCATGCGGGCAGCGCGGACGCTTGGTGAGAGCTTTTTTTTTTTCGGCCAGTTGGCAGACAGACGCTATCTGCTCGCGAAGCTATCAGATTGGCGGTGCCGGCCTTGAAGGGGATGCCGGTTTGGCGCAAAGGCAGTGCTCGGAAAAATGATAAGCTGTTTAAAATAACGAGTGCCCCGATAATGTGTTTCGAGTTTGTGACGGTTTCGAACGCTTCCGATGCGATGCGTTCGATTTTATCTGCTCGAGAGCCCATTATGTGTGAACCGGTATGCGTTAATTCATTGTGCGTTAAAGCCTACGAAGCTTTCATTCTTTGCAACAGGGAATAACCGATCGTTACTGTGAGTTTATACAGTCTAGTCCGATGAAAAATTTACAGTTCCCTCTTATCATCACCATAACAATGTCTTTTATCTCCTTCCTCGTATTCGTCTTTTTCAAGAAGCGATCAAAACAATTCGATGTAAAATGCTCATTAACGGCGGATATTTTTATAAGCCCCAAATCCGGCAAGACAGTAGCCGGCTTTATTCTTATGCGCCGGATTCATTTTAATGAACCAAAAAGTGCCGATCGATGGAAACAAAAATCGAATAAAACGGCCCGTAATGCATTGCCCAATCATCATCGACATTTCCACTGGACCCAGCTTTCAACTTTGTGCACCATTTTGTTCCCAAACGCGCGTCCCCAAACGCGTTCGTCCGTCGTGTGATTTGGCTTCTTTCTTTTTTTTTTTTTACTCCCACGCTGCGTTCGGTAGTCCACAAAATGGCTAATTTTTATGTGCTAACCAGCGGAAAATGAACCACATTCCGGTGCTTCCCCTGCGAGCGGCGCTACCAATGTCGCTTCCCTTGCCTCGCACCGGACCGGTCATCAAAAAAATCCGGACCACGTTATCTCAATTTCCGAAGCCATCATTAATTTAACCGCAGGCTACAAAAACCAATCGATCTCCGTGTGCGCAAGGCAAATCAATCCCATCCGAGCCGGTGCGGTGGACTCCGCCGGCACGGGAGGTGCCGGGAAGTTAACGAAGTTTAGTTTACAGCCGTTGCCGAGGTGCACATCCGGTGCCGGTGCCGAAGACGGGCGGAAGCTCTCATTACGGGCGCACAGCAGCCCGTGCCGAGCGGAACGGTGTTGGTGAAGCATGAAAACGGGGAGGAAATGAAAGCCAAATACGATTTTGCACGCTTGGCCAAACTTCCCGCCCTGGTTCGCTTGCCCCCGGATGGTTGCCCCGGTTGCTGTTGGGTCGCAGTTGGTCGAGACGAGCTGTGCTAGTTTGCGGCCTACAAGCAACCGGAACCGGGAGCACTGAGGTGGGGAGGGGGCAAATAAGAGAACGTCGGAGAAATTACATTCCTTTAACGAGCACATGATTTTGTATAAATTTTCGATCGTTACCAATAAATGGAATTCTCCAGCGAGGCACACGCACACTTTCGCCCCGGCGATTTCGATTGGTTTCCAATGCGATTTGCTTCGGGCTTTCGCGCTCCCGGGCAGCTAGTGCTTCTAGGTGCAGGCGTGTTTCCAACGATGGCGATAATGGCAGCAATTACCATTGTCATCAGTATCTTCATCATCGTCATCGCGCCGGCAGCCTGCAGTGTCCGCGAGGGCGTTCGCCTTTTTGCCGCATTTGCCTTCCATTTTTAGCTTCCATAGCATTTCTGTTTTTTTTTGTTTTTTTTTGGCCATCCAACCCACGCCGAGATGGCTCCCCCGGGGTTGCTCCGTGCCCGTTTCGAGGCTTAATTGACGACAATATATTTACTTCCTCGCCGACCGGCCGCATTATCTCGTGCCATCAGTCGATTCGCTCCGTTTGATGGTCCTGCTATCACGTTGCATGCAGCTCGAAGTAATGAATCCCATTCGGATCGGAAACGATGCCGGACGCGAATTTTCGGGCCAATTTTATGACGCCACACGCCCTCGGGGAGGCCTTCGGAGTGGTGCTTCACGTGCGCAATCAAGCCCGCCTCCATTCGCCACAGCTTCAACACGAGACCCAAGGAACCATCTGCGCATCACGAGCACTCAGCTGGTTTTCTTCCATCGACTAATTTTCCCACTCGTGCATCGCCGCAGCTCCTCTCGACCCGCCCTGGAGGGGAAGATAAGTTCGACCGGAATAGATCGGAAATGGACTTTAGTTTTATGAAGACTTAAGCACTCTGGCGCTCCAAGTGCGCTCGGGTTCCGTGTCCGTGTGCGAAAGTTTTGCGACCGAAACGCATTCGTTCGGCCTGGAGATGGTTTTCCGTGCAGCTTTTGGGCTTGGCTTAAGCAAGAGAGATGGAGGCGGTTGTCGGTGCAAACCGGCGGCAACTTTGCCGTAAGTGCCGGGGAAGTGGATGAGTGTGTTATCTGGAAATCTCGAAACGATGAAGTAATATGATAATATTTACACAGTGCTTTTTCAGCCTACCTCCCCATTTTGCTCCCCCTGCCGATGGGTACGGGTTGTGGTGGGAAAACGTGGGTGCTTACAAGGCAGCGGAAGAGTATTTTTCCTTCACCTACAAGCCCAACCCAACGCACCGGCCCCGGCGTCGCTGATTGCGCCCATACATTGGAGCTTTTAATGAAAAAGTTTGCTACTCGGTCTTGGTGAAATGGGTTGGCGCAAAGTTTTCCTTCACTCCCCGTTCCCGGACTTTGCTTGCGATGGAAAGGGTCGTTCCGATCTTGCAGCGAGTCGAGTGGCAGAATATGGACGAGCATACATGGTCGCACTTCTCGGGTCGCATATGTGAGGGTCTGGCTGATGGGTTCTTTTATCGACCCCAAAGGGCGTTGTACGTTTTCCAGCGGGTACGAGAGGAAGAGGAGAGGATGGGCGAGAAGTTGTGCAATTGCAGTGCACTTTCTTCAGACAGGCAATAAACTAATATATTACCGTCAGCAAAATTCATTGAATCCCATTTCCAAATGTACAAATATCGTATTTGTAATAACGAAGAGTAGCTTACATTGAAAACATTCCTAAGCACAAGAGGTTCAATGTTTGAACAAAGCTGAATGTGACATAGTTCAATAGATGTGCAAAATTCAATTCGATGCATATCATGCTAAGTGCATCCAATTTTAACTCTGCCAGGTAAATGAACAATTTGATGTAAGCTTGTGCAAGTACGATACCTGATCTTCACGATATGGGCATTACCACATCAACAAACATTGTGCACTTTCAGCAGCCTAGGAGGAAAAGTATTTTGCCAGACTGTTCCCTTTCCATTTTCCAAAGGAAATGAGCATGAAGTCTTCCAACCTTCTCATTCGACACAGTTCAGAGTTCGGTCTAAAACCAACGCTCGAAGGCAGATTAACAGTTTTTCTAGGTTATTGTTTAAGATGAAATAACAATGGCAACAGAAAAAGAAAAACCTCCTAACCCATGCACATGATTCCTTCCATATACCCCCGAAGCCATGCGGATATAGAATGATCGCACACTCTTTGCCAGCTTGCTTCAGAAGTTTTCCGTGTTACCGTACCAGGTTCTTTTTTGCTTGTTGATGAGGATGTTTCGCTCGTTAAGAGATTGTTAGCAAGAAAAGAAAGGTAGTGTGAGTTTCTAGCAGTATCGAGAGTGGAAAAGATAATAAACCAATTAGCAATCTCTATCGAACGAGCGCCGATGGAAATGATCTTTATAAGGGAGTGGTGTAGCATAAGTGTCTGCAGGATTTCCACCCCTCACTTCGTTGCTAGCAAAAACAGAAGCCAGCATCTTATGAGAGAATCATGAAAATGTTTGCATTCTTTATTTGTGGCCTAGTTTTATCGGCGTTTACTGCATCAATGTGCAATTTTTTCAATGGTATCAAGGTAAAAGTGCGCTTCAAACCATAAGTTCTAGGAATTTATAAATTACTTCCCTAAGAATGTCAAGATGATAGCTTAAGCTCGTTCGATGAAACTCCTCAAAGGAGGATGACCCCTTCTACGGCATTGGATACTAAATGTAACAGTTTTTACTCGTTAAGATGCAAGAGACAAAAAAACTCTTTGATTCAGCCTGTTTGATTGTAATTCAAAGATTCAAAGGGCATAAAGATTATTCGATTCATGAAAACAGATAGCAATGAGATAATAAAAATAGAGGCATAGTATAAACGAAATAGTTAATGTAACTCATTGTGAAATAATTTGTTGGCACACCCAACATATAGTTCATTTGTTTGTAAATTCAGACTAATGGATTTGTTAACCCAGACTTAAATCTAGAGGAAGTTTTGATCGCGAAGGCTGAATGTTTCGTGTGGAGCTTAATCACTAATCCTTTCTACCCAACCGCGCCATAAACGCCGCTTGCGCCATGAAAGAATTGGAACAACACTCTCGCGCAATAAATCATTCGCAATCGATGTTCGATGATTAGAGCCTGCGAAGCGTGAAAAGGAAGTCAACTGTCATTTGGAATTGGCCATAAATCAACGATCCCGCAGCTCCATGACGCAGATGACGGTGACGAGGGCATTTTTTTTTTGCTCCCTCCCACACAAGCACGAAACTTTTCGCATCCGGAAACATCAAAAGCTCGAAGGCGTATGCGAACACTCGTACGCAGCTGGAAAAAAATAAATTAAAAGAGCGCTAGACACACAAGTCGGTCACGTACGTTATTTATTCGTTTTTCTAAGAATTGCTTTTCCATCGCAAGAACTCCAGCGTCGGAATATGGAATGTAGAAAATGATATTTCCTTACGCTTATTTTTTGTCAGCTCGGTTTCACTTTCATTGGCCGATGCGTGGATTGCCAACAGTTAAGGAAATGGTGGGAAAAGGAACACAAAATGCGAGTTTAATGAAACCCCTTTTGGTGAAATATTTCCCATGAATTTAATTTTGAAGCAAACAGGATAATTCACATCGCTCGCGCTGGGAAGGAGTCTGAAATAGGTATTTTGCTTCCCTTTCCCCGTATCTTTACCGTGCTTTTCCAACGATGCTTCTCGGCTGCGTGTATGTCTATGTGGGTGGAGGTGGTGGAAGGATAAAGTTATTTTGTTATTTATTTTGCTGGCAGCTCTGCCGCGGACCGCGACCTTCAATCATATGAACGTTGGCACCGTAGGCTAAAGCAACGAAACCAAACATTCTAGCTCATATGAACGCACGAAAATATGCACACATGAGCGCATCCGAATCCACAAAGCCAAAACATAGATCTACCAACGCAGACACGCAGCCTAATGTGACCCCGAGGAAAAACCGTCAGCTTTGCGTGTGCCTGCCACGTCAAGAACGTCGTGCGTCGAGACAGGACTTTCAGCCTGGGCGAGGATTTCGGTAGAATAATTTAAATTTCTCACCCAGCCATTCCATTTCCACGGTCTGCGGGTTGGAATGCTGATCGGGACGATCCTGGAGCAGGAGCGGCGATGGGGAACCGGGTGACTCGACCCTGTCGCGTCGAAATGCGACCTGTCGGCCGTAATTCTTTCGCTGAACCCAAAGCGCTGGTTTAGCACGTTTGAAAAAACAGCTTTTTTAAGCGAACACCCTCAGGAATGGCCTGTTGGTTGGGTGAAATTAAGATATTTCTTGTATGTGATTCTAAACCTACGTCAAACAGCACAAGAAATAGAAATACGCACTTAAACCAATTCCAGAGCTTTCCTGGGTGTTGCTTGCAGTTGGGACTAAGTGAAGGCAACTCACAATACTTCGGAAGAGCGGAAAATTCGGTTAGGAAAACGATAAGGCAGATGAATGCAAAACAAAATGTCTAGCAAAAATTTGGAGAACAAATGAAATCAACCCAAATTTTTCAGCAGCGTTCTCGAACAGGATTCGGCATTCCTTGCGCCTTCCCCGCGACAATCGATAACATCCGTTATGGAAAACACGCGCAGCATGTTTTCCTCCGCCTTTGTTCAGGTCCTGGGTCCCTTCATTTAAGGGATTACTAACTCGGGGGATGATTTTTTTTTTAGAAGGGAAAAATGTGCCTCTGTTCGACATGCATTTTGTAATATGTTATCGCAATTGATAGCATAAAATCTAAGCCAGGCGTTATAGACTAACAAATTCAAACCCTCAGAAATGAATTCATATTGTGAATAAATTGTGACGATACTAAAACTGAAATGAAGATGAGATCATTCTTAGATATAATTTTATTGAATAATTTAATACTTTCCAGTTTCTTTGATACTGACTTCCAGCTTCCACACTACCGTGTCATACATTCTTAGGCTTGCGTGCAAAAATGTGCAGCATTTGATGATACTTTTTGCTGTACGATGCTACGTGCTGTAGCTTGTCCGTTTTGTCCTCTCTCCGTCCAACGAACAGCATTCCCCGACCGGCAAGCATTCCGAGGTAAGCAACTTAGTGGTCTTATCATTTTGACCCCAGACGGTATCTGTGCTGAGCCACCGGAATGCGGTCGTTGCAGCATCACCAATACACACACAAACACACACACACGCAACCCACAGGATTGGGGGCCAAAAATGGGGCTTCCCTTGTGTGCGCCGTATCGTGTAGCGGATGATATACGATACGATGCGCTCTCTACAGCTCTCGTGCTGTAGCTTGTCCGTCGCAGCGCTTCACTCATCCACACTGGATGGATATGCAGCCTGCATCGGCACCATCCCACGAG
The DNA here is from genome assembly GCA_914969975.1 of Anopheles atroparvus. NCBI lineage: Eukaryota > Metazoa > Arthropoda > Insecta > Diptera > Culicidae > Anopheles > Anopheles atroparvus. The sequence goes on from CAJZCY010000003.1 coordinate 23,949,059, forward strand.
CCCAGGCTCGTGACGGGAATCCATCAACTTCCTGTGCCTGTTCCGGCCAAGAACATGCGCTCGAGTGCACGAGACGAACGAGCAACATGATCTCCCGACGACGCGCGATGGGCACCGACAACGATTCCGGCAATGGTGGTGCTGGTGGTGGGCTGCATAAATCCATCACAAAAACAGATTAACTTATGACGGTGTCCGTCTTCTCTTCACGGGTTTCGTTGAAATCTGTCCCGCTGGCGTCCGTGTTAAGGCGGACCGACGGCTACGGTCCTGGTCCTTGGAGAGTGCCTGGTAACACAAAAAAAAAAAAACTGGCGCTCCTTTGGTCATCCCACTGCAGATCCATCGCGTCGTTCCGGTTGGTGGAGACCTTCCAGCTCATCCGCAATGACGTGGGCTCGATGTGGCACAATGCCGCAGAAGCCACTCCGCACACGGGCTTGGCCAGGGCAGATGAAAAGAGATATTATTTCAAAAATCCACCTCCCTCAAATCGTTTCATTTTTTACGTGCCAGAGTTTTTTTTTTTGAAAAGAAATTTTTACCGTTCGCATCTGATGACTTTGCTGGGTCACTAGGTAGATTAGCTGAACTAATTTTGTTGCTCTCCTTTGGCGTTGGTCAGCTTTTCCAGCTTCTGCATCTAGCAGAAACCGAGAACGACGCGTAATTTCCATGAATCTGTGCGGCATAAGAACTAAATTAAAAAATGCTATTCCTCTGCAAGAAAAGTTCCGGGAATATTTCTTGCAAAATAAGCACACATTTTTAAAAGTAATCCCGAACCCTCGCTGATGCTGTTAACACGTTTCATAGTATGTTATAATGTCTAATCAAATTGCATAATGAAACTTTGTCTTACTCCGAAACCAATTAGCGAAACGTAACCGGAAGAAATTTTGCCCTTGCAGCAAAATCAATCATAACTCCGTTTATCTTAATTCTTTTATCGATTGTAAAACTTTGTTGCTATAAACTTGTTTCTCCTTTCGGCATTCGGAAAAAAGTGCTTCAAGCTCGACTCGAAAATTAATGAAACACTGTTCCACGGAAATTGTGTTCCACTCTTACTCCCTTACGATGCGCGCGTCGTCTCATTCACCATCACTCTCTCTTTCTCGCTGTTGCTCAGATTCTTACTCACACCCCTCATCATTAGCTCCGTTGATTCTGTCGGCCAAGACGGTTAATCTCGGTGGGCGTCGAGAAGCCCGTGCCCAAGCAACGCTCCTGCATATTTAAAGCCTTTACCTGCTTGCTGTGAGAATGGCAGGAGTTTTCGGGCGATGACCCACTTCTCGATCAAACAACGCCACTCGGCTGGATGACGATGCGGGTCTACTTTCGCGAGCCGGCCCAAAATACCGAGAAAGCCATTTCTTGTCCAAAACTTAAGGCCATAATCAGAGCAGGGCCTTCCATAGGGCCTTTTCCGTTTACGATACGATGCTGCGTGGAATTTTCCTTTCGTTTCGTTTTCTTCCTAAAAAAAAAGCCTCATTCATACTAGAAAGCCCAAAAGTTACCACCACCGGTCGAGCGGGATCGGAAGGCAAGCGGAGAGGCGAGAGGGGACTGTAACCGAAAAGCCGAAGCCGAAAAGGACTCTGGGAACTCGATTAAACATTTACGGGGGCCGTTAAGACGGGCTCTGGGCAGAAGAGTGGTGCCATTTATGTGCTGGTGTGCGGCATCAAAAATTCAACAATCACTAATTAGCTTTGTCGGAACGTGTGGCACGGCGCGACTCGGGTTTTACCGTGTTGCGGGTGTCTGATGACCCCATTTGGCACAACTAAAGGACACTGGTTGGAGCTGAAAGACTCTCGAATGTCTAATTTCAGCAGTCTTTTCAATGCCATGCAAGATATTACATGATTTCGACAGAATATGAAGTACCATGCGTCTCCATTGTTTGATCATAAATAGCTAGGCGCCTCCATTTGACGAAGTAAGGAATTTAACCCTCCAGAATGGCCAAGAGTTAACTAGTTTAAATTCAGTTACTCTAAACATTGTGTTTTATGTTCTCTTACATGGGTAGCTTTCTGTCTAGAGGTGCATCGATCTCAACTCATCACCGCTCCACCGATGGGCACTGAAAGCCCGCCGGACACTGAATGAGTCTGGCGCTGAATAGGAGCTCATAATGGCTTCCACTGTTTTTGAAAATGAAGCACTCAAACCTAACAAACGACGGCAGATCGTGATGGAACGTTGATGTAGATTTTTCATTTTCCATTTCCACCCTCCGGCGAGTGGGTGGATTTTTTGGGCTTTGTGTTTGTGTTGGTGGTGAAAGAAATATTTCTACGTGTATAAAAGAAAGCTGCAAAAAAATAATAAACTCTGTAGGGAAAACCAGACGATTTCAATATCTTTGTTTTGCAACAGGGGAAGCGAGGAGCCACACCGGATGGTGGATTGCAGAAATGCCTATAATGAATTGCACAATGATGAAAACGATTGTGTCGATGTGTAACGTTGATTGCGATCGTATGGATCGTCCTGAATGGCTGACGTTGATGGTGATGAAGGCCCTGATGACTGTGGCGTTGGTTGTCTTCGCTGTTGGGACAGTAAGGGGCATGCACAAATTGATACATATACAGATGGGGTTTTCCCACCACTCTACGTTGGTTTCTCTTTTTGCTTGCTTAAACTCTACAGACCGGTAGGGTATAGCCGCCGTGTGGAGACAAGGATTGCAGGAAGCGAAAGGCAAACAATGGAATTGACGTTCCTTCTCCCGTCAAGTACAAGGGGCTGGCGCTTTTTACGACCGCAACACCTGCTGCCAAGAACCGAAATCCACTTCAACGCGCTTCATTTCCCCGGGGAAGAGCGCCGCTGGGGGCGCGAGGAAAAATATAAATTGGAAATGATGCGTGACAGCGTCTAGAAAGCATCTTCCACCGTTTTCCCCGAAGTCGACCACTCGCACTAGGATCATTCTCTATGTTTCCTTTATTGCGCCCATTCCTTCTGCTTGTCTTTACGTTCAGCCCACTCTTATTCACTCCATTTTTTTTCGAAAGTAAAAATCTCGCCCACGCTCCTCACTTTTTCATTTCACTGGACCGAGAGGCGAGGCAAAAGCGTTTGCCCTGGGCACGGCGAATGGTTCCACCGCCAACGCAAAACGTGACGGCATCCATCTCACGGATTGCGATAAAGGAATAAAAAAGTCAATCAATTCCGTGTGAAAGGAAAACAAAAAAACAGGAGAAGGCGAGCCGAAGCTGTACGATTGGGACGCGAGACGCGTTGTGGCACATGAAATCAATGGTGGTCTCATGCGGCACCGGTAGCTTTTATGATGTTGCAGGGGTCAGACTGATTCGATTGAATTTGGAAGCAAGCAGCATCGAATGAGAGGTGAGCCATCATCGGGTGCTCGATTTGGAAAGGAAGCACGATGCACGGGTTTCGTAGCTGACAGATTTTTTAGGCCCCTTTGGGGTTCTTCACAAACCATTTCTTTTATTTTTATTTTTGAAACTCTTTCCCTGTTCCATTCACCATGGTGCCAAATGTTACAGAATAGTCAATTGAGTGATAGGACTGATCAAAAACCTTGCATATTTGGCACTGGTGGGAAAAAAAATACAGATAGAACCTCCCTATGTTCAACCAAATACGGTCCTTCACAGCTTCCTAGAAAGCTGACGAGATGGAAATTCAAACCGATTGCAAGTCTAACCCTTGAAGCTAATATCTTGCGTCATTCTTTGGCAAAAATACCGAAAATACCTTTTCTATTGCCCTCGATCGACATCGTACTTCTCCACCGCTTGACAATATAATTATGAACCCGAAACAGCTTCATGACATTTTGATGTAATTATCTTTAAAGAGTCAGTTGTCAGAAGCAGCTACCTCCGGTTTAGTCTGACCCCTCTCGTTAGCACACCGATTTTACTCAGAGTATGCTGATTTGCGTTCTAATCAAGTTTCCTTTCAAGAACTGATCGAACCCTTAAAGTAGGCGTGCGGGCCCTTGTTCTTGTCAGCAAATACGAAGCCACCAAGCTTAGACCGCACAGGAATCTGACGGCGGTGTGACAAAAGGGCTTGTTGGGTAAAGCAATGTTCCCTCCTTTCATGCAAACCCCTATCGCGTCTGGTAGTTACATACTGGAGGAAAACTTTTGTTTACTGCTTGCCTTCACAGAAGGTGCTTTACCTGATATGATGGATTACTTACTATGCGAGGCACATTATTGTGAAGATTTAATTTTAGACATTTCTTCAACAATTTATTTCTATAAAATCACAAACTAAGATGCTTCATTTTTTGTAGCTTTGAATTTGAAATTATAACAGGATTGTTCCCAGGAATACAATTAATCAAATCAATAATTAAACTTTCAAACTCACTTAAAAAAAGTTTGCTTGTATAGTTCAGCATCAACTAAGGTTTCGAACAAAAACAAAAACCTCCATTTCGAAACAGTGGAATTAGTTCAACCGAACTTATTTCAAATTCCGAGCGACTGTTTTTTTTCCACAAACAACTCTTTCCATTTAGCCTTAAAGCAAGACACGTATTGGCACGGCTGGAGAGTGTAATGGTTTGGAACATGTTCTCGACACAGTTTTTGCCTCTGCACTCCACCTGCGGTCCCTCGCAGCACTTGTGTGGTTTGCATGTAAAGTTTTAAAATTATAACACTTCCTATCGACGAGCAGCCCGGGGTGGGCCCGGTGCCAAAACCGCATAAGCTCAGTAAAATTCTACCACTTTTCGAACGCGGTGTAGAAGTGCTGAACCGAACGGAGAACAGGGGCAACAACAACAAAAAAAAGTTCCAGGAAGCGACCCAGCGACCGAGCCAGTCGAGTTTTCCACCGGAAAGTTTCACGCGGACCGAAAGCGGATCGGAAACATGACTGTGGTTTTGCTTTTAACTGTCAACAACTCCGGGGGTGGCCAGTTCTGTATTCGAGGAGCTAAAAAAGTGGGATATATACAGCGCGATGAAGACAGACAGAGAAAGGGAGAGATTCATAGAATGGAATGGAATAGAATGGAAAGGGAACTGTAGGATTGGGTCTTGATTTGATCCAGGGATGCTAATTTTATTTATTTATTTATTTATTTATTTATTTATTTATTTCTTAACGTAACTCGCCCCGATGGCTTTGTAACTTATAACTTAAAAACTATTTACAATTGTTGGAGGTTAAAGGATAGAGGAATGTTACAGCGGAGAGAGATTAGGTGAGAGAAGAGAGGAGGCGGTGACGGAATTGAGGAAAGGACAGGTTAAAGTCAAACAGACGGTAGGCGACGTTGAAGGCGGACAGAGCGCGGAGGAACGGGTCATTTTGGCCGTATAGGGTGAGGCGGCGAGGGATGGCCAGAGGAGGCCTGTCGCGTAGAGGGCGAGAAGGGATATAAAATGGAATGGATATGGATTTCACCTGACCATTTCAACCCAACGCTACGCTTGAGCTTAAGTGTGGAAACCGAGCCTTTAGCGTCGACTTCTTGCGCGGGACTTTGGGCGGACGAAACACTTTGCCATCCATGGGCCGATTCCCAGCGGAGTGTCACCCCCAGCCAAAATGGTCCCGGGCAGGCAAACGCCCGTCGTCGTCGGCTTCCCTCGCCGGTCCCAAAGGTCAGCTTGTCGTCTGTTTCACTTACCTTTTTGCTCGCTTTTCGGTCCGCCAGAGAGTCCGCTGGTTTCAGTAGTGGGTTTCTTTCCGATTTACTCGCTCGGTCGCAACCCTATTGGCACGGTGGGAAACGGTCGGGCGCAGAACTTCCATCGTTGAAAAATGATCCCTTCGGGAGGTTTATCCTTTTTAGCGTGAGGTAATGCTTATTTTTACGATCCTTCTGGTGCTGCAGGAAACGGTCGAGAAAGGATGCCGGAACGCTTGTACGCTTTCAGACGGATCAACACAAATTCATTGCTACACGCACTTCTCCCACGAGTAAACAAAAACTCACACCAACTCACACTCACCCCAAACAAGGGGAACAGCGCACACCTTGAACAGGAAGGGCAGCGTTTCTTGTCCCCGTTCTAAACTGCTTTTTAATCCGTTCTTGCGCACCGTTTTGGATTCGCGGACTGCGCTGAGCCTCGCTAACGGGTGCTACCGTCTCCTTAATCCTTTTTTATTGGGCGATAAATCCTTTCGCACTCGTCACGCCGATCTGCACACACGCACAAATGGCGCTTAAGGCATCAGGGACTGCGCTGCGTCGTGATCTGCTTGGATTAGGTTCGCTCGGTTTCACGTATCAAGCTGATTTCAGTCTGTGCTTTACTGGAAGTGTTATTATTTTTTAATAACTCTCCTCTGATACCCTTTTATGGTTTGCATTTGCTGGAGGATGTTTCCCCGTTTCGCCCCACAAATCCTCCATCCATTGCACCGAACGGTTCACTGTTTGAGGTTTTTCAACCGACTTTTCTTTTTCATTTCTCTCTCTTTCGAGCACACTTTTCACTTATCACAAAATAGCATCACTTCACTTCCGGGGGGTTTGGAGCCGGGAAGGCTTCGATCGATCGTATCCGTCAATCTCTGAAAGCACCATCATATCATACATTTTAGAGCGAAAATCAACGCAAATGCTTCCCTAAGCGCTGGCGTCCCTTTCGGCCGGCCGTTTCCGGTCGTCCCATACAGAAACGGGGAAAGGTGGGGGCTCGCCGGTCTCCTCGGGAGGGTTCGCTGCCTACCGGGGGAGCAGTGAATGCGTACGCATGCTGCGTGCCAATCATCACATCCCTGCCCGAACCAACCGAACGGCCGGAAACGAATTACTCGACGTGCTGCCATGGAGGCGGAGAAGGATGGTGAGAGTGTATGTCTGTGTATGCGTGTGTGTGGTTGCTTGTGTGTATGTGTAGGAAAAAAGGGGATGGAAACTCTCTCAGCAACCGGCCGATGATTATGTGTTGAGTTGGGTTCGTATTATCATATGCGGGATGCGATGAGAGTTTCGGGCTGGGTTGGTTTTGTGGGACGGAAGGAAACGGACGAAATCAAATAATCACTCAAGAATAACACATTCACGCACGTACACTGGGGGAAGCGAACCCCGGAAAAGGGACTCCGGGTAGCTTACTGCGAGCGAACGATGGCCACGGCCACGATTCGTTCATCGTCGTAGGGAAAACCTTTCGAGAGCACTTCGCAGTGGCGCGCGCGTAAGGTTCCTGCAATTCCATCTTTTGCCTTCATCAGAACCCGATTGGCTAACCATCTTGAGGAGCATCTTGCCCACCGGGGTACTAGTTCCCTTGGTATGGCAATTATCGACCAGAGGTGGAGAGAGCGCAGGGCGAAAAACGTTTGTACGAAATGTGTGCCCACTCAAGTGCGAAGCGAGCCGGGGAATAGGCGGGTTCAGTTGGATGGCATTGTGATTGTGATTTATTCCTAACAGTCATATTATCCTTCAGCATCCGCTTCGTTGCTCGATCGGTACGCTTCATCGAGTAGAAACGCCATCCGCCCGGAATGGTCGGTTCCCTTCAAGAAACCTACAACCGCATGCCGTTGCTGCGGAGGGAACTGCTGCTGGTATACAACGCCCAGGTGATTGATTATTTTTTCCAACCGGAAAGCGACACTGCCATCGCACCAAATGCGTACAAACACACACACACACACTCACATACACACCGACGCCTGATGCTGTTTCCGGTACGCTCAGACCCCGTGGTGTTCCAATTTGCTCCTTGAGTCACGATTTCACTGCTCTCGCTCTGTTTGCTTTACCGTGTCGCTTCATTCCGTTCGATTCGGTTGGCAGCCATCAGGGTGCCGAATTTCCTTCTTCTTTTTTCACGTTCCACCCTTATCACTGCACACACCGTCACACTGACACTGTTCGGTAAGAGGATGCGTTAAATCTTTCATCGCACGTTGTTCAAGAAGTAGCACTCATTGCAAACCGTACGGATTCCATCGACGTCTCTTCTTCACCGTTTTCTCACATCACACCGGTTTCGGTAGCGGGGGTTTTTTTTTTTTACTTTCACCGACACGCACCCAATCATCCCGGAGCGTGTGTTTCACACTCCACGCACGGGATCAGCGATGATGGAATGTTACTCGTGTAAAAAACGGGAACCTTTGACGCACCGCATGGGCTGCTGGCTACTTCCTTCACGTTCACAATTCACACGGCTCACTGTGAAACACACGAAACGTTGCGCACTCACTCCAATGCCTTCTTTGCACGCTTCGTTGGGTAATCATCCGATTGAAGTAGGCTTTGCTTCGGCCCGGGGAGCAACCGTTCAACTCGTTCTATTCCATTCAGCGGTGCCGCACAGGAGTCACTTTTCCGTGTTTCCACCGGGAGCAAGATGTCGTACGATGGCGATTTAATGTGTTTTTATCCACCCTTTTTCGCCACCGCCGGTCCTTTTTTTTTTGCTCACCGATTACTCTGGGCATGAGAATGAGAGAGGCTACCTACCCTAAAAACACGGGACAGCGCCTACTGCCGTAACGAAGACGACGACACGGACGACCGCGACGACGACGGAACCGTGTCGTGCGTTGACGCGGAAAACAGACTCGCTGGCGTCGTTCGCACCAAATGACACTTCAAGACTGGCACGACCGGGGGCGCCTCACGATGTTGCAGGTCGATGCGGCCCCAGCGGCTGCCTTCGGGTTCCGTTCGGGTGCCGTGGCGTCGCAGCATCCTCCTCTACCATAGCGTGGCGCTCATTTTCCTGCCATTGCGAACAACGCTTCGCACGGATAATGGGTTCCCGGCACCGTCACCGGCAGCACCCGTGCAGGCAGTACGCGTCAACGCAACGTGAGACTCCTCCGCTGCTCCGTGCGCATGCGTTCGTTGCGTTCGCAGCGCCAACCGGACCAACGGCGGAAAATGGACAAACCACGCCAGATGATGATGTTGTGGCACATGGTTTTTCTTGTCTACCGTGCTCTTGCAGCTCGATTCGGCGAGAAGGTGGACGCTCCTCGGTACGGCGTTCGGCCGAGTGCCGGGAGTTTACCTTCGCCATCGCCCTTCGAGAGCCTGCGCGGGTTGTGAGGTAGAGGGTTGCGGTTCATGTTCAGCAGAGCGTTTTGAAGCAGCCCCGATGCTCATGTTTCTCGTTTAACACTTTCGGCAACAGTCGCTTCGCGCGATATGGCTTTAATGTTGTGAATGTCGTAAGGGGTTACGTCAAATTTAAACACTGTTTGCTATTTCCCGCACAAATCCACACTGATAAAACAGAAGAAAAATATTCAACCAGCAGCTAGAATGGATCCTTTTCATACCGAATAATGCTCCGTCAGTGATGCCCAGCATTAACCAGCGTACCATATTTCATGTGTGTCCTGCCATCCCGCTTTCGGGCCTTTTTCCTCGGGACCAAGTTTACGGTTGGCTGGCAACCGGATAATAACAACGGTTTAACCGACCATCAGATCACAGCCACCGTAACCTTCCACCATCGGCACCAGGGAAGAGGCCAGTCCGGGGTGGGAGCGTTAACAATTTGCGACCGAAGCAGGAGGATTCGGTTCGGATCCCGCCACCGCACGCGGGCGACGAGAATGGCCGGGACGGATGAAGTTTCGAAAGAAAGAAATCGTCCCGGTGGCCGACCGGAGCGAAAGTCAAAGAATAGTAAATGAGTCGTACCGTGATCACTGGACAATGGATGGACTTTGACTTATGCTTTTTACGAGCTGCCTCGGTGCCTCGGTGGCGTTTTGCGCCGGTGGAACGCTTTTCATCCGGGTGAGCCCTCGTACGAGCGCCGGGGGATGACTATTTTTCATCCCTTTCGAGTCGTGGGTCGTTTTTTCCTCTCGCAGATTTCAAAAACGGAACGCCTAAGGAGGAAAAGGGACAGCGGGGCTGCGATAGTGAATCAAAAACACCACGCAACCAACGTCGTCGGGAAGGAAAAACGTCCCGCTGTTGGCGGAAAAAAGGGTACACATTCTTCAGCCAAGCAAAGAGCATTGAAAGACCAGCGATTCAAAAAAAAAAAATCCAAATTGTCCGTGGGTTGTTAAAAAAAGTACGATTTGAAAGGGATAAGTTTCCACCATAGAAAGTGGTCAGCGATTCGCAACCGTGGCGGTAAAAAGGGATGATCCGGACAGTAACTAATGGTGATACAGAACCGTCGCGAAGCGAGTGAAGGATAGAAAGAGAGAAAGAAACGCTTGCATTAAGAAAAGCACCAGATCTTTCGAGCCGAGGTCAACTCCTGTGCGTGTCGTGATTGTCCTTGGTGCAAAATGCGAATCGCAAGAATGGGATAGTGTGGTGCTGGTCTATTGGTGGAGCTGTAAATGGTTGGTAACTTTCAACAGGAACCGCGAGAAGTAGCACCGTGACCGTTTATTGGACGTACAGCCAGATGCGAGGAACCGTTGCCGAGACGAAAGTTATGACGCCATAAACATTGATCGGGAGCTGCTGAGGACGTTGCAATAAAACTCCAAAGCGCGACCGCTTCACGGGGCATAAGTGAATCGAACGATGACAGCTGCTCAGCGAAAGTGACGATTTGGCGAAAAATGGGGCGCTGATTGTGCTTTTACAATAAATATTTCAGACCCTCTCAGACGCATTCATAAACCATGGATTTTAAATCGGGGAAGGTGTCCGCCACATCTGAATCAAGCAACTGTCTTTAGATGTCATTTTTGTCGAAATCGGAATAGTAAAAAACAAAAACACATTTTCAAGCATCCCTTTGGTTTCATCGGTCAGATTCAGGAGCTTGGAGGAGTCCTGTCTCTGTGCTATACGCTCCATCAGCTAGGATAAGCCGCTGAAAAATCGATTCTTATCTGCACCTCGCTTCGGGTGCATCATCAGGTGTCTCAGAATGGCGAAATTTTCTGCAGCTCAAACAATAACCGGAGTGGTGATAACTCGTTCCATCGTGCCAAAAATCCTCTAACTGTGTAGCAAAAATCGAACATCGAGCAGACAACATTTGTTTTTTTTTTTTTTTTTTTTTTTTGTTCACCAGATAAATATCTCGGTAACGAAGGAAAGCAATTTCAACGTACATCATTTGACAGATATCCAATTACGATGGCCATTGAAGCATCAAATAGAACCGTCCTGGAAAAGAATGGGAACCGGAAACCGGGAAGGGACGCACCGCGGTGGGAAAAGTAAGCGAGACCAATACACTGTTGTCAAACTGGAGTGTCAGACGGAGGATGTCATCGAGCAGGTTCGAGTGCCAGGATGTGCGCGCGCGTGTGTGTGTGTGTGTATGTGTTAGTGCTTGCACCCACTTACCACTGGATGGCGAAATGATGCTAAGTAATCCACCCCGAAAATTGCACACACACACACATACAGAAACCGAGCAGCGTTACAGGTTTATGAACGTCAAGTAACTCCCAGCTAGCGGCAGCCGGCAACGCAAGCTTGGCACCGGCAGGGAAATATGGCATTCTATTCAATAGATTCGGGCGAAGATTTATCGTTACTTTCACCCGGCGGTTTTGTGAGGCTTCCGTAAGCCCGACCTCCCGAGCGCCAACTAATGCACTTGTACCACTGCCAGCTAATGAACGCCGTTGGCCAAGGGGGAGGGGTCCGGTCCGTGGAGGTGAAAATGTCTCGCTAGGAACACTCCTTGAGGCGCCCACTCGCCCCCGTCTACAGGACGAGCTAGGCATCTCGGTGCCCGGCAGCCACCGACGACACGCCTTGACGATACTGTTTTCAACACTTCAACCCATCCGAAGAGTAGCGTGTAGGTGGAACCCAACCCAACCCATCCCGGCCGCCTGCAGATAGAAAGTATGTTGTGGTAAGATTTTATATGAAAAAGAGGCGAGCATGTACGCTGCTTGTTGAATGACTTGTCGAAGTGTAGCATTAGCAGCCCGGAGTGCGTGGATGGGGGAAAGCTGTCTACGTTGCACGTTGTAAATTGTATAATCCCATCTAATTGCTGCTTCTAGACGGAACGCTGTGCTGTGCTGTGGGTGTTAGTGGTGTAGAGCACTAAGTGTAGAGTTGCCCTGTTCCTTATCGTTACCCCCCTTCGACTGCTCAAACAACCCGCTTCCTCTAGCTGCTTCCGGCTGTCGTTATCAGTGCGTTTCACGTCCCGAAGGAGCTGCACTGATCGATACAAGCAGTCGTACCCAGCCGGGGAAGAGCCAACCGACTGGGTGGGCACACTTTTATAGTTGTTTCGCAACGTCTTGCCTTGCTGCGTACAGCTGAAAACCGGCAAGTTTTTGGCCCGATGCGCCGGGAACAATGCATGCCGGCTGTGGGTTGGAACATGCTTTTCTAACGATGTTTTGCTGGAAACGGCAAATTACTTTGGAGGTGCTGTGTGCCACCATCTAATCAGATTCACTCGTGCGTCGATAGCGTCACCGAGGCTTCCTAGTTCGATGTATTAGTCACTCCCCTCGAGCCCCCTCCCGTAGGTGCGATAAAGTTTCGAACAATCTCAGCTTCTAAATTGGACGTGAGTGTGGGATTTAAGCCAAGCTGTTTCGCTCGTGCCAGTGTGGGACTACATTTTATTGGAACTTCCTGATGGTTCCACGGCCGGGCTCCGATCCCAGTGAAGTCACAAAGTGCAAGTGAAAAAGACACCGAACCGGGCGGAAGGATGTACGTTTGCGCGGGATAAGTACTGAAAAGGCACACCGCGGAACAAAGCTGACACTGCGCGGCAAGCCGGCAGCGGAAGACACCCCTTCTTTGCCAACGGAAGGCTGAAGGTGATGGGCCGGCGTGACGAAGCATGTGGCACGAGCGGTGGACCAAGTTACACCCACCCCAAGTGCCAACGCCAGGGCTCGACCGCCAACCATCCTTAATACCTTCTCGCTAAGCGACACGCAGCCTGTGGCCCCCAGTAATTATGATATATGTAGAAGAACCGTTTACTTAGCGGCATGGTTGGCATAGTTCGAAAGATAAATTGTACACGCATAATTTACTCGGCGAGGCTCGCAAGGTATGAGTAATGGGAGTTGCTACTGTTTTCGAGCGGACCCACGCCGGGACGATGGGTGCAGCGGCAAGCATGTATGCATTATGGATTGCGGTGTGTCGCCTCGACTTGGATCGTCCTTTTTCATTAGCCGTTTGATGAAGTTGCGATGAATGGCGCATGGGGGCTGGTCCTTGCGCTAGCGTGACAATTTCGGGCGAAGGAGAGTTTAGTCTAACGCCTCCTACACGGAAAACGCATAAAGGTCAAACAAGAGCACATCTGCTGCACGCGCTCCAAGTGCCTTTTCCGGGCGGGTTGGTGTCATCGTTTAAAAGGATTAGACTAATTGAACGAAAACAATTCAACCCCTTGGACGGCGGCTGATTAATGGTAGGATTTATCGATGGGTTTCCGGTTTCAATTTCTTGCATAAATATGATCATATTTCAACATGCAGCTAGGAGATAAGGAAGAAATCGGTGAGAAAAACTACTTAAATTGGATTAAAACGAAACCGACGCTAACTAATCAGCATCCCATGGTTTAAGAGAACTAACGTTTGTTTTATCTCATTAATTTGGTTGTGTTCCTAGCAAGTATTCATATCACAGTGAAATATTGGTACGTGCTTTCATACATTGTATTAACATTTACACCCCTCCAGCCATCCCCCTATTGCATCGTAAACAAAATCTTTTGCGGATTACTATTTTCCATTGTCTTCCACTTCCATTGTCATTCAATACTGTGCCATTCACCCCGGGATGTTGTACGCCTACGCATAGGTAACGAGATGAAGTGAAGGCTTGGCGATATTAAATGCGTAAAATTTAACCTCATCATCATTTCTGGCATCAATCAAATTTTATTCAATTTCGGGTTCTGCTTTAAGAGATGAACGTATTGTTTTACGAAACGATATAGTCGGACAAAAAGCAAAGATTGTGCCATTCAAAATGAACCGGTTTATAAATCCGTCTGAAATACTTTTCAAATTAATGTAAATAAAATTTCTTTTTTAAGTGGCTTGGTACTTCTTATCTTCTTCTCGACAAGAACAACCAATCCATGTTTTGAATGCGTGTCTTTTGGATGTCTTTCCGCACAAAAAAGTGTATGGCCGAAATTTAAGTCAGCAGCTAATTTACGAACGCTGGTGTTGGCTGAAAATCACAAAGGTTTCATTTAGGTTCTCCCTATCCTTTCTTTGCCAGCGTGTCGTTCAGTTGATGAAGACAATAGAAGAAATGGACAGAATATGCAGGAAATTCAATGCGCAAACGTGGGAAAAAATCCTTAGCTAAGCTAAAAAAGGTTGGTGGGGGAAGGGAAGAATGAAATTAAAAATAAACAAAGCTATTTCCTATGAAAAAAAAAACAGATGGCACAGGAAAAGCAAAAGGGAAGACAGAGTGAGCGCAAGTTCACGAATGAGACAAAATGGAGGGATTGAGACCATTCACTAATCTCATTCCGCCGGCGACATCTAAATGCACCAGGATGGCCCAAACGCCCTCACGCATACCTTCGGGTTGGTGAGCTTTTTCTGGCTGACTTTCAAATAAATCGGCCTCCCGTACCTTCGCGTCTAATACCGCTCTTTTCCATCACCCACGCAGTTGAGACGGGCAAAAAAATAGATCATTATCATCTCCATCGTTCGTAGGAGCAATGAGAATCTACGAGTAATCCGGCTGGAAAGCCATCACGGCTACTTGTTGGGGTGGTGTTTCAGTGCGGAACCAACAACCAACCGTGGACGGTTAGGGAGCAAGTGCGCTACTCGGGTGTGCCGTCGGGAAAAAGAAACCCAAAGCGGAGCGTAGTTAAACACAACCCATGAAAAGCTTATTAAAGCACATCAAAGCAACATCCAGCATGTACACACTGGCACATGTACCAAACCGTGCACATACCTGTGCACACAAATGCTGATGTTGACTAGCCAAAGCATGTTTGTTGCCTAACGGGGAACGTACGTTGTTGCGAATGGAACTGTAGTGCGGGCGAGAGGCGGGCGGGTAGCCACTCTAGGATCGGAAAAACTCACATCATTGTTCTAAAAAAGCAGGGAGAAAATCACGCACGCAAGCGGGATGGTAAGCACATCATTTGCACTTACACGAAGAGGACGTATTTACGAGGAAATGGCTTATCGCTGGAGTTTGCTACATCGGAAGTGGAGCAAGCGCATCAACTTCATAGCTAATCCAGTTTTTTTTTTTTTGTGAAACAGGAAGCCATTGTAGAACGTAAAGTAAGTAAAGTAAAAGCAATTCTAGTGCTCCAAAAACATGTTACTCATACTACAAACTCTGAATTGTATGGATTTTTTCCTGGAAAAAGAGTATTCATACAGGGGCAACCAGGGTTCATGACGATATCATATGGAATTTTAGTTCACGTCAGGTACTGGGCGTCTCCACGATGGCAAACTATGAGGAATTGTGTTATCCCTGTGAAAGCCATTGTAGTTTTATTTTACCATCAACCAAAGACGTAACCAGTTGGCACGCACCGAAAGAGTATTGAGTTAAACTTAAACACGCACTTAAAAAGTGCGAATAAAGACATATTTTTTGGCGTTGCCTAAAAAAGGTCTTTTAAATTTGTGCATAACGTTACAAACCGTTGTAACAAGTATATTAAAATTAAATAATGCAGGCCAAACTACGCAATGGTTTTTCTTGGCTCGCTCACTTTTGAGCATGGTCCACCAGTTGAAATTTTTTAACTGTCATTTTGCATGCTTCAAAGCAAATGTAACGAACAATTTACGAAATACAAACGCAAGCAAAAGGCAAGATAGAAAAGGCGGATGGGAATAGGAAACTATTCCTTTGAAAAGTGACATGCCAAGTGTTCAGTGTGCACCGAACGGTGAAAAGTGTGGTTAAAATTTCTTTCCCCTTTCCCCATGCCTGCCGGGAGGGCAGGATTTATCAGAAGCACGTATGTTGCTCCCGAAAGAGGCGAGGGCGAGACAACAACAGCAAAAACTGGCTCAAAGTATTTGCATATTACCGCTGACGAACGTGTTTGGTCGCGAGCGACAAGACTGTTTTTTTTCTTTCCTATTCTTCCTACAAACCAGACGCATTTGTTGGCATCGAATGCTCGAGATTCTTTGCTGCTAAACGGTCGGTGCATGGTCGTGCAGTGCGTCCGTGGCTGGCCGTGGGTGCGCGTATCGCTGGGAGTTACTTTTTGTTGTTTGTGTGCAGCACGTTCGTAGGTTTTATGGAATTTAAAGTTTTCCTTGCAACAGCCGGCTCAGGGGGCTGGTGTTGCTGTAAACGCTACCATGATACGTGCAGAAAGAAGCTTACAGCAGTGCTTTTCTAAAGATGGCTTCTCCATAAAGGCTTACGTGTGGTGTTAAACGAAGAAAAATTGCTACTCGGCACAAAGAAAACGAAAAATTAAACGATCTAATATTGCTCAAACACAAACTCTGGCAAAGATCACTTTCAAAGACGTAATTCTCGTAGCACAAAATCAATCATTTTTCCCTTTGACTATTTTTCAAGAATCCTAATGGACGGAGTTAGTGACAAACCCGAAAAATGCAGGATGATTTGAAAAACAGATGATTGAAAATCTAAACCTAACCTTCTAGGGAATATTCACTCACATTCTGATATTGTGTTACTGTTGCACTTTCTTTCTGCTCGATAGTTTTACTCCGCATCCTGATTCAGCTACATCCATCCTGTGCCTAAGGCGGGGCCGTTTTCTTCGTCTGCGTTTACTCGGCAAACTCCGGCAACATGCACTTAAATTTATTGTTTTCAATTTCCGAGTGAAAACATACATTTACACACAGGCACAGTGCCGGTAGCAGAAGGCAAAGGGGAGCATCTTCTCCATTTCTATGGAGCTACCTTCTGAATGTAGTGTAAATCAAATTTACCGCGCAATGAATCGTTTTAATCAATTCGTTTTCCAAAATTATCAAATTACTCAATTGTGCAACAATATTGTTGATAACTTTGTGTAAGCTAAAATAAATCCTAAATGAAAAGATGTTTTATTTTCATCAAAATTCTTTCAATTTTGTGTGCCTTGGAAAAGAAAACCCAGCATGTACAACTAAACCAGATGAAGTTCCACAATCAAGCCTAATTAAATGATTCCCAGAACCGCACAACAACGAGAGAAGTTGTGCGTTGCTGTTTTGTCTTGGAAAATAAACATTTTCCTTTGAATCTTATTCGAACGCCCCCGTTTTCTTGCCTGCCATCCTCCACGACGCCATCTTCGAACGGTTGATCTTCCCAGCAGTGCATTTCTCGTGGCTTGTGGCGCAGCGCTCTGATACGCCCGATCCATCCACCCAGCAGCGCTTTGGAATAAAGCAATGAGAAAGCTGAAGAAAAGTATAAATTTGTCTCACTTCCCCAAGCCGCCGGCAGCTGCCGAGCGCTACGGACCTGACAGGATCAATGCTCACCCTATAAGCCCCATTTTGCACCCGCCTCCAGCAGCACCACCGTGGAGCAATTGCCGGACGATGATGGGGCGATCGAGGATGCAACGGAAGTGAGATTGTGAAACTGCATACATGAATAGCAAAACAGCGAGCCGTCGCTTTCCTAACCGACGGGCACGACTGCTCAAGACGGTTTCCCCCCTCTCCCGGCCCACCCCAGACCTCGCTCGGATGCCCTGCGAAAATGCTAAGCATCGATGTTTTGCACCATCGCATAAAGTATATTTTTCACTCGTTCACGCTATCAAGAACAAAAGTTTAATTCCATTAGGGCGCTAAGGTTTCCTCTCGGTAATCTACGTCGGGAGAAGATCGTAGGGGGGGGGGGGGGGGGGCAAAGAAAGGATCGAAGTCTGAGAAGTGTCGGTCGGAACGGTCGCCAGTCGCTTCGGTCAACTTTGAGTGGCTTCCTTTCGGGACGTTGGAACGCTTTGCCCCCGGGTCGATCGTTGTCTCGTTGTTAGGAGCTCGCTTGAGAAAGAGAGAGAGAGTGAGATTGAGGGAGAGCGCGACATCGTGTGTGGAGGTGTGTTTGCGGTGTTCCTAGCGCACCAAACCGTGGGTGGGTGTGGGCTGCTTCGTATCGCATATCAGCATAACTCTTTCGGCCGGTGGCTTCTCTATCTTTGCGGTTTTTGCCGTGCTTCCTTGCACACCATTTTCTGTCGATTTTTCAAACCAGCGCAGCCCGGCGAGTGCAGTTTCGGTTATGGCGGTGGAAACGGAACACTCGGTAGTCACCATAGTCTTAGCCGACAGCGGCGAGCGGCAAGTAAGGTGGACGGATCCGGCATCCGCTTCGGACCGTAAATCATTTTCTCCCGGCGAGCGGGCGAATTTCGTCCCGAACTGGATCGCGCCGTCCATGTCCGGGGCCCTGGTCAGCGTAAAACTTTTGAATTATTTCTTCCTTCAGCTCTTCTCTGTCTCCCTCTCTCCGTCGGTTCGTCGAGTGTGCATTTTTGTCCTCGTTTTCCATTCCTTGGCCATTGCATTTCCGCGTGGCCGATGGTGGCGGTGGTGCAGGGTTTCGGCTGACCTCTTAGCCGTGCTGAACTGTGTCACCACTTTGATCACCCGGAACCGCACGGGAAATCGATTGGGACATCCTTCTTCCCTCACTAGCACGGGGAAGACTTCGCAAAGCTATGCAGTGACACGATGCGGCAGATGCTGGGACCGGAAATAGCCTTCCCACGCTACGTTTCTTCGATGGGCATGTGTTTCTACAACAGTTTTTTTTTGATTTTTTGGAAAAATCATGTATTGGAAAACAAGCGTGATTGTGATTATGATTATTGTGGACATTAGGTCGATTCCCTCCGCAGGCAAAAACAAACACAAGACAAAGTAAGCTAGCGATTTGTCAGAACGCACCGAGTTAAGCCATTAGAGCAGCAAAAGATTGGTAGAAATGTATTCGCAAGTAATAATCACTTTCGTCATCTTTCGTTCGTGAGCATTCTCTCGTTTCGTTTCGTTGCCCAACGATAAAACTTCCCAGAAAGTGCCAAACAAACCAGAACAAAAAACGCACGACCACGAAGAGTAAACAGACGGAGAGCGGCAGCCCCGTCGATCGTTTCTACATCATTAATCTTACGCGCGAAACTTGGCAGCAATTGCACACCGATCGAACACCGGGTGCAAAGTTTTGTGTCACGCAATCCCCGCGCCAAGGAATGATAATACTTTTATTCTCCGCCGGGCTACGTGAGTTGCGTCTGAGCGGTCTCGAAAGTTCCTCCGACTGCGACGTGATCCGAGCGTGTGCCGATGGGTTTAGCATTCTGCGACATCGCGGTGCATGTTCAAAAGCCGTGCGGTCATAATAATATTCTTTCGTGAAACATTTCGGCGAGAAGGTTACAGTACGGTCAGAACGGAGGGAGGTTTATCTTTGGGGGACAATGCACATCCGGCGGCATAATGAATGCTTTACGTGCTAATTCGTCAAACGTTCAGGTCTTAGTCTTTATTTCGGAACTTAGGACTTCGATAAGCCTTCGCGAGGAGGCTTAAAGCACCTTCTTCCATCTTCACAAGCGATTTGTTTGGAAACTCGTTCGATTCACTCGCTTCCCTTCTTTTTCCCGAATCGTGTGGCAAAGCATTCCTAAGAACACATTCATCGCACGTTTCACGTTTCGCCTAATCGGACACCGAAGGGCAAAAACGCGCCAGAGCGCACCGGGAAGTACATTATCAACACTTTGTGATGTTGTGTTGCCAGTTCCTCGAGATCCTGCGTCCCCCGGCGGCCAGCATCCCAAGGATGGAGCGGCCCCTCGATTGTGCGGAATTGGAAATACTTCACCTTCGCCGGTCGCCATCGATGCGCTCTCGTGTTGTTTCTCGGACGTGAAGCTTCAATTTTCGATGATCTTTTCCGCAGGGCTCCCGTAGGCTAGCGTCGGTCGATTCTCTCTTTTTTTTCCTCTCCCCCAAAGGCGGAAGGCTCCATCTGCTTTGGAAAAGTTGTACGGTTGGAATTTGCACCGGGAAACGTGAAACACGGCCAAAAACTAACACCTGTCACTCGAGTGTCAAAGTCTTTGAACTTTTGATTTATACTCGAAATTCGAACCGTGGTTTCCTTTAGGGGGAGGAACATTTTTTTTATTCAACACCTCGTGTCGACCGCGTGTTGGAAGCCGAAATAATCCGGAAGTTGAATCAATCCAAGATGGAATAGAACCCGACGCAAGGCACGAGGGAATCGGGTGTAAGGGAGTGCGGGAAGGCTTTTGATGTTTCCTTGATAAATTCTTTCGACACTTTGCCGTACCTCCGGGCGATACTTGCATCGATCAAGCGGCCCTGCGGACGTGTCTTAGAGTGATTCATAAATGATGGCGTTCGGTTTTTCTTTCTTCGCGCACTGCAGCATCTTACTGCTGTCAATCAATTGAACCCGTGATCTATAAATTTTACCGCGCAAAAATTGCCCCCATTGCAAATGGGGCCAAGTGTCGGGGGATTTCTGCAGCTTATGCTCAACGTTCACGAACTTTTAGTTTATTTTTGTTATGGTGGACTTTGGATCAATTGAGATCTTGAGTTAAATTTCTCTTCATCCTATTTTCTCTTCATCCTATTTTGAAAGATCATCGCAAAAAACATTTGAATATTGCGTTTCAAACATATTTTGATCAAACAATATGAAAAAGAAACTTAAGTCAATTGACAGTCTGAGATAACTCAAGTAAACAGTAAAAAATGGGTGTGTCTAATAAATCCACTCATGTAGCTTCCAAAATTCAATCAAGAAGCAATCAATTCGTACCTGCTTGCATGCCCTGAAACGCTGCAAATGGTAGCATGCGTCGGGTAAGCCAGTCGAGCTCAAATTAATCCGCAGAATGCAGGTTGATTTATGCCAAAATCGGATAGTTCCAGCTCAATCCCAGCCTTCCACGACATTTTCGAGGTACAGCCAAGGAAAGGGACTTATCGTGGGATGAAAGGATACTCCACCGCAGGACACGAATGATATAGCGTGGCACCAAGGGCGATGTCGCCCTTTCGGGTGAAGTGACATTTTGAGCCTTCGGGAGAAAGCATCAAGCTAGACGCTGAGTATAATCGGTATAATCTTTACGAAAGGTTTAATCGGTTACACCTGAACCGTTTAAGGGTGATGTGTTGTATCATAGAGACCGGTTATATCATTTGGAGGAAGCAACCATGATGTGCAAGTTAATTTAGATTCGTATACTCCAAAAGTAACCAGAAGAAAGAATATCACATAATTGTGATGGCATTGGGAAGTTAATAATGGTCGATGTTTTGTTCCTTAAGCTGACATTTTTCGTTATTGTTTTTTTTTGTTGGTCTATCCTCTCGAGAACATTTCGCGCACGCATGCAGGGGCTAGACTAAGAATAAAAAAGACCTTCCTTCGACCCGCTCCATTCTCGCCAGGCACCCAACATAAATCCTTTTATCAGATTTAAGGATTAATTATCGTGATTAATCAGAGTAATAATAATTAATTTGGAAGGATTTGGCCTCCCCGGCATCGGCGGGATGGATGATTTGGGAACAAAATGTATATCAGGCACGTACCGTTATCCGATCCAGTCCTCGCCTGCCCCGGGAAACGCCGGGGTGCACTGTCGCTTCGGGTCATTTCCGGGCGGAGGTTTTTCGAGTTCCATCCCCGGCGTGGCTAATCAGATAAGCGGGAAAGGCACAAACGGTCACGGGCATGAAGGCTCTAACGCTAGTTGCGCCGCCTGTGACACAATCCAGATGGGACCGAAAATAAACCGCTGCATGCTCGGGCTCGGTTTAACTAATGCTGATTGATTGTCGCATCGCGGTTCGCGTCTGGCTGGCGAAGCTGACCGAATCGCACGCGAAGACCGCGTGCCGAAGGAATCGATTCGATTAGCTACCCATTAGTGCGATGATGATGATCATCTTCCATTTCCGGTCGCGTTCGGAGGAATCGAACGGGAGGAAATTGAATTTTGGATCCCTCGCGAGCGGCGGCCGCCTACCCTTTTTTGCCGGTAAGTGGCTGACGTTTAATCGTGCAAATGCAGATCGAATTATTCGGATATGTTTCTATAAATAATGCTTCACGGGATTAGGGCCCATTGAGGGACTTGGTGGCCTTCCGAATGCCGCAGAGAGAGTGTGTACTGCCAAATTTTGAAAAATCATCAACTCCGGGGATCCATTTCGTCAAATGGTTTCGATTTCCCGCCATATTGATGCCCTTTTGTTCATCAAGCTTCCCTTTTCGAAAACGAGCAGGAAAACTATTTTTCACACAATAATTGCCAACGGACATGGAAAAAAAAAAACCTTCAGTCGATTGTCCTTTGGTCATATGGTTTCCCTGGAGGGAAAGAAAGGAACAGCCGAAACACGGTCGACTAGATTTTATAATTGGAACATTGGAACGCGCCAAAACGAAATGAAATATGGAAAGCTTGCAAATTCCGCACGGGGACATGCATTTTACGTACAATGGTCACCCAATCACGCATGGACACGGCACACGTGCGCCGGGTTTCTGCCCCGGTGCGTCCAGATAATTGATTAATAAATTGAATTGATTTAGAGGGTGACCGGAAAAGGGGTAAAAATTAATTGAATCACCCTCGCGAACCGAACGGAACGAGGTGCGCTTGAAGAGGCTCAACAATGTCACGGAAGTGGACATCCTCGACAGCGGAACGTGACTATCATATCCAAAAAAACTGATGTGAAGAAAAACACATGGCCAAACGTTGCAGTTAAGCTTAGGCCGCTTTCATCGGGTAAGCTGGAGGCAGTTTGTCGCACGGGATCGAGGATCATAATTAATTACACTGTTACTAATGATTTTCCCGGTTACCTTCAGATTCCATTTTTGTCATTCGTCTACAATTCACGTGCGATTTTTACTTAAGCTTCATTGCCGGTGGAAAACATGCAGCTGTTACGTATTGGCTAGGCCATTCAAAGCTAAGCTGAAATGTTTATTTCCACTGCAGCAATCGATCTGCTATTCCATTACAATGTTATCCAGCTGCCCCGCCGCGAAATGGGAAAGTAAAACCTGTTGGCTGCCCTAGCTACCTTTACGGTTCAATTTTCTTCCCCGTAGCACAATCGCACAAATCATCTATTTCCTGGCGCAAATGTGCACTGGCGCACTTTTGTGCAATCCTGGTTCCATCCGACCCCCAATTCGCCAGACCTGGCGCCGCTCGTCGGCACCGAAGCTGCTTGACAAACGATGCATGCTGATGTTTTGTACTGCTGGCCGTGGAGGTGAACGGTGAAAACGGCGTGTGGACCGCGACCCCACCGTTGGGAATCGGTGAAAAATGGTTCTTTTTCAGTTTTCAAACGAACACGGAATGGATTTGCCCGATGTTTTCTGGATAGCTTTAGGGTGAACGAAGGGTAGGGAAGGGATGGCTGTCTACCATTTCTTCTGTTCTTGGGCATTTCGCATTTGTTCAACATCCTCTCTATTCAATTGTCAACATCGCCGTGCAACGTGTCTGCTCCGACAGTGTTACGTATTTCGAGCATGTAATTGGATCATTTATAATCCTGATTAAAGGTGTGGGTGAAGGGCGGGTTGAGAGGGAAACTGAAACGGATGCACGGTTTCGGTGTTGATCGATGGAGGAAAAGATCCTGCTGCTTGTTATGATAGAAAAAAAAAAAACCTTGAACGACGATGCAGTTAACTATTAAAGGAATTTGAAAACAATCGCAACATTTGTGATAAAGTTCAATCCTATTAAATCGGAAAAAAATCAAACGCTTCCATTGGTGGAATGCGATAGAATCGATTGAGTGGGAAGAACTTTTTGTCCGTTACTTTGCAGAAAAAAAAAACACGAACTTCTATAGGTTATTCATTAGAATCCATTTTCTTCACCTAGAAAAACACCGCACAGTTGCTCAAGTTCCCCGCAACTGTTTCATTTTGTGCTGTGGCTTGCAAAGTTTAAATATAACTCCCCTGTGTGCTTTCTCAAACTTTGTTGCAACGCCATGGATAGAGAAGTAGGCAAGGATGGAAGAAGAGCGTGAGGGCGGGGAAGTTGTGCGCTGGTCAAAAGTAAAACAAAAAAAGTAGGTAAGGTATGATTCACTTAACCTGGTGAAAGCCTTTGCGCAACCAGCAGGGGTGAAGGCAGGAACAAAAAAAAAAGCAGCCCCTAAAAAGGGCCGTTCCCCAAAGCGACCCGTCCAGGCGCAAAGGGCAAAAGTTTTACGAAAATTTATCTCACATTGCATATGATTTGATATCTTGTTGCGGGGGGTAATGATAATGAGTATAAAAGATATTAAATTTTATAGGGCAATATTTTAACTTGATTACTTTTTCCTCCGGGAGGGGGGGGAGTTGGGCGTTGGAAAAGCCCATACCGTCTCCGGTGACGGTGCGGTTTCATCTTCCTGCTCAGATATTGGAGCAGCCGGAAAGCTATTTTAAGGCGCTTAAAAAGACGCGTAAGCCGATTGCAAAAGTACACACAGTTTACTAGGAAAAATCCATTTTCTTTTGATCTTTGGTTTGGAAACATGCTAACGGAGCTGAATATCCTGAAAATATCTTTCATTTTGTTGATGGTCTCAGAATCAGAATAAACACGTTTCGCAAATCATTTCGTCCTTCAATGATGAACGCAAAAAAATGTATCCGCTTATTATCCGACGTTATTAAGATTGTGATACTTCCTGTAATCCGTATAATCAGGAATGTGTGTCACCAAGGTTTTACTCGATCAATTGAAATCTACTGCATTTCCGACGACACAAACTCGCCACGCACGCAGCCCTTCGGATGATGGAAACATTTTTATTATAGCCGTCATCAAAAACAGGGCTCGCCGGCAAAAAAAAAACATCATACAACGGCTCCGGAGCGTGTTCGACTCGACAGCACATTCTTTCGGAAAAAACCCTAACCGTCAACATCATCCACGATAAAATATTGAAATCTACATGTATTGCTTCAATAACATGCCCTCAATCGCCGGAGTGCTTGTCGTGAGTGGGAGGGGGGGGGGGGGGCTGCTGAGGGAAGCATATAAAAAGATGCGGGAGATCTGGAAACTGGAATTGAGAAGGAAAAAAAAAACCCCCAACATCAAAAACACCATAAATTTCACACCTTAAAACATGTTTAAAGATGGTTGAGCCGCTTCGACAAGGAGGCTTGCTAGGACGCGCAAGGCCGTCTTCGAATGAAAGCTCGGGAGGCACGTGCTCTATTCCTGTAGCGCTAGAGTGTGCGTGTATTTTAGCTCCCGCCCTTACCGACATGCGTTGAGTTCCGAGCCCATTTTCCCAGCCACAATGACATAATCGACGGATCGCACACGGTGCTGGGGGCTAATGTTTTTGTTCCCTGTTTTCTTGATTTTTTTTTTTTTTTTTTTTTGTTAATTCTCGCCCCTGTTATACTTTTTTATGTTTACTCTCCCGCGTGACACAGGGACAGATGGTGTTGAAAGCACTTGCCGGCGAAGCGTGTGGTCCAAAACTGTCGCACATCTTGAAAACTGTCAAACCGTGGCGCTCTCCGGAGCTGGAGCGCTTGTCGTTGTCGTTTAGAAGTTTTAATATTTATGAAACATTCACACCAGGTGCGATAAAGTGTATGCGCTCAGCTATTCCCTTTTTTTGTTTTGTTTTTGGGCGTTTCATTCTTCTCTCCAGCGACACGGTGTGAATTTATGCTGCAAAGCTCTAATTTTTTTCTACCTCTTCCAGCCCCACCAGCCTCGACCAATCGGACCACCCCAAGTTGGCCATCGCAGGGCTGGGTCCTTCCCAAAGTGTTTTCATGTTGATGGTATCGAAGCGTGCGAGGAAGGAAGAACCACACCCCGTTAAAGCTCGCCGCCGGCCGCCGACGGTCCTACACACTGACGATGTATTGAAGCGGCTCCATTCTCCGTTCTCCTGGGCCGGGTTGTCCCTGTCCTGCTCGCCTCTTCCGGATGAACCTGGGACGTTGCGTTTCCCGCTGGTGGTGCAAAAATAGCTCAGCGCAAAGTACGTGCCGCCTTTCGCTGTGACGCCGTGCCACCTTTATCCTCGAAGGTGATGGAGGTGTTTGTTGTTTTTCACTCCTCTTCGCCGACGGCGGTTAAAACTGATGGCGCTCGTCGTGGTGCGCACAACCGTCCCGGAGGGGACGGATCGGGTGTTGCCCTCCTCCCGAAAATCCCCCGGATGCTACACCGATGGATCGGAGAAAGCGTTACGCCCGCCGGGCATGATGGAGTAACTTAATATTTCTACCATTTTCACTTCACTCGGTCGGTTGAAATATGTTCCTATCGGGGGTTTTAACTAAGATCTTTCCGCAGGTGTCGGTGGATGGAAGTTGTTTTGAGGGTGCTTAACCATCTAACGCGCAACTATCCCGCAGTCTATCTCCATCGTCGTCGTCGTCGACGAGTTTGTAACGACCGATGGATGCAAATGGTTCGCGATTCTGTTCCGTACTGCCAACCAGAGTCGGAGTCGCTGGTGCAATTGCACCTGCGGAGACGATGGCAGTAAAATGATTATCAGTGATTATCCTGCCCATGCCACGAGTGCCACGCTTGCTTCCGGGAAGGGCGAGCAGTTGCAGCGGTGCAATTAAAGCAAGTACCGCGCCCGTGGCGAAGGACCCGTTTTTCCCCGCCAACGCGCTTGTTTGCTACAGCTAGCTGCTTCAAGAGCAAATTAAACTAAACGGCTCGGCATTAAAAACCGTTCGTTCCGTTCGCGGCAGGAAAGCGCTCCGGCGAACCGTGACGGGCCGCGTACCGGCAGCGATAAAGAACTTACAATTGGTGGTCACAAGTGCACGCTCTTGTTTCCCTCGCTGTTGGAAGAAGGCAGAAGGCAGAGGGAGCGAAAGGGAAAGGGAGAGAGTGTGTGGGACGGAAAGATTCGGATAGAGAAAACGAACGAAGGAGGAAGTGGTGGAAGATGAAATAAAAATTATAAACTGCTTTCACTTCCCGCACGGTTTCTTAAGCTCGGCACAAGAGGATTCCCCTTGAGCGACCGCGGGGTTCGTTGCAGCAAAATCCGTGCTCCCCACTCACGTGCCGTTGCAAATCGGTGCGGTGGTTGTATGAAATGAAATTTTAATTACATACGTTTTGCTGCTCCTTCCAAGGCCGCGATGGAAATGTCCGTTGCACCGAGGAAGGAAAACGCCGGCGGAACGGCAGCAGCGAACGCAGAAGAAAGTGAGCAATAAGATTGCCCATTGCTAACCGGATCCGGACCATTTTGAACATGCCCCATGCTTACCGGCGTCGCCGAGAAATTTTCCCGTCGCTTCCGGGTGCAAAAATGGAGGCAACAAAAAAAAAAAAAAAAGGCTAACGGGAAGAGAAGCGTCGCGCTCCTTGCGAGGAGCCGTGCCTTAAATCAGACCCCATACGGTTCCCCCGTATCGGATCCGGAGCCAGGATTACGCTTGTTTGAAGTACCGAAATATCCATCGCAAAATGAGCAGGGGAAAAAGTAATTTAGAGGCGAGGCTTTTGCTGCGACGACATCATCTAAACGACATCCCACCGTGCTCGGTTACGGTGCTTGAGCCTGAATCTCGGGTGCTTCCGGGTGTTCAAATGGTGCGCCCCAGCCAACCAGAAAAAGGAGTATGAGTATACTCATTCGGGAGCGTTACACTTTTTTTTTTCTTCTTCCCTTTTTTGTGTATGCATGATAAATTGGTGACTTTAAGCAGCGGGAGATTCTGGCACGCTCATTAAGATTTTTCTCGGGAGAAAAAAAAACCCGACAACAACGCCATTAAAATGTGCCATTTGCATCATTAACGAGCTTCAAGTGCGCAGAGATGCGATCGTGGTTTGAAGCGGATGATGTAACAGGAATATTATTTGCGGAACATCGATGGTTTCTGGGAAATGTGTGTGATATCTTATCAAGCACCACCACATTTGCTGCGAGCTAATTTATTTCTTTATTCCATGTGTCGACGATAGCGCGAATTGTTACTTCATTGTTTCATTGATTGAAAAAACCTAATCTTTTTTGTTCGCAAGTAGACGGTTTTTTCCGAAAAGTCTGATTTGGAAGCAAAATTCGATTCGATTAACGCAATCGCGAGTTTTTCCTTAATTGTTTCATTGATTCTTAGTTTATAAGTCGAGCAAGGTTTAAAAAAACATAATCTTTTTTTGGTCGCAAGAAGAAGGTTTTCCTCGAAAAGTCTGATTTGGCAGCAAAATTCGATTCGATTAACTGTGAATTGATCTGATTGCAAACCGCTGTTCATAGAACGCGCAACTTACTAAGCTCCCCACTGTTGGATCTTCCGTTAGCACGACGCATTCCTTTTCCTTTCGTAACGAATCATTAAACTTTGAACTTTCTCGCAACTTTAACAGTTGCTTCTTGTCCCGAATGGACGTAAAAAAACCCCTCTCTTTGCTAGAGCAAGTTCATCTTGTTTCAACATATTGACAGGAGCAATCCCGTGCCGCATCCAAATCGTTCGCATGCCCGCTTGACATCAAACGACATCACCCGCATGCAATCCGCACGAATCAATCTATGCCAAACGGTGTCAGCTCTCTGAACATCACTCCCGTTTGCTCGCTCCCTCTCGCCAAACCCGGGCCCGTTTTGCTAGTTGCGAATAGTGCTTTGATCATCTTCCGTATTATCGACGATGATTAATGACCCGGAGGTGACTAAATGGAGATGATTTATAGACTGTCTGTACGTGTGTCGTGTGGAAGAAGGGAATCGTAAGGAGTAACCCCCGACCGGGCCTCGCCGGGGGGTCATCCGTCGGTTGTATCCTTATCGATCTTTCGGTTTCGTAACGATAAACAACACCTGTCTCCCCCTCGTGAGAGTCCCTCGTACCGTAACTTACACGGTACCCTTGCCGACTTCTCCGGTCCACCAGTCGGAAGCTTTCGCCACATCAATTGACTCCCATGGCAGGGCCATCCTCATGTCTGCATGCATCCAGCTCCAAGCAACGGTGAACCGTTTCGATCACAACCAAACAGGGCAGGGCAACAGGAGCGGTGACAGACCACGCGTTGGCAAGTCACTCCGAACAAGGCACAGGTTAACCACTGCTTCTTGTGCTCACGAAGGGGGGAAACTGATTCCTACCGTCCAACGGGAAGTTCCGCACGTGCTACAGTTAATAAATGTTTGCTCACACTTTGCGCCAAAGGAAGGTAGTTGCGCTGTTACGTAAGACACGCAGGGGGAGCTCCCGTCTTTCGGCCGATTAGAGATAGATGAATATCGGTATTGTGTGATGGTTGTGGAATACGATCACGGCAAAGACACGTTGCCTGGAAGTTTATGGTGTGAAGATAAGACGCGTCAAACTTGGAAGTGATATTAGCTCACGTGAAGGGGAAAACACACTCATATAGTATTACCGAAGTCATCTAAGCTGAAGCAGCGAGCTTACGGCGGCTTTGCGTATGGCAGGACCCACTCAACGTGTGCATTTGTGGGTGTGTGTGTGTGTATTCTCAGGCTGCTTCGGGATAAATGATTTGCCGCATTATCAGCCACAAGATACTGAAGCACGTGCCGTTCATAAAAGTAAATAAAATTAAACACTCCCATCCCATGGTGGAGACAAAGAATGACACATTTTGTACAACCAGTCACCGTCCTAGCAATAGTTCGTTTTTCTTTTCCGAGTGTGTGTGTGTGCGTGTGTCTTTTGCTCTTCTTTTAGCTAAACCAAGCACGTCCTTATTACCTGCCGAACGTTCCACCAGCGCCGATACGGAAAAGCAATGTGTAACAGGAAACCATTATGCTTACGCTTGTTCATCAACTGTCAACGCATGTGTGTCTGCCGGAAGTCGAAGTCGATAAGGAGCGGGACCGTGGTCCCGGCAAAGGAAAACAGTTGTAAATTGGCCGTCATGTACTTCCCCCCCCCCGCATCCCCCGTCCCTGGAGCTTCCGCACGCCATGTGCCTTCCGGGAAACCGGGAGATACTTAACGCTGAAAACACGCTCTCTCATGTCATTAATCTAGCGGTAAGATGGATTGTGACATTTTAAATGGTGGAAATGCGTGCCCCCTCCCCCCCCCCTCCCTGAGTAGGATCGTCGGTGCCCTCGACCGGATGTGGGGGGCCCACGGAATACGCCATGCCAGGCACGCTCCCGGCAGCATCATTTCGGCGCCGCGGCTCGTTACGTACAATTTCGTTGATGGATTCGTGGGAACGCGTTCCAGGAGCCCTTCGTTCTCTGGCTGCCGGCGAAGATGAGGGTGCTGCGGTTAAAATGTTTATTATTCCGTGTACCACCGCACCGGGAAAGGAAGAGTGCTCCCCCATTGTGGAAGATGAGTGTTGGTGTGTGTTTTTGATTGGGCACTTGTTTCATGAGATTGTTCGTAGATTTCCCCCCCCCCCCGCCTCTCGCTACGATGTACTTCGAATGCACTTTTTCAAATTCCACTCTTGGCGGAACTGGACACAATGTTAAAACCATTAGCTACCATAAAACATTTTGCTGGCCAAGCTTGCCTCGAATGATAACTTTACCAGCGCCATTGCTACAGCGTGGCAATCGCATTGCCGCCCGCGTGCGATGAGTTCCCCAGAAGCCATTTTGCTAAAAAAAGATAAACCAAATTTTTCGCTGCAAAGTTTCGCCACAACTTTTACAGCGCTTCGATGGACCCCGTATTGTGTGTGTGTGCTGTATACTTTTCGTTCGCTATCCAAACACGACCCGGAAGCAGAACTACGGTGCAAACTATGGCATTCGCGCGGAACGGCACCCGGCAACGCTTTGGCCCGCGCTTTCGGCGACAGCTGGCCCGGGTCGCACGCTTTCCCGGCCGGAAGTGCCAACGAAAATGTCTTAAAGAAACAATAACAAATCAATTTTGGCCCAGCGAACTACCAAACGTTCGCCTCGCTACAATGCTGGCAAACTGCTGTACTGCCGACTGTGGAGGAGTCTTGTGGAAAATGTAATGTCCTTTCTTCTTTTTTTGTTCACTATCCCTCTTTTAAGTCCCCCCTTCCCTTTTTCGCTACCTTCCCCCCTCTGAGCTTTCATTTTCCTACCCACCACACGCAGGAGCTTATGGAAATGGTTTTACTTTAAAATAGTTTTCCCACTTTTTCGCTTCGGCTGCGAAAAAATATGCGGGGAAAGCTTTATTCGGAGTTGTTTCGTTGCGTTTTTTTTTTTTTGCATACGGTTGTTACCGTTTCGTTGCAGAAAAGCGATGCATTTGGTGGTCAGTCCAGTGGCGATTTTAAGAGCTATAAAATCGAAATTATTATCCCGCTATCAAGTTTTTTCTATTATTACGGTACATTGTTTCCTTTTCAAGAATTTTGATTCCTTTGAAACCAAATATTTAAGTCTCTAATTTTCACTCCAAATGTATGCAAAATGCTTTAGTATAATTCTTACATAAACACTTTAACTGTAACTTTCCAAACACACATCGGTCAAACTAACCAGTCGCTTCTGTTGTCTTAGCTAATTGAAAGAACCGAAACGTACACAGCAAACACAGAGGAAAAGTTTTCCCCTTTCCCGGCAGTACATACGCTTCCTCCTCTGTTCCTTTCCCCGCAAGTAGTTGTCGACACACATTCCCGGGCGCAGCGTCGATGGCTGTAAGCTGCCGTTGAAGAGCCGGAAAGCGAAAAGTTTTCTTTCCCGGCTGGCTCCGTCAACCGGCAGTCCATGTGCAATTCGATTTCCGATTGCTGTAGTGCAACGGTGGCGCACGAGGACGCTTTTATTTCGTTAAGTTTCCCGGGCACGTTTGTCTTGCGCGCTGCCAGGCGAAATTGCGCCCTGGTGGTAAAACACCGAAATCAGCGGCAATTTCATTTTAAAAGTTATAAATGAAGATTCATTAGGAAAATGGCACCTTCGCACGCCGCCAGCTCCTTCCGCTTTCAACGCGCCGGCCCAGAGTCACGCTTCGAATAAGGATGGATGGAAATGGAAGAGAACGGGAGACGACTTGGGGCAACACGTGCCCTCGCTTCTGGAAGCTTCCCGATCGAATGGAAGCTTCAGCCCGTTGTTTCTTCGGCACAATTCATTTAACATAAACAAACGGGACAAACAATTGGACAGGAAACTGACAAACTCGTCGACCTAGTTCATGCGCAACGTAGTTGGGCCGCTTGCCGAATCAGCCCGTCGACCGGGTGATTGGGTGAAGACGTTCCTTCGGTTGACAACATTAGCGGTTGTCGTGAATGGTTACGTCTTGCCTTCCCTACGGCGAGCGTTTCTGGAAGTTTCTCGGTGCGACGTGTGAATTGCGCGAATGGCTGGTATTTAATTTACTCAGAGCCGCCAGCAACATCGCACCTTTCCGAGTGGCGGGCCCGATTAAGCGTGCTAAATTAATTACCGAGGCGAAGGTGAAAAGAAAAAGGGTGAAAACAAAGCAGCAGAGTGAAGTTTGAGGTGCGAAAGCATTATTCGTTGCATAATTCAATGCATTCTCTCACCTCAACCGAATGCAGTTGAGCTGGAGCACATTGTGGCGCAGCGAGTGTGCAATCATTTGTAAGGTATTAGGGGTTCATTATTACAGGTACGCTTCAAAGAAACGTCTCAAGTCCCAACACACAGTTGGGAACAACGCTTTAAAACGTGTGACAAACATTCCAAAAGCCACTACCAAACAAGATGGATCCCTGAGGCTTCATAAGTAACGCATTAGCCACTGACTTGGCGATTTACTCTAGCCTAGCGCACGACGGCAGGCAATTTCCCGGCACCGATATGCGAGCCCCGCACCCATTAATTAACCTTCCGCGACAAAGAGAACGCACAACCGTTGGCGGAACTGGAAAGGCCCAGTGGGAAATATCTGCTCCCTCTCCAAAGGATTGCCAGCCAAGCACCGAGCAATGGCGCATGTGGTAGTCGGAAAATAATTAGCGTAAATAATTGATCCAGGCTAAACCCGGTTGGCGATATCCGGGCAAAGGTTTCTTCCAATCCACCGTTGGCTCACACTGAACCGTAGCTTCCCCTGGCTTCCGATAGAGCACGGCAGCTTCACCTTTCGTTTGCCAACTCGTTACCCATGGTCCCGGTTGTCCCTCGAAAACCGGGGAATGAATTTATGATGATTTCATAATTAATCGCTGACCGAGAACCCGCAAGTTTGATCTGTCGATTAATTATTGATATTTATGATAGTTCTTGGATTCGATGGCAAGAGGGTTTCAGCAGAGGGAGGAATGAGGGATGGCCCCATAGACGGCTGTTTCATACCAAGGATGAAAGACAAACGACCAATTCCAGTTGCCAAGTTACATGATCCGCGGGAAAGGTTCAATAAAGAAAAGTCACTTACACGTGGCTAAAATGCCATCTTCGCTGACTCCATGTTGCGATTTTATTTCTGTCTGAAAACGGTGTCAATACGTCTTAGGATTCTGTTAAACAACGGGCTACGGACAGGTGCTTTCTCGGTGCTTTTTCTCACGTGTGGCTGCAGATGTGCATTGCTGACAGCTCTGAGTTCCCATTTCGTTGCTGATGGCAGCTAAAAATCGTATTTCGTTCTTATTTCCTGTGTGAATGAACAATAATCTGCAGCAGACGTTTGCCCCACGCGGAGTCCATCAAACCAATGTTTATTTGTAGCTTCTTTTTACAATAACGACGTTCTGGATGATGATGATTGAGGCGGTTGAGGTGGAAGTAGTAGCAGTCTTTGATGGTCCTTTCATGTCCCTTCACATAACTTACAATTTTGAAACATTTTGCCTGGTTGCTTTTTTCCTTCTTAATGGTTAACCACCGAGAAGAGTGCCGATTCCATGCGCTGCGGAATCGAAGATCAATGGCTCCTTGGTGTATCAGGCGCGGTCAAGCGTAAATGCACTCAGCATTATGGCGCAGCACACGAGCGAAACCATGGATTCGCCGCGCCGCAGATGACTGCAGAAGGTAGGGCTGGCGAACTAAAAAGGAAACATATTTATCCTCTGCGTACGATTCCCATCGAGTCGATCCTGTTGCGTCCTCCTGCTTGCTCCCGCAAACTCCCAGCGCTCGTCACGCTCGTTGGTTCGCTCGGAAGGTAGCGCACGGTGGCTGGCGATATTGCTCCCGCAGGATAGATTTGCCACCAGGCTCTAATGCTATCACATAATACTATCCGCTCGTTTCTCGTGGCATCTCCTTTTCCCACCTGCCCACCTTTCCGAACGTTACGAACGTTTCGAGCACACACGAAAACGAGGTTCCACAGCGGTCCTCTTAGCGTCTTATGTCTTACTTTCACCTGCTGGGAGAGCATGAGGAGTTTTGGATCGAAAGCCACCACCAACGCCGATTCGGGGTAGTTCCGAGGATGAGCTTAACGATCGGCGATGGTGCTCTTCCAGTTTTACTCCAACCTGCGCTTGCAGCAGCACACCTGAACGGGGTTTTGGCTTACCGCGTCACGACGAGAGCGCGTTGGCGTTGGCTCCAGGACGCACCGAGCATCGAGAGCATTAGTTGCATTTTAAGTAACTCGACCAGAATGCTTGTGCAACTTCTTCTCACGCCAACACGACACTGCGAGTGATGCTGACATTCGAACGGGCTGTCTCCGGGCGTGCATCTTTCCCTCCATCCCTCTTTCTGTTTGGTGTCGGCACGAACTAATAAGCATCCAACCGAGATGCGATTCGGGGAGTGCCAAGAGCTTCCTCCCTGTTCGCTGGCACTACCGCCCAAAACGAAGCGAAGCGAATGGGACCATCTTAAGGTAACGTATCACCTGACCTGTGGCAACGGT
The DNA here is from genome assembly GCA_914969975.1 of Anopheles atroparvus. Lineage (NCBI taxonomy): Eukaryota > Metazoa > Arthropoda > Insecta > Diptera > Culicidae > Anopheles > Anopheles atroparvus. Next base: position 23,983,782 of record CAJZCY010000003.1, read on the forward strand.
TGTTGGGACAGCGTCTGTGAGGCGAAGCTAGCTTCGAAAGTAAAAGTACATCAAAATCTACTCAACGGTTGGCACGGTTTTCCCGCGGCACCAATCGAACGAGCCGGCCGAAGGAAGCCGTGCCCGATTTCGTTGGGCGAAGATTTTCGGGCCGGTGTTTTATTACTGCACTGCTGGGTGTATTTACCGTTTTACCGACATCGTAACGCATCGCCAAGCCTCTGTTACTACAGAAGTGGATGTTGGTGGAAGTTGTTTTATGTAACACAAACCAAGATGCTTGGGATACGATGCAGAAACCGTCTCAGAAAAATGTGTTCTGATAAGAAAAAAACTTATAAGTTTTATTTCCTTCTCCCATCAAAGGAACGTTTTGTTAAACCATTAAACCATTTACAGCAGTCAGATTACACCAATCCAAACCAAAGCTACTTTCTGCATATTAATTGGGAAGAATCATCCACATCCACAACTTCCGTGTAAGAACCTAAAAGAAAATTCAAGAACACTACAAATCCACCTTTCGTCCGGGTCTCACGTTCAAGCTCACCTCGTGCGGAAAAGTGCGGAACCACCATTTCACAATGGCACCAGGCGAATGGGAAACCGATGCCCGGCTTTCGTATCATAAAACTTAACGCTCGAACAAAACTATTCCCCCCCCCCCCCCCCCCTGGCGCCCCTCGCCACCAGCGGGATCCGGAACCCGCCGATTACGGGCTCAAGAATAGCACAAATGGGTGACAAAGTGACTTTTGAAAGCGGACAAATTGAGGTTGCACACCCGGGCCCGGGGATCGGACGATGAGCTTGCCCACGACCGAAACGGTGGTCAAGGTGGTCCGGACGACCACCAAGAAATGTCAACCCGAAAGCAGAATGCGACACAGCAAAACGCTACCGACGGGATGGAGGAGACGCTGAGTGACGGAAGAACATTTTGCAACCTTTTTAACGGGCCATCCCTAACGCGGTGCGGTGCTCCTGGTGCCCAGCTTGGACGTTCCGGACAAGTTTTAATTCATTTTACACAAACGGAAGCTAATGAAAAGAGCCATTAAAAGGCAAGGGGTCGCAAGACGCGTCGCTCTCCGGCGACGTTCGGGAAAGCTTTCCCCCCCCCCCCCCCCCCGGAAGCGCTCGGCAGATGAAGGATGGTTGGAAAAGTTGCGTCTTCAACAGCTTCTGCTAATCTTCGCTCACCCATCTCAGGATGCTGTCAGAAACTGGCACGGGTAAAAATGGTTGGACTAAGAAAAAGGAAAGAATTATCTCCTGGAAGCTCCCGAAGCAGTGTAGTCCCCGACGGTCCGGTGTACCATCTTGGCAGGTGTTTGTATATATATATCCTGTGAGTGTACCTTCGTCCTCGTCCACTACAGTGAACACTGCAAGCCCGTAGCAGCTGGAGGATGACGGGTTTAATCAGCAAACGTTGCAGAGTGGACACAGGAGCTAGGAGATGTACATTTTGATTGAGGATGTGTCGCCGAGATGCAGGTCCACGTTGAACCCTGGCAAACTCAATTGTGGAGGGATTTTGCAGGAAAGTTAATTAAAATGCTTTATCCGGGTGTTAAAGCAAAACCGGATATCTGTCCACATTGTTGCGCGTTGCATACGGTACGATTCGTTCACATTATTTGTTCCATATGGAATCAAGGGATGGTAATGTTTATTTTATACTTCAACTAGGTTGCAAGGCTAATTTGGATTCTACTTTATAAGCAGTTGAAATTGCGCTAAGCTAATTGGAACGATAAGTAATACACAGCGCCGGTCCAAACGGTCTTGTAAGTGAACGGAGTACAGAATTTCCGACTTTGTGTAAATTTCCCGTTTCTGAAATGGTATCCGCTCCACGCAATGTGGAACCTTATCCTTATCGCTGGAAAATTAAACGCACCTACTTCAGCTGTTACAATAATGATGGCACGCTTAGCATAATAGGACGTGCTGCTTTGTTATTCAAACTAGCCGTACCGAGTAATGAATAAACGTAAAATCAATCATTCTCCCAATTGTGCCATTATTTTCGACGAATAATTCAATTTTCAAGACTCAACGCCCAGACCCGGCCCAGGTCCAGGACCATCTCGGAAAGGTGGTTTGAAAGCGCGCGCCCGCTGTTCGTGCTTGTGGTGCTCTGGAAATATGCATAGGCTTCATTACCATAGAAATGGTTTCATTTGCTCGCCAGCCCGCCACCGCCACCGCGAGCAGCACGCCAGCCGAACCATCATAATCCCGGCACCGACTTCGACTTGCAAAGAAGTGCGAAGACAAATTTTAAGTGCCATTTATTCAAATTACTACACCAACTGTTCGGAAACAAGAACCCGGTTACAAGTGCGATCAGGGAAGGGGAACCCGTTTTTGGTGGAAAAATCAGGCGCCCTTGTCGTGAAGTTGGCTTTCCGGCGGTTGTTTGGCGTCGGCGATGTTTACCAGGTTGGCGATACATTTCCGTTCCGTCCCCGTGGCTCCCTGGGCCGGGTAATGCATGTAATGAAGGTACGGTTGGCGGCGACGGCGTTCCGGCGGAAGGCCTTTTCTTTTTCAACCAGTAACGCTTTCGTTTGATCCCGGCTCTCGGGGCACCATTGAAAGAAAGCCATTCGATTATTGCATTAGTTACACACTTTAAACATCTTCTTGGGCCACAGGGAACCATTGCTGAACATGGCCAGCGTGTTTGATCGGGTGGTTGGGTAGCACATGTTTAACTTCTTTTCTGAACGTCTGCCCTGCATTCAGGGAGGGTAAGCGTGCTTAAGCGATCTCTCCAACCGGCGGGGGGGGGGGGGGGGGCACGCTTTTCCGAGAGGCATGCACTTCCCGCGCTTCAACGCGTTAAGGCACGTGAATAATGCAGGACTAACGAGGGCAAAAGAATGGTTCGGCTCGAGCTCGACGGCGAGATGAATCAACGTTCAGACTGCCCCGCCCCCTGGACTCCCCTCCCTCCCCCACGACTGGCGACGGTACGTGTACGCATAGATAAAAGCATACAAATATGCTCACATCGTGCAACTCATACATATTCATAGCAATAACTCATTGAATGTGGAGCAGACTCGTGGTCGCTGCCCGCGTGCGGTTTGAGCTGTTGTGAGTCGCCAAAAGGGGGGAAACACCAGCCCTGGACCGGGGAAGCACAGGAAGTGCAAGGGGTTGAAGCGGTAGGTTGCTGTGGCATTTTCTGGCATCCTCTTGCCATCCATCTCCGTCGTGCTGATCTTCCCGGTCGGCAACCGGCCAAACAGGAAAGGTACATTTTCTTCCTCAAAAGCTTGGGCACCCAGCATCGAATTCCATCATCATCGCAAGCCCGGAACATAGAGCGTGTTGTTGAGTGAACTTGGTTTCTTCGACCCTCCTGACGCAACGAACCTTGGGCTGGCTATTTTTGATTTGACTTAGATTAACGTAGCTGATTACTACGTTGTAATATTTCATGTCTTGCCCTTTTTCCGACTTTGGTTTTCCTTTAACGTTCGTTACACATTTTACCATCGTTTACAAAGTAACGTAACGATTCTAGGCAGTTCAGAGCATTTTTTTTCGCTCTCCCTGGCAAATCAAGACAAATCAATTGACGATGCGCCAGAAAGCTATTTTCCTTGGGGAGTAAGATTCGAGTGCACAATGTACGCACGCTCTACGAACGAATTCTTGACCGTTTTTTTTTTTTCGTTCAACACCATCATCATCTTCATCTCCAGTGCTAAATGGGAAACCATTGGACCGGGAAATGAACACTTACAGCCAATTGACGGAAATCAATTAACCTCGCAAACCACGCGGACAACAAGCAAACGAGGAAGAGTTCATGAATAATCCTGCCGTGGAAATGGAAAAAAGAAACCCCCACGCGTCCTACATGAAGCGTGTGCGCCGAATAAAGTGATTTCAAATGACCAACCCGATCCGACGGATTTTTTTGGCCACTCGCAGGCGGAAAAGCGAACCCTGTGGTTTGAATTTTTCATTCAATTGTTTCAACCCCATCGCAAACCGCATCCTTCCCAACCGCTGCCGTGGTGGTAGACCACGCTCGGGCTCGTGACGAATATCCGAAAGGCTTACGCCTTCATTTGCCCGGCGGCAAAAAGGGGAGCAGGAGGGTGAGCGGGCGGGGGAGGGAGCAGCTCACGGTAGATTATTCCGACGTGCCCAGCATCTCATTTCGTGAGCAGCGGCGTTACGAAAATGGGCACACGGCTTACTTCTGGAACCAGGGGCGTTGCATTTCGATGGTCCATTCCATAAAAATTTAGCTTCCCACGTGCGCCACGGGAAATCGCCATTTCCGGGGAAAAGTTCTCATCCACACTGTGTGTGTGTGCCGACGGTCGGTGGGGGTGTAGGTGCATAGCGGTGTTTGGCATTTTGAATATTCAATTAAGCTGCTTAAATAGGAACCGCCGTGGTTCGTGGTGATGATTGAACGTGGTAATGCGAGCAGCGAAAGGGAAGAAACATCCGAGAGTCACCCGCGAGGAACGCCTGACAAACGGTAAAGTCGGTTCTCTTGGTTTCATTTTCCAAAAAACCCGAAATTGTCACCGATGGAGCGAATGTCTGGCGAACATTATGTTTCGTCTGGATTGCCTTCAACATGACGGATTGATTTTGATTGGAGTCTTTTCCCGCGAAGCACATCTGTTCTTCGACGCACGTTTGGAGGAATTGATTTTGAAAATTGATTAAAATGAAAGACATATGGGTGATCTAAGCCGCGGATATTGGAGACCTTTGTGCTAGCCCGGAAAAATGCTTGCCTTTTGTTGAGTGTATTTTAATTTTCCTTGCATGCCGGATGTCGGAAAGCATATGAAGGATTTTTCGAACGTTAACAATTGAGTGATATTCATTCAACGTGTAATTTTTCCGTGTTGAACGACTAGATTAAAACGTATAACACATGTTACTCTTGTCTATGTTGAACCCTGAAGAGGCAATGGACACCACAAGCACATATCAAATCAGCACAAATTCTGGTTGCATTTTTGAACATTTAAGATTGCGAAATCAATTTTAAACACTTTATTTTACTGATGCTCATACAACTCGTTCCCAAAGTCAGTACGCCCAAGAATCGATGGAACGAGACGGCTCAGCCAATGTAACTCTACCGGGATTAGGATTTATTTTTGCCAAAACTTTGGAGGACGTCGTTATCGAAACTGGCTCAGTTTCTCTCCTGTACCATCAGGATGCGAGGGATTGAAGGCAGAAATTGTATCGAAACCGCGACGATGTTCTGTCGAATCGTGTCTGCCTAGAGGTTCGAATCCGGGACGCTCGCAACGGGACGTCGGGATTTCCGTTTCCGAGCGGATTCAATCGCAGAAAGGAAGACGGTGGTTGACGCTTGATTAGCGAAATCGATCCGGGCGCGCGGTGCGATGACGGTTTTCCACGATACTCGAGCATCAGCTCCGTACGAGGCGGATTTTGGCCCGCAAAAGAAAGAAAGTCTGCCACAAAACCCGTTCTGCCTGTGCAGTGAGCCCTTACCTCCCGCAGTTAACCCGGGATGCCGGGGCTAACCGGAAACGTGATATGGTAATTTTGTTACGTAAACGAAACGAAACGAAACGAAACGACGACGACAGGTTCCAATCAACATCGGAGGGAGCAGGCAGGCCGGATAGAGCGAGCCGGCGCAAAGAGATCAGCACGAGGTGGGGTGATTGGTGACGAAAAATCGGGCTACCGACGGCTAAACTGATGGGTGTCAATTCCTCCGGGAATGAATATCAAGGCATGTGCTACGTACGGTGGGTTTCGCGGGGATGGCGATGGCATGGGTCTTTTCCCACAGTAATACATTTCCACCACCTTCACCGGTTGCGTTCAGATCTCGGTAGAAGTTTCACCTCATCCAAATCAACTTGATCGTTTTTCGATTACAATGTTTAATCGAATGGAAGCGTATATGTGGCAGTGAGCCTCATACCTTTTTGGGGTTCAACTTTATGTCAAGCACCGAACGTAAAGGAAATTGACACCTTTATGGAAAACTTGTTTTGAAATCTTTGGATAGGTACAAGTCTTGTAGCATTCGGAAAAACGATACCTATGTCTTCTAGTAGATCCTTGCAAACCAGTAAAATATTAAGGCTTCCCGATGAAAAGAGTGAGCTTCCACGAAGGAGTACCTCCTTCAAAAATGAAACTGAGCACACGTTGAATGACCAAACAGTAATATCTAATTCAGAGGTTACTTCTTTTATAAAAAGAGCCTTACAATAACTAGTCATGCTACATGCAAACGTAGCAATTAAAATCAATCGTATGTTGTGACATCAACTGTCTTGTAATGACGCTATAAAGATGTCTATAAATGCCCTCCAATTCTCACGAAACCATCAGAAACAACCTTTCAACCTCACTACCCTTGTCTTATAAATTTCAAAGAGTGCCATATTTCACGCAGCAGAAGCCTTACCTCGGCAAAAAGCAACCCTTTGCGAATTGCTCGGAACACGCTAGCGATTTGAACGTCTGATTTAGAATTCCACGGAACGATCACCGAGCATCGCTGATGGTCTGATGTATGGACGGCTCCTTCGTCCTGTCCATGCACGCTGGCACGTTACAACATTACCATTAGTCACCTGTATCCGGTGATTTGTCCATCCGCCACATTTGCCACACATTTCGCGCGGTGTGCAGTTTGAATGACCAGCGAGTTTTGCGCTCCACCAACTAGTCGTCCATCGTCGCAATATAACTGCGGGAAAATGGGGGGTGGAAAACTGGCCAGCCCGTAGCTTGAAGCGGCCGAGCTGGTCGACAATTTAATTGAGAAATATTTACCCGACGATGAGTATTACTTTGCGGACCGAAGAAGCAATAAACGAACAATTTATGAGTGGTAATAAAAGCTCATCTCCCGATCCTTGACCTCACCGCGAAACTCGCCGCTTTGAAAGCTCTAGCCGTATCAAATTTTCCACCCACTCCCTAGCGGAGCATTTTTTTTCCTTCGCGTCACGCGCACGTCATCGTTAGCGATTGGATGAGTTTTCAAAGTGGTCTTGTTTTAAGCAAACTTCCCCTCACCCTCGGGAAGTTGGTCCTGTGAAGGTTGTGGAGTGAGGAAGTTGTTAATACACACACCACTGTTGGCCAGTTGGCACTTGCACTAGCAGGGTGGAACAACAGTAGGCGTGAAATAGAATGCTGTTACTTTCTTCCCACTCCTGTTCGCTCCAGAACTTCTCCATGGGCACTCACCATCCAAAGGACGGATGTGACAAGTGAAACCCCAATAAAAAAAAAACCTTAGAGAAACCTGGCATCGTTTCTGATGCCGGATGTGTATGAGGCGAAATTTTCTCCGCCCATCTGTTCCAGCTTCTGCTCGGCTGAGCGCGGCTTGTGGTAGAAGAAGAAGATGCTCTGTAATCATATTTTCGCCATTTCCGCTTCTGCTGTGTCACTGGAATGAACCGCTTGCAACACGATCGTGAGAGGAAAACACATCCAGTGAGCCACACACAGCCCCATTGTACCAGCAATCAGCGAAATGTCTTGCCTGTTACCGATCGATTCCTTGGGAGGTAAACATGAGAAAATACGACGTCCCGCTGAGAAACGATCGCACGGCACTGGACTGAATCCCGATGACTTTAGCCCGATTTTTCCGCCATTTTCGTTGGGGACATTTAAACATCCATAAACGTCACACCGTTGGCGATTATGGGGCCTTCCATCTCATGACTTTCTCAGTATTCATCACGGGAATGCTAGCGCGACCGTGACGATGGAGACATTCGTGGAAAAACGGCACAGTTTCCTGTTTATTACGCACCAGAGGCCCAACAGGGAAGGAGCCGCTCGCCCGAAGGGATGCCTCGTTTCCGGCCCGGTCACGTTTCGCCTATGAATAAACAAATGGTCAGTTCGTGCAGTGCGTTCTCTCGACTATTTGTCGGGCTGGGATCGGTGGAATAGTTTCAGAATGATGCCACTGGCAACACCGAAGCTTCCGGTCGCCTGTTTCGTGCTCTAATAGCCCTTTGTGTGAGCGGACCAAGTTGTTCGTTCTCCACGGGAGAGTTGGGTGAAACTTCTTTTTTTGTAGACATTCGGCCCCAACAACAAAGACCATTTCAACGCACTCCAACCAACAACGCATCCGGGTGGAACGTGCTCAAGAAAGCATATTTTTCTACTGTTTCCGCTCGCAAAAGTGGCCACTTTCCTTTTGAACAAGCTCTTGCGTTTTTCTAGTCTGGATTCATTTTTTTTTCTTCACTTTACAATCTTATTTCCGGTTACATGGATCTATTTGCATCAGGAAGTATTCTGATTGCAATGTTTTATATTGTAACGCATTTTTCTTGTTTGTTACTTCGATAGCACGCCACAAAAGGTTTGCAACCTCGCTTTAAGATTTGGCAATGCACATAGATGCAGACGCATCGCCTCGGGAGGAAAATTACCCTTTTTAAAACAAGATCTGCTATACAACTCTTCCTAGGGCTACAGTAAGATGTCACGTCCTTGAGAGGATGGCTACCCGCAGGAGAGCATATAATAATGTTCCAGCACTCTCCACATTCACCCATCCATGCCCCGCCAGTCAGTTATCGTGAACAATTGTTCCTGTACGAAAAATATGACCGCCTATACATCTACCGCAGTAGCACGACGCGAACCAAGTCAACCAGGCTGGAGTGGAGAAGTCGCAAAGGGCCACCCGAGGCACGAAGTAATTTGCCAGACCCCAAGACAGGTGCCTGATGGTGAGAAATGAAGTGCAACCTTTGCAATCGCAATTACGCGACGGTTCGGGCTGAAAGTGGAATCAAGAGAGGCGCCGTTGCTGCCAGGTCAAGGTGCGGATGTTCCTCCAGTTTCTGCCGGTTCAAATTTCGCTACAATCGTTCACTCCAGCGCCAACCGTCGGTAGAATGTCGTTCTCACCGTTCGAATCGTCGCCCCGGCATGAAGTGCTCGACAGCAACCAATTCAGAATGGTGAAGGTATAGCCCGGGATGAAAGGACGAAAACATGGGACCGCCAAGGATTAGAAAGGATCAAAAACAGTGCGCTGGTATTCAAATCGTGTTCTTCCGAGCTTCTCGTCGGGAAGGCAGGATTTCTTCGGCTCGTGCCACCGGCGGTGCAGACGGGCGGTGGCACGGAGGGAAAGAAAGCTCGCATGCATCCTTGCAACGCTGATAATCTTGTCCTGTCACTTTGCCAATGTTTATCTTTATCATCGTTAGCAAACACATCGACGCAAGGATGAGGGATGCGTTTGTGTGAGTTGCAATCCGGGACGATGACTTGTGCCAGAAATTCAAACCGGGTTTATGTGGCATGCCAAATACAGTTCTTTCGGAAATAAGCTTCGTTAGCTTGGAGTGTGAAGAACTTTTCGAGTCAAATTTGAATAGAATTTAGAAAGAATGCAAATACCTTGCAATAGATCCTTCCAATTTATTCACAAAAAAATGCCATTTTTCTAATTATCAACCAGAGGTTTAGCTTTAGTAACATCAGGGTTTCCAGAGAACTTTTTCCAAACAGACAGTTTGGAGAAATATTTTCTTCCGAAAAAAGAAAAACAACTTTTTTGATTCATATTGCCACATAATTGTCCATCACTGTTCGTGGCACTCAAAAGTAATAACAATAACCCTCCCAGTGCCATCCTCTACCCAGTACCTTCCCTCCCTTCCTTCGCATGGAGACGCTCGAGAGCTTGCGAATCCTACCACATGTTGGCGAACGTGTATTTCGCACTAATCCAGCTCCATTCTTCCACTTCAGCCGTCGACGGGGCGGAGGCGGCGAGGCACCTGGCTAGACCGGACGGGGGCAGCCTCAGAAGAAGCTGTTCCACATTTGACCGAGGCATTGTGCTGTCGTCACTGTCGTCGTCGTCGTCGTCGTCCTTGCCGTCATCGTCGACGTTGTCGTTACAGTTGCACACGTACTCCATGAACCAAATGAGTGCTTGGAGGATAATACCATCATTTCACCGCTCGCCGGTGGAAATCGTCATCGTTCGTTCGCACTTTCGGAAGATGACGAATGATGGAACGGGGAGATTTCAGGGAGAGGCGCCACAAGCGGGAAGGATATATTACGGGGATCGTTATGCCACGGTGCCGCAATGGATGCTTTATGTTTCATCTTTCCCTCATTCAGTTCGCTTGAATATATGGCCGACTCGGCGGTCTTTTCAAAGTAATGGGTGAGAATATGGTAACGAGCTCCACGGGGGCTGGATGGGCTGGAGAAACGGTAGGACGGTCCTTGTCCGCCTACGGGAACGAACCCATCCCGGTCGTCTTCTCGAGCACATGGAGGCAAGAGTTGGAACATTTTTAATCACATTGCAGTGGTGTGGTGTTGTGTATGTAAACACGTTCCTTGCGGTCGACGGACGGACTCGAGCACCCCGACAACCCTGCCGCAAATTGGCTCCGAAGTTCCCTTTCCAACGGACCGATGGACGCCCACCGGTGCGAGGGAAGAATCTTATCGTTTGACTCTGTATTCAATCATCTTGCCCCAAGGATCGGATCGATGCTCTAAGCTCGGGTGAACCCTTTTACTAGGGGTTCCCCGATACGCGTGGTATCGAAAAGGGGCTCCAGTGCTCGATGGAGTAATAAAATATTGATCCACTTCATAGCTCAAAACTTTCGATAACCAGAAAACCACGACCCACCCGGCGATCAGTAGGCCAATCAGCTCCATGGCGCACACTCCGAAATCCGACAAGCGCCCGGCAGCGAGCCCTTCTCGGGCCATTTATCACCGGGCGGGGCCTCGGAACGGACCCATCGCTGGCGAGTATCAATATTTAATAACCCATTTTTCCCACCCACACTGACGAGGGTTCGGCGATTTTGCGTAACATAAATTAAATGTTAAAATCATAATTTATGATGCACCGCTGTCACCCGGTCCGTTCCAGCCTGTTCCAGGGTTTCGCACAACCGGTCCGCTGTTTAGCGGGGAAACTCGACTCGGACGACGCAGATTTGAACACACCCGTTCCCAGAAATGGTACCAGAAGGGTTAATAAATAACTGAGGTTAGAAAATGTGACAGCCGGGTGGCGCCGTGCCGCGAACTGGGCTTTACTCGCCGGAGTGATGTAAGTACGGCTTACACGAAACACGTATTTACAATATTTCCATCGCGTCCCGGTGACTTTGCAACGTAATCCTGCACTGCATGCAGCTTTTCGGCATAATTCTTTGCAGGTGTTTAATTAGTTTTACTTGTTTAATGGTAGCGGGAAACATTTATCGGAGCGAATATGCTTTATTTTCAATTGAATCACAACATTGAAATATGTTGTTTTCACTTCTCCTACTAAGTCGCTGTCAGGAACGCTTTAACTCATTCCCATTTTCACTCTGGGAAAAATCAACTTACGGACCCACAGTTATGATTCTAATTAGTGCAATTACAATTTTGCCATTTGTAATACTCCCAAGGAAGAACCTAGAAGAAAAATATCCTTAAAAAGCCTTTCTATCTTGACCTCTTCGCTGGAGGAATAAATCCCTCGTTTACTCATCCCCGCAACCAGTCCGAACGGGGACTCCCAATTTCCCCATTAGCGGATGCTTCCACGGATGAACGAATGAGCGACCGTTAAACAGCACAACATTATCAACTGGTGTCGGCGATGGTGTTTGCGTGCTGCAGCTCCGGTTCCCAAGGTCGAGATAAAATAGGAACATGGGGAGGATGAACAAATCTGGCGTGTCAACTGCAGACTGCGACCCGGGAATGTTTAATGTCCGGCTGGACCGAAAATGGCTTCCCTTGGCTGATGGATGCGCTTAAGACCGTGCGAAGCTCCCGTCCTTAAAGAAAGCGATTTGGGAAAGATAAAAAAAGTAACATTCATTTTGCCTTTTGCTTCCTTCGCTTCCATCACGTCTCCCTGTGACGCCGATGAAGCGGAGATCCTGTTTTCTTTTTTGCTGCCAAACCGTTAACTGTATTTTTTTTTTTTAGTCTCGTCCTTTGAAAGAATGGAGCACGGGCTGTGTAGGAGGGCATGGACCTAGCCAGCACAAATCACCGTCAGCGAAGGATCTCATTAACTTACTCCCAACTCACGCCTTGCTGTGAAGTGTGAATGTCGGGGTAGAACCCGGGAGCATCCAGGGAACGACAGATCCTTGTCGGCAACGGGATAAAGCAATAAAACCGGGCGACCGGCACTTGCTGGCATATAGCCCTGCCCTTGTTGCACCGTTCCCATCGCAAATGGTAGAAATGGCGCCATCAGTAAACGTAAATTAAAAATTCAAACCCGCCACTTGCAACCGGGACTTCGGAACCCTCCTTCGACCGTTGGCCTTGTTCCGTTTGCTTTCTAGCTCGCGTTTTGACCCGACACCTCTAATTTTTCTCCGGTCGCGGCAACAGCACCCTGCTGCCGAACGTGGCGAAGTAATGAAGTTATTTATTTATTAAATTAACAAAACTCCGCTGCACCCGAAGCCGGATGCTCCAGAATTCACGCTTTTTTCGGCGAACCCGCTGCGCAGACCGGCGATATTGAATTAAAACATCATCGGTTTATTTCCAAATTGACACAACCTGCTCCGGTTGAGGACTGGCAGGAAAGGCGAACGAAACCCAAAGCTAGTCGACAAAGAAAGCTGCCACGGTTTGCTCGGAAGAAAATAAACTTTTCCAATCAACAGAACCTTGCAGCGAGCTGCGCAGAAACTTGGTGCATTGAATCGACATCTTTTTCTGCGACTGTTGATTTTCTGATAAAAACAAATAAATTCCATCTAACGATAGCGTAACAGGCAAAGAATTCACTTAAATCGTACGATCGTTCGAACAGTCAAAGACTTTCGCTGCTAGCAACGCTTCACATGTCGTTCTTTTTTTCTTTTCTTTTCCATCCACAGCTAGAAACAAACGGGGGGGAGAAACCTACTTAAGAGCCAGTCTATCAAACGGTTTCGATGGGCCCCGCACGTTTGGGCGACTCATAAAACTTTGTCCACCGTTATGCAAGGGCTTAAAATGGTAATCACCATTAAAAGTTGGCACCGAGTGCGAGTCGGCAGCGCGTTCGGGCCAAATAAAGAGCAACTGCAGGCGCACCTTTTCTTCCAAATAGAAACTATTGAAATCGTGTTGCGAACCGAACTCCGGCAATCGAACGTGAGGGCGAGAAGGAAACTAATTTAACTTTTCAAATTGTGAGTGTGTTCCCCGATAAAGTTGGACCTCTCTACTAACATGAGCAAACTGCAGGAACCTGATCGGAATCGGAAAAGCAAACAGACCGGTTTCTATTTTTCTCCTCATCAAAGCATCTCGCTGAAGGTCCCACATTAAAGTTAACAAACATCAACTAGTGTCCTCCGGGCTGCGGCGGAATTAGATTTCCACTCCTTTTAGCAACGTCAACATGGCCATCAATATTATGTTGAACCACGTCTTCCATCACGACGCCAACCGTTGCGCGCGCTGTACAACACAATTTGCATATCGTGCCTTATTCTAGGTTGACCGTGAAAAGTCAAGCCCAGCTTCCTCGCCGCCATCCTTCCGCCAGTGTCCCCCCCGCGATTTCTTCAAGCCGCTCGTGCCGGAGCGTGGAGCAAATGTTTTCTTTTAATTTCCTGTTCACCCATCGCGCTGCATCTTCGGCACCCGGGGGAGCGAGGATCTCGAACGGAGCTTGTCGGCGCTGGCGCTGATCCCATCCCGGTTTTTCCATCCCGGTCTCCCGGTTTACCCGGGAAAATCGCGCGCGCGCTCGTGCTCCAGCGCAGAAATCCGCAGAAATCCATCAACAGCGCCGGCCTGTCTGGCCTGTCTATGAAGCAAATTCAATCAACTTATGTTCAATACAGTTTCCGTTCATCAATTTCATTATTGGACGGATAACGGGGGGTGGGGCCGGCTTTCTCGAAAGTTTTCTCAAGGGTTCCACGGTGCGCCGAGTGCGCTAGTGTCGTGAATAAAATCAACTCTCAAGCAGGACACTGTTTTCTGCATATCTGTTTGTGTGTGTGTGTTGGGGGCAACGGGGCGCAAGCTGGTAGTCCATTTTTACCAAACGATGCGCAACATCACTCAACGTCAGCACGAAGAAGCAAAGATTTCTCGTTTCCGGTCCATCGCAAGGCCGGTTGCCGTGGCGCTATCATTCCGGTGCGATTCGGTTGCCTTCCGTTTGGCGGATCGGTCCATGTAGTTCTTTCGCGAGGTCCCTCCCTCTTCTTCTTGCTCTACTGCCCGTCTCGCCGGAATGGACAAACTTGGCCGAGCGGCGCGACGCAATGTGTGAAAGCGGTTTACAGCCACATTTGCATACTAATAAGTCTGCCTATCGGAGAATTTATTAGCCACTGTAAACTGCACCATTCGCGAAGTTTCCATCTACTGTCAAGTAGTTCGGAGAAGAGCCGGAGCGAAAGGATTTCTCGTGGAAGCGCGCGTCCGCCTGCGACGGACGTTGCCCGGCGGCAGCTCGATGGCACCTAATTTTGGCAGCGTTATTTTTGGCAACGACGGGCCTCAACCGAGGAAAACCAACGCAACGCAGGCCCACGCTGCAAAGTCCATCAAGAACGGACGGTCGTAAGGGGCCCGGTATTGGAGAAAGAGGGAGGAAAATGTGGCTCTGCAGTGCACGGAAACAAAGCACTTTTAAACCGTCGCGCACATCAAAAGAGACACGCTGGCTTGATGGTGTTCGCTGTTTGCGAAAGTTTGGGAACAAAAAACATTCCCTAATGGCGCTGGAGGGCTTAGGGGACGCTGATGGCTAGATGGTAAAAGGTGGACGAAAATGTCCCCCAACTTATCTTTCAGTTGCTGTGTTGCTGATAAAACTGTTTCACAACAACGTTTAAGCTTCATGATTCGGTTTCAAGTTAAGTTTTACAAAGGCCGGGTTTTACTTAGCTAGAAGAAGAGTGTAAAGATTTAATACATATTTAAATAAACTCGAATCCAGTTAAGTCTTGTTTTTAAACAAACAAAGATAATTCTTTCATTACGTTTCAATATAAAGATAATTATTCGGAATATCAAACCCTTGTCCTTGCCAGCAAATTCGTAAGGGCTGCTCGAACCCGTACCAGTGGTCAGGTTTGTTATTTTTGTGTACGTCCATTCGTTAGAGTTTCATATTTTCTGCTCAATTTCCCCCCCTTTTCTCTCGTAATGTGCTTATTCCGCTCTGTGCCTTCCACTCCATCCTGGTGTCCAAGCAATCCGGCGAGTTCTTCGTATGAAGAATGCTGCTTGGACTGTGTCCTCAAACCCTGCGAACAATCCCGATCCCGGGTTTGGGTCATCCGTCCGAAATCCCTTGTTTTATTGAAAATGAAATTTTTACTGTCATCCTGTGCGTGGACGCGCGTCACACTTACAAACACCCATCCACACACATCCAGCAGCGTACGCTGGCCGTTACAGGGCGAAAATCCTTACCTCCAATAAACCGTAACGAGTAACGACGCGCTTTCCCGGCAATAATGTTTATTTTACCCATTACTGCTTTAATGCAAACAACAGCCCCACTCAGCCCCGGCTCGTTTTCCCCGTTGCCCAAGCGTCCCTTTTCCCATGGTCGGCCTGGTGTCGGTGCGTTCTGATTTGCGCGTTGAAGCGTGTGTGTGTGTGTGTGTCGATGTATGTGTCTGCCCATCGGAAGCGCTCGAACCACGCGGCGTGGAGGTTGCGGTGGCGTGTGGGGAACATCAAAAGTGGATATGCTGACCGGAGCAGCATAATGGGATGGCGTCACCACCGTCGCATGGCGGGTGATGATGAAGCACTCGAGTGCTTGATGATGACAGGAGTTCGTGACGGTCAAACACCAATTCCATCGGCCATGGCAGAGAGCAGACCGGGATCGTTCGAATGGCAGGAGCTGCCACTTCCAAGCACGCTCCCACAACAAAATGACGACGATGATCACGATGGTCGTCGCGGTCGTGCCACCTTCGTCGACCACGACACATACGAAGGGACGAATAAATAAAATTTCATTTACCTCGCCGGAGTCGTCCGGGACGAGCCGAAATGATTAGGAGTATTAGCATCGTAAAGTGGAAACATAATTACACTTACTCGCACACACACACACACACACAGATAGAGACTCTTTCCCTTTTCTTGTGCCGGGTTTTTTTCCCCCTCATATAATACACTCTCTCTGGGGAATGACTCCGAAACGGTCAGAAATGATGCACCCAATTTGAATAAATTGGATAATTTATGATACTATTTTGCTTGCGGGATTCTGCTCCAGACATGGCGATGAAAGCAAAGCAAATCGAACAAAATGGTACGTATCATAGGAATAACTTGTTCATTGGTTCCACGCGTTGGAGAAATTTGATTTACCCATGTTGTAACATTCAAATACAAACCAGTTAAATGTGTTTAGATGACATGTCCATTTCCTCTGAATGAACTCCCAATAATTTGTAACAGCTTTAAACAAAACGTACACTTACTAATGTCTTACGAATGACTCCTTCTTTTCTGAGCGCACTTTTCGTCCTGGGCTCCCCGTAAACCCTCCACAGCTGAACTTGATGACAAACGCAGCGGTTAATTAGGAGCCCCGAGAAGCGGACAAACTGTCGGAAAATCTATCCTACGCTTCCGCCTCATGCTGCCTTCCAGAAGGTTTATTAGCTCAACGCTTTAATCATCATTTACGGCCAAGTCTTCCCCGTGGGGCCCAATGGGCGTTACACCCTTTCGACCTATTCTCTGTGGGGTCGTTTTTCGTTAGTAAAATAACGACAACACGGATTCCTACCGATGGACTGCAGGGATTACGACCCTAAGGTGAATGCGATGAAGGATGTGAATGAGATCAATACTTGAAGCCAAGAGCGAACGGGAAGCTTGCAATTTATCAAACTAGCTTTATTTACTTGGTTTTAGAAACGATTGCGCCGAGCATTAATTGCTTGCCGAGTCATGTGCGTTTTGTTTCCAAATGGTTTTATTATGATGAACAAATGACCGTTTTAAAAGTCTCGGCCGAATATGCTTTCATTGGAGGAACTTTGAAATTTGAAATGACTTTCCGTGCCTTTGCCGGACTCCTTGTTGGGGCAGCTTATTGATGATGACGGTGGAGTCTTGCTACGCTGAAAAAAAAGGGGTCCTTTCTGATCCCCTTCGGAAGTCAGTAACAGCCACTGACCTTTCCCGTCGAAAAATTTACAAACTTCATTAAGCTAATTCAGTTTCCGCTCGAACACAGGGCTAAAAGTTCGGTTTCGGCCCCTTTCGAAAGTTCTAGGCATCTTGACGCCTCTCTTGTTCGATCCCTATGATCCGTTTCTCGGCCCGCAGATCCCGTTATTGCTGATCAAACGTGTCACGGAAGCAGCCCGAACGTGAAACTGGTGCTGACGAAACCGAAAAAGTACCCAACTTCCCCATTAAGGAAGCAAATTTCGAATCGCAGCCGGTTCTCAGGAATGGCAGTGGCTCCGACAAGCGGAAACAAAGGAGCAGCCGAGTGGGACGGGAGAAAAGTAAACTGATGTAGCGCTGTCTTTCTGTCTTGCCTGCTTCTTATTCCCCCGATTCGTTTGTTCTTCCGCTCGTCGTCAAGCCAGCCGAGGTTGGGGCCAAAATGGGCAAGTGGAAAAGTGAACAATCCGCTCGAAAGCGACATAGACAAAGCACCTTCAATCTGAATCCTTTCCGGGGGGAAGGATTTCCACCCACCGCCCGGCGCAAAGTGCCCTTGCGTTACTGGGCAACGGCTTGCTACCGAGCGGACAGATCAAACGACAAAGATTACATGAATAATTTAAAACATGATTAAGTATGAAAAATGATAGTCGGTAAAATAGTTTCCCTGCCCGTTTGCAGCAGCGCCGTTGCACTTCTGCCACAGTGTGTGTGTTCCGGGGCCTCTCATATTCCGCCAAGCAGCCATTCACGTTCACTGTCCCCCTGCTTCCCTTTGCGATCCTCCAACGCGCTGACTCGGGCTTTGTCTCAGCCTGACACAAATGCAAACCACCCGCCCGGCCATTTACCAGGACAATGCCGGCTGGAAATATGTCGGAGACAAACGGAAAGCATAAAAGTGCTTATCTGGACGCTTCGTTCCTGACGGCGGCATACGCTCATAAAGTTGGAAAATGGACACAGCCGTCCCTGCCGCCTCACCTCCCGAGCCCGAGCGTCTCGATTTCACGGACATTTCAGATCTCCTTCCGCGTGGGCCGGCTGCAGCCGGGCTACCTTATCTGTGGCAGAATCTGGAAGCTATCCGTTGGTTATCCGCCGAACGATACACCCGCCCGGAGAGACCCGGAAGGTAACCGGGGGCTGAAGGGGCAGGACTGTTTAGTTTAACTTTTTCTTTTCCTTTTATGTAAGGGCGAGCAACTGAATATGTCATCGAGTTTTTAGAAGTAATTTAGAAAGTGATGAATACCAGCAATTTTGTTCGTGCAGAACGACCGTCATGCATAAGCGAGCCGAGCTCGGCCAGCTTTGTATTGCTCTTACTGAAAGGTTTTGTTCAAAAGCGTAAGCACAAACCATTCTCGTCTATTACAATAAAAAATGAAGGAACCTTTAGAGGACTAGAAAAGCAACATACCAAAGCAAAGTTTTTTCTTATTGGATTTTAGACAAATTGGTTCTCCTTAAGTGGAGCACCCTCGATAATCCTCAGCTGGTCGTAAAGAACGGAACTTGATTGCACCAAAATGACCCATCGATTGCATTGCATCATAAAAACCAGGAACATCATACCAGCAACGTTGGGTGGCACAAAAGTTGCCGAAAATGCTTACCGTAACCGTTCGTCAAGCAGGCAAGCAAGAGAAATTTCCACGGAACGGAACGGGGGCTCGGCGTGGCAAACGCCAAACAGCATCCGTCCGCTCAAAATTACTCACCCAACGATTTGTTGTTGATTTGTTTGTTTGCGATTTTCCTCCGCAAAATTTAATGGAACCACTACTGCCTGAAGGCATAGCGATTCCGTTCTTCCCAGTGCTTCCTGGTTGTAAGCTGTCGCGTTTAAATCGGTGAGAAATTCCCGGGTGACAGGCGGATAATTGCTAACTTTTAAAACTTTCCCATTTAACCATCGGTTGCCGCCGGTTGTTGAGAGTTGCGTGCGGCTTTCGGCGACCAACGCAACGTACAAGACGTGCGGCGAAATCACTCGAAGGCTTCGTAGTTGGAAACAATTGTTACTGCTCCTACATAATGGTAAAGTTTCCCAGTGATCGATAGATGGGCAGAGTGCGTTTGCTAAGCATGACAAGTGGATGTGATTTTGCACACTAGTAAATACATTTAATTTAAATCATTTCGGGAAGTATTAAAACAGCCTGAAATTGCTTATCGATGGAGGCGCCCAGTTATTTTCATATAATTTTGTAATTAAGTGCAAAGGATGTCGCGACTTTGAACACTTTTATCTGTTTGTTCTACGGATCATTTTGAAATCGTTCAGCTTATGACCCATTATTGAGGGCAGCCAGTAATATGCCAGAGAAAGGTTGCATGCATTTTATTTTCGAACCTTCAACAGTTTCACATTTGTATGAAACATACTTTTGAAAGTATCTTTGACAACTGCCAAATATTGTAGCCCACTAAGCTCTGTAGTTTATTTTAAGAACATCGTTTCCAAAGCTCTACTGTAAGTGCTTTCATCAACCTAAGCTTGAAAGCTACTAAAAGCCTGGTGCTTTGGGAAAGCTGTCTAGTTCCGAACAAGATTTTCCGTGTAGTGACTTTTGTGCGCAGATGCAAGGAAAATGAATGAAAGGAACATGAATGCAAGGTTGCCATAAAAGGAGTACTCTAAATACAGCTTGTCCTACATGACCGGGAGTTGTTTCCGATAAAATGCTATAGATGTCACCTCTGATGATTTCGATTATCTCGCAAAACCTTGTAGCTAAGGCAAGATACTACACTCCATTTTTGCACCAACTTTATATTCCACACAACAGCTGGAGTGTAATTAAATGCAAACGTGGATTTCGGATTGAAAACTCTTCCCTTCCTCACGGGTGTCAAGTTTTCCAACCGTGAAAATGTCAACGGCTACCTTTCAGTCGATCCCTCCAGCCATCTCTAGTCTATGTACATCAACCCCGGGTGTTGCCCTTTCTAATGAGAATGAATGCAGGAATGCAATGCGATGGGAAGAAGAATCTGCCTTTCCGGAGACGTTCCCGTCTTATTGTTTATTAAATTCTCAGACGACATTTTTGGCCGGGGCTTACAGACCGATTATGGCATACCACGTCATAAACGGGCCTCCCTCCCGGTTCGACCTCCCCCCCCCCCCCCCTGCCACACTCCGAAACGTAATCCTTTACGGCTGCAGGCCGACGGCCAAGTGCACAGCTCGCCCTCGTCTGCCACGGATGACGCCGGAACGCTTTGCTGGACGACGGCGACACGTCGAAGACGGCACGTTCGCTCGCCCCACGCGCCGCTGGTCCGTTTGATGGATTGATAAATAAATCTTGCCGACGTCTTGTGTCAAATCATTTAATTGAGTTTTCCTTCGCTTGTCGTCGGCAACTACTACGCTCGACCCGGAACGTGCGTCTTCGAGCCGCGGCGATGGAAATTGCTCCAGAAGGCGTCGTGTACAATTCGTTTGCGAGGGCTCGACGATGCCTACGGGCGCTGAAAGCAGTAGCTCGAAAAATCGCAATATTATGTCCCCCTGGCCCTCGGCACCCCACCGCCCACTTCCCTCCCCCGGGGCGAGCTCCGGATCGCTTCCTTCGGGCGTTCAGTGTGGACCGGCTTTTGCGCCGTGCCAGGCAAGAGCAGAATTTCTCGAGGCTCACCGTGGCCCTTTTCCACGAAATGCTTAGTCAAACAGCTTTCTTCCCTTTTATCACTAACGTCAATGGCGTTTCAGCCCTCTCTGCCTCCCCGCTCGACACTTCCACCATCGTACCGCATCGTCACGCTCACGTTCGTCCATTGAAAAGGACGGGTTGCATTCGTTTCCGTTTCTGCTCCGGTCGTTTACTTTCAGCCAGTGCTAGCCCGGCTAGGTGGCAGTGATAGCGTGCATCGTCTTCGAGGGGCGAATCCAGCGTCGCGTCGTTTTATTAAAATATATCCTGCTCCGGGGACCGCCGGGGTTTCCAGGATGCTTCCGTGGCGAGGCTGACACTTGCTCGAGCGAGTCAGCGTTCTTCGGCACGGGCGGGGCTTCCGGTCGGGTCGGGAAAAGAGTTGATCCTTGCAGGGCGTACGGACGTGCGGTGGGCTGCATGCCACTAGCCGTGCGCCGGACTGTTTGTTGTGCGTTTCCGGGGTAGAACTATTTCCGGTGTCAGTGCCACCTCATTCAATTATGAAACGGATTCCGCTGCTTTGAAGCCATGCAGCTTTCTTGCACACTCTGCAGCCAGCTTAGCTTTTCGTGGAGTTTTATGGTGATTTTTAACAGAAGTGAAGCTTCTTTTCTTACCCGTAGAAGCAGCAATAATTATTTTTTTAAATAAATATTCCTTTCATTCACCCCCTGCGTAATCATTGATTTAACTATCTGTAACAAGATGCATCCGATAGCAGCTTGCTATCTGCTACTAAAATCCAATCATAGTATCGCTTTCCACCGATCGATCAAACGAGCTGGAAGTCGGTTTTCCGGTTCCCCGAGCACCCGAGAAAAAGCAGTTGCCCCGTTAGTGGGATCACCTGGAAAACGAAGCTGAACACAGAAAAAACAAAAAAGTCTGGTGATGATTGCTAGATTTCATTCTACATCCCACTGCCAAATTACTGCTCCTTTTCCCATTAGAGCTATCTTTGTTACGCGCCATTGACTCGTCGAATATGACCATTGTTGTCGGAAGCGGGGGAAAAGCGGGGGCGGCGTTTGGGAAAAGTTTTCCCATCGGATTCGTTCCAGCAGGGGGCTCTGGCCGATCAGAACCAAATCCTAAGTGTGCCCACTCAGCGAGATGTGTTACACAAAACCACAACATCCCCCATCAAACTCACCCCACCGACGCACACCTACCCACACACACACACACATACATGCATAACGAAAGCTTTTCCTTCGCACGCAATAACTACCACAAGAGCGAGAACTTCTCGAGGGCCAATCCCGCTTATGGAGTGACCAAATAGTGAGTGGAAACATTCCCAGCCTCACCGGAACTTCCCGGCCGGCCTCCGTCCACTTTTGCCTGCCGTAATGAATCGCCGGGTTGCCGGATGTCGTACCCACCTGCCTCGACTGCGGGAGCTGCGAGAAACTTTAGTCATCACCATTTATCGGGCAGCTCGGAGTTTTCCGTTTCTGCGCTCGACTGGACAACCTCCGCTCCCCTCCCATCGACCGGATACTTCAGGCCAGGTCCTATGTGCCGTTTTGTGCGACTATTATTATTATGCCAGTCAGCACACTCGTGCAAGCTCGCTTAAGCTTGTTTAAAAAAAAAAAAGGAAGAAGAAAGGAACACACTAAAAAGAAAGACCCGGTTTCCCGGCGAAGGAAACTTTCCGAGCACTGGCGATCGTCGCTCTCACCGTCACTCGGAACCGCGACGGAGTGCAGTGTGAACCGGGTTTTTTTTAACCTCTGTCCCAGTCCGCTCCGGGACTCCGCGCCAAAGTCAGCATAACCAGTCCGGGCACGTACGCCTGACGAGTCTAATGAAAGAATCGACTCCCGAAAGCCGACGTTTTCGAAAAAAAACCCATTCGCAACCCGGAGGCGTCGGAGCCGATGCTGAGAGGAGCCGAAGGAGGCCGGGAGTTGGGTGGCTTTTTGGGAGTGGAAGCTGGGGAAAAACGGTGGGCACACCTTTCTGGTTCAGGCCGAAAAATCCATTACTACAACTTTGCCATTTCATCTGGCCAGCGAAACGAGGACATTCCGGGAAACGCGCTCACGATCGCGCGAACTTTCGACGACGGCAGGTTGCCAATTGCTTGCACCGCAAATGATGGAGCGAAAGAACGATACGGGAGAGGCGGGCTTTGAGGCCTGGTGGGGGCACGGGCTCAAAATCAAACAATAACCTCCCAAATTTCGACGAAATCCATCCGTAATTTGCTAGTCACGGCTTGGTTGGAAAAGCAGCGGCTTTTCTTGTTGGGATTTGTTTTTTTTTTTCAACGTGTTTGTGTGAGTGCAAGCTTTTTTTTATTGTTACGGCAGAACCCTGATGCTGTTAACATGTTTATAGCGAGTGAAATTAAACCCATTTTGGGGAGAGATTTGATAGGCAGAAGAGGATGGGTTACATTTTGTTTTCCAAATCTCTACACACGAACACGAGCTGTGTGGAGGAGGAGCATGCAAAAGGAACTAGCAAGGAGAGCGAAAGCGAGTTCGTGGGTGTGTGCGACGAAGAAGGGAAGGTCAGAAGCAGAGCAAATCGATTTAGAAAACGACTCCAAGATTGAATGAAAAGTCGATGTTCAGCGTCGGAAACGGAGTCGAGACCACAGCAGTGCGGAGCTGCGCCGGAGCAATTTCCGTTCTTCGACAGCTTCGGGCGTTCGTGTCGGCCTTGGCAAATTCCGGATGTGCAGTTGTCACAAAATTTTATTGTCACTAATATTTTTTATAGCCCATCGCCTATCTCGCACGCCTACGCCCTATGCCGATGCCGGGGAAGTCCTTGCGCTCAGCTATTTCTATCGTTCGTTTCTGCTTTTCGTTCTTTTTTTGTGTGTGTATTTTTACTGTCCATCCACAAACTGTCCATTGGCTCTATTGGTCCCCCATTAAATTTCCATGACGGAGTCGAAAGGAATAAAACGTGAAATGGCCAGTTTTCAAAAGGGTGGAGACCACACTTCGTCAAACGGGAAGCACAAGCAACACAAATCAAAACCCAATGCGGGGTTTGTAGGAGCAGGGGAAGTCCCTTCTCGATGGCTGTTAACCCCCCGGTGCGGTGATTGGAGGATACGCCTGAAGAGCACAATCCTATCTATCTGTTCCCTCACGCCAGCTCCGAGGCAACCAGAGCGCCATAAAACATAATGATCCTTTATTAAGAGTCTTAAATCTCTCAGTTGGTGCCTTCCACCTTCTGCAGATGAAATTTTGGAGCCTCTTATTTGCGCCCATTTTGATGTGTTTTTTTTTTCTTCCTCCTAAAGTAAAGGATAAACCCTGATACACAATACTTGATTTACTTTCGTTTGATTGTAAATTAAAAATATTTGAAGGAAAAGTTAATTGGCTTTCCATGCGAAAAGGTAAAACCCTTCTCAGGCTTCAATTCCCCCCGGTCCTTTAGGGAATACGAAGTAGTCTCCGATGTCACGGGAATGTAGCTCCCCCCCCCATCCCCCCCCCCCCCCCCCCACTCTTCTTGTGCGAAAATCGATGTCGCTCACATTCCTCTGCACGCCAATCGGGCTGCGAAGAACATTCTTCTGGATCAAATTTAGCCTCCTCCGCCTGTCGATCCATCGAATGCCGTCGCGCACAGTCTCGCCGACTGGGCCATCCGCTGCGAGACGAGCTGCAATGAGGTTCGCTGCTATTTGCTTCGCTGCCAGTACGGATCTTAAACCCTGCCACGACTCACGAGCGTTCGTCGGAGCAAGCGTGAGGCCCCGCTCCGGAACGTGACACTTTTGTTCCACCCTTCCATTCCACTGTCTCGTTTCGCGCACCTTCCAGCCCAGCAAGAACACCCGAGCGTAATATAAATGTATGCGATCTGACAGATCATATATCACGTATTGATTGGCTGTCAATGAGCGGAAATCCTTCCTGCGTGCGATGGTACAAACCAGACTTGCCATGGCGTTGCCAGTTTGTTTTCTGCCTTGCGCTGCGACCGGCGAGAGGGTTTCATTTTTTTTTTCTTGGCTTTAAAGTCTCGACAGACTTGCGGGTGAAGAGTTTTATCCGTCTTGGAATGCGTTGCTGCTGCCGCCGTGGTTCGTGAGGGTTGAAGGAGGTTTATTTCAACATCAAGCACCGGTGCACGTGTCCGATCGCATGTGTCGCCATTGGGGTTTCCAGAGTGGGTCATTCGAGAAAAAGAAAACGCTGCAAAAGGGGTACGAAGGTCCCGGGAAATCTCTTCGGGAACAGGAATGTGTGGAAGACTGCGTCGTGTAACATGCAGCAAGTCAGTGTTTGTCTTCTCTTCTAGGAGTAAAGTGTTGTTCGGACAACAAAATAGATTAATTTTATAAGCGTTTTAGCCTTCCGTTTTTCCTTTCGCCGTAATCAATCGACTTTAAAAAATAAAATTCATCAGGGCAATGGAAATTAACGCCACTTGGTTGACGAGTGAAAACACTGTCGTTACAATTAGCATTCAAAAAGGCCACTTCCACAAATTTTCCACGGCCAGGACCGTTTCCAGTTCAGCCATTAGCCATCCGGTAAAGCCACTGAGCGACACGTAAAATAATCGCAACTAATTACCAACGGCTAGGCTAGGTAGGCCCGGGTTGCATACGCTTGCAGCAGTCGTTCCGGAATAGGTAAGGATTAAATTATACGGTCACATTTAAACCCCACGGAGTCAATGCGCCTCCCCGGCTCGAACGAGCCGATAGAAATGTTTCAGCTGCAGTGTAAATCCGGGAAACACTCACCTTACACCCTGCCCCCGGGCTAATCTAATCTCGTGTGTGCGAGTGAAATCCGGTTCCCCGGTGGAGGTGCAGGTTCGCGGAGGTGGTGGAGCTCGTGCGCGGCTAATATGGGCGCGCATTTTCCCGGTGGAAATCAGCAAATCTACTCTGGTAATTCATCGTACCCGGTTCCCATTTGCGCGTCCGTTACAAATCGCCCCTCCACGCTCCCGGACCCCGCTCAGTTGAAATCCCATTAGCTAGCGGAGCTAGAGTGAGCTGACCGCCGGATTTTGGTGTTTTGATGGGCTTGATGAAGCTTTCCGAAAGCGTGGGGTTGGTTGGCCGTGGGGTTGGTTGGAATCGAAACGCGGGCGTTTGGAGCTTAGCAAAATCCTAGTGCCTTGCTTAGTACCTTATTGTACTGATATTGCACCAAGCAGTAAGCGTAATGGATACCTTCGTGTAATCGATACTCAGCATCCCTTGCCGGTCGGCAATAACTGAATCAATTTATGGGAAGACAAACAAGTTAGGGATTCGATTGAAGTGAAATGCATGTTATATTTTCCAGCGACGGGTTGAGCAATCCCCCTCCGTTGTGTGAATTTTCAGTCAAGTTGGATATTTAATTTTGCTGCTCATTAAAACCAACACGTGCTCAATGGAATGCTGCACTGATCACGCCCTCGGACGGTTGGATTCAATCATGCTCTCTCCTATCGGCACCGACCGAGAGTTCAGTGCGATGCTCCAAAACTAATTCCAAAGGCTACTTCACCGGGAATACGTCCTACGTAGCACTGGAGTTGTACACTCGTGTTCGTTCGGGCTATCCGAAGGGACAAGCCGGGCACCCACCGTCGATATTACAAGCTGATTATCAACGATTAGAATAACTTGTATTGTGTAATGGGATAATAAGTACCTGGCGAACAGGGCTTACAGCGGGTTGCAGCATGTTTGCGTGTATGCTAACTTCGGATGCATTTTCCAGGAAGAAACGAATGTGGAGGTATACTATCGAACTCACACACACACAAAAAAAGCATCTGGCCACTGGCATCGGCCCGCCGTGGGAAGTTCATTAGCCGCAGGTTCGCATCGAAGGACCGGTAATCCTGTCACGGGCTGAGCTGATCCGCACGCAGTGTCCTCCTCGTCGCTGCCCGTTCGCCGTTCGATGCGCGAAGGCGAATTCAACATATTTCATTAGTGCACTCTACGCAGGCAGGCACGGCAGGCTTGCGAGGGATTAGTCTAATCGGATGCCATCGAGATAATGCAATTTCATGAGTTTCCTGCAACCGGGAAAGTACGTGGAGAGCTGGCGGAATGTGCAATGAACAAATCTCGGGGAAAACTGGCCGGTGAGGATGAGTGTAAGTGAGTCGGCACTTTTCGTTTGTGAAATAAGCGCAAGTTGTAGGACGAAAAAACCATCCGACGTTGGCTTCGTAATGAACGTCCATCAGTAGCTTCGGGATGTTTAAAAGAAATGACGTCTATCGTCCCGGAAGCGTGTAAATGTGACAAATACTCTCGGTGTAACAATGTTTCGAATGTCTCATAAAATGTGGCTAAATTGAATTGACGCTCGCTATTTACATTCCTTTTTACAATCAAAGCTGCCAGAGTGGATCCGCCATTGGAGGTTGCAGTCTTTGCCGAGCAGAAAAAGAAAATAAACCGTGAAAAGCCCCTTCCAACGACCTCAATGCAGCTTCGCGCAAAATTTCGATCTCCAGCGGTGACACATTTCAGCCACAAATTATACAGGAACGGCCAAATTTGATTTCCTTCCAGCCGGAGTCCAGTTTCGGATGCAGGGATTTTCTCAAACCGGCCGCGTCAAAAGCCGGGCACGACCATCGGTGAGCAAACAGACCCGCGAGCGAGCCGCGCCAAACTGACACAAAACTCCCGCTGGAAAAATTGTCCCCAACACATTCGAACTACGGCCAGAATATGGCATTAACCCGCTGCACGAACTGCGTTTATTTTCGCTCGTCCCTCGCTTGGCGTTCGATTCCGTTCGAAATGCAGTGACCGATAAAAGGAGACAAAAAAAGGGAAAAGCGAAACAGAAAACATTCAAACCCGAACCACCCTATTTGCATCGAGCGGGAACACACTTTTACCATTGCGCATTGCTTTCCCGGTGTGATTTTATCCTAGCTTATTCATCCTAGCTTCCTTTCACTTTCGATCCAGCGCGCTAGCAGAAGGCACGATTTGAAATCCGCATCCCGCTGCCATTTTCCCTTCGCCCGACCGTTCGGTCAACAGTCCCTAAAAATGACCGAAAAAGCAAGTCAAAAACCAAACGAATTTGTCACAAATCCTCCCTCGACCGATCGACGGCTTTGGCGGAAAAATGGCGCGGTCGAGTCTGGGTGAAAAATGAAATATGAAAATCGTGTTTGATTTCCCCATGCCGATTCTTCATCAAAAATGTAAAAACCGACCGGCAAACGTTAAACTATTCAAACATACAAATTTTTATTTGCACTCGTTCCGAATTCCGTGTCGCTGTTGGCTTCAGCTTCGGTTTATGTTAGCCTCCTTTCTCCACCCTCTTTCGGGCGCTTCCGCGCCGGTGGAGTGGCTTTGGCTGCATCCTGCTTCCGCGCATTAGATTTTGTTCCGTTTGACGGTTCATTCTCGTGTTGTTTTTTTTTTTTTGTCTTTGATTCACATCCGCTAGAGATTTCCTTCCCCGGACCAATCGTTTGGCTCGAACGAAGGGACGCAGTTTTCCGTTATTTTGCCTGGACGATTTCCAGATGTGAGCCACTGCCGATGGCTACCGGGGCATTTAGTAACACCCATGGACAATGCTGCGAACCCGTGGATCCGTCCAGAGCCATTGAAATATGAAACTTGCTTAATCCCTGTATTCGTTCTGTCAATAATATTAAGCTTGTCACTTCAGCTTGTTCAACTCATACAGTGGGAATATATTGCAATGAACGTGTCTCATCCCCAAACAGACTAATTTCAATGTAAATTGTTATTTGATCCCCTAACTTTCATGGAAATTATCATTCAAATTGTTTGTAATTTGTGTTTCTTATGAAAGAGATACACAGACTGTTTGTACTTATTCTTCTAAACCTTTTTTAAACCATAAGCATGCTACAAAAGAAAAGATGATAGGATAGGATCTCTTGAGATCTCGGAAAGAAACCCTCGACATCGGTGGCATGGAAAAGCTGAATCATATCACATGAATAGTTTGTTTTACCACACACTCCCCCCCGGGTACGAACGATTCGTGTAATCCTGCAGGTGTTCCTCATCCGGTTCCGACCCCGAGCACCTCATGGAGCTCGATTCTCGTCCCATTCGTTACAATTCGATTGATTCCCTGTCACGATGTAGCCCAGGTTAGGGATAGACAAAAAAAAAATTGGCGTGTGGAGGGAAAACTTGCTACCCTGCTCGTACCCAGTACCGCACAGGATGTAACCGGTTTAACGTAAATCTTCCCAATTTCTATGCAAATCATGCAGCACCCATTTTCTGCGCTTTGCTCACCTGGTTTTTTTTCTTTCGTTCGGTTTGTGCCATCCTTTTCTGCTCCCTTCCTTTCTTGCTCCCGTTGCAATGCCCGGCGATATGCTGCACCGCAGTCGGGGGCATGCTGCCGCGTCGTATGTTCCACTTCCGAAATTATGTTACGGCAGCCACCGGGGGGGAGAGGAAAAAAAAGGCGAGATCCACGTGTAGGTAAAGTTCTCCCACATTGTGTGTTGAAAAGCGCACCGGTTCGGAGGGCACGGAGGGAGGGAGGGAGAGGGCACACTCTCGACGGCACACATTGGATGACAGAATTGATGGAGCAGCAAAAGCGTGGCGCTGAGCAAAAGCGAAAAAAAACCCAGTAAATCCGAGGATACAACAAAAATACCCGACACGGAAAATTGCACCAGAAAGCAATTCCAAGGGTGGCAGCGCAGAATGCACCACTTTCGCCGGGGCGGAAGCGCGGGAAGCTTCGAGAAGAAGTAGAGAGAGAGAGAGAGTGAGCATGAAAATTCATCCAGCAAAAACAGAAACCTCTCGTTATGTAACATTGTATAATACGTGGTGTATTCGCTTTACCAAGCAAATTCCATCGGTTTTCTGTTCCGCTCAACGCAACCAACAAGGGTTTAAAAAAATCCCTCATGCCTCATGTCTTACCAGATGTAGGTCATGATGTATTACCTTCGGCAGGATTACCTTCGACATGGTTTTTTTTTCGTGTGTGTGTGTTTGATCCAGTGAACATTTTAGGGAAATTCTTTTACCCCATGCATTTCAATTTCACCGTTTGAAGCATGATTCATATTCCACTGCGTGCATACCGGTACACACCCATTTGCAAGTTCCCGTAGAGGACGTTCGAGAACGACCGTCCTGCCCCCCCCCCCCCCCCCCCTGGCAAGGACTATTTTTCAATTCTCCTTCTGGTTCTCGCTTCCGGCTCATAAATGCAAACCGATGACAGCATTCAAGTACTTCCTTTCCGGGGGATGCGGGGTTTCTTCCCTTCGTCAAAGTGCTTTCGTGCAATTTGTGCGAGTTGCATTTTTTTGCTACTCTCTCGATCGTTTCCTTTGCCCTTAGCCGGGAAAGCTTTGCCTCGTGCCCAGAACATCAGTGCAGTGCGACACACGGAAATACAAGTAGCATCGAGCCACGACCGACAAGGTTTTTTTTTTTTTTAAAGTTATCACCTTCCCCGAGGGACTCACCTTAAGAAGTTATTATGTTTCACGCTTATGGTGCACTTTCCCGAACGTCGAACGGTCAAGGTGGTGCGAGGAAAGAGAGGGAAAGAGGGAGAGTGGGTGGATGGTTTCCGGTCACCCGAAGCAGCGTATCAATAAATATGAGCTATATACACTTCCACTCGGCAAAATAATAAGCAACCCCCTGGTGGAGTAAATATTTAAAATTAATTCCACTCGAACGTCGATAAATAAATTTGCATGCATCCGCCAGCCATATGCTGCGCGACGAGCTCGACTAGGAAGTTATGTTACGTTTCCTTCGGTATGAGTTTTTTTTTTTTTTTTTTTTGCTTTCTTCGCCACTGCACCGGGCTCGATTGAGCGGACCGAAATTGTATTATTCGAACCAGCGCCGGTCAGGTGGAAAAGGAACTAGGTAGAAGTAGGAATCCTCTGGCAAAAAAAAAACGGGTACTCTACCGGTGGTACACACACACACCTTTGCTCCTTGGCCAGCAGCGCGATGGACGACTGCATCATAATTTCACTATAAAATGTGCGGACGGTTAGCATAAGCTGGTGATGTTGCGATGAGGATTTTTTTTTTTTCCCCAGTATTTGCTCAACCCTTCTATTTTCTACCTTCTTCCACCATGGCCTTCGATGGCTCGGCAATTTAAATACAACTTGCAACCTTTCAACCGTGGGCTCGAGCGGCGGTGCGCGAAAGAGTGCCGGCGGTGGAAACTTGGAAATTTGATTTAAAAAGCTTTCTCCAGTCGCATTTCAGTGTCGAAAGCAGCTTTTTGCTCGCGTTTGCATATTTTACGAACAACTAAGAAAGGAAATGTTTCGGTCGGCCGCCGGTTGGAAGCAACATAAATCCGCAACATTTTTACTATGCAAAAACGCAGGCACAGGCATAAGCGAGAGAGAGAGAGAGAGGAGCAAATGGTTCCAAACATCCGTTCCCACACTCGAATCGACTGCATTTACACTGATCCGCGTGGAAAACGCTCTTCATTACGCCCGTTTTCTAATTGCCCGACGATTACCGCAGCCGTGTCGACTCGTCGACTAATCTTCGGAGTAAAATACGGCCAATCGTAAATACGCACCTTTTGTGCCAGCGCAATCGAAGTGCTTAGCTCGGCCCGGTTTCGGTTCTTCGGTTACGTGCGTCACATAATCTCCGTTTTCGCGCGGATTTATTTCGTTAATTTGGGTTTTCGCGAGCCGCCGACAATAAAAAGGCCAATCGCCAGCCGGCAGCTGCTGGTCCGGCCGTGTTTATCGAATCTAATCCCGCACTAAGCACACCGGAGGACTCTGTCGAGTGCGGTTCCAATCTTTTAGGGAACTCCCGGAACGCGCTGCGAAGTGCGGCCTTCGTTTGGTGGCGGTTGTAAAAACTTTACGCGAAATCGCTCCGAAAAACTAAATACATCCACTCGAGCCTGGCGATTTATTGCAGGGCCAGTGGGTGGAGGGGGGGTGCACCAGTCGGGCTGTAACGGCATCGGCGAGGGTCAAAGGCTGACGCTGGGAGCAAAAACCCCGGTCCCCCGAAACCATTGACACTGTATCCGGTGCTACGCTATATTTCACTCATTAAACGGGGGAATCTCATTTCAAATTTGCATACGAAGCGTATCGCAGCGTGGCTCGGCGGACGATGGGGGGGATGAAAGGGGGGGGGAGGAGGGAGGAGGTTGCGAGAGGGTGGGCTTGGGGACATGGCAGGCGTTTCATAAACCGAAGCTGATGGAAGCTGACTGGAAAATTGTTCATGCATTTAATTCATTCGCGGCCGCCTGTCTCTCGATCTCTCGTGCCGTTTATCCCCACCCCCCACCCACCCTTCCTCCCTTTCTCTTTCTCGTTTAGGAAAGGTCCTTTGCTAACCCCTCGCCCGTTCCTTCACACTCCCCTTGCCTGCTGCGAGCAGGGGCAAAAGGCAGATGGACACAACAGTGCGCGCGCCAGAATGCGATACAATAAATTATCCATAAATGGAATCATTGTGAAATGTATTGTAAAATTGTTTCTTCCACCATTTTGCGAGCTGCGGGTGCAAGCGGACGATGGTCCAAGTCCTGCTGTGGGCAGCATTGCTCCCATCGCTCCCCACTCGCTCCACCCCACCCGCTTTGCCCTTTTTCGGTGGAAGCTAGCGAATGGTGCCAATGTACGCTTGTCCCAACCGTCGGTTGGTGTCTTTCCACACGCAAGACGCAACTCCCAGCAGAAATCATCGCGCGCGGCGAGCGATCATGCCGTGTAACCGTCCGGTTGTGCAAATAACCGCCGAGCTTTGCGCTAAAAGATCAGACCCTGCACGAATTTGCATTCGCACTGCCCTGTGGACTTAATGAAGCGCCTTCGCACATCGCGGGCAATCATCTCACACGGCGGGCCACACCCCAAGTCACACCGGTCGCAAATTAGAATTTCCCAAATGGGTTCCATCTGGCGGTGCAGTTTGCTTGAGTGCGTTTCGAAATCCGCATTCGCAGGATCGTTTGATGCTAGAGCTGGGGCTCCTGCTCCTGCTGGGGTAGGAAGCTTAGAGTCAATAAAGTCAACCCAGCAGTCGCTTCTTTGCCGTTCGCCGACTGCTAAGACGGTACGAAAATTGGCTCAACGAAATGAAATCCTGCCAGCGATGCGGACGGCGAACGTTTGGTCACTGATTTGTGCACCGATGCGTTTCTCTTTGTGGGGTTTGAAAAGCTTACAGAATCCGTACGATTTGCGCGTGGAAGCTCTTAACATATTTATTTACTTTCATTTTACACTTTTCCCCCATCCCAGGGTCGCCCAATATGGGAAGTTGATTGTTTTGCTGCGTTTTAAATACACCAGTTTTGTGTTTTTTGTTTTTTGTTTTCCCTCACCTGCTCAAGTGCTGGCGAACCATCGTGGCTGCCGATAGCTTCCGGAATTTTCCGATGTAATTCGCAGTCACAGCTTAGCTCGAGAATAAACCATCCAAACATTGTAAGCCAATCCGATTACGAAAAACGAAAGCATTTCCTCGGCTGCACGAGCATGATTTTTCAACGTTACACAGTGTGATTACGATTTCAAAAACTAGCAAGCCAAAAGGGGGGGGGGGGGGGGGGGGATAAAGAAAATATAAATATGAAACACTACTAATCCCGAACAGTTTAAACATTGAAGGGGGGAAAATGAAATGGAAGGGCTTCGGTTCGACTCGAATAAGCCTCAACCGACGCATTATCTCCCTAAGCGTAGTGGATGGCCGGATGGTTACATTTTCCAAAGGCCAAACTGAAAACGGTTCGCCCCTGTCCGCCTTTCCGGTCCCCCCTTGCTAACCCAATGCTTACGTACTCCATCGTTCGCTCGCAGGGCGGGAAGGAGAGCCAACCAAAACAACCAGATTAAGCAGGGAGCAGATTTTCATTGGAAAGCTTTCTAGTGTGTTTTATTTTTGTGTGCTTTCGTTATTCCACCCCAAAATTCCTTTCGCCCCTTTCTTCTGTCCGCGAACGTTTGATCGTCGTCTTCACACTAGTGATGGGTAAATTCGACACAAAACCGGAATCGCTTCCGAATGACTCCACCATTTTCGGAAGCGGCTCCGTAAGGTAGGTGCAATACTCCGAGCTCGGAACCGTCCGGAGCCGCTAGTCGGCAGCCGGAACCTTCCGGAGCCGTCGGAGCCGTCCGGAACCGTCCGAACCGTCCGGAGCCGTCGGAGCCGTCCGGAACCGTCGGAGCCGTCCGGAGCCGTCGGAGCCGTCCGGAACCGTCAGAGCCGTCCGGAGCCGGCTGAACTGTCGGAATCTTTCTGAGCTCCGGACGACTCCGACGGCTCCGGACGTCTCCGACGGCTCCGGACGACTCCGACGGCTCCGGACGACTCCGACGGCTCCGGACGGCTCCGACGGTTCCGGACGGTTCCGGCTGCCGACTAGCGGCTCCGGACGGCTCCGGACGGCTCCGACGGTTCCGGCTGCCGACTAGCGGCTCCGGATGGCTCCAGACGGCTCCGGACGGAACCGTGTGTTTTACTATGCCGGAATCGGAGCCGGTTTATA
This sequence comes from Anopheles atroparvus, assembly GCA_914969975.1. NCBI lineage: Eukaryota > Metazoa > Arthropoda > Insecta > Diptera > Culicidae > Anopheles > Anopheles atroparvus. The sequence continues at coordinate 24,018,154 of CAJZCY010000003.1, forward strand.
GATGCTCGGAAGCGGTTCGGAGTGGTGGGTGCGGTTCCGGGAACCCATCACTACTTCACACCCACCCGGCTGGCCGGTCGCTCGTAGCAGTGGTGTGGCGATTTTCAATTAACGCTGGATACACTTTCTGCTGATCTGTTGCATTAATTTCTTGTTTATGCCGACGATTAAATGCAAAGTCCTGTTACTTTCCATTTGAATCCGGCTGCTGCTGCTGCTGCTGCAGGCAACCGGAGCGCTACTTGTGTGCGCACCATTTGCCCTAATCCTCGCCCTTTCTTTCGTGGCTTTCGCCAATTGGATCGGACTTCTTTCCCGGCCTTCTCGGAGCTTCTTGTTATTGCACCACTGATTGTGGTATTTAGCGATAAGGGCCGCCGGAAGCTGGCAGCGCTCGGCAAAGCGAATGACAGCGCGTCAAAAGCCCGGGGCTCACAACCGCGAGAGCAACCAGAAGCAACTTGCACCATTCTCGAACGTCTGGCGTCTGCATTTTCGTGCGATTTCTGCCAGCCAGCGCACACGGCACCAAACCGCAAGATGAGCCCCTTTGGGGGGTGTGTGTGTGTGCATGTGTTGCTGTGATCCTTTCTTCCACTTCTGTGCTCGCTTTTTCGCTGCTACTTTCTCGTTCACGTTCTCTCCCCACCACCAAATGAAGCTATCAAACCGGACGGATTAGAGCATTTTGCCAGGCGAAACGCATGCCGAGGTTCGTCCTTGTTTTAGCCGATTTCACTCAGAATGGAGCAAACCATCCAAGTTTTATCCTCACACTAATTGTTCACCGCCACGTTCGGTGGGGGTTTTTTTCCGGAAAATCCGATGGGATACTGTCTGTTTATTTTATTTATTTTATTCTTTTGGGAGAGAGCGCATGGCGCCATTAGAATCTTAGTGCAATTATACGCTCCGTTTACCGGCACGGAACCACACACCCTTCGACGATGATGCTGATTCTTGGAAAGTGTTGATTTCTCCCGAGACTCCTATGCCGCGCTGGGAGCTCGAGGTAGATTACCGGATGAAGTGTTTAAGTTAGCGAGCGTTCGAAATTGTGCACCATTTGGCCAACAACACAATGTGGCGAAAATGGTACAAAATAGCTTCTGCAGAAGGCGCCGGATGAATGCCATTGATTCGGAGGCGTTGATCGGTTTGTTGATGGAGGGAACGTAATCCACCGAGGAAAAGGATGACATTTAGCCGAGGGTCTAACCGCCGGGACGCCGTATCCTCAATCTTGTTCGCGTAATTTATTCTCCGTCCTGTAGACAAAATATTGCCAGTAGCACACTTAAAGGCATCGGCGTAAATACCAACACAGCGCGACTATAGGTCGTGTAAGCGTGTTTATAAATTGCACCACTTACCTCTAATGGAAAAGCGAATTTTCCTTTTCCTGGACCTGATTTATCATCCTAGCAGGACACTTCCAGCCAAGCCAAGGGAAGAAAGGTTCACTCCAAAGAAGAGGAAGTCGGAGCACGGGCAGGTCCCGCTGTCATCACCCGCTCTGAAATCGGTGCCCGGGCAAGAAGACGAGCCGAGGAAGCGCTATTGCCCGCTCAGGTCAGCTTCGGGCGTTTCGGAAGCCGGTAGGCAAACGGAGCCATGCCGACTGCGGCCACTTGAGGAAAGAGGGCGGGCAAACCTCCATTTAAGCTTTTCGATTTCGATAACTGCAGCAAAATTATTTATCTCCTTTCAGGCGCATAAATTTCCATTAGCCAGAAATAATCATTTATCTTCGGAAAAAAGCTTCATCCCAACGCTAACACTTGCGCGCTTGAGGCACCAACGGCAACACCTCTTCACCGGGTTACTGGAGGCCGGAAAGGAAATTGCCACCAGAAGATTGTGGCTTCTTGGAGACCTGCTGAGCTTGTTTGTAAGAGGGTTCCGTAGACAACTCTTGTGGTTGTTTTTTTCATAAAGATTGGTTTTTGGTGGAACTTGGGCTTGTTTCACCCGAAGCAAGTTTTGCTCTTTTCAATAGACTCGAGATGAAAATTATTGATACTGATATGAAGCGAATTGAACAGCTTTTCCGTTAACTCGTAAAACTAATAATCGATGGCTAGGGAATGCTTCTAATATTTGCTATCATGTACGTGTAGTTGATTCAGTTCAATTTTATCAGTCTAGCATAAAGTTCCGGCAAATAAAAAGGGGATATACGATTCAGTAACCCGGCAGTAAGTCGTTTCAAATGCAACATTTCCAGGAATGTACGCTTCCTGTTCACGAACCGTTGATTAATTTGTCATTTGTCCAAAGCTCTCCCTCTCCCCTCACCAAAACTCGCATTTGATCAACAATACTTTTCGCTCAAGCTGCATACTTCCGGTAAGGCATTTCCGAGGTTTCGCATCAGCCTCAACACAGATAGCGTTTCAAGTGCAATTTTCGTCGAGCACGGTCAAGTATCCGGTCCGGGCCAGCACGACATCGTTGCATCGAAACCCGGTGCTTCGTTTCGGCTATGCCTCTGTTCTGCTGCCTAGGAAACTAAACTTGAGGCCCGAACCTTGGCTCAACCGTAACGGCTGCGTTACATCGCAACGCATTCGAGCGACGTACCCCCTCTCTGCTCCGGCACCGACACTGGATGAGGCGGAAAGCCCACAGCACCGAAGGTTGTCAGGGACTACTGCGTCGGTCGGTCGGTCGGTTTGGAAAGTAATAATTATACATTCCGCTGGAGTGGAAAATCACTTGTCATATCTTTCAAACCAGCTTAATTGCTCTGAATATTCATTAATCCCGAGGTTCGACCGTGTGCTCGAGGGGGCGACGGCCCGGGGGTTCGAGGTCAACCAATTGGTTGCACCAAATGCAACCGGAACAGGACGCTGGACCCAACAGCAGTGTCACAAACGATCACAGAGAACCGAACCGGAATGCCGACGAAAAGTACAGGCCGACGGGGGGGCCGGCTTGTCGAGCCTTTCAGGCTTTCCGACTGCCAGAAGCGGATCGAATCGAAGGATATTTGCCCCACTCAAAACTCGTGCCCTTGCGAAATGTTGCCCACGCAACTGTCCGTGCTCTCTGGGGGGAGGGGATTGTGAATTCAATTTAGTGTAATGTTTTTAAAGCAACACAACAACCCACCGACGGGGGGAGTTTGCAGATAATCCTCCGGTAAGTGCAGTCCAGTCGATACGGTCCACACGAAAGGCTGACTGCGTTTCGCCCGAAACAGACCGGTTCACAATCTTGACAGCAGCAGAATTTACAGCGCACTCCAAGCACAGGCTCCGTAACCGTTCTCATAATCTTAAATCATCTGCTTCGTTTGACTTCGTGTGCAAGGGACGAGGGTAGGTGCTGGAGGGAAAGAAGCAGGAGGACATCGTCCTTCACCGCCACCCAGTTTGAGGCTCTGAGCAGAGGCCTGCATCGGTAAAAGTGCCATAGTGCGTGCGCGCACACCGAAGCGGTCTTCGGTGAGGCAATCTGCAGTCGATCGGAGCGGGACCGACGGCAAAGGCGACATCGAGATCATCGTCATTTGGGGAAGGATTAGTAAATGCGGCCTGGAACTTCATCCACCCTGGGATGGGCTCGCTGGTTGGGCACTTCACTTGGCGGGCTGCAGCGAAAGTCGAACGGACGCCCGGTCCACTGTTTATGCGTGATTTCATCCGATGCACCGTGACGCATGTGTTGGCATGGCATAATGAAACTAATCTTACTAGATCATTCTGGCTGTCAGGTCGCGTCGGCTTCCCGGGCTTGGACCGATGGAACGGTTGTCGGAAACGGTCATGCCTTGCTGCTCCTTGCTTAGGCCGTCAGATTGATGAGTGAACAATAAAAGGAAAACGGTTTCTGATGATTAAAGGGAAGCTTTACTTAAATTTAAAACAATGGACCAGGCATGGCAGTGACAACATCGTTGAAATTTGCAGGATAAAACATGATTCTTAGTAATTTAAACAGCGTAATAGTTTTATGCACACACAACACAACTGACAACTGACGTTTCCGACAATTCTCGAACAAACTCATGGGAAGAAAATTTCCCAAATTTTTGGATCGGAAATTCGTTTCGTCTGTCATTCGCTTAGAAACGACGATTACTTTTGCCGGCAGTGGTTCTTGTTCATGCCAATGCACACACGGACGCTTTTTGCAATCCTCGGCGTTTCTTTTCTTTGCGTTCGATGCTCTTCGTTAGGAATTCCCGGTGCCTCCCGCTTGCCCGCTCCGTTCCATCCACGGGCGGCAGGATAATTCAATAAAATTTTATTTGACATTTTCTCTCACATTCTCTCGACTTATATCGGCGTCCTCGGTCCTCCCGCCGCCCAGTGCAGTTAAACAGCGTCGATCCTGCCCCACGTCACTGCTTAGCCGGATGCTTTTCGGTGGCTGCGGAATCGATTTGCAGGCATTTGTCGTTTTTCCACGCTACTTTCGTGCATTCGTTTTTTTTTTCTTCCTTTCTTCAGGCGTATTCCTTTCCATCTCTTCCTCTTCGTGCGTTCGTTTGCATTGCTGCTGTTTGCGCCCGGGAATTGTTCGCAAATCCTTCCGGTCCGGGTCGGCCAGAGCACGGGAGTCTTTTGTTTAAACTCCCGTCGGTTCCGCCTCTCTGTCCCCTTACCCGCCGTACGGTTGATCGAGTTTGGAAAATGATTTGCAAGTGAAACGATCGAACAGCGAGCTACCGCTTTGCGCCGACCGACCCGACAAACGCCAACGCAAGTTGCAGCTGTGAAAATCCAATTTTTCATCTGCTGCCAGCATACGCTGCATTCCATTAGAAAGCGAACGCTCTTTCCCTCCCGGACCCGGGGGGGACACGCACGCGTTTTTCCCGCCTTCCGTATGCCGGTTTTCTACTCATTCGCCCCGTTTGCGCCGGAAGTGGGTCATATTGTGCGGCTAGAGTGTTGCGGTATGTTTGCTTCCAGGAGTCGAACCGGGCTGTGCGATGTTTCCTGTGTGATTTAGGGTGTTCCCTCCGGAGGACCGTTGCTGATCGGCGGAGTTGTCATTACTCGCGATAAAACTGCTTCAGAGCTTCATCCGTTGTGCATAATCGGTTGATTATATTTTCTCGTAAGGTTGCTCCAACGAGTGATATTGATATAGTTGGCAAAAGATCGTGTTTGTTCACTCATGTTTTGTCGGCAATTGTCCACTTCCTGCTTCCAACCTTCCAAGCATCCATCGTTTCGCGTTTCGTGTTTTTATGAAGCAAACCGCGTACCGGTTTTTGTTCCCAGTTTTGTTCGTACGCATGTAAGTCTGTAATTTACATCATCGTCCTTTCGCATCCCTAACTAGGATTTAACTTCCCTGGGAGTCCACCGTGCTTCCGCCGGTTGTGGCGTTTGTGTCCTCTCTTGTTTATGAACGGGATTTGCTTTCCTGCGGATGAACATATTTTGGACTCCGGTTCATATTTTCACGTCTTACAACGTACGCCATTCAGCCTGTGCGAACCGCTCACGTCGCACCGTCGCTTCCCGAACTCCTTCCGACCCCCGGAACGTTCGTTCGTTGGCTCGCCACATCCATGAAGCGCTGGCACTGTCCAGTTGATTCGACACAGCAGCAGCAGCAGCAGTTGGACGACGTGATACAAGAATTTCCACTTCTCCACCGGTCACCAGTTTGCTATGTTCGTCCCATTCGGTTCTTTTTTCTCTGTGTACTTTATCAAACAGTCTCTTTTTTTCTTTTCGTTGATTTTCCAGGATGGTCGGGGATTTGAATAGAATTTATTCGTGGATCTAAGCGGGAGCGTAAGAGCCAGGTTCCGGTGGCTGAAGGACGAATTTGTAGCACCGTGTCAGCGTCGTCAATATTTGGAATATGCAGTAGTGGTTGCAGCAGTCAAATCGCGGAAAAAATCATATAAAAATGGCAAACTCATCTCGATCAATGGTGATTGAGAAGCATTCGCTTTTGTGGTCGTGTGTTAGTTGAAACTGTCTCTGCGATTGGATTTTGAACGTAGAAGCATAAAATAATTGATAGGTTTATGTGATCTGTGAAAGGTTCTCACAATTCGATTGTAACAAACAAGGCCATCAAAAGTGTATTTTAATTGCTTTATATCTTTTACATGTAACGAATTTTCCCACATTTCAAATGGAAACATTGATTTATTTAATTTGGGATATCATTTTGCTTTTTGCACGGAATTCTATCAGCTCATTCTATACGGCTCCGAATTGGCTTCGCAATTCTTCCAGACAAGAACGCACTCGAACGAGCCGGAGTACTATCGCAATTTTCCGCACCACTAGCTTTCCCCCGACGCTCAATTGACATCGCAAATGCATCGCCCGATGCACCGCCCGTTACGACCCCTCCGGAGACGGTCGTGTGCAGAGAACCGACCGTCTTTTAAGGGCTACTCAAATTTAAATCTTACGCTCGAGTTGATCGGGGTATCGTAAAATCTGCACCCAACGCAGTGCAACGGACATTTTCCGATGCATGGTGTCTCGGTTAGCGCCGGGTTGGTCCGTTCTGGTGTAACTTTATGGCTGGCGAGAAAGAGGTTGAAGCTGGATGGAGCGCTGGCAGTCCTTCCATTGGTCACTAATTTTATTGCCATCCAGTCGCGGTAGAAGTCCCATAATAACGTTTAAGGGTGTTTAAAAATGGTAGCTAAACAGAATTCTACCTTTTCTGGTGCTTGCTGAAAATGTGCAACGAATTTTTGTTATACAGAACTGAGTAATTTTCCTTCTCATGAAGTGCCTTCTTGCAAAGGCGAGCAACTTCTCACTTTCCAAAATCATCTCAATCGTTCTAGCGGAACAAACGAAGACACCGTCTCCTATTTGCATCTGCCCTTTCAATTGCTCTGCAAAACTAACTGCATTATTATGCTGGTGAAAATGGAACGAGCTCCATCACGCAGAGATGCATCTGGCCATCTTCCCCCGTGCGAAGCTGCTGCACCGTTTGCATCACTTCACTTCACTTTACGTTCCAGTTTTCTGCTACATTGATTCAATTACGGGCGGCGAGTGTAAGAAGAAAAGCTTTCCGACACTTGGTCGTGGGAAAACGCCACTCGGAACGCAACACGCTGCGTTGGACCGCCATATAGTTTGCTGCTGCAAAAGGAGACGACCAGAACAAATGGTGTTGGTGGCGCGAAGGGGAAATTTGTTTTCGCAAAAATCAATTTCTCGCCGATGGGTTTTAATTAGCATTGCGGTCGCTTCTTGACCGACCGCCAGGCAGCCCCAGCCGTCATAACGACGTCACGTGCGGTAAATGATCATGGTCTCGACAATGGGCAACCGAGGCAAGCTTGCAAGGGAGTTTATTTCAATTGACTGTTACATTAACAGGTCATGGCCTGCGATTTCCAAGTGTCGGAGGGCGGGGGGATGTTAAGTTAACAATATTAATCTCAACGATGCAGACGGTTCATTTCTGCTGGGTGATTATTTTTTGAATTTAGAGCAAGTTTTGTTGGTCTACAGTTTCTCCAATACTTCGCGCTCAGAACTTTTACTGTAAGGAATCTTTTTCCAAAGTTTCTTTTCAATTTATTAAAATTAAGAATTGGTGTTCTTTCACCGTGTAAATATCTTCGAAAAAGGATATCTCGTACAAAGCGTCACCGGAATGGAGGATAAATTGAGAAACATCTACCCATTCATAATAGCAGTGCGTTAATTAAAACTTCCACTGCTGTTGAAAAAGACAGCGGAGAAGATTTATTTATTCTCCTAAAGACTGCGGCAAAGCTTCTGGCTTGGAAGGAAGTGTGAAATTGAGCAAGCTCATGACAAATGTACCGTGAAAATTGATATCGCAAGACAATTTATTGGCCACGGGAGCTGCTTCGCCCGAGTCGTACATTGAGAACTACAAAACGCAGAACGCAAATCGAAAACGTTGCGGTGATGCAAACTGCCATTTCCGGGCGGTGTATCCGAGCGGCACCGGTATTAATTATCCTGTTTTTCGTTGGATTAGCAACGACGCTTCATATTCGGTGAGTTCGACGAGGAAAATTGGTAAGCAACCAATTGGCGCCTTGTTTCGAATTATACTTCCAATTCCACCTCCTTGCAGCGTACGCTAGATAAATCGGGACGTCGTTTTGGCGATCGCACCAGGGCCGGATGCAATTTATTTAAATCCACCCAAATCGTCTTGAGGCGCGGGGACAACATTTCAATTCCCAGCGTGCGGTGCCTGTTTGGCGCAACATTTGCGTTCCGTTCACGTTCGTCCAATGCACATCCGTCAGCGGGAATTCTTCGAGGGCGCTGCTCGGCGCGAACAACGCCCGGCACTGTCGGCAGGGGGAAAGATCGGAATCAGTAATTGATGGCCGTGAAATATTTTTTCCCAAACAACGGACGCCCGGCGCGGGTTGGAAGCGATTTCGACGACGCTCCAGCAAGCGATTCCTGTGGATTCCTGTGGATCCAATTCCCGCACGCAGGCGACGAAGTCGAACACGGATTTGCGTCCCGGTTTATTTACCTATTCTTTTTTTTTTTGCTTTCTCCTATGGCTGTAAGCTGGCGAGTTGATCCGTCTTTTATGTTCCCGTTCAGCAGGTTGTTCTTCAGGTTCTTCTGGAAACGAAGTAGGGGGATAACAGTACCAAAACAGAGTGTTTCCGGTTAGTGTTCTGCCCAAGTTTATGTTTCAACTTTTGCGACGAGGGAGGGCCAGAAGGTGACGGTGGGAAAACGCGGGAATGAGTTTATCCTTTCCATTGCGAATTCCACTTCACCAGCACAATCCGAGATAAATCACATTTCCACCGAGCGCTCGCTGACATTAATATAAATTTCAACGATTTTGCATTCCACCGGCATGGCAATGGGGAGCAACGGCAATCACACTGCAAACCTTGAGCAGCCCGCTCTGGAGAACCAAATCCGAATCAGGAAAAGCTGGAAATGGGATTGTGAAACAATTTCTAACCCAGTGCCAGTCACCGGCATTCGGAAGCGCAAGCAGAACTCCGGCGGTTGACGGAACGGAACAGAAACAGCTCTATTATGGAAGTAACGCGGCTGCAGCTGCCCTTGCGGATGCTCGGTTACGTGAAAAATGGCGCCCGAGGAAGCCGGCAGGGCATCCTTTAAACAACTGCTAAGACAATCAAATGGTATAGATTTCGGCACATTAATAAAACTTCCAATATAGGAGACCTCACCTCTGAGGCAACGCGACAGGGCCGTCAGTTTTAGCGAATGGATTACTTTCGAGACAAAAGGGAGCGTATCTGTTTACTTTAGGATGTGCACCAAGAACAAAGCGTGACGCCTCGGGGGTAAGCACTATGGGTAAGCGTGCGCCATTTGCAATTTTGCGTGGGATAAAAAGAAAAAAATTATCAACATGTGGTTTTTGTCAACGGTTTTTCGTTGGTTGTTTTTTAATGTTGATCAGCAACGTATCTTAGGTTATTTTTTAAGATAGTCTCTTGAAGGTAACTTATTCAGAACTGAAGAGATAACTTTCCAATACCTTACCAAATTTCAACCTAAATCATATCAAGTAAGTAATTGGCCATTTAAGTGCATTTTAATTAACACCGCCATTGTTTAGCTGCAGGCAATTTGACGCAAATTTTCGGGACTTTTCCACGGTCGACAAGATACCGGGAAGTGCTTTACCGAATTTTTCACCACATACCACGCTCTGCGGTTGCGACGGGTGGCTGCATCGCAACTTCTCTCCGCGAGACCCAGCCTCCCTCCGCACTTTCCTCCACTGCAAACGTCGACAAAAGAAAAGAGTTCAATTTTGGTAAATAACAAATAGAACGATATTTGTTTCGGTCCTTTCGCTTCTGAGACAATGAATGAGAATTTCCCATTTTCTCAGCTTCCATCCCCCAGTTGCTGGATGTGCTGGGGCAAGTTTTTGCCACAATCTCCGGAGGCCACCAACACCCCCCCCCCCCCCATACCTCCCCGTGCCGTACCTTCCGTTGCCAAATGTCAACTCCAGAATGAATGCCACCGAAAATGAGTCGTTTTGGATTCGAAATTGATTTGAATTGTCTACGATCCTTTTTCGCCACTGTCTGGCACTGTCGTGTGTGTGTGTGTGTGTGTGTGTATCAAGATGAGTGTAGGTGAACGAGGAATCGTATGGATGGTTTCGTGCCAGTAAGTGACTGCGTATCATTTTGGGTCCTTTGGCGGTCGGCATCGCACCGTCGACGGCAACCAGAGGCCGAGGCCAGAGTGAGTGGCAGCCACTCCACTGCAAGGAAGTAGAGGGAGACAGAGGGAAAGCGAATGCGAATGGCCACCGCAGTCTGGGGGATGGGAAAGGGGATTTTATTGGAATTTCGAAACGATTCCTGTGGCTTCTCGGGAGCGCCGAGAATATGGGAAACGGCACAGCTGGCGAATTGCTGCCGGGGCGCTGTAAATATCGTCGGTCCGGGGCATTGTCGGTAGTTTTCTCGAAAATTATGTGTTAATTTTCGTCCCCGACTGCGATGATAGAGTGAAGGCGGAATGAGTCCCGTTGGGAAAAAAGCTCCGAAAGCCAGCGCCGTGCGAAGAAACAATGGATGCATACGGTAAGAGGGCGTTCGGAGGGGTGGAGAGGGGCAGTGGGAAACCAATCGGGCACAAATATACGCCCGTCGCCAGCGGGCCTCGGGTGAAGGGGTGCAGCCGGTTGGGCAAGGGTTGAATTTATGAAACGAAAATTGGACCACAACTAATAGCGAAAAGTAAATCGATCTTGGCCGGGTTGAGTATACATTCCAGCGGGTGAAGTGAAAGAAAAACGGTGAGTACGAGGGAAAAAAAATTGAACTGTTGAAGAATATTACCGCAACGTTTCCTGAAAACGAATGCTTACGATTGTTGGCTATTCGCTAGCGAGAATGTTAGCCATCAGGTTCAGACTCCACAATATATTGTGGGAAAGGAAAAGTGAAAATAATGAAAGGTGTTTTTCATACAACTTCTAGGGATATTCAATACGATTATCTAAATCTCATCTTGTGAAATCTTGCAACAAAGTTTGAAAAGAAATTTGCACAAGTGACGAAAAACCCTTTTAGAGTGAAAACAACGCGACATAAAAAGAGCCATCTCGATATAAAAGGACGCATCCCTCGGCGATGAATGTGATGACATCAAACGGCCGGGTTTTGCCGTGGAGCACATTTACATTTCGACTTCAGTTAAACAAAAACGTCATCATTACGGCGGCAAATGGGTTGGCAGAAAGGGAAGAAAACCCTCAACTATCCTGAAGCATCCTTTCAAACCACCTGAGCGCACACCGCACGAAACGATTTGGGTTTTCTGAACGAAGCGAAAATCCTTCGCGCGGACGGGGAAAACAACACACGAATGCGCCAGAAAGGGAAGCGCTGCGGGTACCGGGGGGAGGAAAGCAAACATGCACTTTTGCGCGGCTTTCCCGTTCGCCGAGGACGCCGAGCAGACATTCCATTTCCCTCGATGCGGCTCGAGGGAAGGCCGCTTCGTCCGTGCTTCCCCGGGAGTGCGAGGAGCGATGGTTTTTTGTTGGTCCAAATTTGAGCTAACAAAACCGAATCCTTTCAGGGGGAGTTGGTGTTTTTTTTTTTCGTCCCTTTTTTTCTGTCAACCGGGCACGAGCATCTTAACGACACGCCCGGGCCCATAAACTCCTCCACACTGCACTGAGGAATCTGTTCTCGGTCTCTATGAAGGGCACAAATATCGAAGGATGGAGCGTGGTGCAAGCAACGTACGAACACGGGATCCAGGCCCTTCCTGCCAACGACGACACGACATCGTCAGGCAGCAGGAACAGCGAACCCCAGCCCCCCCACCCCCCCCCCTTGCCTGTGGCATTCAAAAGATGGATTATGTCCTGTAATGAAATGCAGCTACCATTTCGCCCGGCTGCTCCACCAGCTGCGTTCGGGCGCTTTCACGGCCTGTGGGCCGTGTCCTCGTCGGCTGGGCGTCATTTGCGGCCACAATACACACAACACGGCTTAAGTTTGCCTTCTTGCATGATAAAAATCTTAATAATTTAAGCATGTTCATCCCCCGTCAAAGGAAAAAGCGATACACACAAAGAATCGGTGTCGAGTGAGCGTGGATGAAGAAAGTGTGTGTGTTTTGCTCGCAAGGCCGACGCTCGGTAAGGGAAACGGGTCGGAAAGGGAACCGAAGGAAAAAGGATGAATGTTTCCCGCAGGCTGTTGTTCCATAGACGGGACTTCACGGCCCCGATGAGATGGGTTTTCCAGCAGCATTAATAATAGCTCGTTGAAAGGTGAATTTGAGCCACCATCGCATGGGATCCTGTTAACCAGGGAAAAGCGTGCAATGTGGGGGGGACAGCTGCTCATTATGCACGGGTTTACCTGCTCCATTTGATCCTGCTGACAGCCTTCAACCCCTGCAATGGAGTGCAAATGATCCGCAGCAAGGCATTCAAAGTAGTTTAAGCTTGCAATAATCATTCCAAATATTATTTGGATTGATCCATTTGCGCAAGGCATAAAACAAGGTGCTGCAAAGGACATCTCCTTTGACCTGGATTTTTTTAGCAAGCACCCAAACACTCCAACTGTTTTAATCAGCATCTTCTGCTGCTGCTCATCTGCTTTCCTCCGCGAACGGCTGTTACGAACGACGTTTTTGTTTTTTGCTCGCACATAAATGAGACAGCGTTACATGGCTAATATCGCTAACACTCGCATCAATCACGGACTTGTCCTTTGCTGGCATTTCCCCCAAATTTCCCTCTCTTGCCTTTTTTTTCTTGCAAAACATCCCAACCCGATTTTCTTCCCGAACGAGAATGGTTAAAAAATATGGCCAAGAAAATTGGTGCTTACTTTTTAGCCCTTTTCCTTCTCCCCGAGGGACGTTCGTGGTATAGCTCACGGAAGGGGCGGACATTCCAGCTGAGCGTCGCTTCGCCGCTGGTACATCTACATTACGCGAAATGTTTAATTTCTGAGCCATTGTTTCCGACGCTGCGCTTCATTACCATTGCTCTATGATCGTCATTAAATATTTCTCGCCCTCGAAACGGCTTCCGGGACACTAGATAGCCGTTCGGCGTTGCAATGCCAGGGGGCGAGGAAAGAAAAAAAAAGGACAGACGGAAAACTGCATCAATCCTTCGCTGGTTAAAAAGGTCGCGCCGAGCCGCGGATGGGAGGAAAAAGGGGGGAAAAAAGGAGTGAATGGGACGGATGGAAAGACAGAAGACAAAAAAAAAGGAAAACCGACACGGAAATCACTCCCGGACAGTGAGCAGCTTTCGGGCTTCAGCTGGGACACGCCAGGGTTGCACAGGGCTTCTCATTATCATAAATATTTCTTCTTGGTTTTTACCGAAGTTTTTCCACCGGCCATCCAACAGTCGGTTGCCAGCTTTCTTCTCTCTTTTTTTTTGTCTTCCTTCTTCTCCATGGATCGGGAGGAGCAGTTTCAAAAAGCGTCCCCGATAGAGCCAGCATTCCATTACACCGGACGGAAAAATCATTTCCATCCAACCCCCCTTCCCTCGGTCGCCCTTCACAGGGTGGGTTTTCTTTTTTGCGTCAACCACGCCCGCCCCGCTGTGGAAACGATTCTCGCATGCACTGCGACGATCATTGGCCGCATTCGAGTGGGGATCGCACGAAGGGGCACGACGAGGAGCGGGTGGAAAACTTTTCCTATTCTTTCGCATTTATTTTCCCGCCTGTTTTCCGGGTTCTTAACGATTCATTTTCTCGTGATAAAACAAAATTCGTTTTGATCTCGAACTTTTGGGCGTACGAAAAGAAAAGGGGTCGAGGCGCGTTTTTAGGAACGATGAAATTTTCCACCGGAAAATCACCGCCATCATCATCAGCACTTCCATTACCGCCTGCACCGCTGCACTGGTGGACTAGGAAGAGTACGTCTGGATGAGGGATAGAGAGAGAGGGGGAGAGAGAGACAGAACAGGAAAGCGATAGCCAAGAGAGGGATGGAAATCGCTTTACTGCAAAAACACTTCAGTTGCTCGGAATTGGGTCCACTTTCCCGACGATTACTTTTCCACTGCTTCCGCTTCCGATGCATTCGTTCAAATATTCTGCCCTTTTTGCCCCTCCATGTCCAACACCATTCCCCTCCCCCCTAACCTACATCCCAACCTCGGTTCCATAAGTAATGGAAATGGGTCCGAACCCAGTTGACGAAAACGTTGTTATCAAACGGATTAAGTTGACGCTATTTTGGCTCGCAACCAAACCCCGTCTCCTGCGTCTTCTGGCCTGGGACGATCCGGGGCAGCTTGGTTGCAAGTGCAAGGGTGCACTCGTGCGAAGGGAACCGATGGCGCAACCACTTTCACAAATCGTTGCCTCGTGGGCCTAGGCGGGGTAAACCGGTTTCGGCGTATCCTAAATCTTTCCCGAATGTCCCGCGCGGCTCAATTGTTTGAAGTTGGAATTTAATTAAATTTTTATTTGTGTTTTTCTTCGATGGGCCCTCACAACCCCACCCCCTCTTTGCCTTTTCCCCTGCAACACTGTTTCTCTTGCAATGCACGCCATCTTCTTCAATATATCTCGTAAGGATGGATCTAACTAAAAGATATCATCAGGAGCACTTCAGGAAGCTTCTTGCACTTGATTGCATTGCCATCGATAGCTGGCAACGTGGAAGGGCACCAGAGGAAGGCAGCAACCGGAGGGTTGAATCAGACGATGCCTTTCGAATTGTGTCCCGGAATTGAACGATGTTAAAGAACGGAACCGGGGAATTTATTCGGAGCGCTTGCTGACCGAATTTAGTGACGCTAAGATAGCTCGAAATGGGAAAGTGAGATTTAATCAGTCACCTGGAAGGAAAGATTCAAAGGGCTATGTAATGCAGTTTTGCAATGAAATGAAGACTGCTGAGTGCGCGGAAGTCGCAGTGAACAATCCGGGTTTCTTCGATAACAAAAAATGGTTGAAGATTTAAATCACGTTTTAAAGTGTCTCCGTCTATTTCATTTCGTGACAAGTTAATTGATTCCATGAGGAGCGGAAGTTTCACAACACAGACATTTAATCCTATTTGTTAAATATTCCAAGTTGAACACCCGAACTCATCCACGTTCACCATTTGCTTCGATTGCTGTTCCACTGATCAATTAGACCACAAATAAGCATCTTTTGGTACGAAACATCATCATTCTTGGCACCATTTTCAATCATTAGGAAAATCACTGAAAATTGCCATTTTGCCATCGTGAATTTAGAAAATCTTGTTTGATTTCTGTTTTCTATTTCGTAGAAGAGTGTATGGCAGATTGCCTACCGTTAGGGGCAAGCCTGTCCGTGGTGAATATACATTCGCCGACCGTGGTGAGTATGCTGTTCACGCAGTACGAATCACGTGGAACGAGAAAGGATGTGAAGAGCGGACGGACGAGACGCGCAATGCTGCGGTTGAATATTTCTCCCGGGAAGGTTTAAAAACAGAAGAAGAGATTGCTTGAGAAGGGACAGCATCTATATCTGTGGGGATAGTAGTTTGTCATTTGCATTTATCCTGCGCAAATATTTTCGAGACGAGGACAGCCGGTCACTTGAGCGCCGAAGGGAGAGGGAGCAATAATTTTCGCTTTGGGTCGGACCAGCATCCACTTTAACCTCACTCATTACGATTCGTTTCTATGATCTGGCACGTTTTGTGGATAATTTCGGGCGCAAGGGGGCGCAACATTCTTTGGGGTTCCGTTCCGGGTTTGCACTTTAAGGGTAAAGGCCGGCGTGACACAGTGTTTCCGGTGGCTAGCTATCAATTTTCCCCCTATTTCCCTATATTCCAATCATTCCAGGAGTAGTTTAAAGTTGACGAAATAGTGTCTTTAGAAAAACTAAACCGAAAAGCCGATGTTGGCAGCAATAAACTAAACACATCGCTTTGACCATAATTTCATTAGTTCACGTTTCGTGTCCTATTGAAGTCTAAATGAAAGTCAACTCCCAACTGGCTGCACTCTATCACTGGTAGTGCTACCAAATGGCGTACAAGTGTTGCTTATTCCAAGCTGTTCAAAGGTTTTAGCTTCGTTGTACTTAAAAACTTTATGCTCGAAATCCCACGTTATAATATCTACCCACCATAAAGCATGCATAATACGAAAGAACATCTTGTTATTCCGAATACAGAAATCCCGACGACGTTTCTGATTCGTTCAGTGGGTTTTGCCTGTGAGGTTTTTAATTTTATTCCACTTCCAGTTGCAAGGGTGTTTTCATCCTGCAATCCTGCTGCCTTCCCGATCCCTGCTCTGAACTGATTCCGGATGAATCCTGAGCTTTGACGGTAGTTAGTTTCGGTGAAATCACAACCACTAGCGGTAACAATACTTAGTAATTTCGATCGAAACGAGAGATACATGAAATTATCTCGCTCGTTCGTGGTTAGCCATTCGCATTTTCATTTTGATGCGAGGTGGGTTTTTCCGGGAGGAAAGTGGCAGCTCGGGAAAGCATGTTGGAATTTGTTTGCATTTTGAGATTTGTGTTTTACGGGGTCCTTGTTTTTATCGCTACATGGCGCTGGCGTCGTTTCGTTTCGTCGACGTAGGCACTTCACCATGCAGGAAGAGCAATGTTGTGCCAGTGGTGTTTTCTCATTTCGAAATGTTGTATCCAATTTCGGGTTTTGCCGACAACGAGCACCGAAAACGAAGCAACGACATAAAGCCAAGCCAAAAATGGATGAAGGACTCCTAGCACCAAATTGCTACCTTTTTGTTCCCCAAAACTGAGGACATGCTAGTCGGGGGACTGATGTAAATTGAGCATGAAAGCAATTGCAGACCCGTTACCCGGCCTCGTAGCCGTGCATGTCACACGAGACTCCCACCCAGCAACGCTCGTAGCAACGTGAATCGTCTTCACATCTGCTCGGGAGCTGCTGAAAACGGATGCATTTGCATCGGATGATGCAGTTGTCCGGCACGGGACAGCGATGTAGGTCCCGGAGAAGGTTAACCAGATCACAGCAGATACTACAGGATGGCCTTGTTGTCGTCTTCCGTTCTCTCGACCCTTACCGCCGGTGCCTTTTCTTATGACTTCTTTGCGTAATGAGTATATATAATTTGTACGCTTTAAAATGGAATGGCACAGGCGAGCGCAGTCCGCTGCTCCGGAACGAACGATACCGTCCGGTGAGATGGCACCGTTGGGACCGACCGGGACAATGGATTCATCCCGCAAACCAATCACGGGGGGGGGTTTGGCTGAACCTGCCTGCTCCACACTGTTGGGAGCGTTTTGCGAATAAATCTCCGCTCCAGGAAGGAGGCACATCATTTCCAATCCAGCGCATCAGCGTCGCACGGAGGAGAGCCCCCGAGGTGGTACAGCGGGTCTGCGGCAGGTCATTCGAGCAGAAATGATACGATGAAAAATGTTTGTTTCGTTTCTTGGTTCCGGCAGGACGTGTCCCCGACGCTACCCAGCCCCGTCCAAGTCCTGGCCCAGCTCCACATGATTGACCAAACGAGATAGTGGTTGCATTCTTTTTTGTAATTTCCGTTTTATAATTAGTTTTGTGTGCTTTCAATTTTCACGATTCGGAAAACTCGCTCCACCCAGCGCTTCGCGACGCGTAACTAGCCCCGGGAACCGGCAACGAACCGGGCTGAACGGTAAAGGAGAAAGTTTTGAATTTTCGTTTAAAGATAAGCCACCCGCCAGCACACGACGGACACCCCTTGGGCGATTTGGGACCGTTTGAGGACCCATTTTTGGTCTGAGTCTCTTTGGTGGATTTGTTTTTCTTTCTAGTTTTTTGTTGTTGTTTTAGCTTTTCGTTAACCATCTCGGAGATGTTACAGCTTCAATGGGGTATGCGCGGTGGCGTAATTGTGACGTAGGCGAAGAAATGATGGATGCACCTGCTGACGCATTCGAATCGAAGGGTTGCCTCATATTTATTAATGAGAGCGTTGCAGCACGTCACTGAAGAAAACCGACCGTAAATACTGTGCTTTTTTTGGTAATGCCTGATTGTTCATGTGGTTTTGATAGGCTGGTGGCTTATGGCAAGTAATAACAATACTAGTGAATGATGCAACCTGGGGTTTGTTGATGTGGTTATGTCTATTACATATTGTGCATTGGCTGTGAACCGTTGCAGCGTCAAAAGGGCTAGGCTGTTCCATTTTATGCTCACTTTCCTCGGAAACGCAACTGGAACGTTACAAATGGACTTTAAAGCTTTTAGTTTAATGGAATAACAGGCCCATGCTTGCCCAAACCAAAGTAACGCACTTAAGAGGCGTTCAACGCATGATCTCATAGTCTTCTATTGACGCCATGTCCATGTATGTGACTGTTCTTACTAGCATGTCGTTAATGAGATTCAGGGGGGGGGGGGGGGGGGGGGTGGAGAGGATGGCACATAGAAGCTAAAATAGACTCGCCATGAGATCACGCCATCCCGATTCCATTTCGCACGTTTACGCTGCATTACAGTGAAACATTCCAGACACGCTCCGAAACGGAAAGATGAATTGTAATGGATGGTCAACGATTTCGATCCACTCAGATTAAGAGACTTTCATAGAATTCTAGCTGACCAACGACACAAGTGCTATCAGCAATGATATCGTTCAATTTACTGTATTGCTTTTAGCTCCACCCAGGTTGGCCTCAATTGGACCGGAACGCTCCAAGGCACTGGCAACGTCACATTGCGCGCCTTTCCAAGATGCCTTTGCGTGGACAGGCTCGAACATTATCCGTTTCGCCGTTCGCAACCGAAAAGCGTCATCATTTGTCGAGCATTATCATATAATAAGAAAATAGGAAGGTTACCCTCCATCCTCCGAGCTGCTCCCAGTGCATCGCATGCGGTCGTTCGGCGTTCTCAGGACCAGGGCAGGATACTGCTACCGATACATCCCGTCAAACGGAACGGATCCTTCCTGATTCCGGCACAGGAAATCGTTAGCGCTGCCGTCCGGCTCATCCCTCGCCGGCGGAGGTTATGCCAAACACAAGCAATCCTGTTAACAGGCTCGTTGCGATTGCAATCGAATGCGCGTGCAGTGCATGTCCCAGTTTCCGGCCGTGGTGCACTCGAGACTCTGCCTTATCCGTTAACAGGCATTTACTCTCTCTCTCTCACTCTCCCCGTGCATTCCATCCTTGCATCCTACACTCAGGCGCGTCTCCTATACCTACACGCTCGCGCTCGGTGCACCCGAGTCACGTAATTGATCCACGTATTTGTTATTGCAACAATAAATGTTTTGTGAAAATATTATCCACCCCTCAGAGGCGGCGGGTGGCAGGAAACGAACTCGGTTTGTCATTCGCAGGACACGAGCAGGCTTGAATGTGTATGTATGTGTATGTGTGTGTGTGCCAAGAAGTGAAACGAGAAAGCTAGTCAGGTGCAGGAAGCGATTGCAGGATATGACTGCTTGAGGCATCGTTGACGGAAGCTGTCTTCACCCGTTCGGATTCCAATCTTCCCAAGCGAACTGCTAGTGTGGAATCTTCGATTGTAGGACGTTTTTGCTACGATCGGTGATGACGTCTGGATTGGGTGGGGCTGGCGGATCCGAATCTCTTTCGAGCAGCGGAAAGGTTGACGGCTGAGATGCAGACATGAATTATTTTAATGATAATTTCCATTCGTCGCTCTTGTCGTCGTCTCAACCCCACTCACAATAGAACTGCCTCCAAGAATAGCTACATCTGAACAACTTCTTGCTTCTTTCCAACCAACACCGGTGCACCGATGAGCCGAAGGTTGTTGGGGTTGCTTGATCTCCAAGCCAATCGAAAGGCAGCCTCCGTGGCCTCGTTAGCCACAACGAGAAGCAAAGACGCAGACGCAGCCTGAACGTCCCGGAGGAGGCGGAAGTGCTGAAATATGTAACGATGGGTTCATTATCTTCACCACAAGTGGCAGAGCCGTGCGATTAGTGCAGGTGAGCTGCAGATGATAGATTTCCCATTGTGCATCCAGGAGCTTCCTGGACGGTGAGGTATCATCGCAGGGGATTATTAGTTTATAATCCTCCCGGAGACAGATGCCACTAGGAGATCGAGCCCATTACGCCATTCATTGACATGCTGCTGGTACTTCACGCAGGCACATACGTTTGATTGGAAATTTTCTTAGATTACGTTCGGATTGCAATAAAACATCACAAGACATTTGCCATCGTAGATGAAAAAAAGCCCCATGGAAATCGTTCGATTCGAAGTTATTTCTAAGATTCCTTAAGCATTTTTCTGTGTTTGCTTTCATTGTCAATTTCACGTAGATTAACCGCAAACCTTTGGCGTTGGGAAAAGCAAACCATAGCCGAGTTTGGGAAAACCGAGGGCGGCAAACCGGATGCCGACTAATGCATTTTATTGAGCGCATTATCGATGCAGCGACCGAAAGCGACTAACGGCCCACTTAATGACGCCCGCAGGCCACGCTTCGTTCCGCATAATTGCGAAAGCTGCCGGAAAAAGGGCACGTTGCCAAACAAATTGGCAATGCAAACAAGTTTGCTTGCAAATTTGTGCCAAAATGATTTCATTTTTGCGCTAAACTAAAAATAGGAGTGCCGTTTTTTTTTGTGCCCTCTTTCAAGAAGGTGTGTTGGATTTTTTTACTTAGGTGCATCCTTTTCGGAACGTTCTATTCATTGCCTGGCGCTTCAAACTTCTTCGTCTTTGTGTTCAAGAAGGAAAGGAAATAAAAATCGGTGAAAGCAGACCATTGGTTGCAGAGCAAATAATGTACTCCATTCGCGCAAACAGGACACCAAACAGGATTCCGCTTCGTTTGTCATTAAGAATCCTTTGGGACGGATGGACGGAAGGCACAGTCTCTGATGGGAAGCGGCACTGGACCGACAGCTCGGCTCGTTTGGGTTTGGGATGAACAAATGTTAGGCAACGTTACGGGATGCGTTCGGATGTCGGAGCAGCTGCATCCTGCCGGTTAGTTGGCATTTGTTACTTATTCCATTGCAATTATTAATTGATTCTGAGCTCCTGGAAGCCACTCCCGGTGACCGGCATGGCCTCACATTTGTAATCAACTCACGGGACGGGATGAGTGGCCCGGCTGTTGCATGTAATTCCCTGTTGGCCCAGGCCCGTACCGTACCGAAGAGATGATAATTTCGTTAAAATATTAGACCCGTTCCGGGTAAGGGAAAATGTCTTCCCCCCCTCCCCACACGGGAGGCGAGCTTCCTGCGGAAGAAAACATTCCATTCATCAGTTTCTTCACCCGAATGCGTTGCGCAGGAGGATGCCGGCGCTCTGCAGCGTGTGCGTGGTGGGTGGAAGATAACAGCATGTAAACATAATCATTTGCATGTCATGGATCAAACCAACCAAGGGAAAATCCTGCCCGTCCGACCGGGCCGTTGCCCTGCCCTTCCCGCCCTTTCCCGGACGGAGAACGCCCGAGAACGTTCGGAAACAATGGCATCGAGGGCAAACAACACTATCTCGTCCTCATCTGCGCCCCTCACCGTACCTTCTGTGGGCTGCGCTGGTTTATCCTTTGCCCGCTCGGTCGCTGCGTCGTGCGAAAGGTCGAAAGTGCAGGCCATATATCACACTTTCCGAATGCAATATGTGATTAGGCACTCCATACGGTCGGAAGGGAGAGGGGTTGTGTGCCGGAGGTAACAACACTTTCCCACAACCAATAGACTACCACAGGCGAACTGTGTGTGTGTGCAGAGCGACTGTTTCCACATAAAGTCACAGGACAAGCAAACGGCAAACGTTCGGCGTAACGTGTTGGGCTTTTCTGACCTTACCGCGTACGTTTCGGGTCGCCAAGTTGGAAGTGACCTCCCAGGCATCTCGAGCAACAAAGGTCACCAAATGGCAATGCCGCATTATGGAAGAAGAAGAAAGGGTGGAATTGAAGAAATTCGGATACGCTGCAAATGTCGAGCGGAGGAAAAAAAAGGAGAAGTTTGATTTAGGCCAATTTATATATTTTTCATGAATATTGTTACAAAACTGAATGTTTGCTTGAGACAATTGTTACATATACTTTCATTATGGAGCGATGCATGAAGCCATTTTTTCATTATGCAGCGATGCATGACGCCATGCTCGAATTGGAACGCGCGAGAAAGACGAAAGTAAACACTCTGCTTGTATCTCACACATTTCTGTATAATTTTTATTTTCACATCCGCTCTCAACCATAGCCATACTAGCCATATCTATGCTAGTTCGTAACACGCTCTTATGACAAAAGTACTACTAGATCTAAGGTACACGTACATACAATAACTGACTCGAAACACACACACAAACACACTTCCGTAACCCGTCCCAAGCAAACGCTACATACGACAGCGACGGTTCGCCAGTTTTTAAATGATTTACGATCTGCAATTTCCGCAAGTCACACAACTGTGAACCTAACTGTGCAAACGATGCTACGGCACAAGCCGACATCATTCTCACCGTTGTCCGTTGGCTGTACGAAGTCCTCACGGAATCCTGATGGGGGAAAACTGGACCCTTCGTTGGACCGCCGAGGTCCGCAATTGGCAAAAGTGGAACGTTTAGCAGTCTGGTGTCTGTGCCCGAGTCCTCCGGTAAACTATCGCTTACACCTAACTCCACCCTGGTCGATGAAGCGCGTGCACATTCCCTGAACATCAAAACAACCGGGATTGTGTCGTGCCGAGGGTGGCCTTAACCTCAAAGCTCTAGCAGCTATGCGCGCGTATTTACAAGCCTGCGATAAAAACGCAGGTTAGATTGTCAACTCCCGGTGCACGGTTGGCCCCGCGCGTTCGGAAGCGACATTAAAGCTAGCCTAAGTCTAACGGGTTTTGCGAAGAAAGAAAGGTATCGAACGGCGTGGTGCGGTGTCGTAAATGAGTAGTGCCCTCCCTACCGGGAGACGTTGCGGCGAACCTTTGCCGCGTGCCGTTGATGAGGGAACTGCGAAATCGTTCGCGTCGACGTAACGCCGGACCTCTTTCTATCGCTCTGTGGACTGTGCACACACGCGGTCCTCGTTGAGGGAAAGAGTTGTTTTTTGTTTGTTTTTGGGAGATAAGGGCACGCCGGACCGAGGCGATGGTTGATGCCGATGCGCCGAAACCTTAACTTACTTAACACGTGTCGACAGACTCCGATCATGCGCGTCGACTAGTTGCGCCACCGCGGCGCAATGGCGGCATTTTGGGAAATGGAAATTTCGGACCTCTCCGGATTCGTCCAAGATGTTTGCACTGCTGTTTGACGCGTGGCCCGCATCTGCTTGCACAGTGCAGAGTGTCCACACCGGGTGTCCCGCTTTGCTGCTCAGAGCGACTTCTCCTTCAGCGCTTGGTGCACGCGACCTTGACCGATTGCGATGGCGCCGTCCAGCTGGTGCAGCAGCCGCCTTCCAAGCCACTTCAGGACGAAGTACAGGCCGGCCAGGAGCGTCACGAGCAGGAGCAAACCGGCACCGACCACGTCGTAGTAGTGATACTGTAGGAAGGGCATCCGAGCCGCCGGGTAGCGATAGTGGTCGACGCCACCGTGCCGGATCACGTACTCCGTCCACCAGACCGCCTTCTCGACCGGCCGCATCGGTTGGTCGCGGACGAGCCGGCCCAAGCGTGCGATGTTACGCTTGTACCTGCGCGGGAGAGAAGAAAACACCCACCACCCCGAAGATCAATAGACGTTACAGACGCGCCCTCGAGCGGATCTCGGGACTGCACGTGAGCACTACCTACCGCTTGTTGCCGGCGACTTCGATGATGCTTTCCCGCAGCGAATCCACGGTCAGGCGCTCCATCCACACCGCGCGACCGATGCCGCGCTCCACCACCTTGTCCGCGTTGCCGAACTGGTCGAAGTTGAACGGGATGACCACCAGCGGAACGTGCCGATCGATGGCTTCCTCCATCGACTGCTGGCCGCCCTGCATCACGAACGCTTTCACGTTAGGGTGCGCTGGAAGAGACACATCGGAAGCAGATAGAGGAGAAGATGAGCGAAAGTATCAACGCCCGCCGTTCAATACTGGCGATCAATAGAAATGAAAGTGAAATGCATCAGGTTCCCTAACTATGCTATTTGATTTCGGCAACATTACCAATCTTATCTGTAACGCATCGTAGCATTCAAACTATACCTTTCGAAAAACATTTATTAGGAAGGAAAGCTAAGCATCGCTTGGCCAAGCTTAAGACACGATCAAGGAACGATACGATCAAACAGCAATATCCTGCAAGGCAAGGCAACAGTCTCACTGTCACCGTATGATCTTGAATTTTGTCCGCTTATCGTACGAGTCCTTCAACGGATGGCATGCATGTTAATATCACTACGCCACAGCCGATACCGCGCTCGCCAAAATACCGACCGTAATTTATTAAGATTTGGTCCTTGCTGATGAACTTGAAAACGCAAATGGCGCATCCGCAAACGCGTTCTCCTCGGGAACATGAACTTGACTTCACGACGCACGAGTATCGGACAACAACAACAAGAAAAACACTCCTACATCCGAAAGCGAATTTCGCCCGGAGAGTGATTATGCAATCAATTTGGTGAATGAGCCTAGTTTTATCGATCGCTCGACGGGGCCCGGGGACATCTGCGAGGGCCGAACAGGTTCGTCGTCGGTTGCTCGCCGCGGCCAAGAATGGGCGAAACCAGTTTTTGGCACTACGATGCGCTTGCCGACGCGTCGTGGCCGATATTTCATCCCCAATGCCGTGACTCAGCCGATAGTGAGCCGATGCAAATCCGCGCCGGATCTCCCCCTCGGTCTGTCGTTTTGCGCGCGTGGATCGTTTCTTCTGCTCGTGCCGCCGGGGAACCCGCACTGCACGCGGACGGCGTTGGGTGAAATTGAGTGGGTTACGAAACGGCCTTTCTGACGAGGGTATTATTTCACTTCGAGACATAGAAGTTCGCATCTCGGTCAAGGATTGCTTTCGAGTGCACGCGTTGGTAAATCCACTTCTGATCACCGGGAAACGCATAGGAATGTTCCCGACACTTTATGCTGCCCGACACGCCCTGAACATGAGACGCGGCCGGGGTGAACTATCGACGCTCGAAGGATCTCCGTCTCGGGTCAACTCCGCCTCCGATTGATTGATTGCTATCAAAATGCGAAAACCGACTGATTAATCACTGTTTTGTTCGGCAATTTATGGGATCAATAAAACGTGCTGAAATAAAAATGTATACAAACACATAACTTCATCACATCTTTAAATCATCATAGCTTTAAAAAATATGTTTTCGGACATTAAAAATCATCACGAGTGTTGTAAAAAAAATTATGGCTGAGCGCTTCTCTCGCAATCTGAACTCCAAGGGTTAAAATGCTTGCTCTCACTAGTCTTATGACGTACTAATGGTGCAAAACATCCGCACAATAAAATTCAGCAAATATTATCACGTTGATATACAGCCATGCCTTCGCGTTTAATCGCAGAGGAAAAACACCATTATGCCGTTTAGAGCCGTTTTGATTTAGATCAAATCAGACCTCGATGACAAGCAACTTCCAGTTGTAGATGTGGTTGTGGTCTCTTGCCCACTCTTGCCAGCCCTTTCAATGGAGCTTCATTCATACGTATTTACTTCTGTAATCTGTCACCGGGCAGCCGATAACTGCGAGGGTCAACAGTGCGACCACCGCGCACGATACGTTGAGCAAATGTTAAGATCTCTTAACTGCCCGCGTTTCATTGATCGAGGTCAGCCTAAAGGCACACGAACTGTGAACAAGCGGTACGGATGCCAGGGAGGGTAAAAAACGGAAATCACTATGCCGGGAAAGCTATAAAACAACGCGGGAAACATTGTGTCGCTTGGAACGTTTACCGAGACATTTTTTTTTTCTCTCTGGGGTTGTTCTCTTGCAAATAGTAGCAATTATTCAAAGGACTCCTGGCACATGTCGATGTGACCTTGGAAGGATTCACAAACGCAAAAAAAAGAGGTAATGGCGCTCATTTGATGCTCGAATGATTCGCCAACGTTGAACTGTTCCTGACGTGCCATTTGCAGTGCTTTATGGCTGTTTAATGAGTGGTCCCTTTCGTTGCTCTTAAATGATAATTAGGCAAGCTTACATTTGGCTCGCGCGAGTGTACTGTAAAACAAGAAGAAGTTAGAGAGCAAAAAAAAACCCCCCAACCAACGCGCCCCGGGACGAGATAGATAAATGCGTTGGACTGTCTGCTTTTTGCCTCGGCAAATAAAAACCCAAAATCATCCACGCGAAATCACCCTTCGTCGGGAACGCAACCTAGCCACACTGTCCCTAGGCCACTAGGTAGCCATTACCCTTTCGCCAACGGGGTATCCCATTAAAACCAAAAGTGCCAGCGTTCGGCGAAAACGCAGCTCTTCTGCCGCTATTTAAACGGCGGAGGACTGTTTGCTTTTTGTTCTGACCTAACAACCCGGTCTCGTTGTCGACGTCGGTAACGCCATGTGTTCGTCATTTTTTTTTGCATCTCATTTTAACACAGTTCCATCACGCTTCCCGCTGGCTGCCAGCCTGGTTGTCCACTCTCGACCCGGTCGTCACCGGCTTTTTCGTGGGACGAGGTGCGAAAAGTTGATCCAACACAAACACCACACGGTACGGTAGCTTCGGTCGAGTTCTGGACCGAGTCCCGGGAATATGCGTCCATTTGCGTCCGTCAGCACTTCACACCTTAGGCGATCAGGCGGGCGACCCGGGCGTTCCGGGAACGCAGGTTTTGTCGGGGCTGGAAACTCACCGAGCAGATCCTGCTGGGGCAGCCAGCGCTCCATCCGTATGTTGGTGGTGCCGTTCAGGTCCAGGTCGGCATCGTGCTTCCACAGGACGTCGTACTTGAGCGACTTGAACACCTCTAGGAACAGGTTGAGGTTCCGCTGGTTGAGCGAGTCGCTGCGGATGAGCGTACCGAGGCTGAAGTACACGACGCCGTGCTCGGAGCGGTCCAGGTACGCCTGCAGGTCGGCCGGCAGCGCCTTCGGTGGCTGAATGTGCATGAAGCCGAGCTGGACCGTGTTGGGCAGGATGGGCCGCACGTAGCCGAGGCTCGGCTCGGCGTTGATCATGAGAAAGTCGACGCGCTGCATCAGCTCGGCCGAGCGCGTCATGTTGCTGCCGAAGTTCTGCTCGATCATCCGGTCGAAGGTGGCGAAGTCGGTCGGCATGATGTGGTACTTGATCACCAGGTTCGACAGGACCGCCTCCACCCGCTGCAGGAAGGTGAGGTCGCGCGTAAACTTGTGGTTCATCTCCGGGTGCGCCACCACGTTCATCACGTTCCCCATCGCCTCGTGGCAGGTGCCCATCGAGTCGATCGAGGTGATGCCGATCATGGGCGCGTTGAACAGCTCGGCGAACGCGTACATCGGCGTGAACTGGTAGTACTCCACGATTACCACGTCGAAGTGCGCGTCCCGGCTGCGGATCAGCGCCTGCACGTCCGGGTGCGCCAGCTGCGCCTCGAGGAAGAGCCGCGTCAGCGAGCGCAGCTGCGTCGCTATCTGGTAGAAGTTCATGTTCCGCTGCTTCATGTCGACCACGTCGAAGTTGTCGTGCACTATCTGGTACGCGAAGCTCCAGTCGATCACGGTCACGTTCGGGTGGTCCGCCGCGAACGGATCCGTCGTCATCACCGTCAGCTGGTGACCGCGCTCGATGAGCCCGTGCATGAACGCTCGGTACACTATCTGGTGGCTTCTGGCCGGCGACGGGAAGATGGCCAGTATCCTAGCCCCGTCGGCTAGGATCGGCATCGCCAGCGTCACCCAGGCCACGGCCAGGGCGCAGATGTTCGTTCTTTTGCACCGCATCGTCCCGCTCGGCAAAGCAAACCCCACTCCGATCTTCGGACTCCGAGCAAAGGACAACTCCCTTCAACTCTCACCGTGCCCAAGCACACCGACTGGCTAAGAGACGCTTTCAAATGGCAATCCTCTCGCAAGGATCCTCGTTCATTGGTTCTCACTGTTTCACGGGAATCACAAACTGAAGTTACGTTCAAACACTATCTTCGTCCTGATCCACTAGCTCGCGATGCGACTGTCTAACTACTAAAAGATGCTACAAACATTCGTTGGGATTTTATACGACCCCGCGGTCCACACACACACGAAACGGCAAACAACACGGCAACGCGAACTGACAACCCCACATCTGTCGCGTCTCGCATGTTCAAGTGTTAGGAATAGCCAACAGACGGACCGAAGAGGAAGAAGAAGAAACCTCCCCCACCCAAAAAAAAAGCCTCGGCGCTGTTATCTCCCGCTCGGCAGCAGTTCGGTCGCGAGATCGTGAACAACATACGCTCGATGTTGCGCCGTGTGTTGCTCGGCCGTAACCAGGCGTGTGAGAAACTACAACGTGATACCTTGTGAAAACTCTTTCTAAGGGTGTGTGTATTTTAACCGCCTTTTTTTTTTGCATTGGTCCCCCGAAAAGCTGTCATATCGAATGGTCACGCGTCGGGTGCTACAATTTTCACCGCACTTTGCGCGGGAGACTTGGGCGATCGTCAAGCGGCGAACGTGCACCTAGCGAGGAATTCATTTCACTGCGTCCGCAACGGGTTGAATACCCTTACACACGCTTGCACAAAACCGTTGATCGGTGGTTCTTTGTCAAATTTATTTATATTTTGCTTATCTTTTTTCTATTTACCTTTCCATCTCGTTGGTTTTTCTATATTTGAGCCGCTCAATGTCGAATACTGGTTGTGTTCAAAGCGGCGACAGCTTGGCCGGGGTCAGCACGAGATCAGATTATCAGATTCACGTTATGTTTTTGGAAGAATCGGCAAACGAACCTCTCCCATAAAATTAAAAAAAAAATGTTCAGGCGCATGTCGTTAAAGAATTTCAGCATGACAAATGACATTCGTTTCTTCGCCTCCCGTCATACAGCCAAGGCCGACGACCACGCCAAGGGGGAAAGGTGCATCACCGCAGATAACAAATGCAGGCCGGCCGTCCCAACGTCTTCATCAGCCGGCTGACCGATTGACACGATTCATCATTATGTTTGAATGCTAACACGAACCCCACGTCAGATGCTATTGTCTTTTGTCACGACCAACGCGGTTGGGCTTACGGGGAAAGGGATGACAAATTGTTGTTTAACACTTAGATTGGCTAGGGCTTTCGTTAGACACCAAGCAAAATGATGCAATTAATTTTCATATTCTTGGGTCTAATGGGTATAGTTTATCCAAATAATATTCAAAAATCAATGCTTTAGTAGACATTCGGTACTTGAAAAAAAGAAACGAGAGTGAAAAAACCCTATCACTAAACTACCATTACAAACAATTGGTCATGGAACTTTATCCAACGAGGCGGTGTAGCGAATCAGCGAAAAGCTTCCATCAGCACCTCACAATGTGTGAAGGCCGTACTAATTATGAGCTGGAAATGTAGAAAAGTTATGCTTGAAAAAGAAATTCAACTCATGCTTTGGCCTAGTTCACCGAACCGAGATCAGGCCCTTCGTTGAGGGAAATTTCGATCGTTGCAGATCGAATCTAATCTCGCATCCGTCAAAACGTGACGCTACCAGGTTGCAACAGCCCGGGCTCGGTTCGCGAGGGCTCGAGATCGCCTACTTCCCATCGAGACCAACCGACCGGACCTGTTGAATGCGCTGTTCGCTACCTCTCCGAGCGTTTGCAATCCGGCGGGTTTGAGCAATATAGCATCAAGTCGTTTGCAGCTATTATCGCATCGCTTGCCCCTATGCTGCCGAACTTACCTTCCAAACCCTCAGCACTATTCGTTAAGCAAAAGAAACGTAACGGGTACCATTCGACGGAATCACACTCACCTGCAAGCCGTTTGACATTGTTCAGAGCTTTCAATGGTCTACATCGATCCCGTTTGCGAGTCTTTTTGGGAAACGTAATTCATTCCAGTCGCTGTAGGTGTCAACTTCATTTGCAGCTACGAGTTGTTCACAAAAAAAAATAGCTTGAAAAGAAAGAAAAAGCGTGAGCAAGCTGAAGATGACAGTGCACGAAAGGGAGCAGAAAAGGAAAGGCGTGCGAAGGTGTAAGGACCGTAAGGCTTTTAATAACCGTTTGACCTGCTTAGCGTTCGCCCGGTGCCAATACTAGCATCACTCTTCAAAGAATGTCGTCAAATAAGCCCCAAGGTCGTCGACGATCGCACATATGGAATAGCCGCGGCTCGCTGCATAAGTACGTCACTTATGCTATGGATCACCAAAATATGACTACGAACACATGGGCTGCGGTTTAGATTTCCATTTTTTTTTTTTATCTGTCCCCCGGGGGATTGTTTGCATACGCGGTTCAACAAATGGGTGTTCAATTGTTATGCTCTTGCGAGGTTCACCGGGTGGCGTGTATGTGTGCTTGTGGGTACAGGTGAATTGAGTGTGCTTATTGCCGAATGTGTTGGCATGCAGGAGTGAGACGACTGAACCGCGTCGCTTTGCGGGGGGCAACAAGCGATGGGAATATGTAGTGATAGGTCAAGCGATGTAGAAAGGAGTCGAGTTTGAAACCGAAAGTGTTAATGGATGTATTATGAGCTTAGGAAAAACAAACATGATTCGCTCAACCGTTTGCACACACGTACGTACGAAAGAACAGTTTCGGGCTGCCACTTAATGCCACGCGAAAGTTTGGTTTGAAAATGGCTGAGGTACGATACGTGCGGATCCTCGGAGGTTGCAATTTGGGACACATATTTCTATTGTCACACATTCACTTTTGCCACCTTACTCATTGCATTGTTTTCGCAAATATTGTTTCAGTTATGGAGCTGCTTTGGCGTGCATGCGTGATGTCAAGGATATCCTTCGAATTGAACGTTCGTCATGAAACGTTGTGCATATTTTAAAATACGTCGTCCAGATTCGTAAAGTCGTATGATCTTAAGTAATTGGTAGGATCAACAGCATCTGCACACATTGCTTGAAACTTCAATCAATCAACTCAAACATCAACAAAACTCGTTAAGGGGGTTCTCTTGCATACAAAAAATGAATCTGCATGTCTACCAAAGCCATCGCAATTAAAATCAACAACCGCTTAAATCTCCATTGCTTGACACACAATTTAAAAAAAAGTTCATCAACCTTGCTGCATTCTGTACCAATGTCTAGTGGACTTCTACTACTATGGATGTCTCCTCCTTCATTTTTCTTATCTTTAAATCCTCCATCCTTGGTTTCTGCTGGTCTATCAATGTACCATTTACGTAGAGACTTCTATCTGCATGTGAATCACCTTGTTTGTAACTACTTTTCCCAGAGAAATGAAACATCAAACAGTACCTAATACCTAAACCAAATAAAGGGCAGCAGACGTATCAGTGTAACGCATGATGACATCCGTTTCAAAGTGGAAAATACTTTCAAGCAAACTTTATGCCGCCCACAATCGTCTGATGTTGCTCCGGAGAGCCTTTTGCTAGCATTGAATGGGAAAAAAGAAGAACAAAACGGAACTAAAGTACCGCCTGTTGTTTTCGGTCAGCAAACATCGTCTCTTCACATCTCATTGTGGCTTCTAATCAGTTAGACAAATGTCACTGTTCTTGTAATTGCTCACGTAATCAAGGGATGTAACGTAAAGGCGATTCAGGAATGATGAGAATGCGGTCGCAATCTGTTCGACTAGTTGGGGGGGGGGGGGGGGGGAGAGGGGGGTTAGTTTCAACATGCTCCCGTCAGGTTTAATATAGCAACAACAACACTATACGCGACCTGAATACGGTATAGAGAATTTGCAAGCAGTTAGGAGCACATTCTACCAAAATATTCTTTATTATTACCCAAGGCAGACTTAGTGGCCAACAGGGTCATTCAACTACTAAGTTGTGATTTTTAATGTATCTTACTAAAGTTTTTTCCAAATCTGTTGACATAATATTTTCTGAACATCACCAATGAACCGATTGAACCCCATTGAAGTGCTTTAGGAATCGCATCCATTCGCATTAAACGTTTGAACAGGTAGAAGTCTTTATAACAGAAGAATCATGCAACCTTTACAATTTATAATTTTTATCAAACATGATGACTCTTTTAACCAAAATCCCATTGGTGAGTTGCTCTGAAAAAATTTCGTGCTTGTGAACTTGTGAACAGTTTGGAAAAAAAACTTGTAAACAGTTTGTAGTACATATCGTTTCAACCGTTTATTTTTATTTTTTTAAACTTCACGAACTTCGCCTGCATGTAGGCAATCAGCTACGCTTTTACGAAAGATTTTACAGCGGCACACTTGAATGTGGAGCGAATTTGTGGTTGCTCCTCCGGGTGCGAACTGCACTTCCTCGAGTACGATTTGCTCCACGGATAAGTCTTCCCTACCCTGCCTACCGTCTCCTTCCAGGCATCTTCTACCAACATACCACCACGCGCGCTTGGCAATTTGTTGCCGGAAAGTTGTTCGAGCGTACGAATTAATTATCGGCTGTCGGAAGGTAGCAATGATAATCATCTCACGAGTGTGTTTGCACACAGCCAAAAATTACCCAGCAAAGCGGAGGCCCCAAGAGCGAGCTGCGCAGATGTTGCCCTGTTCGGTGGTTGGGAAGCCACCACCAACACCAGCGGCGGTTGGTGGTTCCCTTTCTTCCTGCCCGGAGGCGCCCATTATGCAGCCATCGATAGCCTCCCGAAGACAGCTGTGGCGAAGGCCAAAAACACCCTGAGTGCAATATCTTACTGTGTGTTGTGGTCTTGCAACACACCCGGCTTTCCCGGCGTTGGCCCGCTGTTCCTTTGACCTGTGCAAAAAGGTAACATAAGCAAAAAAAAGAGGTAACCATCAATCCGATGTTGTTGGATGATGCACTACAAGTCTGCCCGCGAGACTGTGCGATACTTGTGAGGTCATTAGAAACCAGGCTGCATCGGGGTATCACCTTGCGTTAGCTAGAGCGGTGCAGGTTATCCTCCATCCTTCTCGCGTCATGTGGAAGGAAACCACATAAATTGGCCCAATCGTATGGCTGGCAGAAGGACGCACAAAGCGATGGTCGATAGGCACAGAACGGCTGGCGAAGGAAAAGTATCGAATTTCCGCACACAACACTGCACAGTCCACCGGTAACACCTGGACGAGGAATTTATTCCTTCACCACATATTGCCCGTAATGTTTTCATTAGGGGCAAGCGAACCCATCCTTTTTCCGGCGAGCGGAAACGGAGAAAAAATGGCATTTAACTCAAAGCGATTTTAATCAATGCCATCTTCCCTCTTTGCACTCGAAATTCAGCCAACCCCCGGTGCTAATCCTCGGCCAACATTCTGCCCACCCCTCCAAGCACCGAGGAGAAAGAAGGCAATCCAAGGATAGGCGAAGGATGAAGGATGAACTCACGAAGCATAAAATAATGCTTCAATGGCAGGCAGGTGTTTCCGATTTCCGAGCGTGAGGCAAACAGAAACGATAGGGACATGGAAAAAACAAACGCTGTTTCTACATCCAAAACAAGCATATTTGTCAGATGATGTTTTCGGATGAAATTGGACACCTTTCGGCGAGTTCACCGTGTACGTTCTTCATACGGCGCCCTTAGGAACGAGCAGCGGAAGACGGGCTGAGCCTACGCAAACCACCAGGTTCCGGGGATAGCACGCAACCCCTGGAGGTCCGTCGGTCCGTGATTTTAGGGCTTCCGAAAACCGTTCCTGTGAGGTTTCCCGAAAATCCCTTCTTCCCTCACCGCCGTATGGTCGGATATCTGTTTGTTTCCATGTCAAACGCTTACGAGGTTTACGAGGGATGGCAGCGTTCTTCCACTTTCCATACATGACTGACGGAAGGTTGTGTGGTTGGAATGCCTGACGCTTAACCGAGAGCTTCTAGCTAGACATTTTTTTGTTGGTGACAGTGTCGCTTGCGTTTTCAATTTTTTTTTTCACTCTTTCGCTGGTGGAATTTTTGTAAGTATGGATAATGCCGCGTGAAACGGTTTCGTGTAGGCAGCCAGAAAACCGCACAGTTAGCCGTAAGAGGTTGTTCGAGTAGGCTTTAAGGAAATAATTACACCCGAGGAAACAGAACATACGAAAGTCAGTGCCGCCAACGTTTACGATGCGAACGCTACGCACGGGTAACAACAGCAGGAAGGCGAACGAAGGATTAGCATTAAAAAAACACCAGAAATTATGAGTCTTTTCTTATACACCTGCACGCGTGCCCTTCTTTAGGTTGGAGAAGGAGCTCCTGAACGCGAACTGTCGACTGGTGGGATTATGCCAAATTATGTTCCCAGAGGAAATCCTACTATTTCGAAAATGATGTTGAGGCGAAGAACCAATTTCATTTTATATAGTTTTAATATGTGTGGTGTGTGAGTTTTTTCTTTTAACAGGAAAATATAATTACGTCCAGTGGATCTTTTCCCTCGCCCCAGGTTTGTAAATAGAGGACAAAAACAGATTGAGGTTTTATTGATTTGACATAATATCGTCTTAGTTATCGCAACAAATGAGGCTCAGTATGAAGAAAAAAAAAACGCGATCTAGGGCCAAGGACCAGTTTGTTGACAGATTTTGAATCGACAGTTGCATATCGTCCAACCGCAAGTATATAATACAGGCTGCACAACAATGATCACAACATATTTTTCAAGCACCTTAGCACAATTCAAGAATAAAAATACTCTGATAATAATTTTTTTAACAAAGTTATTTATGCACAATCCGAATTTTATTCGGGCACTGTTTACACCTCGAATGAAGCAAATGAAAGTTTCTGTTTTTGGAGTTTTTGGAAATAGCACCAGTTAAACTCTGCATATTCTGCATTCAAAAATATGGAATGAATTTGCCATTTTTAGCAATTAACTTTAGAACCTGTAACAACAAAAAGCGTCCGTTGCGCAACAGCAGATAATAAGTCACATGAATTTTGTAATTTTTCCGCTCAAATTACCGTGCGAAGTATTGAAAAGCGAAAGCCCCACGGTTTGCGGTAAAGTTTTTGCAGTACCAGACGACAACCAAAGCATTGCAGCTCCAAATCACACGGGATAAAGTTTTTCTCGTTATGAAATTGGAGCCGAGGCCGCCCATGTGCCGGGGAAGATGGCGTGGGAAGCATCTCCGGCCCCGGACTAATCGTTATGATGTATCACCGAAATTATTTTGCATTACATTACGAACCCGTCGCCCCTCCGATCCCCGACAGTTCGAATTCGCTTACGCATCTCACCCAACAAGATGACCAGCGGATGGGTAACTTGGGGCTGTCTTATTTCGGTCCACAGCCCCCCCCTTCAGCAGGCCAGGTGTGTCTTTGGTGCCGTTCGCTTGCCGGGAGCAGGTGGAAGGCATTAGGCGATTGTGGGGGGGCGTGGGGATGCGTGGGGTTGCTAGTTGGTTGCTTTTACTCTCATTAGCTATCATTATCAGTCTTCCAGCCGCCCGGGCCCTGAAATGATAGATTGTAAATACTAATTAAATTAATCATTCATCCTAATCCATCTTTCGGCGCTGGGAAGCTTGGGCTTGAGTGTTACACCCTCACCCCAACTGCGCCTCTACCTCATTTTTTCTCTCTCGCTTGCTCACCCTTTGCCGGGGAAACCGTTTGGCGAGAGGCACACAGCAATTCGGTTTCATTTTCTGGCGATGGGGTGAATGCGACCCAGATCGGGCGCAGAAGAAAAAACGAGGGGCTTGCGGCAAATGAGCCGTATCTAACCGTCCCGGGGTATGGAGGACTGGATGGTCGAAGCGGTGAGGGAGGGGGATGGGATCCAAAAAAAGGGGTTTTGAAAGCATAATTCTGTTTCCGGCTTCCGAATGATCCTTCCTACCTTCTCGACGCCTCCGCTCGATTTGTTGATTCCTCAATGCTGCCAATCAGCGCTCCTGGGGAAGCTTTTTGCTTCCCGTTTCTTTTTCAGTCTCTCTCTCTCTTTCTCGCTCTCGCTCGCCTCTCCCGCAGCCAAACCCGAGCCCGGCTGGAAGCGATGATGAAAAGGTCAAATCAAATTGGCGGATGTGCCGAAAGAAGTGGAAATCGGGGCAAACACAGATACACACACACACGCACGCGCGAGGGCACAAAAAAAGCATTCGAAGGCCCACGCACAAATCCTCCATCGAGAAATAACGCCTGCTGTCTAGGTTCAAATGGATTCCGAAGCCAGGAAAAACAGAAGTACCGTGGCAATGCAAAGCGTACCGAGCGCCAGGGGAGTTTGGAGGCAAACGCAGAAGAAATGCCCAGAGCCCCCATTTTCCATCCCGCTGCCCCCCCAGTAGGGGCTAATAACTTCAAGTGCCGAACTGGGAAACAGACCGCTGCTTTTCGGGGCCGTGGGCTGAGCCCCTCCTAATTAAAGCGCACCGGATGTAATTGAATTTAATTTCGGGTACGTCTGGATCATTTGGAGTACACGCAGTCTTGGAGCAGTCAGTCCTATACAGTACAGTCGAAGGGCGGGCGCGCGGTACGGCTCGGCTAGGTAGCCACATGCATGCTAATTGAATCACCATAACTCTCCTGGCTGTACGCATGATTTGGAGCATACCTTAACCCCACTGCCGAAGCCTGGAACCCAGCAACGCCAGGACGGACAGGGACAAACGTCCAAACAAAGGCTACACATTATTGACCAACCCGGGGGCAACTGTCGATGTTGCGCTGGCCGGCAGCAGAAAATGGATGGGTTTCAGATGGAGGCTTGATTGGTTCGGGAGCGTGAGCGGGAGAAGAAAAGCAGGGGGAACATCGCAAAAGGGATGCAAACAAACAAGACACAAAAACCCCCCTGAAACATGGCACACACAAAAAAGATTTGTTTAAATCCATACGATCCATATGACCCGCTGGAGGCCAACCACCCAAAAAACGGGAGCTTGGAAAAAAAGCTCTGCCTATCAATCAAAGCCAGCCGATGCATCAACTTCAGACCGCTGACACTGTATCAATTAACGATGTCATATTTCCGGCTGCCCGGAATGCCAGAAAGATCTGCTCGCAAACAACGCGTTAAAAAAAAACGAAGGGCGCACTCGGCTCGCTTTTCTTCCTTCGTCATTTTGGATAAACACGAAAATGATCATAATTGACACTTTCCGACCGGTGCGCGCCGGTGGGGCATTTCCAAATGCATGTCCGGGGTGTCAGTGGCTTCCCGAAACGCCATTGTTGACAGTTTTTCCCGGGCCCCGGCAAGGGATGAATCTTTGATCAGCAAAGCGGCTCGAGCGGCGGATTAGATTTGGCACTGCGGATTCCGCAATCAGAAGCGAACGTGTCGCAACGTGCGAATTTTCCATCTTCCGCCACCGGGCGGAAAGGAGCCCGATTGGAGTGGATATGCGAACTCGATTGACGCGACTGGATGGATTTGTATTTGTGGAAACACGTTCACGCCCGAAACGCGTTTCCCGGTGATTGTTTAGCTGGCGTGGAAATAAAAATTGCTCGAGCAAATTGCAACGCTAATTGGTGGCGTGCGGCAAGGAAAGTAAAGAATCGAGAATTGGCATCGCTCCTGGTTTGGGGGAGGAAAAAAAAACAATAATGTATGCGACGGTCGTTTATTCACAAAAGTTGGCCGCAATTGGACGGTGAATGCATTTTTACGTTCGGGAAAAACGAAATCCATTAAAATGCAGATTTTGGCAGCCAAACTTTTATGCTTCCAACAGGGCCTCTCCGCCTCGTTCGCTTGCCCGCCTTTCCGTGTCCGGTGTCGGTTGAAGTAAATAAAATTAAAAAAAAAGCGACCCCTAAAACCCGAGCTTTTAGCGGGGGCTCGGTGCTGACTAATTTTCGGAGTCGTTTAACCCCGCCGGTCCAATGCTGTGTTTAGCTGCAAAATTGCATTTTTGAATTATAATCAGGCACACCAGGTGCCGCAATCGAAAAACGGGGCCCCGTGGTGCCGCAACCGGAGCGGAAGGAAAATTTATGTTGCCGTCTTAAGGGTGCTGCAATCCCGCCCGGCCGGACATTGTCTTGGGCGAAAGGGTTTCGCCCGTGGGCGGCATGAGGCGAACCGCACGGACCACGAGACGGCAAAGACCCCCGACACTCGATCAACGAACGGGACGGGCTGGCAGACGGATGGATTGGATTTTGCTGTTGCTTTCCGTTCGTCTGCGTGGCCTGGCGTCTGTATGTTCGCTTCCCCCCGCCACCTCCTCTTCTCCCCAGCATGGTGCAAACACGTTTATGCAAAGATTTGATCCCCATCATGCCGAGTGGCCGCAGCTGTGGCCAGGGCAGCTTCTTCGCTCCAAACGACGACTTCAACTCTCTAACTCTCCCTTTATCTCTCCCTCTTTCTCGAGTTCTCGGTGGCAGGAGGGGCGCAGCAGGAGAAGCGCACAAAACAAACCCGGAGAGGCTATAATAAAATAACTACGGTTTCCGGTCAATTTATTTCAATACCGGCAGCAGTCCGTCCCGCGCGGCTCCGTGCCGAGTCCGTCTTGGCTGGCTCCGACGTTCGCCTCCGGGTTTCTGGCCCCGTGCGGCGTTATTCTTGACCGGATTCATTAGCAACTCTCGCCCGGCCAACGCCGCTCCGAAATACCGCTTGCAACCCGGTGAACGGGGTTGGTTTCCGGCGGGGCAGAGAAGCAGCGGGGATTTTTCGGAAACGGAGGCCGTCGGAGGCTGACGGAGTTTTCGGTGCTCGTGGCCAGGCTGTGCACGGGCTTTGACGGGTGAAAGATGTCGACCTTAACGAAGTCCGGAGGCCTTCCGTCCGGACTGGCTAATAATTAACCCGAGCCACCGTCATCGTCATCGCCATTTTTTTTTGTTTTTCTCCCTTTTTTTCGCTCATGTTCCGTTTGATGTTTTGTGCAGACAGATCTCTTGAACGGTATTTCTGCTTCTTCTGCCTGTCCGCAGTATTTCCCCCCCAGTCCGTCTGGTTCCTTCGAGGATGCACTTTAACCTACGAACCTTCCAGGAACGCGCGGCCAACCCAGCGGCGCATTGTTCAGCGATGATTTCATCGAACCGAAATCCTTCCGGAGATGAAACCACCGGGGCAGTACAGCAGGCGAATGAATTATTGATAGGAACCTCGGAGGTCAAGCCCTCGAGCAGACGCTTCGGGCGGGGGCACACTTTGTCTGACTTCGGCGAACGCTGGATATCCAAGCAGCCAACCAAAAAAAAAAAAACACACTGTTGCTCCCGAATCCTCCGCCCTTGCCCTTGCCTGAACGAAGGGATTTCCACGAACGAGCCCAATGCGCCTGGCAATAATTGAATTCGCCTGGCGCGGAAGCGAACGCCAGCGAAGAAATGCAAATAAAGCTCAGCCCGTTTCCGTCCGGTTCGCTGATTGACTGAGACTGGAGAACGTTTGCGTCTTCGGTGCGCGGACGTATGTATGTGTATGTGTGTGTGTGTGTGTGAGATTGTTCTTGGTTTTTTGCCTCCCCCCCCCCCAATCCCAACCTCACACGCGGGAATGCTTTCATTTCCTTTCCTTCCTTTATTGTTGTTAACTGGCTTTACTTCATCTATGCTTCGGGTTTGATTCGATCTGGTTGGTTTATTTCTGCGGATTTTGTTCTGATTGAGACCAACAAAAAAAAAGGTGGAAGATCCAAAGTGCTGATGCTTCCGCGGGCCAGACAGACAGGTACGAGAAGAAGGCCTGCTGATCGGCGAGACTGAGTGCCAAGATGCCAAAGCAAGGCGGACAATTTCAATGGCAAACAGCCGCAGCGTGGTTTTGGTTCGCTGCATTGTCGTATTGTTTTCGCTCAACGCGCTTCCCTCGCCTCTGCCAAGATGCCAAGGCCCTGCCTGTCCTTTAGCATCGCACACGTACGCATCGCTTCCTATTGAAGTGAAATTCCCGATGACTAATCCGGCCCAACGTCGGCCACCATTGTGTCAGCCGCGTGTTTGCTTTACGTCTTTCGTCTTTCGAAATCTTCCACCTTTCCTTTTTCCTTTTTTTTGTTTTACTGTCCTGCCTGTTTGTGTGTACGTCTCAGAGCCATCCTTCCGGAGCTGCAGCATTCCGGAGCTCGTGCTTTCGTCCCGCTGCCGGTCGCCGCAAATACGATCGACGGGATAAGGAAATTGAATTCCTGCTCCTGCAAGTTGTGTTTTGCCAGCTAGCGAAGCCCGAGGGCTTCCTCCCGTCTGCGCCATCCTTCATCGACGGTTTTGGGCCGCAGGCGACACAGGGCGTGTTTTTTTAACCGACCCTTTTTGAGTATGATTTTATTAGTATCCGCATATCCTCCTGCTGCCGTGAGTTATATCGACGGATGGTATCCACTGGAAGGATTTTTTGTTTGTTATTGGATTTCAATACTCCGAACACAAAGCCATCCCGTGGGCAGCGAAGCCAATACCTAACTTCTTTTTTTTTATACACAGCTTCACAGGTGTTTTGGTAAGAACGTCGTAAAGGATCTAGGAACTATGATGTCAAAGACATTTTCCTCAGTTGTGCAAAAGTTCACATGTTTGAGCTGTTTGAATATCTATAGTTTTTTGGATAAAAATCGTATTTTCGTCAAAAGCAACACGGGACATCACACGCTGGTGTCTATTAATTCTAACAACCCACTGCAATCGATGCAAAAAGGCAGACATTTCCATTTGCATTGGATTCTTTCATCATCCACCGTGCTACCCGATCAAGTCACGGAGCAGTCGCTTGTTCGGATTCATTAGAATTTTTCCTTTAGTCTGTGATTGATTTCCTGCCTCGTGCGATTTCCACCTTCCGCAAACCTTGTCCCATGGGTAGGATGTCTTTCGATTTGCTGATCGATTGCCGAGCGCGCTGTTGCTTTCGTCGCTCCGCTTGCTGTCGCCATTATTGTCCAACCGACGCATAACCACGCCGAGCCGACCGGATATCTTTTGAAACGTCTCCGGTGCTGTTCCTTTTCTCGCCGCCACCACCATCGCATCCCTGCC
The DNA here is from genome assembly GCA_914969975.1 of Anopheles atroparvus. Taxonomy (NCBI): domain Eukaryota; kingdom Metazoa; phylum Arthropoda; class Insecta; order Diptera; family Culicidae; genus Anopheles; species Anopheles atroparvus. The sequence continues at coordinate 24,059,033 of CAJZCY010000003.1, forward strand.
GGGATGTCCTTCGCTGTGAGTTTTCTTTCTTTCTTTCTTTTGCCTCAAGTTCTTTCTTTGCCTTTCGATACGGGTTCGCCTGGCAGAGGCAAAAGTAATCAGCCGGAATCGAGCAAAGAAGGAACTGTGGAAATCTCTCGTTGGCCATCGACGAAGGTAACAACGGCGCACAAAAGCGACACCCGGGGGGAACCCGAGGAAATGTGGAACGTTAAAACTCCTCTTCGGAATCAACCTAATGAATGGGAAATTGATGTCTTTTCGGTGACGCAACGATTAGAGATGATTTATTTACAAGATTAGAAACGGTACCACCACCGTCTGCTGGGGGAGAGGAAGGAGCTTCTTCCGCGTGCTTTCAACTCCCGTTGCGCGCGCGGGTTCTAAACGCTAAACCCGGAAATGGGACCCGTTTATGGGCACGCACATTTTCCACGGAGCTGGGAGCCCTCTCCCCTGGCTTCAATTGTTCGCAATTACCTGCCTTACCGGTGGAGATCGTTTCGAATCGATAAACGACGCTGCGCCGAGCGGTTTTCGGGGGGGGGGGGGGGGGGGGGGAGCGAAAGGGAAACAAACTCGGATGCAAAGCATCGCTTCGGCCGTGGCGTGCGGGGCTCGTCGATGGTAATTATGCTTACGACGCTGTGCTTTTCATCAAGCGCACTTCCTCCGAACGAAGCGTGAACAAATAAATCAGCTCAGATTGAATGACAAGATTGACTTTTCTTTTACCGAGCAAAGTGGTGGTACGAGCTGGGTTAAATAATGGACTCCCATTTAAAGCCTGCGGTGTGGTGCGACTTGTGTCATAACGGTTTGCTAAATAACAATACGTAATGGTACCAAACGTGTAAAGCGAACTGTTGAAAGGTATGATATTATGAACGTTGTAATATTTTCTTAAATCATGGTGAGGAGCAAACATTTAATGGTGACTTTAAAGTTGCTTCAGTTTAGGATCTAAAGGATTATTTTTGTTTTGTTGAGGCAATATTCTAGATTCTTGCCATAATTGCAAGTTCGTAATTTTCATATCAAACACTAGGTAATGCCCTAGTTTTTACGTGTGGAAGGTGTAAAATTGTATTTTTCAGCATATAAGTCTTGATAATATCTGTTAGTCCTGCTGCCTCTCTTCCTCACTCGCCCGCGAAGGATGGCGATCCGCAGCCCGGATTAACGATATTTCGGATATATATTGTTCCTTTTCCTAGTTGCCTCTCAACGGTGGAGGCCTATAGAATTGGAATGTTTCTTTCTTGCTCGCTCGGTAGTGTCCTCTCTCTTTCGGAGGCCTATTCGATTTGAGTCTTGGGTTCGCTAGTGTTCGATCAAAAAGTCACTCTCTGCTGTTTGGAAATCTCTAACAGACTCCACTTTATTCCAAATTTTCATGCTCTTTTATAGCATTTTTTTTCTTTTATCACACACTATCAGATCAGTATTTACACCACCACTAATTATTCGGCGTTACATCCGTTACAATTTTTGCACTCTGTTTATAACCCTTATCCTGAGGCTGCACCGAACTACTCGGTGTAACAGTTTCGTGGTTGCACCGAGCAACAATATCTGTCAAGTACAATACCGGCCCGGCCGTCTCAATAAATCAATGATAATCTGTCAAGTATTTATAAGTTGCACATTTCCGTTTTTGGTCAAGTCAATTTAAAATTGTTGAACGTTTTGTTTCTGCACACTTGTAGAAAGAATGGTAAACGTATCAAATCAATTTAAATTAGTTGCATCTTTTCTCAATTCAAGGATAAAAAGAAAAAAATTCTCATCGCATGGAAGCAATAATATTATATTTTTATTTCTCAGTTAAACAAATACTAAGCTACTGAGCTATGTCGCATGCTACACAAAAACAGATTGACGATCCTTTTTTCAAGCACTGGCTTTTCAATGTTAAAAAACGACTGTATATAGATGTTATTTCAAAATTCATTCCAAGTCCCATTCTGCTTGACGCTTGAAGCAATAATCAATAGAATTGAACGAGTTTTGTCGCGTAAATTATCTTGTCAAGCGAAGATAAAATCTGATTGTTCTGTGCCAAGCATTGCAAGTAAAATGAATGAAAAACAGTGAGTTAACCGCTGCAACGGAATAATAACACCATGTTAGAACCATCAAGCAATACATCCAACGCAACCGACGAACACTGAAATCGTGTCGAGCTAATATTGTGTCCCACCGGAAGCCACACCCGGTTCGACATTAGGCAACAGGTACCGCCAAGACGGAGTTTCCCCAGACGGCACCCATTACTTTTACTTCGTCACTCCTTTCCGTGTCCGGGCAGCCGTTCGCAAACTACTCCGTTGCGCTCCAGTAATCCCCCACAAAAGACGCCAATCTGTAAGTCGGCCCTGTCTGTCCCGTGGCGCCCGGCGCTCCATAATGCAATGCCGTGCGGTACGGCGTATGCATTAGTGATATTGCACTTATTAACGTTTCGGTTTTACAGCTGCTGTTGTGCTACCGGCGCTGTTCCGTGATTTCTCGCTTGTCTCTGTGCCATTTGACTGCGGTCCCCAGCGCCGGGTGAATGGTGCAGCATAAACAAAGTCTGCGCAAAGCTCCACCCAAATGGTGGATGGTGGGAAAGGGCGTGCGGTGGTGGCCTTACACCCCCGAACCATCCTCCTGCAAAGGGAAAGAAATGAATCATCTCGTACGAGGAGGGGGGGAGGCAAGAAAGTGCGCTATGCCTTTACGCTCTCCGAGGCTTTCGGTACCGTACAGCCGGATGAAGATGAATGAAAACAAAAAAAAAGGCAGCAAAACATGAAAGGTGAAATTGAGATCTTGTTCGTGTTCCCCCCCCCCCTCCCTTTCTCAGCCCTCCAACAGCCTCGCCCCTCGATGCTATCGAATGGAAAACGGGCGGACTCCGCCTCGTATCAGTGAGCAGAGAAAGCCGGGGAGTTGGGAGTTTGAACCATGGTTGTGTTCGGGAGAACCGTTTTGTATTCCATCTTCGAGGGAAACTACAATGCAAAAATGAGGCTCTTCTTCCTCCACCCACTGCCTGCACCACGATGGCGGAACACACGTGCAGGAAAAGCAGCAGCATCAGCAATTGTTTCGCACACGCCAAAAGCAGCGCGCGACGCAGATGTTTAACGCGAAACCGGCACATTGCCAATTAAACGTCGCAAGCAAAGCGAAGCGTTTTCGTTGTCATTGTCGTTTTCCTCACTCACCGTTTAGCATGCGCATTGTGTGTGCGTGTGTGTGTGTGCCAGGGGGTGCCATTAGTGTTTCCGCTCGGTGGCGAAAAAACTATCGCAAAATAGATCGCGCGCCCCTGGAAGACGGCGTAGAGTAATTGGTGCGCGCAAGAGAACGCCGAACGTACGACGTTTCCGCACGGAACGAAGCATCCGAAGGGCAACTTCAGGCAATTCCCTCGCGGCACATTAAATCGATTCGCATCAGCAACACTGGGCAAACGCTTGGGCCGCCGGGCGTACGGAAAATCGATCGCGACCCCTTTTTCGGTTCAATGTCATGTCGCGGAGGGCGGGGGTGAGCAATCCGTCGCTTCCGCCGGTAGCCGTGACTTTGCCAGCATCTTCCCAGCCAATCCGATTAGTCCCGGCCGGACACGGACACTATTTCTCGGTACGATTGAAGAAAGAGAGACCCGCAGCGAAGTCACCGCCTGTCGGAAGCAACAGATCTGGCGGCGCTGCATCAGTGACTTCCGAGGCGCGGGTCGCGCCGAAAAAACTGGGGAAACATCCACCAGCGAAACACGGTCGACCGGTGAACCGGTCAGGTTGGTGCGGTTTAGGTAAATGGAAGCCCATCGTTTCCCGCGCACCGTCCGGACTTTTCGAAGGGCTCCACGTTTGGGAAACATGTAACCGATCTCCGATGACGATTTCCCGGATTCGGCTGCGGTATGGGAGCAGCCTTTTTGTGTGCGTGTGTGTCTTCATTCGTTTCATTTTTCCTTCCCCACCGACCGGGAGGACTCGATTACGGACCATGACTAAAACCCAGTGGTCCCGGTCGAAATTGAAGATGGAACAAATTCGACCAGCCCCCGTAACCCCCGGAGAAAAAGACAGTGAAAAAGTACCGGTGGAAAGGTAGAGACAGAGCGAGAGCACCTTAGTGGGAGAGAGAGAGAGAGAGGCAAAAAAGAAAAGAAAACATAAAGAAAGCACCGGAAGCGGTGGAACTTTTTGTCGGCTTCAGGCTCCCTTTTTTTTTTTGCTTCTTTGATTTTTGTTTAGTCTCAACCGACGGGTTTCCTTTCCTTTTTTCACACCGCGTCGCTCCCACGGCGTTCTTGCTGGTTCGGTTCTGATGGTGAGAAAATTATGACGGTCCAACGCCGACCGAGCGGCCAACGCTCTGGGCCAGAATATTGGACGACCCGGAAGGCTTATGGGAACAATATTTGAGAAAGAAAGTTATTGGAAGTCCTACATTGAAAGGTGAAAAGGGAAAACATCGCACCAGTACTAAAAATGTGCCTCTGTTTCCAGCTCAATCTTTGAGAATCTTTCTGCGATCGTCGTAGTTCAGTGTGGTACGTTGTGCTGAAACCTTATGGTGCTGGTAGACGATTTACGAACTTTTTGGACGATATGTCATTAGGTGGAAAGCAATATTTATTTCCGTATTGCACAAATACAGTGCAGTAAGATTGCTTAACATTAAAAGCTGTTTGGCCTACTGTTGACACACGATAAATCGGTCACATTCAGAGCTATCGTTAGAATGTTTCATGGTCTATACCACCAGGATCCAACATTACAATTCAAAATTAAGGATAAAAAAGATTACTATCGATTATCATCACCATTAGACATTGACAGACAATCTTACTATCAACTAAAACGTTAAATAAATGTGCCGCGTGTATCGCCCTCATGTAGCGAATGAAAACAAAATTAAATTATGACCAGCCAGAACCCTGTTAAGGCCCTTTCTTACCAGTAAAATTACTCTGGAACCATTTTCCTTCAATTGATCTCAACGAATCCCTTCCGAAATCCATCAATCAGCATAACATCGAGAGGAAGCCGCTAGCAGTGGTTGGCCTTTCTAAAATGTGATTTCCTTTAAAAAAAAACGCGGGAGATCCAATGACTTAACTGGCCACTGGAAAGAACAGACCATCGCCCTTTAAGCCCATAATTCCCACGGCCAAAACACACGCCCCGCCGGCGGTGGCATCTCCACTGGCTCCGTCCGGATTGACATCGACCACATCGGCAGAGGCACGGCTCAATTTCTCAATTAACCCAAACGCGAGTGAGATTGTGGCCGGTGCCGTTGCTGCCGTTGTGTCGACCAAGTCCAGCTCTTTTCCGGCCGGCGGCGGCGGTCGGTCGGTCGGTCGGTCGGTCAATCCAACCCCCGGACGGGTGGTGATTTCACTTTAACGATGGGCCACCAATCTTGTTTCCGCGATGTCAATCTTACTTTAAAACGCGTCATTAATTTTAATTCCCATCGAATCTTGCCCGGCGAGACCCTCGCGGAGTTCATCGCATGGAAAGGGGGCTCTGATGCTCCTAGTCGAACCGGTTTTTTGTACGGGGCGATGTACGCAGAGCACGTGTTGCCCGGCAGCGGATTATTGGGCTAATGACACCGGCGGCCCGCCCAAGATATCCTCCCCGAGCGTACGGTGGAACGTTTTTTCTTGTGTTTTAGTTCCTGATGCGATTTTCGCATGATCGAGCCCCCCGTGGGTTCGACCGAGCAATGGGGTGACAAAAACGTAGTTCCGATGCCGGCTTAGCTCCAAGTTTCATCACGGATTAGTTCAATCGGTCCGGTCAAATTAAATAATCAGCTCCGGTGAAGGGAAAACGCGATTTCCGCAATTACATTCCCCTTTCTTACGATTGTGAGCATTCTTTTCGTTCTCTTCTTCCTTCCACCACCGCCTTGCGCCTACCTTCCTCGGAGGTAAGGAATGGCGTAACCAAGCCGGGGTCCACCACTGTCGGAAGACTGGAAGCCCTCGCTGGACTCTTCCATGATCTTCCGTTGCGCCGCCGCGAGACCGCGTTTTCAAGCGTGAAGTCACAATAAAATAATGAGACCCGCGGCGGACGTTCCCGCTCCTCCGGAGCAGGGCGGGGAAACGCCTTACGACAATGGCTGCATAAAATCGCTCGAATTGAATGAAGCACGAAATTAATTTCCTCCCATTGCCATCGATCGTCGAGAGACGCTTCGGTGATGGTGTTCTAGGACGAACCTCATTGAACTGTTGTTCCTGCCCGACCGGAAAGAAGGAGACTCCGAAGAAATCAAGAAGAAACAAAGCACGGCCCATTCATTGATCGCCCACTCGTGTTCCTGATCCTTCCGTCAGGAAGAGAAGAAACGGACGGTGGGACGAAGCAGGTTCACCCGGAACCTTGAATACCGACGCCATATGGGAAGGGACAGGGAACGAGAGCCACCATGAAGAGATGCCACGACGTGGGGAGAGAAAAGAGGAAAAAGAAACGGCACACCTCAAAACCCTATTCCATGACAGGTTCCTTGGCGTGCCTCTTATTCTGGTTTCTTCCCGCTCCTTCATCTCATTATTTGACCACTTCCATGCGTAATGGCGTTCGGCAGTCGGAATGAATGACAGAGGATGCAGTAAATGTTGAAGGGCAAAGAAGGTTGGACGGAGGATGAGCGATGCAAGAGGTAGAGGTACCATAAAAAAAAAACTTAAGAATGAATTTCCGACCTGCACTCGTCTTTGATCGCTCCTTCGGTGGCAACTATGCGTGGACTCCGGAAGACACTTTCGGGAAGAAAAGTATTGCAATGGTCAGCCGTAAGAAATGGACAAGAAATATCCTTCAGCTATGGAAATAGGGAACGTTGCATTCCGAACTCGGAAGTGTTTTTCCCTGCCTTTATCCTACAGAACGCTTCGATGCCGTCGGACATGGTGCGAAGGATTTTCGTGTTTCTTTCGGACAACACCTGATTCCGAAGTACAAAGCAGTCTTAAAGGAAACGGCACCAACAACGGTGCGGTCCTCTAGGGTGATTTTATGGTACGTCAGTACGTCCGAAGGGCTATCAAACTTTATGCTCAAGCTGAGCTTCGTTCGCCTTTCCTGCTCATGCCGACCTTCTGCTTGCCTTCCTTCGGTCCCCCCCTTACCCGAATTTTTTCCCTACACCCAGCAAGGCAAGGTGTAGAATGTTGCAGCATGTGGTCACCACCGGTGGTGGCAACTGTTCTTCCTCCGTGCACCTTCGTGAGCTTATCGTTGCCTTCCTTTTGTGCCCGTTTGCACCTCGTCGAAATGCATGAATGTGCATGTTCGTCTCCGGGACACCCTCCGATCGTACCGACAAAGGAAGCTTGCCGGATCGTACCGGATGCGAGACGGGCGATGATCGCTGCCCGGAAGGCGATGCGGGAAGAATGGTAAAATAATCCCAAAACGGTGGACGGATCCAGGTAAAAAACGAGGGGAAGGGCGGTCGAAGGGCGAATCCCAATCGGTGGCGGCTCGAGTCCGGGATCATCTTGAGACGCTTCTGAACGAAAGGCACGCCGCGCGGCGTCCGTTTGTCGCCGCTCGAAACACAGCCACATTGGAGGGTTTTCTTATTTTTTAAAAATTTGTCAGACTTTTTCGTCGCACAAAGGAAGCGGCTGGCTGTTCCGCCCCGGACAGCCAGCCCTGGCATCGGAAGGGGCGCAATTATCTTTCAACACTTCCAACGCGGGCAATGATGATGCCGAAAAGTGTGGCGGAACGAGAGTGAGTTTTGGAGGTCAGCAGCGTTGATGATGGAGATGGGAATGAGAATGATGATGCTGACAGCGCACATTTTCTCCAGATATCACACGAGCCGGAGCTGATATGGTTGTGTTTTCTCTCTAATTTCTCTCTAATCACACCCATACTTGCAAATCGTTTTCCTCCACGGTGCATGAAAAGGTATGGAAAATATTTTGGGTAATTACGCTGAGCTCTTATCGTGCCAAGCTCATCAACGTCATTATCTTCCACGATGCCGTGCCATTGCTTCGTTTGGAAGAGATTATCGCCTTCACGTCATGCCCTGCAATGTAATTCTGGATTCGTCTTTCATAGCTCACTTTTTGCGGTTGGAGTCAGTATTCTTTTCTATCTACGTTATTTTATCGGAAATTTGCTAGAGCTTTCTACGTTTGAGAGTTATTTCAAGAAAAAATTCACACATTTGAACTTTGTCTTCTTTGCCGTCGTGCGTGCCATTGACTCTGTTATAAATTTAGTCATAAAGTCTTTTCTTGGTTCAGTTGCTTTCAGAAATAAATTGATTTCTCCTAGCATTCAAGCGATTGGGAACACATATTAGGTTGACTTGCTATTAGGTTCTTGATTGGCACAGTCTACATCTAACCTCCCGAAGTAACTAGGAACAGCTGAGATAAGCTTTGAATAGGAATCTCTCTATCAAAAGCAGCCACTCTTGATTATCCTCCCAACAAGAGTACTGGAAGATGAAAGACAGCATCGACACCTCCCCGTGCAAGACGAGGTGGCTAGAAAAATACCCTCCAGGTATTGCCAAACTATCGGACTATCCACCCTCCACTATCTTACTCATGGGTTGGCACGTGAAATACTTTTTCGTTGGGTACGAACCGAACCGAAACCTCTTTGCAAAACGCTTTATCCGCTGGATTGTGCCTCCGGCCGCTGCTTCTATCACTCATCGGTACCGTAATTGCCATCGAAAGCTATGCATTTAAATGCATAACCAGCATCGGTGCAGTTTTGTCTCGCAGCAAAACGGCCGTACGGTTAACCTCCGCCACCGCCGTACTCCGCACCGAGACTGAACGGTCTGACTGATCTTCTCGACGTTTCTGTGCTGCCCTCTAGCAAGCACCAGGATCCAAGTGGGCGAGGTGGGTGGTGAAGAAAAAAGCGTGCCTCCGGCATGCCAAAAAGGGAAAAGAAGAAAAAAGCCGAACGCGCAGAACGAAGGCAAATAAAAGAGCAACCCGATGAGCGCAAAAATGCTTTCCATTTCAAAATATACACGTTCCGGTGAGATAAAAATAATTAAATTTTGTCACGTCCGAAAGATTGATGGACGATCGGCCTCGATAATGCCGAACGCGGGCCCAACATGGACATGGGATTGTCTTTGTATCAGTATCTTTGTGCGTGAGTATACGTATAGGACCTCGGGAAGAAAAAGCATCACCATCCATTGGAAGGAGTGAAATGAAATTGTATGTTTCCAGTGATAACGTGCAAAATGATGCTGCAGAGTTTGTTGCCCATCAACATAGCTTGACGGTTTCGGGAAAGGAAAATGAAAGTGTGTTACGGTCCCATTAGGACAGGACGGCCAGTATTATTTACTCGCCTTCTGTTTGCTAGGCCCCGGAAAGTCCTAGGCATTTGCTCGCCTCGTAACACAAGGCAAGCCGATAAAAAGGACGCCTTACAGAGGCATTAAAGTAACATCAAACTAACTCAAGCAGCTTGTGCTCGCTATCGGAACGTTATCGCCGGGATTTCCCTCGTCACGGTCTATTGGAAAGCTTCAGCTCAGTTTCTGCTACCAAAACCTTTGACACAAGCTAATGAATAAAAGAGGGCTGGAAGAAATGGAAAAAAAGAATCTCCCAGCTGGGCGCTTTGTTTCAGCAAATTTCAGCATCTCATCGTCCCGCCTCCGTTCCGCCTCCCTTCCAGTGCTCCACTTCTTGCCAATGGTGGCGATCGAAACGGGAGATAGTTTTCCGAACACGCACCCCAAGGGCAGGAAAAGCGCGCGTGCAGGAGCGCGAGTCACCGAAGATTACCTTCCGCTCGGATTGCGCCCGCCCGGAAAACTGGAAGCTGGCATGTGAATTGGGCAGAGACGATAAAGTCATTCCGGTGGAAGTGATCCGATGTCACTCGCGCCACCGGGAACCGCTTTGGGAAGGCAATCGCGCCGTCAATCGGATCATTAAAGCGCCGCTTTTTCGTCGCGGCAACGGGATGTGGCGGTTTGCGTAGCGTGCGGGGGTTCGATCGCTTCAGCTGTCGGCTTTTCGATCGTCGATGGCGCCCCGATAGGGGGAACCCGAACCACCGAAGCCACTTTCGACGAGGGTCTGATTGTGCCAATATTAATCTTTCGACTTTAAACCGAACCAAGGAATGGCCCCGTGCGCGTTCCCCAACCCGGCTCCTCAACTCCAACTGGCACTTGCAAGGCTTCCAGGCTCGTCAAAAGCTAATCGCCGGGGAGCCGAGCCGTGCGTCTCCCTTTTCCCGCTGCTGGCAGGGGGCACGTTCATCAAACACTTGCGCCAAAAACGTTGAGTGTTGTTTGTTTACCGCAAAATTTAACGCCCTGTTTTTCGTTTCGCCCGCCGGCTCGATTGCGCGGAGTCAGCCGAAAGTCAGCGAGGAGGGTCCAAATCGGAACCACCAACAGGCTCCGGGCTGAAATCAATTTCAAGCCGGCTGGAGCGAAAGATTAACTGTTTCCTGTCACCCGACCTCGGCTGCCATTGGTTGTGTTTTTTTTTTTTGGTTTTCTTCCTCGCCCACCGTTTCTTTAGATCCGACCCAGCGTCTTGATGCTGCAAATGAAGGCCAAAAACGGACTCCCCCTACCCCAAACCTTGCGGGGCGGGGGTTGACGGAAAAGTTAGGCATTCTGTCACTCGATGCAATTAGATAAGCGCGATGGATGGATGGGACGGAGGACAAAGTTTGCCAAGCACGAGATTCGAGCAGAAAAAAGGCAAAGTAATTAGGCTCGGCGCGAGGGTTATGCTTTGTTGGAGGCATTGTTGCGCAATGCTCGTCGTCTGCTTCGACCATTAAATAACATGCTTCTCGCCATCCATCTGTTCACCGGCGGGGGGGGGGGGGGCTCTCGGGGTTTCGACCCGTGGAAACCAGTGCAAATTAATAATGACACTTAATTTGAGACGGCGGAAAGCTGAAATGCAATGAACGCACCAAACGGTGGCAAAGATCGCTAATAATCCCAAATGGGGCAACGGGAGAAAACAAAAAAAAACGAAATGGGCCAACGGCCAGGGAAATATGGGAATAGTGCTATAAATCCTCCAATCCGTCCGAATCAAATTGGCCGAGGATTCGGGAAAGCGCTCCTCGGCGCAGCAATAATTGGCGCTGCGAAGCTGGCGGCGATGGGAACCCCAGCTGACTCCAGGTGCGTGCGTGTAGTGCAGACCACCGGTGGAACGGGGAACGGCGGGGGCCTGAAACAACGCCGAGTAACAACAACACGAAACAGGAAACAACAGCCCCAACTCCAAACCCTCGCCCCATGCACGGGAAAAGCATCTCGCTAGAACGAAAACTCATTACTCATTCGTTCCATTCCGGAGGCCCCGGTGAAAGCAGCAGCATATGCTGGATACATTAACCAGCGCTGTAATGAAGCGTGGGTTTGGGTAGTTGTAGTAAATAAAAAAGCAATAATTCGCCCCGCCCCGTGCCATCCGCCTCGATGGAAAGCTGTGCTCCCCCCGCCTGCTTGGCCCGATCCAAAAAACCACTCCGACCGTGCCGGTTTGAAGTTCTGGTTGCGATTAGGTAGTGCTTCTGCTTCCGGTGGTTGCTCCAAATTCCCTGCGGGCAATAGTTTGTGCTGATGGTTTCGCTTCATTGGCATGAAGAATGAATTGTTGATTTTCCGTTACTAAAAGAGTATGGTTTATTAGGAAAGGGCAAATTTTGTACCGAAAAGTCCAAATAGTGGAAGATCTTACAAAAATTTAATTAGACTTGAAAATCCATGTTGCTTTCAATTATATTTTCATGCAAGAACAAACGGTTTTTATGAACTGAGCATCTCCGGAAAGTCTTTCGAAAGTCTTTGGAATATATTTTCATGCAAGAACAAACGGTTATTATGAACTGAGGATCTCCGGAAAGTCTTTCGAAGAAAAAATTCGAGAGTTGAATGTACGAATTAAACGTGATATTCTCAGGTAATCGGTTTAAAACAAAAATCAATGCGAATTGACTTGTAACACAAGCACGCGAAACTCCGAGACATGGACACGCACGCAAGCCAGCCAACCAGCGGACAAGACAACCTCCCAGGTGAAACAGCTCGTCACAATGACATTGCGAAAAGGTCAAGAGCAACAGAGGTAGTGGAAGCCCAAAGCGAAGGCACGAAGAACCAGCGGAGGGTGTGGTAGAATGTGGGTAAATTATAAATTACCGCACGCAAAAATAAAGCATGAAGCGAACGAGATAAACCTGGGGAGATAATTTTCGTCAGCTTCCGGCCCACCAATGGGTTCCACACCTTTCCGGCCTTCTCGAGCTTTGCGGTGCCGCTCGATTTGTCATCCCATGCGGACAAACGCAGCCAGAGGCTCCGCCGGGAAGACGGTGTGATAATCCGAAGCCAAAGCACCAGAAGCCGGCCCGTCGCTATGCTGCGCCAAAAAATCATTACGTAAAGGGTAACGGTGGTGGGGTGGGTCGTTTCGGTGGGTGCTGGGGAGGAAGGAGGCAGGAAATACGGTGCCACAACGGTAACGCAATCGTCTGCTCCCCTGCCGGACGGTGGCGTAAGCCGATGATGACTTTTGAGGGCTTCTGTTGTGCTAGCCGTGGCGTGGGATGGAAAAGCGAACCCCAAAGAAGCGGGCAAGACCCGCTCGGGAAAGCCGAGAGAGGGAGGGAGCCCTAACGGAACCCTGTTCCATCGCGGCGGTCTCGCTCGCTCGGCGCTGGCTGGACAAAGACCGGCGATTCATTGCCAACCCGAGCCAACAAGTACGCCTGCTTCGCTCAACAATTACCACTCTGGAGCAACCACTTCCGGTGATGCGAGCGCTGAGAAAAGTTTTTCCGTTCTGGCCGTCCGGCAGTGACCGCAGGTTTCGGGAGGGAAGAACAGAAAAAAAAACCGGCAGCACCGAAACCCATTCCCATCGGGCTCCGTCGAAAGCGGCAACACAAACAAGCGGGGAGGGGGGAGCCGAGTTTGGCCTTCATTAGCTTCACTTTACACGTTTGAACATATTTCTTCGGTGTTTTCGGGTGGTTCTCTTCCCTTCCGGTCGTCGCTCGACAGGCGCAATCCGATGGCGGGGACTGGATCGGATCATTACGGAGAACAAAAACAAGTTTCGTGTTTTGCTTTTACCAAACCTGGTTACACGGCGAACAACAGTTTGGAGTCATTCTTAATCCATGCGTCCATGCCAGAAAGCGTGTCCTCGAGCTGAAGCTGATGTTTTATTCGGGTCCAGGTTCGTTTGGTCGGTTGGAAGAAGTTTCCTGGCCAGTTTCTGCATGAGGGTGGCAGTGAAAGCACTTGCTGATAACCAAACTTCACCATTGTCAAACGTGGAACAATTGAGATTTCAAGTGTCTCGATGAAGAACCGATTGACATCAATGGATGCGTTAAGGGAAGCTTTTTCAAAGTCTTAAACAAGTCAGCGGAAAGCAATTTGCCGACGTCCATTCCTCCTCCACTGCTCCAGCAAGATTATCGATTCGTAATAAAGAGAAAAGATAAGATTTTGGGAGAACCTTATTAAATAAGTGTTGAAAGTTCAAACTTGATTTTTTTTTTTATTTTAAGACCTTCAACGCTTAGGAACGTTCAAAAAAACCTTTCAAGCTCTTATTCGACGACCGAAAATCTGTGTCCTCCCACCATCGACCATTCTTCCGTGTCAGTTGGCTGACAAAGTTCCAGTAAATAAATATAGAAGAAAAAAAAAACCAAAAGAAGGGAAAAATGCTAACCCATCCGAACGACGACGGCGAAGCCTTTACCCGAAGCTGCAGCGACGTGACCTTCTTTTGCGTTGACTTCTCACGTCCAGCCCGGTGGCCGCAGACAGTCCGCCGTGACTGCAAGACACTCGAGTAGCTCCGGTGTCAGTAAGGGAAGCAGCATCGTAAATAGCATTATGTCTAATTTAATAAACGTTCATTTCAGGTGTCGACGTGCGACTTGTGGACTGACGTGGCCGGCTAGCGGGTTGAGCACTCCCTTCTGCCCCCCCTGTGCAGCTCAGCAAAACATCGAACTCAGCGGGAAGGTGGGTCTAATTTTTCATGCACTTCCGTACGCTCCGTCGTTCCACCGGCACACTCCAACCGCCATTACAAGACACAGCGAATAATTGAACCTTCAAGAGTTGACGCTATGCAAACAAGAACCTTTCCCCAGGTTCTTCGGCTGGTAGCAGTAGCTGGTGGACTTCGAAAAACGATGAGTTTACCAAACAAGTTTTTAAAATTTACTTGTTTTTGTTTTATTTATAAAAATTCCCAGTTATTTTTATCACGCTAGAGCACTCGGTTTCTAGCGTTTGGTGAAGGCAAGATAAATATTACTGACTAGAAACAAACAACTCATCGGAAACTGCTGGCATTGCACCAGTGCACCCTCGACCGGCAGGACAACCTTCTTTCCCAGTAGGTGGTGGCTGGCCAAGAACAAACGAGCCACAACGTGGAAAGGGCTAGCGCAACCGCCACAAACGACAGTCGAGTGCATATTTGCCAAAAATATAACCGCAGTGAACAATATTGTGTTACAGTTAAACCACAACGCCCTCCCTGTGCCTCCCAATGTCGACCAGACCGTTGGGGGATGCAGCATCGTGGACGAAGGACGAAGCTTCCCTGACTTCTGCCCGGCACACATTGGCCTGGAACGGCATCGTCTGCGTGCGTTCGTTTACAATCGAGAGTAGAATTCCATCGGAAGTTAAAAAGCACCACCGAGCGCACAGGAGTGGGCAAAATCCTTCCGAAATCTCTTCCACCGGTCTAGGCAGCTGGTTCCAGGGGCAGGAATGCAATCCCAGCAGTGAGTGAGCGAGTCGGGGATTGGGTTGCTGCAAGCAAACACTCGAATGGAACCGAGTCGACCGAGTGGACGCTTGCGGAATGCAGATACACATTCGAGCATTCGGCATAAATTAAAAGCCTTTTACTGTCCCCGGCTTGGCTGGCCTGCGCAACTGCAAGTGGTACAGCACATGCTAGGGCAGGAAGTTTCGACATGTCCTTCCCTCCTCCCCGGGGGCGAACTCAATACGTTCCAGATTTCTCGGCCTGACGATATGACTGAAGGTGGGATTAGTCGAGCAGTCGAGCAGCTAAAAGTGCTTGGGGGTTCTCTCCCGCTTGCCCGGGGCTCGGGTTCGGGGACTTACGCCAGGTCGAGGAAGGAATTGGAATTTCCAGCGAAAGAACTCCATCGAAATAAATTCAAGTACTCCCTGGTCCCGGCCGGGAGAAGGTAAAGACGAACGGGTTCGGGCGTTTTCTCCCGTTGCACTATAAAGTGTGTACATTTGCCCCGGGATCGCATTGAATGCTGCCCCCCATACAGCTGCAAAGTCATGTGCGGAAGCTCTCTTTTGTTGGCGCCATTCGCACAATCCCGGCATCAGCATCGGCGTAGAGGGTAGAGGGTACAGCTGCACCGGGGAGGCGATGCTAAATGGATGATTTTTACCTTTCCACCCCGGTCGAGGACTAAACGGGACACTTCCTTCCTCTGCCAACTTGGTGGAGGGAAACGGCGGTAAACCACTTTACGGAGCGCAATCTTTTGACGTCTGAACTGATTAAATCTCAACATCGCCACAAAATTTTGCTAAATCAAGAGCAAAGTAAAGCGAATAGTTCATCCAAAGCGAAGGCAAAGCCGGCGGAGCTGGAGATCGTCCCAGGGCCGGTTTGTTTGTAGTGGCAGCGTGATGCATATTTAATAAGCATAAGCACGACGTGCGAGTGAGGAAAAACGGCAGGGAAGCAGCAAGCAGCCAGCTGAAGACAATTTTACGATTTTACTTTTCCGGTATGAGCGTAATCTGATGGTTTATTGGCATATGCTTTTAAAACTAAATTACTGAAGCGTGGATTTTCCAAGGAGCGTCACAGATTTTGTGGAAGCGGGAGGAAGGCCGCGGGAATGATTTCTCGGAATGATTTCTTGCAACCAGCGTCACGATTTGCAGAACGGCATGCAGAATTCCATACGCTATTCACAATGCAGACATTACATTCGATGTTTCTTATTATTGCATCCCAACGTTTTCATCTGACTCCTTGAAGTGCGCTTACTATTTTTAAACCACTTCTGGAAGTAGGTTCAGTTAGCTTCCCGGAAGTATGTAAAGAGATTTCTGGTGAATTCTTCCTCGATTGATCGAGTTTTCGAAGTTCCTCAAACGAGGGACAAAGGGTGTACTTCTGTATCCTTCCGATTTACCTTCCCTTAAAAGCTATGGTACCGGAGCGTGAGAGTTCCGTAAGCCTACAGAGAATATCGGTATACCCCCCATCAATCCTCCCCACCAATCACCAATCCATCTTGCGCCACGTTTCACCTTCGACCTTCGTCGGTGTCACGTGCAGTGGCACTAATCGTGCCGGCGTGTTCCGTTCGAGCCGGTTTCGAAGCCGTTCGTTTGCTGCCAATTATTTGAAGCTTATTCTCAAAAACCAATCACTCCCCGGTGTGCCGGTGGCTGTGGGGATGGAATCTATTCCGAGAAAGCGGTACCCGCGATAAGCGAGACTCGGCACTGAATGGGACTGAAGTGAAACAAGAGGCCGTAGCAGCGTTCGCATTGAAGCGACGAGAACATGATGCTGTTTGCTCAAGCAAGCAAGTGTGAAGATTTATGCTTTGGCAGACGGGGGAATTTGGAGATTTGTTTTCTCCAGACGCCGAACCCACAGTGTTCAACGTTTCTTGTTATCTGCGCGGTTAGGACGTTGCGTTACGCTTTACGACGGATGATTTATTAATATCGCATTAAGGCACATCAACAAAGACACCATCCGACAAGGTCAATGTTTTTTTTTTTTTATCAAATAACGATTCGAATGAAAGCAACATACTGAGAATAAGCCAACACATTCATGATGGGTGCAAAGATGCTCAAAAAGTGTTGTTATATTACTTCATGACTGCATGAGACTTAATAAAGTTGAAGATTTTGTCTATTAATTATTTTCCACAGATTATTTGTGTGCGTGTTGCCATTCATTCCTTTAAGATGAGAGATAATTGAGCCATGGTGAGTCACTTAAAAAAAAAGAAAAAGATATCTTGAAATATCGTTCTGCGGAGAATCCTAAGAAAAACAATAAATTTATACGCAACGACACCCACACACACACACACACTTAAACAAACCGGTACAGAACTTGCAGACAGCACCTTTTGCCTAATGCCGTACAATAATTTTAATCTCTCCTTCATTTACCTTTTTTTTTTTAAACTGCCAGCCCGTTCCGAAAGCTGCTCGATCGGTTGCCCGGGCTGCGGCGGGAAAGAAAATTCACAGAAAAGCTGCATATACGGAGCGCGCATAAATTTCCTCCCACTTTATCCCCGACGGCACAATAGCCGGCCTTGTTCTCGGCCTCTGTTTTTGCTTCCCTTTCCCCAACAGAGCGTTTGCCGGGGGGAAGAGATGCCCGAAACGGGGGAATGTGTGTCTGAATGGATGAATAAATGAACCAAAGGACACGTCGCCGGCCGGACGCAACAAAGCGACCGGGCGAAGAAACAAGAGCAAGAAATTCTGTCTGGATGGAAAGGATTTTCTTTTTCTGCTTTGTTTTGCTTGATTCCTTCTTGTGCACCCCATTCCCCGGTCCCCTGCCGTCTGCATGGCGGAATGTTTCTTCGGCAAAGCCACGCAAAAAAAAAAACAAATGAAAAACGAAGAAACAACGAAATGGGGGGCTCTTTTTGAATGGGAAAAATGTTAAAGTAACCGTCGCTGATGATCTCCGGATCTTTCCCATTTTCCTCGCTTCCGCGCGCAAGTTACGATTTGCCCTCGATCCTCACAGACAACGCACGGGATGAGAGCGCAGGGGGGCGCCCCTGACCCCCCCGCCTGACCCTCCAGCTAACCGAGGAGGGTTCCATCCGTCATGTCCACCTGAGCCTCGATGACACCGAGGGCGGTCAGACAAGCGAAAGTAAAGCCCGTGCCTGGAGTTGGCCGGAGCCTTCGGGGCGCGTTTCCCTCAGAACCTCCGTAGGTCAACCTGGCGGGAGGCAAGATTTGGAGTGGAGTGGAATCGAATCGTTCCTCTTGTCTTGTGCCTTCCATTCCGAATGGTTCACGTCAAGATGTCACACAGGTGCCCATGTGTGTGCGACGTGAGACACGGGAAACGGAGACGATGAAACGTGTTTGCAACAATGGGTTGAGCAAAGCAAAACCGATTTCACTCGCTTTTCCACATATCCTCTCTCTCTCCCTCCCCCTTTGTTTTCCCTCGCTGAGGGTGCTTCGACTTTCTGTGCGCGCTTCTTTCCCGAACACTTTCCTGCCGGCGCGCATACGTGCTTCTAACGATTGTAAGCAGATTTAAGCAAAATTAATGCAAACACACAACTCGCCCGGCAGTCGACGGCTTAAGGGATGATGGAGGAGGAGGCAAGTGGGCAACGGGAAAGTAACCGAAGGACGCGCAAGCAGGAAGCCCCGCACTGGAAAAGGACTGCGAGAGAAAGCTGCGCCGGGAATAAAAATAAGCAGGACGCACGGTTTTCGATTTGTCTTCTATTGCTTCGCCTTCTAGGACTTCGCAGACATGAAAGCGAAACAGTCAAGCTGGTCCTTTTTGTCCCCCTCCACTTCCTTCCTCTCGGAGACCGTATCCCTTCCCCTCCCCCCCCCCCCTGCGCCCTCGCGCGAAAGCGAACGGAATTCTTTCAACTGTGTTTTCTCGCCCGCTTTTGACTGATATTTCTTGTTTGAATATTTAAACATAATATTTGTTTTGCCAAATGGGTTTTCCATCCATCGCCGAATCGTTGAGTGTCTCCGCCGGTGGCCTTCCTCCTGCCGGCCCTTACCCTCCGACCGTGCGTCTCTTTCCCGCTCGGCCACGCGGGGAAACCTTAGCCCCTTAGGTCCTTCCGTTTGCAAAAAGCATTCCATTTGACCGCCATTTCATACCTCCCGGCACTTTTCCTCACTTTCTCTCGCCTCTATCTCTCGCTTTCTTTCTCTCTCTCTCTCTCCCTCTCTCTCTCTTGTTCGCTCCTGTGCATTAATGGTACCGGGTTTCTCAGCTCGTCTGCTTTCCGATTCCCTTTCCCCTCCTCGGGGGCCATAATTGGGCTTATCTTCGATTTGAAGCTGTGACAGCAATAAACAAGACTTTAATCCGATCAAATGGGGATTTCCGATTTCTTTTCCTCTTGCCGATCTTTACCTTCACCCTCGTCTTTCTCATCTTTTTTGTTGTTGTTGCCCTGCCTCGCCTCTCCCTGCCTCCTTTCGCCGGCGAGTTTCTCTAGACGCAAGGGCAGTTGGATATTTTGAAGCCGGATTAGGCGACCGGCATCGAGCATTCTGGTTCGGGTTTCCCTGCGCACTGCCGTTGCTTTAGTTCTGAATGTTTCCTGTTTCTTTTTTTCTCCCCCGCACTTTCGTGCACAACAAACACACACCCACACATACCTGCTAGACTTGTCTTCATTTCGTCCGTTTTTGCTCAGGCTAAACCATTCAAATCCGGGCTGCTCCTAGCCGCTCCCGCTGATCCTCGCCGGGCGCATTATATCCTACGCGGCTTTCCGGTTCGCTCTGTTTGCATACGATCGAATTTTCATGCGCTTAGCAGCACTAAACCAAAGTAAACCGCGTATCGGTGGGAACCCCCGAAGGGCCTCCGAGTGACCGTCTCGGCCGGCTGGAACCATTTTCGTTCGGATTGGTAAATTGATAATTAAAGGCTTTGCGGCTGTTTAGTGCAAGGCGGCATTAAGTATTTCTCTTTCCTTCTTCCTTTTTCTATCCCTGCTCTGTTGCATTCACTTTCCCCCTTGCGCTGCTAGACCATGGGTGGAATTTGCCAACAAACAGCTCGCGGATCGATGGATTTGGATAAGCGGGCATTAGGGCATTCGGTCCTCGGTGTGGGGTGGATTGGGTGCTTAGGCTCTAACCTTATTCCAACCGCTCATCCGTATGCAAATCCGTGCGCCGATAAGTGCAAGAAGATTTTCCGTCCGTTCGGCTATTACGATTCGATTGTTGAACTCGTTCGGAAGATAACGGTGAGAAATGTTTTGACAATATATTGATGTTTCATTGAGAATAATAGTAGCTTTCTTACCTGGGTCGCAAGAGGTCACCCGACCCCGGTAGCTTAAATAAGATGGATGAGTATTGATGCTGCATGCTGCTGGAATGGAATAATTGAAGCTGCAAAAGGTCTTTTGGCACAACATAAAAGAGATTTTTTAAAGATTAAATTATCGAAGTGTGGAAGAAAATTAGAAAATGATAAACTTTGAAGAGAAAAAATAATGACGCTTAACCTTAACCTTCGAGTTGAGTTGCAAAGAAAAAAAAACCTCTCAGCTAAAAGAATTTAAACATCTAAATTGTCTCGCCATCCGATGATCCTGCGAAAGAAATGCAACGGTTTGAAAAACGGTGTATCAACCGGAAACTCCCACACCTGCAATAAAAACGGCATACTCGTCAGCCCCGATGCCAAACTTTCCCACGGCCGATCAACTTTCCGGCGGCAAAAAGTCGACGCGGAACATAGGCGATAAATTTGCATACAGGGAAAATGCACCCCCGAAGAAAGATTTATGGCCGTTGCCCCGTGCAGTGCTGCGCGATATTTGCTCGAGCACGGATTGTAATGGCCTATACCTGTTGGCGAACCGTTCACCGACGGAGTCAAGACCCTGCGGGGCATATGTAACAAAGGCCGACGCGCAACGTGACGGCTGGAATGATCATTCCAATCAGCAACTGCTTCGCAACTCTCGGCCGTGTGTGCGAATGGAACGCCGTGAGGGCCGACTGCCGATATTGGATGTTCACGAGCCGCCTACAAGGATTTGGAACTGAGTTTTTTGTGTGTGTGTGTGTCTGTCTCGGCGTTCCACATCACGAGAACCGCACCCGATGACTAATTGCGTACCATCAGCGCTCCACTCAATTCGAACCGTGCTGCTGAAAGCATGGCTCAAGTCTCGTGTAAAAGATGCCGACATCTTCCGCCCGCCTTCCCCTTTACCGGTCGCTTTTTTTTCTCGTCCTCGGTCATACGTCACGTTTTGAGTTCCATCAGAGCTTCCTGCGTCGATGGATGCAAACCGAGGTGGACAGGAACGAGCAACACAAAAAAAAAACAGAAAGAAAAAGAAACGAACCTCCTATCCCTGTCGTCATTCAATGCATTTCCCTTCCAGCAGGGCAAACCTAAACGAGCACGCAAAAAAAAAAAACGGCGTGCCAGCGCAAGTTGGAATTCGTATCAGTGCAGCGATTGTTCGCCGGACAGCAAACCGAACGAATCGTCGCCCCTGCCGGGCGGACTTGACGCACTATGTTTCTTCCTTCAAAATCCAATCAAACTTTCGCTCCCAGCTGACGCAGGACCGCTCCACCGCACGGTGGAGATGATGAATGGGCGACATTTTCGGTGGGAAAACTACCTCCGCACGCAAGGGCCGAGGAAAACCCTCGGAAAGCAGTTGGATGAACAAAAAAATTGAAGGGAATAAAAATGTTCCAACCGGAGCTTACGCTGCCGATTGTCCAAGTGGAAAAATAGATCCCGAGCATGGTGGAACATCCTTTTCATCCTCCCGGTGGAGTTGGCAGAGGGGAAGAAGTCGTTACCTAAGCCGGTTGTACGGCGGGTGCCTTACGCAATTCTTCCATCCGAAGCACGGAGGAGACACGGATTTTCTTTGTCATCGAGGACGATTAAAAATTCGCTTCCAAGCCTCCGATTCCAGGCCCATGAATCCTAAGAGACGGCCGAGTCCCGGGGGGAAAAAGAACGTAGCGTTGCTGGAGCAGGTGCGTCGGCGGTGGTACTCTAATTACGAGCTCTAAATCGAACGCAAATCGCACAAACTGCTTTCGTTTGTTCCGTTTTCCCATGCCGGTTTTCCAATCGCGTCTCCGCGCGCACCTTACCATCCCACATCCCACCACCCGGAAGCGCTACGACAATCCTGCAATCACCGATGCCAACGGAGGGAAAAACCACCACCATAGTCTTTCGGCCCAAGCGAATCGCAGCCCCACGGTTTCGATCGGCACGAGTGGGCTTTGTTTTTCGGCCTTGGGCGTGGACTTGGCAGGAGCTGAGCGCTGGAGAGTGGTTGGAAGATTTTAATGATTAGGAGTAAATAATTAAAATTCTTTCCGAGTTCACCGATCGAGCGGATTCAGCGGCACGGCGCTTTGCTTGATGATGCTTTTGATAGATGGTTTGGTTTTTAACGCTCGATGAAGGGTACGCCCTTCGGAAAATTCGCTGCGTTCGGCGGCGTTTGATGAAGGGTTGATGAAACTGTCACAAAAGTTCACAGCAAGGGTAGCAAGGGGTTTAAGCGAGGCGTTGAAATAAGCATCCAAAATGGGCTGTTTGTTTGTACTTTTCCAAATCTTTCCTCGCGGAAAAGCTAACAATTTTAGGTTTAATAAAGGGGATAACTGTGCAGGAAATTAAAATGTTTTTATGACACCCCTTGAAATGAAATCATTGTTTTTTCAACTTCACGACGTTCTGTATTACCGTTCGATGGTTTTCAGCCTCAATCTTATCGATCTTAACCCCTTAGAGCGTAGGAACATATTGTTTAAATATCAGCCACCTCTATACTTTCTTTTATATTCTGACATCACCAAGTTTCTGGTCTAGAGGAAGACAGTTGGACGAAATTCACGTTTGGTCTATTAGATTGCGCCTCATTCTTAGCTGTAAACTAACATAATTTTAGCAATTCTTTAATCTATCAATCAATGCATCGTGGGGTGGTATACGTTATCTGACAAATAAGCCACAGCAAATTTATCCACACGAGCACTCTGCCGTACAACGAGTCTTGAACCTGCCATTAAAAAGCAACGCTGATAAGGGGCATCTAATCAAGTTCCGGCCAAGCGACGAATTTGGCCTTTTTGATCCGTGGTGCCGTCGCGCAACTGGTTTTACGCAAAGCTAGTTTTCTGCCCCGAATTTGCTGAGTGAACAACAAAGCACTGTTCCTGTTGAGTTTGGGCTGTTTGGGCTATACTGACCAAGCAACCATGCCTTTGGATCTTGGCGCAACGCTATGAAATTGGGCGTTCTACGCTGACTCAGACCTCTTTACCGTTGGTCCACCAGGTGTCTTAATTTTAGACGAGCTCTTACGATCTAAGTCTAGTTGATCGAGACACGGACTTTTTGTAACAGAAGGATCTAGAAAACCGAGAAGCACCGATGTAGGAAAAAGGCCAAATCCTCTAAATCTCTGCTGCGTGCTACAGAGTGTGGTTAAATTTTCAGCGATCTACTTGGAGGGGAATAGCTGCCTACCGACGATAGGAATACTTGGTGACGAACCATAAGAATTTCTGGTGGCATTAAATAAAAAGATATGAGGAGAAACAACCGAACCAGATTATGAGATTTACTGTCCCAGCGAAAAGCGTGAAGTTTGTTTTCAAACCAAATTTTCCTCTACTTCATATGATGCGCAATACTTGTCAATACAGCAATTACAGATCAAAATTTTCACATCCTTTCCTAGCTGCTGCTCTCGCATCTCAAATGCACCGTGGCTAGTTTAGGCTTTCGAAGAATTGCTGCGAAGAAACGTCGACCGTCACCTGCGCAATTGAGTTCAGCTTGTTTTGCCCTGCACCGGGCACCAGTATCGCTGTTTATTAGATTATTCTAACCAATCTTGCAAAATGAACCAACACGACACCGTGACACGGTTTAAAGCACCCACACGCTCGCATGGTCTCGTCCAGCTGGACCTAATCCCCAGGGGAGATCCGGGCGAATCGAGGCACACCTCGCCCCGGGGCTCGTCTCCCTCTAAACCGGGACCGGCGTTTTGGTCTGCTTCCAGCGGCGGGAAATGGAAAATCAACGCCCGGACCACCACTTGGACCCACTGCATCCCACTCGACGGCGCGCTGCAAAATGTGACGGGATATTATGATGTCATCAGTTGCTTTATTGAAGGGATTCGTTAGGGAGCTCTATCCCGTCCGTTCCGCCAGCTAAACCCCCGTCCGAACCCGGTGCTCTACTCTCCCCGGGGCCGCATACAGCTGCATAAACGAGCTTAGCGAGAGCTTCACGTCAGCTAACCGGTGACACTGATCTGCGCCAGGTGAGGCGTACCAGAGATGGAGGTTTCATATAGACGCCACGCCACAGTTTTTGCCAAGATTCCCGGGGACGATTGCCAGCCCGTGTACCGTACGCTCGCTTCCGCGTTGAAAAGGCCTGCGACGGGCCAAAAACACACGAACACAAAAACGAAAGAACCTCCACCTCTCCGGAGTGAAGTCCTGTGTCAGGCGCACAGGTTGGTGCAATTAAAAGAGTTTCCGTGGAAAAACGCGCCACCACGCTCACATAATGTTGTACGAGCGTAGGTCGGTGCTTCGTCCTTGAGGTCCGTATGTGTGTGTGTGTGTGTGTGTGTGCATTTTTTGTGTATCCGAGTTCGGATTGGGACCGTTAGGAGGGTGAACGGGTACTCCTGTTCGTGAGGAATGGCTCGCTTTGCACCCGTGGACCAAGAGCGTGTGGCAGAGCCTTCTGCAGGCCCGACTTCTCGGGCGCTCGGGTACCGACGTATGGCTGCATATGTTTACGTAATTTATTTATGCAGCCATTCAACAAAGCCACCTGGCCGGGACGAGGAAGTTGCCGACGCTCGGCCAATTTGCTGTCGTCGTTTGTAGGGGACCGGGCGGGGTCGAGAATTTAATAAATCCTCTACAATAATTGCTGACATGCGTTTTGCCAATTTTTGGCTATCCCGAAAAAAAAAAACAAAAAAAAACTAGGGAGAGTGGATGGCCAAAAAATGGGTTGAAATTTCATGTGTCCTTGCTATGGAAGATGTGCGCAAGGTTTGGAGAAGGCAGGCGGCATGATGACAGCCATTTCCATTTGGTGACTCGGTGTTCGAAGGTTGACCAACTGGTTCCGGTAGTTTATGAGTGTGCCAACCGGCCTCCCTCCCCCCCCGAACAGCAGTTGTATCGTCCGGTCCGCGAAGGACGTGATTGACGCGCGAATATATCATCAGCAGTGCGTACCTTCGGGGGATGAAACCAACCAAAGAAAAACCATGATTGTAATGAATAGCCCGTTATGAGCGTTTTGAGCAAGTTGGATTAAATGATTGCTATGCCCGATTTTTTTGTACATGTTTTGTGATTTGTTTGCAACAGTCTGCGTGGATGGTTTCTGTAAAAAAAGATAACACAATCCATTAGTTAATTAATTGAATTATTTTCAATAACTATACCAATGGGTGGGGTAGCTTTTCCGAGTACAAAAAAAAGTAAATCATCGCTATGTCGATGCTGTGAACAATTGATTGATTGATTTACGTAAGCATCGTTACTAATTGGCATTGCAAAAGTGTGGATGGTCAAATAATTTAACGGAGAAAAAGAAGAAAAAAATCAATACTTACACACGCTTCGTGCATCTTGAAATGGAGCTTTACGGTGCGTGGAATGCACTTTTACTTTTGAGCATGCGATTAATTTAGGTTTTCCACATCTCTGGCGGATTGATGAACGAGATGGGTTTTTCCTTTTTTTTGCTACCCTTCGGTTTCGAGAGCATCACTTGCCCGACTCGTGGTGTTAAACGGTGCGCATCTGTGGCGGGCCGAATTTGCACTTCTCGGGCGAAAATCTCCATTCGAAGAGCGAACGCACCACACGACCAGATTTCGCACGGAAAGAATCGCACCACGCGTGTATTTGCGAAATGCGACCAGCACGGAATGCGCCACGAAAATGGGGTGGGAAGCGTAAGCGGAAACGGGGGGGAGAAGTGAAAATAAAATCCACTAACTACGATCATTTAAACTTTCCCTTCAGCGCCGGCTGGACCAGCCGTGGCAGGCAAATGGCATGACGAGATTTGTTGTTGAGATGCTTCGACGCACGGTGGCGCTTTCTTGGCGCCCTGCAACTAAATGCACCGGTGGGAGTGGGTGGCGAGGGGCATGGTCCTGGGCATGCAAACATTCCAACGAGGCGTGTTGAGCGTCAGGGTTTTTTCCTTTGTCCCCCATCGACCACCCAGTTCAGCATTTAATTAATTTTATGTGCACGATTATCGCTGATTTTGATTGACGTTCTGTTTGCCCGGGCGAAAAGACATGAAAGCCATGAGTTTGCACCGGCTGCATTTCCACCGAAAGTGGCGCTTGTTTGGTTGTTGTTTTTTTCTCCCTACTTACTTTCTTCCAGCTGGCTGGCCGACTGGTGCTGGTGAGCTTATGCGGGCGTAACATAATTTATCGGCGGATCCATCTCCTTCCCTTCCTTGCCATCCTGGGAACGCAAAGGGGAAGGGCAGGTATAGACGCCCATGGGTTTTCGAAATGAGCCATTTTCAGTGTGGAAATTAATTCCCGGGCGTAAATGGAACCGACCGACGACGGATTGGCTAAACTTTCCATTTCGATGGCGATGAACCTTTGGCATGCTAGCTGAGAAACACAGATTGGCTTTGGTTTTTCTTGAAGGAAAAACGGTGCACCATTTTTCCCTTGTGCGAACGGCCTGGAGCTTGCCTTTGCCCGGGGAAAGAACTCTCGGGGAAGCAAAGTGAAATGCACCGAAAAGTTGCTCCCTCACTCGGTAAATGTTTTTCCAGCAGCGGGTCGTCAGATGTCACTGGTGAAATGTTGGCGTTCTCAAGAAAACGGGGGCATTTTGGGATGGTTTGTGTGAAAACGTGTTGACGATTTCCGACCGAGCAAAGCGTTTCAATAAATTACCCGTTTCGCACGTAACGAAAAGCGGTTTTTCTGTTGAAAGGAATCGTCCGCGTTGGTTGAGCTAAGCCAAAGCAAATGACATCTTTTGGCTTCGCAGAATCGTGTAACAACCTGCAATTATACTTTTTCTGCACCTTATAACCAACATCGAACATGGAGCCTACACCCAAAGCAGCGTCCAAAAAGACAATACATTAAACTTATTTAAATACGGGATCGCGTGGCAACGGTTCGTTAAAGGGGAAACTATTCGCAAAGCGTGTCACCGTGGAATCCAGCACGGTTGGGATGGAGTTAGTTACGACGCCAGTTATGCCAGCCTTTCAGCAACTACGGTTGCTACAGCTAGGCAGGCTGCATCATTTGGAGATGAAAGTTAAGCCTAGCAAAAAAAGCGTAAAACTTTACCGTAACCAAATGGGCCAAAGGAGTAGTGCTACCAGCCCTTCATTACGCCGGCCAGTTCTCGGAGTTCTCGGTCTCGGCAAGCGGAACCACTTCCCTCTTATGTGCGCTTATGAAACGATTCGCTCGAGCGGCCCCATAGAAAAGAACGACGCCGTCGATTGTTCTCCATTTGGTAAACCGAACAAACCCCGGTAACGCACGACGAAAAGCGAAATCCTAGAAAATTGTAGGACAAGCTGACGACGGCTTAAGACAAGTGACGGCGCTTCGGCGTTTTTTTTTTCTTTTTTATTGTGTGTGCTTTTGGAACGAAACATACAAACACACGAAAAAGAAGCATAAGTGCAGTCATGCGGGAAAGTAAAAATGATCAAAACCATGATGGAGCGCGTTGTAGTTTGGAGTTCTTCCACCGGAGACATATGCAAGGCACCCCCCTCTGCCCGGGCAGGGAAGGAATCAGCGTCTTCGGAGATAACGCAGCAGCAGCAGAGCGCCAACTGCGGTCAATTATTTTAATGATGGATTCAGGCTCGTTCTGGCGGAACTAATGGAACTCTTCACGGGAGTTGACGAAAACGCCGTGGGGAAGGGCGGGGTGGTAGGTTGGGAGGAGGAGGACACGATTTTCGTTCGTCAACATTCGACGACAATGCCTGAAGCAAACTACCGTGTCCTCCTGCAGCGCGCGCCATAAAAGAGAAGAGGAACCACGGAGCAGCATATGGTTGCCGTTAGAGTTCGAGGGAGTTCCTTCGGCCTACACGGGCATGGATCACTGGCGACGCTCCAAAACGGGACGCATAGGTTCACAATTTGTGCCAAAAATTGTGTTCAAAACCAGCCACCGGCCTCAAACTCAAAGGCTGCCCAGCCGTGACTAATCCACACACACACACACAATTCTGCATCGGTATAATTGAATTTCCTATAGCTTCGCTTCCCGAGCGCGTCCTAATGGTGATGACGATGGTGATGATGATGATGATGGCAGCGGCGGCTGTGATGGCGGTGATCTTAATAACTGAACCGATCGCATTTTAGTTCGTACAGTTTCCGTCACGGGCGCTGCGCAACGCGATTGTTTGCGTACACGTTACGGCACGGTTTGGTGAGTCTAATTGACCTGAAAAAGACACCAACCTTTGAAGCAGTTAGCAACTGCCGCCGGGAATGCCTTCGGTTGGAAGTTATATTGGACCGGCTGGGTCATTCGCCTCGAGAAGAGCGAGCGAAAAGAAACGGAGCATAAATCATCGAAGCTCGTCCCGTTTATGATGGATCGTTAAAAGAAAACGGCGACGACCGCGCGGGTCCAACGGGGGGCTTCCCTCAAAAAGGGAAAAGAAAAGGCCAATGAAAATGAAGTGTACATCCGGTGTACGCGGTACGAAAAAATCTCCAATTGTCCGGCGTCATTCACCTGCCCAGTCCATTATATCACTAATGCCTATTGGTTGGCCTTTTGTTGTGACAGTAAATAAAGGAGAAATCCTGGATGTAATAACGCATCCGCTCGGGGGAAAGTTTACGGCGCAGAGTTTCATTTTTCGGGGTGGCTTGCGAAAAATCCCCTTTTCCAACGGAAAGAAGAACAATCATGCGAAAAAAGGGGCCAACGTTTGATGCGTGAAGTTTCCCCTCCTGCGATTATCCCTCTTTTGAGTGTTTAAAGACATGTCCGACAAATTGCACTAATATTTTTCGTCGGGGAAAAAGAATGGGAACCGAGAAGTAACATGTTTCCCCACATTTCTCAACGCCTTTCGAGCGGACGCGTGACGTTACTGCCATCGAACAAAAACCTCACCGCTCACTCAGTCACATACACGCACACATACACCAATACAGGGACCAGCGCTCGTCCTGCGGAGGAAAGCATCAAATTTGAAAACTGATTGATATGGACGAAGATATCATCAAAAACGTTTTCGGCACTAAAACTCCTCCGGCTGGCGTGGTGGTTGGATGGATCTTGGAGGCTTGCGGGTGGAGGGGGAAATGATAAAGGGAGCAAACACAGGGATTGTCCCGTACATTTATTGCACATATCCGAGGCATAATTTTCCCTCCACCCCCCCTCAAGGCCTCCCTCCATGCGGACGGCGATGTGGCGCGCCAGGAATGACTTCAAAGATAAATTGCTGAATTGCTAGACGCAGCACTTTCGCAGCACCACGAGGGTAGGTACTTTTCTCGAGGAGTTTTCCCCGCCGCCGGTGGAGGGTTTTGCCAGCAGTCTTGCTGCAGAATCCGTCCGCCGCTCGTCACGCTGTTCTGAAATTGACTCATAAAAATTGGAATATAGCCCTCGCCTTCGCTGCCCTACCGCTGAGGCGCCCCGGGCGAAACGTTCCCGGTGGGTGCTGGAGGCAAACATACGAAACGCTGGCCACTACCACACGCTCGCAGCCTCCGAGCAGCACACGTACGGCGCAGGTACCGGCCGCACACCAACACCAACCGGCCCTGCCAGGCCAGCGAGCCGGGCAGGCAGGATTTCAGGCGTGGAAGCGGAACCGTTTGGCTCTTTTTTCGTCTTTTTCGAAGGGGACGCCGCTGCTCCGGGGTTGTGACGGTCGGGTCGCCCCTTGTTCTCGTTTCGTAAATCTTCCTCTCAATTTGACTCAATTAAGGACGCCGTTGCCGAAAAATCACCCCAAGCCATCGGATGCTGCTGGATGTGTTTCGCTGCCCTCGATCTGGAGTTCAGCACATTTCCTGCACAATTTGATTGTTTCGTTCTCCCTTGCCGGGGAAGTTGGCCCTGCTTCGTGCCGTTTGAAAGCCATTTTCTGCAACCATCGAGCTCGTGGTGTTTGCTTATGTCTCCGTTTTCTTTTCTGCAGCCCATGGAGGAGGCAAGGGAAAAAAACGTCACGTAAAACGAACACAGCGAAAACGTCACACCGGTCCCAGATAGTTGGACAGCCGGGACTGGCTTACATCACTGGCTGCGAGTCTGGGTGCATGGAAGTAAAACATAACAAAAAAAAAAAAAAACAGATTACTTGCGTCTCCGTTGTGGACTGTCGCAGAACGGGGAAAGAAAAACGAAAAGCACAAACGGAAGGGAGACAATCCCAAAAGTGAGCTAATCGAAACGGCCGTAAATGAAGAAAACGACGAACCAAAACGGATGAAAGAACTAAAATGGAAACTAAAACAGAAGGTGGAGAAAAAACAAGATGTAACCCAAGGTACAACAAGCAAAGTATAAGAAATGGAAAACGAACGACCAAACGTGTCCCCCCCACGAGTGCAAACACGCAGGAACCAACAGAAGAGGAGCAAAACACTGACGCAGCAGCACACAGCCCGTTTCGGGGCAAGAAGAGACCAAAATGACCGCGAAAAAGGGGAAAGGAAGAGGAAGCGAAATCCATTTATTTTAGAATCATTTCGATTCTTCCCACTTCACGCTTTTGCCTTCCGTTCCGTGCCGGGGTTCCGTTTCGGGGCACCAAGCTGTTTGAGGTTTGAGCATGCTTTTTTTTCTGTTGTTGTCCCCTCGGTCGCTTGCAGACGTTCGACAATGTTCGTACACAGCTCTCCGCAAACCCTTTAACATCCCGCAAAACCATGATGCTTAAAGTGAGTCGCACCGGATGCGGCCGAAACTGCGCACAATTGTAGCGGCAGTTGGCTGGCTTTAAGGAGAAGCCAAACGTCATCGTCACTGCGTCGTCGCCGGTACGTGAATTCGACACGTGAAGTACGTGTGCTTCCGTGTGCTGTTTGGTGCGGGTGAGTACAAGGAGCAAGACTATGCCGGGGTTTTATTTTTGGCGCTTCCTTTCGCGTGCAGGTTAGGAGAGGCAGCTGATAGGGCGATGGAGGGAGGGCAATGGGACGCGGAATTGGCCCATAATCATGTTGGCTTCCTGCTAAACACACACGCAGCAGCAGCAGCAGCAGCAGTACGACTCGGCTTTTTATGCTGTCGGTGCTTCCGAGAAAGCAAAACAAAAAAGCAGCCGTCGGGCAAATGTGTGCACCAAGGCGTTTCGGGGTAACAGCTGGGTGGAGGGAGGGAGGGGGGGGGGGGTGCTGGGCCGAAAAAGGTGTCCTCTAATTTTGTTGCTGTCCTGCCGTACGCGCAGCATCCGAAACACGCTGTTGTCGAAAGCGGACACCGCCAGACGCATATTCGCTTCGGCAAACAAAAACGCCGGCTCCATAACTGACAACCACGGGGGAGGGTTGGAGTGGCCGGGGGGGTGGGGTGAATTTTCGTCCTGCCGAAAGTGGTCTAAAGCAGACTGGTCTAGTCGGGCAGGTGCGCATGAGCCCTTGCCGAAGGCTTTCCAAAGCCGAGCGGTTCGTGTTTACTTCGGCGTGGCGAATTTTCTTGCATTTCTTGCCAGGAAGCTGAACCACCCTGTGTCGTGCAGATGAGAAGATTCGCTCTCACCAAACTCACCCTCTCTCCCTTTCTTTTCTCTGTCTCTCCCAAAACGCGCTCAGCTGTGGGCAAGCATTGCTTATGCTGCAAGAGATTTATGTATCACATCTCGCAGGAGCTGTACCGTGCGGAGATCTCTCTTCAGGTAAGCGTCGCGACGGCTTCGCGGTCGTCCCGTTTTCTCTCGCTCGCGGGTTTTCCCGAACGCCGCTCGCTCGCTCTCCCGTTCTTGTTTAAGCTCCGCCGCGCTCTCGCCGGAGCACACGGGGGAGGAGAAGAAAAAAAAATCGACTGCGCGCTGCGGTGAAAGTCGACGAAAATGCCCACGACGATGGCCCTCCGGATCGATGCGGACCGACCGACGGCTTCAGTCAACGATTGTTTACCGTACGCAGCGGACGTGGACGGCGTGTAGGTTGTCCTTTCTCACGTGACCGACGCGCGCGCGCGCTCTTACCCTTAAGGAACTCCGACCCGCGTGTGCACCCCTGTTCCCTGGTGTGCAAGCATCGAACGGCGAAGAAAACGGCCCAAGAAAGGCGCCGAGGCGTGAGTGAAAAAGCGGCGGCCAGCTGAGCAAAACGCGTGTCGCGTGTGGCGAAAGGTGGAAAACGTCCCATTTTCCCGTGAGGACCCGTGCAAGGACGGCGGGGTGGCCGTGTGTGTCTGGTTGTGTGCGAGTGTATACGAAACCGTGTGCTGTTGGTGCAAAAAACCGAGGCGCAGGCTATCGCGAGTGCTGCAGCCGAGCAGCAGGAGCGAAGGAAAAGAAAGGAAGAAAAACCCCTGTGCCACAAACATGCACTGGCGCAGCAGTAGGCCGAGTGAAAATTACGCACGAGGAAAACCCTACCGACTTCCCCCGTTCGGGCGTGTGTAGAAGCGGTGATTGCGAAACGGTTCCGAAAGCATCGCCAGGAAAACGCAAACTTATCACGTGAATTCGTCCCGTCCCATCCCAGGCAGCGAAACGGAAAAAAGGGGGAAAACCGGAGAGGAAATTCAATCGCAACCGTAATAAAGCCGTACGAAATGTGAAATGTGGCTCTAGAAGGAGTTGTAAATTTCCCCCTTCATCATCGTGTGTGAGTTCGTGTGTGTGTGTGTGTGTACGTGTGGAAAGCAAGGAAGCAAACGAGCCGTGTAGTTCCCAATCCGAACGGGGCATTCATGCTTTTCCCTCCGGGCTTGATGATCGAATCGGTGTTGTTCTGCGGCGTGCCGTTGTGGATGGTGTAGTGCGTGTGGCAACACCCAGACCGTGGCAACGACGTGCAGTGGTGAAGTGACGTCTTACTTCCTCCGGCAGCAACAAACGGAACAGTGCAAAGGCGAAAGGCAAAGGGGCAAAAAATCCGCAAGTCAGCACATTCGAAACCCGAAGAAAAGAAGAAAAAAACCCAACCCCGCAGTCCCAGCAGTCCCGAAACGAAACGAGTCGGCCACAACCTAACGGTTCCGTGTAGGCCCATTTTCTTTCTGCACCGAAAGGCAAAACGGTCAACGTCTACATCTCGCAGGGCGCGTTTTCTCCGACCGGAAATTACCTATCGTGGCGCCCTTTCGTCGGTGCGCTACCAGGGCAGGCGAAGAGAATATTTGATTTTCGTTTCATTTCGGATTTATGGTTTTTCCCCCCTTGCACCCCGTTGCCCGTTACTGCACAGATCGGTCGTACGGATCGGAAAACGGGCTGCGAAACCTGCGGCTCAACTCGATACAGCTGTGGTTTCTGGCGGTGAATAATTCAAATTCGTTCGTTCAGAAACACTGAACGCGCCTCCTTCATCAACGCGGATCGCCGTTCAATAACGCAGTGCAAAAAAAAAAAAAGAAAAAGGAAGGAAAACCCACGGGTCAGTAACGCTTTGTAACGCACCCATTCGCAACGAGCGCTTGTTTGTGCGCCGCAGGAAAAGTGAAGTGAGAATTGTGGTGGGCGAAAGAGGCAAGAAAAAACCGCCAACCAACGTGCGCCAAATAAACACGCCGCCTAGTCCTCCCCCCGTCAGCAGCAACCAGCAAGAGGGTTGGGTGAAAGAAAAAACGGGAAAATCCGCAGGCCGAGGGCCGAGAGTGAGCGCGCCCAGCATAAGCGTTACGTAATAAATTTTCATATAAAACGCACCATAACAAGGATTAAATTGGATTTATTACCAGTGAATGAAAAATTGATTTATGTACAAAATTGATTTTCCCCTACCGCACCGCCCCACCGACGGACTCGGTGCGTTCCTGCCGGCGTGAGACGTGCCGTTGCGTGCCGTGCGGTCGTTTGTGGCACGGTGCGCGTCAGTGTAGCAACCGGGAGGAGGGGCTCGTGTGTGTGTGTGTGTGAGAGAGTGCGGCCAATGAGCACGGGCACACCTGGTGGAGGTGGTGCACGGGAGGAATCGCTCCCGCCGTTTCCCGCGCGCTGCGGAAAAGTGGTCATCGATGGAGTTGGATCTGTCGGCGGCCGTCGTTCGGTTGAAAATTAACTTCGGTGCCGGTGCAAGGACCGAACAGTGAAGGAGGGTGCACGCTCTCGGTGCGCGGGTGTAAATTGAATTACAAACGTCCAAGAGGCTGGGGTGGGTTGGAGTGGAAAGAATTTGTTTTCTGGCGAAGTAAAGTGTGTGAAAATCCGTAAGCCGGAAGGAAAAAGGAAATCGTTCTGTCAATGCCGTACCTGTGGTCCGCAGTTCGATCAGCGCCTTCGAACGTAGGCACTGCCGGCCGGGTTTTTCGCATGAAGTAACGCCACCAGGATCGAGGATTGCTTCGATCGCCCGCAGGGGCGATTCCGCAGTGAGTAACGCAAATGAAATTCCGTAGCAAACAGAGAATGACGAAGCGGTCGAGCAGCAGTAGCCACCGGGGAACCATGATGCGGCCGATCGTTGACTGATCGTGATCGCCTCAAAGAAAACCGAAACAAAGTCAACGACAGCATCACCACGCAAAGACATTTTCAAATCACAGCAAGAAAGCATCCACCATCCGCACGCGGTGTTAGTTCGCGTTAGTTCGTTTAGTTGGTTTTTGTACTGGAGTCTCGCGGGAGAGGATTGGAAGAGAGGCAACATTGTTCGTCCACGATGGCGAACGGTCAGTTTCATCAGCACCACCGTCATCACCACCAGCAATCGATGGAGGCGAGTGGTTCGATGGTCGCGGGGCCGGGAGCCGTGGCGCAGCAGTTCCGGATAGCCGCCGAGCGGCGGAAACAACAGAGCAACGGGCGCAGTAGGGGCGGCGGCTCGGGGCGAACGACGATGGCATTGCTGGTGGCGTTCGGGCTGCTGCTGGCGGCGGCCAGCGGCGAACCGAACTGCCCGTCGGCGTGCCAGTGCAAGTGGAAGGGCGGCAAGCAGGCGGTCGAGTGCCTGAGCGGCAATCTGTTCACGATCCCGGAGAACATCGACCACTCGACGCAGGTGCTGGACGTGTCCGGCAACAACCTGCAGATCATCTCGAACGAGACGTTCGTGCGGTCGAACCTGCTGAACCTGCAGAAGCTGTACATGCGCGACTGCCGCATCGGCCAGATCGACGACGGGGCGTTCGCGGGCCTCACCAACCTGGTCGAGCTGGACCTGTCGGTCAACCTGCTGACGGCGGTGCCGTCGGCCGCGTTCCAGCACATCGTGTCGCTGCGCGATCTGACGCTGGCCCGCAACCACATCCAGAAGATCGAGAGCCACGCGTTCCGGAACGTGACCGCGCTCACCAAGCTCGACCTGTCGTTCTGCAGCATCCAGACGATCGCACCGCAGGCGTTCGAGGGGCTCGGCTCGCTGCACTCGCTCAAGCTGAACGGCAACCAGCTGTCGGAGCTGCGGCCGAAGACGATCGAGACGCTCAGCCGGCTGCACGGCATCGAGCTGCACGAGAACCCGTGGGTGTGCGACTGCCGGCTGCGGGCGGCCAAGCTGTGGCTGACCGAGAACAACATCCCGTACCCGATCGCGCCGACGTGCGCCGGCGGGCCGGAGCGCGTGCTGGACAAGACGTTCGGCGAGCTGCAGGTGGACGACTTCGCCTGCAAGCCCGAGATGCTGCCGGTGCGCCGCTTCATCCAGGCGTACAGCGGCGAGAACGCGACGATCGAGTGCCGCAGCTCGGCGGTCCCGTCCGCCACGGTCAACTGGTACTGGAACGGGAAGCTGCTGGTGAACAACTCGCACTTCAGCGCGTACCAGCGCGTGCTGGTGTACGAGCAGGGCAACTTCGAGAAGCGCAGCAAGCTGGTGCTGACCAACGCGCAGGAGACGGACTCGAGCGAGTTCTATTGCGTCGTCGAGAATAGGGCCGGCACGGCCGAGGCGAACTTCACGCTGCACGTGGCGATGCGCGACATCGGGTTCGCGATCGAGAACCGCCAGATCATCGGGCTGAGCGCGGCCCTGGTCATACTGATACTGTTCATCCTGCTGATCATACTGTTCCTGCTGGTGCGATTACGGCGCATACCGATGACGGAGACGAAAACCCCGAACCAGGTCGAGGTGATCACGTCCGTAAGTCCCTCTAGCAATGTAAATGGCAAGGTGGCGACGCCTATTAACGATTGTCATTCTCCAGATCGAAAAAACGCCCCCGGTGATCTAAAGTGCTGCCAATCGTCGGCCAACCCGGTGCAGAAGCCGCCCCGGCTGACCGACCTGCCCTACTCGACGACGCACTACGACGGCGGCGGCAGCCTGATCGCGTCCGGTCCGTGCTTCGTCTCGCCGACGCACTCGCTCACCGGCAACAATCCGGATCTGATCAACGACACGAAGCGGCTGGGCAGCGGCACCGACCTGGCCGGGGCCGGAGCCGGAGCCGCCGGTGCGGCCCCGCTCGACCCACTGGCGCACCTCACCCAGCTGCAGTTGCAGGCCACCACGGCCCTCAACACGCTCTCGCTGATGGACCCGGTCGAGCGGCCGGGCAGCGGCGAGTATAGCCGCGCCGGCTGCGACTCGCTCTATCCGTCCGGGCTGTGGGAAACGCACGGCTCCAACCTGACCGCCGCCCTGGACTCGCAGCACGCCCAGGGCGGCGACCTGCTGATGGCCCGCACGCCCGCCTACTCCGACAAGCATCCGATCCTGGGCGCGGCATCCGGCAACGCTTCCACCACGCTGAACATGGACGACGAGGCGTCCTCGGTGGACTACCTAAGCCGAACGTTCCCTCGGACGCACGCGGGCACCGGCCTCTCGCTGGCCGCCGGTGGCACTGGCCCGTCCGGAAGCTACGGCCCGTCGGCGACGGGCGGCAGTGGCGGTGGCGGTAGCGGCGGCGGTGGCGGCGGCTATCCAGCCAATTACGGGCTGCCCATCGTGCCGGGCGCGGAGCAGCTGCACAACAAGCTGGCCAGCGTGCAGCCGGCCCACCACGGCAGTACCGGCAGCATGCCCATGAACGCCAAGACGCTGCGGGTGTGGCAGAAGGGCGGCGTGCCGGTCCTCCCGCCGGTGACGGCCTTAAAACGTGCTTTATCCAACAGCCGCAACTCGCCCGACGAAGGCTACCAGGAGGGCTGCGGGACGGACGTGTAGTCCAGCTTTTAGGCTTTCCGCTTGCGCCTTTCGACCCTGCAGCACGATGAGCAGGAGCAGGATCCGGAAGACGACGAGCAGCCCCCCTCCCCGGCCCCCAGCGACCAGCCATCCGGTTGACGGCCCAGCCACCTGCATTGACGAGTGAACCGAGTGTTCGCCTGCAAGTAGGCAATCGGCGTGCGTGCAGGCGCGCGCTCGCTCGCTCGCATTCGAGTTCGAAAGTAGTCTAGACAAATAGTCCCCGTTCGCTCGGACCGCAAGTAGCAAAAAATCGATGAAAAATATCTCACTAGAACAAACGAAATGCCGAAGCGCGGTGCAGCGACAAAAAGAAGAGAAACAAACCAACACTGAACGAACAGTATCACTTGAGTGAGAACGGGCCCCGCGTGTGTGACGGGGGCGGGGACGAATTCGGAAGCAAACGTCCCGGTTTCCGGACGCCGCATTACGCAAAGGATGTTAGGGACACAGAGAGGAAATCTTCCGCGCGCGCCGGGACAACACCCAGTACGTAAGAATCCACTATGGAGAGTTTCATCTGGCAGGCAGTGTTGTTAACCTATTTTTTGTCGGTGGTCGATTTGTACTTTCTGTCGATGTGTCCCTTCGTGTGGGATATGCGGGGCTCGCAGGTGTAACACTATCCGCGCCAGAAAATCTTTGACAGAGTGCGAGAGAGTGAACAAACAAGGAAGAAAGAACGCAGCGAAACACATGCGGCTGGAGGAGACAGGGGCGAAAGGAGCAAAGCGGGAAGCGAATGAATGTGATAAGTACTGTGAAAGGTACGTTTTTCCTTCTGATTTATTTTACTTTTATACACAACCACGTGCACGAATGCGTGAGGCGACACCATCAAAGGGTTTCGTCTCAGTTAGGGGAGCGAGCCCACACACACTTGGTGGGCGGTACGGTGAGAGTTGTTTTCCTTAACCCCCTCCCTCCTCATATGTTAACGTTTGTGCGGCCGCCACCCCCCGCAGGCGGTGCGAGAAAATCTACGAAAGTTTTGCGAGCGCACTTCAAACTTTACAGGAAGAAAGCGTAAACACCCCATCCGGTGGGGAAAGTGGGGTGTTGTTCACGCTCGCAGTGGAGTGAAGAGCGCGGCCAGAGTTCGGGAAAAGTTGAACATATTAAAATAACGTGCGAGAAGCGATGGGTTGGGGTGAAGAAATGAATAAGAGAGGAAACATTAAATGAAACACTCACACACACTCTCTGAGACAGAAAAGACTTGTAAACTTAATTAATGAAGGTAAATACTTAGGTGTACAGAAAACTTTGTTTACATAATTATAGCGAAGAAAAATAAATTATATCTATATACACAGACACAAGTAAAGGCAAAACTAAAGGGTCGTCTCCTTTAAAAAGAGAGGTCCGGTGGATCGATCCAATCCAGTGGTTCGAGTAAATGATGAGCGGCATCATGAAGTTCGGTAAAACGCGGGACGAGAAAACCCGTAAACGCATACGCAAAAGGAATAGTTTAAACTGAACCAGGAAGCATAAAATCAGTAACAACATTTCGCAAAGTGCATAACGAAGGATGTAACTTGAAAATAAAACCAGAGAAGAAAAAAAAAACATAGTAGCAACACAACACAATGAACAGTCCAAATATAGTGAAAAACTGGGCAGTAAAAGAAAACACAACTCCTAGGCTAGTTTTATATATTTCAACCAAAAACACCCAAGAAAGGAAAGTATAAAAAAAAACAGACACACACGCATCGCCCAATGCAAAAGTAAGAGCCCAGCATCCTGTATATTAACGGTTCAATGCAACGGAACATTAAGAACGAAACCCGAACATTAAAAAAAAACAAAACAAGTAGCATACAAAGAGTACGCATCCTGCAAAAAACAAAAAACAAAATCAACCATTCAGCCCACAACCGATCAAGAAACAACCGAACTGGTAAAGGAAGCTGTACCGAGAAAAAACCAAAGACTTTAAAAATGAATAATGAAATACAGCAAACTACAACAGACGGAACCAGTGGGCGTGCCGGTAGAAAATATAATAGTTTGAAGCTCAATGTGTTTTGCTGGAAAATAAAAACGACCTGCGGAAGAGGACCGCGTGGAATCATCCACCGTTCTTCTGCGTCCGCGAAGACGACGATCTGAGAGCCAAGGTTTGGTTAGTGCGGGCTCTACTGGTTCCCTACCGTTCGTTGCATTCGTTTCGGTACAGTTTTCTGCGTTTTTTTGTTTGTTTGTTTTTGTTTTAGCTCGGGCAAAACTAGTGGCGGGAGGAAAAACAAAAGAAAACCCCATTTTTCCCGTCGCCCGCATCGTGACGTGGAGCATGATTCATTGCTCTTGAGTGTGTGTGTGTTTGTGTGAAAGTGGAGATTGCAGGCGTACATACCTTCTTACCTACTATTAGTAAAAAAGCAAAAGATGAAAAAAGAAAAAAAGAAGAAAAAAAAACCCCGAAAGCCTCGGAAACACGTCGGGTGCTGAATTCTGTGTATAGTTAAATGAGGAAAAAAAGAAACCCAAAAGAATGTTAAAAATGGAAACGAAAATGATCCATGTAAGCAGAAACAAAAGGAAAAGCTGTATGAAAAAAATAAAAACCCATAAACCTGAATCGACGCAAGATAAATCGATCGTTTAGGGAAAAGCGGTAACGGCGGGTGGAGAAAAAAAGGAAAATAAAGACATGAGTAAGTGAAAATCGAAACACAAAAAAAAAACACATTAATGACTGCGTTTGCTTTCTTGAGGGGTAATTTCGGGAGGAAACATTTTGTGCAAAGAAACCAGTCCCTTGGGTTGCTACTTTCGTTCTGTTAGGGATTTTTTCTTGAGTTTCTTTTTTTTTTTTTTTGCAGGCAATTGTGCCCAGAGCGTGAAGCCGAGGAGAAGGCTAAACGATGTTGAACCTTTAATTGATGTGTTTTTCTCGGCGTCGTCGGGCGGAATGCGAGCTCGCGGCGGGAGCGTCTTGAAAAGAAAAATTAGTGGTCGTCGGCGGGATCGAGAACAGAACCGGTGAATGAATTATTATAACAATATCAGCGAAACGATGCTCCAACCTTAACGGCTCTCCTTCGGCTTCACCGTTGTCCATCCGGAGCCCGTTCGGTACGGGTATTCTTTTGATGAAAGTACGCTGGAAGATGAAGGAAGTAAAAGGACCAACAAAACACACCAACAAAAACGCCACTACGGGTAAAAGCTTTCGTGTACCATCTTGGTCGCTCTCTGTCGAGCTCCTCCTAACCGAAGCACGCGTCCATCCGGAAGGCAACAGCAAAAACAACCGTCCCGGGAAAAGTTGGAGGGAAAAACAAACCACCCCGCAACCCCCTGCAGGAGTGTTGTGTTTGGCTATACATCCGTTTCCTTCGCCGTGAGAGGAAAAAAAACCCGATAGGCTGTTTTGTGCTGGTATATGTTTCCTAAGTTTCAGCGTCATCTTCGTTGTTGCTTCAATGCGGGTCAAAGTTGGGACCTCCTGCAGCGCTTTTGTGCCTCGTCAAGTTCTACCCTTGCCTGCGAGCGGTTTCGATCCGTTCGAAGCACTATCCCCTAAGAAAATGAGGAGGTGGAAGCAGTTTAGAAAGAAAAGGAAAGGTTTAACGTTTGTCGCGAGGACAGCCTAGGTGCCGGAAAATGGACGAACGCTCCGAACAGCATCACACCGAAACTCCGCAAAATGTAGAGCAGAAACATTCAAAACCGTGAGCGCGTTTTAAAATGCGAATGAAAACTTTTAATTAGCCAACTCTATTGTCGGCACGATTGTTTCCCTACCCCCCCCGTCCCCCGTCAGCCTTTATCTGTCACCGACGAGCGACAGAGGAATGCTCACGCTTGGGAAAACAATGGACGGTAATTTA
Organism: Anopheles atroparvus; assembly: GCA_914969975.1. Taxonomy (NCBI): domain Eukaryota; kingdom Metazoa; phylum Arthropoda; class Insecta; order Diptera; family Culicidae; genus Anopheles; species Anopheles atroparvus. The sequence continues at coordinate 24,100,047 of CAJZCY010000003.1, forward strand.
TCCTGCTCGAATTGTTTTCCCTCCTCCTTGCACAGGACTTGCGCAGCGCTGCCGGATCGTTTCGTAAAGCTGCGGCGCTTTATTTAATTTTCTACTAATGCCCGGTGGAAAATTATCTCAAATGACAAATGATGTAACCACTACAGTTGCGCACGCAAACGAAGAGGGGAAGGCCGAGGCAGGGAGGAGCGAACGAAAGCAAAAAAAAAAAAACCATCGGCGATGGCGAGAATTTTCCTTCCATTGTTTCCGATAGCTTTTGTTTTGCAAAGGCTTTGATCCCGATGGGATTTAAGTTATGCTCGCCCGGTGGGAATTCAGGCGGAGCTTAGTTTTCCTTTTACAATGCTTTTAAAGTAGCTTTACTCATAAACTCTTTTGCATTTATTGGTTGTATAAATGGAAGGATTCTTGCATGGATTTTTGCATTCATTTAGCTTCACAAAAAGGGAATTATTTCTATTCTGTGAGCTTCAATACATTTCTCTTTGAAAAGAGTTCACACCACGCGAATGAAGCTACGTTGGAATGGACGTTTTTTTTTTTTAATGCGACAGTAATTAAAAATCGTTTAATTTTAACATTTCAAGAATATACCTCACGCCACAAACCATCACAGTTTTATTTCACATCACTTTATTAGCCTCATATAATGCAGATAGCTCTGATGAAAAACTTTCGTTTCAAACAGTTTCAGTAAGTCTGAAAAGACCAATTCCAAGCGTCCGCTCCATCCGAAGGCATATGGAGTCCCCGAATTCCTCGGCCAAGGAAAAGCTCTTTATGTTCTCGCTTCACCAAAGTCCAATATCAACGCCTCTGCAAACTCCTTGACCCGTTGCAACCCTTCGTCGCCTCGATGGCCATCAAATCAAAACTTATTTAAACTCTCTCGAACAGCTTTCGGATATGGGATGCAAAAGAAAAGGAAAAACATATATTTTTATATATCACGTTATGGCCTTCCTTGTGGGTAACCAAAAAAAGAAAAAAAAAGAAGGACAGAACTTTCCCCCCCCTGGAGTGCGAAAAACTTTCCCTCAAATCATCACGGGCAGCCGGAGCTCTCACCTGCACGGAGCTCTGGGCGTCGGGCTGATGGCTTTCCTACCATATCTACTTCATTAACCATAATACCTGTTTAACATTTATGGCAGTTTTTTCTTCTCCTTCTTCTCGGTGCTGCTCATCGAATAGTTTGCGTCAAACGGTGGCAGGGTGGTTTTTTTTTTTTTTAGTTTGGGCCCAATATGTCGCCGTCTGGCGTCTGGGCAGGCGTTGAAAAACTTTCATTTTAAAAGGATTTCCATAAGCGCAGGAGCGCGAGAGGAAGATGAAGGGGGTAAAGAAAGTGATGGGAAACACACGGAACCCTGTCTAAGCGCCTGGGCTTCCATTAGGTTTTCGGAGACCCGGGTTGCCCTTTACGGTCTTTTTTTTTTTTAAGGCAGGAGCAGGAGGTTCTGTTTCGTGTACCATATGAAAGCCTTCGATATCGGACGCCCTTGGCTGTGCTTGCGTGTTGAATCTAATACTACTCACTACTCACTAAAAAAAAGTGGAAACAGAAGAGATCCCCGATGTGTAGCAACCCCTGCCCGGTGTATGAGTGAGTATATTTGCACCTGAATCGCCTCCCGCCTCGCGTGTCCTCTTTCGAATGATGGGCATCCCAGTTTCCCACCGAACCGAAAGCCGAAAAGCGTCCAAGCCTTGCCACCGAAATACCTGTTTCCTGTCCAGGGATTTGACCGTGGTGGAATAGTTGGGGGGGTGGGAAAAAAAGAAAATCCGGACAATCGAAAACCGACCCAGTGGGAAAGGCGACGAGGAAGCCAGTTTCCACCCGTAGCCCAAGAATACCGCGGGCTGGCCCTCGGTCCCCGGTCGAATGGCACTCATGCGAGAAAATATAACAGCCGAAACGCGTTTCGCTCCGTACCGTTTCGTTTTGAGTTTACGGGCTTTGGTTTGCGTTGCGTTGCCGAGACGACCGCAACAAAAAAACGAAAAAAGAAGCGTGAGGTGGTCGGTTCGGACGGCGGGGAGGCAAGCAGGGTCATATGAGGAAGGACCCACCAACTCCTTCACCGGGCAACCGTCGGCTTATGCTTGCGATCGATCGCCAACCGTCGGATAAGAAGTCGAAAAGCGTGGCGAAGAAATAGAATAAATCAATAATTTATGTTCCATGTTTAAAACACATTCCGAATTTCGCCTTCACACCAACGGAGGACTCGGGCACACGTGCACTCACTCGCTGTGTGTTTGTGTGTTTATAGTTCTCACCCTTTCTAGCTCCTTCCCTCTCCCTCTCTCCTTAGGTCCTTCCCCAATGCTCTATACCGCTGCGCCATCCAATTCGGCCCACTCGGAAAAGGACCTCAAGAATAAGCAGCTTCTGTCAGCGGCAGAACCTCGCTCGAAAGCAGGTTCTGGGGAAAGAGCCACCACACACACACACACACACACACACACTTGCACACCTACCGTACCATCAAGCTTTCCGGGCCGCGATATCACGCTCGGGGAATTTCCTTTCCTCCCGAAACCGTTCGTTTCCCAACCCGTTTTGTGGTGGATCATTTTTCCTCCCCACGGCACCGCACGCCTGTGTGAGTGTGAGTATCGGGCTCGGGCTTTCCATTTGCCGGCGCACTATAGTCTTCTCCGTTTTCAACGAGTGCGGCCGTGTTTTGGAAAATGGCCCCGGTGAGAAGCCCCGGCCAGGCCGAAATATGGTCGATTCGTGAGCGATATGTGTGTGCGCGCTGTCGATTTTCCGACCCCCTTCGGTGGCTTCTGGCTCCGTTTCTTCTTCATTTCGTGCTGCTCCTATCACACTGCGGTTCCCGTTGCGCTCTGTTTATCCACATTCTGTTCCATTTGCTTCCGTTTCCGAGGCCAAACGGCGGTACGGTGTTGACCTAGCACGAAACGCTTCAACACGCTTTCCACCGATCCGATTTTCCCTTCTCGCCACCCCACCCCTCAACCGAGGCAACTCTAAGCCTTCCAGGCCCAGGCCGTCGTGAAACAAAACACCACAACATCCCGAAACCCATTTCGCCCGGTGCGCGCCCGGAACGAGTCTTTAGGGAAAATGGGAAAGCTTTTTCCCGAAGCCCGTTCCCGGCTAGGGATCGTTGCTCCTAGTCGGCTCTCCCACAACCCTTCCAGGTAGGCAGCTTTTGGCCTCGTCAACAAAATAGGAGCGAACAAAAATCGAGCCCTCCCCACGGGAGATTTGTTGGTTGCTCGATTTTCCTCGATTCTTTTCAGCCGTTTCCTCCTCTTCATGTCCTGAGAGCTGCCCTGGTTCATTTGCTCCACTTCCACCGTGTCCTGACGGGGAGGTTCGCTGGTTCTTTTTTTTCCGGTTTGATTTCACTTCCTGGATCTGCCTAACAACCATCGGCGAACGTCATCGTTTTTCCCGTCTCGTGCTTTTTATATTCCCCCGCCGCTGGATGATGGAAAAGTGGCCCGCCCGGTAGTGTTTTCCTTTCCTCCGTACCACCGGCAATGCCGAGGGATGGGATCACGTGGGTCCCTGCGCTCGTTTGATAGCGTAATAAGTACTGTGAAAACGATATTTGATGCCAGATTCTTCCCATTTGCAGGCCCCTCCCTCCCCCCTCTACTCTCTGGCACTCTATTTCGCCGTTGTTTCCTTAATTTTGACTTTTCCTGCTGCTTCCCGGTCGGCTCCACCCGGGAGGTTTTGTGGAGGAGCAGAACCAAGAATTGCCACTTGGACAACGGTTCCAGCAAGGAAGCAACCCACACAGAAAGGGAGCATCTTTCTTTTTCATTCAGCAACGTTTCTTTAGCTTTTTTGTTTTGTGGTCCACCCTCGTCCTCGTCATTCGCGCGGTAAAAAGATGCTTTTCAGAGGTGGCGAACTGGCTGGCGAAGAAAGATACTCTAAGTACAGTACGGTGTCCGTAAAGAAGCAGGGAACGAGGGCAGACGAGACGAGCGAGTGCACAAGGAGGACGACTTTCGGTGAAGTGAACATTTTCCGTGCAAACGAACGAAAGAAAGAAAAAAATCGCCGAAAACCTGAAAGAAGATACAAATCTCTCACTTCCAACGTAGGGGCAGCTTCCATTTTAACTCCGTGACTCGTGGAAAAGCAAAGGAAACGGAGCAGGACCATCCTGGGTGGGTGGGTTTCCAAATGGAGAGGAGGTAACGACGATACTGATCATTTTTCAGTGGCTGCTCTTGCGTGATGCCTCGAGCGTTCGCCTCCGATCTCCCTTGGTTTGGGCGGTTGTGTGCAAGTGAAAATGCTCGGCCAGTAAGATAACTACTCCCTCTCCCCTCCTTACCCCCAAACCCCCACCCTACCACGCCCATTTGGAAGAAAAACACGACACGGGCTTTAAAGGGAGCCTTCCCTTAGAGGCAGGCGAAGCGCGCGAAACCTTCGGTGATATTTTGGCGTGCGGCGATCCTAGCGGCCGAAAACGACACTTCAACTAAACGGGGATATTTATCTGCCTATGGAGGATGGGCTCCATGGCTCCATGGGCTCCGCCGGATTGCCAGCGATGACAGCGATGAATCTGTGGCGTTGCGTAAGATGACGTCGAGGAAGGACGGCAGAACACGGCGACGGGGGGGCGGAATGTGATTGCTGGAAATTGCTCAGTCATTTCTTGCCACCCCACCCGGTGACCAGCGCTCGCAGGTGTTCGTTTTTCCTTCCCTGCCCCCCGTTGCCCGCACCGAGCAAAATGGTGGAAACATTTTATAGAACAACTTTTCGGCTATATTTCTCTCTATATCTCCTTCTCGGACTCGGCTCTCTCTCGTCCTACCATCCTCGTTTGCCTTTTTTCTGAGGCTGGAATGATGAAATCAAGGACGATCGGTGGCGAAGATACGCAGGCGGCCAACTGGCGGGATGATGCAGCGATGGAATGTAAGTAATCTGAAATGTATTATTTCATAAAACGATACCATTGACGACGGCAAAGTGGATGTTCTGCTGGAGTGGGCACTTTGCTTCCTCAAACGGAAAGAAGGCATTTTTGTTCCTTTTCAATCATTGCCTTCTTTTTATGCATACGCTGAAGTTGAAAGGCGCATTAGGAACGCTACAATAAAGGTGCAAACGGTGCAAATCGGCACAATGATGAGGAAGAATTTCATTTTGGAAGAATAAATCACTTTTAACCAGCAAATGTAAAATGAGAGAGAAAATTTGCCTTCATAAAACAAACTAACGTGCCCGCGATTTTGTTCAAGCATGCCTTTTTTTCTCTCTTTAAAGTAGAACATGGAAATAAAACTCAATATGAACACGATCCTTTTTATCCACATCCTCCCTTTCCTAAATGATTCGTATTACCATCCGTTTGCTTCGTAAATAGCCTGAGGAAGTTGTTTCCAATCCTACCCGAAAGGAACGAAATGAGGTGCCACTACGAGAACAAATTGGGCCCTGTGATAAATATGTCCACTTCCACTTGCTACAAAAAAAAAAAAAAAGAAAGAGAAAACCCTTGTCTTTGCACACCACCTTTCACCGAAGCTTATCGGCAGTGGAACCGTTACCGGCGGGGAAAGCAAAGGGGGGAAAGTTTATGCTGGCAACATTAATAACACGAAAATAAACCCTCCCCGCAGGTTCATCTTGGGTTCGGTTGTATTGCAAAGTTTTAATTTTGGATCACAAGCACCAAACTAAACTACTGGCTCGTGGAAGAGGACCGGAGGCGGAGTTTTGTGAGGTAAAAAGGGTCAAGTTTTGCAGAGATTATCAGAAAGGGCTAGAAGTTGGCCTCTGAAAGGGAGGAGCGATCGAAGAGGCAGAAAGAGGCACTGCAGCGGTAAAAAAAGAGCCCCAGGTCGGGAGAAAACGAGCACCACCTTTCCAGCCACCCCATTTTTTCCACCCTATTTATGGTTTTGAAAACCGGTGGCAAAACTGAAATAAATAGACAACCGGGGGCAATACGATGGGTTTTTCCCGAGCCGCAGGAGTTCCGGGGGAAAAAGCCCTTCTTCGAAATAGGCAGGACAAACAAGAAAACAGTCACCGATCTGCTGCTGGCCATGATGATGATGATGATGATGATGACGACGCTGTTGTTTCGAGAGTAAGGACGAACGAGCGTGAGGAAAATAGATTCGGAGCGAGGAGGTGAAAAAAGACTTTTCCCCTAGCAGATAGCACCAACCCCTGGGTTTCCAGCGAAAGCTTTTCTCTGTTGAATCGCTACCGCCACTATCTCAACCCGCCGAGCTCCGGTGCGGCCGAGCTCCCAACGATCCCTTTTTCCGCTCCCGGCAAAACGGACCTCGGCAGAGGAAATTTGAACCGATCCGGTGTGATTGCGGCGGCTACGGAGACACGCGGGTAAGCGGGAAAGCCTCGGTCGGAAAACGGTGAGACTCGGTAGCTAATGCTGATTACACTCCGTTTCGGTGTTGTTTCCCGGTTGTTTGCTGTTGACCGTTTCGGGCGATCCTTTCCCCCACCGTCTTTCACCACACCTCCCCATCAAGCAGGGAATGTGTTTGTACGAGGATTTTTGAAAACCCCAATGCCTTTGCCGGAAAATGCTTGAGCGCTTGATGAAGGACGCTCGCACAACATCAGCGATCCTGATGGGGCTGGTGGAGAGGTGTGAGTGAACAAAAAAAAACATCCCCAAAAACATAAACCTCCCCCGGACAAGGACTTGGCGGAAAAACGCACGAGGGCGCCGGGCTCCGGAAAAAAAGGTTGCATTCGTTCGAATTAATTTTCATCTTATTCTGTTTTAAATGGAGGATTAATTTGTATCATTAGACATGATTGAATTGGTTTGGGGATCCCTCCGGGCTAAGATGAGGTCACCCAGAAACTGCAGCGTGGAAAGTTTGTGTATTTTTATGTGTTTATGCTTTACTTCTTGTTGGTCACCGTCGGCCTGTGATGTTGGTTCTCTGCTGGCCGAACACCGCAGGGATTTGTTTTTGTGGGATGAACGGTTTGCGGGAATATGTTTCTTTCCTTCGTAAACGGTGTGCTTCCGGGAATCGTTTAAGGCCTTCTCGATTGTGTTTTGCTGCAGCATACTTCAGATTTAATTCGAGTGGGCGAAGGATTTGGTGAAGCATTAATAAATCCAGTTGAAATTAGTATCGGACAGCCTTGTCGGAAGTTCCAGATATTATCAAAGACATTGAACTAAAGTAAACGTGTGAATAGTTGGTTTTTATGACGCAAAGCAGTCGGTTGTTCATTTTCCAAAAAAAACTTCCGCCATTGCTCTTAGCATTGCATCGCGTTTTTGTACATTCATAATCTTGTTTAAATGCTTGAACAGGTTTTGTATAGTAGACAACAATACAAGGATAAAGCTAGTGACGCAATTTGTGAACCACTGCTCATAGTTTTAGAGGCTCCCTAGTTTGCCGGAAGCATGTTTTCATTTTGGACGAAACCAAGCCAAGCCGAGGGATGTGGAGTGGATTGAAAAGTGCAGGGTTTGTGCCGGCCGGCACCGATTCGGCATTGGACCGTTTGATTAAAGATTAAAGATAGCTTTCTTTCGCTGACCGGAGCTGCAACGTTAAAGCCAGGCCGAGTTTCTGAGGCAAGGTCGACCCGGCTGTCTAACGCCTGGTGCTTCCTGCTAATTTGAGATCCGAAAAGTTTACCCTCCTTCGAGGCAGAGGAAATCCACGATCCCCCAGAGCCGTACTGCGCCAATTGCTGCCAGTTTTGCAATTCGCTCGTACGAAAGGTGAACAAAACCCGTTTGCGCCCCAACTGGACCGAAGGAAAAGAAGACACACAAAAAAAGGTGTATCCAATTGACGTTTGTGAGGCCGACTACGTGAATGGCTTGGTGAACCCTGGGAAAGGGGGAAAGTTAAATCACACTTTTGCACCATTTTTCGTAGCCAGTTGTCGAAACGGAAAGTTCTTCTACGCCTGTCGACTCGCTGTCCAGTCGCACTGCATGGCGATGTTTGTCGTTTATTTCGCAACCGAAGGGAGAAGTTGAAGCAAGAAACGGTCCGTTTGAAGAAAAATGAAATGCCGCACAGCGCGCGGTGGCAAAAGTTTCCATTGCGTGCCATGGACCCCCCCGCCCCGAGGAAGGTGAGATGCTTGTTAACAGTTTACAATGTAGAACTCCAAAAACATGGAAGATGGAGGGCAACGGAACCTCACAAGAATAATATTTGAGCACTGAACGCAAATGTCAGCGAAGGCAAATACACTTCTCTGAATAAACTTACAACATACACAGGTTCATCTTGCATTGAAGCTTTGCCGGCAAAAATATCGATGTGTTTTTAAACAATGTTTTGCTGCGAAACGGTATTATTTTTAAACGGAAAGCATTTTTGGTTCTATTTTTGGTAATATTTCGGAACACTCAATCCAAATATGCAAGTAACGATAAAAAAAAACCGAGCGTAACGACACGTAGTGTAATCATCAGTTTTCTCACCAACAGTCCGGTGAACTCGAGTTTGTTCGAGGCGGCGGTGGCCCCGAAGGAAAACGAAATGCGTGGAGTACAATTTATTGGAAAATTTTAATAAACTCACTGCAACTCACTGCCTTCCCACCTTCCGGTTCCGTTTCCGTCCATGCCCCTTCCCCATCGTTTGCTGTAGCTTTTCGTCGTTGCCGCGTTTATTGGCGTCATTCGCGCTCGCTTTCCGGCTGTGAACACCCATATTCTTCCCATCAACCGGGATGTCTTTTTTTCTTCTTCTTTATTTGTCGTTATGTTTGCTCTACTTCAAAGCACATTGAAAAGTTTGAGTTCTCTTCTCCAGGAACTCTCCGCGCGAGCGGGGGTTTTTGTTTGGTTGGTTGCTTGGTTGACTGGTTGGCTGAACGAGTGAGTGAATTTCAGCGAATCGGACGGCTTGACTGGCTCGGCTGGTGCCACTTTACAACTGCTTGGGCCAATTGAAAGCCCTTCGTCACCTGGTTGCGTTTCCCACGGGCAACCTCCATGTTCCGGGTGCGGGAAAAAAAAGGACCGGATTGGAGGACGACCGCGGAACTGTTCCGAACCGGTGAGCCCGTTGGTGAAGCGAAAACAGAAAAGTTTTTCGAAAATAAAAAATAGACCAGCATTTCCAGTACGGGAAATAATTTGCCCAATTCCGACATCCTGCCGAGCGCAGAGGAAATCATTCCCCCCCCCCCCCCTTCCGTACCGAAAATCACAATTCGCTTGGCAGTTCAAAGCAGAGGCGACGCGAGTTCGACAGCGCACCACGAAAACGAGTCGCGGACGGAGTCAGCCGGGGCAGGGGAGGGAAAACATGAAAAACCCTCAAAATACTAGTCCTGCATGCCTCCTTCAACCCTCCCCATGCACCCCATCGGTGGAACCCGATCAACTATGTAGTTGACGTTGCCACGGGAAGGAATAGGGCGGAAATAAAGTTTCACGTTCTGCCGCTTCGGGGGGAAAGCGCGCACGGCGTTCGGAAAAATTGGCGGTAAATTATTTACTACGCGCGCGATAGTTGTGCATAAAAAGGCGCCCGTCTCCATCCGGGAACCTTTCCGCAGCCGTAGCAGTGCTTCCCTTGGTCTTTGACCGGCGTCAGCATGAATGTTCTGGCGCTGGCGGGAAAGGTGGTGATTTTTTACCTTTTTTTGTAGCACGTTGTAGCACGTTTTGCCAGGAAATTAATTTTCATGGTTCTCAAGCCAACCAAATCCACCGTCGTTGATGTTCCCTTTGGAGCCCATCGAGTGTCGACCATCATGTTTATTACAAAACTGAATTACGACGGCCGAAGCCGCGCAGCGCTCGACTTCACGGGTTCGGGTGTTAATAAACCGTGGGTTATGAATTTCCCCCCCAAACAGGTTTGGGGCAATTATTTTCAACACCTTAAGCCGCGATACTTAGCATTCGAGCGTTATCCAAAGCGGAAAGAGGAAACCGTTCGTTAACGCCGTTGTCGAACGATGATTGAATCGATTCGAACGGAACCCCGTTTTGTGCACGGAAAGATATACAGCATGTGGTTCAATTAGTACTTGATGAGCTGGAATGGAGGAATACTCTTCTGTTAACTATCAATCATCGTCCTCAATGTGATTTTGGGTAGAAGAGCCCGTTCCATCAAGGACGAAATAGGAAATGCGGATAATATTATTTGTAGCCACAGCGAAAAGGGGGAAAGGGCGGGGAACGAGAAGTAGCATTAGCACGGCAGGAAACTAACAAGCCAATTAAAATGCGAAACTCCCCACCCGCCTCCCAGGAAGTGCAAGTCAGGTTAGGTTTCCCTTCTGCGCACGGGCAGATTTACGTTCGATTTATCCAAAGTCGACGTAATTTAATCCAGCCAAACCACGGAGTCTGTCTGCCGTTGCTGCCACCGGGTTTCCGGCTGCCAATCCCGGTGATGGAGCTTTGAAAAGACAAATTTTATTTCCTTTCCCTGCGGGATGTGGATGGCAAAGAGGGACGTGAAAGCGCACCGAACCGAATGCGGGCAAGCCGATCCTAACGTACCGGAAGACCGGTTACGACGGAGCAGTACAGCAACGCAACAGCAACAACTACAACACCCCGTACCAGCGCCGCCTTAAAAACCATTTTCTTCCCGATGTTTTGTTTCCGGGTGTGTGTGCCAGCCAGAACCTGCCAGGTTACTGGCAAGTGTGCTGTTCGAACCCGGAATGTCTTCAACTGCTTCCGAGAACTTCGAGCACACACTCGCCGGAGCCCCGAAGTACAGTCCGTACTCGATGGATGGATCGTAGGAGCAGCTGCTGGGATGGCCTGGGCGAAGGGGAAGTGGACGTTTATCGTTCGAACATCACTATCGAAGCAAGTGTAATCTATTGTCAATTGCCAGCTACAAATAGGATTATACGCAACTTATGTCCTCGTCCTCGTCGATACGCCCTGCTCTCCTGCACGACCAGACTCCTTCACGTTCACGAAAAGCTTCGGAAGAGCTCTCGGAAGGAGTTTCAAGTGGTTTGTTATTTTGTAATGTACCCTTGAAAATAAAAAAGAACTTACACTAAAATGGCGCCCATATCCCTGTCAATGTAGTTCTAGCACATTTCAGGCTTATTTCTCACCGCCAGTGAAGGTTTATTTCGTAACAAATGGTTACCGCACAGTTGTGGGCTAATTTTAACTTCTTTTTTTGTGTGATTAGCTGCGGGTTTCTATTCCCGGCGTTTTGTATGAAATGTGGTTGTCTCTGCGTAATGATGCTTTATCTCGCCGAAATACGCCGTAACGGGGCGCTACCATTATTTTTAGCCCTGCGAAAGGCAATAAAGCAAGCAACTATTTGTTCACGTACCTTCTTCTTCTGGCGACGGCCATGCGAGGATGGCTTCAATTACAGGCGAGCCCAACACTCCTTCGCATGAGTCAAAATAGATAGCAAATGGGGTGTGCTTGGTTTCGTTTGGCTCCGTCGGCAAATTACTGTTAAGAGCATCGGGCAATAGAACAACGCACGACCCGGAGCCAGGGGGAAAGCCCCCCGAAGGGGCGATAAACGCGAGGCAGGTTTTCCTTTTTATGCGGAAATGAAGCGCCATGAAACAAATATGCTTTTAATTAAGACAAATAAACGCCAGCCAACCGAGGGTCGGTGGAATTCCGACGCAACCCTTCAAGGGCGCACGAGTCGACCAAGGCGTGGAAAAGTGGCACACATACCCAAGCCGCCAAGACACGAGTGGGTGGCCCTGGAGTTCACCCAGGGAAGAAACCCGTCTCGCTTCGGTTCACTAACGTTCCCCTTAATGCTGCCGTGCCTTTTCCACGAAACGCTCGGGAGCTGAGGGAGACGAAGGGAATATATTTACGACGGACTTCGATTGCCCCGAACAACGGCCAAGAGACATCGAGTACGAATAAACAAAATAAACACATAATACAGGATATTAGCCCAATAAATATGTTGCACTGTGTGTTGCTGGGTGGAGGGTTTTGCCGTTTGTTTCCCTTTCGCTCCTCGCCCGATTCCGTGTGTGTACACGACATCGAAGCGAGCCTCGAACGTTCATTTATGCGAACGCCCTTCGGGGGAGGCCAAGCAGTTCGGTATGGCGTCTAAGGTACACCCAGGGGAATCTCGCCGTTTCGGGAGCACCCGGCGGGTAAGAAATGAAAGAAATGCATCCTTGGCACGCAATACTAATCAAATAGCGGTACAGGGAGCCATTGCCTGGCGTTCGGCTGGCTGTGTTGATGGTTTTTCGCCTCCGCCTCCTCGGGGAATGCTTTCGGTTCGGAGAAAAACTTAAACGCTAACGGCCGACGCCCGAAGTCACCGAGCAAATTGCCACGTGTGTGTGTGTGTGTATCGGGAACTTGTTTCTTCGTGCGGAAAGCGCTGGAAATATCGTGGGTGCACTTTTTTTTTTGGGTGCTGTTTTGTGAATTGTGGTTACTGGTAGGTGGTTTCCCTTGTCGCCCAGATGCTCGCCCTTCCACCGCCCTCCTCGTCGGAGTGTTGTTTTACGATGTAGAAAATTTCACATTATGATTAGTCAGTTGCAAATCGGTTGGCCTGCACGCGCCCCGTTTGGGGTGAATGATGATAATTGATTGCCTGTTTGCAATCAGCGTAGTATTGCAGCGCAAACATGTTAGAAACGACGATTCCGAATTGGTTTATTGTTTGCCATCTTTGGCATGAGAAGTTTTTTTTTTCAAAGGGATGAAATGGATTCGAGTCTTGAATGGGGCTAATAGCAAACTACAGTTGACCTTTGCATGCTGGTTCAATTTGTGTTTTCTTTTCTGCTCAATTGTTCAATTCAAGTTCTAATACAATAAAAAATCCAAAATCCAAAAGTATTAGTGGTAGTTGAAGTGAGAAGGGTCATTGCATATGCAGGAGTTTCTTTAGGATCGTAAATGGTAGCAGTTATGAAGCTCATTCCAAGGCTTTACTCCTAGTGATCACCTTAGAATTTTGAACGTTAGTACCTCTTTTTTCTTTCTTTATTCTTCTCGTCGATTTAAAATGTAAGGATTTGCGCGAGTAGGAAAAAATAAATTTATTTTATAGACATCGTTAAAACAATTTTTTTGAGAATCGGATAAATTGTGAACTCTTAATGTAAGTTTGAACAACGTTTGGCAGAAGAAAATTTTTGATACAAAAGGAAAATTTATTCCGATGCAACTCTGCATAAATGTTTGATAAAATTTACTTTCTTGCAGAGGAACGATGCGAAGCTGAGAAGAGCATTCGAACCACCACAGTTTACCACCCACACCGCAACCCCCCACAAATCAACCCCCGTAAATGTCGCATTTTGCATTGCACTTTCTACCGGATGGCTGCCGAGCCAACATTTACCATGACTTTCCCACCACGAAGCGAACAATCAATCACGATCTTTTGTACGTTACAGCGCTTCTCCATCGGCGAAAGACTCGGAGCGAATGGACCCCAAGGAATGCCAGCTGTAGCCAGAGCCGAACGACTGGAAATCACACCCACCGAGAGTCAACTAAGGCGGCTGAAGAGGAAGTTCTTACGCCTGTGGACGCCAGCATCTTGCCACACACACACACACACACACACCCTCGTTTCCGTGTGTCGATTCCTGTGGTTTCGGAAGTTCGCAAGTTTCCGACTCAACCGCAAGCAAGTGGAAGCCCAGAAGGCATATTTTATTTCCCAATCACTCGTAGAAAGTTCGAAGCAGCAGACACGAGTCGCCGGGGTGAGAGCCGGGGTGAGAGGGGAGCATGTTGTGGCCGTCGTTTGTATGTATGTTTCGGATTCATGTGGCGCATTACCGGCGGGCGCTGCCGCCGGAAGAAGTTCAATAATAAATGGTTATTTGTGAGCTTCATTCCCTGAACTGATTTATGCCCCCGTTGGGGCCTATCGGACCATGTCCAACTGCCGGACGTCGCCCCGGCCGCTTGGGGCCGCTTCGCCACAAAACATTGCGAGGGGCCAGGGAGGGGCCGCAAATCCAATAGATTAAAAGCTACCGGACTAAACGATGACCAGAGTCGATCCCTTGCAGAAGCGCACCCAAAGTCTTCCCCCTGGCGCCGTTGCAAAAAGGGAAGCCTTTGGAAGGCCGATCGAGGAGTGAAGCGGCCACGGGGGAGTTCGTGACGAGCCCGGGGGAAGAACTTATGGCTTCAGCGATTGGACGCCTTGGAGGTACGGGCTTTAATTAAATATTTACCAGAGCGAGTCGGAAAGCAGTGCGATCACTTTCAAAAACGTTTACTACGTAGAAACCAGCCTTGCTGGGTATCCATGGAGCGTTCGCTGTGGGAGCATATCGTCGCCTATCCACTTTTCCGGTCACACTTTTCCCGGAACAGTGTCTCTCAGTTTGTGTGCATCACCGACGTCGTCCCTGTCAAAAGGATTCTCGGTCCGGCCCGCCCGCCAAAAGTGCATCTTGCGGCGAAATAACTTGGCAAAGCTTTTCCAAGCTCTCCCCCCAACCCACATGCCTTTTGTTAGCATTCCGATCCTTCCTTCCTGTCGCCCCGATAGCAGAAGCGCATACATATTGCCGCATGAGAAATAGAACTCCCGCTTGCCAATGATCGCTGACGTCCATCTGGGTGGCTTCCTTTGCAATAAACGGACCCGCAGAGACAACCCCCCCATACGTGCACATCGACCGGTGGACGCATCCTTCACCATAACGACACCAACGACCATGACCACCGGAACGTTCCGTGAAGCACAACAACGGTTGAGGCGACCTCCTCCGACGGTTCGTGATCGTTCGGGGCGGATGGCAACGCTGGAGTGCTCCGGAATTTTCCCGCAAAATGGATGACTCTGGAGCGATTGGAGATAGAGCGTGCTCCCTTCTGCAGGAAGTAGTTTGCTCCCGAGAGGGCGGAATAAATAAATTCTTTTCCACTCCTGACATTCATTTAGATGTCAAAGTCGGTGAACCACATGCACTGGTTCACAGATGGCGTTAGAACCTAGCTTGTATGTTTCCTTTAAATTTAATATAAAATATAAACTAAGAATTTTATGACAATAAGTTTAACGTCTCACACAATCAAATCGAAACATGCTTTCAGATGGGAGCACTTCTGCCACTTAGCTTGATCATTTGTCAATCACGCGGGAAGCATAAATTGATTTGATTCAACCACTATAGTATACAGCACACCGAACAAATAAAAATGGCAATTGCAAACGCAACCACGCGATTACAACCGGGAGCACCACCCTCGGAAAGGGGGAGCAAACGCAGTATCAAGCTGCCATCCGGAAGAAAAGCGCAGTTGTGCTTTATCTTTCCACCTCGTAAACGACCAACAGCACTCTGTGTACTCCTGACCGTTTTTCCCGGTGGCATAGGAAATACAGCGAACGAACCGGTTCTCGATGGAGCCAACTCATATAAACACACTTCTGGAGTCTGTCTCGTCCCGAGACGACCCGGCGACGAAGCGACATTGTTTTCTCTTGCGCGGACTTGCGGGTGGACGGTGGAGGGTGTGTTTGACGTTTCCGAAGGTCGACGGTGTGCGTGTGAACGAGCGGGTTGTGTCCGTGTGCCGGTTGTCATGTGCCTGCACGGAGCGAAAACCGGCACATGGATGGATGGACTATAAATAAATAATCAATCAATTGATTGACCCAATTTCTTCGCACTGTCTTTGATATGTGGCCAGCGCCTTCTTCGCCAGCGATGTGGGGGTTCCGGTTGGCGGTCCTTCTTTACGATGCTGGTCATTTGTACGTGAGCGCATATCCCCCGGACGGATGGACGTACGGACGGGTGCACGGGAGGAACCGGAACGAGATCCGCCTGATTGCTGCCCCGACGCAACCCGAGGGAACCTCCTCGCATCCTCCGGAACCAGCTCACGCCCTCCGGTCGCTAATGCATACACAACCCCCAGGTTTCGCTCGGGTTGTGCTGGTCCACCGAGAGATAGGGCGAGCCACTTCTGAGCCGGGACGGGCAAACTGTATCGACACACTTTGACATGATTTAAGACCGTGCGTCTTCCGTTGGATTAGAGAAAGCTCGGCTCCGTCCGGCAGGATCAGCCCTTTGTCACGAGCAGATTTCGCCGGCGGGCTCGGCAAGGCTTCGGCTTTAATCAATGGGAATTCCAGCAGCCGATTTCGGATTCCGGCAGATGCTTGGATTATTTATCGAGTTTCTAAATTTTATCAGCAAGCTAAACACTTTTCCCGGCGCGAAGAAGACGCTCGGAAGAATGTAAGCGGGGCCGGGGGTAGCGGCAGCAAGGATTTTAAGCCCGAGGGTATCAGTGCTTCGTTTGATGTTAAAGATAAGCAAGCAGTTTGATGTCAAAGATTAGGCTCAGGAAAACGTCCTGCCACAAATGTTTGATCGGCCTTCGGAGAAACACACAGCGCTTGTACGCAAGGCGTGACCTAGATTACTTGGAAAGGGGAACGGAACTCATCCTCCGTCCAAGGTGAAGGGTGAAACATTCTGATTAGCAGTTATTTCATGTTCTGCATTCGACTTTCACCGCCAAAGGCACTGAATCAAAAGCAAGCAGCAGAAGTGGAAAATGTAAAGAAAAGGAGAAAATGGAGGGATGGATTGCTTTCAAATGAAATTATTACCCAGTCTGGAGCGAAGCGTTTCCACTTGGAACATAAACGAATGTCTCATTGATCAATCAGATCAGGAATCTGCTAGCAAAATTTGTGAGATTTAACCTAATTTTGCATGTTGCTTTATCGTCAGCGAAAGGATAAAAAAGCTACAGCGGGCTACGCTTTTAATTTCAAGAAGGTGTCACAAGCAGTAGACGGAAGCAAACAGAGGAAATAATTGCAAACAAACAAATTGACGTATCATTCAAGTGCAAAAGAAAGTCACTTTGAAATAAGATTATTTTCGTCATAAAGAAAGTGAAAATGTTATCTCTTCGCAAAAGTTTCAAACCCCACAATAATTCGTCAGGCAAGTATCATGATTGTCGGAAGGTGAAACATCCGAAAAATCACTTCTCAGCATTTCAGTCTATTACAAAAAAAAAAAAAACTTCAATAAACGATTCGTGCTGCCTTAAAAAAAGTGGTTCTTTTTATTGGTCATCTCGGCTGTCTGCGTCGAATTTGTATAATCAGTTTTCCCACACTTTTATACGATTTTTCCCGCTGTCCCTCACCGATAGTTTGTGCCGCAAATGCATAAAACATTTTGAGCTCCGTCCAAGCAGAGCAGCGACTCGTATCGGATCGTCCAACTCCGGCCGTGTGCGGTCAAAGTTCGCAGGCCGATGTCACCGTTCCGATAATAAACTTTGCCTGCGAGCAACGGTAACTTGAGCAAACTTTTTTTTCCGGGCTGGGAAAATGTGTTTACAGTCGTCCCGGACTGTGGGGCGACCGGAAAGCTCCCGGATCGGTTTGTAACAGTTTAAAACCATACGGAGCCATACCGGTTGAGATGCGGTACCACGCAGAGGACAGCTGTCGGACAATTATCGCGGACCAGGTGTCGCTTCGCGCTGGACTTTTGATATCTCTACGGAAACTTTGGACCTGTCGCTTTTCGGGGACAATAGAGGGAGTGCGAGGGAAATTCATCCTTCCAGTTTTTCCTGTAGCGGTAGAAAGTGGTAGAAGATGTTTGATTTTTTAAATTAAAGTTGGTTGCGTTCATTCATTTTTGAACGATTAAAACAGCGTTCCACAACAACCAGAGATTGAATAACAGATCGCACAGTATCGTGCTTTTAGCAATCCACACGACGAAACGAAGCGCACCACTTAACCGTGGTCAATTTGAATAATGGCGTTTGAAATGCATCGCGTAAACATTTTTCCTAAGCTCGCCCCGGGTTGCTGGCTTTCTAAAAACTTTCAGCTCATTCCCGCCCGAGCGAGCCGCCTAGCGCACCAAAGTGAAGCGGTCAAACAGTTGCCACCAAAGTGCAGCTGAAATGGAAACCGCAGATCCCGCAGAGTGGTCCGCAGGGTTCCATTGCACGCCGAGTAATTTCCACTCGGGATATGCATTAGATGCACCGCCGCAGCCGCCATTTGAAAAATCAACAGCTCCGACGCTGGCGGCCCACCGGTGCCGGGTAATGATGGTACTTGTCATTTTGTCCCAGTACGACCCGTGAAGATTGCCATCCAGGAATGGAGGCATTAAGCTGAGAGCTGCTCTCGGGGATAAAGGCTGGCTGGTTGTTGCAGATGCGCCGAGTCCCTTCCCGGTGGAGTTGGTGGTGACGGGTGGCTGAGGATAATGTCAGCAGAGGGCAATGCGAATGAAAATAAAAAAAAAAAAAAACGGGCCCCAATCTCCATAATCTTCTTAGCGTGGGAGTCTTTGCTTCGGCCATCGAAGCCCACCAGCGTTTGGCGTTGGGTCAACAGAGTTAGTGCTGAACGTAAACCGTAGCTAACCGTGCTGACGCAAGGGGGAAATTGTATGCACCGCGCAGCCATTTTGTGCAAGTAGGTTGCAGCTGCAAGTATCCACCAACGAGCCCACCCTATAAAGTACGGCTTAGCCTGATGTGGTCAAGTGTCAATAAACCGAATGGTTGCATTTTTAAAAAGCATCTTTAAAAAGTTGGATACATTCTTGCAACGTGCGGGTATCGAAGGAAAAACTGTTGACGCTAGCAAAACATTATGTTTTATTCAAATACAACAAGCACCAAAGATGCTGACAGCGCAATGAAACGGAAAGGAATAATAAAGTCATAAGCTCACGGGAAATGTCACCCCACTAGCGAACGAAGACATCAAACAAACGAAATTAAACCAGTTATTAAACCGGAAAAGAGCCAGCCAACTTTCGGCAGCTTGATTTGGCAAACAAATTAAGCAAGACAAGCACTGCCAATCCTCGCCTCGTCTGGAATTGGACAAGGAAAGAAGGCAAGAACGAACGCGAAAATGCTAAAACCATTCCAAAGTGACCATTTCATGATTATTACAAAATTTGGCCTGGCGCTTGGCTGGGAAGTTGAAGTGGGAGACCGAGTGCAAAAGCCGGTACCATACAAAATGGCGACAACGGTGGGCAAAAATCATATCCCCCATTATGACTGTAGAACAAAATGTACAACAACCGATAATAAATCACTAACTTTCACAATAAAAAGTCCACACCAACTGAGCACCGGAGGCTAGTGACGTGGCCTCCATCGCCGCTCGATCCCTACCGATCCCGCCGTTCGTCCCATGCGGCAGAACGACCATAAGATGGGACTCTCCCTCAACTCGAAGGAAAATGTCTTTCGCCTTCTTTTCCGTTATGCTTTCTTCTCGCACCGGGGGTAGCGGAAAATTCACATTGCGTGGAATTCTAACGCTAGGATCCCTGGCTCGGGCTACGGTAATCCTGGGCGTGCAGGAACCGACGGTGGGGAACATCGAAGGGAAAGGCACAGGACTTCCTACTTTAACAATTCGAGTGAGTAAAAGAAAAAAGAAAAAAGAAGCAGCAAGTCTTAAAAAAGAAAGAAAAGCTTGAGTGGAAGAAAAGTGCGTAAATCTCGCGCGAAAGAAAATTATTAATAATCTTCCCAGTGTCGCCATTCCTTTCGGTTTGCTACTGCTGTAGTCTTCCTTTTTTCTTTTATTTCCTTTGCGATGACGAAAGAGTGGATTTCACGATTTCTGTTTCCGCAGCGCCGTAATATTTTTTGCCCGTACTTGCCTTTCCCATCTGTTTGCCCAGCGTCTTTCTCCCGCACTCAAAAGGCCACCGAAATAAAAAAAAAATAAAAATCATGAAAACGAAAAAAAAGGCCTATCCTTCTCAAACACTTCCAACCCATCACCCTTCGCGCAGTGAGGCAATCTCGCGGAGCAGCAAGCAAAAGCAAGTTCCGGACACCGTTGCGATCGTCGGCATCGTCAGCCGGCTTCCGGAGCCGGTAGGCACGAATTGCTGTTGCGTACCAGTTCACAGCTCTGATGAGCTCATTTGAAATGTAAATATTGTTAAATTTATGATAATGTGACTTCGCTCTCCGGCGTCCTTTCTTCTTCGCGAGGCGCATTCGGGGTTTCCTTTCAAGTGCCTTGCGTGGAGTTTCACTTTCCTTCCGCAAGCAGACGGGGATGGTTTGACCGCGTTTTTAAGTGAGTTTTTTTTTTGTCTGCCCCGATGAGGGGCATGTATTTTTCTACGTTTTTCCCCCTCACTACGACAGTACAGGTTGTTGGACTCTCTGGAAGCTACGCTAGGGTGTCCTTTTTTCTTTCCGCAGCGTTGGCCCTTTGCCTGGGATTCCAACACTTGGCTTTCAGGCGACGATCCTCCAAGTACGTTGTACTTTCGTGTGAGGGTTCGCTCGCGATTTGTACCTCAAAGGCTGGAATGCGTTTTGCAGGAGCACAAACACTGCGTTACCGGCGAGGGGTGAGCGGGATTCCTTCGGATGATTGGCGAATCGTGCCGCTCGGCATACGCGTCTGCAAACAGTCGAAGGGAGATAATAAAGTAAAGTGAAGAGTAAAACCCCACGTGCAGAAACACGTTTCCGGAAGATGCGTACCACTAGGTGAAAGTGAACCCCACTTGTTACCCCGGGAAGGATCCGCAAGGAAATGCGGAAGAAGAAAAAAAAACTCCCGGTAGCGAAACGGGAGAAATAACCAGCGAAATCGGAACAGAAACGAAATATGATTATTGTGAAGATGAGGATTTGTCTCGCTGCTCGCGACTCATGATGATGATGATGATGATGATGATACCCATGATGACGTCGGTGATGTTGGTGTTGCGGTGCCGAGGAGACTTGTTTGTTCTGTTGTTTTTTTCTCCTTCTTGCGGCGGCTTGGCAGCTTAAATTATGTTGATACTTAAGCCATAGCAGGAGACAGATTGGTGTTTCAGATTCCGCTACAAATCTTCCTCCTGCCACTCTGGGTCTCTGGCCCATTCATCTTCCCTTGCTCGGAGATGTCCTTCGCGTTCCGAATGTCCCGGCGAGCAAGGTCAAATGAAGACTCGAGAAAGTGCGAAGGTGGTTGAAGCTGGTGATGGGTTGAGTTGAGAAACAAATATTTGTGATTCGAGCGCAGAAACACGCCAACCATCGTTATCACGCAACTTTTCTCATGAACATTCGTGTCGATTTGTTGGCGAGCGATGTGTGGACGTTGCTTCAACCGAAGGACGCGATCATGAAGCTGGCATATCCGGTTGGTTTGGTGTGCGCATTTCAAGCAAAGTCAACAAACGGACGAACGAACATCCAAAGCATTCGAAAGTGCTAAGCCGTGATGAAAAAAATGAAATAAAAATGGCTAGACAGACCACCGTCGGCAGAAGTGCTTGGTGCAATAAAACATGTTAGGAAAAAAAGGAAAGATATCTCCGGAACGGATGCACAACGAGACGAAATCAATCCCGCAACAACGAAGGGTGCTGGTCGATCCCCGTTGATGCGAATCCAGTTTGAAGTTTGCCTGCAGGCATCAAGCACTATGGCTACTCTATCTATTGCTGACCCTGATTGCGAAGCCCTGCTGGTGCGATGGAGCGAGATTGACCCGGTTTTCCGGTTCTTTCCTGCTCGTTTTCCATCCTACACGCGCACACCCACACGCGGGAATCCTCGAGGTCCGTCACATCAGGCTAAGTTTTGATGACTGTTTGCCGGTCGGATTTGCTTCGTTAACGGCCATATTGGGCTCCATTTTCTCTCCGCTCGCGGCTAATCGGCAGCCGAGATGCGCGGGTAAAAGCACTGCACGCGATGGGAGAAAAAGGACAACAAACAAAACGTGATCGAACCCATCGATTCCCGGGGTTTTTCCATTGGGGGGAATGGAAATGGCGATCAATTTGATACTGTTAGCTCAGTTTGGCGGATTGCCGGGTTTGTCTGTTTTTTCGTTTGCTGTGTAAGTATGTGAGTTTGCGATGCACTTAGGCGTGTTTTTTGTGCTTTCCACCCGAGGATGAGTGAATATATAGGCTCGTCCCGTACCCCTGTTGCAGATTTTTCCAATCAAGAACGGCGCAACGGATAAATAACATCGTGGAAAGGGCGGACGAGGCGAACTACCATAGCAGCAGCAGCAGCAAATCAAATTTTATCCAGCCAAATGGGCATTTGATTGATGGTCACGAGCGGTGCATTTCGGGTGGCTAATGAAGAAATGGCAGCAGGATGAGTTTCATTTCTTTTCACCCGTTTTGCACTGATTTTCTGTTGCAGCTTAATACGAAGAACGTTACTTTGCCATTAAAAAAAATGGATCTCTTCCATTATCAATATCATCATAAAACTATCTGCCTGACGCAAAAACTAGCTTAGGTTTAAGGGCGTATTCCAAGTTTTGTGGTTTGATTGTAAATAATTGTAACCAGCAAAACAAAATGGTGCACTTTAAGACGTTGTAAAGGCAATTGGTGAGATTTGAAGGTAAACAAGCATACGCCAACGCATGAAGCAGCAATACGGAAAACTTTCCCCGAAACAGCTTTCCACCGTCGGCCTCGAAGGATCGCCAGCGTTGGAGAGAGCTTCCGTACTTGGCACGTCCCTCACACTTGTCATCGACATCGAGACTTTCGAACGCCCAGAGCCCAAAAACCCCGGGGCGGGGTGCGAAAAACTCCACTCAGCAGGTGGACCGACACGTTTACCAACAAAGTTTTGCACTCGTCATATCCCGGGGTTGCCTTCCCGTCCTCCCGGCAATCTGTGGTGCCCTCCGAGCGCTCCTAAATTTGTGTGTGCGTGTGCGTGAGTCCGTTTTCGGCTAGACCGGCTACGGTTTCCGGTGTGTCGAAATGCTGCCTCCCCAATTCGGTCCCTCGGTGGTTTTCCTACGGCAAGGGAAGAGGCCTTCTGCTCCCGAAAAATTGATCGAACGATTTCACGAACCATCGGATAGGCAGCGTCCAGCCGTGTCTGTCTGAAGCATAGCATCATGCCATTCGGTTTTTTAACCTCTCGTGCACTCTCTCCATTGGTTTGGTTGTCGTTTTCGTCATGTATCTTTTACGACAGCCGGCGTGGGAGCTGGGCTGTGTAGACCCTGGTTTTGGTCCTTCGCCTGTGGTCCTGGTGGGCTTTGTTTGTGGTTACCGCTACCGTTCGCCCCGGGTTCATGCTGGCTCACTTTCCTATTCAATCGAAAGTAAGCACCGACGACGACGACGACCACCGGGGGAGTACCGCTACGAACGATAAAGTTTCCCCGTGAGAATCGTGGGGAAAATGTAAATACACTTTAAGTGGGTGACTGAAGCCGTCGCCGCCGCCACCGCTGCCGTCCCCTTCACAATGGAATGTTAATGAGAAACTCCCGGCACTTGGTGGAAAACTGGACGAAAAGGGGGGCGCAGGACCGAGCGGTTGATGACAGAGTGTCAATGGGCACCAGTCAAAATCCAGCGGACTGTTCGGGAAGTGCTTTTCAGTGCTTTGCCCGTCCAATACCTCCGGACAGCAACCTGCCCGTTTTGTCTCGATATAATTGAATTGCTTGGCCGATGGACTTCCGAGGGAAGGCCGGCTTCGGAGGACGATGGAGGAAAAGAAAGGAGAGAGAAAAAAAAACTGTAACAAGTCAGAAAAAGCTCCCCCACTCAAACATTCATGCTGTCCTCACTTTAATATGGCCTCCACACTCCTTAACATCATCCCCCCCGTCCCGTTATGGCCCGCACGGACTCCGCAACACGGCTCCCTCGGCTCCGAAAAGGCAACGCAACCCGAGGGACCTATTTAAAACGGTGGAGGACTCGCCGTGTTTCGATTGGGGCAAGACGTCGGCTCATGGATGACAGAAGCATACAAAATTGATGTACCATCACCTTCTACAACGAACCATTATTGCACGGCAGCCTCGCCATCTCGTCGAATCTTCGCACACGCCGGGTGAAGAAGAAATTGCCGATTGTGGCCGCGGCCTACGCGACATTCCCTTTTGGGGGAGGCGTGCGATCGAAGGTGAGGAAAAAAGTTAGGTGCCGAAGGAAAATGAAAACGAAGAACCTAGAAAGCAACAGAAACACACTCATAAATGATGAATCAATATCCGTTTCGCGTAATGTGAGTGAAGCTTTTAAGGGACGTTTCTTCTTTCTCCACCGGTGGAGATGTTTGGGCTGAAGCTTGGGGAGGACGAAGAGCGATAGGTGAAAGCTAAAAGTGGTACGTTTAGCAACAATAAAAGACAACCGGATCGATCGGGATGGTTTTTTTTCCGGAGGAGACCAGAGGATTCACGTACGGGACGAACCAAAGGAGAAGGTGTTACGTTGGCATCGTACTGTTTCGAGGTTTGCAATAATAATGTTTGATTGCTTTCCACTATCCGAAGCGTCCCCGACTCCCGCGGGGTTCGAACGGCGTTTGTGTTTGCACTTTTTATGATGCTGCGCCAGGGAGGGAACTTTTTGTTTTTCTCCCCCTTCCCCCCCCCCCCTCCCCCCAGACCCACACCTGGTCATCGACGGCTCGAAAAAAGGTCGAACTAAGGAGCATTCGATCGACGTGAGTGACGGAAAATAGATGGAACGATAGCTTTCCGCCCCGAATCCCACGCGTTCGGGTGACACTTTCTTCCACATGAATAAAAAGGGGGAGGCGAAATCGGTGCAAAAAGTACCGAGTGCTTGCACTCTTCTTCGAGGGTTGGCTTTTTTTGTGTTTGTTTTTGCCTTATGCGTCCCCCTTGCTCCTCGAAAGCAACCCCCCAAATCTTGCTTGAGCTCCCACCGCCAACTGCTTGCGATCAAACGTGCCTTTGGCGGAGTGATAAAAGTTCAAGCGAAGCCGAACTCCCTCCGCATATTGATCTCAATCGCGCTGGCGTTGGAGGTTTGCGGATTTCGACCGGATTGAACCATTTTGTCAATCCTTTTTTCTTTTTTTTGGTGAGCAAACAAGGAGACAACGAACGATCAGCATCAGCTAGGCAGAAGGCGGTGAGTGTGCGAACGTCAGGTCGATGGTAATTTCGGTGATGCGATGGGTTTATTTTGCTTCTACAGTAGCGATGAAGCCAGCTGATGGGATACTTGTGTCGAATGGTGAAAAATGTGACGCTTGAAAAGCTTCTTTTGCTATTTACCGTACGATATGGGCAAGGGTTGTTTTACTTTTTTTTTCAATTCAAATTGTTTAGAAAAACAGTAGTTTTCTTTTCCCATATTCAGGCATTAAACTCATAAACTCTTCACTTCCCAAAATGTTCACATCGGTTGGATTTGGGAAGAAAAGTTTTCCGAAAACCGGGACGCCCTTTTCCCAGTCTTGCAGGCCATTTAACCCCGAGAAGAATGTTGCAGCGTTTACCGGAAGCAATCATGCGCCTCGAACGGTAAGGTAAGCCAGCCGGGTGGTAATACTCCACCATCCACACGGGTACGGCTCGACGGGAATGATTTTATTAAACTTTAACTTTTTTATAAACCCACCATTTCGGCACAACGGATGCCGGGGCACCAGGAAAATGTACCGCGTACCGTGGTCGTAGCGGGAAAGCCAAGCGAAAGGAACGGCATTCGGTGTAGCTCGGAGTCAGCCAACCGGAGAAAGCCATATAAAATGCGCGATATACGACAATTTTCAATATCAGGTACTTATCTGTTTACGAAGATCGGTAGGATTTTTGTCGCCGAGTGAAGGCGGTGCAGAGGAGAAACGGGAGCCTTCGACCGACCTTTGGCATCGTGGTGGGAACGCGAAAACGCGTTCCAATGGCTGCCCTGCCTTGCCTAAAGCTCCACGGATTTTCCACTGATCTGAAATAAAAAAAAAAACCCCGAAGGAGCGCAACATGAAAGAAGTCTTCCTTTCGCGAACGCGCCCTACGTTGGTGGAATGAACCGCATTTATTTTCGCTCCCATTTTACAGCCCCTCCCCATGCATATAGCACTTATGCCAGCGAGGGCCGGGAAAAATGAATGTCATAACAATGTATTTTAATATATTCCATTTCGGGGTACAGATTTTTCTCCGATAAATTTATGCTACATTTGCTGCGCAAAAGTGAGAAACTTTCCTTTCCATCGCCCCGACGGTGGGCGATAGGAAAACCTTCGCGAGTGCGTTGTAACGCGAGAAAGAAAAAAAACGTACGACGACGCGCAACATCACGTAAGATGTTGGGGGTAATAAAATGAACTTCGCTGCTGAGGCGTGTAAGTTGCCGGTTGTTAAACTCGAGAGGCGGGTGGTTTGTTTTGAATGATTACCTTCACTCACGCTGGATAAAGGGCGGCCGCCTTCGGATTGGAAGCGTTTTGTATTCGTCAGGATTCCCTCTCACCGATACAACGATCATACCCCCTTCCCAACCGTGCATCCTGCGGCGCACGCAGCCTCAACTGTTGCAAGCAGAATGGTTTCATGTGTGTGTGTGTGTGTGTGTTTTCATTTATTGATCCTGGTGAAAAATAGCTTCAACTCGTCCGATGGCACAGCAAGGGCCACCGGAAGGTAGGCACGACGGGGGGGGAATGGTTTCTATTTCGGAAATTGGATCGACCTTTTCGCCAGGTCTGCTGAAGCGGCAATTGGTGTGGTGAGCTGGCGGGCGAATGAATCTTCTCGATCCTAATAAATCAATCAAACGGACCGAATTTGTAATAATCTGAATAATCTTTCGCAATCACGCGAGCGTACGCTCTTCGAGCCCGGGAAAACGCTGGTCCGAATGGTTGTAACGACCAACCTGTTGTGCTTCTCGTGACGTGAGGCTCGGTTTCTTCAAGAACATTAATGATGAAAAAAGGCGTTTCCATTAACCGAAGGGATCGTGCGTAATTCATCGACGGATCATATTAATCCATCAAAGCTCACTATTTAAAAAGAATAATGCATGCAAGTGATGTTTATAAATCATCAAGGATTGTTGGAAAACTTTGCGTTGTGGGGGCAATTTCCTCCAACTTTTCTTTATTTTACTGGTGAGCGAAGGGTTCCAAATTAAATGCGTCCAACGCTTCTTTTTCCAACTGACTCTTGGCTGTCCGCGGCGCCTTCCTCTTTATCTCTTCCCGCCGCTAATTCCTCGCAAACAATCGTTCTCGCTAACTCCGCAATCTAACTCCGACTCCTGTCGCCTGTCGGTTGCCACCTCTACCTCGATCGCACCTGTCAACGTCCCTCCAAATTCATCAAAACAAACGGAAGCAAGTTGCTTTATCTTTTTGCATGATATTTTACTCCCTGTCATCTTCAATTTTGTAATTTTATGACACAACTTAGTAAGCCTCATAACCTCCATCTATCCCGAAGAACTCCTTAGCTGCTCCATTTGATCGGCGAAATGCATCGGAGTTCTTCAAACCGCCTAGTCTGGGAAAGGCAAACACCATTTATGCATTTCCTTTTATTATGTTTTGTTTCAAATTCAGGCTTTCCCTGCAGAGGATAATTGTTTGTCCTTTCGTCGATTGGTTGGAAGTCCATTCGACGCCCGGAGGATGAGTAATCGAGCCGAGACTCGAGATCTACCGGTGCATTTCGGCGCAAGTGTTTGATGGCGCCCGTAACCTGCCAGTCTGTCAGGCTACGTTTTTCACTCGGCTTCGTTCTTGCTCGCTAAGAGCTGCGTGTGAGGATCGAGGGAGAGAGGGAGAATAAAAACGGGAGAAAGCGAGTGAGGGATGAAAAAATCCCCAACGAACGTGCCGCACGCCGGGATTGAAATGCGCCTTCTTGCATCGATTCATCGAAATGGCGGATATCGAGCAAACGGACCGAATCTTCCTGCCGCAACCCGTAACCGACGGACGACTTCGACGACGGTCACTGCAAAGTTGCGGGCAAATCGTACGGTTGACGTAGCACGCCACACTCGCCTACACACGCCCTCGGGGGGGGGGAAGATTTTCCGAAAGACTACCTTTCACCGGAAACATCGATCGATCGGACCGCGTGTGTGCGTGCAGCACCGAGACGACATAATCGAAATCCAAACTTTCCGAATCACGTGCCCTCCCGGGGAAAGGGGCGGGGCTGGGTGGAAACGCAGGAGGAGGTAGGCAGGCAGGCAGGCGCAGGACTGCACAGGAAGCACACGGCAACCGAATCGGACGGAAAGCGTGTCGAAAGGAAAAATCTATGAGCAATCGATCAATTTGACAGAGTGTTGATTGTGTATTCATACGAATCTGCATGTCGACATCGGCGATACCTTTTTTCGCTTGTTTGTGTGTGTGTATCTGTCTCCTCAGGGCTGATGGATCCAGCACGGGTTGCGCTGATGCGTAGAGCACTGCTTTCAGCGAGGCGATTGTTCATTTTTGAGGTCCGTTTCCCTGGATGATTTTCTTGAAAACGTTGCGCAATCGTTTCCGCTAAGACGAATGGGTAGGATCCGTGTCGAGGAGCATTGGAAAAGGTACACTTATGGTTCAGCCAGGTTTGGTTCGACCGTTCCCGACCGATCAACCGAAACGGTGCTGCTTTTGGAGCTAGACGGATCAACGAGACAAAAGGGACGAGTTCACCTCTCCCAGTGCCTCTCAAGTCGATTGACAGCTTATTTTGTAGAAAATTGTTTAATACATGTTTAGCATTTCATAAATCATGAGAAGTTATCATTCTAGGAAAATCTTCCTACCATAAATTCCTGTTTCAATCTGACGTCAGCACACTCCAAACGCTCCTGTGCCATTGCAATTCTCCCATCATCCACCGGCAGAGCAAACGACATCACATAAACTTCTTTTTTGTCTTGAGAAGCAAATTCCGAGAAAGGCATCATTTAAATCCCTTCATTAACACTCGCTCCTCGCATGTGGGGAGGGGGGGACGCATAAAAACCCCCTTCCGAATGGCATCCCATAATCCGACATGAGGTATGGCGTATTACGATAAATAAATTTTATCATCCCTTCATTGGCCCTAGCGTACCTCACGCCCCGCGCTCTTGCCACCCTTTCCTGCTTCCGCTTCCGACGTGCCTTGTTCAGTCGCGGGTGCGTGAAAAGAAAGTGTCAATTGAAAGATTTCTCCTGCCGCCATTTACCTTCTTACCTCGGTCGTATTTTGCATGGTGGGAAACTTCGTCAACTGCTTCCGCCGACGGAAGCACTCGGCTCCTTGCTTCCCCTTTTGCTTGGGGCGAGGGGTGAATGAAGATATTCAATTTTCGACGCTGCCTCGTCAAAACTTACTTCCATCATCTTGGGTTTCGGTTGTTTTTTTTTCTTTTATAGAAGAAAAATCACACAAAATGCTTCGGTTGACATGAATTCAGGAAAAGGATGGATATTTTGGGGTGGTGAAAAATTTCTCTTGCGGAAATAAAACATTGCTTGCGTGCGGAAGTACAACATATGGTTAAGCATGTGCTAAGGCGAAAGTCAAAAATTTGTCACCGAAATCGTGAACCCGTGAAAAGCGAGTTCGGCACCAGTTGTGAGCTGGGCTGGGCTCATGTTCGTGCAGGGGAAGATATTGGGGAGGGAGGGGGGGGGGAAGCTAGGTTGCTCCGTGCATGCTTCGGGGGCTGGCTGGTACAATTTAGATATAGAATATTTGAACGGCTCCTACAAAGCGCAAAGCCGAAGACGATAGGTTGCCTTCGGGCAATCGATCATTTCAATAAATCAGAAGTGACAAAATATTTTTTCTTCCCGCTTGCTGAATTCTTCCGTTTTCGTGCGAGAGGGAGAGAAAAAAAAGGGAAACAAGCGGATAGAAATCCGCACTACAAGCGGTCGGCTGCGAAGGACTTGTGGCGGAGGAGGGACCCTCTTTTCGGCCGTAATGGAAGGAGCGTGAAAATACCGAAAAGCTCATCAATCCCGATGCCGCCGGCATTCGGAAGTGCTCGTCCGGACCCCGTGTGTGTATGTGTGTGTGTGTGTGAGTGTGTGTTTGGCAAAATTCTTGGGATATCCCCGTTCCACCCAGTACTATGTTTGGCATTCCAAGGTTCCCGTGCACTCGCTCAGCACACATCGTTTCCGGCGGCGAACGTTTTCCATTTTGCTCGCTTTGATTGATTAATAGGAGGCCAAAGTGATTCCTGCTCTCAGGCGAAGGGGCAAAAGTGTCCTTTTTTTTGTTGGTATCGCTCCCAGCGGGAAACCGTCAACCCACTCCTACCCTTTCCCACCTCTTCCTCGGTGGGTGTTTAGAGTTTTGAAAATTTCATTTAATTTCTGTCAAATGAGGGATTACGAGGATGGTCCGTTTCTGCCGAGAGAGAGAGGGGGCGGTGTTTCGCGTGCAAATTCGAGCCATCATTTGTAACCACCCAGGGAGGGGGGGAGGGGGAGGGTCTTGTTGAATGGAGTGACCCCCAGAAGCTCGACCAAAGCCAACAAGGCGCGCAAAATGCGCTACAACCGACAGATCTTCCGACCCCGTAGGCGCTTCCTTCATCGGAGGGAACCAAAAGTCAATCCATCATTCCGGGAAATCCAATATGTGAGGGCGCGCACCCAGAACAAGACGGAAAGGTTGTCCCCCCACCGGCTCGTAACAAGAGGAAGATCGTGTGCGTGCGCCATTTTTGCGCCAACGGGATGGAGAGCGGGAAGCAATTTATCAAACGCATATTTCTCTGGCTGTGCCTTGTTGAAAAATTTCCATTTTTACAGAGATTATTGCATTTCCTCGGGAGCCGGGCGTTCAGGGAAGCAACAAGCCACGTTCCGCAGAAAGGGCCGGAGAACATTCCTGCCGCAAAGTGCGCTCCATTTCCTAGCGATTGCGATTTTACTGCTCGGAAAATTCTCCGGCCTCCGTTCAATATCCATCCTCCGGAAAGGTTGGCAGACTTCCGACCCACGGCGCACAGGGGGGGTGAACCGCCTGGCCACGAGCGGCCATGAAACGGTTCATTGCAACGGGTGACCGGTCCCCCCTTTTTTCCGGAGAACAAATCGTTCGAGACCGTCGCAATTTCTCGGGCCTCAATTTGTTATCGATCTACCGACGCGTGCGGAATTTCGGAGCGGCAGCTTAATGGACTTTCTAATGATGGCGCAGTGAAAGTTTTTGTTTTTCCTGACAGCCCTGAACCCTTCCTGGTGCTTAGGTCAGATACAAATTTGACGGGCATTATCACTTAGCTCAGTGGACTTGTCTAGGAATGGAGGAAAAGCGAAGAATACCTTATGGGAAAACCATAAATAAAATAGAATTTATTGGAAAATTCTTCCGATCCTGTTGCGTACCCGTACGAGTTCCACTTCCAGCATCCACACGAGCTCTAATTAAAGAACAATAGAACAGGAGAATTCATTTGCCTGAAACGTCACGCATCGTTTCATTTGTGGTTTAATTCGCATTCCCTTTCTCGATTCCATGCCTTGGCACGATAAAATCACTTCTTGCCCAAAGGATTTACTCCAAACACGAGCAACACTTCCCCAAACGAACCAAACCTCACCGAACAGGGGGCCATCTCAGAGCACCGTAAACCAGAGAGGCGAAGATTTAGTGCAACTGTCTGCCATTGTGGAGACACTCCCCACCCTCCTCCCAACCACCCCTTTCCCGCAGCAGGAATTGACCGAGATTATACCGCAAATCGGAGTGCAATCCGGGCTTGTCCTTCCCTTTCCGGAGGAGGATTTATGGGCAATGTTTGGATCGATAAATTTGCGATCGCTGCAGCTGGGTGCTATTGAATTGGGAGTTATCGTATTCGGATGTCATCCAACCGCTTAGGACGCTGCAAGGTGATTTAATCAGAGCGTAATCGATGCAGATGCCGTCTGCCGTTGAGGAAAATGTGAGCGGGACTTTGCAATGAAACGCTATTTTTAGACTTCCTTCTTCCAACTCCGTTCCAGGGTCATGTCACTGGATTAGGAAAATGTCTCCATGAAAAAAGGGAAAACCAGTTGCCTTTTACCATAGGACTTGTGTTCTTGCTTCCATTCCACTGCCTGGTGAGAAAGTGAGGCCCCTTTGCCGTTGTGTTTGCGGAGGGCTGCTTAGGGAATCGTAAAATTAGCAACTTCATTCCCATCGACCGGAGCGGAGCGGCGGGACGACTACAGCAACAATGCTCTTCCTAGCTCCCGATGGCAAACATGCTTTCGCGCAAATCCTGAGGGAAGATTAACATACCTACATCGCACGGCTTTGCCGCCGGAGCAGGCCGGTTGGCTCAAGCGATGCGCTCCGTAGTCCCTGGAGCACTCGCAACCCCCCGATACCCGAGCCGGGGTATCGGGGAGGGATGAATTGAATCGAAAGCACAAATCCATTTAGACTTGGGAACATCGGTATGTTTTTCTCGAAATACCGCTCACTTAAGCAGAAAATCAGCCCGTCGTTCCGTGCGCCCGAGCGCCGGCAAAGGCTCACGAGGCTGCCAAACATTGACATCGATGTCGCTCGTCAGCTCGAACAAGCCACTTTTCCGATCGGTCCTGCGGTGCCTTGTACCCCCCTAAAAACTCCCTACGAACGTGCGAATGAGCCGGCCCATCCTACCCACCCAGATTGGGACACGTACCGCGGTGCCGGTGTGCATGTTTGTGTACCGATCGCACACTTCTTCGTTGCGAGCCGTACGTGATCGAAACTGAGCTCGGCCGCCAAAACCCCGGGACCGTGTGCTGACCGAAATCCGACTGGCTGCCGCTCGCAAAACCGCGTATATCCTGGCTGACATTAGTTCGTTCCGCCACGGGCGTGAACTAAGACGGCCATCGTTTCTTCCCACGTTCTCGTCCACCTTCCATTTCACTCCACCAACCCCCTCCTTTCCAACCATCGTGTTTGCAGTGGCAGCAGAAGAATGTGTTATTTGAAGATAAAATAATGCCGAAAATCGATTGATTTTATTTTCTCTCCTTCCCACGGCGCGTCGTGTCGAACGCGCGTTTGGAGAAGCACAGACAGTTTGCTGTCACAAGCGTCCCCTCCTCCTACCCTCCTCTCCCGCTCGCTCGGGGATGGGATGAAATAAGCCTCCGGAGCGGACACTGAGCGCCATCCAGTGGAGGCAAAAGGGAAAATCGCAGCTAACAGCATTTTGTCCCCGGGTGCTGCCCAAATCCGGCCCGTACGAGTTGCGAGTGCGACCGATCGGAAAATCAGTTAGAAAGGGGAGAAGAAGGGGAGGGGGGGGGGGTTTCTCCAGCACGGGCGAGATCTGATTTGCGGCAGCATATTTGCCACGGCAGCATAAATTCCGCCAGCTTATCTCGTTAGAGCGAAGTGTGCCACCGGCCGAATTCCTGCGGGAACACGCCACTCTTGGGTGGGGCCGTATGTGACATTTGAGTGAGTCTGGGCTTATGTGTGTGTGTGTAGCTGGGTCCTAGATGTCACGGGAGACCCCGTCGCTGGGGAATGCTGCCGGATTGGTCCGTTACGTGACCACCTCGTGCCATAGGCAGGGTGGAGTCTTTCAAGTTCGGGGAGACCACAGTTGCGTGGCAGTTCGTAGTACGCGAGCAATCTCGCAGGTTTGAAGCGCTGCCGTCTTCACTATGACTTCACTATGACCCTTCTTAGGTAAATGAAAACATTCGGTTGTTCCCTGTCGCACGGCCGGACACGGGAACGGAAGCTTCGAGACACGACTTCCGTGTCCCGGCATTCCCTCCCGGAAGGTCCTCCTGGGACCAATTCAATAAGGGGGACCCTGCACGATGCAGTGTATGCGTGACGTGGCCATCAATAAAACGGTCTCGGTAGGAGCGGACCACGGGACCGGCCGTTTTCGGTAGCAGCTTTCAAAACCCCCTTCGCTTCCCCCGGCCTCCGTGCCACTGGTGACATGTGAAAATTGCATAAAAACCAGTAATTAACTATCACTCGGACGATGGGTGGGACGATACGACGCCCGTGTGCGCCGGGTCAGCGTCAATTTGTATTAATGAAGCCTGAGTTCGTTACGTGATCGCTGCGGACGAAAGGGCTGCAGTTGAGTTATGCCCGTGATTATGAAGTGGTCGGCTGCTAGTGACAGGGTGTACGATTTAATGTTTACAGCTAAATTAAATCGAAACGAACCGACTGGCGAGGCGAGCTTGGGAGGATGGATGTCTAATGTTTTACTTGAAATGCGGAGTGCAATGAGCATTTGCGATTGTGTGAGAATTTTTAATGTTTCAATTAAGTTACATCTATTTTTAAGTAAACTCTGGTTCTAAAAAAATCCCTGCCAGCTTGCGTGTACAAGTGTACTACTGATTCACAATTTTATTTTATTTTATTCAAGCACGGTTTGCGACCCGAGCCCCGACCTTATTTTGGGCATGTGAATTGAATAAGGAACCGATTGTCATCGAACTATCACACGTCGTTCGAAGATATCACATTACGAGCAACCTTTTACGGTGTCCAGCGCTTTTAATCTTCGTTCGTTCTACTGAACCGCATTCTCTTGCCTTTCTTAAAGGGTCCAAATCAAATCCGCATCCCTACCGGCCGCCAAGAGACGCTCGCCTTTCGTGCGACCGGAGAAGACAATCGAAATTCCTAAGACGGTTGTTCGGCTGACGATTGACCTGCACTGCCGGTGTCTTTCGTCCTGTTCCGAATTGGAAGAGGAAAAAATCAACAACAGCCCAAAGCCTCATATATCAATCACGTTGTCGTACGATTTCTTCAATCCAATCCCCCTCGATCGGTTTATTTTTTTTTGCCCTTCTTCCCTCCGCGTTTGCTTTCCGGCTCATCGGTCCCTACGTCGTCGTCTCTCGGATGGACGAGAAGGAGGATGAGGAGATCCGGGCGGTACTCGCCCCGAAAATCGGCCCACCGTAATTTTATTTGCCGAATGAGTCCGGGATCGAGTTATACGATGATTTCGAGTTGGGGCCCTGTATTCTCTTCCAGAAAGCGCCTGACAGCAAACCGTGGCTCAACAGACCACCGGAAAGGAAAGGAAAGCCAAGGCAAACCCAAATCAGTTGCCGAGCGGCGAAAGGATGATGCCTTTCTTGGAATGTTTGCCGAGCCCGGAAAGTTCATGCACTCGAAACAAAGCAGCCATGCTACCGGCCGGAGGTTGCTGAAAACGGAAATCCCCAAAGGCAGGACTGGGCGCGATTTTATGCTATGCAAATTAAAAACAAACACATCATCGCCAGCGGGACCTGCCTGAGTTTTGTGCAATCGTTTTCAATTGATTCAATCTTTACTTTTAGCTTTTTTTTTTGTTTTTGTGTGTGTGGTTTGATTTTGATTTTCGTGCATCAAGTCAGTGCTTTGCCTGTTTCCTGCGATGAACACATTTTTTCTTATGCTTCGGTTGTCTTGTTTTTTCGCTCTTTAGTCGGCATTTTTCGATCGTGACTTTTCTGAAGCTTGTGTGAACACGCCGCTGCCACTGTTTCACCCGGTTGGGGGATTGATGGCTGATTTAGAATTCAATCGATCGAAGCTGCGATCGGGCGAGACAAATGCAGCATAACGAGCAACCCTCGAAGGATGCACTGAAGGCTGGCAACAACAATAAAACAAAAAGTATCCCAATCAGGCTGCCCCGAATGTGGTTGCATTCGGAAAACAATGGAAGCGAAGACTAACGAAGAGTAGAAAGATAGAACGCAACACGAGCAACGGGTTGGTGCAAGTTGGGAAGATACCAAAATCTTTGGTTCGGTAAGTAGAAAAGTAAAAAAAAAAAACGGATTTCTTTTATTCACTGCTAAGTTTGAGTTTTTCCTGTCGATTCAGTTTTGGTTTGAATAGTGCATACATTTATTTAATGCTATTTATTCTTTCAATCTCTTCACAGAAGTCTGCGTTGAGACAAACTCATAAAAACCTGGAGTTTTGTTTTTCAAAATACAATTATTTCTTTTTTCCCCTTCTTTTCCTTTCAACGCTTCAGCCTTTAGGGTCTCTTTAGCGTTTGCAAAAACTAGGTTTACTTTTATTTATTATTTGTTAAATCGAAGAAAGTATGTTTTAAGGTATTACGATGTTAATATAATTCAGCATTAATCGACCAATTCTGCGTGTCCATGATACAAAATATGCTTACAGTAAAAGGTACGTTCCGAAATGGTTGAAAAAATTAATATCCATTCAGCAACGTGAAAAACGCAATACAGAAATAAACAAAAGAGCTCTGAACTCTGACCACATTTGTGCAGCTGTACGCTGGTCTATACGTCATACGCCTATATTCCTGGATTCCTGGATTCCATCCGGTAATTTCTTCTAGTGATCAGATATTCAACACACGCACGGTATCGGCTTTATTCTCGGTACTATCGTTATATCCGGCATAGGCTCGTTTGGATGGAAGGGTCCGCCGGAGGTACCTGACGTCAAATAGTGCAAAGAATACATTTGCTGCCAAAAGTAGCGCGCAAAAATACATAATCGAGATTAGGAAAGCCCCTTACGCACTCACCAGCTGGCAGATTAATCGAGCACTACACGAAACGGCTCTCCAGGATCCGTTCTTCTTCTTTTGGCAGGCAAAAAGACCGTCCGAAATAGAACTCCCTTTCAATATTTGTCTCGCCTGCGGTCGGCCGGTTTGTGGGAGCCTATCGTTGGTCGATGATGATTTTCCACGATGTAGCCACAATCGTGGCAGGTAGTTCTGAAAATGAAACGCCATCCTTCCGGTCACCGTCGGTGGTCTTCTCTTTTTTTTTTTTTTTGTATTGCAAGACTGGTTCTTCATTTCAGTGGTCATTTAAGGGGCTTCATTGGTTTGTTCCAATCGGCTCGCCCCCCCGGAAGAAAATCGATCCTGCACTAAAATGAAACGACCGCCAGCTGTGTGGTGGGCAAAGTGATTTTTTAACCCCCAAACGGCCGGAATAATGAGGAAATCGCGTTGGAATCCACCGGTTACGTCAACGTTTAGGTTTTTGCTTGGGGTGAGGTGGTTGGTTTTTATCTACATTGCTCCAAGGTGTACGGCTATAATATCCCTTCTTTTCTTTCGATCAATAGCTAATCGATTCGGGCTGATCGAAGTCAGTCGGCAGAAGGGACGCGTTTTTGATGGGTATCTTTCGGATGGAGCATTTGTGCCCGAAATAGCATTAACTGGGCGCTCGGTTTCCCTCGTCAGGTCAGTCTTATTTCTGTCACTATCATTTTTCCGCACGATGTAGTTTCTGCAGGGTAGAACGATTGTGACGTAAGCAGGTCAGCCTGAGGAGCACAGTAAATGATGAGCATGATGCAATACAACGAACAAATAACTTCCTAGGCGTATGAAATGATTATTTCAAGATCTTATAGTTCGGAAAAACATTTACTCGTGAAAGACAAAGTTTACTTCTTTGATTAGAACAGCTTTGAAGGAGAAAGAAAATCCATGGAAAATGAATGAATCCACAGAGCGCCCCGATCGACTCAAATTAGGGAGCGAATTGAAAGGGGTCTTTTTGAATTAATTTAAAGGAAAGACTGTTTTACATTGATGTCATCCCGTGCTCGCCAGAACGATTTCCTCGTACCGAATTCGACTGCGTATGGTAGTTTAAGGGTGTTTTTGGAGAAAAAAAAACCAATTCGATGCTACGGAAAAACGATTCAGCAAAATTGCCTGCCCCGGGTCGATGGTGCTATTTCCGGGAGTCAATCAAATTTTTACTTATTTTCCGCATTGTACGGCCGGTGTGGAACCATTCCATCACAAGGGGTGGCTTCGCATGCAAGGGGATGTTTCGCCACCCTTTTGGTTTTGGTTTGCAATGTTGCACCATTGAAAAGAAGAAAAAAAAAATACAGTCGTGTAATGTTTCAGCAACACCGCCGAGGGAATGGAACACGATGAAATGAAAACACGATAGATAAAAAAACAAAAAACAAACAAATGCAAACGAAAACATAGGAACTGTCAAATTACAAGGGTAAACATTGGCCGGTAGGAAAATCAAATTATTGTTCCAACTGATGCGATCAGCATAACAGGAATCAAGCTGTTTGTTACTTTATCGATCACGTTATGTAAATGAACCGTTTCCCCACCGGGCGAAAAAGAGGAGGGTTGAAAAATATGTAATCTTGAAAATACACAAACAGATTGTTTTTAACAAACCAACAAACAATTGATCGATGGAACAGAAAAATTCGACAGAGATTACTCGACTCGTAATTTTTCTATTTTAAAAGATTTTTTTTAATATCCGGGATTGATAAAACACTGGAGCGATTCAATTTTCTACTGACTCAGAACTCACAGCCAACACACGGAATCGTACCAAACTTTTCTGGTCTATCAGCCCCGCAATACGGCTGGCCTTCGGGAATGCACAAAATGGCCCCGCTTTTCCCCTTTTCTCGCATTCGTTTCCCATGTCCATGCCCGCAGCGGTGAACCTTGGGCGATCGTCACTATTGTTTTGCATCATAGATGAATTTGTAATGTTCATTTATGCACCAAAACGCCACCGGTACCAATCCGCCGGGCGTGGCGGAAAATGGCCCAATCAGTCCGGATGAAAGCGGATGATGCAGGCGGAGGGCAAGGGGTTCGGTGAGCTGGTTAGCACACCGACTAACCAGGGTCAGTGTGTATTAGTGTTTCGTTCCGAATTTTATGTTTACGACGGTAGACTTTTTATGTGCTTCAAACCGAACTTTCCAACGCGCAACGACTGATGATTTCCGGCTTCTCATCCTCCTGCAATTCCGTTTCGCTTTCTCATGACTCTAACACTCAGCCACCCCCCCCCCCCCCCCCCCCCCACCTGGCTTCGTTCTAAACGACCCGGATCCCTCCACACACAAAATAAACCAGTGGCCTTTACCCCCCCACAAAGCTCATTGCTGCAGAAATAATAGCTTTCGGAATCCTACCCGATTTTCCCGACTATCCCGGCATTGTTGTGCTGGTGCGGGGATACGTCGATGCCCGCTCCATCGCTACCCCCGCTACTAACCCATTGTCCAACAAACTGAAGCACATACCCTTCCGGTTCGGCAAAAAGTTCACCTCGTCGGAACCAAAACGTACGCATTTCCGTTCCGGATTCCCGTTTGCTCCTTCCGTCACCCCGTTCGAGCTTTTTTTTTTTTTGTTTAAGTACGTGTGTTGTGCTCGTCCTTTTTCATGTGTTTTGTTTCATCTGCAATTTCCCCGCTCCGACCACCCACTGCACGGTCCCTAGCTTAAACAACACCCCCGCTGTTTCACCACCCTCCACCAACCCGTCGTGGGAAGGTTCACCACAGCAATTTCAATTGTTTAGAGAAAAAGTTAATCAGTGCTTTCGGGTTTGGCTTTGGCTGGTGTTGGTAGCCTGGTTAAATGAAAATCCACTAGCATCATCCATTCCTCCCCTCCTCCGCTCGTCGAGCTCCGATCGGACTCCGAGCTGCCGGCGCACATCGAATGCTGCTGCTCCTTTCGCCCCGGGATTTTATAACCTCACTCGCCCTCCTGGGTATCGCCAACGTGCGCGGTTGTGTGGATTGGAAAATAACGAGGGTGGTTTGGGTGGGGTGAGCTCTTGAAAAGGAGGTTGTGAAGATAATTGCGCTCCATCAGGACCTAACGTGATACACGTGCGCCACCAAAGGAGAAAGAAACCGATGGGTCGGAGGAGGGAATCAATCCTGGGAGTTGGAGGTGGCTGCACGGCTGCACGAGACCCATTTTCGGGGCTGAGGTTTGACCGACATTTGCCGCGTGCGGTGGGGGGGGGGGGGGGGACGGCCACCAACAAGTGTTAAGGTGTACCGAACAACAACCAACATGCTTTGCAGGAAAATGAAGAAATCTCTTCACGGCCTTGTACCCATTTTCGATCACATCTCGTAAGGCCTTCGCGGTTCCAGCAGCACAAGAGGAAAGACAAAAAGGAGGATGGGTGGGAAAGAGATGGGTTGTGCAGTGGTGCGTCCTCCGCAGCACGCGGGCGGGAAAGTTCGTTAAGCGCTTTTCCAGTCGCTTTCCATCAACACGCACTGGATGATCCGGCCTTTGTCGGAAAACAAGTTGCGGTATTCTCTTATCAAAAGAACATAAAATAAAGGGTTACCGTGAGAGGTGGAATAAAATTTTATGTGCACTTGCGACGCCACCCTCCTCCCATTCGCTGCCCCTCTCTCTCGCTTTCTCTCTCCTTGCACATCTTTCGATCCCATTCTTTCTC
Source organism: Anopheles atroparvus (assembly GCA_914969975.1). Taxonomy (NCBI): domain Eukaryota; kingdom Metazoa; phylum Arthropoda; class Insecta; order Diptera; family Culicidae; genus Anopheles; species Anopheles atroparvus. The sequence continues at coordinate 24,140,018 of CAJZCY010000003.1, forward strand.
CTTGAAGTCCTTTGAGACGGGAAAAATGAAAATCTCACATTGTTATCTGCCCGAAAGGATCTTCCTCTCGGCTCATCAGGTTCCGAAACCTGGCGTGCGTGGTGCGGTTCCGGGTCGGTTTCCCCGCTGCGCCTTCCTCCCCCCCCCCCCCCCCCCCTCCCCGCCAATTGCTGCGAGATGGAGGCCACAGTTTTCGAAAAGCCCATAAAATTCACCCACAAAACGATGGTTTTTCGGTAAGGTGTGCTTACGAGTATCTCTCGCAAGATGATGTCGGTTTTTGTTGTTGTGCCTACGCGGAGTACGAGCAAACGGTTCGGGTTGATCCGTGCGGTCGTGTCGTTGAAGGTGTGTATTCTAGTTCCTTCTCGCTCGCCCCCTCCGCCGCCGGTTTGTTGGTCGCTTGTGAGCTAAACACTGCAACACTTCAAAGGCAAGTTTCGGGTCGGTTTCGAGCGGTGCTCCTATAGATTATATCGATTGACGTTAACATTTGACGTGTCGGCGTCCAACGCCACGCCAAACTGTGTGTCGCAGTTGCTTTAATCTGTACCGTTGCCGATCCGTTGCCGGTGCTTTAGGAGTTCTCATCCGCACGGCCGACGCCGTTGCAAAAGCCCCAAACGAGAGTTTATGCCGCCGTGTGAGATAATAATTTTATAACGATCCGCAAAATGTATGCAAATGCGATATTTCCAACTCATGAATTGGGGAGGTGGGGAGAGCAAAAAAAACCTCCTTGCAACGCATCCACAACGCCGGAGTATCGTTCGCAACACGAAAAAATGGGAGGACCGAACCGCGCATACTGTTTAATTCAAAAATGTCAGAACCATTTTGGTCGTAATTAATTTTATCTCATTTTCATCCAGGCAGCAGTGTGTAGAACGTTCGTTGCCAGCTGAAGTGTATCGGAATCGGTACCGGGCAGCAACTCAATTATTGACATTGTAATGGGATTTTCCACCACGGCGAACAATGAGGCATTTTTCCGCGGCCAAGCAAGTGAGGCAGATGGAGGTGTCGATAATGTTTTTACCTGGTTCGAAAAGGGTATTGTAGTGCATTGATCGGGGGCCATTGGTAGCGCAATCGATGCCCGATCAGTGGAACAAATAATGTTAATCGACTGTCTACAACAATGTTTCTTGGTTGAAAGAATAATGCCACGCCTCGTTTCATGTAAGCTAAACTCGTCTGGTGTTCTGAACCTTTAAAGGCCCAATGATGCATTGTACAGCTGGACCATTTCGATTGGCATCATAAGATTGTAGCATAGACTCCTAATTCTGAACTGCTTGGTTTTTGTTTCAGTAACCAGTCACAATTCTTAAGATTTTTCAACTTCCGCAAGCATGAGTTCCGAGACCCGAAAGAAAACCCTATGGACAAGAGTTACATTTGACGATCGTTTAAAAATCAGTTTCAAACAAAACGAAGCCCACAGGGAAGAAAAAGGCGAAGAGGGAATGAAACGCTTTACGAAACGGCTTTTCGTTCACGTCGGCATTACCGTAACCGTTCGTCTTCCGTATTGTATCGGTTTCGGCTGCTTAACATTCACGGTACGTGTTTGGCTGTCCCAACGTGTCACCTTTCGTTGACCCTATTTCTTCACCCCACGTCCAATTTAACCTCGTTCCTGAGAGCAAAGCGTGAAGAACTATAAAGGAACAAGCCACAAGACCGCCATTCCATTCCACGGCATTCATCGATTTTCACGGACAAAACGGAGAAGGTGTGGAAATAGTTGGGGGAAGCGTGGGGCCAGCATGCGATGATTTAAAGCCAGAGGAAACGAGCCCCCCTCCCGCAAGGACATGACCAGAAAGAACCGCACCGGAACCACATGGGTGGCGATCTTCCGCGGGGGGTCCGCCGATTGATGATGATGACGATGATTACGATGCGACGAGTCCGACGGGCAGTTGGGGGCGAATAGGAAAGTGTTGGAAAGAAATCAAAACGCCATTGTGATGGAAGCCTTCGCGAGGAAGCAACTTTCCACAAAGCGCAACGGGAAAGGAAAGCTGCCGAATAAATGATGAATGAAAACATACATTATTTAGGCGCGCATCCTCAATATTAGAGTAGTGTAGCGATGCGACCGGGCACGCCCGAGCGTCGTTCGCCTTCTCCCGAGCCCGTGGCGGGTTGGCTGCGCTGGTTTGGCTTTTTATGTGTGCCCCTGCACGAACCTCGGAACGGAATCCATTTTTTTTTTCCCGTGACGTGACTGCTACGCCCGTGTCATCGTGAGTGGTTCATTTTCCAGGATGAATGCGTGTGTGTGTGTTTTCTTTCTCCTCGGGTTCGTACAACGGATTGGGGCAAGGGGAGGCAGCAGGTGCATGGGGAACTTCTGGTAAGGAAAATAGCAACCATCAGCCGCACCATCGGCCGCACCTTAACTTCTCAGTCACGTCCCGAAAGAAGCACCTGCTCGCCGTGAGTGGCGTGTGGTCGAGTGGAACTGTAGTGGCGAGGGTCGGGTAGAGGGTGGAAAAGAGTCGGTGATTTCTACGCGCCAGGTGAAAATGAAAGGTTAGAGAAACCATTCTTGCCGCCATCCAGCCCCGCCTTCCACGGTGCACTGAAAACAAACACAATCCTGAAAGAAAATTCTCACGAACGCACGATAATGGCGTCTTTTTCCGCTACCCGAGACCCATGTCAGCCAGCCGGCTCGGAAGGCACAGTTCCCCCCCCCCCCACCCCCAATCACCCCCCAAAACATCCTGGCAAGCGGAAAATTGTACGGAAAAGTGCCCCCCCGGGGCGAACGGGGCTGGAAAGGTTGGATAAAAATCTTGAGACCAAAGAATTCAAGCATTGTAAAACTTCACTCCGGCGCAGCATAGGCTTGCCGGTGGGGTCAGAGGGGACATGGATGTGACGCCCGGGAAGGAGCGAGCCTTTAGGGTGGCCACTTTTCTGACCTAACCTAACCAACCTCACCGGTGAACCGGAGAGTGTACGAGCGAATTTAACCTGCTTAACGTCCGGGGTGCGGAATGTCGGCGCTGGAAGGGGCTTGAAGCATCGTGTTTCTTTTTTTTTCTCGCTTTCAGACTGCAGAGCACGTTCCTCCTTCCCGTCTTCACCTGTGCAGAAGCAGAAACGAGTCAAATTCTTTTGATCTTCCTCCGGACTCTCGCACAGTTCGCCAAAGTGCGCTCTCGACGGGTCGGGCGGCCTGGAAGCGTGCGCGGGGATACGCGCGCGGTTGGCGGGAAGAAATCGTTACAAGAAGCACCTTTGGAGGACCGGCATCGAGCAGCTTGTGGCACCGGCACACACACTTTTCCACCTTCAAATTTGATTTGAATAGCAGCCGGGCGAATGGCGCACCCGTATCGTTATCACGACCGCCACGGAGCCAACCTTGCGCTACCAGTCAGTCCCGGGCGGCGCCAGAATTCGTCTCATTGAATACAAAGTCATGTTGCCATGACAGTAAAAAGGTTCTGGAAATATTCATGACTTCAAATTTGTTACTTTTCACAAAGGCATGAAGCCTGCCCGGGTGCGTGTACGCTTTTCCCGATGCCTCGGTGGCCCGCTTTTCCGCATGGACACGAGCTCGGCAGGAATGAGGCGAGGGCTAACGTCATTTCGAGGCCCCAGCATGGCTGAAGGCTTCCAGGCATCGTTTCTTCTAACGCGGGGTGGGATAGGGGGGTGGGTTAATGCTTGAAAATCTCGCGAATTTCGCGGCAATTGCAGCGCGAGCACACACCCACAACGAGCCACGGCCGAAAATGAATATTATGTTTCCAGTTATTGAGTTTGGGCAGCACTTTTCGCTACCAACTGTCCGGGACGACAGGCTTCCGGCGGAGATTTTCAGTTTTTCCAGGTCCGCACAAGTTTCAAAAGAAACCCGAAGCGCCGAGGGAAGCCATCAATATCGCATGGCACTAAATGGTTGCAGTGTGGACGCACGAGCATCAGAGCAGCGACGCTTCAAACGGGTCACTTCCGGGAGGAAGAGATTAGCGTCGTTCGCGGAATAAAGGCTTTCATCGTGTTCTAGACAAGCCAGAACGAATCCCGATTTGTTCACGGGTGGCGGAAAGGATTGGGCCGAGGTAAAGCATCTTGTTGGGGCCTTTTGGCAGTTCCTGGAAAGAAAAGAGAAGAGTTTATTAATAATTTTATTCTCAAAACAGGCGTGCATACTTCAAATTTATAGTTCCGTTCTTCGAAGCAGCAAATGGGAATGGGTGCTCAATGGGTTTCAATCAAATGTCCTAGCTAAAATTAAATCCTCTTCCCAAAGAAAAGAAGGTAAGTAAGCTTTTTTTCATCTTGTTCCTGGTTGGTCTAACAAATGAAAGAAGATCCATGCTGTGCTACAAATGGCATACATCCATGCTGAACCACAACCCTTGTACAAACCAACTAGAATTTTGCGCTCTTTAATCCTTTTGGTGTTTTTTCCACTGACTTAAAAATCTCTTACCGTACCCAAAACCGATGCGTTTCAAAGGCTGAAGATGTTGGCCACATGTATTAAACCACCGCTCAAGCACAGAGTAGGAAAAGAACCATCTCATTTCGTCGAGACTGTTCGAGTGCACATTCGCTACCGAGCAACGGAGGCCGAAAACCCTTCGATGGTGACGTGTGCGTTGAAACGTCGTTCCCGGTGGTTCCCTTTTTGTGATGAAAGGTGAAAACCTTGCTCGAGGTCGAAGGTCACGCCTGGGCAAGGCGCCCACCTTTCGCACCGTGGGAGAAGCGGTGCGAGTTTCGTGGCGATGGGGAAGAGAACACTCACCGGGGCGTGTGCTACAGCTTCAGGCATCTCGAATTGCAGCATCCCCGGGTGCTGCTGCTCCAAGTCAGCCTTTCGCTGCTGGGAGAGGAAGCAAAAAAAAAAAGAATCTTCCGGGCTGCCTTTCCGTCGTCGGGAAGCTTCTTTCCTTTCCGTGCAAGAGGATTAGGCCCAGGCGGTGGGGGGGAAAACACACTCCGGTAGTCTCCGAACGGTGCTGACGAAGGTTGAAGTTGTTTCTCGTGTGGCCGTGAGGAGGCCTACCGAAAAACTAGCCTCCTCCTCCTCCGCCCATCAACATCCGTATGTGGCGGAGGGAAAGAATATCTTAAAATATATATCTCCGTTTTGTCTGTAGCTGTGTGGCAAAGTAAGCCCCGTCGGATTAAGCCAGCCGCCTCTGAGCTGCCGGATCGTAGTTCTCTCATAAAAGGTGCACGCACATACACGGCCACATATACCCACATGCACATGCACACACACAAGAAGAGACGCATACGCACATACGCCGTCCCAGGTGAGCTTGCCGAACGCCGAGCAGCCAAACGGTGTACGGTTTCTGATGTCATCGGAGAATTAGGTATTTAGCATAATGCGTGCGCTAGAACACTGCCGTCGGGTCAGGTGCTGAAAATACCTCCCCCCCCCTTCCTCTCTTCTTCCTCCCTCCCCCCGATCGTCGCCCCATAGGGATGCCGACGCAGTTGCGCATGTGGCGGAACGTCAAAGTAGGAGGATTATGGCGACACCTAATGACAAGGTTTACTCCGGTGTCATCACGGGCAAAGTGTCCTATCCTGTTCCGGTTGTGTGCGTGTGCGTGTGAAGCGGCGAAATGATGCCGGAGATCCATCGGGCACGTGCAGGTTTTTGCAAAAGGAAAAATCGATCCGTCCCGTTCTAATCGCCGAGCGTCAGGTCTTCAACGCCTTTCAACGGTGACCGAATTTACGAATTGAATTCACGAATTGTGTGCCTTACATTCAATGAGCATCCGGAGGAGAACCTCCCCCCGGACCTTCAACACACATAGGCCCTATAGGCAACATAATTTTCGAATGGAGTAATTCCATCGGGAGACTGAAGGGGGATTATTTTCGTTAAAGAATGCCTGTTACGCTCTGCCGTTTGTCTGTAAACAAAAGCCCCTTTTCACCTTCCTTTTATATGTTCGCCACGGTTAAAGTAGTAATCCTCATTTGGGTCCTTTCTGTTCACGCTGTACACAGCCATTTTAAGCTACGTACTTTGCAATGGAGTGGAATCATTGACAATCATAGAACGGAACGAAGATCTTTTTCCAAAAAATAAAAACTACCCAGAAAGTGAACCCTCTTGAAAAGACGGGCAGGTTCGGACACGGTTGCCTGGATGCCGAAGCGTGCGGCCGGCTCCATTTAGGCCGGCTTGCATGGCTCCACCCGGTAGGAGGAGGTCTTGTGTCCTTTTCTTCGGGGCGTTCTATCGCACGAAGGGCACTCCAAAAGTCACGCACCTTTTCCAAGCATGGGAACGCACTGCTCCAAAAAGTCGCTCCAAAACGCTCCCCCAAAAGGGGTCAAGTGTGCCGGCTGATCTTGAACTAATGTGAAATATTGTGCACCGGACGCACGGAAACCATTCATCAGACGGTGATGGTCTTCAAGCAATCCTTTCCAAGTCCACATCCGACAAGCTGCTCTTCGACAGGTAGCTGGAGGAAAAACTGGCTCGAGTGGCGCAAGTGGAAACCCCCTTTTTGATTTGGTTCGTAACACTCGAAAACCATCTTCACCTAGAGCACTTACTACTAAGCTAGGGAAAAACGGTTGCCACGAAGGACACGTTCGAGAAGCTCTGCCTCCGGTAGTGTTCCTTTCCAATGGCGACGGAAGCCGAACGTTCGACTGTGCATGGCGCTTCAAAACAATTCAAATCGATCGCAACGATTGTCCACAAAACAAACACGATTAGCTCAACAAAGCAGCGCGAAACAACCCCGGAATAATGTAAATGTATGTGATCGACGGAAAAGGTAGGCCTGCGGAGGCTCGTCAATCGGTGCCTGATTGGTTTGGGCAGCAATTTCACTTATATACGCGCTCGTCGTCGGCAGAGGTGTGTAATTACGAGTTGTGCATTAAAATTTCCCCACCGCCGCGTGTGTAATGGGGAACCGTTGGTGTTCCCGGACACGGAACCTCCAGCCGACACACCCCTCGGTCCGTTTTACAGAGCACCATCGGAACCAGATCATTATACAATTATTTCTGTAACACATTTCGATTGCTGCCGCGTGTCGGAGTGTTGCCGGAGCGGTCCGTGCTGCCGAAGGAAATTTAAAACAAAAAAAAATAATGGGAAGGGAAAACAGGGCAACCTATACGCAGCAACAGCTTCGTTCACGTTGGGTTGGTCGTGCTGGCGTTACATATGTTTTGCCGAGCTCCTGTCGACATCGACGTCCTGTCCGAGTCGTCCTGTCGAGGGGCGTGGGGCGTAACTGAACCCATCGCTCCTTCCCTCCGGTGTTGCCGTAAATTAGTTCTGCATGCCGCAGGCCGCAGCAAGGTGGACCAAGGTAGACCCATTTGCCATCCGCTCCTTTCACAGCGCCGTTGATTGTGCAGCGCCGTCCAAGCGGAAACTCTCGGAAGCCACTAGAGCCAACCGGTGGCGCAGCAGACTGACCGAGTCTATTTTGGGGCGAGTTCGGTCGTCTAGGGACAACCGGGTTGGGATGCGTGCGTGAGCGTTCCCGAAGGCTTTCACACCGCATCGCGCGCGGCCGTGTGCTGGAGTTATGCTGGGGTGCGTGCAATCACTGAATAATTAATTAATTATTTATTATATTGTTATTACTCTTATTTATGGTTTGACCCCTACGGCGGTGTCCATGTTGCGGACGGGTGCGTACATAGCGTGTACGTTTTCTTTTTTGTTGCTTCAAATATCCTGCTCTCTCCTTTTATTGCTCCACTATTATTTTTTATACATACTGCCGTGGTCGTGGTGTGCGAAGAGACTCGTTCTACTATTTTTCGTTCTCGCCTCCCCATTCCACCCATTGAGGTTCTGGTTAGGGTGCTCTGGTAGTCACACACCATTCGAACACATTCACCCACCTTCCTATCGACTGGATCCCGCTCGGTGGCCGTCATTCAGGGTTTCAGGTCGATCGATCCGGCCGTGACAGATGCACGACCTGGTTCCCATCGAACCCCCTTTCACAAGCCTCTCCCTTCCAGCCAGTCGTGGGAGTCTGAAATTATTTTAATTTAATTTAAAATCAATATTTTAATAAAGCGTAATTTATTTATACGCACCTATATCCGCATTTGGCGCGATGCACCGGGTCCGGAACGTCATCGGTAGGTCCGGGTCAGCGGGAACTCGGGTTAAATGACTCGGTTCTCGTTCTTCTTGCCCACAGGCTCCTTCCATTGGCAGGCCGGCACGATTGCAGCGGTTGTCATTTTGGGCCGACACTCGTTCGTTCACGTTTCGCCTGTTAGGACACGCGCAAACAAACCAAAAACACAGACATATCAGGGTTCGAGGCTAGGCAATAGGCAAACTGCACTGCACCGGAGAGGAAAGCGTACCTTTTGCCTTCCTCTGATTGAAAGGCCGCTAGGAAAATTCGCACCGGGAGTAGCGTTTTCTAAACCGCGAACGGTCACCGCTCCTCTGCCAGAGGAAAACTGTGACGGTGACGGATACAGAAGGGGGTTACGCTGCGTAGGAAAAACGACCGACCAACCGCCAGCGGGGAGGGAGTTTGCGTCTGAGATTTCGAACGACCAGGAAATGTAGCTGCCGACTTGGCTCGATGAGTTGTTTTATGGTTGCAGTGTTGCAGCGGAGCGAGAGATCGGGCAAAGAGAGAAGGGCTGCACGCCGGTGGCGACGAAAAGTGCAATCACAGTTTGCAATTTGCCAAAGCAAACACACACACACACACTCCCCCCCATACACGCACAAGCGCGGCATTCCTGGACACGTCCGGCAGCAAAAACCATCAACACGATGATTAATCCGTTTTTAATGGTGCAACGGTGTTGTACCATGCACGCGAACAGGTTTTGCCAGCGGAAGTAAAGGTGGGGAAGGGGAGGGGGTTTGGTCTCATCCTGGGATACGGATTGTGGCAGAGGTGCTAATGGGAGTTTTGATTTCATTGCCTTCCCCTCTTCCTTGTTGGGACGGTGGCTGCATTTTGGGAGTAAAATATTCATGTTCAGCATTCCGGAAGCTTAGCAGCAAACCGCTGTAAATGGGATTGACGTATGTGTTGCGAGAGAGAGCGAGAGGTTTATTTAATTTTTCGTACGTTGCGAATTCATTCGGATTTTGGAGTGTAGTGGAATTCATCGCTTTTAGCAAATAGTTGGCCACTGTTAAGAGTGCTGCTGTATAATTCAGATAACATTATTTCTGCTGGCCCGGGTAGTTCTCAGCCGTGCTTCAACATTTCAACATGTTTTCTATTTTCCTGTTGGTAATTCGCAGTGAATAACTTCTTTTTCGTGGGGTGCGAAAATTAACTGATTACCAGTTTTTCCTTCCCGGCCGGCAGGTACGTCAGGGCGTCACGAGAAAGAGAACAAAACATGGCAGCGTAAATTATTTTCCCATCCAACTGTTCCAGCGGTGCTGTGCCGAGGAAAACTAATTTGACCACCGAATGACTGGAGGAATTTAATTTGGCCCGAAACAACCGCGTGCTCGTAACGCTCACTTAACTCACACTTGCGAGGCACAACTTTGGATGCAATTATTATTTTCATAAATTTACCTTTCCCCCTCCCCCCCTCCCCTTTTCCCGTCCACCGACCGTCTTTTCCGGTGCTCATGAATAATTCAAAACTCTTGCTGGCACATTTGCCGTTTTCTCAAACTGCCAGCCATCCCCCCTCCCCCCATTTCCACGCCGTGCAGCCGATGGTGCTTTTGTGTGCACCCTTCATGTCCTTTTCATGTTCAGTGTGTGTGAGTGGGTACGAGTGTATGCAATTTTCTTTTATTTCGATTTTATTATTGTCTCAAATGTATGCATGCGAGTGCATTTTGACGTCGTGCCGGGAAAACTGGCGCGTTTGCCTACGAAAAGAAAAACCCGGGGACATGCCAGCAACGGCATGGCATGCGGTTCCCTTTTTGTTCCCTGCACAAAACACGCGTACGCACACATACGCAATCGCAGGTAAATGCTCGGAAATTGCACAGCAGTGCAATTAAATGCACCTTGAGTACGTTGGCCGCAGGGGTGTATGCGTTTGCGGGCTATTAAATAGTATAAAAACTCATTTACACGATACAAGTGTTAATATTTCAATTGAGCGCTCTGTTGTTGCGACCGGGGAAGGTGAGGAAGGGCACGATGGGACGAGCGGCAAAAGGGCACTATTTAATAACTCTTCTCCAACATTCGGAAAGCAGTTCGTGCACAAATGGAGACAATCGACAAAAAAAAACCCGGAAAACATTTTTCTATTTTGTGGAAAAATGGAGCAAACATTCACAAGGCTAATCATCAGGAAACCCCTTTCCTTTTCTGAGCAAGCTTTAAGGTGAAAGCAATTTTCATGCCACGCAAGTAAAGTTACTTTCAAACTTACTTCGAGGTTCAACCATTTCTTTTTGCAGTCTGCTAATTAAAAACAATATATTTGTCTAAAGGCTGTTGATAAAAAAAAAAGATGGCGTTGGTGCTTGTAAAACCTTGCAGATACACAAGTATTGAATGATTTTGCTCTTGACACACAAACTAAGCGCTTAAGAGTTACAGTTAATTAGAAAGTTGCGAGTCATAAACAGTCGAATGGTGAAATTGACCAAAGAAATACAATACATTTATCTTTGTGCCTTGAATAAATAAATTTAAATTATAATTTTAAATAAATAACATTTAAATATTAAATTTATTTACACCAAGTTTTGTTCAATCAGAAGGAAAGAGAGTTACGCGTGTTAAAAACGTGAAAGCTGCGTTTTCTTGCACAGACACAAATCTACGAAAAGGAAAATTGACGGCGTCACAGACACATCCAACGGAGTCGAAAGGCGAGCCCTTCCCGGTCACCACCAAAACCAGAATGTACAGCCTCGACTTATTCATGAGCATGATGTAGTATTGCGGGCGTTTCGTGCCGGCGCTAAATAAACAAAAAAGATTGATTTAAATTGTGCGTGGCCGCGAATGGACCTGAAGGCGAGCATGTTCCGCCCGGTCGTGGACCTCGCACTGCAGTAACCGCGTGGCACGGACTCCTTGAACTTCGATTGAAGCCGTTGGCGGGACCTCCACTGCCTTCCACCTGGGCGCACACATTTGCCGGGCTCATTTGCCTTTCGAGGTCGAGCCGCCCGCCCGGCAAACATGGCCCTTTGGCCATCCCGGAAAGGGTAGGCGAATCGGGCACACGTAACCGAAAATAATGAGCGACGCGTCGCCTTTTCCTTTGATGTCCTCCGATCGATATGGCCGCAGGCGTTCCGTAATGATTGGGTTTAATTTATTCACGCTTGCCCCGCGCAAACGACGAGTTCCGGGTTTCAGCCCAATTCTTTCGCTTTCGTGAAGCAACGCGATAGCTGCAGTAGCGCTGGACGTTCCAACACACGTGCTGGCATGTTTAAAATCAGAAGGCATCAACCGCACATAAAGAAAACGCGAACCCAAATTTGAGCAACCAACCGCACCGAATTTGGCAACTGTTTAAACGACGGGCTCATCGCGGGAAAGGTCACCCCGGGTTTTTCCTCCCAACCTCCCCCCCAACCAGGGACTCCATTTCGGCGCATTTCCTCGGGCGGATGATCCGCTTTCCGGGAGGGAGAAATTGGCGCGCACGGCCAAACCCGACCGATGAGTGATAAATCATCAAATATCAATTTCCTGCTGATGCAAAATGAAAATTCGACACCATCCAAAATTCATGCGCACACACACACACGCCCCGGGAACCGCAAAGGCCACCGTGCGGGTCCGTCCGTGCTCCTTTTGCCGCTCGGTGCATGCATCATTTTTGATCGATTGTCGCAGCAGGATATTGTCGAAGGTGAACATCCTCTTTTCCGCACCCACACAAGGAGCACGACAGAGTTTGCAAAAAGAAAGAAAAAAAAAAGGGCCAAGCATTACGGAACGGATTACGGATTACGGCGAACGCGCGCCAGTGGATTGTCGGAAAAGCCGTTTGATGAATGTCATCGAAAAAGTCAGCAAGTTCAGGATCAACCCCATCGCCCGGGAAGCGGGAAATTCTACTCGTCAAAGGCCACCCTTTGCGGATTCACACGCGGGGGGTTTTTTTTTGTTCAGTCTTTTTCTACGTTCGGTGGTGAGATTTATGAATAAAATTCATTTTGTGTCGCCGGAACAGCAAGTACAAGTATTAATTATATCATTTGAACTTCAACCCACACGTATGCCATACAGGGATGGAATTGGGTGATGTGTGTGTGTGTGCGGTGAATTGATTGGCGGATTACCTGCACCGGGTGGGAGGGGGAAAGGATGTGCCACAATGGAAATGATGATGAAGGTCGGCCGGATTTAAGATTGATTGATTGATCCCGCCAACGAGGCGATACAAATGCATTCGATTTCAATTATATGCTTGAGGCTTGTTGTATGTTGCCCTTTTTTTATGTTGGTCGGCCGTTTTCGCACCATTCATTTGAATTTTATTGCATTGCAGGTGACAAAAAAAAAGTGGCACCCAGAACTCTTTTCCAATCAGAAAAATTACACAAATTGCATGCTTTCGATGCTTTTTGATTTGCTATGCAAACTCGCACCCCAAAATAAAGGTTAACGCTAAGTAAAAAGGGGGACATTTTTTGTTGTTGTTGGAAAAGTGTCTCTGACCAGCGTAAAATGAATAAAACATGGCTTTGAAAAACCATCCACCCCCTCCCGCCACGTTTCGTGCCTTTACTTCATCTAATCAACCAACATTCTTCAAACAAAACCGAACCGGAAAACTTTTCGACTGATTGCACACGCAAATCGGCATCGGGGAGATGAAAAGTTGCGCAACCCCCTTTCGACCCCGCACACTTTTCAATTCAATCACTTCGCTGGCGAAATGAATATGCAATTAGTTGTGAGTAGTAGCTGCGCGCACTTCCCAAAATTTCCCGACGATCACCAACCGGTGATCCGGTGCTAATCCGGGTCTGGCCTCGGACTCGGGCTTGCCGACGGGTTTATCGCTGGCGCATCAATTGTTAGATAATTCGTGGTTCGCATCCTCCGGACCCCGGACCGGATCGAAAATCCACCTCGTCAAAACTAGTTGGACCAGCACAAGAGTGGGGGGGGGGGGGGGGGGGGGGAGAGGAAGAAGTGCTGGGCTTTCTCTCAGTTTTCCCTGGTCCCGAAAGAAAATTCAACCACTACAATTATTCGGGTCGAGAGGTCGGGTCCCCTCTGCAAAGGTTTTGTGTTTCTTTCTGCCTCCCCCTGCACCAATCGAGCCTGTTGTTTTTCTTTTGCCCTCGGTCGCCTGTGTCAGTGTTAAAAAAAAAGCTATAATTATTAAAATTACCAATTCATTTATTCCGTTCCGTAATTGTTATCAAGGAAAATGCCGTCCGCGCGTTCGCCCACCAGGCCCACCGCCGAAGACGGGGCGAAGTTTTTGTGCAGTCAAAAGGCAAAACAGCGCCCGATGTTCGCTGCAGATAGAGAAAAAAAAAACAATAGGCATAAACTGTTGGTAGAAATATGCAAATTATTGTTGTCCTTTTCCACTACCGCTCGGGAAATGTTTTCCATCCATTCATTCATTCATTTGCATCGATGTTTCCAGGTTCCCAGGACGGGGCTGACCGAGAACAGGGAACCTAACCGCGCGACTTGAGACCGCGTAGTTATTTGCTTTGCGTTCTTTCCTTCCCCCGATGTTTCCGTCCAGTTTCCGAATCCGGCTTTTGCGCTGCCAAGTTTGGGCTTTCCACCACCGAATGTGTTCATTGTCCCAGTTTTGTGTGCTCTTAATTTTGTCTCTCCCTTAAAACCCATGTCCACTGGTTCCGGGCGAGTGTTTCCTTATTTTCCTAAAAGTTTTCACTCACCCTGCACACCCGGGTCAATGACTCGGCAACGGGGAGCAAATGAAGTGAAATGAAAATGAAAGGCGTCCCCTTTTTTTCCCGTTCCGACGTTTCGGATGTTGACGCAAGGGCCGCCGATGCCGGAGTTGGGGACCAACGGATGCCGCTGTCCAAAATCATCCATCGCCGGGGATGCGTCTGCTTGGAGAGCGTTTTTATTAAATATTTTATTGTTTTCTGCGCAAATAAGTAGATTGAATTAGAAAGGTGGTGGGAAGGCAAGGGCACGGTAGCAATTCCCTCCGTTTGTTTACATTCGGCCAGCTTTTGCGGGCAGCCTGTTTTCCACGAGTTTGCAGCTTCCCAGCGAGGAAAGCCAGGAAGCCCTGCTGTCCGCTGGGAAAACTACGATCGCGTGAAGCGCGGTGGCATGAAAGGAAAACGCATCGTCCGAACACACCGTTGTTTCGCATCGCGCCCGGCCAGGGCTAATGAAACGGAAAAGAAAAATAGCAACTAGTAATCAGGTTGTGCCCGAGTTGTTGATTGTCGGTAAACAGTGGAACCGCCAGAAGTTGTAGCCAACTGTTCGACGTCTGCCGGAAGGCGGACGGTCCATGGCAATTTCCTTGAGGGAAATCAGCGAGCGGGCCAATCAATACCCGCGAATGGAGAAGGGACAAGTCATGCCCGGAACGGAACGGAAGAGATACTTGGCGAAAAAAGGTCCCAAACTTTCGACGGAAACCGGGGGCCTCGGGGATACGACGTGATGCAAGTGGTGTAGCCCGGGAATAAATGTTTGATAAGAAGTGGTGCAATTTTCAACGACCGGTCGTAAGCGCTTGCCAATCGCGGACAGCCAAAGAACGAGAAGGTTCGGAGGTGGAACTAATTCTTAACTTCGACCTGGTGAACCTGCATCGTGCACCGTAGGAGAAACTTTACGATACGAAGCGGGCGGTTTACAAAGATGGTCTTTTACGCAACAAGAAAAAAAAACAATGCCATCTTCAAGCGCAATTTTCTTGTAACAAAGCTTGGCCCACTTCTGAACCGATTATATCATTTGGTGCAAACGCAAAAGAGTCAAGCTTGGATCCGCCCGGGACCCGTCTTTGAATCGAGCACAATAAAAGCTCTACATGGTGTTCCATTGTAAGCTTGAGGGGTGGGGGGGCATGGAAGAACCCTGGACCGGATATACCGAACCGGGAAATGGTATCTCGACTCGACCGGTGGAACCGTGTCCGAAAGTGTGCCCCATAGGCAAGCTCATAAAACTCGCATCCCGAACGTCTCTATCGCCACTGATTGCAATCATCCGTCTGGACCTTGCAGGACCATTTGCAATTCCGATGTTCCTAGCACCCCCACTCGCTGCCACCTACCGCCGTGACGACGGGGGGATGGTCTCAGCTTTCTAATCGGCTGATCGGTGTTCCTTCGATCGTTCGAGCCCCGGAACAGGAAGTGGCCTCCCAGAAATGCGGTCTTCCGTGCGGCCCACAAGACACACAAGTCATAATCGAAATCGTATCGAATTCGCATCGACATCGTATTGTATCACTTTCATCGTTCGGTTTCTTTCCCACCCCCCATTCCCCGGGACCGGGTCCCTTTTTTTCTCCCGGAACCATTCTTCCGTCCCGGTCGTCGGATCGATCGGCAGCAGCCGGGCTCGGAAGCCTACGGATGGTTTGATTTCGCCCATCCACCCTCCTGGAGATAAGCTCACCAACGGCTCCCCCTATCCCCAGCGCTCGACCCCTCCACCGGGCTGTGGAAATTTATTGGAAATTGAATTTGGGACGTTTTACGAGTCATAACAATAATTGCCGATAATATTACATCATCATAAATATGGGAAGCAACGGGCACCGCTCGGCTAAGGCGATGCGCGGCGGTGAAAGGTAGGCGATTTTCTTTGGAGTGGAGGAGCTGCCCTGGATTGTGATTTGCTTGCCCCCAGGCGAGGGGATCAGGAAATGGGACGCTTCAACCGTTACGAACCAGACTAGGGTCGGTGCTATTTTCGGGCAAATTGCTGCCACGGTCTCCCGTGCGGAGTGCGGCGAAAAGTGCGGTTCGATGGGCAGCAAAACCTGGGATAAGACAATGTCTCCGGTCGGATCTAGGGCGAACCTCTCGGGGATGGTTGAGTGTAAATAAAGATTTTATGGCATGCGCTGTGGCATAAGTTATGACCGGGGAAGAGGGCAGCCGGGATAACGATGACGTTGATGTACCACATCGATGTACGATGTCATGGGTTCACTTCAGTCTGAAGATGCTCCCTTTGTTCTTTGGAGCGAGCTTGAGGGATGTAAAATTATGCAGTATTCTGCTCAAATGCTAGATCCAGAGTGAAAGTGTTTGCCACAAAACACATATTTCTATTTCTCTTTCTCCTCTTTTATGTATTTCTGAACGTGTGTATGGAGTGAAATCATCGACTGATTGGAGAGGATTTTTTATAGCTATTGTAGACATATGTACGGTGTTTATAATCATCAAAAGGATTGACAAGAAAAAATACGTATCGAGTTCAAAAGAAGCAGATGCATTAGGGGGCTTCTTAATCTCTTTCCATTATTAATCATCCAATCATTTCGAACTGTGTGTTTCCGTTTCATAATGGATATCACAATTTTCCTGAAGGAATAACAAACAGTCCATTGCTGGAAATAGTACTGTTAGAGATGTATGCATTAATCATGCTATTTCGGTGAAACAAGGTGCACCTGAATCGAAAGATTAATCCCAGCGTAAGTGTGTGTAGAAAGAAATCTCCTCCAGTGCGATTCTCAACCCCGACGGCAACTCACTCTGGCAATGCGTGAATGCGTGAGGACTTCTCGCTGGCGACAGCCCTCTTATTTGCGGTCGACCGTGGTCTGCCTGAACCGGGGAACCGTGTTTGCGCTTTACTTACTGACACCTCTTTTCCGGTGTGCCCGAGCGCGAGGAAAGTAGGGAGACTTTTGTATGCCTGGGACAATGTTTTACCTCTTGCTCCGCCTTCGAGCAGCTACGGTGGCTTCCTGGAGATGCATTTCAGGATGCGTGTAATTTCGTCCCGGGTGAATGACGTTTGGACTGGGCCAGCTGGGAGGTTTCACTCCTCCATATGTGCCTGTTGGGTGCGCTTCTTGCGGGATAGTAACGGCTGGAGGACTCTGGAATGTGTTTATTCATCAAAATGTATGCACACTCAGGACGGTTGCTCACACCCTGCCCCTCTGCACAGGACCCTCCCCCGGGAGAGGACATAAAAAAGCAAAGACATGCTGCGGTGCAAAGAGCTTCCGGCGGGAAATGGGAGCGGATGGTGGGGGCTGCGACGCACTCGAATCGGTCGGCAGCAAACCCGAAGCGTGCGACCCTCGAGGGAACCTGGCTGACATGGTATGAAGAGCGATCCTTGGAGTGCCTACGTCAAGTGTCAGCGAATGTTGCAGATTATGACCGACAGGAGTGCGACACGAGCACGCAGACGGATCCGCTGCGAGTGACGAAAGCGATGGCTTCTTGTCCCACTGAGGGAGGGTGGAGCGGATGTAGCGGAAAGTGTGTCTGGAGCATCCGGATGTATATTTGCATTCTACACATGTGCAATTTATATGGTAAAACTGTAAACAACGCTTCCATTGCACTTAGCAGTTGGGGCAAGGACGATATGGCAGGATATAAAACCTGATGGACTGGTGACGGCGTCTCAGGGAGCGCAGAAAACGTAAGTTCGTGAGTGAAAAGTGGTAAATGTGGCGACATATATTCAAAGAATGTTGGAACAAGTACTTCCACAGACGGAGTGAATTACATCATTCATTTCCCGCTACGCCGCGCTAAAAGCTGCTGGTAAACCAAACCAGCCGACGAAGAGACTCAATAATAGAAGAAAAAATGCGTGAAAATATGCACCGCGAGCGCATACAAAACAAAAGACGCTGGATGCTTAACTCTGGATCAAAACAGGTCGCATAATTTCTTTAACAAAAAGAGGGAAAAAGATATAAAAAAGTGTGATGATATTATCCTTAAATTGAAACATACAACCGTTGATGAGAAGTGTGGTTTTATTAAAGACTGTTACGGTGTTTTAATTCGAATACAAATTTGGTTTATGTTATGCAACAAGCACAAAAATCAACAAAAACCTGATTACTGGAACGGTTCCATCTACGACTTTTCTTCTGAACACCGTGATCTGTTTGAAGCAAATCAACATTTTCTGCTTGCTTCCTGGTTTCTCCGTAATTTTGCTTGACACCTTCCAATAACTGACCGTAAATCAACGCCCTTTGTAATTGTAGGTCTTGCGTTTTTGTAGGTCGAAAAAAAAAGCCAAGTATAAATGATCATCGCAGAAAACGTATTTCAAATGCTATAATTATAATAATTAAGCCTCGGGAGACTTTCTCTCAAATTCATGGAAGTGTACTGAAATGAAAACATGAAAACAAAACAGGAAATGGTTACCAACGACAGAGTGCGAGAGATGGTGAACGAATCTCTTGCAGTGCGCAAAGCCAGTATGAATTAAAAGAAAAAAACAGAGATTGAACGAGAATGATTAACAAGTTGTTTATCTTTCTTCATTGCATCCACGGATTCATAACGCAAAAGTTGGCTCCAGCAATAAGGATGAAATTAAGCTCGGAAAACTTTATGAACGATCGTTGCCTTAAGAAAAATAAAAATACTGCGTCGACCAGTAACGAGATCGAAAAAAGGCACAGATTGTACGGAAAAGTAGAAAAGTGTCTAGATGAGAAGATGATTTTGGTGTTCTTTTTACTGCGGTTCCAGGCAAGATACAATGAAAAAAGTCACGGTACATACACACACAAAAAATCAGAAGTAAATTAAGGAAACAGCAACCAACGGAAGAAACTAAAAGAGAACGTAATGGTGGCAAAACTTAAATCGAAAAATAAGTTTAGTAAAATACGATTACAAAGATTTACTCTCAGCGACGCACTGCGAATGCTGGCTCTGATCATCTCGACTGCAGTTGGCATATTTCGGATGAAACCTCTCGCCTCCGGGTGTTGGAGTTTCCGGGAAAATCGCCTTTCCACGCTGGCGTTTCAGAAAAACTGTTTTGGTTGATTTCCGAGACTTTTATCCAATGATGGAATTGTTTTTGCTAACTGTCGAAGCCAAGTCATTTTGTTGTTGTGTGTTAAATGCAGTCTTTGTTAATAATGGGCAAGTCTAATGAGTATAATTGGAAAATGTCGGTCAAATAATCCCATCCAAAAACATGTGCTGTTTGAGCCTGTTTTCGTCTGCTCTGTTGCTGAATCGCATAATCATTGGAACAATTGCCATTCACTTTCTCCGAAAAATCGTTGTTAATGCTATATCTTTAACGAAAAAAACGATTTAAGAAAAAAATTAACAACATCAAATTCCTGCTAAATTTTCCTTTTTTTCTCCTTCAAAGTCGTTTGAGCCTCAACTTTCCAATTGAGTTCAACTTAAAACCGTTTGATTTGTGCAGTTAATCGAATTAGATCGGTTAATATTCGTGACAAATAAGTAGCCAGATATTCACTGCTTGCACCAGTTGGCTTCAGGGCTGCATTTAATTTGGTTTACACTCGGCTCAGCTCATTCGCAAGAATCCCACTGGTCCCCCCACTCCTCCCTTTTTCACTTCATTCCGGAATTGCAATGATACGCAGGACCCAATCACTAGCAGATGCCGCGTGCAACGGATAGTTTTGCGGCGAGCGACGAACATATCGGACATTTCTGTGTGATCGTGGTTGGGGGAAAAAAAAAACCTAGCGTTCCGCTCGTGCTATCAAACGCAAGGTATCCCGCGCTGGCATCCACGCAGGAACCAAGTCGAAGTATAGGCCATTCCAAACGTATCCCTGGCCAGGCGCGTATTATTTATGGTTCACTGATTATTGCCTAACCAGGTGGAATCTCTGCGCGGCGGCATAGCCCCTACATTCTCGACCGTCCGCAAACCGGTGGCGCTGGTTTTCATCGCTGCAATTCCAATGGTGCAGCTTGCGTGTAGTATGGTTGACTGCCAGCAGAAAACAGACCTTTTTTTTTTTTGCTGAACATGTTAACCATATTTATACCATTCCCAGGAGTATCATTTTCCGTCTCCTTTCAGCCGGTTGCTCTTAAATTAAATGGCAACCAAAAAATAGTACACGAACTGCCCGTGCTATAGCGATGTTGCATTTGGGCTGAAAGGTGAGCACATACACAATTTTTTAAAGGTAAACTTTCAGTTAAAAGCAGGAAATCCCTCATCGCTCCTAACGCATCGTATACACTTGCCTCGGCTTGTTGCAAGCGGAAGCTGTTTTTTTTTTTCTAGTGTCGGGTGCTTCGGCCAAGGTGGCATATAATTGTACATTTTAATTAAAAACGGTTGCTAGCAAGCGCTTTCTCACGAGGCGCATGTAGAGCGTAGCTGCCCTCGGTTCCGCCATCCAACATGGCCATTCGTTGTGCCGCATGGAGAGGTGTAAAATGCCTGCAGCTGGCTATGAGGGTTCACCTTCCATCACGCTTGCTCGATGTCCGCGCGTACGATACGGTGCATTTTGCTTTTAAGAACGCACAAGAACAAAGCCTGCATCGGTGGAGTGGATGAAGTAAGACCATGGCGCTTTTGCCGAGAATTGTAACAACAGGAATGGAACACATGCCGTTGTCCCAAGGTACCATACCATCGATAGCAAGGTAAACCATCGATTTCAGATTGTGTCAATGCGTTGAATGTAGCCACCTTTGTAGCCTTCTGAACAACCGATGGAGAAGATTTTTTTACAAAACAAATCGTTTAGATTTCGTTCAATTTTTGTGTATTACATTCGTAAGTTAATCGTAATATTTTACATTCTAAATTATAAAAAAATTGAACGCTTTTCAACAAAAAGCAAACGAAAAAATCTCTCAGTTATTGGATATTTTTCTCATTTTTTATCAATGTGAAAATGAGGAGATGAAGTAGATTGAAAATGTTGTTGGATGTGTTTTTCTGCTAATGCAAAGTATACCTGCCTGTAGTGTGTGAATTGAATGTTTCGGAAAGGTTCTTAAATTAGCCGTCGCACCCGTTTCAGGCTCATTCGGGGAATTCGTAAAATCGCTAATGTGGCTTCACTGTCTCAGCCATCATGATGCGAATATGAATGAAAGCACTTTCACTTGAGGCACGCCAGAGTTATGGCCCCGGCAGCAAATAACGGCACGATAAAAGTCGAAGGTACTAAAAAAGCAAAAAGGAAACGTGCGCTTCGTCAAGTTGCGTTTCGTTCCGTAGGCCCGAGATGTACGTTTCGCTAAATGATATCGCGCCAATTCAGATGAGCGACGATGTTTTTGTTTGGTCTTTTCCAGCGTCCCGTCGGCTCGAGCATGGGGAAGGGAACGGCCAGGAGCAGGCACACTGAAGCTCAACATTATTAGCAAGGATTCGCGTTTTGGATATAAAATTGTGAATAAACATTGCTTCAGATTTCCGTAAATTCATTTCCACGAATTTCAACCGTCTTGCGCAGCATCATGCTTCATTACGCCTTTCGAATGACAATGGAGATGTTAGGATTTGGGGGAGAGGGAGTGGGGGTTTGAGTTAGGTACCGAGTTTGAAGTGATGGCGTCAAAAGCCCACTCACGTTTCTTCGCTTTCATCAGGGAACAGGGCAAACTGGGACAGAATTGCCTTAAATCGGATCAAGCATATTATAATGAAGCGTCGAATAAAATAAGCAAATTCGCGAAAGTAAATCGATAAAATGAAAAATATGCAACCATAAAGAAAGCAAGGCAGGATAAGAAAACTCGCAGGAAATTAAGCATTTTGAAACGCGAGTTATCATTCGATTCTGTACAGCAGAAATTCGTGGCACAAATATCCCAGCTGATGCACTGAAATATGAATAAATTGTGAAAAAAAATCCTCAGCCGTGATTTTTCCTGAAGCAGCAGTGTAACTTTTGTAAGACACGTTTCATTCAATATATTCCGAAAAAGAAACATTGTAATCTAACCATTTACATCCCATTTGAACCGTTGGAAGCGTCTGAGTGTTCCGCAAATTCCGCTTAAGGTTGTTAAATCTCGTTTGATGATCTTTTTCCATTAAATGGTGATATGATCGTTTCGATGTTGGAAATTTTCTCAATACTCTCTATGGCGCTCAGCCTAACAATCAGGAATCTTGAGCCGGCATTCCCGGAACGCATTTGCCCTAGTCCGCAACGAAGTAATAAAGAGCCTTTTCCTGGAACGAGTTCACTGAATAACCCTCGTATCTAATGAAGGAAAACGCTTTCTATTCATCAGATTCATTGGGCCGTTTCATTTGGAAGTAAAACCAGGACTACAAAAAAAACACCAGCTGATGTAAACGAAAGAACAAGATCAGTGTTGTGGATATACACACAATAATACATATGTTCGACGAACAGCGGCGTCCAACTTGACCACCATGTCCCACCGGTGAAGGGCTTGCGAGGCACAGGCAGACGATGACCATCGAAACGGAGTGCCAAAACAGGCCGGTTCGACAATAGTAAGCAAATTGTTCCGACATCCGTGATTTCTGGCTTCGGTTGGCTCATTGTCGAATGTGTTGTCGATGTGTGCCATAAATATTTAATGCGCCTTATCACGCAGCTACTATCGCATGATATCAATCACCGCCCGAGTGGACGGGGGAGTGAGGCGGGCCCCGGGCGTAGGGCAGAGTGGGACATACACTTGACACAATAGTTACCCTCCAGATTAGTGGTTCTGGACGGCGCACGGGAATGACTGGGCGCCCGGAACAGCAGGGGCCAGGAAACAATGCTGGTCAAATGGTCGCCAGGACCGGCCGACCGTAGTTCCGCAGTGCGGGTGAAAATGGCCACCCAGTGGTGGGAGGTAGCAGCTGGAAAAAAGGTTTGCTGGCTTCGTTTTTACGCCGTAGGTTTTTTTATTGTTGTTGTCTTCGCAAGACCGATGAAATGTGGTGCCTCTAGGGTGACGGAGGAGGTGTGCTTGTGTTGGCCATGAATAAGAAATGAATTCGGCACAAAATTGGTCCGTACCTGGCGACTTCCTCGGCTCGTTGTGGTGGCACTTGGAGGCCGTTGGAACACGGGCCTGCGGGTTGTGGGACAAAGTAATAGAACAAGTGATTAGGCCGAGTAGGGCCGGTGCGTGAGCGACTGCTGTCCATTTTTTGACTACACGCCTTGGCTCCATTTCTTCTGCTTGCTTCCGTAAATAATCCTTGCAGCAGTGTGGCCTCTTGGAGTGGACATAAATGTGCGAAAAAATCACGGAGAGATTGAAGATTTATTCACTATTTTCGAAGCGCGTAGTTTTAATTCTTTCAGTCATTCATTCAGTTCTTTCAAAATCCAGTCCTTTTAAATCCTACAGTGCCTACAATGGGACGAAAAAAGGAAAATTATTACATGCCATCCGAGCTGACACAAACTCATCAAACTTACAAGAACGAGCTGCTCACGGTTTCAGGATCACTATAGTTGCTTTACATTCTATGCAAAAGGTGTTCATAAGTAAAAAAAACTGTTCATTGTCACCTGAAAAACACGGAAGAGGATCCATTTCCTTCCTGCATACTGCCAGTGACAACATCCGGATACATTGTAAAACCATCGAGGCTTCGTTACTCGTGTGAAATGCAGCCTAAGATCGCCTACATTCTATCACACTAAAGAGCTCCTGCACACCTGCAGGGCTTTTGTAGCATACGAGGCATGATTTTTTTCTCCTCACAGGAATTGTCCTAGGTATTTTTTTTTCGAAATGAATCTGCCGACGGTACGAGCTACCTTCACCCCGAAGGGGAGGAAGTACTTGCAACGATGCAAGCTGCGAAAGTTCGTCATTTGCGCAACGTAGCAATTGAACGGATATTACTGCAACCATGGGTTTTCCACAGGATGAGTGGAAAGTGGTCTATGCTTCAGGTACATTGTAGCATGTTGTGTCAAGAGGGATTTTACTGTAAGATGAAATGGAGTGTGTTAGGAAAGAACACGCTACCGGCAGACACTCGGTCATTAATGTGACATAGTTCCGTGCGGATGCCTTCGCATTTCCGATCCACTTCATGTTGCTTCTTTGTTCTCCTTTAAAAAGAGGTGGCAGTAACGTCTACCCTCATGGTCAGTTCGATTTGCCAGGTACTGTTTTTGTTCTGTTCTTTGAGACTGTAAGGTGAGTCAAACAACGAAATTAGGTGGAAAAAATTTGCTGTAAGGATACTTGAAGGCTAACGAGGGATACAGTGTTTCCCACGACAGAAAGATTCAGGGGTTTTCCGAGACATAGACGTATAATGCGGCAAGTCGGAACGAATGATCCTCGACGACATCAAAACCAGTTCCAAACTCAATTGTATAGCATTTATTGATGCAACAGACTAAGGTTGTCGGTAATTTTAAACAGTACATACAAACAACTCCCTGCAACAGAAATACCTTTGTACCATAAGCTATAAAAGATCCACTACTCCTACACCTTTCCTGTCGTGGAGGATTATAGGGGACTTCCCATTATGAGCATGCAAAAACAGTAAACTACCAATGGCCATCTGGGAGGTGACTATTAATCGGGGAAGTTCCAGCCACCCCGAGAGGCGGCGCAAGGTCGATTGAGCGATGGGCAGAAGCAAAAGCACACAGGAGACCGGTGATAAGAACACGGGAAAACTTTCATAAAATATTCACTATCGTATTAAAACCGACAGTTTTTCATGAATATTTTAACAAACAACAAAATTACGTTGATCGTTGCTGGGTCCGATTTTTCACAATCCGGTGGATGTACACAGTTGCGCGTGCCGGTGCGGAACTTCAACTTATGGTACTCCAGCCTTGGTGTGTGTGTGTGTACCACTTTGGGTGCTTTGATACTGGGGATTTTCCACAGCACATTTTGACATTTCGCATGCACACTGGGAAAACTACGGAGAACTGCCTGACTCCCACGGCGAGAATCCATTGCTTGCCCAGGAAAAATTATACGTTCTTCTTAATTTGGCACGAACCGGTCCTGTTCACGATTTATTTTATTTCTTCATTATTATTTCTTTATTTTACACACTAGGCATATTGCATCTCCAAATTTAATTACGTTCACTAATAGAAGACCTGATGGATATCATAAGTAAACTCTATAAACTGGTTGGTTTTTGTTAGGAACTACATTTTTTTTAAAGACTTTTATAAAGTCATGGCGTCTTCACCGATGAAGTAGATAAACCAAAGTTCCTGCTTTCCAATCGCTTCACCATTGGCCGCGCATAAAGAAAACTTCGATGACTTCGGATCGAATTTGGAAACGATAAATCTTGCCTTTCAAAGCATATACTTCGCCGCTGGCGAACCAAAGGGAGACAATTATTAAATTTGATTACATGCACGATTAGATTTTAAAGCATGATGTCGCAAAAGATTCAATTTAACATTCTTCCGCCCCTTTTCGTTCCTTCAATGTCAACTGCACCAATCACTACCGTCCCAGGCCGTCCGCTACTCCCTCGCGCCGTCGTACGTCCATACCGGGCTGGGAAATTTCCCAGGACATTTTTGGAACATCCGTCCGTAGAATGGTGGTTGGCGCTCGTCTTTTCTTTTTCCTTCACTTCTCGGGCGTCGGCGTCCCGGACGGGCCGTGATGCACCGAAGTGCAACCGAATGCTTGAGCTTGCCGGAAAAAAAGTTGCTACGCTCGTGAAGTGGCGGTTTCGTTTTTTTTTTTGTTAGTCTTTTTCTCTTTCTTCCTCATTTGTGAGCAACCAGAATCCGGCGATTCCGCCACCAGGGCCGGGTTTGCCTCGAATTGAGTTATATCACGTTACGCTATCCAAACTTCATTGTGTATGACAAACTTTCGCATGGGATGTGCATGTAAAATAAAATTTACCACCGACGTTTCCATCGTGATAAGCTGACCATGGATGCGGGGGGGGGGGGGGGGTATGAGTCGCAAGACGACCGTGGTGGTAGATGGAGGTGGATAAAATTTGCCCTTTTCTCCCCGATCCCGCAACACTCCAGCGTAACACAGGAGCACCGATATGTGTCGAAAAAGTTTCTCCGCAAGAGAGAGATTTTTCCAGTTCCGCAGGTCTTTTTTCGTAATAGTTTCCTCCCCCCGTAGATTGTCCTGCACGGGACGAGATTGATCAAATTACGGATATTAAATGTACGCCAGGGAAAGCGAGCAAAAGCGTGCTGCTACTGACGGGCCAAAAATGAGAGTTCTTATAAAGGCATATTGTTGGTACGTGGTTTCATAAAAAAAAGACTACACATCCGCCTGCCGTTCAAGTAATTATGTTTAGTCACATAACTTTGCCTGTAGCATCTACAAGCAACTTTTGGGGAGGTTATTTTTAAATTTGATAACACGATACAGCTTATTATGAAACTGTTCGATAAACAAAAACAGCCAGACAATCCTCCAAATGTAATAATTGCTTGTATAGTAAAAATTAAAAATTATAAATAAAAATTATACAGCAAAAAACAAAACAAAAACAAAGATGGAAAATACATTGAACTCCAAACGCTCGAACTAACTGCGGTAGTTCTAAGGAAGATTCCACACTTGTAAACGCTTTTATCAATGGTTTTCAATTCAAAAAGCACTAAAAATAGCTACAAACAGCTGATGATTTCGTATCGATGGAAAACCTAAACGATGCCAAAGGAAGCTTTATCGAGGAAAAGTAAATGGAATCGTTTACACTGCCATTGATACTGCAAGCGAGCGCATGAAACTTTTTCCATTTTCTTTTCTTCCTTGCGGAAATCGATCATTTGTTTTTCTACTGCCAGCCGGAGCCTTCCATCCACCAAACAAGCGCACCGATACACAACGATGGGATGTTCCCTGGAGACCTCCTCTCGGCAGTCGTTGTTCTGCCGCGTTCAGCTTTTCTTAGCACGTGGTTCGCGAGCAGTTCCCTTTTAATTCATTCAGTGATTAAAATTCATGACTTTTTTTTCCCTGTTTGACGTGCGGCAATATTCGCCAATAGCGTATAAAAGCATCCCAATTCACCCAAAGCCAAAAGTTAGCCGTTGGAAACCGATGGGCCGATGTTAATCGATGAACTTGCCACGGTTAGGACCCGTTGCAACACTCGAGGGAATTTCCCGCGCCCTGAATGATGAATTGTTCCGAAACTCGATACCGTGGGAGGTTAGGGCACTTCTTGTTTTCGGAGGATGGTTTCGGCTGTCGGGATTCATTCTTGTTTTTGCGAACAGGATTAATAATCGATAGCGTATGTGAAGAGCATAATTAGACGAACTGGCAAAGGGGGTGTCTTTCCTTGTGTTGATCGTAAAAAAAAGAAGGAAAAGCATCTCACTGAAGCACCGCAGATGCTGGAAAATAATGAAGGACAGCTACAGTCAACGTTTTTAATTTAAATTAGAAATTCAGTTGCGCAAACGTGCTCACGCTATTTGGCTTCACTGCAATTGTCATCGAGGATAGTTAGCTTGCGGGAAAAGACGCGCTCTGTAAGAATATTCCATTTTATGATTTGTTTTCCATGATTTCGGCAACCAGATGAACCATCGTAGCATATCTTCAAAGCGTATTCTACATTTCATTGCTGGTACGTGGATCCCTTCACATGGTTTGATGTTCAATACTTATTATTACTAAACTAAATTATTATTATTTTATCAAAGTATTATGCGAATAAGGTTGTCGATACCATCAAGTGCTGATGGTTTTCGTAAGAAATCCTTGCCGATTGAAGCCACTTTAAATCCTCCACGCGACAATGCCCCTCTTATAAACCTCACAGCCGAGTTCAATCACTGGAAATTTAACGCAGGCTAGTTCACGGGGACATGAAGTATCCACGCAAAGCTGGGATTATCAAGGTGAGCGTTCTTTGACGAACCCGGTACTCTTACCCAAATGTAAGGGCATCGAACTCTTGGTAAGAATAACTTATACGCCAATATTATGGTACGTGCTTTTCAATTCGTTCGATATTTCAAGATTGAAGAGGGGGAAAACCTGCAAGTTCTATGGTTCCATCAATTCTCATCGTTTTACATACAATCAAGCACCACAGGAGGATAGTTGGAATATTGCATAGACCTTTGCAAAAGAGAATATATCGTCTTGAAAATAACATATCATGTAGATGGTTGCGGAATAGTTGCATGTTGCATTTTCTTTATCTACCTGTTCATAAATAAGAGATGAGTAAGGCTAGAATTTCCCCCAAAAGAATATGAATCGGTTGTCGAAGAACCGAGATGGCAATAGAATTTCATACAAACGATGGATGTAAATGTGAGCAAGTATACATATAATTACAGAGATGAGTAAATCCAAATCCAACTGAATGAAAGCAAAAGCTGGCATTGAAACGAATACGGTCATCATCACGATAATCATCATCTCCATTTGCACGCCCATCAAAACCGTCATCGCTGTGTCTGGATGACATAGTTCGAGGTACAAATTAATTTAAACGAGCACCAGCTCACAGACGGTTTCCTCTTCCTTGTTTCCAGAAGGTTGCTGATTTTTATGATTGTAATTTTTTTTTTTGCTTCTCCGTTCCACAAAGCCAATCTCCCACTTTTTAATGCAGAGAATAAAAAAAGCTCCCTCACCTTCAGGTCGGTGCGCTTGCAAAGGAAACATTTTCTTGGCTCGTTGATTCTTCTCCGGTATTTGCTGCATTTTTTTTTTCCTGTTCGCTTGGCCCCGGTCTGACTTTTTCAGACGCTAGCGCGTTCTAGCTACCCCATCCGATGGTGCCGTTTTATTACATATTAAGATAATTATTACGTATTATTTTCCATTCATTACACAAAATGGCCGGTGGGAAAAACCCACCAGGCGTAAACTTGATGCCAGCGCACCGGCCGTTACTCGGTGTCCTTTGTCGGTTCCGCTTTGGTTCGCAATCTGAAAAACGGAGGAAAAATAAATCCCTTGCAAAGGTAGAGAGCATGCGGAAGAGTGCTTATCGAAGACATGCCTTCTCGGAATTTGAAGAGAACGGCAAAGGACGAACTGGCCGGGACGAACTAGCGAACGGAGATTTGTAAAGTTGATCAAGTGTTGGCATTAAGCTGTTTTAATTGTACCTCTTATTCCGTTTGCTCCGTTTCACTCGGCTGACGACTGTATGCAGAACCTCAAAACACACACTTCCATGCGAAACGTGCACACTCACACATTCACCCAGTCTTTTGCGCTGGGGCGGAAGTTGTTGCATCCCATTTGTTGCGCTTAATGTAGGGGCAGAACTTTGGACAGGCAAAGTTACTTTATGTCGTGCAAGTGAAGTTATGAATTATAGCACCGTTGCAGGACTGCCGTTTTGGAGCTCGGAAGTGGCGGAAGCAAGCGCATTATAGCTTGGATTAGCTGCGATTGAAAGTTTCTGTGCGCCCAACTCATGTCGTGTGCTGGTGGGTAGCTGTAAGATATGGCTTCGCCGGAAAAGCACACCAACTCTGTCACTTGGCGATCTAGTAGGTGAACACGACATGTTGTTTTGGAAGAGATATGTTTTAAGTTTGGACTTTTCTTTGGAACGGTGGCAAGGTTTATTGATGCTTGATGGTTGATTTACGAACCCATTAATTTCTCTCCAACAGTTCTTTCTATAACAAATAGTTGAACTCACATCTGGGTTCTACAGAATCAGTTTTTTCGTTTGTGAATATTATAAAAATATAATCTTTGTTCTCAAATGCTAGTGCTTTGAACAATCCTTAAAGAAGTTCAGGCAGGATGCATGGCATGATCATTTCATCATATCACGTCAAGTTCTCTATTTGTTAATCGTATTCCTTTATCGTTCCATTTATGAACTGCTTCTCTGTTGTTAATAGAATGATACAGGAGAAACTCTACTCGGAATACGAGCCCGCTCCCGGAGACTATAAAGGACGAGCCAACTGTATTGTCGATGAAAGCAGAATGGTAAAAGAAACACGCTATCAACTCGTCAGTTGAGATCGTCATGGTGGAAGTTAGTTCTTCCGAAATAGAACGGACGCATAACATATGGTCCGTTACCAAACGGCTGCGCTTTCACTGTCCACAAGACTTTCCGGGACTCGGTGCCTCGGGAACATTTGCATCGTAATTCCATTAGGGCAAAAATTAGTAGTCAACCGTCAGGACTCGGTTTTTTTTTTGTTGAAATGTTTGGCAGGATGCACACCGAGTTGGGTAGGTAAGCCGCGTCACAGCCTATGGCTCGTCAGCAGTGTGCTCCTAGAGCCAGAGGTTTTGGTGCTGATTGCTGATGACCGCAATCACTCGCCATCGCAGGGGTTCGTTCGGAAATGGTCAACCCGGGAATGGTTTCGCAGCGCAGAGTTTCATACGACGCCCTTCGGACGAGCGCTGACGGGGGTGAAATTTGGCCCCGGTGTCTCGAGGCACTTCCCTGCGAACAGCTGGACTCATGGGCGAACAAAAAGCGCACGCAAATATCTCCCATCCTGGGAAGTTTTGCATGTCGAATTTCGATTGTCTTCCTTACCGAAAGCGAGTCCTGGAGCTGGAAGTTGCGGCGGTGGTGGCTGAAGGACACGAAGTGCGTGCGGTAGGGCAAAAAAAAAAAGGAATTGCAAATCGGTTTAAGTCGTCAGTCCGTGACGTTCCGGATGCTGCTCATCGAGCCCGCAACAGGAAACGGGTATCGAAGGAAATCAGCGCCGTTTCCCTAGCGTTTGCCTTCCGGCGGCACGGACGTGATGGAGATTTTGTAACGCTAATGCCCCAGTTGTCGCACATGTCCGGTCCGAACTCCCTTCGGGCAGGACGGTATGCACGCGCCCTCCGGGATGACGGAGTTGTTTGATGAATTATGTATTCAGCTCACAACCGGCGATTCTCAGTGGCCATCATATTCTGTGCCGGACGAGTCGGAATGCAAAGCCGTCGCTGCAAGACCAGCGGCGAATCCGGGGAATCGGAGTGTCACATGAGAGCATTGCACCTCTACCGGGCATTTTCTGAGGCAAGAAATGCTTACCACCATCCCGACCAGGCCATCGTTGGCCACAAATGAAATGACGAAAGATGGCGGAAATGAAACAAATCTTTTTGGCACTCATTCCAAGAAAAAGATGTTATTTTATGTTGAGACACCCAGTGCAGTATTTTTATCTAGCACAAAATAAGTGTATACATGCTTGATCTTTTTTGAAACCCAATTCTTGTTACGCTTGAAAGCAGTTTATAGAAAGTTTCCTCATCCAGCTATTTAGGATGTCAATCGCATAGGTGAAGTGTTTGGTGCTCTGGCGATGCAGTGAACTACGTAAAGAGGGCAAAGTTTCCTTGAATAATGTTCAAGGTGTCTTACCCGAGAAGCAACGCCTCGCCGTTAACGAACCTTCAGCCGCCAAGGAAACGCCTCCAATCACGCTGAAAGAATTCCGTTCGCGACTCGCGTTGAGCAGCACGCCAGGTGGAGCAACACGGTAGTGCTTAACCATATCCAGGGACGATCTACTTGCCACCGGCTAGGCGTAACACGCAGTGAAAATGCGTGGAAAAGCAATAAGCGGGCGGAACAATAGAAGCGCATACTCTGGGGCTGCAGTTTTTCGTCCTGCACCAAAGCTGGTTCTTGCGGAGCTGAGAAAACATGGTTCCTCCCATGCAACGTTCTGTGCGCGTGAAGCACTCTTTTATGCTACCGTGAAGGTTTTACATACAGCCATAAAAAAAATGACAGCAACCTTTTCCGTCGTCCAGCCGTTCGCAAGGTGGGACCATGATGGAGGTGAGTGCGAATAATAGGTGGAAATATGATGAAACCGTCCATCTCCTGTCTATGCGAGCGAGTGCGTCCATTCAGGAGACAAAAGCATGTCCCGTGCTCCACGCCAGGCTCCTCTTCCCAGGGGGAAGCAAAACCTGAGTGATGGGCTTAGGCGTACTGCAGCGGGGCATATCTTCTTTTATTCCGCTGAAACTAATTTACCGCAGCCCATACATTCGCAGGCAAGGGTTATTACTTCTTCTTTTTTTTTCAAAGCTTTTATTTTCGCTTTACGGTCCCCTTTATGCGCTTATTAGTTGTCTCCAAGGTTGACAAGCATCGTAAACGGAGATGGGCCGTTTTTGTTAAGCTGCCCTCAATGTGAATGTAAAGCGAGCTAGAGTGATTTTTATCGCGTGGGAAGTTGATACAAACCTGCCGCTGAACACCCAAAAGAAATGAATAGAGCGATGCTGGCTGTGATAAAATAAATCTTATTTCCCGAGTTTAAAAGACCAAACCCTCGAGCATTTGCTCCCACGGTGCGCACGTGCACCGGCGAAGAGTCTTCGACGCTACTAACGGAACAGATAAGAAGCCGCGGGCAGAATTGGGGAGAGCGGTGCGTTCTTCTAGATCGGCCGGCTCATACAAGCGCGGCTTTGGTTCATAAAAGAAGCTCCTTCTTGAGCCCTGCTTTTGTCTGAGGAGGTTGTTTAAGCAGACGTTCGTTTATTGAAGTGTGTCTCATAAGGTTTCTTTAGCGAGGGGGTTTTATTTATGGGAGATTCTAGTGATTCCCTGCTTGCTACGGAATGGCGTTGGTTAATGGATATTAATACGAAAACACGAAATTTTAAATTGGATGTAACGCCGTGTAACGTCCGTAACACCTGTGATGAATGAACAAACTTCTTGATTTTGGATTGAGCACAACCATCAGCCGGTTATACCGGTTGAAGCTTTGGAAATTATTCACAGAATGGGTGAATTTTCATCACAAGTTAATTGTCAAGCCTTTAACTTATTGGCAGAAAATGAAATCGGAAAGCCTTTAACACAAGAACTGCCATCGATTGTCAGCAGTCACCCAGGAAGTTCACGTGCCATCAGCCAAGCCAGTTCTTCCCTTTCCGACCCGACCACATCGTGATGATTTAAAGTTGGGCCCATTTCTCAGCAGAACGCACACATTTCCGTCACCTTCCTTCTTTAATCCCGTGCGGTACGTTCCGGTTACGCATACCCGGAACATTTCGGCTGAGGAGGATTACGTCCAGCGGCGAGGACCGAAGTTTCGATGCATGCTGACCATAAATAACCAGGCAAGCATGAAAGGGCACGAACATGATGAAAACCGACGGAATTCATGTTAATCACGGCGTATGAATATTCATGGCGAACTGAACAACTGACACCGAGTTGCGGAAAGCCTATGGAAACGAAACGGGAAATTAAGGAAAACCACCACCGATCCTCGAAAACTGGCACAACCGGCCTTTGCCCTTAACCGCAACCCACCCGCGGTGGCCGTGTTCAGCCCGGCAGGCACTTTTGTCGACTGTAATTGAAGTGTCGCAAAAGACCGTCCGTTAACGACCAATGTCACTCCAACCCATCGATTCCGTGCCCCTTCAGCTAAAGTGCAGCTAATAATGTGCGTGGTGAAGCATCGCACCGGTAGGAAGGGGGTAAATGGTTTTGGCCTTTCGGTTGCCACAGAGTTTAAATGTTGGAAAAAACTGAGCAAAACTCTGGAAGGACTCCATGGTGGCTTATAATATGACCTTCAAAAGGAGATGTTTCATTGCCTCTCCAAAACATGCCTCTTTTCCGACAATGTTTGCATTTGTTCGGAACGAATTGGATGAACATGCAGGTCTAAACATGTATCGTTAATTATATTTTAAGTTTCGACTGGCATGGATGCGCAAACGCTTGACATCTGCACCGATAAAATGTAACACAATTTCACTCTACTATACATGATGTGCTACAAATTGCTAAGCCCTTCTGGAACGTCAACCGATGCTGAATTCAAACTCAGCCAAAAGTGACAAATGCATAGCACAACTACATTAAAACTTTTCCACCCCCCCAGTCGGGCGTTCGAGTGCCGTTTCCGGTTTGCTCAGCGCCATCCCGGCGACCGCAGCATAATCGGTCAGTGGAACGTTCCGTCAGTTGGTTGTCAGCCGGGTGACTTCTTCATCATTTTATCAGATGCATCGTCCCGCAGGCACGGTTCCCCGGGGGAGCGCCCCACTGGTGGGAGTTTCATTTCCACTTTCCCACAGACCCTTGGTCCCCGGGATTGGGCTGCGGATGGACGGGTTTTGCCAGAACGGGTTTGGCAAGTGTCGCCTCGCTTCCATGTTCCGCTTCCCATTGCGCACCGCGTGGTTTGAAGTGATGTGTGATAATTCACTTTCTAAACACTCGACGACCGATCCATTAGCGAGCCCTTCTGCGGACCGCCCCGGACGGGGATCGCGCGTTGAGCGTGTGCCTGACAACGTTCGTCCCTCGTCAGTCGGGCGCTCTCGGCTCACCGGGAATGCCACGGACTCGGCGAGCATTTCCCCGAAACCCGACGCTGCTGTCCCCCGGGAGGGAAATTCTATAGTTTCTAGCAGCAGCCCCGACGCTGCCAACGTTGAAGAATGACAAGATCAGAAACTTCCTTTCGCCGCTCTCTGGAGGCAGCCAGCCGCGGGCCACCGATGGGCTTCTGGTCGTGTGCTGCGGCGGTACAAGTTTTCTCCATTTTAAGGAACAAAGTGCCATGCGGTGCCGTCGAATTGAGATACAGGGAATTCGGAGGCGTTCGTTGGGAGCTTTTCACCCTTTAGCTAAAATTACGTTCAAGTCTAATGGCTTTACATACAGTCCTTCTGCACTCCCTGCCACTCCGGCCTCCCCGCAGACGTCCGCTGCGTGTGCCCAGCGGCGGAATTCTATTTGAATGTTAATTTGGAAGCTACTGGTTCGTCGGTATGCTTCGTTTACAGAACCGTCCTCTGCATGCGCATCATTTTTTCTAAAGATGTTACATTTTTCCTAACAATTACCTCTTATGCTGACAAGCCACACTTATACCGTACTCCTACCTCCTGGCAGAACATACAGATGTTCCCCAACACACACACGCACAAAAACATGCATATAAATTATCTATCGTGCACAAATGTCGAACCAGTGAAAATAATTACGTTGTAATCTAATAAACACTTGCGTGAAAAGCAAGTACAGCATTAAAAAAAAGCTCATCGGATATCCGGTGAGGCAGCACATGGTGTGTGGCTAAGGCAGCAAATAATTTCGCTCGATGACGCGCACACCACTTCATTTTGCACTACTTCGACCGAAGGAGGAGTGATTAATTCAATTTATATTATAACTTTATTAAACATTTAAAATCGTGAGTTTTTTTGCGCAACCTTCAGCGTCGATTTTATATTCGGTGGTACATTTCTATGCTAAAATCATCACTTCCAAGCCGTGTGCTCCATGGGGAGCGGTTCTGGAACATCAATGGAACAGCTGGGGTTCCGGGTTGGGAAGTAAGTGCCCGGCTCCACCGTTCAGTTTAGACTTCAAAGTGAAATTTCGGCATTAATTAGTTTACGCGGGAAGGTCTCTTTAATGGAACTTTGTTTGACAGCCGAACCATTAGAACACATTTTGCCACGTCAGTACGCCTGCCGAACAGAGGCGAATCGCCCTTTCCGCCTTCCTAAACCGGCTGTAGCGGGGCAGGAATTTGGCACCACAGAGAACTCGAAAGGCCTGCAAAAGAGATGGCTTCGAGAGGTGTCACGGACATGTGAAATACTGCGAACATACGTGCCCTCCGATATAGAGTCAATCAGGCGAATAATCAAGGCGAACAAGTGAAATGTGAAAAATAGGAATAGAATTAAAAAAAAAAGAATGTTTTAAAGTTGCAATGGAAAATGGGAAATTTGGATGTTTACTCATACGCACTTTTCCAAGTGCGTATTTTTCCAATAACCGCATAAGTGGAACCAATTTAGTACTAAGTGAAGCGATCAATTACTGCCAATTAAGTCACTTCTGACGTGAGGTAATATGGGTTTTCAATTAACGAAATCATCACCAGCCATCGAGCTCTGGATCCAGAGCATTATCGACGAGCATGAGTCCTGCTGGAAAATAAAGGGATGGTGGCACGACTGTGTGGTTTGGGGATATTTGGGAAAGTTCGGAGATCACGTCGTTGGACTGATTGTATGGAGTATTGGTTGCAGGAGATTCACGAATCTGCTCATTTTGTACAAGGTTTCTGTGCTGGGCACTTGCTAAAATGAATATAAAAGACTTTCAAAATTAAATTCAACAAGCAAACGAGCGTACCATTCAAAGTCCGAAGAATTATTTGTATTGCTGTTGGACACAATTTTAGTTTATTTGGAAAATGCTACACGTTCACCATGAGGAGGCTGCAGTGCAACCGTCACAAGCCCAAGGGATGCTTATTTATTTTCCGAAACGGAAGCCATTGACTGGCCATATGTAGTGGTGGCAGCTCCAAAAATGCAACCATTTGCACACAAACGTTCCATAAATTACCTTCTCGTTAAAAATCACGACCCAATCGGCCGCCATTGGGGGAGGTTTAAAAAATTGCCCATACTTTGCAAACGTGGAAAATCGAACCATTTCCAAACCAAATTCGCATGCACCATGCGCCGAAGATCTCCTGGTGGTGGTGGTGGCTTTCGGAAACGCGGAATTTACACCGTGCACTCGATATAGCTAGAAACAGAATCAAATATTTCGCAGTCGA
Organism: Anopheles atroparvus; assembly: GCA_914969975.1. NCBI lineage: Eukaryota > Metazoa > Arthropoda > Insecta > Diptera > Culicidae > Anopheles > Anopheles atroparvus. The sequence continues at coordinate 24,176,432 of CAJZCY010000003.1, forward strand.
TTTGTTGCATCATGGCGTCAGGGCGGCGGGGCGAAAAAAAAATGTGGGAACGTATTCATTCCGGTCGGTTGAGTAAACATTGGCGTCCGGTAAAACACACAGCCACACAAATACACACACACATAGGATGGCTTGGAAGGGTTGGTAAATAAATTGTAATTTCAACGTTCAACAGAACATCTGTTTTCGGCTGTGAAAAGCTCCTGGAGGCCTGGCCGGAAAAGGTAGCGCTGGACCGGAATGGTGGAACGCGCGCCCTAACACCCAAAAATGCTCCCCCCCCCCAACCCCGCCTACCCACCGGAACGCGCTGCAGATGCAACTAGATAGCATTTATCGCTTGGCACCTTCCACGCCGCAAAACGCTGAAAGGGTCAGACGAAGCGGCCTCGATGGAGCACCAGAGATGCCCTTCTCGTTTTTTGAATGTCATCAATTTGCTCGCGTCGCACGATGCATCACGTTCGCTGGCGGATTCGCTGGGTCGTGCATCGTGCATCATGCCGTTCCTGCCTCGGTCAACTCGACCCCAAGGATCGTTCTAACTACGTCCACCACATGCCGTGCCGTGTCCATTTCATCGCGGGGAGAACAAAATCCGGGCGGGAAGGTGAGAGAAAAAAAAAGAACCCACCATAGTGGCGAAAGCAAACCCGGCATGCCACCCTATAGGACCAGGCCGCCTATAACTATCACCGGGGTGCTATAAATTTGGCGAAATTTATTTACGTGAGGTCCTCCACCCCCGTTCGAGAAGCACTCCTTCTGGAGGACCCGGTGGTACTCTTCGACACCGCACCATATAACGCTCTACGAAGCGCTATAATGAGTGTTCATCCGGCCGCAGGCATCTGCCGTAAGGAAGCCATGGGAAGCCCTTGGGCGGATCCACGTGCAATGTGTCAAACACTATTTAGTGCGCTCCTGCGGTGCGTCACTTAACATTATTACACCGCTTGCACCCAGCCTTTCGCTGCTTCTCCATCGCACGCATGAGTGACGCAGCCATCTGCCGGACGTTTCTGCAGATCATTTGGTGTGTGAAGATTTTAAATAATTGCTGTGACAGCGTATGTTAAATTTTGTTTAAAAAAATTCGCAGCACGAACCTTCGAAGTAGAACGTTCGAAAAACTGCTTGAAGGAACAGCTTTGCGCAGAAAATCATCCTCAACAGTTGATGATGGAGAGTAGAGATGCAAATATAATATGTCCCATGGCGTTGTGGGCTCGATTCCAGACCGGCCTCCAGACTCCCCCGGTACGAAGGACTGACTATCGACGAACGTTTAAAGGGAAAAGGTTTGGTTTGCATGACCAACGGGTCGATACGCCATGAAGAAGAATATATATCTCCTATAATGACATTCAAGGAGTTTTATCCAAAAAACCTGGTAAACGTGAAACTCATCAAGAATGTCTTTCTGCTTGATTTCTACCGCAAAGTTTATGTGCTGTCGAGGTGTTACACTTTACAGGCCGTTATCCGTCCGTGCTGCATTTCAGTTAAATCTAGCAATTAGACTAATGGCTGCCGACGGACTTACGCTGCAGGCCGGCGCTGTAGAAGGTTTCCTGCTGCACCATCAGCTACCCCCGTTCTTCCACCGATGTCGATTATCACCCCGCCAATCGGAATCAAGAGATCGTACTGCTGGCGGGCAAACTGAAGACGACCGGCAGCTTCCTGTGATGATTTCTTCCGACTGCAGCCGGTTGCTGTTAATTGTGAGAAATCATTTCCAGCAGCCTGCGGACGGTTCCGCAGTCTTTGCTTAACCCGTCCCTTTAAGCCAGCGGAACCGCGAGCATCGGTTACGTAAACCCGCCGGTAGCTGGCGGTAGTTTCGTTTGAGTGCCGCATTTCGCTCGGAAAATGGCTCGCACTAGCGCACTCGGTCCGCTTTTCCCGGTTTCCCCCCGAACGCTAAGCCTCGCCCCGGGGGTTTGATGGAAGCACGGCCAGCAGATAAGGATTACGATTTTCCACAAATTTGATAATTATTACCGCCATAATTTGACGCCGCTTCCCAGGCGCTGGCATCGCGACGGAGCGTCGCTCTCTCAAGGCGCTGGGAATGGTTTCAAGGATGATTAACGAGTCCTTCTGCGCTGGCTCGTGTAACCCGAACCCGGACCGGTGCGTATTTTCGGAATGCGTTGCAGCGGCTTCAGCGGGAGCACTTTTATTGTTTCACGTTTTTCAATTTAAGTTTCATCCCCGAAAGCAGCGGCGGGGTTTGGGGGTTTCCCGTTGAGAGTTGGAGCATTAACATTTCCAACTGCCGATAATTTGATAGGCACTTATCTAAATTGCTTCGACGATTAGAATTATGTTACAAGCTGGGCACAATTATCCGTAAGCGTAAACTTTTCCCCGCGCACTTCTCATCGGTTTTCCTAGTTGAATTTTATCAGTAGAATTTTTATGGAATTTTTTGTGGTTCTTTCAAAACGCTACCGTGACTAATTTTCAGAATCTGATTGTTAATCCTTTTCACTGATCATTACGCATGTCCGCAGCATTAACAATTTCTTCGAGATAGTAGATTTTCATTTCTCGCAATTTCGTATCCAACCAACGCATTTAAACACAATCAACCCGATTAGAGCGACCTTTAAGCGTTCACCGAATGCAACGTCTTGTGTGCTTACTCACAGTCGGGAAAAAAACAGTTTTTCCCGACAAATAACATAAATTTGTAAACGTCAATGCTTAACGTGCAGCCCATTAAGCAACATCATAATACGGGAAACATATGTTCAATTATGAAACGAAGTGCTTCCCATTTTTCTGAGATTCTTTTTAGGAACTTATTTTTCCTTCCAGTTTTCTGGAACGCCCTTTCGTCCTGCTGTACGGTCATTTTTCCACCCGGCGCTCCGGTTTAGAGCAATGCTTCCCTGGGTGGAAGGAGGGATCTTTCGCTTTTCTTCGCTTCGGCTCCCCCCCCTCCTGTTCGTCTCCCTGCAAAGGCGTCCATTTTTTTTCAATCCACTCGAAAAACTATGTTCTATCGCATGGGACGGGCGTCTGGTGTCGGTGCCCCTCGAAGTCCCCCGTAGCGATGCGCTTGTGGGTGAAAGTTTCTTACGTGATTGTGTCCAGCAACGGCAACTACTGCGCGCTTCCCGTGACCTGCTCTCGGGTTCCATCTCTTCACTCGGCCCCCCCCTCTCCCACGTGACCGTTTATCCCACTTCTTTTCCTCTGGAAACCAATAAAATATGACGAAAGTTTCGTTTCCTGCCAGGATTTCACCGGTACCATTTTTCCATCAGCCATTCCGAACGCAGACCGAACACTTCATCAAGCTTTCACTATCCTTCGACATGCTGTTCGCCTTCAGCATTGGCCGCCACATTCCCGTAAGTTCGTGCGCACGGACCGAACCATTGCAAGCGGGAGAACATAGCGAAGGGCTGACTCCTGACTCCCGGGGAATTCTTTGCGGGCGCATTTCTCCCAGCGGAAGCCCAATTGTCTCCCATTCTTTTGGGGGCGAGTTTTCCCACAATCTCCATTACTGGTATATTTTCCACAACGCCATGGAGAAGCGCAACCACTCCCTGCCCTCCCCCACCATACCATGTTCCATCCATTGCATGTTCCGACATAATGGAGAAGTATTTCTAATGTTCTACAACAAAACATTTATTACAGTTATGAAATGGACAAAAACTTCACAACTGGGAAAATGTTTGCTCCCTTTCTTTCATTGCGCTTCCTACCTCCATTGCTCTTTCCCCCTGGGCGATCCACCGCGAACCGTTTGCAGCTGAGCGTTGCTTCTGTAGTTTTCCTACCGTTCAATCGTCTCCACTGGCTTGCCTTTCATTCGAGTCCCTCTTGGTCAAAGTTTTCAACAAAAAAAAAGAAGGAAAAAAAATTATGAAAAGCAACCTAGTCCCGCAGCAGAACTGGTCGAACAGACGGAACGGTTGGTTGGAAGGATGATCGACTTTCGCATTGGCTCATTCAATGGAAGTTCAATGGAACAACCGACCAGAATGTCTGCTCGTTTCACGGCACTCCCGAAGGAAAAAGACAATAGTTGATGCTATTTTCATGCTTTACAGATGAAAGAAAGTGTAATAGTTTCTTTCCAATCAGGCATTGTGATGAAAGATTGCCAAAAAAGGAAGGTGTGCACGAAACATGTGTTAGGCGTCACTTTTAATTAGGGACGCAACCTTTTGCATCTGCTCGAAGTCAAAGTCGCTAGGAAACGGCAACGTTCCGTAAATTGTTGCTGTCAACCGAAATCCTTTTTTCCCTTCTTCCGATTGGAACGTGAGCAACAAGAAAAGGCGAAAGAGTCATCCGCGAGGTTGGTATATTAACAATTAAACTGTACCATCACAACGAATCCCGTCTGGAGCTGGGCGTAAGTTTTTTAACCCTCCCTCCAGTGGAGGAGACAATGTATAAGCAGCGCTGCGAAACTTGTCCACCTGGCCCCAACCCATGCCAGTGGAATGCGAGCGGATTAGCTAAAAGTCACCGGGGCAACCGGTGCACACCGGGCGTTGTTTACGAGCCCGAGGAACTGCGGGAAAACACGGAGCCACACCTACGGGCAAAACAAACTCGGTTTCAAACTGGTCACTACAGACTCCGCGCGGTTGCGACTGGCGACGAAGCAAATGCAGGGAAAACGGTAGAGTAGAGGAGGCAACAACAACGAAAAAAAAAGGTTGATGGGACCAAATCCCTTCAGCTTAGCTTAAGGCTTTGGTGGAAAACCGGGAAACCGCGAGCCTCGCCGTCACAAAGGACATTGCTTCAATTCGTCTCTCGTTTGTAGCGGATTTTCGCTGACCCTTTTCAGATTCCTCGCCCGCCCAACCCCGTGCCTCAATCCACTCCATCACGCAGCCTTTCCCATTTCTTAAGCTAGATCACAACCCCGAAGCCATCAGCCCCTTTCGCGACCGTTTTCGGTGCGGGGAGAAAATCCTTTGCCGGGCGATTCTAACCCCACTCCGTTTCCGTGGGATCTCGCTCGGTCGGGATCGCTGGGACCGGTGTCCGCGTGAGATATCAAACTGTATTTTGTTCATTTGAGGAGATTAGACGTACGTGACAGAAATAATCTAGTTTTACGGGATTGGATGTGGTTATAGGCAAGTACTTAGCGGTTGTTTTTGGTTGTTCCACCGTTGAGCCACGTGCTGGGAGGCGAAGGGTCCCGTTACGAAACAGGATTTCGAGTACAGTTGTCATGTGCAGGAAGGTTAATGGAAGAAAAGAAAAAAAAACCGCATTTTTGTTTAAAATAAAACCCCCTCAACTTTGATCCAGAATTTTAATTGAAGTGTTGCTTTCTAGTTTCTCACTTGAAAGGGAAAATGCTCAGCACGTTATAATGTTCTCTATTTGTGAAATTTTCGCAACGAGCTTTTCACAATTAATCCAATTCATCCCAAATCAGTTTTTAATCGATGCATTCGAGTAAGTTCCACGTTGATAGACATGGAGCGTTTTCGCCGTTGGAAGGAAACATAGAACCGTTGCAGGGAGCCTAAATCACACTTTAATCTTCTCGGTGTGGAAAACTTTCCCTGCACCAATTTGCTGCCGATTTTGGGCCCGCCGAACGCGTCATTGAAACGGATAACTCCTCAACCAACCATTAAATAATTATAACGGCACAAACGGTACGGTTCGCTGCAAGACAAAGTGCGTGTTTTCGCACGATGGTTGCCGAAGGGACCCCTGAAGGGCTCACGAGCAGTGGGAAGGACTAGCGCATTCGCTGGTAAGTCAGTCTGTCAGGGTGAACCCAATTAAAAATAGATAACGTTGATCCGGCTGTTTATAAATTCCCACTTAGTTGCCTACGGAGGCGACGGCATGTTCGCCGTCGGTGCGGCTAAAGATGTGGGATTGGGAGGTTGGGTCTGGTAATCTTTCAAACCGAACCTCCCGAAGGGAAACAATGTATGTATCTTTTTGTACCCATTTCGGTACCCTCCAGCGTGGGATCCCGTGGAAAACTCTTTTCACCGCCGAGGATGTGAAAAGTTTTCAACAACCGATTAAGCGCACTGTACCCACTGCTGCCTTGCGCCCAAAACATGTCGCGTGCATGCTCTATGAGTTGTTTTTTTATTTTGTCTTTCCCGCTTTAATCTATCTCAATCCCGGTGGAAATGGGGACCGTAAACTTGGCGACGCGGCCGAAGAAATGCTATCAAACTTTGTTAATCAAAATCGAATTAGCGCATCAGTACAAATCGCATGGGTGGAGTCGCCACGGTGAAGCTGCTTGTTGTACTGTTTTCCATTTTCCGAACTCAATCGCCCGGTGAAATGCTGTGTGGCTCTCCACATCATTTGCAAACACTTCAATAGGCTGATCGAAGGTGATCTTCGTAGGTAGGGTAAAAAATAAAATTGAGATCAGAACGCAACAGTTTCCCAGAACCAAGAGGCAGGGCAGCGGTCTTCAATGGTCGCATCGTAAGGTAAACCAACCACATGACACCAACACTTCCAACCTTCTCCATCCCGTGCCAGTTTGACCCTGTGCAACGATGGGAATTCGTCCCACTTTCCGACCGACTTGCCGGTGAAAGGTAATGTGATAATAATGATTTATTGCTCACAAGGCTCCTGGATAAGTTTTAATTAGATTTTCTGCCACTCCAGCATGGGTAAGGACGGTTGCCAAATTTGGACACGATGGTTATTTTTGGGATATGATTTTCGATTACTTCCAGTCCATGTTCACCTACCGAGTATTACTCTTGTCAAAGCTTCCGATTGATGGTTGAACACATTTCAGTTGACACCAACGCGTTTTCAATTGTCAGAAGCATGTCTATTTAGTTTAGATCTAAATTTGCAAACGATTGGAATCATTTTTTCAAAGGCAGACATAAATGTAGTTCAACTCTTGATTGCAAAATTGCTAGTTTCATGTTTTTCTAAGCCATTTATGAGCTGAATCACGTAAATGTTACTGTCAGTAAGTGTGCAAAATCAAAATCTAATCAACATAAACCACCACACTGTGGCATGATTTTCAGTTTCGAGCATTTGGAAGATTTCCCCCGGAAACCATCGTGCGCTCGTCCCAGCGCGTTTGGCTATTGTTACAAATCGCGTGGCGAGTGTGCGAGCATAACACGATTTATGTTGCACGATGGCGCTCACCGAAGGACTATGGCATGATTCGTACTTGAAAAAGATACACTCCGACCGTCGGTTCCACTAGTACCTTCCACTACGCACGCACACTAGGGCCAGCAGCCGGGGTGGTGCTGCCGGGGCGCTCCACGGGATGCGGCTGTCTATCTGTCACTGAGCCGGACGTGGAAGATGAATCGTGATGATAAGATGATTTATTTCTATTCACGTCCGCTCAGCTCCAGCGCGCCATCCCGTGCTGGATGAAGTGAACGAAGTGGATGCGAAAAGGACGTCGACGTCGTGGACGACGCGGAGTAGCCGTGCTGGGAAAAGCACGGCAAACGGTGGGTGACGGACGGCCGCAACCCAACCGCCTTTGTAACGCGATAGGCTTCGAGCGCCAATCTGCTTTTCCTTTCCATCCCACGACCGTTCGTCGGCCGAACACGAACGCCACTTTGCGATGGAAACCATCCGGTAATGGCCCGGTTTCCAACGCAACAGTAGCACAGCGCAGCGTCGGGAAATCGGAGAGAACAATCTCAACGAACAAAAGAAAAAAAAAACGAGAACTGTACCGAAGCGGAACAACGAGCTTCAGCGTGGTGATCGGGGACGGCTCACATCATGCCTGCGAAGACGACGACGATGGCCACCTCCCAACGCTAGCACAAAATCATGGGGAAATGTTTTCGCAATGAGAAAATAAGAATCTGCATGCTTCTTTTCTTCCTGGCATTCACTTTTTTTTGCTGCCCACCGTTTTGCTGCTCTAACCGCTTTTCCGAGCCGCTGTCCAAGCCGTTCATTTTCCGATCTGTTCTCCGGGAATCTGCGTCCGGCCAACCGGTACGTGGGAGGGTGATCACTCGGGGGGGAGTTGGGCCGCAGCAAAGGAAACCATCATTTAGGGATTTACGATCAAAACTGAATCCTTAGTCAATGCGGCCCGCGGTTGCTACGGCAAAACCGAACCTCTACCCTGCGCTTGAGAAGACTAGGGAACGTGGGCAACGCGAAATCGCATATATTTTCATTGGGCGGTCACTTGTGCTGCATTTTTTTTTCTTTCTTATTCTTCCTCTTTTGTGAGCGCGTCAGCTTACAAGTACGTGAAGAAATCGTTGCCATAATCGTTGAGGAGTCGGCTGCCAGGCACGGTCCTCCTTGGCCTTCTCGGGGCTTCCCCCGGACTTTCGCTTGTTTCCTTTGCAGTTGGCGGTTGCAGGCCAAGAAGGTCCCTCCGATTTGCCGCCGGACGTTTAATCGTTTTACGAGGAAAAATTCGTCGACCTTGCGCGTCTCCGCGTCTTTGCGCGGCCTTGCACGTGAACATGATTTACCGCCCGGCCGTGCTCGTGATTCACCTTCTGGCTGAACCGCCGGCAGCCTGGAGTCCATTTTTTGGTACATTGCCCGCGTACAACCATGGACATGGCTGCTTTTCTGCCTCGAGAGGGCATCCCATGACTCGTTTGGCTGAGGGATGATTACTTTTTTGCTTGCTTTTCGCTCTCTTCCGTCTGTCATGCGAAACGTTGCGTGCACGGCTGATCCGTAATTTGGGAGGCGCGGGTAGTGCGTGTCCAAAACAATCTTGATTCCGGGCGACACCGGGAGCGAGCTTATGGGAAATTTTGAACGTATCGCGCCGAAAAGATCATTGACCGGCAGTCGGAGAGAGTGGTCGTTCGAAGCATCGTAGCAACACTATCTAAAATTGCATTTGTTTTCTATATTTTATTAAAGTTGCAAAAATTGGGCATTAAATACAATGCTTGAGGTATTTAAATTTAAAAAAAAGTACAATTGAGAGTTATCGATCAAAATGGATTTGTCCATAAAACATGATTAGATAATCAAGCTTCTGGGCATTCAAATGTTGATAATCTTATGAAAGCTTTCATAATGATAAATAATTTAATGGAATTATGATGAAATGACTTGATATTTTTTACCAAACGCATAAAACAGCGATGTCCATTCGACACATCTATCTTGATCACAAACTACCAGGCGCCTCCATCACGTATTAATAACTTTCAATACCAATTTTCTCTGACACTACAAATTCAGCCACACGAACTGTGCTCAATCCAAGGAAAATTTATTCAAAACATGTAAAACAAAGTCCAATCGGCTCATCAAATTTATCCACAAAAACTACCAGGCGCCTCCATCACGCACTAATAACTTTCTATACCAATTTTTCCCGACGCTACGAGCCCCGCTCCACGGACCATGCTCGATTCGATATTAAAATACTTAACGCTATTTCTGTACCGGAATCATGGTGTCCATTACGAACGCCGCAGTTTAGGGAGCACCTCGGAGCAGTCGGAAGGTCACCCGGCAAAAGTTTAATGAACGTCGGTCTGTTTCGGGCCACCTTGAAAATAGCTTCCCCCGGCTGGCCATCCTGGCATGGAAAATGGTCCGCAGTGATAAATGATTCACTTGCCAGATTAGATGACATCCGTCTTCGTACTCGCCGGCAGCGTGTAGGGTGCTTCAACCTACCGCAGGGTGCTCACTTTCTACACTCGACCAAACTCTTCAACCCGGACCGGGTCGGCTGGGCTAAGCGAGCCTAGGGAAGAGGAACCGCAACGCCCCGAAACTCAACCTCGATGTGCCCACCCCACGCGGTGATTTGAATAGGTTTCACAATTATGAAGTCCCGATTGCGTGACGTTTTCACCTCGGCGTACCGACGCCGGCGTCCGCGGTGATATAAATGATAATTATACGAACAAATAAATTTCTTCTTCCAGTGGATGGCAAGTGGAAATGAGGCAACCGCAGTCGTAAAGTCTAACAGCAACTGATTATCTACGTGGCGTGATTAAAACTAGAGTTTGGGACGGGAGAGAACTTTTACCGAATGGGGTGTCGATAAATCGATAAATGTCTGCGGCGTTCGCAGAGGGTAAGTGCCTTAAAGGGCACAACCTGTATAGATGTAGTTTCCAACAACCACAATGCGTATGTTAAGTCAACGAACAAGTTGTCAGCCATACAAGCATCAGCCGATTTAATTTCGTTCCAAAGTAACGCACCACAGATGCTAATCGATTTTGTCAAATGGTACTGCTTCACATAGCGGAAGAAATCTCTCATTCGCAAGCTTCAACATCCTTCACGAGGTTTGCAGGATAGATCCTTTGCTCAGATAACCCTGGCACAAAAACATAGCAGCGGCAGTAAATATATAGGTTACAATCCCAGCCGTCGGGCAGGCGGATCGCACCGGCAGTGTGATTTGATGACGTTTTGTCACTGTCCAAACCATTCACGGCATCCAGCAACCGTGCTGGCCTACAATGTGAGTTGATTCGGCCTGACAGTGGCTCGGTGCCCTGTGAGATGATATAATTTTGCCACCATTTGCCACCTGCGGCCTGCGTCCGTTTCGGCGCCTATTCCGCGAACAAGTCCAGTCATCCGGGGTTTTTTTTTCTTTTGCTCCTCTTTAACGATCCACTCGTCTTCGGGGGGTCGTTGGACTTGATGTGAACCATTAACACAATACGGTGACACAAACGGACAGCACCTGCAGTGAAGCCGACCCGGAACATGAAATGGAGAAAGTAAATCCTGCCAGGAAGGCCGATGGGAGAACATCTGTTATCCAAAAACCCTCACACACCAACGCGTCTACGATACACACATGCGGGAAATAGGAAACAGCATGTTACTGGAATTATCCTCATTTCTCGATTCACTGCATTTAGGTGCGAGAAAGACGGGGCAGTTTTCTAGGGAGATTATCTGGGCACAGTGTGGGCATTATTTTGTTTTTGATTGTTTTTACTATGGGCTATGAAAAACGAAGCTGAAATGGTGAATTTTAGGTTTGTTTTTTATTGATCTTTTTGATGAACAGAGTTTTTGTAAAAAAAATATTTTAAACCGTGATCAACGCACTATTAAAACACAAAAACACATAGAATATAAGGTTCGACCAATGTTGCAACTTTTTGATATTTCACATTCTCTATTTTCGAGGGCAACAAGTTGAACAAAGTTCACGCGTGATATTTTAGGCCAGTTCCCCATAAAGCCGTTCTATGGAGTTCCAGATCTGGCCGAATTCCTGTTCGCTCTTGACACAAACCAGCTCGGTAGGAAAGGATTGGAAGACAACATGCGGAAACTGGGGGAAAAACACCTCACTACATCATGTCCGCCCGGTGGCTGTGCGAATGTGATCCGACTAGATCTCGTTTTCGCCGTCGTGCCGAACAAGCTTTTCGAGCAAGGCAGGATGCTTTTTGCCACCTCCGCAAGCACTGCGGCGACGAGCCACAGTATAAACTACAGCTGACAGGTGGACAAATTTGAGCGTGCAACATTTTCATCGCGAATGCAGACGGAAGGACGCACGGGCGCGGCATGGGATACACCGCGCGTTGCATCCACCACCGTCATCAATCTGCTTTATCACTCATCTGGACGACTCATTTAATTTAATACCGGCCTTATCGCTAGGGAACGCTCGTCCAGTGGATCCAGCTTGCCACACGTAAAATGGTAATATGAAGTAGCACCAACAAACAAAACGAACAAAAAAAAAGGAAAAACCATTGAACGCAAAATAGCAACAAAACACACAGGCACCGGTGGAGGGCTTCTGCTAAACTTGGTCTGCAACAGGGTTATGTGGGACGGCAAAATGAAATGCATCTGCTGAGAAGGGGCTGCAAACGACCCGGAATGATGTGAGCATGGCCTGGAGCAGAGCTTTCCACGAGGGAACTTTGTCCGATGCACGACAGATAACGTATCACGGTTGGAAGCAAATTGCACTACAGGAACGGGTGGCTATTGGCTAGAAGGGAAAGCGTGTGTTGCAAAAGTAAAACATCGCAGGCTGAACGCAAAGATTATTCTCATTTAAATTCACCTTGTCCGTTCTACAGCAAGGGATTTTACAGGTTTAAAATGTGCAACAGAATGTTGAACATCTGTTCAATTGGACAAAATTTATGTAAGACGGTGTTTATTGATTCACGTACTCCTTAAGACTGAACCCCGCTGCGATCACAATCCATTCGCATGCGATCCGCCGATCCATCCGATCTTTTACTCGGACTCACCTATTCCGTTCCCCACATTTATGATCAATGAGTAAAACCCATTTTAGAAAAAAAAACACCAAACAGGTCAAGGTCAACTGAATGCTTCCAAAGTAAGATGGTATTTTAACTTAAAAGATAGAAAGCAATTGAAAACTACCTACTGGGTAGGAAAAAAAGTACAAATAAAAAAGAACACCGCTGGTACGACTTAATAAATGACTTATCTAATGTTTCTTTCTAATATTTTGAACATTCCAAATCAACGATGGAGGATGGATAAATCGGTTTTAAATTGGCTAAAGCCTCAAAACTTCGTTTTCTACTCACCATAGCCATTTTGGTTTGTACTTGTTGGAAAAACCATCCATTTAAAAACGAATTTTAAGTACCTTTATTTGAGTACCTGCAGCGTGTGTTGTAACAGCATGATGAACTGACCGTTAAATATGCAAGCCGTAACGCATGCACTCGTCCGCAACGACTGTATTGGTACGACGATAAACACCCTTGATGCGATACATACATCTCTCTCCCCCTTGGAATGCCGGAAACGTCGGAAGGCTCAATATGTTAGCTTCCTTGTTTGTTTTCCACTTTTCGCACCAAAGCGTCTACGCTCGTGCGCTGCCCTCGGGAAAATTAATTCGCCACTTCCGTTCGCAGCTTTTTTTTTCTATGTGTGTATGTGTGCTCCTTCACAACCCACAAATGAGATGTTTATGGCACCGTTGCAGTTAGCGTGAGGACATCCTTCCCCCTCCCGACCCTACCCTCGGATCGTACCGGGCAGACCAGCCAAGTGGAAATAGTAATTTGCGAGGGACAGCGATTTGCTCCGCCCGATAATGGTGGCGATGGTGGCGATAGATGACAGCTCGAGCGGCAACGGACATGGGTCGAGCTTGGGCTTTCGGATCGGTTTCACTCGTGTCGCACCCCCCCTCATCCCCGTGCTCCATTAGCCCAACTCAGCATGCTGATACGTCGCTCTTTCCCTATCTCTTGCTCACGCTTTTTTCGCTCGCTAGTTGTGTATACGTCTCATTCTCTGATGGGCAGTGGTGAGGTATTAAATACGGTTCAGTGATGAAGTGTTTTACTCGCCTTTCTTTCTTTCTCACCCTGTCTTTTGAGGCCTTGCCCTGGTCACTGGGAGACGCGGCTGAACCGGTGCATGTTAATTATAATGCTAGGTTTAAAAGATTATCTTGCTATTAACATGCGGCGTACGCTATCGGGCGCACCAACGTGACGTCAACAGCTAGAAGAAGGCGATAAGTAAGAGAGCGATTAGTAAATAGCTATAGTTCGAAAATGTGCGACCAACGGTTGGACTGAGGGATGATTTCTCTGCCGGGTGCATCAAAAGTAACAAGGTTTGATTCGTCTATACGAGCATTCCTTCATTTGATTGCTTAATTTTTTAAAAGTCAAATATACGGAGAAGCCGAAAATGCCTGAAGTTATATTAAATTCAGCCGAAAGCCAAAGAATGTCTTGTTGAATTGTTTGCATTCTCCAGAAGCTTTCCTAGGTTGATCCTTAATTTCAGAAGGAGTATAACTTTTGTAGTTGTATTATTTATTAATAATTTTTTAAACTGTACTTGCTTAATGAGTATGAGAAGAGAAAAAATTGTACATGAAGCTTCCAGCGAAAAGAAGGTTTTTTCATTGAATGATTGTAGTGCAATTGTAGCAAACACGACGATTCAACACAGTTCAACACGGCTATAGCCAAAACTAACGGTTAAAGCCAAATATTCCAGGACCTGGCATAGCGTACGACAGAAATGGCACTTAAGCTCAGTTACGAGCCACTTGAACACTTTAAACTTTCATTCCGAACTGTCCGAACCGCCGGCCCGGGGGCCAGAAAACAGGCGTTTGAAGTGTTGCACACTCGAACCATTGGCTGACAGAGCAGGCTCAAAATCGCTTAGGCAACTCCTTGTGTTTTTATGTTATTTCTAGGACATTCCAGTCACCCCAAAAAAAAAAACAGCATCAAGAGGACCGTAAAAAACTGGACACTTCCTCGGAGCAGGCAAGAAAACCGCGTGAAAACGATATTGTGCAACTGCGAAGTGAAATTTATCAACGCCACTTAAGAATGTCCGTTGCATAGAGCGCACTGCAATGTCTATGTATCAATGAGCGGCGGCCAGGGAACTCCAAAGATTCCAGCATCCCGGTGGGGTGGGAAACCCGGGCGGAAAAAAGGGGGGCGGGGGACCTAAAGTACCGCAATATCCTTACAGCACCGGGCGCCGCCTAACGGAAAAGCTAACGAAGGCAGTGACGGCATCAACTGCATCGCCACTCGGGGACACTCGGCACGGAACGCCATCCAGAGCCAGAGGATACCCGAAACGCCATCCGGAAAACGCAGCCACGGGATCGAATGCAGCCTTGACCACGAGCGCCGACGCTCTCAGCTGTCGTTACTGGCGGAAACATGGTTCAGTTCCGCCGCTCTGCCGCTTGTCCATTATTTGCCTCCATTATTGGTGCATTTTTCCTTGCGACACACTATCCCCTTTTTTGTTCCACAGTTCGCAACGGACTGGAGCGTTTTTCGTTGTTGTTGCTGTAACCTGGCTGGCATTTTGTGAGCCGGGAGAAAAGAATTTTGAATCTTTCTTGCTGCCACCAGGCGGGCAGCAGTATCGTCGACCAACGGGAGACCACTTTCACGCAAACCAGAGCCCATAATGGCGCGATCTATTTTTTAGTGTGTTTTTCCGCTCGGTCTTTTCCCTTTGGATGGTTTGGAGAAGCCGTTCCAGGTTGGTGATCACGCGACCAGACCGTCGCACGAAACGCTATTTTTATGAGCAATTTAACCAACGACACTCCTTGTTTTCCTTTCTTTTTTGCACACTCTTGTTATTTTCATCCCTTTGCAGTGGCTCTTTTTCTCTCTTTCCGCTGCTGAAACGTTTCCCGTACTGGTGCTGATCATAATTAGCATAATAAACAACCGCCACCAAACTATCGAATGAGCGGGGAGGATTTTTTGGGCAAACTAGCCCGCGCCCGCGGGCAAAACATCCTTCAATTAGCTTGAGTACGGAAGGTGTTTCCGGGAGGAGTACGCTTTGCAGGGGAATGTAAGTCTATGAAAGGATGGGAATAAACATTTGCTCATTAGTTTCAGCTCACGGGAACGCATGTGTTTCCTGGGACAATAAAGACCTTGGAGCTTAATCCTCCGCCGTTCCGTACATTTCCATTATGTTGTTTGGATTGAGGTGTTACTAAAAGGCAAAAAAAAGAAAAGAAATGGTGACTAGCAGGCAAGGGACAACCATCAGACGGTGCTTGATGCTGCATTGTGACTTAAAAACGACCTGCTGTAAAATTCTCTGTACTGATTAAACATCTATCCAACATTGTTTGATTCGGTTTAAAAAAAAAACGTTTAAAAGCAGAATGTCCTCTCCTCCCATCTAAGCACCCAAGACTACGCCGGTCAGTCCCGGAATCCTGGGCCTCAAGCGGAGCTGGCTGCACACAGTTGTGTAACCGTTTCCGCCCTGCTACTCGGCATCGGCATCGACCTGTCACGCTTAAGGTAAACCCCCTTTTCACCGCAAAAGTGGCAAGAAAAATATGCTGTCAAACGAAACGGAGACACACTGCCTTCCCGTAGCGAAAGCAAGCGCCGACAAGGACGTAGCTGTCGGTTGGCCGTACGTCACTTTGCGGCCCAGACGTCTCATTTAATTATGCCTTTGCACGTCATGAAACCTTCACGTTCAAAGCGTGCGAACACTTGGAAGCTCACGGTTGCTACCGAGAGCCCCGGGAAAGAATGTCGTAATGTGCTCGGGTCTTTCAAGGGAAGTCAATGTTAGTTGAGGAAAAACTGTGGAAGCTTACGTTGAGTTAAAAAATGCATTCAAGAAGCTTTGGTCAAGAAAAAACAAATAAAATGTTAAGAATAAACAAGAAGAATCAAACAAGCATCATCTTTCGCAAACGTTCTCATCACGGTTAGTACTTGCAGATCTTTTCAATTAATTGCTTTTGAACTGAAAAACACCTCTATACTTGTTTCATCTCGTGTCTTCAAGCCGCTGTGATCTCTAATTTGTCTATAACACAAATTCCGGGGAAACTGAGTTTTTATTTACAATATCTTCGTCAATATCCGCGTTGAAAATCCTTTTACTGGCGTCGAGTTTGTTCGTGAAGGTAAACTGACTCATTTCGATAGGAAGAACATTTATCCGATGCATTTCTTAACCCTTTTTTTTAAGGCCATGACTGCGTCTGGCCAGACTCTATTGATTAAAGCTGCAGTAAAGGCATGTGCGGAAAGAAGCTGATCCACGAGCAAAAGAAAGCCAACGAAAGAAAGGTCGTAGAAGTTAGGACGTGAGCGAAGGCGGATCGTTGAATGTCCTTACTTTCAACCGCGTGAAAGTTGTTGTAATTGAAAACCAGGCCCGACATGCCGATGTTGCTTGCAGCATTATTCTTCGGCTAACATAGGGATGAAAGCTCAACTTTTCCAACTCGCGGCGGCCGAGGCTTTTTCATCCTTGAACCTGACATTCACAACCTTCAGGAGTCCGTTGTATGTTCCTTTGTTTTTTTGTTTTGCTCGTGTGTTTCCCTTCGCTTCCTGAACGACCTTTGGTGGTCTACGACTATGCGGACGCGTGTAAGAAATGAAATGCCTCAAGATTTCATATAAATTCATACCGGCCATCCTTTACCGCTTTTACTCAAGAGGGCGGTTATACGGCTTAGATTTTTTTCTTGCAGTTAGGAGAGTATTTAATTTAAAACTTTCAGCTTCACTCATCGCGCTTTCGGCGTGCTTGAACTGGTGCTTGTTGTTTTGCTCGGGCAATCTTCAACGTTGAGAGCATACGTGGACGATAGCAATTTACGTAGGGGAAAAAAAATACTTTTCTTTCGCAACTTTAAAAGAGTTTAGTGCATGATTCAACAAAACCGATGGAAAGCAAAATGGCAGTTAAATCTATGACATATGTTGTGCTGCAGAGGCAAATCATTGTAGGCACAACATTTGCTTTACTACGAGTGATAAACTACGGAGACAGTTCAGAACAGAAACAGTAGCGCATTGTTTGCAAAATAACATTCCACCGTATATGTTCCAAAATGGCTACGCTATGCAACACGGTGAATGACGGAAACGATTCGGGTGGCATTGGACGACCGACCAGTCCGACCAGGCGAACGTCGATCGGAAACGAGATAAAAAGCGAATGCCAATTGTAAATTCTAATGAGGCGGTTATTTAAATTTTGGTCAATAGACTTCCCTACGTAAGCCTGCAGCTGTGCGATGGGACGCAGACTCGAGCGCGAATGCGGCTGCCTGGAAGCAAGAAGTAAGCCGAGGGTGGACCGATGCCAGCCTTGCAGACCCTGGCCCTGTTGGGTATTTGTCTGTGTGAGAAAACGGCGATGGGAGATACCGGAGCCGGAGCCGGAGCAAGCCGGAAGTGAGCACAGGTCAACAGCGCGGAAACGCGCAAATGCGCGTCTACTCTCTAGCGCACCGGCGTCCGGCGGTGGACGAACCAAACCCCAACGGCCGGACGGAGCGCAGCGGTTAGACGGGAAGTGACCAAAAGGCCGAACGGTCGAGCACCATAAAGTGATTGCTGTTATTGTTATGAGCATTATTGCTCCCAATTCCCTAATCTATGCTAATTTGCCATGTATAACCATAAACCATTACGATAATGAATAAAATAATGGGCCAGACGCGTATCGGCGGGCCGTACGCATGGGACACCTGGCATTCGGATGCGGATGGTTTTTGATGGTCGTACGCACCGGCGAGTGGCTGGCAAGGAATTTACTTCAGCAGAACATCACAGGACATCGGGCGCCGGTTTGGTGTGAAGACGTCGCTAGCGGAAGCCTTAAGTACCCTTGCACAATGTGATGAACGCCCGGTAGGGATTAATAAATGAGGAACCAGCGCAAACCTAAGGCTCAGTGCAGAGGTTTGCATAATTGTTTTGTTGTAAATGGAACCGGTTTGCCACAATCCTCCGACCATAATCAGCTTATGAGTTGAAAGGGTTTCAACAGTTGTTCAATCATTATAATTATTCGCACACTTCCCTGAATTGCACTCGTGCAATACAAGTTATAAGTCAAAACCGTTTTTTAATCATAAAAAACTGTTGTTGTTGAATCGCTGTAGAATCAATCTTATCTTTCTAAACAAGGTATGAAATCAAAATTATTTGGGAGTATGGACACCAAGTCTGTATTACCCGAAACACCTCAATTTCAACATTGCAAATATTGCATAAACCTTCGGTGTACATTTCCACCCAAAAGATTTTAGGGGAAAAGCGCACTTTTTGCTACCATATTGGGATCTAGTGGGTAAGTATACTTGAACAGCTTGCAGCGCTGACTCTCGCCTACAAGTGTACTCACTCACATTTGACACTGAAAGTATAAGAACCGACACCCACGAAATAGCTTTCCATATTTGCACAAGGGTCTCATTAGAGCAAAAACTAAGACCGCATGGCCGTTCCAACAAAAGTGTAAGAAGGCAATGGCTGAATTCAATTACATTGCACCTCTGGAGAAGCACTCGAGCTCATAGCGGCGTTAGTTTCTATTCCGCAAGGCTCGAACTACTCTCCGCGTCAGGATTTAGGGGAAGAAAAACACTTTTTCCCGAAAATTATACAACGAAATGAGTTTTGGAGCCTTTGATTAGTTTGGGAAGTGTTAAAGTAGTCCCATGAGGACGCTAACGGTTCATGAATAATTATTACCTTACTAGTGTTTTACCCGGCTTTGCTCGGGAAATGAGGGGTTTTCAATAAAAGCGAACTTAGATTATGAATTTCGATGCACATTTACTCAACTTTTTACACGTCTTTCCTAGATTTTTCGATGTAAGTTCCTTGCAATAAGGTTGACTGTTGAGTAGCAAAAACAGGTTAATTTCTTAATTCACCTGCTTCTTTTAATGCAGCTTTATTTGTTCTTAGCTCGTTGCTAGTTGGCTAGCATAAAAATTGATCTACGAATCCCCGTGGTTAATTTGCTACTGACTGGCGTTCTCGCTTTTGCTATCCACATCATCTCTGTACCGGACGTACTTTTAAGTGTGCTTTTCTTCGTTCTTTGGTCCTTATGGCTGTTTAAAACTCCTAGTAAATTCCTTCAGCCGCAAGCTCGTGCACGTCTGTCATTCTCAACATTGACTTTCTGGTAGTTTGAGCTACCCTAGACCCTTGCTTTAAAATACCATTTTTCTCTATGTGTTGCGTTCAGTGAACTCTAGGACTCCTGATTAGGACAGTGGGTTCGAATCCTTATCGGACCTCACTCGGTACAAAGGATTGGCTTTCCATGTACGTTAACACCCTTATTACACAATTCAATTACTTTGTCATTCGATCTGGTAGGGACGATTGAGGCCGCCATTCGACAGTCCGCAACAAAGCTGCAACAGCATTTCTGGAACATCTAATACGCTATCAAATGGCCAGTTTTCCTGTCATTTGTTGCGCACAGTATAATGGGGTCAAAATCTGTTGCAGTTGTTGCAGCTATCCGGCATTTTGATCTAGCAGTTTAGAATTGTTTTCATTCGGTAAAAACGAAATCAAATAATGTTAGTGTAATTTTAACAACTTTAATCATTGTGCAGTGGCTATAAGCTTGTTTTCAGTTATTTCTGCTTACCTACATTTAGAGGTGAAAGTTAAACATTATTTTCATTTCGTGAAAAAAAAGTAAAGAGCTGATTTAAGCATAGTTCATTGATTTTTGTGTAAAATGTTTAAAAATATACTAATACAAAGCAAACAATCCAAATAAGGATCCCGGCTTGTTGGTTTTTAAAATTGGTTGCAGCTTGTTTTCCAAATGAAATGGATAACAACTGCAACAGCAAATTGCCACAGTTGATCACCATTCTGTCGTCAAATTTGATGTTGCCGAAAGCTGTTGCAGATTTGTTGCGCTCTGTGTGATGGCGGCCTAATAACGCAATTTCTGTAAAGTGTGTTCTTTGTCGCAAACAAAATCGCAAACTCTCGCTAAGTCGCAAACAAAATCGCAATTCACCGTCGAAATCCAAACATTACAAAGAAACATTTATCATTAAAAACATGTTATCAACACTCTCTGGTGAAAACAATAAATGGTCCGTCCGTAGTTCGAAAGACCGAACAATTGACAGACAAATTCCAACCGAATGCAAATCGATTTCTGGTTCTGATTTTTTGACCACAATATTTTTGCCAAACGCGATTTGAAACTATTTTCCAAAATCAAGTCACAGTAAAATTGTGTGTGTAATAAGGCTTAAAAGGGGGGAAAGTCTCGTAAGCCCGAAAAATGGGTAGGCATGATCGAAAATTGGTCGTTACGCCAGGAAAGAAGAATTAGAGAATTTGTAAACAAAATAAAAGTAACATGTTTTGGGCAATATATTCAGGATTTCCACTTAAAATTGATAATAGAGCGTTGGGCAGAAAGGCTTTGGTTTGTCTTCTTTTTTCCTGGATTTGATTTGTAGAGATTTGAAAACTTCATTCCCTTCAACCATAGTAGGCTGGGCGAAGCGAAAAATTCAAGTCAAATAGTTTCCGGGACCATAGCAGGCGCGATTTTTTTGTTGAAAATTGTGAATATTGTGGAAACTATGGCACTTTTCCGACTTTTTCTGCCACATAAACCTGCCCTGGGTCAAGACGAACAGAATGAACCATAAACGACACAAATCGGTCCAGCCGTTCTCCAGTGATGCGCGGTCGCACACATTTTGAACTTTGTTTTATATATATAGATTATCATAACCTATTTTTGAATCAGATATTGCGATACTCTTGGAAAGGAGAAAATGAGTTTCGATGGTTGTAGCACGGGTTCCTGAAACAACCATCAGGATGTGAATTGCACGCTTTATCGCTCCCAAATTTAGATCTAAAGGATGAAGTAGCTCTTGTCGCAAACGACAAATTGATTTACACGTGTCCTAGTTCATCGTTGCTTATCTCGTCCGTCGCTCGGCACGCGCAAGAAGGTTTGAGGAGGGCTCAGTCCAATTTTACTTTCGTACAAAAAACACGACACAAGCAGCATTCGGCTGCGGGGAAACTGCGCGTGGCATCTGTCTACAGCGCCAGTGAGTGGTCATTATTTTTACGGTCCCTTCATCGAACGTACCCAGCGCCATCTCCAACACACAGCGCAACAACGCTCTGAAAGTTGCAAAGCCAAGACGCAGCAGATACGCAAACCCTTTGCAGGAAGTCAGCAGTACGAAGTGTGGTCGTTTCAACGCGATAAAACTAAACCCTATCGTGGCGAACAATTTGGAGAGACACCTAGTTCCGTAGTCCCGAAATGTCGCTGACATGTGAGTGTGACAAATGTGGAGTCAGTATGTGGGTCGGTTGTTTTAGCTCTCCGGCAAAGGGCCAGAATTAAGAAAGAGAGACCAAGAGAGGGGATGGATAAGAATAAAAACCTTCCAACACTCCCAACATGAGCTTTTGGTGGCTTTTGGTTGATTTTGTCTTCATTTCGTTCCAACGGTGGCGCATTTCTTCTTTTTCTTCTTCGTCACAACCGTTACAAAGGAATACAGTCCTTCCAAGCCTGAGCCAAACCTTCGCCCTTTTTACGGCCCTCATCGAACGTGCACATCCGGTTCATCTGCAGCGAACACTCGGGTCACCGGTGCATGAAGTGGGAAAAAATGAAGTACATCCTCGAGCTCAAAAAGTTGACGGTAAGATCGGAAGAAAACCAGCCACCAGGGTGGCAGGGTTGCAATAAAATTTATGTTTTGTTGTCTGGCTTTTTTTTTTATGTCCCGCGGTGCGCCATTCACCGAAGGGGCTCTTCTTTGAACCGCGAGAGGATTTTGTTTTACCTCCAATCGCGAGAGGAAGTTCTTTGAAGATTCCCCTTTTTTTCCCTACTTATTTATTTTGGCCCCCTTCTTTATGCAACCCCACATCAGCGTGCTGGGGGGGAGGAAATAAAGACATTTCCCGCCACCTTTTCCAGGTCGGTGAATGTCGTCGTTTAGCGTAGATAACTTATTTTAAACAGACTGCAGTGCACAACGGGTGCCGGTTGTGGCAACGCCTCGAGCCATTCGGGAAGCGTATTTTGGCAAGAATTACGACACTTTTAAAGCTGATCCTGATAGTTCGTTATCGATGTGTTTTCATCGGGCCCACCGTTACTCCCGGCTTCTGTCACGAACATAATGGCGATCCTGGAGGAAGTGGAAATAAATTTCAATTTTCATTTCCATCGTGTGCAGGCTATCGTGGTGTAATATAATAGGGAGGGAAAAACGACAACCACAAGCTCGCCCAAGCAGCTCTTCCCAAAAAACAAACATCTTGTCTTGTCGGGCGGAGGCAAACCCAAGAACGATTCGTTTTCTGCGAAACCATCAGCACCGGTGCTGCGTCATCAGCGTCACCGGGGCCCGGTTCGGTCGTTTTTTGCTCACGAAACCCCACACTGTCAGCCCCTGGAACGGTAGAGGATGACATTTAAACGTCGAGTGCATTGCACACAATTAATTTTTAATCTCAATCTATTTTATCTTCACTTTTCAACCCGCGCGCGAAAACACTTAACGTTGCCGGTTGCATTCGAACCCCGTGTGGCTGCAGCTGCGAGGTAAATTATCTCAACTAGTTCGTCGTCCTTAAATGAAGCTGTGGCTGCACTTCAGAGCAGCTACAGTATTTTCAATACATTAACTTTAATGGTTCCGGGTGCACAAGAAGAGGCTGTGACACAAGCATGGCTTGCCAGCAAAACCGAGCCTCCGAGGAGCTCTCTCTCTCTCGCTCTTTCCGTTCGAGGCACACGGAGTGGCATGCCCGTGGGGAGCTAGGCTAACAACTTACATGGGAGCTATATTAAAAATCGACGTATCCTACAGTGCTCGGTTGACATTTTCACCAGCGCGCACCCGATGTGGGCTCTGGTCTACAACATCTTACCGTGAAAAATCCAACCCATGATGCCCTGCAGGTTACCAGACGCAATATTTCATAGAAGTGAATCTCCACCTTCCCCCCCTTCGGTCCACCACACAAAGCGGTGAACATCGTGGGATACATGTTGAGAGTAATTACAAATTTCGTTTATCCTGCTCCAGGCAGCTTCCCGTCACATGTACTGGCGTGTATGGACACAGGATTTTATTTTTTAAACTATCAAACCATATCTTCCATCCACCTTTAACTGCTTTAGGCGACATAAGATTACATCTCGGCGGTACCGGCACTCGCGCTGCTGGCAGAGTTTCTGGGCATCGAAATTGGTACATTATTTTCTGTCATCGCTCGTAATTACCGATAATCACTCGATATTGCCGACAATGAAGAGAAAGAAAGGAAATGTTTCGTAACTCCTCTCCTCTGCACACTGCGAACATTGCACGGATCTGATGCTTGCTTGAGGCTAAAGTGGAAAGCAATAACAAGCTTAATGGAGGACATAGAATGGCAATTATAAAAATAAATTGAAAAATCATTTGCTTAAACTGCAAACAAATGCTGGGAAAGATATGATGCGCAGTTTTTTTTTTAATCACAAAAAAAACATGAACGTGGAACCACTCAAAAATTCATTCGGTTTTTAGCTGTGTATCCCTTGAAAAATAAATCATTTGTCCTAAAACCCGGGAAGCAAACATTTAAATTCATATAAGCCCTGGAATAAAATAGTTCTACGGCTACCATTAAAAAAACATTCATGTACGATTCGCTCCTGCCTTCACACGAGAACCATAAATTTCGGACATGATTTTCCACGTTCTTTCTTCAATTATTTCTTTCTTTTTTTTAATCAGGAAATGACCGAAGTGCTTATCAAACAAAGCGGACCTACGTTCGTCGTTCAGCGCACGTCCGAGGCTTCTCATTATGTCTGTAAATTATAACGGCAAGTCAAAAGTTCGCCATAAAACATTTTGGCATTCACGCCAACCATATGCATGTGGCTTTTTGCCCTTTTGCCTACCGTTGCAAGCGTTGGGCAGGAAAATGTTAGTATTTTTTTTGGCCTTTTTGGTGCATTTCCTGGATTTATTCTACGTGCGGCATTAAGTTTTCTCTAAATCTTTTAAATCAATTTATCAAGGATCATTTGTGTGCTTGGTCATA
The DNA here is from genome assembly GCA_914969975.1 of Anopheles atroparvus. NCBI lineage: Eukaryota > Metazoa > Arthropoda > Insecta > Diptera > Culicidae > Anopheles > Anopheles atroparvus. The sequence continues at coordinate 24,200,821 of CAJZCY010000003.1, forward strand.
TTTCAGTTAGGTTTTGGTATAAAGTTTCCCTTGATTATAAGCATTTTACAAAGCAATTCCTTAAAGTTTATTGAACAAATTAATGAAGTTTGGGAAAGCTACAAGGTTTATTGTGTTAAATTTTGCAATATTCATTAAACATTATATGTAATACCCCTGCTGTAAGCAATCTGGTTTAATTTCAAATTGATTGTAATTCGAAAGTACCTTCAATCAAATGGTAAAATCATTATTTGTTCATCCTGAACCCAAGCTTTAACTACATCATGAAACGTTGATTCTGAATCTTGCTTGCTTTAAACATCTCTCATCTGCAAGAGTTCCCAATGGCGGAAAAGTCTTTTTTCTTCAAAGAAAAAATCTCTCCGCACAATACATACATTAACTGTTCTTTGAATCAAAGGCGTTAGACTAAGCGCCTCGTTCAACGTTTACACTGCTGCCATGTTAATTAAGGGCTATCTTTTTTGTCCCTTTTACGTCCTACATTTTCATTTGGTTCGTCCAGCAGAGCTTTTGCCCACAGGAAAGTCTGAGCAGCAGCTCCGGTAACACTCGTTTTTATTTATTGCCTACTTTTTCGCCCATTTTTATGGACGTATTTTATTTCGAAGCCAGCTAATGAATGAACAGTCACGATTCAGACCGTCCTGGCGATTGGCAATCGTGCTACCACTTCTATCCCATGATCTGTAGAAAATTGGTCTCCCACCCCGTAACCGCCAATATATTGAGGAGATTACATTTTTCCATCTTCTTGTCACTCAGCACTATTGAGCAATTTTTGAAGCTAGTTTTCTGCAACCTAGCTAAAGGAAAATTCATAATTTATCTTATCTGTCGATGAATAAATAGTTCGTGGATCAGTTATTCCTTCACACCTTGGATAAGTTTTCGATAAATTTACTCCGCGAGGGGCCGAAGTTTTAAGAAATCATACGTCAACCAGCTACTAATTCTTCCCATTCAGCGAAAAACAAACAGTTTAAGAGTTTGAGGCAGCAAAGGGAATTCGCACCACCGATGGGGCATGATGTTCCATTATTTTCATTACCTCACACCGTGGCTAAAGGAAGTTTTCCGCAAATTCCACCGTGCTTTCACGCAGCAAAAACCCGAAGAGTGCTTTCCTATATACAAACTTATCCCGGTGATGAGTTCACCAAAGAAGTGGAGCAAACAGTCGCTAGGAAACCACTTCAACACGCCCAAACTAGGCCGGACCAATCGTTGCCTTCCCTCCCCGGAAGCGCGTGAAACGACTTGGAAGTTTTTGTTTAACCATCAGCAACTCCCCGTCGGCGTTCGAGGAGTTTCCCCCGACACGTCATTTCCCACCTCCGACACGCGGCCTCGCGGAACTGAGCTCTGGTGGTCAAATGGTAATAAAGGAGCATAATTCCCGGCGTAGCCGCCGTGCTGCCCAGCCGTCCCCTTCATCGCGCCGCGAACGCTACTTCGCGCCGGCACCCTTCTTGAAACGAAGTGATTCAGTTTCAATGGCCCCGGCGGCAAAGTAAACCTGCCTCGCTTGCCTATCGACGCTCGGATCCCTCGGTGGACCTCAAGAAATGCTCATTTCAGATGCTACAACACGAGCGGGAATTAATTTTGCGTGTTTTATTTAATTTGTGTGAGGATTTACATAAAAAAAGTGTCGTAATTGAAAAAGTATTAATGACACCCTGCGATTCGGTTACCTCCTTGCCCCAAGGGGTAGCCCAACCTCCCAAGAGTTGCCCAGTTTTGTTGTTGTTTTCCCATAGAGTTGCAACAGCATTTTTTTTTTCACCTCACTCCACTCCATGTTATTCCCCCACGCGTTAAAACACTTTTGGGTTTGAGCCTGGCGGACGTGCGGCACCGTGTACCGTAACCGCAATCGAAAGGCAGGCACAATCGTTGTACAAGGGGAGCACGAAGGTGACAAGGCTTGCTTCCTTTTATGATCGCTTCGCCGAGGAGTCTTATTTCCTTTTTTCTTTACAACAAACATCACTTGTCCCTTTGCTTTTTGGTGGTGCTTCCTCTTTTTTTTTCTCTTTTTTGTGGCCGCTTTGAGTGCTTTGTCATCGCGCCGACGGCCTAGGTGACCTTTCACAGTTGTTACGCGACCTGAAATCACGACGAACTTGATTCTGGTAGGGTGGAAGTAAGGTTGACAACACACACACACTTTATGGCAAAATGGCTTTCGCCCGCAAAGCCGCTGTCGCACGCAAGTTACAGGTGTAAGCAGATTTATAGAGAGTACAGTTTTAACGAAAGATATGTGTCATTGCAATGCGATAAAGTAAAAATCCGTTTCAAATGGTTCACGACAAGATGGGAAACTCCTTGCGGGTTAAGATCGGTGAATTATATACTCTTCTCCAATGCTTTGTTTTGTACGTCAAATTTATATGAGATGTACAACTGTTAATGCTCATTCCGTTACTTTGTGTTTTTATTTGTCCTGCTCAAGAGCAGAATTTGTTTGATGTTTGAGCGCGTGAATCCGAAAAATGTGCCAAACTTGCTGTATGTTATTTATTTACTTTCTTAAGAAGTTTTGGCGATGCACAAATAACGTTGGAAGGAAGTTGGCATTAGGACAATGTTCTGTATTCCTCACAAACACACGCACACATAAAAGGAACCATAAGTGACGAAATAAAGCTACTTTGTTGTGCCCCATTTGACGACTGCAAACAGTTCATCATCCTCGAAACATTTTTTTTTTTTTTGCATACGATGTAGCTGCATGGTTTCATTTGTGTAAATGAATATTTTTCATTATTTGAAGAGCTTTTGAGCCGATGAAAGTAAAACAAAACGCAAGCATCAAAACAGGCCCCATTCACAATGGCTGCTGCAGATGTTTGACAAAAAGAACCTGAACCTGAGATCTAACGTAGCAATTTTGGGGCAAACAGCCGACGGCTTTTCAACTAACTTCGAACAAGAACTTGACGACTATTTGTCTAAACACAAACAAGCTCATATTCCTGTTTGCGCTAAATGTAATCATTCATTTCAATTCGACCTCAAATATCTGATATTACTTTAGTCCTTATCATGCTGCTTAGTTTGTCAATTAACAATTATAATGATAGACGAAGCTCATCCAAGCCAAAAACAGAACAGTGTGAGCAATAGAAAATGTCCTACCCCAGTACAGATGAGAATTCATTTGCAAATCACACACAAACTAATCAAAATGATTCAGTCAACAGTCAGAAAACGAATATTGTTATTCGGCTTTGGCGTTTTTGGTTGTTGCACCATCCCATCTCCCTCAAGCACCGTTTGAAGCTATTGTTTTTTATGCTTCCTCCACCCAAAATTCCCGTGATGAAAAGCATGCTTTCCCTACCAGTTCATCAGCGACCAAATGAACGCCACCAGGCGCCTCCATTGTGTGATGGGAATGGGCTAGAAGCAGCTGTCTGCAGGAAGAACGCGCAAAACTAATTAAGTTAGAACACGGTACACACTAACGAGACGGAGCTGACGGTGTGGATGGAGCAAACACTTCGATGATTGTTTTCACGCACCCAAGCACACACACAGACACATACACAGATGAACCAGCAAAGGCGCGCACGCAAGTTTCGTGTGTCGATTTTAAGCAAATGGAATTTGTTTATACAAAGAAGGCGTGTAGGTTTTCACAAAGATCGAAAATGTTTAAAAAGTCAAGCAAACGCTTGTCTATCAAAAAGAAACCATTATTCAATAACCTTCATTCAATAAGAAAATTCAGGGCGTCACTTCACTCTATTTAAAAAAAAAATATGAGAAGAAAGACTACGATAACATATACCAATTCCCATCAGAAAAACAAATACAACAACGGTTGCTGACTAAATCAAACATGTGATTAATATTATTCGCTTTCCGTTTCTATCGTTCTTGCCAACATCATTAACATTATCCATCGATACAGCACAAAAATCAAAAATCTATCAACTGCATGCAGCTCCTCCTGCAAAACGGTACGATGCGCTCGCATAAATTGCATGCAAATCTGTTCAAGCTGTTCAATGACCTGTTAAATAATAATGTTACTTCCTGTGAAGCTCGAACTCGAAGGGGCAATAGATTGCCGGTGGAAACCATGGTTGCGGATCGACGGCACAAACACCTGCTTAGGAGAGAAATTTGAATATGTGATACCTAATTAGTGGTGCACCTGATTTGAATAACGATCATCATCATCACGATTTTGATAACAACGCTGCTGGGAAGCCGATAAAGTTGTGGCTGTATGTTCGCACAGCATCCCGGGATGGGAGGAGAGCAAAATAGATCTATAAAAAAAAACCAACCCCTTAAATCAAAGCTGCCAAGCAACATAGAAGTGGACGACAATAATGCCCGATGCTCTTGTGCACTTGAGAATACCGAGTCGACCGGAGTGTCATTAAACGAAAGTCAACAGGGCCCGTCATGGACACAAACGCCACTAATTCAGCGAATTGCCACCATCATTTGCGGGCCTTAAGTAAATAGTAATTAGCGAGCGAATGGTGATCGACGCCAAACGCCGGCTTGGTGCTTGCGCGAGGGACGGGTGAATCCATTTCAAACCACCATTACAAAGTTTACGTGTTGGCATACCGATTCTTTCATCCTCATGATCGAGTGGTCATCGCTGTCCAACCGCAATCAAATAATGACATGACGACCCGTAACGTGCCGTACCCTTTCGCCGCCCTGCTCAGGCAAGCCTCAATCAAAGTGCATACACTTTTCGGATGCTAAGCCGGGGGCGTAATGATAATGCAGTCCACATTATCCCCCGCAACACTACACACACATGCGTTCGCATACGCTCTTCGGCTTTCGTGCTGGGGTTGGAAAAGTTTCACACTTAATACTCAATAAACATTCATCATCGGGGATAATAAATGTCATCCTTTTTCACATGATTTATGCTGGCACCGCTCTTCCTTCGACGTTTGCGTTGTTTGGAAGGGTGAACGTGAGCATCTGCAGTGGTGTAGACCTCGGGCTCGGATGAAACCGGCACATTCATCCGAGAAGGTTAGGCGAGTGAAGGCGTCTTCTTGATTTAAAAGAAAAGGAAGTTGAATGGAAAAGATGCAAGCGGTTCCAAACGTCTTTCCTACTTTTATAGATAAAATCTTGTCAACATCCATGAGCTTAGAATGCCCAAAATGAATTGGAGTTCCTGGAGTGGACAGTTACTGCTGTAGCTTCAAAAGAGACGTACATTGAAACCTATTGCAATGTAATTTCTATACATCCATTTGGAGCTTATGAAACGTTTTTCTACTTTCAAGAACCAAGTATACCATCAAAGGAGCGTGAAGAAACCTCAGGGGCTTCAAGGTTGAAAACAAGACCGGCGGTAATTCCTTCCGACTTGAGTTCTGATCAAGCGAGACACCTGTTCTGGTCGTGAGCTCGAATGACCACTTTATTGGTCTAACTACGGCGTATATATAGTGCTTAAGTGCTATTTTCTGGATAGCAACAATAGTTACAAAACTATTGCTGCCTCCCTCTTACAATAAACTTAACTCTACGGCCATCGCTGGCTTACAATTTACTTGGTCAGCATATCGCTGCCGTAGCTTAACCTAGTTCTTTCGATAAACTTAACCTAGTAAAATTGTTTCCAAACCTTCCATCGTCATCGGACGATGCTTCCAAGCGGCTGACGCGCGCTGTTTTTACCTTACTCTAAATATTTGATCGGGCGATGCGTCCGTCGCCGACAGAGCGTATCAAGACAATTTGCTTTACATCTTTCCAAAAAAAGCGTTCGATGGTAACCGAGAATCAATGCTAAAAATATTTACAGACAAGCACAAACACCCAGCAATCTAATGAACATTATCAAGCTTACATTGTGCCCTCGTAAGTCCTACTCCAAAACTCTACCGGTTCAGTGTGTCTCCAATGTAAGTTTGCCATAGTTTGAAACAAGTGTGACTACAGAAGCATCCTTTTTGAACCTGCAACAATGTGGTATCCTGTGCCATCCTCCGCTGTAACGTTAACACGATGTTTCAATTTCCAGCTTGTAAAGATTACATATGTTCCACCGAGAAGTGCAGAGAGAGGCAGCCTCCATTTCACTTTATCGTGGACCGTTCGGACCACATAAGGGACTCTGTAATTGGGTGATTCAGTTACTGCCTGCCCTCCGTCTTCGTCGTCGGCACCGTGCGCGCCCATGAACGTCGCCAGCAAGTGCTTCGCGTAATGAACTTATGGCCTTATGCCGTGCTTGGCTCGGCTCATAACTGGCCGGTTTTATTGTTCCATAATTTGTCGCTTCCCAATGGGAACAGGGATTGAGACAAGGGGATGCAATTTGGCTGCTAGCGCTGGCACTTTGGCAGACATCGCCATCGTTGGTTTGCGGTCCAAAGACAAGGGGGAAAAGAATATCCACACACAAAAGAAAAAAAAAACAGGGACACACACGCGCTGTGCATCGTTCGTTCTAGAGAAATGTCGAAAAAAACAGTCGTGTGTACGGCAGCAGCAGTGAAACGCGAGCGCAGACAACGGCACAGCCAGGCATGGGAGAGATAAAAAAAAGAGGAACTAGACTAGCACATTAGCCACATTTCATTCCCTTTTGGGAGACCCGTGGTTCTGAAGTGACCATCGTCCGTCCAGAATTGGCATGTCGAATGCGGTGCCTTGTCCACGGGGTGGAAAGCTTGCCTCCTCGCATCACGAAGTAAATGCAGCCGCTTGCATCCACGCGGTCCAGAAACTGACACTACGACAGCGGGAGTTCATTAGATGTCCATAAAGAATAATCGAAAACGGACGGCACAAGACGGGCAGCAGCAACTGGTCCAGCGCGATCCGTCCCTTGCCTGTCCGCCGAAGATGATAAGCCGTCGAGGAAGAAGGTGAAAAAAGCACGAAAAACACTCATCTCAAAATCGCATCTTCATCCGAAACGGAGCGCATATGGCGGCCCGGGGCGAAACCGACATCAACATCACCGTCATGTTCATCATCTTCGCCAGCGTCCGGTGGACGAAAGCGAAGCATCCCGGGGAAGCAGCATTTCAGGGTGGTGTGGTGTGAACTTTTCCCTCCGGAAAATTATGCCACTGTGAGTGCTCGTGACCACATGTGGTGAGATGGTGAGACATTTTCGCTGCATCATCGGGAATCTCCGTGCTAAAAGAAGTGATAATGAATTTTTGGCGAATGAATAAGAGTGCGATCCAGGCCGGCACTAGACGTCAGCATGGATCAGTTTAATTGACAGAGTAAACTGCGTTTAAGCCCAATGGCGGACATGTTGAAACTCTTCGCACAGAACCATGTGGAAGTTCTTCCATGAAGCTGATACACTATTTCGTTAAATATACAAAAATGTTTGACACAAGCAAATTTTGAGTATTGTACGCACGGAAAATCAAATTAAGGTTTGATCTTGAATTTCGGTGAAAATGAATTACCTCAACAACCACAATGCCGGATGAAACTGAACCAATTCGGAAAACGATATAATTCCGGCGAAAGTTTATGAACCACACGAGTATACTTATTACGAGGACTAAATAATTCAGCGGAAACATGATCGTGTGCGCCCACAGGAATTTTGCACAGCTTCTGTACCCGAGATAGTTTGAACATTTTATATGATAATCACAACATGTATTCTGATTACGACAGGAAGAGTTTTACCCTACGGCAAAAATAGTATTTCATAGAAAAACCAAATCAGTGGAAAAACATTCAACGAAACTTCAAACAATCAACATGGTTTCAGGTGTATTTAATTTCATACATACAGGTTTTTTCAATGGATAGGATAAGCATAAACGCGTTTCGCCAATGTGCAAAAATGGGCTATCAAAGTTGAAACCTAAACAAGCCATGCATAAACATCATCAGCATAAACACACAATCGAACACCAGATATTTAAAACTCATTAATCAAAGTTGAAACCTGAACCTGTTGTTGTTCAGGTTTCAACTTTGATTAATGAGGTTTAAATATCTGGTGTTCAGGTTTCAATTTTTATTAATGAGGTTTCAATTTTGATTAATGAAGTTTCAAATTCGATTAATGAAGTTTCAAATTTGAATAATGAGGTTTCAATTTTGATTAATGAAGTTTCAAATTCGATTAATGAAGTTTCAAATTTGAATAATGAGGTTTCAATTTTGATTAATGAAGTTTCAAATTTGATTAATGAAGTTTCAAATTTGATTAATGAGGTTTCAAATTTGATTAATGAGGTTTCAAATTTGATTAATGAGGTTTCAAATTTGATTAATGAAGTTTCAAATTTGATTAATGAAGTTTCAAATTTGATTAATGAAGTTTCAAATTTGATTAATGAGGTTTCAATTTTTATTAATGAAGTTTCAAATTTGATAAATGAGGTTTCACATTTGATTAATGAGGTTTCAAATTTGATTAATGAGGTTTCAAATTTGATTAATGAGGTTTCAAATTTGATAAATGAAGTTTCCAATTTGATTAATGAGGTTTCAAATTTGATAAATGAAGTTTCAAATTTGATTAATGAAGTTTCAAATTTGATTAATGAGGTTTCAATTTTGATTGATGAGGTTTCAAATTTGATTAAGGAGGTTTCAAATTTGATTAATGAAGTTTCCAATTTGATTAATGAGGTTTCAAATTTGATTAATGAAGTTTCAAATTTGATTAATGAGGTTTCAAATTTGATAAATGAAGTTTCAAATTTGATTAATGAAGTTTCAAATTTGATTAATGAAGTTTCAAATTTGATAAATGAGGTTTCAATTTTGATAAATGAAGTTTCAAATTTGATTAATGAGGTTTCAAATTTGATAAATGAAGTTTCAAATTTATTAATGAGGTTTCAAATTTGATAAATGAGATTTCAACATTGATTAATGAGGTTTAAATATCTGGTTGTTCAGGTTTCAACTTTAATTAATGTGGTTTAAATATCTGGTGTTCGATTGTGTGTTTATGCTGATGATGTTAATGCATGGCTTGTTCAGGTTTCAACTTTGATTAATGTGGTTTAAATATCTGGTGTTCGATTGTGTGTTTATGCTGATGATGTTTATGCATGGCTTGTTCAGGTTTCAACTTTGATAGCGCTTTTTTGCACATTGGCTAAACGCGTTTACGCTTATCCTATCCATTGAAAAAACCTGTATTATCGTTTGTTTAACACTGTTGGATAGATTATTTCAAAGAATAAACATTTTATTTTCACAATTGGACTTCACCTCGTTTGCCAATTCAATGGAAGCGAATGAATAGTAGGAAAAATACATGAAATTTCATCTTTGCAAACCCCCGATAAGTGTTGCTTTGTCTACAGATTTGCCTTGCCAGTTAGGTCCAAACTTTCTTTCGCTGCGAATTGATATGAACGGAGCACATCCGTCCCAGGTAGCTCCGGCAGACGGAAACACGAGAGCCCCGCTCTGCTGTCAACCGTCAAGGAACAGAATGTGACTCAGAGCGGGGAGTCCTTGTTGCCGGGTGCACCATTTGGGAATGAGCAACATCTGCCAAGCGTATCGATAATAAAGTTAATTAATCATACTAAAAGCATTTCCCTTGTCGTCCCTGCGACGCAAAAAGAGGACTCACCCCCTGCTCGCTTGCCCTCGCGCAGGAAGCTTTCGGTTGATGATGGAGTAGAAAATGCCGCTGCGTCGTGATATATGATTGTGCTGAAGTGTACGGAGTGAATTTCCTGCGTCACTCCTACCCAAACAGGGGGCCAACTGACAATAGTGAGGCAGCGGAGCGAAAGTTGCACTAGCCTCGGGTAGTCCGGGGGGAAAATGCTTTTCCAGTGCCAGAACGATTCCCGGATGTACTGGACAAAGCTTGTCTTATGTGAAGAGCTGCCAACATGCTCCAATCCCACCATGGCAACCAGGATATGTTTGAACTAATATAACAATTATTAAAAAATTTACCGAAAATAAAGCTTATACAAATTCAATCTAATCCCTTTCATGTAGCCGGGGAGGCTTACTGAAGGAATTTAATGAGAGAACATTTCATCCATCTACCGAAGTGAAAGTTATGATTGTGAGCATGAAGCGTAGCATGGAAAGCATAACATTCGCTCAGGTTTCCCTCGCCGCCAGTGCTCCCAATCCCAATCACTCAACCGGCGCCAACCATCAGGATCAGCTGAACCACTATTAATCTTTTCCCTAATCCAACAAAACCAAGCGTTGACAAGCGTAAAAGTTTACCGTAACCCAACAACCTTTTCTTCCGCCGACACGTGCACTTGAAGTCCAACCCACACAAAAAACACACACACGCGTACACCCACACACACGCACGCACCACCGAGGTCCCTTTTTCGAAGCCACGCGGGTGGGAGTAATTATTTTCGATCAGTTGAAACTGTTCCACATTTACACCCCGCAGCAGCCTCGAGGCAATAATTTATCTCCGAAATAATTCGATTTAAAAGTTCTCGCATTTTTCAGTCCACGCGCTGCAACGTTGGGAGGATCCACCGATTCGCAAGGCATTCCATCATTCAGTCACCATCGGCAGTCATCATCTGGATGGCGTGTGCCTTCCGTTACAGCAAAGGTACACCGGGGAAGCAGCTGCAGGGTGGAAATTTGTCGGCAGAGATATTTCATTTACTCTATCGCTGGATGAAATATGCGACTTCAGCTACCGGATTCTACTTACTTTAACGCACATCAATTCCACACAGAGGAAGGAGAGTAAAATTGTGCACCAGGACACCATCTACAAGGGTACAGCCTGTTGTTTCACGGTGCGCTACCTCATAAGAAATTCAATTTCTCACACATCTTTTCCTCCGCCAAAAAATGTCAATGTTTTTATTGCAAAATGCAACAATGGGAAACGAAGTTGTTTGTGACATGTCACATTTAAAATTCACTCCCTTCAGGACAGGTTCCGACGTTTGCTCGGGGGAAAAAAAAGAGGATTTTCAGGTTTAATTGCAATCTGAATAATAAGTTGGTGTAATGCCGAAGCGCTGTGCAACGCTCGTGTGCGATCCCCGGTCTTTACGAAAGTAGAACGCGACGGGAGTGAAATTAAATTACACAAGTGAAACGTGCCTGTGGTCCGACTGTCCCTATTCCACCGTCGACACAACCACAAATGGGGCAGCGGGTGCAGATTTTTCCCACCACAATCACCCTGGTGCTGCACCAGGGAGCTCCGGAGCGTCCAAGACCTTTCGGGTGGTCGTCAGGGATCGGAGGGGTGGTTGCGCAGGTGGTTTGAGAAAAATAATCGAAGCATTTTGCCACTAACGAGATTGCCGTCGAGGTGAAGTGATGGCGAAAAACGAACCCTCCCCTTGCTGAGGTCTACCCCTAGACTCAGGCAGAGCAGACATTGTTAGAATGATTTCGAGGAGATTATACCTGTTCGTTTGTCGGCGAAGGCTTTGCCGGCTCGGTCGGTTTTATTCCCGGTCGGATGTCTGCTGCTGGTCCACCGGTCGGTTTTTGCATTCCACACCATCACGTTGTGATGTGAATCTTTCCTAACTGGTATTCACCTTTTTTCCCCGAACTGGTGCCATCGAAGCTGCTCGAACGTCGTAACCTTTGACGTCCTTCGGGGATGGCAGCGAGAGCCCCATTGCCATTGTGCAGATCGTTACGTCGATTGGATTTAATTGATAACGTAATGTAAAGCTGACTTTTAACCCTGGTGAACACATTTCTAATCGGCATCGGACTTTTCACTTCAATATTCTTCTCGTTCTTTCTTCTCCGGCGCTAGAAACTATTCGTCGGGCTGACAAGCGAAATCCGGACATGACAAGAAACACGACATTTGACTGTCGTATTCACTTTGCTTCTCACGATGGAGACAATACGATTACTTAGAGCGGGAAAAATGGATTGGACAGGTCAGGAACAATGGAAAGTGTGTATGTGCCAAAAGTCGGCAAAACCAAACTCCACTGACTGATGCTGAAGTAAACCATTTACTTCATCAGGGGAATAGTTTCGTACTTATTTGAAGCGATAATATCCGAAGAATATATCTAAAAATTTGGAAAACATCTCCAAATCATCCAAAACGCTTTAATTTTAAGCTCGATTTAAAAATAAATTATTTCTGTCCCGCATCTTGCCTGATCCATTTTGTAGAAGTTTTCCTCAACTTAATCCCACACTTGCACCCTAGCTTAGTCAAGTTTAACACGCACCGTTGGAGACATTCACCGCATAATCTCCGAGTACGAATTCTGAAACGCAACCAGCAGGATCCAACTGCAAATGAAACTTCGAATGCGTTTCAACTGCCGACGTGTCCACCGGGCACGCAAAGAGTTAACGCTCCCGGAAAAGACTCCCTCTAACCCTCATTTCCATACACCTCTCTTGTGCAGTGCTTCCCCCCCCCTCCCCCTTCGACTTGACGCACGCAACCGTAAAAAGATACAGAACGAAACGATGGCGTTGTAAATGTCGGCAAAAGTTGGAACCGCTCTACTGCAACTCGTAAGGAGAGAAGGGAAGCAAGCAGTAAACTATCCTAAAATATCATTATCACACTGCATTCAACCTGCTCTCTCTCTCTCTCTCTCTTCTTGCCCCTTCGAAACGAATGGAGGCGAAATAGTGCCACGAGGAAGCTGGGCGAGACTTCTTTCCATCCTGTCTCGTTGGGTCAACTCCGGCCAAAACCGAAACCCGTTGGCGAAAGTAGTCGCGGTATCGCTGAATGCTCCCAACCCGGTATCGTCTTAACTCGCATCAAACTGGGCGAATGCATCAGCCAAGTGCGAAATTCTGTGCATCCAAGCGTTTCTTCCAGCCCGCACTCGGTGGCGGTTTCGAAGCAGGAAGCTCTGACAAGACAGTCAACTCCGAGGCGAGAGCGGGAAGCACTTGGCAGAATATTTGCTAAGCGCTGCGTGGTAGGGGAGGCGGAAATCGGCATCGAGGAAGTTGGCAAACTTCGTTTATAGCCAAATGTAATTAATTTGTATAAATCTTACTTTTATTTCGTATTTAATTTCAGTTTCAGCTTTCGTCGCATCGCCAGAAACGGGGGACTACGATGCGATTTGGTGGACTGCATGGAGCGGAACAGGAATGATTGGAAGCGGAAGGCGGAAGGCAACACCATTGAATGCACTTGTCGGAACCGACCGCAACAGGCCAGCTTGTAGTAAATGAAGGATGTTCAGCGTCGTGATGGGTTGTGGTGATTTTTCTTTCTCCTCACTTTGCTCGCTCGCGCTTGCCGGCAGCTTTGCGGAAAATCCGACGCGCGATTTCGTCCAGCAGCACTACTTCCAACCAGCCACTGGCAAGGAGCGTTTGCGGGAAAAAGGTGGGTAGGCGGTTGCGTCGAATTTTCCTGCGTCACCGTCGTTTCGCAACGATCGCCAGTCCCTCGGGCCAACTCCAACCCGACCCGGCACCCTGGCGTGTGTTTTTCCCCGGCGGGGGGAAAACAGGTTTATCTGGCGATGAAGTTTCTTTTCCTCCCCGGCCACCTACGGTACTCGCCGTCCCCGTGCAGGCCGGGATGCGTTCGCTCGTAGTCGCTGCCAAATTAGGACTCCAGCAAAAGCGCATCCCGAAACGGCGCAGCTCCCGTGAAAGTCGGGGCCGTACTCGGGACGACGCAGAAAACTTGTGCACCGACGGCGCTCCGGTTGAATACGAAATTAATGTCTCCCTCCGCCAGCGACCATAAATTTTGCTCTTATCGTGGCTGAAATGCATCTTAAATTATTGTACTATTTCGCTTTCGCCGCTAACGACCGCCACCGAACGACGGCACCGGCACAACGGCGAGAACCAGTGTGTCCCGTGTTGCGCAGGGAAGGTCTTGAAGAGAATTTGAGCTCGCACACACACCCACAAAACTATCCAAGACAATGAAGAAAGACAGTGACAATAATAAGGGATTTAGAGGCATATTCATGTTTTATCTACGGTGACGCTGTAGGCACAAAAAAAACCCATGCACTCCTTCACTCATTGCCGGCAACTAACGAATCCTTTTTCTCGAAAGTTGATACAAGTCATTCTATGCGAAGAAGTCTCCTCCATGCTTTGGTACACAAACACTTATTGTGCGGAAGTGTTTTTCGCACCTTGGATGAACATTTTCTCGCATCTCCTGCAGCGACACAAGGCGCGCACAGTCGCGTTCAAGAGCTCTCCTAAATATGCAATATTTACGCCAGAAAAATCGGATAATCTATCGATGTTAAACATGCTTATCTGCGATAAAGCTATCGTGGGTCATAAACCGACCAGGCGAACCTGCTCAAACCGGGCAGGAGAAGCTAACAAAAAAAACCCCCCCAATATATATTCCGCAGCATCAACCGCACACGGAAAACAAACATATTCCGTTGTCGGGTTTCGGTTTATGGGGGAAGGAAAAAAGAAACAACAAACCACAGGCATCAGTCCTCCCCCCCCCCCCCCTCCTCAGGGGTGGTCTGCCGACCATCATAATCTCGTGTATGGTTTGAGGATTATCAAAATATTTCGCTACCCTTACATATTTACACACGCGCACACAAACCTTCGTGACTCGCCGGAAAATGGACTTCACCGCAAAACTTGGACAGTGGCGGCCGGTTTTATGCAAGCTTTTCCCCCGGAACGATAACAGCACACCATCAGCCCGGTCTTCCGCCACGATGGCGCGATTGGCCAGCGATTCCGTTGGCTGAGCAAACACTTTTGGCCTCCCCAGGCGCTCTTGAGGGTCGCGCGGGATGTCGGATAACGACGACGGATAAGGTGAACCGTGCACCGGACGCGATCGTGCGAAAAGTATCAGTGAAGGGAGCAGGAAAAAAAAAACTTCCACCCGAGCTTTTTCCACCATTTTCTCCGTCGCCAACGTTCGCGGATGTAATACGTAAAGCGTTTATCACGTGGTAGTTTCCGAAGCAAAACGATCGTAAATCTCCGACGCGCGCGGAAAGTAATGCAGACCATCGGCGAGGAATGTTTAAATTTCATAAGTTTCACCGGGGCTGGCAAAAGGGTTTGGCAAAAGTGCACAACAATCGACTCAATAAAAAAAAAACTGCAGCAGGACGCGATAGAACTTGTTTAGGAGTAGGAAACAAGGCGAAACGGCAAAAGGAGAAAAAAAGCGAACCAAACGCTCCTAGTCTGGCTTTGATCCTTGGGGAAAAGGATCGGCCTTTAGAGGCACCCGAGGGGAGTAAATATTAATTTAAACTTTTCGCTTGCCATCCGCCGTGCCCCAGAGGCGCGGAAAAGATTTTTTTCCCTCCCTTCTAGCTGATGTCGTGTCCGTGAAGGTTATTTTTACGATCACCCCCACGCCTGTTGAAGTCAAAACCAGACCAAACATAGAAGAGTGGTGCAAAATCAGAATACTGCAGAAAAATGCTCCAGAAAAAGCCTCCTTGCTCCTCCGTTATTTAGATCGGTTAAATCCCTTTGTTTCGAGTTTTAATGCACAGCAAATGTTCCCTCCCATTTGCTAGCAACTCAGAAGCATGATAAATGATCAGTAAAATACTTTTTATAATCGTGTTTCGTTTAGCTTCAGCAATGAGAAATTAACAAATCATTTTCACAATTTTTCCTACATTTTTATTTTATGAAAAGAGCCCTGGAAAAATTGCTGAATGCTTAACAAATATGCAAGCTATAAAGAATAGTTTATGGACCTCCAAAAAGTAACAGTTTATAAAAAATCGCTTTTCCAGCTGCAATCTACAGCTGGCGTGCGTTCTCGGTGACTTCCCGGTGCTAGTGGAAGGTGAAACTCGGCAACCTGTTTATGATTTTGGTATTGGCGAGTAAATGAAATCGAAATAAAATCCTCCCCACACTTTTACCACTCTCTCAGGGGAAAGGAAAGCCCAGGAAAAAAGCGACCGCCACAAACCCGCGGTTTGCAACGGTGTAGTATTTTAGGGGAGTGTTTGCAAACGTCGTGGCCCTCGGAACGGTGGAATGGTTTCGGGGTTTCCCCACCGACCGGAAACAATGTTGGTGCGCAGTGGTTTGAGGGTTTGCCCCCATTCCAGTGTCCTTACTTTCCCGCGTTCGTTCCCTCGGTTGATCCCCCACCAACGATTGTTCACCTAGCGACGAGCATTTTGGGGCAAACTTGGTTCTTGGCAGGAATCTTCCAAACCGTCGCTTTGCTGCGTTATTGTTCCTTTCTAGTGATTTATATAAGCCTACGTAGAAAACGAATCGTTTCCAGCATCAAATATCGATTGAGAAAAGTGTTTTTTTTTCTGCATGAGCCAAAATGTTTAATTTATGTTGCACTGCACTAAACAGATGTTAACTTGTCCAGAAGTAATGGAAGGAGTAATTAATTAAGGTAAAAAAATCCTCGTCATTTTACAAATGGCGTGTCCTATAATAAATTTTGCAAGCGGAAATGCACCTCAACTAAAAGATATGAGATGTCCCATCTATAATGAGTCGTAAATGGTGTGTGCAATTTCTATTTCCATTTCGCAGGAACCAGTTCACTTTTGCCTCATTCAAAGCAGGGCTCCAACCTTGCTGATCAGCGTTCAATCTAAATGCTATATCGTTCGCTGATTCATCGTTTTCGTATCACAAATTCATCGTTCGCTACCGCTTTCCACAGATGAGATTTCGCAGTCGATCCATCCATCTCGCCTGGACCATCACCGTGGTGCTTAGAAACATCCATCGATTGCATCCTGCCCAGCGCCATGAAAGGATGGGTTCCGGATCCGTTCGCTACAACGCAGGCCGACACTCAAGCCCAACGCTATGATTAAAAATCAATTTATGTTCCGCACCAGCCGAGCAGCGTTGATGAAACCCCGCCCCCGGATGTCACTGGGAAAAGCTCCAAAGGCTGCAAGAGAACGTAACTGCGCCGCCGATACGCGGAGATTTTCCTAAACGGCCGGTTTTTCTGATACGCGAACCGTGATACAAGTTTAATGATGATCGCTGCCGCTATCATGGCCGATTGCAGTTTTGCGCCGCTCCTATCGCAGGACCAACCGAGCTTATGGGCGCGATTACGGGCTGTAAAAAAAAGCATAGATAGTCGGTGGAAAGTGTCGTCGAAAGCGCCTGCTCACCCCGATCCACACGGTGGCGAAGAAAACGGAGCAAATGAGCATTGATTTTTGTGAGCTGACATTTCCCGCGCACCTCGCTTATTGAATTCCACCCCACCCCATCCCACCCGGCCACAACCCGGACAGCACGAGGTCAAAGCGTCAATGTAATGACCACGGCATGGGGACGGGGCCGTTTTATCGCTCACGTAAGCGATGCTGCCGGCTGGTTCCCGCACCCGGGAAATGGTGGGTGGAAGATCGTTGCCCCTCCTCGGGTTTCCACTTTGTTTTTGATGAATTTCCGGACTATAAAAAAGGCTCTATCCGAGGGAGGGAGACAGTGGATGTCGGGGCGGGCGGCACGCAACTTTATCACCCTACATCGAAACATGTCGTACAATGACGAAAGGAGACGAGATTGCTCCCTTTGGCCGGGATGAAAGTTGCTAGGTGTCCGAGAATCGGTTGTTTCTTTTGTGTGGGGCGTTTGATGAAGTTTGTACGACGCTCTTTCATTTTTGTGTTGACAATGTTGATGTGCGTTTTATCAATCGTAAATTTTACCTTTGCCTTGAGCAAAGAGGATATGTTGCAGTTATAGATCAAACTTAATTTTTCCCTTTAAACAAGAAAGAATATCCTTCCAAAGCAACGCACTCATATGACCGAACGATGTGGTACAAAAGCTTTCTTCCGGTTTACCAGTACTGGATGCAGGCCAGGTGAGTCTTGGACACGTTAGTTCGTAGCGTTCCGAGCGGCGAGCGCTGGAAACCCGCAGTATCGGACCAAGTGTAAATATTTAATATGTAAAAGTCAACGCAAGGAAAACCAAATAATTGAATGTAAATATTGGACGAAACGATGACGAACGATGGGGGATTCTGTTGGCATGGGTTCCGAGTGGAAGCACGAACAAACACGCACACACACACTTACCGATAGCCACCAGACGACATTGCAACGCAATGTTTCACTCAGGCGACTGGGTTGGAAAATCTTCCCACTGCAAATTCTACCACGAGGGATTCAAACGGTTGCTTCTACCAGCAAGAGCCGGTTCACGTAGGAGTGCGCCGTAAGACTTCACCGTCTGCGTATGCTTACGATAGAATCAATCGTTATGAAGAACAGCGTTTGCTCTTGTAGGGTGTGAATTGATTGGAATTATTACACTGTTCCGAGTAATTGGCTCTAAAGTAAAGAAGCTGTTTGTCGAAAAGTATGGCTGGCACAGACTACCACACCGTTTCGAGATCTTGAGACACACGCTTTTTTTTTTGTACTATTTGTTTATGGTGAAGAGGATATCCTTAACATCCAGAAGTTGCAGAAGTAAATAATTTCTTTATCCGGCCATGAATGTGGACTTCTCAGTTTTAAATTTACAGTTTTCTCCTCTCAAAAAACCTCCAACACTGTTCATTCAATCACTAAACTCACTTGCACTAAATAAATGTCCCCCAAAAAAAGGCCTCCATATCGTACATCTACCGGAACGGAATAATCTCTAGCAAAATAAACCGAACAACTACGAGCAGAAAGCCAAATTCAAAAACATCTCCTACGCAACCGGGAGGCAAAAGAAAAACAAATCGTGCGAACAGTCACAATATTTTCCATCGTGCTTGGAAAAAAAAAACAATCTCAAAAGCCTCGTTTCTCAGGCAACAAATCGTTTAGTCCTGATGGTGTCGTTTTGAAAAGTAGATTTACTTCATTCGAACTGCTTGGAAAAACTGCAATAGAACGGAAATTTTCATAGATCTGAGATCTTTACGAATCCTTCTGGGTATGGAATGAATTTCCTTGTTGAAATATGTTAAAATGTGGTGCTAATCCTGAAAATGCTTACCACGGGTTGTAAGAGAACACTGAATTTTCGTGGTTCGTCGGATGGCTCAAACATGTCAAAAAGTTTGGGCCCAATTCTGAGTAAAGCCATCGTCACACTGCGTGCTGCCTGCTTTCAAAAGTCAAAGAAACAAACCTTAGACAAAGTGTAGGATGTTTTGGAGAGCACAGCCAAAATGTCACAAAACCAGCCGATAAGACGATTCCGGAGAAACGAGAAATAAAACAGCAGTTCGAAAAAAAGTCCTGCTTCCGAACAATAAATCATCACCGTAGGACTCACAACTGTTAGGGTCAAATGTTTCCGCAGTTTTCCACGATTCTTCAAGCAACCAACTACCTTCGAGCTTTAAACAACAGCTCAAGTACCGCTATTCCAATCAGTTCATAAGGTTTAGTCGATGCAAGTGGGTATCTGTTTCCCCATTCGGAAGAGGATATGGATCGACACCTAGCATTTCCAACGACACACACGCACTACGACGTAGTAGAAAGGTAGGCGCGGGTCTACGCCCGAGAGCGATGGGGGAATAAATGTCACGTACTCCGGCTTGCTGGGCGGAGGTCGGACACCGGGAAAACAAAACACCCCGTCAACCCCCCCACCAAACAGCTGAAGTGTTGGGAAACTAATAAGAAAACATATTTCAAACACTCACCCAACGATCGATGCCAGCAAAAGGACCTGTCCCGTACTCGCGGCACACCGGTAAGGTGGTTGTGACAGGACAAATAGGAAAAAGTTTTTACTTCCTGCCGCCGACCCGTTCCGCGCCGCTTCCCTCCGGCAGCGTACAACTTCGTAGGTCGTTGGTGAGCGGTTTTCGCTGAAAATGCAATGTCCGGCTAGTCCTGTTCTGGGAAACCGACACGGGAATCAAAACTAACCGCGGGCCGTATTCTTTCCAAACGGCGCGAGCGGGAAGACATCGCTGTTCCTTTCTCTTCCTGCGCGTTCGCAGCGCAAAGGAGACTTTCCTCAGTGTGGCCCCTCCAGGGGTAGGGCATGTAGCAAGGCGCAAAGGCCCGCGTCGGGCACAAGAAAAAAGGGAAACTTTCTTTTCGTTCGCCCTTAGCGCCTCCACAGAAGGAAAAATGTCGCAAAACCAACTTTTCTCGAGTATGCACGGAAGAGCCTTTTGGGAGGGGATGTGGTGTGGAAACGCGAGGAACGGGTGGGTTATTTTTTCCTTCCACTCCTACCGGATTGACGTGTTGTTTGTCATTCGTTTGTCAGACTGTGTGTCATATTTTTCCGTCCATCCGGTAAAACTTCCCACCGTGGACGTGGGCGGGAAAGGATAGGGGGCTGTGGTTAGGATACTTCCGACCCGGCTTCATTTCCTGCCCATCGGCAGACGCTGTAGCTGCTGCGATAAAGTGAAACGCAGTGATGACCGCACTCAGCCGCATGGACATCAGGCGGACGGTCGGTTTGGTCAAGCCGAAGGCCCCGGTTGGGCTGGGTGAAAAAAAAAACTTTTCACAAACAACAACAAGTGTTGATTCTGGGAATGGCGGTCTCTCCTACGAATCAATACCAGCGTTTTCAGTGCTTTCCACGATTTCTGCAAATTTTAAAAGAAAATTAGTTCCTTTTCAGCAGCAATGATAAAGTAGAAGGCTTGGAATGTATTAACCAGAAGAGGGAATTCATCCGAAATCAGTTAACGAAAAGTTGGCAAGAAGAATCGTCATAGAATTTGGAGTTAAAAAAAACAATAAAGAATTGTAAGTGAATAGTTTTTGACGTCCATCTAAATTGCTCAATAGCTAGGAATATATCTGTTTTCGGCCAACTTGCCGCAAAAGTTCGGTCAAACGTCCTACCGCTATTACTGCGTGCCCAAAGAAACTATCATCGTCACCGGTGTGATAATTTTGTTGGCCTGACCGTGTCAGCTTTTAAGGATGTGCAGTACGAAGTTATTTCCCTTGCCCCAGCGTCCCTACGTCACTCGAAGGGTGATCGGTAATCGCAAGACAAAGCAGAGGACGGGACCCATGCCACACTGTTGGCAGATTCCACTTGATTACCGATGGAAACTTTTCTTCATCATAAACCCTTAATTGTATCTGCCTTCTTTGTTTTCGCTCACCAGCTCCGGTCAAACTCGTTTTCTATTTCATTCGCTCTTCTGCACAGTAATGGTCTGAAGAATGTTTCTCTTTATGCTTGATTTCCGGTCGCTAGGAGCAAAAACGTAGGAAAAAGTGAAACAGTAAAAAGTTCGGACGAGGTTAGTTGTCCTCACCGGTGACAGGATGCGGCTATTGTTCCATGGCAAACCCGCTGGAATCCGGTGTCATTTTTTTGTTTTTTGCTTCTTCTTTTGCATGGTCGAGAAGATCCTCCCGGTCGCCCGCCCCCCACCCCCCACCCCGAGCGCAAATGATAGATAGCTCTTGGTGGGTTTTCGGCAAATGAACAATATCTCACTTACCCCGACCACGGCCTACAACGCCGGGACGTTACAAAAACTTTCTCGACCGACACAAAGAACATGACGAAGAACAAGCTCGCATTAAATTTGTCTTTGTAGCTCCTGCTGCGTCGGTGTAGGTCTCTCGCCTTGCGGCGGAAAGTAATGACGACAACTAAAGCCGAAGCCTCGGCCCCCTCCCGGGCCGCTCCCGGGCCACACCTGATCGGCCGGAAGAGTAGGTCGGTTTTGGGATTCCGAGCTCACAAAAAGCGACCCCTTTCCGGTCACCACGGAACACAGCCACAGCCGCATCCACCTGGGAGCCTCGAGGCTGCTCCGCCACCTTTCCGGAAGGAGCCGGAACTCGAGAACCTCGCTGCAGCACTGCACGGCTCACGCTAGCCGGGGGGGAAAGATATGCACCATTAATCATTTTGGAAAATTGTTTTCCCATTAGCATCCGTGTGGAAAGCATGGGGAGCAGCAGGTGCACCCGGGGAAAACGGTAACGCCGGCATGGACATTTCGGAGCATTTCGCAGATCGCAGGTAAGTTCCTGATGATAATCGTCCTCAGCACATTTATCTCACTCCACTCATGCAGATGCCGGTCCCAGGAACCGAGGCCGAGGACGCGGGGGGAAACGCGCGGCGAAACGGAACGTTCCTTCCTTCGTCCCGTTCGGCGAGTGTGTGAGAGTGTCCGGGAAAATGGCGCCCGGTGACAGCTGAAACGAGGAAAAGACGCTGAAATAATGACAATCCAAATAAAGTGGCAAAGTAGTTTAACATGCTCGTCCCTCCGAGTGCTCGGGCGGACGGAATGCTCTGGCTGCCTTTCCTTGATCGTCCCCTTCCATTTCCACCGCCGGCAGAAATGGATTACACCTACGCCGCCGCTCTGTTTCGTGCCAAACTAATTCACGGGACGTGCCAATTGCAGAATTCCTCCCCGGTCAGGTGCCGAAAACTAGCCACTCGACGTCTTTCGGGTTTCGCCGTGCAATATCGGAGCGAAGAGTGCGACTGCTTCCTGTGCAATAAAGTTGTTGACTTCCGAGGGTAAACGGGTCTCCGGATTCGTTCCGCTTCTCGCGCCGGGATGGTTCTGGTTGCACTTCAACAGAAACCTCTTGCTTGTGGCATGGCTCCGAGTTTTCGGAGGTAATGTGCCCGCTTCGGAGTCTTGTGTGAGGAATATTAAAAGGTCCAGTGCCGTGCACGGGAACATACGGGTCTGGCAAGACCGGGCCGAAATGAAAAACATTCGTGTTCGGTACGTTTCGAATTCGGGGAAATCATTTCCCGTTCCTGATGCCGTTGCAAATAAAGTTGTTCAATATCAAGATCGATTCGAGACTCTTATGAACCACACCGGGCGTCCCTGTGAGCACCAAAATAGAGCGTAAAAATAAGGACACTAAAATATGTAACAAAAAGATGGAAAAGGGCAAAAAGAATGATAAAAACGAATCATTTTAAGGTCAGCAACTTACGAACAAAAAACACCGTTGAAAATCAGAGAAAACTCCTAATCCACGCCGGGTACTGAATGCGAAAAAGAAATCGACAGCGCCATGGCATGTCACTGCATGTGCACAGAACTGTAAAATTGCGGTAAAATTTTGTAACACACTCGAGCCACCCGGCATTGACATGCTACGAAAGCAGCCCAGCCTTCCCCGGGAAGGCAGCCAGGGAGATCCGTCCGCCCGTCAGGGCACGAAATGCAGCGTACGTGCAGGAAAGTAGTTCTGGGCCAAAAGTAAGTGCATCTGCAGCGGCAGTCAGTCAGGCAGCCGGGCCAGTCGATGCATTTGGCCCGTTCGTGTCACTTCACGGCACCATTATTGTGACCTGTGGCAGTGGAACTTTCGGGGGCGAGCGTCCAGGCTGCATACCAAACAGGAAGAAATCGTGCAAGGCAGAGCAGTCTCGTTCTTTCTCTCTTTGTCCACCTCTCCCTGCTCGCTCGCTCCTCCGTGGCTTGCGTGAACGGGTCGCCTTGCAACCTCTTTCATCTCCACCGTACGAGCCGTTCCACC
Source organism: Anopheles atroparvus (assembly GCA_914969975.1). Lineage (NCBI taxonomy): Eukaryota > Metazoa > Arthropoda > Insecta > Diptera > Culicidae > Anopheles > Anopheles atroparvus. Next base: position 24,224,190 of record CAJZCY010000003.1, read on the forward strand.
GTTTGCCAGCGCTGACGTTGGTATAAATTATTTCCTGCCCTACGTGATCTTCTTATCACTTCAGCGGACCGAACGTTGCCCGTGTGAGGCGGCGGCGACCAAGGTTGGACACGTCTCGCGTGCCGGAGGAAAAGTTTCAACAGATAACATTGTCATCATTATCGTCAGCATCATCATCATCATCACCATCAGCATTACCGCCGTGGAGCGCTCCGGAGCGTCAGTAACTGTGCCGACGCCTGGCGGAAACGCAACAGCGTCTATAATGTTGTTTAAAACCGTTCAAGTTTCGCCACGCCATCGACGATCTGTGCCATTACGGTGTCGATTAACGGCAATGGGTATTATTATACCATATTCACCACCCGGACACAGCACCCAGGCTTCCATCTCCAGGCACCGGGTGGATTTCGCTTACACGGTTTTGCATATGGAAAATGCTAATGTGTGTGGCTGTGTGTGTGTGTGTATATTGAACAATCGTGCATGGGTTTTTATGAGTCAGCAAAAATAAGTGCGTTTTTCTAAGGAGTATGGCTTAACTTTGGCCGGGGTCCCAATGATGGGAGTTTGATGTTTGTTAACGCCAATCCGGAAGGGCCGGATGTATTAAAATAGCTTATCAAAATAATGCCCCGGATGTGCTTGGCGAAAATTTGATGACTCTGACTTTGCACTTGTCGAAGAATCGTAACGCATTCCCTATTCAATATTCAATGCCACGGGACGCGAAGAACGTTAACGGCCGTAACGGTTCTTCTTTAGCGTCGTTGTTTGATGGCTGAAGTTGAATAATCGTAATCAATTGTTCCAAAAGAAACCAAAGCTTTTAGCGCATTAATTAACATTAATGTGTACCGACAATCATCATCCGGTTTGGATCATAGGAAAAGGAGCGCATGTTTTGCAAACACATTACTTTCTATAATGAAGTAAGATGAGGCAAATGGAGGAAAATTGAAACAAGGTGGAATGGAGTATAAGAAGTGCGGCACTGTACCATGATCTTACCCCGAAGCACATGCACAAGGACCAAATGTTCTTTGTGTGATCCTATATATTAGCAACACAAAGCTTGTTGTTTGAGAAAACTCAGTTCCCATTCCCGTTGCTTCCGTCGGTTAGTTTACATTCCTGTACAAGCTGTCAATTCGGAAAGAAAGGAACTGGGCCTGCACCCAGTGGAAAAGCAGGCGAGAAGTAGGGATGCCATCCGTTGGAAAGGGCATCGTGAACCCTGGCTTATGCAAATAGTACAAAGATCGTAAGTTCATTCTCTTACCCAGCTGCACTTCCGCCTTCCACTACGCTACATCGTTCGAGCGGAGTTGAAACAGGAAAGCAACTTATCTTTCTCTCCCTGTCTATCGCTCTCTCTTCCCATCCATTTGCAGGTTACGTTTTACATGCTACACGGTCCTTCCCATCGGGCTGCACCCGCAGGTGCAACGACATGTTTCTCACAAACAGAAAGCCAGTCCAGTTTCCTGTACGGCAAACGACGGAGAAATAAAAACGCTACGCTCGTTCATTTAGACGACCAGCGAACCTGCACGTTGCTAATCTGACTTTTATGGCGAAAGCATTATGGATGCAGCGGACAGACGGGCACGGGCAAACTTACCAAGACACTGCGCAATGACGTTACATGCTCATCATTGGAATTACATTCGAAAAGAGGACAAAACACAAAACGGGCACACACAACCTGGAACACGTGTTCAAGATTAGCTGGGAGAATTCTTTCCGGTGAGCTTTTCCGCTTTTGCGCATTCTCTGGACCTCTGGATAATCGGGACACTTTCATTTGATTTGTCCTTTCCCTCTGGACAAACCCTGTCGAGGACGGAGCTCATACCAAACAATTGTTGTTGCATAGAAGCGCTTAGGATTCAAGGGTGTTCATGGCAATTCGTAGCCGGTACGTTAGATGCACATTGGAAGAAGTAGCTATATTAAAATCGATAAATTGTCTGGTAAGCAATCGTACAAAAAACCAGCATCCACTTGAACATCGGGTACAATGCATTCAATCGAGGCAATCTGTTACTTCGCATCCATGAAGCTGGAAAAGAAAGGAAACTACGAGCAGCGTGCAACGCAGAACACGTCCAGTAAAGCCGTAGGCTAACTGCCTGGATTGTTGAACAACCTACTGGGCCTATTTCGGTTTACTCGAACCCTGTGGTAGTCCCAACGCATGCGACGCCTTGAACGCGCCTACCACAAAGCATCCTTCCGTTTGTTCGTTCGACACTGCAAATGGGTGAAGTGAATCGTTTCACCTCTTTTCGCTAATTGGAACGAATGCTAGTGGAAAGACGCTTCAACCTGTCCGTCTACGTCTAGCTTGAACCGCTTCCGAGGGGGACCTGCTGTGCAAATTGGCTATAGTCGAGAAGGTTCTTCTGGCGGCAGCACACGCACAACCCGCCGTGGCGGCGGCTCATGGGTTGGATAAAATTAGCCAACCAAAGTCTCCCTTCTGGTGGCTTGTTTGAGATGGTTCGTTAGAGCTTCCGGTGCTCCGATGCCCAGCGACCACACTGGAATTGAAACAAAAGGACGATTTGAGAGTTACCATAAGATCCATTTCTATCCCCGCAAAGCACCAACGTTACGTATGAGGATGAGCATATTGTTATGCATGGTTTGCTTAACATATTGTTAAACAGAGAGGCACCTGTGCGGGCTTAGCTGAAGGTTATCCTACCTCTTCCGTAACAGGAAAAATTCTGCACGATTCATCGAGAATTATTTTCCGTACCGTACAAAACCGTACACTGCGTCGCAAATCAACCGTTGCAATCTAGTTTACGTACAACGTGCACGAACTTTATCCAATTTTATCTTCAAACACCACGTGGGCGATTAAAATCAAGCGATAAACCAAGGACTGAGGCAACGTACGTGTGATAAAAAGTACAACCCAAACCCGAGTGTTGGCGGATATCCATTAGATCCGCGTTTTCAATTATTATGAAAAATAAACTTTCCTTTCACCGTGCGCGCAACTGCGTGACCGAGTATGCACGAATCGCCGCCGGACTTCGAAACGTGAGGTTTTGCACGATGATCGAATGCGCCACATCGGCACGCACCGGTCTTGGTTCGCAAGTCCACAGAATCGCCCAGCTGGAAATCACCGCGCTGAAATCGGGTGGGAATGAGTTAGTTCATGGGAAAAGCTGCCACTAGCTGTTGCTGTTTTATCGACCCGACCACACACACACACACACACGCGCCCGTGCGATCCAGATCCACTGCATCTTGCGTGGCGCATCTGGGCCACGTGTGGTTTAACGGTTTATGGGAGGTTGGAAAAGGATTGGCTACGGTTGAGATAAAGGCTTTTTTTTTTCTCTCCCATCGAACAAGAACATCTAACATACGCGGCCGTGGCGTATAATCGATAGTAGATCCAGGAGCGCGGCATCAGTACTGCAACCGGTAATACAATTATAATAAATCTCTAGTTAATTGAAAATATATCCTGAACTAGCAACACCAAAGGAGAAAGCATAGAACAGCAATCTTATCAGTTATAAGGTCAGCCATCGTAGGTATTTAAAAAAAGTAAAATTTTCGGCTTTAACATGATAAAAGCTGCTTTTTAAACTCGTTCAAAATGGAGTTGTTTTTTTTTTTAAATTAATCATTTATTTTTTACCGACCTTTACGAACTTGGTTGAAGCTTCACTAATTTTTTTCTAAACTACAAATTGAAGTTGCAATCTTTTGGACAATATAAAATGGGATTAAATAGTGAGCAGATTAAATTCTAACCAGAAAACCTAGCATCCTAAGTAGTTTGATAAACCAAACTGACGCACATAATCGGATCTAATAGACACAAAGTACGGTTGATTGAGTGGTAAAATGTAAGCAAAATGAGATTTAATGAATAATTCAATGGAGAATGTATAGCTGACCAACGGTAGGGATTGGCAAGAAGTAATGCAGCAAGGCTCAGCACCGTATGATCTCTAATCAAATAAAGGGGCTTTAAACGATGCCCCACTGGCATAATTCGATGGGTTCTTTTGCTAAACCTTTCCATCCGAAAAATCCATTCCAGCGTCTTTCGCGACCGACCCAGCGTTATGACAGCAATGGCTTGCGTCGTACTAACCACCCTTCCTAGCCAGTCTCGGTCTCTCACAAATCCGCCTACTAACCGGGTGAGCCATAAAAACCTTCACCCAAAACCGCAAACTAATACCGCTATCACATTCGTAGCAAAAAAAAAAGCAGATGAAAACGAGTGCTTTCGGCGAAAGACCGCAAAGTAATAAACCGGACAGCATCGACTAGAAAATTCCACCCAGTCACATTATTTTTATTATCTGTGAGTCCCAGGGTGTGGACACTTTTTTCTTTCACTTCCCAAACCGTTAGGTTCAAAAGCAGTATCATTCTGCTTAAAATCGCCGGCGAGATGTCGAAAGCATGTAGGTTCTCTCTTTTTCATCCTCGCCTTACAATGCTTGTTTCATCTTGTTCACCTACGGGCACGGCAGCATTAGACTCTTGGAAGACGCGCTGATATGGTAGATGCTATGATGGCCAACCTTTACGCTTCAACCTTGCAACCAATGTTTATGCTTCCTTCTGGTTGACCCAAACATTATGGCTTAAGGGTTGCCGGCAGTAGAAAGGGCCACCGCCGTCCTAAGGGTAACGGCAATGGCTTTCCATACTTTATTCCGCTCTATTCTCGTCACCAGCAACTGCTCGGTGCGTCGGAAAGCCGTCACAAAACATGGTTTAAGCAGAGGCTGATTGAGCAGTTGGATGAGTTGTAGGAATACTTGTCGCGAAACCACATAAAAATACAGTTTATTAATTTTGAATAGAATAAATGTACCACAAAAAGTTCAACGTCACTAAATAAATTCCATTCCGTTGTACAGGAAAATCGAACCTTATCACCGCTTTCGACATGTGCTTGGTTGATTGGTTCGCAAGTTGCCTAGCGATGACCCGGAAAATCTTCTCAAAATGCTAATAAGCCCCACGTCTCGCTTGGAAGGCCCCTCAGGGTCTAAGGTTTCCTAATAAATCGATTCCGCTAAGCACCACTCGTACAAATCATAAATCCGATTAAAGGTTACGCTCGATAATTTCGGGGCACATTTTACTTCACCACCCGCATAATCGGCCACGACGCTTATGCACACGTCTCGCAATCGACCCTGCGGTGGCTATTGCACCAACCAGTCCCCAAGGATCCACGGGTTTCCATGGGGATTTTTCTTTCATTTCCTTCCCCTAGTTTTTTTGTTGGCAGGAACACTTTCTCCCCTTGAATCGGCACCACCACCTCCGTAATGCCCAATTCTTCAATCTCAAGCACAAGTTCGTCGGTACCAGGAAAAAGGACATCCTATTAGAGAGTTGATGTTTCGTCTCCGGAAGCAATCACGCCCACCGGATCGCAACTTCAGCGACGAGGGCGCCTGTTTTTTCCCTATGCATAGAAAATGCGGATAATTTTTGCGTCTTCCCCCGAGGGGCGGAAAAAAATCCATGCCACGCGGCACTTGGGAAGCAAATAGCGCGCGGCAGTAACTGTAAAATTGCGAACAATAACGAACATGTGATGGAAAAAGGACGCTGACCCTCCTAAAACGGTAAAGGATGGAACCTTTGGAAGAAAAAAGAAAACGGATCATCCAGACGAAAGCGAGCCCACGTACCGACATCGACTTCACCACCGTTTACACCTTGCGGGTGAGAAAATTTGACTTCCACCTCTGCTGCTCGGCCACGCAGCATCCGCAAGCTCATTGATCCGCTTTTATGAGCAAACGGTCATGTAATTTCGTTTACCGGCCATTGGGCTTCCCTTTTGGCGGGGCTAACGGAGGGTGGGGACGCAACTTCGCCCATCGCCCTTATCTTCGCGTGCTAGTGCCATCCATGTCGGTTTCCGGCATTCCCGACTCTTAGTCGTAAAAGACTTCCTTATGAGAATATTCTGGAGAGTTTATAAAGCCGGCCACTACGGCACATTACCGGCGGGGATGTGATAAAACGCCAAATTGGATTCCGTTCGGTGGTACGGGCGATCCGGAACCTGACAGCTTTTCACAGAGGGACATCAAGGGTGAAAGTTCGCTGAATTTACTTCACACCTCTCCGTTTTTACTTCTCATGAAGCTGTTCATTTCCGCACTGTTTGTCCAGGTAGATACGTTTTATCTAGTCGCCACTTGGATGTGCGGAAGAACAAGAAAAACGTCTGCTGTTATCATGAAAATGCCTACACGGACCATCTAATGATGAGTTAGTATTCACTTGCAACAAATCTAACGTGATTTCTCATCGCAATTTGGGAAACGGAAAAAAAACTTACAAAAAATGGAATGGAAAAACATAAGAATCATTTTAAATCGCGCCGCTGCTTTCAGCCACTCCAGTGGACAAGTGGACACTCTTTTATTTTGAAGCATCTCGAATATCTTCTCTCGCTAGTCTTTTTTATTAAATCCCACGCTATTGAGAGGATATGGTAGACTATTTTTTCCCTTTTTTGTTTGCTTTCCGCCGGAAAAAGCTTTGGCACTCGATGTCAAATTCTATCGCAGTGTAACTACTTGGGACAATCGCGGCGGATGTCGTGAGAATCTTCGCTGGCTTTTTAGTGCGTTTTTTAAGGTACGTTTCCTATTTGGCTTCATTTTGGTTGGGCACGACTTTCACGACCCGAAGCTTTCGCCCAACTGCGGAAATAAATGACGATTGACAATTGATGTTTGAAATGCCGGAACCACGCGCTATTTAATACGAAGGTGCTCTGCAAGGCATATTACGACGAAATCAACGTGAGAAGTGCGAAAGAACTACAGCGTTATACCATAAAATGTAATTCATCAAGAAGATAATCATAAATAAACCAATCTCAATTCTGAAAACGAAGAAGAGTTCTCTAAAAATCAAACCCCTAAAAGTGAATGCTCTGAGTGATTCCTTGGTTTTGAGACTCACATCCGTAAAGGTGTTCCACAATGATAAACGTTCTTCTCTCACTCTCTATCTCCATTTCTATCTCTTTTATCGAGTCTATCATCGTCACCGATTCCCGTCAGCCTCGTCAGGAAATGGAAATTTGTGGTCAAATGGCAAAGAAAAAAATAAAAGTTGGCCACTTACTGTTCCAAACCGATTCCGTTTTATTTTGTCGCCCGAACGATAAGAGCTACGTCGCTGAAGCTAGAAAAATATTCTAAAACATCGGCACTAGAAACACCGCCCCACGAAACGATTTACAAATGCTCCCGAAACCCGAAAGACAAACAAGCTCTAAAAAAACGTCCTGCGGTCATCGTTACATTCAATCTGCACCGTTACCCACCAAAGGTGCCAAAAGCGAATCACGGTGAGGCCGTCCGAGGGGAAGAGTAAGCTAGAGTAAATATTCAATCAAGTGTCGAAACTTTTTCGTCAAATATTTGCATAATTGTGCCGCCTGTGAACCCACGCATGAAAACTCGGTCATCTGCAGAGTGAACCTTTGCCGCGGGAGATTTTGCGCAACACCGTTCCTAAATTGCCGGCCAACATGGGCGGCCGTGGTCAGAAGTAGAATGTGTAGATGATTCAACAAAATGCGAAAGCATTTTCATTGTTTAGATTTGTCAATGACTTATTTTAGTTTTTGTTTATACGCACTGTGAGGGTTGGAAATTCGTTCGTTTCATACAGTTTTTTTTTATTTCGTTCTTTGGGACATTTGAAAATATGAAAAGTGTGAAAAAGTGTCGAGTGATGTGTAGACTAAATACCATTGTGATTTTCTTTGAAAAAGTACATTCATGCAAGTCACTTATTTCGTCACCTTTTGGCCTTTGCAACTCAACTTTGCCCATCAATCAGGCCCATGCCAATGAGGACAAAGAAGTTTCTGTCCTCTTTATTCGGGATTGTACTGCCACATTATCAATCAATGGAGGGAAATGGCGGTATGCACTACAAAAAGGGTGAATGTTGCTCTGCACTCCCGAGGTTGGTTCCCGAGGTTGCACTGGGGGATTCGAAGATTTAAGGATAAGTAGTCTTGTGCGTGGCACCACATCAATGGTAACTGCAGGTGTACGGTGCAGGTACAGATGCAACAAGTACGACTATGCCTCCTGTATTCCAGAGAGTGATATCTCGTTACCTGATGGGACATCTGAGATGTACCTTTTCAGTAAAGTGATGGTGAACTTAAGCAAGAAGTAGCTATTAAGTTACCACTGCGATTTTATCAAGTTTTACTTCAACTTTGCTGCATCCTTTAACAGTATTGAATGGCATATCAAATCACACGAACACGTATATACAACCAATTACTCGAAACGTATTGTCCAGTATGGGAACGCATTTCATTTTCATTTAACGTCAAAGATTTTGATTTCCAGTGTAAAATGTGTCGCCTATCATGTTAGTGAAACATTAAGAGCTTCACTGTCCTTCTGAGAATACGGTAGTTTTACATCATTAATAGGAAAAAAAAGTGTATGTTCTCCGTCAAGTTTGAGATCTAATTACAAGCGGAAGATTCCCACTACGTTCGAGCGCACATATCACACGAGGCAGTCGAGACAAAGGTCCCCGAACGCGCCGTTTCAAAGTCAATCGAACCTGAACGATCCTGACACCAACCAACTTCTATTGGCAGGTTCATGTTAACTGCGCCACACGGTCAGAGGATGGAGTACTACTTCCCCAACCCCCTTGCCAAACGTACGGACGCGAAACGGAGTTTGTTAGTTTCGCAACGGTGATCCACTACTAGCACCATCATCCGAAACTGCAGTGTGTCCAAAATAATCCCATAAACATTCGATTCAATTAATTTTGCATGCCCGATCCGAATCTTGCCATCGCCAGAGACCGACCGGAGCGTTCTTCGGTTCTACGGATGCCGAACGGCAGCCGGCAACATTTGGCGGCACCGAAATTGCATCACCTCCCATTCGAAACTGTTTCCGATCCACTGGACGGAGTTTGTAGGGATGCAAAAACAGGCTCCGTTTTCGACACAGCACCACTTGTCCGGGGCGTGATGTACACGGCCGTGGCGTAACAGTATAACTCAGCTGGGTCCACCGGAGGATTCTTCTCTGTCTCCAGCAGTCAGCTAACTGGATCGATGGCGTATCGTACCCTCTTGGTGGTGCTGTTGCTGCCGCTACACTGCTGCTGATCAATTTCACCCGAGCGATACGTTGCAATCGCCAATCCTTCCAATGGCTGCTGCCTGCGCCTCGGACCAATCGAGCGCGAAACGCTTGTTTGGAGAATGTTAGAGGATTGTTATTCTTTTTTTTTTGTCCCCCGTTTTGGCATGTTACACGCCCGTTACTTTGCGATGCACGGGTGGACACGGTACAATTGACGGCCGTTTTCTTCAACCGTGTCCGAGGAGCGCGTTACATGTCGTCCCGGGTGGAGCTGGGGGCAGAAAAGAAGCGTCAAGGCAAGTGTAACGTTTAATTGAATTTACACAAACTGACATCCTCCACTATGGCCGCTTTGATGCTGGATGACGACGGAGCAACGAACAGGAAAAATTAAAGGAAGTCATTGCTTGCACGTTACTATGCAGCTTCGTTGAAAAGCTAGGCGTACAAGCGAGCAAAAGCCGAATGTCGATTTTGTTACCGCTACCTTCCCACAATACCAGCCGCAAGGGTTGCCTGGCGATAAAGTATTCATCGACAACCGATCGAACCTTTCAGCGGCCAGCGATAATATCGAAATGAGGTGCAGCTTACGAAAACCACACGCTGATGCCATTTCCCGTAATCTCCTGCAACAAACACAGCCAGCTGTTCGTCTCCCAGGGCAAGTCAGCGTGGTGAAGCGTGCTCGTGCTCGCAGCGGAACTTACGGCTGCAGTATTTACCACTTACTTAAAGACTTATTACGGTCCACCCGTCCATCGTCGCACTGCCCGATCGGGACGCACTGCCTGGAACACGCCATTTCCAGTCGAACGCTATAACGGACCTTAGAGCGGGTACGCTCAAGATGGTGGGCACGCAAGATGGAGGGGGCTATTGGGAGGAGTGTTGCGACAATTGTGGAGCATAAATAAATTATAAACCTATTTCGATCACAATCTGCGACGGGTCACGGGTGGCAGGAGTGTGACGAGGGAGCCTTAAGTCTTAAGAGGAACTGGAGGTGCGCTTCTTGCGTCAGACGAAGTTCAAGTGCAGTGGCTTTACGGTCGTGTTCGCTCACTGCAACGCACTGCTTTCCTGCGCACCGTCCGTGAGATGGTCCATGCTCATTAGTTACATCCAGCAGCACCTTAGCACATCGCCCGTCACACACACACACACTGGGATGGCGTGCATAGAGTGCGGAAAACGTACCCCGAGGCAGGGGAGATTCAATTTCCTTCCGGGGCCTTCCGATGCTCGTAATTTTCCCCTTACAAACCAAACCAACCGTTAACTAATGGCAGTGGTATACGTGGGAGCTCGCCCTCCTTCGCTGCAAGGAATCCTCCGCCGGGGCACGACGTTCGAAACCGCAAAATTATTGATAGAAAATATGATTTACAACATTAATGACATCGCATGCACTAATGCAATTATTCGAGTGGTTCTGATACGTGCGGCGCGGAAACGGGCCGGGGAGGTGTCAATGAAATAAACCAACGGCAAAAGATGCTTCGGATGCTGGGAGAATCGAAAAACGTTATAAATTATGTTTGAATGATGTTGCATGATTTAGTTCGTGGAAAACCGAATTTGCTGCCGGGGTAGAGGAAGTAGGTTCATTACGAGCAAATTTCTCGGGAACTGTAGCCTTTTGGAGTTATGGAGATAGATACAATCATTCATAATAGTATCAACGAAGAAAAACATTTACGACAATGAAGATATGAAGGTACGGTTATGCTTGCTTCATTATCGAAAGTGCTTCGTGGTGGTCGTCACCGACCAATTTCTAGCCACATTGAAATGGTCCTCAGGGTTGGCCAAGACATGGGCTCGCTATGAATAAATTTGCAAGACAACCCTTTGAATCCAAAGACACAAAGTAGTTTTCACGAGTGAAGTGTTAACAAGCGCTTATGTGATGCTTACTTACTTATGTTGCCCAAAACGCTCCTCTTTCAGTTCAGGTTTAATTATTTTCTAACTTTACGCCTTCTTTTAGCTCATCAAATGAATGAAGTTTCAAATTTCAATCATGAAGCCTGATCTTTGCTTCATGTTACATTGATTTAGCCCAGTTTAATTACAGTTTGCATTAAAATCGATTGACGCACGGACTGCCTCCGCTCCGTGCGGGTGAATGCGCGTCGAGGAGCGCGGAAATATGTAAATGGATCTCCATTATGCAAATGACAAATCAATCCAATGATGAACAGGCTTATAGATGCACGCGGATGAAGCAGATTAATCGATACTTGCAATGTACACATCGCCCTGACACCGTCGTTGCGTCGTTCCGCATACACGCTGAATGACATCTTATTTGACGGTATTGCGATCGATAACTACAACATAAAATGGTTGCAAAGTAAAGCCACACTCCGTCAACCCGGCAGCCAACCCCGGGAGCCGTGTTTAACATTCGCGCTGGAAAACATGCTGCCATACTATGTGCACTGCGGCTTATCAACCATCTTCTCAGTGACAAGCTACTTCTAGAGGAATGTGAGACTCACTCCGGGTGGAAAAAAAAGAAGCTAGCATCAAACTCAAGGATGTCGCTACTTTGCGAAACACCCGAAAGCGACCCGCAAGATGCTGCGGTACGTCGGCGGTGGTAAAATTTATTAGCATTCGGGGAGTTTTGATTTGTTTCTTGATTGCCTACACTGTTGTAAAACACTTTGGACGCGGCGCAACGTTTGACGAACGCAATCAAGCGTGAAGAAGCGTCGGGGGTCGGGGTCGGTAGCACGTCTAACTGACCCCTTGGGAGATCAAACCAGCACCGGATGGCACAATCGTGTGGTGACGTTGTTCTAGCGCTGACGAACTTTGCTCGACACGATGCTTAAGCGTCAAGACATTAATCTTCGTGCGGGATCAGTGGAGCAAGCTGATGGTTTTAATTCATATCACTCTGAAGTAGGACCGGCCATTTTGGAGAACTAGTGAAGTGTTTTCCAAGAACGGCAAATACCGCCAGTATGTGAAGCAACTGATCCACTCGTTAACTGGTCCGATGTCAACGCGCTGTCAACGAGCCACCGCGAGTTGTTCGACGTCATCGATTAACATACGCCATAAATCAATTATTGGCTTGATGGTTTAATTATGCTCGGGAGTGCTTTTTTAATGCCCACCCTTCTCTCCCCAGTTCCTCTCGAAACATGGCCCCTTGGGGCTAGCTAAAGTACGCATAACCCTTGCCTACTCACCGGCCGCCAGCTATCGTGCACGCCGTTCTGTTTGTTCAGGCCCGGTCGGGACACAATGGTTGGGAAAATATGGCACCGTCTTACAGAATGCGATTAATTGGGCGTTTGTTTGCAGAGTGCCACACGGTTCACCTGTGCGGGATGTTTAGTTTCATTAGAATGCGACACGTTTGCTAATCGCATTACACAAGAATTAATCACCTGGAGTAATGGGTACAGCAATGCTTTCTGCGGCGGTAGAGACGGAGCAACAACACACGGATTGAATAAGGTATTGATTTCAATCAAATATGTAAGCTGTGTGATCTGGAATTTTAATCAAGAACTCATGACGCTTCAATACAACATTCTCGTCAATACAAGACGGAACTGCAATTTACATGAATACCTCTGTTGCAAACTGCAGGCCTTCGTTTGCGATATTGAACTTAATCTCTAACCTAGGTAGAACCACGATGGTAAAAGGTGAAAAGAATGTGAGTTTTTAACTCTTACCAACATATTAGAAGTGATGGTTGACCAAATGTGTTTTGCTAAAACATGGGTAGCAAAGTTGTTCGGTTGACGATAGTTGATTGGACCTCATTTGATTGTGATTGGAGGAATCAGTAATCTAATCCTTCAAACATATTCCGTAATTCCGCGTCTGTGAAAAAAAACTAATGCTTCCAGCCCACCTTGAATGTCAAATTGTAGGAGCACATTCTGCCATGCAAAGCTTGGGTACAGAATTAGCGAAAATCGAAACCAACTCGGTGTCCTTGACATCATGAGAAGATATACTGCAGGAAGGCGGTTGGTGGTTGCTCCTTCCATGCGCAAATATTCGTATAAACCACACAGAAACAGCGTCTAAGTAGGTGAAAGCTGCCAGCGAGCAACGGCTACCAGAAGATCAACACAACGAGACGGTAAAGAAAGCTAATAACCTGAAAGTGCATCGCATTAGCCTGCACCAGCCGAAGAGATGGACCTCCCGGTTCGGTCCACAGGCGCCAGCCGCAAGACCTTTCGGCCAGCGTTGTGTCATAAGTAGCGCACGTCATACGATAGTCTAGGCGCTAACGGTGTCGAGGTCAGCGAGAGGCCATGGAACGTCACATCCATTCACCAGCACACGTGTGCTCCAAGGGCACAGTGCCATACACCCATGATCGTATAGGTGCATCGTCCGCCCGCCGAGTAGATATAGATAATTTGCATAACAAATTCCCGATAAATAATGCTAACCGGTAACAGTGGCGTATCTTTTACCGCAAAACGTGTCTCCCCCCGGGAGGGAGCTCGGGAACCTTTAGCCCCTTGCACGGAGGTTTCTCTAGCTTGGCCCTCGCGGTGGTGTACGACGGCAGCGCGGATGGGTGTAGAACAAATGCTGTCATTTGAAACCGTTCGGCCGCCCGTCGCTCGGCTTCGAGGATGCTCGACGACTTGGGTGCTATGATGTATAATGTCCTTTTAATGGTGGAACTCGATTCCGTCCTTGCCATTGCGAAACGGGCGTCGAAATGTTCCCACTCCACGCCGACATTGTTGAACTTGCACACACTAGTCCCTGCGTTTCTCGCACATGCACACGTCCTCCTGGCGTTCTCTGTGTCAAGATAAGACGGGGTTTTTCCCGGCGTGCCCTCGATATCCTCTTCACTATCATCTCCAGGCTCTCTCGTAGCTGGGCGGTTGAGAATGAAAGTGCCTGCTTCTGTCATTCCTACAAATGCAACGACGAAGGCTTCAATGACGATGACGCTGGTGATGATGCTGATGATGATGGTGGTGATCATTGGAGGCTAAAAATCGTCCTTTGTGAAATAAATCCTCACAGTGAAAGACGTGAAATTTATGCTCCGGTTGCAGCTTATCATTAATAATTTTATATAAATTAAGTTGCCAGCACGTCGTTGATTCCACCTCGACTCACCGGCATTCTCTGTGCTCCTGTGTCACAAACACCTGGCGTTCCCGGGGTCGTCGTCTTTCGAATGTTCTCAGACACTTGAGACGAGTCCCAACGGTCCCCCGTTCAGCTCTTTGCAGCGTTCGTTTGCTGCCGAGTGGTAAAACTGCACTTACGATGCGCTCATGCGGGAATTGTTCTTCACATGTTCGACTGAACCTAGCCCCGGTTGCAAGGCCTGGATCGTGGAAGATCCATTCGTTAGCTGCACCACACTCCAAGCCCTCCTCTCCTCTTACCCTACCACTTAATCCACTTTCAGGAGGATCTTAATTGAAGATCAGTGAGAGGTCGTTCTCCGATCGGTGCCCTTGGAGCATGGAAACATTCGTCTGCTCGGCCTGCCCACGGACGTATGCCACGTTAACCATCGGAGTGGCGTTACGGCCTTACCGAATTGTTACAATTGGTCCTCACACGGCTGTGAACGATTGAATCATACCACTTCGTGGCGGAACGTGCCGGGCGGAGAAGCCGGCAACGATTTATGGCCCATCTTCGTGCACATGGTACTGTGGAATTCAAAATTATTCATCCAGAACTTCAAGAATGTGGGTTCCGTCATGCCATCAGTAACGAAAATGCTGCAAGGCTACGCTTCGGGCTGAAACAAAAGCTCCGGGCATTTCCATTCGAATCCAACGGCTACCATTCCTTTCAGGTGATTAAAACTGTGAGCGCCTTTCCTCGGGCGCAGGCATGTGAAAGATTCTTCGAGTAAGATTCGGTTCGATGTTGGGGGTAATTTTGTTTACGGGCAAAGAATTTATTACCAAAGGCATGAGGCGTTACGTTAAGGATGATTCCGCAAAAGAGCACTGCAAAGGGGAAGAAAGGGTCTCACATGGCTTCATGTGGGCAGGTTCCTAAGAACAAAATAATCCAAACGATTGCAGGGAGGGGACATTTTTTCTCCTCAGAGCTTCGTTGCATCTAACAGGCTTACCACCTGCCAGTTAGTCTCAAATTGCAATGTTATGAAGTAGATCGCAGAAAATTACCTTTACTTTAGCAAAATTTTACTTCTCAAATGTTGACTTATGTGCAGAAGCCAAAATTACTGTAATAGCTAGGGCACAAAATATCCTACATTTGTTTGTTAACATTTCCTTGCAAAAAAGTTTCATTACTTGCAAAAGAAGTTTACTAAAAATCGTGTCGCAACGTAGCCGCTCGTCTCGGTCGTTAACGGAAACCTTGCTGTGGATCCATTTAGGGATTTATTCGCAACCAAACTCAAAACTGTACCCGAAAGGTTCGGTGGGAGAATTTATGACCGTATGCGCACACGCATGGATTCCAAGCAGTGTAACTTTATACAAGTACATGCATCTGGCGCATTCTCACGGCCTGCCCGGTTGTGATTCCACTCCAGGTAACGTCAACTCTGATACGACCTTTCCTGGAAAGGCTCCATCTTTTTTTTTTTGCTCCGACAAAACAAATCAAGCCCTAAATCTATAACTCACCCCTAATCAAAGGTCACCATCTTTCACCGTGGACACAGGGGTTGGGTTGGCTCCTGCCGCGGATTGTTGTTGATACGGAAAAGTAAGCAAAACTCACTCGCTCGACCCGCTGAACCATTTACTGAAAAATCCCATAAACATTTTATTATTCCAACGCCGAACAGTTTGAACGCCCGGATTGTGGGCCGTCCTGGAGACCACCCAGAAACGCATCAGCAAGAGGTTTTTACGCTCCGGGGTTCGTACGCAAAATAACTACCGAATCCCCGTCGGACGACAACTGGTAGCACCGGTACCGAAATCTCGTTAAAACCAACTGTCACCCACAAATCTAGATTCGACGTAAAAAGTTCAATTTTTACAGTTCACTAAACGTAGATAAATCTTTTCCTTTCTTTCCGGGTTTCGAATGCGAACAGGGTTGGTGTGTTTCCGAAGGGGAGTTACTCGTTGTTTTTTTTTTCGCCTTTGTTTCACCAAAGTCGAATGATTTTAAAAGAAAGAGAAACACGGGCATGTCAACGGGGCCAGCTGGGAAAGCGACAGAGTGAGTGAACAAGATGGATAGTAGGAAATGGATTGCAGGAAAAGGTCCTAGAGGGTAATACGGGCGGAAACGATTGAGATCGGTTGTTACAAAGTGTGCTTAATGGCATCAAAGTAATCCCTAGCGATTGCGTGCCAGCTTATCATTCGCATCAAAGTAAATAAAACGTGCTTTCTTTTCCAGAGCTCCAGCCTGCTCGAGATAATTACGTACGGACAGTTAAACGTATGGATTTAAACTAGTTTCTAGTTGGATTTAAACTATCTTTCACGTATAAATGGACGTGAGCTAAAACACAATTATATTATAGCATTGATGCATGGAACCAAAACATTACAATACTTGTCCTAGTCATTGACCAACTCGCTAGTTGCAAACCAATTTATGAGCCGGGAGCAACGAGAAAAAATCGTTCAACTGCTCGCATCGGCACATGTAAATCTTCGCCGATGCTACCGGATGCGTACTTTCGAAGTGTGCAATAAAAATTTCGAATTTACTGCCTAAGAGATATTTATCTTCCATCGATCTAATCATTCAGTGCCTTTGTCTGTGACTGTGATCTGCGACGCACTCCCGGTTTTTTGGTGCAGTTTTTACCAATTTTACCGGATTTATCGGGGTTTTTTTTTTTATATGCCAACACATTCCACTGCGCGGTTTGTAATAAAACAAAACCTACGCCTTCGAAGCGTACCTCGTGCATAACAATAAAATCGAAACTCAACGATGATGCGCTGGGCATGCCTAAGAAGGGAGTGCATAGAACGGGGTGTTATATATAACGGGCTCTTCTATAAAGAAGGATATCAACCACCAGTTAACTACGGCCAGGTCGGAGTAACAAAGACAAGACGTGGTAGCAATTGGAAGGTGGTTTTTTCAGGTTTCAAAAGGATCGTTATTTGTCCATATCCTTTGTAACTTGATGCCACGGTACACCCACATATTTGAAGAAAAACGTGAAATTTCACTCGCGAGCACTTAGAACAGCTTTTCTATTTTCGTTTGACTGCCTGCAGGGTAAAACATCACGAGGCTAAATATAGAAACGCGCAAAAGATATCCTTGAAAAAGTAATGAGTGTAGTAAACATGTGAAGAAGAATTGAAGCCTCATGTTGTTGACACTGATTACATATTGAGTAAGAGTTGTTTGGCGTTGTCGATAGCGTTCCCGAAATTTGAGGGCTTAAACATAAATAAAAGTTTTCCCTTAGGTTTTGTACACAGTCTTTGCTTCATTCATAACACATTTCTCCGAAAAGACCATGAACTCAGAGCAATGGACAAAAAGAAAATATATAATACACCATTATGTTGATGCTGCTACAATTAGAACGTGTTTGGCGCAATTGTTGCATTCATGTTTCAAGCTTAAACCTCCTACCACTTCTCGCGAAACGGACAAACTCTGGACTCTGGACAAATCTAGAATTCGTTTAAATATTCTAAGAACATTTTGCCATTACAGACACTTAACTGCACGAAACTTTTCATTCTCAAATGAGGCTCGATGTCAGTGGGAAATTTTACCGCCGGGATTCCGGGATGATGTACAGCGATGCATGTGTGCGCAAAGGTTAACTAATGTGTGGCCTGTTTGTTCTACGTCAAGAACAAAAAAAGGGCGACCTGAATCCACCCGCAAAACCTCCCGTAGAGCAAGTTTTGATGAATTTATACGTACACAAATTTCGGCGCAAGAGGAACTTATTCGTTGCAGCGGAAAAGCGCTGCGGGATTTTCGCTCAAACCGAGCACATTTACTTTGTGTTGCGCTGCTGGGATCGTTCGGTAGCAGAGGGTTACCCGAAGTATTTCGACAGCCATTTTGTGGGATACTTTTCAACCGAAGAGCTCGTATGCATACTGAAACGGATGCTCTTTTGGCGGAGAGTTCCATTCGGTTCAGACGACGCTTGACGTGTGGAAACAGATTGGAAACCCAAAATATCAAGCATTTGATAACGAAGGACGATTTCCATTTTTTTTTTTAAATACGAATAATACTTGTGTGCCATTAGTTTCGCTCGATGTGATTTTGCATTTTTCCGCCATCTTTACGAGCCGTTCTCACCAAGCAGCAAATATAGTTCAAGAGTGAAATCATACGAGAAAAGCTGAAGTGTAAGAAATATTCCTAACTGCTAAGCCGAACTGAAGCGTACAGCTCGCCCACGATGCGTTGTCCACATATTCACGCCCGGTAGGTGAAAAGGGTGTTCAACATAGTCAAATAGTCAAAATGCAGTACGCAAAGCATAGAAAGCAGAAGGCGTCGGTAGTGAAAATCCACACTGGAAGAGGACAACCAAGATCGTGAGCTTTACAATTTTAGGAAGAGTAGGATTCACCTGCAATGCACGCGATATATTTATTACTTCCGGGTGAAACACCTTGGAATGCTTGCATCTCACGTCTCATTGCATTTCGATGGGAGCAAAGAGCATATCCAAGTGGAGTCTTCTGCTGGCAGAGCAAAGACGGCATTTATTGTCGACGCAGACGCTCGTAAATCATCTACCGGAACTGTTGTTCCGGAAAGAAAATTCAAATATTTTTTCACCGTCACATGTCAATAGTTCTTTTCGATACTAAAGGCTTCCCGCGCTAGCTTCCTTACAGACAAACGGTAAATGCAAAAAGTTAAACAAAATCATCCGCCTGCATTCGCGCTTACGGTGGCCAACTTATATTTGTACCAATTTTCCACAAACATCAGACCAAGCTTATTCCGTAATCCTGGCAAAAATGCACCCCATAAGTCTTCCGGCGACTCACTTCGGAATGCACAGACAACGCCGCGTCGCTTAACTTGTGCCGACTTGCACCAAACCCAACACGGGCTTTCTCTTCCTCGCGTCCGCCTACCCGCTTTCCCTTTCGCAGGGTCAGTCTTAAAAACTTGTTTTGTATCACGTAGTCAGTTCGGGGTAAAAAATAAACTTACATGGACGGGAAACTTTACCGGTTTTAAAAAGAAAGACTGTGCATTCGGAAAAATACGAGCGAGACTATGCGCGATAATTTACGATCCACAACCCGAGGGGGGAAACTACAGAAGCGGGCGGGCAGGAGCGGCATGGACGGACAACTAGCTCGACGGGCGGGTAGCGCCGGGTGGGGAAGAAACTATGAAAAATAGCATCAACCCAGAGCAAGTAAGCAAACCCCATCTGCAGCCCGGAGCCGTTGGAGATGCTCGGGCACGGTGAAAGCTGAACCGGCTTAAAAAAAGTTCGCGAAAATGGGTCCGTGGAAAAGCGTCCGGCAGCAAAGCAACGGCGAGCGAGCGGTGCGAATGAAAAATGAGAAATGTTGTAAGTTTGCTGCTTATTAAATGAGAATTGTATTAAAAAGTTAACGTACGAGCGCGTACATATATTTCCGCGCCTTAGCTGTTATGATAATTTTTCAATTTTCACGCTTGCAACGGAAGGTGAACGGGGAGAAACCCGGGAGTGCGACTTCGAAACAGGGCACACGAATGGACAGTGCCGGAACGTGCCGTGTAGTAATTCATTCGACTCTATATGCACCCTGTGGGTTCCACCGGAGAGGCAGCCTTCGCTGCTATACATACAAGAGAGCGCCATAAACTTGCCTATTAATGCGCAGGTAGAGTGCATATCTCCACGAATTGGGAGCTGGATTTTTTGTCTTTTCTGTTCGTTATATCTTGTGCTTCCGTGTGTACAGAGCGCAGGGCATCCTTTCGGCACCCACGTATCCCACGTCAGCGCGGAGTTGTTTCGCAGTTACATTGATCTACGACCGCCATCGGCAGGAAAAGCTGACCAGTGGAGAGCGATACCGACGGGAGCGTCCTCATTAGCGGCGTCCTGGCGTGGGAAGCCAACAAAAGTTTGATCCGAATTCGACACCGCAAACCAGTGCAAGCGCACCGGGTTGGAATTTAACGACTTAGCCAATCGGAAAAACCTACCCACCAATCCGACCGTGGAAAACCAACCCGGTACCAACGCTCCAGGACGAGTGCAGACGAGCAGATGGGGACAGTTGGACGTGAGCAGCCCAATAATCTATGACTTTCCGATCCAATTAGTCACGTGATTCGAGCTGCTTTCCCAATTAAAATTAAGTACAATCTCATTTCCTAAATGGATTTATTGAACCGAAACATTAATTCAATTACTTTTATCGTCCACCGTCTGGGATTGTCCACTTGGCATCGAGGTTGCAGTCGACCGTAATGCTGGATGGATCCACAACACGGCGGGACACTGCAGTCACAATGTTGCCTTCAAACTGGGGAGGGACTTCAGGAGGAGCTGAACATGCTGCAACCGAAATACTTCGATTAAAATTGGTGCTACAATCCTACTTGGAACCACGGGTACGATACACGTTGTGTAAAAAGCGAACGGAGTTGAATTGTGTTTTGTAACAATCAAAGATTTGGACGCTGTTTGAAGCTGACATGAAATGAAATAAGAGATTGATAAACTTTTGGAACTTCTCGTTATGGGCAGCGTTTCACACACTACATGAATGAGAGAAAACTCCCGTGCTTTCAAAACTGAATACGAATTGAAACGGACACTATCTGTTTTTTATATTGACAACATAGGTCCATTATCTCATATTCCATTGTAATTTCAGTTGAAATTCCGTGAAATATTTATTTAAAAAAAATATTAATGCAATTGCAATTGTTTGCTTCAGCTGGCTGATCGTTTTTCTGCTCGAAAACAATCACGGACGCAATGAACCGACAGAAAGTAGTCGTTCAGTTGCAATATCCTCCTCCCTCTCGAGTAATTGAAGATCGCCTTTTCCCAATACAGAACCAATTGATTATCAAACGAAATGCACACATGCATCGCAATGAGACATTTTTCACCTAATAAAAATGCATAACGACTATTTCAAAGCTCAACCGGTGAGGCTATTCATCCTTTAATGGTGAGTTTTTCCACCCTCATACCGTGTGCGGTTCCAAGAACTGAATAAACATGCAATGCAGCACAATCGACGCGGTCGTGGTAGAGCCGTCGCATTGGTGACAGCCCTTTGAAGCAATGTTCCAGCGAAAATCATGATGCCGCTCCTCACTGTCAGCGAAAATCAGCGTGAACCGGTGGGCGACAAACCACCCAAGCCAACAGGACGGCGTGAGTAATTATTGCTGTTTATTGTGTACAAATAGTCATGCATAATTATTTTCACATTTTTGTCCGATGATGAAGCGCTGTGCAAATATTTGCCGAGACCGAGGCTTTGCGTGTGCCGATAAATTATTGCAGCACTTTTCCAACCGAGCGAACAGTTGGAATCATGTGCGCAAAGGGTCGCTGTGCTAGGCGACGAGATTGGGCGAAATTATGGCCACCAAATGCCTGCCGATAACGAACTGTCGCCATCGGACGGGAGATTAAATTGAGCTTGCACGGTGGAGGCGCCCAGTGCTCTGTGCGATTTTTGACTACAAATATTAATAAACCAACTACGATCACTTGATGAGGTGCCAGGCTTTTAATTGAAAATCCTCCATGGGGGTCGATTAAGGAATGTTGCGTCTAAATAATTAAACTATAGACGAAGTTATATACATGGTACGAGGACAAATGACCTACAAGCATTCCCATTGTTTCTCAGGCTTTTACATTCGTGGAATACTCGTTTCCGATCAAACACATGCAAAGAACAATAGCAATGAAGCTTCAAAGGCTAGGACATCTCATCAATGAAATGAAAACTGAAAAAAAATCTCATGAAATTTGGTGCGCAAAACGGGGAACTCAAAATGTACGTCATTCGATTGTGTTCAATTCAAATCAAATCGAATTAACTTTGTAAAAACTGTTCCTTACCTTAACCGACTTAGAAACTATTATTCGTCCCTACCGCATTCATAGTGCGACTTGAGTCGGCCTGGTTCAATATTCAAACGGGGCTGATTTCATCCCAATGATTGAATGACACCTTGTCTGCATGTTATTCCTCCCTCCGTACTAAACGTGTTCAACGGCATAGTAAATATCTTCATCGTCACTACATGCCGTTTGTTGGCATCACAATTCAAACGCTAAGGCTCCGGTTCACCTTAATGCCAATGCGAATCCGGCTATCCGTGCAGTGCGCATTAATCCCTGCTGTAATTAATATTCTCTACACTTAACAGTCCGATTTCCGGATCGTTTCCTCCACGCACCGGCGTCCTCTCGGTTCAATTCAATTCCTCTCGATTCAATTCTAATCAACTACTGCTGATGAAGTGTAGGTGCTGCAGTTCCATTTGGTATTTCCATGCTTCAAGCTTTTCTTTCCCACAGCTGGTTCAACTAGGAGCAATCAAATCCGGTGTCGAAAAAAAAGAAAGTTGTGTGTGAGGACGCAATAATCTCAAGGAAAAAACCAAGAATGAAGAAATATCTCCCTTAAAATACGCGATTAACAAAAAAATGGCACCTGATAATACGCGAAGACCATAAATAAATTATTAGAAGCATTCGCCTCTACTCAGGTTGAAGTAAACAACATTAAATTGCCACCATTTGCGATCGTATTCTGGGTATGGGAAGAAGATCGCAGCTTCGATACTCGAATTAAACAATTGTGAACTTTTTTCGCTATTTTCTCAATAACAATAACACTACAGTAACCATGATGTTTTTTTCCTACAACGAAGCGAAGAAACCGACCTTGTTACTTCCACCGACAGGGCATATCGTTCGCACCCCCAATCCGGTGGAGCTCATGAATAAATCTTCCATTTATTTTCCACTCAGCTACCGTTTGCTCGGCTGGCAGTGTCCACGATTTGACTCGAGACCCAAGCGCTCGATCTATTTCCTTCCGAAATGTCCCCATCTTTACCCGTTCCATCTGAACCATACCTCATGGACATTGTACGAAATCAGCTAAATTTTCCTTCTTCAACTGATAGCTGTCATTGAGGTCATTTCTTGAGATACATTATCTAATCTACCCACTCCAGGTTGTCCAATTTGGCATCCTAGACTTCAAAGCATGGCGAAGAATAAAATACATTCAAACCTTTTCAGATAAGGTTTGGACCTGTGCTATCCTTACAACTCTTGAATTATTCGGTAACAATCAAGAATTTTTAACATCCTTGAATAATTTAAGAAGCCACTAAGATCCTCGCAATGGAAGAAAAACAAATATAGAAAGCATGTCTCTACCTTCGCGCAACCTCTCAGTTCAACCGACTTTAAGTAGTTAATTTAGAAGCTTCCGAGTGCCGGACTTCCAAGTACCTGCTTGGAGATGTCTGAAATTGATGTAATTGTTTGATATTCTAATGAATTTTAGCATTTTATCCAACCATCGTGTCAGCTGAATCAAGAAGAAGCCACGACGACACTATTTGGCTCACCGGAAAAGTCACCTCTGCACGAAGTTTCTGCTGCGTTCAACGGAAAGAGGGACCAAGGGAAAAAAGGAATTGCCCTTTGCCAAAGAGAAGTGAAAAGGAGCAGACAAAATCATTCGTTTTGGGGTTTCAAACGTGGCGATGCTATTTGCCCTCTTTCTTAGCTTCAAACAGAAGAATAAAAAGTGTCAAAAAAAGGAAATAAACAGAGGCGTAGGTACAACGCGGTGCAGCTTTTTTCGTCTTGCTTTGCTGGCCGCTTTGAAGAATGCCGTGGACGAAACTGCTCACAATTAAGAAGAGACAAGGGCCACGTTTTCTACTTCCCTTTTTTTTGTTTTTGGTTTCTAATTAAGATTTGGACCGACCGGTCGTTCTCCGGCTGTAAGGTCGCCTAGGCTCCTTCAAAGCGTCAACAAAGACACTCCCGAATGGACTGTTGAATCACTTACGGACCGACGAAAATGAAATGAGATAAAATGCGGGTCGACGGGGCTGCGGATTGCTCGCATACCAATGATGAGCCCCGTTTTGCCATTCATCTAATGCAAAACTGGAACGTTGAACGGGAATATATTTCATTTGCATGTAGATCAATTGGAAAACGGAATGGCAAAAAGTGTCGGGAAATGAGCTTAAAAAAAACGGAGTACTGCGTTGGCCACAGTAATTTTAATAGCCATACTGCATGTCAAATAACGTTTTAAATGAGTTTTTTCACAGAAGCAAGTTAAGCTAGAAACGTGTAACTAACTCAACTTTAAAAATTCAAACGAAAAATTAATTTACTGGAAACATCACTGACCTTAAATATAGTTTCCCAGCTGTTTGCCTAACGATTCCGCTGATCAGAGTCCAACATTAACTCGTTCTTTAATACAGTGCCGCCCTAGCGGAATGTATCCTTCCACGAAAACTTTTCCCAAGCATGTGCCTATAATTTTCCCGAAACGATCTACAGCATTTGTCCAACATTCGACTCGCGGCGGAAGCGAGCGGACGCTGCCCGTGTGTGCTTTCACCTTCATCAAGAAATACTTAAGCTGTTCCCCCTAGTTCCAGCAAACATCCATTCAGCTTTTTCCCATTTGTTTATTTTCGGACCGTATCCCAAGGCGTTCATTCATACGCGCACGGCTCGAGCCAGCCGCTTTTCCCAGGCCCAGCACCAATTGCTGGGCTCGCCGCCCTGCTTGCGCTTGGGATCAAATTTATTGGCGATATTAAAACGACATTAAATTCCGCACGTTCCCAGCCAAACGCTTGCGGTTGCGAAACCAAACGATAATATAATCCTTCGCATCCTTCACCCCGCCGGAACAGGCATACATACCTCCGGCGCTCGGCCGCTTCGTCCGTCGGGCGCTTCGAAGCGACATTTGGTTGTTTCCAAATGCGAACGGGGAAAGAGAAAGCGAATAAAAAAAAATAAATAAATATCCTACTGACCCAAGCTGAGCCCTGGTGGATGCGCAAGCCTCGGACCCAAGCCCCAAAGCGATTGAAGGGCGAAGAAACTACGGGAAAAAAGGCGTACAACACACATCCTCCAATAGGTAGGGATAGGGCTGATGGCCACCAAATTACCTGCCAAACGTACGATGAATGGCGGTTTCCCGCGTGGTCAAGTCTGTGTTCTTCCTCTTCCGTTCGCCAACCGGACGGTGATCCCTACCCGAAATTGCGCCCGAGGGTATAGTACGGTGTCCCGAATCAGAACCGGCGCACAGCCAGGATGAAAAACGGGATCCGAAGGATAGCTATCGATACATTTTTATACATCTATCTATCTGGCGATATATATATATATAGCCATTACGCATATTATATTGTTGATTGTTGAATAAATTGAACCCATATCTTTGGATCCGAGCGACGCCGTACAAGTATACCGACAACTGCAACCCCTAAGGATATGTTGCCTTCCGTTACGTTCTGGAGCGTGGGCTGGTTCCGCAAAACCGAATTGACGAAAACGTTATCAGGCAAAAGTTGTTACCAGAGCAATGACGCAACGTGTTTTTTGTTGTACCAAAAAAGGAACTTAAAAAGGGGAAATTAATTTGATTGATACCATTGTAAAGGCTGGAAAAATGCAACCAAAGCTATAAGTTCAAAAGGAGCAACAATGTTGAACGAACTTTTGATGAACTAACGCTTCGCAGCAGAGTAAGTTTATTCAATAGTTCCACGGTAAACCTCCAAAACACTGAAAACGCAACTCGAAATGAAATCCAAAATGTGTGATCGATACATCCGGATTTGTGTATCAAAAGGCGGCATTACCCCAACACAGGCATTCTGCACATTTTTTACATTCGCTTTCCTCTGCTGAAAAGCTAAAACTGCTGAAACCCTGCTGAAAACTGCTGAAACCCTAAGCCTCTGCGTGGCGAAAGGATTGCGTTTCTAACGAACAGGATAAAACGCACTCCCGTGTCCAGATAAAGCCACTGCTGCATGCCGGGAAACTACGGGTGCGTTGGTTGGTCAGCGATTGAGGGCATCGGGAAATGCGGCAAGCTGAAATCGATAGATACAGAATTAGTGGCTTCCGGAACATTGTACGCGTTGGCAGGCGAGCACGGATCTTGCAAGCGGGCGAACAAAACAAAAAATGAAAGAAACAAAGAGGAAAAATCCACATGCTCACGAAGTACCCAATCTCGCCCATTCCGAACCTCCTCTTCGAGTTAGGCAGGGTTTAATACGCAACGTGACACTCCGTCGAGTTGTTTTCCAATTGGAAAAAAGGGAAACTCCACCTTTTTTTACATTCTGTCCAAGTGGATTTTCATTTTTTCCCCTTCTTTTTTTCCTTCACGAATCTGGTGGATAGCGAAAGGACGTTTTTCTCGCTTATTTTCATTCCAGCCTACGCAAAACCCGGGAGCACCAAATGGAGGAAATAAAAACAACCGAAACGGTGGCAGCGAACCTATCCCACACGATCATGATTTGTCTGAAACTTTTATAAACCCTTTAGTGGCCACCCTTCCGGTCGGGGAAGAATTTATTCGGCCGCCCGAAATCCACCCGGAGATCGCGGAGGGTGTCGAAAACGGAGCGATGTTATTTGTACACCCCATTTGACTTTCCACTCGGCTTTATTTTTTCTGCCAGCCCCAGCATCCGCCAGCCTCCGCTAGGTAATCTGCCGGGAACGAAACCCCCATCGCGTGCAATCCGATGCGGCCAGCGCTCGCAAGGGTTAGGTTTATCTGCCCGCTTTCACAGGAGAACGCCTTTTTTATCCATGGGGCTCACACGGGATAAGATTCGCGGAACAAACTGGCACCACGAGGACGACTCGGGGGTTGCAAACAAACAGGAAAATAAAAAAAATACCACACGAAGAACGCATCATATCGACAGCGCGTTCGGCAGCAGCGGATTCAGGCGGACTTCCAGCAGCAGGAAGCTATAGTGGCTCGCGAAGACAACAGGATTTGGCTCGTTTGCGTTAGCGCAGATCGATCCATATTGCACACCGGGAGTGCGTCGGTGTATAAAACGGAATAGACTTGATCCAATTTAGTTCATCCCATTGAGTGGACCTCTTCAACTTTTTGTTTTTTCGTATTTTTCGTTAGAGCTGCCCCACAGGCCTTTGTTTTTCTAGTGACTGCAGCGAGCAAATAATGTATTTCCAGCGCGTACCGAGTGTATGCGATTTTTAGCTGGGCAGCCCTGGTGACGGACGGCAGTGTTGGAAACATTATTGTTATTTGCTCAGTGGGCTGGAGAAGTTTAACGCCGGCATGACCTATTTAGAACAATGTCGAATGGTTCAAACACTCTAGGCCCAAGCTAAAGCTGTATGAGATAATACAATGTTTCAACAAAATTTATTTGCCAACGGAGTTTATAGCTGTGTTCATCCTTTCGAGCTACGGAAAATAAAATTCGCGCGATGTGATGAAGTAAATAAAATGACTTGCAATACACCGCAGTCAAAATGGAAGATTTAAAACCTACACCGAACATTACGGCAAGCGAACATGTATTGCTGCCTTTGCCCGCCCAGTTACGGATAAACGATATAATACGAGAAGGATGAGTGAGAATAATGAACCTTATAAAATCGGTTACCGAGGCTGATAAATTTTGAATAAATTGAATAAAAGCCTACGCATCGGACAAAAGTGAGTGATGCTGTAATGGAAAATAATGCGTACGTTCTTTGAGTGAGCCGGTAAGAGGCGCAGAAGGGCAAAAGGAGATAAGAAAATGGGGAAAAATGAACCCTGGTGGCCCGAGGTGGTTTCCGCATGTTCCCCTGAGGCTCATCACACGCTACCAGAAGATGAGTAACGTGTTGTTCCGACGAAATAAAAGCTTATGCAGCTACTCGTACTCCAACGATCCAAGCGCCAGGTGGGACCCGGAATGCCTGTGCCGCTTGAATGCCTCGTTTTTACGCTGACTTGAAGGAAGATTGTGAAAAGTCTCTTGTTAACGCTGATTCATACCTTCCCATCCTATTGCTAGAAGATTTTCCCTCGATTCCTTGGCATTACTTTGCCGGATATTGAGCCGCGTTTGAAGTTGTTCCAGTGGATGGAGGTTAAGTCAATCAGTTCATAGCCTGTCGGGAAACAAGATTGGCGAATACTTAACATTGACTTCTAAGAGTCGCTTTTCTCCCCTCATTTGTATACTGAAGATGATCTAAAATTGGCTCAAGTATATTCTACAAAATTCCCTACTGGTGTGTTATATCAGGAGAAACTAAGACGCAGTTGAGTACACTCAATGAATATATCAACGAGTTAATATGCTAACTCTCTCACTTCTTTCTATCAGTCATGAATAAGATCTATCCAACATTATCCTGTTATCTATTGTTCTTCCTGGCATAGAATTGGCAACGGGCTCGTGGCGGTGGCAGCTAATCAAGTTTGTACATAGTGTCAATGTACTAACCGTCACGAGATCCGTACGTTTGACTGATATCACCCGTTTCCCATCATTGCGTTGGGCTCGCTTCCAGTTTGCTTAACTGATTTCCTTCCTCGAACCGTTCTAATCTTACGCAAATAGAGTGCCGTTTTCTCTTACTGACGAGGGGGTGACCCACGGCATCCGGAAATGGGCCTTCGAGAAGTATCGAGGACGTGCGCGGAAGTGATATGTTTCGTCGAAGGAGGGACGGTTGAAAATTAAACAAAGCGAAAGCTGACACTGTGCGCCAAAGTGCAAAGGTGGTAGGACATGATTTTGTAACTCATTATTCATCATTCTCCTGCTCGTAAGCTGTACCTCAACCAATCCACCCAGAACATCCCGAATGTGGTAAGAGTGACTTAAATGTAAGTTACAAATCCAACCCCTTTGGCAACCTACTACGAAACAACGGGGTGGATTCTAATTCCTGAACACAATCCACATCCTATTTCTGTGCGATCGGGTTGATTTTCACAAGTGTATGAATAAATTTGAATGTTCATTGACTTGCGGTAAAGTGAAACGTGGAGCTCGTTCGTTTCAGTCGCGTGGGTAGCGGTATTGTTCATTAATTACACCGGTGCCACTTGGCACTAGAGGCAAGCTATCCGAGGACTGATAGCAGCTGTCTTAACACTGGCAATGCTAAGAAATGATTCCTATATGCCTACTCTCTACGCGTTTTCAAGTGCAAGCGCTCTTGCAGCATACAATAGAGAAATTTTATTTGATGGCACCGGTTAGCCAGAACAGTATATTCGCGACTCTCTTTTGGTCATAAGCGTTTTGGTCAAAAACTAAGTGCCTTAATCTTCAATTAATGCCATTTGACTCAGACGATAAAATGTACATACTTGAACATTACATTGAACATTGAATTTTTAAACGTTGCCTTTTCAGGAGTTCCAATTGACCTTTTGAGCGATGTAGGAAGTCATACTGTAATTGTACTCGCGTGTTGCCGGAAAACCCCCTACAGCCTATTGACACTAGATGTTGCTCACGAGGGAGGAACAACCGATGTACGACACCAGTGACAATAAATCTACGGCACACAATCCTCGCCCTTTCGTGACACACAAACAAATAATTCTAACCCTTGCTCCACCACACACCCAACGCACTGCTAATCCGTAAACCCCGTGAACACAGCTCAGCGCCTGGTAGGTGTTTTCCCCGGTAAACATTGTGCAACATTTCTTTTGTCTCATTCTCATCAGCTAGCAGCATTTGTCTAGCAGGATGGGGACAAATGGAACCACTTACTTGCACGTACGCCGCCCTGGTGCGATCGTTGTAACATGCGGCCTGCCCTGCTGTTATGATAAACATGTTTATGCTACGCCTTCGCCGAAAGGCACAGCCGTACTGGGTGCCGAACAAATTACACTTCTCGCATGATTATTGACACATGTTTTAGTCGATAATTTCCCAGAAGTCACATCATTCCGTTGGGCCGCTGTCGTCGCTCCGTCTCCGCACGTTCCGTGTTCGGTTCGCAAGCTAACTAGCAGGGCAGCATGGCAACATGGCAGGTGTCCTACTGTAGGCACACCCGTGGCTACGACTGCCACGGGTGGACGTCTCCAAGCGGCAATTATTCTTCGGTGGAGCTATATGTACATGAAAATGGAAAGTTTTTAGAATAACTCCCAATGAATGGGCAAACGTGATACCACCACACTGTAAACAAACTCACCAACCGATGGCACTACATGGGCTTTCTTTCTCTGCTCTACAGTGGTACAATTCTGGTAGATGGGAATTGAATCTTGGTTTTGTTTTCAAAAATTGTCAACATCTTTCTAACATCGAAAACATTCTGTCAATGTCAGTGTGACTAGTTGTCTTTATTAGTTTTAAAATTGCATGGACAACTAGATCAAATCATATTGGCTGACAGGTGCTTCAAGTAACAAAAGACTCTAGTTATCACGGCGATGCAATTTTATAATGTTCGTACTTTAGAAATTCAGCATGTACGTTCAAATCATAACGGGACTTCAAAAAAAATATATCTGTAGTTCATCTTTGTCCATTCCAGTGAGTATGCTAGGAAGCATCCGACACATCGTGCCTTCGAACCATGGCGCAACGGAAATGCTACATAGCGCCCCGTCTGTTATTTCAACTGGTCCATCATACAAATTCTCGGCTTAGCTTCAGAATTTCTCGTTCGCTCCGAGACGACTCGTGGGGAAACATTTGCTACTTATTTGCATTCGATACGGGATAGAAATCCAGCCAGGAGCGTTTCCCTACACGCACTCCCAAAAGCGAAGTTAGTGATCATCGTGGCCACAATTTCTCTGTTTCTCGCCCATGGTCTGTCCCTTTCCCCTGCCAAACATCTTCTCTAGAGAGAAAGAGCAATCAAACACAGCCCAGCAGTGGAAAGACCAGAGTGGACATTTGCATGAATCTGAGCAATACATAGTACATACACGGTGCTACAAGTTGATTTGTCGAAATGGCTTCTCGCCACAGCGTCGCTCACGGGGGCGCCAAGTTTGTGAAACTGCTGCCCCTGAATGTTGGCCCCGCCTGATAGCATCACTGGATCTCGGTGCTGCTGCACGGTGCTTATTTATAAATTTAATGAACTTATTTGCATTGCCACCGCTCGCTCGAACGAATGCAAATTGTATGCAAACAAATTCGCTGTAAAATATGAACATTAACGAAATCAAACCAAACAGCAGCATTCGCCCATCGTAGAGTTTCCACAAAACGGCAACCTCGCTGGCGCTGGGAAATCCTCGTACGCCCTTCGTCGAGGCAAACCTGGGCACATTCGAGGAAATCGATGGAGCGTTGATAAACGTACGTGCACCTCTGCTAGTACGAGTCCATGGGAGCACGGATTCGTCCCACGGCCCAACGCTAATTTGACCGACCAGACCAGCCCACCAGAATATCGGATGCAAGGATTACCTCGCACAATGCACCAGCAAAAGCTGCTCCTGGTTCCGTAAAGCGCGGGCACGCGAGTAGGTGCGCGGTGGTTACGCTTTACAGTTTGTGGTTGCGCAAGATTCACTGGAGCATTCATCATTAATTTGTGTGATTGATGTTGACTTGCTAGCTGTGCGTAGCCGTTCCGTACACCGCTTTGTTAGAAATCGTGCATTGGCCGTTTAATCTGTTGGCTATCCAGCGTTCGACCGATGGCAACACTCTCGTCTGTTGTATTCTACCACACTACAATCTATTTTTCAATAAATTCACCACCAAAGGGCTTACCATTGCATCAATAATAACGATAATCGGAACAGAGCATAACCATATTAGGTATTAATGGGCGTGGATTAATTTATCATTAAAAAATGCCAGTAACATTTCGTGAATCCGTTCATCTGCTCATAAGCAATTACCTTGAGTGAACCAATGAAACTTGATGTAAAAACAATATATTATATGAACTTGAGATTCAAATGCTTTCCACAATACAATAAAACAAGAACATACTCCACGTGTGAGGACGTAGGACATCGACCGTTTGGATGACCAAAATACCACCACCATTTAAAAGCGGCTCCGCTAGAAAGCGCATCATGAAGAATGCAATCACAAAAGTAACTACAGACGTGTCCTCCAGCAAAATGCTCGAGCGGGTACTAAACCCACAGTCTGCACTAATCAACAGCAATTGTGAAGAGCCATAACTTAAAGTGCCGTTTAAACTTTGCGCACAAAATCTGCCGGCCGCCGAAAAGAGGTTGCCGTGCCGAAGGTGAAAGTTTCCCTTCCACTGAATCCCGCAGCAGGACGCACGGACGAAGTTCGCTCTGAGTGACGTCCCTTCTGAACCGTCTGCGCTAGTTAATGTTTGTCGGGGTTGCAATATTTTACCACGGCCCTCGTGTTGCCGGGTACTTTTGAAGGCTGCGTCTCTTGCCATTAGCCTCGAGCCCGTGGTAGTGCGCGCGGGCAGATCAACAATACTCCAGCAAATCTGCTCGCAGGAGCAGTTTTAAAAATAATTACGCTCATTATCATCCAGCACCCAACGTCCTTTGCGTGGAGGCGGCGCCGTGTCAGGATGGATTACTTGAGAAAGTTTTATGATGTTTTTTTCTTCTTCTTTTTCCTCTCTACGACTGTCCACCACCGATCGTTCTCTCTATCTTTCATACACGAGAACCCCGCCTGCGCAACGTCAGCGGAAGATTTATCTATCTTTTGCAGCGATCGTTTCGCTCCCACGGGCTGCATCCCACGTGGACCCATTATGAGGGGATCGTTCTTTGCAAAGTGCCGTTTGTACGCTTAACGATGTGCACTTTGGTGCACTTTCGGTGCACTTGCCAGCGAGATCCAAATGGTAACCTTATTGCCCAGTTGTTTTGAACCGGAATGGGCCAGTCAGTGTTGATGAGGCGTGCGTTCATAACTCATGAAATTGTTTAGTTTGAATGTTTCTTACAAGGAAAAAAAATTCAGATCAGATTGGTTTAATTTAAGGTTTAGTACAAAAATTGAATAGTGAGATTGCACCCATTCGATTAAGAAGGATAATCAACTCAGTTATTGTTAAAATGGCTACTTCTGTGTTTAGTATATAAATACAAACGTACAATCACATGGATATACGTTTATAGTAACAAGAAAAGACAAGATGGCCTAGATTTTTAATAAGGACGACTCATAACGATCCACGTCGCGCTGGTATTGACTACTCTTAAACAGTGTCCTAGTTGTGCAGTCAGTGAACGCAGCACCACCCTGTAATTCTCTGTAGCATTACAAGTTCCTTAGGCATAACTAATGAATCTCAGATTTACTTCTTTGGTACGTGTTCACAGATGCGTCTCTTATAAGTAAGGCATAGTTGGTCCGACGGAGATGGTTGGTTATTAGCTTTTACACCTTTAGAATGAAACGCCACTTCGTTATGTATAATAACCTCAGCCTATTATTCGCAGCTAGTGTGTTACGCGAGATTTTCATTTTTCTTGTTGATGTTGCTCAACGCATTTTCCACGAACGTAAGAAATAAAAAACAAAAGTCTGTTGCACAAAGGAATGTGCGCGGCTCGTGCAAAACGGGCAATTTGCGAGGCGAGGAGAACAGACGCATTTTTTCGAAGCCGGTAAACAAGCCGCTCAATTGGCCACTCGAAAGATGGCTCCTAGAGGAGCGTGTGCTGAAGCCGACATGCTCAAGACTTCCTACATATAACTCGCAATCGGTTCACTCGCCACGGTGGCATAAATCTCTAATTGCCAATAATTCGCCACCGGAAGAGAAAGGGCTGAAGTGGAAAAATTTGGCACTACTGACACAATCGATTGGTTGATACTTTTTCCCCCCTTCGGTGGTGTACCCTGCCCCTTGTTGCCGCCAAGACTTTCGTGGACTTTTTTTTTTAGATTCTGTTTGTGCTAAATGGTGGAAAAGTTCAACCATACCGGGCCCGCTCCGATATCGAGACTGTTGCCAACAGTTGCGAAAAGCGGCCGGTGGAAAAACTTCAAAACCCAGGAAGAGTGTTTTCAGCCGATAGAGGCTTCCTTTTTTTCGTTTTTTTCCCGAAACTGCTTAAACGGAGTTCAATTCGCCGTACCGAAAAGTTGACTCGAGAGTTTTTTTTCATCCCAAACGCTTCCGAATCCAAGCCAATAGCAAAGCCTCCAAGGCTAGACGGCCGAAGCCAGCAACTTTGTGTTCCATTCCTGAAACGACCCGGAAGTCTAGCGCAGCCCGGGCGGGTCACTGTAACTGTGATTTCGGCAACATGAATCGAGCCGGCTCGAGGATTTAATAAGTTTTCTTATTAGCAGAAAATTAAGTAAACTCTCCGACTGTGCAACGGACGCACCGGAGTTCTACCGCAAATTTCGACTGCAGCATCTTGTGCAAGAAGATTTCCACCGGGTGAATGGTCGAATGCACACAAACACGTAGCTTTGCTCCTTTTTTTTTCTCCTTGTGCTATTTCTCTGTCCCCTTTTTAACAC
Source organism: Anopheles atroparvus (assembly GCA_914969975.1). NCBI lineage: Eukaryota > Metazoa > Arthropoda > Insecta > Diptera > Culicidae > Anopheles > Anopheles atroparvus. The sequence continues at coordinate 24,258,812 of CAJZCY010000003.1, forward strand.
ACCATCGAGCACAACTAGTCGAAAAGTGCAAACAGGCCATGAGAGTTTGTACGTCCACGTTGTAGGTGTGAGGTACGTTATGTTATCGCACTATTCCACCCCAAAGTGCAAACTCCAGGCGAGCAAAGGTGATTCCGGTGGCTGTCGGCTGTGAAGAATGTGGTTTCTCGCTGGTTTCGAGAACCGTTCATGCCGCAATCGGCAATGGTTGAGCAAGAGTCACCGGGGGTTTTTTTTGTTCCCCTCGCCGAATACCAAAGTCCGGTAAAAACTTTTAAATTTTTTTTTTCTCTCTCTTCCAGACTCCCCGGGTTTCTTGGAGCAGCGACCCGGGGCCTCCCATTGCCGGTGGGATTCGTGAAGAAGAATTCCAACTTTTACTTCCCACCAGACACTCGGTGGCACTTGTGGTGCAATGTTTCATTTGGATTAGGTTGTTTCATAGTTTTTCTTTCTTAAGTTTAATATAAACTAACTTACAAAAGAAACTTCCATTTCGAATAGTAACTACATTCTTTTCCTGGTGTAAACGCTTGTTCAATCGCTTACGTTGATTCAAATAACTCAAAGCTACTAATACAATTTTAAAAAACATTTTTAAAACGTTTAAACTATTCCTTGCTACTTCGCCAAACGCAAGAAAACCGAGGTTGCATAAAATTAACCCGCACCCACGTTCGCGTCGGGAGGCCGTGGTGAGCATCTTGTCCGAAGGGATACAAATTCTTAACCATATCCTGAGAAATCATTATTGAAAAATTGTTTCCGGGTCGTTGCCTTCGTATGTTGCCCAAAGAGTATTGGCAGAGTTTCCTCGGCTGCCCCCTTTGGTCCGTTGTTTCGTCGTTCCCTCGCGTAATAAATAAGATTTCATGCAATGGGTTGAATTCCTGCAGCTCCCAGATGGGGGCGGCCGCCTCTTCTGCACGTGGTCGAATGTTGATTCTTGGCACCTCCGTGTGGCAGCTGAAATCGAATCGTTTGCACCGATACAAATTGACCTCACCGACCTCACCGGGCCGACTTGGGGTAACAATTTGATGAGGGGATGGTGGCGTGTGGTGGCTGGGAGGGGGAACAGTTCGCTTTCGAAATTCTTCCGAGCAACCGAGCTGGCTGCTTTTTCGTTGCTCACGGTGCACGGGAGCGCTCCGATTGGAAATGAATTGCATCAGCTGCACGTACGTGCTGGAATGTAGATAAAAATATCTTCATCTCGTGACGCCACCGCTCCCTGGCTACCACCCCTTCCTCACCTCTCAGGAACACCAGCTCGCGTGCAAAAGATGCACGCTGAAGAAATCCCCGATTGACGGGGCAGCCCAGCTCAATCCTGCATGGGGCAATTTCGGTGAGGGCGTGTGTGTGTGTGTGTAGCAACGATCATATTGGAGAAATTCCTTCATCAGCTGCAACGAGAGCTAGATTTTTATGAGGTCGAAGCTTTGCCGCTTCGAGTGATGATGATAAAGAGATTAAAGCCTGGGGCAAAATTAAGAATCACTGCTTAAAGTTGATTTGATGAAGCGGTGGGATTGAGATCTCCTGCACGTGTTCTAAGGAATTTTCATAAAAATCTTATTGAGCTAAGCTCTTTAGCAACACTTTTTCAATCACCAGCGCTGCTATAAGTTTTAATGCCCGCTTCGCAACCTCCCAGCCAAGCGTTTCAAAATTCCAAGTGAATTTGGAGCAATAATCACATTCATAACCCATAACAAGCCCTCCCCTTCCACCATCAATTTGTTTCGTAAATTCTTTGACTTGACGTACGAGACATGGTGTAAGTTAAAGACAATTGTTTAGGTTTGATAAGTTTAGGGTGGATTATTTTGTTTAGTTTTGATTTAGTTTTAAGCAAATGGTTGGTTTTTTCTAATCTGGCCACGAATTTCAAAAAGCTAATTAATTTAAAAATATATATTTATTTATTTCTTTCATTTGAATAAACTACCATTTGATAATATTTCGGATTTCATTACCGATAACTCATAATAGTCCTGTTTGTTTCATTTCCCTTATTCAATAAATCAAGTTTTCGGGAACGAACATGTAATTGAATCTTGTCTTTAAACCTTTTGCGTTGAATACTTGCCTTTTGCGATATTTGATTTGGTACCTTATTTCAGCTTAACTATGCGCATAAATACGCCAAAAAACAACCACTAATGAAAGTTCGATAAAAAATACCAAACAACCAACAGCTACTCTAGAACCTATTGCACCAGAAGCGCTTTCCCGGATGGGAGGATTATCTTTCCAATATTGTTGTTGCCCTTGCAAGTGACACAGATTGTCCTTGTTTAACGGGCACGGTCTCAGACACAAAATGGGGTCCACATGCTTCCCTGAGGAATGCCCGGGACGAAAGAAGGAAGGAGGATTGAAAGGCTCAACGACAGACACGGGAAGTGTAGGGATACGGGTCGTCCATCACCTTCGCGATGACTCAATGTGTGTACTGCGAGCGGAAGGCATTCGTCTTGCACCGGGAAACGTTTCGAGAGTGTTGGGATGGTTCATCACACCAGGAAAAATGCCCGGCAGTCTCGATCGATTGCCGGAGGATGCTGCCGCCCTTCTTTATCGCTCCTATCTGCCGGCCAACCCGCATCCCGGCGGGAACTATCCGAGGGCAATAAAAGTGAAATATTTGTGTCAATAAAGGGCGTCGGCGAGGAATTATTTCTTTTTTATAGATGTCACACGTCATAAAAATAGATCTCGTGTGGTTTATCGCAGCCTTAGCTCCCCGGTCGCCTCGATGCACAGCCCGATGGCTCGGGTGCGGGTTCTGGGGGCAGGTTGCGGAGCGTTTCACGCCACGAATCTCTCACGACGGGCCGTCATTGCCACGGTACCATTGAGGACGAAGTTTGATTCCACCAAAGCTGAGCTGAAGCTGGCCGTGCGGTCGTAAATTGAAAAGTAAATTGCCATTAAATCAAGCGAGTTAGCTTGGGCTGTGGTTTCAGCGCTCCTAATTCGACCCCTGGACGGGGACGGCCCGACCAAAGAAGCAAATGGGAAACGAAGCTATCCTTCTAGGAATGGAAATGGAATGCAATGTGAACAAACACAAACGCTTGTGCGCTGTCTAATGCATCACTGGTAAAAAGCTCTCCCGGTCCCATTTCCAAGGAGACACTGTGTCCAGCACATTTACTTTTGCGAAAAATATGGAAATCCATTATTTTAATTGAATTCCACACGAACGCACTCCACTGCAACTTTCCCATCAAGGCCAGTGCACTGCCGCCCGAGCACACTTCAACTTTCCGGAGCATTGCCGGAAATGAATAGTTTTCCACACTTTGTTGTCGTGGAAGAAAGGGGAAGAAACTGATTGTGAGCCCAAAGAGCCCGAAGTCGATGGGCCATTTAGAAGACCATTGCTCATACAATTTCGGAAGGACTTTCCGGGGTCCCCGGAAACACTCCGCATCCGAATGACGGCTGGCCATTTGCCGAGAAACACGGCGCATTACTGGGATGCTGAGCTACTACTTGACCCGGGGCGGCCGAGTGCATTAGTTAAACGCCTAAGTGGCACGATAAATTTTGCCATCCACACCGAATGCGAACCCTGTGCAGGCCACTCTTTTCGCCCCTTTCCTGCCTACCGCTACCCTTCTTCTAGTGCCGGTAGACAAACGATCGAATCCGAAGTGGTTGGAGTTTCTTAAGCACATCAGAAAGCACTCCGGTCGGAATGTGTGGAATGCTTGAGATAATTTATAAATCTATCTCATCGATCTGGAATCGAGAGGCAGGTTCCGATTGGTGCTTGGCACCGAGGCAACTCTTCTCCCCACTCGCACGCACAGCCAATGCCATGTGTGCCATCGAACTGGAAAGAAACTGATGGCCCTAGCACACCTCCTTTCCTTCCCGGGCTCCCGGGTCATTAGAGGATTTCGTTAATCGAATTGCTTATCAGGGGTTTCTTTTCGCTGACTTTTGCCCAACAGTCTTTCTCTATCGCTCCTTCGCTCGTCAATGGACGATAATTAGTTCGATTATAAATCTAGTTTGCAATTACGTCCATCGGAGGATTCAATTAATTCGCCCGATGGATGGTCGATTCGCTTGATGCTTTCATCTCATTGCACGCTACCAAACGATGCCGGAGCGAACCTTTACGACGAACGAGCCACGGGACCGCATCGCTCCTATCATGCAAGACATAGAAAATTATATTTTATGGAATAGCTTGTGCCAAAAAGGTACCACAATTCTGCATTGATGAAAAGCGAACGAACACTTCACTGACTTCAAATCCAAAACCAATCCACACAAGACCCTCACGTCGGCCTCTGAATGCATTGGCGAACGAAAGAACCAATATCCTTTTTGAACAAGGCCGAAGCACTTTTACCGCTCCTTATCTGGGCGGCACTTTAGCTGCCATAAGTCGCAGTAAGCCAACCGGGGGCGCAAAAGGGTGCCTGCACCTTCCACACTACTTCCACTATTAAACATTTTAATGGATTACACTACTTACAGCTTATCTACGGAGGCATTTAATTCAATTTGTATGAGTCGAAGAGATGCTCGAACGATGTAAGCTGACCCCCGGTCACATGGGGGAGGCTTTTACTTTACCATTTTTACTCCAGTGCTCCAAAGGAGCATTAGATTGAACAGGTTTGTGGCTATGTGCGTGTGGGAATGTTCGTGCCCCCACATGCCTCAGAAACACCCATGGGTTAGGCTTAAGGATCCATTTGGTTTATTCTATGGAGATTACAAGTCCTACTGCAATTGTGTTCAATTTCTATGTAACGTTAACATCGAATTTTGTAATGTTTATAAACGTAGCAACACAATTATTTCAAAACGTTACATGCGTTTCATTATGCAGCTTCTTCCATACAGTCGTTCAATAATTTCTTTATTAACAACACAATAAGAAAGTTATAACTCAAGGAGCCCAAATTTAATGTCCTCTGATTTGTTTTTAAAAGATGTAACATTGGTATGAGTAGGCAATTTTACCGTCATGTACTCATTCAATTTTGTTCATCGATGTGTTAAAAACATTTAACAATCAAATTGAAAAAAATCAACAAAAATGGTGTTTCTTTTCTCCAGAAATGGCGACTTTATTTTATAAAATACCTCATCAACCTTTGGATACGATACTTATCTAATTTTCATACTGCGGGCAAAAGTTCAGCTTGGGAAGTGAAAACCAAATGCCCTTTATTTTGGAGGTAGTTAAGTTAAATGACGAAGAAATCCTGCAAGGTTTGTTTCCAATCAACAATTTGACAAAAGACCTCATGCGGAAAAGTATCCAAATAAATCATTTAACGACAAGACCAGACTTTGGCCTTGTTGGCTGTTTGCCAGAAAAAGTGTAAGCACTGGATTTGTAACCATTTTATTTTTCTTCACTTTACCGTTTCTCACTTACTACAGCGTTCCTCACCTACTAACAGACCGTAATAGCGGCAAGTTTAACGCAGAGCAACTGCCACTGTCGGGAACGAGAAGAACAAAAAAAAATCACGGGCACTTTAAAGGATTCTTATTGTGGGAAAATCAACACTTGACTTCCCACACAATTGCTTCCCGCGCCGAAATGTGTTTGCAGTTGCTGCTTTAGAAAGGCCAAAGTTTTTTTGTCGAGTTCCTTGCACAGTACGACCATTTTTCCGCAATTTGAAACAAACCAAACGAAAAGCCTTCAACAGCATTGAAGACCCCGCTTGAAAGTCAGCCCGAAGGTTGATCTTATTTCCGTGGCTAAGCTCACATAATCTCATATGGCTCCTGTGGCAAACACACCCGGAACAAAAGATTAAGACAGCGGGAGAAGAACAATTTCTGATACTCTACCAAATACCAAATACCACTCGAATAGGCGAGCCAATTGCGCCAGTGAAGGGGTACCGTAACGTTGGTAGCGAGATGACGAAAAATCGGGAAAGAACTATCAGTAGACATGTGAAAGAAAATAAAAAAAAATAGCTAAAAACGTTGAGCCTCGAAAAATTTCCCAGATTTTACAGGCACTTTTCTAAGCAGTAAGTTGCAGCAGTCATATATGTTAGGCCCAGAAAGTGTCGAGACCAGGTTCTTGAGGATTATCATGCGACGAGTTAAGCCAACTCGTTCACGACTGTCGATGCTTCGAAAGGCCAGTAGTTCCAGTGTTTGTCTTCAAAGACATCGAACAGTACACTAAAAGACTACGAAATTCTACGTAACAAAATGTGATTAGCTATTTTTGATTAAAACTCACCTTAAACGTAGTCAAAAGAGCTGCGAAATTGTTCATTCCAAATCCCACAAAGGGCATTACAATGAATAAAACGTTCGTCCTCGATGGCGAATAATCTTCCGCAATGTTATGTTCGATTATTCCAGCAAGTTCTTCCCATCGTTTCAGCCATAAACGAACCAAACGATTCGTTATCGTGATATTACGATACTCAACAACACCTCCAACCAACTGGGATCTGCTGTCTCGAACTTTCCATCGATGGAAACTAAACCAACCATACATCACGAGACCACACATGCCTACACCCTGTCGTCCTTCCTCTACCCTGTGGCTAACTTTTGCCGGGGGCGGCTTAGGGCACTTTGAACGCTGACCACAGGGCGCAGTAATTTCCGGCAGTTCCGTTGCTCCTCCGGCAGAAACAAGTGCCCAGCCAGGCGTTCCCGGACGTTCTTCGACAGCTTCCTCGATGGCGGTGCATCTTGGCACTCGTCGGGATCCGTCGCAGACGCCGTATCCGTCGTGGACCGTTTGTGCAACATTTCGCCAATGAAAAACTATTTTAATTAAAACCCGCAACTTGTGCATCGCCATCGTCGCCACTCGCTTGCATGGGGCCAGAGCAGTTGTGCAGTCCCCGCCCAACCCTCCAGGCACTAATTGGTATCCTAATGCGCCGAGGGGCTGCCGGCAGTCTCATAAAGGCGCGCAACGACTGTGCATTAATATCATCATTTACTCTCGATTGCCACATTTTCTGAACCATTGCTTCGCACCACGGAGAGAACGAAATTTCATCACCATCACTCTTGCTCCTAGCGCCCATCGCTAGCCAGTTTTCCCAGCGCCGTCGTCGGTATAGCCCAACGCCCAACGGATCGGATAGGAGCGTTCAGGCCGGTGTGCGGTGTTGTTTCCTTCGAATCGATCTCCGAACTTTGGACAGCTCAACTTTGCCTTCCAAGAGAATGCGCCAACGGCAGCCGAACGTCCGCCGTGCCTTTATCCTTTCCGAAACTTTAACCAATCGATACCGCACCACAGTCTTCGGCCGGGGAAAACGGGAGGAGTATGGTTGGAAAATTAATTGATTTTCCGTACTCCTAAGAATTATCATTACCTCCTTAGAGGGGAGGTGGCGGTACGGTGAATACAAGCCGACCATCGGCGGAAGCTACTTACAAATCGCATGATCACTAGAAAACTTTAGCCTCGGAGCAAGATTATAGCCCCGACAAGACGTGAGCCGAGTGCCGTTAGAAGGTCAAAAGCATCTACCGGGAAGGAAGTCTTCTCGCATTATTAGTTCCGGAGGCTTCGATACGGGCAAAGACCCGTTTGACAGTGGATTGAATTTCCTTGAAAATGTAAACAAAAGTGTTCCTGTAAAAAAAAAACTCCGAGTAAATTTTTCGCTCGAAACGAAGCCTACACGTGAATCAATGAGTTAAACACAAAAATTAAAGGGTGATCTTTGTACAACATTGAAGAAACCAAGCCAAATTTCCATCAACCATATGGCTCCTCGTCATCAGCTCATAATGATTCCCTTTTGCCACGTTCGGTCCTTTAAATTCTTGTTCATTTTTTTCTCAAAAATTCTCACTTCTCCTCTGTTCCTGCAGTTTCAAACAACATACGCTTGTAAAACCGCCACTGCAGGTACGGCATTTACGATTATTATTATGATTATCAGGTCATCAAAACATGTTCCACGCTCAAGCCTCGTTTAGTGTTGCACAGTGTTGCAAGCGTAACGGCCAACCCGCGGCAGTAGTTATGCACTTCAAACGAACGGATCTGGTAGTTGCCGGGACGCAGGTGGAACGTACTGGCGTGCCTAGCTTTCGGTTCGTCCTTCGAAAGCCCGGAAAACCTCCGGCACACATTCCCCGCCTCGTTGCTGGCAAATGCGTGCGTGTGGTCTTTGCGTATCGGTTAAATGTTAAATGTTCCCGCGTTCCCGGTCGCCGGTTCGTTGCAAGCGGGAAAACCGTGGATCACGGCTGCACGCAATCTTCAAACGGCCGATACCGGTACGTGTGTGGTTCATAAACGCGACACGGTGACCGTGTGTTATACTGGCTCCGGGTTGCGCTCCGGCCGCCCAGGAACGGCCTCCAAACGTGCTGGCATTTGTCAGGGCCGTCCGACAGGCCCTGATAATCGCTGCAAGCGCTACAGACCGAACGCGGCCCACCTAGGCCGTTTTCGAAGTCGAGCGTCGATGCGAAAGCGAGCCGGAAAAATAGTAGTTGGGGCAAAAAGCGGCAAAAAAGATAACGAACGCATGCCGACACTGCCAGCTTTCAGCGTATAATGTTGCACCGTTTCGACCGGCATCCCGTCGGTGGCATAAGGAAGCGGAAGGACACGCGAGTTCATCTGCAGCAGTGCACATTTCCAACGCACGACGAATCGTACAATAATAAAAGCCTGACCTAGATCTTGGCTCGCGACATAAGTGAACCATTAATAGTGTCCCCCTCCTCGCGTCGACCCGCTACCAGGGCAGGAGAGTATGGACTAATGCGCTGTCGGCGTGCAATGGCAAACTTTTCATAATTCCAAACACACACACACACACATAAGCATAAACATTGTCAGGGCCTTGGCAAGCGCAATTTCCGAATGCTGCCACACGCACACGAACGCGCACAACGGCACAACGGTAGGTCGGCAAAGGCAGGTCGGAAAAGTTCACACAATGTGCTCCATAGGCGTCACATTCAGGGATGGGTAGCGTTTTCTATTGTTTTGCAGTTTCCATTCGTTGCGCCATTCGCAGGCTTTTCGTAGCTTAGGCCAACGAAATGTTAATGTCGGTCTGCTGCCTCGCCCGACTCCACATCTCCATTGCGGCCGCCGCCCGGCACCGTCCGGAACCGAATGGCCAGGGCCAAGGAGCATCGATTAATTTTATCCACCCGTCAGTGGCACATTCTATCCATTAATTATCTTTGCCATTAGGGGTCGTAAAATTGTCGCGAATCAATCTTTACGGTCTCCGGGAAAGTGCTCTCGGCGGGTTGCCGTAGATCTTTGGATCCGGTGACCGAAAAGCTGCGTAAGGTAGGCCATATTTGTCGAGGGGAAATATTGAATTTTCCAAACATATTCCGTTTTGAACCGCTGTGAGATTGAAAACTTGTTTCCCCTTAGCCAACAGATTTAACGCAAACAAAATCATTTTGAAGTTTATCATCTTCCAAGGAAAGAAATGGAGGCGCCTAGTCATTCATGCACCCTATTGTATAGAGAAAATATTGTTCTGCCGAACATGCCTCGATTTTTGACAAGTGTTAGCTTAATATGTAAAAAAAAAATTACACGTTTCCTAAAAGAAATTACCCCAGCAGAAAAGGTTCAAATTTGCACAATTCGTTTCCCTCGCCTGTGATTGATAGTTCAATTTTGAGCGTTTAAAGTTTCTACGTTTCGTGATACTGTTGTTGATGTTTTCAATCTGATTACGCTATATCTTTTTTCACTACCTCTACGACGTCTTTTTACAGCGTATTTAGATTGCATTTTTAATGAAAGCGAATTGATTCACAGCTAAAGGAGGGTTTTAGTACCATTTCAATTGGGTACAGGCGTATATTATAGTTTTCCTTCGTGTACGAAGCCTACATTGGCGTGGCTTGCATATCCTTTGAAACTTCCACAAACATCACCCTTTGCTAATGAGTAAACTTGTCCCAGAAGTAAACAATCGTTTTATAACAACACTGGTGAATTTATCTGCCCCAGGCAGCTCAATTATAATGGGGGATGTAAGTTTCTCCGTATTGTCCAACCACCTTGTCTTGTCCCATTTCCGACACAGCATTCTCCAAGCTCCCAAAATTGGTTGAAACTCAAGCGAAGCCCGGGGCAGCAAACCGATGGCGGTGGAGGCGTCTTGGAATTGTTTTGATTTAATTATGGTACACCATAACCAAAGGTGCCAACCCCAAACGAACTGGAACGATGAGTGCGTGATAGTGAACGGTGACTGGCATGCAGGGACCAACCGGAGAGCGGGTCGGTTCTATTGTTGCCTGTGATCGGTCCATCCCCAGCACCGTAAAGCCAGAAGAGAATGGTCCCCTAGCGGCGCGTTAGGACATCATTCATTACGATACGCCCGCTGCATGGTGTGGTCTGGGATCCTGTCGATACCGGTGTGTAGCATTGATGAACATCAATCCGTGGTTTTCTGAAGCCACGGAATCCACCATGCTGCTGATCGTACCCTCGCCCAGCGATCAAATTCCATTAAATCCGTGATACACGGCGCAAGAACCAAAGCACCCGGAAAGCACCGGGGCCGGAAGGCGAATCAGTCACCGGGGGTTTACAATTATTTACTACCACCACCGCATCAACCCCCTGCGTGGAATCACTGTCGTAGTGTACGCTCCCCGACTGGAACGGTGTGGAATTGAATATCCGCCCCTCGGAAGCCACCTTTTCCAGCCGGGAACGTCGGTGACATCGGCACGAAGCGATTAGGCCAGGCGAGCGCTGTCGTGATACGAAATTTCACACACCACCGACCGGTGACCGATTGACCGGTGCTCCCCTGCTGACAATTTTCCAACACATCCGGAGGACAAGAATCAAATTTCACACAGCGCAGTGGCCAACCCTACCGCCCAACCGCCACCGATCTACCCCCATTTTGATGCTCGAGTTTGGATCAAACCATTAAACCACGATAATCTAGGCATAATTAACTATGACGTATACATTCATTATCTCGTGCGCCTCACCCACCCCCCGGAAGCTTCCGGATGTCCCGTGGATGTTCTCCGGATGATCGGTCGCCTACACGGAAGAGGAAGTTGATTGTCCACCGGCGGACGGCTTATGCGCGATGACATTCGATGGCCAGCGGGAAAACCGTAAACCGCTGTCATCGGCACTCGGTCGGCTGCAGTTCGGAATTCCCATGGTCGATATAATGTTGGTCGAGGTGCTTCGGTAACGGTGCCATCACGCTCGATACCTATTACATCGCTCCGATGGATAGATAGAGTCATGCCAACGCCACATCAAACACCAGGCCTCTTTGTATCTTTCTAGAAAGTTAATTGGTCAAAGTATCAGAGATGCGATGTTGATTGATATTGCACCTAAGTTATTATCGCGTTTGGATAACAAAGATGATCAGTTATCAAATGAAATCGCTGCAGCTAAAACTGTTTCTAACAAAGGAATGTCTAACAAATAAACCGTATTATGTTGCCCTTCTCAAGCTTATGTAGGGCTCAGAGAATTATCATCTCATCATAAATACTGTGATTTTTGCTGTGACGATGCTCTGAGAGCACCACACAGTCATCGATGGTAATGCAATGTTTCTACTGATAAACCAAACTAAGCGAACAAAAAAAAATCTCACACACCCTCAAGAGTATCTTGGGACGTATAGCATTTGCTTCGGAAAAATTACAACCGCTTCACCGAAAGGACACACTCTATGCACCCTTTTGTCCAAACTCAAAAGGCCATGAGAATGGCGCCACGTTCTGGAAACGCGGACACGTCTCCCCGTGGCGCAAACAACCGAAAACCGTGCCTCCGGTGCAAGAGCGATGCTGGTTCGATTGCTTTTGGCCTGAACAAAAAGGGCCGGTGCACGAGCGAAGCGAGACCCCATTGGCTTCTGCGGAAATTCTGGATAATTTATAGACCTATGCGACCGGTCGGCAACGCCGATGGCCACTTTGGCCACACAAAAGGGGGACTTTGGGATGGCATCGACAACGCTTGGAATGCAGCATCGGAGGAACGGCAGAACGTTTCCACTGTAAACCAACGCTGGAAATGAGATTCACGCATTCGGTTCCTATCTCATAGGAAAGGGCTTCTTGCAGAAGGGATGATTTCAAACAAAAAAAATACCCTGCTCACATTTGCCTCCACACCTCTCCTCCCTCCCCCATCCCTTTACCACACACACACACATGCAACGATCACTCAAATAAACACAAACACACGAACGCGCTCCGCAAGAACGCTCCTTGAGCAGGGAATAATGTTTCACACGGCATTTGCGTCTGCGGTGCACGATGGTATTATTGAGAGCAAGCGAACCTTATGAAAACAGAAAGCTGCCGGAAAGCTCCATTCGAAGTGTAGGTGTAGGGTGAGAAAATGCGCCCCCAACACCTTCACCGGAGGGCCGTTTGGCCGAAGGGTTTTTCCATTCCCGTAGCCGTGTGCGAGACCGGCGAACTTTCGGAAGGCTTGCGGTAACGCAATGCGGTTTTTCAGGGTTGCTACGAAATGAAAATTAGAAGCACGATGACAATTGGTGGACTTATTTGACACTTGCAGCAGAGTCACGAAATGGTTCGTAGCTTCTTTATATTTCTCTTTAAAAGCTTTTATGCATGCTCTCCTGCAACAATTGCGTTTCTTTGATTAAACGCTGACTTTTTTTAATTTAAAATACAATTTCAGTATGACCCAAATGCAGCACGTGCAATGTGGAAACCAATAAGTATTCGAAGACAATCCATTCACCTCACATACCCTTGTGGCATAGTAAACATAGCAAGAAAACCTCAAACAAATTCCTCCTCCGTTGTCCGTCCGGCTGCACTCAATCATCGGCTCACCCCTCGGCAGGACAATTCGACAAGTCATTTACGGGCTGCTGCAGGGAAGGAAAACCGCAAAACTAAGCGCCACCGGCAGCAGAATGCTGCCCCATCGTCGACAATGAGAAGTTAACGTTGCAAGTGCAAATGAGTCCGGTGGTTTTCTGGAGTGCCCAGGGGTTAAAGGGGAAGCGTAAATTATCGTAATGAAGATGTACGAAGCCGTGAAAGATGAGTGTGAAAACTATTAAAATGATTTATAAGAACACTTGCCCGCGCCGGTTCGGGCAGAAAAGCCCTCGTGCGGTTAAGCGGTACCGACAGCCGAAAGAGCATTCAGTTCCCCTGGAAGCTCGGTGTAGAAAATGGAGCGGACGGTATAACACTTCGATGTGAATCGGGTAGTGACGCAGCGTATGGACGAGTTGCAGAATCTTCTTGTGCAAGAAGATTCGCTAGCTCTTGGGTGAGATCGTTTTCGTGGCTAATAGTTGCCACCTGGCAGCTGCTCGAATTTGCGAAAGGTTAAAGGTGAAAAACTTGTTCTATATTCATGCAACCACCATTTAAGCGCTTGGTCTGGAAAGGCGTCACGGGTTCATAACATAAATAGTATGTATTTAACATATTGAAAAAATACTAAGTGGCATAACAGCTTAATTACTATGCTCTTGCGTAAAATTAAAAAGAGAATAATTGTCATCGTCTATAGCGTTTCAAATTATATTTCGGTTGTAATGACAGTCTGGTAAAAAAAAACAGAAATCGAAAAAAAAAACAGAATTACAGTTAGGTTACCATTAACGAAATCACCATCCCTAAGGCAAGGTTCATTTGGTGATCCAAAAGTGAGTTCCATGGTAACAAACCCTAACCTTTCCCTGCACTTAACTTCACGGTCCTTCAACCAAATGCAAACGAAAGCGTGCGGTATAAATGAGGATCAGCGATAAATATAAAAAAGGTACCAAAGATGACCAGAAATGCAAGAAAAATACTCACCGAATAACATCCATCCGGTTTGTAGCTGCAAAGTAATCCGCCGCAGGAAAAACGAAACCCCTTGCAGTAACAAAAACGGTTCCGTACCGTTAAACGATGGGTTGGGAGGGAAAGAAAAGCTCGCCTCCTTGCCTCGCCAATTACTTCCTAATTTCATTTTAATGTCTTCTTAATTGAAGGGAACCACACGCGCAAAAGGTTGCGAACTAAACCGAGTTGTGCGTAAAGGATAACTTTTTCTTAACTTGACGTCGCGTTCAAAGATAAATTTAAAGCAATACTCCAAAGATAATTTTTACAGCATGGGACAGCATTTCTTATTCGCAAATTGTAAATAACGATACGTGTACGGCATCTAGCAAATAGTATTCATTCAAACAGACCGAAAGTGGTTTTCCCAATGCGAATGAAAAATTCATGTTTGTTTTGTTGCTGCCACTGGGAGCGCAATCAATCATACAGTAATGACCACAAATACCATTAGTTAAACTATGACAGAGAAAAAATCTCGTTTCGTGCCACGAGCGCGAAGGTGTTCGTTATCAATCATCCCGGCACAATATCGAAAATAAAAATTTATTACAGTGAAAAAGGTGGTAGTGCCGGCGCACCCAGCGCCAAAGGGAAAACTTTCCAAAGCAATCCCCCTTTTTAGTGCAGCATCGGGTCCGGTGTTGCCCCGTCGGTGGAAAAGGCGGAGGCCTTCGTGTGAAAATTGTTACCACCCCAGCTAAATGGTGCCCCGGCACGTCATTGCATCATTTAGCGCTACATAATTTTCTATTGCACTCAGTTCCGCTCCCGCCGCTATGAGCGTTTCCTGAGCACTTTACTCGAAGGTTGTTTGCTTCCCCCCGCCACCCGGTTGTATGTGTGCAGCTGCGGTGTATTTGTTAATTGTGGTGCAATTTGCCTGCTCGGATGCAATTCAATACCTGTAGGCGCCCACTGGTTCTGGCGTTTATTTTATGTAACAAATCCCTTCCAAACGACGTTGGTTGTGTTGGTCCTGTTGTGAACGGAGCTTTTCCGGTGTTTTCGAGCGTTCGCCAAAGCTGCCTGATTTACTTGATGGAAATTGTGCTTTTCCTCGCGGCACCACACACTGAACAAATATTGCTTACTTTCCGCTTTGTCACGATACGGTCTTCAGGATTTAGAGCGGCACACGTTGACATGTGCAATCCTGATGGTAGAAAGGCTTGTTTTCTTAGATTAACTGCCAACATGACGGATGAGTTGTGAAATTCCTATCAGAGTTTTAGATATTTAACAACAAACTGATAATAGACGATTGTATTAAATCGAAAAAGTAATATGTGTGATGGACTTTTTTTTTCTCTAATGTAAACCAAACTAATTTAATTTGTAAGCCTGAAATATAAGCCTGAATACATACGCTGGTAAACAGAAAACATCTAATAATTATCTTTGGTGGAATGAAATTATGATTTGTAGCCAAATTTAGAACGGGCAAATCGGATATAAGTTATGAACTACCTGCAATCAAAAATCCCTCCGTTTACGATATCCGCTTTAACAAGTCAGATAAAAAAAAGGAGCTGAAGCCCGATTCACCGGGAGGGCAATAGGTCAAAAATTATATCCTCCTGGATGAGCCACGCCACCCGGTGATCTCGCTTGTGCTTCCCGGGCATCCATTGGCAATAAATATAAGCAATCAATCGCTCGACTCCCGCTCCTGAGGCCCGATGTGCAAACCGCCATCAGCAGTACCATCAGCTGAATCAAATTGGCATCATTTATCCAACGGTCTCCCGGTCCGTATCCCGCTCGAAAAGGCTTACGATTTCCCATTTTCCCAAGTGTGTTTCCTATAGGTTCTTCCCTTCGCATCCACCGGCAATGCAAACCATCCGATCCGATCCGTGCTGTGCGGAAGCTCAAGTAGCAGTTACATCGCATCGCATTGCAATTATTTCCAAGTGCATGTACATTGTAAAAAGCTCTCCCATTGCAGCTTTTCAATCACACACCGCCGACCAGTTGACAGTTCCCAGCACAATCAGCACCCAAACCATCGGCCAATTTCCCTCGATCCCTCGACCAGCAGCAGCCGGCGGGATCCCGTGCCCAAACTCGAACTCGTGTACCGGGGCGAAACCGGGCGAGCAGATAATTGAATCGCGTAAATCCGATTACGGATGCAAATGTATCCCGGGCCAGCCGGGGGAGCCGCCATGTGCAAGTGCAGGGTGAACCTGGGCGCGACTTCGACTGGCAGTTCGACGGCGTTTTATCGACGCTGTGCGGTCGACATCGGGCACGGCTGGCGGAACGATTGCACTCGCTCCTTGGCAGGAACCGCGTTCGATCGTACGCTCGAGCCCGGTCAAGCTGTCACTCAACGTAAACGATGATGAATAATTAGATTACGGCTGGCTTTCATCTGAAGTGCATCTTTCGTCCGCAGGAGTCGCAAAACACTAATGATTGATGCCGCCCGGTACGGTGTGCTGGAAAAGCACTCGATGCATTTCGGAGGCACACATTCCGCTTCCTTGACCACGGCAAGCGCGGAATCAGAAAAACCGAGTCGTTGGAATCAAAGGCCCCTTTTTGCACTGTACCGCGCATCGGTAAAGTCTTCGATTAGGCCAGGGATTACCAACGGGTTCGGGAAACTATCTGGATGCCAAATCCTTCAAAGACGTCATCGGGGAAATTGGCGTACAACTGTTTTGTAATTGAACTACAGTTTGATGAACTCAAACATTGTTTTGGTCAACAGTGTTCAGTAAAAATTAAATATTCCTTCCACTAGAACAAGTTTAAGCTACAGAAGGAGTTGGAAGTATTCCTTCCAGTCCTTAACAAACGAGTGAACTGGATCCTGGTTATAACGCTCGAGTGATTTTTAAGATGCGAATAGTTTTAAGAATCCTAAAAATGTCTAATCCACCAGCGAAGAATGACATCGTAATCGTCGGGCATACAAAATGGATGAAACCAAAACGAACGAAATGGAAAGGTACCTCTCCGCCGCACGGAAAGTTTACTGTTTCATATTAATTTTACCTCAGACGGGTTTTACGATTATGTCCACAAATGAAATGGTATAAATCTATCTCGCTCGTGGCGCGTTATTATCCCCGCGAATGTCCGGCATGTTTTCCGCCCAAGCGGCAAGCGGGAAGCATATTGATGTTTACGACTCCGAAATCACGGTGGCGTAAAACCCGTTTCGAGCCACCCACCAAAAAACCTACGACGCCAGCAGGATGCGCCAGTTCATGCGACTAAAACGGCACAAAAAGGCCTGGCCTTCGGCTCCGGGAGCGGAGCTGCACACTAATGAACACGGAGACCCGAAGCTAAACCAGCCCGACGAGACCAACGCCCCCGAGTCGGGCAGCGCGTGCGGAGGCTCAATTTAAAATAGATTTCTCGCCGTCCGTGCCATTAACGAGTTGCGCTCGTCTTGTCGTAAAAACCGCTAAGTATCGCTCATCACTCGCAGCCCCGCACCGGTGCTGGCGCCCCGGTTTTTGCACCGCGCCGGTACATCCATTCTGCACCGTTCTGGGGAAACCGAGTCCTGGCGAGTAGATGACTAATTGGCCAAATGAAGGGCCGTCCACCGTCTTTAATTAATTTATGTTTTGAAAGGGAAAGGCAAAGCCCGTACGGCGCTCGCGTCGGCGTGCGGGAGAGACGGTTCTGCTGCAATTTAACGGCTACGGTCTTAAGATGCCGGAACACGAACCGAAACCAAGACCGCACCGGACGCGGGAAGCGTTGATGAGACGGCCACTAACCGTGAACCCCGTGCGCGTCGGTGGTGGGAGTATCAATTGCCAGCGCCTGGAAATGGCTAATGACCAGAAATGCTGCCACGATTACAATCTTCGACCCAGACGACGCTGGCGGGTTCGGGGTGTACACATGCTACCATCCCTCGCCACCTTCGGCACGCTTTCGGGCAAGAAACGCTTTATCTGCGACATTCGATCGCAACCTGTAACGCCGGCGTTTTACGGGGAGCCATGATGGCGTGGCTTCCTCGGGAAGCTACCGCGGTCTCGCCCCAGTCAATCAGGTTCGCGTGTTAATGGTAAGAAAATTGTCACCTCTTTCGTCATGAGCGGTACGAGATCGTTTGGTACGGCTCGTAAAAGCAATACGACCCATTTCTCTGCCCTGGAAAGGACATTAATAGTTGCGTATCGTAATGGTTTGATTTATGCTGGTTCGATTTCTTTTTTTCTTCTGAGGAATGATGGTAGAAAACCATTATTTCGTGAACAATGTTTCGCTGGTGATTATTGCTTGCTTAGCTGGTTTATAAAGGCATTTTCTTTATCATTACACAAGCCAACCACAGATTGATGTAAACTATGACGACGAGGGGCAAAGTTTTGTCTACTTATATCTGTATAAAGTTGATTCAAGTCTCGTTTAGAGAATGCCTACGATTTGTGTGATTGCTTATTTGTACTCATACGTTAAGATAATGTTTTAAAAATTGTTGTAAAACGTGTTAAAAACACAACCAACCCGCTGTTAGCCAATCAGGCCCGATTAGTTGAATAAATAAACAATAAGCAGTAAACAAATTTATTTAATCCTAAGGATCCCATTTAAGCATCAGTCACATTTGTTTGTGGTAAGGGAAGCTCTTGAAGCGAACTATCAAAACCTCGAAAGGCATTCAGCCATAACGATTACGAGCGCTTGTTAAATATTTTACCACACTTACAGTTCAACATTTCACCACCAGTTGCATGAACGCGTTCCCATCGCTTTCGCCAAACAACAATCTCCCGTACAACGGAATCCCCCTGCAGTACTGCACCGATACAATACCACAGCACACACACACACACACACAAGATGCCCTTTTGAGTTTCGTCCCAACAGGTAGGGCGAGTGAATCTCTTTGGATATTGGATGGCTGCTGAAAAATTCAAGCGACAACTGGAAACACTTCCCATCCGACCCGAGCGCACGCCCCGCCGAAAAGCCGGAAACCCGTCACAGGTCACGTTGGCAGAAACTTGGCGCGATTTGTACCTGTACGCCCGGATCTTGGGCTCCCCATGGGGTATCCGTTTCTTACCCGGGGTCGGATGAAAGTAAGATCAGCATCGTTTGTCCCGTGGGTCCTTGGAGAAGCCCGCCCCCGTCAAGGCGAGGTTCGTGGTTTTGTGTGCCGCTACGGGAGAGGAAGAGTGTGTGTGTGAGAGAAAGACTGAAAAAACACTGAGACAAATCAACAACCACGCTTCGAGTCTTCAGCCGGATCGCATCGTAAGGTCTCGAAGTTCCGGCATCGTTTATGCGCTCTTCTGGGGGAAAAACGAGGACGGGTTTGAAGCGGTGTTGAAGGTTTTGCGGATGGGCATCGAACGCGTCTCGTCCCGTTCTCGTATTCCGTTTGTTCTGCTTGAATGTCGCTGATAGCACTTATCATGTAACGTATCATATGCAAAACTTAACACAAATATATGCATTTCCTACGTGACTTACAGGAGCAAACAGGATTGCTCTGTCGGCAGCCGGCTGCAGATGTTGCTCCCTGCCGTGCACGGTTCATCGAGCGGGACCTTCCACTCCTTTACGGCCCTTAGCCCTTTTTTCTTGAGGGAGCGACGAAAAGTGACTGAGTTCAAGCTAGGGGCCTTCCATCCGTTAGTCCAACCAGTTTTTCACGAAATCAAAGATGTCTGGAGGAAGACACAAACAAACCGTACGCTGCATAAGCGCCGGTTGGTACGAGTTAACTGACGAGTGGCGGCAGTTTTAACTGTACATATTAGTTTCTGATTGAAAGGACATCAACCAGTTGCAGCGAACTAAAATCCGAGCCCCATTCCATTGCAGCATCCGTACCATGTGCAATCAAGCGATCGTTAGCATAACATTCCGTCCTTTCCAGGCACGCTTTCTAATGCTCTTCCGTGTCTGCTCGCGTGCGACTGGGTTTTGCAAATATATTGCATTCCTTGCACAACATCATCCCGCACACATACACACACATACGCAAATACGATACACGAACGGCACACAGGCTAGTGAAATGGAACGGAAGCAAACCATTCCGTACTGCACAGTGGATCGATCGATGCAATGGTGCACATGTTCTCAGACAATGGGGAACGTGCTGGATGATCCAAAGGCCCGTTTCCCTCCCCCCCAACACCCCTCCCCCTCCACACACACACACACATTGGTTCATCCGGTAACGAAAAATCAGAAAAACCCTGGTGCCGATCTTCCCGTTGCACGAGCGAAGGACCAACGGGGTTGCAGTATTGAAATTTAAATGATTGCCAGTGAATGAGGGATGCAAACAAGTAAACCCTCCACCGCTGTCTACCCTTTGCCAACCGCAGTTGGCCTTAGAAGAGAGAGAGAGAGATTGTGTGTCGCATAAAATTCCCGATTCCTGACAGAAACCAGCGAGACACAAGCCGGAAAACATCCGAGGGTAACTCCCGGAAATGGGAACGGACCTGACGTTCCACCTGCGCTGTGTCGGGTTGTGTTGCGAGACGAGATTTTGCCTTGTAAAGATAATTTGCCTCCAGCAATGTGTATCTACTGCTTAACGTTTCATGCACGTCTCGATAAACGACGGGTAGAGGTAACAAAAATAAAACAATGTCAATCCCAGGGCGAAGCGATGGTTTAGCGTTAATTAAATGACATTCAGGGAATTGGAAGGGCACAACAAAACCAGAAATAATAGACGATGTTTTTTTTGTTTTTCCTAATAGGTTGAATGCAACGGTCATCGTTATTTTGTCTCCTGATTTATTTTGTTGCAAATTTCTTGGCTCTTGGAAGAGAGCTACTTTGAGTAGTAAATCTGAGTCGCCCTCGTATATTTCCCTTGAGAGCGATGTACAGCAAAAGAAACAATTGTACAGAACAACCGTGTTACGGGTTGTACAAATAAACGAAGGCTCAGCGTTGAACCTAAATTGCGAACCGTCAAACCTGTTGCCGGTAGGTGTTGCTCAAAAATACGTTGGGTGCAATCATCTCTCCGATGAACGTGCGGGGAAACGCTACGGGGGCCATTAATTAAGCGCAACAATCAAGGCCTCCTGCAGATATAACATGTCAAAAAGCGTGTTCTGACCGGGGTTCCCGGGCTCCGGTGCAACATATTGAAGTTTATTATTCACGAACCTTCCCGACTCTGGCAGGAGGAGGAAAACGCCGAGGCTTGCTCCAGGGGGCCGGGCAAGATGCGCTGGAGGGATCCTTTCCCCGTTGTGCGTTCGTCAGAGGAGGATATGGTGGGCGCCTATTGAACACGTCCATCTCCCTGCGCCCTACGGTTACAATCGATCTGTTTTTCCGGTAAACACTGGCCCAACGGAGCCGTACGCAAATCAATTGCACACGCTTTTCATCGCAGGCACGCGTGAACAAATCAAAATCACTCATGCAACTCCGTGCCGCCTCGCCCGGTCGAAAATGGAGCACAAGGGCACGGCGAGATATTAATACCGGTAAAGCGTCATCATGGAACAGCGGGAACAGCCAGCAAAAAACCCGGAACCGGACAGGAGATCGATTGCCATCGTGTTGGCGATGGCACTTACAATGGACCCCATGATCCGCCCGGATCCTCCCCCCATCGTCCCATGGAGCACGTGGAGCAAGCAAATATTCATTATTGCTTCTCGTTTCCCTCGGGAGGCATCCGCCGCATTTTCCTCCCATCACCAAAAAAAAAAAACACCGACGCGATTGCCGATTGTTTGTCGCACGCGCTGTTGATTTCGCTTTATTTCGATTGTCGAAATTTTCGCGATTCATTACTGTCTCCAGGCATCCAGGACTCAGCCCTTGCACGGTGGGAGGATACATGATGATATGTGCTGTTCTATTGTGTTATTTTGTTTTCTCGCCATCAACCATCGACAGATCAATTCATTTTTCGCACACCACTTTGCACCAATTCCCGCGAGTCCACCTGTGGAGTGGCAAAACAAAAAAAAGGGGGAAAGAAATATTTCACCTCATCATCATCAACACGTCGCAGGGGTGTGTGTGTTTTGTCTGTTTGCTTGCTTTTCTTTTTTTCTTTTTCCCGCACGGCTTTCGTGATCGTGACGACATTGCATTCATTCCTGCCAAGTTTCACCTTCGCAATCAATCCGAAATAAAACGACTGCGTTCTCTGCGGGTGCGAGTGTTTTTTCTTTTCAATTGCATTTTCCCAGCGCAGGAAATCAATTACGCGCCAGAGTTGCGCTTGATTACCACAAGCGAAAGGGATCATCGCCGCGGGGAAGCGGTGGAAAACCCTTTGTTTAATAAATGAGTTGAACTGGAAGGCAATGAAACACGTTTAATTTTCGCATCTATAAACACAAGCCGACAAAAAATCGATAGAGCTTGGTGAGGTAGCGTTCGAACAAAAAGCCTGCTGAAATATATATTCATTCAAGTCGGTTCACTTCGAGCTCATTTAACACATCCTTGCGAGCGTCGGAATCAAACAGCTTGAGGCTCGCATTCGTAACTGTTAGCTATTACTGCGTCGTGTACAAATGTTTTGACAAATGCCCTTTTAAGAAAACAGGCTGCCAGGTCAATCATCATGCTGAGTGCCGTTTATTACCGTCAGCCGTAACTAGACGCTTACAGGGCGCAATCATCAAACATGCATACGACAACACTTCGAGCCCCCTTCGCAAAACGGTACCCAAGGGGCCAAGGGGGGGGGGGGGGGGGGGGGGGAGGACACGAGAAACAACACGCAAAAACGTCACAACTTAACAACACACCCTCGACACTGACGTGTAAATGCGAAAGCAGGTAGCACAGAACCCGTTGCACCCGGTTTCCCATATCGTCCTGGCGAAAAGTTCAAGCTCCTCAAGCGCCTCGTGCCGGGAAAATGCCCCCGTTATTCGAAATGTCAAAACAAGCGTTGGATAATTTATTGCAACCGGTTTCCCGCGCGGATAAAACGGAACTATCCTTGGGGGGGGGGGGGGGGAGGAGGAGAGTGTTAAAAACTGATATTTCCAACCGAAAGCCACCGTAGATCGATGCGAAATAGGAACATCACGGGGAATGGGAAATGCTTGAAACACACGGAAAAGGCATGCCGCCGGCTGCCTTTGGTTCGTAAAAGGGACGGTGAATATGCACGAGCAATACCTTGTCAGCAACACCGTGGCGGCGAAAGGGCGCGAAAAAGGGAAAACACGAAAGGATGGAGCGAAAAGAAAAAATGGAACCTCCGCGTGGATTCGTGGTACCCTTAAAATGCCATCACGGGGAGGGGGAAAAAACACGGGGAAACGGGCAACGACGCTCCGAAAGAAACCGCCAACTCACGGAAGGATAATGAAGGTGACAAAAATCGTAATCCTTGCGTCGGGTGAATATAAATGGCGGTACGGTTGCTTCGCCGTACACCCCACGAACGCCACGAGCAAAGTAGAAAAGATTGGAGGTGAGTCAGAGCTAGAATGATTGGTTTGTTTCGGATTGTTTCCCCCCCAATGCTCCGGCGCGGGGTGCTACCCAAGCGTGGAGAACCTGGAGGGGCGGGAAGGAAGCATCGTAAATCACAAAACTTATACTTCCTTGGAAAAACTAGTTTGCCAACCCGGGTGCGATCAGTATTTGCCTCGCCGGAGCGGCAATCATCGAGTTAAGGTCGACGAGTTGACAAGTATTTGTGTGTTCTTCAAACATTTACTCGCCGCAGACGATGCCAGTTCCGGAGGGGGCAGGGAGCGTTTTCCACCGGTTTTCCATCCCCGAAAGGAGTGTGACAGAATAATTTTCTTACCAATGTCATCGCTCTAAAGTGTCACTCTTTTTCAACACTGACAAAAATATAACAAAATAAGTAAAAAGACCGCACACCCTCCCGAGCAGGCGAATAAAGCTGCCTGCTTGCGGAACACGAAACACTTTAAATCATGTTAATCTCGCTCGAAATGCACCACACGCGCACACGAACCGAGCGCGGAACCATGTGGCGAAACGTGGCCAGCAGTATTTGTACAAATTTTAACAAATTATAAACACCACGTCCCTCCCCGGTTTTCCATAGCGCGAACCTTCGCCAACCGGACCGGACAGCCAGCCACAGCCTAGGAACGTCGAGTGGCCTTTGGGCACACGGACGGGCACGATATGGAAAGGATCCCACGTTTATCGTCTAAGCCATCGTCAAGCATATTTCTACAACCGCTTCTCACCGCTTGCCCCTCCGCTTTTGGGTGCCCAAAGGGGACACAAGCACAACAAAAAAACAAGGCTACAATGCACAGTAGGAAATGGAGCTGTAGAAACAAAACCAAAAAAAAAAAAAAAGAAGGGAACCAAAGGAATCGCCCACATGCACCCAGTCTCTCACCAACGGTAGCGGAGTCGGTGCCGTCGGTGAAGCGTAGAACAAATGGACCCGACGCCGGGAGTCAAAACGCTACGCCGCACCTGGGCATCGGAGGAAAAAACCCGGGGAAAACTCGGAGCCGTTTTCCTCGGGACTGATCCGTTCCGGGCCTCGGCCGTGCAGCGTCCCGCTATCTAGGGCGGAAAAATAATTGCACCTCAGGTGTTTGCAATTAACTTTGCTACTTGTTTACCATTTGCCGGACATGAGCGTGCCCGCGCGCGGCTGCCAGGGACGGCCAGGGTCAGCCATTCGCATTAGTCCTTGTTGTTTCCGGGCAGAAATCCCAAGGTCCTCGAGGACCTTCGCCCCGAGCCGTCGAGCTCGAACAAAGGAGTGCGAGAAAAGGAGTCGGTGAAAAACAAAGCCCTAGCTCCGTACCAAACACCCCGGATCCGGAACCAGAACCTTGCCTGGCTGCTCATAAATCCGACGTCCATCCGATCCGGGGCGATCATCGACGCCGACGGCGGGTCCACCGGGAGTCCGGCCACATTTGCATCCTCGGTTGGCAGCTCTGATTGGAATCTGTCGGTGTCCTTCGTCGATGTCGGCACGACTCGGCTACAAAGTCGAGCCAGTGCGACTCCCGGTTGTCTCCCCCTGACCGCAGGCGAACGAGGTGTGTAATTTATTTCCGTTTCCCACGATTCGGTGACATTGCCTCCGGTGGTCCGGGGTGTGCCCTGCTAGAGCTCCTGCTAGGGGGCACGCTGCACCGGCCCTCCAAAAGGAACGACTGGCGAACAAACCACCGGTCAAACCGACCGACAAACAAACCCCACGAACAACCGAAGGTACACATTAACCTTCCGCTATCGATTTATTATGCCTTCCTTGGCATGTTCCGTCCAGCGTCACCCTGGCAGGCCGCTCGCCCTTGTCCCTACGCTCTACGTTCTTCAATTTTTCATCACATGGCAGAAGGAGGGGCGGTCCCCTCGTGCCAGGTGGACCTGGACTGACAAAAACCTCTCGAGCCAAACTCGCCTCGCTCGGCAATAGGCGTCGAAAGGCAAAAGGCTAAAAACACCCCGGCTCCCGGGTGACCACCGCGCCTCTGGCCACGCGTGGAGGAGCGGAGGACCTTTCGCCTGCAAAAGAAACCCCGACACAAATACCCACAATCACCGGAAGTGGCATCGAGCCGCAAAAACAGCTCGTTTACATACGAAAAACATGCTTTCCGGAAAACAACAAAATCAATGCCTGCCTTCCGACCGGCTTACACCCCACATTTCACTGTGTGAGGGAGTAGGAAGGACAGAGAAAATAGAGAGCGAGCAAACAGGTAGGTGAAGGAAGAAACCAGCAAACCTTCCGCTACACTAACATACCGGGGGACGGTGCGCGCGTTCGAAGAGGGATGAGGTCTGAGAAAAACCGTCACCTGCCACTGCAGACGTCACGAAATTACTTTCCCGCGTGCCGCCAGCCCCCCACCCGGCAGTCCCTTCGACCGTGCAGTGCTCTGCGCGACCAAAAGACCAACCGGGTCAGCCACATACGGGGGGGCCTAATCCGTTTTTCGTCCCGCCACCGTTTAACCGGCTGCTCCATAGTGGGCACATTCGAAGCCGGGCGTACTTTGTTCTCGTCATATGAGACGAATATTTTATTCAACTTTCGATCACTCGTCCAAACCCCAACCCCCCGGAAAATGTGGTACGGTTTGATTTGGCAGCACATTTGTCAACAAAAACAAGTGCAATCAATGTCAAAAACATTCGTCCATGGGAAGACATGCGAAGGGGATGTGGCGGGAGGGGTGGGAGGGCTTGGATCAGGAGGTCAGAAAAATTGGAATATATTTCTCTGACTTTTTTCATTAATGAGTTTTGTGGAGACGAGTCCGAGACGAAGTGCGGTGTGTCGTTCTGCTTTTTGTTTGTCTCTTTCAGGTGAAACAACATCGGTAGCTCGCCTGGCAACTTGATTTGTGTTGTGTGGAAATGGAAATTACTATTTTGAATAATATTGAATGGAAATTTTTACCGCCACAGGCTGAGCAAGAGCGGCAGTTGTTTGTTTATCTGCCACTAGTATCACGCAATCGTAGTTCCAATTACTTGCAGGCTGGAAAAGCACCAACATTCAACCGATGTCCAAAAAAGGTTCGTCCTAGTTTGAACTCTCAGATAATCCGGTAAACAAGTTTTACATTCACAACAAGGAACAGCAAAAAAAAAAAAAAAGGTCAACGTTACGCGGAAGCTCATGCAAACCAAATATTTACAAACTGATGACCAGAAGCAACAGTGCATTTTGTTTTGACGACAAAATTTGTAAAACAAACTGTGGGAAAATAGGAGACATGTAGCGAATTTAACTTTCTGAATGTGGAATCCATTTATTTTACAATACTTTATTGGTATAAACTGAAGCTTCACTTAACGTTTATATTGATGATGAGTCCCACCTCTTACCCCAACATAGGTTTGAGAATGGCGAAAGTATCTTAGTGATATTAAAAAAAAAAACAATGTCATTCAAGTCGAAGTGGTGGTATTGTTGCGCCTCTATCCAGAACCCACTAATCACCTCTGTTCCTTGCTTACAGGGGTGTCCAGCCATTTTCACTAGGGGAATATTTAGAATTGAAATTAAATAATACATGATGATGGCTCGTCCTGCCTGTCTGTCTGTAGACTACTGCTCCGATCCGAGTGAATTTTAGTACAAAAGAGTTTTCGGGACCAGGGAGAATAAGGGAGGATAAGAAACTACGCCCTCCCCCTCCCTCACAAAAAGGAGGATCCCATGCAACTGTCATGTAAAATGGGTAGGTTTTCTGAACATTAACTGCGGTACGATCTTGAACGCACGGGTGCGAAACGCCATGGAAATTTTTGTGTTTTTACCGGAAAATGCTCAAGCTTAGGAACCTAGAGCATCTTAAGGTCCTAAGACTGCTGAGGAACTAGATGGAAGTCATGACAAATTCGGCCGTTCAAATTTCAATGGAAGTCTTTCAAACAAACGCCGATTAAATTGCGAAAAATCCTCATTCCGCGGGCAAAGACGGGGTAAAAGCTAGGAATACATTGTTATCTAATCATGGTTTAATTATCGTAAAATCCTGCTTGCTATGTGGTAAGTTAGTTGAAAAGCTCTTGTTTATTTGGAAATGTTTTTGAAAGGAATGACAATGTGCAGCTTTTTGCTTTAAAACTGTTCATAGTTCCACTGTTTCATAGTGCTCAACATGCTCTAATCACCAGCCCAGCAGGAGTTCTTTTGTTGCTGAACAGTTCATCCCAAAACAATGGAAGCTAATCGTTCATTATAACTTTTTTTCCCCCAGCATACCTGCAACCGGCCCAACCGATGGTCAGTCGAGCGCGTCAGAACTTCTGCAACGACGCCTTCCGCACAACGGAGCTACTCGGACCCAGCATTGGAGCACTTTTCCGTACATATTTTCATTGTAATAATTTGCGCAAACCAACCGCCGGGTGGGATAAAGTGGATTTAAAAACTGGAAAGCTCCAGTTCCACCTTAGCCAGGGTAGGCCAGAGGGGGGGGGGGGGGGTGGTAATCCGGGAAACTTTCCATCCGTGTGTCTCCGGTGGACATTCCGTTCACATTCCGCGCAAATTGCCAATCGTTTTCCTGCAGGCACCCAGGAGCACCGGCGATGCGGTGGTTTTTCCTCGGGCGTGCAGTTAATCCAGCATTTATGAAGGAAGTAAGCTGGCACCGGCAAGCGAACTAACGAACATTCCCCGCACATGAGCGTTTGTCATTGGGAGGTGAATGAAGGCGGAGAGGGAGCGTCAGGTTCATCGCGGCACACAATTGTGCCACCGGTTTCGTTGGAATGCGGCAGCATTCACTTGCATGCACCGAAAGTTGTGTGTGAACTTTTGCAGCCACTCCCGAGCATGGGAGAGCGGGCCCACGGGTTGCTTATTCTATGCAGTCCCGCTCGCTTCCTGCCCGCCAAACCAAACCAGCCACCGAAATGCCTCGTAAAACGGTGCCGAGGTCACCGGATGGCCTGTGGTGGAGATCGAGCGAAGGTTGAAAGCGGCCACCGAAGTTCTAGCCACATAGTTGACATTTTTGACTTGCTTTCGCCTTGCCGGCAGGAGGTGAGCTGGCATGAATTAGCCCGGTTTGACATTTTGCTGGCTGCAAGCGGGACGCTCCTTCCGCTCCCGAGCTTCACGCAGTGTACTCTTGTGAGTCGCGGTGCAGAACTTTTTTATAACATGTAAAAATAGAGTATCTAAGCTTTGGTTTTTTGCAATTACGTACTTTTGCACAACTTCCCGCGCATAATTTATTAAATTTGGAAAACATCTTGGTTCTACTTTACAATTATGCTTTGTTTCATGCAAATCAGCTTACAATTAAAATAAAATGGTGGGCTAAATTGGTTACAACTAATATTTAGTGTTCCTTAAAGACTTGCCAGTAACATGTCTTAGGCGAGATGTAAACAGAAATCAAAGGAATATAATGATCCACGAATGGCTTCGGTTGACGTGTTTCGTATTTTCCCCGGGATTAGCCGCAACTATTGTTCCGCCACATTTCATCTGTACGATAACCTTTACTCCAGCAACACATAAAGTGTGTTTCGTAATTAAATATCCTGGCCTAGTTCTTTCTGTCTCTTGCTTTAAACTTGTGCTTGCTGTCAGTAGAATAAAAAAATTCTGGTGGGCCTATCATTTTGGGACTTAATCTTTTTTGGTTTTTTAGCTCAAAAAGATTATTTTATCAAATTGTGTTTTAACTAAAACACAGCTACCGCACAAAATGAACGGCGGAAAAACAACCAAGAGTAGCTTTCATTTTGGGACACAATATGAAATATATTCCATCTCCATCTCTTATCTAATTTTAGAAAATTCGTCGTAGAAACTTACCATTAGGTTTGAAAAGTTAAATTAAGCCTGTTAGAATGTTATCCAATTCCATACAAGCGGAATTTAATGACTTCCATGCAAATAGCAACGTTTGCCTTCCCAGCACCTGATAACGCTTGGAACGCGGTTCATCAAAGCTAGGTGGAAGAACATAAATACGAAGCATAACCGTTCCGGCTACTGCACTATCAGCAACGGTGACTCCACCTTAAAGTGTTTAAAAAAAGGCATTACCTGTGTAAACCTATACCACGTCCTTTTTTACCAAACGCTCAGCCACCCGTCGGCAACCCGGGGAGCGGTTAAAAACTTTATCTTTCCATTATACCGCATTCCATTCTTCCACCCCCCGAGTTTGTTTTTTATTCATTCTCTTTTTTTTCTCCTTAGTGCATGCAGAAAAGCATCCGCGTTCGTTGCAAACAATTGAGATTTGTTGCCGTTCTCCGCCTCGCCCTTACTGCTTCATTTTGCATCCGTTGTGCAGCGAGTTCTTATTGGAGCTGCAGCAGCCATCGTTAAGTATGTATCCGTCCATACATACACACACATACACACACTTGGATGCATACATAAACAGCATCCTGAAGCGATCTGCCGAAGACACACCGCGGGTCCTCGTTTAGTCCACGATACTTAAATTCGTCCGATGCGATGCAGTCGAACCGCTGCAGGGAAATGCTATCAGTGCACCGATAGCGTGTGTGTGTGTGTGTGTGTCCCTGCCCTTCGGAAGTGTGGGAAGGATGCCGGAGGGAGGCACTATTTTCTTTGATTGCGCGTTTATCTTTGCAGGTTTGATTGAAGTGAAATGATGTTTTAAAGCGTGTTTGCGCAAACATAAAATTGAAATTCCGATCGAACAAACAAGAAAACAGCAACAGCGCAGCACCGTTTCCCTGGAACTCGGAACGATGCTTTGTAGAAACAGCACCTACACACACACACACACGAACACCAGTGCTATTCAGGAGCACGAGTTTTCTTCGCTTTTTCCAAATAAAAAGCAATATCACGATCACGGGGTTTTCCTTCGATTGCATCGATCGAGCTATCGAGGACTTTCCGTTCCGATTGGTTGACGGGAGCGCGCGAGGCGAGTCGGGGGAATAGAAAATGAATCGGTTCGTACCCCACTGGTAGATGTGTTGCCTCAATCGGAAAATACCTCAATCCACCACCCGAGACAGTTCAAATGACCCTTTGCTTCCAGCCTGTTCCTTCCTCTGTCCCCCCCCCCCCCCCCCTTTCCGTTCTGTTTCAAAAGAAAGCCAGCGCCAAATGACACCAAGGACACCTTCGGTTTGGACGGGTTTTTCGCGAATCTCCCGGTGTGTTTGTTCATTTGTTTGTTTGCGCGCTTTTCCCCCGTTCCGGCCACACTGGCAGTTGGCGGGGAAGGAAGCTGTGGAAGAAAGAAACGACCATTCCCGTCCGTCGGTACGGTTGTTCCGAATGTTTGTTTGTTTGTTTGCACGCTTATCCGATCGCGCTCGAGAATGTGTGCATGCGTTCCGGGCGACGGTGGACGTGTTTCGCTGTTTGCACAGAGATTTGCCCAACGATTGTTTCGCCACATCTTTCGTCACTTTGATCGGAGGATGTGCGAGCTGAAGCTATTGGAAGGAAAGATTTGAGGTTTAAACATAGAAACTACTGCATTACCAGAAACTACCCGAAAGCGTTCCCTTGTATCGAAACTAAAAATTAAACATTATGGAAGCTATTTAAATTTATTTGTAAAATATTTTTCTTTTTCTAAACGCATAGTACCAAAGGCAGCATAAGGCAGCGTCACGATGTTCAACAAATGCGTAGTTTAAAAATGAAAAAAAAGAGTTAGAATGGCTCGTCAAATAATCCTGCAAAGTGTAGTTCTGTCAATGTAAAGATTAAAAGAATAAAAAAAATCAAATTAGATAAAAAAAACTACACTCACTCAACATCTTCTTTATGTTCTACGCATTGAAAAGATCGTTTGGTTTTTTTTCTCCGAGCTTCCGAACCTGAGACGATAAAATTTGTTTTCGCAAACTATTTTACGACAAGGAACCAATTGGCGATTTACCGTAGATAACTACCGGCACACCGGTGTCGTCGCTTCAATTCCTTTCAATCAACCGTTCTTGCACCGAGCTTCCCATCGCGTTCCGACCATCGAGCGGCACTTTGAGATGGAAATTTATTGCAAGCAATGAGAAGAAAACGCTCCAACGTCGGATGATGTTTTTACGACGGTAAAAGCGTGACACGCCTCTTATACTTTTCGGGCCGCGGCCAGGTAGGAGAAGGTGGCTGCCAGTGGTTCCCCTTCCCATGTACGACCCGGAACGCAAGGCAAGTAGAAGGCTGCCAAGCAATAGATCTTCATAACTGTCCCTTGACGTACGTGAACGATTATTGCCTCCATCATAGCGAGCGCGTTCCGTCGATGGCGGTTCGTCTTTGGGCTCATCCGTCGTCCCCGTCGGACGTTCACCAGCACAATCCGGATCGTCGTCTGCCGATTTCGAAGCCCGCGAGCCTTTACGGACGCGACAAAAAAAAAACACGTCGGCGGGCGAACTCGTTGGGCGCTTCCGCTGTGAATGTGCCAATTTTGAAGCATCGCCAATGCAAATGGTAGTAATTTTTCTTCCCCACACTCGTCGTCACTGGTGCGAGATAACGCAAGACGGCCCGAGACGGTGTGCGCCTAACCTTATGTGCCGTAACTGAAAATATGTGCTAATGGGATGTAATCCGTAAGCCTCGTGCAACGATTTGTCAAAGTTTAAACTCTCACACGTCGCCCACAAATCGAATCGAATCCGGGCACCGCAGGAAACTCGCAGGACGTCGTAGGGCGCAATTGCAAATGGCCGCAGGAAACGGTGAGGTGCCGTCTGGCTGGGGAATATATCTCTAATCCGCCCGATCGATTGGGGCTGGGCGGGCAAATCAGCGAAATGATTGAAGAGCCAACGAACGCTTTGGCAATGAAAAATGTAAGCGACAAGATTCGAACCCAACCCTCCGGTTCCTCGTAGCAACCAACCCACTCCGGCTGGAACACCTTGGCTGAAAGGCTCCGGTTGAAACACCTCGAGGAAGAGATGGAGGGACAGCAACAGAGAAAAAAAAGAATGCTTACCGACGAGCGCGCATTCAAACAAACTCTTGAAGCTGCTTAGCGCTTTCCGTGTCATTGCCATCCTGACGCCTTCCCGGATCCGAACGAGATCGTCGTCAGCATCGAACGATACGACTGGGAAAATTTATTCATTGATGCTTAATGGTTGTCTAGCGCGGCCGCACTTAAGCTCCGCTGACTTTTTCCCAACGTGAAGCATGATGTCTGCACGAAGATAGACATTCGAGGTATGGCTTCGCCATGTAGAATCTGCAGTGCGGAATCTTCAATCGCTGCCAATATTATAATTATTCTGCAGCACGGCAAACATTCCCTGGGAGTGATTTTATGAGTTTGATTCATTCAGCTTGCTCATTGATCATGATTTAAGCGATTTGTGTGGGTGTTTTTTTTTTACAATGAACCAATACTTTATCGAATGAAGAAATTGAACATAAAACACTTGAACAACATTATTTGAAAGCGAATTGTATCCAGGGATGAAATTGACCTTAAAGATTTACGAATTTACCTCTTGCTCACAATGTTTCCACTTCAAGTTTCCTGGAACTGCGACCATAAATTACAATCAATGAAATATCCAATTTTTTTTTTCAATCGACAAACTTTGCAAACGGTTCATGCAAGCCACCGCCGGCAGTTGGCAATATCTCAAACTCGGCCATAAAACTTCCCGAGCAGTTCATTTTATCCCACGTGTTACGGTGGAATTGTAAGGAAGAGAAAAAAAAATGCACCGTTCAAAATATCCGTCTGCATTGGCACAAATCATGGCGAGCGAATCATTTGATGGATCCGGCTTTATTATTGTTATTTTCAATTTTTCCTTCAGGCATCAATATTGTGTAGCTGCTGTTTGCTAGTACTACCTCCCCCCCCCCCCCCCCAACCCCCCATACCACGCCACCCAACTGGCACAGGCTTTGGTAATAATAATGTTATTTCTATCATCAGGTGCCTCTATTACTGCGCCTGGGGGCCGGAGTTTTTCCATTCGAGCGTGATTTGTTGTGCCACCGTTGCTCGATTGGAGGGAGAGAGAGAGAGAGGGAAAAACCGTGTTCTCGTTCCAGCGGGAAGGGGTACTTCAACACACCCTCCAGGCTCGTCGGTCTTAACGATGACGAGTGCGAGTCCGGGTGGGAATATAAGGAGCGGGCAAATACAATAAAAAAATGGCCTGGTAACCTGGATGCTTTCTTTGCTACCATTTCCACCGCATGCGCGCCATCGTACCATGGAGATCGGTCGGGGAAGCATGGTGTCGATTATATGTTGACACACCACGGTGGCACGCACGTACGCACAGTGTTTGCTACACTAAAAAAAAAAAAAAAAAGCAAAGACAAGCGACACACAGACCGTTGCCGTACGTGGGACATCGCAATGAGAAGGAAAATGTTCCACCAGAAAACCTTCACGAGTGCCTCTCGAGACAGTTTGGTTCGTACTTTGGTCTCCCCCCCTTTCGTTTTCAGCCGTGGTTCTATTTTTTACGGCACCCCGCTGCCACCGGGCCAGCGGCCCTTTCCGGTATCCGCGCAACAACGGTGGTGGCATCGGGCCAAACGAGCAACAAACGGCACGGAACAAACGACTGGCGCGATCGAACGCGTGCGAGCAACCGGCGGGAGCGCATCATCATCATCGACAAACGATCGATGTTCGTTCGAGTACTGAAATGTGATTTATGATTTATTGGAGCGCGATAAAAGCGACCCCATGTATGCTGCACAGGCCACTCCTGGCGGGCTCCTGGGGGTGGATGGGTGGGACGTCCGCGCTTCACATGTACACGTCCCATACGAAAATAAAATCGCTCGCATGCTCGTCCTTTACCTTTCCGGCGAACGAATTTTCATCCGAAAGCTCCGCAGCGAGCGCCTCGGTTGGTAGCGCCCAAAAATAGATGATGTGTCGTAATAAATTTACATATTTATGAAAATCAACGCAAGCTTTCAAATGTAAATATAATGCCAGCGTGATTAATCCACCCGGCAAGCTGCTGTCAGTCAGATTTTCCCACCCCGCTGCTTATAATGTATCGTAATTTGTTGCTTCCTTCCGTCGTTTCGCTGCGCACATTTGGTTTCATTTTTTTTTTTTTTGGTTTTTTGTGTTGACGCTTTAATCATTTCCAACCGCGTTTCCACCTCGCCACACGCGGGTTCACGCCGATGGTCCGAAAGGTGGCGAAGGGGGAGGGGAGGGGGTTTCGAAATCTGTGCAATGTTGCACACACCAACGCGCTCGTACGGTTCGCTCGATTTCCGGACGGCTTACTGTCCACATTTTATCCGCAAATTAGTTTGCTTAAGGATGACGCCCGGCCGGGTTGAAATGCACACGACTGCAGGAAGGGACCGGGACGTTGGGTGGGCTTATGAAAATCCCACCGACCCGCACCGTTTACGGCAGCCAAGGTTGCCCCCGGGAAACAGGGCGATTGGGCGATGAGGCGAAAACCCGATGGGCCAAGCGTGTTTGTACCAATCATATTTGACTGACACTCGGTAAATATTGAAACGCATCTAAATTTAGTTCAGCGCTTTGTTTAATGATGGGTGATAAAATAGATCATTTCGGTGGTGCAATTATAGCGGCTGCTCAAACCCTGGGAAAATGTTACGGCCATTGGGGTTAGGGTAAACTCAACGGAACTTCGTCCAATGTACTGGGAATTGAAATTGAAAATGAAACAGTTAAAACATACATTGGACATGACAAATAAACCACTCTGCTAGCACCAAACACAATCATAGATAAATTACGTTGCTCAGCAGAAATAGATTGCATACCCTGGTTAACCAACTAAAAATTCTTATCAATTTCCACCGAACGTGAAGTGTCCGCGCAATCGTCGCTATCGTAATGAAGTTGTTTTCCGCCAGGCGGCACGGAAGAAAACCGGGGCCCCACACCCAGGACGACCAACCCTCTTGACGCTGACCCAAGGAACCGCGCCTACGGGAAGGTAAGCAATCAGCAATATCTTAATGAAATTGCCCACCATTGGTAGCCCCGGGCGGACACGGGCCAAGAGACGGAGTCAAAGACAAAAGAACCGACCGTACCTAAACTGGCGAAGACGGGAAGCAGGCCAAATATGTATGGGAAGGAATGGCGGATGCGGCGTCCTTGGGCCTGTTGTTTTACTTGCGCCACTATAGCCACCGGCCTCTATTTGTAATCAATCAAGCAAAGACGGTTTTCTATACGCCACCGTTGGACAGCGAGGACCGACCGGCGCGACAATCAAGCAAAATTGGACAAAACAACAACGCTGCACGAATGGCAAACCTGATCCCCTTCCCCCCATGAACCCATCCCATTTTCGGCCGCCTAAAGCTCTGCCCTCGGAACGTGCGGGGGTCCTATTTTTGGCAAATAAACTCACATGTCCACCCGGCCGACAATGGCGCACCTGTGAAGGATGTGCTTTTCTTTGGCGGAAAGCTGTGTCACAGGCAAGCGTAACTCGATTTCCAAGCGCCCAAGGACGCGCTAACTACCTCCAGGCGATCAGGAGCGCGGAGGTCTTCGCACCTGAACCAATGGCGGAAGTCGGTGAAAAGTAGCAACAGCGGGCAAGGAAAGCTCCCGAACCAAAGACTTTGGCTGTCAACAACCCGGGCGCATGAAACCCGAGCCCACGAGCCGCTCCAAGGACAACTTCGAAAACCGGGAAGCTTAACTCAATATCCCAGGGCCGGATGTGGAGAAAAAAAGCAACACAAAAACAGACACACACACACAGCACAAACTACATCGTCCAGCCCTTCCAATCCAAGTAATCACACACACGGCAAACTCCTAATGAAATATAAATCGTATTATGATTAATCGATGTTTGCTCGTTGTTCAACCTGTCAAACAAACCGAACGCAAACACATCACCTCCCCACCGGGGTGGTGACGATACACACCCCACGGAGACAACCCCTCCGGGCGCATCATCGTCGACTAACGACCTAGCACTGATATAACCTAGCATTGAGTTTGTACCTGGGATGCCTGTAGGCTCGGCGGAACGTAGCGATTGGAATGGATCGGAATTCGTGTGGGAATGACAAACGCGAATGCGATTCGAAGCAGATGGGGGCGGAAACATAGCCCCCGCATGCGAACACGGTAAAGGCATGTAATCAAACGAACGTGAGGATAAATGTGTACATTGGCCCGTTGCCGACGCGAAAGATAGTTCCCAAACGTGCCAACTAGAAAATAGTTTTCCAACAGCAATACCTCCACGAGCAGGCTCATTGGCCGATGGGGCTGTTAATGAACTTCGTGATAAACTTTCGCACTTCACACAGGCTGCTTGGAGTCGAGTGCGGTTGGAAAAGGGCGCTTGAAGCTCGTGGAAACTCACTGAAAAAAGAAAATTCGTTTTAATTTATGCAACTCAATAAATACAATACTTAAAAGTATAAAAAAGATACTCACGTACGCTGCAGTTAGAACATCAAACGAAAACCACAAACCTATCGGCTTCGCCTCCTTTTTCCCCCCTTTGGAACGATGATTCTGTCAGTACCATTCGATCCATTATCCGTGACAGTGGCAGCAACAGCTCAACTAATGAAGGATGTGTTTTACAGTACAGTTTTCCACTTCCGATCCGTTTGACATGCGATGGATGAAATCAAAGCGCGTCGGAACCGGAACAGCTCGTATAGCATGCAATCCTTCAAGGTTTTTTCCCCTCTTTCTAACCCATATGTTTGCCCTTTCACTACAACCCCTTACCGTGTTTGTAATGAATAGAATTATGAGTATTGATGATTAATTAATCACTCGCTGCGGTGGGGCTGTAATAAAATGGCATTGAATCGGGGTTCACTTCCGGCGCTGCCAGCCTCACCTACAACCGTCCGTGCGTAGGCCAACCTGGCTGACTGAGCTTTTGACGCGTTGAGGGCTTTTCTATGAGTTGCTGAATAGAAACAATCCATTCACGCATGTTCCATGGGAAAACCTGATTTCCCTCGCCTTCCCATGGGGATTGCAGGATCGATCCTCTTCTTTATGTGTTTCTACCAAACCCCAACATTAGCAGTTATTTATGACGTTGCTAAAAAGCGTGACGAATTAGGCTGTGCGTGCATCGTGAAGCCGGGCAGATGTTACCGAAGTACATCCGGGGTACAGAACTTGCCGTGTAGGGAGGGAAAACGCGGACAGATTTCTTTTTACCCCCCCGTTGATTAATGCTGTTGTGTTGTGTTTTTCCCCTTTCGGTCAGCGCTGGCTTCCGAATCAGAGGTGCGATAAAATTTTAACGACCGCCTGGCAGCAAAGGTTTTTGATTTGATTATGTGTCATTTCTCCTCTAGTCGCATGCGTGCGCTTCCGGTTTGTGGGCGGTGCGCGCTACCTGCCATTGCAGATTTGCCCCGTGGGGAGGTTATGTTTATGCTTCAATCATTAATTCACCTCAATCACCGAGGTAGTGCTAAATCATTCAACTCGAATGGTATTACACTGCACAATCCATTAGGAGGCAATTTGAACATTAAAAAAAGGAAACCACTTTACCCTATTCAAACCAGGCCCGCGGGAACCATTGGCATTCTTTTGTTTGTAATTTGCTTTTATTTTTTTTCTCTTTACTATTCTATGTTTGCGATTGTTGGATAAACATTTTGCATATTAAATACCTGCATGATTTTTGCATTGGTTTTTTAATTATTTTTTTATTGCAAACGGCAAAGCTTTTTCTGTGGTGATGAAGCTGGTTCGCGAACATGTCCAATGGTTCAATATTAACTCTTCTTTGTTTGAACCTCATCAGATAACCATTGTATTAATATTCATCGCATCGGCAAAACGGTTCCCCGTCGGTAAAACCGCCGCCTGGCGTCATCGATTAATTGAATGGAACTTTCAATACCCTGATTGGCTTTGGTAATAAAAAGGTTAAACAGTGTAAAGCTGGCTTTCTAGAAATGCAATGGATTCGAATACAATCCTACAACAGAGGGGACATTTAAAAATTAAAATTATACACATTGATGCTTTCCATGAATATACTTGATAATTAATACTTTGCTTTGCCAATTTTGGAAAAAATCTGACCTTATACGTCAATCGTGGCTTGAATATTGGTATGCAATACGCCAAGAGCTCCTGGCTTGTTGGCCTAAACTAATGGCTAACCATGGACTCATTGAGATTAATCGAGTGGCGTTAAGTGGCACGAATTAATTTTGCAATAAATCGATTGCGCGTAGTTGTTTAAAACTGGCAAATCAATAATTCAGCCAGCATGGCTCGATAGCGTTGGCCATTGGTGCTCAAGCAGCCTAATATTCTATTAAACGCCAATTTTGTTCTTGTTTATTCGAGTTCTTGTTAGAGACGCTTTATTTTAGTGCTGAATTGCAAGCTAAAACGCAGATTATATTAACCTTAAAATAATGTAAGTGCTCTGTGAACTTCGCGACCACGTTTACGTTTTTTAAAGATAATATCAACGCTTTAGGATGGTAAAACCATACTGAACAGAACTGTAAACACAGTTTCAGTTTTCTCTGCGACTAAATCACCGTTATCTCTGTTTAAAGTTATATTATAGCAAAAATCAAAACCCTGTAAAACGGGGAGTGAATATTTTACCTTTCACTTCGTTGCACATGCAAACATCAACCATCTAGTAGCGCCGATCTTCCTTTTCCCGGGAGTTAAGCTTGTGGTCGTCTTGCCGACGCTTGCCCATCGGTACCGCAATTTCATCCCTGGACAACGGCAACAATAACTGGCTCTTACTTACCACACTATACTTTAACCCTTAATAGAGCGGTCCATTAGCGAGCCCCCGTAAATCCAGCCGATGCTCTCAGACGCGCGATCCGGACAAGCAGTATCGTGAAGAATGCCTTCCTGCCTGCACGTTTCTTCCCCGTTTGTTGTCGGCGAACGTTCGCCACTCGACAGCGGTGGTATTTGCTGCACAGCAGCAGGCTTTTGTTTCGCTGCTTGACTTCCGCCTGAACGAAGGATTTCCGCTTTCCCAATCCCGCCCATAATGGTAATCCCGTCCCGGATCCCGTGGGGGGAGACGCCGAAAGCCGGGCTGGGCAGGGCCGGACGGACGGACCTGCCAGTGAAATAACATCAAATTTCAATTTCTCAATCAAACTAAATTGACTTTAACAATGACACTTACCTGCACGACAGGAAAGCTCGCTCCGGGACCGCCGGGTTTCGCCGAGACAAACGCTTGAGACGGTACGCTCCAGTAAACGCCCGGGCAGGAGTCGACAGTGTTGTTGATTTTTCCTGGAAAAACTACACGGATCCTCCACGGACACGCCGTTCGGTCGGTTCATTGGCGAAGGGTCGTCGCATAAGTTCTCGTTGGTTTGCGGCTTGCGTCTCTGCCACGACGGACGCAGGCCTTTGGCTTCCTCGCTCGGGGAAAACGGAAACTGGTTGGGCTGGAACCTTCTTCAACAACAACAACAAAATGCCACTAAAGAACTGAGCTGAAATGTCTAAGAAAAAATTTGAAACACTCTCATCGTCTTCTTCTGCATGCTTTTTGTCTTCCTATCATTTTTCCTCCACCACAACACCTCTGTCTAGTTCTCCTAATTCCTTCGCTCGGTCGGCGGTTAACGGAGAGGAAAAATTCCATCCCCAGTTTCCCGTTGCACCGTTTCCGGAACCAGCTCGGACCATAACGGGCAGTTTGGTGGCGTTGCGGTGTAGGATCCACTCGTAATCGCTTGCTTTGTGATACGGTGCAATTTAAAGACCCGTTACTTTGCAGCCCATCACCCAAACGAGCCCCAATCGTCGGTGGAAGAGAAGAAATCACAAGATGACCACGGTCTAAAATGCTTTTAAAGCGTTTTAGTGTAACATTATTTTATTTTTTGTATCAAAAATAAGGAAAAATTCGTTGAAAAGTTCGTATGTTTAGTTAATAAAACAGCTTTCAAACGTTACCAACAACTTGGCCGTCAAAATCCATCAGTAATGAAATCCCCTCTAGCTTCAGAAACCTACCCGCCTCACATGCTGCTCCTCGAAAGGTCAAAGGTTGCAACCTGGTGGTTGTCTTGAGACGAAGTGCAGGGAAAGAAACCACTCAAGAGTTCGCAAGTAGCGTTTCCTTTCATTCCGGTGCCACAGAAAACGAAAGCTCGACTGGAGCCTTTGATATGCACGTTTATGCAAAACCTCTGGGCAAACATCGGGCCGACAGAGAACCAGAGCAAGCAGTTTCAGCATAAACAGCCCTTTTGCTTTTTGCATGTGCCACCTATTTCATTCGCACGTTCACATGGTACGATCAATGAGTGTCACAGCGAAAGCAAATCACCCAAAATAGTATATGGAAGGCACGACGGATGGAAAAGAAGGAGGAAACGGTTCTTTACATGATACCTTGGCTTAAGGAGTAGTGGTTTTTTTTTGTGTTCCCTTTTCGGAAGAAAAACTGGAGTCATTTTCAACCGGGTGGGTCATATTTGGGATTCTTCACTCGAGAGAAAATCCTCTCCCAATGGACTGCGCCTACGAGCCCCAGCGTTTGGGACGACACACATCCGCCGAAGGAATCTGAACTGAGCTAAAATAGAAGGGTGTCTCGAGTGTGTGAAAACCAGGACAAACGGACAAACTTTATCGTGCGGGAGCAAATATTGGACTTTGCCAGCCTAATAAGGAAGTGAACCCTTTTTGCTTTCCCCGGTTTTTTTTTTGTTTCCCGTTTTCAGCCGCTTTCCTCTGCCTGTCCGCGCAACCGGGAACGGTGAGAAGAAATTTTCCACTTTTCGGTAAGCCCGAGATCAACGAGGAAGTCCATTCTTGTGCAAAGGTCTCGGATGGGAGCTACCGCACCGAAACGGAACCGGACTCTTTTATGCGGCACACCACACACTCCGTTTTGGAAAGCAGCCTCGGCGACCTTTTCGTCAACGCCCACAAAGGGCTGTAAAGGATAATCTGAGCGTGTGTTAGTTTGCTGGACGCATGGCAGGATTTACTTTTTCCCCCTCCTTCCACCCCCCCGGGAGGAGAGATGAAGGATATTCGGCAGAGACTAGGCTGCCGTGAAGAAACCGGGCCCGTCCTAGAGGCCCCAGAGGCTCTGTATGAGGTGTTACGTGCGCTCTATCTTGATTTTTTAATGACGCGGCACTATTCTTGCGCTGCATGCAAAATTTAGGTCCTGGATAAATATTTGATGCATCCAAGATGGAGAAAAACTAGTTTAAAAGCGATATGCGAAAATTGTTATCTCCCATCAGTAGTAAATATTTGCCGCAAGGCAAATTTTTTTGTTCCTTGCTCTGGTGTTTTCATAAGCGCTATTAAAGGAACAACATAGCTTATTCCCTTGATGCTCCAACGAAAGCGGACATGTTGCAATCTACATTTATTAAGAACCAAGCAAAGCGCTAGCAAAGCGAAACGAAACAAAAATTGAGCTTAGGTTCATCAAGATTCAAATTAGTCAACACATTACAGTTTTCATTTGTACACTACTGACGACTTAAATATTTCCAAAAGAAAATTAATACAGAAGTAACGTTTGCAAAACTAGACTTTCTAGACTTACGTCACCAACGTTTTTTTTTTCTTCTCATACCGCCGCACAAGTACAAGCATTCTACTCTGACGCTAGGGCAATTTAAGGTTAAAAGGCAGGTCTAGCTGATGATAAATGACAATCTGCAGAGCAGTTAAGCCGACGATGGCAACCAACGTCCCCTTTATGCTCTCCTCGCGCGGAAGGAGAATGAGGACATCTCGGTTAAAAATTCTCGCTCGTGTACTCGAAACAGAATAGGCTGGTTAGAAAAGGAAGCAACTAAAAAAAAAAAAAAACCGTACAAAAAATATGCCTCGCACGGCATTTTTTTTTTTTTGTGAACCAACAACTGTGGCACCAACTGCTTGAACTTTCCAACACAACGATCCTCTAAATCAAAGCTTAATTGCCGTCTTAATCGTTGGCACATAATGAAACAACTCCCGGGCTGCGTCACACACGGCGCAGTTTCACGTCGACGAATTGTGAACCCGCTTCAGCCGCCCGTTTTCAACATGATCCAACATGAGGCAAACGGGACGGTTGCCTTCACTTCTTCAACCTTGTCATCTTGGCGCCGCCCGGCGAGCGCGGATAGGCGAGGTTGCCCCGGGAGGGTGGCACGATTCCATGGTGACACTCAAGCAGTTCGCCAATGTAAAGCTTAATCGTTCCGAGGCTGGTAGGGAGCGCAGGAAAATCGCAGGGAAAGTGTATAGGATTTCGGATGCTGCCTGGTGGGAGTGTTGAGGCGTCGCTTTGTAAATTAACCAAAGTTGTTCACCATCCAACACATCAAAGTGCTCATGTTGCACATGTTAACCTTTTTTTCTGACCTCATTTCGCGCTTTATGTGTCTTTATGGAACGTCATGCCGTCAGGTTACTTACAGCCCCCGAAAGGCACTCGTGCAAGAAAAAGCAATTGTCGGTTTATCTGAAGGAATATACCCTGGGTTAGTTCAAAACAAAACAACCCTATTGTACACTTGTTACAAATGAACTTCAAATGTAGATTTTGTCGCTGATTGAAAATTATTCATTCAAACCTTTGGACCATGTAGGGTTGATTTTTGAGAATATTTCATCTGATGTTCTGTTCGTACTCAATTGCACATAGAATATAACGGGCCACCAAGCCACCATATTTTCGACGCTGCCTACGGTGCTGTAAAGAGGGAAATGAAAAAGAAAACTTGTTCAGCTGCCTCGAAAAATTTTTTTGCTCCTTGCCCCAACATGTCCCCCTTCAAAACCTAGCACAAGTGTCAGATGGAGGCCAGAAAAAGGAGAGGAAAAAAATGGCATTCATCCCTTTGCTCGTCATAGAAAGGAAAGTAAATGGAAGGGAGGTATTCTAAGATGGGAGACAAAAAAGTGGAGTACAAAAAAAAAAGAAAGGTTTCCCCATTCCCCCGACGGGAGGGAAAGAAGCTGCGTGGAAGATGGAAGAGTGCGACCGGCGAGAAAACCGTAGGTGGAAAAACTTTCAGTCCTCGCACTCCCCGCTCACACAATATCATTACTGAGCGCCGATAAGCGGTCCCACGGCGGGACGAAGGACGAGGCGCGGGGATCACCGTACGGTGGGAAGGTGAGAGCGTGCTTCCCGACATCCCCCCCCCCGCCCTCGCCCACCACGGTCGCAAAATGAAAACACATTGTTTGCCGTCGTGCTCATGCGAGAATGATTTATAGGTCCCGAATCGTAAATGTCGCACAACGTGATTAAGCCATGGGGAAAATGAGCATTATTTATGGACACGGACACGTTGCAGGTTGTCGTGAAGTGATCGCCTGGGACGACTGGGCCTGCATGCACCCTCCCACTCCCGCCTCCTCCAAACTTCTTGTTCGCGCCATTGACGTAGAGCGGTTCCTGGCGCTCCCGGCTGACGCGGTGGAGGATAACATTCTAATACACATATGTGCGCCCGAGCTAAGCTCAAGAGACTGGCTCCAACGCGCTCCATATCTCACTCCCATCCGCTCACCCTCTGTCCTTGCACCTCACCGCGATAGGTAAGTGTGCGGGCGAGTGAAAAGAAATAGATAACGAAAGTGGCAAAACATAAGACATAAACAGATACGCGCTAACTACACATATGGCCAGAACGGTGTCGAGGAAAGGAAGAGAAAAACAGACACCCGAGCAAGGAAATCCACCGAAAGACTGCGACGCTTAAGGAGCTTTCTACACGTGGCAGGTAGCGTCAGAGGGCCGGAAGTGAAAAGGCAGAAATGATCCTATCACCTCGCCATCCTCCCCCCGACCCCGAGTGATGGTGGCCTGTTGAACTAGGCTGAGTTGGAGCAAGGTGGTGGAGAAGAAAAATGCGTACCAAGGGAGGACATACCTGACGACGAAATGGCTGGCTAACACATGGGCTTACATGCATGCGCACGCTCGGTTTTATCCTGGCCGTCAACTTTCCTACGACGCTACGACGGGCTTTATAGATAACCTGGTGGTTGGCGTAATGTTCTTAGCCTTCCAAGAATCATCACCACCGGTGATTTTTGTGGGACGAAATTAGACCTTGCTTGGCGGTGATAAAGGAATAAAGAAGTGAAATTTTCCTCGGTATGGTGAGCAATAAGGCAACGAGTAAAAATTTCGAAGGACAAAGTATGTCCTTCGTTTATTACACTTAACGGATATTTTCAAATAAAAAAGCAGATAAATCGTTGGGATTGATCGATTCTTGCCGC
Source organism: Anopheles atroparvus (assembly GCA_914969975.1). Taxonomy (NCBI): domain Eukaryota; kingdom Metazoa; phylum Arthropoda; class Insecta; order Diptera; family Culicidae; genus Anopheles; species Anopheles atroparvus. The sequence continues at coordinate 24,303,304 of CAJZCY010000003.1, forward strand.
TTTTTCAAGCATTTTCTTTCTGTCTTCGAAATTATCATTTCTGATTTTACTCAGTGAGTGCAACCTTTCAACCGTAAGGGTCAGCAGACTGCTTATGTTAAACCTTGTCAGCCCTTGTAAAACTAGGTCTACATGAACAAGAAACTGCAAGTTTACTGAAAAAAAATATCCCATATTCTTGGGCCAGCATGAATGAAATGAAAACATTGTTTGCAAATAAATTTAAGATAAAATCAATTCTGTTTATGAATATTTTCACAGCAAAACCTTCCCGTGCGTGCACACAATCTCAAGCGAAAACTTTTTGCAATCTTACTGCGGATTGGTTTTTCCGTTTTCCGGGTTTTTTTTCAGTTTTATAACCGGAAAATTGGACTTGATTAAAAACGTTCCTGCGCCAAACGTTCTCCCAGACAGTTTTCTCTGTGAATGCTCTTTTTCATAAGATTTTCATTGTACTGCACTGTGCTTTCAAACAACCGTAAGGAACTTGAACTTGAAGTTGTAGACTTACAAAAGAACTCTGCAGTAGATTGCATTCGCTAACAGATTGCACTGATACAAAACATGCTCATTGATGTCTCATATCTCCCCTTTCTTATGATGTGTTGACACTTTACTTAAGGGCATATCATGAAAGAAAATGAACAATCGATAAATCTTCATCCGATTGTGAAACAAACCTTCCCACTATTTATGTTCGTCACTTGAACGACAAACACTTTCCAGCATCGCGCTAAACAATGCAAATAAAAACGCAGAGCGAAAGCACGTGCACGGCAATAGATTATATGGCACAACAATGCAGCAGACGACACTACTAAGGCCTCAGGCCGTCAATTAAGCGATGCAAACCGATAATCGGTTGACCGATTGTTTCGTCGGTGAATAATGGTTCGATAACGTCACCGCCGGGCAGGAGCAGAAAGAAGCTTTCGGAAGGAAGCAACCAGCAGCAACGACTGTATCTAACAATGGTGGGCGAGATTAATATTACCATAACTCTTCAGCAAATCATCACCATCAGCGATGTGGACACTCCCGGGCTACCTCTGCGCTGCTTGGCTGTCATCTTCACTGGCTTTCCCCCCCGGGGATCATCGGGACGCTGCCCTATTGTGCTGGTGACCGTTGGCGAAAAGAAGAAAATACCCAACCTCCCACCGTCCGTCCTCGGGTCCTGGGATGGGGAGGTGGCGAGCATAATGGAATAATTAATTGTCAACCATCAGCATCATCGTGCGCGCGATGGCGACGGAACCAGCCAGTCGGTAATTTGGCCACTCATTCGCCATTCGCTGACACATCCCGGCTAATCACCGTCGTCGACTCCCAAATCGGACGAGCGTGACATCCTTTTGCCACCACCCATACCGGGACGTTGCATGGTTTCCAAGTGTGTCACCCGCTTCACATTCCGGCGGTTGCCGATTCGCAGCAACCGAATGCACGGTATTGTATCATAAAGTAATTTATCTCTTTCAGCAATTTTCCTCCGGGCCACGTCCCGAGGAGCTGCTCGGCAAACCCAGCAGGATGTGCGCCTGAAGAAAAGAACAAGAACCGTACTCCAGATCGCGACGTGCGGCGAGGGAAGGTGAAGCAGGTCTTCTTAATTACAGCCCACTCCACCCACCGCTGGGATCGAGGATCGATTCTCCCGTGCCTGCCACAGCTACATAAAATGCTACATCGATAACGATGAGTTCAACCGACTTTTCTATGCTTCCATTCGCCCTGCAACTCCACCCTTCCGTTGCCCCACTCCCATCCATTGCCAATGACAATCTGACGCCCATGAGCATGATTTTCTTCCGGTGACTTGCAGGGAGCCACACAACCACAGTGACATCCTGCCAATGGCTGCTAGCTATGCTTCGAGTCAACCGGGGGGCAGGAGGCGGACTACGGGCGGACTGCGGAGAGGTCGGGTTAGTGATAGCGTGTCATTATTTTCGATCGATTCTCGGTGTCAAAGTGAAATCCACTTTCAACTTCCAAACAACCGTCCAAAGTTTAATTAATTATCCACAACATGGCACAGACGGGCGCCCGCACCAATTACTTCCATCCCCGTCTGGCCCGACGCCCGTTTCCCGCAGCCAGCACGGGCCAGTGTTGCCTGACGACGTGCCTTCAAGAAAGCACCATGGCGGGACACCTACTGGACGGGACGACACACTGCCGAGCCATGACTGCGGTTTCCTCACGGCTATATGGCACATTAACGCGTGCCCTTGATGTGTTTTGACAATGTTCGAAGACTTTTTAGGGGAAGCAACCTTTACGAGAGAAAAGAAAAAAGGAAAACCACTCGTCGACGTCGGAGACGATGATAAAGCGATTTTTTTATATCTATAAAAGGAAAACAACGACTTAAGGGAGCTTTAGGAACGACCGAGGTCAACCCACCTAGATAGTAGCCAGTAATGAGCGAAGAAGGATCCTTGAAATAACACTTTAATTCAAATGATTACTTTGCAGAGTGCATGCAGCGTGAGGGATACTATAAACACCTTTACGTCAACCAAAAGAGCTCTACTAACAGAGCTATACCAACAATCTCAAGAAGAGTGATTAAGCTCCTTCAGCCTGCATCAACATCACCCGACACGATTGAACATCGCACACATTTCGCTCGATTTGGCTCCACCGAACGCAAACGCAAACAGGCACGCCAAAGCCAATAACGCCAAAAATAACATTAAAGCGCTCTAAGCTAAGGATAATGTCTTCCGTGCGGGCGTACAGAATGTGATAACGTCGTCCGTGGGCGTACAGAATGTGCCAATTAATTAATCCCGCAGGAAGGCACAAGGATCTTAGGACAATCGACTGCCAGCTTTGATGTGACGCAGGTCAGCGGCACGCGTTTCGCGCAAAAGTCACTTCACCTCTACTCGAGCACGTTCCCAGTGCACGGCACGGCGAGTGAGTCCACCGTGGGAGGCAGGGAGGCAAATCTCTCCTACTGAGTGAATTTGTAGTATGCCTTAATCTTAGTCAATGCGGTGGGACAGGCTCACGTTATCATGTCACGGTGCTGTTTGCTGCTTGTTCCCGTAGATTTGACGTAATTGTTTCAAAGGATTAGCATAACAATGTGCCTCGGAAGGCGCCGCTAGTGTTGATCCCTGATCCTGCCCCCGCCAGCTGTCGGCAGCAGCGAGGTTAACATGTCTGTTAGAACCCTCGGCAGGGCGAGGGCGCGCTGGGAAATCCGGGCAAGGGTGTGAACTAGTGGCAGGTAATAGTTTTCCACCGTAGGGAGTACGGAGCCCAAACTAAAGCACAACGGAACGCGCGTGTAGAGTCTCCAAAAACAAAAGGTGCAGTAATTATTCTAACAAGATGTGTCCAACCAGCGCAATCCCGGGAAAATGCCACGTGAAAAACCTACCCGAGCCCCAGTATACGTGGGATTGTTTGCTTGTGTCCCTACAGAAGTCGCATTTGATGTCCGGATTGAAAGTCCGGGGTTCTACCCGGAATTGTTCTGTCCTATCGTGTAACTTGCCGTCCATTTTCCTCCTTTTCCATTCACGTTAGCTACACCAAAGCATTCTAAGCACAAAGAGGATTCCCCGAAGAGAGAATCTTCTTGTGCGAACGGAAAACACCAAACGACGGGATGGTTTCGCATCGGTTTCCAGTAACTTTGTTTTTTTACACCCCTAATCTCTTTGCCTCCACAAGCGTCCCGTTGCCGCAAGGGAGGCTTATGGTGCTGATTTCCAGTCTTCACGAAGAGAGCACGTGGCACGGAATTGGAGCCCATTAGAAAAACAGTCGTCCACCGGTGGCCCTCAAGGCGGAAGTATGATGTTCAAGCGATGTGGTGGTGTTAAGCAGATGCAACAAAGGGGGGAAAAAACCCGACCGCACAAAAAAAAACATAGAACCAGAAAACCTTCCCGACGGTTAGAAATGCTATCAATTTCGGTGTAGCTCCACCAGATCTTTGCGATGCCACCGGTGAACGCAGAGATCATCAACGAACAAACAACATCGAAGCATCACACCGAGAAAAGCGGGGGGGGGGGGGGGGGGGGGGGGGTGCATGTAACAATGGCGACTAATCCTATTTTGTCAGGGGGCTTCCCGCTTCTCGAGCCTTCTCATGGCTGCTGTCAGCGCGCGCGGACACTGTTTGCATTTCCTAACACCGTCTCACGATCACAGGTCCAGCTCAGGAGCAGCGTCGTTTCCACGCGAGTCCATCTCGGGCCAAGGAAAGGGGTCGCGATTTCATTTTAGTTCGTTTCTTTTTCCCCTTTTTTTTGGTTTTTGCTCCCCCTGATCCTTAAGCACCCGCTGAGAACGGCACTGACAGGTCTTTTCGTGTTGCGCAAGAGGAAAACGGTCGCAAACACAAGCACAGAGAAGAAAAAAAAAACCCCCGGTTTTTACCTGGATGGGACAATTCTGCTCGGGGACGGTTAGCTACACAAACACACACACAAACCCTGCTCCCGCTGGAACGGGCAGCACTCAACTCGACGGAAAGTGGAAACGCTCCTAATGATGGTCTTACGTCCGATGCACCCTTGCATAATGTCATAATAACACCGGCTAATGGCGAACGTTCTTCCCGGGCATAAAACAGCATCCCGGAACTGGCGATCCGTTCGCCGCCGTGCTCACCATTACCGGTGGATTATTTTAGCGCAGGACACCGCAACCGGTATCGCGTTTGAGTCTGGTGGTGTTTTTCTTTCGCAGACCCCACCTCGGGAAGACCTCGGCAAGAGCTTTGTGCAGATTTGTGCAGCACTTTGTTTGCCTCCCGCTACGAAAGGTCACGTAACACATGTGTGTGGAGGAACTAACTAAACGATCGCTAGTTTTAGTTCACAATTCTAAAATCGACGACAATGCAAGCAGTCGAATGTCCCGCGTTAATGTAGAATGGTTTATGTTCACTGCATCATGCAGTGCAAACACTTTTTGAATTGTACAAAATATTGAAAACAGGTACCAAGTACAACCGAAAACCAAACCAAAACCCATCAACCGAACCCCTTGAACCCGCCTATCTTCATCTTGAAACCACAAACCACAGACGTGCAGCCAAACCGCGGAGCCCATCAAGCATTCGAATGGCGTTATCAGACTGTTTAAAACGGGTTCAAAAATGTCATTTCCTCCCAACCAAAATGTCAAACCGTGCAAAGGCGCTCCAAACGCGGTTCCCTGGACAGGTCCGTTTGATGCCGTGCGCCATCGTTTGCTGAAAAAGAACTCGCCTCCCTGTCCAGGCCGGGTTTTGATAGATGAAAGGCTAAAAGCTGCCAACCCATTCGGCTACGGTTTTGGCTTCCCTGCCGGAAGGAGTTGCGGTCGGCAAGATAATGCACAGGGCGAGAGCGAGGAGCGAAAAAACGTTTCAAATTTGGAACCAAAATCAAACACAGTAGCGCGTGTCGGAACGATGCGGGGGGAGGGGGGGGGGGTCCGAAGACAAACGAAGGTAAAAGTCCAAAAGCGAAATCGAAGGGCGGCCGGAATTATTTCACGCCTGCTTTTGTTCGTCCGTGCCAGCGGACCTCCTGGTGAAATTGAAAAAAGGGATGGAATCGGAATATATTTTAACATTTCCGGTAGGCTGTTCCGGTAAGGCAACCGCAGCCTCTCCGTCCGGCACCTCCACCACTTAAACCGTACACCGCACGGCACGCAACGTTGATTTGTTTGTTTTGGTTCCTTCCATTGCCATCTGCACGGTACCGAAAAATGGTGACGAAATTATTCCAATCACAATCACCACAAAACCGCACTGCGAAGGCCGCCCGTCCGCATTTTCCGGAAAAAAAGGCGTAGGCGCAACGCTTCAAAAACAGTGACGGCCTTATTTTATGTTTTGCTAGCCTCTCCCACCCATGGAACCGAGCCGCTTTTCTTGATTTCTTTTCACTTTATCGTGTGGGTCCACCAGTGTCTCGGTTGTCGATTTCTTTTCCACCCCCTTTTTTTGTTGTTGCATCTGTTCGGCCCAAAGCGAGAAATCATCTTGCCGCACTCAGTTTTTGTCACAATCTTCTTACGCTCGTTGTCCACCCATTTCAACACCTTCGATCATCAGCAGCAGCCCAGCGGTCCCTCCTGGCAACGGTGGCTGACTTCACTTCATTGTACCACGGCTAGAACCAATCTTCGTTAGGAGCCAAAAATTGTGGGCTTTCAAATGGTGTGCGCCGATACTAAACGAACAGTTGAACCCACATCAAGAGGCAAACGGGACGCAACCCGACCCCATCCAAAAGGGGAGACGGTCCATGCTTGGCCCGGAACACGAGCTACGACCACCGATGCAGGGTTCCCGGGAAGAAAAAGGGACCCGTCGGTTGATAAGGTTCAATAATAAGCTTCATTGAGAATGGAGATGTATGTACGCCTCGGGGCATCGTGGTCGATGGGAGTGACAAGTCACAACCAAGCGTCGATCAAGATTGAACATTGCTTGGCCTTTTTTTGTCTTTTGCTGCCCCTTTTTTTGAAATTTTAACTCAACGGAAAAGCGATAAACTATAGCAATCGGACAGACATTTAAAAAGATAAATTTTGTATGGTTTCCGCATAGTAATGCTTTCATGAGCGAAATATTCATCGTTTAACTTTACTGCTTTTCTTGTCAGTAAAAAAGAAAAGCGCCAATTGAAAAAAAGAGCAACAAATTCAAATGGTTAAAAAAATGTTATCCTTAACTGATGAGATAGACAGCATTTCATATTTCAAAACAAACCTACCGAAAAAACATTCCTAAGTTCTTGGAACTAATCTATTTGTTTAAGTTTATTTTATTCACAGCCGTTTTCATTATTTCTTCGCAAACGTCAGACGCAAAACTCGGAAAGTCAGACGATGCTGTCAGACATCTACAGTTTGAGGCAAGACAGTGCTGGCTGCTGGATGACCAACGACACCACGGTACGCCACGGTGGTTGAATGAAATGTTCGCACAAATTAAATTAATGAGACGCCATTTTTTCTTCACAAACGACCCCCCCCCCCCCCTCCCGCTCAAGACGGCGTTCAATTTTGACCTTGGTGTCCGTGCCCTTCGTCCGATGAGAGATTCGGGCAGACCACTTAGCGAAAGTGTGTTTTTCACCCTGGCGAACGAACCTTCAAGATCGTCTCCCTGCTGCTTCTTAAAATCCAGATAAATTCAAGAAAAGAGGAGAATTTCTGCAGAACGTCAGCAATCCTCAAACAAAGTTTTATATTGAGTCTTTCTATGTGTGTTACGAAACGTAAACGCTATCCTAAACGTAACGTCCGTAACGCTGCCTCCAGCTGTCATTAGACTGAGCTACTCGACGTGTTGTGAACCGGTTAAGCTCGCCGATATAAATAGAGCGAAAAAGGTCAAAACCGGTCTCTTTTGATACAAGAAATACACGAAGAAAGATTGAAAGTTTTTGGTCAGCCGCAAGGGCTTTCCTAAATTCACAAGTTTAAAATCGTGTTTTGTATCAATCTCCCTTCAGGAGCCACCATTTTTAACAATGTGATTACACAAACGTACTGTATTTTTCTTCCTTTTTCAACTGAAACTTGATCGGTTCCAATAGACAAACGTGTTTACTCGCCTTTAAGCCTGCACACCGTGGCAGCATCACTTCTTGAGCTTGGCAAAAGTGAACATACTAAATTCACTTGAGGTTTTTACCCATTTCTAGCAGTAGCCTGCCAGGTTTATCTTTGCCTCTTGGGTCCCTTCGAGGGCCATCCGGCAAATGTAGTCCTCCCAATGGCACTGTTTAGTGTCACAATTACAGACCAGAGCCTTCCAGTCCCGGTTGCCCGAGTAGCTCTGAGACCAAAGCGCTTAAATAACCGTCCGAAGCAGCTGAAAAACGATAAACATAAAACGAATGAACCCAGTTAGAATTCCCGGCCACTGCCACCGCCAGCTAACGGGTCATTTTTCGGTGCTCCGTTTTTACTCCTGCGATCGTTTTATTTTGCGGATTTCTTTTCGATTGTTTCCCCCAACCCAGCCCCGAAAACCCTGCACCCCCTTCCCCGATGCACCGGTGTCTGCAACTGATGTTTATTGTCGTCAGTGATTAAATTTTATTGTCGTCTAGCTTGAGCCAGTTAGGGAATGGCTGCGGCAGCACACGTCCAGGAGTGCATTCGTCCCGCCCGTTTGCACGGAGTGCATTCGTCAGCAGGAGACCGGTGAGACGACCCGAACCGACGACGACGCGGACAATAAATGCTACTCTCTGGTCCGACCATTAGTCCTCCCGGCGCTGCCCGGAGGTGACGAATGCTGACCGGGGGTACCGAAACGGCAACCGGTTGCAACTCGTCCAGTGGAAATTGGTGGACATTTCTCATCCATTCCATGTGAGCGTCGGGGCTTTCGGAGCTACCTTTCCCCAACAGCAGAAGCTGAACATTTTTGGTCATTGCTTTTTTTTTTTTGTTTCATCCTTGGCTCAAAGTATCTCGCAAGCGGAGCGATGGTGGCTATTGAATTAGGGCGCGGAATGGTGGCCTTTTTACGACGCCATGGCGAACATGAACCGTTTACATTCGGACCTTATTTATTCAAAGTGCCCATTAAATGATTCGTCTAACCGAGCGGGAAAACAAGTGACATTTTTAATTAATTTTGCCTACCAGAAGCTGACCAATGCATTTTTTTTTTTTTTGTTGTGACAATCGACTCCTTTGTCGAACAAAACCTCAAATTATGTTTGAGGACTATGAGCTGTAGCTCAATTTGAGGTGGAGTGATTGTAGGTGCGTAAAACTGCTTATAAGAATAAAAGCTTCATTAAATCAGTATCCTTTAAATATGAGCAGCACCGAATGGCCTCGCTTTAAGTGCCGCTTTACCCAGCTTCGGAAAGCGCACAGCAGTAAAACCCCGCCCTTTGTGCCGATAGGATCTTCTTCGTAATTGCCCCGTATAAAAATGGTCTTCATAAACATTGGCTGAAACTGAGTGATCCTTCAATTTCATAACGGCCATTTTACAATCTCTACTTTAACATTTTTCAACCGCTAAATAGCGGACCGAAACGTAACAAGATCGTCTCCGTTGCTGCACAAACGCCGGCGCGCATTAATTCGATATCAAGCATGCGAAAATGTGCTCCATCGTGACACAAAAAAAAACAGGGTAACGGGGGGGAAGAGGAGTAGGCAAACGGGCATGTTTGCAATACGCAATCCCGTAATCACGTCCGTGTCCAGTTCATCGGGCGCTGGAAGGTATATTTATTTTCCCTTCGATAACGCACCGAAAGCGCCGTCCGAGACTGGGAATGGGTCACATTTTTATTGCCATTGCTGGTGAGTTTAATTTTGTCCCTATCTCCGGCTCGCTTCCCATTTCGGCTGAGATAGAAGGGGGTGGTGAAGCAAAAAAAAAACCCCCCACAACAACACAAAGTGAATTCTTTGCCGCCCGGCTGACTCCGTTAAACGAGCGAACTCGAACTCCAAAACGAATAAAACAACTTCACCCAACGGAAAATGACCCTTATCTTTGCTTATTGATAAATAAATTTGCTCATTTACACAATTTATAGCTTTATTTAAAACATTATATTTTGGCCTATCTGCTTTCTACTTCGACTCGTCCGAGACAGTAATACGCCCGGTCTGGATGAGTGGGTGGGACTTTTTTTCGTCACGTCATTATGTGGACTGCTTGGCCCCTGAGGGAAAAGACGCGCAGACCTCGACAACACTTAGGGATCTCACTGCATATCTTCGGCTTCCTGCTGCGCACCCATCGGACGCCACTTTTCATCCCTGTGCTCTTGCCCTTTGGCAGCGTGACTACTTAGGGGCATGCTACGACAAACCCTCTCCCTCGCAATGGGCATTACTTCTTTATCTCGAACCGCTGATAGCTTTATTTTTACATCGGATATTTCTTGCTGTGCTGTGCTGTTGATTTTCGCATCCCGGGTTTTTTTGTGATGGTTTCCTGTACGCTGCCTTTTTGTCTGTCTTCTTGCCATTGCAGCAAAACTCGACCCAAGCCGACCAGCAGCTTTGGGCGGCATGCTTATAATTTTTGTTTTCGGTGGTCCCAGGATTGGTTTTTTTTTTACTTTGTTCCTGGGCTTTTGCGCGCTTAAACCTCACCCGCAAAACTTCATCCAATGGCTCACTCCACGCTGCGCAAAGTGGCGAAACGATCGTATTTAATGTGTTTTATTTATAATTTACGGTTATAACGCTTGCGGTAGAATAAATTTAGCGTTCGGTTTTCGGATATTTTCCGCCTACCGCCCAATCCCGGAATCATCGATCCGCTTACGGGAGGTTTGGGGCTTTCGGTTATATTTTCATTCATATTTTCCCGAGGCGGCTTTTTTGTGGGTAGTGTTTTTCTTTTTCACTCCACCCAGCCCAGCCTGGCTTGCTTGCTCCGTCTGCCTGCTATGTGACAGAGCAAACAGAGCGCAAGTCTCGCCAAAGTCCAAAAAAACCGACGCAATTTTCACGAAGAGGCAACCCAGAGGAAACGAGGGCCGAGAGTGAAACATCTGAAAATAACATCACTCATGCACACTCTGTGTGCTTTGTAATCGTAGCACCGCATCCAACACACGCACCAAATGGGGAAGCCCCCTCGAATCGTGCCAAAATCCGGCATTAGTTGGTTGCTCGACAGCAGTTCATCTTTTGTGTGTATTTATGCTGTGAATTATGTGTATGAAAAATTATGTCCAAACCGTATCCGGGATGTAATTATTCTGCGGCTGGGCAAAATACATACGCTTGCATAACAAATTTGCTAGGCAAATGTTTAAATTGCTGACCCCGTTGGCAATAAATTGTGGGTAGAGTAAACGAATTAGATCAAGCTCTCTCGAAGCAACCCAAGAATTTAGAATGCTGCACTGTTTGCTAAACAAGGCCCAATGTAAAGTGAAATAGCAGAAGTGGAGGATTTACGAAAGCTCACAACGGAAATAAACTTTCATTTTAAACGATGAAACATTCCCATTAACGTTATCGTGATGTAACCTGTACGACTTCAATTATGTAGTTTTACACCTGCACTATCAACTTTCTCGCAAGATCCCGTCGTAGCTAAAGAAGATATTCACCACCGTAACGTTATCCTTATCGCCGCATTCCCCCCGCCGTAGGACGGTGATGCTCGAAAACTTGCCACAATAACTTCATAATTGTACCTCACGGTTAGATAACCTTATCAAACTCGGGCTCTTTCCTGCTGCTGCTGCTGCTGCTCCTTCTGCTGCCGCACGCAACCGCAAACTGTAATAACTCTTATCTTAAAACAGCCCGTTTGAGAACAACCCCATCCCAGCTCCTTGCCACTCGGGAGGGCAGGTGTCGGTATTATCTTTATTTGACCGTCCCTTTATCGGAAGGTGTCTGAGCAGATAACCATTAAACAACACGGATCGGTTGCCCAAATGCCCGTTCACCATGGTCGGTGGACAGCAGGGCGTCCCTCGGGCTCAGGATCAGGAAGCTCCTGGCTCCCCGAAATAGGACTACTCGAGCAGGCTCGAGCCGTCCGCTGTCAACCTTTCCCCCACCTCGGCTGGGTGTTGATTGGGTCGTAATGTCGGGGTTACCTGGCGATTAAACGAAACCCAGAGTCCTTGCATAAACTGGGCAAGGACGCGCCGGTCGAGTGTGGGGTTTCAACTTCACCACCCAACGATTGACGTGGTTTCGAAATTGCACCGAACATGTGTGCGTACCTCTGGGGGGAGTGGGGAGGGAAGGGGGGAGGGGATTTGGGTGGTGGGTTGATAAGGATTTTGATTTCGCCATTAGGCACCTAATGGTTCGGCGATGACTTTGTCTAATAGTGCGGATGTTTCCCGACGGTGCCGATGGTTTTAAGCCATTCCAACACTTATTTCCCCCCCCAGCCCCCCCTTTGCACCGCTAGGTTTCCACCAACACCGAACCCATGTGCAACAAATGCGTCGTTAGTGGAATGCTCGTTACCACACGGCTGCCCGCTCACACCTTTCCCCTTTCGCCTGCCTCAGCTGCACACTCTTGCGGGTGCCTTTGTATGCCCTATAAATTGGCTGCAACTTTCGGTTTTACGATAATCACCCACCGTCCCAAACCGCAGAGCTTACCCCCCCCTCCCCCCCAATTCATGCATCCTCGCATAATTGTGCTGCGCGTCGCTCGGTACGCGTACGTGTGTGCGATGTCTCGTAAGCGTACCGACGTAAGCGAACTTGCCACTTGCACAAAGCTCTCGACAGTAATTGAAGTCGGCTGCAGCACTTCACCTGCGAGAGCGCACTTATGTGCAAACTGACAATAGCTAATGCTTTCGGTTGGAACGAAAGCGAACCGGCAAAAGAAAAGAAATAAAAAAACATAATTTCATTCCCTTGCCTCACTTTGGTCCCTCTTCTCCCCCCATTCCAAGGCACCCCTTGTCCCGTCGGTCTTCATCTCTCATTTAGACGACACTGCAGCACTGCCGCCTTCACCTCAACTTCAGAGGGATTTCGGAAACGCTCCTGGCTGCTCTTATGAAATTAAGTCGTTTCTTCCCGGATTTCTTCCCCGAAAAACCGAGATTGGGGTGCTACAAGCGAGCATTCGACCGAATGAAGGCACCCGAGAATGTCGTCTCACCGCAGCTATGTTCACCAGACCGCACACGGCTGCACACGCCCTTCACCCCCTCGTGCGACCGTTTCCTGGCTACCGATTTTCTTGCATTTTACAAAAACCCCAAACTTCGGCGCCATTGTTGGCGTTGCCTCGGGCTCGCACTCCCAGGCCCCTCCCACCGCACGGAGCCCACTTTCGCCCACAACGCTAATTTTACATCGATCGAACCACCTGTGCTGAGGTTAGAGCATCCGTGCTCGACCCACTTTTGCCCCCTGGAAAAGGTGCCGGAAAGGGGAGAGGAAAGTGGCTCAAACCACCGGCGATAAAATTGTGAAATAATTGCCCAACCCCACGATGAAATGAACCACGGAGAATACCCGGGAGCTGCATAAAACAATTGGCGCGCTAGACGGTCGTTTTTCGGGGGCTACGGGTATAGGCCATTCACTTGAAACCACACACCAGAAAGCCCCCGTGAAATCTTCTGAACCGGGGGGGAGAGAGAGAGAGAGGGAAAACAATGACAGTCCTGCTAATTTTACCAACACTACCTTTTTTCGAATCGAAAAGGGCTTAAGGGGATTAAAAGCTATCCTCATCGCAGCAGCTCCAGGATATCGCAATGTTCGCGTCGCTTTTAAATACCGCAGCCACTTGCAACTCTCTCTCTATCTCTTTTTGATCAGCTTTTATTTAACACTTCCAGGGAACCCGTCCCGCGGGCGAGAGGGTAAAGGGAAACCTCTGTGTAATAGAAGTGAAAAACCGGGCCAGCCAGATGATGTTGAAAAAAAACCCCCAGCCAGATGATGAGAGCAATGAGAGCTGCCAAGACAACGGGACAGAAAAAAAACCTCTACGTACTACAATTGTAACGAAAACTCACACAAAAACCGCACTTTAGCAGATGATACGCCATAATCATTGCGATGATAGTGATTGTGCGCTTTCCAGCTGCATCCGTTTCTTCCCTCGGCGCTTTGTAGCAACCAAAAGAACGATGAATTCTAGAGCGGGGCATATTGTTGCCACAAGCGGTGCCTTCGTGTGGTGGAATGGTGGGAACGTTAGGTTTTTTTCTTTTTTCTTGGAACCGTTTGGGGTGCGCAAATTTCAGTTCAGTTTTTTTGGCAACAATTTGGTCCCACGCCAAACCACCGTGTAGAGTACTGGCAAACGAAGTGAGTTGTAATGTTTGCACTCATTACAGCTCAAAGATCTTCCACGAAAGAGAAAGAGAGAGATAGAAGGAGCTAGAGAAAATAGGGAAGAGTTGAGCAGTTGTTGATGAACACGGGCTAAATCGTTACGAACACGCAAAGCGCTTTTTTTTATGATGATCGCCAAGCGGTACATTATCGGAAGCATTAGAGTTCGCTTGCCACGCAAATGGACGGATAATCTACTGCGCTGTGTCTATCGGCGGAGTGAATTAAAACCATTTGTCGCTTTAACTGTTGCTGTCCGTAGAAATATGTACACGATCATAATCTTACAAGGAAAGCATAGATGGGTATCCACTTTCACTGCCTGCCGGGAATACTACGCCAGTAAGCGTTCCCTGACATTTTCCAATAAACGTTACGCTCATGTTCAGGCTCACTAGAATCGTCCAATTGGGGGCTCGGGGCCAAATCCTCCCATAGGTAAACTATCACATCTTTATGGTATCACATTTTTACGATTACAAAAAATAGCCCGTGGCAAAGCCAGCCTCGGTACCGACGCCCATGTTCCTCCAAATGGCACATTCACGAACCTTAAAGAGCACCGCTGTACAAACACTCGAGATCGTATGCCCGATGATGGTGGAGTTTCCCACACACAGGACCCTGGGAAAGGTCACGCAAATTTGCGTCCAAACTCGCCGGTTCCTTGACGCCGAAACGCTCACGCAGCCGATGGCTTCATTGTTTCCAACATTTTTATTAGCAACAGCGGTTCGAATGGCACGTTTCTGGCCACGTTCGAAAGCACCGTTGCGAGGTGACGCTATCGAAAGCGCACCGGCCAACCTTACGCCAAACTTTACACGCACACAGGTGCTGCGGTAAGCCCACTAAGAGCTTTATTTAATTAAAACCTATTAGCAGCCTCTCCAGAATCGCAGAAGCCAGCGGCGTGCATTAAGATAACAGGATTTCTATAACATCAAACGGCAGCAGAGAGAGATTCCCATTTTCATTAACTTGCCCGAATGCCAGGAGGCATCCTTGCCGCAGCGCAGAAACCCAGCGCAGCTGGAAGCGTTTCGCGAATGTTTAAAAATGATACAACAATTTCCCGCTCCCGACAATATGATGCGCCGCATAATTACTCTCCCGCAAGCCTCTTCGCCTGTGGTTCGATGCTCGGGTAATGCGTCTGGCAACGATTGAACAGCCGGAGCGCACCGTCATATCGCAAAGTGTAAGCCACGGCAGCTTTTGTGGCACGCGCTATTCGTCGGTGCGATAAATTTAACCTGTTCATTACACTCCGACGGTGCGTTCATGCCAACTAGCGGCGCCCATCGGTATCGCATTCTATGGGTTTCGCTTGGAAAAGAGGAAAAACAAAACTCCAGCACCGTTCTACCATTAACTCGCCCGAGGCGCACCTACGGGGAGAGCGGGAAGGAACCGACCGGCTGCAAGGCCTCCAAACGGCCCCTAAAGCTAAGCCAGGCAGCGCCGGAAATGCAAAACAGTAAACAATTACAGTTTACCGCAATGGGTCGGGAAATTTATCGTACTAGCGCCTAGCGTTTGCTTTCTAACCGCGGAACAGCTCGAATTCATGGGCACGATAATGAAACTTTTATTGGAAAACATTGCGTAGCATGATTTCATGCACCTGTAAAGGTGAATGTGTGCTTAAAATAACGCTTTTCACAAAAGCAACGAGCAGCACGGTTTCAGGAAGAAAAAAAAATGTTCCAATTTCCATGCAATTCGTGGCATTCAATGCATGACAAATTTGGTTGCAAACATTATTGAGCAAAACCGTTCGATGGTTAGGCGTTTGTGCTCGAACCACACTGCCTTTTCTTCTTGGCTTTTGCTCTTCCTTGTTTCGAGCTTTTACAAATTCAACAAAGAAAAAGGGCTTTAGTCCCCTTGTACATGTTATGATTTTCATTCACATTTAATAAAACCATCACGATGAAGGATTCATTTTGTTTTGAACTGCTCGTAAATGTCAGTCCTCTGTGATCGCATTATCCATTTCATTCACGCAATCATTTGTTTGAAAAGTCACGTGAATTTTACATGAAGCAAATCAGCAAACCAAAAAGCAATTACACCAAGCGAGAGAGGAAAAGAGACCCCACGCTCCGCCGTACAGCGATCACGGCGGGCGGAATGAAATCAAATGTTTCTGCAACAATCCCAATCCCTCCCCCTTCTCGCCAACTCGGCCCGCTCGATGCTGCGCATCGTGTCGCCACGCTAAGCAAAACGTGATTTCGAAGAAGGGATGGTACGTGCGTGTGTGCAGCGAACGGTGGCATAAAACAACAGCACGATACCTATCCGGCGAACGATACCTACGCATACGGCCAAAGCCACTAAATACATTACTGAGCGTGTTTATAAAATAACGAGCAAATATTTCATTTACCACAACGGGCACGATTATCATGCGCGGCGTCTCGTGTAAACACATCCACCGTAATGCGTACATTAATGATGAATGTGCCGGGGGGAGGTTTCGCTGTACTGCACCCTTGCACACTCCACGTGCGCCACCAGGCGTCTCCATCTCACTCATCCGGTGTGTCCCGCCCCGTGCACACCTGTTCCTGTTGCACATTTTTATGCTGACAATATTTCCTGTCCAGTCGGCATCATCATCTTCCACCTCATCAGCTGCCGGACGGTCACATTAATCGGCCGTCATCATAAATTCGTAATTAGGTTGCGTTAACTGGCGAGACCGTCAAAGTTGCCGGCATCGGTCAACCCGTTTCATTTGCGTTCATCCGATTTCCCGTCCGTCACGGGAAAGGGGTTCCACCGGACTCGTCAAAGAATGAAGTGCAAAGCGCTTTGACCACGAGAAAGCCCTCACGCCTGTACGGGCGATGATCAACGGCGGGCTCGCTGTTTCGCCGTCGCTACGGGAAGCGGTTTCACGTTTAAAGTCGATAAATTTTCATCAACCTGCACCACACGCTTGCCTTTCCCACGCGGCACTAAAGTAGACAGCACTGGAGTTGTCTTTGCTGCAGCCCGACGAGATACCGGGCGCCTCCATTGGTCCCAAAACTCGCCGGCTGCTTGACGAATGGCCGACCACCGTCGTCCCCACACGGCTAAGCGACCGTTCAGTACGCGGGTGTTATAAATAATACTACCCGCAGCTCGCTCCAGAGCGCCCGCGCAAAATTGCCATCCTAAAAACTCTCCGTCGTGCCGAAGGATGCGGACGCCTTTCGGATCGCCATCAGCCCGTTAAACGCCCAGCTCTTCTGGGGCCGGGGTCAGGAAAAATAACATCATCCCCAGTGACCTCGGTGCAGCCCACTCGAAACGACTGGCCTGTCAAGCGAATAAGCGACTAATTTCTAGATTTAAACGAGCCGAGCCGGATCGCCGTCTACCCCGAAAGGGACACCGGAATCGGTCACGCAGTCCAGAGTTCACGCAGTTCCGGGTGCCGTCGAAGGCCACTGACTGTACGGGTCCCATCCGCCATCCGGCGTGAGTAGACGGTGCAATTATCATTATAATAAATAAAATTATAAACCTCCGCGACTCCTAGAACGGCCCCGAACCGGACCCACCCACGCGCTGCGCCTGACGTGGCGTTATTTTGCGACAGATCGTTAAGCCCGATGGCGCGGCAAAATGCAAATAAAGCGCATTTTATGAACGCTATTAAAACGCTCTGTGCCATTAAGGATGGGAGCCCCAAGATGAAGGGAAAAAGAGAACGAGCGAATTAAAAAATCTGAACAAGCTTTTTTCTTTCTATACGTTCTAGAAAAAATAAAAATTTCCACATTCCAAAGGAACAACGCACTAGCGACAGCAATATAATTCAAATCAAAATTTCGTCAAGATTCCTGAGAACTCAGCCACTCTTGGTTACTAATAAAATTGTACAAGCAGCGCCACCCTCTTGAAACAACAATTGGTGCCTGTAAGGGAAACGTTCACACTTCGCAAGGAACGCGCAGAAGATCGCAAAACTATCCGTACGCTAAACGGCCCATCAGCTAAAAGGGCCCGTGCCGATCCCGAGCTTCCCGAAATTAATTAAATGATTAGGCCTGGTGTAATTTTCTGCAACCGATAACATCTAGGCCGGCCCGATTAGGGACAATTTCAATGCCGCCAGGGAACGGGATACAAAATAACCATTACAGCCAGGGTTTATCTCTCTTGGCACGCAGGCAAGAAACTGTCGCAGGCCGCGGTGGCTCTGAGGACGGCGAGCTGGGCTTATCGATTACAATATTTATGCAATTCCAGAGTGCAAAAAGAGATAGTTGTGTCCATTTTAATCGCAGATTAAGATTTTTTCTAGTGTTTGATGATTTCTGCAACGGGATGTTGCTCCTCGCATCCAAGTGATAGATTATTCTAAGACGTAAGAAACTAACTTTCTTTTAAAAACACACACAGATATAACCTCAAAAGGAGAACTGGTGAAATTATCTAAAATAAAATAAAAGCGCTTTCCAAATAACAAGCCTGCAAAGCTGCAACAGCGTCGAAAAAACAAGCATCCAAGGATCGTAAAATGGATGGTCATTCCCGGCCGATGTAGAAAAGAAAAAGAGAACATTTGTTAACGTTCCTGCCCAGCCGGACATGCATCCTGGCGCTGGCAAGACTCTCATCAGACTGGTTTATTATTTAATTTCATCAGATAATTGAATCTCGACGATGGATGCCGTGCGTGGGAAGAAACCAGCCAGAAACAGAAAATAACAAGCGCGGCAGCACAAACCTGTGGAAAACCAAGCGGCGCAGGGATCAAGCGGGTTTCACTTCTTTTTTTTTAAATACCGTATGAAACCCATTTCAGCTGAAAACATCTCACATTTTTCAACATGAGTTACGGTGCCAGAGATGAATGCTTTCAAAAATATATGATAGTTTCTCTACCGTACAATGCTTTCTGAAGATAAGCAGGCCCTAAGAATGTTAACCACTGAAACGAGAGCAACCCCTTTAGCAAATGGCAATATGCAATCACCTGCACGGTAATCTGGTGGAAAAGGCCACATCATCCCGACCCAGGCAAGTTTACTCTGTATGCTTGCGTGTGTGTGTGTGTGTGTGTGCCTGTGCGAAAGAGACAGCGAGATCGAAAGAGAGTTCTTACAGTGCCACAAACGATGGTTATTTCTATTCGGCATGCGATCTATCGTAATGTGATATCATTTCAAAGACACCGTTTAAGGAACAGGGTTTCCTCCTAGTTTCTTTCCCAAGCAAGAAACGGAGCCGCTGACCGCACAAATGCCCCGGTGTGGAGGAAAAAAGGAGTAAATTGCGCTCGAAGAAAAGATTTCACCACAACGAACGTAATCGGAACAACAACAACGGAAAGCTTTGACGAAAGAAAAAAAAATAGTAAAGAAAAGTACGGACCCAAACATGCGCCACCAGGGACGGAAGGCAGCGAAGGAAAACAAAATTATAAACGAAAGACCGAAGCAGACCATCGAAATCCAACAAGGCATGCCACATGCCGAGACGCTGCCGCTTTCTTCTTCCGTTGCTTCGCCTGCCCTTCCCTTCCTACCGCGGCGCAACGGTAAATGTTACCGTTTCCTGCACGATAACAAAAATCTGAACCACCATCGTCAACAACAACCCATTCACTGGATCACCATGGTCCACGAATGCAATCGTTTTGGCGAAGCGTTCCGTTTCACGTTCCACGGCTGCTTCCCAGTCGATCTATGGCGGTTGTTTTTATTTTTTCTTCTATTTTCCTGCTACGCTTTTTGTCTCCCCAGATGCCCAGATTTTTTTTTCTTGCCGCACGCGAACGTTTCAGAACTGTCCGAACGAGTTGCATCCCACCGGCGTCGTACGGTGGACGACGAACGAGCTAAATTGTCCATTTCGTTGATACTAAATAGCGTCGGTTGGCTTTCTCCAGTCCGAGACGAAACCCCACCGCGTGCCCACGTGCGAGGGAAGCTACATTTTTGAATGCATTTCTTTGCCGCACGAAAACAGCTCCGTCGCTTTGCCATCGATCAACCCGCCGATTGTTGTACTTTGAATGCGTCGTTTTCGTTGCGAACGGAAGGAATCGATTCGAGGAATTCGTTCCCTCAAACCGGGGAAACAAACAATCGCCGTATACCTCCGTTACGCTGAGGCAGAGCGTGCTCCTTCTATTTATGGTATCAATGTCCATTCACGCAGTTGATTTGCGATGCAATTTCCATCGATATCAATGCATTATGATGCAAGATGCATTTCGTAGTTACCTCTCCTTGGGAGAAGATTTCCCATTACGGTAACGTTGAATGACTTTGTTTGTGTTTTCCAAGGAAAAGCAATTCATAGCACAAGGAAAACGATTAAATGAACTGTTGCAGCACCATTAACCTCAGTAGCAAAGGAGGAAGCGATTTTGAAATTGTGGTTCGCAGGTCAAACACTCACACGTCATATGAACGCTTTAAGTTACTATTTTTTTTAGGACGGAAGGTATTTTCAAAATGATCCAACAATAACTCAAACGCTTCAGCAGTCTTTAGAAAGCGATAACCCACATAAAAATTGACCATCAATAAATTATTATTATAGATCTCAGATAAAAGCACAGTCGCATTACAGCACTCTACAAAAAAATACGTCATGTTAAACAAATCATCTCACCCTGCGCAATTGTTTAAAATTCATCGCTCCGTACTAAACCAATTGGAATGGCAATAATTGTAACGCAATTTGCGTTTTTCTGTACAATTTCATTTTCCACAGATTTCCCAGCGCTCATTAATTACACAGCCTGGCCACCCTCGACGGGCGGGCCGAAAGACTTCGGCCAGAGTAAGTTAGACGCAAACTTTGGCTCATCGATTTCACATCCAGCGCTGTGCAAAGCCCCTCCCACCGTTTACCTGAACCACCACCACCCGCACTGCACTCGGCGTGCAAAATGACAAAACTATAACCTCATTAATTACGAACAAAAACGGGGCGAACAAAACTATTCACCTAACTCAATGCCACAGCCATCTGCCGGGGCCGACTTTTTCACGCAACCTAATGGATGGGAAAAGCTTGTCGCCCTCGCCGGCTCCGCGCCGGCCGCGGATGGATCGGTGCGACGGGCGCAAACTTTTCCCATTAGAGCTGGCTTCAAATGGCTCGGACCGAGTTTTGCGACTGGCTTTGGGGTTGTTTGGCCCAACTGCCGGCGCCACACGCTGGACAAGTTGGACAGCCGCAGCCGCAGCAGCGCCGACTGATGACGATTGTGTTCCAGTGCTCGATTATATTACCGGACGATTACACGACGGTGCGACCGATTGAGGATTTGAAGCGTTAACGTCGCAGGAATGTGGTTGCGCCTTTTCCGCCATTCCAATTGTTTGTTTGTTTGCGGCGCAGAAACACTTCGCACTTGAATATGGTGGTACGTGTTTCGTACCTGCTGTTGCAGTAAGCTGGTGCAAGTTTCGCTAAAAGTAATTTTCACCCAGCGTCCACGGGTAACGAGAAAAACCGAACCAGATCCTTCACCGGACACGTCCACCCGCCACTCGACGCGCTGTTCAAATGTCTCCCACTCTAAAGCGAACGGCGGCAACGGGAGCGCTGCGAAAGGAAGGAGAGAAAAAAGAAACACCCGGAAAAATTAAGCAACCTGGGAAAAGCTCATAGCGAGAGAAAACGAGTTTAAAAATTTAATTCGAACTTACTTTTCGTCCTCCCGCTCCAGCATCAATGGCACCGGGTCCAACTAGGGGGGGGGCAGCGGTCCGCAGGGACGGACGGGCTGTGGAAGGGGAGGGCGTCAAATAAAATAGAAAGTTAACCGTCTTTGCTGCTTTGCAGCAGAAAAAGTTAGCGAGCGACGAATCTTATCGGTCGCGCACCGAAAGATAATGCAGTTAACGCCCGAACGCCAGGAAGTGGCAGTTTGCATTTGCGGAGCCTCCGCTGCCACAAGGAATGCAACCCTAGAACCAGGCTGCAACCGACAGTCTGCGCAGTGCAGGCGGGAAAGGTGCATTTGTTTGGTACTCGCGACGCGTCGTCGTTGTCTGGATGAAGTTGTAACACGGTTGCGGTTGGATGCTAGCTTCGAAGTAGAAATTAAGATGGGACTCTTCTTTAACGCTACCGACAAATGAAGATTTTGTTTTTGTAAGACTTTCGAGAACTCGACGGGAAAATGAAAACAGCTTTCGGGTTTTTTTAAGTACTGAAATTTTAAGCATTCGAAATGCTTACATTTTTGAAAATAAGAAACCTCTTTCTGTTATATTTTAATGTATCGAAACACCTAACAAATAGTCGAATTCCCTTCACCATTCGCCCCATAGTGTATTCGTCAAAAATATTGACGATTTACGCAACAACAAAACTTTCCCACACGACCATGGGAAGAACACGGCAGCGTCTAGGTGCTGCACCGCGACTTACTGATCCCGTTGATTACTTTTAACTTTTTAAGGTTATCAAACTTTCCCCATTCACCGGAAGGCAGCACGGAATTGCGCCGATGTGCAGCATCCAAAACGCAAAGCAAGCCGACGTCGCAAACGGTACAAAGTTGATGATTACCGGGCTGTGCACATATTGCGAATATGTTTTTCGACTTTCCTTCACCCCGGACCCCGCCAGCCCGCACCGTCCCACTGGTGCGGGATGCTTTCTTCAACTTGCCGGGAACTACCAAACGTCATAGTGTATGAGCAACCCCGAACCGAAAAGTATCTCACATGATCTGTACGCTGCGCGAAACTTATCCACCTCCGAAACGGGGATGACGCCAACACACAGCAAAAGAAAAACTGGGACTCTCCCTCCTTCTCTGGGTAGGTTCAATTTTCGGAAAAACATATTCTTAGGAAGGTATGGGTTGCGCGATACCGCCGGCAATACAATAATGTGCCAAAGTCTTGCGCCCGGCGAAGTTATGCTTGCGTCTCAGCAGCTGCAGCGGATCCTGCCTTGGATCCTGCCGCCTCCCGGAGCAGCGCCGCAGCGTAGATTGAAACTTTTCCTTCGCAAAACCCGTAACCGCACGATGCACGCGGTGCGCTCAAGGAAACCGGCCCCCGCGGGATGCATTATCGGGCCGGGAAGGGTTTTACTATCGCTCCATCCGGTTGCAGCAGGTTGGCGCCCCCGTTGTTGAAGGGACGGAAGTAAAATCCGTGACCAGCGCCAGCGGTTCCTCTCCGGTTTCTCGCCGGGCGCAACAAAAAGCGCAAAGTTTCGTCAAGTGGCACAACAACACCGCCACCGCGGTGGTGGCAGGAAAAATGTGTACAAAGTGGTCCCCGGCAGGCTCCATCATGTATATGAAGCTGCAGCGAATCGACT
The DNA here is from genome assembly GCA_914969975.1 of Anopheles atroparvus. Classification (NCBI taxonomy): domain Eukaryota; kingdom Metazoa; phylum Arthropoda; class Insecta; order Diptera; family Culicidae; genus Anopheles; species Anopheles atroparvus. The sequence continues at coordinate 24,326,421 of CAJZCY010000003.1, forward strand.
TGCGCCCCACCCTCAAAATGGGAACCGAACGCCACGTCCGATGCGGTTGCACCAGCTGCCACCAGGGTGGAGTGCGCGAAAGTTAAGATTATTGTTTTCAAAATATGAAATGTGCCCAACTTTCTTTTTATCCACGCCACCACCGCTAAACCCTTCTGGCTTAAGGGTTCGGGCCGGGGATCTTTACGCTCCCCAACCGGAGCATATGTTATAAGCTGGCGTGTTCCGGCGGAGGTCGCTTCCGTGGAGCTTTCGCCACCAAACAAGCGCCGGTGACTATCGCGTTAAGTGCATCAACCAAAACCGGGGAAGTTTGAGCGCTCCCCTCGTTAATACCGCAAGCCATGGATTTACGCGGAGCGCACAGGCACGGTCGATAGTACCAAGTTCCCTTCGCTGCCGGGCTCATATTGTTTCGCGAATAGCCCGCCTCGAATCCTTACACCGATAATTTGGACGAAAGTTTGGTACAAAACTCTTTGGCAACCATAAAACAAGAGCGAGCGCACGGCTCCTTCGCAAATCCTTTCCGACCGTTACCGATAGCACCAAACGCAAAGCTCACCGAGATGAGCTTGACGTCGCGAAAGGCGTGAAATAGGTTCAACAAGTTTGGTAGCTTAATCTGCGACCCGCGGGAGGGCGGGAAGCAAAAAAGAAAAAATCAAATCATCTTAAACGCTACATCGGGTGTTAGAATTCAATCGTTTGATTTCCTTCATCTTCCTTTCCCCCGCGCCGTACTAACGCGGAGATTCAAATGGAGTTTTCTTTTTTTTTTCGTTCGCCTTTGCTAGATTACACCGGTCCCAGAAGCGAATCGATCTGATTTTGTTCGATACGTTCTGCATTTAGCAATCACCGCTTCCCCGGTCGCGTCCAATCTACCCATCCACTTTACACGACATACTCTCGATGGCTGATACACTTCTGCTACATTGTGCCTTCGTTTAGTGAGGACGACTCACCAAAGAAAAAGAAACGCGCTCCGCGACTCTCCGCTGACTCCGCTTCAGATAAAACGATGGAGTTCTTCCCCTCGAAATAAATGCGGTTAAGCTTCAACTGCAGCGTTGCCCTTTCCCCTTTTCACTGACGGCGAGATTGAATCCGGGCGAAATTATGTTAAAACTTCTTATGGAAAAATTCAATTTAACTTTACGAAAATAACATGCTCCTCCGCTGCCCGCCATCAACCCGGGCGAGGCTTCGCTCGTGGCATTGCGCGAGCGTTCGAGATTGAGCAAATAACCCAAGACGGCGACTGATGTGTGGCGCTTCCAGAGCTGACTGTACGAATTTACGGCGATGGAAACAGCTCCCGGGGCTCATTCCTGGCTGCACCAGTTTAGCTCGCAACATCCCGCACCTAAGCAAACAACACATGTTGCCGATAGAACGGAGGGAAACAACAAGTATCTTCCTTTTTCTTGCCGTCATCCTGCGCGAGGAAACCAAAACTAAACGCCTTCATAAACCTCCCCCTTATCAAAAGGGAAACTAAACGCAAACCAACTGTTTTGCTGATGTGCTGCTGAGTGAACTCAATCAGCAAAAGACATCTATTTCGTAAGAGGCAACAAGGAGGAAAAAGGATGATTTCGATCCTGAGCCTGCGAAAACTTGAATCATGTTCTCCGCGAACGGATTACATCCGAAACATGCTCTCCACTGCGGAGCTGTTTGCAGGTTTGGCGCATCGAAAAGTCGCCACTGTTGATTGTGTGTTTCCCTACATTACGCAAAAATTTCAATGTTTTTCAATTTCTAGAGAGCTTGATTTTTATTCCCCCTTCTGCTCGATTGGATCTCGTGTTCGGTCGCGAACTGTTGATTATCGAATCGCCGTTGCGAACAAGAACTCGAGAAGCGCATTCAAATCAGAACCCACACAACTCGATTGCCCTTTGATCCACGGCTGGCAACGGAGGGGGAAATATATTGTCATCGCGTTTCTCGCCATCGCCAACCGATGGAATCTAAGTCCAACGAAAAGAGGTTGGAATAAGTTAATCCACTAAATGAGTGGAAGGATTGCAACAGCTTCCTTCTAACATGGTAACTGCGATAAAAACAAAGCTCTATGTAGACAGGAGTTTTCGTTTGCGAAGATCTGCCGCGGTCGGTAGCTTCATTTTCCGGAAATGTTTAACCGCGCACCAATCCTCGCTGGAACGCTCCACCGAGCGCATCCACGATCGACTTTCTTCCCCGAGCGCATTGATTCGCATCATAAGCTCCAATAACTATCTTCTCAAGCATCTTATCGCTTTGCTCTTCAGCATGACGGCTGCAGCACACTCAAACAACGGTCCCTTACACAACCGACGTTCTGCAAACGAAAACCGAGCAATATTCGAATAATGGAAGCAGTAAACATACAAACGCAGCAATGCACTTGGTAGCTCGAGCAGCGCCAACTTCAAACATGACCTCTCTTTCTGCCGGTCTGAATTCGTTGTTGTGTTGTTGGCACACACCAGAGGCGTAAGCAAACACACCCACACACACGGATACCGCAAGGATAAACATCGGGAAACTTTCATCAGGGAAGCGCACGTTACACGAAACCGTTCGACCACTTCACGACGCTCCATCTCGCTGTAACACGATCTTAGAGGGAAGGGGAAAACGTAAGATTGGTGGTGGATGAAGGAAAACTCGCTCGGTGGGTGGTGTAACGAAGAAATACAACCTTCCAACCAGCGCACTGGCAGCTCAATCATGTTTTTGGAATACTTCAGAGAGAAGCTAAACAACACAAAAAAAAACCTAACCAACGCGTCGTGGATGGTTCGCAAGTAATCGTACGTTTGAATAGCGCTTTCTTTTTTTGTTTATTTGGGTTTTTTTTTTCCTTGTTTGAACATGACCCAGCTAAAGGATCGAAGATGCCAAAGAATCGCAAAGAATGGTCAAAATACATATAAACACAACGGGGAGATCGTACTCGTTCCATTCTCGTTCCCCTTTTCCAACCCGTTTCTCAACGCACCACTCGTAGCGTGTTGTGTGCGTCGTCGTATCAAAAGTTTTGATTTCTTCCATCAGGGATCCCTGAAAAGGTTTTCGCTTCGGTGCTCCAGGGCAACGGTCCAACAACGTCCCCATTCGTCCCACCAAGGGGATGCGAAATCAAAACCTCGGACGAAAGACTGCTCGGTTTTCAATCGGACAGCTTTCCCGTCTCCGAATATCGTGTCGATTTGGTTGGCCGATAAGATTGTTCCTAGTGACCCGCAGCCTTTTTTTTCTTCTTCTTCTTTCCCAACCAACTATTGGAGCAACTACGAAAAATCAAGATGAATGTATTATACTTTCTTTTCACAGTTCGATTTCAATTTTGCTGGAAGGTTTGTGTGTGTGTGTGTGTTGCCCGTTTGGAAACGAAAGCCGAAGACTTTCCCCAAATGCCCATGCTTTCCTGATTGTACCACCATTTTTTTTTTGTCATTTGGTTTGAAACATTGATGTCAAATCGAAACGCACTGATGGACGAGAAAAGCGCACCGTAGGGGGAAGTTCGATGCACAAACTATAGTTATCGCATTGAATGGCATTCCACTACGGAACCGATGCCGAATGTGCAGCAAAAGCACTTCATTCCGCCTTCTTCCAAGTTCAGCTGCCATCGTTCGCCAATGCAGCAGCTGCTCGCACAACTTTTCGCTTCATTTTCCACGCAGCAAAAAAAAAGAAAAGGAAAACTACAACCGCACTACCGTACCGCTCACCGCTGATGCTGGGAACCCACCCCGTGCGATCGTTTGACGGATGCAATAAAATTGCCTTCCGGATCAGCGAGCGCTTTGAAGTTCGGAGAGGGGGGGGAAAAATTGAATTTTCGATCAAAACCAGTCGGCGTTCGATTCGTGCACCCTGTTTCGTCAGCAACATTATAACGCGCTTACCGGCACCGAAAGGTACCGTGTCCCTCGTCAAGGGACATATTTTGCTGCACAAGCGGGGTTAAGTTGATGGGTTTTCCCCTGGCGCACCTGGCGTGTAGTCGGGGTGAGGCAGGCATGGGAGTGCGGGAAACGCAGCCCGGAAACGGGTTTGCAATAGCACGTTCATTCATGCATGAAAATGTGCTGAACTGAGCGTTGTTTTTGATAGCTGCCAATGCCTTCAATTACCCAAGAAGGTGCAATCAAAGATTAAATAAAACCACGTTTAATGTAGCGAAACATTGATTCAGACGAATTGAATGAACGTTGGAGCCAAGCTGTGGCTGAGTTTGTTGAAAGGTCCTGAAAATTTGTGGAATGATTTTTGGGCCAGTAAAAACAAACGAAATGAAATGATAAACTTCAAACCCCTGTTCGCCCTACAACATCTGCAGTGGAGCAATATGGGGCGCCTTGAGAATGAATCAACGGCGGAAAAAAACCTCATCTCTCCAGAATCATCCACAAATCAGTTTACTGCACAAAAGGATCAAAACAAGCTCTTCTCGCACATACTTGCCGAGGAAACGGATCGAAAAGGGAGCAGGGAAAGAATGCGGTGAAAGCTGAGGGCAAGTTCGGCTGCAGGAAAAACAGACACACCGACACATTTATAAGTCTTCGTCGACACGGAAAAAGTCTTCGTCGACACGGAATTCTTCTGACGTACTCGTCGGCGGGAGGAGCAAAGCATCAGCTTCTAAGGTTGGCCCGCATCACCGACGACCGTGCCGCGTGAAAGTGAAATTGAAAATGATTTGAATATTTTATTCAAATATTTATCAGCTAAACGCGAAACAATTTTCTCGATTCTACATGTGATTATCAAGTCGGGGCAGGCAAGTACCAGCCTGGGTATGCGAGATCTTGGCGTTTCCGCAGCGAACTGAGCAGCGCACGGCTTGAGATGTAAAGGAAAAGGATCAACCCGACACTTCGGCAAGACGGTGGAAGGTGAAGCAGTTCCCATGCATCGTTCCTCGCTATTACACTGCTAGGGAGCAGGGAGGGCAAAAAATGTGTATGCGCAAACCTGATGGTATTAGAGCGTGCGTGTTCATGTTGCGAAGGAACTGAACCGGCGGCCAGCGGTGGCAAACTTCTCTCGTCGGAACGTCGAACTACGCTTCGGCGGGAAACGGCTCCGGCGCAACATCATACCACCGGATGGGGGAGGGCACGTTGCGCCACCGTCCCGAGGAAGCCAATCTTCCATATCAACCACTGCATCGTGTGCCGAAGCCGGAGTGCCGGGAACGATAGTCATATTTTGGCACGCCAGCGTCTCGTGCGGCGCTTGTTCGGCACCACACACGGCAACTGTGACATTTTACTAACGCCACGCTCCACACCATGTCTGGCGAAGGCTGGGAAATCAATCAATTCGCACGAGCTCCCGAGAAGCTGCACATTAGCTATGCATGACGGTGTCGGAAGATGATGATTTCTTGGCATGCTGGCGTGAGAAAGGTTCAATATGGTCGCTCCTTTGGAGGAGGAGAAGCAGAACGGTACGGAGAAGAAAAAAATAAGAAACACCGAATCCAGCTTTACCAAATCCCTCTAAAGCCGAGCCGGTGCAGTTTTCTGGAAAAATGTCCCTGCCCGTGCATCCCAGATCTTATCTTTTATACTACGTACTCCGTGAATCTCGCCAGTTTCGATGGAAAGAAGGGAAAGAATGAAAGCTGAACGTCTGCTCGTTTCCCAAGCATGGAAATGCACTGCGTACCATTATAATTGCCACTTCCTTTGCAAGGGGCCTTCGGGTTGCGGCTCGATTGGGCTGAGCTGTGCCCTGGGGAGGAAGGCTCCTTTTCAATTTTACATATCAACAGCCTGTGCAAACTGCGTGCAGGGAGATCACTTTCCCAGTCGTGCGTACCGAAAACCGTCCCTTTTGCTTTCTCGAAACGAAATCCGATCCAATCCGCCTACCCCGCCTACGCCGCCTTCCCTGCTTTGCAAAATGTTGCAAAACTTCTGACCACTTCCAAGTGGGTGTTCCGAACCCTCCCGGGGGGAACCCGAAACCGACGCCCCATGCGCACACCGAAGTCCGGCCCGGGAAATCTTGAACCATCGTGAATCTCCATTTGGACACGAGGCGTTTGCGTTTGCCGAAAAACTTCTTCCGGGTTAGGCAGGTGGCGCCCCGCCGGGGCAAGATTGTCCCGGGAAAAACTTGTACAACAAATACGGGAGCGATGCCGATACGACACGGCACGGAGCAACCCGTTCGTCCAGCCGCCCAGGCGACGACTGTCCGGTAGTAATTGTTTCACAGAATTTGCTCAACTTCCTTTCATCCTTTTTCCCGGCCCGGTGCGGGGCGGGGCGGCGGTGGAACTTCGAAGCCAGCTCACTGGAGATCGTGGCACCACGAGGCTAATGTGAGCCGAAAGTTGGCCTGAAAAGTTTACGCCAGCCCTCCAGCAAGCCGACTCAACAGGCCGTCGGCATCGACGTCGTCCCCAGCGCTGGACGTCGTTTGTCTTCCTCTCGTTCTGCTTGCCTGGGGGGGCGAGGTGGGGTTCTGAGACCATCATTCTCCCCAAAACCGGCACCGGCAGCAGAAGCTTTGATTACAGCATAAAAAGTTTGCCAAATTAAATAGATAAAATCCGCTCCATTCCGCTTCGTTTACTCCTTGGAGAGCCGGGCCTTTGGGGCAGCACCGGTTTCGGCAGCGGACCCTCGGAAAAGGGAAAACGTTGCTAACATGTCCGATAAGGGGTTCTTTTTTTCTCCACCCCCGCCCCCCCGCCCCCTCGCTCTATCGTCACCTCTCGTGCCACTTCTCGTGCCGTTACTGCAGCAAACCTCCCAAGCAACGCAAGGGTTGCTATCGGGGAACCGCTTTCGTGTGAGTTCTTTTCATCCAATTAACTACTAACATGTAGCAGATTGTTTTAAACTACAAGGCGTTCCCTTTGGGTTCTTTTGTTTGGCTAGAAGGGATGAGCGAGAAGAACCTTGACGATGCGAAGCGAACGTTTTAATCATATATTAAGAAAACGGTTTAAATTGTCTTCCAATATTGTCGTTTTGGTAAAAGTTTTACACGACCGGGGAGGAGTATGGAAAACGTGGTTGGAAACATAAATTTCTGTTCCTGTCCATGCCCAAAAGTTTGTAAATGTACATGAGCATCTTCAAAGAGTTAAATCTGTTTCAGCCGCTTGTAGCCGATTCCTGGAACGTTTACTTTCCATCTTCTAGGTCTAGGCTGGACTAGACCTCTAGGCTCTAGGCTGGACTAGACCTCTAGGCTCTAGGCTGGACTAACAATTTCCGATCGCCAAAGTGCTAATAAATTAATTACCATCAATCGTCTTAATAAGCGTTAGCAATAACGCGAGAGAATTTACAAAAAAATTTAGATGACCTCGTTAATTTGGCATTAGTGTTTTGCTAACGAAAGTGTTTATTTACTTTGCGTTAAGACGTGATAGTTTCGGTGTCAGATAATTGAAACAAGCAATTTTATTTCAAGCGCCTTTAAATCCCGTAACCGTGCACTTTTGCAAGCAAAATCGAACCCTCCACAAACCGGCACCAAATTGATATCGCCATCGTATCGTATCGAGCCGCCAAATAAACAGCTTAATCTTTCCCCACCGTCCCACTAATCCCCAAACTCGACCTTCCCAAAACTCGATCATCACCAAACTGGACCGACGGACTCGTTTGTCGGCAAACTTATTAGCTCACCAGAAATCGGCTCACCCAAACTCCCCGAGCCCGCATCCACTTAATGCTTGGATTTGAAATGCAATCTCAATTCGTCTACATTTGCGCCAGCACTCCAAAATTCCAATTGAACCGTTGCCAAAGCGCGCCGCTCGAAGTCGTCGCTCCCGTGCGCTGTGTAATCGACGGCGATGAAAATTTATGTCAGCCCCAGCAGCGACCATAATTTCCGTCACAATCGTTCGGCCCGGGCCGGGTCAGTGCGTTTTTGGGGCAGGAGGGGAGAAGGGGGTTTGCCCTACTCCCTGACTCCATCGTATTGTGCGCGATGACAACGCTCGAGTGGCCTTCAACGGCACTCAATCTCGGCTTGGGTGTAATTTCTATTCATGGACTAAATAAATCCCAGCTTTCCGTACTGCCGGAGCGGCCGTGGCGATGGTGGCCAAATATCGACCATCTACGGTGGACACGATGAGCAGTCTGACTCCGTACGGTTGAAACGCTCCGGCCAGGCCATACCGATCGAGTCCTTCTCTCGATCGAATGGCTGCTGTCTACACGGTTTGCGGTGATTTTCGCTTCGCTCTTTGGCCACCCTTGCGGATGAATTTCGGAGGTCCGTAAAATGCGAAACATCCATCGTTTTATTGTGTGTGTGTGTGGGTGTTTTTTTTTTGCTTTTCGTTGCTCTTCCCATGCAGTCTCGGTGCGCACCGGGCGTGGGAGGAAAAACTGTAGGCTTAGCTTACTCATCCGTAGGCCGTCCACCAACGCACACGAAGGATCCCCATGGAACGGAGTGTTCGGACAACGGGCAACGGGACGGCCGGAAGCTGGACATGGAACCGGTTTTCTATTTATGGTCGATAAATTCTCCACCATTGTTGGCCTGTGTGCTTAAAATTTAATTAAAATTTAATTTAAACAATAAAACCAATCAACCTTCGCCCTGCCGTCGATTGCGTCGGGACACGCTTGCGTTCCCGGTAACGGCTTCATTCCACCAAGAGAGCCCTGCTGCTGCGAAAGCACGTTGCAGGGCCGGTGCATTTGCAAACAGCCAGCCAACCCCTTCCCCCCCCCCAGCCCCCCTCTCTCTCTCCCTCTCTCGTCACGGGTGGCATCGTGCAGGCTTTGACGTGCCGGCAACGAGCAAGGGCCAGAATTTCCAATTATGTGACAGCGAGTTGTTTCTCTCCCCCCGCGGATGAGCCAGTGTAGTCCAACGTAAATCAATACATTTCCCTCAATCTCGAACGAGGGCGAGCTGTACCTCGGCTTCCGGTGGCGATGCTGCAGCTTTAAGTGAAACCGTGCCCGTTACACTTCCTTTCGGAAAAGCTCCAAAATTGCATACAGACCCTGCACAATGGCATTACCCCGCCACCCGCCAAAGGGCCAAAGGTGATGACAATCGTTTGGCTTCAAGTGTGTGCAGTCTAAATTCGTCAGCAGCGACCAAGCAACCGATCCCGGGTGTAGCGTATTTTGCACCACCGCCATTTCGGACTCGGAAGGCCCAGCACGAAAGCTGGTTTGCCGGGCGCTTGGTGTTTGATTGCAGTTTAGCAAGCTGGGTGGCGAAAGCAGCACCCACAGAGTGGACCACTACGATGGGAGGCACGCATTATGCGATCAATTGAATTAACACTCGAACGGAAACCGTACACTCGCTCTCCGGCAAATAGTTTATGGACTGGTCAAGCGGCACGACAAGCTCAATCGATTCCGACGAAGCTGTGAAATTGTAAACGGGCCAACTGGAATAGGTTGAACCCTATTAGGACCAGGGGACCAGGCAGGAAGGATTAATGCGAACGGTTTTGGGGTAATCCAAAACGGTTTTCGATGGAGCTTCATGCAGTAGTTTGAGCTACAATACTATGATGTGTATTTTCTGTACATTTGCCACTTCAAAGCACATCAAAAAAAGGGACAAGGCTGCCATCGAACAAAAAAGAAACTGCTGGCATTCACTAAAACAATAGTAAACTGTAGATATTATCACCGTCACTGTTTTAAGAGTACATAGCCATTTTATTGAATGTCTAGACGGAGACGTAAAAAATACCTCAGTCGACTTCACAGCGCAAGGCAAACCCTGGAATAGGAGAAGAAATGATTGTCTAATTTCGAACGATAAAATCATCACTTCGTTTCCACCGAGAAAAACGAAAATCTTATCTCAACCGCTTCGTTTTCGTCATGCGCCCCAAAACGGTACCAACCAAGTGCCTGCCGTGAGTGAAAGCAACCATGAAATGGCCGCTCACACATCACCAGTTCAGTGCGATTGCTTTTATTCGATTGAATCACGCCAAATATAATGCCAGCAACAAGCGGTCGCGCGCGGAGCATACCGGCGAATGGTTTTCCCCGGACGACCGGAAAGCGCATGCAAATCGACAAATTTTCCCAACGAAATGAGGGGTGGAGATGGGCTGGAAAATCATTAAAACGACGGCATGGGGACGCCTGTGGCAGACGGCGCATGGGTGTCCTGATTGTCGTCGTGCCATTTTAGAGATGGGATGCTTTTCGGTGAATTTATAACACCTGCACCTCCGCACGATCCTACCGTCCAAACCCCCATCCCCCTCTTGTCCCCCGCCTGGAAAACTAGTATGGTGATAGGCCCCGGTGGACTCCTGTGTGACTCCTGACGCAGCGTGCGGCGTGCGGTGGCTGCGGTAGAAATGCATGATTGCGTCCGATGCTTAATCATCTATGAAACCACTAGCAAATCAATTGACAAAACAATAATCGAATGTTGTGTCCCCGTCCAGCGCAATGCTTCGAGTGACCTCCACCGCAGCGGGAAGGAAAATGGGGCTCGGTTGTGAAGTGGTTTGATTGTTTTTGGCATATTGCCTATGCTGCCTATGCCACCCCTTTTGCTGACCACCGCCAGCTTCCCAACACCAACTGATCGTTCGGCTCGAGTCTGTGGCACCGAGTTTGATGAATGGAAATGCCAAAATCCTTCTGCCTTTTCCGTTTGCCCACCATCACTTTGTGTCAGACTGTGAACGTCCCCGGGTTTGCCAGTGACGTTTCTCTCGCTCTCGTACTGGCGAGGTAGCGCTCTGTCACCTTCTGATCTGCTTTCAAATGCTCGCCTTTCCCTACTGCCAACACGACAAATTAGTTTCACGGGTCTGAGTGCAAACTCGGGTAGCCTACGGTCAGCCGGAAAGTCCTCCGCCAACGGTACTTGGGGGGCGCTCAAGTGTTTATGTGCTCACACCTGACCGTTTTGAGCTGCAATGAACTACCACACCACCACATCACCCCCACCCGGGAAACGAATGCTTCGAAGGGTTTCCGCTCCCCGCCCAACAAACGCCCTTCGATGGGGACCTTTCTCGCCACGAGAGGTTCAGGTTTTGCCATTATTGACCTTTGTCTAGCAAGTATGCCTGTTGTAGCGAGCGTCTGCGGCCGACAGTTCCTCTTACAACCGCCGACGACTTCACCTGAAGTGCATTACTTCTACCGCGTGATACTACGCGAGACGCGGAATGGCGTTGTGACGGGAATGGAAGCGACAGAAGACATTGTTCATTGTTGGATCGACCATTGCAACAACGGCCGCTTGCAATCAACTTTAAACTGACAACCACCAATTAAAGAAGGGCCATCGAAAGTCGTCAATCAGGCCGTCATTCACCACTCCGGGAGCTTTCCCGATCCACTTGCGAACGAACGGTGTTCAATTCCGTAGCGTTGGAACATCAAAATCGACAGGAGAAAATTGGCGAGGATTACGACACCACATTCACCACCAGTGTGTTTGTGTGTGTGTTTCGCCTCAAATATCCAAAAGTACTGGACTCATCCATCCAGAGTTTATTGCACATCGTTACATTGGACCGCTTGTGGCTGAAATGCAATTACATGACAACGACACTCATTGTAACGTGATTATCTGGAACTTCGACAAGTGAGTCGAGCCATCGCTCGATCCATGGTTAAGGCCTACAATTGCATCAGGATTATAAACTGTGAAAATATCGCATTCTTCCCTGCCATACCCGGACAGGTTTTCAATCAAAATCAATCAGTCGATAAACGGATCTTTTCAATGCACGCCGAGCATGGCTAAAGCTGTAGCAGCCGAGAAAGGGTGGCCATTGTTGGTGTTTGTAAGGTGTTATTTATGCTCGGCAAATATTTTACAAACAACAATTGTATATACATTGCTCGCTAGTGTTTCGTAAATTCCCTTAACCGTCTTAACAAATCGTCCCTTTCATTTGGGATTAAATAATTTTAACCTTCAAACGGCAAAGCCTTTCTTGGGTCCAGATATCCTTCATCCACGTGGGCAAGTACACGCATTTATTAGATGATTACGTTTGAACATATGTACACAGACGATGATCAATATTATACTAAGAGCATTAGTTCTACCTGCTTCAAAACGAGCCGGATGCAAACGTCTCTCCTGATAAAACCCGGATGGGGCTGCGTCCATCCGGATAAAAGAGCCGTACATTTCCCATTAAAAAAAGAAACAACTGAGACTGTTCATTTCACATGACAAATAGCAAGCACTTCTACTAGATAAAGCTTTAAAATCATAACCAAATGGACACGTCGCACCGTCGTTGAAGGTTTTTTTTTTTACCAAGCTGCGTTCGATCACCATCGACGCACGTTTGCAAAACTCCTGTCCTTGTTCGCCTCGTTATCTTCTTTTTTCCGCTCCCCCAACGGTTCACCTGCTTCCACAGTTCCTCCAGCATAATGAATTCATCCTCGAAGTACAGCCGGCAACCGATAGGCCGGCCACGTGGTTACGTACGTTTCCACAGCGGGAGCGGGAATGTACTCCGTGCCACAGTGTGTTCCGGTGCCGAGAAAAACGTGTCTGCTATGCGTACGGGGATGCGATCGCATGCGGCCGATAACAAATGGTGACAGAAATTGCTGCTGGAAACTGTTCTAAAAACCAGGGGATGCCCCGGTTCACGCTCCCACGCGATCTGTTCTCCGAAAACGAGCACTCGAGGAGGCAATACGGTTCTTCTGCCTCCGCTCCTTCATGCTATCCGAGATATCCGAGGGGACCACATCCCAACTGCGTCACCATCAGCAACGTTGACATCACTGTCCGCGCTGGTATCCCGCAAATTCCTCCGCAACTCCACGAGCTCAACACGGATCCGAGCGGAACGGTTTCGTTCGGTCACCCCCGTGAGGATTCTCTTTCCCCCCGCAGCATCTTAGTTTCTTGCTCGCTTTTGGCGCGCTCTTACTGGCAACCGGGTGAAAAAACGGCTTGTTCTTTCGGAAGGAGATCGAATCGTCAAGGCTTTTGGTTTGTGTGCTCGTGTAGAAGCGAATGAACGCGCCAGGACGATGGTGACCTCAAGAGCAGATGATAAATTACTTATTTTTCACACCCACCCACGCTTCACCCTAACCCGACACTTGCTTTGCCGTCCGTTTCACGCACTTTCATTGGGACTCCCTGCTTTTATCCTAGTTCTTCATACAAGCGCAACAAAAAAGGGGCTTTCCGTTCTTTCCTCTATAAATCCCACATTAGCCATGCGTCTTTTGGTAGATGTGTGTATGTGTGTGTGTCTTTGTGCTATCTCACACTTCTTTCGGCTACAGCACACACACACACACACACAAAATACAAACATATATATATAGGAACACATTTCCACTCTATCCACTTCGACCCGCAAGCCATGTTTCCGTACAGTTTCATTCATTCTCGTTCTGCAGTAGACACAATATTTTCTCACCAAACAGTGGCCTGATCCTTTCTTCTTCCTTCGTTCTTGTTCGAACAGGAATCTGCGTCGCCCAGCACACCACCGACGCATCGGGAAGGCCTACCGGAAGGCACGTCCAGGGGCCACCGAAGACGCATTCATTCCCAGTGTCCAGTGGCGGGCAGGAATGCGATCAAATAACATGCCGCCGGCAACCGGTTGAACCACATCGACCAAGGTGGAAAGGGCAAACCAGGCGCTATAATAACAAAGCGCACCGGCCGACGGAAAAAAAGAACGTTTATGTGCGAACCAAACCAGAATGAAAACGACACCGGCGACGATTGCGCACATACGCAAACGGTGGCGGATGTTCCCGGTTTTCACGCGTCCTTTTCCCGTACAATAGGACGAAACACCCGGTGGGTTAACCAGTGGGCACCCGAAGGGGCGGCTTTCGGAATGGATCATTCTCTGTGGAGAAAGTGTGTCTGTGTGCGGACGGGGGCAGAACTCCCTCAGCTCCTCAGCTCCTCAGCTAAAGTGATACGTGGACTTTAGCGGAAGGAAGAAAAAAAAAACAACAGAACGGAAAATATCTCAAGCGGCACTAAAATATAGTTCACGCAACGAAAGATGAACCCTGCGCCTGATATCGCCCAGAAGTACCGGTACCAGCTAGCCTGGGCTGGCTCAAGTTATGACCTTATTATGACGGTGTGTTGATTACGATGTAGCTTCGTTATGCAGTCTATTGGATCCTTTCGTGAGGTTCAAGTAAGAAATATGTTTTACGCATGGAAATATCTTTTTAATTGACATGTTTTTTTCTTACAGTGAACTAACGAAAGCGGACCATATGGTTTACGAACTGGTAGATACAATGACTTATGCCTTATCATAGACACGTGATTTCTAGAGCTTGTGAAAATTTTAATAAAACGAGCAATTCCACCCGAATTCGCCCGGTTGCTGGAAAAAGTGAATCTATTGTGCATTTTACATCCCTACCCCAGTTGGTTAAGCAAAAGATGTTTAACAAAATCCCTAACCATAAATTGTAGCATGGTAAAAAAAATTTAAATCGGAGGGCCTTCGGATTTTTAAAACAAACCGACCTTAAAACTGCTTATTGAAAGTTGCTAATGCGAAAAACGTTCCCGTCACGTATGTCGCCTTACTGAACAGATCTCTCACTCAACACTCATTTGTAAATAGTTTTAATAAATAAGTCAGTAATTTTGCATCTAAGTGAACAGCCTATGGGCCAAAAGTTTTATTTTTTGAAAATTGCGACTCAATGAATAATTATCAGGTTTTATTTGTAACGAAAAAAGCCAGTTGCCAGATAACAATCGCCTAATTCGACCATTGAAATTTTCGTACCAAATGTCTGTATCGACGGTTATTAAATGGTAATATTTCCAGTAATCTTTTACACAACATGATGTTTTTTAAATGGATGAAGTGACATTTTGGATAATCATCGCCTATTAAATTCAGCAAGCTCCCCAAACACCGCACTGCACAATTTCGCATGCCTTCAATCATGACAGATTAATCAGACAGAACAGCATATCAAATTGAAATTCTAGATGAAACCTTTTCAACAGGATGCCATTTTCGGTGCAATTGGTGCAACGTTTCAAACATGCGTCACTATCCTGGCGGTCGTTAATGTATGGAAATGGTTTGCTTTTGACAGGTAGGCTGTCATATGCATGGAAAATATGATTCCAATTGCCGATAACCTGAGGGAATGGAATTGCGTGGTAGAATGTTACAGAACAATTCAAATACGGAAATCAATTTGCGCGAGCAGCTCATAAAAATGTATGCGTGTATTCACATGATATTCATATGATACACTCAACTTTCATAACAACTTGCAACCGTGACAGCCACGAATCCAATAGAGGAAGATTAAGTGTTGCTGCGTGACCATGCAGAATAATTATCCCGACTGAAGTTTCGCTGTTTCTGCTGGGATTTCCTTTTTCCATTCTGCTTCATAACCCTTACCGCACGTGTCAGGCTCGTTCGGGTTTAATATGAACGCTGTAAACCTCGCTCACTTCAAATCCCCCCTTGTGAAAGTAGTTTCCCTTAAAGAAGGCTCAAAAATCTTGCTGTCGCAATCTGGAGCGATAGTTTATGAGCTAGGGAAACTTGAGCCTAGACATACTTGCTACTAGACGATTTCACAACCTCACAACCGCTCTTCGGCTTGCTCCACCATTCCGGCTATCAATTTTCTAAAATAGGAAATCAGCCGGCAAGACCACCAAGATGGGTGGGATGATGATTTATGGGAAAATAGACACATCTCGCCGGTGGGAATGACTTCTATAAAACCCTGATATGGTCGACGCACGCACGCTGGAAGTGGAAAAGAAACGGGATAAAAAGTAGACACACACGACCAGCCCTCCATCGATGGGGATGGGCCCGGGGGCCAATCAGGAACCCATCAAACTCATCGCAGGCAACGGCGGCCCTGGTGGCGCCGTCATCGTCAACGCCAATATCATCATCTCGTCCCCCGGCCGAGGCCTACTGCACTCGAGCACCAACATGAGTTCACCACATTCAAGAACGCTCCCCAAGCACTCCGAAAGCGCTTGAGTTTGTGAGCCGAGGTAAACACGGGCCGGGACATGATCATGAATTAATTTTCTTCTTCCAGCGAGCGGCAACCCGGCCGAAGGGCGGGGTACAGCGGAGATTTCCTAGAGTGGATGAATAGAGAAAAGTTTCCCTATCACTTGGAAACCGACCCCGAGCCGTACGCCACCTACCCCTGTTCACTTATTAACGGGCTCCATTTTCCAGGCATCACATCGGACACAGAATGTGCTTGAGAGAAAAAAAAAGAAAGAAAAAGATCTAACAAACACGCACCGTACGGGTGAATAAACTGGCTACTAACCCTTATGATTCGGTCCGGGGACCAGCTGCACCCCGAAGCACACTTCCAACGGAGTAGCAATATATTGTGTTTATTTGCGAATTCCTCACTCGCAGCCTTATTCCCTTTTTTGGGTGTCCATCTTTAGGCAGCCTCCGCTTATCAGGCGGGCTCTATCCACCATCGGAGACTACCAGCACAAACCTGCCGCTTCGAAGAAGAAAAAAACACACACCGTCATGCGGCCATCCCTCCACCGATCCTTGCCAAACTCATCGGCATCATCATCGTTTTAGGGGCGTTTAAGGACGGTCGCTTTACGGTTCCGTCCGAAATGAAAATGAACAACTGCAGGAGGCTCAAACAGCCATCGAACCACTCCCACTGTCCCCAGCCCCAGCAGCAGGTGCGGCATGTTTATATTTACCAATAATCTTTCCGAAACATAATTTATGATAATCCGCACAGGAATGTTTATTGGAAGTTCAGCCTGTGGGCTTTATCTTTCGCAGCCTCGCTTCGCTCCAATTTTACTGCATATTGTTGACAGACCGCAGAGCTAAGATCCCTCGGGGTTTTTAACCAACCGTCGCCACCACGATGAGGGGTAAGGAAACGAAAGAGAAGCGCGCGCACCCGGGTAAACAACTTGCCCCGAAAACCTGTTCCCTTTTCCCTTTTGAGAAAGCGCTGGAGTACTTCTAGATCTTTAAATTTGACGCCTGAACGCCGCTCGGATTGAGGCTTGAAAGTTGAGTGTTTGATTTTGTAAAATTAATTAAAAGATCGTTTCAGCTTTGCAACGGTACAATTCCCAAGCATTTCGGCAGAGCGTTTCCGTGGAGCGTTTCCGGTGAAGGCGAACGCGAATCGTCCTTGAGACAAATTATCCACCGCGGCACGGGGGCGTTCGCCGGGCACCGGTTTCGTAAAGCTGGAAATGGCAACTTTGATTGCTACAAACAGTGGCAACCAGATTCAGAAAGTATTGCTGCATCGCAACCATCGTCATCATCATCTTCATCATCATCCCCGTTGCCCGAAGTACGGAAGGTTCGTGAAAAACCACCTCGACAGATCGCACCGTATTTTTCACGCGTTTTTTTTTTCTTTCTTCGCGCGCCACACCAGCGATTTTCAACTAGCTCCGTAATTTGATGAAAGTTTCGCTAAACAATTTCACTCCCGGATTGAATTACGTGCTGAAACTTATTTCTCATAATTAAAACTTCAAGTGAACTTCCACTCGCTGCTGGTGGTGCGCGTTGGCCCTGCTGCTGCTGCTGATGTGGTTTGAGGGATGTGAAAAACGAGCGCACCCGACAACCTGCTTCCACCCGTGGGCTTCGTTCCGGTTCGATTCTGAAACGAACAAGTAATGAACTGAGAACTGCACGTTTTCATTTCTTCAGCTTCAACCGGCGCTACCCGACTCTCCCGCTCCTGGGCTCACATGTTCTACGGTTAAATCTAAACACTCATTACCACGCCGCCCGACAGACACCAACACGCGCGCAAGGATCAACTGAATCCACGCTGCACACCAGCGAAAAAGTGCTGACTTAGTTATGAAACGACGGGACGGGTGAAAAATTGTGCGCAATCTTGCACGATGCCAGCTTCCGACACACCACACTGACGACGCGCGCTCCAGCTTATTTTCCACGCTCGGGTCGGGTATGCGATCGGGTGGAATGAAAGGGGCGTCTACGCCCAACCCGTTTCTGCCATCGCTCTCCCACCGGGGAATAGTTGCCAAGATATTTATGTAATAAAACACCTGAGACCGCAGAAAATGATGATTTGATTCAATCCGGAGCAAACACTTTCATCGTGCCACGTGAGACGAAACGTGCGAGTGTGTTTTGTGCAGGTGTTGCGCTGCCTTTTGATCAGAAACAAACGATAAACAATCTTACCTAGCGTCTACAAAAACAATCAAGTAATAAGCTTTGAATCGTGCATAAATTAATTTGTTTAAAACATTATTGGGAAAATACATTCAGTGACATTCTCAGTGGGTTGTAGACGCTGGATTAGACGAACATCAATTCTAAAAAAAAAACAAAAAATAACTAAGTCACTAAGTTTCAATCACTGCTTAATCAGTTTGCACATAATCACTCCCTGTAAACGAACCCTTTCAATTAATTCAATCACTTGCCCCATGGCAAAACAAGCCAAAAACCTCCACCGGAAAACAGGGAGACCAAACGAAAAACCTCATTCGGCTCGAACTAGCACGAACTACATATCAGCACCCCAGTTGTCGTCTCTCTCCTTTTCCTCCTGACAAAGAAGACCGATTGCCGAAGACAGGAATGTTACCGACCCGGTACATGGAAGATGTCTTCGCCTGTTCCGGGGTCGTGGAAGCGAAAGAAATGTTGTGTTCCGGGTAAAATTGAATTTCTATGTTGACAGCTTCACCCGGGCGTCGGCGTCCGAGGGGTTTCGCTTGTGTCTCCTCCACAAACGAGGGATCCTGCAAGCCACCTGATGACCTAGGATATATGAGGGTGCGCTGTGTGTAAGCACACCCGATGCTCGTTGGACAGGATTCAATGGACGGAAGAAGATGGTGGCTGATGTTATCAACCGAATTGAATGAGCAACGGTAGGAAAGCACACACAAAAAAGTAGTTTCCACGTCCAGCGACCAGAACCATAAGAAAGCGCCCAACGTTACGTTTACAGCCCTTTTCTGTCGTTGGAGTCCAACCAGGGACCGGGGCAGTAACCTAAAAGTATGCTACAAACGTAAACGGAGGCTCATTCTTCTTTCCCGGGCCAAAAGTTAGTTCATTCAGGCCCGCATCCATCCCGCGCTCGGTCTCTCGGAACTTCCGGGGTTTGACCCGATTCCCAAAAATAGTCTTCATCTGCGATCTGCTGTTCCCTGAACGTTCCGCTCCCTTCGCCACGGTCACGCCTGGCGGCAAACGGGGGAAAATGGCATGCCCTGCCCCGCGCACCACGCTTGGGGACGATGTTTTCTGCGGGAGAAATGGAAAATCTTCTTTTAAAACTGCTGTTTGATAAAATGTAGATAAATCCTGACACCGACCGGTCGCCGTTGTTCAAATGCCCCGGAACCATTGCGAAAGATGGTTTGTCCTCCGTCCCAAGAAGTCGCAGTCGCAGTGATATTATCGTGTCATCAGTCCATACTTAGTTCATCCGCCGAGACACCGAGATTGCACCGAGCACCGTTTTGCCAACCTTTTCCTAGTTGCACTTCTTACAAGGACTTGTTCGACCGCGCTCGACGCTGGGACCCTCCGCCACCCTTTGTGCCGCCGACTACACGGCTAGTCTCGAGCTCAAGAGGACAATCACTTTATAGCTCATTCGAAACGAACTCTAGCTAGCTTTATGTCCATTTTCATTTTCGTACCGGGGACGGGCGTGCGCTGCTTGGCGGTCCGACCAAGTTCACCTTGCTGCAGGTGCTTTTCCAGGTGCCGTCGGCCACTGGCACCGGTCGATCGGTCCAACGGTCGTGTAACCCTTTTCCAGCCACCCACCATAGTCCCACACGGTCATACAGCGAGCGGTTCCGAGCCAACGCACGAAAGAGTTCCTTCGGCGAACTGAGACTTCGACGCCCAACGGAGAACGGGACGTGTGCGGGCGCGAGCGGGCATGTAATTGAGAATTGTTCGAAGAAAAGTACGTCCCAGTACCCGTGCACCCTGCCACGGCGAAGGGATTGAACAAGACAACGTTGTAGCCGGCCATGGATGGTCGTGTCTTGCCTGCCGGCTTTGCCACCGTCATCACATTTCGTGCGGCTCGTGCGGGGAGAAAAAATAGTGCACCATATGCAATCCTGTGGAGAAGAAAAAAGGAAGCAAATGAAAAAATAAAAAACAATACACTTACCACGTCGAATGATAAAGTTCATCCGGCGTAAACGATGCGAGGGTACTTGCCGGACCTTAAAAATAAATATCGAGTGTCACGCGATGGCTACTCGGGCGCATTTCGATTGCAGGACATTCCCAACAATGAGAATTTCTGGTTTTCCATTGAAGCTATTGTACAAATGCCATTTCCCAATAACTGCAAGCAACGGTTAATATCAGGTTAGGTATTAGTTAGAAGGTGAAATATTTGATGGTTTTTTTTTACATTAGTGCAAGCAGCAACAAAAAATCAACCTTAAAATATCATGAATGGATCCTTTCAAAAGCACATCTCAAAAGCACATTGATCTTGTAAAGAAAGAAAATCAATACCTGATTTTCCAAATCAATCAATACCAAAACTCGACATCGTACATTCGTAAATTAACCGCCAAAAGAAAAGGAAGGAAAATATTCCGAAACAGACCGTAATCATAAACGAAAATCAGTAAACGGATTGCACGCTCCACTCCACACCGTGCACCGTCTGTTGCAGAGGAAAAATCCGTCTTAAGTCAGGGAAGAGCAACCACGAGCCCGGAGACTTATTTTGCTTTATTTTTAAATTGTTGTCGAATCAATAACTGTTCAATTTCGATACCTCTACGTTCAATCGTTTTTGGCTCAAGTGATTGCTCTCGATCGTTAGTAGAGCAAGTAAATGTAAAGTACATTAGAATAAATGTTCTTGAGTTAAATTATACAACCTGCTGTGTTCAAAGGTTGCTCTGCGCTGGTTTCACCGAATCCTTTCAACTACCTTCCGGTTCCGAGCCACCGAACCCCTCCTCTCGTGCTTGATCGGTGAAGCGGGGGAAAGTTAGTTTTCAATTTCTAGTGAGTCACTTTAGTTCGGATTCGGTACTTTTACAAGAGACGAGGTTTTCGTTCACGGGAAGTCACTGGTTCTGATTCCCGTTCAATCCCGCGGGTGGCCGGTCGCGTCCGACTCGGTTTGATGTTTGCCATGCAGACGAACAGCCACGCAACGTGGGTGAAATATCCCAGCGCGATTCGAGAAAAAAAAAAACCCCAAACCAATCGCAAAACCACAATGTCGTCTCCATACGTCGGGCGCTGCTGGCCAAAGTCCACGGCAACTGCTGTTCCGTAAAAATCACAGCTCCTGTCGTCATCGTCGTCACTGTAGGACATCTTCCTCCGCTGAGCTTTTCCGATCAGCACAGTTAAAAAGGAGAGGGGAACAAAAAAAAGAAGAAACGACTCCTAGGTTCGCTCTACCCTTCGGAGCCCGGCGTCGCTGGGCGAAAGCGGACAAATCTCATTTCAACTTTGTGATCGTTTCTGATGGAAAAACGATGACTGCCACAGTGCGGCCGGCTTCTGCAGCGGCTTTCCGTTCGTTTTCGCCAAGGAAGCTCAACCGGAGCGTTTGCGGTGAGGCAATAAATTGAAATGGTAGTTTCTCGGTTTTGCTGTCCGCACGCAGCGGGAAGGGTCGATCGCCCGGTGAGCTGGGCTGTTTTCTTTTTTGGGATTTTCGGTGCTTTTCCTTTCCTCACACCCTAAACGCTAAACTCATTCACGAAGCACGCAAAAGATCGGAATTTTTTTTACGGGATACGTTGTCCATTTGGGCTATCATTGGCGACTTCAAACGATCCGTAGGCGATGGCTGCTTTGGGGAACCTTTTTTTTTTTTGCATCCCCTTCATTTACCACTAAAAGTTAGACCCACCCTTCCAAGAACCGCGTTCGCGGCGGCCAACTGTTGGGTGGTCATTGTTCCAAGTCCAAGGGTTCGCACGGCAGCAACAGCTGCGCCAACATAGATTTGTGTATTTCGATTGGCTGTAAATAGCGGAGGAAAGCGGTCCGTAGGCGACAGAAAAGGTCTCTCGCTACAACGACTCTCTATTACCGGGTCCGCGTAACGTATGGGTGAGATTTGGCCAAAACAAACGCCATTGTTTCGTCCCCTTGCTCAGAAGGAAGTATTTTACTGGGGAGCTTAATAAGGCCTCGGAGGTAGAGAGGAACTGCATCAGCCACCGATGGACCTTTCTTGGCACACTTTTGAAAAGGGTCCGAGTATTGGAAAAGTTGCCCGGCAGCGCACCGGAATTCCAAATTGCCCTAATAAATTATCTCCAAAGTTTGCTGTTTATTTAGCAAATCCCTAAGCCGTCCGGTGGAACACATTCCTCGCGCGGAATGGGTTACGAGGCGCAGACAACGGCGCCATTCCGAGCCCGAGTCCCGGTAAGTAATGGCGAATCGGATTTTGGCTTACAAACAATTTTCTGTTTACGTTAAATGTATCGCCAACATCTCCCCCGATCGCCTCCGTGACACTGACACATCCATCTTTTGTGGTCAGATAAGTATCCAACTGGGGTCGAAGATGGCACTCGGTGCTCAATGGTCCACTTCAAATGCCATCAGCCGGTGGCTGGCGATTGTAGGTCCCATCCAGTCGTGCTGCGTGGCTTGGAAGAACACTTCAACAAGCTGCTGGCAGCCGCAGACCCGAAACCCGATCGAAGAAAAGCCCGTCCAGCCCGAGCACAAGATGGATGATACATTGGAACCGACAGGATGAAGAAACTTCGAGCCCTGCGATTCGGGGATGAAGCGTGCTCGTCCTAGGGGGAGCGACGAGAAGCGTGTGGTCGGGAAGAAAGTTAATAACAAAACTTTTCCCCACCGTTTCGAAGCTACTTTTCGTTCATTTTCCAACCAATGCACTCCGGAACTCCCCCCACCCGACAGCTGTGACTGCCGCAGAGTGGACCGGGTGAGCCAACCGGACAAGATGGGAGTTTTCCGCGTTTTTCCCACGTTCCCACGATGGTGAGGAACTCTCGCAAGCCTCCCCATCAATTGCGTAGCCGCAGCATCTGCGTCCCATTTTATCAAAGTCTAAATCCGATTTAAAATCTCCAAGCTACCGGGGAGCCTGGGAGACGTTCACGGACGGACTTACCTCTCTGCTGTGGAGCGGATCTTAAAAACCCAAACTGGACGCAACGGCCAGAGTCTCGTCGGCCATGGTGCAGCAGTAAAAGTCTTCCATTCGGCACGCAGCATCAAATCGGCCCACTCTTTCCGGGCGGAAACCTAGCTAATTTTTTCTTTTCAACTTGCTTGTTGAAAAATTTATTTATTGCAAACGTGCGTTCCACGAACCCAGAGCTCTTGAGAGCGTAACGCCGTTTGCGATAGGACGAGCTACACAGGATGGGTTCAGGATTGGTCCATACGCACCATCAACACAAGCCTTCCGGGTTGTTCAACGGAAAAAGTACTGGAAAATCCGGCGGATCTAACGAAAATGGAGTTCCGGACTGGAGCGACCATCGAGTCGTCAGATTGCGTTGATACTTTTTTCATTAAAATTGAATTATGCTTCCGTGGCTGTACGGTTCCGAACGATGTCGAAGAGTACATGACCCATGACGGTACACTTTCAAGCTCGAGCACTCTCCTTTCTAGGTTCACTGCAGAGGCTGGCAGTGGTGTTTGGCTTTCCGGGGGCGTGACAGAATTGTTGCGTACTAAATAAATTAGTAGAAGTAGATTTCTACTGTTCAGTTTAACCAATATCTTATCAAATGAAATTCCTTCTAAAAAGTTATCCAATTCATTTAAATATGAAATAAACTGAACAATAAAACGTATATGAATCAAACCGACGGTGATTGAATTATTGTTTTTAATTTACTGGGAAATGCATATTGTAGCAGGAGTTTATAATTTAAAAAATCATCAATTATTCATTTCTCAGCACGAACGTACCATCGTTTGGCCACATTGTGTTCATGACTGCACGGTTGCTACACCATCACCTTTATTCTTGATCCTCGTCTTGTCTCACAATCGCACGCCATGGAAAGAGATAAAAAAACACATAAAACTCATTGGATCATGTTTCCAGAAAGTGTGTGTGACGATTTTTGACAAGGAATCGGTGTACGT
The DNA here is from genome assembly GCA_914969975.1 of Anopheles atroparvus. Classification (NCBI taxonomy): domain Eukaryota; kingdom Metazoa; phylum Arthropoda; class Insecta; order Diptera; family Culicidae; genus Anopheles; species Anopheles atroparvus. Next base: position 24,350,554 of record CAJZCY010000003.1, read on the forward strand.
GTCTTGTATTTTCAAGCAGAACTGTTTTGCATCAGCATGACAAGGGAATTGCGTTAGAGCGATAAAAATGATTGTTGCATCAGTCATTTTTTCACAAATTATCTTGAAGAGCAACAAAAAATTACGGTTAAAAAGCACTCTTTCAAGATGGTGACATAATAAAAAAGCATAAATTGTAAATTGAAATGCATAATTACCATCTCAAACTTACAGCTCTAATTTAGAAGGACCACTTTTCAAATATCCTGTATAACTCCCTGCCTTTTATTTTTTGCATGAAAAAGATGTCAAATTTTCGAAACCCCTGCCAGTCCAATTTTAATCTCCAACGGCACAGGGTACGAATCAGTGCGCTGCAAAATAAAGAAACGATCAAATCCTATTCCTGCTACAATCACAAAATATCAGCCTTTTTCCCGGGAAGCACAATAAAGCGGCACAACGTTCATAAATAATATTTGAAGTTGTAAAATATTTAACCGATACGCCTGGTGCGTATGTACATCTGGCGAAAAAAAAAAATCAAACCCTCTCGCGCCCCAGCATCGTCTGAACCGATTTCGCAACATGTAACCAAAGCTAAGGCCAAACCCGAACGCTGGCAGGGTTCACGCAAGCGGGAAGAAAAATGCTGGCGATGGCGAAACGTTGCTCAACCACCGTGAAATATCTAAAACTCGAATATGCGATTCGAATGAATTTAAATTTCGCGTTGGTTTACCAGAAAACTGGCCCACGAGTCGCCCGAAAACCGTCAAACGGCAAAAGGCTTCGAAAGTAAAAAGAATGGAAATGAAATCATTCCCGGTTTTCCTGCTGCCATGCTGCGCTCCGCCTTCCCTCACCAGCACTCTCGCCGCGGAACCGTTTAGATTAGATTGAAAATTGAATTTAAATTTCCGTGCGTTTCGTCGAGCGGAACTGCTCGAATCGTGCAGGAATGATTTTTATCGGCAAAACGAAACTGAACGGGATCAACCGGGCGGCAGCAGCAGATGCCTCGAAGATGCCTCGAACCCGAAAGCTTCTTGAGTAAGGCAGAAGGATGTCAGCCTGCCAGTCCAACCCGCAAAACGTGCATTGCGATATCTCGCGAACACGGTCATGGCTGGATGATAATGTTGATGATGATACGATAACATAATACGCATAACGTTCGTACGGTTCGCAGGGTAATGAGAATTTTTACCTAATTTTTCCATTAATGTTCCATCTCGTTTTTCACCGTTCTTCCCGCAAATCGTTTGCTCACTTCGCCCAGGAACCGCAGGCGTGGATAGCCCGAAGAAAAAAAAATTACATATTCATATATTTTCACTCCAGTGCCATCCATCGTGGGATTATGGCAAATTGCCGCATAAAGGGCGCGGGGGCTGGCGTTTAAATTACATATCTGTAGCAAACGTAAACGTACGTCTCTGAATCAAACCGAGTCACGATTGCGATGTGTTCCTTTTTCTTTCAAAGCGATGCAGTTATTCGACATATCGTTCCATTATAGATTTTAAATTTGGAATTTATCCATTAGCATGTTCATGTTCATGTGCAATGCTACAACTGCACGTTCATTCACGGAGTAATTTTTGAAAGCAATTATTCATTACACTTTACGAATCTCAAGTAGATCAATTATTAATGTTTAACCTCGACAGCCAATTACACTCACTGCAATGGTTACGAATCAATCGTAGTGAAAATTTGCTCTTCGTTTCGCTACAATGCTGAACGATTTCCTGGCGCTAACTTCGATCTCAATTCCGCCGCATTTCGCATGCTTTCAAAAGACTTACAACAACTGCTTTGATCGCCTATCCTGCCTTTGATGCTTGCCGTTTGCTTTACAATCACAATTGCAGCCTGGCCGCGCATAGCTCAGCAACAATTAAAGAAAAAAAAAGCCGAGGAACATCCAGAAGCTGGCAAGTAGATTACACAACAAATGCCTGAAGCGATACTTGGCGTTCTGGCAAGCGGTAAAATAATGGCCTCACGATGGCCGCTAAAAGTTGATTCAAACTGCTGCCGAAGCAGCTCAACGGAAATGTTCAAGGAGCTCTCGGTTGATGTTTTTGCCGCATGAGATTTGCAACGGGAGTTGGAAAGCTATAAATTTAACAAACATTGTTCCACTTCAAACCAGAAACTGCTTGTAATCGTTTGACGAAGCAAACGGGGATCTCTTGTGTGGCGTGAGATCCATTACATTGTTGCTTCCCTTTTTCCAGCAACTGCAGGTACGGGGGTTGAAGAGCATAATCATTTTCCCATCTTCGAAGCGCAAGCGTTCCTAATGGTTTACCTTGCAATGAAAAAAAAAACCAAAACCCACACGATGAAGCTAAGACACATCCGTTTATCTTTGCGTTTCCTTGCAGGTGCACACACACAACGCGTTTCTATCTATCTCTCTCTCCCTCTCTCTCTCGTCGATTGCAGCGGACTAAATCGGTGAAAGAAATGAACCGTAAATCGTTAGTCGCTGTGTTCGACGCTCGAAGGCGTCGCTCGAGGACGATGGATGCACTGCTTTAGTTTGCATGCATGATGAGGTTGTTTACGACATGTAATCTTGACAGAAAATAACATAAAACCACAACTATGCTCGTAATGGCGAAGCAAATGACACAGCCGAGCTCTACGCATAGAAATTGGCATAACATTTTCAAAGGAAAATAAAGACTAAACCCTGGAAAATACGAATTAGTCTTTTCCGTTAAATAATCATTTTTATGACTTCTCCTTTTAAAAACAATATACTTTCAAACACATCGATGTTGAATGGAAAACACTTCGTCATGAAGCTAATTAGTATCATGTATCATCAGCTCTAGCATAACTTGATTAAATACATGTCGATAGCGCTTTGTGTGTTTTTTTATATAGTGGACTTATTAAGTTTCTGTTTATGGCCGTTTAATGCCATTCGGAATCGATCGCATTTCCAATGCCAACCTCCGAAGCCGGCGCGTTTTACGTACCTTTTTATTCACTCTAGACCTACGCTCACTAGCCAATTAAGAATCCTTCCGCTTCTCCTCTACCATTTTCCATTCAATGAACCAGCCTTGTTGTGGCTGTGCCCATCTGCAAGAGGAACGTCCAGAATAGGCAATTTTTCCACCATTGAGTGCACACTTTGCCGCACGCGAATGTGTGTGCCGGCTTTTAGCCGGTGATTTTCGCTCGATCGCTGATGCATTTTATAGTTGCACATTAAAGTGTGATTAACCTATAATGCGGCTGGGGTTGAGCTTTCACCCCGTTTCACCAACCAGTCCCGCACGCTCACACCGAGGCGTTAAATCGAATGGCCACACCTTACAAAAAAAGCGACCGAAAAACAAAAGGTTCGCCCGTGTAATAAACTTTTCACAGCCACAAACACAAACACACCTCGATAAAGAACGCAGCATCTCCTCAGGAAATCTCAGGAAGGCACATCCTCGAGGGTCACACTCGACCGAAAAAAAAGCACAAGCACAGAATTTGACTAATGACGTCTGGCATGTCTGGAGTGCTGGTGATCAGAGTGAGATGGGTTTCGCTTTACTTCCGGTGCTCAATCGGCAAGCACCGGGGCGTGGATCGCTCGATGACGGAATCGGTCGTTGGAATGAGGAATTTATTTCCAATAAAATAAATGCTAATGCCGTTAAACCCCTTGATGGGTTTCGCTCGAGAGGAGCGCCCGTCTCGGGTTGGGAAAGTAGAAGAAAATGTGTCAGCAACGCGATCGAAGGCAGGAACCATCGTTTCGAAACGTCGACTGGCCGGAGCATGGAGAGCCGGAATTTTGATGGAGATGACGGCTTTGCAGAGGAAATCAGACCACTTTTTTCGAACACTGCTCGAATGGCGACCAAGAGAAGCTAGCCCTGTCTCAAGGTTCGGCGGATGTTTGCACGATTCCAGTAATCCACCGAAACGGGAAAGGGGCGCGCATTTCGTTCGGCTTGCTTGAGACGCGCAGGACAACAACAAAAAACTCCGGGGATCGTGTGGAAAGGCGGAAGCGCAGGAAAATGTATCAGCAAATATTTTCTCTTATCAAAATCAATTACACTTTCCACTTTCACTTTACTTTCGCTCCACGCACCGCGGACCCCACCATCTGCCGTCGTGCGGCTTCCATCCTTTACCTTGCGACAAAGGCAAGGATTTGGGCAACGTACAACTTTTCCATGGGCTACCCGGCGTCTCCATTTCGATTTCCATGAGCTACCATGCGCCTCCATTCGGAGTTGGAATTTGGGCAGCTAAATAAAAAAAGATTTGAACACGTTTCGTGCTCCCTGCTCAAGGACGCTACTAGAGGATGGCTAAACCGATACCGAACGCATGCACCGTCCATCACGCTGATCCCTAGATCCAGCGAATACGTATCGGCAGCGAATCGGCTCAGTTTGATAATTCATCCTTTCCGACGAGGACGAGCATGCTGGCACAGGAGTACTTTAGTCGTTTTTTTCAAGTGTACGGTTAGAAAGCTTAACTCTTCGCAGCATCCATTGGAGCTATTTGTTTAACGGTGCCGATCACGCGCGTTTGGTTCCCGCTCGGTGTCTAGTAGCACTTCAAACGCGAATATCAACATAATGGATTTACCTAATCGATTCATATTTTCCACCTCCCGCTCAAGCTGGCACAGCAATTTGCCTAAACGGCGTAAAACGATTTTCGAGAGGCCGAAGGCCCATCGAAAACGACGGCAGAATGGATGGATCCGGAGCCTGGTAGCGGAAAAAAAAGGGTCACTTCAGCAGACTTCTCGGCATTATCCTTTCGCAAACCTCCCCCTTTCTGCATCCCTTGGGCGGAACCTACGGGGTCTATTTTTTTTTGTAATGCTTCCTCCCAACCAACCCAGCCCGGTCTGTTCCGTGCCCTTTCGCTAAAGGGATCTTTTCAACATGGAATGGAAATTACGAAAGAAAACAGCAAACAAAAAAGAAGTCCTCCCGATTCCACTCCCGTTCCGGTACAATTAATCTTTCCGCAAGTCCCTGCCAGCCCATCCCCTGCACCGCAAGGCGAGCGACAGGGAGCATAGAGCTGCGAAAACTTACAACTTTGAGTCGTACCAAAACGGTTCGGGGTTCGGCGGAAAAGATTCCGATTCCGCTCCCACGCATTCCGTGCCGTGGATCCCGTCGAATCCTTTCGAACACTCTTAAAATAGCAAACCTTTCACCGGCTAAGAACCGGCGGAATTGTTGGCCGTGCAAGGGTAGCTGTAAATTTTCCCAACCGTTTGATTTACGATTATTTATTGCAACTACTGTCCATTTTTGAGCACATTTGTGTGCGCTCACGAGTCACGAAATCACGCCCGGCCGAAAACCCGACGCGGCGTTAGAGCTTTTGGTAAATGTGTCGCATCATTTACGTGCTGTTGGCGAAATCGTAAATCGTTCGTAAGATTGGATCGGATTGAATTTCAAACGATGGTAAAAATATCCTATTAATCTTGTCACCCTTTTGTTCGGCGATAGGTACCTACCGGGGAAAGCCTGCTAACGTGAGCTGTTTGATTGGAGACGTTCTATTGTTCACTGGAGTGTCTTAGCGTCCGTCATAGATTATTGTCGAAATGTTGCCTTAAAAGATGAAATTACATTATAAGTATTTTTCTCTGCTGCATGAAATTCAAGCCAATCAGATTCTTTTAGGAATCAGATCTTTTTTTTACAACGAGAAATTAATTTACAACGAGTAATTTACAACGAGTCACTTATAAATCATTTCTTAAAATTCATAGGATATAAAAAATGTCAATTTTTTTCCACCTGAAGCAGTAACAATCGATTCCTCTCCCACGAGTAATATGTACTGCTAAATGGCATCTTCTTTCGGCCAAGATTTCAATTGAATCGATTTAAACAATTTGTGAATTCGTTCTATCCCTGGAACGATCGGAGAGATTGCTGCTAAACTGTTCTTGTTTAGAAACGAACGGCTCACAACCAACAGCTCACCGCACTGGCTTCGTGTGTACACTACGAGGAATTAAGCCGATTGGCAGACCATTAAATAATAGCTTTCCAGGGACGAGCAATCCATCCATTTACCCGCCTCGATACCAAAACGACGAACACGAACGCGCACTTAGACTGCGAGTTCCGGTGTTGGCACGTTGATGGCACCGAGTGGTTGAACAGTGACTCCGATTGCTTTTATCACAATCGTCTCCCGTGCCGACGGAGGACAGAGTGAGAAGGCTAGAAGCGAAAGCGCACCATTATCGGATTTAAATCGCCATCTGATCGCTTTGAGGTACGGTGTCGCCAATACATAGTTTTACGAAGCCCATCCGAAAGGTAAACAGTGCTCAAAGAGTGAAATCTTATCCGACCGGCCCCGCTGGTTAGGTTAGGATCGCCGGATCCTAACAGCAGAGGTATTGCCAGCCGACTTCCGTTGAAACACAAGCATGCGCCAAGTAATACATCAATCGACACACTCGAATCGAATCCATTGGAACGGAGCAAACGGAGCTTGGTGGGTCGCAAGTCACCAACGGAAAAGAATAAAAGTTTTCCATCCCAGGTAGATGAATTTTCCCAGAACGGCGGCCGTGACAGGAAATGAAATGTTACGGAGGTGATGGAATGGATATTGAAATAAATATTCGCCGATGGCTAGGCTGAAGGTGACGAAATTGCAAGATGGCTGGCGATGGTGGTGAGAAGAAAAACCACTGGCACTGGATAATGTTGCTATTCCTTTCACCCGCAAGAGTGTGTTTGAGGGGAAGGGGAATCGATTTTTCACCGAAATTCAGTGATTGTTTTCTTAGGAGTTTCCGAAGCAGTTCCCAAGAAGCAGCTCTACAACCGAGCACTTAAGCAAATCCCACGGACTAACCTTCCAGAGCACGCACCGACTGGAGCCACATTTTGACCGCTGCCGTGCAACCACACCAGACCGCACCGTTGTTGATGCTAAAGTTTTCTAATCCAAACTTCGAACACTTCACGCGAAAGTGACCAGGCACGTGGGGATGCTAGATTGAGGGGAGGCACCGTTGGGTGGCAGGAAGTTTTGATGAATAGTTAAGATTTGATCCATTTTGTCCGACCATACGGACTGGAGTCCATGGAGGCAGGATCGCACAGTGGAACGAACCGGAACCGGGAAATCATTCTCTAAAATGGCTCTCAGCAAGGGAAATTGTTTTGTTCGCCTCGGATGACGGCCGAGAGCTATATTGGCTACGCTATGATATAAAATAAAATGTCAATCAGCTTATTGGCCCCCGAGAGGGGCGGGACAGGAGCGGAAGAGAAATGTGTATTTCGATGTGTAATTTTTACGGACGCAAAACCATCCGAAGCAAATCGCACCGATTCATCCCGGTTTCGACACCCGGCAAACGGGCGGCGGTAGCTGTGGCCAGCAGGAAAGAAGCAATCCATCTCCTGATTGGCTTCATTGACAGATACCATTTATTTTGCTGCCCGCGTTCCCGCGTTCCAGCCGAGGAGAGTCGAAAATGAGCTGTTGTGCGCGAAAGAAAAGCAATGTGACTGTGTGAAGGAGAAAATGCTTCCGTGATGTTAGAACATTACAAGTAACTGATTTTTCTAAAAGAAAATGCAAAAGATAGGCCTTCGGATTCGGAAGAATCTGTTCGACAGCGAATAGCGGTTTCCGAAATGAACGTGTCGAGAAAACGACGTTTAAAATAAGCTTCTATTATTACAATGAAATTATCTAGGAGCAGCAAATGTTCGCCATGTTCAGTTTTAAATCATCCAATAATAAATTCATATCGTTAATTTCCTGTTCGACAACACGACAAGTTGAATGCCTTAAGCTGTTGAAATTGTATTGAAAAGACTTGATCGGAGAAAAGTCGTCGTTTCCAAGCAGATTGGCAAATCTGTATAGTAATGTTTGCATGGTTCTGCCCTTCTTCAAACGAACCGGGTTTGCACAGCGGAAGACATCAGTTAGACATCGGTTTCCAGCGGACCAAAAGCCCAGAAAGCATAAATCTGAGACCGTTCCAAGCAAGTACTCTAGCAGGTGTGGGGGGGGGGGGGGGGTGGAGTGCGGGCAAATTGCAGGCCAAAGCATCGACCAGCAACCATTGACTACCCTGGGACAAACTGGTACAAAATACTGGTCGTGTTTGTCGGCTGCAGACTGTGGAACCTTTCTGTCGGAGACGCTGGAAATCCCTTCCTCACAGGCTGGCGCACCTCCGGTTGGGAATGTGCTCAATCCACTCAAGACCCCCATGTGGCAATAAGTACGCGTTAGGGGAAAGACGGGAGCAAGTGACGCTGACCTGAACTTCAATAAATATTAGCCTCGCCGCCGACCCCCGGAGTTGTGGATTACCGCCCTGGGTTCTCCCGGAAAACACAACGCTCCGGTGGAGAAAGTGTTGTTTCGATCAGCAATTATTGGTGACTTTTGACCGAAAACCTATTCATTGCCTTGTTTGTAAAGTGTGAAACTGAAATATGCACTCGATGGCAACACGGACCAAGCACGGACGAAGCACACGCTTCCGGGCCGGGCCGATGTGGGCTGAAGGCGAAGGGATTTATGGCAGGGTCGGCAGGGCCGGCTTATCAAGGAAAAATGTTAGTCCAATCGGTGACAACTGCCGGCCCCGGCTCCGTCGTCTCCAGCTCCTTCCAAAGGTCCTTCGGCTTGCCACCATCCAGAACCGAAGCGGTAAACGAACCGAAACCGATGAAGAGTGGCTTTTCGAGAGACTGGCGCACGTTGCACCAAAAGAAAACCATTCCCAAGAAGGCAGCAAGCAAGGGGGGGGATGGTTCCGGCAGCCAAGAGCCAAGGGTGGAGAAATTTCGTGGCTTCGATAACAAGCGAGTGGACGCCGGGAGCGAGATACAGCTTCTGGTTCCGCTTCGAAGCTGGGCCACACGCAAGGTGAACGAACGGAAAAGGGAACCGTTCTGTGGCGTTCGGAGTGGCTGAAAATTTACGATAGTGGCTCCGGAACTTGATGGGTTAACTCAATTTTGTAACCCCTTGAACACATCCAACCCGCACACATATGCACACAGGCACACACACACACACATATATACAGTTACATGTTAACCGGCATCCTCGACTTGTCTTTTCACTCCGTGCCCGGACGGCTTCCTGCTTTCCCGCTCGTTGCGCTTTCCCGGTAAGCTCTGCTTGACCCACCACCTCGCAGCAGGGTTCCTCTTTGCTTTGCCAGCCTGGACTTCGGCTCCCATCGGCTGTGTCTGCGGTGGGTGCAAGGAGTCCGGTGCCTTTCTTTAAAAGCACCTCCGGCACGTTCAACTCCCCAGCTCCAGGAACGTTCTGCAAGCGTTGGGCGGAACCGGGTGCAGTGAACAGGATAAAATGTTGCTTCGTTCCAGTTTCCGCCGACGCCCTTGGAAGCTTGGAGGGAGGCATGGAGGGCTGACGAACGACACAACAACCACAACAAAACGAACGAGGAGCGAAAGGACCGGCGGGACCGGGAATGGTTCTGTTTGTGTTAGTCAGGGGCTCGTAAACCGATCATCCTCCGGGGAAGCAAATAGGGGAACTTCGCCCTGCTAACTTGCACCTCCGGCGGGCCTCCCTCGACTGTGGGCAGTAGTTGTATTATGCGCACCCCGCAGGGACTCGTGTCGTCGTCGTTGGTTTTGCTTGCCATCAATGCACTTTTCTTGCATCGCAAACAGAGCCCCGAAGAATTCGTTCCGCTTTCCGCAATACCCGATGGAACACTGTAGCAACCGCGTGACCGTTTAGGGCAGGCCCCGTGGGTGGACGGGGGAAGTGGAATGGCGAAGCATTGCTTTCGAACAGCACTGGACGGGACGATCGAGGGTATTGATCGGGGTGCATTAAGATTTGCTCCACCCAGTTCCATCCGGAGCGCATCTCTTGGGGCGAAGTGAATCATCGTTTGTGGTACAAACTTTCCTAATTGGACCAATTAATGAACGGATCGATTATTTCCCTGCACAAACAATCTGGTCACCTTGTTAAAAGAAGAAGAAGAAAAAAACCCCCCCCAATTTGATCGGGGTTGGGTGCTTTGGGCGGCATTGCTTTTCGAAATTGGATTACTGCCCATCATCGAGTGGTTTTTGTCATCTCCCACTCAAACACGCCAAAATTATTCTTACACCCGGCGTCAACAAGCGGCTGCCTGTGACCAAATAAAATCAAACATATCATCACAAACTAAAGTCGGAGACTCGAGACCCCGACCCAGCGCCAGCATTTCCGATTCGATCGCCTTCTCGTCACCGTCATCGTGCAGAGCGCCGTTGGTGGGCATTCAACGGCACGTACGAACGTTTGCCTCTTGCCCCGATCACTCGTGACGAGTGGCCACAAACAAGGGTTTCAAGTGTGGCGAGCGAAGCACGTTAGATCGACCGACTGGCGGGGATAACCATGTCAAATATTTCACTTCGGGCAGGATCGTGCATCCAAGTTCTAAGGAGGTTCTGGTGACATTTCAAACGAAAAGTGCAGCAGTTTCTCGAACATAACGACAAGCCGTCTCCTTTATAGGGCCAGAGCAAGTTTATTGACATTTAACATCGGAACATAATTTCAGAAGTACGATTCCACACCGTGAAAGGATGGAAACACATCATCATCAGAGAACCCAAGCATGCAAGTATTGGTACCCAGCTTTGCTCAGGGAAAAAAAGATTGTCTTTACGAGAAACACGGCCTGCGTTTGATGGACTTCTCTAAAACTGCCCTCTCTACTTGCAAGTTCCTTGTAAATTGATCACTTTCAAAGATGTTACTCTAGGATACGTGAGTTAGTGTGTTAATATCCCTTTGAGGCAACACCTAAGTAAATTAAAACCTCTTATATCACTGTTAACACTAAATTTATGTCCTGCATGTTTGTTGTCCTGCATGTTGGTTGAAGAGATGAAGTCTGAAAAGACGCACATCGCAGCCTTATTTAAACTGTGAGATTGTAATTTCAAAAAGTGGCTGTTTAATTCTATTCTACTTGATTGTGCCTGAAAACGGGCGTGTATTTAACAACAGGCCCTTAAGTTTGTTTTCAAACAATTGTCGGTTCCAAAACAAGAATCTTTTTTCCTGCATCTTTTGCCTAATCGCCGAAAATCGCCTAACACCTCGTAATTGTTGAGGGCAGCCCGCACGATTAATTTCAGATAAATGTCTGCAGCATTCGATAATGCCCTGCCCGGAGTGATTATTCGAGTAACTTACCACCATCACCATCACCGAGCCGACCGGCAAGTACGTAAGTACGGCAAAACCAAACGAACTGGGAGAGCTGGTCCTGCCGGTTGGATAAGCTCGGTCCGAAGACCCTCCGCCTGCCTTGACTTGATAAATGGCTCCACCTGCTGCTAGTGGCTCTAGTGTTATTTTAATGTGTGATAATTATTACACTAAGCTTTCTGGTACACCGTCGGGTGGTAGGTTAACCGGACCGGGGGGATAGGAGAAGAAAAAAAGGAATTTTTCAACAAAATCGGGGCCCCGAGTCGGCCGCACGAAAACCCGGCGACATCCCCGGTCCATCCGCTGCGCCGCTTCGAGGGAGACATCATGGGGCGGATTAGCCCGGTATCATAATTTATCTCATCCAAGCTCGTCGCAGCGGAGGTCCGATCGTTTCGAAAGTGTGCGAGTTTCACGAGGAATCCTTTCTTGCATCTCAATTTTCTTGGTGCTTGGTGCTTCCAGCAAGGACGCCGAGACCGGAGGGAGAAAGAGAGAGAGTAAAAAACTTACACAGATAAAACACTTTTCGGCCACGTTGGGTTTTTCTTCACAATTCTTGCGCACGGACAACCCGTGGCCCGAAATGGGTCCAAGCCTGTTCGCAGACAGCGGACACTAAACAACAGAACCACTGTTAAACCAAAAGCCCCTTTGCTAAAGCAGCGCGACTGGTGGAGCAAATAAAAAAGAAAGGGAAAGAGAGACGGAGCGGCAAAATATGATGCACAAGCCCACAAAATCGGGACACAGCTGCGCCACGAAATGGCACGGCAAATCCTCATCCCGGGCCGGTCCGGAAGCTCCCGGAAAATTATGATAGTACTCCACATAGATTGTCCCTGCACGGGCAGTGAAGAGCGAGCGAGCGGGCCGGCAAAAGCCAACGAAAGAGACATATAGCACGCGTAAGAAGAAAAAAAAAAACACAGAAAGCAACAACAAAAAAACTGCTCCTCCGCAAGCTAACAGTAAACTAAACTCAAACGAACAGCATGTTGACAAGTTTGGATAAAAAGAGGAACAGTCAGACGCGTCCGTCCGGTGTCGTTTCGTTTCGTTTCGTTTCATTTCTTTCTTCCGGCTCTCTCCTTCTCGCTCTCTTGCTAGCCACCATTTTCCCCTGTCAACCCTCCACCTTATCTTCCGCGTCCGGAAGTGGCCGTTCCGGAAGCCCGAAGCAGGAAAGTGAACGAGATTGACTAATTAGCTGGTGTTAAGAAACCGACAGAAGTGAACAGTGAGAATAAATTAATTATATCCTTCTCATCGGAAGCGAGCGAGACGATATGGAACGAAATGAGCCATTCCCTGAATTTCATCGGTAAGCCTCCCTCCAAGGACCGGGAGGTGCACGGGAGGGGTTTGTGTGTGAATAGGAATACGGGAGGGGAGAGGGTGGGGTTGAGGGGGGGTGAGAACTGTTTAACCAGCGCAAAAGAGCTGTCGGATTCCGCCAGCAGGATTAGAGCTCGGTTTTATTTCTTGTTTTTTTTTCCTTTGCTACTCGTCCTCTTTCCTTGGGGTTGACCACGATGGCCGGTGCGAAGAAAAATAGGTATGCGGTGGCTGTTTCTTTCATTCCGAAACGTTCAATCTGGTACGTTTGTACAAATGTAGCTTCGTCAAATCTTCACTTTGGGCGAGTAGTGTGAAGATCCGGAGGATGACATTCGGCAACTAGGTTGAGTTTAGTGGGGAAGAAATTAATAAGCAAAGTAGGATCACGTCAAATCGCTCCCTATGGAAATTTAACAGTTCCATATAGTCAATAGGCTGCCGACCACTAGACTAGCTGGACAAGTTTATGAAAGATAACAAAATAAGATTTTTTCAGTAAAGTTCATGAACAAATTTCAACGAGCAATACGATTGACGATAGTTTTAGCATGTAAGCCAAACCTTACAACATTTAAAGGCCTAATTTGGAACGGTTCCCAAATATTGAATTGCTCATGAATTGCTTCAGAGCAATTTTAATTCATAACATGAACATTTCATTTTTTATATAGGCTGCTAGAATAAAACCACGTAAATCAAAATTGTACCAACTTTATCGGAACGTTTTGTCAATTGTTGACTGCAACGAAATTACCATTAATATCACAACTTCAGAAAGATTGAAGCTGAATAAATATAGCAAAATTTATACATTTGCTTTTTCTTTTCAAATCGGTTGTGTATTTCATCTGAATGTAACGTATTAAAAACCACAACGTTCCAAACGAAAAAAAAAACCAAAGGCGATGATTACTCTTAATAAAAATTATTAGTTAGTTGATTTCAGCTACATAAATCAAGATCAATAAGAGATTTGGTCAACAACTTGTAACCAGCGTTCGGATATTCGGTCGAACAGCAAGAAATACAAGTGATTAATGTAATGTAGTTTAAAAAAAATAAAGCAATCCCTCAAAGCACCCTTGCTTACATGACCAAGTTTCTAGGGCTACAGCTCGTCGCCACATTGTGCCAGCATCCAAGGGAACATCTACGTGCATTCGCAGGGTTACAAATAGCGGGGAAAATTGTACATCTCACATTACGCCGTGCGAGTCGTTCTAGGTTTCTGCCGTAAAACAAAATTCGAGTAGGCTCCCGTCCTCAATCGACTCATCGTTGATGGGCTCATAACGTGTGGTGTGCCATTTTACGGCGTTGTTCCTGCAGCCGTGACTTTCAGCCAGCTTCCTCCTTCGTGCAACAACACTGTGGGCGATTTTTTATGTGGGTTTTTTTCTGCATGCTTCCGCCAACAACAAGGCGGGTAAAACCAGCTCATCCACTCGATGAGCGAAACCAGATTGCTGTGATTATTTTTTTGTTATTTTTGCTTAGCTCCTTTCTCTATTTGCCCCCTGTTTTTACCACGCAGGATTTATCTTCCATCTCTCTCTGTCTCTCTCTTTTGCCGGGTCTTTCCGTTCGGGAGATGCTTCAAAACAGACCATGTAAGGGGATTTTCGTGCACTGGCGTAAGGGAACAGAAACTGGCAAAAAAAAAAAAAAACTCCAACATCGCAGAGCAACGGTAAAACGGACGTCAACGAAACTTCCCACAGGGCAGGCGAAGCAGGTGGACGGCAGGACGAAACGGGAACGAAAAACATTTCAAACTTTGTCTTATTTACGGTTATTTGTTCCGATATGAGCATGCAAAAACACCGAAACAACCACCGGCGGCGGAGGCAGGCTCCAGCATCCGCAAACGCCAAGCGACAGCAGCTGCAGCGACTGGAACCTGGAACCGTTTGGTTCCGGCGCATCGAGCACCAGTCGTCCCCCGGGAAGAAAACCGCCAGCTGTAGTTTAATGCCAGCTTCTTTTTTTCTTTTTTTTTGCTCTCGCCACCCACCCGGTTTGCTGCGAATCGTTGAGATCGATATTTTGTTTTTATTTTGCCTTACCATGTTCGAGCTTTTCCTTCATTCCTCTACCCCCACCCCGAGAAAAGCAACATTTTGATGGCCAGTTGTTGAAAATTGTTCATTTTCCAGCAGTTCGTGTGCGAACGGAGAAGGGAAAAGCTTCGTGGCATGCAAAGCTCAAGAGGAGCCTGCGCGGCAACGGGGGGGAAGTAGAAGTAGTTATGTTCTAGACTGGCGAAACAGGTAATTAATTATTTTTCAAATTTGCTGTTCTACAACTGGCAGGATTTCGCAGTGCCGATGGAGGAAGATAATGTATATTCAGCCGAACAGCTGCAGACGGCCCATTGAGGATGGCCGGGAGTGCAACATCCCTGCCCACATAAACTAAGCCACAGAGGGTTGCAAGGAACCCGGCAGTCCTAGAGATCCGAGTGGGAAGTTCGCTGTTTGTGGTTCTGCCCCGTGCAGAGGGTGCTACAATTTACGGAAGCAAATTCGAGTGAAGCTACATCATAAATTGTTTTTTGCTTACTTTCATTAATACATGATTTGTGGTTGACTTCATAGACCCTACCGAAATGGGCTTTTTTTTTTAATGAACTCCATTACGAGAGAAAAATGTAAGCCAGACTCTCAATTATGATATCACACACAATTATGATCGAGAACTGATCGTGGATATATTTAATCAAATATCATTTTGCTACATCTATTCCAAGAATAAATTATACATACACTCATTTTCCTTTGCATAGTTTAACATAATATCCATGTTGAATTTGAAATCCCAAATAAATTGGAACCTACTCATAGGATGGCTACTGCTGGCTGGGTTTGCGAGCAGACCATCAGTATTCCTACAATAATCAAAACATCCCGAGTCGCATCATCATCAGCGGACGCGTCCCGGTGTAATTAAAATTAACACCGCGAATCAATTAAGCTCTCACACTTTCGCTGTGAGTCCGGTAGAGTTTGGCATAAGTCATCCTTCCCGCCCGATGGGGCCACATTATTTGATTTGTTGCACACCTCAACCCGCAAGAATACAGCTGTGTCCGCTCGCCTACAAATGCATGCAAATGAAGACATCGCAAGCGTGTCCCGTTGCGCGCGACACCGGCCCGAGCGATGCTCATAAATAATGGGAAGTTTATCTCAATTAAGGTTGTCGTTTTGCTCCGAAGCTCCGAAAGGCAGCACCAGGAAAGTAGCACTCGCGCACATCCACCAAAGGTTTTCCCGCGCCCGCGATAATGATAATGTGCAGGGGAATAACGCTTAATTGACTGCTCTGGAATTTATGCAAAAATCGCCTCATTTAACGACTGATTTTTGGACCTCCCCAGAGGTTTCGTTTCCGGAACGATTTTGTTTGACGCTTCTCTTGCAATCACTGCAGGAAGCTACGCCGCAAAGGATCGGCAATGGAATGGGCACCAACAAAAATGGGCTCGATTCTGGATAAACTAATCTCTAATCGAACCCCACATGAGGCCACGCTCGCGCGAAACGGCGTAGTTGCTTCCTCTATTCAAGCAAAATGGTTTCGTCATCCACGAGACTTTTTTTTAACCCTTTTGGAGTTGACCGAGTTCACCGTTTAGCTGCACATTTCATGTCTAACCAAATTGGAAAAATGCATTTTCAAAGTTGGTTCCTGATCGGTGCACACTGTGTGTTAAAAACGGATGCTGTGTAATTCCGTTCCAATTGAACTCTTTTTTTTTATGCCACTTTCCGACGGCTGGTAAAATGCACTGCCATTGATAGGTGGAAAGTTTGCACGACATAACATCCGACGCCGCCATGGAGAGCAAACCAAAAAAAAACTTCATCAACCCTTCCCCGTGCACAAACAACGACCGGCGGCAAATAATATCACACACCAGGCAAAACCCAAAACAAAAAAAACAAAAAACAACGACAGATCCACTCAAAACTCCTAGCCAACGCAGTAGGATGAAGCTGCCATAATAACATACAGAACGATAAAGGTAGGCACAGGAAGTGGGAGATTGAAGCAAATTGCTTCCATTTTCCGGTCGTAGCAACGGATAAAAATTGATTATCTCGATCGGCCTCGATGGCCTGGCTAGCGACGGAAAAGGGTCAGCGATTGTAAGCGTTCGCCCCGGACAGGTTAAACCCCGTTCGCTTGTCCCCGGACAGTTATGAAGAGTGCACTTCTCCGATTGCATGAAGTTGCAATGCGCTACAGGACGAGGATAATTGCAATAAGCTGATGCGTTGTGCTATTGGCACACAAGGAACTTTTACGGCATGATTGAACCTTGCGATCTGGTTGGTTTTTTTTTTGTTTTTTCTTTAGATTGGCGGTAAAGAGCTTTTCGATGTACCTATAACGGAGGCTTTACCGTGTTGCAGAAAGATGCTAGCACGTGGCGAGAATACATAGAAGCGAAGGTCTTGATATCTTCTTTCTAACTTCCTCTATCAACATCGTACATTCACTCTAACAGCAGTGACCAAAAAACCTATGGGAAAAGGTTTACAAACAAAATATACAAAATTAACTATACATCACAAATATAATTCAATTTAAAAGCATTGAAAAGCATTGTTAGAAAACAAAAACAAAATAGCAAAAGCTCCTCAAAACATACTTCCTTGTATTTGCTTGCATGCATCTAGCTCCGTCTCAAAATCCCTTAAAAATCGTCCAAAATTCTGCACCACATTGCAAACTTGCCTGCAGGTTGCACGAAGAAGCCAATGAACAGTCCGTCGCTTGAACGCAAACAGGATCAAAATCATAATTCTATCTTTGCTATCATTTTCCGAAAGACTTTTCCACATTTTACCTGATTTGCGCGGAGCCATTTTCGTCCCTTCGATCCATCCATCAAACGCACGGGCAGCAATGTGGCCAGCATGAGTACGGCGGAGAAAAACAACCTAAATCATGCAAACAGTGTACTTTGTGCAAACCCTGTTTTTCTTTTGGGGTTTTGCATTTGCTTCAATCCGCATTGGCCATCATCATCGCAGCCGGGAAGATGTATCGAGAACCAATTCAATTTTTTTACTCGAGGCATTCATGAGCCCCCCCGGCTTCGGGCGGATTCTGAATAATGAACCCTCTATGCTACTCCCACCCAACCAAAGCAAATGCGGCTTATGCTATGAGCCGGTGAAAACCACTTAACTGAGTTGGTTATATGGAACCGAAATCGAAGAGGCGGCCGTTGAAGCAGCATGACTGAGTGTTTGCGTGTTCACGTCAGCTTAGATTCTCACGATCGTTGAATTATGCAGCGGAGAGTACGGTAAATACTTTTTTCCCTGTAAAGCCTCATTCAGTTAAGATTCAACTGGAAAACTCGAAAAACATAAGTCAACTCGTAAGTAAAAATAAAACATTCTTAATAATAAAAACGACTACGCAGGTAAAACAACGAACGTGTGGGTTCTTTCACTAGGGAACAATAGATGTTCATCGAATTTCGAGAAAAAAAATGTCACAAAAATGCAATATAAATCCAAAAGCGTTCCGCCGTTAGTCAACTCGAACCGTGGTCCTGTTGTCGTGATCCCAATAAAACTTTCGAAAGCAAAAAGCACTCGGTCGCTCTCACCATAAAAGCATCCGGTGGCTTCGAAGCACCGAAGATTCCGCGATCGTCCTGCGCATATCCTTTTTTCCGTCCTGCAAAGCTCCAAAAAAGCTGGGTATTAGTACATTTATGGCAAACACAAAACAATACATTTAGTACTCGAAATAAAAAAAACGCGTTTGGTTCGTTGGATGTTATTCGACAGCAGTTTTATTTTTCCTCCTTTTTTAGCTGGTTTATGTCTCAAATCTCTCATTATTGTTTTTTTTTTTCTCTCGTTTCCTCACACTTTGGGGCTGATGTTCTGTGCCGAAAAGTGATTTTGATGTTTAGGTTTTCTCCCTTGTTTGCGTCGTGTGCTGAGGGCTAAAATCGTTTCCTAAATCTATTCCTACTATACGTTACAAATTTCAGGTACCGTTCTCACATTTGTCGTCCTTCCGGAGCATCATTTGATCGTTTACAAGGGAATAGGGTTGCATTTCTTGCTGATACCCGCACAACCATGCTCTCTCCCCCTTTTCTCGGCCACGCTGTGCGTTCCCTTCTTTAAGCACAATGGATTAGATTGGAAGTTCGTGCGCTTGCGTAATATTTCCCTGCAGCAAGATTCTGTTCCGGTTTTGGCTTACTGTTCCGCTCCCTCCACCAAAACCACGCACCAACTCAACCCTTCCAATCCCTGCTCTCGGTTTCGTATCACTCACTCGTTAGATATTTGTTAGTTGATTGTTGCCTGATGGTTGGTTTTTTTTTCTTTTTCGTTTGCTTAGAATTAAAACTGATTCTATGGCTCACTCGTCCATCCGCTTTCAACATCACCAATATGCTACATGAGTTTTCCGTCCAAATTTCCCCTCCTTTTGTACGACAATATGGTTAGATGGTATAAAAATTTCGCTTCACTTTGCATCGCCAATAGGAGCAGATTCAGGGCAAGACTTTCTCCCAACCCACACTCGTCGTTCAGGGTTTTTTCAATACTTTTCCCTTCCATTGGAGTGAGTAACGTGGTTTACGATTTACCACCAACAAGATGGAAATGTGGTGAGATCATTTTACGATGTTATTGTTCCACTGCGCGTTGGTCTGCATGTGGAAATGTTTTTTTTTACACAAATCAAAGCTTATTAAAACTGCTATCTTATCAGATCGATCGCTTCCTTTTGACATACATGACTCTCTTGAAGATTTGGAGCTGAGAAATTTGGCGCAATTCGCGCTAGATTACAAGAAAGTACTCTTCCTCAAAACATTTAAGTACTAAATGTGAGTAATATCTGATTGGAAAATTGGCATATGTTAGCTCATTTATGCTGATGATTTCAAGATTATACGTTGACTGACTATTCGATCTGATTTGGTAAGAGTTCAGCGATCTTAATCCTGAGCCTTTTCAGTAAGAATAGTTGGTACTTTTCAGGGACATCATGTTTGCAGTAGAGAAGTGTTAAAAGTTGCTCGTTGCAGGGGTGCAAAATTTAGAGTTGACAATGTTTGAATCGATCCTGCGCTCCACGTAATGGATGACCCATCGAGCACTATAGGTAAAGGCACAAGAGAGCACGCTGTCGAAGGAAGATCTCTCTTTTGTGAGGAAAATTTAGCTTTGATTTGTGAGGAATCTTCGGTTTCATATCAGTGCGACTTTTAGGCATTATCTATAGTAAAAATTCTGGCTTGCTTCCTATTTTCGATGCTTACGTCATTGTGTTGTGACGATGAGATGACTTCAATAATTTTATCTTCGCTTTTTTTCTTTTCATCTTTGCAACGGGTTGAGAAAGTTCACACTTTTGAGGGACTTTCGCTTGGTGCTTTAGAAAATGGTTGCTCAACCAAATGTGTCGTCAAGAGGAATTAAATGACTGTGTTGTTGCTGATGTTGAAAATGATTTTGTCTAACGTCTCACATAAACAAAAAACAAATCATTAGAAACACAATTGTTTGATTTACACATATGAGATGCAACAGCTTTTACTTAATGTATGGAGGTTGGAAGAACGTGACAGGAATACGAACTAAATAGAAACGACCATAATTATCATGTCCTCTTTGTGTTGACACATCAGTAGGTTAATCGCTGCCCTAACCTTCCACCTATACGCTTAGGTTCACCATCACTGCCTCTCGTAAGTGCGCAACTTTCTACCGGAGTCTGTTGTTCGTTTTCATTGGACTTGCCTTCGCCTCTTAATTGTCTTCGTGTAAATTGCAGGTACTTTGAATTGTTTTTTTTTTCTTTTACTTTAGATATCATTTTCTATTCCGTTACTTAAATCATAACATTTTTTTCCGTTTCCATTTGCTTAACTATTTTACCAGACAAATACCAAGAAATCGACTGTTGAAACGTGTTCAATAATTATTCAATATTGAACTTAAAAATCATGTAATGAGATTGCGTTCCAGAAGGAAAACCCTCATTGTATTCCTACCAAGTGTACTAAAAACAGATCATTCAAAACCAACAACAGCGTCTATTCGCAGTATGGTAGAAGATAAATTTTCCCAACCGAAGATCCCATTTTTTGCTTTTTCTACCTTCCAGAGACACACGGAGAGAAAAACACTTTTCAACGCGGTGAAGAAATTAGAACCAATTCCTTCGGACAAACACCGGACGGTGAAACATTCACAATTCGCCGCGTTGTTAAGTGCACGTAGATTGTAATCTCTCAACCTAAGTTCGTTGCGCCACTGGAGCTTAGAAGAAAAGGAAAATATATCTTCCCGACCATTTTTCTTATGCAACTGCTGTTCGTACACTTGTCGCCTGTCGAATCCGACTTACAAAAATTACGACATTTATGCCTCATCACAAATCAGATATCATTGGGCCAAAACCTCTTTTCTCACAGGCTAACAAAATTCCACGATCTGGGATACAAATTTAACAGTTATCGTTTGAAATCGTGATACTGTAAGTACTGATGCCCAATGAATGAGAAATTTGTCGTGCTTCTCTAGAAGATTTTTGTTTTGAAATTGTTGAAACAAATCAATTCGAAAGCTTACCAAAAAGAGACACATGGAAGAAGTGACCTCTTTTCGACTTCCACACCAAGTCGTTCGATCACGTTCAATCATCCATAAGAGAAAGTAAAAGGGAACTTCCATAAAAGGGATGCTTGAACGATCATTCTGACCCGCCGTAGCGTTCATTTGCTACGATCGTGCCTTTGATTAATGTATGCCCTGTTTCCGACCGATTGAACCGAGATAAGAACATCAATCCCGCTGGCGGTCAAACAGAAGGGCAACGCCCCGCCATCATTGGCCGGTAGAAAACTACCATTGTGTACCGATTTTAGAAGACAGCTAGCTCTTCCTGATTGAGCTCGCATCCTCTCAGCACATTTGTGGTTCAATTTTTCTAATTTTGTAAATTATACAAGAAAAACAAAATCATTCGTTGCATGCATCCTTCGTCATTCATTCATATGTAAACCAGATCCATCCTATCTGACCCCCTTTTCCTGTTCGTACGTTCGTTCGTTCATCCCGTGCACACATCCTCCGCTCAACCGTCTCCTCGTTCGCGCATCTCCTCATGCATTCCAATTCCGATCGATCCCGGGTCGATTTCACATTCATCATTCGCATCACCATCATTGTCCTAAGCTAATTTTCCAAGTTTCCTCCTCCTTTCCCCCAGATGGTTCCCTGAATCGCCCTAGCAAAACCCGACACCGTGAATGATTGCTCAGAGAGTGGAAGTATTTGTATACTCCCTCCATGAACATTCCGGCGTTTAAAGTTGGCCACGATTGACCGCACAAAGACCCGCTACAATCGCACCAAGTGATCTGTAACGCTGCGACAATTTGTTCCCGCGATTCAATCCTTAAACCATCCCCTGTCCCTTCTCTACCCTCCGAATCCCTGTGGCTGCCACGGGCTGACAGCTTGATTCGCGGTTTGTGTCCGTTGTGTTCCCTTGATTTATATCAAACCCCGTTTATAAAAAGATAAACAAAAATTATATACGGCACCACACACTCTTGTGTCTGCGGAGAGATATACAGCTTTCCTGTCCTGGCATTGTTTTTAGTCTCCCGCCCCTTTAATGTGAGTTTCAAACTCACCTTTCGCTACTTTCCCTTGACGAAAAGGAAAGATTCGTTTTGGATTCGATTGAACATTGGATGGAATTTGTAGTTCACATTTCTCCCTGGGGGAAGGTATACCCGACACCCTGTGCGCGTGCCTACATTCAACTTTTCGTCTCGTAGTCGTTTTGCACTTGGAATCGTCAGTCTATTTTGTTTTGTTTAAGATTTTTCCTTTCTTATGCATCGCAAACGTCTTGCTCAACAGCCGTGTGCGCTCCGTGCCATCGTGAAATGCATCCACAATTGTCTGTCGATGGGGATACTGTCGATTTCATTTTGTTCGTTTCCACCGGCACTTTAAAGCCAAACGGAGCGGCGCTTTTGGTAATGTTCCTTTTCTTTTGCATCATACATTTCACAACATTAGTTTATAATTGTAATACCCTTTTCCTAAATACGTGTGTAGTGGTACTGCACGCGGCAGAGCGTCCCTCCCCCCCGTCCTCGTCTAAAGCTCCATGGTTCGGAAGATTCCATCCATTCGAATCAATCAAAAAACCCCCACTGAACCTTTCCAGTTCGCCAATGCAATCCCCGCCCAATCACTCTGCCAACGATGTAACAAAAATAATCTTTCCTCCTCTGCTGCACATGTTGATACCGAAACCGCTGTTCGATATCTGAATTGTCTCAATGTCGTGGTTTCGCGTCCACTTGGCAAAAATCATGTAGATATGCTGCACTTCGTGGAGAACATGCACCGGACCACCGGATGAGTCCATTGTTTGTTGTTTGTGTTTGTGTGTGTTTATGGTGCTTTTAGACGAATGCTACTCCCACCGGTTGCATTAATCTGCGTATTCCACTAGATAGAAACAATTCTTAGTTCAGCATATGTTTAAACATATCACAAAATATCTCAGGCCTACCGCTCGAACTGGCGCAAATATGACATGCACACAACTCCTACGCCACGTTCAAGCGACATTGGAACATTGGCTCTGCATTTCGACGTACTAAATAGATTCACTTACACAGTTTTGAAATGTGCGTTTGACGATTACCGATTAGGTGAAAGTAGCAGTCGTCTAGCAGCACCCATTTTACCTGCGGATTTTAGGTGACGCCTCCGATTTTTGTTTTGCTTCGATCATTCCAATGCTAGATTGTTTGTATTCAGTGTTGTGAGTTTTCCATCTGTTCCCAATGTTCGGGCCCTCGAAGGTATTCGCAGATGTTTTTCTCCAGTATCTCTTCTCGCGGATTGTTATTGCTATAAGTCTCTACTGTATATGTACATTAATCTGGCATCCGTCCTCTCCGTTTTAAATTCCATTCCTCTCACAACTTCCACTCATGTCTAGGGTTTTGTTTCGTCTTACAATATCGTTCTACATCATCGCTTTATCCGCGCACCATGTCTCTCCTTCCCTTTATTCTGTTCTGTTTTTTTTCCCCTTGCGTGTGTCACCAGCATGTTCCACAAGGTTTCCTTTAGCAGTGTACAATAAAAAAGAATGTTGATTCGTGGATCTACAGTTGTATCGTGGTTTTGAGGCCATTTAACTCTCGCTCTCACTCGTTGTCGTTCACTCACGTACAACGGGAGCGATGCCCCATTATACCACACACTCATAAATCTACAAGCTCGAAGGATGATCCTTTGGTTCCCACGTGCTACGTAGTAGTACGCACAACAGCACAACTGGATCCCCTTTTCTGCTTGTTTACTAATGCACGCGCACTCCCGGATTGGAACGAACCCCACACATTATGTTCAGTGTGCCAACTTTTCCGTGTAGGAAATGCGGCGACAAAAAAAAATCGATCGTATTACTTGAAATAAAAACATAAGCGTCAAAAACTTGATTTCAACAAATGTTTTGACCTGGATCTCTTTATCTTTTTTCGTTTGTTTTCTGAAATCCCGCTGCACGTGTTTCTTTGAACTCAATCTAATTTTCGCTTTGTTTTTAACTCCCTTTAATACACCCCGCTTGCTTGTGTATTACCATCTGCCGCTCCTTAGTATCGCCTCACTATTCTGGCCCACATATCATGCGTCCTCTGATTCATCTTCGCTTGAACTACGCATTAATTCTGGCTTTCATTCTTTACACAGCTAGCGGGCTTCCCCCGTATAATCTCTGCCTTCGTCCCGTCTTCCCAATCGGTAGTATGTGTTAATGTATAATGATCGTGGCGAC